>CM066031.1:507464916-509921218 GCA_033557465.1 Ichthyophis bannanicus | reverse complement strand
CCCCCCACCCCCCAGCAGAGTGTGCCATCACCAGCCATGTTATTAGCAAGGTGACGCCGCTTCCGCTTCCGCCAGGTACAGGCCCCGACTAAATCGCTTCGCCCTCCCTCATCCAGCTTTGCCATATTATTAGCAAAAACCTGAGGGATTGTCCGGGTCGGGGGTACCCCAACCCGCCCTAATGCTTGCATCCGGCTCCAGACCCCGGAAACCTCCGGAATCCCGCCAAACCCCCTCCAGCTGCAACACCCCAACAACACACTGCCTAGACCCACTTGAAACAAGGGTGGGTGGGAGGGTGTCCGGCGTCTCCGACATCCGATCGCAAGAGGCCGGAGCCACGCCACGTCCCCGCACTAGAACCCCCACCAACAGCTCCATCTTCCCATTGGCTACCATGCGAGACAGTCAACTCGCTGGAGCCAATGGGAACGAGTACCCCTTGCGCCCCGCACCCCGGGCTTGAATCGCCACAAATGCCGTACGGGCAAGCACGCTGCCGCCCACCCGGTTAATGCCGGCCGCGTGCACATGGCTCCGCGGCCTTGCTATAACCGGGTATGGCGGACCCGTTGGTTCGGCCCTTAATTCCCCCCCCCCACCTTTAATAGCCCTTCACCTGATTCTTCCCACAAAAACCATGACACCTCTTTTGGAATTGAACTGGTCGCAGCTTTATTAACTTACAACAATAACCAACTACAATTAAACAAGTTAACTTACCCCCCCACCCCCCAGCAGAGCGTGCCATCACCAGCCATGTTATTAGCAAGGTGACGCCGCTTCCGCTTCTGCCGGGTACAGGCCCCGACTAAATCGCCTCGCCCTCCCTCATCCGGCTTCGCCATATTATTAGCAAAAACCTGAGGGATTGTCCAGGTCGGGGGTACCCCACCCCCGCCCTAATGCTTGCATCCGGCTCCGGACCCCGGAAACCTCCGGGATACCGCCACCAGCTCAGGCCACCTCCGACCTGAGCCACCCCCCATAAAGTAAGCTGCGACCAGCCCATCTCCCAGACATAATACCCTCCAAGGCCTCCTGCCAATCGTTGAGCAGCAAGTCCAACCCGATCGGGGATAAATGTACCCCGTCTGACCTGAACAGGCCAGCGCATTCTACATCAACCCATGTGTGCAAAATTTGGCACCCCCCATGCTCAACGACCCATCTGCCAATTTGGCGATTGATTTTTGTCACCCCCCTGGACCATCGCCGCTGAACCTTGCAAGCAGGCCTTGGAATGATATCAGACCAAACCAGAACTAAGCCCATAAACATTGCCAACACAGCCCCCAAGTCCTTGTGCACTGCACGAATCAACTGCCGACAAGTCCAGGACATCAAGTCGTTGCCTCCCAAGTAAATCAACAAAATATCCGGCTTCCCTCTCTGACGCTCGTGGTGCCGCAGCAAAGGTAAGAGCTGGATCCACCGCAGACCGCGCTCACCCAGCCATGAGACGGTCACCTCGGAAACGTCAAGTCCAAGATTCATGCCAACTGGCCGTGTTGCTGCTCGCCGACCAGCCCAGTAAACGAACGAATGGCCAGTCACCCAACAGCGACACAGTCCTTGAACTATATCTGTAACATAAAGAGAAGATAAAGTTAGTCACCCCCACCACCCCTATAAACGCACGTAGCTTTGGAACGCCTGCGACCTACATCGGCCAATTCGCTGGATATCCCGATCTGACAATCCTTCCGCTGCCGCACTGGTAGCCGCCCCGATCCTGAATGAGTGCGGAGCAAACCGCACAGGATCCTCCCCTATCTGCTGCAGTGACATCCGCATGACCGCCGTAAACTGAAAACGCGTAAGCACCCGCGTATCCTCATGCACAAATAAACTACCCGCGCCAGCCAGCCGCACACCCAAGTACGCTTTTAACAACGTAACAGGGCAAGTAGGAGCCCCAGACACCTCTCTCAAGACTACCCACACCCCTTTTCCCGACTGATCTGTTTTGGAACACGCTAGGTGAATGTGAACCCCACCGTCTACCAACTTCACTTGGTGAAATTGCAAGCCTCTGCTCCCCGCACGTCAACCCGACTCCGCCACCAATTCACCCACCCGGAAAGCACCAAAAAAGGCAACAGAAAACACCACCCGAAACAGCAACCCTTCATAGCAGGACGAGACCACCTGTGGCAGCGCTACACACAATCGACCCAACAGGACATGCGTTATAGGCTGCCTACTATCACCAGGCGATGGAACGGACCGCTTCCATCCTTGTAAAAGCCTGCGCATCAAATCCCCCACCCCCACCGCCCCCCACCCCACGGCTTTCATGAAAAAAGAAAATCCTGCCAAATTCCTCCGCACCATTGACCGCGACAAGCCCGCAACTTTTGCTGCCAACACATACTGACCCAGGAGCCAATCCGATGCGGGGCCCCGCTTCCATCCCCGCTCAGTCAGGAAAGCCGTCACACTGCTGCAGCCCCTCTGGTATGCCTCCCACGTCGCAGCAGACACAGAATTTTTCAGCAAGTCCATCATGTCCACAGGCCAATCTGCCATAAGTGTTCTTGGACCGAGGCCCCAATCTCTTCTGCTTCTGGTGCCAAGGTCCGAAACAGCTCCTACTTAAAACGGGAAAGAGCGTCAGCAATCGTGTTAGTACTCCCCAGAATATGACGAGCCTTAATCACCAAATTCAAACGCAAGCAGGCTAAGACCACTTGACGCATTAAGTCAGCAACCTGTTTGCATCGCGGGGTATAATTATTCAGCACGCTGACCACTGCCTCATTGTCGCACCACCGCACCACCACACTAGCTGGCGATTCCGTAGCCTCTCTGGCCACAGTGCCAGCACCACCAAAATCGGGAACAACTCCAGGAAGGTTATGTTACTAGTAAGGCCGACATCGCGGCCATCCCGCTGCACACCACGAGCCCCCAAAGTAAACCCCCAAGCCCCCCCCCCCAGCCGCATCCATATACAATTGTAACTCTTCACTGGATATGACCCTCTCCTGCAACACCGTGATACCGTTAAAATCTCGCAGAAACTCCTCCCAGACCTCTAAGTCCGCTCGCATACTACGCAAAACCCTGATCCGATGATGAGGTTTAAGAACCCCCGCCGTAGCCGACGACAGCCGGCGCAAAAAGACTGTGCCCATGGGAATAACCCGACATGCAAAATTAAGGGAACCGATAAGGGCCTGCATCTCCCGCAAAGTCATCTTTGTGGAGATCATCGCGTTCGCTACCAATACTCGCAGCCTCGCAACCTTGTCTACCGGTAACCTTGCTACCATTAAAACAGAATCCAACTCCACCCCCAAAAAAGTAAGACACGTCGCCGGCCCCTCCGTCTTCCCTGCTGCCAACAGTACACCCCACTCCTGAGCCAGCTGCATAAAGCCATCCAACAAGTCCTGACACTGCCCAGACTGAGCCGTCCCAACAAAAAGGAAATCATCCAAGTAATGCACTACCTGTCCACTACCCGACAGCTGAACAATAGCCCAGTGCATGAAAGTACTAAACCGTTCGAAATACGTGCAGGATATCGCGCAACCCATTGGCATGCACTTGTCGAAATAAAATTGCCCCTCAAAGTGGAATCACAACAAATGAAAAGCCGACGGGTGCACAGGCAACAAACGGAAGGCAGATTCAATATCTGCCTTAGCCATCAAACACTCCGGGCCACAATCCCTCACTAACTCCATAGCTTCATCAAAAGAGGCATAACGCACTGCACACAATTCCTTTGGAATGTGGTCGTTAACAGATGAACCAACCGGGAATGAAAGATTATGAATTAACCGATACTTACCCTGCTCTTTCTTCGGGATTATTCCAAAGGGGGAGACCACAAAGTCCTCAAATGGCTGTTCTTCGAAGGGGCCAGCAACCCGCCCCAACAAAATCTCCCCGGCCAACTTATCCCTTACTATATTAATAAACTGTCTGACCGAAGGCGAATTCCTCGCCATACGTGCGGCAACCTTACCCACAATAGGAATCTGAAACCCCCACTGAAATCCCCTTCCAAGATACTGCTATCCTTCCTCCTGGGATACCGACACAACCACGGACGCAAAGCCTGTACCTTAATAGGAGTAGGGGCCAGGCTCCGGAAACTACTATTGTTTAGATGGGGGTGCAATGGATCCAGCAGGACCTCTTTTAGCACATTTAAGGGCAGAATGTCCTCCACCACAGACAGAGCATGCGTGCCGGAATTTACAGTCCGGAAAGGGGCAGGAAGACTTTTTTTTTGTAACTTTATCTTTATTGGTTTTTCAAGTTTATACATTCCACACATTTTCAAGTAACAACATAAAACTACAAGCATAGTAACCCAACACCTAAACAAGGGTTATTCTATACAACTCAAGACCCTGAAAACCTCAAAGGGGCACCAAATTCGGCCACCTCGGCAACTCTGAACCACCCCCCACCTCCTCCCCCCCCATCCTGCTGTTGCTGTTTGGATTGTAATGATTATGTTTATTAAATCTGGCAGCGTTCAAACAGCCATCCATAGGCAACAACCAATACTCCCCCACAGGAAATACCCTCCCCCTCCCTACCCCCCTACCCCCAACCCTACCCTCCCCACCCCCGCACTACCACCAACAACAACAAGTCTCAAAAATCTGAACCCCCTTACCCACCAAATACCCCAGCGCCCCCCACCCCCCCCTCTCGAACAGGCATAGAAAACATCCCAACAGACAATCCCCTATCATGGGCAATACAATACATCCGCACAGTCCCGCCTTCAAAGGATGCAACATAACAAACCCTTGTTTCACCCCTCCTCCCCTCCTCCCCCCATCCCACAACCCCCCTCCCCCTCACTACCCCTTCTGCCCTCCCACCCTAAATACCCCCACATCCTCCGTCCCCCCTCCCCTACCAACCGCCTGCTACCACCGCTACCACCTTATCCTACCCTACCTAGTATGCCCCCCCTCCTTCTGATTCAACAACCACCCATCAAACCCCTGCCACATCTCCCGAAAAATCTGCACCTTATGAGCCCCATAGGCCGCAATCTCACACATAGTCCTCAACCCACTCAATCTCTTTACTATATCCCTCCTAGATGGCGCCTCTTTACACCGCCATCGCAACATAATATCCCCCCCTCGCCGCTCCAATACAATATCCAAGCATCTGTTGCAATCCCCTCTCCCCCTCCTCCTCCAGCTCATTCAACAATGCCAGGGCCGGGGTTATTACGACGGGCACACCCGTTATCCCCCGAATGACCCCCTCCCAATCCTCCCACATTCTCTTCACCACAGGGCAGTCCCACAAGATGTGATACAGATCTCCCCTCCCCTTACACCCCCTCCAACACTCTCCTGACTCCTCCTTACGAAAATTCCGCAATTTCCACGGTGTCCAATAAGCCTGATACCGAATCTTTAAGCTACTCTCTAAGTAAACCGTTCCCGGAGCCAACCTTCTAGACCAAACATAAATGTTCCGCCACCTCTCTCTATCCCAGTCCCCGCCTAAAGACTTCTCCCACTCCACCTCACCCCTTATTCTCCCCCCCATCTCCCTCCCCCTCCCCTCTCCCTTTTGCTTAGTCAATTCTCCGTACAGCTGTGCTTTGGCCCCTTTCCTCCCCCCTCGCATCGTTTCTCAAATACCGTTACTCCTCTTCCCAGTTCCTCCTTCACCCCCCCTTTTACCCAGGAAAGACGCCACCTGCAAATATGCAAAACATCCACCAGCCTCCAACCCAAACTCTCTTTGCAAGTCCCCCCATCCCTTCAACCCCCCCGTCGAGTGAATTAACTGCCCCATAACCCTCAGGCCCTTCCCCCACCACTCACGAAACACCCCTCCCTCCCTCCCCGGGACAAACTCCCCGACCCCCATAATATGCATACCCCGAGTATAGCGCTTCCCCCCTAACAACTGATTCCGCGTTTTTAGCCAGAGATCTTTCGTTAGTGCCCGAAAAGGGTTATCCCCCCTCCCCCCCTCCGCTATGGCCCCGGGATCCCAAATCCACGCTGCCAAACTCCTCCCGCACAAGTGCTCCTGCTCCAATTCCACCCACCGAGGGGTCTCCCCCTCCCCCTGCCAACTCTGCAACATGCGCAACTGGGAGGCTAGGTAGTACTTCTCCATCCATGGCACCCCACCCCCCATCCTTACTATGTCTGAACAACGTGTGCCGTGCCACCCTCGAGCGTTTCCCCTCCCATATAAACTCCATCATCACCCGCTGAACCCGCTTCAGATACGTCTGGGGCACCTTACACGGTAGGGAACTGAACAAAAAAATAAAATGCGGCAGAATATTCATCTTTAGAACGGCTATCCGTCCCAACCACGTGAGATAAAGACCCTGCCACTTTTGCAAATCCCGCCTCACATCATTCAGCAAGGTTCCATAATTGGCATCCCCCAAATCCCCTAAATTTGCCCCCATCTTTATCCCCAAATAGCGATAATTACCTCCCACCCATTTAAACGCACACGCCCCCTTCAACACCTCCACCACCTCGTCCCTTAGATTAAACCTCAAAATCTCCGACTTACTTCCATTAATCTTATAGCCCGCCACTTGACTATAAAGCTCTACCTCCCGCATTAAGACCAGTAAGGATAACAATGGCTCCCTGATCGTAAAAATAACATCATCGGCAAAAAGCGTGATTTCCACCTCATGCGTATTCATTAGGACCCCCTTAATATCCTGCAGCCCCCTAACCCGCGCAGCCAGTGGTTCTATTACCAAAGCAAAAAGCAAGGGTGACAAGGGGCACCCCTGCCGAGTCCCCCTACCCAACCGAAACGCCCCAGAGTAGCTACCATTAACCCGAACCCTGGCCCGTGGATCCGTGTACATTGCCTGCACCCACTGAACAAAGTTAGGGCCCAACCCCACTTTCTCCAACACGCTGATCATAAACGGCCATTCCACCCTATCAAACGCTTTTTCAGCATCCACCGTCAGGAACACTACCTTCTGCCCCGTCCGTTGCACTTCCCAAGTAAGATTACAGATTTTTCTTATATTGTCCCCCCCTTGCCGCCCTACTATAAAACCCGTTTGGTCCGGGTGCACCAGAGCTGGCATCACCGCTTTCAATCTAGTGGCCAGTACCTTTGCCAACAATTTGGCATCCACATTCAGTAGCGAAATGGGCCTATATGACCCACACACCATCGGATCCTTTCCCGGCTTTGGGATAAGAGTTATCCCTGCTTCTCCCATCGAACCGGGGACCACCCCCCCTTTTAATACCCCATTAAACACTTCTACCATCAAGGGTCTAAGAAGAGGCTGGAACACTTGATAAAATCTCCCCGTCAACCTATCCAAACCGGGAGCCTTTCCCCGCTTCAGTGAGCCTATCGCCATGTCCACCTCCCCCCTCCGTAATGGGTCTATCCAACCACTCCACCTGCTCTTTGGACAAGGACGGCATAGCACATTCTTTCAAGTACTCCTCACACGGTACTTTCCCCCCCACCACCTCACTACTGTACAACTTTTTGTAATACTCCTCAAAAGTCACCCTAATTTCGTTATTACCATGCACCAACTTCCCCCCTGCCCCCAAACACCCACTATATTCTTTTGCACCACCTTGCTTCTTAATCTCTGCGCCAGTTGACGCCCCACCCTATTCCCTCCCTAAAACAGGCCTTGCTTCAATACCCGCAGCTCGTGCGCTATTTCACTCGCCCGCAACTGCTCCAGCTGTCCCCTCAACTCCTTCAATTGCCCTTGTACCTCCCTCCGCCGCCCCCCTTGTGACATCTTCTCCAGTCTACGAATATCCTGCAACAACTGATGTTCCACTTCCCCCTTCCTCCGACGCTCCCGGGCCGCTTCCTGCACTAGATGCCCACGCACCACAGCCTTCAGCCCATCCCACACCATCCCTAACCCCACCTCCCCAGTCAAATTAAATTCCTGATATTCCTTCACCACCTTCCCTAATCGCTCAATCACCTCCGGCTCCTCTAACAGGGCCTCATTAATCCTCCAAAATTTAACCCCCTTATCCACACACCCCAAACTAAACTTAACACTCACAGGCGCATGGTCTGTCCATGTAATGGATCCATGCTCTGCCTCCACCACCCTATTCCTCCACCCCCAAGCCGCCCACACCATATCTATATGGCTGTACGTTCCATGTGGTGCTGAATAATAGGTATACTGTTTGCACCCTGGGTTCTTACTCCGCCAGACATCAACTACCCCCAACCTCTCCCGCAGTTGCACCAACTTCACCCGGTCCACCCGCTTGCCCGCTCCACTCCCCCCCCCCCCCATTGTCCAACCTTGGATTCACTGTCAAATTAAAATCCCCTCCAATGATTATAGGTGCATCACACAGACCCCCCAATTCTTTCTGCATCCTCTCAAAAAACTCCCCCTGCTTCTCGTTCGGGCCATAGATACTCACAATCCACACCTGTTCCCTCCCCAATTTTATCTTGACTCCCACAGCTCTACCCTTTTTATCCCTATATTCCCCCACCACCCGATCCACCCATTCAGCCCCCACCATAATACCTACCCCCCCTTCCGACCCTCCGCCCTCTGCCCCGCCAACAACACCCTTGGATATCTTTTCGTTTGCAGCATCCTTTCCTGCCCCACCTTCAGGTGGGTCTCTTGCAGGCACATAAAGTCCGCTCTCATTCTACCACCTTCCCTCTCCACCATTCGTTGCTTCTTCCAAGTTCCCAACCCTCTCACATTAACAGTAGCTACAACCATATTTTGTTGTCCCACTCGTCTCCCCCCTTCCCCCTCCCCCTGCCCCACCCTCCCCTGTTTCCCCCCTTCCACCGTCCCCCCCTCTCCGATCCACTCCCCCGCCCTCCCTCCCCCATCCGCCTGTATCCCCCCTCCTACCCCTGGAAGTCTCCTCTAGAGTAGTGCCCATCAACCAGAGGCAACTCCCTGCCCCTTCCCCCCCTATATACTACTTCTTCCCCCTTCCGACCCTTCTCCTCCCCCTCACATCTATCCCTTCCCCCCACCTCCACCCTTCCCCCAGCCCCCTAGATCCCCCTCCTTACCCCTACCCACCTCCTCCATCCTCACCGACATCCACCCCCTTCAGCCTCCCCACTCTCCCACTCTCCCATATCATACAGATATACATCCCCACACATCAAACATATTTCATGATGCAAAGTCCTTCACATTGTTAGTGCAGCAGGAATTATCTCTGGTCTCCTCAGGTTCCCGCGTCCTCACGGGTGCTACCGGACTGCTCCTCAGCTGACACCTCCTGGCTCCGGCGACGCTTCTCTCCACTCCTCTTAGGGGTAGTCTCCTCACCTCCACGAGTGCCCTCTGTCGGGTCTCCTTGCAGGCCGCCCCCTAGCCCCACTACTTTCAGCGCTGCCATGGCTTCCACAACTGTCTGGACCTTCCAATTCTTAAGCCCAACAGTAAAAAGAAGTCCAAAAGGGTACAGCCATCGATAGCGGACATTCTCCTTCTGCAGAATGGTTGTGACCGGCTGCATTTCTCTCCTCCGTTGCAAAGTTCCCGCAGCCAAATCTGGGACAGGGTTACTCTATACAGCTGTATAGAGTAACCCTGCCACACAAAGTCCCTTCGAGTTCGCATCAAAGTCAGAATCCGCTCCTTAAGTTTATAATCCTCCATGCACAGGACAATATCCCTCGGTCGGTTTGGCCTGCTGGGGCCGAGCGCATGGTGTGCTCTCACCAATGTCACCCCCACCAACTCAGTCTCATTCCCCACCTCTTTTAAGACACTCCGGAGCACCGCTTGCGCCACTTTCTCGCTATCCATGAATTCCTTCTCCTCCGGCACCCCACGGATTTGCAGATTATTCCGTCGGGACCGGTTTTCCAAATCCTCCAATTTCAACAGCACCTGTTCCTTCCAAGCCTCCAGCTCCTTAATCGATCGCTCCACACCGGTCTGCTGTGCTTCCAGCCGCCCCAGCTGCTGTTCCTGCTCCTCCGCTCTCCTCCCCAACTCGCCCATCTCCTCTCTCAATTCACTGCACATGTCACCGACTTCGGCTTTTACCGCCAGCAACTCAGTTTTAAGCTCTCCAAACCAGCCACATAACTCCTCTCTGGTCACATTTTGAACCACCATCTCTGCCATCTCAGGGACCATGCTCCACTGCCACTTTCGTTCCGGAGCTACTCCATTTCCCGCGCTTTGCCCCGCCATCTTCTTTTCGCCACCCGCGGGCTTTGTGCTGCTATACGCGAACTCCTTCAAGTCCGCCGCCTTCTTTCTCGTCGCCATAGGACCCGGTGTATTGGTCCCTTCCACCTCCGGCATTTGCTCTCCTTTTCACCACCTCAGATAGGGGAAAAAACTCCAATTCTCAAGCTGCCCTCTGGAGCTCACCACCTAAGCTGCCATTCCAGCTGATGACGTCACTTCCTCCTGGGGCAGGAAGACTTGTTGAAACGCCAACAGACATCGCTGGTGCCCTCTCCCCCCGCAGTTCTCTGCACTGTCGGGGACACGCCCCCACGAAAGGGCTTCCCCGCACCCGCTGCACTGACCGATCCCCCTCTAGAACCACTCACACCTCCACCTCCCGGACTGACCGCCATCTGCGTCAACCATTGATTGATATCTTGCGTACCCCAGGACAACATCTGGTTTTCTTCCATCTTGTCCCGAAACTTTTCATCGTAGTTGAGCCAAGCCCAACTGTCGTGGGTCTGAGACGCCTCTAAGATGGAGTCCGCGTACGCCAACAGCATACCGTACTGCTCCAGGTGCACGTGCCCCCAAATGCTAGCTAACCTCAAAAAGGCCCGCATCCAATTCACCACATTCCTAGCAACTCTCCGCACCTGACCAGCCTTCTCGTCTTCCTTCCTCTTCCTCCTACTGTCCCCTGAATGCTTCCTACCTTCCAAGAGACGGAAAATGTCTATATAGCGCCTCTTTTGGATTTTCCGCCGCAAAGTCCTCGGTACGCCCTCCCATAATTCCGAGAACGCCACTACTGTAGGAATTGCGCTGCCTGTTTCCCGCCCCCTCATCGGCCCCCCTTGTTCACGACACTGACTTCCCTCCACCGAAGTCGAACTAGACGACGAGTCAGAGGACGACGTGGAAGATGAATCCGATCTCCTACGCATATGACAAGAATGCCGCCGCTTCCGGCTTCTCTTCTTTCGCCCCTTGCCTGCAGCACCCTAGCCACCGCCCCCTGGTCAAATGCCAACTCACCTGAAGCACTCTCGACCACTTCCGTAGATACACCGATCTCTGGACGCTCCGAAGCCGTCTGAACAGCTGCCTCCATCTCCACAGGCGCACTTCCAGCCACCTGACTCCCCGCTGTGCTCAAAATTGTGCCCTCTCCTTGCCGCGACGCACTCCACCAAGGACTCCCCGTATACTGCCACACCAGGGGTACCTGTGGAGAAAAACAGGGAAAGGCGAAGAGATACCCGCCCTAGCCCATGGTGACTGCCAAGCCCTCAGCCACTCCGCCCATGAGGAACCTTGACCCCCGCCCTGCCAATGCTCCCACCCTAATGTACCCGCCAACCCCCACCTGTCTCTTTCCCCTAACATGCCTACCCCTCCTTCGAGGGGGGGAGGACCACCGCTTGGCCATCCATCAGACCCCAGCCCCGCCTCATGTCCCGGTGTCTCTCTTAACTGCTCACCACTCCTGCCGCCCCGACTACCCCGAGGGGCCCTACGCTCCCGCAATGGCTCACCTACCCCAGCATCGCCACAGACCTCATTCTGAGCCTTTGTGAGCCCAATTGCAATCCCTCTGCCCCCCCCCGCCCTCCATTTCCCCTGGCAGGCCCCCCTGCTTGCCTACCCCCCCTGACCAGCTCTTGCCTTGTGAGGGGCTCTGCCCCTGGCCCCTCCCTGCACAGACTTCCCTCTTACTGCTGCACCTTGCGGCCTGCCATCCCCACGCTCCGCGCTAGCATCGGACCCCCACCTTATCTCCACCCGTGCAGTCCGTTCCGCCCCTCTCCCCCTGCTTAACCCTTTTCCTTTTCCTGCACTCTTTCCCCCTCCTTGCTTCGGGGCATAGTCTTCTTTTTGTAAAATATACTTCTTCTATATATTACAAGCAAACCTCTTAAACCCCCGAAGCCCCTGCCACGCAGCACCGTGTGTTTTAAAATTTCAAAAATTCAGACTACTTGCCAACGCAAACGGTGCAGTGGGATCCTCGTCCCTGCTCCCAGACCAAAACGTGCAGCCTCGGGCTCAACAGCACTGAACCCCGGTATCAATTTCCTTTGCTTTTTTTTTTTTTAAATTAACCTCAGCCGAATCAGCATTGCGCTACAGACCTCTTCCCCACTCCCAGACTGAAATTATGCTGCCATGCGCTCATGGGGATAAGCCTATTACCCCCCGCTCCCGAAATTTTCCCCAGGCCAACCGTTAAAATTCTGATTGCCAGGCTCCTCACACGTCCGGCGTCTCCGACATCCGATCACAAGAGGCCGGAGCCACACCGCGTCCCCGCACTAGAACCCCTACCAACAACTCCATCTCCCCATTGGCTACCGCGCGAGACAGTCAACTCGCTGGAGCCAATGGGAATGAGTACCCCTTGTGCCCCGCCCCCCGGGCTTGAATCGCTACAAATGCCGTACGGGCAAGCACGCTGCCGCCCACCCGGTTAATGCCGGCCGCGTGCACATGGCTCCACGGCCTTGCTATTCTTAAAAATGTGAAATGGTTTCTTCATTCGATTGAAGCAGGATGGATGACAACGGGAGTTCCTTAACCTGAAGCAGGGTCGTTAAGATGGAGATCCGAAACGTGACATGTTGTTATGAGTGAATTCCTTTTACTTCATGAATTTGAAAAATGAAAGCTAATGGGTATGTTTACTAAACTGGGCTAATGGTTAACCCAGGCTATCTGCCACTAGGTCTCATATTATTCAATGGGACTTAGTTGCAGATAGCCCGAGTTAAGTGTTAAGTTTTTGCTCACCTTAAAAGTATTAAAAGGAGCAGCCGCAGTGAGAAGAGGGCTTTCTCTTCTGTCTACTTTTGTCACGGCTGCTCTGACAAAAAGAAAAGAAACTTTTTCATTTTACATATGGATGTGCAAAAATCTGTGCAAGCCATATCCAAATCTAAAATGTGATTTTAGAAAAACCACAATTTACACATGTGTGCCTCAGCCATGTTGAAGTTACAGAAGGGCATGGCCTGGGAGAAACAAAATGCTACATGTGCATCCCCATTTCATATATATATATATATATATATATATATATATATATATATATATATATACACATACATATATTTATGTATGTATGTATATCACTGTGCTTGATATGTTGCAACAAGAACGAATGCACGTGGAAGATGGAAATTGTCCACTTCTGGATGTATCTGCTCCCTGGCATGAATAGAATTTTGAAAGGTGTTTGTTTTTTTCAGTCCTTTATTTCCTCCTCTAAACTGAAATGAGGTAAACAACGAGTCCTCTGACTGGTTAAGGGAGGCTGCATGTCTGGGTTTGCAAAATGAACAGAAAGAAAAGGGACACCCCCACAAAACGCAAAAGCAAAAATGAAAAAGAGCGGTGCAATTAAACTATAAGTTACTAATTTTATTGATCCGTGTAATTAAGATCCCAACACACAGAAGAGCCCCTTAGCCTATTAATTTTTGTTGGAGCTAATTGTCAAAGTGTATGGAAAACCCCCATACACCACTGCAACTTCTCCTTTTCTAAAGTTTTTTACAGAGAATAAAACTTAACACTTAGCTTTGTTGATAATCTTCTTAAGGCAGATGAAAAATAGATGTGTGAGTGAGGAAGTGCCAGAATATCTAAATATGCGACGTGCCACACGTTTCGGGTCTAACACAAAACGTTTTCAACCCTGCTTCACGCTATCTCATACTGGCTACCATATCTTCTTTTCTGCTTCAAATCTTTTTAAGAAACGCCAAAGCTTCTTCATACCAAATCGTAGTCAAGGGCATCATTCACTTTTTATACTTCGGCGTCTTACGTCACTCACATCAGATGACCATTAGCTGTCAATCTAACTCAAAAGCAATTGCATCTGTTAGGGAGGACCCACTGACAAGGGAACACCTTGCAGACATACAATGCTTGCTTCAATTAAATGATGTTGTGCCAATCAAGTTGTGTATTTAACCCACTAGGGATGACAGTATTAAAGCGAATAAATCCATCTTTGTTCACATAGCTGCTCCCGATCGCCACCTCTTGGAGCACCTTACAGACATAAAATATTTGCTTCAATTAGATGATGGTATGCCAATCAAGTTGTATATTTAACCCATTAGGGATGACAGTATTAAGGCGATAAATCCATCTTTGTTCACGTAGCTGCAGTCTCTGCTCACGATCACCACCTCTTGGATCCACGGGCTCATAATCCAAAACACGCCATCTCAATGAATCAAAAACATGAGAATGCCGTAAACAATGCTCCACCATGGGAGCTGAAAGGTTTTTTTGTCCGTAACCGCGAGGCGTGCTCGGAAAGCCGAAGTTTGATCAGGCGTGTAGTGCATCCTACATAATATTCTACTAATTTTACTGAGCCCGACACAGCCGTGTCGGGGCGAATCTGCAATAGCACTCAAAAGGTTAAAAATGAAAAAAAAAAAACCACCCCAGCCAGAATGTCAGTCAGCAAGATATGGAGAGCTGAGCACACCTTGATTCCCACAGACCGACACACTGATTTTTTTTGTTGTTGTTTTTTCATTTTTAACCTTTTGAGTGTTATTGCAGATTTGCCCCTGACTCAGCCATGTTGGGCTTAATAAAATGTGCCACTTTTAGTTTGATTCCTCTGCTCTTTATTTTCTTTTAGGTTTGCAAAATGACCAGGATGCATATATCACTGCGGACATTAATATGTGCAGGTTCTGACATGCCAGCTCTTACACATGTATGTTGCTTGAGTTCCCATGCCAATTTTTCCATGTATGTTTGTTAAATTATCATTTCCTTTTGCATGTAGAAGTCCATTCCCATGCATTCCTGCATGTCCTTCTTTGATTTCAAACACACATCCACGGTAAGGGGTTGAGATATGTCTATTTCGCATTGGACTTACACATGCCTACCCTCTCTTCTAAGATTAACAGACGCTTTCACCTGGACATCTCTGCAACCACATAAATGGCCTTTTTAAAATGTGCCATCAGATCAAAACTTAAGAGGGAAAGATCTGATGTAGCTTACCAGCAGGGGTGATGGAAACCATTACAGAAACATATTTTAGGCATGCAGGAGAGAAAATGGAATGCTGAATAAGGAAGTGAAAAGCTGTGTAAAATATATGGGGAGAAAAGGTTGGATTGGGCTACAAGTGGGAACATGTGTATGCTTCTACACAAGTGCAGGGATTTCAATTGGGCAGATTAGATGGGCCATTTCTGTCTTTATCTGCTATCATTAACAATGTTATTATGATTATTTCATCTCATAAGAGCATCAGATAGAATTTTCTTGTGATCAGTCATGGGTCTCATTTTCTGTTTCCAAACAAGCAACTTTGTATTTGTGTATTGGGAGCAATATTCACCAGCCTAATGGCTACATAAAAGTATATTGATAATGTAGCTGTGTATATTTTTGCACATATTTAATAGCAAATTCATGTAAGTCTAACCACTGAACATGCAGTCTTAACTTCATACGAGAAAGTTATCCATAAAATGTTAGGCCCACTGTTTTTGCAGTCTGACATACTTGGATAAGTTATGTGGGCAGCAGTGGAAAGGTTTTGCTATGTTTAACTTTTGGCCCCTGACATGTCTCTAATCTTGTCACGCTTCATCCAGGTAACTTTTGGCTATATAGAGACTTATGCAGCCAAAAGTTATTTAAGAACATAAGAACATAAGCATGTTAAAAGGGCCAGAAAATTTAGATAAATGAAGTTATACTGACAAACACCTAGAGTTCACCATTCAGTCTTTTGAATACCATCTTCATTGTTTCATTCTTTTTTTGTCATTGCAAAACTAATCCTTTAATCATAAAACAAGGTGCCATCATATGGTTCAGGGCATAGCTGCTCCTCACATCAAGCATTTGCTTATAATACTAGTGCTCTTCACCCCTTACTTTTGGACCTCTGGAATGCATCTTTATGCATTCTTGAGTGGTGCTACATAGATTTCCGAAGAACAGAAACAAAGAATCCTGGGATCCCTCATTCCATATCTCAAAGATGCTAAACAGCAATAATTCAGATTCAAAGTAACCTGAATATATTGAAGTAGGATTGCTTCACTTCTTTTATTAAATTAACTCTAACCAGCTATAATATTCTCAAGATAACACTGG
Organism: Ichthyophis bannanicus; assembly: GCA_033557465.1. Taxonomy (NCBI): domain Eukaryota; kingdom Metazoa; phylum Chordata; class Amphibia; order Gymnophiona; family Ichthyophiidae; genus Ichthyophis; species Ichthyophis bannanicus. Next base: position 509,904,900 of record CM066031.1, on the reverse strand, counting down.
AGTACCCACTAGCCAGTTTGGTTTTCAAGATATTCACAATGAATAAGTATGAAATAAATTTTCATACAATGCAAGCAGCATATGAAATCTATGTCAGGCATATTCACTGTGGATATCCTGAAAACCAGAAAAACAAGGAGATACTACAGTATCAGCTTGAAAAGCACTGCTCTACACAATAAACACAGGCAGTGTTTCAAATAAGTTCCCTTTTGCTAGTGCTGTAATAGTTAACCGAGGCAGGCGGACCCGGCACTTCGGGCCCCACCCCTCCACCCCCCACCAAGCCAATCCCATGGCCCCCCCCCCCCCCAAACAAGACATAACACCATAACTTCATGGAACACAACTGGTCGCAGCTTTATTAACCATTCATCAATTAAAACACAATAACATCAAAACTTCCTATCCCCATTAGCGGCACCCGGCTGCACCAGCCATACCTTAGCAAAGTGCCTGCCACCGCTAATGCCACAACTTGCCACCCGGCAAGTTGCCATGCCCCTCCCCCGACTTCGCCATGCCATAGCAAAAGTCGTCTGAGGCTTGACCGGGTCAGGGGCACCCCGCCCCCGCCCAAATGTAGCCTACTGCTCCGGACCCCAGAAACCTCCGGGATCCCGCACCCCCCCCAAAGCTGCAACACCCCAACACCCCCAAGCCTTCCAAAAAGGGAGGGAGGGAGGGACGCCGGCACCCAGCAACGCAGCCTACGACGCACTGAGCACGCGGAGGCTGCTGGCCACGATCCTCCCCCTCCCACCACCCAAGAATCACCTCCCTGATTGGCTCCCGGATGGCCGCGACCGCCGGGAGCCAATCAGTTTAAATGACACACCCGCGCGCCCAGCTCGGCCGCGCGCAGGGTCCCTGCGCCGGGCCGCGCGCCCGGTTAGGATCGGCCGCCGGGACCCTGCCCGCGGCCTCGCGAATTCCTTTACAATAAGAAGAAAGACTATTCCAAGCCATTTACATTTCTTCATTTTATTTCTTCGTTAATTTTGAAATGAAATATACCTACAGTAGCATGCGAGAACTCGGTATAAAATCTATAATATTGTGAAAAACCCTCTTCTAGTAGTCATCAATGAAATTATGCATATGGAACATTTTCCCTTGTGACAGATTTTATTGAGATTTTTATGCACATTATTGCAACATTTTTCCATGGAGAAAAAGAAGGACATAAGGACTAAGTTATCCATTGCAGATTAACTAAAATCTTAGCAGACAAGAATGTATCACCTGACGCAATTTTGTAGTGTCTGTGATTTAATGCACAGAGAATATTTCTCAGAATGAAATGCCAAGATATCAACAGGATATGGCTACATAAACTGAATAGAACCAAACTATTCTAATGTATGTCCATAGGATATAAGTAATTTTTATTGGCAGTTATATAATTTATGATTGAAGAAAGGAGACATATTTGGAATGTTTTCCATGAGCACTATTTCATGGGCATAGGAGACCTTTACCTAAAGTATGGTAAGCAGTTGAAGTGAAATCAGCATGCTGTTAGTCCACACTATGCACACTGTATCTTGATATGTGAAGCCATATTTTAGATAGTGGGTGGAAGATCATAACTGAAATCTTGAGTAAGGAAATACTTAATTCCAATGGCATTTTAGAAACTGCTCTGCTAAATGAAAAGCTGTTTTTAAAATACACAGACGGAAGTACAAGAACATGCAGGGCTTTATATCCACATACAGTTGGGTTATGCATTTCCAACTAGCGCAGGGCTATAACAGTGAGGGAGAATTCCTTTGCTATCTAAACCATGTTAGGATCACAAGTAGGCGGGGTAGGGGTAGCGAGTGAGTGTGGTTTGCTCCAAGTAGTTAGTGCCGGTTCACACCGCAGGGCAGTGCTGTACCTAGCCCTGTGCGAGCAGTGCAGCTGCACAGGATGGAAAGATTAGGGGTGCATTTGGGGTTGCCAGCCTCTGCTCCCCCCCATGCTGCCTGCCCTTGCCCCACCATTGCTTTTGGTGTTACTTTGGCGGCAGTGGCAGAGGTGTTGGTGTCCGTGGCAGCAGCGGAGCAGACCTGTTCTGAAATTGAAAAGAAAATGTGCAAATTTGAGATAAGAATGTAAGAACATAAGATATGCCATACTGGGTCAGACCAAGGTCCATCAAGCCCAGTATCCTGTTTCCAACAGTGGCCAATCTAGGTCATACATACCTAGCATTCTCCCCAAGGGACACAGGTTCCACAATGCTTGTATTGGTTCAAGCATTGATATCCTGGGTCCCTTCTTAATAATGGTTTATGGACCTTTCCTCCAGGAACTTGTCCAAACCTTTTTTAAACCCAGCTACACTAACAGCCTTTACTACATCCTCCGGTAACAAATTCCAGAGTTTGATTACATGTTGAGTGAAAAAATATTTTCTTTTATTAGTCTCTCCACACTCCCTACCAACACCTACGTTCACTACATGTGAACCGACTGTCTTTACCATCTCCATCGCAAGCTCACCTTGAACAGACACGTCAAGCTGCCTTCTTTTTTCTTGGACCTTCACTCTGGAATGTCTTATCATCTTCCCTCCAGCTGGAATCCTCATACAAACAATTCAAAACATCATTAAAGACACATTTATTCCAACAGGCTTTTGACCTCCCCTCCCCTAGTCCCGCTTAATTGGCTGTTCACAAACTATCTCTAACGACCTATTGGATATTCTTTCCTTTCCTATCACACAATGGAGTTCTTTTCCTTTTCTATAGCGTTAGCATATTTTATTGTAAACCGTTCTCATGTTTCGACAAGGGCGGTATATAAAGTGTGGAATAAAGATAAAGATAAATAGTTTACCCTGTAGCTTCATTGCATGTCCCCTAGTCTTTCTATATTCTGATAACGTAAACAATTCATCTACGTTTAGCCGTTCCACTCCGTTCATTAATTTATAGACTTCTATCATATCTCCCCTCAGCCGTCTCTTTTCCAGGTTAAAGAGCCCTAACCTTTTTAGCCTTTCTTCATAGGGGTATCCTTCAATCCCCTTTACCATTTTGGTGGCTCTTCTCTGAACCTTTTCTAATAGCGCTATATCCTTTTTAAGATACGGCAACCAAAATTGCACACAATATTCAAGGTGCGGTCTCACCATGGAACGATACAGAGGCATTATAATGTCCTTTGTTTTATTTTCCATTCCTTTCCTTATAATACCTATCATTCTATTTGCTCTCTTGGCTGCCAATGCACACTGGGCCGAGGGTTTTAACATGGTATCCACAATGACGCCTAAATCTTTTTCCTGGGTAGTGGTTCCTAATGTGGAACCTTGCATCATGTAACCATAGTTTGGGTTGTTCTTCCCTAGGTGCATAACTTTGCACTTGTCCATATTAAATTTCATCTGCCATTTTGATGCCCAGTCTTCCAATTTATCAAGATCCTCTTGCAATTTTCCACAATCCTCTTGGGTTTTAACAGCTTTAAATAGTTTTGTCTCATCTGCAAATTTGATAACCTCACTCGTTATTCCCTTTTCCAAGTCATTTATGAATATGTCAAAAAGCAGCGGACCCAACACAGATCTCTGGGGTACACCACTGTTCACCTTTCTCCATTGGTAAAAATTGGCCATTTAGCCCTACCCTCTGCTTTCTGTCTTTTAACAAGTTCCTGATACACAATAGTACACTGCCTCCTAGCCCATGACTCTTTAGTTTTACCAAAAGTCTCTGATGAGGGACCTTGTCAAAGGCTTTCTGAAAGTCCAGATACACTATATCAAGCAACTCACTTGTCTACCTGTTTATTCGCACCTTCAAAAAAACATAACAGATTGGGTCTGCTCTGCTGCTGCAGGTGCCACTGTCGATGAAGGAATACAAAAAGAAGTGACAGGCAAGGTCAGGCAGCGTGGTGGGGAACCGGATGGACATGAAAGGGTGGGGTAAGATGGGGAGATGCTAGGCATGAGGCAAATGTGATGGGGGGGGGTGCATCAGATATACAGGTCACACAGGGTGCATTTATGGCTTTGTACGGCCCTGCTGCAGGCTAAATGCACTAGCATGAGATCATATAACACCACCTCAATAGGTTCAGTTAAATGTAGGATCAAAGTAGTGGAGGGAGCATTGAGTCAAACAAGAAACAAAATACACTGTAGAATCTCTATGGATAGAAATTCCATGTTAAAAGGGGAAGGCAATGGCAGTGGGCATATACTACTGTCTGCCTGGCCAGATTGAACAGAAGGGTGATGAAATGCTAAAAGAAATAAGGGATGCTAACAAAAGTTGCAATATACTGTAGCAATGATAGATGATTTCACTTACCCCGTTATCGACTGAGTCAATGTCACAGCAGAACATGTTAGTGATATAAAGTTTCTGGATGACATAAATGACTGCTTCATGGAGCAACTAGTTCAGGAACCAACATGAGAAAAAGTTATTTTAGACCTAGTCTTTAGTGGAATACAGAATCTGGTGCAAGAAATAATGGTGTTGGGGCCACTTGGCAATAGTGATCATAACATGATCATCTTTGATTTCAGAAATGGAAAGAGGGCAGCAAGGAAATCCACAGCACAAGATTTTAACTTTTAAAAAGGAGACCATGATAAAAGAGGAAATAGTTAAGAAAAACCTAAAGGAGCAGCTGCAAATATTAAAGGTTTACATCAAGCATGGGTGTTTGTTTAAAAATACTATCTTGGAAGCCCAGACTAGATGTATTCCATGCTTCAAGAAAGGAAGCTAGCATGGTCTAAAGGTGAGATTAGCGATGCTGTTGTAGCCAAAAAAATAATCTTTCAGGAAATAGAAAATGGAACCAAACAGGAAACATCATAAAAACTGGCTTTAGCCAAAGAAAGTCTTGTCTTATTAATCTGTTATTTGTTTTTCAATTTATAACATTTCATACATAAGATACCACATAATATACAGAAACCCAATAATACAAGAAAAACAATCAAAGGTCTTTAGTCCACATCACAGAGAGTAAATTTCAAAGCAATAGAATAGGTAATCCAAACAAGGGAAAGAAAAAAACCTTGTCCATCGCCAGCCCAAAAATTAAACCTACCCCTTCCACCAACAATGAGTTACTATAATTCAATATGCCGAAACAAACTCAAGAAGCACCCTTAAAGTCCATCTCTTTTTCCTTTAAAAGTTTCTGTAAATCAGGAAGAAATAGAAAAATATATTTATCTTGTCCCAATGAAATCAAACATTTACATGGATATTTTAGGGAAAAAAGTAGCTCTCAAGGCAAGCACTCTATCCTTGAGGGCCAGAAAGATATCCTCCTAGTTTGAGTTGCCTTCAAGACATTAGAAAACATTGTCAGCTTTTCCCCACAGTACGCAACTTCCTTCTTCTTAAAATAGGCTTCAAGGATAACAATTTTATCCTCTTCAGACGGCAAGGTCACCAATAGCATAGCCCATGTGGAAATAACATCCTGAGTATCCTCTAGAAATGCTGTTAAATCAAAAGACTGATTATTCTCTAAAACATCTAATTCCCCCTCCACTGCATTCATCTGCCTAACTTTATAAGGAATATAGTAACATTTAACAATAGACATAGAGTCAGCAGTGGAGAGAGGTAATACCTCCTTCAAATATTTACAAAAAAGTATCTGAGGAGACAATAAACGAATACAGGGAAAATTCAAAATTCTTAAATTCTTATTCCTGGCCATGTTTTCCAGAGTCTTGAGTTTTAGATATATCACCAAACTATCCTTTATACTAGCGGTTTGCACAGAGGTAAGAATATTAATTTGAGTATCTACATGTAACATACACGTACAAAGAGTCCCTGTCTTTGAGTCAACATCTTGCAATTTAACAACAGTATCAGAGGGAAGCTGACAAAGAAGAGGAACAGTATCCATAAAAAACCTGTTCCATATGTTTAACTACTTGCCAGATGTCCATCAACGATACAGAAGAAACCTGAGAGTTCCATGAGGTAGCTGAAGGCTCCTTCTAGGACACAGCCTGTGGAAGCCCAGCTTCAACGTATGAACTCTGGTCAGCAGGTGGGTACACCCCAATAATCTCAAGAAATACAGGTGGCAAAGAGAGAGTGCACTCAAGGGAGCTAATACTCGCACCCTCCGCAGAAGGAACAGGTGAAACATTACCTGCGGGTAACACAGCCACAGGCTTATTCATTGGCCCAGACATTTGTGCAGGTAACTAGTTCTTCTTTTTATGCTTGCCACCCAGCATAATAACACAGTTCCTCAGTTCCTATGTGGCTTCTAAGGGGCTCCCGAGGGGCATACAAGCCCCTTTGGCTATGCCCCTTAGGATATACCCAAAGGATGCACCAATGTCTAAGCGCGTAGGAAACAGAAAATGTGTAGGGCTGAAGGATGACATCGATGCTAGCTACCACAGTCAAGCCTAATGGTAGAGAATCCCAGGCAGTCCCAAAGTCCTTCTGCTGCAAATACAGACTGATTGCAAACATTCTCAAGGCAACAGTACACAGCACAGACCTTTATGGGCAGGAGGGTGATGTTGACACTAGCTGTTACGGTCGGGACTGATGGTAGAGAATCCCCGGCAGTCCCAGAGTCCTTCTGCTGCAAATACAGGCTGACTGCAAATACTCTCCAATATTTTTTGAAGGTGTGAATAAACAGGTAGATAAAGGTGAGCCAGTTGAAATAATGTATCTCAATTTTCAGAAAGCCTTTGTCAAGGTCCCTCATGAGAGACTCTTGGTGAAATTAAAAAGTCGTGGGATAGGAGGCAGTGTACTATTGTGGATAAGAAACTGGTCAAAAGATAGAAAGCAGAAGATAGGGCAAAATGGCCAGTTTTCCCAGTGGAGAGAAGGTGAACAGTGGAGTACCCCAGGTATCTGTGTTGGGTCCACTGCTTTTTAACATATTCATAAATGACCTAGAAATGGGAATAACGAGTGAGGTAATCAAATTTGCAGATTATACAAAATTATTCAAAATTCTTAAAACTCAAGAGGATTGTTAAATATTGCAAGAGGATTTTGATAAACTGGAAGACAGGAGGTTCAAATGGCAGATGAAATTTAATGTGGAGACATGTAACGTTATGCACCTAGGAAAGAACAACCAAAACTATGGTAATAGAATGCAAGGTTCCACATTAGGAACCACTATCCAGGAAAAATATTTAGGCGTCATCATGGAAAACACCTGCCCAGTGTGCAGCAGTGGCCAAGAAGGCAAATAGAATGCAAGGAATCATAAGGAAAGGAATGGAGAATAGAACAATAAAACAAAGGATATTACAATGCCTCTGTATCGTTCCATGGTGTGACCACTCCTTGAATATTGTGTGCAATTCTGGTCACTGTATCTTAAAAAGGATATAGCAAAATTAGAAAGGTTACAGAGAAGAGGCACTAAAATGGTAAAGGGGATGGAAGGATACTCCTATGAGGAGAGGTTTAAAAGGTTAGGGCTCTTCAACCAGCAAAAGAGATGGCTGAGGGGAGATATGAAAGAGGTCTATAAATTAAAGAATGGAGTGGAACGGGTAAACATAGACCAATTTACACCATTGAAAAGTAGAATGACTAGGGGACATTCAATGAAACTACAGTGTAACTCATTTAAGACTAATAAGAGAAAATATTTTTCATTCAACATGTAACCAACTCTGTTACTGGAGGATGCAGTACAAGCTATTAATGTAGCTGTGTTTAAAAGAGGGTTGAGCAAGTTCCTGGAGGAAAGGTCCATACACCATTATTAAAGATGACCTGGGAAATACAAGAATTGTGGAACCTGTGTGTTTCTTTCGGAACCTGCTAGGTACTTGTAATCTGGATTGGCCACTGTTGGAAATAGGATACTGGGCTTGATGGACCTTGGTTTGGCCCAGTATGGCATATCTTATGTTCTTATTGTCACAAATCCCATAATCTCTTTATCAGCAGGCACCTTGCTAAGTGCAAATGCTCCATGGTGTTTTTAGGGGTGTCCCCTGCAGATATTGTGGGCCTTTTATCCCCTTGCAGTTTAGTAGAGAGATCCCTTAGTGTCAGTACTTGGACTGATAGTGCTGCTGAGAATCCACCTAACTGTAACTGGATTATCTTGTTATTTTAAAGCTGTGTGGGCTGCAGATTTCTGAGAACTGACATTTACATTTTCTTAAATTCGACAGTAATAACAGCATAGCACAAGATGTTGCATTCATGAGAGCTAAGCCATAGTACTGATTATGCAAGCTGTGTGCAAGAGATATATGGAGCCTTTATTTTGTGTGATCAGCAAACACATGGATTTGACTTAAGGGGTGAGCCAGTGAAGCACTGTCTCAGAGCACAGCAAGTAGGGGCACAGGAAGCTTGTCCCACTGGCTCGCTTTCAGGCTGCCACCTGCCTCTACAGCCGTGGGGGCATTTGCTTTTGCTCGTGTAGCAGTGCTGTACTCAAGCCACCAGTACAATGGCATTTTTATCATGCCAACATGCTTGAAGTAGACAGATGGCTGCTGGAAAAGGGAAATAGAAGGCAGGAGGGCAGGTGCTGGGGATATAGGGATGTGGGAAAATAGGGACTATAATAGGTGAAGAATCTAAGATTGGGTGAAAAGAAATAGGAGATTGAGATGGGCTGGGTATTGGGAGTGCAAATGGAACTCAGGGCCTGGGTGGAATAGTAAGTGGGGACTTAGGATTGCCAGTGGGGGATAGTGGGGACTCAGAAATTGGCCAGAGATTAGGAGGATAGTGGGAACAAGGTAATTATAGTGAGGATTATGAGTAGGGCTGTGAGATCAAGTGCAGAAATATGGGAAGGGAATAAGGGTTGAAAGAACCTGGAGTGCTGGAGAGGTATTGTACAGTTGTAAAGGATAGAGTGCTATGGTATGGCTGAGAGCCACAGGAAGGGCCAGGTCTTTCTTGAAGGAAGAGACTGAGGATAGAAAGAAGGGGAGGTGAAAGGGACAACGGAAGTCTGGATAGAGAGTAAGGCCTGCAGTGAAGAGAGAGTGAGTAATCAAGATTGAGCTTGAGATGATTAGGAGATGAGAGGCAGAGTTAGTAAATGCGATTGGGCAGGGGATGAGTACAGAGGAGGAAATGGAAGGCTGTGGGATAGAAAGAGAGTGAAAGATGGGGAGGATAGGATGCTTGCAAAGGAATGAGACAAAGGAAAGGAAAGATGGCATAAGTAAAGGAGTGCAGGTGTAGCCTAATGGTAACCGAGGTAGCTCGGACACGGTGCTCCGGGCCCCTCTAACCGTCAACCCCCCCCCCCATATAGCTCCACCCTCCATTCCCAAAGAATACACACATACACCACTCTTGGGAAAAGCACCGGTCGCAGCTTTATTAACTTTATTACATACCGAACATTACAGTCCAAGAATAATCCTCTTAACAATACAAACAGCGGAGCAATGCCTCACCAGCCATGCTATTAGCAAGGTGACCCGCAGCGGAGCAATGCCTCACCAGCCATGCTATTAGCAAGGTGACCCTGCCTCCGCTTCTCCGCGGTCATGCCAACCACAATCTTCCTAATCCCCTTTCCCCGACCTCGCCATGTAATTAGCAAAAGTCAGCAGGGGATGTCCGGGTCGGGGGCACCCCGCCCCCGGCCCAAGTATAGCCTAAGGCTCCGGACCCTGGAAACCTCCGGGATCCCGCCACCGGCACAGAGGACATTAATGTCAGGTCGAAGGCACCCCGCCCCGGCCCCAGTGCAGACTAGAGCTCCGGATCCCGGACCTCCGGGATCGCTCCGCCAGCACTGGCGACATTAATGTCCCGAAGCCGCCCCCCAAACCAAGCTGCAACCAGATGCGTCCCCTGCCACATTACACATACCAAGCCCACCTTCCAGGGGTTGCCAAGCACTCCGACAACACCCCTCGAGGATAAGTACCGCCCCTCCCCTGATAACCTTGAACACATGCTCGCCCCTATGAATGCCAGATCATGCCACCGCCTTATTCGCAACACCGATTCCCCCCCCCCCCCGCTTTCATTTATAGATTTTTCTTTTTTTTTTTTTGGTTTTGTTTTTTATATTAGAAGCTCGCAGACCGACTGTATATCCGACCACAGCCATACCGCCTTGCCACCTGCACCGAAAGCCGCTCCACGACCCCGTCGGTGCCCCCCCCCAAAGGTAACCGGAGCTAAAACGGCTGACCCCATGATGCTCATGGTGCCCAAGCAAAGGTATGGGATGCATACTATGGCAACTGCACTCCCCTGCCAGAAAAAAGATCTCCCTGCGGGGACCAGACCGTCCACCCGACACTCCCGCACCAGCCCCGGCGCGATGGAATGACCCGTTTGCCAACTGACCGTAGGCCTTTTGTCCCAGCGCCACTGCCATCGAAGATCACCTGACACCCCACCTCCCTGAAGCCTAAACCAGCCGAACCCTGGCCCCCCCATCCGCCGTCGCTGAAAGCACCACGCTTGGCAATCCCGCCACGACCCCCTTACGAGTCGTCACCCTAAAGGTGGATGACATGCCTCCTCAACCACCGCCATCTCCCCGGCACTGCCGCCTGCTATCACTATATACCACGACCCATCACAGCGTTGCTGGAGCTCGTCATTGCCCTCTCTCATACAGAATTCCCGGAAACTAAACCCGGAATACTTGCTCAGAATAGGGAGGCAGCATACTTTAACATCCCTCCAGGGGAAAGCAGAGCCGCATGTCCCCGGCAGCCCCCCTGCCATAAGCCACCTGGCAGGCAAAGGCAGTGTTCACTAGCACCCCCCGCCCTGTATCTATGTATAATGGCCTCCACCCGCAGGCTAATGGGCCCTCATTCCAGCAGGACCACCCATCCTTTCCCGGTCCTCCCCCATCCCCTTTTTGGGAGCAGGAAGGATTGGCCACCCCCCGTTACAACCGGCTGAGATACGCCAAACATATCCACCGAACTTGGACGCCAAAAAGCTCACACCTCGTCACACCCCTCCCTAATGGTGCAGTGTCCCCACCCCACACCACTCCGGGGCTATTCAAGCCACTAAAACATTACAAACGTGGACTGAGCTGTCAACCTGCCACACTTCCCCTGACCGAATTCCCATAACTAGCTCTGGCGTTTCCAGCCTAAAATAGCCATCAGACCCGCGAAAAGTCAACCCCAAGACATCTCCGACCCCCCAAATCCGCACGCCTACCTATAAGTCCGACATACCTCGGTGAAGCCCCTGCACTCCTGCCGTTAACACCGCTCACTGCCCCGGCAACTCCACCAGCAGGGAGCCAGGAATAACGGTAATGCTACGTACGATGAAGCCCCCCGCCCTTTGCCACACACCCCCGCCATCGCAAACATCGTCCAAAAGGGAGACGATCCCATCCCGGGAACTCCCTCTCCCGGCCTAATAAGTACTCCCCAACCCCTGGTCTTTGGTCAACCCAGGTCATACTGCCACTCCGCCCCGCATTTGAGTAGCTCCCCAACCCCCACTGCTGGGACCGCTACCCAGCACCTATTCACAGCTCCGGAACACCATTCGTCCGGCCCATCACCCACCCCCACCAGCTGAGGCCGTTACGCATGAAATCTCGTAACGAACATGCATGTGAATCGACTGACCCCTCCACAGCCATCCCCCGCCCGAGCCCCAAGTCGCAGGACCCAAACCCCACCCCACGATATGCGATTGTTCAGAGCTGGCCCCCGGAAACCAGTCAGGACCTTTTGGGAATTACCGAGGGTACCTCCTTTTTTTTTTTTTTTGGATACCCCCATGAGGCTAGGGTGCCGACTACTGTCAACTCGACCTCCCTGCACCTGAACTGTGCGAAGAAATTGCCCCCATCCAATCGAATTTCCCACTAAAATACTGAGCAGGTGCTTCACCTAACTTCCCCCAACCGACCAGAAACCTCCCCCCAATCCCCCCTCTCACCACTATGGGTCTAGCTGCAGCCCATTACGGGGGGGCCCGTAACTTCCTTAGAGCTGGAGGGGCTGGCCTGGCAGCGCATCGAGCCCCCACCCTTAAAAACCAATTAGTTCAGTTAAGTATTGAGTTTATGTATTCAGGTTATTAGTATTATTTTTTATTTTATTTATTTATTTATTTTTATTTTTTTTATATATATTCGCCGCATTAATCATTTCCCCATTAATATATTAGCTCATTCTCGAGTGTCCTCCCCCTTAACCGAGTCCCCAGGTTGATCCTTGCAGTACCAGGAGGGACAAAAGACTGGGGTACCTCCAATACCATGCCGCTGCCCTGCCGCCTCCTTGCTGTTATATACCCTCCACTCCTGCCCGACCTGGAAGACCCCCCGTCCTCCCGTCCTCCTCCTGGCCCTAGCCGACCCTACGACGAGGCCCCCCCCTCCTCCAACCAAACTGCTCTGTTCCCATCCCCCACAACGCCCACTCCCTGGAGAGACAATCTGCATAATGCCACTGTCAACCCCTTTCGGCGGATGGTCTTCAGACACTACACCCGCCAAGGCTCCGCTAGCACACTGCTGCCCACCCCTTGCCCCTACCGCCCCCACAAACGCGGACGAAATAGGTGGTCCCGCTGAGGTGGACAACACCGAAGAGTGGCGCTGCCGAGACCAATACCTCTATTTGACCGCGCTGCACCCCTGCTCCTTCCCGCGATCGCAGCACCTTCCCCCCGGTCCGCCAGCACTCACCTGCTGCCCGATTGCAACACACCGGCTGCCGATGGAGGCAGCATCCAGCGGCCACCATTCCCGGGCCACATCCAAAGCCCGTCCCATTCGGTCACAGTTGTCCTTCTCACACAACACGTCAGCAAGCCAAGTTCTTATCGCCATCTGTGGAGACATAAAGAGAAAACACAGAGAAAAACAAAGGTGGGGAAACCACTGAAGACCCCAAGATGCCCTGTCCCCAACCCCCCTGCCCCCCCCCCAGACTGCGGTCTAGCCCACCCCACACTCAGGAGCAGAGCCCCTATTCATCATTCATACATGTTGCCTGCCATTCCGTGGTTTTTTTTTTTTTTGAAGCCGTCAAGGCAGTGTGTACCCATAAGGACCCCGCCACCTCCGGGTTTCGTCGGCAAGGAATCCCTGAAAAGTGGCCTGCCAGCCTGTGCTCCCGAAGGGACAATGAGAGTCGCTGGTCCTGGGAACTAAGCAGTTACGCAAACCCTAGGCTACTCCGCCATCCTAATCGTCCCATTGCCAGCCGCCGGCCCCCCCCCCATAAGAAGTTGCATCTGCCTTTGAAAAGCTGGGAACCCCCTCGCACCGACCTACCCCGTGCGCAACGCGCATCCCAGCCCCAACCCCTGCCACACCACCCCCCCCCCAAACTTACGGCACACTGCCACCAGTGCACACCCCCTCAATACCTCAAGGCATTCCCCGAGCCTTCCTAACATTCATACCAGTCACGCTCCCAGTGAACTGTCCCCTAGATTGCTCCCCACGATGCGCCAGCGACAGACGTTCCCCCAATCCTGTCAGCCAGGGATTACCATCCGGCACCCCCAGCCCCCCCGACTAGATCCCCGCCGATACAAATCGTAAACGTTTTCACCGCAAAGTGTCCTTTATGTTTTTCTCTTTTTTTTTTTTTTAAACAGGGGGTCGAAGTCACCTATGGCCCGCTCCCCCGCAGCCCGCCCCCCCCCACGGAGGTCCAACCGGGAAATGGAACCATGAATCCACCCCCCCAAACCAACCGGCCACTCCCCCACAAGGGGTCCGCAAACCGAACCCTCACCCAGCCCCTTCGCCGCAATCCACCACAGCCCTCCCAGTCTCCCCCCAAAATTCCCCCCCCCCAATTACCACAGTAATAACGGTAATGCTCACACACATTGCACTCAACTCCTAGACATCGGGCGCCCCCGCCAACCTACAGAGGTCCGCTCCCCCAGGCCATGCAACACCCGCCGCTCCAACCGGCCCAGCCCTACTGCCCTCCCCACTGCAAGAGGGGCCCGACCGTCTCTGTCGCCGAGGAGGAGGCCGCGGGCCTTCCGCCTAGCACAGCAGATGCGCGCACATTTGCCAGCTGCTGCGCCTTGCCTCACCACGCTGCCAAATACTTCAGGCGCCATCGCACCCCCCCACCATCCCGACCCGGCCAAGGTCCACCCAGGCACAGCTAGGCCTCCCCAAGAGGCATACGCTGCTGCTCACACTCGGCCCCCCACCAGGAACGGCCCGCAGTGTCCACAACACACCACGCAAAAAACCCTGATTTTGCGTTCCCGAACGCTCCGCCAACATCAAAAGCCGCAGTTACCATCCCCCACCAATCCGGCCTGTATGCACCATCAACAAAAGGAACGAAAAGGAGCTAAACTTGCCTCTCGGTGACCGCCAAGCCGGCATCCTCCTCGAGGAGGAGCAGGAGCCTCAGCAGCCGTTGCTGCCTCCTGGCTCCTCCCCCAGCCACGCCCCACGCCTCCCTCCTCCCGGGCTCCACCACGCTCCTGCACGTGGTTGGAGCCAATCAACGCTACCGTTGCCCAGAACTTCATCGCGCCTCAGCCCCCCCACCCCCGCCGATGCCGTCCACGGGCCAGGGTCCCCGCACCGGCCGAGCACCCGGTTACCTTCGGCCGCCGGGACCCTGCCCCGCGGCCTTGCCTTTAAAGCACTGGCTTAAGAGCCAAGCAAACCAGGGATCTATTCCACTAGCACACCTTGGGAAAGTCACATAACCCTCCATTGCTTCAGAAGAATCCAGGTTATTGATATTTGATGTAATCAAATGCTTAAAATAAAGGTAAATATATACCTGTGGCATTCTTTTTCGTGTCTGCAGGAGCCGTGGGGAAAAGTCCAGTTGTCCCTCTTTCTTCCCATGGCAGCGGGAAACAGAAAATGGTGCCAACATTTAAAAAATAAAATTAAAAATGACTTAGGGGCTCAAGAGAAGCTCCGGGGGGAGGGGGGGGGGGCAGACACAGGGATTTTGTCTTTTATTTTAATGGGAAACTGTTCTGGTTGCTGCAGGTTAAGAGGAGAACAAGTGTTGGGCTGCAGGAGCAGCCAAGGACCAGATAGGCAGGTTTAAAAAAGAAATTGGTCGGTGAATTGCGGAGGGCTGAAGTGCAGGCCTCCGTGCAGCTGTGAATGCTACAGCTGATGTTGGGTCTGGCCCGCAGTCCTGGGGTAGGTGCCGCAGAGATGGAGCATGTGATTGAGGAGCTGCGATAACTGTGGCTGTCCCTGATCAAATGCAGAGGAAACCTGCAAGCATCGGGGAAGGCAACACTTATCGCAGCTCTCCCTGATGTATGAAGGGGGGATCAGGATGTTCATGACTGGGCTGTGAAGGCCAGATTGAGGAGGGACAGGGCACGGAACACCACAAAGGCCCAAAATTAGTCAAAGGCATGAGGGCCTTGGAAAATCAGGCCAAGTAGACCCAAAGGTATACCGGGTCCATCGGATTGCCCAAGGCTGGAGGCCTGGAATTGGAATCGGGAGGGTACCGAATAAGAATGTGGGGCAGGCAATGTCCTGCCAGAAGTTTTAAATGAAAAAAAAATTCTTCAGGGCTGCTGTTAAGCAGGTTGAGATTAAACAAATAAATACATAAATAAACGGAGGCTGATTCTTTTTTAAGTGAATAAAAGTGGTGGATGGTTTCTGAGGAAAAAAGGAAGGCTAATCAACTCCTGAAAAGTTTTCAGATTTTTTGGCTCCTTAAAAAAGTCTAGATTGGTCACGATTATAAAACTGAAAGTAAAAGCAGTTTTGGAACTTTAAAAATGTTTAAAAAGCTTTGTTAATGTGTGGAAATGGAAATTCTGTGTGGCAAAAGTTCCCAGCTGTCTAAAGCTGAGGATAGATACAAATGGCAACATTGTAGCAAGACAGCACAGCTGAGCAAAGATGTTGGTGTGATGCAGTAAGATGAAATCTCCTCCTGCTCCTTCTCCATTTAAAGAAACAGGCTGGGAAATTTTTTAATGACTGAAATAGATAGGGACATTAGATAAGTTGGGGTATTGAGGAGAAATAAGGTTTTTATTTCTACAGTAAAGGGACTTTTTAATGATAGCCCAAGGAAGAGCGTGTTTGAAGAGAGTTTGCAATGTTGATGATATGGAGCTGGGAAGGCAGTTGGTGAGTAAATGTGGAGAGACTGGAAGTGTCTGAGAGTGTCAGGGGCCCTGATCTGAGTGATTTTTGGGAGAGTTTGATGATGTATTTGAGAGAATAAGTATATATGTATGAGGAATGGCTGGAAATGAGAGGTTTCAATTTTTTTCTTCAAGGTTTTGGGGTTGAATGGGAGGAAAGACTGTATACAGCAGCACACACAATCCAAGGGGTGTCAAGGTATGTACATATAACCCCCATACTCAAACAGCTCCATTAGTTGCCACTACTCAACTGCATACGCTACATGATCCTATTCCTGTCTTTAAAAATCATCCACAATCAATCCTCTCATTACCT
Organism: Ichthyophis bannanicus; assembly: GCA_033557465.1. Taxonomy (NCBI): domain Eukaryota; kingdom Metazoa; phylum Chordata; class Amphibia; order Gymnophiona; family Ichthyophiidae; genus Ichthyophis; species Ichthyophis bannanicus. The sequence goes on along the minus strand of CM066031.1, from coordinate 509,888,496 downwards.
CCAATCACTCCTGAAGAACCACCAACCCCTGCAGGACAAAAAGACAAAACACAAAATACATGCCAAAAGCACTCAGTACACCTGCAACAGAGCATTCGAACTGTATGCGCTATCCCTCTGGAACTCTCTACCCGGAACCCTCCGATCAACAACTGTCCACGTTCAGGAAACTCCTCAAAACTCACCTTTTCAATGAACATTTTGGTCCCATCACATTACTCCCCCCCCCCAACCGCACCTGCAGCCCATCACAGTACCAAAGAAATAGCAGTCTATTGTGTATCTAACCCATTATGAATCTAATCTATTGGCCCTTCTGCCTTTCCACCATTTACCCTCCATGTTTATATACCATACCTCTCTATGTATCAATCATTGCATATAGTAATAAGTTTTGTAAATACATTCTATTGCTCTATGTATCAATTACTGTTCTAGGTACCAAAATTCTGTTCTAGGTATCACTTATTGCTTACAGCAATAAGTCTTGTAAATAAGTTCCACCGTTCTATGTAACATCAGTTGTTGTAATGTACACCACTTTGCCCCGGTGAAAAGTGATATTAAAAAAACAGTCATATAAATAAATAACATAAATGAGTTAGAGTGAAACAATTGTGATTAAGAGAGAAAGTATTGGGAGAGTTAGAGAAAGAAAGAGCAGAGCTAAAAAGTTAAAATTATTGTTTATTTTTTCCTCAGAATAGAGAGGAACAGGTGAGAGGGGTTTCTAGGTTTCAGAGCCATACTAAGGGGGCTTAACATTAATTCCAAAGTAATAAAAATTGTTATAGGAGGAATAACAAGTTCCTATAGAATTTTAGTGGTGGTTTCAGGCTGACAAAAAGGAAAATACTTATCTTTTACTAAAATCCTGATAGGTAGTGATATAAGGAGAGGGAGGATCAAACAAGTAGTAATATTCTGAGTTCTGAGTAATATTCTATAAGTTCTGACTGCTGATATTATTTTGTTAAGGACTGTCTGAGTACTTGCTGAGTGTGTGATGGTATGAGATAGAGGAGAGAAGGTGTGGGTGCTATGCAAGAGAAAAAAAAAGAGGTAGGAAGGGAACATTTTTCAGCAAGCTTGCTAAATACTTTCCCATTTTATATTGACAAATATATATATTTTTTATGAACTAGCTAGGTTTTTTGGGGGTGTTGAGAGAAACAGATTGACAGATTTAGTTTAACTTAGGTTGAGTCATCCTGGTGAGAAGATAAGAACATAACATAAGATATGCCATACTGGGTCAGACCAAGGTCCATCAAGCCCAGTATCCTGTTTCCAACAGTGGCCAATCTAGGTCATACGTACCTAGCAGTTTCCCCAAAAGACACAGGTTCCACAATGCTTGTACTGAGTCAAGCATTGATATCCTGGGTCCCTTCTTAATAATGGTTTATGGACCTTTCCTCCAGGAACTTGTCCAAACCTTTTTTAAATCCAGCTACACTAGCAGCCTTTAATACATCCTCCGGTAACAAATTCCAGAGTTTGATTATGCGTTGAGTGAAAAAATATTTTCTTTTATTAGTCTTAAATAGTTTATCCTGTAGCTTCATTGCATGTTCCCTAGTCTTTCTATATTCTGATAACGTAAACAATCGATTTACGTTTACCCGTTCCACTCTGTTCATTAATTTATAGACTTCTATCATATCTCCCCTCAGCCGTCTCTTTTCCAGGTTAAAGAGCCATAACCTTTTTAGCCTTTCTTCATAGGAGTATCCTTCCATCCCCTTTACCATTTTGGTGGCTCTTCTCTGAACCTTTTCTAATAATGCTATATCCTTTTTAAGATACGGGGACCAGAATTGCACACAATATTCAAGGTGCAGTCTCACCATGGAACGATATAGAGGCATTATAATATCTTTTGTTTTATTTTCCATTCCTTTCCTTATGATACCTAGCATTCTATTTGCTCTCTTGGCAGCCATTGCACACTGGGCCGAGGGTTTTAACATGTTATCCACATTGACTCTTAAATCTTTTTCCTGGGTGGTGGTTCCTAATGTGGAAACTTGCATCGTGTAACCATAGTTTGGGTTGTTCTTCCCTAGGTGCATAACTTTACACTTGTCCACATTAAATTTCATCTGCCATTTTGATGCCCAGTCTTCCAATTTATCAAGATCCTCTTGCAATTTTCCACAATCCTCTTGGGTTTTAATAACTTTAAATAGTTTTGTGTCATCTGCAAATTTGATAACCTCACTCGTTATTCCACTTTCCAGGTCATTTATGAATATGTCAAAAAGCAGGGGACCCAGCACAGATCCCTGGGGTACACCACTATTCACTTTTCTCCATTGGGAAAATTGGCCATTTAGCCCTACCCTCTGCTTTCTATCTTTTAACCAGTTCCTGATCCACAATAGTACACTGCCTCCTATCCCATGACTCTTTAGTTTTGCCAAAAGTCTCTGATGAGGGACCTTGCCAAAGGCTTTCTGAAAGTCCAGATACAAAGAGTTTCCCTTTCGCGACTCTGTTAAGCCCGCGGGGGCTGATGGGAACTTCCCATCAGCCCCCGCGGGCTTAACAGAGCAGCGAGGGAACTCTTCCCTCGCGCTCTGCAAGCCGGCGCGTCTGACTGCAGCTCCAAAGAGAGAGCTGCTACGGGGAGGACAGGCTCTGCCGGGTGGGTACAGGGGGGCCCCGCGGCACGCTCGATTCTGCCGCGGCGGCCCCAACAGCGGCAGCAGACAGGTTTTCTTTTTTTTTTTTTAATTTTCCCTGGGCTGGGCTGGGGGGGGGGGTAGGAGTGGTGATGGGCTGGGCTGGGCTGGGGGGGGGGGTTTGGAGTGGTGATGGGCTGGGGGGGTTAGGAGTGGTGATGGGCTGGGCTGGGCTGGGGGGGGTAGGAGAGGTGATGGGCTGGGCTGGGCTGGGGGGGGGGTTAGGAGTGGTGATTGGCTGGGCTGGGCTGGGGGGGTTAGGAGTAGTGATGGGCTGGGCTGGGCTGGGCTGGGGGTTGTTAGGAGTAGTGATGGGCTGGGGTGGGGGGGGGGTTAGGAGTGGTGATGGGCACTGGGCTGGGGGGGTTAGGAGTGGTGATGGACACTGGGCTGGCTGGGGGGGGTTAGGAGTGGTGATGGGCACTGGGCTGGCTGGGGGGGTTAGGAGTGGTGATGGGCGCTGGGCTGGGGGGGGTAGGAGTGGTGATGGGCTGGGGTGGGGGGGTTAGGAGTGGTGATGGGCACTGGGCTGGCTGGGGGGGTTAGGAGTGGTGATGGGCGCTGGGCTGGTGGGGTAGGAGTGGTGATGGGCGCTGGGGGGGTTAGGAGTGGTGATAGGCGCTGGGGGGGCTTAAACTAAAAATTGAGTGATGGGGGATTAGGACTGGGAGTGGGCTGATGGGGAGGTTAGGACTGGAAATGGGCTGGTGGGATTAGGACTGGGAGTGGGCGATGGGGGGCTAGGACTGGTAATGGGTTGGGGGGGTTGCTAGGACTGGAAGTGGGCTGAGTGGCAGGGGGCTTGAACTGCAAATAGCTGTTGGGGATGGGGCTTGGAATGGAAATGGGCTGAGGGGAAGTGGGGGGCTTGAACTGCAAATAGCTGATGGGGACGGGGCTTGGAATGGACATGGGCGGAGGGGCAGTGGGGGGCTTGAAGAAGGGAATGGATGCTGGGTGAGACTGGAACTAGAAGGGAGCTGATGTTGGGGGAGGATTAGAATGGGATGGGGCTGGGAGAGTAAAATGGAGAGGGGAAAAATATTTTGTGTAGGAGGGATGAAAAATCTACAATTGGCCAGGTATTGGGAGAGTAATTGGGGATTGAGGATGGAGGGGTAAAATTTGTGTGGATGAAATAGGAATGAGGAAAGAGCAAAAGGAGAAAGATTAGTATGTTAAAGCAGATTTAGAGAGAGAGAGAATGGAAAAAAAACTAGAAGAGAGAAGAAAGGACAAATGGACAGCAGACGATGGAGAGTTAGCAGAAAACATGAAGAAACCAGAAGAAAATGGCTGGACCAATTGCAACTGAAAAAAAATGCACAAAAGGTAGAACGATATCTCTTTATTTTGAATTTATTAACTGGAATATGTCAGCTCTGGGAAATGTGCATCATTAACATCTGCGCTTTGTTTGGTACAAGAGGAAATTCCTATTTGACGTTGCCACTTGTTCTCTTTCCCCAGTATTCACTGAAATGTATTGGTTTAATATTTGCAGTGTTGCCTTTTGATAGGTAGGGTATGGTGCTTTGTGAGTCCTGGTAATGCTGTCAGGATACGGCGGGTTTGCTATGGGTTCTAAATGGGCAGCGTTTGTAGTAGTTCCTAATGTGCCTGGCGGTTGGCACTGGATTATAGTAATGTAGAAATCTTTTAGTCTTTCTTTATCCATACACTCATTAAGAGACATGTTTACTAAAAGTTAGTGTATGGTAACATTATGCAAATATTTATGCAAATAACACCACTTATGCAAATGACGTGCTGGCACTTTGAGGAAATTCTTTGGTTTTGTGCGGCAGTTTGGGCACTCGGGCTCAAAAAGGTTAGCCATCACTGCACTATATCAACTGACCTACCTTTGTCCACCTGTTTATTCACACCTTCAAAAAAACATAACAGATTAGTAAGACAAGATCTTCCTTGTCTAAAGCCATGTTGGCTCTCTCCCATTAGGCCATGACTATCTACATGCTGAGTAATTTTATTCTTTATGGTGGTTTCTACCATTTTTCCCGGTACTGACGTCAGGCTCACCGGTCTGTAGTTTCCCGGATCACCCCTAGAACCCTTTTTAAAAATTCGTGTTACATTGGCGATCCTCCAATCTTTAGGTACACTGGTCAACAAAGTTTTACAAAAGTCATGTAACTGAAATAAAAATAGTCATTTCTTATCAATTTGTTTATGCTGAACACGAATATGACAGTGAAATTGCAATAATTTTTTTGTAATCTACAAGAATTAATGTTTACATCACGAAATGCATGTCAATAGTAAATATAATAGGCCTTCGGTTAATACCTGTAAAAAACCAAGTCATAGACTACTTCTTAGATTTTTTCGCCTGTCTCTTGTACAGCTGTTCGGGAGATTCTCTGGGGAGTGTCCAGCAGTAGTCAGCCAGCATTGTAGTGGATCATTTTCCCTAGTATCTTTGCTCCATCGTTGCGATATCCTGGTGAAAACGTTTGCTTTGTTCATCACTAATCATACCACAGTTGTCAGGAAAGAAATCGAGATGGGAATCAAGGAAATGGATCTTTAGAGACATATTGCAGCCAGGTTTCTGATACTGCATCAGCATGTCTTCCACTAGTTCCTTGTAGTTTTCTGTCCTAACATTCCTGAGAAAGTTTGACACTAGGTGAAAAGTATTCCATGCTTGCTTCGCATCACCCTGCAGCAAGTTGAAGAGCTCTCAAATCTGAGGACCCCAAAAACTCCCTCTTTAATCTTTGCTTCGCTGAGTCGAGGGAAATTTTCATGCAGGTATCGTAAAGCTGGCGAAGTGTGATCCATGGCTTTCACAAAGTTTTTCATCAAACCTAGTTTGATGTGAAGGGGTGGTAGCAGGATTTTGTGAGCCTCAACCAGAGCTAGGTGCTGGATATTCTTCTCTCCAACTGTTACATTTTGTCTGCGATTCCATTCCTTCCGCAAGTAGTGCCAATCCCTTTCTCGGCTATCCCACTCACATAAGAAACACGTGTATTTTATATATCCCTGCTGCAGTCCCATTAAAAGGGCAACTACCTTCAAGTCACCACAGAGGTGCCAGCTGTACTTGTTATAGTTAATGGATGTCAGTAGATGCTTTAAGTTATCGTATGTCTCTTTCATGTGGATGGCATGCGCTACTGGAATAGATGGAAGACGGTTTCCATTGTTCAAATGCACAGCCTTCAGACTCAGTTTCGAAGAGTCTATAAATAGACTTCAGTCTTGTGGGTCATGAGTGATTTTTAAGGCATCCATGAGGCTTTCAATATCAGAACAGAATACCAGATTACTTTCCTTTCTGAAGAAGGGCTCCAACTGCTGGTGGTGCTTTTGATATGAAGTAATGTTGACATCTTCTTCTAGAAGATTCCATTGTTGGAGTCTTGATCCTAGCAATTCTGCCTTGTTCTTAGATAAGTCCAAATCATGAACCAGGCCATTTAGTTCTTCCTGTGTTATTCTGTGTGGAGTTGATATGCATCCCAGTGAAAATCTGGGTCACTGCATGCTGACGGACCAGGAGAAGAACAGGTCGGCTCACCCTTGTCCTCACCAGATGAATCAAGAGAATATTCTGATGGAGGTTCTGGAATAGGAAGTCCCTCACCATGCGGAACTGGTCTCAGTGCAGACGGAATGTTTGGGTAGACTATGCTTGACTTCTTTTGCTTCGTTATTCCGCTGGAAAGAGGAGGAACCAAGCAGAAGTAACAGTCATTTATGTGGTTGCTTGGCTCTCTCCACACCATGGGGACTGCAAATGGCATTGATGGTCTTTTGCAATTCAACCACTGTGAAAGCTGTGTTGTACATGTAGCGCAGCATATATGCGGGGCCCAAGGCTTGTCTTGGTCACCAATCTTGCATCCGAAGTAAAGATGATATGCCTTCTTCAGTTGAGAAGTGATATTTTTCTTCTGGTTGGCAAATGTCACTTCCCCACAAATGTAGCAGAAATTGTCAATGGTATTAACGCACCTTCACGGCATTACTGTTCTGTATTGTACCTAAATGGCTAAAATTATATGAGTAATAAAAGTTACATGTAACAGAAGCTTAAACTGTCTCACACACAGTCTGAAATATTTTAAATGCTCATCATTTCCGACTGCGTATAGTACACTGCTGACGTCAGATGGCTTCAGCAGCCTTATGGCAGTAGTATTGCATTGCATCAGAAAATGATGCAATCAACTCTGGATGATGTGTGCAAGCTGGTATTATGCAATGTGATGCAATATTACATCATTCAAGGCTTATTTGGGATGTTGTTGATGTCCTACTGTATAAATTTATACAGTGAAGCGTCAAAAATGAACTACATGCAATATCTTCAAAACAAGAGCCAAAAAAATGTTTTCAATGTTATATTCGTGTTCAGCTCGCCAAGATACTACAGATTAGGGCCTTTTAAAGTCAGTAACGATTTCAATGTTGACCAGTGGTATTAGAGATGATTTTAATGATAGTTCACAGATTACTAATAACAGGTCTGCAATCTCATATTTCAGTTCTTTCAATACCCTTGGATGTATACCATCCAGCCCAGGTGATTTGCTACTCTTTAGTTTATCTAATAGTTGTAATACATCTTCCCGATGTATCAATAGTTCCTTCAAATCTTCTGCACCTTTAAATACCACTTCAGTCATGGGTAACATCCCTATATCTTCCTCAGTAAAGACCAAAGCAAAGAATTCTTTCAGTCTCTCCTCTATCGTCTTGTCGCTTATTAGTGCCCATTTAACCCCTCTATCATCTAATGGACCATCTGACTCTCTCACAGGTTTTTTCCTACGAATTTATTTATTTATTTATTTAGCTGCATTTATATTCCGCTTTTCTCCTGGTCAAAGCGGTTGGGGGATACATTTAACACGAGGGGATATGAGACACATACACTAATACTTACAGGGAACATGGGCAATGGAGGGTTAAGTAGCTTGCCCAAGACCACAAGGAGCACCTGTGGGACTAGAAACCCCAGTCCTTCCGGCCCAAGGTTGCTGTCCTCTAGTGGGATTTGAACCACCGACCTTCCGGCCTGTAGTACCTTGCCCCAACCACTAGGCCACTCTTCCCTCCAAAATAAAAAGTCTTTATTTCGCATTTTTGCTTCCGCAGCAAGCTTCTTCTCAAATTCTCTCTTTGCCTGCCTTATCAATGCCTTGCATTTGACTTGCCAGTGCTTGTGTTGTTTTCAGGTTTCGTCGTTTGGCTATTTTTTCCATTTCCCAAAAGGTGCTTTTTTGGCAACAACAGCCTCTCTGACCTCACCTTTAAACCATGCTGGCAGTTTTTTGGACTTCCTTCCACTTTTCTTAAAGCGTGGAATACAGCTGGTCTGGGTTTCCAAGATAGTATTTTTCAACAAGACCCAAGCTTGATGTAAGTCTTTAAGCTTTGCAACTGCTCCTTTTAATTTTTTCTTAACTATTTTCCTCATTTTATCATAGTTTCCCTTTCGAAAGTTAAAAGGTAGTACTATGGATTTCCTTACTATCCCTCCTCCACTAATTAAATCAAATGCGATCATGCTATGATCACTATTGCCAAGTGGCCCCAATACCCTTATCTCTTGCACTAGATCTGGTGTTCCACTAAGAACTAGGTCTAATATGGCTTCCCCTCTGGTCTATGCTACAACAACTCATGGTAACGACTAGCCAAGTCTGTTATGATGACTACGAGGCGCGCCTCTTTCGATGCGCATATTCCTGGGCCTTTTACGGAGCATTCAGGGTAGGGGAGCTAGTAGCATCCTCGGCAGCAGAGCGAGGATCGGCCCACGGAGGTATGGGACAGCGCGACGTGTGTATACGCACTAAGGCAATAGTGTTGCAGTTGCGCAGATCCAAGACCGATGTGGAGGGAAAAGGAGCGCAGGTGGTGCTGTCGGCAATGCCCGACGACCCTTCATGCCCACTAAAAAATGCTTTAGCCTACCAACAGGTACGGGTGCACTCGGAAAACCACTGGTTCGTACATGCGAATGGTGCCCCCTTATCGCGCTTCCAATTTATCAGAGTACTCAAGCTAATAATTGAGCGAACAGGACGGGATGCAAGCTTATACGGCTCGCACTCCTTTCGCATAGGAGCTGCTTCAACGGCAGCCAGCATCGGGATGTCCCGAGAACAGATAATGAAGATAGGCCGATGGCGTTCGGATAGATACAAACTGTATATACGTCCAACGCAGTGAGGCCAGCAAGTAACGGACGAGGAACGGGAGGCGGAGATAAGGAGAATAAAAAAAAAAAAATTGGGGGTTCAGACAAAGCGAATGAACACTGTTGGATATGTGCTGCTGTAATAATATTCTCTGATTGTGCTCCACCCAGGGATGCGCTACCACCTGGGGCCACATTAAGCGTGGATATGCGGCCATTCATTTGTTCACTGGCTGCAAAAGAGGACACGGTCTAGACCACAGGGGATGAATCTGGGGCTACCAAGCGCAGAGGTTGCCGTAGTATGGCTGGGTCGACGGGGTATGGTGTGGGACCAGCTAATGCCGTCCTTGTTCCTAAAGAAGCGATCTACTAGGAACCCAGCGATGATTGTGATCCACTTGGGGGGCAACGACCTGGCATCCACGCGCAGCGTCGAGCTCACCAAGAGGATGCAGGGCGACCTCCTAACGCTGGCAAACACCTTTCCCGGGACGCTATTGGCATGGTCGCACATCATACCGCGGCGAGTGTGGAGAGGCGAGAACTCGCATAGGGCAGTGGAGAGGACTAGACGCAAAGTGAACAGATGGATGGCCCGCTTCATGGGGACCATAGGGGGATGCAGCATTGCGCACGACCTCATCGAAGAGAGATGTCCAGGACTATACCGCGCAGATGGAGTGCACCTGTCAGACATTGGAATGGACATTTTCCTCTGCGACATACAAGATGCGGTTGAGCGACTATGGAAGAAGCAAGTGTTGGCCACAGCGGCGCGTTGATTGGTGGGGCCCCGTCAACAAGCGAGGAGTCGCTGTTGGCGGGGTTGGCTGGAGAAATGCACCCGGTGAGAGAGAACACAGCCTAGGCCTTAAGTAAACGGGGGAGAGGTACTGGAGAGGTACACGGACCTCCCCCCGGAGAGAGGGAGATGGCGACAAGAACACCGCGCAGAGAGTCCCCCTGCCTTGCTTTGACGGCGGGCAAAGGGGGGGGTAAGGAAGAAAGGTTGCCAAGTCTGCTCGAATGGCAGGTGTAACAGCCTTTCGACTGAAGGATACGAAAGACTAAGGGACTGAGAAAAGCTTTCACGGCAGAGAGTCCCTCCTTGAGATGTAAAAGTATGTAAGGTATTGGGCTGTGTCTCTCGAGGGTTGCAAAAAGAAAAGAGGGGATACAAGGAATTTGTAGACTGTGTTTTTTGTTGAGTGTGACGTGCATGCTGTGGCCAACAGTTTTGTTGTACTGTAATAACCACTGTTGTCAAATAAATCGAAATAATTTGGTGAAAGAAATTCCATGGTGTAACGTGGTGACTCACGGGAAGGAAAGGGGGGGGAAGGGGAGGGTCACGGGTAAGGGGAGATGGAGCCGCGGCGGTCATGCCAGTTGCGTGGCTGAGACCTGGCTGCGAATCGACGCGGCCGGGCACAGGCGCGCAGGGGCGAGCCAAGGGCCGGGGGAGGGGCTGGGGGGATGGACGGTGGAAGGGGGGGTGGGCAAAGAGCCGCAGTCAAAAGAGCGCGCCCGGCACGGGTACGGCCTCTTTGCCGCTCACCCCCACCTTCATGGAGGAAGCCGGACACCCGCCCGACCCATCCAATTAGCAAACGGGGGGGGGGGGGGAATCGTCGCAGCATGTAAGACGGCTGGAGAAACGCACCCGGTGAGAGAGAACACAGCCTAGGCCTTAAGTAAACGGGGAAGAGGTACTGGAGAGGTACACGGACCTCCCCCCGGAGAGAGGGAGATGGCGACAAGAACACCGCGCAGAGAGCCCCCCTGCCTTGCTTTGACGGCGGGCAAAGGGGGGGGGTAAGGAAGAAAGGTTGCAAAGTCTGCTCGAATGGCAGGTGTAACAGCCTTTCGACTGAAGGATACGAAAGACTAAGGGACTGAGAAAAGCTTTCACGGCAGAGAGTCCCTCCTTGAGATGTAAAAGTATGTAAGGTATTCGGCTGTGTCTCTCGAGGGTTGCAAAAAGAAAAGAGGGGATACAAGGAATTTGTAGACTGTGTTTTTTGTTGAGTGTGACGTGCATGCTGAGGCCAACAGTTTTGTTGTACTGTAATAACCACTGTTGTCAAATAAATCAAAATAATTTGGTGAAAGAAACTCCATGGTGTAACTTGGTGACTCACGGGAAGGAAAGGGGGGGGGGGAAGGGGAGGGTCACGGGTAAGGGGAGAGGGACCCGCGGCGGTCATGCCAGTTGCGTGGCTGAGTACTGTGGATTTCCTTACTATCCCTCCTCCACTAATTAAATCAAATGCGATCATGCTATGATCACTATTGCCAAGTGGCCCCAATATCCTTATCCCTTGCACTAGATCTGGTGTTCCACTAAGAACTAGGTCTAATATGGCTTCCCCTCTGGTCGGTTCATGAACCAGCTTCTCCAAGAAGCAGTCATTTATTTCATCTAGGAACTTTATCTCCCTAGCATGTCCTGTCGTGACACTGACTCAGTCGATACCGGGGTAATTGAAATCACCCATTATTATTACTGCGCTGTAACTTTTGTTAGCTTCCTTGATTTCTTTGAGCATTTCATCATCCATTTGTTCATTCTGGCCAGTCGGTTGATAGTACATCCCCACTGCCATCGCCTTCCCCTTTTTACATGGAATTTCAATCCATAGAGATTCTACCGCAAATTTTGTTCCTGCAAAAGTTTAATCCTTTCTTACTCAATGCCCTCTCTAACATAGAGCATAACCCCTCCACCAATTTGATCAGCTCTATCATTACGATATAGTTTGTACCCAGGTATCACAGTGTCCCACTGGTTGTCCTCCTTCCACCATGTCTCTGATATTCCAATCATATCTAACCTCTCATTTAGTACTATATATTCTAACTCTCCCATCTTATTTTTTAGACTTCTAGCATTTGGATACAAGCATTTTAGAGACTGTATTTTATTCATATTAATTTGGCTATTGGTAGACATGGGTAATTTGGGATTTTTTTTTACAAATTTTTTTTTTTTAAAATTTAAACAAACAAATCAAGAATACATCTTGAAACAGAAATAGAAATAGATACCACAAAAACACTCAATATTTCAAGAAAGAAACAATATGTACAACAAAACACATTTGTCCCCAAAAGGAAATTATTACTCATGATCCCCCTCCATCTAGCCCTCAAGGAAAGGGGAGACAATAATTTGATAATACAGCAATACATTATACAGAGAAGAAATAGGGTGAGCTAAACAGTGGCATATATAATTCACTCAACAGGAACAGGCAGGGTGTCTACCCCCCCTTCAGAGACCCTAGCATTAATGAAACAAATCAATTGGGAAGGTTCATAAAATATATACGAATTAGAATGATATTTAAACAAATATTTACACGGAAACTTAAGGAAAAATAGCCCCCCCCCAACTGCTGTATCCCAGAACGCAACAAAAGAAATTTGCGTCTCCTCCTCTGGGTCTCCCTAGATAAATCCGGAAACATCCAAACCGCCAGACCCTTAAACAAAGTATAACGTTTTTTAAAGAATAATTTCATAAGCCATTCCTTATCTGATATTAATGCTAAGGTAATCAATAAAGTAGACGATGTAATCTTTTCCTCTTTAGAAGTCTCCAATATGTCAGTAACATTTAATACATCCATCTGAGGTAAACCACTACCACTAGCATGCCCCTCTTCTTTTTTACCAGAAGTCAAATAATAGGTTTTAACTAATGGGGGATGAGATTCAGGAGGAATACCTAAAATTTCAATTAAATAATTACGAAACATATCTCTTGCTGATATTAATGACACTCTAGGGAAATTAACTAAACGAATATTCGGCATACACACTGCATTTTCCAACATTTCCAATTTTGACAAAATAGGTAAAGAAACTTTCTTTAAAGAGCCAACTTCATTTTCAAGGGCCAAAACTTTAGTCTGATTTTGAGAACCACCAGTCTGTAAAGCAGCAACTGTGGTCATGACTTCCATCAAGCCCTCAGAATTAATAGAAACCTGTACATCCAAGGCAGCCATTTGTGGAACCAACTCCTCTTGTAGTTTCATAATAGCAGCCCAAATCACCTCCAATGTCACCACCTCCAGAGGATCCATAGATACAGGTAAGGAGACCTCCACCGAAGGAGCCGAAACCCCAACGCCTGGCATCGAAGAAGACGGGGCATGCAAATTCGATGCCAAACCAGCGCCTACTGCTGCCATTCCAATCAGAGCCTCTGCCCTCTGTTGCTGTTCACCAGTAGCCACGGAGCCCAAGTCACACTCCACTCCCAGGCTCCGTCTGCTAGCGGAGTCCGCTGACTCAATGCTCTCACACTGACTTCCTGGTCTGCCACTGGATTGTAGAGGTACCTTCGAGGCTCGAGTTGAGCCAGGGGATAGGAGATCAACCCCAGAAGCGAAGGATGAGGACACCTCCTCCAAACGACGCCTAGCCTGGTTACTCTCCCCCACAGCCCACTGCCGTGGCACCAGCGAAAAATATGAATCAAGAGGCCCAACCAACTCCACAGGTAATGGCGTTGAAGCTAGAGGGGCAGTAGGCTGTTTTTCCCCCCTAGCTTTCCGCTTTCTTCCCATAAGCAAAACACCACCGACACCATCTTGGCTCCCCTTCCTGTAATTTGGGATCTTTAAGCTCTGTCTGCTCCATACTCGAGGGCATTTGGGCTACTTTACTCTTTTTTGGAACCTCTCTGCTTTTGGTAGTATCTTTCAAGGATACATACTTCCGAACCATCCGCTCTTGGGTGACTGTCGGCTTTCCCCTATTATCTAGTTTAAAAGCTGCTCTATCTCCTTTTTAAAGGTTAATGCCAGCAGCCTGGTTCCATCCCAGTTACGGTGAAGCCCATCCCTTCGGAAGAGCCCCTTCTTTCCCCAGAATGTTCCCCAGTTCCTAACAAATCCAAAACCCTCATCTCTGCACCATTGTCTCATCCACACATTGAGACTCTGGAGCTCTGCCTGCCTTTTGGGTCCTGCGCATGGAATGGGAAGCATTTCATAGAATGCTACCCTGGAAGTTCTGGATTTCAACTTCCTTCCTAAAAGCCTAAATATAGCCTCCAGAACCTCCCTACCACATTTTCCTATGTAATTGGTACCGACATGTACCAAGATAGCACACTCCTCCCCAGCACTATCTAAGACCTTATCTAGGTGGTGCGTGAGGTCCGCTACATTCGCACCAGGCAGGCATGTTACCAGGTCATCCTCACGTCCACCAGCCAACCAGCTATCTACATGCCTAATGATTGAATCACCAACTATAACGGCTGTCCTAACCCTTCCCTCATGGGCACATGGCCCTGGAGAAACTTCCTCAGTGCGAGAGGGTTTTAAATCACCTGGAGGACAGGTCCTAGTTACAGGATCACTTCCTGCCACACCAGGGTGACCTCTCTCCTCCATGGCAACAAGGATGCTGCCAGACTGGAGGTGGGACTTCAGGACTATATCCCTGTAGGTCTCGTCTATGTACCTCTCTGTCTTCCTTATGTTTTCCAAGTCTGCTACTCTAGCCTCTAGAGAATGGACTCGTTCCCTGAGAGCAAAGAGCTCCTTGCACCTAGTGCACATGTAAGACCTCTCATCAACTGGGAGAAAATCATACATGTGACACTCAATGCCAGTGGAGGAGTGGCCTAGTGGTTGGGGCAAGGTACTTCAGGCTGGAAGGTGGGGGGATTCAAATCCCACTAGAGGACAGCAACTTTGGGCCGGAAGGACTGGGGTTTCTAGTCCCACAGGTGCTCCTTGTGGTCTTGGGCAAGCCATTTAACCCTCCATAGCCCATATTCCCTGTAAAAAATAGTTATCTCCAAGTTATAATGCCCTGTTCAATATAATTTCAGTTTGTTCAATGTAAACCACACTGATGCAGAATAGCGCAGTATATAAGAGAATGTAAATAAATAAAATGCAAAAGACTGGAAATCCCCCATCTCGCTGCTGGACTGTTGCCTGCATCTTAGTTTTAAGCTTGTGTTTAGATCTTTAAGTTCTTTACTTACTAAGTGTTGCTATGGATATTTTTACTAATAAAACTGTACCTAATACGTTTAATATACCTTGTTCACCTGAAGCTTAATTAATCTCAGGTCCTTAGTGTATGACTGATTTGGGTAATGAGCTTCACCTGATAGCACCTCCTGTCCTTTAAGATGTGTAAGTACCTATAAAGCTACGATTATCCAAGGGGTGGGTGGGTGTTGGGGAGGGAGGGAGGGAAATAACACTTATTAAAAGAGGGCTGCTACACAGTACTCTGTCCTGTGCTGCTGAGGTAAGCTATATTCTCATTTGATTTCAATTATAGCTCTTTGCTGCAGAAAGGCTCTAACTTATTATGAAATTTAAACTACAAGCTCTCTGCTGGGTTCCAAATTTAACCAGAAAGCTCTCTTCTGTGTTTTAAATTTAAACTAAAAGTACTTTGCTGATGCTAGGCCCTGAGTGACTATTAAATTTAAACAACAAGCTCTATGCTGGGTATGAAATATAACCAGAAAGCTCTCTTCTGTGTTTTAAATTTAAACTTAAACTGCTGCTACTAGGCCCTGACTGATTTAACAAAAAACAGTGGGTTCACAGATTAATTAGCTTTAATACAAAGAATTCCTTTCAGAAAATTCCCAGAAGTATATACTCACAATTGCAGATCTCTCTCCAGAAGTAACAGTCCCCTTTTCTAGTCCTTCAAGACTGAGGATCACAGAGCTCTGGTTGAGCTATTTATGCCTGTGCTGCTGAGGTAAGCTGTGACCAACATCCTGGGTGATTAACAGCCCTTGCTTGGATAGAAGGAGTCCTTCAAAATGGCCTTTTGACCTGCCACCTGGTGTTAACTCCTATTGAAAAGGTTTCACAGGTCTTTTGCCCCCTAGGTAGAAGGCCTCTTTGTAAAGGTCTCTAGAAGACTTTATTTGTTGCTCAAAGAGTACTGACCCTGTTTTACCTTTTATGCTAAGCTATATTCTGATTTGATTTAAATTATAGCTCTTTGCTGCTGCTAGGCTCTAACTTATTATGAAATTTAAACTACAAGCTCTCTGCTGGGTTCTAAATTTAACCAGAAAGCTCTGTTCTGTGTTTTAAATTTAAACTAAAAGTACTTTGCTGATGCTAGGCTCTGAGTGACTATTAAAGTTAAACTACAAGCTCTCTGCTGGGTTCCAAATTTAACCAGAAAGCTCTCTTCTGTGTTTTAAATTTAAACTAAAAGTACTTTGCTGAGGCTAGGCCCTGAGTGACTATTACATTCAAACTACAAGCTCTCTGCTGGGTATGAAATGTAACCAGAAAGTTCTCTTCTGTGTTTTAAATTAAAATTTAAACTGCTGCTACTAGGCCCTGACTGATTTAACAAAAAACAGTGGGTTCACAGATTAATTAGCTTTAATACAAAGAATTCTTTTCAGAAAATTCCCAGAAGTATATACTCACAATTGCAGATCTCTCTCCAGAAGTAACAGTCCCCTTTCCTATTCCTTCAAGACTGAGGATCACAGAGCTCTGGTTGAGCTATTTATGCATGTGCTGCTGAGGTAAGCCGTGACCAACCTCCTGGGTGATTAACAGTCCTTGCTTGGATAGAAGGAGTCTTTCAAAATGACCTTTTGACCTGCCACCTGGTGTTAACACCTATTGAAAAGGTTTCACAGATCTCTTGTCCCCTGAAGCATCCTGAAGCATCAAAAGATGTCAGAAGACAACCCACTAACCTGAAGACAATGGACGAGATCTGGGTCCCAACGGAAGAGAGGGCAAGAGGATAAGTAGAGACACTTACCTGTTTCATAACATTCATATTTGAGTTCAAATATTTAACGGGACTTTGTATAGAGGGTTACACTCAAATTGGGTTTCAAATTCAATGCACACTCATGAAAAGAGGAAAAGTAAATTGTAACCATTTGTTTAAGAAAAAGAACTAAGCAACCTTGTCTCCAATCAAGATAATTTTTTATTTATATACATTTGTATTGTTAGATCTTTATTTAAGTTAAGAACAGAAATATATATATATATATATATATTGTGGCAAGGTCATCTATCCTGAATATGGGGGAGGTGAGAAATGTAAAGAATTCACCTTAGTAAAGGGTCCCCTTTTAGGAGTGCACAGCTCCTAAGAAGCCACAGCTACACCTAAGAACCAGAAAAAACCCAGCTGGAACAGGTTTCATGCAGTGTCTAGTAGAGTAAGAGAGAGAGATTATGGGCACGAGGTCCAAAACCCTTACTTCAACAAGTTCCCTGATTACTCAAATACCAGAAGGCAGGGGGATTGCCAACACCTGGGAAAGAAGGAGGTGGGGCTATAACCCTGGAGGTATAAGCCTATGCTAGAGTATAGAGAAGGGAGAAAAGGAGGAGAGGGTGGAGAAGGCAGAGACTGGAGAAGAGAAGGAGGTAGAGAAGGTGCTGACTCATGCAGAAGAGCCAAACTACCAGGAGCTGAGAGGGCTGAATTCCCTGCAACAGGTTGGCAGGAGAGCTTGGAGCCAGGAAGTGGAGAAGCTCTGAGAGCACCAGAGAGGTTGTCAGCTGAGCAGTCTGACCAGGTGGGTGAGTCAGAACCCATGCAGCTGGGAGAGCCAGTGGCAGAGTTGGGGGAAGAAGACATCCTTATGGATTGCTCTCTGTGCCAAGCTTTAGACATGGGGTCTTGAGGAAAAGCCAGCCCTGAAAGAATTATCCTCCTTGAAAAGGTAACCATAAAAAACAGGCAGTGTGGTGGTAAATTCCCATATGTTTTTTTAAAAGGGAAGTTTACTGAAATTTAAGGATAAGCAGGAAGCTGTGATTCATGCTTGTTATCTACCTGTGGTTTGAAACTGTGAAACGGTAATAAGCCAATTTACCTGCTAGAAGAGTTTTTCTTTGCTCCTCTGTTATGTGAAAAGCCTGTTGTGAGTTTTTGATGGCAGTCTGAATGTTTGCTTCTTGTTTTGAGTTCTGTTGTACCTGAAATGCAGCCTAGAAGGAATTGAGGCTGATAGAAGCCAAACTGCCACAGAAGATTAAGCTTGTTTGGACTTTATGCTGTAATTAGCAAGGACTAAAAGGAAGGTGGCAGCCTTGCTATCAAAGGCTGTGCTTCTGAAAGTAAGAAGACTTTAAACAGCCATTTTTGGGTTCTTTTGTTTACTTTGCCAACCATCTGCTGTACTTTGAGCAAATCCTACAGAAATAATCCTGTATATGGTACTTTGAACCTTTTTGTGCAAAATAAATTTTCTGTTATATGCCTTACCTCGGTGGCCTTAACTACAACTTTCTACCTGAAGCACAAACACATCTTAGCAGTACTACATTTCCCAGAAGACACCACAAGGAAATAGGCTGTTAAGGCTGATAGGAGAAGGTTCCTCCAATAACCACACCCCTCTAAAGCTAGAGGCGAGTGGTTAGGGTGTTGACAGTGGCGTAGTTGTACAGATTTCACCATTCAGGATATACAAGGATATACAGCAACAAGGTGCACAGCACAGATGGCTGGTGGAAGCTTCACGTGCAATTCGCTGGTAGAGTCGGCCCGACGACGGAGCAGTCCAGTGTGGAGCATCACAAAGACACCCCTTTTGAAGCAAGAGTCAACACCTGAGCCAGGTAAAGGGTACCAAGGCGGGGGTTGGCTCGGATAAAAGTAAAGGAAAAAAAAAGTTAAAAAAAAGTAAATGCTTTTGAGGAAAAGGGGACAAGGAGGCTGTTGAGTGGTGCCGCTCTTTGTGTTTTGTTCTCTCTTTCAGGTATCCAAGAAGATGGAGCCCAAGGAATTGATTCAATGGATGGCCACGCAATTTCAGCGCCAGCAAGAGTTGGCACAGCAAGCACAGGAGAGTGCAGCTGCAGCTATAAAGGAGCTGCAGAAACCTATCTTGGACTTAGTGGCAGCCCTGATTGCATCCCAAAGACAATAAAGTGGAGGAGAGCCGGTACCAGCAGGACCATCAATACCTCAAATGGACAGTCTGGTAGGCCCATCCACAAGTGGGGCCTTTAACTTTGGCAAACTTTCATCTGAGGATGATATAGATGACTTTTTAGAATCGTTTGAAAGAGTAGATCAAGCTGTGGGATGGCCAGCTAGCCAATGGGCAGTGCGATTAGCAACCTCCTTAACAGGGGAAGCACTGGCCGCATATAGAGCTATGCCAGCTACCCAGGCCCTGGACTGTAATATGGTAAAAATGGCAATTAGAGACCATTTGGGGTTGACAAAAAGCGTATATCACCGTATGTTCAGAGCCACAGCCCTTAAGGCCGGAGAAACTCCTAAGGCATTAAGCCAGAGGATTCGTGGTCTAGCATTAAAGTGGCTGGCCCCGGAAGAAAAAACTATGGATATGGTACTAGATATGATAGTATTGGAGCAGTTTATGGCTGCAATGCCAAAGGATATACAATCATTTCTGATTCAGCAAAACTGCCAGAGCACAGGGGAAGCAACCATTTTGACCGAGCGCTACATGGAAGCTGAATTAGTGCGTCAGCCAAGAGGGGGCACTCCAAAAGTGAAGGCCGAGGCCAGTTTTGGTTCATCAGAAAGGAAACAGGGAAATAAAACAGAGTTTGGGAGAACTTATGTGCCTACTCAGGAGTGAAAGTAGGCTGGAAAGAATTGCTATCGTTGTGGGGAGATGGGACACCTGCAGAGAGGATACAAGGCTCGCACTGGGTTGATTGGTACAAGGGTGAAACCTCTAGGAGAGGGATTTCTCTTAAGTGTTAATATACAGGGGATCACTACCAATGCTTTGCTTGACTCTGGAGCTGACCAGAGCATGGTATCCCAGAAGCTTTGGCGGGCAATTGAGGCTCAGAATGAGTATGTCCAGAGGAGACCAGAAGGTCATGTCCAGATCCGCTGCATCCATGGGACTGCCTCTTGTTACCCCGTGTATACAGTAGGGATAAAAGGGTTAGGGGCACAGAAAAGAATTCCCATGGCGGTGCTACCAAAACATCCCCACAATCTGGTATTAGGAAGAGACTGGCCCCAATTTAGGAAAGGGTTAGGGAAAGGCCTACGACAGAAGGTCGGGCTTGTGTCTACCCGGTCCCAGACTATGGTGAATGACCAAAGGGACGGGTCCCCAGAGGGTTCCTTAAGGGCTTTGCCCTCACATGATGACCTGGTGGCTTCCCCATCTTCTAGGATTAAGAAGGGGAAAGCTGCGAAACGCCGCGAGAAGCGATGTCGGGCTCAGGGGATTGAGTTCTGTTGTATTTTTAAATGTGGATTTGATATTGACCTTTCCCAAGTTTCCCCTTTGCTAATTGGTCCCCTTTGTTTTAACCATATGCATATGATTTGTGTTATACTCAATGTACACCTTCAGAGTTTCATTTATTTATATATGTATTTTTACTATGTTCCAGATTGGGAAGAGTGGTCGCTCCACCCCGTAGATGTGTTTTATACACTTTCAATGTGGTCATTTGGTAATGTATTTAATTATTTATTTACGTATCTATTTATGTGCATATAAAAAATGTTTTAGTTGTGTATTTTTAATTATGTAATACTATTTGTATGTCTGTTTTTAGATCCCTGATGAAGGCCTTTGGCTGAAACTTGTTAAGTTGGGTTTTCAATAAAGTCGTTTTTATCAAGCAAAATTTGTTGGCCGTGGTTGATTTCCCTCCGCTGTACTTGTGCTGCTGCTATGGATGGAAGAGTGTCAAAAAGCATTTGTTGCTAAAAGAGAAATTGATGTCTCCTCCGGTGCTAGATTTTCCTGATTTCCATTCAGCACTTATTTTAACTAACGACACAAGTTTTCAAGGACTAGGTGCTGTTTTAAGCCAAATAAAAAATGGCCAAGAATTACTAATTGCATGTGCTAGCAGAGGATTAAAGCGCTCTGAGAGAAATGATCACAATTATAGTGTGTTTAAGCTTGAATTACTTGCCTGAAAGTGGGCCGTGATGGAAAAGTTCAGAAAATATTTGTTATATAAAAAATTCACAGTCCACACTGACCATAATCCTCTAAAATATCTTGAAACAACACATTTGCAGGCTATAGTGCAGTGGTGACTGGCCCAGTTAGCCAATCTCAACTTTGATGTCATTTATAAACCAGGACAATTAAATAAGAATGCTGACTTCTTATCCTGGCTTCAAACAAAGAGAAGGTAGAACAAGATTTGGATGAAGCTCAAGATTTCCTGATTCAACAAAATAAAGAGATTAAAACAAAGCTAAATGACAGTGGGACAAAAGAAATGTGAAGGGACTGTGACAATACAGAAGTTATATTGGCAAGAAGTTAATAAAGAATTGCAAAACTGGAAAGAAGAGCAATAAAAAGACCCTAATCTGAGTTTAATAGCGAAAGTACTGGAGGATCCTTCATCAGTAGATTTCTCCAGCGCCTCCATTGAGGCGAGAAAGCTCTGGAAACAGAGAGGTAAATTATGTTTGTATAATGGCTTGCTAATGAGGAAGATTATGAGCCCTGGAGATGGATGAACAGTTAAGCAGCTGTTAGTACCAAACAGTTGTAAAAAGAAGATCATGGAAAGCTTCCATGATGAAAGGGGTTATTTTGCTGTAGAAATTTTGGAAGAAATATTCGTAAAGGCTATTTCTGGATAAACCAGTTTAAAGATGTTAAGGAATGGATTTGATCCTGTGAAAAGCATACCTTTGCAAAGGAGAACATCCCAAAAGAGCATGCAGAGATACAGTGTTTTGTTGTGAAAGAACCACTTGAAGTTTTAACTGTTGACTATACCCTGCTTGACAAGGATAAGAAAGGCTATGAAAATATCCTAATTCTCACAGATGTGTTTTGAAGGTTTACTGTGGCAATCCCAACCAGAAATCAAATGGCCTTAACTGTAGCAAAAGCTTTGGTTCAAGTGGTTCGGAGTGTATGGTATGCTGCAAATAATCCACTCTGATCAAGGGAGGACATTTGAATCGTCAATAATTAAGAAATTGTGCAACTGGTACAGCGTCAAGAAAATCTGGACTACTCCAGAGAATGAGATTGCGAATGAAGTTTCAGCATTCACAGTTTTAAAGGTCAAAAAGACATTATAAACGAGCACGTGGAGCTCCATTTGAGGTGGGGGACTGGATGCTCATAAGAAAACAGGGATTTAAAAAAAAGGCACAAATTGGAGTTCCTGTGGGAGGAGATTCCTCAAAAAATTTTAAAAGTATTTGGCCCTTGCCAAAACTTGTATAAAACACAAAATAAATTAGGGAGAATTAAAATTTTACACTGGGATCATCTTAAAATAATGTTCTGGAAGGTAAGAGGATGAAGTATCTTTTGAAGATGTGGAACATTTTAATAATTTACCTGATAAGAACATAAGAACATAAGATATGCCATACTGCGTCAGACCAAGGTCCATCAAGCCCAGTATCCTGTTTCCAACAGTGGCCAATCTAGGTCATACATACCTAGCAGTTTCCCCAAAAGACACAGGTTCCACAATGCTTGTACTGGGTCAAGCATTGATATCCTGGGTCCCTTCTTAATAATGGTTTATGGACCTTTCCTCCAGGAACGTGTCCAAACCTTTTTTAAACCCAGCTACACTAACAGCCTTTACTACATCCTCCGGTAACAAATTCCAGAGTTTAATTACACGCTGAGTGAAAAAATATTTTCTTTTATTAGTCTTAAATAGTTTACCCTGTAGCTTCATTGCATGTCCCCTAGTCTTTCTATATTTTGATAATGTAAACAATCGATCTACGTTTACCCGTTCCACTCCGTTCATTAATTTATAGACTTCTATCATATCTCCCCTCAGCCGCTGATAATTCATTAGATTGTGAATCTCCCGAGGGAAGCAAAATGGTGCCGTTTGGAGGCTGAGAGTGCGGAGTGCGGAGAGCTGTGTCGGGGTGAACAACCTACACATGTCTTCATGCCAAAGCATAAGGTCAAAAGAAATAAAAAACTTTAAGGCCCGAGCAAATCAATAAACATAAACCAATTACTCAGCCTTAGTATGGTGACCTGTAAGTGAAAACAATTTTTTGTCGGAGCTAGCCGTAGGGAGGTCGAAAGAACAAACAACCCCCACCAAGCGGGCAGCTACTTTTATTCTAAAGGTTCTTCACCAAAAAATATTTTTTCTTTATATATAACATAAAATCAAAACTTCCTGAGCTGACCTGCATTGACAGCGTTTTTTCGTTGGCTGTTGCAAAAATAATAAGATAATTACTGGTTGATGCACTTGAGACAGGGCAAAGGTGCCCGAAACGTGCGTGTCGTGTGATTCAGCTACCAGCGTTTTTCAGCATTGAGATAAGTTTTGATTTTATGTTATATATAAAGAAAAAATATTTTTTGGTGAAGAACCTTTAGAATAAAAGTAGCTGCCCGCTTGGTGGGGGTCATTTGTTCTTTCTACCTCCCTACAGCTAGCTCCGACAAAAAATTGTTTTCACTTACAGGTCACCATACTAAGGCTGAGTAATTGGTTTATAAAGCATAAGGTCAAGCAGCTAGCCTGCCCGGTAAGAGTGGCTGTGGGAGATAGTTGTCAGCTCACTCTGGACAAGCTTGGCATCCGGCCTGTGAGAGAGCTGGCATCTGCCTTGGACCTCTCCAGAGAAACTTTGACAGAGCAGAGCACACAGGGGACTTTGCTGAGCCGCCAAGAATGGGCCCTTCCCCAGCAACCTGAAAGCACTCCTCCATGGGGATGGATCCTTCTTTCACAAGCAGAGCAGTATTGCTGATGATGGAAGATCTTCCAGGTCTCCCCCTTGCTCAGTCTTCCCCAGTAGCTACAGGTTCATTGTGTGGAGAGGGAGGTAATCCTGCTGGTCATCCTGGGGGAAGACTTGGAGAACTTTCTGGGGGGAAGGACTCTGGAATTACCCTGATGTTGCTGTGGGACTTGATTAAGGCCCTGGATGAATCCCTTAATTCTAATTTGGTACAAATTTCATCGAAGGTGAATTCTCCCACAGAGTTTATCTCAGTTCAGAGGAATGAGATAGTCCAGCATGAGGCCAGAGTGGAAGAGCTGGAGAGCCGGATGGTGGAAATGGGGACATTTAAGGATGCCCATGTGAAGGAGAGTTTCGGGCTTTGTAGGAAACTTAAGTATATGGAGAATCAGTCCTGGAGGAGTAACCTGCGATTCCTGGAATTTCCTCGTTCCCCTTTGCTCGGGTCTGTGGAATTGGTGAAGAAATATTTGATTGAGATCTTGGGCTGGGCATCGGATAATCTTCCTCCTGTTGCTAGGACATTCTATGTGCCCTCATCTAGTAGAGGTCCTGGCAACCTTGGTCGACCTCAGGATCAGCTAGATTTGACTGGGTTCCTGGAAGGATTTATGGAGCTGGTAACAACATGCTGTACATTGTTGGTGACCTTCACCTTTGAGCAAGATAAAGTGGCTTTTTAGCACTTATACTTTAGGCATATGAAAGAGCAGTTTATGGGTTCTGTTGTGCGTATATTTCCTGATGTTTCTAAGCAGACCCAGGCCCGATGAAGGGAGATCTTGGCTTTACGGCCTTGATTCCTTGTGGGCAGCTAGCTCTTGAAATTTCCTCCTTTATGTTATGTTTGTTTTGAGGGACAAAATTATAATTTCTCTGAACCTAAACAGCTCTTAGAGCTAGTTGTCTCTAAGAAAGGGAACCTGGGGGCTTGTGGTGGGGTACCATAGTGTGTGTTCCGCTGGCAGCGCTGGCCTTGCAGACTTCTTTGGTTAAATGTTATTTCATCTATTTTTCTTGTGATTGCCGCCCTTAATAAATTGTGGTCGGTTTTAGAATGAAGGCATTATGTATTTAATCTAATTTATTTTGTTTTCTATGAGATATCTTGTTTCTTTACTACCTGTATTGTTGTTTAAAATTTTGAGAAATATAGCATTTAAAAAAAAAGATTTTGAACCTCCAGAGGAGGTAGGATTAACAGACATGACAAATAAAGATCTGTGGCTAATTTTGCAAATGGAAACAAAGATAACACATTCAAGTGAGGGTGAATGTCCAGGTATGAGTAATAATACAATTATTTGTAGGTCCAGGAGACCAATAAAGAAGACTGCAGAAATTTTTAGAACAAAATTTCCAAATTGAATAAGAGAAGGGAAGTTGATGGAGAATACATAGGAAATGCTAAGGTTGGCATTTATTTCCATTGGGAGGAATATAACCAAGTGGTGCCAACATTTTAAAAATAAAATTAAAAATGACATTGGGGCTTAGGAGAAGCTCCAGAGGGCAGCTGCGGGGTATTTCTTTTAATGGAAAACTGTTCTAGGGCAGCTGAACTGAGGCCAGCTGCCACTGGAAAGGAGGCAATGAGTGTTAGGCTGCAGGAGCAGCCAAGGAGCAGGCAGGCATGTGTAAAAAAAAAAAATTATCGTGGAATCACAGAGGGCTGCAGTGCAGGCCTCCATGCAGCCATGAATACCACGGCTGATGCTGAGTTGGGCCTGAAGTTCTGTGGGAGGTGCCACAGAGAGAGAGCCTTTGATCGGGGAGCAGCAATAACTGTGGCTGTCCCCGATCAAAGGCAGAGGAACCCTGTAAACATCGGGGGAAGGCTACAGTTATTGTGGCTCTCCCTGATGTAGGAATGGGGGGTCCAGAGGTGCACAGTTGGGCTGTGAAGGCCCAATTGAGGAAGGGTGTGGCCTGAAACCCCCCTATAGTGGCCGCAAAGGCTCAAATTTAGCCAAAGGCAATGGGGCTTGGAAATCAGGCCAAGTATACCCAAAGGTGTACCAGGAATGTCAATGGCCCAATGATGATAAAACATGGCAGGGGGTCTGGAATTGGGACCGGGAAAGTCCCAAATAAGAATGTGGAGCAGGCAATGTCCTGCCAGAAGTTTTAAATGTAAAAAAATAATACTTTGGAGCTGCTGTAAAGCAGTCAAGATTAAACAAACAAATAAATAAATGGAGGCTGATTTTTTTTTAAGTGAATAAATGTGGTGGTAGATTCTGGAGAGGAGAAGGAAGGCTAAATAAACTCCTTAAAAGTATTTTCAGATTTTTTGACTCCTTAAAAAAGTCTCGATTGGTCATGATTATAAAATTAAAAATAAAAGCAGTTTTGGAACTTTAAAAGTGTATAAAAAGTTTTGTTAATGTGTGCAAATGGAAATTCTATGTGGCAAAAGTGTAGAAATAGTTGTTTAAACCCAAAAATGTATTTTTATGGTAGGAAAGGTTCCCAGCTGTCTAAAACTTAGGACTGATGCAAATGGCAACATTGTAGCAAGACAGCACAGCTGAGCAGAAGATGTTGGTGTGAGGCAGTAAGTTGAAATCTCTTCCTGCTCCTTCTCCATTTAGAGAAACAGGGCTGAGAAATGTTTCAATGACTGAAATAGATAGGGACATTAGATAAGTTGGGATATAGAGGTATTGCCTAAAACCTACTGCACCTTTCATTGTGTTCAGTCATTTGTAGAGCAAACTCCGTCTCTAACATTTTTTTCCTGCAGGTTCGGCAGGCACTGATGCTCCCGGCTATGATCACAGCTTTTTTCAGCACTTCTGCCCATAGGGAATGGGATTGCCAAGGGCAAACAGCAAAACTTCCAGCTACAGTCATGGCCTTTTTCATGTCTTCTGCCCATATGCTCTGAGTCCCAGGCACCAGGTCCGGTTTTATTGTTGCCATGGTGACCTGGCACCTGGGGTTTGTCGAGCCCTGGTGTGAAAGTCAATACACACATTCCTTGCACATACTTTTAAAGTGCATATGCGGTCACATTGCATGTAAACCGGGATTTAAACATGGGAAAAAAGCTTAATAAAATTACCCCATGTATATACCTAGTTTCAGGACTGGGGGGAAGGGGAGGAATCCATGGAGAGTGGGAGGTTTAAATCATATAGGGTTCTGCATCTGTAGTGCCTGATCAGATTTTGGTCAGGGCAGAACTACAGGTAGAGAATGAGGGGGTTATTGCTCTAAGCAGACTTACCGTTGCATTTCATTTGCACAGAAATGCAAGAATGTATATTAGAGAGAAAAAAAATCAATAATGGGCTTTTTAGGGCTCATTCTGTTCCAGACTTAGATCCCTTCTGTACGTCTGGTCTTAACTGGACATACAAAGGGGATCGTGATTCTGATCCCATGGGGCACGTCTAGCCCTGTGGGATCAGAATCGCGATCAGTCATGTATGTGCAGGCTGGGACTGTGATTCAGTCTGGCCTGCACGTACATGACCTGCCCAACTAACTCAGTCAGCTCCATTTAAAAGCTGCGATGCCGGCTGCGAGATAAAAGTGTTTATTCCACGCAACCCGACCCCCGATCTGGCCCCCTAAGGCCAGGGTCGGGCTTTGGGGAATGTCCTCCGGCCTCCCCTGCCCAATCCACTCCCCAGCAGTACAAATAAAAAACATCCAGGGAAGTTATTCCACCTTGGAGGTGGAATAACGTCCCCGCACATGTCGCTGTCCCTGGACCTACAAGGCCAACATTAGAATTGTCCCTGTACGTCCGGGGTCGGTGACCGCCCAGACTCCGCCACCAAGCCGCCCCTTCCCCGCCCCTGTCTAACTTCCCATACAACCGGCAGGGAAGTTATACGCGCCAGAGAAGGCATCAATAGCGGGGATGGACATCCATCCCCGCTATTTGTGGCACAGAATCGGGCCCTTTATGTTTTATTAGAGAATTTTTACATTCCTGTGCTCCAGTTGATTAAGCTTTTTTTTTCATAAAAATATTTTATGCCGGGGAGTGTTTTCCTTTGTTAAAATAAGCTTTTTTAACATTTATCATCATACATTGATCATTGCATATCTGTATTATAATTTCCACTCACCTCTGCCCTTTTTGATTCCATGAACTTTTCCATTTCCTATCCAGTTTCAGCGGTTCAGAGCTCATTTAAAAGTCCTTCTTATCCAAAAGTGCAATTTTTTGAAAAATTTTAATTTTGAATGCGTTACTGTATAAAACATCAACATGCAATTTGCAATCACTGCATCTCAAAAGCAAATGACAAAGCTAAACAGTCACAGAGCCTCATTCGTATGGACACTGCAGAGTTCCTCAGCTGTCACCAGTAGACTTGAACTACAAGCATCATTACTAGCCCCAGTAGCTATGGTCAAAAGATATGGCATTGCCTTACTATCATATATAGACATGCCAACAATGGAACAAATTAATGTTTTGATCAAATCTCAATCCAGGCAGTAGTATGTGTGTAAAGGCCTATCCTAGGTAGGGGGATGGTGGAGAGGTTAAGACCAGGGCAAGATCAGGAACCAGGTGTGGAGCAAAAGCCAGGCATGGAACTGGAACCCTGGAGTGGAACTGGAGCTAGATGTAGAGCGGGAACTAGTAGTAGTAGAAAGATTGCTTCACTGAAGCTGTGAAGTAGAGCTGGGTGGCAGTAGATGCAGAACAGGCTCTGCACCTCTGTGAGAGCCTTTGGCATGTTATTGTATGACTTTCACTCTCTTTTAATGCTGTGCTGGTTTGTCATCACTTTTGTTCTGTGACTCTTTCTGGGCCACTCCTCCTCCTCCTCCTGCATTGCACTTTGGTGGGTGCCTTAAGCGTGTCATTGTATGCCTCTTTAAGTGTTCTGCCGCCCACTTTGGCATGCAGTTGCTAACAACCTGAGTCTGGAAGAAACTGAATCCAGCACAGCGAGGGGACACTACCAGCCTACTACTGTCATTGAGTCTTGAGATCTTTCTTCAAAGATCTTTTCACATTTCCACTATTATACTTGTTTGGAAGTTCATGCAGGAGAGCTTAGTTACTGCTGTACCCTTTAGCAAACAGTGGTATTTCCTCCATTAGGGGGGATGGGCATGGGGTTCTGAAAGAAGGGGGCACATGACTAGTCATCATGATAGAAAAATCAACTTTAGTCATCATGGGGTGACAGATTGCCCTCACATCCACCATCCTCCTTTACTGTACTTGTCAACTAAGAAACTGTACTTGTCAAGTCATCAAATAAGAAAACCTTAGCTGTTGTGTTAGCTTTCTTCTGGTCCTCTCCTAATGCGTTGCAGTCAATTTTGATGCTGCTCTTGTCCCCCTGGAATAATTTATGATGTTTCAGCTGATCTGGGTGCTGTGCTCATCCCCTTGACATATTTTAGGCTCTTACAGGTGATTGAAGTGCTGTGCTGGTCCTCTTGACATGTTTAAGGCATTGCAGCCAATCTGTTTGCTGTGCTTTTCATCCTATAGCCCAATTAGAAATATCCAGTATCCTAGTGTCACCAGCAATCATTCACTCCAAGAATATTATTAATAGGCTCACCAATCTAAAGAACTTTTTCAAAATATTTTGAAAGATCATATTCTCATTATGCACTATTCTGGTATCTAAAAAACATTAATGTGCTTATGCCAATTTCATCATTGATCCTTTTTCTAAATTTATGCCACTTTATAATAAAATCAGTCCAGCAATACCTCCCCTGACATAGTACCATGTTTCGAAAAAACTCTGTTACTTAGCTTTTCTGCTTCAGGCAGTGAAATAGATCGGACCTACACTGAGCTGGATGAAGCCCCTATAACAGTGGAAAAACATGTTGAACTCCCTGAAGAACCCTTTCCTTCTCCGTATCCAAAGGTTTCTTCCTTCCTCTGATTCCTCTCACTTCTTTCCAAGCAGTAGTGGTCTGTAGTTAACCAGAGCACAAATCCTGTGAAGTGCAGAGGCATAAGCAACCCTTGTCACTCCCCAAAGAAACCAAATTCTCCTTATGGTACAATGACAGCCAAGCAAAGACAAAAAATTGCCATTGGGCTGGATTTTTATAGCAGTCCAAACTTCCCTCTAAGTGAGGTCTTCTCCCACAATTACGTCCCTGGTGCAGTGTCCTCCCTTTTTCTGGAAACTACTCTTGTGGAATCACTAGAGGTCTCTGCCATATAAGCAAGGCAGAACCTTAGTGGTTTCTGCATGAGGCATGGGGTATGTAACTTTTGGTGGCATGGCCATGTGTGCCAGTGGGGATGGCGACTCTGTCTGAGATATTGGCTTTGGAAATGTGGAAAAGGTGGATCTGGAATTTTATTTTCATAGATTTGATTTATTCTCTCTCAGAATTTGATCTCAGAATGGCCTGTATACTAATACAGTAGGTCTTTCTCTACTCAAGAGAGCTCACAATCTAAGTTTTGCAGCAGAGGCAATAGAGGGTTAAGTGACTTTCTCAAGACCTCAAGGAGCATCAGTGAGACAAGCAGTTTTTGAACCCTGGCTTCCCTGGTTATTAGCTCACTACTACTCCTCCACGCTGTATTTTTCAAAGATGGATATGATAGCATTTTTGGTGTTTCTCTCTACCTGTGCCAAAGTGCTGGAAGGATAAATGGAGCTTTAGTATGGAGCAATAGTCAGCATTCTTTCACTTCAAACAGTTTCTAAACATTTCCCACAACACACATTAGGGAATTTTAGGAATATCCATTTGACTTAAAATACAGATTAAGATGTTTCTAATTCATTTGAGATCTTCATATTTCTTTCTACATGTCAAATTTGATGAATTTCTGTTCTTTTTGGAAGAGTTATTGTGGCTACGGAAAGACAGACATTAATCTGTTTTATATAATGCTTTCTAACATTCTATGAGGCATCTTTACTAAACCTCATTGAGTATTTAATGTGTCTTTTAATGTACACTAGTTAGAGTGGTGACGCATTGCATAGAAACATGAAGGCACATTTTATAAATGATATCCAAGTTCAATCTGGGAGGGCCAAGCCAGAACGTCCGAAGAAAAGGCAGGCACATGCAAGTTCGGGCATGATTTTGCAAACTTTGAAGTGTCTGATGTGGCCTTCTGCAGACATAGAAATCCCCTTGAACACTATTCAAAAATGGGGTGTCTATGAGACATGAAGTGGTGGTTGAAATATAACAGACGTTTCCCTATCACACTACAAATATCATAGTGATTCCGGAAAGCACTGGGGATGGTGGATTGCCATCTTATCTACACCCTCCTAAGGTTTTATGGCCCAAAAAGGCACTTTCCAAATGCCTATTCATGTCTGGAGCAGCTCTAAACTTGGACAAGGTCGCAGATGTCCCTGATGTTTCTGAAATTGAGCAGGGATGTCAAAGTCCATAGCAATGCGCTGGACATGCCTCCGCCACACCCTCTGCGTACTTGGATATCCTCGCACTGGGGATGACTAAATATCATTTGCAAAATGGTTCCAGAGACATCTATGTGATTTGGACATCAGTGTGCCCATTTTCAGATGTCTAAATTATGAATTAGGCTTTTAAAATGACTGTCATAGAAAATGACAGCAGATTTATGCATTTATTTATTTAAACATGAATATGCCTCAAGTCTGGAAAACCATATTATGCAGTCTACAACTATATCATAAACAATTATTAAAAACAAACAATAAGCAAGAAAACAAAACAAAACACAGAAAATAACAGGGTCATTCCAAGGCGAGAATAGTGGGGATGGACATCCCATTGGGATGTCCCTATTCGGCCCCTTTGCCGACCCTGATTAACTTCCCCGTACATTGTACGAGAATGTTAGACAGGGGCAGGAAAGGGGCATTGCGGGGCCAGAGTTAGGGTGGGCAGTGGTCGGTCAGCAGCCCTGGATGTCCAGGGCTGATTACATGTCGGCCCTGTATGCTCGGGGCCGGCGGGCTGAACTGGAAACTTATTCCACATCTGAGATGGAATAAGTTCCCCTAGTCAGTGGGGGATGAGGCGCAGAAAAGTTGGTAGGGGATAGAGGTGATTCCCTGCAGCCTGACCCT
This sequence comes from Ichthyophis bannanicus, assembly GCA_033557465.1. NCBI lineage: Eukaryota > Metazoa > Chordata > Amphibia > Gymnophiona > Ichthyophiidae > Ichthyophis > Ichthyophis bannanicus. The sequence continues at coordinate 509,856,865 of CM066031.1, read as the reverse complement.
GGCCTTGGGAGACCAGATCGGGGTCCGGCTGTGAGGAATGAAGATTTCTGTCCAGTGGCTGGGGATTGCAGCACCTGAATTGCCGTGGTGCCATGGCAACTGGATGCCAGGGCGCTGCAGCTCCATTCAGGAGCCTTGACTGAGTTAGCTGGGCTAGGCTTGTACATGCAGGCTGACCAGAATCGGGGTCCCAGCCTGCACATACAGGTCTGGACATAATTCTGATCCCACGGGGCTAGACGTGCCCTACAGGATCAGAATCCCATCTACCTCTGTGCGTCCAGTTCCGATTGGGTGCACAAAGGGCCAGGATGTCCAGGACAGAATCGGGCCCTAAATAATCAAAAATGTTAAACGCCAACCAAATCCCTTAAGAAATTTCTTGACATCCCTAAATTTCTTGACATCAGCCTCTGTCCTCAGCATCTCTGGAAGACCATTTCAAATTCACAGGCCAGTAATTGAAAAAAGTCATCCATCTTGTAGATGACAACCTGGTCCATTTCAAAGACAGAGCTGCCAACAGTTCACAGATAAAGACCATGCAGCCTATTCAATCTGCCCATCCATACTAATTACTAGGCTCAATAATCTCTTCCTCTCCCTTAGAGATCCTCTGTGCTTGTCCCATGCTTTCTTGAATTCAGATACAGTCTTAGTCTCTACCTCTCCTGCTGAGGGCAGGGTTGGCCCTAGGCATATTCGGCCATGTTTCCTGCACACAGCCCCATTCTCACACAGGCCCCACTCCCTCAATGCAGTCACTGGTGGGGACACCTCAAACCCCTCCTACTTAACAAATCTAGATGGCGCCTTACCTATGGTCTCTCTCCACTTTCACCACTGCATCTCTTCAAACCTGCAGCAGTGACAGCAATCAAATAATCCATTTGTGTGGGGTCTTTGAGACCTATGTGCATCTCCAAGGTGCTGCTGGTCATGCCTCCTCTGACAAATACTTTTGGTATCAAAGAGGACATGACCATCAGGACCTTAGAGGTGCGAACAGGTCTCAGAGGCTCCATCATTAATATTGCTGTCACCATCAATGTTGCTGCTGTGGGACTAAAGAGATGCCACTGTGGTGTCCATGAGCCAGCAGTTAGTTTGGGAAGAGAGGAAGCAAAGAAGGATGAGTTAATGAAAAAAAAAAGTGCTATAGGGGGAAGGAGGGTTGCAGTTGGATTGGAGGTGAAATGCAGGACCATGTGGCAGGGGCAACAGAGAGACCCAGGTATTACAGGTCACAAGAAAGGAGGAACTATTGAGAGGGAGGTAAGATGATAGACACAGGAGAGACCAGGAGACATACTGGAGAGAGGGGAGGTGGCATAGAGGCAAGAGAATAGATACCAGACACAAAGGAATGGTCATAGTAAGGAACAGACAGACACTAGACACAGGGGAGATGCTGGATGGACACAAAGAGCATAGGGAAACTGAGGGGACATACTAGACACAGGGGAAGAAGCATAGGGAGAGAAGAGAGATGTTGGATACACATGAGGGTTGAATAGGGAGATGGAGTGAACATGCTGGACATAGGGGAGGGTCAAACAACAGCGTCAAAGACTTAAATTTGTCACTACTCATAATTTCATCATCGATCCTTTTTTATGTTATAATATTCTTCAATGCAGATTCACATGCAATTGCAGTATATCTTCAACATACATAATGGCATATCACCAGTACACATTTAAAATCTTCATATTACATCCAACATAGCATTATGTTTCAAAACTGTTATAACTTATCTTTTCTGTTTCAGGGGTATAGATATTTCCGTGACCAGTCCCAACCAGTTTTTGGTTACTCTCTTTCCCAGGCATATTGACGTGCTCTTCTTGGATGGGCAGGTGGGCAACTCTTCCTCAGTGGAGAAAATATTTATATATTGCTTTGGTTTGCTCAATATCTGTTAAGGCATTGTTTGTTTGTGGGATGTAGGGGAGGGGGCATAGGGCAACAGAGGGGGGTTGAAGTAGAGATGTTGGGCGTGAGAGGAAAGGGAGAAAGAGGAGGATGCTGGAAATGGGAGGAGGATAGGGAGAAAAAGAAAGGACGATGTTGGATAGGGGGAGGGACAGATGCTGGATGGGAGGGATTCTACAAATAGAGATAAAGAGAGGGGGAGACATGCTGGACACAGCAGGGAAGAGAAAGGGGAGAGTTTAATGAAAGGCTGGGGAAGGAGAAAGAGATGGGAATGGGAGAGCTGGAATTAGAATTGAAAAGTATTAGGAAGATTAAGAACTGGATGGTAAGAAGGAAGGGTGAAATCTGAGTCCAGAGAGAGAGAGAGAGAAAGAGAGAGAGAGAGAAACATAAATGGAAGAAAGCTGAAAAGAAAAAGATCAGTGTCAGATGATATAGGGGAGGAAGTTAAGAAGATGAGGAGAGGGAGAAGAGAAGAGAAGAAGTAACAGATGGACTCTGGAAAGAGTTTAAAGAAGATGCAGAAAAAAGAGACTGGCACCAACATGATTAGAAAAATAAAATGGCCGGATAACAAAGTTAGAAAAAAAATAAAATTTCAATTTCATGAGTGGAATATGTCAGTTTTTATAATTTACATGTACAATATTTATATGCCTTTCTCTATTTTTCTGGTGTTGCACTGTATACAAAGTCTGGCTTCTTGGCATTTCGATTTAATTTTTGTCTACATATTTCTACTTTTAATTTGTAGTCACTTATTCTGTACTTAGTAAGGGTCTATTTTGTATGGGTATGATCGAGGCTAGATGTTCTATTAGCATGGAGTTTCTATATAGGGATCTCTGGTAATCTGTCTTGTTCAATTTTTCTGGTAGGCATAAGGATGCTCTAGGGCCCACTGCAATTTTTATGGTGCTGCCCTTTTCTGGAAAGGCTCCTTGTATGAGTTTTGGATGCTAGTGCTGTTATGGAATGGTAGATTTGCTCTATAGCTTTGGTTCAGTGCTGTGGTTCTCACTTATTCTTTTTGTTCTTTGTGTGGCGTCAACTATAAGATGTTGGGGGGAGGGGGGTGTTGGAATATGGATTGTCTTTGAGATTTACAATTTGTATTCCTGATACTGCCAGTCTGAAGTTTAAGATATTTTGTCAGTTCAGATTCAAGGAAATCTCAAATTTTAAAAGAACATCACAGTTTAATTTTGTTTTGATGCCTGATAGTTTCACTAATACTGATTTCAGTACAGTCTAAGCCAACCCGTGCACCATGATCTTGAATTCACAGCCACCAGGGTTATTTTTTTCTCATTTTAAATCTTCCCTCCTCATCATTAACCTGGTTATAGCACTGACCAAATAATTCTGGCATGCAAATGTGTATGCAAATGAGGACTATAAATATCCAATGATTTATGCAAATGAAGCCCTACACTGAGTCTCTGCACATGGCCCCACATCACCCTTTAGCCACCATATATCTACCACCCTTTCTATAACTATTTCCTTAGATTACTCTTGATTCTGTCCTCTTTCTCCTTTAAAATCAAAGAGACCTGCTTCCTTTGCCTTTATGCCACAAAGGTATTTAAGCATCTCCATTATTTATTTATTTGAATATTTATATGCCACTAATGGCAGGTGCATCACAGTAATTTACAAAAAAGCAATGTAAAAGGTGGTGTAACAATTATGCATAGTAAAAACATATAAGAATTTATTAGTTTGGGGAAAACATCAGGAAGGGGAATGGAGTAGCACAAAAATTATATCAGAAAACTATTGAAAGTTTTGGAACACCGGAATGGCGCAGCTGTCCAAATGGAGAGAGAGTCAGGTAGCAAAGGCTTGAATAAAAAGATGTTTTTAATCCTGTCTTGAACTTCTCATAGGAAGTTTCAAGTTTGAGGTTGGTGGGCAGGGAGTTCCACAGGTAGGGTGCTTGGAACATAAAGGCGATAGATATATATGTGATTACGCGCAGAACATTTTTGGATGATTAATTGAATGTCATCTGCATAGAAGTAGGTGCTAATGTTTAAGTCCTGAATAAGTAGTGCTTAGTGGGAGATAAACCGATTAAATAGAGTGGGGGCAAGAATGGATCCCTGTGGGACACCACAGGATTGTGGAAGGGAGGCAGCAGATGGTCATTGATATAAGTCTGAAAGGTACAATCAGAGAGATATGAGCAGAACCAGTTTAAGGGAGTGGAGGTGACATCAGAATCTTGTAGTTGTGCAAGCAGGAGAAGGTGGTCTATGACATCAAAGGTGGAAATTTAGTCAAGTAAGATCATCATAACATTTCTGAAGCTAGTAAAGTGCAAGGTGATTTCATTCAGAACGCTGACAAGGGTAGTTTCAGTGCTCTGGAGTGAGCAAAACCTGGCTTGTTGAGGGTGAAAAGAGTTATTCAGTTTCCAGAAATGGGATACTTGTCCTAGGACAGCTTTTTCTTGGAGTTTGGTTAAGAAAGGGAGATTAAATATTGGACGGCAATTGCAAGGCAGGGCAGTGCTAGACTATGCTGTTTAAGGAATGGGCAAATGATAGAGTGTTTCCATGAAGAAGGAACAACCCCATTGATCAAGCTGTCATTGATCAGTTAGGAGCTGTTACCTTACCCCTAGATGTATCCTTGTATTCAACTGTTCTTTGTCTGTCTTGTCTAAATTGTAAGCTCTGATGAGCAGGGGCTGTCTTTTACATGTGCATGTACAGCGCTGTGTACACCTTGCAGCACTATATAAATGATCAGTATTATTATTAGTAGTAGTAATCAGACTGTGAGTGCAAAGCCATCTCAACAAGATTTTAAAATGTGAGGTAGGATGAGGTCAGCCAGGGAGCCAATGATTTCATTAGCGGTGTAAAATGAAACTCGGTTAAGAGAGCAAAGGAAGAAATGGTGCTTGCAGAAATTCCTGGTAAGTAGTTGGGGGAATGCTGTAAATGGGATTGTAGCAGCAGAGCGCAGACAAACCAATAATACCAGGAGTCTGTTCAGAAGGTCCAAATCATTTATTTGTGCACAAGACTCAAGCAGAATCATATTCAAAATGGCTGAGCAATGTTCTCTGGCAAAACAACAACTTTTATAGACTTTTGCTCCATTCTAGGTATAGAAAAACATTTCATTGGTCCCGGTAACCTCCCGTACCTCCCGTACCCCTTCTATTGGTCCCGGTACTGATATGATTATCCAATTATGTACTTGGAGTGGGCTCAGCACCTGCTCACCCCCCTTCTAGTCCCAATTACAATAGCCAGTTCACCAACTTGTTACTTTCCTACTTCCAAGGCCATTGGGCTAGTTAGTATGTGTAGGGAAGCAAGGCTCTGTAACCTTTCTGTCAGCAGTTTTAATTAAATCCCTTACAGCTGTATTTTCTTATCAGGGGCATTCAAACATATTTTTCTGTATTTTTCCAACTTTCAGTTCTGCTTGTCTAAGCTAATTCAATACTTTTACTGAGTTCGAATTCTACAATAGCAGCATGTTGGGGGATGTGCAATTCCTTTTAGCCTCTCCACAGACTTCATTTACAGGTCAAGCTAGTTGGGCCTGTCTGCTTATGTCAGACACTGTGGATCACAGGCCTTCACCTGCCACATTCCCCCCTTTGATTAATCTCACCCTATTACTTAATAAGGTGTGAGTTAAATCACTTAAAATGGTTATATCATAGTCAGAGGATTCCGACTATATGCAGGAGGTTTAGGTTGGTATAAGGCCATAATCTTAGTTGTGGTCTTCCGCTCAACTGTACTTTCAATAGCACTATGAATAGAACGCATACAACATGGGATTATACATGGTAACAGTAAAATGACAGCAATGATTATTAGTACTAGTATAAGGAAAGTTTTAAGTCCTCCTAGCCATGAGAAAAGACCTGCAAACCAGTTAGGAAACTTTAGTGAATGCCAAGTTTGTACTGGCACATAAGCTTGTTTTTGCATAGTTTCAGCAATTTCTTCAACCACTTGACCTTTGTCATCTATTTTCAAACAACAATTAGTTAAATTCAGCTTACCACATACTCCTCCTTCAGCTGCCAACAAATAATCAAGTGCTAAGCGGTTTTGATATATAGCAGTGCGCATTTGGGTACTCTGTCTAGCTAAAAGTGTAAGAGCTTGGCTAGTCTCATTGGTTATTATTTCAACTACTGCTTGTAAGTGGATAACACGATTAATCATATAGAATGGGGTTCGATAGCCCCACATACCATCATCATTCCAGGTGGCAGGCCCATAATATTCAATGATTCTTTCTGGTGGCCAATCATCACCCTTCCACTTCTCCCACTTGCCTACCTGGAGGGGTGCTCTCTTCCGTCTCAGTGCTCTTTTGTGTCTGTGATTAGTTATGTACACTGGGTATCCTAATTGTTCTCCATGTTCCGTGTTTAGAAGAAAGAAAGAAAGTCTGATGGTCCCTAAGACACACGCCCCTCCCCAGTGTGTAGGGAGTCGGGCATATGCTCGGTTTCCACAGATCCAGTATAGGCCAGGTGGGGCTTGCCAGGCATGAGGCTTGGCAAGATTAGTCCATAAATGAGAAAGCTCAGGAAATCTGGCTAATGGGTTAGGTGGTTCAGGTTCTTTAATTCCTGACCACCAAGACGTCTTTTTGGTGGTGTCATTATAGAACTTCTGGCTAAGACAGACCAGCTGTCCTACCTGTTGCTTGAACTGGGGTCCAGTTCGTGCATAGCACAGACGTCCAACTATTGAGTGCGCTAACACCCATTCGCTGGTAGTCTTATGTAGTTCAGTTTGATTGTAAGTCATAGAATAATTCAATTCTTGGGCTTCCCATGGTCACTGGTCACCCATTTGTGTCCCCCCACAAAAGTAACAATCTGAGATTTTTAGACTGGATACTACTGCTCCAGCTAATTCTAAAAATAAGTTCTGAGAGGGATGGGGAATTTCAAACTTATTTACATGCATGGCTTCATAGAATGTGTCGTGGATATGGTACTTGGATGATTTATGGGCTTGGGTATTTAATTTTATATATATTATGGTTCCTGGATCTGATCCAGACCCCGCAATTCGTAGACCAAATCGGAATCCTCGTTTCCAATTTTCAGGTCTCAGAACAACAAGCTCTAAGGGATTGCAAGCATTTTTCTTGCATTTGTCTAGATCTTTGACATATGGCCTCCGCAGCCATTCAATTATCTTTGGTATTATCTACCATTCCAATCCAGGTGGCATAAAAGACACATTCCCATCTTGGGCAGAAGTAATCTGACTCTGGGGCTGTACTATACACATCGGCTAAGACTTTCTTTCCTGTGCATGCTCCCCATCCAGTGGTCCCTTCTGGACACATATATTTGACATTCCATGAGTATGTTTTTTCCCAATTACCACACTTAGAACGACTATCTCTGTTGATTACTTCACAAGCATCAAAATACAAAATAGCATATTTACTAGGATCTGTGAGTGGGCGTGTGGCATTGATCAAAGGTCCATCTGCATCTTTCCATCGCATTTCCAAGGTGTAATAGGATGGATTCTGATGCGGATTAAAGCATACTTTAGATTTACCCTTGGTACAAACATTCAGTTCAGTGGTGTTATAAATACACCGAGTTGGGGGCGGAGCCTGATGTCCAGCGGGATGGTCGCATAACGCTGAGGCTCCCGAGAGGCCTACTCAGAATCCTGAATTAACACCGTACATACTTGGAACTTCCACTCTGATCTTGCCGTGGCACATTGGTGAGATGGCGGGGACCAAACCCACGCGCCTGGAATTTGGATCTCCAGCGGCTTCTCACGGCAAACGTTTTAAAACTGAACCTCCGTCCCCGCAGAAGGGGCTGGCCTTGCGCGAGGGCCCCGAAATGCAGCAGGAAATCCTCGCAGAGATTAGAGGGGTCAAAGACCTCGTGCAGTCAAATGGGGAAGCACTCCGAGCGCTGCGGGAAGATCTTGGTGTGCTGCAAAGCAAGCTAGAAGGGCTTTCTTCGCGTCAGGACAAAATGGAGAGCATATTGGACTCCCATGTGGCCCGGTTGTCCAAACTCGACAAAGTTGAACGTCAGGTGCGGGCCTTGCAGAAAGAAGTGGAAGATGGCAATAATAGAGCGCGCCGCAACAACATACGACTCGTGGGCATACCGGAGGGAGCGGAATCGGGAGACATGAAAGAGTTTTTATGCAAAATCCTCCCTTCCCTGCTCCAAATCACCTTTGCCAAAGATTTGGAGATCGATCGCGCTCATCGTGTACCCACAAGCATAACGCTCAACAGGAAGACCCCGCGGCCTATCATTTTTCGACTTTTGAGATATCAACACGTTGAGCAAATTCTAAATGCCTCTCGGGCAAAGGGCCATATGGAGTTTGAGAGCCACAAGATCTCCTTCTATCCCGACTTGGCTAAACCCACGGTCGACCGCCGAAAGCGCTTTCTGGAATTCCGGCCGAGGCTTCAACAACTACAAGCACGCTATGGCCTGATGTACCCGGCCAAGCTCCGAGTCACGCTTCACAATCAGACAAGAACATTTGAGGACCCTGATCTACTAGCGGAGTTTTTGGATTCCAAAGAAGCCGACTTGATGCGCTGACTTCCAGAATATTCCTGCAAGTATTCTCATATCCGCTGTACCTGCCATATTGGATCTGCCGCAGCCCAGCAATGAGTCTGGCGAGGGTAGCTTGTTGCCTTACTTTTGATGATATCTGTGACCCGACTCCATCTACCCACAGTAGCCTCGATGAGTATCAGAGACAGTGTTAATTATGGACTCTGGTGTTTCTTTTCTTTTTTTTTCATGTCTTTCTATTCCTCTCTAGGGCCTCCTCCCGCAGACATATGGTCGCCATATTCTTTGGGGGTTTTGCTTCTTCTCTAAGATACTTTGGTACATACTTTTCAATATGGGGTGTATTAGCCAGAATACTCGGTGATTATGTCATTGTTGCACAGCTTCTGATTATGTTGTATGTTTTCAAGCGCCCTTACCAAAAATGTCTATTACTGATTGATGGCACCATGTAAGATTTTCTCATTGAACGTAAAAGGAATCAATAATCCGATAAAACGGAAGAAAATCCTAAGCTACCTAAGTCAGGAAGCTGCGGATCTGATTTTTCTCCAAGAAACGCATTTAAATTCGAAGGAAACTCTTAAACTCAATATTAAACCTTACATGGTGGCCGCCTATTCCCCAGCCGTTTCTAAGAAATGTGGGGTTGCCATACTGGTTAGGAAATCTTTGCATGCTACTATTATTGCGACTAGCTCAGATACAGAAGGTAGATGGTCCAGAGTTCACCTCAAGATAGGTAGCCTTGAAGTTACATGTATATGCCTTTACGCTCCTAATGTGGATGACCCTGCCTTTTTTGCTACCATTGCTCAGGTTGCGCAGGCCTCTGCTAATACTTCATTGATAATTGGGGGGGATTTCAATTTAGTCCTTGATCCCCTGATTGACAAACAGCCGCCTAGGACAAGTGGTCCCCCCAAGAGTCACACCACGCTTACCTCCCTGATCAAAGATCTTGCTCTAGTTGATCTATGGAGGTTATTACACCCCAATGAGCTTGACTTCACCTTCTTCTCTTCCCCTCATAAATCCCAGTCTCGCATAGACTTCTTTCTAATATCAAAACTGTTAGTTCCTCAGGTGGACACTGCAAGGATTCACTCCCAACATATTTCAGATCATGCTGCCATTTCCTTTCAATTACACACTACTGCACCCCAAGGGAATTCGGGGGCCTGGTTCTTTGATAGAGCCCTGTTAACTCAGCCAGAGTTCCAGTTAGAAATTCGAGCAGCCATACAGGATTACTTCCATTTTAATCTACCCCAGGATACTGCGAATTGGGCTTGGTGGGAGGGCTTCAAAGCGGCCATTCGAGCAACGATCACTAGCTATCAAATCCGCCTGCGGAAACAACGCAAACAGCAGCTACTCATACTAGACCAACAAATAAAAGCAGGCGAACGAGTTCTAACTTCACGTACTGATCCCTGTGTATTAATTCGATTGCAGCGTCTCCGTTTTCAATATAATTCAATCCTCTCAACTGCAGCTTCTAAGAGCATAGAGCTTCAGCGAGGGACATATTATCGCGAAAATAACCGAGCCGGTCGACTCTTAGCCAACGCCTTGAAAGGTCAAAAAGAAGCCAAACGCGTAGCGGCCCTTCGAGCTCCACAGGGAGGGGGCATAGTGACCACAGACTCCGACATTGTAGAGCTCTTTCGGGATTTTTATACCCGCCTATATCAATCTGAATGTGAGTTCTCGTCAGAGACATTCGAGCGATTGCTTTCTGGCATTCAGCGGCCGACCCTCTCTGACGATGATAGAGATGCGATGGATGAACCCTTTTCTACTTCAGAGATCCAATCTGCCCTAAAACGAACAGCCTCGGGCCGTGCCGCAGGGCCCGATGGTCTCCCGACCGAATTCTACAGAACGTTCAGTGCGGATTTAGTTCCCTATTTAAAACTCTATTTTACTGCCCTAGCGGTAGATACATCCTCTTTGGGATCCTTTTCTGCAGCTAATGTGGTAGTCTTTGAGAAGGAAGGCAGAGACCCGCTACTAACCACCAACTACCGTCCAATCTCCCTACTTAATGCCGATTATAAGATTTTCGCAACGATCTTGGCCACCCGGCTATCTGACAGGATGGCCACCCTAATTCACCCCGACCAATGCGGCTTTATACCCGGCAGATCAACTGCTGACAATGCTCGGACCTTGTGCCATGTGCTATCCAGGGCTGCCAATCTAGATCGTCCATGGGTGGGTCTTTCCCTGGATGCCGAAAAAGCCTTTGACCGCCTAGAATGGCCCTTCTTATTTGCAGTTCTCCGATGGTATGGCTTTGGGGAGGGCTTCCTCCGATATCTCCAAGTCATGTATACTCAACCCATTGCCAGTATTTGTGTAAATGCCATCAAGTCTCGGCCATTTAATCTCCAAAGAGGCACGCGTCAAGGTTGCCCCCTATCACCAATGCTCTTTGATCTAGCTCTTGAACCCCTAGCCCTCCTTATTAGACAGTCCGCACGTATTCGAGGTGTCCCCTTCAGTCATAGGGAGATTAAACTCTCTGCATATGCAGATGACCTTATGCTTTTCGTATCCCTCGATTCGGTTCCAGCTGTCTTGGATCTGATTGACGGATACTCACAATTATCGGGCTATAAAATTAACTGGACCAAATCTGTAGCATTCCCACTGAACCGCTGGGTACATGAGGCTGACATGCAGGCCTTTCCCTTCCTTTGGCAGTCCCGCATGGTGAAGTATCTCGGGGTCCATTACTGTTCTCCTTTAGAAGACACTATCAGTTTTAATGCCAAAGAGGTAGTCTCCAAAGTCCGTGAGCTCACGAATCGTTGGTCTCCCTTATCTCTTACATGGTGGGGCCGCTTAGAAACTGTGAAAATGATGATAGTCCCCAAAGTGAACTACATTTTAGAAATGCTGCCATGCTTACTCCCGCCACATACTTATAAAGATATTGAGGGCCTTCTCGTCCGTTATCTCTGGCAGGGCAAGCCACCAAGGATAGCTAAACAAAAACTACAGTCTGCAAAGGAAAGAGGGGGTGCCAGATTTCCTGATTTTCTTAGATATCATCAAGCCTTCCTACTTAAGCAAGGTGCCCGATGGCTAGATGCCTCAACAGACAGCAGACCAGTTTGGCTTGACATAGAAGAGGAGCTTAGTAGCCCAATTCCGTTGACCCATCTCCCCGGTATGTCCTATCGAGTAGACACCCGCCATCCACCAATGATTGTTGATACTCTTGCGGCCTTTAACACTCTCATTCTATCACTGGGCCCGAACGTATGTCCTCAGGACGGACTCCCGCTATGGAATAACCCCAGAATTCAAGTCCTAAATAGAACGATAGCATGGAAACCCTGGTACTCAAGGGGGATCTGGACACCCCAACAGCTTTTCTCTGCAGCTCGTTGGAAAACCTTTTCTGATTTACAAAAGGAATTTGCGTTACCAGCGAAACACTACTTTCAATTGATGCAGCTTCAACACTGCCTCAAAAGTGCTCGAATCATGCCGCCCTCTGCCCCTACTGAGGACGGGCTATTAGAGATAGTTCACTCTATTAGTAGTACACATGGGGTAGCCTCTAACTTTTATAAAATATTATGTCAGGGTACAGACATGGCCACTTTTAGAGCCCAACAAGCCTGGGAGCGCGAACTGCAAACCACTTTAACCCCTGTGCAATGGAGCGTTTTCTGGAGCAAAGTAGTGCGGGTTTCCCGGTCTGCCTCTGTTACCCAAACTCTCTTCTTTTTTGCACACAGATGCTTTTATACCCCAGAAAAAATAGCCAAATGGAACACAAATGCTAGGGACCAGTGTTGGTCTTGCCATACTGCTGTGGGAACCTTCGCTCATGTTATTTATGAATGTCCTCAACTACAGGTTTATTGGGGGCGGGTCTGGGGTCGTATTCAATTTATCTTACACCTTCACGAACCTCTCTCTTGGAAGATTGTGGGACTCCGCTCTGTGGCGGAGGTCCCCTCTCTTCCTAAGAAGGGTCGCTTTCTCCTTGATTTCATGCTGGGTATAGCCATCTGCTTAATCACGAGGAATTGGAAGGATAGCTCTCGACTTACTGTCAATGAATGGTGGAACCTCGTCTGCTTATATAGTAAATATGAGCAGATACCTCGGAGAGCTATTCCCCATGCCCAACCTCACTCTCACTTGTCTAAATGGCAGATGCTTAATGATTATGTACAATCTGCTCATTGCTCCAACATGCCTGTATAATGTGCACTCATCATGTTTCAGATCACCGTTAGGTTTTGTAACACAATAATGTAAGTACACGCCCGTTTCGGGAATGATTAGTTTTCTAGAGAAGAAGCAGGGGGGAGGGGGGTGGCAGGGGTTTACTTTGGTGTATGTATTACACTTTATGTATCTGTCTTTTAGCTGTATGTCTTCCTTTTCCTTTGTTGTTATAAAATGAAAATAAAGAATTAAAAAAAAAATAAATACACCGAGTCACTTTACCAGTGCAGGAATAGTAAGAGTGATAAATCAAAGTCTGAGTTACTTTCAGTCCAGTCCGAGTAGAAGTAATGCAAGCAGTGCATGGAGGCAAGGCATGAGTCAGTTCAAAGCCTCCAAAACAGGCAACCAGGGAAAGCAAAGATAAGGATACATGTTGATTGGAGTTCTTCTGAATCCTCAGCTTGAAAATCTTGACCACGATGTTCTTTTTCTTTGTCCCGTTTGCTAATGAAGCAATTCAACGGGTGCTGAGTGTTGATTGAAGATCCTCAAGTTGTCCATCACACATTAACCAACTTATCAACTTTAGTTGGTTCTAAATATTGTTAATCAATGTAGCATCAAAGTAGTGTGTAAAATCACACACATGAGGTTCGTTGAAACAAACTCTTGCTGTATGGAAAACAGCAATCCTCTTCGAAAGACTTGGCTACTGCAGAGCACTGTGATAAAGTGTCTAAGCTGCTGGTTGCCGTCTCAGACTAACTCGCAAAGGTGCTTCAGGATGCTGCTCTGCTGTCCACTGCTCAGGTTCTGGATCAGCTGCGGGCTTGACTCTGCTGTGGTGGATCCAGGAATCGATTTCTGCTACCTTTACTGCAGTTGGGGTAGACAGGATGACGGTGTATGGTCCCTTCCAATAGGGTTCCAGCGGTGTCTTCTTCCAATCTTTGATCCACACCGAAGTACCAGGCTGGTAGGGATGCAAGGGTTCTGTCAAGTTGATAGGCAACTGGTCTTGGATCCACGCATGGAGAGTCTGCAGAACAAAACTAAGAGCTAGGAGTTCTTGCCTGGTTATTTCTGAACCAATTTGGGCTAGACTTCCTTTAATTCCCTGCACTATTGGTGGAGGTTTACCATACAGAACTTCAAAAGGGGAAAATCCTGTTGACTTCACAGGAGCTGAGCGTATTCTGAGTAAAGCTATCGGGAGTACTTGGGGCCACTTCAGGCGTGTCTCCTGACAAAGCTTAGACATTTGGGCTTTTAAGGTACGATTCATTCACTCAACTTTCCCTGAACTCTGGGGTCTGTATGCAGTGTGAAGCTTCCATTGTATCTGCAAGGCTTTTGCTAACTGTTGAGTAATCTGAGAAACAAATGAGGGCCCATTGTCTGACCCTATTACTGCTGGAATTCCAAATCTAGGGACAATCTCTCTCAGTAAAACTTTGGTGACTTCTCGGGCTTTCTCAGTTCTGGTTGGGAAGGCTTCTACCCACCCAGAGAAAGTACAAACTAATACTAATAGGTAGTGATATCCATTGGCTTTTGGCATTTCAGTAAAATCAATTTGCAGGTGGTGCATGGGGGTTACACCTCCTGACTGAACTCGGGGTGGTGGTGTGGGACCTTGCTTGGCATTATTTTTGGCACAAATTAGACACTGGCGTGCCACTGAAGCTGATAAGGCTGCTAACATGGTAATGCAGAAATGTGGTCTGAGTGCTTTCTCCATAGCACTTTTTCCATAGTGGGTGGCTTCGTGGAAGGCTTTGACAAAGGCTGGACCTAACAATTCGGGAATTACTATTCGTCCTGGGGGTTGACTGCCCTCTGCTGGTGGCAGCTCAATCCACCCATCTTTCAGTACTCCATCTTCCTTATTACAGTAGTAATCTAATTCTTTGGTGGTATATCGTGGTGTCCATAAGTTCAAGGGTACTGGAAACAATGCTGCCTGCATCAGCATGGCTTGTGGCGAAATTTGTCCTGTCATGGCTGCTTGTCGTGCTGAGGCATCTGCAAACCTATTTCCTCGAGCAACTTCTCCTTTTCCTGCTTGGTGTCCTCTGCAATGCATGACAGCTACACGAGTTGGGGCCCATACTGCATCAAGTAACATCAGTATCTCTGGGCCATACTTGACTGATTTTCCTCCGGACGTGATGAGCCCTCGTTCTTTATAGAGAGCTCCATGAGCATGTAGGGTAGTGAAGGCATACTTAGAGTCTGTATATACATTTAACACAAGTTTTGCACCTAGCAGTAGTGCTCGAGTAAGTGCTATTAATTCTGCTTTCTGAGCTGATGTGCCTGAGGCTAGAGCTGATGACTCAACAACTTCATGTTGAGTGACTACTGCATATCCGGCGCAGCGTCATCCATTGATGATGAGACTGCTTCCATCTACGTAATAAATTTGGTCAGAATTGTCTATGGGCACATCTGTCAGGTCAGGTCGGCTTGAGAATACAGTGTCCATGACTTCTATACAGTCATGTTCTGGGAGTTCTTCACTAATAAGGTCAGAAGTGAGATACCTCGGGGTTACGCTGGACAATAAACTCAATCTCAAGCCACACATAGGCAAAACAATACAAAAAGCCTACTACAAGATGCGAATCATCAGGAGACTGAAACCACTCCTCGCCCCAGAACACTTCCGTACCGTATGTCAAGCTCTGATAACCCCACTACTGGACTTCTGCAATCCGATATACCTTGGTCTACAGAAACAAGCCATCAAACCACTCCAACTGGCACAAAACACCGCAGCACGAATCATATCCGGAACTGCAAGACAGGAGCACATCACACCCACCTTAAAGGACTTACACGGGCTTCCAATCAGTGCACGCATCAGATACAAAACTATCATAAACCTATACAAGATAAAACAGCACACATCAGCCAACAGCCTGCACACCCTCATACAACCAGAAACCAGTACACGTCCAAGAAGAAAACAAACTCACAACCGAGTCAGCACCCCAAGTGAATACAAACACACACGCAAGGACACAACAGACCGAGCACTCTCCATGGCTGCTCCAACAATATGGAACAAACTACCGGACGATTTGAGGGCAACTACAGACCTCAAGGACTTTAGGAAACAGCTGAAAACCATGCTGTTCATAGAACACTATGGACACATCACATAGTCTAAATAGCTGTATATCAGCACACGTCACCGCCTAACACTGTATGTATATAAGATGTTTTTAGCACCACTGTATATAGCCCACATTGTACATAACTCAAACTAATCTAGCACACAACACAACACGCACCCAACTAAATTTTCACCCTCACTGCATGTATAACACACTCACACTACCAGATTGTTTGCTGTGATACCACCTTGATTATTATGATAAGGCGGTTTAGAAATACTGTTAAATAAAATAAAAAATAAATAAATAATAGGTATCAATGTGGCTGGATTCAAGGCATGGCTCACTTCCAGTTGTATCTGTGGGTTTTCACATAACATGCTCTGATATTTCAACATTCGGGAATTGGTGAGCCAATGATTTGCTTTCTGTTCCATAAGGGCAAGGACTGCACGTGGCACAGTGACTCGTATATTCTGTCCTAATGTGAGCTTGTCTGCTTCACTCACTAACAATGCTGTAGCTGCGACTGCCCTCAGGCAAGGTGGCCATCCTTTAGCCACAGTGTCCAGTTGTTTCGATAGGTATGCTACAGGTCGCTCCCAATTTCCCAATTTCTGAGTCAACATGCCTAAGGCATTTCCTTGTGCTTCATGTACAAACAAGTGGAAAGGCTTGTGAACATCTGGTAGTCCAAGTGCTGGTGATGACATCAATTCTTCCTTTAACGTCTTGAAGGCTGTATCCTGCTCAGGTCCCCACTCCAGTGGCGACTTTTCTTCTCCTTTTGTGGCTTCATACAGTGGTTTGGCGATTTGAGCAAAGTTGGGAATCCAGATTCGGCAATATCCTGCTGCTCCTAGAAAGGCTCTGACTTGCTTTCTGGTAGTTGGGGTTGGAATTCTGCATACTGCTTCTTTTCTTTCTCTGCCTAACTTTCGGCTTCCTTTGGTTATGCGAAAGCCTAAGTATTTCACTTCTTTTTGGCATAGTTGTGCTTTTGCTCTGGAAACTTTGTATCCAGCTTCATCTAGTAGCTGCAAGAGGTCTTTGGTGGCTTGTATACACTCATTTTCTGATACAGCAGCTATCAGCATATCGTCCACGTATTGGAGAAGCACTCTCTTCCCCGGGGCCACTGGATAGCCTGAAAGGTCTTGATTTAGTGCAGCGCTAAAGATGGTAGGTGAATTCTTGAATCCTTGGGGTAATCGTGTCCAAGTAAGTTGGCCCCCTCTTCCAGAGATAGGGTCCTGCCATTCAAATGCAAATAATATCTGACTTATGGGGGCTAATCTTATGCAAAAGAATGCATCTTTTAAATCTAGTACAGTAAAGTGGGTAGCTTCAGCAGGTATCAGTCCTAGAAGAGTGTAAGGATTGGGTACAACTGGATGTATAGTCTCAACTGCTTCATTCAGTCTTCTTAGATCTTGCACTGGGCGGTAGTCATCTGTTCCAGGCTTTTTCACTGGCAAAAGTGGAGTGTTCTATGGGGATTGACATGGGGATTGACTTTTAGTAGGCCATGTTCTAGTAATCTTTGCAAGTGGCGGTGGATGCCTTCAATAGCAGCTCTTGGGAGAGGGTACTGCTTGACATGTACTGGTGTAGCACTAGGCTTGAGAGTTACAATTATTGAAGCTATATGTTTGGCTAGGCCTGGAGGACTGCCTTCTGCCCATACTCCAGGTGGCGCATCAATGCTTTTCAAAGTTTGTTCAAAATAGGTGTCTTGGGCAGATTCATCACTGTAATATCTCCATTCTTCTTCTCGGGGAACTGTAAGCAGCATTATTCCTGCTGGCCTGGCTTGAGAATTTACTGTCATTTGCATTTCTCCTTTTTCAGTAAAGGATATTTGGGCTTGTAGCTTGGCTAGCATATCTCGTCCCAGTAGTGGCACTGGACATTCAGGCATGTAAAGGAATTGATGAGTTATTTGTTGTCCTCCTAGACTGCATATGCGATTCTGAAGAAAAGGTTTTGTAGCTTTGGCACCAGTTGCTCCTACAATGGTGACTGCTTTTGTAGAAAATGGGGCTATCTTTTTGTCTACTACTGAATGCTCTGCTCCAGTATCAACCATAAAGTTCATAACTTGGTCTCCTATTTGTATTCCGACCATAGGCTCCTGGAGACCTAAAGCAAATTCGGAGCCCGGTCTGTCCTAATCCACGTCATCTTCATCATGGGCTGTTGCAGCCAATGCTTGTACAGCTTCTCCTCTTTCTCGCTGGTATTGTTCTCGATTGGCTCCTCCGCGGTTTCGGGGATGGCCTCGTCTTTCTTCTCTCCATTGATGATTGTTTTCGTCATCTTGGTGGGCGTCTTCGAGTTGCGGGCATGCATCTTTCCAATGTCCTTCCTCCCTGCAGTAGGCACATTGGTTTATGCCTAGCTGGGGCTGGCTTCCGCCTCGGCCCTGCCCCCTTCCTCTGCTCCGTCGACTAGGGATACCTCCCCTTTTCTGTTCAACTATGGCCGCAGCCAAAAAAATCAGCTTTCTTCTTCATCTTTCGATCACATTCTCTCTGCCTTTCATTATCACGATTCACATACACTTTATGAGCGACTTCCAATAACTGAGTTGCATTCATGCCCGTAAACCCTTCTAATTTCTGTAATTTACGTCTAATGTCTGGTTGAGACTGATTTACAAAAGCAGAATTCACCATGCATAAACTTCCTGGCGCATCTGGGTCATAGGGAGTATACATTCTATATGCTTCCGTTAATCTTTCATAAAACACTGCTGGGCTCTCATCTATACCTTGGACAACTTCAGTAACTTTGGAAAGGTTCATAGCTTTCTGGCCCCCCCTTTTCAGGCCTTGTATAAAGCCTTGGCGAAAACGGGCTAGGGCTCTGGATCCTCTTTCTGTATTTGGATCCCATCGGGGGTCTTCATTCGGGAATTCTCTCTGGGCCGCTTCCCGATTATCTATTCTTTCCTCCCCCCTTTCTCCTGGAGCTACAGGGTTATCTGCCAGCCAGTCAATAGCTGCTTTTCTAATTCGTGTCCGCTCCTCTGTAGTAAATAAGGTGGACAGAAGCTGGCGGCAATCTGCCCATGTTGGTTGGTGAGTTTCCATAATAGTATTCACTAATTCTGTAAGCTCTTGGGGTTTATTGGTATAGGAGGCATAATGTGTCCTCCAATTTAACAAATCAGTGGTAGAGAAGGGGACATACACATAGCTTAGGGGTCCCGCCACCACCTCATTATCCTCATTCCTTGCGGGTATTCCAGGGACTTGCCGTAAGGGCATCATCTTGGCAGTAGATGTCTTTTGGGATCTGAGGGATATTTTCGTAACTTTCCTGTCAGGGGTTATTTTCTTCTTCTCTACGTGCTTTACTTTAGATTTACTTTTTATTGGCGAGCTAACACTGGCAGCCGCTTTTACACTGTCAGCATCACTCGGGGAATTTTCAGTTTCTTCCTTCTCTATTTCTGTATCTGATTCTCCTTTTTCTGTCTCGGTAGAATCATCTTCTTCAATTAAAGGGAGCTCATCTACCTGCTCTTCGGGTGATGGCTCAGGGGTTGGGTCCCGTTCCCGCTGTCTCCAGGGCTCTGGGGCAGGGCGCGGGGCTGCTCTCACTGGGCGCGGAGTTTGGGGCTGTCGGGTAATCACTTCTGGGGAATCAGGATCTACCAGGATGGGCTTCTTCCTGGATTTCTCACCTTTCCCTTTCTTTCTAGGCTGTTCTATTTTCTGACTATAATCTGTCTTTGCTAACATTATTCTGCACTGCTCTTCATAACAGCGCTTCGCCCAAGGGGGCGGATCTTCACAAATACTTAACCAGGAATCTATATAGGGGTACTGATCGGGGTGCGCTATTCGCACTCTACGGTGAACTAACTGAATAATTCCTACATTAAAGGTTCCCTCTCGGGGCCAGGTAGGGTCTAGATCGGGCCACTCCCTAGTACACAAAATCTGTAAATGGGCTGCAGTCATTTTAATACCATAATCTCCGGAATATCCTTCTTTAAAATTTGCGATCATACATTCTAATGGAGTGTTCCTAGTAGACCCCGCCCCTCCCATTTCGATGTGTGCGCGCAACAACAGACAGAAGGGAAAAGGAGGGCGGACCATGGGTAAGGGGTCCACACGGCCCTAGAAACGTATAAGGGAAACAAATAACAAGACAAGACGACAATCGCTTCCCCCTTTTTACGACCTGAACGCGGTCGCCCGGTCAGGAACTGCGTTACTCAGGGGTCCGCCTTCGCTTGGTCCGTGCTGCCAGAACTCTCATTCACACTCCATTCACACAATCATGCTAGCAACGTATCCCAGAATGCATTCATTGCTATCTATTCTGACTAGTCTCATGCGAGTTCCAAATGCTAGAAGACGGGGGTTTCACCCTGCTTTACTTACGCAGGGGTAGTCGGCCCGTCTTTGAGAGGTGATCAAGCTCTCTTTCATGCGAGTGCTAAATTCATGCCAAGTTCATGC
Source organism: Ichthyophis bannanicus (assembly GCA_033557465.1). Lineage (NCBI taxonomy): Eukaryota > Metazoa > Chordata > Amphibia > Gymnophiona > Ichthyophiidae > Ichthyophis > Ichthyophis bannanicus. Next base: position 509,836,550 of record CM066031.1, on the reverse strand, counting down.
AAGATTGGCAGTACTGCTCTTTCTTATCTGTCTAGACACATGCTAAAATCAAAACTCTACTCACCGGATCCGGTCCTCAAAGTTCCCAAGCAAGCGCATGAGTTGGACCTCGGACTCCCCTCACTCGGGTTCGAGGTGTTGGCTCCAGCCGGGCCCGGCACCCGCCGAGGTCCGACTAGCTCCCTCTGGTACAAGGGACCGGTGGCGCCAGGGAGCGAGCCCCCGTCGGAAGGGCGCGATCCCGGCAGGACCAAACCTGTAGAGGCGGAAAGTCGTGGTATATTGCCCTATATACCCTCTAATACCACACCTTCCCGGCCAACGCACCAAGAATATGTAGCAGCAGAGCGCAGACAAACCAATAATACCAGGAGTCTGTTCAGAAGGTCCAAATCATTTATTTGTGCACAAGACTCAAGCAGAATCAAATTCAAAATGGCTGAGCAATGTTCTCTGGCAAAACAACAACTTTTATAGACTTTTGCTCCATTCTAGGTATAGAAAAACATTTCATTGGTCCCGGTAACCTCCCATACCTCCCGTACCCCTTCTATTGGTCCCGGTACTGATATGATTATCCAATTATGTACTTGGAGTGGGCTCAGCACCTGCTCACCCCCCTTCTAGTCCCAATTACAATGGCCAGTTCACCAACTTGTTACTTTCCTACTTCCAAGGCCATTGGGCTAGTTAGTACGTGTAGGGAAGCAAGGCTCTGTAACCTTTCTGTCAGCAGTTTTAATTAAATCCCTTACAGCTGTATTTTCTTATCAGGGGCATTCAAACATATTTTTCTGTATTTTTCCAACTTTCAGTTCTGCTTGTCTAAGCTAATTCAATACTTTTACTGAGTTCTAATTCTACAATAGCAGCATGTTGGGGGATGTGCAATTCCTTTTAGCCTCTCCACAGACTTCATTTACAGGTCAAGCTAGTTGGGCCTGTCTGCTTATGTCAGACACTGTGGATCACAGGCCTTCACCTGCCACAAGATAAGTGCAGCAGGGGAAAATTATGAGCCACTGCATCTTTCAGGCCATGATAGGCCAGGATCTTGGATGTAAGGGACAAAGCAAATTGATCTGGAGACACAAGAACCGAGACCTTAGTCTGAATAACCATAGGGGCTAAGCCCTGAAATACTGAGATTTTTTTTGAGAATGGAGGAGTTTAGAATAATTACACAGGGGGAATCTTCCTATTAACTGCTTGTATTCGTGTTGAAGCAGATGAGTCTATTTGTGCCAGTGGCGGACTTCTGTCATGAGCATTTTGAGCATCTAAACTTTCTTTCCAAATTCTCTCAGTTCTTGGGTAAACCAAGCATTGTGTCTTTTTCTGCTTGGTAGCTGTCTAGCAGGGGCATGCAGATCAAGGGATGTAGTCAACAGAGTTCTAATGGGAAATCTTTTGATCCAAGGAAAGGTGGGGAAATTGGAGGAAAGGTCCAGACTATGCACTGCGGAGGGCTTCAGTTGAGTTCTCTGAAGAGGTGAGAGAAAATCAAGGCTGAAAAGAACTAGGAAATGATTTAGAAATAATACTAAGAGAATTAGGTGGGGACAATAGTCCCTAACAAGAACAAAATCTAAACAGTGACCAACTGAGTGTGTAGCTGCAGTAGATGCAAGTGTCTACTGAAACATGAATTGGGATTGTTAAGTGGGATATTGAAATCTCCTAAGATAAGTAAAGGGCCTGAAAATAGTCTATAGTCAGAGAGTAACTGTAATTCTCCATAGAAGACTGGATGAATTACATATAATAAGAGGCAATGGAAAGGTGTAGAAATGTTAATATGAAGTAACAGTGACTCAAGATGGCTAGAGGTTCCCTTAGTCATTCAAGGGGGTAATAAGAGCTAGGCCGCCACGATGCCTGGTGGGGTGACTATAGAAATAAGCAGTGTAGCCTGTCAGTGCTATTTAAGGTAAGCTGTATCACTTTCAGGTTTTACAAATAGCAAGCATTTGTAGCGAATACAGTACATAGCAAAAAGATCACACAGAAGTGCAGTTTTATTTTTAACACTTTGGGCATTGATGAAGCCTACCTCAGGGATAGGATGAGAAGAGAACCAAGAGGATTGTAACAGTGACTGGCAGGCAATATTCTTGAGGAAACGTGGTTGAGGCAGATAGGGTAACATGCCTGCCTGGTGCTAAAGTAGCGGACCTCACGCGCCATCTAGACAAGGTCTTAGTGCTGGGGAGGAGTCCGCTGTCTTGGTACATGTCAGTACCAATGACATAGGAAAATTTGGTAGGGAGATTCTGGATACTAAATTTAGACTTTTAGGTAGTAAGTTGAAATCCAGAACTTTCAGGGTACCGTTCTCTGAAATGCTTCCCATTCCACATGCAGGACCCAAAAGGCAGGCAGAGCTCCGGAGTCTCAATGCGTGGATGAGACTATGGTGCAAGGATGAGGGTTTTGGATTTGTTAGGAACTGGGGAACATTCTGGGGATAGGAGGGGCTCTTCCAAAGGGATGGGCATCACCTTAACCGAGATGGAACCAGGCTGCTGGCATTAACCTTTAAAAAGGAGATAGAGCAGCTTTTAAACTAGATAATAGGGGAGAGCCGACAGTCGCTCAAGAGCGCATGGTTTGGAATAATGTATTCTTGAAGGATACTACCAAAAAAATGAAGTTAGGGCACATCAGCAGAGCGGTTCCAATAAAGACAAAGGTAGCCCAAATGCCCTTGAGTACAGAGCAGACAGAACTTAAAGATTCCAAATTACCCCTGCCTACCGATAACCAGATTAATATGAATAAAATACAGTCTCTAAAATGCTTGCATGCAAATGCTAGAGGTCTAAAAAATAAGATGGGAGAGTTAGAATAAATAGCACTAAATGAGAGGTGTCTTAATGGTGGAAGGAGCACAACCATTAAGACACTGATATGATTGGTATCTTAGAGAAATGGTGGAAGGAGGAAAACCAGTGGGACACTATGACACCTGGGTATAAACTATATCATAATTATAGAGCTGATGAAATTGGTGAAGGGGTTGTGCTCTATGTTAGAGAGGGCATTGAGTCACAAAGGATTAAAGTTCTAAAGGAAACAAAATTCACTGTAGAATCTCTATGGATTCCATGTCAAAAGGGGAAGGCGATGGCAGTGTGGGTGATCTGGCCACAATGAACAAATGGATGATGAAATGCTCAAAGAAATCAGGGAAGCTAACAAAAGTTATAGAACAGTAATAATAATGGGTGATTTCAATTACCCCGGTATTGACTGGGTCAGTGTCACGGCAGGACATGCTAGGGAGATAAAGTTTCTAGATGAAATAAATGACTGCTTATTGGAGCAGCTGGTTCATGATCCGACCAGAGGGGAAGCCATTTTGGACTTAGTCCTTAGTGGAACACCAGATCTGGTGCAAGAGATTGAGTTTTGGGGCCACTTGGCAATAGTGATCATAGCATGATCACGTTTGATTTAATTAATGGAGGAGGGATGGTAAGGAAATCCACATTACTACCTTTTAACTTTTGAAAGGAATACTATGATAAAATGAGGAAAATAGTTAAGAAAAAACTAAAAGGAGCAGTTGCAAAGGTTAAAGACTTATATCAAGCTTGGGTGTTGTTTAAAAATACTATCTTGGAAGCCCAGGCCAGCTGTATTCCATGCTTTAAGAAAAGTGGATGGAAGTCCAAAAACTGCCAGCATGGTTTAAAGGTGAGGTCAGAGAGGCTGTTGTTGCCAAAAAAGCATCTTTCAGGAAATGGAAAAAAAGAGCCAAATGATGAAAATTGGAAACAGCACAAGCACTGGCACTGCAAGGTATTGATAAGGCAGGCAAAGAGAGAATTTGAGAAGAAACTTGCTGTGGAAGCAAAAATGCATAATAAAGACTTTTTCTAGTACATTAGTAGCAAAAAACCTGCGAGAGAGTCAGTTGGACCATTATATGATAGAGGGGTAAAAGGGACAGTAAGAGGGCACAAGGCTATAGCAGAGAGACTGAATGAATTCTTTGCTTCTGTCTTTACTGAGGAAGATGTATGGATATTACATTTGATTGAAGTGGTATTTAAAGGTGATGCTGCAGAAGAATTGAAAGAAATATCGCTACACCGGGAAGATGTATTACAACTATTTGATAAACTGAAGAGTAGCAAATCACCTGGACCGGATGGTGTACATCCAAAGGTGTTGAAAGAACTGAAATCTGAGATTGCAGACCTGCTATTAGTAATCTGTGAACTATCATAAAAAAACATCTGTAATACCTGAAGATTGGAGGATCACCAATGTAACGCCAATTTTTATAAAGGGTTCCAGGGGTGATCCGGGAAACTACAGACCGGTGAGCCTGACGTCAGTATCAGGAAAAATGGTAGAAACCATCATAAAGAACAAAATTACTCAGCATGTAGATAGTCATGGCTTAATGGGAGACAGCCAACATGGCTTTAGACAAGGAAGATCTTGTCTAACTAATCTGTTATGTTTTTTTAAAGGTGTGAATAAATAGGTAGACAAAGGTGAATCAGTTGATATAGTGTATCTGGACTTTCAGAAAGCTTTTGACAAGGTTCCTCATCAGAGACTATTGGCAAAACTAAAAAATCATGGGATAGGAGGTGATATACTATTGTAGATCAGGAATTGGTTAAAAGATAGAAAGCAGAGGGTAGGGCTAAATGGACAATTTTCCCAATGGAAAAAGGTGAATATAAGAACATAAGATATGCCATTCTGGGTCAGACCAAGGTCCATCAAGCCCAGTATCCTGTTTCCAACAGTGGCCAATCTAGGTCATACATACCTAGCAGTTTCTCCAAAAGACACAGGTTCCACAATGCTTGTATTGGTTCAAGCATTGATATCCTGGGTACCTTTTTAATAAAGGTTTATTGACCTTTCTTCCAGGAACTTGTCCAAACCTTTTTTAAACCCAGCTACTCTAACAGCCTTTATTACATCCTCCGGTAACAAATTCCAGAGTTTGATTACACGTTGAGTGAAAAAATATTTTCTCTTATTTGTCTTAAATAGTTTACCCTGTAGCTTCATTGCATGTCCCCTAGTCTTTCTATAGTCTGATAACGTAAACAATCGATCTATGTTATAGTATATAAATAGTGGAGTACCACAGGGATCTGTGCTGGGTCCGCTGCTTTTCAACATATTCATAAATGACCTGGAAAAGAGAATGAGTGTGGTTATCAAATTAGAAGATGACACAAAACTATTTAAAGTTGTTAAAACCCAAGAGGATTGTAGAAAATTGAAAGAGGATCTTGATAAATTGGAAGACTGGGCATCCAAATGGTAGATGAAATTTAATGTGGACAAGTGCAGTTATGCACTTAGGAAAGAATAACCCAAACTATGGTTACACGATGCAATGTTCCACATTAGGAAACACCACCCAGGAAAAAGATTTAGGCATCATCATGGATAACATGTTAAAACCCTCCGCCCAGTGTGCAGCGGTCATCAAGAGAGCAAATAGAATGCTAGGTATTACTGTATAAGGAAAGGAATGGAAAATAAAACAAATGATATTATAATGCCTCTGTATCGTTCCATGGTGCGACCGCACCTTGAATATTGTGTGCAATTCTGGTTGCCATATATTAAAAAAGATATAGCATTATTAAAAAAGGTACAGAGAAGAGCTACCAAAATGGTAAAGGGGATGGAAGGATACTCCAATGAAGAGATGTTAAAAAGGTTATTGCTCTTCAAACTCCAAAAGAGACGGCTGAGGGAAGATATGATAGATGTCTATAAATTAATGAATGGAGTGGAACAGGTAAACGTAGATCGATTGTTTACATCATCAGAATATAAAAAGACTAGGGGACATACAATGAAGCTAAAGGGTAACCTATTGAAGACTAATAAGTGAAAATATTTTTTCACTCAACGTGTAATCAAACTCTGGAATTTGTTACCGGAGGATGTAGCAAAAGCTGTCAGTGTAGCTGGGTTTAAAAAAGGTTTGGACAAGTTCCTGGAGGAAAGGTCCATAAACCATTATTAAAAGGGACATGGGATATCACTGCTTGACTCCATACAAGCATTAAGGAACCTGTGTCTTTTGGGGAAACTGCTAGGTACTTATGACCTAGATTGGCCACTGTTGGAAACAGGATACTGGGCTTGATGGACCTTGGTCTGACCCAGTAGGGCATATCTTATTTACCTGTACAAAGGTCCAGTGTAAACCAGACTCTGCCAGGAAGGAGAGGCACATTATCACAATGAGAGATGTGGCTGACAGCATTGCAGGCAAAGCAGTTGGGAGTGAAGCATGTAAGAACTCATGGTGCACCAGGAAGGTATAAAGGAGCAAGCTAAGGAGCACATTCCTTAGGTGTAATGATTATGAGGCGTAAGAAAGGGAGATTAAAAACTGGATGGCATGCGCAATCCAGGCACTATAAAACATTACCTCTTGCATCACAAGAGGGCGTGGTTTCAGCAATCTTGATGGGAAATGGCAGAAATCAGCAAGGTATAGGCACAGAAACTAAAAGAAAAAATAGCATGTCCTTATTGTACAGTATATTAACAGGACACAGTTACAAACACCAGTTGTTAAATTGCAATGGTTGCATGCCATGGTTTGCTTGTTGAAATCCAGGCACTATGAAAAACCTCCTTTTGTGTCCCACTGTGTTGTGGCTTCAGCGATTTTGATGGCAAACAGCAGAATTCAGCAAGATAGAGGCACAGACTTTTGTGTTACATCTCCCCTCTTCCACCTTTCTTTCAAAGTATACATATTGAGATCTTTAAGTCTTTCTCCATATGCTTTATGATGATGACCACTAGCCATTTTACTAGCTGCCCTCTGTACCAACTCCATTCTTTTTATATCTTTTTAAGGTTCAATCTCCAAAATTGCACACAACACCCCCAATGAGGTCTTACAAGAGATTTAGAGGCACTATTGCCTCCTTTTTCCTGCTGGATATTCCTTTCCCTGTGCACCCAATCATCCTTTTGGCTTTTTCATCTCATTTTCTACCTTTTACAATCACCATGACTGGTGCAAGGGGACTGGGTGCCATAGGTGAAGCTTCAGCCATTTATCCCTCACCACCAAACTCAACAACTGTGATCATCATAACGCTATCTCTACAATATCCATCATGCAAAAATGCATAATTGGACATCATGGGTCCAATACTCAACAGCTGTGACTAGAACTGCCAAAGCAGCTAGCTGTCACTGCTGAACATTAGACCTGGATATGCAATATCAGTGTATTATCTAGGTCCCAGCATTGAATATCTGCATTACCTGGATAGCAATGAAGCTAACCATGCAGCGGCAATATTCAGTTGCTGCCCGGTTAACTTCAGCGGCCAATGTTAGGCTAGCCTTTACGGCAATTGATTTTCATCACTTTGCGATAACCGGGCAATGGCTCAATATCACTGCTGCCCATTTATCACTAGGTGCTGCCTTGCTCCATCCCTGGAATGCTCTGATGCTAACAGTTAGCACTGGAATGTACAGTGATGGCGCCTGTTGATATCCTGGACAAGGGGATTAGCATGGTTAGCAGGTCTTCCAACCATGTTAATCCCTTTGACTAGCAGGCCTCATATTTATAAATATTAAACTTTGCTCTCTGTGTATGTGTGTATCTGCTCTCCCTGCAGGTAAAAGAATGTGCTGATGGCTCGTTGAGTTTCTGTGGCCGTCAGGATCTATTGTTTTGTTTGACTGCTGCTGTTTTTTGTTGCCCCTCAGAAGCTGATGTCCTAGGCAACTGCATTATCTTGCCTACTGGTGGACCAGCTATGACGATCACCTCCAGGTCCTAGAAACATTGAAACATAGAAAACAACAGATGAAGACCATACGGCCTATCCAGTCCATTAAGTTCTACAATCTGTTTCTCTCCCTCAGAGATCCTCTGGACTTGTCTCATGCTTTTTTGAATGCAGATATAGTTTTTGTCTCCACCACCTCCAGAGGGAAGCTGTTTTACGCATCCACCACCCTTTCCATAAAAAAATATTTCTCCAGAGTACGCCTGAGTTTATATCCTTTCACATTCATCTTATGGTTCCTCATTCCAGAATTTCCTTTCAACAGGAAGAGAACCAACTCCTGTGCATTTATTCTATGGAGATATATAAATGTCTGTCATATCACCCCCTCTCCTGCCTTTCCTCCAAAGTATGTATATTGAAATATTTAAGCTTATCCCCATATGCCTTATGATGAAGACCACTGACCATTTTAGTAGCCACCTTATAGACTGACTCCATCCTGTTAATATCATTTTTAAGGTGTGTTCTCCAGAGTTGTACACAGTACTTCAAATAAGGTCTCATTAGAGGCTTGTACAAAGGCACTATCACCTCCTATTTTCCTGCTGGTCATGTCTCTCCCTATGCTCCTACAGAAAGTTGTCCTAACGTTTTTTAAATACAGTTACATTAACAATTTTTGCTACATCCCCTAGCAATGAATTCCAGAACTTAATTATGCATTGAGTGAAAAAAAAATGTCTTCAATTAATCTTAAATGTACTACTTCACAGCTTCAATGCGTGTCCCCTAATGTGTGTACTTTTTGAAGGAGTAAACTGATTCATAGACAGTGGAAAGGGGTGGGCCACAAGGGCCATGGCAACACCAATATCTTGTACAACACAGCATCATCAATAGAGAGCTCAGGGGCAGGGCTGGAGATTGGTTTGTTTTGCCCTCCAACCAAAAAGATGTTCCGCTGTCCTTGAACTGATTCATATTTACTTGTACCAGTTCACTCATTATTTTATAGACCTCCATCATATCTCCCCCCAGCCGTCTTTTCTCCAAGCTGAAGAGCCTTAAACTTTAAGCTTTTCTTCATAGAGGTGTCCTTCTATCCCATTAATCACTTTGGCAGACCTTCTCTGTACCTTTCTAATTCTGCTATATCTTTTTTTTTAGGAACTTAAGATATGCCATACTGGGTCAGACCAAGGGTCTATCAAGCAAAGTATCCTATTTCCAATAGTTGCCAATCCAGTCGCAAATACATGGAGCGTCCAGGAGAGACCACGTGACACCTCTGCTAATACAGTTGCACTGGCTACCCATCCAGGCTAGAATAGTTTTCAAGATCTTGATAATCACTTTTAAAGCTCTTCACAATCTCTCCTCCACATCCTTAACCTCCCTCATCCATGCCACATCATCAAATAGAGCTAGAAGATCCACGGCTATAAACTCCTTAACCGTACTGAAGGCTCTTACTGTTTGCACTAAATCAACAGCCAACAGGGCTTTCAGTCTCATTGCCCCAAGATACTGGAATTCATTACCCCATGATATCCGGGCTATTAAGAATCTACCACAGTTCAGGAAAGCCCTCAAAGGTCACCTCTTCAACAAGCACCTTATTGAGCCCAACTGCATCCCTTAGAGCTCCAAGACACCCCCATACCATCCACATTTCCAGGCAAACTTACAGCATACCAACAACACAACAAGTTGATACTCAAACCCATGACGTGATTGTGTTCTCCATGAATCTTTTGATTTTTACATGTAGTAAGTTTTGTAAATAGTTACCCCTGTTATCCAAGTTTTTTGTTCCCTGTTGTCTGTAAACTCATGCATGTTTTTGTACTGAGCATTTTGTTCCATGTAAACCGCGCTGATGCCGAATAGTGCGGTATATAAGAGAATGTAAATAAATAAATAAATAAATAGATGTGGTGACCAGAACTGCATGCAATAATCAAGGTGCACGGAATGATACAGGAGCATTGTGATGTCCTTTGTTATATTCTCCATGCCCTTCCCAGCATCCAATTAGCTTTCCTGGACACTGTCGCACAATGAGCAGAGGATTTCAATGTATTATATATGATGGCATCTAGATAGTTTTGTAGGAGGTGTCTCCTAAATGTGGAACCTTGCATCATGTAGTTTTAGTTTGGGTTGTTCTTTTCACTTGTCCACAATGAATTTTAACTGCCATTTCAATACTCAGTCTCTCAATTTCTCAAGGTCTTCTTGTAGCTTTTCACAATCTTCTTCTGATTTCACAACTTTAAGTAATTATGTGTTATCTGAAAATCTGACCACTTCACTTGTTCACATTTCTATGTCATTTTTAAATATGTTAAAAATCCGTGAGCCTGATACAGATCCCTGAGGCACTCACCTTTCTCCACTGAGAAAATTAACCATTTAGCCTTATCTTCTATTTTCCATCTTTTAACCAGCTTCCAGTCCACAATAAGACACTGCCTCCTAGCTCATAACTTCTTCGTTTCCTCAAGATTATCTCATGAGAGACCTTATAAATGGCTTTCTGAAAACCCAGGTACACTATGGGGATTATTCTACAAGCCCTGTTCATGCTTTGGACATCTGAAATTGGGCACACAGACAAAAAAATCACAAAGATGCCCTCAGAGTATTTAAGGAAATGATTCTATTGACGACCCCAGCTCAAGGATAAGTTGTGAAGGGGCGTGGTGGAGGCATAACCAGGGCATTCCAGGAAAGATGGTTGTGCATGCCCATTTTCAGAAATGGCGAGTAAGTCAGCACCCACTAGCAGGACCATCCAGGGCAGAAAAACTCTCATTCTGCCATCAAGACATCTGGAGATTATCTTTTTCATGATGAAAACAAATGCTGCAGGGAAACAAGGGAACCAGCATTCTGGTGCATGTCTCTGCTTGCAAAATAGCTTGCATGAACATAAAGCATAGGATAGATGTCCCCATCTCAGGTTTTTGTAACAGGGACGTCTAGGTGGCTGCCGATGTGGCCGTCCATTTCGGGGACATAAAAGTTTCTAAAATTGGGCTGAAATTTAAATATCCCTAGCACATTTTTAGATATTTTCTCAATAGAGAAAAGTGGATAGTGGAGCACCCCAGGGATCTGTGCTGGGCCTCCTGTTTTTTAACAGAGCAGGCCTAACTTCAAAATGAAAATTAAAAAAACCCCAAAACATTACATCAGAAGAGGGAGGGACCAGACCTGCGGAAAGACCCAAGTGGTTTGTTTTTTTTTAATTTTAGGTCTGCTCAGCTGCTGCCGGTGGTGCTGCTGCTGAGATAACAAAATGTGGTGGCAGGGAAACAGCAGGCAGCCAAAATGCACCCATTAAGCTGTTGTGCCCTGTGCAGCTGCTCTGCTTGGACAGGGCTAAGTACAGTGCTGATTATACTGTATCTTCCAGGTTCACTGATATCTGTCTCAGTTCCTCTGATTCATTACCTTTAAATATCACTTCTAGCATGGGTACCTTCCATATATCTTCTACTGACCAGCTGACCAGAATGAACAAATGGATGATGAAATGCTCAAAGAAATCAGGGAAGCTAAGCAAAGTTACAATATAGTAATAATAATGGGTGATTTCAATTACACCGGTATCGACTGGGTCAGTGTTATGGCAGGACATGCTAGGGAGATAAAGTTTCTAGATTAAATAAATGACTGCTTCTTGGAGCAGCTGGTTAAAGAGGGAAAGCCATTTTGGGCCTAGTCCTTAGTGGAATACAAGATCTAGTACAAGAGATAAGGGTGTTGGGGCCACTTGGCAATAGTGATCATATCATGATTGCACTTGATTTCATAAATGCAGGAAAATCGGAAAGGAAATCCACAGTACTGCCTTTTTTTTTTAAATTTATATTTTATATTATTACAAACAATTCCAGAACACAATCTGAAACGAAATTCACATAGCATACAGAGATACAACAAGTTATCTCAATGGAAATATCACCAAGGAAATACAAAACAAAATAGTAGACCACCATAAACCCACTATAAGATCCAAGAAAAAAGAAATAATTCTTAGAAACCTAAGATACAAAATGAAAAAAAATCACAGGAGCATAGCTATCATGGTATGGCAGCCGATATGGGACTCCCCTCTACCCCTCCCTCCCTACTTTGTAGAAATTGTAACAATTGCAAGGGCTCAAAAAACAAATATTGTTTAGCACGGTACAAAATCACACACTTACACGGATATCTTAATTTGAATCGAGCTCCCAGTGAGAGAGTTCTCTGGCGTAAAGCCATAAAATCTCGCCTCCTTTTCTGGGTATCACGAGCAAGATCGGGAAAGATATGTACTTTTGAGCCCATAAATTGAGATTGAGACATTTTTAGGAAATACAACTTTAGCACAGCATTCCTATCGGATTCAAAGGTGAAATTAACCACAAGAGTAGCCCGGCTTGTCACCACCTCTAGCGAGCTTTCAAGATATGTTTTTTTGTTCTTATTGGGAACCTCCTTTTCAGTTGACAGAAATAATATGGAATCTTTCAGCTCTGTCTACCTTACACTTAAAGGCAGCTGGATGGCTTTTAGCTTTATTGCAACCTGTCTATTAGGATGTTATAACTTTTGCTTTGGCAGTTTGCTTCAAAGATTCATTAACCTGATCTATGTGCTCCTGGGCAGCTGCCGACTTTCTCCCAATGTCTAAATTAAAAGCTGCTCTCTCTCCTTTGTAAGGGTTAATACCAGCATCCTGGCTCCATCATGGTTACCCAATAAAAGTCCCCTTGAGGGCTTCTATTCCTAGGTGTTTATAAATTGCAAATTTAAGTGTTTATTTTCCAGATAATTAGGTGGTTGAGGGTACTAAAAATGGTATTTATCTGTGTTTTCATGCCAGAGGTACTATTGCTGGTTAACTTTTCTGGTGGAATCAAACATGTATGTTTTGTGACACTGAAGAGTCCTTAACACAGAAAAGACACAAAAACTGAGTGGAGGATACAAGACAAAGCAAGAGAAGTTTAAGAAAGTACTAGGGAAGCAGTGTTTTTCTGGTAGTTATCCAATAAGCACCTATTTTAATTTTTTTGCATTGCAGATGTTTTAGCAGTATTTATCAATTAAAATCTAAAATCAGATGCCCTGAATAGAGCTAATTGTTCACTTTTAAAAGATAACCAAAAATTGACCCATTTGCTTCCTGGAAATTCCCATCCAACCAATGCCAAGGATTTCTAATTTAACAAGCTAATTGGTGAGTGGTTCTATGTAGAAAGATTTGCTAGATGGGTTTTGGGACTTCAAAGAGTATTATTAGCCTGCCTTCCATCTGAAGTAGAGGTATAAAAGAAAGCCGTAAAACAAACAAATACTCTCCTTAAAAATCCCATCTCTTCCCATACCTGGCACCCTAATAGGGATTTCCGCTTCACTGGCCCTTTTTTTGCTAACAGCTGCATGGCCCATTTTATTCCTACAGGCTGTGTGGCAGATAGTATGTAGTGTTAGTAAAAGGGGCTCTAGGTGTTTAACACAGCAATTGACACACTAACAGTAAATGAGCTGTGTTAACTGTTCCCAAGAGAAGCTCATTACGTACTGAGGTGATTTTTCTGGCTTTTTTATATCAAATGTTCGGCCTGATATCTTACAAAAAGGGGATTTTTATTGCAATTTTATATTGCTATAGTAGAAATGCATCATTACCACATGCTAACTGCTAATGTAGTAGATAATACAGTGCAGTTTGTTATACCTCTAGAGGCGTTGCTAATTCCGATCCATGTTATATGGCCATGCCGTTAACGTGCAGTGATGATCATTGCTCTGTGTGAACTGCACATCTGCATTCCCCAAAGTTCTGGGAATGCCTCCAGCACTTAATGCGACTGTTTTAAGGTTAATGCACCTTAACGTCAGCTGTTAACAATCATTAGGCGCAAACTCATAATACGAGTAAACAATTATGCATCTACATATTGGTAGGCATGACTATGGTTCATTTAAACTCTTATCAGCTGATAAAGAATGGAATATCAATGATTTGTGAAGTTATTCATTTGGAACACTATTTTTGCTGAACAGTGGGTTTCATATATAACTAATATTTTTGTTTGATCTTCCCAAAATCACATATGTCTCAATTTCCTGTCTAGTTACCTTGACTTTCCTTCTCTCAGGACATTTCTATTGCTTTATATTTTTCAGTGTCTAACTTTAGTTCAAAATACTCTATAAATTTGCCCTGATTGCCTCTTTAATCTTTTATCTATTCATCATTTTCCTTCTTTCTCCTCTTTTCAGACACATAATCAAATCACATTGGTGGCAACATTTTTGTGATAGCTGCACTCTTTGTCTGGAATTACATGCCAATAGCCCCTCTCCACATGCACTCTCTCCTTACTGTGAAATCCTCTCATTGTGACACATTTTTCTCCTTTCTTACAAATACTGTAGGTTGTATTTTGCCAAGTATATTCACAGACTACATTTTTTCAGGTCATCGCCTGTGTTTGTACGATGTATTGAGATAATTTGTATAACATGTTATAACATGTTCTGAAATTGCATCATGTTGTTGTTTTGAGAGAAAATTTTCATGCAATTTTTTTCCATCAGCTGATAATGAGGAATCTTCTTTACCTCCAAACCTAGGCACTTGTTATAAAATTACTCTCATCGTGTTTTGCTGTAAACAACCACCTAGGTCTGGAAGGAGAGAAGGGACCTATTGTATTAAAGCAGATTTCTATGGAACATGTTTTCTAAAGCATATTAATGGTTAATGTGTGCTTTAGCAGATGCTAAGCAGTTAGGCACACGACTGCAGTAATGAGTACCACGTGTTAAAAACATGTCAGCACTGTAAAGATCCCATGCTAACTGCATAGCATGCAACAGAGCAGGAAATTGACTGGTTAGAGGTGAAGAATGTGCGTTGATTGCACATTGCGGGGGGTAATTAGTATACGCTCATTGTCAATATTGCTGTTAGCATGGGTGCACTTAACCCCCTTCAATGGGTGACAATCAGTGTGTCTGCATTAACTGTGAATGCGGTAACTGCATATTAGAGAACTGCTCAGTGTGATGACTGCTGGGATCATGCTGGGCATATCCCCGACATTGCACGGCCATTGTACTTACAACGCAAAAATGCAATGTGTGCCTTCGAGTCAATGCTGACTCCTGACAACCCAGCAGCTCCTGGGTTTTCTTGGCAGTCTGACCGGAAGTAGATTGCAAGGCCTTTCAGCGCATTAGTAGCAAAAGCTAGTGAGAAGTAAATCCAAACCCTTAGTGCGCTTTAGTAAACATGTCCTTATGTGTTTTTAGAAAATATTAGCATAAATCCTGTAGAAATAGTGCTTAGGTTGTGCACGCAGATATTTCCACTTGATCAGGAGCAGGTGTAAACAGGGGCGGCCCAAGGGGGGTGCGGGGCCATGTGCGGAGACTCGGTGCGGGGCCTCATTTGCATAAGAGGCCTTATTTGCATAAATATTTGCATAATGCTAACATACACTAACTTTTAGTAAACATGTCTCTTAATGAGTGTATGGATAAAGACAGACTAAAAGATTTCTACATTACTATAATCCAGTGCCAACCGCCAGGCACATTAGGAACTACTACAAACACTGCCCATTTAGAACCCATAAAGAATATGATGAATCAATCTAGCTCAAACTGCAACTATTGGAATCTTATAAAGAAACATAGTATCGGGCTACCAAGGTCTCAGTTTAAAACAATGCAGCGGCAATTCAATTCAAGAAAAAAGTTTTATATAAAACTCCTGCTGCTGTTCACATCAATGACCTTTTATCGGTGCCGTCTACTTGCTTCACTTTATGTTTTTCATTTATATATGTTTGTCATTTATTATATTTTTCTGATTTTCTTTTCTTCGTTTTTAATATTTTAATATCCACTTTCTTTTGTAATTGTAAAAAATGGTGCTGTCTCCTTTTTCAATATTTTAATGTCCACTTTTTTCTAAAATATGGTACTTGTTGCCCAACTATAAAGATCAGTTACTACGCTTCACGACCATGCTGCAGTATCGTTTCTATTTTCTATTATCCTCTTATGTTCATTCTCAACACTGCATGCTGAATCGTGCTGATGATACCTCATTGAATAGAAAAGTCCAATTTGTCCAAGGCAAAATTCACACTTAACTTGTATAACCGGACTCCAGACTTCACACTTCTTCTGATAGGATCATTATCCACCGTGGCTTCTATTAAACCTCTAGTGGCTATATCCGAAGTATCATACTGCTTGAAATCACTCCCAACGCCAGTGATCTAAGGCGCCCAAGCGTTTCGTTGTAACGAGTTCTTCAGGGGAATTGTTTCTCTCAAACTGACCTGAAAGATGCGACAAACCATACTAAATTTCATCTTATTCCACTTAAAACTACAAGGGTATGTGATGTATTAAAGAAATTTGCTATACCTGCAAAAAGCTGTTTTCGCTCTTGAACCAACTCGGAGGACGCCTTCCTCTCGTCTCCCCGTCAGTTGTTAGAGAATTCCGCGCATGCGGCTTCCTGAAGCTAACTGAAATTTAAAGGGCTCCTCTGGACTCCTCCCCCTTGAGAGGGGTCCAACGGGAAGAATCTATCCATGACTTTGAAAATCCTTTCACGAGTTTGCAAACTGACTTACGACTATGTACTGGGTCCCTTATATGCACAGGTGCCAATCAATAGTGGCATTTAAACCAAATGGTATTACTGTGTTCAGTTGAAATATCCAACGCTGCTCCAATCGGGTCAACAGATGTTCTTTCGTCCAGCTGCCCCTACTAGTTAAAACTTGGTCAATTGCAAAGCATTTCAGTTGTTCAAAGCTATGTTTTTCCAGGAGACAATGTTGGACTATGGGAGCTGCCACCACACCTCGATTAAGTCGACTACGATGTTCTGCCAAACGGAGTCGTAAAGCTCTTACTGTCTTGCCAATATACAGCATCCCACATGGACAGCGAATGACAAACAACATAAGATGATTGACAGGTTGTAGTGCTTCGTATATGATAATGTACCCCTTGATGTTCAAAATCCACCACATCCACAGTCACCTCACACACACTGCACTCTCCACATCGTCTATGTCCCAATATTTGAACAGGTGGCTCACTGCCCTCCTGACAGCTGATTCCTGAGGGGCTAAGTTGTTCCTTAAAGTTCCTTCCCCTACTCCACACGCATCGGATCTTCTTATCGGTGAGTCCCGGGATTGTAGTCAAAATCGCACTATGTGTGGTTAGAATTTTTGAACGGAACTGCTCAAATGGGAGTACTGGGTGATAAAATTAACCCTGTTAACATCCAAATGTTCCCGGGTACTACATGCTTAACCCGAAGTCGTGAGTAACAATGTTCGTTCGTTGTACAAAGCTCTAGTGTGGGCGCGTCGTACCAATCATTCGGGGTAGCCCCTAGACAAGAAATTCTTTATCAGTTGCTTAGACTTCCGCCGATAATCTGAGACATCTGAACAGTTTCTGCGGAACCTAAGAAATTGAGAAAAGGGGAGTCCCGCTTTCAACGACCGCGGATGGGCACTTGTAAAGTGCAAAAGAGTGTTGCGGTCAGTTTCCTTCCGATAAATCATGGTGTTCCACATATGGCAACCCCTTGAGACCTCCACATCCAGGAAATGAATCTTATATCTATCATATTGCATTGTAAACTTAATATGGGAATCTCGGGAATTAAGCCAATCAAAAAATGATTGTAAATCTTCTTCCGTCCCCCGCCATATCAAAAAAATGTCATCAATGAATCGCCGCCACTGTACAATGTTACTCCCATATGTCGATTGTTCCAGCCACTGCTGTTCAAAAGTGGCCATATATAAATTCGCGATCGACGGGGCACAGGTGGCCCCCATTGCGACGCCGGCTGTCTGTTGGTAAACTATTCCTTGGAATTGAAACACGTTATGGCAAATCACCAATTCTGATAACTTCAACAACATACTAATGGTGACATTGGACAAATCGCCCCGATCCTGTAGAAATTTCTCCACTACCGACAACGCTGCCTCCTGCGGAATGCTAGTATACAGCGCGGTCACATCCAACGTCACCAAAATGGTATCAACTGTGTCAGCCCATTGAGCGCTGCTATCTAGGACATTCAAAAAATGCGTGGTGTCTTTCAAAAAAGATGGAACTCGTCCCAAAAGTGGACGCAAAAATGAATCGATATACGTGGAGACCGGCTCCAAGGGAGTCCCCCTTGTTGACACTATGGGGCGCCCAGGAGGGGAGGACAAATTCTTATGGATCTTAGGCACAGTATAAAACTGTGCTAAGGAACTGGATTCGCTATTCAAATAGCGAAATTCTTTTTTATTCATCAAATGCTGTTGCAAAGCTGCCAACGTGATCTCTTTGATTTCTGCTCGTAACAGAGGCGTAGGATCGGACTCCAACACCTTATAGGTATGCTCATCTTGCAATTGTTGTAGTGCCTCCGAGATGTAATAGTGCCGATCCATGAGCACTATTGCCCCTCCCTTATCTGCTCTCCTGATGACCAAGTCCTGACGTTCCCGTAAGTGACGTAATGCCTATTCTTCCGATCTTGTTAAGAAGGATTTACTTCTCCTCGTGGTATCCTCTAGGCGCCGAACGTCTGCCAAGACTAAATCCTGAAACACTTGTAAGGCCGGTGGAGCGGGATTAGGGGGAACCCAGGTCGATTTAAAAGGTAAGGGAATTCTTGGGACCTGCAAAACTACATCAGATGGAACTACTTCCTGATCAGCCACACTCTCTGTTACGAAAAAAGCTTTTAAATGCAGTTTGCGCATAAATTTTGCAAAATCTATACGGAACTGAAAAGGATCGTGATACAATTTGGGTACATATGATAATCCCTTTTGTAATAATGAAAGAGACTCCGGAGGGAGAGATTGACCAGAGATGTTAATCACCAAATTCTCCTCTATTTTCTCTTGGGGTATCTTCGTTCTTGAGACCGTCCCCTGGTATCTCTGTCTTCGGTTTCTCTTTTCTTTTTCACTGACTCGCCCTTGTCTTTGGAAAAATTACGTTCCTTTGAAGAGGTGCTTGTACTAGTTTCATCTGACTCGTCAGAATAATCTGCAAATTGGACCTTTTTCTTAGACCGTCGGGATACTTTCCTGTTGGCATTCTGCCAGGGATAAACATATCCCACCGTATAATCTGAATTATCCCGTGCAAGTTTCTTGGTTTTCTTCCCCATCACTTCTTGTCGCACTGTTGTTATCTGTGCTTGAATATCTGCTGTCTTCTGAGTGAATTGATCAGAGGTGGTTGAATCTTTCAAAGTGACTTGTAACTTATCTATGTCCGCCGTCAGTTTTTGAACCTCCAATTTAGTATGATCAATGATAAGAACCATGAGGTCCAACGAACACTTGTTCAAGACACTATTCCATTTTGTTATGAATGAGGAATCAATGTTGGATAATCTGGGTTCTTTGTATATACGTAGACCCCTTGGGATTTGTTGGCGATTTATATATTCAATTAGGGACAATCTATGTAAGTCAGCTCGCAAACTACGTTTTTGAAGGGTCAGCAATTCCTCCCAGGAACCAGATGCCCCTTCCCCCGGCTGCTGTAAAGTAGAACTATCAAGAGCGAATGGAGTTTTCTCTTTCAATAACCCTTCCACATAATCTTGCGGGAGACTGTAGGTGTCCCGCCAGCCTAAAGTGCCCTCCATAAATCAGAAAAATATAATAAATGACAAACATATATAAATGAAAAACATAAAGTGAAGCAAGTAGACGGCACCGATAAAAGGTCATTGATGTGAACAGCAGCAGGAGTTTTATATAAAACTTTTTTCTTGAATTGAATTGCCGCTGCGTTGTTTTAAACTGAGACCTTGGTAGCCCGATACTATGTTTCTTTATAAGATTCCAATAGTTGCAGTTTGAGCTAGATTGATCCATCATATTCTTTATAGGAGCAAGCTCGACGGAATTAGCCCACGATTAGCATTTAGAACAAATAGCAAACCCGCCGTATCCTAACAGCACTACCAGGACTCATAAAGCACCAGACCCTACCTATCAAAAGGCAACACTGCAAATATTAAACCAATACATTTCAGAGAGCAATACATGACCTACTGGGGAAAGAGAACAAGTGGCAATGTCTAATAGGAATTACATAAACAGAATACCTCAGCTCAGTTACACATGCAGAACATAGACCATCACCAAACAAGGAATCACAATTTAGAAACAGGAAGGCAATAATTAAACTGGGAACCCCAAAAGCCAAACTTGGAATGTACAACAACACTGTAGAAATAAAACTATAAATTAATTTCCTCTTGTACCAAACAAAGCGCAGACGTTAATGATGCACATTTCCCAGAGCTTTCATATTCCAGGTAATAAATTCAAAATAAAGAGATATCTTTCTACCTTTTGTGCATTTTGTTTCAGTTGCAATTGCTCCAGCCACTTTCTTCTGGTTTCTTCATGTTTTCTGCTAACTCTCCATCATCTGCTGTCCATTTGTCCTTTCTTCTCTCTTCTAGTTTTTTTTCCATTCTCTCTCTCTACATCTGCTTTAACATACTAATTTTTCTCCTTTGGCTCTTTCCTCATTCCTATTTCATCCACTCAAATTTTACCCCTCCATCCTCAATCCCCACTTACTCTCCCAATACCCGGCCAATTGTAGATTTTTTATCCCTCCCACACAAAATATTTTTCCCCTCTCCATTTTACTCTCCCAGCCCCATCCCATTCTAATCCTCCCCCAACAACAGCTCCCTTCTAGTTCCAGCCTCACCCAGTATCCATTCCCTTCTAGTCCCTGCATCAGCCCATTTCCAGTCCTAGCCCCCCCATCAGCCCATTTCCAGTCCTAGCCCCCCATCAACCCACTTCCAGTCCTAACCCCCCATCAGCCCACTTCCAGTCAGCCCCCCATAGCCCATTGCCAGTCCTAACCCCCCATCAGTCCACAGCCCATTACCAGTCCTAATCCCATCAGCCCACCTCAAGTCCTAACCCCTCCCCATCAGCCCATTTCCTGTCCTAGCCCCCCCATAGCCCATTATCAGTCCTAACCCCATCAGCCCACCTCCAGTGTTAACCCCCCCATCAGCCCATTACCAGTCCTAGCCCCCCCATAGCCCATTACCAGTCCTAACCCCCCCCCCAACAGCCCACAGCCCATTACCAGTACTAACCCCATCAGCAAACCTCCAGTCTTAATCCCCCCAGCCCATTTCCAGTCCTAGCAACCCCCCCTACCCATTACCCGTCCTAGCCCCCCATAGCCCACTCCCAGTCCTAATCCCCATCACCCAATTTTCACTTTAATCCCCCCCATTCCCCATTACCAGTCCTCACCTCCCCATCAGCCCACTCCCAGTCCTAATCCTACCAGCCCATTTCCAGTCCTAATCCCCCATCACCCAATTTTTAGTTTAAGCCCCCCCATAGCCCATTACCAGTCCTAACCCCCCATAAACCCACTTCCAGTCCTAATCCCATCAGCCCATATAAAGACTTAGCTCCCCCATAGCCCGTCACCACTCCTAACCCCCCCATAGCCCATCACCACTCCTACCCCCCCATAGCCCATCACCACTCCTAATCCCCCCCAGCCCCTCACCACTCCTAATCCCCCCCAGCCCATCACCACTCCTAATCCCCCAGCCCCGCCCCGCCCCGCCCAGCCCAGAGAAAAGTTTTTAAAAAAAAGCTGTCTTCTCCCGCTGCCGGGGCCGCCGCGGCAGTATCGAGTGTGCCGCGGGGCCTCCCCTGCCCAGCAGAGCCTGCCCTCCCCCATATCACCTCTCTTCATAGCTGCAGTCAGACGCGCCGGCTTTCAGAGCGCGAAGGGACTAGTTTCCCTTTCGCAGCTCTGTTAAGCCCGCTGGGGCTGATGGGAACTTCCATCAGCCCCCGCGGGCTTAACAGAGCAGCGAGGGAGAAACTCTCCCCTCGCGCTCTGAAAGCCGGCGCGTGTGACTGCAGCTACGAAGAGAGAGGTGATACGGGGGAGGGCAGGCTCTGCTGGGCAGGGGGGGCCCCGCGGCACACTCGATACTGCCACGGCGGCCCCGGCAGCGGGAGAAGACAGCTTTTTTTTTTTTTAAATTTTACTTTAGGATCAGAATGTTTTTTGCTCGGGGCCCCCTGAAACGCGGGGCCCTGTGCAAAAAACATTCTCGCTCAATGGACGGGCCGGCCCTCGGTGTAAATGTTAGCATGTATTTTCTTATGACTTTTCACATGCTCTGCATAAATTCTTCCTCTGAACATGCCTTCTCTATAATTACACTCCTGAATGTAACATGTAGTTTTAGCAACGGCCAAATTTTATTAGATACGTTTACTCACATAAATCCTTATCTCACATACAGAAATGGTTTATAAAATTACCAGTTATGCGGATAATTTATAACTACCCAATTATGGTGAACACTTTTCATGTGCTTTATTCTCCATAAACTGTGCAGGAGTTTTGCTTGGGAAATTGTATCAGGTAAATTATTCTCCCATATGATCACCTGCTAATTTGTCTGGATACTTTCTGAGCAGAAACTGCACAAACTGGAGATAATGTTATAAAGTACTTCCACAGGTGGAGGGCAATTTTATAAGGGGACACCTAGTTAAAGTGTGTTTTTATGTGCCTGCTGTCAGGGATGTGCCCAGCAGTCATCACACTGTAAAGTTCCCTAATGCTCCGTAACTGCACTCACAGTTAATGTGGTCGCATCTACTGCCACCCATTGAGGGCCCCTATTGGTTTTATAAAATGTTAGCATAAGTGGCCTAACATATGCTTCTATTGAAGGAGCTGACATTTACACTAGTATGCGTATAAATTATAATATTCTATAATCTATGTGCATATTTGGATGCTCCATCCATGCTCCACCCAAACTCCATCTCTGTGCACGCCCATACTTTTATGCCAGGTGATAATTTACAAAAGGTCATTTACGCGCATATGTGGCCACATGAGCATGGGAATGACTTTATAAATTGACTTCTCTAAAGCATATTATACATAAGAACATAAGAATATAAGATATGCCATACTGGGTCAGACCAAGGTCCATCAAGCCCAGTATCCTGTTTCCAACAGTGGCCAATCTAGGTCATAGGAACCTAGCAGTTTTCCCAAAAGACACAGGTTCCACAATGCTTGTACTGGGTCAAACATTGATAACCTGGGTCCCTTTTTAATAATGGTTTATGGACCTTTCCTACAGGAACTTGTCCAAACCTTTTTTAAACCCAGCTACATTAACAGCCTTTACTACATCCTCCGGTAACAAATTCCAGAGTTTGATTACACGTTGAGTGAAAAAATATTTTCTTTTATTAGTCTTAAATAGTTGCATGTCCCCTAGTCTTTCTATATTCTGATAGCGTAAACAATTGATCTATGTTTACCCGTTCCACTCCATTCATTAATTTATAGACTTCTATCATATCTCCCCTCAGCCGTCTCTTTTCCAGGTTAAAGAGTCCTAACCTTTTTAGCCTTTCTTCATAGGAGTATCCTTCCATCCCCTTTACCATTTTGGTGACTCTTCTCTGTACCTTTTCTAATAACGCTATATCCTTTTTAAGATACGGCGACCAGAATTGCACACAATATTCAAGGTGCGGTCTCACCATGGAACGATATAGAGGCATTATAATATCTTTTGTTTTATTTTCCATTCCTTTCCTTATGATACCTAGCATTCTATTTGCTCTCTTGGCTGCCGCTGCACACTGGGCCGAGGGTTTTAACATGCTATCCACAATGACGCCTACATCTTTTTCCTGGGTGGTGGTTCCTAATGTGGAACCTTGCATCATGTAACCATAGTTTGGGTTGTTCTTCCCTAGGTGCATAACTTTGCACTTGTCGACATTAAATTTCATCTGCCATTTTGATGCCCAGTCTTCCAATATATCAAGATCCTCTTGCAATTTTCCACAATCCTCTTGGTTTTTAACAACTTTAAATAGTTTTGTGTCATCTGCAAATTTGATAACCTCACTCGTTATTCCACTTTCCAGGACATTTATGAATATGTCAAAAAGCAGTGGACCCTGCACATATCCCTGGGGTACACTATTCACCTTTCTCCATTGGGAAAATTGGCCATTTAGCCCAACCCTCTGCTTTCTATCTTTTAACCAATTCTTGATCCACAGTAGTACACTGCCTCCTATTCCATGACTCTTTAGTTTTGCCAAAAGTCTCTGATGAGGGACCTTGTCAAAGGCTTTCTGAAAGTCCAGATGCACTATATCAACAGACTCACCTTTGTCCACCTGTTTATTCACACTTTCAAAAAAACATAACAGATTAGTAAGACAAGATCTTCCTTGTCTGAAGCCATGCTGGCTGTCTCCCATTAGGCCATGACTATCTACATGCTGAATCATTTTATTCTTTATGATGGTTTCTACCATTTTTCCCAGTACTGACGTGAGGCTCACTAGTCTGTAGTTTCCCGGATCACCCCTGGAACCCTTTTTAAAAATTGGTGTTACATTGGCGATCCTCCAATCTTCAGGTATTAGAGATGATTTTAATGATAGTTCACAGATGACTAATAGCAGGTCTGCAATCTCATATTTCAGTTCTTTCAACACCCTTGGAAGTATACCATCCGGCCCAGGTGATTTGCTGCTCTTCAGTTTATCTAATAGTTGCTATACATTTTCCCGATGTATCGATATTTCCTTCAATTCTTCCGCACCTTTAAATACCACTTCAGTTATGGGTAACATCCCTACATCTTCCTCAGTAAAGACCGAAGCAAAGAATTCATGCAGTCTCTCCGCTATCGCCTTGTCGCCTCTTAGTGCCCCTTTAACTCCTCTATCTAAAGGACAAACTGACTCTCTCACAGGTTTTTTGCTATGAATGCACTTGAAAAAATCTTTATTTCGCATTTTTGCTTCCGCAGCAAGCTTCTTCTCAAATTCTCCCTTTGCCTGCTTTATCAATGCCTTGCATTTGACTTGTCAGTGCTTGTGCTGTTTCCAGGTTTCGTCGTTTGGCTCTTTTTTCCATTTCCTGAAAGATGCTTTCTTGGCAACAACAGCCTCTCTGACCTCACCTTTAAACCATGCTGGCAGTTTTTTGGACCTCCTTCAATTTTTCTTAAAGCGTGGAATAGAGCTGGTCTGGGCTTCTATGATAGTATTTTTCAACAACACCCAAGCTTGATGTAAGTCTTTAACCTTTGCAACTGCTCCTTTTAGTTTTTTCTTAACTATTTTCCTCATTTTATCATAGTCTCCCTTTCAAAAGTTAAAAGGTAGTACTGTGGATTTCCTTACTATCCCTCCTCCACTAATTAAATCAAAGGCAATTATGCTATGATCACTATTGCCAAGTGGCCCCAACACCCTTATCTCTTGCACTAGATCTGGTGTTCCACTAAGGACTAGGTCTAATATGGCTTTCCCTTTGGTCGGTTCATGAACCAGCTGCTCCAAGAAGCAGTCATTTATTTCATCTAGGAACTTTATCTCCCTAGCATGTCCTGTCGTGACACTGACCCAGTCGATACTGGGGTAATTGAAATCACCCATTATTATTACTGTGCTGTAACTTTTGTTAGCTTCCTTGATTTCTTTGAGCATTTCATCATCCATTTGTTCATTCTGGCCAGGCGGTCGATAGTACACCCCCACTGCCATCGCCTTCCCCTTTATACATGGAATTTCAATTCATAGAGATTCTACAGCAAATTTTGGTTCCTGCAAAACTTTAATCCTTTCTGACTCAATGCCCTCTCTAACATAGAGCACAACCCCTCCACCAATTTGATCAGCTCTATCATTACGATATAGTTTGTACCCAGGTATCACAGTGTCCCACTGGTTGTCCTCCTTCGACCATGTCTCTGATATTCCAATCATATCTAACTTCTCATTTAGTGCTATATATTCTAACTCTCCCGTCTTATTTTTTAGACTTCTAGCATTTGCATACAAGCATTTTAGAGACTGTATTTTATTCATATTAATGTGGCTATTGATAGACATGGGTAATTTGGGATCTTTAAGTTCTGTCTGCTCCATACTCGAGGGCATTTGGGCTACTTTACTCTTTTTTGGAACCTCTCTGCTTTTGGTAGTGTCCTTCAAGGATACATTCTTCCGAACCATCCACTCTTGGGTGACTGTCGGCTTTCCCCTACTATCTAGTTTAAAAGCTATTACAAAATAGTGCATGGGTTTATTTGTGTAAGAAGTAGGTGCACAATAACCTAGTATCTACTCTGCATGTTACACGCATGGGGATAGGTGGACATGTTGTTTCGAAGGAGGTGGGGTGGAGTCGTGATGTATTTGCATATTTTATAAAATATGTGCACACATGGATAGAGTAGATGCACACATTTGCAGCTGCCTTAGAGAGGCTATAAAATCTGTGCGAGAAAATTTGCACACCACTGTAGAAGCCTATTTTACAGAATCATTTATGTGCCTATACTGCTTTTGTACTTCTGCTATGGGCATGCACATGGGCAGAGTTTGGGTGGAACATAGGTGGAGCTTGCAAGTTCACACATAGGGACCCATTTACTAAAGGGTATTGCACCTAACATGGCAAAAGCACCAAAACTATGGTGTGTAAGTGCAACACCACTATGTACACTATTAGGGGTGTGGAAAACATTTCCCCAGCAGTTAGCATGGAGCCTCATCCCTTATTGCATGCCATATTAGCATGGGTATACTTAACGCCACCTATTGAGGTGATGTTAGGTGATCTACTACTACTATTACTTATCATAGGTATATTGTTAAAAGGCATATGCAGTGCTGTACAGAGACATGTAAGAGACAATCCCTGCTCATAAGAGCTTATAGTCTAGTCAAGACAGACAATGCAACAACTGAGGACTAGTATATATCTAAGGGAATGGTAAGGAAACACATAGGAGGTGAACTAAGGGGATCAGGATAAGATATGTCATACTGGGAAAGACCAAGGGTCCATCAAGCCCAGTATCCTGTTGCCAACAGTGGCCATTCAAAGTCTCAAGTACCTGTCAGGTTCTCAAAGGTATACAAATTCCATGCTGCTTCCCCAGGGGTAAGGAGTGGATTTCCCCAGTCCTCTTTATTAATGGTTTATGGACTTTTCCTCCAGGAACAGTGTTCCGTTGCAGCCAAGAAAGCAAATAGAATGCTAGGAATCATAAGGAAAGGAATAGAGAATAAAACTAATGAATTCCAGAGTTTGATTACGCGCTCATTGAAAAAATATTTTCTCTTAAATGTGCCACATTGTAGCTTCATTGTGTGTCCCCTAGTCTTTCTACTTTTTGAAGGAGTAAACAACCAATCTACATTTACCTGTTCCACTCTATTTAGTATCTTTTAAACCTGTATCATATTTCCCTCCAGCCTCTCTTTTCCAATTTGAAGAAATCTAACCTTTTAAACCTTTCGTCATAAGGATATCCTTCCATCCCCTTTACCATTTTGGTTGCTCTTTCAAAAGCAGTCTCAAAGAAGTGAGTTTTTAGCCTGGATTTGAACAGGGCCACAAATGGAGCCTGAAGTGCTGACTCAGTAAGTCCAAGGCATAAGGAGCAGCTAGGTAGAAAGATCAAAGTCTGGAATTGGCAGTGCAAGATAAAGGCACAGATAGAAGGAATCTGCCAGAAGAGCGGAGCTACAGGGAAAGGGTGTAGGGAGAAATAAGAGAGGAAAGATAGTGTAGAGCAGCAGAATGAATCCACTTATAGGTCAGTAACAGAAATTTGAAATGGATGTGGAAACGGATATGGAGGCCAACAAAGTGACTTGAGAAGAGGATTGACATGAGCATAGTGACCTCACTTGGTTTGCAGCTTGTCGTGCTGTGAGGGCTTGTGTGCATCAGTGATGCTGAGAGCTAAACTTTTGGTAGTTTAACTACTGGCAGGGTCTCCCAAGATGGACAGTTCTCAGCTGAGGTGCCAGACCAAGACAAACCACCCATCTGGGCAGCAGCAGAATGGGATAGTGTTGATGACGGAGGATCACATTTCTGTGACAACGGCAACAACACCAAGCTTAAACTGCACGGAAGAAAGGCTTGGCAATCTACTTCTGTATCATGCCATGAAAACCCAATGGATAGTTACAACAAAACAAATTGTGCTATAGTGCTGGAAGATGAGACCCCCCAGGTCGGAAGGCACTCTACTAGCTACTGGGGAAGAGCTGAAGACTTTTCAGAGTAAAGCCAGCATTTATGATGTGGTTGGATCAAAGCCCTTGGGACATCTGACTGCTGATGTAGCTGCACATGAAATGAGAGTCAGAAGCTGTAAAGATGTCTTACACATTGGAACATGGAACGTACGAAGCATGAACCAAGGGTAGTTGGAGGTGATCAAGAATGAAATGGAACGTGTACAACTTGATCTGTTGTGTGTCAGCGAACTGAAATGGACCGGCATCAGGCACTTTGCATCAGAAGATCACATGGTCTACTATGCTGGAAATGAAAGACAAAGAAGAAATGGTGTTGCATTTATAATAAAGAAGAAACTTGCAAGAACTGTAATGAAATACAATGCAATCAGTGAACGCTTAATCTCTATTCGTCTACGAGGAATGCCTGTCAACACAACTATAATTCAAATATATGCCCCAACAACAGCTGCAGAAGAGAATGAAAATGAAACGTTCTATGAACAAGTACAAGCTGACATTGACAGAACATGCAAACAGGATATCCTGATAGTCATGGGTGACTGGAATGCAAAGGTTGGTAACAAAGTAGAAGGCGAAGTAGTTGGAAAATATGGACTTGGCAACAGAAATGAAGCTGGAGAAAGACTGATAGAATTCTGCAAGACCAACGATCTATTCATCTCAAACACCTTCTTCCAGCAACACAAGCGGCGACTGTACACATGGACTTCACCCAATGGATTGTATAAAAATCAAATTGACTACATCTGTGGAAGTCAATGATGGAAAAGCTCTGTAACATCAACAAAGACAAAACCTGGATATGACTGTGGTACAGATCATCAACTACTAGTATGCAAACTCAAGCTAAAGTTGAAAAAGAGCAAACCACTCATGAATGCAGCAAAATATGACCTTGAGAATTTACCACTGGAATTTAAAGACTACCTGCAAAATCGATTTGCAGCGTTAGACACAAATGACAGAGCTCCAGAAGAGTTATGGAATGACATCAAGAAGGTTGTGTTGGAAGAAAAGGAGAAGTCTCTACAAAAGGTGAAAAAGCAAAAAAGGCCAAAATGGATGATGGAAGAAACTCTGAAAATTGCCCAGAAACGCAGAGAAGCTAAAGCCAGAGGAGAAAGAAAGACAATTACAGAACTCAACAGAGATTTCCAATGTGCAGCAAGACAGGACAAGGACAAGTACTTCAACGACACATGCAAGGAAATAGAAGCAGAAACTATTAGAGGAAGAACAAGATCGGCTTTCCTAAAGCTACGAGAGTTAAAGAAAAAGTTCCAGCCTCGAATTGGAATGTTACAAGATGCTCAAGGTTCTACGTTGAATGATGCTGAGAAGATCAAGAAAAGGTGGAAGGAATATACAGAGTTTTTATATGATAAAGATCATATATATGATATATTTTATATGATAAAGATCAGACTTTCATACTTTGGACACATCATGCGAAGAGAGAGATCATTAGAGAAAGACATCATGCTTGGCAAGATAGAAGGTCAACGCAAAAGAGGAAGGCCAGCAATGAGATGGATCGATACAATAACAGCAGCTACGGGTACCAGTCTGTCAACAATGAGCCGCTTGACTGAAGACCGAACACAATTTAGGATAGCTATCCAGAGGGTCGCCATGAGTCAACTCCGACTCGACGGCACTTAACAACAACAACAAAGATCAAGTGGACTAACAGCCGTTTCAACCTGTACCTTATGATCGGGAACCATTGGTGATGAAAGAAGAAGTTGAAGCAGCATTGAAAGCCTTATCAAAGAACAAAACACCAGGCATTGATAGCATTCCCATAGACGTATTACAGAAATCTGATGCAGCTGTTACCATACTTATAAGGCTCTGCCAAGAAATATGGAAGACAACATCATGGCCAACTGACTGGAAAAGATCTGTGTTTATACCAATACTAAAGAAAGGTGATCCAACTGACTGTGGAAATTATCGCACAATCACTCTGATCCCACATGCCAGCAAGATTCTACTGAAGATTATTCAAAAGAGAGTACAACCATACCTGGAACAAGAACTACCTGAAGTGCAAGCAGGGTTCAGGAAAGGGCGAGGAACGAGAGACATCATTGCGGATGTGAGTTGGATCCTTGAGAAGACTAAAGAATACCAAAAGGATATCTATTTGTGCTTTATCAACTATAGCAAGGCTTTTGACTGTGTAAACCATGAGAAACTCTGGGCCACATTAAGAAGCATGGGTATACCAGAACACCTGATTGTTCTCTTGCACAAACTGTACATTGATCAAGAAGGAACAGTTTGAACGGAACAAGGAGAAACAGAATGGTTTAAAATAAGCAAAGGTGTAAGACAAGGCTGTATACTTTCCCCCTACCTGTTTAATTTATATGCAGAACAAATCATCAGAGAAGCAGGATCGTATGAAAACAACAGAGGTGTGAAGATTGGTGGAAGACTCATCAACAACCTTCGCTATGCTGATGATACCACATTACTGGCTGAAAGTGAAGATGCTCTGAAACATTTGCTTCTCACAATCAAAGAACATAGTCTCAAAATGGGCCTGCACCTTAATGTAAAGAAGACAAAGATCATGACAACTGGCATAATCAACAGGTTCATCGCTGAAGGAGAAGAAATTGAAATTGTGAACAACTTTAACCTACTTGGATCAACTATCAATAAAGAAGTAGCAAGCAGTCAAGAAATCAGACGACGCATTGCTCTTGGCAGAATGGCTATGAAAGACTTAGATAAGATTCTCAAGAGCAGAGATGTCTCTCTCCATACAAAGATTTGACTTGTTCAAGCCATGGTATTTTCAATAACATCATATGGATGTGAAAGCTGGACAGTGACAAAGATAGACAGGAAGAAAATTGATGCCTTTTGAATTATGGTGCTGGCGGTAAATACTGTGTATACCATGGACTGCCCGAAGAACAAACCAGTCGGTATTAGAGGAGATCAAACCTAAGCTTTCTTTAGAAGCTCAGATGACAAGACTTTGACTTTCATACTTTGGACACATCATGCGAAGAGAGAGATCATTAGAGAAAGACATCATGCTTGGCAAGATAGAAGGTCAACGCAAAAGAGGAAGGCCAGCAATGAGATGAATCGATACAATAACAGCAGCTACGGGTACCAGTCTGTCAACAATGAGCCGTCTGATTGAAGACTGAACACAATTTAGGATAGCTATCCAGAGGGTCGCCATGAGTCGACTCCAACTCGACGGCACTTAACAACAACAACAACATAGTGACACTGGTGGAAGATTAGCCATGTGGCTGAGTTTTGAATAGACTGAAGTGGGAAGAGATGATTCAGAGGAAGACCAGTGAAGAGGAAGTTGCAATGGTCTATATGGGAGGTGACTAGGGAATGGATAAGAGTCTTAGTAGTGTGGTCATAAAGGAACAGACACATTTTGCCAATGTTATAGAGAAAGAAACAACAGGTTTCAGCTATCTGATGGAAGCATGTGGAGAAGGAGATGTCAGAGTCAAAGATGACCCCCAAGGTTGCAAGCTAAGGAAACAGGGAGGAAAAGAGTTTTATCCACAGAACTAGAGAAAGGAAGAAGGGGAGAGGAGGGCTTAGGGGGAAAGATAAGGAGCTCAGTTTTGGCCATGTTCTATTTCAGATGGTGGTGAAACTTAAAGGCAATAATATCAGTTAAGCAGGCAGTGATTTGAGCCTGGATTCTTGGAGAGATTTCAAGTGCAGAGATATATATTTAAGAGTCATCAGCATAGAGGTGGTACTGAAAACCATGTGAGGAGATGAGTGCACCAAGGGAATGAGTGTGGAGAGAGAAAAGTAGAGGCCCCAAGACAGATCCTTGGGGTACACCAACTGAAAGTAGGATAGTAGTAGAGGAGGATCTATCAGAATATACACTAAATGTATGCTGAGAGAGATAGGAACAAAACCAGGACATGACAGAACCCCTAAATCCAAGCAAGGACAGGGTATCAAGGAGAAGGTGGTGATCAACAGTGTCAAACGGAGCTAAAAGGTCAAGAGGCATGATGATCGAGTAAAGGCTCTTGAATTTGGCAAGGAAGAAGTCATTGGAGACTTTGGCAAGAGCCATCTCAGTAGAGTGTATTATTGATCCTGTGATAATGCAGTTAGCATGCAGTGTACACACCAAACCCACTCTCCGGCCTTAACGTGCCCAATCATGACCTCAAAGTTAGTTAAGCAGTGCAGGAATCAACCTGCACTGTCATGGCCCTGCACTAGCTGACAATACCTGTCCCAATGCACATTCAGTGTAAAACAGAACATGTGTTGTCAGCTAATGCCCTTTAATAAAAGACCCCCATAGATTGTAAAATACCTTAATGTACTTATGCAAATTATGCATCACCTCATAAGAACATAAGATATGCTATACTGAGTCAGACCAAAGGTCCATTAAGCCCAGTATCCTGTTTCTAATAGTGACCAATCCAGGTCACAAGTATGTGTCAGGTTCCCAAAAGGCAGACAGATTCCATGCTGCTTATTTCAGAGGATTTCCCCAGTCCACTTTAATAATGGTTTATGAACTTTTCTTCCAGGAACTTGTCCAAATCTCTACACTACACTATTCTACTGCTCCACTAACAGCTTTTATTACATCTGTTGGCAACGAATTCCAGAGTTTGACAATGCATTGAGTGAAAATAAAATATTTTCTCCCATTAATCATAAATGTGCTTCAAGCAGGTATGAGTAATGACACCTACATTTAAGACACGTTATCTGCCACTTATGCTAGCATATTATAAAGAAATGTAGGCACCAACCTTTCTTTATAGAATAGCACCTAAGTAGATGCAATTATACTGCTTGAATCTGGATTCCCCTTTATAAAATTACCCACATAAGGGTAATTTTATAACAGGTTGTCTATATAGGCAGGCCAAAAAGGCACCTATTCCATCCCTATTTTAACAAGATACATTAAGGCCCATTTTAGATAGATCATAGACATAGGAGTTGTGACATCCAGGTCAGGACGTACATAATTCCTCCTGTATTTTACAAAAAGGCTCTGTTGAATGAGGAGCTTTTATAAAAGAGCTAGAAGAACATGCAAAAGCAGAGAGCACATCCTTTTGCAGAAATTTTAGAAATGGAGATGCTGAAAAAAGAAGTATTCCCATTTTATACTTTGAATTGCTGCAGCTAGTGGCATCATAGATTCCTGGCTGCGGCAACCTGGATAGTGAGCCTCAAGTCAGGCTTGGATTAAATTATCCCAAACCCGCTCCCATGACACTATCAGTATACCTTCCATCTCTGACATCCTCTGATGCATCAGCCAAGGGACTGTCAGTGGGTGGGGGTATGATGATGTACAAAGAGGTGTGTTGGGGTGGGGAATATGGTTCCATTGACCTTTGCAGTATCCCTTTCAAGTGGGCAGTTGTGCATGCCTTAGGGCAGGTGCAAAAACTGACGTGAATGGGTAGTCCATATGTAAAACGTTTGTTGAGTATACCCGAACCATGCCCAATCCATGTCTCCAAATAACAAAGAGAGATATATCACCACAATAAGCACAACACAGATGAAACAGAGGCAGAAGATCCTGAAGTACCAAGAAATGCAATCAGACAAAGAAAATATGGCAGAAAGATACAGAAATATTTACCATTGTACTGGGAGCGACAGGCTTGATAAAGAAGAATTTCCAATCACATCTTGACAAGCTACCTATACCTGTTACATCCTATGAACTCCAGAAGGAAGCTCTCTTTGACACGATGCAAGTACTATGCCGAGCATTAGCAGTAAATTTGAGAGACTAAGATCATACTCCACGTACCCTGGTTTAGAAGTGAGGTTCACGACTGTCATGGTATCCGCATGATGTGTTGGAGAAGAAAAATGTAATATAAGCTTCTTTAGTAGTGTAATAGAAGTGTTTTATATATGGTTTAAAAAAATAAAAAAATAATACAAAAACATACTTTTTCTGCGTGATTATCTAGTAGCTTAGTGAGATAAATTATTTAAAAGGGAGTTTTTGAGACCGGTGATGCATGAAGCTTTAATCCCCTATGGTGATTTGTTTCTCCGCATAGTGGGAGGTGATGTATTATTGAGGTCTCTTTCTCCTATAAAAAAGGTTTAGTTTTACTTTAGAAGTATGGGAGTGTATTAAGATTAAGTATATTTAATGGAATTGTTAGTCTAAGGGTGTTGTTGTGTTTTTTATTTATTAAAGTCCCTTATTGCAGAGTTATAGTATAATCCGCAAAACTAACGCATTTGTAGAAACTGCCCCAAATGAAACATAGCAGGGAAAGAAAGGATTCTGGAGAGTAATAGCAAATTGATTGACTATTTGTGTCTGAATGAAATAATCAATCACGACTTTGTCTACATAGGCAGTACAAGCCTACACCCAGCTCACATAAAATCGCACACGTATTTACATACCTGGGGTAATTAAATAAGAAGTCTTTAGACATAACTGGAATATAAATGTGAAAATAAGTTTATTAAATTTCCTTCTACATGCAGCTTGAGGTTTCCTTAAGGATAAATAATGCCATATTTTTTGGGAATGGAATACCAATTATGTGTTTTGGGTGGGAGGTTCATTTAATTATTTTTTTGGCTCTTAGTATTTGCTAAAATGTATGTGATTGCTTTTCCTATCCCACTCTCTCTTCCTGGATAGGATTGGATTGGATTGCTTTAGGGCCGTTGTGCAGTTGCACATGTCTTCATGGCACCTGCTGCATGGCACTGCACAAGTTTCTCAGGCCTGCACCATGCTCCCCCGCAAAATGCCCCAGCTGCTGGGATTGTTCGCTCTCCCTGTGGATGTCTGTATTGAGAATGCATTTGCTACATCTCCCCTGCCAGGGGAAGCTCTTGCATCCTCCAATGTCCTTCCTGCAGTCACAGCCTTTTGGACAGTCTGGCTTGGCAGGAATCCTCATTGGGCACTGCACGTGCTGGCAGGTGTAGGACCCAGGGACTGGTTCTGGGGACCGCATGTGCCATGACCCATCCTCACTGGTTTGCACTCCCCCACTGCTAAGCCTGTGGTTGTGTGTTCACAGTAGCCTGCTTCACATCCCATCCTCCCAGTTTCCTCCCAAGCCCTACATATCCCACTGGCTCCTCACCTGCGTAGCTGCAGCTGGATGCCCCACCAGATAGCTGTTGAGAGCTGCAGATTTGACCTGTGGTTCCCACATGGATAGAGTACCCTTTCATGGCAGAGTACCTTCCTGGCCAGGGCCTCTGCCTTTGCTAGGTTGAAATTCTCTGTTCGCCTGACTGCCATGCTACTGCTGTATATCAGCCAATTCGGAGGGGTCTCCTGTACTGGCCGGGTTGCTACACTGGCATTGTGCCCACGTGGCACTACCTGGGTAGGACCCAGGCCCACACCCATGCGCACCATGTGTGTCCTTGTACCATCCCTGTGTATCCCGTTGTGCCCTTGTGCATACCCCT
Source organism: Ichthyophis bannanicus (assembly GCA_033557465.1). Taxonomy (NCBI): domain Eukaryota; kingdom Metazoa; phylum Chordata; class Amphibia; order Gymnophiona; family Ichthyophiidae; genus Ichthyophis; species Ichthyophis bannanicus. The sequence continues at coordinate 509,801,116 of CM066031.1, read as the reverse complement.
TTGTCCCCAGTTCATTTTCTTGGTCTTGCCCATGTTGCACAGTTTTGAACACCCTTCTGCGCTTTCTACGGTTTCTGGGCCAATATTGCTCTGGGCGTGTCTGCGTAGTTACAGCGAATAAAGGCTGCTCCATGCTGCCCGGTTATGTGGAGTTCACCACTAGCTGCTGATCCTCCAGTGCGTGGCAATTTTCTACACTTGCACGCGTGTTGTCCACCTTTTCACAATTCATGCTCCTTTGCTGTGTGGCTTCTTTTAAGCGCTTGTTGGCTGCTTCCTGCCTCATCCAACATCGGGCCCTTAAATTAGAAGGCTATTAATTTTTCCCAAGAACCCTTGACCAGCTCCAGGGATTCTTGCTACAAATGTTCTTTAAAAACCTTTGAAGTATCCTGAAACAGGTTTCCACCTTTATGGAAGACATATTATTTGCCTGCTTGGGTTTCTGGAAAGGGAGGAAAACAAGAAGAATCATCTTTAACTAAAGTTTCATCTGATAGTCTTGATTTGACTGCGCTTTTAGAGAAATCTACAGAGGAAGCTACCAGTAGAGCAAGATTATTAGTCGTTTGCTTTTCTTCAAGGCAAGGATGCAATTCTTCAATCTCCTGAGTTTTCTTTGTTGGGGAGCAGAACTCAGATATTTCCAGATGTCTCAAGATGGATTCAGAATAGGAAGATGACATTTTTGGCTTTATGACAGGAAGTGGTATATATGATGCTAAATTTCAATTAAGATTTCCTTTTAAATGTTAAATTAGATTGCAACATTAGTGCTACATTCTCTATGAGATCTCTAGATTATAAGAGAGTTTCACAGATAGATGAATGATTGGATTCTGTTATCAGGCGTGTTTGTATGCAGGTAAGTGTCCTACTTATTTCCTTTTAATTATTTGCCTTAGTCCAGCTTCCTGTACTTTATAGGTCTGTCCCCTCAAATAGTGAGCTATAATTCATAAATGGATTTTGTGTTCCTTTTTTTTTTCCCTTTTATTATTTGGGGACTGTTAAATCTATGTTTTCTTTTCACAGATGTTCTTTGATGTAATCTATTTTTTAAAAGCTAAGGTAAAATTAGAAAGACAGCAAAAATATAACAAATGTGAAATCTTTTAAATGAGTAGTCACAAAGAAGTTCTAGTCATAATACAAAGAACTGTCTGACTGGTGATGATTATACTGTAAGAACTGCTCGTAAACAATAACTGGCATTTCATTTCCTCTAATAGAATAAGTTGCAATGTCAGATTCTTTCAGAATGGATATTCTCTTGGGAAAGGCTATTATTGTTCTAATGTAGTGCCCCCTTGGGTGCACTACTGGGTCTGGGACTGGCCTGGCTGGAATCCCCTCAAGGAAAGGCTATGTTAGTCCTTGTCAGTTTGGCACCTAGTGCCTCCACCTGGAGAAGAAAGATGTTAGCAGGCAGGATTTCCCTCCTTTCACTCCAGGAAAACTTCTCAAAAACACTGTTGTGAACAAGGCTGGTTTAAATAGTATTTACAATTTCTTTACAAAATATATCCATCAAGTATTGTGATATAATAATGCAGTATGCACAACCTGTATTATAATAAGTGGTTCAAGCAAGTACTGTAAGGTAACATAGCAATATAGGATGAGAGATAAGGCAGTTTAAACAACCAATATGTAGTGACTTAAGTAAACCTTCAAAGATTATGAATTTAACCTTATTAACCTGTCTCCTAACTCTTTGCCCACCGGCCCCAAGTCTCACCTACTGCTGGAACTCTGGACCAGTGGCTACTTGTGAATAGAGAGATTTGGTAGTTCTGTCCAATCACTGATGCTGTAGCCTTGACTCCACCTCCTACAAACTCCCCTCCAATCCAATAGGGTTTTGCACTCCTATCCATTCAGGAACAACTGTTGCAACTCTCTCTTGAGCTTATCTGCCGCTCAACCTCCCTAGGTCTTGTGGCTCCTAGTCTGGAATGGACTCTCTGCCACTGCAGCTCTCTCTTGGGCTGATCCACCACTACAGCTCCCAATGAGCTGATGGACTCTCTGCTGCTGGGCTTCCAAGCCTGGATTAGGCTCTCCAGAGTCCATATTCACTTCCTGGGTTGGGAAGGAGATCATCCAACCCCACCTACACTCCTACCCCCGACTAGGTCTATAGGAGGCTCTTTGCTGTTATCTTCACTCTGAGCCTGTCTACCTCTTTTAGATGAAGAAGCTTAATGGCCTCTAAAACCTAAACCCCTTCATCTCTTCTCAAATTCTTTTTCTCGGCTTTTTAGTACCAGCACCTGTTTATCTGATACCATTTCTCTTAGGATGAGCAATTTCCACTGGCCCCTGTATTTACTTCTCCACCCTCTGTCTAGTGTGTGCACTTTATTCCCCTACACTATTCCCAATAGATTTAAAGTTACATCTTAATAATAGATATAAATGTCAGCAAATATTACCCTTGCTCCTTCAGCACAGGCAGTGATTTACATTCCCTCCTAAATGTTTTCTTTCCAGCTCTGCTAGCCCAGTGATTGTTACTGCAGGATGCTCTTTTAATGTAATCCCTCATCTGACCTCCCCCACAGCCACCTTTTCAGCAGCATACAGTGGCCATTTACCTTTGATTCTACATTATTCAACACATGCTCAAACACCCACCTTTTGGGGAGGGGGGGGGGGTTCACCGATAATGAAGATAAATAAACAAAGGGTCCCTTTTCCTAAAGTGCATTAAGCAGTTATTGTACATTTTAACATGTTGTATTATTAGCACATTAAAAACATCCAGCATGGTAAAAGCAAGCTATAACTGACTTCATACACAATGGGGCAGGGACTGGATGGGTTATGGATAGAGAGTGAAAGTGGACTGTGCATTTAAGTTCATATGTGGTACTTGTTACATGCTAACTCAATTTGCAGTTAATGTGGGTGCTCAGTTAATGGCACCTTAAAAGAAGAGGTTAAGTGTACCCGTGCTGTGAATTAACTTAATGCATGGTATTGAACTTTTGTGTTGTCAGGTCCTGTATCAGAGCATGGTGGAGAGACCAGGCCAAGGACAGGATTGTCCAGACAGGCAGGAGCAGAAGACAGAGGTAATTCCAGGCTGGAGTAGAATGGAAGCAATAACCTGGACAGTGAGAAGAATACAAGCAGATAATGCAGCAGGTAATTAAGCAAGCATTAAGCAGGAACCAGGAACAGGATACAAATTGTACAGCAGATAATTAAGTAGGTAACAACAGTGAGAAGCAAAGCTAGATGCAAGGCGCACAAGGCAGGCCCACTGAATGACAAAGTAGACCCCCGCCTTAAAAGAACTCCATTGGCTTCCCATCAGCTCAAGAATAAACTATAATGCAATAATGATGACATTCAAGATAATAAATAACCGTTCTGCTGAATGCTTAAATGAAATAATCAAAAGAGTTCCAGATAGAAGATCAAGGAGGAAAATCCACCAGAACACACTCTCAACTACCACCATATCACCCACCTCTTCACAGTGTATTTGAATTCTACTCACCTTCACTATGGAACTCACTCCCACACCAGCTAAGAGCTACTTCACATATGCAATGTGTGCCTTTGAGTCAGTCCTGACAACCCAGAAGCTCCTGGGTTTTCTTGGCAGTGTCACTGGAAGTAGATTGCCAGGCCTTTCTTCTGAGGCAATGGAGGGTTAAGTAACTTGCTCAAGGTCACAAGGAGTGCTAGTGGGAATTGAACCCTGGTTGCTTGGTTACCAAGCCAGTGTTCTAACCACTAGGATACTCCTCCACTCCACTTCACATATAGCTGACTTCAAAAACATCTAAAGACATACCTATTCACTGAGCACTATAACGGCTTATGAAGTATGCACTACAGCTCTTAAATCCCCGCAACAAGACGATGACAAAACTAAGAACCAAACCACTGTATATAGTTGAAACGTTGCAACCAGTTAGATGTATATAGTTCTTTAAACTGTTCCATGTATTACCTGTTCTGTTTTAATATAAACCACTTTGATACAACTGAAAAGCGGTATATAAAAAAAAAATGTTAAATAAATAAATAAATAAATAAATATGGTGGTCCAATTGGTTCCTCTGGGGGGAGGGGGTTGCTCTTTCTCATTCCCCCCTCTGATCATGGCTTGTGCAGCACCTTATCCATTATGGAGTGAGTTTGTCAATATTGAGGGAAGTGGATGCAAGGACCAGGAGGGTCTAGAGACCAAGCACAATCAGCACACTTGCTCAGGGCAGCCTGCATATGGGGGCCATACCGACAATAGCACCCCCATAGCCCACCATATAGAACACCTATACCTGTGGTCTAACAACAACTAAAGGGAGGGGCGTGTAACAGCCATCCACCCACACTGGAAGAAGCCCCACCCACACTGCTGACATCAATCACAGTGATAAGGAACTGCCTATAAAGCTGGAGTGACCCAGGCAGGGGAGAGAAAAAAGCAAGGTGCTACAAGCTTTACCATCATTTGATTTATTTGCTTCTTTGGTTGCTGTCTTTTCCCTATGCTATTGTTACCTGCTGCACTTTATTGAGGATCATCTAAGCAGACTTGGGAACACCTGAGGCTGGAAGAAGCCCCGCCTACAGTGCTCATGTCACTCACAGTGATACAGGAACTGTCTGTAAAGCTGCAGTGACCCAGGCGGACCCCATCTAAGGGGTACGACCAAGGGGCAGGCCCCATCTAAGGGGCATGACCAAGTGGCATGCCACTTAGTATGCCACTTGGAACGTGACTGGAAGGCATTGTAAAAAGTGTTGTAAGTTTGGGGTGGGGTTGGTGAGGTAACATTTGTACTGAATTTTAAATGTGGCTAAGATGAAGTTCTTTAAGGGTATTAGGATGAGGAAGGCAATGATAGTTGGTTTTCTTTCTTTTTTTTAATTGCTTTGCAATACAGGGCTTTTCTCCTCAGGGTTTGTCAGCTTGTATACCCAAGAAGAAGAAAGGTTGGTATCAAAATAGTTAGTTATCCCAAACAGGAACATAAGCTGAGTTTATATTACCTATACAGGTATGGATATCTATCTCAAGGAAGCCAAAAAAGTATAATAAGTATAGATCACAAGATAGATGTCTTTCTTGCTTAAGGCAAGGAATCTTGCAGGAATTAATACTTCTTCTTTGTTTTAAGTTTTAATGCCAGATTAGTGTGCAATAAGACTTTTCTTATCTCTGAATTGATATTAGGCAAGGACCTTGGCCTTTTTTTTATTACTGAATCTTGGATTTGTTCATCAGAATATCCTATTTTACATGAAGGGGTATGTTTACTAAAGTGCGGTAAACGTGAATAACGCGCGTTGTACGATGTTAACGGTCGTAAGTGCAGTATAATGCGTGTAATCACGCGCCAATGACCGTTAACGTCATACTATGCGCGTTAACCGTAGTTAACGATCGTAAAGCCCCGCGGCGCGTTAAAACAGCACAGAAGGTGGAGAGTGGGTGGAGAGAAGGGGTCAATGGGCGGAGAGTGGGCGGGGAGAGGCTCCTCTCACACTAACGCGCTGAATTTCTGAGCTCAATGCCAACGCGAATGAAAACCTGTCGTTAAAGGCATATTAAAGGGAAGAGAAACCATTTCCGTCAGCAAAGTACAGCAAAACCGGGGAAACCTACAAAACGTGAGCAGTGTGATACATGTGCACAGAACAACATCTCACATAAAACTTTAAAAATGACCACAAGAAACATTGTAAAAATTATAATCCAGCTGGGCAACAGTGATAGCAATGGGCAACAATGAAAAACACTCCCAGGAAAGCACCAAAAAAAGAAATGATGTTTGGAAGGGTCTACGCTCCGTAGACCCTTTCAAAGATCATTTCATTGTAATGGAGCTTTCCTGGGAGTGTTTTGTAATGTTGCCCAATGATATCATTGTTGCCCAGCTTGGTTATGGGTGTTTGCCCCTTTTTCGAGGTCTTTTGTGAGGTGTATTTGCACCTTTGTCTCCATACAAGGTAAATGAGCCCACAGTAACATTGTGCAGAGCAGGGTTTCTGACTCGTCAGGCCGGTTTTCCTATCTCCAGGGACTGCACTGTCTCTGTGGCCATAGTGTGGTGCAACGGACACAGCCAGTGCCTATCAGAACAGAGGGTCACAGGTTCAAATCCCAGCTGGGGCTCCTGCCAACCCAGTCCCCATAGTTTTACCCACCACTAAACAGTGATAGTAAAGACACTCCTTTATTGCAGAGAACATACGCATGGTTACTACGCCTATATTTTACCACACCAAACACAGACACCAGAAACAGGCGCATTACCTAGAGCAGAGTCTCGCAAATGCAGTCCTGGAGGGCCTCACACCATTCAGGTTCCATGCTGCCTCTAATAAAGATGCCTGTGCTGCATATCTATGCACCACCCCCATGGTATGCAGATGTAGCTCATGCATATTTATGAGGGACAGCATGAAAACCCAAACAGTGTTTGGAACACCAGGACTGGAGTTGGGGAACTCTGCCATAAAGCAGCAACCAACAGGGCCAGACAAACCCACACACACACCCACAGGCCCCTTTGGCCAATGCCTCCTGGAGAGGCAGGACATTGGGCCCTGCCTGTATCTCCCAATACTAGCAGTTGCATACCTTAGCAATGCCACCCTACACCTGGGTATATGGTACACAGCTATCAAACGTTTCCTATGATATCTGGCAGATATCAATTCCTACGTTAAGCACATTTTGCTCAGTGAGCTCCACCATCACAATCATTCTGATGTCTGCGGTGTATGCTGCAGGTCTGGTCTCTGACAGTGTTTACCACCCTGGGGAGTGACCCCCAACAGGCATGCGTACCATATCCATGCCTGTACTGTGCCCAGGACTGGTGTGGTGGGTATGGCTGCTGAACACCTCTATAGTAGCACAATGCTGGCATATGTGTGGGGGTGGCTGTCTGTCTATCCAGTGTGTGGTGGCTGCAAACACCTTCCACAGCCCACACTGCCAGCAATGTTGCCAGTATTGGGCTGCCAATGTGCATAATGAGGATCAAGGTACCATGGGTATAGGCCGGACAGGGTGGCCTGGCCAGGGTGCATCTGCACAGGGCATAGGGCAGTGACAGGCACATTTTAGTGCCCGGCCACCACCTACACAGACAGGGTGACCTCAGTATGTCCTGCTGAGAGATCACTCTCATCCCTGACTGTGCAGTGACCACAACATGGCTAGGCACCCCCATAGTGCTATCTAGTATTTCTCTCATGTGATAGATATGGGTTTCCTTTTGGGGCCCAGTCACTGATTTATCTGCTTGCTGTGTATACTGACATCCCAGTTCTGGGTGCATGCATCTCCACTGGGCACATGCACTATTGACTAACTAGCAGACTGTTTGCAGCTGGTACGTGTCATGATGGAGTGGCTTGCAGGGTGCAGCGGCTGATGGCTTGCACCAGGGGAATATCAGATAGTGGTGAGGTGCAGCATACCATATCTAGGCCTAATGTCTGTCTGCTATTGTGTTATGGATGTATACAGAGCTGCATTGACTGCCCTGTGGGGTGTCTCTTCCTCGGCAGGACCGGGGTTGATGTTCCCCTCTACTGCCACCTTTGCCGCCCAGGGGGAGGGGAGGGGGTGGTGGTACATGGGCCACCTAGGGGGGCAATACCTGACTGAAACAGACAGAGATGTCCAAGGTATGGGCCACCTAGGGGGGCCATACCTGACTGAAACAGACAGAGATGTCCAAGGTGTTTCTGCAGAAGCTACCTATCTCACACATTAACACTGCTTTGGACGTTGCTGTGGACCTGGTGCTGGGCGCCTCACTGCACCCTCAGGGTGAGCACAGTACCCGCACAATGTGACGGTGTGTAGCTACTCTCTGCTGGTACAACACACGGTCAGTACCCCCTACCAGGCCGAGGTGCTGTGGGGGTGCACATGGTCACTTCCCCCAACCAGGCCGAGGTGCTGTGGGGGTGCAGTCCCCGTCTTGTGTTTATCTGTGGACAGCTGATTTGCATGTGCAGTGCATCATGGGTGTGACTGGCACAATCCAACCCTGGGAAAATCCAGTGCCTGCACACAGGCTCTGATAACCCATAGGCCATCACACGTACATCTTTTAGCATAATGCATAGGTGTAAGACACCCTACGGTGTCTGTAATATAAGGTGCCCACACTGGTAAAAACACACGTACCCACGCACGATTGTACGCACGCACCAACGCATGTAGCTACGCACGCACCAACGTACATTGCTACGCACACTGAGAGGGTGTGTTTCTGTAACCACTACTCAACTTAAAGAAAAACATGCCTCCTCTTTCCCTATGTAATGTACAGGGTGATGCCTGGGCCAGCCTTCTGTGTTAGGCACACTGGGGACTTGAACCCATGCTGCCTGTAACAGCGGTCAGTACACTAGCCATTGTGCTACAGCTCTGTTTCAGTGATTTGTGTCTGTACGCCTTCATACGATTAACGCGCAGTAACGTGCCACGGTGCCCTGTAACGCTCGTTAGTTTTTGGAACGCGCGTTAGTGGTTACGATGTCCTGCCCATGTCCTTTTTTGGCTTTCCTTTCACTAACGCAGCTCCTAACGCGATTTGCACTAACGCAGTTTAGTAAACATACCCCGAAGTATGCCTATGGTATTATCAATGTGCCAAGAGAGGGGAAAGTGTGTGTGTGGAAGGGTCTACTTATTTTATTTAAGAGTTTTTATCATTTACGGTTACTTCCCACTATCTTGAAGCCTTGTGTTGCAAGCTTTCATCTAGTGACTTAAAGGAGAAGTATATTATCATTTTTGTGTATCGTCCCCCAGGTAGTTGGAGGAATGTACAAGATCATTATTTTGAATTTTTAGCATCTTGGGTACTATTGTATCCTATTTATATATTATTGGGAGATATAAATCTTCATTTGGAGGATATGCATGATACCATGGCTTTGGAATAGACTGAATTTTTATGCTCTCTGGGTTTTAAAATAGCTCCCTTACAATCTACGCACGTGTTAGGTCATTATTTAGATCAATGTGCTTTTTATTTTTTATTGTCGTCAGGCGATATTTCAGATGTCTGTGCATCTCCGTTAATTTGGTCAGATCATTATCTTATTGAATTTATATTCCATTTAACATGTATAAAGACTGACATGCATCCTCCATTTGATTTGGTTTATACATGATTAAGGCCATCCCCAAATATTTACTGGAATAAGATACAAAAAAGTGTTTTTTTAGAAAAAGGGTTAGTAATGAATTCTGTAGCTGGTTGGATAAGTAATACAATTTCAATTGTGGAAGACATCACTCCTATCATTTGCAAAAAATGTTTTGTCTCTAAACAACATCTTCCTTAGTTTTCTCAAGAATTATTAGTTTTAAAGAAAGAATGTAGATCTTTGGAAAGAAAATAGAGACAATCTTATAAAACTTCTGATAAACAAAACTGGCAAATTAAATATAAAAGATACAAAGCACTTGCGACAACATTTGTTGGGAGAGGTGTGGCCACCTAAGATGGCACTGTGAGTGAATGCTCTTTCCTCATGTCCCAATGGAAAGGAAAAGCTAAGGCATGGAGGAGTAGCCTAGTGGTTGGGGCAAGGTACTTCAGGCTAGAAGGTTGGGGGCTCAAATCCCACTAGAAGGACAGCAACCTTGGGCCGGAAGGACTGGGGTTTCTAGTCCCACAGGTGCTCCTTGTGGTCTTGGGCAAGCCACTTAACCCTCCATAGCCCATGTTCCCTGTAAAATAGTTATCTCCAAGTTATAATGCCCTGTTCAATGTAATTTCAGTTTGTTCAATGTAAACTGCACTGATGCAGAATAGCACGGTATATAAGAAAATGTAAATAAATAAATAAGGCTTACCCCACTAAGCCTCAGCAGTCTCTTACTGGTCCCATAGCTTGATTTGTTGGGGTACTCCAGGAGGTTATGTGGGAGATACATTTAGACTTTTCTGCTGGAGGTGTGGAGGGGTCTCCATATTCTTTTGACATTGATGCCAACTGGTCTCACATTGCATGGACCCCGCTTGGAATCGCTGAACGCTGTTTCGGAGGTAACCTCATCAGACGTCTGGTGTGTCGGTCTCCAGTAATGGGGATTTGGCGCCGGCAGACCAGACATAACTCTCCAGTGATATTGGAAGTGCTTTGGGCAATTTTGCAGTGGTGGGGAAATCCCAGGTCAGTGGAGCTGGGGTGGAGTTAATTTTTGACGCTACCCAGGAGGTTTCTACCCCTATTGTTTGGTCTCTCCACTGGCCTGAGAAGGTGACTTTTGATTCTTTATGGGAGACTATAACATTTCTTTCTAATAATGTTGCTTGTCATTCTGAGGACATTCTGGCTAGGATCCAAACACTACTCAAATATTGGCATGTACAGCTGCTTCTGAACAGTTGAAAGCTAGATTGGAAGTTTGTGAACAACAGTTGTCATCTGTAACTGAAACTAATGTTGCCCTATTCAAAGACACTACTGCTATGAAATTGAAGTTGTAAGCTTTTGAGAATTCTACTCGAGCAGTTAACCTTCAGGTTTTGAATTTTCCTAGGGTGGCCGGGATATTGGCCCTTGAACTGTTTAAAAAATATCTGTCTACCTATCTCAGTACTCAATTAACTACATCTTCACCTGTATAAGGGGATTTCATTTTTGTTCATTTTTAATTAAGTTCCTCTCTCTGCCATCATGTCTTAATTCTTGTTAAAAGATAAATTTGCCTTTATTTTTTCACGCTATCGGTGCCTACCTTCAGTGTTTATTTCCTGTGCTTCTCCCCAAACTTTGAGGACTATTGATGCTTCTGTTTGTATTTCTTGTAGAATGTTTTCCTTTTTAAAGATTGTGTAAGTATGCATCTTTTCTGTACAAGCTGTTGCTTGTTTTTTTTTTTGTTTGAAAATTCATAAATAAATTTAAAAAATATATAGCTAAGATTTTGCTAGTACATACTGAGCTTCTTCCTCCAATATCTAAAGCTTATTATTTATTTATTTATTCCATTGGCTTCTGATACGAAGTAGACTCACTTACAAGCTATTACTACTTACATTCAAGGCCATCAATGGACTCACATCCACGTCACTAACGGACCTGATCCAGATGACACCTCAAAACAGGGACAGACGGTCAGTAACATTCAACACACTAGTAGTCCCAAAATCCATAACACAATGCACCAAAGCAACAGCAGACAGAGCTTTCAAGTTCTGTGCACCAAGGTGTTGGAACAGCCTCCCTCAAGGCATCAGAGCAATCCCGGATATATTGCAATTCAGAAAAGCCTTGAAACACCACCTCTTCCTCTTGTATTACCCAGTAACCAATGCAGACACCTCAACCACCTCACAGTTCTCCCAAAACCCCTAAGACAGAAACAAAAAGAGTTCATGATTATGTTATAAATTGTAAATAGTTACCCCTGTTATCCAAGTTGTTTATGCCTGTTCAACTGTAAACACAAAGTACCATTGGAAATGTGTAAATTCTTTGTTCACTGTAAACCGCGCTGATGCTGAATAGTGCGGTATAGAAGAGACTATAAATAAATAAATAAATAAAATAAATAAAATTTATCTTTGGTAAAGAAGGTTCATGGTGAATCTACTGTGGAATCTGTTTCAAGAGCATTAAATGTATAGGACATTTTAAATGTGTCAACCGAGCATTCTTGTTTGCCGGCTACTTTGCTAATTACTTGTGCTAATTACTTGTGCCCTTACCTCTGATAGGGACTGGATACTTAAAATGTTTTTCAGAAAGTGTTCTGTACCTTTCTATGGGATCCAAATTTCCACCATCCCAGATATTGCTGGAGAGATTCAGAGGCATTGTAAAAAAAGTTTTGTTGCTTAAACCTGGGGTTCTACAACTTGGGGTGTCTTTTTAACTTTGCTTCCCATGTAAGTGCTTGATTGTATATCATTCTGTAAGATATGTTTTTTTTTTCATTCTGTAAGATATGTTTTTTTTTTCAATCAGGTGGACTAAACTGGTTTCCTAAATGCCATGTTACCTATACATCCTGACCCTGTAAGTGATGTATAACTGTGTGTTTATTAATGTGCTCCTCGGGGTCTCATGGTGCTCTCTTATATTATTGATACATTTTCCTTTGTTGAACGCAGGTTCCTCTGCCTGTGCATGTTTTTCTTTTGTTATCCTCTCCAATCTTGTGGACTGTAGGATTTTTCACTAGTGGTTACTTCCTCTGTAATAACTGCTTTATGACTGTGTGAAAACCTTTTTCTGTACAAGCTTTATCTTGGCTTTATTCAAAATTCAATAAACAATAGTTAAAAAAAGAAATAGATACAAAGTGACTATTTGTCAGGTGCACAAACAGTATTATGCAAAAATAATTGAGACTGCTTCTTTGCAGCCTTGTTCCCTGTTTAAAATAACTTCCTCTTTAATAAGGGACAAAATTAAGGGGTAGGTTTTCTAAATTGTGGTAAAGGAGCAAGTGTGCTGTTAGCGCATGCTAACGGTGCACTTGCACGCTTAGTGTGCCCAAAAAGACACTTTAGCACATGCTAATGGTACCAACAGCATAAAGCGCCCTGTGGGTGGAGAAAAGGCATGCATGGGGTGGAGAGGGAGGGGGTCAATGGGAGAGAATGGGTGGGAACAAGACTTGTTCCCTTAACACAGGCACCTTAACGGCAGGAACCCTAACACAACTCAAAACCTCTCAGAATGGGTGTTTTTTGAGGAGAGAGAACTTATTCAGTGTCTGCAATGTGATGCACAGACAGGGGAGCCCAAGTGAGTGATAGTAGTGCTCCATTAGCAGCAACAACATAGTGCCCAAGTATAAAAGGGCGCTATATTGATGGTGCAAATGGGGGCAAAGGAGGTGGCACATGGGTCATGTAGTGGGGGCTGCTGGTGCACAGGGAGGACCAGGCAGCTGCCTAGATGACACATAGGAACATAAGACTACAAAATATGCCAAACTGTGTCAGACCAAGGTTCATCATGCCGAGTATCCTGTGTCCAACAATGGCCATTCTAGGGCACAAGTTTCCACAAAAGATACACATGATCCCCAATAACTGTAATGGGGCAAGCAGTGCATAGCTCGGGTCCACCATTACCCAGGAACACATCCAAACTTTCTTAAACCCAGCAACACTGATAGCTACCTCCGGTATTGGATTGCAGGGTTTGATTACGCGTTGACTAAAAAAATATATTCATCTAGAAGCCTCAAATGGGTTACATTGTAGCCACATTGCAGGTCCCCTAGTGTATCCACAGTCTGATGGCATAGAAAGTGACCCACATTTACCTGTTTCACTCCGGTCAATAATCTATAGACCTCCATCATATTTCCCTTCAGCCATCTCTTCCCCAGGTTGATGAACGCCAACCTTTTTAGCCTTTCCACAAAAGGGTATACAGCACATAGTCCTGCTACTGCTGCGGGAGGGCAATGTGTCACATGGGGCAATCCAAGGGTCCTGCCTTCCTCCCTTCTTCCGCAGAACCCAGATGTGGGGGAAGAGGCCAATAATGCCATAAGCTGTAGCCCCCCAGGCAGCTGCAACATGCAGGTGCCCAGGGGACTACCTCAGCAGTGGCTGTCATCACATATTAGGGCACCTTGTCTCTCTTTAGGTTGCCTTGTCTTTTTTAGGATGCCTTGTCTCATGTTGGGGCATCTTATCACATATTAGGAACCTTATCTCATTTTAGAGTGCCTTATCTCACGTTAGGATACCTTATCACATATTAGGGCACCTTGTCTCTCTTTATGATGCCTTGTCTCATGTAAGGGCACCTTATCACATATTAGGGCACCTTGTCTGTCTTTAGGACACCTTGTCTCATGTTAGGGTACCTTATCACATATTAGGGCACCTTGTCTCTCTTTATGATGCCTTGTCTCACGTAAGGGCACCTTATCACATATTAGGGCATCTTGACTCTCTTTAGGACACCTTGTTTCATGTTAGGGCACCTTATCACATATTAGGGCACCTTGTCTCTCTTTCAGATGCCTTGTCTCTCTTTCGGATGCCTTGTCTCATGTTAGGGCACCTTATCAAATATTAGGACGCCTTGTCTCTCCTTAGGACGTCTTGTCACCTTACGGCACTTGGTCCTGTTAGCTCATATTAAATGGCCCAAAGTACCCAAACCCCAGCATGCCCCCTACCCACCCAATGCCTTATATGGCTTCAGGCACCTTAACACTGCTCTTACCACTGGTGACTTTACCGTGGTTTAGTAAACATACCCCTAAATTAACCTAGCTCCAACTTCATTGGCTCAACAATTCACAGATTATTAAAAAAAAAATAGAAAAGGTACGAAATAGTTTTGATAAAGGACAGATACATTTAGAGGTTTTCTGGAAAATTTTTAAATGATAGGATTTTGGATAGCTTTGTGTGATCTGAATTTACCATCCCATCTTACGGAATAGTAAATATTCTTTTCAACAAACACGCTAGAAAGTTTTCACTTGCAGATCACTGTCGTACTTATTTTTTTTATACAAGCGTCACAAGATTTTAGGACGACTTTATGGAATTACGGTTGAGTTCATGACTCAAGGAATTTATCCAGCTATTCTGTGACATATTATTCTGACATCTATTCCTAAAATAAGAAACAGTTTAGCTGAAATCACTAACTTTCGGCCCTATAGCTATTATACCTTTATTAATTAAGGTTACAGAAATCAATTGTGGCAAATCAGCTAATTTCCTATTTGGACAAATTTGACATTTTGAAGGAATATCAATTTGGGTTTAGGAAAGCCTATAATATTGAATTGTTGTTAAGAGTTTTAGGGGTATGTTTACTAAACCGCAGTGAAGGAACAAGTGTGCTGTTAGCACATGCTAACTGTGCATCTAAGCACTTAACACGTCCAAAAAGTAGCTTTAGTGCATGCTAACAGTACCAGCCACTTTAGTGCGCGCTAAAGGTATCTATGGGTGGAAAGAAGGCATGCACAGGGCAGAAAGGTGGGATCAATGGGCAGAGAGTGGGCGGGAAAATGGCTTGCTCCCTTAGCGCAGGCACCTTAATGGCAGGAACCCTAACACAACTCAAAATCTAATGGAAAGGGTGTTGTTTGAGGAGAGAGAGCCTATTTAACTTCTGTAATGTGATGCACAGACAGGGGATCCTAAGTGAGTGATAGTAGTGCTCCATTAGCAGCAACAGAATAGTGCCCAAGTATGAAAGGGCACTATATTGATGGTGCAAATGGGTGCAAAGGAAGTGGCAATGGGTCATACAGTGGGGGCTGCTGGTGCACAGGGGGAGACCAGGCAGCTGCCTAGATGGCACATAGGAACATAAGACTACAAAATATGCCAAATTGTGTTAGACTAAGGTCCGTCATGCTCAGTATCTTTTGTCCAGCAGTGACCAATTTAGGTCACATGTACCTAGCAGTTTCCTCAAAAGACACACATGATCCCCAATAACTGTAATAGGGCAAGCAGTGCATAGCCCAGGTCCTCTTTAGCAATGATATATGGACTGTTACCCAGGAACCCATCCAAACATTTTTTAAACCCAGTTACACTGACAGCTTTTACCACATCCTCCGGTAATGGATTGCAGGGTTTGATTACACGTTGACTGAAAAAATATGTTAATCTAGAAGTCCCAAATGGGTTACACTATAGCCGTATTGCAGGTCCCCTAGTCTGTCCACAGTCTGATAGCATAAAAAGCGACCTGCGTTTACCTGTTCCACTCCAGACAATAATCTATAGACCTCTATCATATCTTCCCTCAGCCATCTCTTCCCCAGGTTGATGGGCCCCAACCTTTTTAGCCTCTCCACAAAGAGGTAATCTACCATCCGCAGTACCATCTGTGATGTTCATCATGATCCCACAGTGACAGTGACAGTCCTGCTACTGCTGAAAGGCAATGTGCCACATGGGGTCATCCAAGTGTCCTGGCATCCCAGGCAGATCCAGGCTTCCCCTCCTCCCTGCAGAACCCAGCTATGGGGAAGAGGCTGATAGTGCCAGAAACTATAGACCCCCCAGGCAACTGCAACATGCAGGCTCCCAGGGGACTAGCACAGCAGTGGCTATCATCCTCGCCCCACCCCCCGAGACATATCATTGGCAGGTGGTGATGGGGTCCCTGCAGAGGCAGATGGTTGGGGCCGTGTGGCTGTGTGGCCGTCCATGTTTGTCTCTGCCCCCCCCCCCCAATCTGGACTGTACGCCCTAGGCACCCTCCAACTCACATGTTGGATGGACCGGAATTGCACATCACCAACATGGACAGCACACGGGCATGTCAGCATTGTGTGGAGTTGTTGGCGGAGGGGCCAGCGGCACCTGCCTGCAGCAGATCAAAGCCATGCACTGGTCCTGTGCACAGTACGCATTGCAACATGTGCCAAGGTCTGTCTGATGCAAAGTATGTCAGCCCTAGGAAGTATTGTAACCATATTGCAGTCCTGTGGCTCAATGCACACAGTTGGTTTGAGTATATGAGTAGAGGGTCACAGGTTCAGGCCCTGGCTGTGGATTATGCATTGCTTGTTCCTGTGGCTGAACTTCAGCCCACGGTACAGGTACAGCACAACATGTGCATCAAAGAATCAGCCAGCAAGGGTACAAACACCATGCAAACAGGATCCACTATCCGCTGCTGCATGGACAGTCAAGCTGATAGTACCGGCACACTGGGCAGGGGTTAACATCAGAGAACACAACTAGCTCTTGCACAAGGAGCACATATTAACAATACTCATGCTGATATCAGGACCAACATGGCAGGCAGGAGTGCCAACCATCCCCATTTTTGCACAACATGTCATTATGAATGAGTAAGAGTGTGAGTGTGTGTGTGTGTCTATCAATTTAGTCATGGTTTTCTACATCTCACTGAGCCTCACAGTACCTATGCTGTTTCCAGCGTTAGTCTGCAAATGTGCATGATGAGGAGCAAAGTATTGTGGGTATGGACTGAAATGGGGAGATTGGCCAGGATGGGTCTGCATTGGAGATAGGGTGAATGGCTGAGACTTCGTAGTGCCCGTTTGCCACGTGCATGGCCTGGGTGGCCATAGCATGTCATGCTGGGAGGGCACTCTCACTCTAACCGAGCAGTGACCATGAGATGGCTATGTATCCACATAGTGCTATATAGTATCTGGTTCTAGTAATGTGGGTGCACCTCCTGTTCTGAGGGCCTTATCAGTGAACCAACTGCTTTGTGTCCTAATGTCTAGAAGCCAAGTTCAGCTTCTCGACCTTGCAACCACAGCATCTTGGCCACCATCTACAGTGCCTCCTACAGCAAGCCCAAAAATCAAGCTTTCTACACTGCTTTTTCCTTCTCTAGCTATCATCATCATCGATAAACATCTGTATAGCAGGAGTGTTTAGAGAATTATTTTTGGCATCTCCCAGTATACTAAAATAATCCCTCTGTTACATAAATTACATTGGTTTAGGATCACTAACTGGATTTGTTTGAGGTTTTTTACATTTTTATACAAATTCATTAACAATTTTGATCCCGAATATCTTTCGTTGTTGTTACTTCCGCTAATGGCTGGTAAATCTAAGCGCTTACAATCTATTAACACCTATCTGTATCTATCTTGTAGGAGTGTTTATTTAAAATTATGTTTTAGGCAAACCATTCCTTATTTGACAGTACAGTATTGGTCTGTATTGCCCAAATATTTGAAATCTATCTCTTCTTTTCCTCAATTCCATAAAATAGCTAAATAAATAAATAAATGGTTGTTTATTCAAAATTAATGTTTTTTTTTCTTTGCTGAAAACTGTGCAGAACCACTTTTTAGTATTTGATCATTGCGGTATTTAAAATTGTGTTAGATTAGATTAGATTAAACCAGGGGTGGGCAATTCCGGCCCTCGTGCACCACAATCCAGCCTGGTTTTCATGATGTCCCTAATGAATATTCATGAGATCTATTTGCATCCACTGCCTTCCATTGTATGGAAATAGGTCCATGAATATTCATTAGGGACATTATGAAAACCAGGCTGGATTGTGGTGCACGAGGGCCGGAATTGCCCACCCCTGGATTAGACAGAAGGCCTACCATGCCCCCTTCTTCTGGGAGTACACCATATGAAGATGGTAAATCTCACCATCTCCCAGGATGAGCACCCCAGTAGTTATGGCCTATCAGAGATGATCAAAAGATCCACTCGGGTCCATGGGTTGCTGCAACCACAACGCAAGGGAGCCAAGTAGGGGACACTGAACAATGAGCTCCAATACTAGAGGTGATAGAAGTATTTTGCTGCTGCTAAGAGCTGGTAGACCTCAGTCACATCCTTCCATGGTATGGAAGAATATGATAGTAAACAGGGTGTGCGGTCCAAAAATGTGTATTTTGTGATTAAATTCTCTTTTTTTAAAATTGTGTTTTGAATTTTTAATTTAGGATGCTAAAGTCATTTATCATGCACCAAACCATATAATACACATTAAGGGATATATTTACCTGGTAGGATAACAGCATGGTGTTTAGCACATGCCATGTGTGCTCCATTCGCCAAAGATGTGGCTGTGCTTAGAATCCCATGCTAACAGCATAGCATGGGTCGGGGCACACAATGGATGGGTTAAGGGTAGAGTATTTGGAACTTTGCTGTGTGGCTAATCTTCCACCAGCCCCGATACACTCATATAACCTTTCTTATGAATTCACTTCACCGACTCCCCTTCCATTTCTGTATCCATCTCAAACTTCTTCTTCTAACCTTTAAATGCTTTCACTCTACTGACCCTCATTACCTTTCCCCACTCCCCTCTCCTCTCTCCCTACACCCCTCCTCGTGAACTCCGCTCCTCCTCTGGCTTTCTTCTCTCTATGCTCTTTTCTACTTCTGCAAACTCCAGACTTCCATCTTTTCACCTTGCTGCTCCTTATACATGGAACAAACTTCCTGTATCTTTACGTCAAGCCTCATCTCTCTCCCTCTTTAAATCCAAGCTAAAGGCTTCCATAACGTCCATAGCTGTCACCGTCTTTCTTTTGGCGTGCTCAGTGTAGGTGACGGCGTCTCGGATGACGTTTTCCAGGAAAACCTTCAACACCCCACGAGTTTCTTCGTAGATGAGGCCAGAGATGCGTTTCACTCCGCCCCTACAAGCCAGGCGCCGAATAGCGGGCTTTGTGATCCCCTGAATGTTATCACGCAGCACTTTTCTGTGCCGTTTGGCACCCCCTTTTCCCAAACCCTTACCACCTTTGCCGCGACCAGACATTCTCAACTCAAAAAGCAAAGACCACGATGATAGCTCTTTGAAACCACTTTCGGATCCTAATCTCTTATTCCCTTATGTCTCCTCTTCCTATTGAACCCCCTATTTCTCTTGTATTGTGCTGCCTGACTTAACTAGATTGTAAGCTCTATGAGCAGGGACTGTCTTTTATATGTGTTTGTACAGCGCTGCGTATGCCTTGTAGTGCTATATAAATTATTAATAGTAGTAGTAGTAGCAGCATGTACATTGCATTTAGTGTGGGCATCTTTAACACATACTATCCATCAATATTGCAGTTAGTGCAGGCACATTTTCCACCCCTTAATGGGTGGCCTTAAGGGCACCCACAGAAATTGTGGCAACCACTTATCTTTATTTTTATGTTTATTATCATGCATAATATACCGTGCCTGTATGTAAGTATCAGGGTGATTTACAATATACAAGACTGTTGCTTCAGGAAGAAATAGAAAGAAATGGCAATTATCAGATAGGAAAGATAACCCAAACATACAGGGGGAAGAGAGAGCAAGGGGAAGAAAAGAGGGGAGAAGGGAGACAGGAGGCAGGAGAACTAGGTATTGCGGGAAGGAAGATCGAAGGCCAGTTGGAAAAGTGAGATTTGAGCATGGCGTTACATTTTAAAAATGATAATTCCAGTCTAAGGTCAGAGGGAAAGGCATTCCAGAGTGGGGGGCCAATGATTTCAGCTCTTTCCAAAGTTCTCGATTGGATTGAAATCAGGACGTCTATTTGTTCCTTTTTAACCATTCTTTTGTGCATTTGGATGTATGTTTTGGGTCATTATCTTTCTGGATGACCCATAACCTTCGACCCATACCTAGCTTTCAGACACCAGGTAGCACATTTTGCTCCATAATACCTTGGCAGTCCTCTGATATCATGATTCCTTTAATATTTTTCATGCCTCCAGTTTCTGAGGCAGCAAAACAGCCCCACAACGTTATGGAAACTCCACCATATTTAACTGTAAGAAGGGTGTTTTTTTCCTTATAAGCTTCATTTCCTCACCTGTAAATGTGTCACTGGTTTGCATTGCTAAAGGGCTCAAGTTTGATTTCATCTGTTCACAGAACATTTTCCCAAATGGATTGTGGTCTCTCAAGTTGGGTTTGCGCAAAGATCAGGCATGTCTTTTTATGTCTGTCTTTGAGCAGTGGGGTCCCTCCTTGGCCTTAGCCCTTGAAGTCCTTCTTTGTTTAGTGCATGGCATATGGTGCAGTTTGAAACCACTGCTCCAGATTACTGCAGGTCAGCTTTAAGCTCTTTGTATGTTGTACATGGTGTTTTTCCAACAGTTTGCACTAACCTTCAAAGACTTCTTGGATTCATAGAAACATAGAAACATGATGACAGAAAAAGACCACATGGCCTATCTAGTCTGTCCTTCCATATCAACAACTACAATAGTCCACTTTTTACCTTTAGAGATCCTCTGTGTTGGTCCCATGCTTTTTTGAATTCAGTTACTGTCCTCATCTCTACCACCTCCACTGGGAGACTATTCCATGGATCCACTACTCTTTCCTTTCATTTTCCTTTTCCTGCCATCTCCTGGGAGGTTCTTGACACTTCGATGAACAGAAAACTTTGTAAAAACATTGCGAACTGTAGACACAGGGATCCCAAGGTCTTTGGAGTTGGCCTTATACTTCTTTGAAGTTTGATGTTTGGCGATAATGGCTTTTCTGATGGTCTCCGGCAGTTCTCTTTCCTTCACCATTGTGAAAATGGAACAGGGAGTGAATGTGGCCATTTTAAACATTAGAGCCATCATTCATTGGTTGATTCAAGTCATGTGAGTACTGACAATTGATCACAGGTGCATCTCAATTTTACTGCAGTGAGAATGTGGTTCTTCGGTTCAAACTGATTTGAATTGTTTATAAGGGTGACGATAATCATGTCCTATATTCTAACAAACTCCCCAAATATCTTATCAAAAGGCTTACAATTAATATGACACTTCAACCTTACAATCATGCAGCTGTGAAATAATCCACGAACAAAGAAACCATCAGAGCAAGACTGAGGATTAAACAAACAGGTATACCTGCATATCTTTAAATCCCAGCAGTGTCATACATTGGTCTCATCTGAATGTGGAATAATAATCACAAAATAAGCTTCACAATGATTACAACACAAAGCAATCTCCTTTTTTTTGATAACTTGGATTTTTCTGAGGCAATGGAGGGTTAAGTGACTTGTCCAAGACCACAAGGCATGCTAGTGGGAATTGAATCCTGATTTCTTGGTTCCCAAGCAAGTGCTCTAACCATTAGGCTACTCCTCTGCTCCCAGGTGTATGTGTATGTGCTGTAGCAAGAACGGACATACCTTTACTGTAGGTATTGCCGGGATATGGCCTGGGTGGGGCATAGTCTGGGTAGAGCGTAGACAGAGTCACAAAGTATGCACGTGGATTGTAAAGTATATTAAGCAATGTTCATACTTGCATATTCTACATATGAACATTTATGCCTGTGATCGGGGCAGGTATATGGCTCATTTGTAAAGGCACTTTGGATGAAGTTGTACAAACAGCAGCAGGTTTTGACTGAAGTATGCCATTCAAAATCCCAGACTGTATCCTATACAGGTAACAATGACAGACAGAAAGGAGAGAAACTTTGACACTGGATTGGAAATTTATATTCTGTATGAAGTTGTGAAAGAGTGTTGTATGCTAGATGTGAAAAGGAATGCTTTAAAATCCTGATGAGGCAACCTAATGCAAGTTCTCAATAAAAAACATGTAAATAGTACCCAAATGATGAGAAAAGGAATTAGTGCTGAGGTCTCATCCCAAGTTAAAACTGAGCCAGCATTTCAAGTAAAAGACCAATAGGTTTATTAATAGGTTTAAACAAAATAAAAATAAAGTGGCAATAAATCCATTGGTGTTCAGTAGATAAAACAAATTGTTGTTTTACAATTAAACTCAAAGGTGCTTAAGTCCAAAGCTCACAGACTGACACCAGGAAACAAATGTCCCATGGAAAGCTTACACACAGGGACCAGAACAAATAAGCACTACTGTTTGATCCCCAGGGCCGGCTGCAAAGTTGGTTCATTGGTGCCCTAGGAAAACCTTAAGCATTATATCCCCCTTCCCCAGCTGTCATAATCTATTGTTTAGCTTTAAATGCACTGTTTTTTGCTACCTTCCTCCAGAAGTTGGCCTAATGGTTGGGCAGTCCCGTTGACCACTTCACTTCTGTTGAGCAATAGCCCTGAAGTGTGTACGTCTTGCTATAGCAGTGTCATTGTCTTCTCTGTTGGCTGATGCAGGAATTGATCTCTTATCCCTTATTTGTCTGAGATTGCCCTTTTGCCCATCTCCCTCCCCTGTTGTTTCTCAGGGAAACTCCTTTGACACTATGAGGGTATCAGAAAAGTTCCTCCTTGTCCTCACTTGCCATGTTTTTGGATCTAGTGTGATGATGCTTAGCAGTGTATAAACCATGAGTATGTTTGGTAGGGGTACAAGGCACAGGGTGAATCAGTTTCTGTATTACAGATGCAGAGCAAATTGCAGTAATGATGATAGAATTAGTGCAGCAGCTCAGGGACCAGGGTAATCAGACTGATTCCTCCTCCCTAAGGATAGGCCTGTTTACTGAATATCCACAGAAAGCTAGAAGGAATGCTAGGAAGAATAAGTATAAGATTAAGAATTATTTTAAATGAAAAGCAAATCCCTTAAGAGCATTTTCTAACAGACTACTGGTTTGTTCTATCCATGCTCTTCACTTGAAGCAGCTCTATGCATTAGTTCCCTTTAAAGACCAGGAGAAGCCTTTGCTCCAGGGACATAGCATTTCCCTTAGAATCTGGGGAATCTTTGTCCCTAGAACCTATTCCAACTTCCCGTCTCTTGCTCTTTCTCTAACACCTCCCTGCCTGTTTCTTGCTCACCTGCTAACAGATTGATCAGAGTTCAGATTTATTCTGTATCCTATGTGTATGCATGAATGTGCATACAGAAATATGTCAATATGATAGTATGAATGTGTAAATATGCATTCATGAATACATTCACTCAACTTTCAAATCAATCTGCCTAAATTCATATTGAAACTGGAAATGTGAGCATATCTTACAGATTGTGATGACAGACGTTGAATACTTATTGAAGAGCTTATTTTTTATATTAGTATGATTTAAGTCTAGTTTTTGGCTCCCTCATGACCATTTCCATGACTTTTCCTTCCTTCAGTTTATTTGTTTTAAATTCTGATTTGACAATCCACTTATCAAGATACCTATAAGCAAAGTACAATATAATACACATATAAGTTTCAAGCACTCATTTCTGAAACATTGTTCACCTTTGCAGACATCATTTTGTCTTTGGATTGTGGCTACCCAGTTTCAGATGGAGGTGCTGAGGCTGATTGTCTCTGAGAATTTCTATTCTTGCTCTTGTACTACGTGTGCTGCTAGATGTCATAATCTCTCTTCTCATGTTAATCCTGCTCCTCCTAGAGGCTAAGAAATTAAAGCCATGCTAAAAAAATCTGTGATAAAAACGATTAAAGATTTGCTAAAGGGTTCTGTTACTAAAGTGCAGTAAACACGTAACATGAGAATTAATGCATGTTAGCAGATAGCATAGGTCTATGCTGATGGTTAACATGGTGGCTTTACAATTAGCATGCGCTAATTCTCACATTAACTACATAGAGAGGAATGGGGAAGGGAATGGGACATAAGAAGTTAAGAACATGAGAAAGGCCATACTGGGTCAGACCAAGGTTCATCAAGCCCAGTATCCTGTTTCCAATAGTAGCCAATCAAGGTCAAAAGTACCTGTCAGGTTACCAAAAAGGTACACATATTCCACAATGCTTATCCCGGAGTAAGCAGTGGATTTCCCTGCTCCTCTTTAATAATAGTTTATGGACTTTTCCTCCAGGAACTTGTTCAAACCTTTTTTTTAACCCAGTTACACTAACGGCTTTTGCTACATCCAGTCCGGTAACAAATTCCAGAGTTTGATTATGAGTTGAGTGAAACAATATTTTTCTTATTAGTCTTAAATGGGGTTGTGCCTCCCCCAGTCTTTCTAATTTTTGATGGAGTAAACAGCCGATCTACATTTACCCATTCTGCTCCATTCATTAATTTATAGACCTCTTTCATATCTCCTTTCAGTCATCTTTTTTCCAAGTTGAAGAGCCCTAACCTTTTAAGTATTTACTCATAGGAGTATCGTTTACCATTTTGGTGGCTCTTCTCTATACCTTTTCTAATTCTGCTATATCCTTTTTAAGGCATGGGGACCAGAACTGAACACAATATTCAAGGTACAGTCACACCATGGAACAATACAGAGGCATTATAATATCCTTGTTTTTATTCTCCATTCCTTTCCTTATGATTCCTAGCATCCTATTTGCTTTCTTTGCCGCAACTGCACACTGAGCAGAGGGTTTCAATGTATTATCCACAATGATGCCTAAATACTTTTCCCTGGGGGTGGTTCCTAATGTGGAACTTTTGCATTATGTAACCATATTTTAGGTTGTTTTTCCCATGAAGGCACACTTTACAATGGGACATTCAAGTGCAAACTGGGACATCAAAGCCAGAACGTCTGAAAAAAAGTGGGCATGTACAAGTTCAGGCACGATTTCAGAAACGTGGACATGCCCAATATGGACATCTACATAAACATCCTCAGGATAGCAGGATAATGTTTATTGATCAATAAAGGATTGCAACACCACATATCAAATATATGAATAATTCCAGAATGTACAACTTATTAGGTAGCAGCTCAGAATGCCGATTATGCACAAATGAGAAACAAAATGGCATAAGTAGCCATCTTACTTCTAAGAGATTATATCTGTTCATAAATCCTCTAGAAAGAATCCTTCAACCAGAAGAACTGAGAAACAGTTCCTCCCCCCCCCCCCCCTGCCCTCAGCGATCTTCTGAATAACAGCTAACCAACTAGGAGGAAGAGCATACAGCAATGGGAAATTCAAAGGGGTTGTATACATAACAAATGCAACTGGGAAGTACATCAGGCACACACTCTGAGCACACCATGAAAGGGCAAACAGTCAATTAGGGGTAGTGATATTCCCAGTTCAACCTAACAGCATCTACTGGACCACCTGGAGAACTTGCACAGGTCTAAGTGTAGGTGAGTCTCCACTACAATGCAAGAATCTGGACCAGAGATCCACCACTGTCACAGGTCAGCCTCAGAGGTCTGCCATGAATTTCTACTTTTGATAAACATCCCATTCCTTGGACAGCCATTCCTCATAAGTGGGCCAGCAAGCCCACTTCCAATAGCACTCAATGATGCTATGAGTCGCGAGGAATAAACAGTTAATGAGTTGACGTACTCCCTCAGGGAAGATACCCCAGCAAACAGGATTCGATCAAGAAGGAGAACGGTACACCAAGGGTGCAGCTGATACTCTTGTGGACTTGAGACTAAAATATCTGTAGTGAGGGACAGGTCCACCACATGTGATCAAAGTATCCCCTTTTCCCATAGTTCTTCCAACATAAGGGATCATTTCCCTCTCCCCAATGGAAGAGATTGGCAGGTGTTATGGATATCCACATTAGAATGCGGAGCTGGGTATTCACTAAGATTAGGGATATTGAGCAGGCGTGTGTACTGGTACACCTCCTCCCAAAAATCCTCCAGTTTGTCCCCCAACACTCCAATTCAACCCATTCTGTAGGCAAGATCAAGAGGTAAGGTGGGGAATCCAAGGCAAGAGCTTAGTATAAGTGGACTAGAAAGGTCCTCAAACAGCTGGATTCCCAATTTGCTCCCATGGTCTTGGCGAGCGCAACGCAGTGGTAGTTTGTAAGAAAGTAAGAACGTCCCAAGACAATGACACAATTGGAAGTACTGAAAGAGAGTTTTCTCATATCGCTTCTAGCTTGATCTTGGAGACACAGATGGAACCTTCAAACAGTAAAGTTAGTCATATTCTCTCCAAAATACCACACAAAGGCGAAATTTGAAATTGGGGGGTAGGGGGAGACCCAGAGGGAAAGTTTACGCCTCCTACAGAGCATACGCCAGGCCCTCCTTAGAGGCTCCAGGAAGGGATGGGAACATACCTGATGGACTTCATTCAGCTCACACAGATATGGAACCGCTATAAGAGGGATAGGGGCCATCCATGTCATCTTTAAGCTGAACCAATCAGAGTTCGAGGCAGTCATCCCAAAAAGTAAAAAAGGAGGCAAACACAAGCACCAGTAATAAAGTTCTGGCCAGGGAAGCCTAGACCTTCTTTGTTTTTAGGAAGGACAAGAGTGGGCCAACTGACTTGGGTCCTTTTACCTTGCCATACAAACATTGAGAGAACTCATCTAACCTTCTTAAAGAAATTGCGGGGGGCTTGGATGGGTAGAAGGATGAGCATCTTAACTGTATTCATACGGCCGAGCCATGTGACTGAAGAGGAGCTTAGCAAAGCCATCTCCTTGCGGAGCTGGTTTAAAAGTGTAAGATAGAATTTCAGGGATATGTATACAGAGATATTTAAATTGGTCAACCCTAAGAAAATTGCCAGGCAGCTCAAGTGTGGGTGATGGTGCTTTGGTCACACAGAGAAGGAAAGCTGATTTTGGTCTGTTGATAGTAAGCTAGAAACCCAAGAAAATAACTCAAGAGTATCTACAGTTACCTGGAGTGTAGAGGCTGGGTCATGAAGGTATACGAGGAAATCATCAGAGTATAAAGATACGACGTGTGGCCACTCTCCGACTTTGATACCTGTGTGCATCTCCTCTTTCAAATATGCCAAGTAACGGTTCTATGGAGAGCATAAAAGGTAAGGGTGATAGAGGGCAACCCTGTCAGATTCCACGCCCAAGCTGAAAAGGGTTGGAATGAAACTTGTTAACTAGGACAGTGGCCTTGGGACTGGCGTACATAGAGACCTATTCCATTCAGGCTGTGCAGCCCCTGTATGGGTGGGAAGAATCAGGCCATGCAAAGTTAGACTTGATTCTGATCCGGTGGCCCTGCGTGAAAAGAATCTGGTCTAGCGCCTGGATGTGCAGGCAGGGACCCGATTCCGCCTGGCTGTATGTCCTGATGACTACCCGGCTAAATCAGCCAGGTTTGTGAATGGAGCCACAGTGCCATGGCGTCCCGTTGCCATGGCACTGTGGTTCCATTCACAAGTCTCAATTGCCGGCTGCCCCATTCCCCACAGCCTGACCTACGATTGGACCTTCTAAGGCCTGGGTCGGGCTGTGGGGAATCCCCTGAACCCCCTCACTTGCCTGCCTGTGTCCTGTGCCATGGTCCCCTGCTGTACAGGGAAACTTATTTCACCTTTGAGGTGGAATAAGCTCCCCGTCTAGATCCGAGGCCCTGGATATACCGGGCCGACCTCTGAATCGGCTCTGTATGTCCGGGGTCATGGTTCACCCATGCCCTGTCTTCTCTCTGCCTCCAGAATGCTCATTCCCACCCTCGTTTAAGTCTCCCTGTACAAATCCATTGTTCATACAGGGAGGCTTTTGCCGGGGCACAAAGGATTGTAGTGAAGATTTTGTAATCAATGTTGAGGAGTGAGATAGGTCTATAGCTACTGCATAACCTCTTTGGGGATTACCATAATGGTAGCCTGATAAAATGAGGGTGTTAGTTCCTTCTTAATTAGAACGTCACTGAAAACTCAGGTCAAAGCGGGAGCAAAAAGCTCATGTAAGGTCTTATATATTTCGGCTGGTAACAAATCTGGTCCTGGGGCCTTGTCAGCCTTCAGTTGGTGGATCGCTAAACCAACCTCCTTCATTGAGAGAGGGAACTTATTGCCTCTCACGCCTCAAGGGATAGATGGGGGAGAACTGCTGCAATCAATCAATTCTTGATCTCTGTTTTATCCACGCCTAGTTGTGAGGAGTATAAGTCCCTGTTGCATCAGCTATCTCTTGGGATCTATATATGTTGGTGCCACAAAGTGAGGAGAGTGCATATGCTCTACGTTTCATCCTCCTGCCATTTTAGCTGCCATTGGAGCAGCCAGATTGCTTTGTTTCTATGTTCGTAAAAATTACGCTTAGTTTGAAGCATCATTGTGACTATGGCCTCAGTCTCCAAAGCAGATAATTCTCCCCTGGTGTGTACCAAGCACTGCCAGTCTTTGGATCCCTGCTCTTAATGGTGGAGTCATTCTAGCTTTTCAATGGTTCATCTGAGCTCCTCCTGTCTAGCAAGCTCTCTTTATGAACTCGCTGGAAAGCGACATCAGCTGTCCTTGGAGGACCACCTTATCAGCTTCCCACAGTGTAAAGGCAAATATATCACTGGTATCATTGAAGAAAAGAGACTATTGCCACCCCTTTTATATAGCAAGTAAAAACTCCTCATTTTAAGAAGTCCTCTGCGAAAGGTCCAAGCATGAGAGAGAGTCTCCAACTCCCCCTCCCGTAGTTCTATGGAGATTATCACATTGTCAGAGACCCCCGTAGTCCCAATGGTTATGGAAGTGAGTATGGGTAACAGAGTATGCGAGATAAACCAGAGGAATAGTAAGTATAGTCTCGTTCTGCACCATGCATGGACCTCCAGGCATCACAGAGATCCAAATGAGTGATCAGCTGTCCAAACTTGCCTGGGTTCATAGAGGCTTGGCTCCCTCTCCCTGTCCTATCCAGATCCGAAAATACATAGTTAAAATCTCCTCCAATTTGCAACTTTCCTGCTGGTGGGATTGTGCAGCCTCCAGAATCTCAGTTAGTATTTCCCCTATAAGGGAGGACAGAATATAGACATTAATAATTGTAAATAGCAATTTTTAAGGTCCCAGTCAAGATGAGGAACTTACCCCCTGGATCACTAAATTGCAAAATTAACTGGAAGGCACAATTCTGAGAGAAGAGGGTAACCACCCCCCTCCCGTGGGAGAGGTTCACCACGAAGGCATGCAGGAACTCAACCAGAAATGATTCCAGGCAAGTGGGATTCCTATAGGAAGATAATGTCAGCCTTCTCCCTTCTCAGTTGATCGAGCACCCATCTGCACTTTACAGGACTGTGGAGGCCTCTCACGTTCCATGAGATGAGCCAAACCATAATCTGTCAGTGAGGCTTCCACTACTGCATCAACTCAATAGTTGGGAGCTATGATCCATGTAAAGCAGGACGTGCAGAGCATCTTCCCATGGTGTGTTATGCTGTCATGTACAACTTACCCCCTCTCCCTCACCCTGGATAATCCTCCCTCTTCCTCACTAGCCCCTCCCCTCCCAATACTCCCCCACCCCTTTACCTATGGTCCTACTCAGTAAGGGTGGATACTTCTGGAAATAATCAAGAGAAAACCAGATTGGCATTAAGAATTCTATAGTGGAGGGTGCCAGTGTCACGGGACTGGTTAATGGTCTTCGTTATAAAGCATATGAGGACAGACTTAAGGACCTTAATATGTATACTTTAAAGGTAAGACAGAACAGAGGTGATATGATTGAGACATTTAAATACCTCCGTGGCATAAATGCACAGAAGGAGAGCCTCTTTCAATTGAAAGCAAGTTCTGCTATGAGTGGACATAGGGTATAGACTCAGGAGTAATATGCGGAAATATTTCTTTACGGAAAGAGTGGTAGATGCATGGAATAGTCTCCCAGTGGAGGAGGTAGAGATGAGGACAGTATCTAAATTCATAAAAGCATGGGACAAACACAGAGGTTCTCTAAAGGGAAAAATTGGACTCTTGTAGTGGGTGATATGGAAGGACAGACTAGATAGACCATGTGGTCTTTTTCTGTCCTCATGTTTCTATCCCCTTTAACCCAGTATATTCTTACAAAGATGCCATCTCTTACACAAGGTCGCCCTACAGTCCATGTTAATCCAGACCCAATCAAGGTTTCTTAACCCCCAACCCACAGTTTAGCAACTAAGACCAACAGTTAAAAATGGGGTTGTGGCCCTTACTGTCAAGACAGGCTGTGTTGGGCAGTCAGTCCATAAGAACTAAAGCTGCGCAGATTACCCTGCAGGATCCACCTGCCCTTGCAATATTGATAAATAGCATATCTTAAGGTAAATGCAAAACAATAGGACTATTTAACTGAGCCTCCTTGGATAGAGTGAGGAGGAGTGTGTACTCAATAATAAATCACGGGAGAAAGTGCATGTGACAAGAAAGGGCATACAGAAAAAGCAGAGAAAAACATTCCCAAGCTGAATCAAGGAGGTTTAGTAGTATCCATATCAAAGATCTAGACAGTCCTCTGAAGCATTCTAAAGATATCGTCAGGCTAAAGTCAACTGGCACAGTTTTGGGGTTGAAGCTTACTAATCCCAATGCTTTCTGGGCTGACTTGGGGTGCATCTCTCTCTGTTTTGTAGAAAGTCCACCATTTCAAGGCAGTCAGCAAGCTCAACAATCCTATGTTGGGTATTATCTCATTCGAAAAACAAGGCGAAGGGGAATCTCCATCGATTTATTTAATAGATCTCACTTGCAACAGTTGGGTCAGAGGTTTGAAATGCTTCCTCTGCTCAAGTGTGTACTGAGAGAGATCCTGAAATACCTGAATTCCCTGTCCCTGAAACGCAAACAATCTTTTCCCCCTAAGTCTGTGAAGAAGTTGGATTTTGTCCTCTAAAGAATGGAAAGATGCTATGATGGGGTGGGAGCCAGAACTGTCTTTGGGCCCAAGGCTGTGCGATGCACTCTCTCTATCTTAACTGGACCAGTAGCTCCCTGGATGCAGAAGGCGTATAGTTGTTGGATTCATTCTTTTGGTATTCTCCTTACTTCCAGCATGCTCTGGGATGCCCAAGACTCCCTCTGCCGATTTTCAAGGTCATTATGCTGTTCTTTTAAGTCTTTGGTGAGCAGATCGAGTTTATGGATTTTAGATTGAAAAATAGCTGTCACATCTATCTTTCGTTCAGAGTGACACGGTCATCCAGGGATTTGATATCAGTCTTTGTATCACTCACTGCTTTGGAGAAGGTCAGACGAAAGAGCTTAAGTTCATGTGAGATCTCCAAAAGGTCTGCTTTCATGGCCAGTGAGGAAGAAGCAGTGAAGCCCTCAGAAATGGAGATAGGGCCCCAAGCTGGATCCGGAGACGGCATGACTGGTTGCTGGTTCAGCATTGCGGGAGAACAGAGATAAAGCAGCAGCATACAATCCCTTCTAGGCCATGATAGGCTCTTTTCTTGCTTCTTCACCCCTATTAGCTGCATAGAGATGCCTCCTGCTCTCTGCTGCTGGGACTTATGATCTCCAATGAGCACCATGGTGACATCGACCCTCCAGGAGAGGCAAGAGTGTAAATGATGGCAAACCTTAACTGTTCTCTATTCTCTTTTCCTCTTACTTTTATTTTGTTCTCCCCCTCTTCCTTTTATTCAGATATTGATGTTTTATCTGATTTTATTAGGTTTTCTTCTTTTCCCTCTTTGTTGAATGTTCCTTTTTAGTCACTTTTCCTTCCTCCTTCTTTCTCCTGTCTCAGCAGTTTAATTTGCCTGTCATTGCTTTCAGTGTTCCTAGACCCTCCTGTCTTCATGAAGAAGCATGCATGTGCAGTTACCTGGGAGTGCCACCTCCCCCACGTTCCAGGGCCTTTCGCCCATAAGGCTGTTGATATCTGACAGGCCTTTATGTGTGCTGAGCTCACCACCAGCAAATAGGGTCTGCCCCGATCCTCATGCCATCTCTGTTCCACTCCCCTGGTGATCAACATGTGCCAGAAGGCTGCCGACAATGCTGAAGCTATGTGGAAATCAGGGGGGAGTGGCGTCTTGAGCGAAGGAAGGTTAGGCAGTCAACAGCACAGTACAGGGCCATGGGAGGCCACAAAATCTGGCAATGTACAGCTGACCACATGCCACAGGTGTCAGCGGCCATGGCTCTCTTCTGAAGCGGCTAGTCACTGCCAGAGTGGTGGAAGCCATGAGCACAGTATTGTAAATTTGGGGGAACCAGCAACCAAGGAGTGAGGCACAAATGAATGGGGCAGTCAGCGACTTTGAACAAGTGCAGGCTGAGACTTCTGAGGGTGGGCTATAATCATAAGGCCTGATCAAAGGGCCATTGCTCCAATGGTGACATTGGGTAAGTGGGCTGTTAGTCGATCATCTGCTGAGCAGCATATTTAAGGAGTCCCAGTAGTTAGGGGAACATGTTGGATCTGAATTTAAAGTCAGCGAAAGGCACAGGATGCAAAAACAACCACTAAAAAAATTAAACGGTCAGAAGTTCTGGTCTTATGCTGCCATCCTGTGTGGGCAGATGAGTGCCCTCCCTCTGGATGTTTTAAAGCCAAAAAACCACTTTCCTGTTGCCTATTAATGCCTGCAGCAGGTCTAAATGTGTATGTGTTTGCAGACATCCCTTTCATTCCTGAAATTGAATGGAAACGCCTCCACCAAACCCCCTTGCCTACTTGGACATCCCTGCACTGGAGACATCTGTAAACATCAGTTATGGAATGGCTTCGGAGATGTCTCCATGATTTCAATGTCCACATGCATGTTTTTGGATGTCCAAATCATGACTAAGACTTTTCAAATGATCCCCTAAGTACATAACTTTGCACTTGTCCATATTAAATTAAATTTGTCATTTGGACATCCGGTCTTCCAATTTATCAAGGTCCTCTTGCAATTCTTCACATGTAACACCAAGAGGGGCTTTTACTGCTGGGACGAAATCTACACTTGTAAGTATTTACCTGCTGGGAAATTCTCTAAATCTTGGGAATTATTTGGGTTAATGCTGATACAATATGTATATTTTAAAAATTCAGTGTTTTAGTTATGTTAGTTAGGGCATACAAAAAACAAGTCATCTTTCATAAAATTAAAGGCCATTAAGGTTTATTATTACAAGACATTTTTCAGTTAATGTTTTTCCCTTCTACCCATCACACGCATAATCCTTGATTTATAGCCTCCAAAACCAGTTAAGGGGAAGGGAGTGATCTCATTCACTTTCAGGTTTAACTGATTATCTTAAGCAAGTTATTAGGCCTTGGGGGTAGATTTATGAAGTCCTTGCAATTTACCTTGAGGCGAAAACTAAAAGTCCCTTATACTTATTAGGTATAATTGTATTGGTTCAAGTATCCCTTTTCCCCTAGCAGCTTTAAACAACTGAAGAACTTTAAATAGATAAAAACAATATTTAAATCTTATGATACAGATAGCAGCCCAGCAGTGAGATGGGGGTTATCCAGTCTTTTGTACTGTTACATGTATAATTTTTTCCAGTTGTTGAGAGATCTCATGTGTGCACAAGGTGCAAAGAACTCTTTGCTCTCAGGAAATGAGTCCAATCTCTGGAGGCTAGAGTAGCAGACTTGGAGCAGCTGAGGCAGAGAGACAGGTTTATAGGTGATACCTACAGGGATTTTATAGAGATATCCTACCTCCAGACTGGCAACCTTTCTGCTGCAGGAGCAGAGAGGTCACATTGGATGACAGCATCAACTTGATGTGGCAGGAATCAATCCTATAGCCAGGGGCGGCCCAAGGGAGTTGCGGGGCCTCATGTGCATAAGGGGCCTAATTTGCATAAATATTTGCATAATGTTACTATACACTAACTTTTAGCAAACATGCCTCTTAATGAGTGTACGGATAAAGAAAGACTAAAATATTTCAAGATTACTATAATCCAGTGCCAACCGCCAGGCACATTAGGAACTACTACAAACACTGACCATTTAGAACCCATAGCAAACCCGCCGTATCCTAACAGCACTACCAGGACTCACAAAAGCACCAGACCCTACCTATCAAAAGGAAACACTGCAAATATTAAACCAATACATTTCAGAGAATAACAATACATGACCTACTGGGGAAAGAGAACAAGTGGCAATGTCAAATAGGAATTACATAAACAGAATACCTCAGCTCAATTACACATGCAGAACATAGACCATCACCAAACAAGGAATCACAATTTAGAAATAGCAAGACAATAATTAAACTGGGAACCCCAAAAGCCAAACTTGGAATGTACAACAACACTGTAGAAATAAATCTATAAATTAATTTCCTCTTATACTAAACAAAGCACAGACGTTAATGATGCACATTTCCCAGAGCTGACATATTCCAGTTAATAAATTCAAAATAAAGAAATATTTTTCTACCTTTTGTGCATTTTTTTTCAGTTGCAATTGCTCCAGCCACTTTCTTCTGGTTTCTTCTTGTCTTCTGCTAACTCTCCATCGTCTGCTGTCCATTTGTCCTTTCTTCTCTCTTCTATTTTTTTTCCATTCTCTCTCTATATCTGCTTTAACATACTGATCTTTCTCCTTTTGCTCTTTCCTCATTCCTATTTCATCCACTCAAATTTTACACCTCCATCCTCAATCCCCACTTACTCTCCCAATATCCGGCCAATTGTAGATTTGTCTTCCCTCCCACACAAAATATTTTCCCTCTATATGTCACTCTCCCAGCTCCATCCCATTCTAATCCTCCCCCAATATTAGCTCCCTTCTAGTTCCAGCCCCTCCCAGCATCCGCTCCCTTCTAGTCCCCACATCAGCCCATTTCCCGTCCTAGCCCCCCATAAGCCCATTTCCAGTCCTAGCCCCCCATAAGCCCATTTTCAATCCTATCCTAGTCCCACCATCAGCCCATTTCCAGTCCTAGCTCCCCCATCCATTTCCAGTCCTATCCGAGTCCCTCAATCAGCTCATTTCCAATCCCAGCCCCCATCAGCCCATTTCTATTCTTTCCTAGCCCCACCATCAGCCCATGTCAAATCTTAGCTCCCCTCCACTCAGCCCATTTCCAATCCAAGCCCCCCATGAGCCTACTTCCAATTCTAGCCCCTCCATGAGTCCATTTCAATCCAAGCGCCCACCACAGCCCATTTCCAATCTTAGCACCCCCAAAAGCCCATTTCCAGTCCTATCCTAGCCCCTACATCAGCCCATTTCCTGTCCTACCCCCCCACTCAGCACTTTTCCAGTCCTAGCTCCCTCCCCTCACAGCCCATTTTCATTCCAAGCCCCCTCCCCATCAGCTATTTGTAGTTCAAGCCCCCTTCCACTTAGCCCACTTCCATTCCAAGCCCCCGTCCCCATCAGCTATTTGCAGTTCAAGCCCTCCTTCCACTCAGCCAATTTCCAGTCCTAGCAACACCCTCCCAGTCTAATACCTGTCCTAGCCCCCCCATAGCCCATTACCAGTCCTAAGCCCCCTATCAGCCCATTTCCAGTCCTAAGCCCCCATCAGCCCATTACCAGTCCTAAGCCCCCCATAGCCCATTACCAGTCCTAACCCCCATCAGCCCACTTCCAGTCCTAACCCTCCCATCAGCCCACTTCCAGTCCTAACCCCCCATCAGCCCATTTCCAGTCCTAACCCCCCATAGCCTATTACTAATCCTAATCCCCCCATCAGCCCATTTCCAGTCTTAGCTCCCCCCATAGCCTATTACCAATCCTAAGCCCCCATCAGCCCATTTCCAGTCCTAAGCCCCCCATCACACATTACGTGTCATAACCCCCCATCAGCCCACTTCCAGTCCTAACCCCCCTCAGCCCATTTCCAGTCTTAGCCCCCCCATAGCCCATTACGTCCTAACCCCCCCATCAGCCCATTTCCAGTCTTAGCAACCCCCATCAGCCCATTTCCAGTCTTATCCCCCATCAGCCTATTACCAGTCCTACCCCCCATCAGCCCATTTCAAGTCCTAGCCCCCCATAACCCATTACTAGTCCTACCCCCCTATCAGCCCACTTCCAGTCTTAGCCCCCCCCCCATAGCCCATTACTAGTCCTAACCCCCCCATCAGCCCACTTCCAATCTTTGCCCCCCCCCCCCCATAGCCCATTACCAGGCCTAACCCCCCTCCTCCCATCAGCCGAAATAGATAAAAAAGCAAACCGGCTGCTGCTACAGCTGCCACTATGTCCGTGGCAGCAGCAGAATCAAGCGTCCCGCCGCTGGGCCCCCCCTCCCCGGCAAAGCCTCCTTGCAGCATCAGCTCCGGACGGAGTCCCAAAGCGCGGGCTTTCCGAGCCGCGAGAGTTTCTCTTTCTCACGTGGCTCTGTTAATCCCGCCGGGGCTGATGGGATTTCCCATCAGCCCCGGCAGGCTTAACAGAGCCGCGAGAGGTCAGAGAAGCTCTCCCTTCGCGGCTCTGAAAGCCTGTGCTTTGGGACTCCAGAGCTGATGCTGCAAGAAGGCTTTGCCGGGCAGGGGGGGCCCCACGGCGGGACGCTTGATTCTGCCGCTGCCACGGCGGCAGCAGCAGCAGCAGCCGGTTTGCTTTTTTTTTTCATCTGTTAGGGCTTATGTAGAATGTTTTTTGCACGGGTCCCCCTGAAACGCGGGGCCCTGTTCAAAAAACATTCTTGCTCAATGGACGGGCCGGCCCTGCCTATAGCTAGGACCTGTCCTCCAAGTCATGTAATACCCTCTCTCACCAAAGACGTGTCTCCAGAGATACGTGCCCATGAGAGAAGGGTTAGGATGGCCATTATAGTTGGTGATTAGATCATTAGACATGAAGGTAACTGGGTGGCTGGTTGATGTGAGGATTACTTGGTAACATGCCTGCCTGACATAAAGCTAGAGGACCTCATGCGCCATATAGATAAAGTTTTAGATATTATAGGGGAGGAGCCTGCTATCTTGATACATGTTGGTACTGATGACATAGGAAAGTATGGGAGAGAGGTTCTGAAACAGGCTGTTGGTATTAACCTTTAAAAAGGAGAGAGAACAGCTTTTAAACTAGAAAATGGGGAAAGCTGACAGTCACACAAGAGCGCATGGAGTTGGGAGTACCCATGGGCAAGAGAACTGAGAGTCTGGCTGGGTTGGCCCAAAAAAAAAGAGAGCTGGGAAGCCATCAGAGGCATGGGGGCAGGAGGCATTGGGGCTTTGGGTTGGGCAGCCACAGTGATATTTAGGCCTGGTTATGGCCTATTAAAGGAGATGGAGCTGGCCTTAAAGGAGCAGGGGGCCCTTTATCCAGCTGAAATGGTCACGGTAATTTGAGGGGTGGGGGCATTGGCAGTATCAGATTATCAAAAGGTACCTGGAGAGGTAGACAAGTGATAAGGGAGCCATAAAAATTAAAATAAATTTATTTAAAGAAGCTGTTTTTGCTGCAGTTCACAGCGTTATATGAAAAGGAGGGGTCAGACTTCCCAAGGCTCTGGGAAAGCACCAGAACCTCAGTTTTGATTAAAAACAACTAATTTCAGGTTGAGAGGCTCTACAAAGTCTGTATTAATTATACAATTTAAAGTTTTAATCCAGAGAATACTCGGATGTAAAGGCATGAGGTAGCTGGTGAGTAGGCTGGGGAGGGATCTCCCTGAAGAGCCTTTAGTGAGCTCGCTGCAGGCAGGAAGAAAAAGGTTCATGACATAGTTTTATAACAATCAGTGCCTGTGGATTTAAAGCCACAGTACAGAACATAGCTAAAAACTACTGTAGGATTAAGGCTGTCAGGGTGGACATTTCTACTAATTATGCAGATTTATATCAATTTGGAGAGTCTCACACTATTTCTGCAAAGCTGCAGTAGAAGAACACTTCTGGAGCTGAGCTTGGAATGTTGGTGCTAAGCAGAGAAATGACAGTTGGGGCTGGCAAGTAGATTGGTGTGGACATGTGTGCTGTGCTGGGTGTCTTTGAGGTGGAAAAAGTGTTAGGATTGTAATGCTTTCCTTCAGAATAGAGTTGGAAAGTGTTTGGTAGTTTGTTTAAGAATAAAGATTTAAAGCTGTGGAGAAGTTTGGAGGTGTTTAAGTTTCTTTCAGGGTGCTGTGAGAGAAGCACTGATTCTGTTTATGGAAGAAGCTATTTAAGCTAATTTAATTTCAGACTTTGAAGTGTATAAAGAGAGTCTGATAAAGGAAAGATAAAAAGAAATCCTGTTCTGAGAGAGAACTGGGAAAGGGTGAGGGGATGGTGGGAGGGGGGGGGGGGTGTGGAGAGACTGTGATTGGTGAGAGGTTCAGTTGAGAAACTCTGGTGAAAATCTTTCTCTGCAGACAGGCAGGGGGATGCAGGCACACTCTGTAGGTGTTGTCCCCCAATGGCACCTGTGTGCTAGGTTCTCCCCTAGCTTAGAAAAATTTATTAGATGTCTCTAAGCATGTACACACCTTCCTACCCGAATCCCCAGGATAATCAGTTTTTTTTCTTCACCGGAGACCGTATCACCACGGCTGTCCTCCTCTCCATCAGGCTCCTCTGTTTTCTCCATGTTTATTTTAGCTAACTGCATTGTTTTCATTGATTTTTCCACCTCTGGTTTTGGTTTATTTTGTGGAGTTTGTTTTTCCAGTGCTCCTGCTTCTTCAATACAATTTTTTTCAGTCAGGAAGGCTCTGGTGCTAGCCGGGCCTTAAAGCCCCCACCCACCCTCCAAACTGTGAGGTATTGCTAAATTAAAAATAAAATAAAATAAAAAAGGTACTGACCATAACAGGAGCATAACAGGAGCTTCTCTCACTTAGCTCCTTCCTCCCCTTTTTTAAGTAGAAGTTTCAACTTGATATGTCATTGTAGCAGCCTGCAGTAAGCTCTATCTCAGACCAGGCACGATCAGGACCATCTAGAGCAGCCATGTGTCCAGAGGCAGACCACTTACCAACAACGGCTATCTCACAACCCACCCAGAGTCCACAGATTCAGGCTGGGGGCTCTACTCCTTCACTTCCACAGCTCCTAAAAGCTCATGTGGACAAGGGGACAGCTGGAGGCAAGGTTAGGACTAAGACTAAGCATCATAAACAATCTACCACAGACAGAGTGGGCTTGGAAAGTAAAGCAACAAAGTGTCCTCTTCTGCCAGATCAGTCAGAAATAGGGGAATCCCCTCTGAGAGACAAGAGGAGCTCCCCCTCCTTACAGGAACCAAGCATATAGACAGTAGGAGCAGGTCTTAACTCATCCCTCCTGTCTTTACTCTGCAAGTTTGTCCAAGACAGCACACTCATTCTGAACACTACCCAGGCTGACTCAGAAGTCCTTGCACTTAGCACACCAATGGGTGCACTCATAGACCCCAGATGTCAGGAACACCCGCGGTCACAGTCTGTTGTGCAGTGGCGCACTCCCACTCCATTGGAAGATGACACAAGTTCCCTATTCTGTGTTCCTTACACATATTCTACCTACAGATTGGATGATGACTTCCCAGAGCCCATCAGAAGAAATAG
Source organism: Ichthyophis bannanicus (assembly GCA_033557465.1). Taxonomy (NCBI): domain Eukaryota; kingdom Metazoa; phylum Chordata; class Amphibia; order Gymnophiona; family Ichthyophiidae; genus Ichthyophis; species Ichthyophis bannanicus. Next base: position 509,761,677 of record CM066031.1, on the reverse strand, counting down.
TAGAGGATCTTTCCTACCCAAAATTCATACAAAAAATGTCCAAAGCCTTAACTCTGAGTGATTCTCAAACTCATACTAACAAGTGTGATACCTGTAGTGTACCCAAGTAGGTTCTAGCTCTACCAGTTCATCAGATTCTTCAAGATCTCCCAACCTCCATCTGGAAAAACCCCACTTCGGTATATGCTACCTTCCAACATCTTGACCTTAAATATAAAGTGCTGCTGGTGCCAGGGTTTGACCTTCAGCAACTGCCTCATCAGTCAGTAGTCTCTGAGGCCATCCTAAAATATCAGAAATATCTAAATTGGCTTCTCAGACACTACCCAGTAAGGAACAACATATGTTCAATGCTCTCGGCTGCAAGTCATATCAAAGCAGCCTTCTTGCCATGAGAGTTTTAGCACACCAGCTCCAGATCCTTCATTACCACCATAATCTCCTCCTACAATTGGGTAACACTCAGACTTTGTCGCTTCAAGAGCAGGCTCAACTCCTCCCTAACCTACATGAGTCTCTCTACCATATCATCTGTCCAACGTCCAACTCCTTTGACTCAATGGCACATTGCGCCACCACAGCTATTTTCGCAAGGTGCATGGCTTGGCTTCAGGTTTCTGGACTCAGAGAAGACCTTTACGATCAGTTGGTGGATGCACAATGTCAAGGAAATAGCCTGTTTGGATCCAAGGAGCAGGAGGCTGTTTCTAAGGTCAAGAATCATTTCTCTACTGTGAGATGATGACCCATCCAAAGGAGACACCCTTGCAGACCAGGTGCTCCCAACTAACTCAGTATTGGAGGGTCTTACATTATCAATACTTCCAGCATTTCTATCCTCGATGGAAATATCAATACTATTCTAGCCAATCATCACAAAGACCCCCTGCTTCCACTTACCCTCAATGTTCCAGACAGCAGGACAGTAAACAACCTGCTAATGCTACTCCACCCCCAAACCTACTCTCAGTTTTTGACTACCTATCGGTATCAGGATTCAGCACTTCAGAGAGGCCTGGCATTCCATAACTTTGGATTGATGGGTACTCGAGATAATAGAGAGGGGTTACAAAATCAACTTCCTGAAACTTCCAAGCCCTCATACCTGCTCCATCATGTCCATACCTTTAGCTCATCCCTTGCAGATCCTGGAGCAAGAAGTCAAAGAGTTATTCAGAAATCGAGCTATCGAAGAAGTTCCCTATGATCAGCGTGACCAGGGCTTCTACTCGCATTTCTTCCTGATTCAAAGAAAGACAGGTGGGTTACATCCCATCCTGGACCTCTGGAACCTCAACCTCTACATCAAGTGGGAGAAATTCAAGGTGAGCTCCCTCAGTATATCCTTCCCCTGCTGAGCCAGAGTGACTGGCTGGCCTCTCTGGACCTGAAAGGTGCCCACACTCACATGCCAGACAATGGAAATACCTTTGCTTCAAATTCAAGCATTAGCATTACTAGTATAAAGTACTCCCTTTTGACCTGTCCACTGCACCCTGAACATTCACAAAATGTCTGGCAGTAGTGGCTAGCCATCTTCAATGCCAGGGACACTATGTGTACCCCTGTTTGGATGATAGGCTAATATCAGGGTCCTTTATGGTGACAATATACCAAGCAGTTCAAGACACCATAGTCCTCCTTCAGGCCTTGGGCTTTGTGATAAATAAAAAAAAATCAGAACTGGAACCTCAGTAGACTCTGTGTTTTATTGGGGCACAAAACACTTTAAAAGCAAGAGCCTTCCTTACTCTGGACAGGCAGAAGTTTTTACAGCATCTCAGCAACAGGTTAATGCATTTCCAAACTATGATTGCTGCAACCTCCTTCAGTTATGGGTCATATAGCAGCGTTGGTCCATGTAGTTCAGCTTACAAGATTGTAAATGCGCTCACTTCAATGGCACCTCAGAATGCATTGAAATTGGCATGCACAGTCCTTATGCACGAAAATTCCCTTAAGAGTAGTAATGATCCTCTAACTGCACAACAATTTACATTGGTTGACCATCTCTTCCCTTTCAGTGGGTTGCCTGTTTCAACTAAAAATGCATCAGCTCTTCCTTAGGATGTATGCATCCCGCAATGGTTGAACACATCTCCTACACCTATCCACACAGGGACTCTGGTCTATCCGAGAGCAATCCTTCACATCAATGTTTTGGAGCTTCGTGCAGTCCACTACACCCTGTGAGTCTTCCATCACTGGGCCAGTAAAAAGATAATTTTGATACAAACAGACAGTCAAGTATCCATGTTCTACATCAACAGGGAGGTATAGGCTCTTTTAGACATCACAAGGTCACACACCTCTGGCTCTTTGAGTTCTCCATAAACACTTTGTTTCAAGCAACTTACCTGCTGGGAGCTCAGAAAAGTCTTGGTAGTCTTGAAGAACTACCAAAAGAGACTGCTACAACTGGAAGTAGATCTATACTTCTGAGTATAATCTTCTGGTATAAACTCTAAATCTTGGGATAAAAGTGACTTCGTGGGCTTAAAGCTGATACATCTGTGTATTTTAGAATTTGCTGAGTCAGTCAGGTCTTAATACAACCAGTGAGCTTTGTATTTAAGTCAAAGCAGAGTATAACTTAGCACAGAACATAAAATAAGAGTAAATAGACTGAAATTTGTTTCTAGAGAGCTTTTCATTTCAATCAAATCAGAGTATAGCTTAGCATACAAGTAGAATAGTCTCTGAGTAGAAAGAAAAATAAACTTGGTTTTAGTGACCTTTACAAAGAGCCCTTCCAATTAGGATGCAAAAGATCTGTGAAGTTGTCTTAAATAGGTTTTAAAGGCAAGTGATAGATCAAAGGGGCAATTTAAAAGGCCCCTTCTATCAAACCAAGGGCTGTGTGAATCATCCAGGAAATTGGTAAGCCTTTACCTTATAACCACAGAACAGGGAACTGTGAGCAGCCAACATTTAATAAGTCTTCTTTCCCTCCCTCCCTCCCTGACTCCCACCTACCCATGGGATAATCAGAGCTTTATAGGTGCTTAAACATCTTAAAGTGAAGGAGGTGCCTATATTCACTCTTAAGTGCAGCTGTTTATCCGCATCAGGCATACATTAAGGACCTCAGAGTAATTTATCTTGAAATTAACAAAGTCCATTAGATGTATTAGGTATCGTTTTATTAGTATAAGTATCCCCAGCAAAACTAAGTAAGTAAATATCTTAAATACCTAAACACAGCCTTAAAACTAAGATGCAGACAACAGTCCAGCAGTGAGATGGGTTCTTTCCAGTCTTTTGCATTGAGTGCCACATGTATGATTTTCTCCCAGTTGGTGTGGAGTCTTATGTGTGCACTAGGTACAAATAGCTCTTTGCTCTCAGGGAACGAGTCAGATCTCTGGAGGCTAGAGTAGCAGACTCGGAGGAAATTTATTTATTTATTTAGCCATATTTATATACCGCTTTTCAGCAGGTTAAAGCGGTTACAACAAACAAGGAGATGGTACAATGGATGGATACAAGGGAGGGGGGGATACCATCATAATACATAAGACATAAGACAGATAGGTACATAGACGAGTCCTAAAGGGATGTAGTACTGAAGTCCCACCTCCAGTCTGGCAGCATACCTGTTGCCATGGAGGAGAGAGGTCATGTGATAGGAGAGCATCACCCTGGTGTGGCAGGAAGTGATCTTGTAGCTAGGACCTGTCCTCCAGGTGATGTAAAACCCTCTCGCAACAAGGAGGTAACTCCAGAGCCATATCCCCATGAGGGAAGGGTTAGGACAGCCATTATAGTTGGTGATTAGATCATTAGGCATGTTGACAGCTGCGTGGCTGGTGGATGTGAGAATTTCCTGGTAACATGCCTGCCTGGTGCGAAGGTAGTGGACCTCACACACCACCTAGACAAGGTCTTAGATAGTGCTGGAGGAGTCTGCTGTCTTGGTACCAATGACATAGGAAAGTGTGGTAGGGAGGTCTAGAGGCCAAATTTAGACTTTTAGGTAGGAAGTTGAAATCCAGAACTTCCAGGGTAGCATTCTCCAAAATGCTTCCCATTCTACATGCAGGACCCAAAAGGTAGGCAGTGTTCTGCAGTCTCAATGTGTGGATGAGACGATGATGCAAGGAAAGGGGGTTTGGATTTGTTAGGAACTGGGCAACATTCTGGGGAAAGGAGGGCTTTTTCAAAGGGATGGGCTCCACCTTAACTGGGATGAAACCAGGCTTCTGGCATTAACCTTTAAGAAGGACAGAGAGAACAGCTTTTAAACTAGGTAATAGGGGCAAGCCGACAGTCACCCAAAAGCACATAGTTCAGAACAATGTTTCCTTGAAGAATACTAGCAAAAGATTGAAGTTAGGGCATATCAATAGAGAGGTTCCAGGAGACAAAAGTAACCCATATGCCCTTAAGTACAGAGCAGACAGAGCTTAAAGATTCCAAATTAGTCCTGCCTACCAATAACCAGATCAATATGAATAAAATACAGCCTCTAAAATGCTTGTATGCAAATGATAGAAGTCTAAAAAATAAGATGGGAGAGTTAGAATATATAGCACTACATGAGAGGTGTCTTAATGGTGGAAGGAGGACAACCATTAAGACACTGATACTGGGGTACATACTATAGATAAAGCAGATCAAATTGGTAGAGGAGTTGTACTCTGTTAGAGAGGCATTGAGTCACAAAGGATTAAAGTTTTACAGGAAATAAAATATACTGTAGAACCTCTATGAATTGAAATTCTATATAAGAAGGGGACGATAATAGCAGAAGGTGTGTACTATCAACCGCCTAGCCAGAATGAACAAATGGTTCATAAAATGCTCAAAGAAATCAGGGAAGCTAATAAAAGTTATAGCACAGTAATAATAATGGGTGATTTCAATTACCTTTGTACTGACTGGGTCAGTGTCACGGCAGGGCATGCTAGGGAGATACAATTTCTAGATGAATTAAATGATTGCTTCTTGGAGAAGCTGATTCATGAACTGAAAAGGGGGGAAGCAATTTTGGACTTAGTCTTTAGTGGAACACAAGATCTGGTGCAAGAGATAAGCGTGTTGGGGTCACTTGGCAATAGTGATCACAGCATGATCATGTTTGATTTCATAAATGAAAGAAGGATGGCAAGGAAATCCACAGTATAAGAACATAAGAACATAAGATATGCCATACTGGGTCAGACCAAGGTCCATCAAGCCCAGTATTCTGTTTCCAACAGTGGCCAATCTAGGTCATATGTACCTAGCAGTTTCCCCAGGGACACAGGTTCCACAATGCTTGTATTGGTTCAAGCATTGATATCCTGGGTCCCTTCTTAATAATGGCTTATGGACCTTTCCTCCAGGAACTTGTCCAAACCTTTTTTAAATCCAGCTACACTAACAGCCTTTACTACATCCTCCGGTAACAAATTCCAGAGTTTGATTACACGTTGAGTGAAAAAATATTTTCTCTTATTAGTCTTAAATAGTTTACCCTGTAGCTTCATTGCATGTCCCCTAGTCTTTCTATATTCTGATAAGGTAAACAATCGATCTACGTTTACCCGTTCTACTCCGCTCATTAATTTATAGACTTCTATCATATCTACCCTCAGCCGTCTCTTTTCCAGGTTAAAGAGCCCTAACCTTTTTAGCCTTTCTTCATAGGAGTATCCTTCCATCCCCTTTACCATTTTGGTGGCTCTTCTCTGAACCTTTTCTAATAACTCTATATCCTTTTTAAGATACGGCGACCAGAATTGCACACAATATTCAAGGTGCGGTCTCACCATGGAATGATATAGAGGCATTATAATATCCTTTGTTTTATTTTCCATTCCTTTCCTTATCATACCTAGCATTCTATTTGCTCTCTTGGCCGCCGCTGCACACTGGGCCGAGGGTTTTAACATGGTATCCACAATGACGCCTAAATCTTTTTCCTGGGTGGTGGTTCCTAATGTGGAACCTTGCATCGTGTAACCATAGTTTGGGTTGTTCTTCCCTACGTGCATAACCTTGCAGTTGTCCACATTAAATTTCATCTGCCATTTTGATGCCCAGTCTTCCAATTTATCAAGATCCTCTTGCAATTTTCCACAATCCTCTTGGGTTTTAACAGCTTTAAATAGTTTTGTGTCATCTGCAAATTTGATAACCTCACTCGTTATTCCACTTTCCAGGTCATTTATGAATATGTCAAAAAGCAGCGGACCCAGCACAGATCCCTGGGGTACACCACTATTCACCTTTCTCCATTGGGAAAATTGGCCATTTAGCCCTACCCTCTGCTTTCTATCTTTTAACCAGTTCCTGATCCACAATAGTACACTGCGTCCTATCCCATGACTCTTTAGTTTTGCCAAAAGTCTCTCATGAGGGACCTTGTCAAAGGCTTTCTGAAAGTCCAGATACACAATTTCAACCGACTCACCTTTGTGCACCTGATTATTCACTCCTTCAAAAAAACATAACAGATTAGTAAGACAAGATCTTCCTTGTCTAAAGCCATGTTGGCTGTCTCTCATTAGTTCATGACTATCTACATGCTGAGTAATTTTATTCTTTATGATGGTTTCTATCATTTTTCCCGGTATTGACGTCAGGCTCACCGGTTTGTAGTTTCCCGGATCACCCCTGGAACCCTTTTTAAAAATTGGTGTTACATTGGCGATCCTCGAATCTTCAGGTATTAGAGATGATTTTAATGATAGTTCACAAATTACTAATAGCAGGTCTGCAATCTCATATTTCAGTTCTTTCAATACCCTTGGATGTATACCATCTGGCCCAGGTGATTTGCTACTCTTCAGCTTATCTAATAGTTGTAATACATCTTCTCGATGTATCGATATTTCCTTCAATTCTTCTGCACCTTTAAATACCACTTCAGTCATGGGTAACATCCCTACATCTTCCTCAGTAAAGACTGAAGCAAAGAATTCGTTCAGTCTCTCTGCTAACGCCTTGTCGCCTCTTAGTGCTCCTTTAACCCCTTTATCATCTAACTGACCAACTGACTCTCTCACTGGTTTTTTGCTACGAATGTACTTGAAAAGGTCTTTACTTTGCGTTTTTGCTTCTGCAGCATGCTTCTTCTCAAATTCTCCCTTTGCCTGCCTTATCAATGCCTTGCATTTGACTTGCCAGTGCTTGTGCTGTTTCCAGGTTTCGTCGTTTGGCTCTTTTTTCCATTTCCTGAAAGATGCTTTTTTGGCAACAACAGCCTCTCTGACCTCAACTTTAAACCATGCTGGCAGTTTTTTGGACTTCTTTCCACTTTTCTTAAAGCGTGGAATACAGCTGGTCTGGGTTTCCAAGATAGTATTTTTCAACAACAGCCAAGCCTGATGTACGTCTTTAACCTTTGCAACTGCTCCTTTTAGTTTTTTCTTGACTGTTTTCCTCATTTTATCATAGTCTCCCTTTCGAAAGTTAAAAGGTAGTACTGTGGATTTTCTTACTATCCCTCCTCCACTAATTAAATCAAAGGCGATCATGCTATGATCACTATTGCCAAGTGGCCCCAACAACCTTATCTCTTGCACTAGATCTGGTGTTCCACTAAGGATTAGGTCTAATATGGCTTCCCCTCTGGTCGGTTCATGAACCAGCTGCTCCAAGAAGCAGTCATTTATTTCATCTAGGAACTTTATCTCCCTAGCATGTCCTGACGTGACACTGACCCAGTCGATACCGGGGTAGTTGAAATCACCCATTATTATTACTGTGCTGTAACTTTTGTTAGCTTCCTTGATTTCTTTGAGCATTTCATCATCCATTTGGTCATTCTGGCCAGGCGCTCGATAGTACACCCCCACTGCCATTGCCTTCCCCCTTTTACATGGAATTTCAATCCATATAGATTCTACAGCAGATTTTGTTTCCTGCAAAACTTTAATCCATTCTGACTCAATGCCCTCTCTAACATAGAGAGCAACCCCTCCACCAATTTGATCAGCTCTATCATTACGATATACTTTGTACCCAGGTATCACAGTGTCCCACTGGTTGTCGTCTTTCCACCATGTCTCTGATATTCCAATCATATCTAACCTTTCATTTAGTGCTATATATTCTAACTCTCCCATCTTATTTTTTAGACTTCTAGCATTTGCATACAAGCATTTTAGAGAATGTATTTTATCCATATTAATTTGTCTGTTAGACATGAGTAATTTGGGATCTTTAAGCTCTGTCTGCTCCATACTTGAGGGCATTTGGGCTACTTTACTCTTTTGTGGAACCTCTCTGCTTTTGGTAGTATCCTTCAAAGATACATTCTTCCGAACCATCTGCTCTTGGGCGACTGTCGGCTTTCCCCTAATATCTAGTTTAAAAGCTGCTCTATCTCCTTTTTAAAGGTTAATGCCAGCAGCCTGGTTCCATCCCGGTTAAGGTGAAGCCCATCCCTTCGGAAGAGCCCCTCCTTTCCCCAGAATGTTCCCCAGTTCCTAACAAATCCAAACCCCTCATCTCTGCACCATTGTCTTATCCACGCATTGAGACTCCGGAGCTCTGTCTGCCTTTTGGGTCCTGCGCGTGGAACAGGAAGCATTTCGGAGAATACTACCCTGGAAGTTCTGGATTTCAACTTCCTACCTAAAAGCCTAAATTTAGCCTCCAGAACCTCCCTACCACATTTTCCTATGTCATTGGTACCAACATGTAACAAGACAGCAGACTCCTCCCCAGCACTATCTAAGACCTTATCTAGGTGGCACGTGAGGTCCGCTACCTTCGCACCAGGCAGGCATGTTATCAGGCGATCCTCACGTCCACCAGCCACCCAGCTATCTACATGCCTAATGATCGAATCACCAACTATAATGGCAGTCCTGACCCTTCCCTCATGGGCACATGGCCCTGGAGAAACTTCCTCAGTGCGAGAGGGTTTTACATCACCTGGAGGACAGGTCCTAGTTACAGGATCACTTCCTGCCACACCAGGGTGATGCTCTCCTGTCACGTGACCTCTCTCCTCCATGGCAACAGGGATGCTGCCAGACTGGAGGTGGGACTTCAGGACTATATCCCTGTAGGTCTCGTCTATGTACCTCTCTGTCTGTCTTATGCTTTCCAAGTCTGCTACTTTAGCCTCTAGAGAACGGACTCGTTCCCTGAGAGCAAAGAGCTCCTTGCACCTAGTGCACACGTAAGACCTACCTATTAACTTTCAAAAGAAAGACTATGATAGAATGAGGAAAATAGTTAAGAAAAAACTAAAAGGAGCAGTTTCAAAAGTTAAAGATTTACATCAAGCATCGGTGGTGTTTAAAAATACTCTCTTGGAAGCCCAGACAAGTTGTATTCCATGCTTTAAGAAAAGTGGAAGGAAGTCCAAAACTCCTGCCAGCATGGTTTAAAGGTGAGGTGAGAGAGGCGGCTGTTGCCAAAAAAGCATCTTTCAGGAAATGGAAAAAGAAGCGAAATGATGAACACTGGAAATAACATAAGCACTAGCAAGTTAGATGAAAGGCATTGATAAGACAAGCAAAGAGAGAATTTGAGAAGAAGCTTGCTGTGGAAGCAAAAATGCATAATAAAGACTTTTTCAAGTACATTCATAGCAAAAAAACCTGTAAAAGTCAGTTGGACCATTAGATGACAGAGGGGTAAAAGGGGCACTAAGAAGGGATGAGTCCATAGTGGAGAGTCTGAATGAATTCTTTGTTTCCGTCTTTACTGAGGAAGATGTAGGGATGTTACCTATGACTGAAATGGTATTTAAAGGTGATGCCACAGAAGAATTGAAAGACATATTGATACACTGGGAAGATGCATTACAGCTATTTGATAAACTGAAGTGTAGCATATCACATAGACTGGATGGTATTCATCCAAGGGTGTTGAAAAAGCTGAAATGTGAGATTGCAGACCTACTATTACTTCACTGATTACTGTAATTAATCTGTAATACGTGAAGATTGGAGGATGGCCAATGTAATGCCAATTTTTAAAAAGGGTTCCAAGGGTGATCTGGGAAACTACAGACCAGTGAGCCTGACTTCAGTACTGGGAAAAATGGTAGAAACCATTATAAAAAACAAAATTAATGAACATGTAGATAGCCATGGCTTAATGGGAGACAGTCAACATGGCTTTAGCCAAGGAAGGTCTTGTCTTACTAATCTGTTATGTTCTTTTGAATGTTTGAATAAACAGGTAGACAAAGGTGAGTTGGTTGATATAATGTATCTGGATTTTCAGAAGGCCTTTGACAAGGTCCCTCATGAGAGACTCTTGGCAAAATTAAAAAGTCATGCGATAGGAGGCAGTGTACTATTGCTGATAAGGAACTAGTTAAAAGATAGAAAGCAGAGGGTAGGGCTAAATGGCCAATTTTCCCAATGGAGAAAGATGAATGGGGAGTACCCCAGGGATCTGTGCTGGTTCTGCTGCTTTTTGACATATTCATAAATGACCTGGAAATGGGAATAACAAGTGAGGTAATCAAATTTGCAGATGACAAAAAATTATTCAGAGTTGTTAAAACCCAAGAGGATTGTGAAAAATTGCAAGAGGACCTTGACAAATCAGAAGACTGGATGTTCAAATGGCAGATTAAATTTAACATGGACAAGTGCAAAGTTTATGCACCTAGGAAAGAACAACCCAAGCTATGGTTACACGATGCAAGGTTCCACATTAGGAACCACCACCCAAGAAGAAGGTTTAGGCATCATCTTGGATAGCATGTTGAAATCCTTCCCCCAGTGTGTAGCGGCGGCCAAGAAATAGAATACTAGGAATCATAGGGAAAGAAATGGAGAATAAAACAAAGGATATTATAATGCCTCTGTATCGTTCCATGGTGAGACCACAACTCAAATATTATGCAATTCTGGTCACCATATCTTAAAACGTATATAGCATTATTAGAAAAGGTACAAAGATGAGTCACCAAAATGGTAAAGGGGATGGAAGGATACCCCTATGAGAAGAGCCTTAACCTTTTTAGCCTTTCATCCTGGAAAAGAGATGGCTTAGGGGAGATGTCATAGACGTCTATACATTAATGAATGGAGTGGAACAGGTAAACGTAGATCGATTGTTTATGCCATCAAAATATAGAAAGACTAGGGGACATGCAATGAATCTATAGTGTAACCTATTTAAGACTAATAAGAGAGAATATTTTTTCCCTCACGCGTAATCAAACTCTGGAATTCATTAGCGGAGGATGTAGTAAATGTTGTTAGTGTAGCTGGGTTTAAAAAAGGTTTGGACAAGATCCTGGAGGAAAGTTCCATAAACCATTATTAAAGGGGACCTGGGAAATCCAGTGCTTGCCCCAATAGAAGCACTGTGGAACCTTTGTCTTTTGTGAAAACCTCTAGGTACTGGTGACCTAGATTGGCCACTGTTGGAAACAGGTTACTGGGCTTGACCACTGTGGCATATCTTATGTTCAGATTCACAAAGTCGATGCCTCAACTGTCACAAATGGTCCTTCGATACCACCATAGTCCATGCCCTCTCCGCAGACTGGGGCACTGTCTACGCTATGGCATACAACACCAAATGCTGTCTCTTCTGCTCCATCTGACCAAGTCCTCTCTGATCGGTGCACAATGCTTTTGCAATTCCTTGGAGTTACTGGCTCTGTTACGCCTTCCCTCCCTATCCACTCATCATTCACATTCTCCTCAAAATATATCAGGACACATTGTCATTCATCCTCATTGCGCCTCATTGGCCATGTCGTCTGGTTTCCACACCTCCTTGCCCTGACAGTATAGTGGCCTTAACTTCTGGGAACAGACTCATTTCCTAGTCGCGGGAACCTACTTCATCCTGACCTCTGCATCCTCTCCTTAGTGACATGGATGGTCCAAGCTACGCAGAAATGCCATCAAGTACTCTGGAGAGAATGAAGTAGCAATCACTGCCATTAGTAAATTGTCTACTCTGCAGTCTTACCACAGGAAGTAGTCCCACTTTATGCACTGGGCCAAGAAACAACAACTGGACCCCATTCACTGCTTTCTCGGGGAAGTCCTTGCCTACACTCTACATCTTTTGCAGTCCAGTTTGCAGACCACGTCAGTCCGTTTCCAACTTTCAGCCTTAGCAGCTACTCTTGCTCTGGTGTATGGTAAGCCTATATCAGTTCAACTGCTTACATCATGCTTCATGAAAGGTGTCATGAATACTAAACCTCCAATCAAGCCACATCTTCCAGCATAGGACTTGAAAGTTGTCTTAGCAGAACTTATGAAATCTCCATTCGAGCCTCTCGACTCAGCTCTTTAAAACACCTTACCTGGAAAGCTGTTTTTCTTGTAGCTATAACCTCTATGCAAAGAGTAAGTGAACTCCAGGTCTTGTCTGCTATCCTCCATATACACAGTTCCTGCACCAAAACGTGCTCTTACAGATTTATCCTAAGTTCCTTACGAAAGTTGTCTACAATTCCATTTAAATCAGTCCATCATGCTTTCTGCCTTTTTCCCTGATTTTACAACAGACTTTCCAGAACAATCCCTCCACACATTGGGCTGCAGATGGGTATTTCTCTACTACTTTAACACTACTAAGGACCTGAGATCTTCCTCTCAGCTCTTTGTTACTTTCAATCCGAACAATCTGGGACAACCAACTTCAAAAAAAGACAATCTCGTCCTGAGTAGCAGACTGCATCTCCTTCTGTTATGCCCAAGCCCAATTACACTGGTCAACAATTTTTTACAAAAGTCATGTTACTGAAATAAAAATAGTCATTTCTTATCAATTTTTATATGCTGAACACAAATATGACAGTGAAATTGCAAAGTTGGCTCTAGCTTTTTTGTAATCTACAAGAATTAATGTTTACATCATGAAATGCATGTCAATAGTAAATATAATAGGCCTTCGGTTAATACCTGTAAAAAACCAAGTCATAGACTACTTCTTAGATTTTTTTGCCTGTCTCTTGTACAGCTGTTCGGGAGCTTCTCTGGGGAGTGTCCAGCAGTAGTTAGCCAGCATTGTAGTGGACCATTTTCCCTGGTATCTTTGCTCCATTGTTGCAATATCCTGGTGAAAACGTTTGCCCTGTTCATCACTAACCATACCACAGTTGTCAGGAAAGAAATCGAGATGGGAATCAAGGAAATGGATCTTTAGAGACATATTGCAGCCAAGTTTCTGATACTGCATTAGCATGTCTTCTACTAGTTCCTTGTAGTTTTCTGCCCTAACATTCCCGAGAAAGTTTGTTGACACTAGGCGAAAAGCATTCCATGCTTATTTCGCAGTAAGTTGTTGAACTGGTCATCTATGAAGAGCTCTCGAATCTGAGGACCCACAACAACTCCCTCTTTAATCTTTGCTTTGCTGAGTCGATGGAATTTTTCTTGCAGGTATCGGAAAGCTGGCGAAGTGCGGTCCATGGCTTTCACAAAGTTTTTCATCAAACCTAGTTTGATGTGAAGGGGTGGTAGCAGAATTTTGTGAGCCTCAACCAGAGATGGGTGCTGGATATTCTTCTCTCCAACTGTTACATTTTGTCTGCGATTCCATTCCTTCCTCAAGTAGTGCCAATCCCTTGCTCGGCTATCCCACTCACATAAGAAATACATATATTTTATATATCCCTGCTGCAGTCCCATTAAAAGGGCAACTACGTTCAAGTCACCACAGAGGTGCCAGCTGTACTTGTTATAGTTAATGGAAGTCAGTAGATGCTTTAAGTTATCGTATGTCTCTTTCATGTGGACGGCATGCGCTACTGGAATAGATGGAAGACGGTTTCCATTGTTCAAAAGCACAACCTTCAGACTCAGTTTTGAAGAGTCTATAAATAGTCTCCAGTCTTGTGGGTCATGAGTGATTTTTAAGGCATTCATGAGGCTTTCAATATCGGAACAGAATACCAGATTACTTTCCTTTCCGACTGTGTATAGTACACTGCTGACGTCAGATGACTTCAGCAGCCGTCTGGCAGTAGTATTGCACTGCATCAGAAAATGATGCAATCAACCCTGGATGATGTGTGCATGCTGGTATTATGCAATGTGATGCAATATTACATCATTCAAGGCTTATTTGGGATGTTGTTGATGTCCTACTGGATAAATTTACACGATGAAACGTCGAAAATAAACTACATGCAATATCTTCAAAACGAGAGCCAATAATTTTTTTTAATGTTATATTCGTGTTCAGCTGACCAAAATACTACAGATTAGGGCCTTTTAAAGTCAGTAACGATTTCAATGTTGACCAGTGTTATCGGCCCCAAGTCGTATTGGGCCTCATCAACTCATGACAACTGTAGCCAGTCTTTCCTGCAGAGCAGCCACATAGACTTCCATGCATACTTTCACAAAGCATTACAGCTTAGATAGCTCCACAGCAGAGGACCTAACCTTTGGGCAGGCAGTACTTTGTAATATGTTTGCCTTCTGAATTATTTTTTTTCACTTCCTGCGCATTAAGCATCCTGGCCCAGGCCACATGCTCTGCAAACCTATTCAGTGGCCCTCAGTTTTGAATTCACCTATGGAGTATACCTGCATCCCCCTGCTTGTCTGGGGAGAAAGTGTAATTGCTCACCTGCAATGTATCAGAGTAACAGGGGTTCTCCATAGATAGCAGGGGTGTGCAGCCACACTCACCAACCCACCTCTCCACAAAACAAAAAGATCCACAGTACTTGGGGGGGGGGGGGCATTCAGCAGTAGAGATCTGCAGCTCTGGACAGAACTGATCATTTGGGGGATTTGGGTGGGAAGGTGCACGTATGCTTAGAAGTCTAATAGCTTTCTCTAAGCTAGGGGAGAGGCCAGCACACAGGCGTTGTCGGAGGACGATACCGATGAAGTGTGGCTGCATCCCCCTACTGTCTATATAAAACCTCCATTATAGGTAAGAAACTATGCTTTCTGTTTCAGAGAGAATTTCCTGCAGCATTTGTTTAAAAAACTGAAGTTACTGCAGGATCTGAGAGGGTTGGAAGGCTGTTGATTTGCCAGTAGTTCTCAGCTGAGTTATTATATGAAAGCCTGAAAGAAGAAATAATCTCAATAATCCCTAAAAAGACTGGGATTAAGCAGCAGTGAATTGAAAATGTGGCTGATTTTCAAAGAAAGGTTTTATTGTGTGCTGTGCTAGTTCCATCATAGAATCTTGGCACAGTGACAATTTCCCTAAAGGCTTCTGTGAATACTAACAGAAAACTAGATTTAAGAATTTGAATTGACACTTCTGCTTCACAGTTTTTGAAAAAGCTGCAAATTTTGAAGACTAAAACTCAGTTTGGTTGTGTATGTGGGATTGTTTTGTACAGTATGTGTAAGATGTGTATAGTTCTGGCCAGGGTATGAATTTTGTGGTGTGCAGGTGTGCTTGAAGGGAAAGGAAATTAGTTAAGGACAATTTAATTATTTCTTTTAAATTAGTTCAGGGCAGCTCACAAGAAGTAAAAATTCTCAGTCTCTTAATTTAAAAGTTTAGACTGAGAACAGCCTCTATAAATAGATAATTTTGCTTTTATGAGTTTTTAAAGTCAGGCAGTAGAACAACATTGGACCTGAGATGATCCTGGGACAGAGCTTGAAGTGAAGGACCTGAAATGCTGGACACCTGGACTATGGGCCCCTTCGCAAGAGTATTGAGAAGAGGTATTTGGTACACCATACATACTGTACATGCAGAAAAATATTTGAGCTCAAATAAATAATCTAAAAACCCTGAGTTTAAGCAAAGGAAACTTACCTGTTAAGAGTTGGAGAATCCTAAATACCTTCAAAAAGAAAGTAAAAATATTTTTTAGCAGGAATAATTTTAAACTAGATATTTGAAGAAGATTTAAGGTTTGCTTAAAGAATATTCTTACTTAACTGAGTGCTACTTTTTTTTGGGTGTAACCTGTAACAGAAGATCAGAATTTTAAGGAAAGAGATTAAGAACAAAAATATTCTGTGATGTGCTAGGAAGTATTAATTCATTATCTGATAGTGTAGCAGCTGATAAGCATGCAATAAATAATACCAGGAGTCAGTTCAAAGATCCAAGCCAATTTATTGTGCACAAGGCTCAGACAGTCAAGCGTCAAAAAGGACTGAGCAAAGTTCTTACAGAAACATATTCATTTTATACATTTCTTTTCAGTTTGATACATGCAGACTTTCTATTGGTCCCAACGCCCCCTGCACCCATCCAATTGGGGACCCTCTCTGGGCCTAGCACCCTGTTCCCCCTTCCCAGGCTATTCTAACGATGGTACAGTTTCTAGACATGGATACATCTCTAGGCTAGAGATGGGGCAGTATGCTGCGGGCTCACTTTTACTTAGGGCTGAGCTTTTGAGTATTGGTTGGACTGTAGCGAGCTTGAGGGTACATGGCATGTAGCTTTGGGATAAGGATTGATGTACGATGTTGTGGATGAATTGGCTTAGTCCTTCTTTGGATGATTTAATCCAGGTTACTGGGCATGGATCTGATGGTGCAGTGCTGGTGTTTACCTCTGAGATGATCCATGTTATCTGATCAGCAGAAGGGATGCTGAGCTCCACCCAGATCTCCTTGATTTGTGCTGAGCTGGTAGTGGTGTTTACAGTGCCATCATGAGGGGAGGTGTATTTGGACTGGAGGAAGTCAGCAAATATTTGTGGGTGTATAATTTCTTTGTCTTTGTGGGTGGTTTCTTTAGTGAGAGTTCTAACTATTTCAAATAGTTCTCTGGGTTTGTTGGCAGATTTGAGTATAAGGTTGGTATTGTATTCCTTTTTATGTTGATAGATGAGGTTGTTGAATTCTTTTTGCTTCATGTGATAGAGCTGCAGTGTAAGCTGAGTCTTGTTTTTTCTCCACTGTCTTTTGATTTTTCTTAGGGCTCTCTTTGCATTTCTTATTTCGCCTCTGTACCATGGGGCTGATCTAGGGTTTCTTTGTACTGGCTTGGAGTATAGAGCGTCTGGTGTTTTTGCTGCTGCAGAGATGGTTGTGTTCCAGTTGCCAATTAGTTTATCTGGGTTGCTGAAGTCTTGGTTCAAGTTTGGGAGGACGTCATGGAGGAAGTGGTCCTTATTATAGCTCTTGAATCTTATACCTGGTTGGGGCTGTTCCGCCTGTTGGGTTGTGTAAGGGATCTGTATATGCAGCTGTATCATGTGGTGATCAGACCAAGGCACTGGGGTTATTATTGGGGTTTATACGTTGCTGCAGTTGAGGAGTTTATTAGGTACAAAGATGAGGTCCAGAGAGGAGCCAAGACGGTGCGTGGGCACAGTAATAAGTTGGGTGTACTTTAGTGAGTCCATAGCATCAAGAAAGGATTCTGCCTCTTTGAGGGTTGATTTGAGATTGAAATCACCAAGGTCCACCAGAGGTTTGTGGGGGGTGTTGGCTGCACAAACTAATCCAAGGGTAGCTGAGAGTTCATCGGAGGTGGCATTTGGAGCTCTGTAGGTGAGGCATATGGCAATATGCTTATTTTCTATGATAGTGGTATTGCTGTGTGTTGTGGTAGATGTCAGCAGTGGTTTAAATCTGAGATTACTTTGTGCTAGGATTAGAACACCTCCTCCCAACTTGCTTTAGCGTGGGCAGTTGAATGCTGTGTATGTGGGTGGAGTAAGCTGACTGAGTATAACCTGATCTGTGGGGGAAAGCCAGGTTTCGGTGATGCATAGAATATCAATTTGGTGTGACTTTAGGTGGTCTGAGAGAGTGTGTATTTTGTTTCTTATAGATCTTGCATTAATTAGTTTGGTACTGATCCGTGTGTGTGTGAGAGGGTTACTGAGTTGTGTGTGGGGGTGTAGTGATGTTGTGGGACATATGACTGTGAGGTTTCTTCTACTGGACCGTTTTTGTGCAGATTGCCAATATGGGATGTTGGTGGTGATACTGGATAGATAATAAGGTGTTGTAAGGATTGAGTATGTGAATATGGGTAGGAATTGTGTGTGGCAGAGGAGAAGGTTTATGAGAATGATTGCAGCAAGAATGTAGTTTGTAGCTGGCATGGTGTATGGTCTTATTGAGAGATTTACTCGGTGAATGGTAGGTCATCCGATTTGATAGATGCAGACTAGTTGAGTAGCTAGATTTGAGGAGGGGGATAATGAGACAGTGCTTATTACCTTGTCTCTGGATGGTGGAGAGTCCTTTTTTTGTTCTGGTTGAGAGCTGGTTGCAGGATTCGCTGCATTGTGGAGTACAGCTGTCTCATTGCATCTTAAAGTTGGGTGTGGTAGTTATTCCCGCCTCTGTGCCCCGCCTAAGAGCCACGCCAAAGGGCCCTCTGGCGAGGCCCTCAGGCACAGGTCCGCCAGGCGCAGGCCCTCCAGATGCAGGCGCGTCCGATGGAGCTGGTTTTTGTGTCATTCTTCGGCCGCTGATTGGGCCTGAGCTCTGGAGCGGGGGAGGAGTCTTCTTTCCCTCTCCCCTGCTCAAACCCTGATTGGGGAGCTCGGTGGTGGTAAGAGCTGCTCTGCGCTCGATGGGGCTGGTTTTTGTAGTCCTTCTTCAGCCGCCGATTGGGCCTGAGCTCTGGAGTGGGGGAGGAGTCTGCTTTTCCACTCCCCTGCTCAAACCCTGATTAGGGGCGTTTGAGGCTTTAATGGGAGAAGCTGACTTGGATTTAGTGGCAGTTATAGAGACATGGTTCACGGACAACCATGACTGGGATATAACTGTATCAGGCTATACGTTATTCAGAAAGGACAGGATAGGAAGAAGGGGAGGAGGGATGGCACTATATGTAAAAAATAATATTAAATGTATGGAAATACAGGACTTAAAAGGGAGAGAGGAGGCAGTGTTGGTTAAACTAGAAAGAGGGAAAGAAATTCATTTGCATTGGCGTGATATGCAGACCTCCATCACAGGGAGAAGACGTGGATGGAGATTTAATAGAAGACATAAGTATCATTGCCAGGAAAGGGGAATGCTACTGATAGGGGATTTCAATATGTCGGATGTTGATTGGCACATCCCCTGCTGCAGTGTCATCTAGAAGCAAGGAGATCCTGGATTTTTTACAGGAAGAAGTATTCAGGCAACCGGTAACAGAACCCACATATGAAGGGGCCATACTGGACTTGGTGCTTACCAATAGGGAAAGTGTTTCTGATGGGTGAAGGGGAGTAATATGTAGAAGCTGATGAGGATAAAGAGGAATTGCTTAACAGATATTTTGGTTCTGTGTTCACAGATGAAGGGCCGGGAGCAGGACCTCCAGACAACATGCATAAACAGGAACAAAAGCGAGAGGCATCTCAAATGATTTTCAGAGGACTGTGTTCATGAGGAACTAGCTAAACTAAAAGTGGACAAAGCGATGGGACCAGATGGGACACATCTGAGAATACTGAAGGAACTTGGAGAAGTTCTAGCAGCTCCACCTATTGACCTTTTCAATGCCTCTTTGGAGTCAGAGGTGGTGCCAGAAGACTGGAGAAAGGCACATGTGGTCCTTTTACACAAAAGCGGAAGTAAGGATGTAGTTGAAAACTACAGGCCGGTTAGTTTAACCTCGGTAGTGAGTAAATTATTGGAAATGCTGCTGAAATAGAAAATAGTGAGGTTTCTGGAGTTCAAAGGATTGCAAGATCGGAGGCAGCATGGATTCATCAGATGCAGGTCTTGTCAGACAAATCTGAATGATTTCTTTGATTGGGTGACCAAGGAGTTGGACAGAGGGAGAGCCCTAGATGTGGTGTATTTAGATTTCAGTAAAGCATTTGACTCTCTTCCACACAGGCAATTTATAAACAAACTGAGCACCCTTGGGATGAACCCTAAAGTTACTGCTTGGGTTAGAAATTGGTTGAGTGGGGGGGGGGGGGGCTGAAACTAGCATTGGGCAAGATGGTCACATAAGAGCTGTGCTCCGGAGGGCAATGGTCAAGAATCCTGAATTCTGCAGTCTTTAACTAAGTAGTTCCTACCTACTCTGATATCATTTGATTCTTGATATGTCTGGCCCCAAGCCGACACAACTGGATTGCCAAATACCTCAAAATGCCAGTGCAAAGAGAACCAAAATGGAGCCTCTCTCATTTCACAAGATCGCAGTCATCAGAGATTGTTCTGAGACCTTACAAGAACTTCTGGCTGAGATTCGCACTAAGGACTTGGCGCTCTGGGTTTGGGGACGCTGTTTTCCTGTTTCTGGAATGGGTAGTGTGTGGTTTAAGTTGATTTAAGTGGCAGAGGAATTGAAGTAAATTTGTTAATTTTCCCCTCCGTGCCTGTCTTGTCCCTTTGGGCTCACCCGCTAAGTTTTGAGCTTTTATAGCCCCCCCCAGGGTTTTGGTGGCTTGTTATTTAGAACTATGTGTTTTTATTTTGAGCGTTCTTCCATAGGGGCAATGGCTAAGCAGTGGCTTTTCCTTTTGTGTTTTTTTTCTTGGGCTATAAGTGCAGCTATCATTGTGAGGTCTTTTAAGGTGTGGATCAACAATGCAATATCATATGTTACAACTTGGTATGTTTCTGTAATAGTTGACTGTCATTTTGTACTATATTGCCAATATGTCTTCCTTTAAGATAGTCTCACTAAATGTTAAGGGCATTAACAACCCCATAAAGAGGATAAAGATATTTTACATGGACGCAAGGAAAGTGCTGGCATCCTACTGCTACAAGAGTCACATTTAAATGTGAAGGAGTTGTTAAAATTAGATATAAAACCATTTTCACTAGTGGCTTTTTCTGCTGCCAATCAAAAAAAAATGGTGTAGCCATTCTAGTAAGGAAATCTCTATCCCCCATTATAATACAAACTAGATCTGATACAGAGGGGCGGTGGGCAATGGTTGTCATTAAAATAGAACCCACAGAATGGCCTTAATTAACATATATGCTCCTAATGTGGATTGCCCTGCTTTCTTTAGCTCCATTGCTGCCTTGGCACAAGAGGTGTCCAGCTATCCAACTATTATAGGGGGAGACTTCAACCTCGTACTTGACCCCTTGCTAGACAGGAGTCCATTGAGAACTAATAAGGTTCCCAAAGCTCATCCTGTTCTTTTGTCTCTAATGCAAGAATCGGGGCTGATAGACATATGGCGGTTGCAACACCCTAAGGACAAAGAATATACTTTGTTTTCTCCCCCTAATAACTCAGTATCACGCATAGACTATTTCCTAGTCTCCAATGGACTAAGCTCTAGAATTAGTGAGTAAAATATACATGCAGCTCATATCTCTGATCATTCTGCAATTTCATTCACCCTATTTGACTCAACGAGCGTCTCATCTCATTCATGCTGTCACCTTGATAGAACTCTCCTTGGCAGCCAGGAGTTCCAGGAAACTATTCTGTTGGCTATAGAGGAGTATTTCCAGTTTAATTTACCTCAGGATACCTCAGGTTGGATGTGGTGGGAAGGATTTAAAGCTAATAGGTGGACCACCATTACCAGTTTTGCTATACGACAGGCCAAGCAGTGTAAAGCAGAGCTTGAAGTTTTAGACAAGCAGATTAAAGCAGGAGAATGCATTATAGGTCAGAAAACTGATCCTAACATTCTGATACGGTTGCAATGGCTTAGATTTAAATATAACTCGATTTTGACTACTGAGGCCTCACAGAATATTCAAGTGCAGAAAGGGCGGTATTACTTAGAAGGTAACAGGGCCAGATGGTTACTAGCTAACTCGTTAAAAGTCCATAAGGAAGCTTCTCGCATCATTGCTTTGAGAGATCCTCAGGTGCAATAATTGATTGTCAAGGACTCTGATATCGCAGAGGCCTTTCACCAATTTTATGCTCAGTTATACTCCCCAGAGATAGATTTCTCTGAGGAGGATTTTGATAGATTACTGGCCAATACACAGAGGCCGGTGTTAGACCAGGATATAGCGGCAGGACTACACAAACAGATTACGGTCATGGAAATTATCCGGGCTGTTAGCTCTGTGGAAGTGGGCAAAGCCACTGGCCCAGATGGCCTTCCGAATGAATTTTATAAAACCTTTTCCAAAATCTTAGGCCCATATCTTCAACAATACTACAGGCTTCTTTTGGAAGCGGAAGCCCAGACTGGAGCGTTTGCCTCTGAAAATATTGTGGTTCTTGAAAAACCTGGGAGGGACTCTCAGATGGTTAGTAATTATTGCCCAATTTCATTACTAAATGCAGATTATAAATTTTTTACAGCCATTTTAGCTGGTCATCTCTCCAAATTGATTCCTTCTTTGATACATCCAGACCAATGTGGTTTCACTGAGGGACACTCCACAGCCGATAATGCTAGAGTGTTGTGTCACGTTTTGGAAGGTGCAGAAAGAATAGAGGGCCCACTTGTGGGACTATCACTAGACGCAGAGAAAGCATTTGACCGACTGCAGTGGCCTTTCTTCTTTGCTGTTCTGAAGTGGTTTGGGTTTGGTGAGGGTTTCTGTAAATTGATCAAACTGATGCATGTGAGACCAAGTGCTAATATCTCTGTGAATGCGACTCAGTCTAAAGATTTTCTTTTGGGGTGTGGCACCTGTCAGGTTTGCCCCCTTTCACCCATCCTTTTCAATCTGGCCTTGGAACCTTTGGCCCTATTGTTAAGACAAAGCCTTGCAGTTAAAGGGGTATCTATAGCTGACTTAGAAATTAAACTTTCTGCGTACACTGATGATTTACTGCTGTTTATCATGCCCAGTTCTATACCGGCTATTCTAGAGTTGTTTGGTCAGTATTCAGGATTATCAGGTTATAAAATCAATCGGTCAAAATCTGTAGCATTCCCTTTAAATTCAAGGGTTTGTAGGGTGGACCTTGAAGATTTTCCTTTTGTGTGGGAGCCTAAAATGGTGAAGTACTTGGGAGTCCACTATTGCTATCCACTTAGTGAAACTCTATTGTTCAATGAAGGGGAGCTCCTTTCTACGGTTTGTAATATAACTGTGCCGGTCTATCTTTTTGGTGGGGTTGTCTTAAGGCAATAAAAATGACTATCACTTTTAAAGTGAACTATGTGTTAGAAATATTAACAGTCTTTCTTACAAGTAACACTTATTGTCAAATTGAAAGGACTCTTGTCCAATTCTTATGGAATAATAAACCACCTAGAATTGCTCTTAGGAAGCTTAAGTCTAAAAAAGAGGAAGGGGGTGTGAACGTCTCTGATTTTCAGGCCTACCGTTGCACTTTTCTATTAAAGCAAGGTTCAAAATGGGTGGAGGTGGCTGGGGGAAAACACCCAGTATGGCTTGACCTGGAAGAGAGATTAAGTGTTCCGTTCCCCTTAAAACTCCTCCCTGGCATGGTGTCTTCTGAGAGGTTGAAGCCTCTCAGGGTAATAGCACACACTCAAAGGGCCTTTCAGCAGCTAGCGAAGGCAATCCCTAAGGAGGAATGCTTATCAAAATTAATCCCCATCTGGCACAGTCCTTTCTTAAAAATTCATCAAAGTCCGATTGCATGGCAACAATGGTTCAGTAGGGGTATTTGGGCCATCGGTCAACTGATATTAGATGGCAAGTGGAAGCCTTTTGCTTGTCTACAGCGGGAGTTTGACTTGCCTAAATTCTTATACTTCCAATGGATTCAGCTGAGACATTGTATAGAGAAATCCCCTATTGATATTAAATCTTTACCTGAAGAATGGGGGTTGTTGACATTATAGGTTCAGCCTAAATGGCTACTGGGGTGGCTTCTTACTATTATAAATATAGTAACATAGTAACATAGTAAATGATGGCAGATAAAGACCAGTATGGTCCATCTAGTCTGGCCAGTAAGATGGCAAGAGTAGATGCATCTGTCGCTCTGTGCAGGCCACCTCTTCCCCAATGCTTTGTTTAGAGGTGAACACATCGCTCCATGTAGGACACCCCTATTTGTTGAGAAATTAGATAGTTAAGTTTATTTTGATTTTATCCTGTTGCTGTAAAGGGATCCACTGTGTCTGTCCCATGCCATTTTGAATTCTTTCACTGTATTTGCCTCACCACCTCAATCGGTAGGGCATTCCAAGCATCCACCATCCTTTCAGTGAAAAAGTATTTCCTGACATTGCCTTTCAATTTACCCCCTTGCGGCTTCATGTTATGCCCGCTAGTTTTACAGTTTCCCTGTCTTTGGAAGAGGTTTGTTTGTTCATTATTTCTCTTTAAGTATTTAAAGGTCTGAATCATATCTCCCCTATCCCTCTTCTCCTCCAGAGTGTACATATTTAGGTCTTCAAGTCTCTTCTCATAAGGCTTCTGACGCAGGCTCCAAATCATTTTGGACGCCTTCCTCTGAACAGTTTCCAGTCTTTTTACATCCTTTGCAAGATAAGGTCTCCAAAACTGAACACAGTATTCCAAGTGAGCCTCACCAGTGACTTATACAGTGGCATTAGTACCTCTTCCTTTCTGCTGGCAATTCCTCTTTGTATGCAGCCCAACATCCGCCTGGCTTTTGCCACCACCTTGTTAACCACTCCCTCGGGGGAGTCCACTTTGTTGCAAATTTTTGTGTCATCTGCAAAAAGACATACTTTTCCATTCAGTCCTTCAGCAATATCACTCACAAATACATTCAACATTGCCGGGCCCAGGACCGAACCCTGGGGCACCCCGCTAATCACCCTCCTTTCATTCGTGTGAGCTCCATTTTCCATCACCTTCTGTCATCTGTCAGTCAACCAATTTTTGATCCAGTTCACCACCTTGAGACCCATCCCCAAACTACTGAGTTTATTGATAAGCCTCCTATGTGGAACAGTATCAAAGGCTTTGCTGAAATCCAGGTAGATGACATCCATCGCATGACTTCTCTGGTCACCCAGTCAAAGAACTCAATAGATTTGTTTGGCAAGATCGTCCCTTGGGTAAAACCAGGTTTCCTAGAATCATGCAACCTGTTGGTTTTGAGAAAGTCCACTATTCATTCTTTCAGGAATGCCCCCATTACTTTTCCCGTCACCGAGGTAAGGCTCATGGGCCTGTAGTTTGTCACTTCTTCCCTTTCACCACTTTTGTGAAGAGGTGCCACATCAGCCATTCTCCAGTCCTGAGGAACTTCTCCTGTTTCCAAGGATCTGTTGAAAACATCCTTTAACAGCCCTGCAAGAACCTCTCTGAGCTCCAGGATTTTCTTTAGTAAAAACAGAGCAGAAGTATTTGTTTAGCAAATTTGCTTTTCAATGTCACTTTCCACGAGTCCGTTTCCAGCACTTCTGAGTCCTGCAATTCCACCTCTGATTTTCCTCCTTTCCCGAATATACCTGAAGAAAGGTTTGTCGCCACACTTCACATCTTTAGCCATCTTTTCCTCTGCCTTTGATTTTGCTTTCTTTATTTCTCTTTTTGTCTCTTTTAGTTTGATCCTGCTGTATATTCCTTTCTGTGTTCCTCTTTTTGCAATCTTTTGAATTTTGTGAAAGCTGTATTTTTTACCTTTATATGAGCCCCGCCGGGATTAACAGAGCCGCGAGAAAGGAAACTCTCGCGGCTCTGAAAGAAGCCCGCGTTCGGGGATTCGACGCTAGCCTATGGTGCAGGGAGGCTCTGCCGGGCGGGGGGGGGGGGGGGCCCGTGGCGGCACTCTTGATGCTGCCGCGGCAGAAGCAGCTGTTTTTTTTGTTTTTTTTTTAAACTTGGGATGAAGAATGTTTTTTGCGCGGGGCCCCCTGAAACGCGGAGCCCTGTGCAAAAAACATTCTTGCTCAATGGACGGGCCGGCCCTGATCCTAGAAGAGGTGTGTTTCATTGCAGCTAGTTCTTCCCTTAGTAGAGTCTATTCTTTATGCATGGCAGCTAACTTGAGGCATATAGGACAAGCTCTTAGGTTCCAAATGATTCTTCTCAGAATGAAGGTATCACAGTTATTGCACTGAATAAAAGACATGCTGATTAACTGGTCCTAGAAGGAGAAGAAGAAAAGATGGGCTTAACACCAAATTAAAAGGATAAATGTCAACATGTGTGACTGCTATATAGGCAATGCAGCCCTGGGGTGGGTGGGGTGAGGGGTAGGGTGGGCGGGAACCTAAATGTCCTTGGCCAATAGGCCTTACATGAACTGAAGGCACACTTACTTATCTGATTTAAGGGCTACACAAGGAATCTAGGTAGTTGGAATATTCCCCAAAAAGAATGTATAACCAGCAGTTAAATTCTATAACAGCAGCAACAACAACAACAACACAGGCAAAAAAGATACAAGGCTGAAAGCTTAGCTGTGTGGAGGCTCTGGAAGCTCATTGGTCATTCAGAATCACACCCCGCAGTCCATTGGTGCTCAGTGGATATGGGAAGATGATACAGGTGAGGCTCCTTCTCTGGAATCATGGGTAAAATTCTGGAGCAAGACAAATAGAGTATCTCAGTCTGACTCTATTTCACAAGCTTTATATATATATTTTTTTATTATTTATTTATGCAATTTACAAAACATTAGAGAAGATGCTTAATAAAAAGCCTTACTCAAGAAACAGGGTTACAACAAGAAAATCAACATTTCACTAAACAAAATGCTCATATAACAGAAATAATAAAAGCAAAAAATACAGTGTTAACCCTCTCTAGTCCACAAAAGAAGTGGGAGCATTACAGAGAAAAAAAAATATTTAACATCGAAGCTCAAAAGAAATAGATCATAACCACACATCCAGCATTACTATAACAGGAGCACTAAGAGGGAGCAGGAGAAGCTTCCAAACGTCTGGCACTAATAAAAGTAACCAATTGCGCGGGGTCAAAAAATACATAAGAAACTGAACAATACTTGATCAGACATTTACAAGGGTGTTTAAGGAAAAATAACCCCCCCAATTGCAAAACTCCAGGTCGTAAAAGTAAAAAATCTCTATGACGCTTTTGAGTCTCCCTAGAAAGATCAGGATATATACGTACCGCTAAACCCCGGAATAGAATCTTTCTCTTCTTAAAAAAGAGTTTCAATATCCACTCCTTATCAGATATCAATGCAAATGTTACCAGCAAAGTTGAGGGTTCTTGAGACTCTAAACCAGAATTTTCAATCAAATCTGTAACATTGAGGGAGTCCCCTTGCACATTACCATCCCCTGAATTCCCCAACAGAGGGACACGCTTAGCCTTAGAAATATAATAAGCATTAACCAAAGGTGGCATAAGATTAGAAGAGACCCCCAAAATATCAGAAAGATACTCTTTATACATGTCCCTAGGAGATACAGATACTAATCTATGAAAATTAATAACACGAAGGTTATTACTATGTGAAAAATTCTCTAATTGTTCCAACTTAGAATGCACAATCAAATCATTCTTTTGAGAGATATCTACATAGTCTTCGAAAAGTTTTACTTTCTGCCGTTCTTCTTCTAACACCGTAGAAAGATTAGACACTCTCTCCTCCAAAACCGCAACTGTCCCCGAGGTCAAATTAACTTTAGATGATACAGATGTAATCTGCGGGAGCAATACTTCACCAAGAGAAACAACTGTGTTCCATATCGACTCCAGAGTGAAAGTCACAGGGCGTTGAAGAACAAAGGTTCCATCCGGGGCAGCAGTCGGAGCACTCTCCATCCGCCCAGCAGACTGCGATAGTTCCAAGCGTGTAGAAGAAACAAGCTTTATATTTTTTTTGCACACAGAACTCATTTTACCCCGATAAAGGTTGCTAAATGGGATAAAATGTTTGGGAATGAATATTGGTCTTGTCGGAGTGATGTTGGCACTTTAAGACATGTAGTATATGACTGCCCTAATATTCAGTCCTATTGGATTCCGATTTGGAACCAAATCCAAGAAGTCTTGGGATTTAGGGCCACTCTCTCCTGGTCTGTGGTCATATTTCGTTCAACAATTGGCATCTCATCGTTACAGAGGGATTGTCATTTTTTTATTTGACTTCATGATGGGAGTGGCTCTGCATCTCGTTATTGCAAACTGGAAACATACTGCAGAGCTTAGCTGGCACGAATGGTGGAACCATTTGTGCTTATGCTGCAAATATGAACAAATGCCATGTTATGGCACAACTCTCATGCCTTCCACCCTCCTCAAGTGGAAACCCCTAAATACTTACATCTCTAAAGCACGATATGGTGTAAATTAAGGGGTAATGTAGACATGTCAACATGTTGTCATATGGTGAGGAGCTGGTATGGAGTCATAGCCCCTGTAGGTCCCCCCCCCCTTGTTGTGCTCATTTCATAGGTATTTTTTTCTTTTGATGATCGCATGGTGAAGGGAGGGGTAAGGTTTGGGGTGGGCTGTTAAAGTCTTCTTTTTGTTTTTGCTTTTATGTTTAAAGAGGATTATCATTTTAATTGTAATTTTTTGCTTTTGTTGTAATTTGTTTGAAAATGTAAATAAAGAAATTAAAAAAAAAAAGAAATTGGTTGAGTGGGAGGCGACAAAGGATACAGGTAAATGGAGAAGGAGGTTACTAGTGGAGTGCTGCAGGGATCTATTCTTGGTCCAATTCTTTTTAACATCTTTGTTAATGATATTGCGGAAGGGCTGTCAGGTAACGTTTGCCTCTTTATGGATGATACCAAAATGTGCAACAGAGTAGACAACAAGGAAGGTGTAGATAGCATG
The DNA here is from genome assembly GCA_033557465.1 of Ichthyophis bannanicus. Taxonomy (NCBI): domain Eukaryota; kingdom Metazoa; phylum Chordata; class Amphibia; order Gymnophiona; family Ichthyophiidae; genus Ichthyophis; species Ichthyophis bannanicus. The sequence goes on along the minus strand of CM066031.1, from coordinate 509,733,253 downwards.
AAGAGGGATTTAGCTAAGCTTGAAGAATGATCTAGAATTTGGCAGCTGAGATTTAATGCTAAAAAAATGTAGGGTCATGCATTTGGGCTGCAACAATCCAAGGTAGCGGAACAGTATAGGGGTGATGTACTTCTGTCCATGAAAGAAGAACGGGACCTAGGTGTGATTGTGTCTGAAGATCTCAAAGTAGCTAAACAGGTAGAAAAGGTGACGGCAAAAGCTAGAAGGATGCTTGGGTGCATAGGGAGTGGAATGGCCAGAAGAAGAAAGGAGGTGATAGTGCCTCTGTATAAGTCTTTGGTGTGACCATTTGGAGCAATTCTGGAGACTGCACCTTCAAAAGAATATAAACAGGTTGGAGTCAGTGCAAAGGGTGGCTACTAAAATGGTTAATGGTTTTCGTTATAAAGCATATGGGGACAGACTTAAGGACTTTAAAATGTATACTTTAGAGGAAAGGTGGGACAGAGGTGATATGATTGAGACGCTTAAATACCTCTGTGGCATAAATGCACATGAGGAGAGCCTTTTTGAATGAAAGCAAGCTCGCTATGAGGGGACATAGGATGAGGATGAAAGGGGATAGACTCAGGAGTAACATGCAGAAATATTTCTTTACAGAAAGAGTGGTAGATGCGTGGCATAGTCTCCCAGTGGAGGTGATAGAGATGAGGACAGTATCTAAATTCAAAAAAGTATGGGACAAACACAGAGGCTCTCTAAAAGAAAAAAAGGGGACTCTTGCAGTGGGTGATATGGAAGTGCAGACTAGATAGGACATGTGGTCTCTTTCTGCTGTCATGTTTCTGTGTTTCAAACTACATCAAGAGCATTGGAAAGAGCTTCATTCCACAAGTTAGCTTGATCATTAACTGAGAGTAACACAAAACAGCAAGTCAGCTGAGGGGGATAGCGCTAAAGTTTCAGGTGTAAGATTAGGTATGAATAGATAAGTAGATTAGATAGAGTTACAGAAGTAGACAAAACTGTGGTAGGCACCTCCATCTCAAAAAGAAGGCATGGTCTGTCCATGGCAGAGAGATGCTTTTGGAAATACAAGGAGAAATTTTGCCACTCTGATGTATGGCTGGCCCTATGTGTGGGTAGATGCACATGCTGTCTAATATCATGGTCAGTAATAAAGGTAAGAGGATTTGTCACACAATTGACTAAGTGAGTCATAATGAATGTTAAGGTCACCAAAAAACAAAAGATCAAGTGATGTAATTAACAAATTAAGAATAAATTGATATATCTCATCTCAGACTGACTGAAGAAGAGCAGGTGGACAATAGAGCAATAACAAATAAGTTTTCAGAGAAGGACCAAACCTCTAAAAGATTCTGAACAGGGAGGTTATAATGAGGGGAGTTCTGAGATTGCCAAGGAAGACCTTAAAATGATCACGACCCCTCCCCTCCCTTCCGGGAGGCTTGGGAGCAGAGATGGCCATATAACCAAGGGGAAGGTACTGGTAAAGATACGCCTCTTCCCCTTCCTGGAGCCAAGTTTCTGTAAGACAGAGAATGTCCAGGAAGTGTGAAATAAAGAAGTCCGAAATAAGGGTGGATTTAGATTTAAGAGCCCTGCAATTAAGCAAGGCCATGTGAGTCAGGTTCTTCGAGTCAGTCATGAAGCATGATGATTCTGATCTGGAGATATGGGCCTAGGTCTGACAATAAACCAAATTTTCTGGGTGTTGGACTATGGTTGAAAGGTAAGTAGTTAACCGGGCTGGTGTTGTTCGCATTGACCACACCACTGAGATAGCCACCATAAGGGCTGGGAATGGGCCCCAGAAAAACAGTGAAGAAAGAAGAAAAACCCAGAACAAAGAGAATTACTTCACTGAGTGAGACCCAAGGAGTTTCCCCAGGAGTTGTCCCAACGAGCTCACCCAAGGAGCAGGACCTGCTCCTTGGGTGCATGCTGCAGTGGCATGGGTGCCGCTGCCAGAAGGTGATTTGTCCAATCCGTCTTGTTAGTCACCTGTTTGATGTCAGGTCACGTGGGTAGAGAAGGTAAGGCACAAATGAACTAAAACACTGAGGGACAACCCCTTTTGCTTTAGTCTTCCCCACTTTCATTCAAGTACACCTCCTTTTTTTTCCATTGCTACAGTTCACTCTTCTCTACACCCGATTGCTTTGGTGATCCGGTGGAAAAGATAAGCCTAACCGTTTCTTTTGTACCTCATCATTTTTTTTTGTTTGTATGGGCTAAGAAGGTTAGCCTCACTCTAGTTAGGGAGTTTGAAGAAGGTATAGTCAGTGCCGGCAGGTAGGCTTTGTTTTGGCCACTAGAAGCCACTAAATGTTTGGATCTAGAATACTGTAGGGTTAACTCAACTGCAGAAGAGGAATCTGTGGTGGTGTTGCAAGAGAACAGTGACAAGCTAGGATGGAGTGGCTCCTCCACAATCTGGCAGAAGGTCAGCAGCAATCAGGGCCAGCCCATCCACTAGGGCAGTAGACCTCTGTGGGCAGCACAGCACAGTATCCACGGCAGGCCATGTGCTTCAGCACAGATGGATTTCCGTGTCTGACCCCCCCCCCCCCCCCCGAAGTTGTGTCAGAGGGGAGTCAGAAGCATCAGGCCTTGTGTGTCGAAGCACATGGCCTGCTGCAGGCCACTGTCACTGAGACAAGCCATAGTCCTTCCTTAAACATGCCTGAGAATGGGTTTTGAAGGTGGATGGGGTTGCCATCTTACTGGGCAGACTAGATGGACCATACTAGTCTTTACTATGTTACTATGTTACCTGCAAGAACCTTTCCTTATTTGGTTTTAAAGGGAGATTTATTATAGAAGTAGCTGAGGGTGTCCTAGAGGAGGAAGAACTGATAGGGCTGGGGAACTTTTGTCAGCAGATGTAATCGTTGACCCATAGTCATTTATTAGGAGGACACCTGGGGGTGGAGAAAATACTAACAGGTGCAGTTACATTACCAGTCATGCCCCACATGCCAACTTCATAACTGTGCCAGAGTCCGATCTGCTCCTCTAGTGCCTGTGTTTATTATGGAAATCCCATTTGAAAGAGTGGTCATGGATCTGGTAAGACCCAAGTGAGCCACCCGGGGCAACAAGCATATTTTAGTCATACTGGACTATGCTACCCGATACCAAGAGTCTATTGCTCTAAGGAAAATGAAGACTACTGTGATTGCGAATACCCTTTGGGAAATATTCTCGTGGGAGGGAATACCCAATGAGATCCCCACAGATCAAGGAACACCCATTGTATTTAAAGTAATGAAACAAGTGTGTTCCTTGGTGAAGATCAAGATGATATGAACATCATTTTATCATCCACAGATGGATGGCCTCATTGAGCGGTTCAATGAAACTCTGAAACAGATGTTAACGTTCGTTGTACATATAGCAATCAATCCGATCATAGCCAATCCTCCTCTCGCAGTTTATATTTGTTTAACATTCTTGCATATCAACAGATCGTATCTCTATATGGACACTTTCATGGCTTTGATTGACATTAGCTAGTTCCTCCCTCCCCAATCACGTCATTCAAAATTGGCGCGCAATTCGGCGTTTTTAAGGATAGCAATTCAGCTCACAAATCTTTGTCGTTCCAGGAGCGTGCTCTATGAAGCCCAAATAGGTACGTACTATTTTCTCACATTCTTTTAATGCCCTTTAATAACGCCCGCCTTGCAGCACTTTGATGCGTTCTATATTATTTCTAAATTCACTTTCAACATTGCATTGGAATAGTACCATTTATTTCAAAGTAAGACATGTTCTCCCCTAGTTCTTATCTTGGTAGCTTATGCTTTTATCAAAACATGCCCCATAAGTCTAAAATAAGAAGCCAAGCTTCCACATTTTTTATACCTTTTTTTATACATTTTTATTTTCTAAGGTTCGTCTATTATAAGACTTTGTGCAATATGGTCACTTGCTTCATCATGCTATTCAGTTCCCCCACAATTGTATGATTTTTTATAAGAGTACCTACAAATAGTTGTCATTGTGTCTTTCTTCAGTGATCCCACAGATAGCACCGCAGTTACATACGAGCACAACAACCCAGCTTCCACAAAAGATGTAGTAATTTAATAAGCTTTTTTTAGTATAATGCAGTTCATTAATTCCGTCCAGTCCCTTTCCTTGATAAAATACGGTTCACATTCCAAGTTAGGTTTTTCGTGACTTTGATTGACATTAGCTAGTTCCTCCCTCTCACACCACGTCATCCAAAATTGGCGCGCAATTCGGCGTTTTTAAGGATAGCAATTCAGTTCACAAATCTTTGTTGTTCCAGGAGCGTGCTCTATGAAGCCCAAATAGGTGCGTACTAATCTCTAACATTCTTTTAATGCCCTTCCAATAACGCCCGTTCTGCAGCATTTTGATGCGGCTGATATTATTGTCAGTTTCACTTTCAACATTGCAATGAAAGAGTTTTGTTTATCTCAAAATAAGACATGTTTCCCCTTTAGATTATATCAGTCTTATCTTTTTAGCTTATGCCTTTAATTAAAACAAGCCTCATAAGTTCATAATAAGAAGCTAAGTTCCTTCATTTTCGTCTATTACAAGACTTCGTGTAATATGGTCACTTTCTTCATCATGCCGTTCCTCTACAATTGTATGATATTTCTTAGGAGCACTTATAAACAGTTGAAATTGTGTCTTTTTTCAGCGGTCCCACAGATAGCACCAAAGCTTTCATGCAGCAGTTTTACATATGAGCACAACAACCCAGTCTTCATAAAAGATATAGTAATTTAATAACCGGGGAGCCGCACCAAGCACTCGCCCTGTCCAATACCCCCCACCCCCCACACCTTAATCCGGCCCTACCCCTCTCAAACAAACTTCAGACCACACATGAGTTGGTATAACAACAGGTCGCAGCTTTATTTGCCCCATAACATATTAACATTTTAAACATGAATAACCCAACACCCAATCCCGGTGCGAAGCGTTACCTCACCAGCCATATGAATAGCAAGGTGACAACACTACCGCACCTAGGCCGGTCAACCACCGGACAAGTTAGTACCACCCCTGCCCGACCTCGCCATGTCACTAGCAAAAGTCTGCTAGGGGTTCACCGGGCCGTGGGCACCCTGCCCCGCCCCAATCAGCTATGGCTCCGGACCCCGGAAACCTCCGGGATCCCGCAACCCACACAAACCCCCCCCCAGCTGCAACACCCCCAAGTCCCACAACACCCAACCATCATAACCGGGTGGGAGGGCGGGACACCGGCCAGCCGCCCTCCTAAAACCATGTGCTAGCGCGCGCTCGGGCAGCCGCTGCACATGGCTCTTCTTCCCTGCTGATTGGTTCCAGCCGCACGCATCTCGCGGCGGAACCAATCAATTCAAATGATGCGCTCCTGCGTCAGCACACAGGCGCGCTTCCGACCTCTTCCCCCCCCCCTTTCTTTCCCCCTGCCTTTTCCTTCGCCTTCCTGCCCAGGCCAGGGCCGCGTTGAAGCTCTCCCCCGGTTACCTTCGGGCACCAGGACTTCGCCCGTGCCCTTTTTCATAACCGGGGAGCCGCACCAAGCACTCGCCCTGTCCAATACCCCCACCCCACCCCCCACACCTTAATCCGGCCCTACCCCTCTCAAACAAACTTCAGACCACACATGAGTTGGTATAACAACAGGTCGCAGCTTTATTTGCCCCATAACATATTAACATTTTAAACATGAATAACCCAACACCCAATCCCGGTGCGAAGCGTTACCTCACCAGCCATATGAATAGCAAGGTGACAACACTACCGCACCTAGGCCGGTCAACCACCGGACAAGTTAGTACCACCCCTGCCCGACCTCGCCATGTCACTAGCAAAAGTCTGCTAGGGGTTCACCGGGCCGCGGGCACCCTGCCCCGCCCCAATCAGCTATGGCTCTGGACCCCGGAAACCTCCGGGATCCCGCCACCGGCACAGGCACAACCCGTGCCTTTGCCGCCCCCCCCCCCACTAACGGAGCACAAGCTGCGACCTGCTCTTCATAACCCGTACCACCCGCTCCAAAACCTCCTGCCAGTCGTTCAGGAGCAGGTCAACCCCCACAGGAGACAAATGTACTCCATCACCCCGATATAAGCCCTTACAAGTAACATCCACCCAATCATGCTGCACATGATAACCCCCATGCACACATAACCATTTTCCAATCTGCCTATTGATCTTCGTCAATCCCCGAGACCACCGCCGCTGACCCCAGCACGCTGGCCTTGGGATGACATCCGACCAAATAAGCACAACACCTGGAAACATTTTTAATATCAGATCCATGTCTTTTTTCGCAGCATTAATGAGTTGTTTACAAGTCCATGTTGCGAGATCATTGCCACCCAGGTGCAGTAGGATAATCCTCGGAGAAGTCCGAATTCGCGCGTGATGTCGCAGCAAAGGCAACAGCTGCATCCAACGCAGCCCGCGCTCACCCAGCCATAACACCGACACCACATCAGGCTCCAGTCCTAGGTTAGGCCCGATAGGCCGTAGCTCTGCCCGTTGACCAGCCCAATAAACGAAAGAATGCCCCAGCATCCAAGAGCCCAGCACACTGCCGCCCCTACCTGAAACAAAAAACAGCAGTTAACAACGCAGGCGCAACCTAGTTGGATTAGTTCAAGTTGTCTTTTTTTTTTTTTTTGTATTACAGACGGACATAACCCCGAAAAGCCTTGGACCTCCAACGGCCAATAAGGCGTATATGCCAACCCGACAAGCCAGCACCCGCCGCACTAGACGCCGCCCCAATGCGAAAAGAGTGCGCTGCATAATGAGCCGAGTCCTCGCCCAAGCGCTGTAACCCCAAACGCAAAACTGCTGTGACCTGGTAACTCGTGACCAACCCCGCATCCTCATGCAGAAATAACCCCCCCGCTACCTGAGGGCGGCAAGCTAAATACTCCCGCATGGCTGTCACCGGACACGTGGGCCCCCCTATGGCCTGTAACACCACCCAGATGCCCCGTCCTTGCTGATCCGTCTTCGACCTTTTCAAAAGGACCTGTAAGTGGGAGCCCTCCACACGCACATGTTGACGCTGCATACTGTGCCCCGCAACAGCCAACTTGGAATCCGCCACCAATTCACCTACCCTAAACGCCCCAAAAAAGGCCAAAGAAAAAACAGCCCTGAAAAGCATGGCCTCATACTCAGACCTCGCAACGACTGGTAAGACCGCACACAGTCCCCATAAAAGGTCATGTGTTACTGGCCGCCGTTGATCCGCCTGAGGAGGGTTTCCACGCCCCCACCCTTGTAACAATTTCTTCACAAAAAACCCTCCACCGGCTGGGCCCCACCCCACAGCTTTTGCAAAAAACGCAAAGCCCGCCAAGTGGGCCTTCACTCCAGCCCTAGTATGACCCAACCTCCTTGCCCCCATGATGTACTGGGCCAGTAAACCATCAGACACCGCTCCTGATCTCCATCCCTGAGCCCACAAAAATGCCACCACAGTACTACAACCCCGACAGTAGTCGTCCCAGGTTTTCTTCGCTACAGAGCTCTTCAACATCTCCTTCATATCAGCAGGCCACTGTTCCACAACTTCCAAGGGACCGATAACCCGATCTCATCTGCCTCCGGTGCCAGTTGCCGAAACCGATCCAACTGCAAACGGGAAAGAGCATCAGCTATTCCATTGTGGAGCCCCGGAATGTGTCTCGCAGTCAAACCAACGTTAAGCCGCAGACAGGCCAACACCATCATTCTCATGAGATCCGCTACCAATCTACAGTGTGGGGTATAATGGTTAACCACGCTCACTACAGCTTCGTTGTCGCACCACCAGACCAACCTCTTGTTCCGCAATTTGTCCGGCCACAACTCCAACGTCACTAAAATCGGGAACAACTCCAAAAATGTGATATTCTGGAGAAGCCCCCGTTCGCGCCACAACGGAGGCCACCGCTCCGCACACCATTCTCCACCAAAGTAAATACCTAATCCAACAGCCCCCGCCGCATCCGTAAATAACTGTAAATCGTGCGTAGAACAGGCCAACTCCATGAGCACAGGCGACCCGTTAAACTCCCTTAGGGAGGGAGTCACGTGGCACATGAGCGAGTGAGGACGTGTTTTCGCTAGCTCCGGGGCTGCCTCGGCGATAAAGATATAAAATCGGCATTTTAAGTGCCCAGAGGTGATAACCGGTGGAGGGGGTGCTTACTCCAGTGTTGTGCAGCAGCCAGGTGTTTTCCGATAGTTGGTATGCCACCCCCGGTGCGCCGAGAGAAGGAGAAGGAGAAGGCACCAAAATCAAGGGCCTCAACCCCCGCCGCGGCGTTGGTGCAGCCCTCGTCCCCCGGAGCGGAGAGTGGGGATTCAGCCACGGAAGAACTTGCAAAGGAGGTGGCTAGGCAGCTTGACCCCAAACTAGACCGCATACTCGCTAAGCTGGAGGAGATGGGGGAGGTGATAGCAGCACAGGGGCAGCGGATTGATGAGCTGGAGCACCGCGTGTCCGCCATAGAGGAAGAGGAGGGACGGCAAGAAAGGCTACATGATGGCCTTCGTGCACAACTTACAGCATGCCAGGCTAAGTTGGATGACTTAGAAAATCGCTCCCGCCGCAATAACATTCGGCTGGTGGGAGTTCCGGAATCTATGAATGACCAGCAAATTCTCCCCCTCATTGAAAAATGGCTCCCGGAGACCTTGGGACTGCCTACCATGGTGGGCGAACTTAAGGTGGAGAGGGCCCATCGAATCGGACCCCGACAGGATAACAGAGTAAAGCCCCGAGTGGTGATCGCGCGCATCCTGAACTTCGCGCATAAGGACAGGCTGCTACGTGCGTACAGACAGCATGAGGGCCTTGTGTTGGAAAACTCCAAAATACTCCTTTTTCAGGATTACTCCACGACAGTCTCAGCTAAGCGCAGGGAGTTCTCGGCTGTCTGCTCGATCTTGTTCCAGAAGAAGATTCGCTTCACCCTTGCCTTCCCTGCAACTCTCCGCCTTCACCACCTGGGACGCAACCTGGTGTTCTCCACTGCGGGGGAGGCTACTGCGTACTTGGAGCGTCTGCCTGCGGAGTCTCCGCACCGAGCGGCGGATTCGGCTGCGGCTATGGAGCCTTAATTGACACTGTGCTGCCCGAATTAGGCGGTAAACATGTGCATATTGTGTTGCAGGTATTGGGCTGGTGAGGGAGCTGCCGTCCCAACGGGGCACTGAGTAGTCCGCCCAAATATACTCTGTGGGCCTCACCTATGGCCTCCTGTAGGCCACTTCGCTGTATATATGTGGCTTAGTGGTGCTTTGGGAGGACATGGCTCAGCCCCCGGGGACGTACTGCATTACCATCTACCTGCTCTCTGCTTTCTTCTAGTTTGGTTCCTGCAGGGGTTCTGAGGTTACTGTCTTTTAATGTGGCCTTATTGCTGTGTGCTGGTCTATCCTGCCTAAACGCTGGTATGCCTTCCTTCACGGGGATGATATACCTTCTAACGCTGTAAATTGTATTAATCTCCCTTCGTTTGCCTATATCTGCTTTCCCGCCTAGCATGCTGGCTGGAGTAGTTGAATCTGTTATGTTTATTTTGGGGCGGGACACTGTAAATGAGGGGGGCAGCCATGTTTATGGATACGGGTCTAGCAGTGTGTCCGGGGCAGCCCCGAGGTGCCCGCTAGTGACTTCTGGTCAGCTTTCTGGCTGACGAAGGATGTGTGTTTTTTAAGGGGTTGGGTGGTGGGGGGGTTAGAGGGGAGAGGGGGGGAGAGGGGGGGAGATAGTAGAGGGGTTAGAGTCTCTGAGGGGTGGGGGATAGGAGAAGGGGGGTGGGGGGGTAAGGGAGGTAAGGGGGGGATAGCCAGTATCCATATCACTAGAGACCTTGGCGCCCTGCGATCCTCAGGTGACTGGGGTCCAGCTCCTCCTGGATGCCGAGGCTGGGCGGCTCCGGGGGTCTGTCTGGGAGTGTCTGCAGTGGAGGCTCACAACACGAGGGTGCCTTAATCAGCAGATTAAATTGATTTCCTGGAATGTAGGTGGCATCAACTCCCCCATTAAACGCACTAAAATATTACAGGCGCTCAAGAGGAAGGGGGCACATCTAGCACTACTACAGGAGACCCATCTGAGTGATTTAGAGCATCAGAAGTTGGTGAGGGATTGGTTGGCGGGCGCGTATGGAGCCTCTGCTGGGGGCAAAAAAGCGGGGGTGGTGGTTTTAGTGAAAAAAGGAGTCCCCTTTGAGGTGAAACGTGTTGAATCAGACCCGCAGGGGCGGTACATCTTCCTCCGGGCCAAACTGTATAATAAGGAATTCTGGGTAGGCAATGTCTATGCCCCAAATGTATATGACCATGATTTTTTTAAGTGTCTGCTGCGTCTGGTGCAGAAGGCGGGGGAGGGTGATTTGGTGTTGGCGGGCGACTTTAATTGTCCCAGTGACCCCCGCCTCGATAAATCGGTGGCGAGTGCTCAGGGGGCGTGGACTAATAAGGGAATTGGTTACTTGTGTAGATTGGGAGGCCTTGTGGACGTGTGGCGCCTTTTACACCCAGGCGAGCGTGGATACACACACCAATCGAGGGCGCATCACACGTGGTCCCGAATAGACTACATACTGGTGGGGGAGAAGGTGACTTCTAAGGTTGAGCGTGCCGATATAGAACCCATAGCCATCTCGGATCACGGCATGGTTTGGATCACTTGGGAATGCCAAGGGATGGGCACAGGGGGATGGCGTTTTCCGGCCCATCTGTGGGAAGATGACGATTTCCGCTCTTTCTTAGAGCAGCGATGGTCGGAGTATGTGCTTTTCAATGGCACTCCTGATTGCTCCCCAGTCCTCTTTTGGGAGGCCAGTAAGGCGGTTATGCGAGGTTATATTATTGAGTACACGGCTCGCAGGAAGCGTCACCTTGACCGCAGTATTGTGGTCCTGGAGCGCAACCTCCGAGCCCTACAATCCAAACTAACCACCTTGCACGGACGCGGGGCTACGATTAAGCAGCAGGAGTTCGCTAGGGCCCAGCTAGCCCTTAATGAGTTACTTCAACGGAGGGCACGAATGTCCCTGCAATACTACCAACACAAGCTATATCGTTTCGGTAACAGATCTGGGAAGCTTCTTGCGCGGTTGGTTCGGGACCCGGGTGGGGCGCGTTTCATTCCGGTGTTACAGGACTCACAGGGAAGGGTGTGTCATCAGCCCCAGCAGATTGCGAATATATTCCGTGAGTATTACGCTCGCCTCTATACCGCAGAGGACGATACGGCGAGCTCGAGTGCAGTGTTTTTGGATAGGGTTACCCTGCCCCAGCTTGCCGAGGAGGCTCTGACATCCCTTAATGCCCCATTAACAGGAGTGGAGATTCAAGCGGCCATAAAGCGTGGGAAGCCACATAAGGCCCCGGGCCCGGATGGGTTTGGTGGGGAATATTATAAGATGCTTTCGCCTAAGCTGGTCCCTAGTCTGGTCGCTATGTATGAGGAGGCGCTGTCTAAGGGCAGTTTTCCTAGGGACATGCGATGTGCTAATATTACACTTATCCCGAAGCCGGGTAAGGACCCGCTTGATCCGGCCTCTTTTCGTCCTATTTCTTTAATCAACACCGATGCTAAGATCTTGGCTGCGGTGCTCGCTCAGCGCTTAAACCCTTTACTTCCATCTTTAATAGGGGATAGACAGGTGGGCTTTGTCATGGGAAGAGATGCCACTAAGAACATAGCTAAACTTCTTTTGGGTATGGAACACTGTATTGGACGGGGCTCCCCCCTGCTCCTCGTCAGTCTAGATGCTGAGAAGGCGTTTGACAGAGTGGCTTGGAAGTATCTTTGGGAGGCGCTCCCCCGTTTTGGGATTCGGGGAGACTTTGTTCGGTGGATTCAGGTTCTATACCATCTCCCGGCGGCGCGGGTGGGGGTAAACGGGATTTATTCAGTCCCTTTTGTTTTAGAACGTGGTACACGGCAGGGCTGCCTGCTATCGCCTCTCTTATTTGTTCTGGCGCTAGAACCCCTTCTGCAAGCCATACAACAAGATCCTCACGTGGTCGGTGTTCGGATGGGGGGGGAGGAAATGAAAATCAGTGCCTTTGCAGATGATATGCTCCTTTGCCTGACGGAGCCGCTGCACTCTCTGCAGAGGGTCTTACATCTAATCCGGGATTTTGGCGGGTTTTCAGGCCTGAAGATTAACACGTCTAAGTCTATGGCATTAGATGTGGGTGGACAGGTGCGGACGGTATGGCAGGGGACTTTTCCCTTGGCGTGGGCTGAGGACTCTATTAAGTATTTGGGCATACAGTTGCCGGCCGATCCGGGGCGCTTATATCAAGCGAATATACCTGGTATGTTGGGTAAGACGCAACGTGTGTTTCAGCGTTGGCGGGCCTTTCCGTTGTCTCTCCGTGGACGTATTGCACTATTTACGATGGTGGAATTCCCTAGATGGCTATATATGCTGCGGCTCCTACCACTGTGGGTACGTGCGAAAGATTGGAAACTTTTTGATAAGTATTTGACTGGCTTCTTATGGGGAGGCCGTCGCCCTCGTATACCCCTTCGTGCTCTGCGCCGCCGGCGAGAGGAAGGGGGATTGGAGCTTCCCTCGTTATCCCACTATAATCTCTGCTTCTTGGCAAGGCATATTTGGGGCCTATTGGACGAGGAGGAGAGTTGTGCGCCTATTCACCAACTGCAGGCCTTCTCGCCCCCTCTACACAGTCTGTTCATCCTTCATCGGGCCAGTGGTCGCCGCCTGGGGGCTGGAAGGATCCCCACTTATTTGCGGACCCTGCGGTTGGCCTGGCGGGAGATTTGCCGGCGTGTTGGGTGGGATCCATCATGTTCTTTGCTACTGCCCTTAGTTGGAAACTCGGATTTTGTGCCGGGTTGTGCGGATTCCTCGATTTTTCACGTTTGGCGTCGGAAGGGGATAGTGTGTTTGGGGGACCTTGGTAGGACCGAAGGGGGCGCCCTGGAGAGTTTTCAATCCTTGAGCCATAACTATCATCTGGACTCGACGGATTTTTATGGCTTCTTTCAACTTCGCCACTACATTGATCAGCTGAAGAAACAAATCCCCAATCTCTTACTTACTCGAGACCCGCGTAAACTGCTAGGTGGCTGGGTGGGGAAGGAGCTTCGGGACCGGGCAGAGCGTAAGACATTGCTCTGTCCTTGGGTTGACTCGGGCTACCTCCAGGTTCTCACCGGTAGATGGGTCGCTGATGGGCTGTCTGATCTGAATGTAGGCATGTTGCAACTTGCCTTTGACCGCGTTCCTAAGGGGGAGGTATGGATTTATCTACAGGAGATGCAATTTAAATTTCTTTGGAGGGCATATGCGAGTGATAGTTGGGCACATCGGGTGGGGCTGCGGGATACTTCTACGTGCGGTTGGTGTCAACAGGCTGAAGGCACCCTGCTTCACAAATTTTGGCTGTGCACCGCTGTACAATCCCTTTGGAAGTTGGTGCAGTCCTCCCTAGAGCAGTGGCTGCCTGTGGGGGAAGTGGGTCACTGGCAACTCTGCCTTTTCCATTGTTGGGGTGAGGTCAGGCTTTTACCCCCGGCGACTCACCGGGCGCTGCTGGACCGGGGTGTTCTGGTGGTTAAGAAGGTGCTGCTGGAATGTTGGCTTCAGAGCTCTCCCCCCCCCTATGCGATGTGGAGGAGAACTTTGCTGAACCTGATGTATATGGAGAAGCTCACGGCTAAACAAGTGGGGGGGTCGGGCTGGGATCGCTTCTTGGGCATCTGGCAGCCCCTCATTAATACACTGTCCCCGCCAGAACGCAGCGCGGTGCTGAATATATAACTTTTATAGCTCCATTTCTGTAGCTTGATCCCTGCCGTTTCTAGTGTTTCCATGAACAGGCCTTTAGATAAGGGACCAGTGTACCCCCTCTTGTATCTAATCCTTGGGGTGCTGAGGGTATTGGGGTCTCAGGGAGGTTTGAGGCCTACTTTTGGTTTTGGACTGGTTTGGGTTTGGGTATTGGCTTGAATTGGGATGGGAAGAAGGGGGGGGGTTGAGGGGGGGGGTAGGGGCAGAGGGGGGGTAAGCGGGAGATGGGGGGGGAGGTAGGGGGGGCTGGCGGGCACTGGGGCACGTACGGGACAGGGTGGGCAGGAGCGGGAGGGGGATGCCTACTTCCCATTATTTCTCAATGCACTTAGCTGCTCTTTATTCTTCTGCATCCTGCTACACCCATCCATGATGCTCTCAACTGACAACCTATGCTAGCTGATTGCTTGTTGCATTTCTTGTTTACTTTTCTCTGTATGTATCTAATGTTGCTCTGTATATGTTCAAGCCTTGTTCTGAATGTGTACATGCCTCAGTGTGGGCTTTGTTCTATGAGTATGTACTTGTTATTGGTAATATTTCAATAAAATACATTTTGAAGTAAACTCCCTTAGGAACACATCCCACACCCGCAAATCCTCCTTAATGCTCCTGGAGATGCGAATTCTATGATGAGGCTTACGGACGCCTGACGTGGCCGCCGCCAAACGTCGAATAAATATCCGCCCCATTGGTATGACTCGCGACGCAAAATTTAAGGACCCGATCAACGACTGAAACTCTTTTAGCGTGAACTTTGCCGCTGCCAATGCATTCGAAATCAAGGCTCTTAACGTGTCCACTTTTGCTGGCGGCAATCGAGCCACCATCTCCTCCGAGTCTAATTCAATGCCCAAGAACGTAAGCTTAGTCGCCGGCCCCTCCGTTTTACCCTCAGCTAAAGGTACATCCAAATCACCCGCGACACCCAGAAAAACATCCAATAATTCCTCACACAGCGAAGTCTGCGCTGGTCCCACAAACAAAAAATCATCCAGGTAATGGACAACACTCCTAGCACCGGCCCGGCTCGTAACCATCCATTGCAAAAACATACTAAATTTCTCAAAACAGGCACATGACACGAAACAACCCATGGGCATACATTTGTCAAAATAAAATTCCCCCGCGAATCGGAAACCCAAAAGATGAAAAGAAGAGGGATGAACAGGCAACAAACGAAACGCGGATTCAACGTCCACCTTCGCCATCAGCGCCCCCTTTCCCGCCCTTCGGACTAACTGCACCGCCCTGTCGAAAGAAGCATAACGGACCGTGCAGTACTCCCTCGGAATGTGATCATTCACCGACATTCCTGTCGGGAATGATAGATTGTGAATAAGCCTATATTTTCCTGGCTCCTTCTTAGGGACAATTCCCAAAGGGGACACTACCAAATTCTCGAACGGGGGTTCCGAAAACGGTCCGGCTATCCGCCCCAAACTCAACTCCACCTCCAATTTCTGCCGGACAACCGCTTCAAACCGCCGCACCGCCGGGGAATTCCTTGCTGCCTGCGCAGCGACCGTGCCATGAACCGGGATAACAAACCCCCCCTCAAACCCTTTCTGTAAAAATTCCCTATCCCCTGCTTTCGGGTATCCGCAAAGCCAGTCGCGCAATGTCTCAACCTTAATGGGCGACGGGGCTCTGCCTAAGTTAAAACCCTCACTTAGAGGTAGATGGGGTAACACCCCCAACCCCTCTCTTGATACACTTTGCCGCTGAATGACTGCCGCCGCATGCAGAGCAGGCGTGCCGGAACTTACAGTCCGTAAATGGGCATGAGGCCTTATTAAATCACCAACAGACATCGCTGCCTCCTCCTGCCCCTGACTTACTCGGGATTCCCCCCCCCAACTCGAAAGGACCGGCTCCCCAAGGAATTCAGCCCCCCACCAAACTTATGGCCGGACCCTGACAAACCCCCTACTGGAGCCGGACGAGCAGACATCTGGGTGAGCCACAAGTTGATGTCTTGTGTACCCCACGATAGAAACCGGTTTTCCTCCATTTTGTCACGAAACTTCTCGTCATAATTGAGCCAAGACCAGCCCTCATGGGCCTGCGAGGCTTCCAAAATAGAGTCAGCATAGGACAGTAACATCCCGTACTGCCCCGGGTACGACTGACCCCACACACTAGCCAAACGCAAAAAAGCCCTGACCCAATTTACCACTGACCTAGTCACCTTACGAACCCTCCCAGCCTTCTCATCCTCTTTGTGTTTTTTCCGACTTTCCCCAGACCTCTTACGACCTTCCAATAAACGGAAAATGTCAATATACCGTCTTTTCCTATTTTTATTTCTCAACTTCTTAGGCACCCCCTCCCACAATTCTGACAATGGTGTCAACGCCGAAGCACCCCCAACTGCAGGGTTTTCCGATGAAACACCCCCCCCCCCCACCACCCCTCTGCCACCGTCCCCACTCGTAGTACTAGAGGAAGAACTAGAGGAAGAGGAAGTGGAGGAATCCGAATGCCGGCGTCGCCTAGAAGAACGCTTCCTTTTTTTACTCGCTTTTCCCGACCTCCCGGGTCGGTCGCTATTCCCTGGCCCGACCCCCCCTTGAGGTAACTCACCATCCGTAGCCGTAACAGACGTCCGTTCAGCTTCAAGCTGGATCCCATCCGGATGTTGCTGTGCACCCGACTCCATCACAACACCGCTAGCGGACCCCAAATTGCGACTGTCTTCCCGTGGAAGTCTGCCTTGTTGCGATCCACTCAGCGTTGATCCAGGTGAAGCCGTCATTGGATTCTGTGAAGAGAGAAAAGGCAAAAAAGGAGAGGGGGAAACACCCGACCAAGCAGGTTGCCAAGCCCCTAACCAGTTAGCTCCTGACGAGCCTAACCCTCCACGCTGCCATTGATCCCAAGCCTGTTGTTCCATAACCCCAATTCTCCCAGCACCACCCAAACCTCCCACCGAGTAAAGCCCTGATCGCAACTCCCCACCAGGCGTCCCCCACCCAGTTCCAGGCCAAAACGTGCCGCTCTCTCCCCCAGTTGCACCGAAACCAATCCCTTGCGAGGGATCCACGCTCTCCTCTCCCGCTCTCCTCCCACCTGCACCCCCTACAACCTGCTGATATTCATGGGCACCCATAACCTCGTCCCTTCCTCCGGACGGGGCCGTGCCACGTCCCCCAATCCTGCTCCGCAGTCCAGGATGAGGCCTATTGGAAGAAAGACCGCGTGGCCCCGCACCCCTGGCCCTACGGCCCCCAGCCGCAATAGCTAAGCGGCCCCTGGATGGACCAACAGACCTGCCACTCCTCCCCCTTTCCTCTCCCCTACCTCTCTGAGCCCCCCCGGAAACCCTTTTGCCCTGGCCTTGTCCTCCTTTTTCCCCTCTCCGACCCCCTTTAGCACCTCTCTGTCCCCCTTTTCCCCCAGCCATCCCGGCCCCCAAACAAGAAAATAAAAATCGCTGACTGGCTGCAATAAGGGCTAATGATACCCCACAGGCTTTAAATGCACCAGCGAAGACACTTGCAGTGTTTTTTTTTTTTTTTTTTTTTTAATAAACCGGAACAGCTGCAAGGAGCGAAGCAAACCCGCCCTAGCCCTCACACCGTAATCCGCACACTCTCCCCTCCCCGATCCAGTACTACAGTATTCTTAATGCATTAATGAAACCCCCAAGTACCCCCACTCGCCTGAGGAGCCTCCGCTCTCACAGCTGATTAGCCTCTGCCGCTCTGAACTCCTACGCCGACCCGGAGTGTTCTCCCACACCAGCGCAACCGGCAAATCACGCCACCAATACTGCCACGTCAATATGCCGCTGATCTCTCCGCCAAACACAGCAATAACGCGCCAAGCCCGAGCAGCCAGAAAAAACGCAAGAAGAACACACCGGCCAGCCGCCCTCCTAAAACCATGTGCTAGCGTGCGCTCGGGCAGCCGCTGCACATGGCTCTTCTTCCCTGCTGATTGGTTCCAGCCGTGCGCATCTCGCGGCGGAACCAATCAATTCAAATGATGCGCTCCTGCGTCAGCACACAGGCGCGCTTCTGACCTCTTCCCCCCCCCTTTCTTTCCCCCTGCCTTTTCCTTCGCCTTCCTGCCCAGGCCAGGGCCGCGTTGAAGCTCGCCCCCGGTTACCTTCGGGCACCAGGACTTCGCCCGTGCCCTTTTTCATAAGCTTTAGTATAATGCAGTTTACTTATTCCGTCCAGTCCCTCTCCTTGATTAAAACGGTTCACAATCCAAGTTAGGTGTTTTCAGCTTCCATACTTTATTTTTTTGATTTTTAGATATTTTCCTGATTGCACATTAGTACAATGTCCCAGCACATTGCGGTTTAACTTTTTACCGTTTCCAAAGTTTCCTCACCAATTCTTAACTATTTTCAAACAGCTTGTATAGATTACCTTTCTAATGTGTTTATTTTACAGCGATTTTGCAGATGATACAAAACACTCATTAGAAGGTTTATATGTAAGTAAGAAGATCGTGCTTTCTTAACGTTGATTCTAAGCATATGTTGCCACTCAGTAATATTATAAAGCTAGTTTCTTAACATGTTGCATTTTACTACGTATCGTTTTTTCCTCTTTTCTACTTTTTTCTTTCATTTTCCCCACTTTTTTAAGGATTACAGATTGTTTGGCTGATATGCACACACTAGTTGCCTTTTCTTGATTTCTTCACATAAATATTATTCAGTATCATGTGTTATTTATATCTTAGTTGCCTTGGTGAACGCATTTTACGATTGCAGATTTCCTTGGTCATACACATGTGAGTTACTCATTTAATGAATCTCATTCTTTCCTCCCCCTCCCCTTCTTCTCCCCCCTCCTTCCCCCTTCCCCCTTCCCCCCTTCCCCCTTCCCCCCTCCTCCCCCCTCTCTTTCTTTCTCTCTCTCTCTCCCCCTCCCTCCCCCTTCTCCCTCCCTTCCCCCCCCTTTCCCCCCTCCCCCCTCCCCCTCCCCCTTCCCCCCTCTCCCTCCCCCCCCCACCATCTCCCCTCCTCCCCCCTGCTCCCCTCCCCCCTTCCCCCTCCCTCCCCCTCTCCCCTCTCCCCCCTTTCCCTTTCCCCCTTCCCTTCCCTCCCCCTCCCCCCCTCCCCCTCCCCCTCCTTCCACTCCCCTCTTTCCTCATTATCCTCCCCCTTCCCCCCTTCCCTTCCCCCTCCCCCTCCCCCCCTTCCCCCCTTCCCCCCTCTTCTCCCCCCCCCTCCCCATCCCTTCTCCCCCCTCCCTCCCTCCTCTCCCCCCCCTTCCCCCCTTTCCCCCTCCCCCTTCCCCCCCCCTAATCTTCCCCCCTCGTCCTACCATTTCTTAAAATAAGTTCATCACTCACACATTTTTTAAACATACAATATATTTTATTTGAACAATAACCATTTGTATGCACAATATGTAAACTTCTATTTATTCCTGTTTTTCCACCCTGCGTTTTTTTTTCGTTATTATAAATGTATTGGTTTTAATTCTTCAGATCTGTTAGTTCATATTCATCTAATGAGCACATGTATACAAAATGTCTTTTATATATATATATTCACAATATTGGTCCATTAATTTAAGGCAAATATCATGTACTATGATTTTAAATATATTTATATGTTTTCTATGTTGTATGTCATTTAGCTGTGTGCCCCCTGAAGAAGGCTACGGCCGAAACACGTAGGGGTAATAAAATCCGTTTACACCCACCTACGACTCTTGCTCCTTGTTGCTTTCCTCGTGGTTCCTGCAAGAGTAGCAGCTCCTCCTTGTTTTTCCAAGAGATATAATAGACATGGTAAGAGAAACTTGAGAAGAAGAAGAACCTCATGCTGGGCGTAATTTGGTGGAGTACATTATACAAATGCAACACTGGCTGAAAAAAGCTGAAGAGGTGGCCAAACTCAATCTGGAAAAAGCCTAAGCCGAGCAGTCCAAGGACTACAATCGGGCAGCCATGTACCATGCCTTCCAACCGGGAGATTAAGTTTTAGTCTTGCTGCCTTCATCCAAGAGTAAGTTACCCTGTAAATGCCAGGGGCCCTATGAGGTGTAAGAGAAAGTAGGGCCTGCCAGATAAAACAGAACAGAGCCAAAATTTACTATATTAACCTATTGAAAAAGTGGACTCCAGTGATGCTGTGGTGGTACAGGGAGATGATTTATACCAGAAATTTTAGCCCTGTCGGATCCAACTCAAGTCCCAATTGAAGGCCAGCTCTCTGCTGCATAGAGAAGGTTTTATCCAGCAGAACCTAAAGGTATTCTCCACCTACCTAGGACAAACCCACCTCATTTGCATGATATCATTACTGACCCTGGAGTGGTTATCCAGCAATGATTCTATCAGATTCTGGAGGCCCAGCCACAGGCTGTCGCCAAGCAACTGGAAGAGATGCTTAACCTGGGAGTTATAGAAGAGTCTATGAGTGACTGATTATCCCTCATCATCCGTCCTGGTTCCTAAACCCAATGCAAGCATCATATTCTGCATTGACTTCTGGAGGGTCAATGCAGCTTCTAAACTGGAAGCGTATTCCATGTCCAGAATAGATGAGCTAATTGAGCGACTTGGGGGCTCATGCCTTATATCAACCTTGGATCTGATCAAGGGATACTGGCAGGTGCCCTTAACTTGAGCTGCCAAAGAGATGACTGTTCTTTCGTCACCGCAAGGTCTGCTCCAGTTTGCAGTGCTGCCTTTTGGATTACACAGGGCTGCTGCCATATTTCATTGCCTAGTCGACTGCCTACTGAGACTGCACAAGGAATATGCAGCTGCATATCTTGACGATATCATCATCTACAGCAGAGAATGGACCACCCCTTTAACCCAAGCACAAGCCATGTTGACCAGCCTGCAGAAGACTTGATTGACAGCCAACCCCAAGAAATGTTTTCTGGGAGGCCGGGATATTCAATACCTGGGATATGGGCAGATACGACCTCAAATGCGGAAGGTGGATGGCATTGCCCAGGTCCCCACTCCAAAATCAAAGAAAGAGGTTCATGCCTTCCTTGTATTGATTATTGCTTCTGGTTCATCCTTAATTTTGCAGAAGTGGCAGAGCAGTTAACCAGTCTCCTCTGGCAACGAGTTCACAAATGTATTCAGTAGTCCACAGACCTGGACCTGTCCTTCCAGTGACTCAAGAAAGCTGTTTGCTTTGAACCCATCCTGATTAGCCCTGATTTCTCTCTACCATTTATTGTGCAAACTGATGCCTCAGAAGTGGGCTTAGGAGCCATTCTGGCCCATGAAGTCGGGTGAAGAACATCATAGCATTCATCATCAGGAAGCTGCTTCCTCAGGAGCAGCATTATGCAGTGATTGAGAAGGAAGCCCTGACTTTCAAATGGGTGCTTTAGACCTTCAAATACTACCTGCTTAGCCATCCATTAATGCTGGTAATGGACCACCAACCCCTCAAGTGGCTGGCCCAACATAAGAATTCCAACAGCTGTATTATGCAGTGGCTTTTGAGTCTCCAACCCTACCAGTTTTGGCTTCACCATAGGGATGGTTGGACTCACTTGAACGCGGATCTCATTTCCCATGTGAGGATCCTGGGTGAGGCAGATGCTCAATGGGGCATGATTGATTGAAGTGGAGATGTGAGATGGGGTCTATAGAATGCTACCTGTCCCTCTCCAAAGGGATTATCAACAGTCACCTTTAAGAGAGTCTGCAGCCCAGAGTTCAGGACTGGTAGGGTGTGGCTCACAGGGAGAGGTTAAGAGCCCAGTAGGCTACAGGAAGGGATGTAAGTCTTGCAAAGGAGTTTTGAGGTAGGAACTTTAACTGGGACTGGAGGAAGGTCTGGGAAAACCATCATGTGGAGGTTTAACAAACTGGGATAAAAGAAAGCTGGTTTTGTTTTCCCTGAACTGCTGTCTGGCCTATGTTTTAAAGAAAATTCCTTCCCATTGCATGCCACACTACCACAGTGTGATACTTGCAAAACATTAGTGCAGTTTAGTCACTAGGCCCCATAAAACTTGTATGTATTTTAATAATATGGGCTTGGAATAGATACCTTTATGGCAGCCCATTAAAATAACCCTCTAAGGTTAAGTGGGCAGGAAGACACATGTTACGCTTGCTTTATAAAGATACATAGGTGCCTGTTAAGTGCCATTGAGTCAGTATCGACTCATGGCGACCCTCTGGATAGTTTTCCTAAACTGTGTTCGGTCTTCAGTCAGGTGGCTCATTGTTGACAGAGTGGCACCCCTAGCTACTGTTGTATCGATCCATCTCATTGCTGGCCTTCCTCTTTTACATTGACCTTCTACCTTGCCAAGCATGATGTCTTTCTCTAATGATCTCTCTCTTCGCATGATGTGTCCAAAGTATGAAAGTCGAAGTCTTATATTCTGAGCTTCTAAAGAAAGCTTAGGTTTGATCTCCTCTAGTACTGACTGGTTTGTTCTTCTGGCAGACCATGGTATACGCAGTATTCGTCACCAGCACCATAATTCAAAGGCATCAATTTTCTTCCTATCTTTTTCACTGTCCATATGACGTTATTAAAAATACCATGGCTTGAACAAGTCAAATCTTTGTATGGAGAGAGATTTCTCTGCTCTTGAGAATCTTGTCTAGGTCCTTCATAACTATTCTGCCAAGAGCAATGCGTCATCTGATTTCCTGACTGCTTGTTTCTTTATCGGTAGGTGATCCAAATAAGTTAAAGTTGTTCACTTTTTCAATTTCTTCTCCAACGATGAACTTATTGTTAGGAACTTTGTTTTCTTTACATTAAGGTACAGGCACATTTTAAGGCTATGTTCCTTGATCTTCTGAAGCAAATGTTTCAGATCGTCTTCACTTTCAGCAAGGGATGTGGTTGTTCATGAATCTCCCACCAATCTTCACACCTCTTTCTTCACACAGTCCTGCTTCTCCGATTTGTTCTGCATATAAATTAAACAGGAAGGTGGAAAGTACGCAGCCTTGCCTTTGCTGATTTTAAACCATTCTGTTTCTCCTTGTTTCATTCAAACTGTTGCTTCTTGATCAATGTAAAGGTTGTGCAAGAGAACTATCAGGTGTTCTGGTATACCCATGCTTCTTTATATGGCCCAGAGTTTCTCATATTTTACACAGTCAAAAGCCTTGCCATAGTCAATAAAACACATATAGATATCCTTTCAGTATTCTTTAATCTTTTCAAGGATCCATCTCACATCCACGATGATGTCTCTCGTTCCTCGCCCTTTCCTGAAGTCTGCTTGCACTTCAGGCAGTTCTCATTCCAGGTATGATTGTAGTCTTGGTGAATGAGCTTGAGTAGAATCTTGCTGTCATGTGGGATTAGAGTGATTGTATGATAATCTCCACGGTCAGTTGGATCACCTTTATTTAGTACTGGTATTAACATAGATCTTTTCCAGTCAGTTGGCCATGATGTTGTTTTCCAAATTTCCTGGCAGAGTCATCTAAGTATGGTAACAGCTGCATCAGATTGCTGTAATACTTCAATGGGAATGCCATCAGTGCCTGATACTTTGTTCTTTGCTAAGGCTTTCAATGCTGCTTTGACTTCTTCTTTCATCATCAATTATTCCAGATCATAAGGTACAGGTTGAAATGGCTGTTGGTCCACTTGATCTTTATCATATTATTCTGTGTATTCTTTCCACCTTTTCTTGATCTTCTCAGCATCATTCAAAATGAATCCTTGAGCATCTTGTAACTTTCCAATTCGAGGATGGAATTTTTCCTTTTAACTCTTGTAGCTTTAGAAAAGTCAATCTTGTTCTTCCTCTAATAGTTTCTGCTTCTATTTCCTTGCATGTGTCACTGTAGTATTTCTCCTTGTCTTGTCTTGCTGCACATTGGAAATCTCTGTTGAGTTCTGTGATTGCCTCTTTTTCCTCTGACTTTAGCTTCTCTGAATTTCTGGGGAATTTTCAGAGTTTCTTCCATCATCCATTTTGGCCATTTTTTGCTTTTCACCTTTTGCAGAGATTTCTCACTTTCTTTCAACACAACTTTCTTGATGTCATCCCATAACTCTGCTGAAGTTCTGTCATTTGTATCTAAAGCAGCAAATCGATTTTGCAAACAGTCCTTAAATTCCGGTGGTATATTCTCAAGGCATATTTTGCTACATTCATGAGAGGCCTGCTCTTTTTTCAACTTTAGCTTGCATTTGCATACTAGTAGTTGGTGATCTGTACCACAGTTAGCTCCAGGTTTTGTCTTTGTTGATGCTATAGAGCTTTTCCATCGTTTACTTCCACAGATGTAGTCAATTTGATTTTTGTGCAATCCATTAGCTGAAGTCCATGTGTACAGTCACTGCTTGTGTTGCTAGAAGAAGGTGGTTTTTTTTTTTTAATTTAAAATTTTTATTTTTTTTAATGTCTCTTTATTCAGTTTTAAACTTACATACATAAGGTAACCACCACTTCTTTGTCTCCACATCCATCTTTATCCAACCAAAACTTACAACAAAGTAACAGTCCTAACAGGCCAAAAACCAATCCAACCCATCGCCCCGCCCCGCCGCTAGTATGATTAGCAAAGCGTTATACTATCTATCTCTAACATATCTGTTCAGAGCGTCCCACTTCTTGTGCAGTTTGCCTGCGCAAGCGTTTTTTTATTATGTACATTTCCTCATAAGTCTGATGTAAGCACAGTAGATTCCACCAGAATTCGAAATGCACCTTTTCCAAATTCTTCCAGTGTATCAAGATGACCTTTATAGCCAAACTTATCATTAAGACCAGCAGTTGGCTGTCCTGTCTCATCAAGGATTTGAACACAATTATCTGATACGTGATCGGATCTTGTATGGCCAATATACTAGATATACGCTGCCAAACACTGCTCCAGTATATCTGAAGATGTCCGCAATAAAATAGCATGTGTGCCAACTTTCCAATTGCTGCATTACAAGACCAGCATCAATTCCCATCCTGCCTTGCCCATTTCATTTTCCTTAGTGGGGTTAGATAGGCCCGATGTGCCATGAAGTACATTGATTGCGTTAGGGACGCAGCCCTAGTGACTCGTATTTGGGATCCCCAAAAGGTACTCCACTTCTCCGAGGTTAGACAATCCCCTGTGTCAGCGAGCCAGGCCAATTGCACTCTCGCACATTCCTTCTCTCCTCGTGATCAAAGCATCACCAAAAACTTTGATATGGCACTTGTGCCCGCCTGAATCTCTCGAAACCTTTTCAACAGTGGCCATCCCGGTCTCGTCAATACCGGAGACACACCCGCTCTACCCAAGCAGCATCTAAGTTGGCACCATTGAAAATAACTGGTATGTGGTAGCCCAAATTCCACCTTCAACATTTCAAAGGTCTTGGATTCCTTCCCAGATATCAATTGCCCAAGCGTCTCAATACCATGTTCTATCCACCGCTTCCATATCATTGGCTTCCCACCTATAATAAAGTGTGGGTTCAACCATAAAGGCATATGCATTGAAAAATCTTCACCGCCTTCAATACACGTTGCAATCAATCGGCACGCTTGCTGTGTTGCCAAGACAACTTTATTTTGGGGCTTACTTGGATCCTTTGTCGTACCAATCATGACTTGTTCCACCTTCAACCATGCCATGGGGCATTCATGACTTGTTCCACCTTCAACCACCTGGCTTCACTCTCCAAGCATTCCTCGGCGGTCCATTGTGAACCCTGTCGCAACAATGAGGCAACATGCAGCCAACCAACATCCGGAAAATGGACTCCTCCTTTTTCCTTTGGCAGTTTTAGTTTCCATGCTGCTATCTTTGGGACTCTACTGCCCCATAAGAAAGACACCAGCATACTGTTAACTTTCTTATAGAAAACCGGAGTAAACAGCACGGGGATCATACTCAGTATATAGCTGATCTTGGGAACAAGCACCATTTTTATGGTTTACAACCTGCCCCACCAGGTTAAATGCAAAGGAGTCCTCTTACTAGTACATTCATTAATCACTTTCTTGCATGCTCTCATGTTGGGATCCATGGTCTCCTGAATAGTAGAACCATAGTCAACTCCTAAGTATTTGAAAGACAATTGTGCATACTGAAATGGGTAAGCTCTCAACATGTCCGCATTTACATGTGTATTTAGAGGAATAATTGTTGTCTTAGTTAAGTTTACTTTATATTCCGATATGGCAGAGTAATGATCAATAACTTGCAAGACTGTTGGCAATGCATCCGGTTGAAGAAACAATAGAAGATCATCAGCATATGCTGACAGCTTACATTGCCCATCTGCCAATTCAACTCCTGTAATATTATCGTACTGTCTAATTGCAATCGCCAGCAATTCCAGTGCTAGATTAAAAAGGAGTGGTGACAAAGGACAGCCTTCTCTAGTTCCTCTCTGAAGCCCAAAGGGAGTAGATAATCCAGAGTTAGCCGCGATTTGTGCCACTGGTTTAGCATATAATAACGCTATTCTTTTGAGAAACTTCTCTCCAATCCCAAACCATCGCAAGGATCGAAACAGGAAAGACCATTCCAGTCTGTCAAAAGCCTTTTCGGCATCTAGTGACAATCCTATTAGAGGTTCAGACATCCTCTGGGCTTTGATTAAGACGTGTGCCAGCAACCTCCCATTATCTGTAGTAGATCTACCTTGCACAAAGCCACACTGATCTGTGTGTAACTGATCATTCAGGACCAGACTCAGTCTATTCGCTA
This sequence comes from Ichthyophis bannanicus, assembly GCA_033557465.1. Classification (NCBI taxonomy): domain Eukaryota; kingdom Metazoa; phylum Chordata; class Amphibia; order Gymnophiona; family Ichthyophiidae; genus Ichthyophis; species Ichthyophis bannanicus. The sequence continues at coordinate 509,706,818 of CM066031.1, read as the reverse complement.
GCACCTTAGCATATATTTTGTAATCAGCATTTAGCAACGATATGGGTCTGTAGTTTTCCACTTTCTGCGGATCTCTTCCCGGCTTTGGATGAATGACTACAATGGCTTCTGCTAGAGCTCCCACTTCGGGATCCGCATCATACAAGCCACTGTAATAGGTCTGCAACATAGGTGCTATCTGCAGATGGAGCTTGTGATAAAAGTCCAACGGTATACCATCTGGTCCAGAGGCTTTACCACAGGCCATCTGTCTAAGTGCTTTTTGTATCTCCACCACAGAAACATCATGTTCCAACCCCTGAGCTTGTCTTGGAGCTTGGGTCCAGCTATATTAGAAACAAATTCTGCAAAGGCCTTGTCACTGCAGCATACTTCTGAGCGATATAATTCCTCATAGAACTCTTTGCAGCATTTCAATATTTGTTCATCTTGTACAAGGAGGTCTCCTCCAATATCTTGCAACACTGTAATACGCGTCATATTCTTCAGCGCTTTAAGTAAGTTAGCTAACAGCGATCCAGCTCAATTATTCTCATGATAATACGCACTCTGCTGGGCCCGAACCACAAAATGTGCCTCTTTGTTAAGAATGGTATTATACCTATATCTTAATCTTTGCAGCCTTATCAATACCATTGAATCAACTTTCTTTGCCAATATCCGCTCCCTGGCTTTTATCTGTACCTCTAGCTCTTTCCGTTCCTTCTTCTTAATCTTATTCCTTCGAATGGCAAACGTGGTTATATGAGCACGAAGCATCGCTTTAAAACCTTCCCACCATCCCCATATGGAGGTCTCTGAAGGATCATTATATTGAAGATACACCTCTATCTCTTTGCTTATGTAGACCGCAAAGGATTCATCCAATAACAATGATTTATCAAAAGTCCACCTAGGGGATACCTTCTGCGGCTGTCCAACATCTAGTATCAAGGAAACCGCTGCATGATCCGACACCGTTCCAACATGTATTTCAGCCGCCACTACTTGTCTAATCAACCCAGTAGACAACAAAAAAGTAATCAATTCTGGTCTGGGTGTCATGCGGCACAGAGTAAAACGTATACTCCCTATCTGTGGGATGAAGAAGCTACCATGGATCGACCAAACTTAACTCCTCCATCATACCCAGCAATACTGCATGTGATTTAGCTTTAACTATTGTCTTATATGGTGCCCTATCCAGTAAGGGATCCAATATCAAGTTAAAATCTCCTCCAAGCACTATGTTTGTATTAATTACCTCAGTTAATTCCATGGCAATACTTCTGAAGAAGTTGGGCTCCTCTACCATTGGTGCATAGATATTCAGGAACGTAACAGGAGTTTGATCCATTTGCAGTGTAACTCTAGCCATTCTACTGGAAGGATCAGCTTTTGTTTCTTTGACTGCAGACAGTAGCGGTCTGTGCATTAATATCAACACTCCTCCTTTTTGTCCTGCAGCTGGAGCTACCACTGCTACCTGATACAATTTAGATGCTACTTTCCATGATTCCTTCTCCGATAAATGCGTCTCCTGCAGGTATACAACATCCACCTTCTTCTGTTGACAATAGGACAGTATTTTTTTACGCTTTATCGAATCTGTAATCCCTTTTACATTCAAAGTGAGCAGAACCAAGTCAGTTGCCATTTTTGATGTTAAGTATTGCCCTACATGCAGTGAGTCCGCCCGCTTCCTAAGTCACTATTCCTCACAGCGTGAGCGCGCCACTGGGTTGGATTGGCCTATACAAACATTTAAATTTTATGCATATACATTCCAAGGTGAATACCACCCACTGTGCCAGTAAATCAAACCCTCTAATTTCCCCATTGCTACTATAGATATCTTGTACTTAAGACCGTGTTAAAAGCATTTTAAACTACTACAGTCATTTTCTAAACTCTAGCTAGGAGAGTCACAGCACAACTGGAACAACACCTTTAACAATGTACAACTAGGTCTCATCATTGGGTCTATACCTAGAACATTGAGTAAGCATCTCACTTTTCACCTATACATAGGTTACATTATTAATACAATCTCCATTGCACTAATGCGTCATTATGTTTCTTCCTCTATCGAGAGTTAACCACACTTAAATGCAATCTCTTAAGACTCCATATCACTACTTTCCTGCAGGAAAGCTTTCAATTTGTCAGCTTCCACAAAATTTCTCATCATGTTATTCAACGTTACCCGCATGGTCCCTGGGTAATATAGTCCATATCTTGCTTGCACTCTTTGTAGCATGGGTCTACATGCCAGCAACTCTCTCCTACGATCCATAGTTTGCTTGCTCAAATCCGGATAAAAAGCAACTTTTTGGCCCTGAATCTGTAGCAATGCACTCTTTCTAGCCGCCTGGAAAATCTGCAACATCTGCGGATATCAAAGCACTTTCATTATTATAGGCCTTGGGTACCTAACATTGTCTGCTTTATGCGTAGGGACGCGGTCAGCACGTTCCAACTCAAAAGGTCTCTCAAAAGTAAGTTGCAGCACCTCCGGTATAATTTTCTCCAAATAAGCAACTGGATCAGAGCCTTCTGCTCCTTCTAGAACTCCGACCAACCTGATGTTATTGCATCTAGCCCGATTGTTTTGATCCTCCGTCTGATCTTCCAGTCGTTTGGTGTGCTTCATCAAAGGGACCAATTGATCAAGCATACTTTCGTGCTTCTGAATTTGCAGGTCCACCGCATTTAGTCACGTGCTCACCGCAGTCATTTTGTCTTTTACTTCACTTAAATCTTCTTGTATTACAGTCAATGAAGCCGCATTTGTGGCTATCATGTCTTTCACATTCTTCAGCTCCGTTAGTATTTCACGCAGGCCTTCCGCTGCTACTTCTTTCCCTGCCGCGGCCATTTTCTGCGGGGACCCAATTTCAGATTTAGAGCGTTTCGCCACAGACCCAGTTCCCTGCTGAAACTCGAGTCGCGTCGGTTTCAGAGTTGACATCCTCGACCACCCTCCTTTCTTCCTTTACCCGATACGATTCAAACTTGAGAATTTTCGCACCGGAATAAGGTCAGGAGTCCTCAGTAGCAACGGGAGCTGTAACTCACATGTCCATTCTGCACTGCGGCTAGCTTCGCCCCCCCCCCCCCCCCAGAAGAAGGTGTTTGAGATGAATAGATCATTGGTCTTGAGGAATTCTATCAGTCTTTCTCCAGCTTCATTTCTGTTACCAAGTCCATATTTTCCAACCACTTTGTCTTCTTCTTTGTTGCCATCTTCTGCGTTCCAGTAAGCCATGACTATCAGGATATCCTCTTTGCATGTTCTGTTAATTTCAGCTTGTACTTGTTCATCAAACTCATCAATTTCATCCTTGTCTGCAGCTGCTGTTGGGGCATATACTTGTGTTGACGGGCATTCCTTGTAGATGAATAGAAATTAACCGTTCGCTGATTGCATTGTATTTCATTACAGTTCTTGCACGTTTCTTATTAATTATAAATGCAACACCATTTCATCTTTCTCTTTCATTTCCAGCATAATCATTAGATGCAAAGTGCCCAATGCCAGTCCATTTCCATTCACTGACACCTAACAGATCTAGTTGTACAAGTTCCATTTCATTCTTGACCATCTCCAATTTCCCTTGGTTCATGCTTCGTACGTTTCATGTACCAATATGTAAGACATCTTTGCAGCTTCTGACTTTCATTTCATGCACAGTTACATCAGCAGTTAGTCATCCTGAGGTCTTTGATCTTATCACATCAGAAACACTGGCTCAGGGGGGCGGAGCCTGATGTCCAACGGGGTAGACGCCTGGTGCTGAAGCTCCCGAGAGGCCTACACAGAATCCTGACTAAACTCCTGCAAAACTTCACTATTTTGCTTTAAAATCGCCGGGGCGCATCGGAGGGATGGCGGGACCTAAACCACAGCGCCTAGATTTCGGCTCCCCCACTTCGTCGCACGGCAAACGCTCCAAAACGGAACTGCCTTCCCCGCATAAGATGGCGCCGCTCTGTGAGAGCCCTGAAATGCAGCGGGTGATACTCGAGGAGATTCGTGGTGTAAAGGAACTGGTACAATCCAACGGAGAAGCGATCCGCGCCATGCGTGCGGACCTTACCATGATGCAGGAAAGGCTCGAGGGCCTCTCGTTGCGCCAAGACAAAATGGCGGAGACTCTTGAATCGCACGCGGTGCGAATGGGGAAGATCGATAAAGCTGAACGCCAGATTTTGCTCCTTCAAAAGGAACTTGAAGATAGCAATAATAGAGCTCGTCGCAATAACATTCGACTCATTGGAGCTCCAGAGGGCGTAGAAGCAGGAGATCTGCGGGAATATCTGGGCAATATTCTACCCTCTCTATTGAAGACGACGTTTCTTAAGGACCTGGAGATAGACCGGGCACATCGTGTCCCCACTAATATGGCGCTCAACCGGACGACTCCCAGGCCCATCATTTTTCGGCTACTGCGCTATCAACAAGCTGAGCAAATTCTGGCTGCTGCCCGGGCTAACCATCACCTCGAGATAGATGGGCATAAAGTGTCTTTCTTCCCTGATCTCTCTAAGCCCACGATGGACCGCCGAAAGAAGCTTCTTGCTTATCGCCCTCGCCTTCAGCAACTGCAGGCCCGATTTGGTCTCCTGTATCCGGCAAAGCTACGCGTTACGCTGCATAACCATACCAGGACCTTCGAGGATCCTGACCTCCTCGCTGCATTTTTGGACTCTAAAGAAGCTGAACTGATGCGTTGATGTTACCATCAAGCTGTGTAGCTGTTCAAAGCTCTCTTAAAATCTCTATCTCATTCGGGCCTATCGCAGTGATTTCGCTGCGGACGCGGTTGGACTGCTCTCCTGACCTACTTCTTTGAACCGCCATCCTGCTTCTCTGCACCCTTCGGTGGCTCCCGGGACTTGTTCCTGCTGCAGGGAGTATGGCCAGTATCGGGCCTTCTCTGGGGCTTCCCCCCGCAGACTCATGGTCGCCAGTAATAGTTGGGGTTTTGCTTCTTCTCTAGTGCACTTCGGTGCCTGTCTCTTTTTTTTTTGGGGGTTATTTATGCTTTCTACCAAAAGTTTATTATTTCATGTCGTGTGTACAGTCATTTGCTACCAATATGCATAGTTTAGGGAATAATGTGCAACTTCATGTTCTCTCAGAATTTTGTATATTACTAGATGGCTTTCTGTAAGCTCTTATCATTGAATGTCAAAGGTATCAATAGTCCAATCAAAAGGAAGAAAATTCTTAGCTATTTGAATACTGAGCATGCTGATTTAGTACTGCTTCAAGAAACGCATTTAAATGCTAAAGAAACACTAAAGCTTAATGTCAAGCCTTATGCTGTTGTGGCGTATTCTCCCGCTGTTGCTAAACGCTGTGGTGTTGCCATACTTGTTAAGAAATCCCTGCAGGCCACCGTGCTAGATATTAGCTCAGATAATGAGGGTAGATGGGCTCGCGCTCATCTCAAAGTGGGGGATCTAGAATTCACGTGTATTTGTATTTATGCTCCAAATGTTGACAATCCTGGTTTTTTTGCTAAAATTGCACAAGCTGCGCAAGCCTCCGCTCATACCCCACTAATACTGGGAGGAGACTTTAATCAGGTCCTTGACCCTTTGGTGGATCGGCAGCCGCCTAGAACCTGTGGTCCACCCAAGAGTCTCTCCATACTTACAGCTATGATCGCTGATTTGGCTTTGGTGGACATATGGAGGTTATTGAATCCTTCTGATTTGGATTTTACCTTTTTCTCCGCTCCTCACCAATCACAATCCCGAATAGATTTTTTTCTTTTATCTAAAACATTGGTATCGCAGATTGGTATGGCTAAGATTCACCCCTTGCACATTTCAGACCATGCTGCCATATCTTTTACGATACATACTGCTGCGCAAAATGCAAGTCCCCGAGCATGGTCTTTTGATAGGTCTCTCCTAGACCAACAGGATTTTCAAACTGTAATACGGGCTGCCATACAAGAGTACTTTCATTTTAACTCTCCCCTTGACACAACGAACTGGGCCTGGTGGGAGGGTTTTAAGGCGTCTATTCGAGCCACGGTGACTAGTTATCAAATCCGTCTTGGGAAACAAAGAAGGCAACAATTGGTGATCCTTGAACAACAGATACAGGCTGGTGAACGTATTCTTACATCCCGAACAGACCCATGTGTTCTGCTTCGTTTGCAACGTCTCCGTTTTCAGTACAACAAGATTTTGCATAATGCCGCTGTTAGAAATATAGCATCCCAGCAGGGATTGTATTACCGGGAAAATAATCGCGCTGGTAAACTACTAGCTAATGCTTTGAAGGGGAAAAAAGAAGCCAAACGGGTAGCAGCTCTCCGAAGCCCATCTGGGAATGGCCTTGTCACAAAAGATCATGAGATTTTAGAGCTTTTTCGCGATTTTTATGCTAGCTTGTATAAATCTGAATGTGAGTTTGTTCCTGAACATTTCGACCGCTTGTTAGCTGGTGTACAGCGTCCTACTCTCTCGGCTGAGGAATGCACGGCCCTTGATCATTCGTTTACTCTTGTGGAAATACAGGATGCAATTAAAAGATGTGCCTCCGGCCGTGCTGCGGGTCCAGACAGCCTTCCGGCTGAGTTCTTCAAAACTTTCAGCTCTGATCTGGCCCCGTTTTTGCAGCAATACTTTACTACCCTAGTAGCCGACGGATCCTCCCTTGGTTCCTTTTCAGAGGCCAACATAGTGGTCTTTGAGAAGGAGGGGAGAGACCCACACCTGACAGCCAATTACCGACCCATCTCCCTGCTTAACGCAGATTATAAAATCTTCGCCACTATTCTTTCTACTCGGCTCTCTCACAAAATGACCACTTTAATACATCCAGATCAATGTGGATTTATTCCCGGCAGATCAACTGCTGATAATGCCAGGACTCTTTGTCATGTACTAACTAATATGGCCTCCCACGATCGTCCATTGGTTGGCCTATCCCTAGATGCCGAAAAAGCCTTTGACCGGCTAGAATGGCCATTCCTATTTGCGACCCTCCGTTGGTTTGGTTTCGGCGATAATTTTCTCCGTTGCCTTCAAGTGCTATACTCTCAACCAACTGCTAGTGTCTGTGCCAACACATTGAAGTCCCAGCCATTTTTACTGCAAAGAGGCACCCGTCAGGGGTGCCCACTTTCCCCCTTACTTTTTGATCTTGCGTTAGAACCCCTAATCCTGTTAATCCGTCAGTCTCCACATATCCACGGCGCTCCCTTTCCCCGTCGGGATATAAAAGTCTCAGCGTATGCAGATGATCTTATGCTTTTTGTTTCCTTAGACTCCGTATCTGTTGTTCTGGATCTAATTGACCGCTATTCTCAACTTTCAGGTTACAAAATTAATTGGACCAAATCAGTCGCCTTTCCCCTAAACCACCAGGTTCACCAAGCAGACTTGCAAACCTTTCCTTTTGTATGGCAGCCCCGTATGGTAAAATATTTAGGGGTACATTACTGTTATCCTCTCGAAGAAACCGTCGCTTTTAATGTCAAAAATTTTATCACCAAGGTCCGTGAGCTCACCCAACGTTGGTCTCCACTTACTCTTACGTGGTGGGGCCGTATGGATACCATAAAGATGATGATTGTTCCCAAGGTTAATTATGTCTTAGAAATGTTACCGTGCCTTCTCCCTCGACATACCTACAAAGATATCGAGGGCCTGTTGATCAGATTTTTGTGGCAGAACAAACCGCCTAGAATAGCGAAACATAAACTTCAGTCAGATAAGGAACATGGTGGGATAAGATTTCCTGATTTTTTCAACTATCACCTCTCTTTTCTTCTCAAACAGGGTGCCCGTTGGTTGGACGCTTCTTTCCCGTCCAGACCAATATGGTTAGATATAGAAGAAGACCTCTGTAAGCCCATTCCACTTAGCTATCTCCCTGGAATGACTTTCCCACTGGATGCCCACTATCCACCAATGCTCCTGGATACACTTCGCTCCTTCAATGTTCTCATCAGCTCCCTAGACTCCCTAACTTGCCCACTAGATAGGCTTCCAATTTGGCATAATGCTCGATTCCAAATTCAACATAAGCCGGTGGCCTGGAGTCCCTGGTATTCCAGAGGCATCTGGACTCCCAATCAACTGTTTCACAATGCTCGCTGGAAGTCCATTAATGAGCTCCATTGTGAGTTTGGCCTTCCTTCTAAATACTATTTTCAACTGCTTCAGTTGCAGCACTGTCTCAAGAGTGCTGGGGTTTTTCCCCCACTAACTCCTCATGACCAAGGGATAACTGAGGTGGTCTCCTTTATTGGGGCTCAGTCCGGTGTTGCTTCCACCTTTTATAAAACTCTTTGTGCTCCTCAGAATGCTGTCCCCCCTTCTGCACAGCAGACTTGGGAGCGAGAATTGGGTGTAACTCTAACCCCTGAACATTGGAACCTCTTCTGGAGCAAAGTGGTTCGTGTTTCCCGCTCGGCTTCCTTAACCCAGACGCTTTTCTTCTTTGCCCATCGCTGTTTCTATACCCCTGATAGACTGGCCAAATGGACTTCCACTCTGAGTAATCAATGTTGGACTTGCCATGCAGCTACAGGCACCCTCACTCATGTCATGTACGAATGCCCCGCACTACAACACTACTGGAGCCGGGTCTGGGGTCGTATTCAATCTATCTTACACTTTACTGAACCACTCTCCTGGAAAATAGTGGGACTCCGTTCTGCAGCGGGCATCCCCTCTCTCCCGAAGTCTGCTTACTTCCTCCTTGACTTTCTAATGGGTATTGCCATATCGTTAATCATGAAATATTGGAAAAATAGCTCTTCACTGAGTCCTCTAGAATGGTGGAATTGTGTCTGTCTATATAGTAAGTTTGAACAAATTCCTCGTAGGGCTACCCCTTCCCTTCAGGCCCGCTACCAGGTGTCTAAATGGAAATTACTCACAGATTTCGTGCAGTCGGCCAAATGCTCGCACTTGACTGTCTAGTTATATCTCTCTCTTGATCCATAGTATATCATGACTGTTATGTTTATGTTCTAACATAATTGCTATGGACCCCATGCCTGGGTTAATATCTTTTCTTTTCTTTTTTTTTTTTTTATTATCTAGAGAAGAAGCATAGGGGGGGAGGGTTGATGGGGTTATTTTCCGGTTTATTCCATTTTATTTTGATGCAATCATCCTTGTTTTATTACTGTGTGTATTGTTATTGTTATAAAATGAAAATAAAAGTTTAAAAAAAAAAAAAAGAAACACTGGCTCAACTGAAAAGTCTTCAGATCCTCATCAGTAGCCAGTTGAGTGCCATCTGACCTGGGGGTCTCATCTTCCAGCACTATGTTGCAATTTGTTTTCTTGTGACTCTCCATTGGGTTTCCGTGGCAAGATACAGAAGTAGATTGCCAGGCCTGCCTTCCACACAATTTAATTTTAGTGATGTTGCCATTGTCACAGAAATGTGATCCCATTCTGCTGCTGGCAAGATAGGTGGTTTGTCTTGGGCTGGCATCTCAGCTGAGACCTGTCCATCTTGAAAGACTCTGCCAGTAGTTAAGCTACCAATAGCTTAGCCCTCAGCATCACTGATGCCAATAAACCCTCCCAACATAACACGCTGCGAACCAAATGAGGGCATAGGTGCCTATGTGCCTTTATAAAATACTAATGGAAATTCTGCAGAAATTGTACAAGCAGAGACCCTTATGCCCGCTGGATTGCAGGTCTACATGTTATTGTGCACTTTATGTGCATTCACATGTACTTTATAAAATACAAGTATAAATCATGACTCTGCCCTCATTCTGCCTAAATTCCGCAGTTGTGCACATGTGGAGGGTAGCTTTATAAACTGGCACCTAATTAATGTGCACTTTCATGTATATTCTTTATGCCCTTTTATAAAGTCAAGTGACCTTGTATCTGACATTAAGCAAGTCCTTTGCACTTAAGCTGTATTATATATCTTAAGTGTTTATGTAGGTATTTTAGTCATATGTATGTATAATGGGCATTTACGCAGGTATCTGATGTAGTCACTATTTTAAAGTATGTAAGTATGTAAGTATGTAAGCAATCAAAACACACCTTTTCCATCTCACATTCGACCATGTAACTTAGCTCTTTGTCTGGTCATCCTATACCCATGCTCCCGTCATCTTGTAAATAGTTCACTGTTCTTAAATGCTACTGTTGTATGACTCAGCTTGTCAAACTTTGTTCACAGATTTAATGTAACCTATTTGTGTTATATTATGTTCACATGTTCAATGTAACTTGTTCTATGTATTAAGTTGTTCTCCTGTAAACTGTGATGATTATAAATAGTACAGTATATAAAACCAAATAAATAAATAAATGTATGCTGGGCTGATGGCGTATACTTTGTGAGCATTTACAGGGGCAAATTTGGGTGGGGCATGTGTAGAGCACAAAGTTATATGCAAAAATTACAAATTACTGTAATTTGCATGCACTCCTAGCAAATTTAAGTGTGGGTATTTACTCCTGCTTTAAGGCTGGCATTGGTGCTTTAATTTAACATATTTCAACTGCTTACGTCCCTATTTTATAAAGTAAAGATTCAAGTCATGCTGTATTAAAATACTCTATACGAGGGGGTGTCTAGTTAAAATTAGTTTTATTGTTCCTAAGTTAAGCCTATTTTATAAAAACAAGCAGGCGAATGGCTTTCTTTATGAAATACTAGCGCAGTGGCAGACAGCACTCCTGGTGTAAATGGCTGTGCCAATAATTTACAAGTACATGTGTAAATTATCATACCTCTCACACCCTACCCAAACTCTGTCCAGGTGCGTACTCACAATGAAAGTGTGCACCATTAAATTAATGTGCATACTTTTATTCTGGTATTTTATGAAAGGTCACTTATGCATGTATGTGGCCACATAATGCATGTATGCAAATGACTAAAGTACTGCTTTTATGCCCATTTTGAGTGCTTAAAAATAGGTGCTTCCTTGATAAAATTGAATTGGCTATGTGTGTTGGTTTGCAGCTTGTCGTGCTGTGAAGGCTTGTGTGCATCAGTGATGCTGAGAGCTAAACTAACGGTAGTTTAACTACAGCAGGGTCTCCCAAGATGGACAGGTCTCAGCTGAGGTGCCAGACCAAGACAAACCACCCATCTGGGCAGCAGCAGAATGGGATAGTGTTGACAGCGGAGGATCACATTTCTGTGACAACGACAACCGCGCTGATAATAAATAGTGCGGTATAGAAAAGCAATTAAATAATAATAATAATAATAATAACAACACCAAACGTAAACTGCACGGAGGAAAGGCCCGGCAATCTACTTCTGTATCTTGACATGAAAACCCAATGGATAGTTTCAACAAAACAAATTGTGCTATAGTGCTGGAAGATGAGACCCCCAGTTCGGAAGGCACTCAACTAGTTACTGGGGAAGAGCTGAATACTTTTCAGAGTAAAGCCAGCATTTATGATGTGGTGGGATCAAAGCCCTCGGGACGTCTGACTGATGATGTAGCTGCGCATGAAATGAGAGTCAGAAGCTGTTACACATTGGAACATGGAACGTACGAAGCATGAACCAAGGGAAGTTGGAGGTGGTCAAGAATGAAATGGAACGTGTACAACTTGATCTGTTGGGTGTCAGCGAACTCAAATGGATTGGCATCGGGCACTTTGCATCAGATGATCACATGGTCTACTATGCTGGAAATGAAAGACAAAGAAGAAATGGTGTTGCATTTATAATAAAGAAAAAACTTGCAAGAACTGTAATGAAATAAAATGCGGTCAGCGAACGCTTAATCTCTATTCGTATATGAGGAATGACTATCAACACAACTATAATTCAAGTATATGCCCCAACAACAGCTGCAGAAGAGAATGAAATTGAAGAGTTCTATGAACAAATACAAGCTGAAATTGACAGAACATGCAAACAGGATATCCTGATAGTCATGGGTGACTGAACCGCAAAAGTTGGCAACAAAGAAGAAGGCAAAGTAGTTGGAAAATATGGACTTGGCAAAAGAAATGAACCTGGAGGAAGACTGATATAATTCTGCAGGACCAACGATCTATTCATCTCAAACACCTTCTTCCAGCAACACATGGACTTCACCCAATGGATTGTATAAAATCAAATTGACTATATCTGTGGAAGTCAACGATGGAAAAGCTCTGTAACATCAACAAAGAGAAAACCTGGAGCTCACTGTGGTGCAGATCATCAACTACTAGTATGCAAACTCAAGCTAAAGTTGAAAAAGAGAAAACCATTCATGAATGCAGCAAAATATGACCTTGAGAATATACCACTGGAATTTAAAGACTGCCTGTAAAAATCGATTTTCTGCTTTAGATACAAATGACAGAGCTCCAGAAGAGTTATGGAATGACATCAAGAAGGTTGTGTTGGAAGAAAGCGAGAAGTCTCTACAAAAGGTGGAAAAGCAAAAACGGCTAAAATGGATGACGGAAGAAACTTTGAAAATGCAGAGAAGCTAAAGCCAGAGGAGAAAGAATGACAATCGCGGAACTCAACAGAGATTTCCAACGTGCAGCAAGACAGGACAAGGAAAAGCACTACAATGATGCAAGCAAGGAAATAGAAGCAGAAACTATTAGAGGAAGAACAAGATTGGCTTTCCTAAAGCTACGAGAGTTAAAGAAAATGTTCCAGCCTTGAATTGGAATGTTAAAGATGCTCAAGCTTCTATGTTGAATGATGCTGAGAAGATAAAGAAAAGGTGGAAGGAATATACAGAGTTTTTATATGATAAAGATCAAGTGGACCAACAGTCATTTCAACCTGTACCTTATGATCGGGAACCATTGGTATTGAAAGAAGAAGTTGAAGCAGCATTGAAAGCCTTATCAAAGAACAAAAATTCACCACCAAACACCCCAAAAAATCTTAGAACATTATTTTTGTCGGAGCATACCGAGGGAGGGTAAGAATTAAAGTCCGACCCTCTCCAGACGGCAGGCTACTTTTATTCGTTTTGGTTCCCCACCACCCGTCAAATATTAAAAGTAACACTTATCTTCAAATTGATTTCCAAATTCTTTCATGTATATTTTCACCATTGCTAAGTTTTCAATTCTTCACACGACATGCATGTTTCGGGAATAATCCCTGTTTCAAGTGTTTTCTCCGATATAGCTCTAAGCAAAGCAACTGTGACCAAAATGCCGTCTTGCAGCTTGAGGTTAACCGTTGATTATACAAGGCAGTATACAGCTGTTTTTCTAAGGAGAACCAGCCAATGAAAAAGGGAAAAACCCCACCAACAGGGGAATCCCTATTGCAATTGGCTGCCAACCAAACGGAGGCCATCCAAAAACCCAATGACATCACAGGAGGCTTATCCAATCAATTTCACGATTCAGTCCCCTTGGGAATATGGTATTAAGTGTAAAAATCCAGTATAGCTCACGCCATTGAAGCTTACTCTCACGATTTCCCCCCCCCCCCCGGGGATCCATAGGGATGTGATCGATAATCATCCATCGAAACTCCTCAAAATTATGACAACAGTCCATACAATGAGCTGTCACTGGCGCCATTAATATGTGTTGGCGGATTCTAGAGGCATGCTCTGCTAACATCTTCTTAATGGGGTGAATCGTCCTGCCCACATACCACAAACCACAGGGACAAATAAGCACATAAACCACATAAGAAGACAAACAAGTGGTATTCCACCTACGTTTATAATTACATGATGTACCCGGATATCGCCATACTGTACCAGATATTGTCATAGGGCAATAAATACAATTCAAGCAGGTGTCATGTCTACCCTCTATTAATGAGGACATAGGTCTGTCGATTAGTGAAGTCGATTAGTGAAGTCGTTTTCATCAACCGGTCTGATAGGTTAGATCCCCGTGAGAAAGCAATCCGTAAAGGCTTATCAAAACAAGTATGTAATTGTAATATTGGCCAATGTGAATGGAGAATCTTCAAAATCTCTGTGCTCCGTTCCATGTAAGGTAAAATACCTCCTACAACATCAGGAGTCGTCGATTCAGATGAAACATATTGTGGATCTAAGAGCCATTCTCTGTGAATATGGCAAGCTCTACGATAGGCTGTGCGTACCACCGAAACAGGATAGCCCCTATTTAGGAGCCTATGTTGAAGATCCAGTGCATGCCGTTTAAAATCTTGTAAAGATTCTTAGATGACATTTTTTTGATTTGGACTGCTGATTTGTTATCTTTACAAGGCTTTGTGATATGGTTGAATTCCCTACGAGTCAACATAAAATTCATGGAACATATTGATTTGTGTCAGATCGAATTTTTGGATATGTACGTATGCAAAGAGGGGGAGAACTTGATCACTACTCTATTTCGCAAACCAGTTCAACGGAATAGCTTGTTGCCATTATCGGAGTTTTCATCTGGGCCCCCTCCGTAAGGGGTTACCATTTGGTCAATTCCTTAGACTACGACGGCTTTGCCATTCTTTACAAGATTTTAAACAGCATGCATTGCAGATGCCAAGTTGCTGGGCATCATGGGGGCCCTCTCTACACCATGTGCCCACAGCTATGCAGGGTTATCTGCTGCATGCTATCTTTCTGTCCTATACCCTGACCAATGTGGTAGTGGATTTGATGCCGCAATGTAGCCTTCCATGTTGCAGATGTATGTTATGGGCATACATCTCCTGGCTATGCACATTAGTGAGTACTAGATCCAGTGTTGACCCTTCCTTGGTGGGTTCCTTCATCAGTTTTCTGAGCAAAGCCTCTTGTAGGGCATCCACAATCTTTCAGATGAGATACTCTAATCCACATCTAGCAGATTAAAGTCCCCCAGTATTATCCCTTCTCCCATTTTTGCTACCTTTGCCTATTTGTTCATTTCCTCCGTTTGAATTGGAGGTCTGTAGACTACATCAGTTTGGATGGTAGTACCGTCTCCTCTTTCCAAAACAATCCATAGCACGTCTTCCTTTCCCCAAGTCCCCTGCATATCAACTGATTTAATACTGTTTTCAACATAAAGGGCTACTCTTTCTCCCTCTGTGCCCTCTATCCCTTCTAAAGGTTAACATGAATTAGTGAATATTAACATAAGAAATGAATAGGTACAGCTGCACTTAGCACACGTTGCATTCATTAACCCACTGCATCTAGCACATGTTGCATTCCATTAACCCACTCTAAACTTTAGAAAAATGTACTTCCAATACTCATAGTAGCAGCAACACAGGGATGATTTAAATTTTGAAAAATAAAATCATCCAGAGTTGCATACTTTGTGGGTATATAAAGGATATAATTCATTGTTTGTCCCACAATACATGCTTCACTTTTGGGTGGATTTTCAAACACTATTATCTGGAGGTTACCAATTAAGGGCTCTAAGAAAGATATTCAGCGACACTATCCAGGTAATGCCACTGTCTATCTCCACAGCCTGCCTCAGCAGGGGTGGTCCATGAGTAGAATGAGGGCATGCAGCCACTATCTGGAAAATCACAACACTTAATCCAGATAGCTGGATAACGACTGAAAAGTGCCACTAAGTTATCTGGCTAGTTTGGGAAGCTGAAAAGGCTGGCCTAAATTTCTATCCAAATAATTTATCTGGATAGTGGCTGAAAGTTGCCACTAGATGGTTAAGTGCCATGATTATCCAAGTATCAGGGCGCGGGCAGGGTCCCGGAGCCCGCCCGTAACCGGGTGCGCGGCCCGGCGCGGGACCCTGCTCGTCGGGACAAAGGATGCGCGTGCCTACGTCAAGACGCTGGGGCGCGTCGTGTGAATTGATTGGCTCCGCTCGGGGCTTCAAGAGCGGAGCCAATCTGAGGCGGGCATCTGGCATGTGCTCCGGAGCACGTGGCCTGCACGGAGCACATGCGAACGGGCGGCCAACAGGCAGGAGGTGCACCGGCGGCATTGGTGATTTCTGCAAAGGTCTCTGTGCGGTGGAGGCCTCCGGGTGAGCAGCGTGACTGGGACGGGTCTTCGGAGCCGAGTTGGGGAGTATTTCTTCAGGCGTGTAGGTCTTGCCGGTGCATGATGCGAGCTGCAGTGAGGGGAGAGGGGTGGGGGTTGTTAGATCCCCGGTTGGGACGGCTATATAGAGACATAGCAAAATAAATAAAATTTTAACTTGAAGGACGGGGGGCTAATTTTGGGAGAGAGCTCAGGTGGGAGAAAGCTTATCCCCTCTGTCAGCTGCTACGCTTGTTCGGCTGCGAGGAGGGTGGTGGGAATAGGGGGATGGGGCCAAAACGGGCTGCAGTGCACCCAGTGGCGCGAAGGGCAGCGTCGCAAAGGGGGGGCTAGAGGGCAGCGTGATAGGGGGTCCCCTACCAGGGTAGAGTGAGACAAAGGGGCATTGGGGCCCGGCAAGCTCCGGGGGCAGCGCAGGGCTCTTCAAGGGGCTCCTCCTTGTCTCCAAGGGTGGGGATGGTTGCTGGGAGAGGGCGCTCGCCTAGGTCCCGGGGGGCGCGGACTTTGGGGGGATTAGTTGGGGCGGTAGGAATGTCACCCGAGCCGGACACTGCCGGGATGGGACGCTGGGACGAGGTGGCCGTAGGTAACATGGGGGAGAGGGGTCCTAATTTTGGGAATCTCGAAAGGGGAGGGGGATCGGGTGCTTTTGGGCCATGGGATTGGAGTAGCATATGGGCCGGCTCCTTGCGAGGCGGCAGCGGGGGTAGAGAATTTCACAGGGGGTCTGTGCCATCGCCGGGTGGTTTGGGGCATCAAGGGCAGAAGACTGCTTGGGAGCGGTGGCATGCGGGTGGGCAGGGTTCATCGGGGATGGATTGGGTGGGGGCATGGCAGACTTCTTGGCCCTTGGTTTTCTCCCCGCCGTGTACCCCCTTTTTCTCTCCACAGGTGCCTTTTCTTGCGGCTCTGCGGGGAGTGCTGCCTTCTGAGGATTCATCGCGAGCAAGGAGTGTGGAGTCCGGCGGCGGTGTGGTGGAAGCAGTCTCGGACGTGGCGGAACAGGAGCAGGACCCACATGCTCAGCAGCGTGTGGTGGACCCTCGTGACGAGCTGCCGGTTGTGTCTGGCGGGGCAGTGGCTGGAGGAGCGGCGGGTGAGTCACAGGGGCAGGGGCTTGGAGGGAGTGGGGGGGGAAGGTCCCGGGGCAAGCGACCGGGGAAGGCGCGTAGGAAGCGGAAGCATGCCTGTCGGCGGAGGCATAGCTCTGACTCCTCATCCTCTTCCTCTTCGGACAGTTCTGATTCCTCTCTGGACATGTCGTGGAGATCGGTAGCGGATGGTGACAAGGGGATTGCGGGGTCGGGGGTGTAGGTTCGGCTTCTTTGGCGGCGGTGGCCGAATTATGGGAAGGGGTACCTAAGAAGTTGCGGCGGAAGATATTAAAGCGCAAGTACATTGACATTTTTCGCCTACTTGAAGGGCTGAAGCGCTTCGGGGATAGCAAGAAAAAACCTAACGAAGCTGAGAAGGCTGGGCGGGTCCGTTCTGTATCGCGCAACGTCGTTAATTGGGTCCGTTCGTTCTTGAGATTGGCGAGTGTGTGGGGTCATCATTTTCCGGAGCAGTATGGCAGTTTGCTTTCGTTTGCCGATGCTATCTTGGGAGCTTCGCAAGCGCACGATGGCTGGTCGTGGCTTAAGTATGATGAGAAGTTTCGGGACAAAATGAAGAAAATAAGCTTTTAACTTGGGGGACGCAAGATATCAATCTGTGGTTGGCACAGATGTTGGTTAAGACTGGAGCGGGAGGTGCGGGGGGAGTCAAGTTGGGGCAGGTGGTCGCGGGGGACCGGGTCGTTCCTTTCGTGCAGCGCCCCCCGTGGGGCAGCCGCAGTTGGTTCTTGGTGCGGGAACCGACCTGGGTTGGAGATTTAATAGGGCCACTTTTCCCTTCCCGGACTGTAAGTTACGCCATGCATGCTCGGTTTGTGGTGGGCCCCATTCGGCGGCAAAAAAGTATTCAGAAAGGAGCTGTGCCGCCCGCGCTTCCGGGAGCCAAGTGAGGCGGTGCTTAAGGACTTAGCTCCTTCCCCGATTCGGATACAGGTGCTATGTCGCTGGCTGCTGCGGTATCCAAAGAAAAGGATTGTTTGACGTTGCAATTCCGTTTTAAGTGTGGCTTTGTTATTCCCCGGCAAGGCGAGGTGTCCCGGGATCAGTTAGGAATTCCGCGAGTATTCGTCGCTGGGCGGCGATAGCGCGTGAAAAGTTGGCAGGCGAATTGCGCTTGGGGTGAATAGCTGGGCCTTTCAGCAACCCGCCTTTTCCGAATTTTGTCATCTCCCCTTTGGGTGTTATTTCCACGATGGAGCCGGGCAAATTTCGACTTATACACAACTTGTCTTTGCCGCTCGGCACGTCCGTTAACGATGCTATCCCACGTGAGCTCGGTAGGGTGAGGTATGCCTCTTTCGATAAGGCGGTTGATTTGGTATCGAAGGCTGGTTGCGGGGCACTGATGGCGAAGGCGGATATAGAGTCGGCCTTTCGATTGCTGCCGGTCCATCCGTCGGCGTTTCGGTTGTTGGGTTTTCAGTTTGAGGGTGCCTTTTACTTTGACAAGTGTATGCCGATGGGTTGTGCGATATCATGCGCCTATTTCGAGATGATTAGTAGCTTCCTCCATTGGATGGTGGTGCAAAGGGTGGGTGCCTCCGCGGTTGTGCATTATCTCGACGATTTCCTCTTTGTCGGCAGAGTCGAGTCGGACACCTGCAGGGACTTGTTAAACGGTTTCATGGCCATGGCTGGGGAGTTGGGGGTTCCGCTCGCTGAGGGCAAGACGGTGGGTCCGGCCACTCAGCTGAGTTTCCTAGGTGTGGAACTGGATTCGCAGTGCATGGTGGCGCGGTTGCCCCAGGACAAGGTTAGGAAGCTCAGGATCCTCGTAGCCAATATATCAGCCTCGACCAAAGTGACATTAAAGGAGTTGCAATCTCTGTTGGGGTCTCTTAACTTTGCATGTACAGTCATACCTATGGGGTGAGTGTTCAGTAGGCGCTTGGCGGCGGCGATGGCCGGGGTAAAAAGGCCGCATCATCGCATTCGGGTGTCTCGGGTTATGCGAGAGGATCTGCGGGTCTGGGATACATTTTTTTTAAGCGACTTTAATGGGACGTCTGTGCTGCATGAGGTGGGGATCTCCAGCGGCGACCGGCAGTTGTACACTGACGCGGCGGGAGGAGTTGGATTGGGGATCTATTTCGCGGGAGCTTGGTGTGCTGACAGTTGGCCGCGGGCTTGGGCGGACGCGGGTTTGCTGAGCAACCTTACTTTCCTGGAGCTGTTTCCCATATTGGTCGTGTTGGAGTTGTGGCTGGTCAGGCTGGCGAACCGTAGTGTTCATTGGTGGTGCGATACCGAGGCGGTTGTCACTGTCGTCAATCGTTATTCTCCTCGCTGTAGTCGGGTGGAGTCGCTTATGCGTCAGGTAATATTGGCATGTATGCATTTGAATATTGACTTAAATGCACGGCATATTCCAGGGCATGTTAACCGAATAGCTGATGCTCTTTCCCGTTTACAGCTGGAGCGTTTCCGGAAGTTGGCGCCGGAGGCGGACGAGGTGGGGCTGGTGGTCCCCTTGAACTTGTGGAGCTCTGGCCTGCAGCAATGAGGCACCTCTTGAAGAGCTCCGTGGCAGTTCACACCTGGGAAGCTTATCAACGGGGTGCGCACGGGTGCAGCACTTGTTGCGTGAGAGGGGCTGGCATGGGGGGAGGGTGCCTGACGTGTTGCTCGGGTGTTACTCGGGCAATAAGTAGCGTGGGCGTAGGAGCACGGGGTCACGAGGTCGGCTGTGCGTGGTCATCTCGCGGGGTTTGGAATTTTTGCCCGGGCAGTTGGGTGGGAGTTCGGGGGTAGGGCTTCTGGAATTTTTGCCCGGGCAGTTGGGTGGGAGTTCGGGGGTAGAGGCTTCTTAGCTCGGCGGTTGCTCACGGGGTGGGAAATGTCTCAGCCTGCCACGCGGGATCACGGACGGCCGATAACACACGAGTTACTTGGGAGGGTGTGCCAGGAGTTGACACAAGAGGCAAGTTCCCCCTATGAGTACGTGCTTTTCTGGGCGGTATTCTGTTTGGCCTTTTGCGGGGCCTTCAGAGTCAGTGAGTTGGTTGAGGCTTCGGGTAAAATGGATAGTGGCACGAGTTTGCGTCGGCAACATGTATGGCTTGAGCACGAGCGTATGCGGGTTTTTTGTTGGCTAAGTCCAAAACGGACCAAAAGGGTAAGGGGTTATGGGGGTCCTTCGGGAGACGGGCGGGATACCATGCCCTCTTGCTGTCATGCGCGAGTACTTGACCATTCGCCCGGAGCGTTTCGGGGGGCTGTTTATGCACGGGGATGCCTCCCCGGTGCCGCATTTTCAGGTCACAGGCAGTTTTTGCGCTTGGTTTCACGGCGGCTCGGCGAGGACCCTCGTCTTTTTTGTCGTATTCCTTCCGGATTGGAGCGGCTCACAGTGCGGCGGCGGCGGGCCTGTCGAGCGTGATGATCCGGAGTATTGGCAGGTGGCGCTCGAGGGCTCTCGAGGGCTATGTACGACTGTGAATGTTCGGGGGGGTGGGGGGTTTTGCTAATGCTATGTTTTTCTCTTGCAGATGGGGGTGTGCCTGTGTGGGGCTGCTGGATGTTGGGGCACTCCTTCGTCTATTGGGCTGGCCAGCGGGCGGCGCAGCGACCTTGTGGGGAGAACCTGAGTCTGGATCCTGCGGTGGTGACGGTGTCATGGCTGGGCAAGCGGGGTCTGCGGTGGTCGCAGATGATGCCCTTGCTCCGCCACCATGGACGCATAAGGGGACAGCCGACGGTTTTGTTGGTGCACTTGGGGGGTAATGATCTAGCAGCTTGGACTTGTAAGCAGCTGATCAGGGCAGCCAAGAAAGACTTTTCGGTTTTGTTTAAAATGTTTCCAGGTGTTTTGTTAATGTGGTCTGACATCATTCCGAGGCCAGCGTGCTGGGATCAGCGGCGCTGGTCTCGTGGCCTGACCAAGATCAATAGGCAGATAGGGCGGTGGGTCTGCGCTCAAGGGGGCGTGCAGGTTCAGTATCCCTGGGTTGAGGTGGCCTGCTCTGGACTGTACAGAAATGACGGGGTGCACTTATCTCCAGTGGGAATGGATTTGCTCCTGAATGATTGGCAGGAGGCACTGGAGAAGGTGGTTCAGGAAAGGCCACACTGGTCGCAGCTTGGGGTTTTTGGGGGGCGGCGCAGGTAGATTTCATCCCCTGCGCCGGTGGCGGGATCCCGGAGGTCCGGGGTCCGGAGCCTTTGGCGAATTGGGGAGGGGGCGGGGTGCCCTCGACCCGGACGACCCCTGGAAGACTTTTGCTAGTAGCATGGCAAAGTCGGATAGGGGTGGCAGAACTCGGCCGTTGGTGGGGACCACGGCTTGAGCGGAGGCGTGGCCGCCTTGCTAGTAGCATGGCTGGTGGTACATAAATCCGCGGGGGGAGTTGGGGGAAGATATTTGTTAATGTTAATGATGTGGATTGAAATAAAGCTGCGACCAGTTGTCACCAAAAATTGATGTCTGTGTTGTTAATGATACTGGAAAGGGTGGGGGGTGGAATAAGGGCGGATGGGGGGAAAAGAGAAAGGGGACGCCGGGTCCGGCTACCCGGTTAGTATCAGGGCGCGGGCAGGGTCCCGGACCCGCCCGTAACCGGGTGCGCGGCCCGGCGCGGGACCCTGCTCGTCGGGACAAAGGATGCGCGTGCCTACGTCAAGACGCTGGGGCGCGTCGTGTGAATTGATTGGCTCCGCTCGGGGCTTCAAGAGCGGAGCCAATCTGAGGCGGGCATCTGGCATGTGCTCCGGAGCGCGTGGCCTGCACGGAGCACATGCGAACGGGCGGCCAACAGGCAGCCCACCCGCCCACCCAATGATGACGGGTAGGGCGGAGGTTAGTTGGGGTGTCGCAGCTGGGTGGGCGCGGGGTTTCCGACAGGCGGGATCCCGGAGGTCCGGGGTCCGGAGCCTTTGGCGAATTGGGGAGGGGGCGGGGTGCCCTCGACCCGGACGACCCCTGGAAGACTTTTGCTAGTAGCATGGCGAAGTCGGATAGGGGTGGCAGAACTCGGCCGTTGGTGGGGACCACGGCTTGAGCGGAGGCGTGGCCGCCTTGCTAGTAGCATGGCTGGTGGTACATAAATCCGCGGGGGGAGTTGGGGGAAGATATTTGTTAATGTTAATGATGTGGATTGAAATAAAGCTGCGACCAGTTGTCACCAAAAAATTGATGTCTGTGTTGTTAATGATACTGGAAAGGGTGGGGGGTGGAATAAGGGCGGATGGGGGGAAAAGAGAAAGGGGACGCCGGGTCCGGCTACCCGGTTACTAGTGACCACACAATTCAGCGATAGCCCTGTCTGAATATTACTGCTACTGAATATCTGGTGGATATTTAAATGCCATGACAGACCACCATGCCGTTTAACTACCTGACCATTTGAAAATTGACCCCAAAGTTTATTTTCTTCTTGCTTCATTTTAGACTGTTCATTTCAGCTCCCTCCAATCCTGCAAGGTTAATAAATATTGCTGGTCAATGGTGTTGGGATTGCCATTTGACAGAAGTAGGCAGTAGTATTCGTAGGTGTGAACACTTTTTGGGGGGATTTTAGTAATTGCTTCAATCCAGCACCGACAGGCTAAATAATTAAATTAAGCAAAGGATTAGAGCAAACGGCACACCCTCAATACCTTTTCAATCAACTCCTGTCTGTAGGCAGATTTTTATATTATCAATGAAACATGCCGGTCCATATTTCGGACCATTTATTAAGCACAATCTAGGCGATTATTTAAAATGGGGATATTTAAAAAACATGGAGGTGAGCCACGGACTTGAAACATCCTCTGTTATTCAGCAGTAGTATCCAGATAGAGGCTGCTGCTAAACATTCACATTGCGCGACCACTATCTGGATAACTGTCACCATTATGTGTTAATGGCAATTTTCAGCCACTATATAGCTAGGCTATCCAGATAGCAACTTAGACCTGCTTTTCCACCAACCTAAACTGTCCAGATAGCCTATCCAGATAGTAGATGGCACTGCTACCCTGGTAGTATCAGGATAGTGCTGAGATAGTCTGTGGAAATATGCAGTGGCACTATATTGATTAGAGATTTAAATCAGCCCCAATATATATATTGAGCATCTAATTCTTGCATGTCTTTTTGACATTAGCCAGATTTAAAGTTCTAGCCCAAGACAAAAAAATATCTGGAAATGTGTCCATTCGTGTGCATAATGCTATGGAAGGGATATTCAATGGCATTGACATGCTACATTTAGATATTGGGTAGAGTTTTAGCAATCTGTTTGGGGTTTGCATTTACTTACATGTTTCTTTGCCCAGGAAATAATGACAGTGATGATGACAGCAGATTGTGCTCTTCCGTGGTAGCATTTCTGCTATAAAGTGAACACCTTTTTGTTCCTTATTCATGGTCAGGAGCAGGAATAGGCATGGACGCCTCAACAACCAGGGCCGGACGTTCTGGAATCGTGGTACAATGTGCATCTTTGTTGCTCTACCCAGTCCACTCCTCCAGTACACCCGTTTCTCTACTTGGACGTCCTAGCGTAACAGTTTTTCTGGATAGTGGGCTGAACTCATTATTTTTTTCATATGTAAAGTGTCATATTGTATTATTTCAAAATAGAAAGAAACCTTTCCTCATCCTTCCATGTGAGACTTAAATCTGGTCTTTTATTTCTTAATGATAAGTGTGAACAAACTTGATATTAAACATTAAATATAAACCTTCCATCTTGAAAATAATTGATTACTAAATTACATAAAAACTGTTAAATCAAAAGTGAGACACTTAATTTAACAGTAATGATTGTATGTTAGTTCACATATCAATTGTTAATTTTTTTATCTATATTTAAACAGTCAGCTCTGCATGAGAGAAATATTTGACAGATAGTTGTCATAGCTGGAATATTTGCTACATATTCAATTTGCATTGTTTAAATTTAAAAGAAATGCGTAGTTAAACATATTGGAGTTATTTAATTCAAAGCATTACTAAAAGGAGGCATCTTAGAGGAGAAAGAGAATATAATAAAGTGATCATATCATACCACAAATACCAACTTCAATTTAATCTAAAATTAAGGGCAGACTTCTAAACATTTCAAGGCAGATTTTAGATAGTATGTGGGGATCTGAATTGAGTTGTTGAGGTTGGGATATTTTCAAGTCCAACAATATTTTTAAAACAGCTCTGCTTAAAGTGGAGCTGTTTCTGTATCTGCCGTTTCACAGCTATACTGTACATGTAAGAGAACTTGCCTGAGGAAAACGACAACTTACCATGTGTAAGTGCCAGTACGTGTAAATCTTATCACTTCCACAGCCATTTTGCAAACCTAGATATATAGATGCTGCTAATTAGCTACATCAGACGCCATCTTTATCTCATTTAGATTTGAAGAGAGAAATAAACATTGAGGGATTGAGGAGATATCCCCCTTAAACCCTCCTGTAAAGTGATGGCCAAAATAAGTACTTCATAAATACCTGCATGTGTCAGGGAGCAGGTGGAACTCCAGACGTGGACAATTTTGGGATTCTTAGTGCATTTGCTATATGAAATGGGGAATAAACGTGTAGATTTTTGCCCTACCCAGGCCACACCCCAACACCCCCCTTGCACTTTTAACATGGTACAGACATCCATGTGGAAAATGAGCCTTTTCTAAACTGTCCATTTACAGATGAATACAATGTACATGTGTAAGTGCTCATATCTGCACGTATAAATTGTAAATAAGACCTCTACAATAATCCCCTTCATATGTTATAAAGAGGGCTAGTCTCAGCTCTTCCATCTGACTTGCAGGTCTAGGGAGTACTTGGTACCTATAGAGTTGTAAGTTGATTTTTTTTTTTAAGGAAAACTCCCACATTGAGTTTTCCTTTAAAAAATTGTTGGCTGGCCTGTTTCACATGTGGCCTTTCCCCATATACTTTGCAGGTATGTGTGAAAATCAAGAAGAAGCAGGTAGAAAGATTTCAAAATGAAATCCTTGCATGTACAGATAATACTGCTGGTCTGTCCCGACACAGCCACCAGTTCACCTTTTTTTCTCGGTGGAAAAAGTATGCACACTATCAACAGTTTGTTTTATTTTCCCCACAGAGGTTTTGAGCAATTTGGAAAGGGCCTTTCTTCAATAGGCAAACAGGTGTTTATCAGTAGAACTACCTTTGAAGCTTTTCACGAAAATATATACAACCCAACTTAACATACGTGGACTGATGGCTTAAGTAATTTCAATATGCAAATCAACTGGGAAATACTGTGTCTTTATCAAGTGGACAGATTGTGTGGGACTGAATGGACCTTACCTGAGGGCATCTGGTATATTAGAACTTTCCCTGACAGTGAGCTACAGATTAGGACTATCATGGTTTTACTCTTCAACATTTTTTTTCTGATGTTTGAATGCTTAGGGCTCTAGGAATAGAGAACTAAAATCTAGAAACTGATGGATAAATAGTTGCTACAATCTGAGTAACTAAAACTCTTGATAAAGAGAATATAATTTCTTGAAATGTCTCTACTTCCCAAAGTTAATCAATAAAAACAAAATATAGAAAAGGAATACCTTTTCATTGGACTAAGTACATTTTTTACTAGCTTTTAGGAGTTAAAACTCCCTTCCTCAATTTCCTAAATAAGAATGCCTTCCATGTTGATTGCAGGATGTTAATCTCATTGTATCATCCTCTTAGAATTAGGGAATTCAAGGCATGAATTTCATTGAATTCATGCAGGAATAAAAATAACATGATATCATCATTGAAATACATATGCCAGACTGATTCATTAAAGTAACAACTTGCTTATTTCGTCTCTCTACATTTTTTTCCTTTCATTTTTATTTCTAGCAATTCTTCTCTCCTTTGGAATGCAGAGACACAGAAGTATATCAGTCTGATGGCCAATGAGGACCTCAACATCAGTTTGAACTGCCCATTTTTCTTACCGACTTACTACAAAACCATATGGCCATTTTGATCTGGCTTTCCTTTCCCACCCTACATCTCTTTTCTGCTTGTCTCGTTTCTTGAATTCTGTTGTGTTCTGCCCATGCCATTCCCCCTTGGAAACTGCTGTACATCCACTGACCTTTTCCATGAAATAAATACTTGCATATATTACGCCAGAGCCTGCGCTTACCAGCCTCCTAATGTGACTTCTGATTAAAGAACTTAAAATGGCTGATAACAAAACCTAGGGCATATTTACTAAAGTGTACCAACCATTAATATGCATTTTGGTACACACTAACAACCTGTGTTAATGGTGACCATGTGTTAAAAGCAGCCAGCATGGTAAAAATTCCACACTAACTGCTTAGATCATGATGGGGTGGATACCGGTTTGGTTATGGTCGGAGAGTGGGTGTAGAGTCCTCATTGTGGTTTGTGCATTGGTACTTATTATGTACTGTCAATATTGCAGTTAACATGAGAGTCCTTAATGCTATCTCAAGAGGAGGCATTAGGTGCATTTAACAAGTGGTAAAGGACTTCTCAGTGCAATAACTGAAGGGGACATGATGGCCACACCCTCAACAGTTAGCACATGGCATTTGCACTTACAAAGCATTAATGTTTACTTCTAACATGCAATGCATGCAAACCTTACCACACTTTAATGAACATATCACCCCTGTGTCTGTGAATGTGATGAGTTTAGAAAAAATTGAGTGTAAAATGTGCTACCTAGGTAGTGCAGAGGTAGCATGGGTTTTTGGTGCCACATTAAAAAAAAATAGCGAGGGGCCTTGAGCTATAAACCTAGTGCTTCCTGGGCAGTGTGCATCTGGTGGTACCTAGATGGGGTGTGTACGCCAGATTCCTTTTTTGACCCTAACAACATAAGAACATAAGAAATGCCATACTGGGTCAGACCAAAGTCCATCAAGCTCAGAATCCTGTTTCCAACAGTGGCCAATCCAGGTCACAAGTACCTAGCAGATTTCCAAAAAGACACACAGATTCCATAATGCATGTATTGGGACAAGCAGTGGATTACTTGGGTCCTCTTTAATAATGGTTTATGGACCTTTCCTCCAGAAATTTGTCCAAACCTTTTTTAAACTCAGCTACACTAATAGCTTTTACTACATCCTCTAGTATTGAATTCCAGAGTTTGATTATGTAATAAGTGAAAAAATATTTTCTCTTATTAGTCTTAAATGGGTTACACTGTAGCTTCATTGTATGTCTCCTAGTCTTTCTATTTTTTGTTGGTGTAAAGAATCGATCTACATTTACCCATTCCACTCTATTCATTAATTTATAGACCTTTATCACGTCTCCCCTCTGCCATCTCTTTTCCAGGTTGAAGAGCCCTAACCTTTTTAGCCTCTCCTCATAGGGGTATCCTTACCATTTTGGTGACTCTTCTCTGTACCCTTTCTAATTCCGCTATATCCTTTTTAAGATACGGTGACCAGAATTGCACACAATAATCAAGGTGCAGTCTCACCATGGAAAAATACAGAGGCATTACAATATCCTTGGTTTATTCCATTTCTTTCCTTATGATTCCTAGCATTCTATTTGCCTTCTTGGCCGCTGCTGCACACTGGGCAGAGGGTTTCAACGAGTTTATGTTTATTTACATTTACTTAACCACCTTTCACAACAGCAGCAGGGCGGTGTACAAAATTAAAAACAATTAAAACTAAGATATAAAAGGATAGAGCAGAATGCCATATCATGATAGGACAGTCTAAAAAAGAATCAGTCACACAGGAGGGAGAGAGGAGGAAAGGGGGAGGGGGAAGTGGGCAGAGAGGGAAAAGAAAAGAGAGGGTTAGGAGGGAAAGGAACAACCAGAGAGCTGGAAGGTCAAAGGGGTTATTAAACTGGTGGGTCTTTAGCAATGATTTGAACTTAGCATAGGAAGGCTCAACTCTAAGGGCGGGTGGTAGGGAATGCCAAGATGCAGTTGCAATGGAATAAAAGGTGGAAGAATGTGTAGAGTTCAGCCAGGCTTGAGAAACGGAAGGGAGATGTAGGCGGTTGGCATGAATATTCCAAAAGGCATGATGTGGAAAGTGTAGGAGCAAAGAATCAGAAAGATAGCGAAGAGAATTCCCTTGCCAAACTGCCACAATCATGCCTAAATCTTTTTCCTGGGTGGTGGTCCCTAAAATCTGGGCAAAAAACCCACCTCTTCAAGGCTGAATGTGGATCCTGATCCCCTTATTTTCCTGTATCTCTGTATCTTGCCATTCCCACTGATTACCCTAGTCCCCAGTTGTTGTGTGGTCTGTCTTGATTAAACTGTAAGCTCGGAGAGACAGTCCCTTCTCATTACTTCTACATGTACAGCACTGCATAGGCCTTGTTATATAGAAATTATAAGTAGTAGTAGTAGTAGTATGGCCATTCTTGCCATGATTCCGCTAGCATAGGCCTTGAAAGTCCAGAATGCTGGCATTTGGTAGGGAGCCAGGGGCAGTTCTACAATGAGGTGGAGTGAGGCGGCTGCCTCAAGTGGCAAAGTTTTGGGACCACCTTACTCTGCCTTCTAAAGTTAAAGAAAAATAATAAAATAAATTGGACCAGCTGCTGCTACCACCACCTCCACTTCTTCGGGTCGACAGCAGCAGAATCAAACACCTCCATCTCCACTGCTGCTGCCCCTGCATCTGTATGTTTTGGAAGCCATCTAGGATTTTAAATGGTCACATATTAGGTACTGGGGTGCATGTCTTCGCACAGATGGAATTGGCGGTTTCCAGGGAGGGGGCAGCAGTGGCATGTGGGTGGGGAGGGGGCAGCGTGAAGCTCCATGTGTGTCACTGCTGCCCCAACTGGCTGTGCCTCCCCAGGCTCCTGTCTAACCTACCCAGTTGACAGGCCAGCATTGCACCCCACCCACTGACAACATGGTGTCATGTCAGTATGCTGTGTGTGTGGTGGCAACGACTATTGCAGCCCCCCTACCCCCCGCAGCAGTAAATGGAGGCTCCAACCTGGCCCTGTGTTTGCTTTATTGTAACATCTATTTTACTAAATTGCATGTGTATGTTTTGGAAGCCACCTAGGATTTTAGGTGGGTCACATATGTATTTTATATTAAAGTATACTACATTTATGGAAATTATGCTGCAATGAATCTCTGTACATGGCTCTGCATCTCCCTCATGCTGCCCCTGGGGTGGGGGGGGGGGGGTAGGCACTGGGATTTAGAGGAAAGCAGAAACCTCAGATTGGGACCAGCATGATCAGAGAATAAAACGGTCAGACAACAATGGTAGAATTTTTTTTTTTATTTTCGATTTAATGATCAGACTTAGTGCTATATTTTATAAAGTACAAGGAAATGCATGTTTTTATATTTCTCTGTTGTTGCATTGTATGCAGAATCTGATGTCTTGGGATTGCAATTTAATGTGTGTTTATTTTTAGGTTATGGTTAGTTATTCTGTACTTGGTGAGGGTCTGTGTTCTGAGTTTGTGGCCAAGGGCATGTGTTCTGTTAACATGGACTTTGAACATAAGGATCTGTACTGTACTAATCTGAGTTGTTCAGCTTTTCAAATTGGTGTTTGGAAGTTCCAGGGCCCACCTGCAGTATTTACAGTGATGCACTATTTGGGTAGGCTCCTTATGTCAGTTTTGGAAGTTATGCTGGTATGTAAGTTGTAGGTTTGCTCTACAGATCCTCAATGACTTTGTTGTAGGTTTTTGTTTTAGTTTATAATATGCCTGGTACTGGAGAATGTTTGTTATTGTTAGTGAGATGATCAGAATCAGATTTTTTTTTTTTTTTTTTAGATAT
Source organism: Ichthyophis bannanicus (assembly GCA_033557465.1). NCBI lineage: Eukaryota > Metazoa > Chordata > Amphibia > Gymnophiona > Ichthyophiidae > Ichthyophis > Ichthyophis bannanicus. The sequence goes on along the minus strand of CM066031.1, from coordinate 509,677,065 downwards.
TGAGTTCTGTGGTTGAATGTCCTAGTTCTGTTCTGCTCTGCACCTATTGTAGAGAGGGGGGTGAGGTTCTGTGAATGCAAAATATATGTTCAAAAAGAAAAGGCAAAAACCATAATTTAGTTTATAACAACAAAATAAAAATGAGTTATAATTTGGTATAAGAGCAAGAACCACAGCACAATTTATTTCTTTTAGTTCCTTGGTATGCAAACATCTTGCATTTCCTCCACATTATCTAATCGGCTTTTTGGTTTGGTTCAGTCCCTGACTGGAGTTTTGAGAAAGCCTCCATCCTGCCACTCTGGGGGGGGGGGGGGGGCGCCATCTCATCCCTCATCTCAGGCACACTGCAGGGAGCAACTACGACCAGCACAATAGTTGAAGGCAACAGACATTACTTAATAATGAGATACAAAGCATGCAAATGCATGCAGAGCACTTCATTACAGTGCAGCTGGCTATTTGTATAGTTGCTGAATATTGGTGTTTATACATATATGAAGGGAAATATAGTTCTGGGGACATCTATGTAGATGCCCCTTCAGATGTCCATATCGGGCACATCCACATTTGTCAAATCATGTCTACACCTGGATGTGCCTGTTTTTTTTTTTCCCTAGACATTCTGGCTTAGACATCCCTGAATGCATTTAGATATATATCCCTTTTAAAATTCCCCTTCATTGTGTATGGTTTATAATGTATTGGTTTTTAATATACCACCTCTCGAGCAGACAGTAGACTATTTACAATTGCAAATTACAAATTAAAACAAAGAAGTAGAAAAGGAACTACAAAATCATAAAAGGAAAGGAACAGAAAGAAAGAGAAGATGGAGACTATAGAATGTCAGTTACAGGCTATAGGCTACAAGCAAGGCCAGCATAGAGGAGGATAAACAGGGCTCCACAGCTACAAGGGGCGTCGAAGGAGCAGAATCAGAGATGGCACTGTTGCTTTGTTTGCTGCATTTCATTAAAACTGTGTCAAAAAAACTTCAAGCCAGGGACTTTGAGCACAGTCATTCTGGTCTTGTCCCCACTGACTATGGCCGGCCCCAGAGTTTGTTCAAGGTGTTGGCTCCCTTGGCAAAACTTAAGCTTTACATCCCACTGGCTGTCAAAATATGCTGCTTAGTTTTGAATGTCCTGTTCTTTGTCCCTCCTCTCCCCAGCATCCACCTAGCTTGGGGCTTTTGAGGCGTGCACATAGCAAAGGCTTCATGCTTGTTTTTTTTTTATTTGTGTTGGTGCCCACAGGTTCAGTAAGATCTTCAATGGTGTTGGCCACTTTGGCAGGATGAGGGAGGGTTTGGAAGGATTACATGATGGAGAAAAGAGAAATAGAAGATGCTGTATATGGGGAGGGGCCTATGGAGACAGAGGAGAGATGTTTAACATAGGGGGAGAGGGCTAGAGAGAAGGAAAATGGTGGATACCGGAGCCTAGGGAGAGAGAAAAAGGAAGGAATACTAGACAGGGGGGCCTAAGTCGGGGTGGAGGGTGTTGAGAGACAGGGGGAGAAATACTGGACATGGAAATACTGGACATGGAGGCTAGGGGGAGACAGGTAGAAATGTTGGACATGGGGTCCTAGGGAAAGAGTGAGACAGAGAGAGAGAGAGGTACAAATGCTGCACATAAGGCCAAGGAGAAAGAGAGGCAGAGAAATACTGAATGGAGGGGGGGGGGGGCGGCGAGTAAGAGATAGCAAGACTGGGTAATTAGATGCTTGGAAAAGAAAGAGATATGGGAATGGGAGGGTTGGTGTGAGGACTGAAAAGCTGTAGATACATGAACTAAAAAAATGGAGACTGAGGGCTGGAAGGTATGGAGGAGTAGTGAAATCTGGTGATAGAGAAAAATAAATGCAAGAAAGTTGAAATGAAGATGAGGAGAGAGAAAAAATTGCAAATGGACAGCAGACCCTGGAAAGAGAGTTAAGAAAAAAGAGAGGAAAGCAGAAACCAGAGACCATGATAAGAAAAATAAAATTGTCGGAAAATAAAGGTAGAAAAAAATAATTCTATTTTCTATTTAGTGATGGGAATATATTACTTTTTGGAATTTACATGTGCTAGCTTTATATCTGGATACTATAAAGGGAAAATACATATTTTTATTTCTCTCATGTTGTTCTGCAGGCAAAGTCTGACTTCTTGGCTTTTAATTTATTTTTTGTGTAAATATTTCTATTTTTAGTTTGTGGTTACTTAGACCTTCGCCAAGCACAGATTATCTGTGTTCTGCATATGTGATTGGTGGCAGGTATTCTGTTAGCACCAAGTGGCTTGATCAGTTTTCTCAATAGGTATATGGATGTTCTCTGGGCAACTGCAATATTTATAGAAAATGGATGAGAGACCTTGGAAAGCAAATTAAGATATCTTGCAAAGCTGGACTTAAAATAAATTTAGATGCATTTCTGGAGGAAAAGTTTTATAAATAATTATTAGTTGTTGTTGTTTTAAGTGCCGTCGAGTCGGTGGCGATCCTCTGGATACCTGTCCTAAATTGTGTTTGGTATTCAGTCAGGCAGCTCATTGTTGATGGAGTAGCATCCATAGCTGCTGTTATTGTATTGATCCATCTTGTTGGCCTTCCTCTTTTACATTTTTCAACCTTGCCAAGCATGATGCCTTTCTCTAAAATGATCTCTCTCTTTGCATGATGTGTCCAAAGTATGAATGTTGAAGTCTGAGCTTCTAAAGAAAGCTTTGGTTTGATCTCCTCTAGTACTGACTGGTTTGTTCTTCGGGAAGTCCATGATATACACACTATTTTTTGCCAGCACCATAATTCAAGGCATTGATTTTCTTCTTGTCTATCTTTTTCACTGTCCGACTTTTGCATCTATTAGATATTATTGAAAATACCATGGCTTGGACAAATTGAATCTTTGTATGGAGAGAAATATCTCTACTCTTGAGAATCTTTGTCTAGGTCATTCATAGCCATTCTGCCAAGAACAATTCATTCTTGGTTTTCTTGACTGCTTGTTGTTTGTTCATTGTTATTGATCCAAACAGGATAACGTTGTCCACTATTTCAATTTCTTCGCCATTAACGATGAACTTATTGATTTTGCCAGTTGTAAGGATCTTTGTCTTCTTTACGTTAAAGCACAGGTCCATTTTAAGACTTTTCCTTGATCTTGAGAAGCAAATGTTTCAGATTGTCTTCACTTTCAGCTAGTATTGTGGTATCAGCATAGCAAACGTTGTTGATGAGTCTTCTATCAATATTCACACCTTGGTTATCTTCATACAGTCCTGATTCTCTGATGATTTGTTCTGCATATAAGTTAAACAGGTAGGGGGAAAGTATACAGCCTTGTCGTATACCTTTGCTGATTTTTAACCATTCTGATTCTTCTTGTTCATTTGAACTGTTGCTTCCTGATCAATGTAAAGGTAGTGCAAGAGAACTATCAGGTGTTCTGGTATACCAGAGCTTCTTAATGTGGCTCAGAGTTTCTTATGGTTTACACAGACAAAAGATTGCTGTAGTCAATAAAACACATATAGATATTCTTTTTGTATTCTTTTATCTTTTCAAGGATCCATCTCACATCCATAATGATGTCTCCCGTTTATCTCTCTTTCCCTTTCCTGAACCCTGCTTTTACTTCAGGCAGTTCTCATTCCAGGTATGGTTGTAGTCTCTGATCGATGACCTTGAGTAGAATCTTACTGGCATGTAGGATCAGAGCAATTGTGCGATAATTTCCACAGTCAGTTGGATCACCTTTCTTTATTATTGGTATAAACACAGATCTTTTCTAGTCAATTGGCCATGGTGTTGTTTTCTAAAATTTCCTGGCAAAAACTTGTAATTATGGCAACAACCACATCCAGTTGTTTTAATACTTCAATGGAATACCATCAATACCCAGTGATTGTTCTTTGATAATATTTTCAATGCTGCTTTGACTTCTTTCATCACCGATGTTTCCTGATCATAAGGTACCGGTTAAAACGGCTGTTGGTTCACTTGATCGCTATGGTATAATGACTGTATATTTTTTACACCTTTTCTTGATCTTCTCAGCATCATTCAACATCGATCCTTCAGCATCTTTTAGTATTCCATTTTGAGGCTGGAATTGTCTATGGATCTTGTAGCTTTAGGAAAGTCGATCTTCTTCCTCTAATAGAATCAGAAACTATTTCCTTATATGCATCATTGTAGTACTTCTCCTTTTCTCATCTTGCTGCACATTGGAAATCTCTAGAGTTCTGTGATTGCCTCTCTTTCTCCTCTGGCTTTAGTTTCTCTGCATTTCTGGGTGATTTTCAGAGTTTCTTCAGACATACATTTTGGTTGTGTTTTGCTTTTTTACCTTTTGTAGAGATTTCTCACGTTCTTCAAGCACAGCTTTCTTGTTGTAATCCCGTAATTCTTCTGGTACTCTGTCATTTGTATCCAAAGCAACATATTGATTTTTCAGGCAGTCTTTAATTCTCAAGGTCATATTTTGCTACATTCATGAGTGGCTTGCTATTTTTCAGCTTTAGCTTGAGTTTACATACTAGTAGTTGGTGATCTGTACCACAGTTGGCTTCAGGTTTTGTCTTTGCTATTGAGCTTTACTATTGCTGTCTTCTATAGATGTAGTAAATTTGATTTATTTACAGTCCATTGGGTAAAATCTATGTATATTGTTGCTCCTTGTTTTCCTGGAAGAAAGTGTTTGAGATGAATAGATCGTTGGTCTTGCAGAATTCAGTTTTTCTCCAACTTTATTTTTGTTGCCAAGTCCATATTTTCCAACCACTTTGCCTTCTTCTTTGTTGTCAGCTTTTGCATTCCAGTCACTCCTGACTATCAGGATATCTTGTTTGCATGTTCAGTCAATTTTAGCTTGTACTTGTTCATAAAACTCATCCACTTCTTCCTCTTCTGCAGCTCTTAGAAATTAAGGATCCACTGATTGCATTGTATTTCATTACAATTCTTACAAGTTTATTCTTAATAATAAATGCAATACCATTTCTTCTTTGTCTTTCATTTCCAGCATAGTATACAACATGATCATCAGTGCCCAATGCCAGTCTATTTCAGTTCATTGACACCAACAGATTGAGTTCCACATGTTCCATTTCATTCTCGACCATCTCCAACTTCTCTTGGTTCATGCTTCATATATTCCATGTCCCAGTATATAAGACATCTTTGCAGCTTCTGACTCTCATTTCTTGCACAGCTACATCAGCAGTCAGACGTCCCAAAAGCTTTGACCCAACCACTTCATAAATACTTGCTTTACACTGAAAAGCCTTCAGCTCAGCCCCAGTAGCCAGATGAGTGCCTTCTAACCTGGGAGTCTCATCTTCTAGCACTATAGTGCAATTTGCAAGTACTTGCCTCTTGAGAAATTCTCTGAATATTGGGGAAAATTGAATTCTTTGAGTTAAAACTTTGAAAATCTGTATATTTTAAAATTCAGTATTTTATTAAGCCTGTTAGGGTATAGTACTACAATCTAGCTTTCAATTAAATTAAAGCCAGTTAGGACTTTGTATTAGAAGCCAGCTTTCACTTAGGATATACCCTAATTGATTTTAATTTAATAGAGAGGGTAGAATAGGGTAAATATTTTTTGAGTATATAGAGAAATTGTTTTCTAGAGACTTTTTACAAAGAGGCCTTCCAGTGAGGTGGCAAGAAAACTGTGAAATTGTTTTAATTAGATGTTAAAGCCAAGTGACAAATAAAAGGGGCAACTTGAAAGGCTCCCTCTCTCAAATCAAGGACAGTGTGAATCATTTAGGAAATTCAGAGATTGCCTTAGATGCACAGATATAAATAGGTCATCCCATCCACCCCAGGCATAATCCTTGATTTATAGCCTCCTAAACTATTTAAGGGGAAAGAGGTGATCTTACTTGCTTTCAGGTTTAACCGATTATCTTCATCAAGCGGTTATTATTACTTTGGAGTAGATTAATTAAGTCATTGCAGTTCACCTTGAGGTGAACACGAAAAGTCCTTTATACTTATTAGATATAATTTTATTGGTTCAAGTATCCCTATTCCCTAGCAACTTCACATAACTTAAATTTAAATAACTTAAAGAAATCTGTTAATCTAAGATACAGACAACAGTCCAGCAGCAAGATGGAGGCTATCGAGTCTTCTGCCCTGAGTGTTAAATGTATGATTTTCTCCCAGTTGGTGAGAGGTCTTATGTGTGCACTAGATTTATTTATTTATTTTATTTATCTATTTCTTCTATACTGCCCCTTCCATAGATCAAGGGCGGTTTACATGGAACAGTTAACAATTTTGTATACTTCTGAATACTTTACATAGAACGGTATTTCTAACTATGTACAGGTAACATTGCATGGAACAGTTTCAAAACTATTTACATGGAACTATTTACAAAGAACAATAAACAATATGTTACAGAGGACAATAGACATTAAACATATATTTCAATTGAACTTGTGTGAGTTTTGGATTTTTTTCCTTTTCCATCGTAAGACATTTGTATTAATAGCGGAGGGTCTGTCTGAGTTAGTCATTTGTGATTTCATGAGTTTTGTGAGAATGTTTCTGTGATTGCTGGGGGTGGCTCTCTGGAGGTAGGGGATTTCAAAATGTTCAGAGAAGAGGTAGGTTTTGAGTTCTTTTCTGAATTAATGAAGGTCTTTCATCAGGCAAAGAGTTATTGCGAGTTCATTCCAGAGAGCAGGGGCAGCAAAGGAGAAAGCTCTAGAGCTTGTGGTTTTCTTTGTTTTTCTGATGGTTTTTATATGCAAAGAGCTCTTTGCTCTCAGGGAATGAGTCTGATCTCTGGAGGCTAGAGTAGCAGACTTAGAGCAGCTGAGGCACTCAGACGTTTATAGATGAGACCTACAGGGATATAGTAGAGAAATCTCACCTCCAGTCTGGCAGCGTTTCCACTGCCTTGGAGGAAAGAGGTCATGTGGAAGGACAGCATTACCTTGGTGTGTCAGGAAGTGATCCTATAGCTAGGACTATCCTCCATGTGATGTAATACCCTCTCACACCGAGGATGTTTATCCAGAGCCATGTGCATATGACGGAAGGGTTAGGATGGCAGTTATAGTTGATGATTTGATCTTTAGGCATGTAGATAGTTGATGGTTGATGGATGGAAGGACCACCTGGTGCAAAAGTAGTGGACCTCATGCGCCATGTAGATAAAGTTTTAGATAGTGCTTGGGAGGAGCCTGCTTTCTTTGTACACGTTGGAACCAATGACATAAGAAAATGTGAGGGAGGTTCTGGAAGCTAAATTTAAGCTTTTGGGCAAAAAGTTGAAATCCAGAATTTCCAGGGTAGCATTTTCAGACATGCTTCCTGTTCACGCGCAGGATACAAGAGGCAGGTAGATCTCCGGAGTCTCAATGCATGAATGAGATGATGGTGTAAGGAAGAGGGTTTGGGATTTTTTAGGAACTAGGCAACATTCTGAGGAAGGGGGGGAGCTTTTCTGAAAGGACAGGCTCTACCTTAACCAGGATGGAACCAGACTGCTAGCATTAGCCTTTATAAAGGAGATAGAGCAGCTTTTAAACTAGAAAATGGAGAAACGTTGACAGCTGCCCAAGAGTGCACTGGTTCGGAATGATGTTTCTTTGAATGATACTAGAAAAACAAAGAAGTTAGGGCATCCCGATAGAAAAGTTTATGGTGTATTAAAATGTTATATACTGACCTTTATACCAGCAGTCCTGTACAACAAACAAATTAAAAACAGATTAAGGAAATGAAAGAAACACCAATAAAATGATAGGAAATCTAAGGAAGGAGGGGTGAAGGGCAAGAGGGGGAAGTCAGGGTGGGGGAGCAGAATCCTAGGAACCCTGTGGGAGAAGATTGAAGGCCAACTGAAACAGTTGCATTTTCAGGGAGGACTTAAATTTGGGGTATGAGGGCTCAAGATGAAGGTCAGCTAGGAGGGAATTCAAGAGACTGAGACCTAGGAAAACAGAACACAGAGTGCTGTGTGGATTCAAAACAAGCCTGTGATAGTGAAGGGAAATAGAGGCAATTTGTATGAATTGATCAGAGGATGAGGCTTCCGTGATTTTCTCCGGCTCATAAAATTCTTATGTTTACTTCAGATTGTCTCCATTTCCCAACTTTCAAAGCACAGACTGATTGGAGTCTTTTTAAAGACTACTTATACACAAGGTGCCTTTATGTGTACCCCCTGAAGAAGGCATGTTACCGAAACGCGTTGGGGTTATTTTCAATAAACAAACACCAGTGACCTCACTCGTCCTTCGCTTGCTGTGTTTTTCCTTTTTTCCGGAAACTTACCCATGACAGAAATGATATTCAAAGGTGATCTATCAGAGGAATTGAAACACATCTCGATAAATTGGGAAGATGTATTATAGCTATTTGATAAACTAAACAGAAGCAAATCACCTGGACTGGATGGCATACATCCCAAGGTGCTGAAAGAACTGAAAACTGAAATTGCAGACCTACTTTTAGTAATCTGCGAACTATCCTTAAAATTATCTGTAGTACCTGAGGATTTGAGAGTGGCCAATGTAATGCCAGTTTTTTAAAAGGGTTCCAGGGTTGATCCAGGAAACTACAGACTGGTGAGCTTGACATCTGTACTGGCAAAATGGTATAAACCATTAAAAAGAACAAAATTACTGAACATGTGGATAGTCATGGCTTAATGGCAAGGAAGTCAACATGAACCTAGCCAAGGAAAGACTTGTCTCAGTAATTTGCTATATTTTTTGAAGGTGTGAATAAACAGGTAGATACACTAGATCAACTGGCTTTTACTTTATCTGAATTTTCAGAAAGCCTTTTAAAAGATTCCTCATAAGAGACTCTTGCGTAAAATAAAAAGTCATGGGATATGAGGCAGTTTACTGTTGTGGATTAGGAACTGGTTAAAAGATAGAAAACACAGAGTAGGCTAAATGGACAATTTTCTCAATGGAGAAAGGTGAATAGTGGAGTACTCCAGGGATCTATGCTGGACTCGTAGGTTTTCAACATATTTCTAAATGACCTAGAAATGGGAATAATGAGTGAGATGATTAAATTTGCAGATGACACAAATTTATTCAAAGTTGTTGAAACACAAGAGGATTGTGAAAAATTGCTAAAGGACCTTAAAAAATTGGGAGATTCGACGTCCAAATGGCAGATGGAAATTTAATGTGGACAAGTACTGAAAATGGGGCTGTTAGAACCTGATTCTGCTACACGGGAGCCAGAATCTGGCTCGAGGACAGCCCAGCATGCCCCTTCTGCCTATGGGGATGTCCTCCCCACAGGCACCCCAGACTGCCATTGCTCTGGCCCCCAATATCCCCACTGCATGACCTTCAGCTGTCTTCCCTCAGCCTGGATTGGGCAGTGGGGACCCCCCGCACCTGGCCCTGGCCCCCGTGGATGGCTCCCCTGCCCCAATTCCCCCTCCATAAAACTGCTTATACCACTTCTGAGGTGGTATAAACAGTACAGCCCAGCAGGCCCACCAGCACATACAGGGTCATGATCTGAATCGGCCCTGTACCTGCTGCCTGACATCCTGCCCACACTTTGCCCCTCACCAGCTCTCCCCATCCTGAAGCACAGGACATATGGGGAGAGCCGGTGGGGGAATAGCATTTAGGCAGATTGCAGGGCTGCATGTCCCAGCAGGACGTGGAGCCCTGCATCCCGATTTCTAGAATGAGGCCTGAGGGAAGAGCAACCCAAACTACAGTTACACAGTGCAAGGCTGCAAATTAGGAATCACCTCTTAAGAAAAAGTTCTGGATGTCATCATGGATAGTATGCTAAAACCCTCTGTCCAGTGTGCAGTGGCGGCCAAGAAAGCAAATAGAATGCTAGCAATCATAAGAAAGGAATAGAAAATAAAACCGAAGCTAATATTATGCCTCTGTATTGCTTCACAGTGCAACATCACCTTGAATACTGTGTGCAATTCTGGTTGCCATATCTTAAAATGATATAGCAGAACTGGAAAGGATACAGAGAAGATTGACTAAAATGGTAAAGGGGATGGAAGGATATCACTATGAGGAAAGGCTTAAAAGGTTAGGGCTCTTCAACTTGGAAAAGAGACGGCTGAGGGGAGATATGATGGAGGTCTATAAAATAATGAATGGAGTGGAACGGGAAATGTAGATCAGCTATTTACTCCTTCAAAGAGTAAAAAAACTAGGGGACACTCAATGAAATTCCAATGTGGCACATTTAAGATTAATCTGAGAAAATATTTTTTTCTCTCAGTTTGTAATTAAACTCTGGAATTCATTAATGGAGGATGTAGTAAAACTGTTAGTGTAACTGGGTTCAAAACTGGTTTGGACAAGTTCTTGGAGGAAAAGTCCATAAACTCATTAAAGAGGACTGGGGAAATCCAATGTATACCCCTGAGACGAGCAACATGGAATATGAATACCTTTTGGAATTTGTCGGATATTTGAGACCTGGAATGGCCACTGTTGGAAACAGAATACTGGGCTTGGTGGACCCTTGGTCGGACACAGTATGGTATATCTTATATTCTTATGGTATGTTGTTGTTTTGTTGTGCGTATCCACTGGGTTTTTGTGGCAAGATATGGAAGTAGATTGCCAGACCTTTCTTCCGCGCAGGTAATGCTAATGTTGTTGGCGTCACAGGAATGTGATCCTCCATCAGCAACACCATCCCATTGTGCTGCTGCTCATATGGGTGGTTTGCTTAGTCTGTCATCTAAGCTGAGACCTGTCCATCTTGGGAGACCCTGCCAGTAGTTAAGCTACCGATAGCTTAGCTCTAAGCATCACTGATGCACACAAACCCTCACAGCATGGCAAGCTGCAAACGAAGTGAGGGATTAGTTAGATAGATTTGAGAAATTGGAGAAGAGGGGAGAGGAGAGGAGAAGAGAGGGGATTGATAGGCCGCCTCCTTTACTTCTGCCCTGGGCCCCTGCATGTTTAAAACCGGCCCTGGCTACAAGTTACAGGTTACAGGTTATAGATTTGCAGGTTGCAGGTATTGACCCACATTTGACCAACCGTCATGCTGTATATATTATAATCTGTCTTGGAATTCTAGATTGAAAAGATGTGTTTTAAGAGCCCCTTAATGGTTCTGTTTGCAGGGTAAGAATTACTGTGAGCCAGAGGGTAGGAGCAACAAAGGAAAAAGCTGAGCATCTGGTGTTCTCTAGTTTAGCTTGAGAGACTGGAAGCACACCTAAATTTGGTCACTTTCTGAACGTGAACTGATGCTCAATCAAAAATTACGTTCAACTCAAACAATAAGGGGGGAAATCTTTTTAAAGAATATTTTTAGTGTTAACTAAAGACATCCAGATGCAGTCGCGTAATTGGCGAAAACCTGGTCTCAGAACTTTATCCACCATTCAGACTGACGTCTTTCTTAATGGAGTATTAGAACATCGATGACCAGTTCCCATTTTCAGAACTCGCCATTGCGCTTCTCATGTGGCATACTCCTACTAGTAATCACCCAGCACCCGGCTTGTCCTGTTTATCTCAAAACCGGATTATTGCTTCAACGGCAGGCACTACCCAAATATCGAGACTCCAAATCGCATTCAACTCTGTTAAACTCAATGAAGGTAGTATTTCTTAAATTGGGCGAGCACAACAGAAATTCCGTGCTTCTTAAATGCCATTCTGTCGGGAGCTTCCCACACCTGTACAACGCTCTGTGATGATCTCAATCTCAACGCTCTACCTGGGCACCACTGAGGCATTTCATGGTCACAGTTTCATCAGGAGATCATTTCCAAAGCGATCTAAAATTAAAACACAAAATAGCTATTGTCTCAAAGCCCTCTTATACCCATCCCCACATTATTAAAAAAACCCACATGTCCCAAAATTTTTAAAATCTTTCACTTACTATGTCAATGCTGCCCACGTCTACCTTAGGGTTCTTTTCGGTTCTTTCAAACGCCGCGCATGCGGAGTAATTTCTCATGACAGACTTTTAAACCTCCCTGTGTCACTCAAAAGCATGGGCAAGGACACATGTTATTATTCACCTCCCTGAGGGATTGTTTCACCCCAGACCCTCTGAATGCTAGACACAAAACAATATTTTAATTTTTTAATTCGATTTAAAGCAAAAATAGGCTTAAACCCACTGCGGGTATCCATAGACCCTGCCATAGCCTCTACATACACAATGCCCAGTTTATGGCGGTGTTTAATCCTGTGGGGATGACAGTGTTCAGCCTATGGATCCAGCGCTGTTCTCTTATAAGAAGAGTTTTGTCTAACGTTTTCCCCTTTCCAGCTTCCACCACTTTGTCAAGCACGAAACAGCGAAGTTGGCTGAAGGTATGCCCCTCTGCTATGCAATGCGAAACAATTGGGGCTTCAAGCTTACAGCACTTTAGCCTGCTCTTATGCTCGCATATACAGACTTTCAACAGCGTATCGTTTTCCCCACATAGTGATCTCACAAATATCACAATGCCCACACTTAGTATGGCCACCCTCTCGTGGGACAGATGTTATAGGGGCCAGAACTGCGGGACTCAACCACTCTTTTAAATTTCGCCCTCTCTGCCAAACACACCGCACCTGTTTATCTTCTAAACCTGGAACTGTCCTTAAAACGTTCCGGTGTTGGTATAAAATACGTTGTATGGAATTACTCAGTGGGGAAAAACCCATCACCAAATTAATCTTATCTGGATCACAAGTTGTTTTCTCAGACAAAGTTCGAGGAGTTAATAGCAGACTTCAATGGTTATAAAGGGCTCGATGATATGCCCTTTTCACCACTTTCATCGGATAACCTCTCTCTAAAAAATCCTGAATTAGAACTTTGGTTAATCTTTTAAAGTCCCGTACTTCAGAACAATTTCTCCTGAAACGTAAAAACTGGGAAAGGGGGAGACTATCCTTTAATTGCCGAGGGTGTTTACTGGTATAGTGTAAAAAGGTGTTTCTGTCTGTCGTTTTCTTAAAGACAGACGTCACCCATACCGTTTCACCCAAAAGGATTTCCACATCCAAATATGTGATGGTCCTCCTGTGATACACAGAAGTAAATTTTATATGATCGTCACATAAATTTATCCACTGCAAAAAATCTAGCAGTTGCTCCTCAGTTCCTTTCCACAGTAAAAAAATATTGTCGATAAATATTTTCCAAACTACAAGATTACTTATGAACGGGGATTTTGGTAACCATCGGGCCTCAAATGCGCACATATAAAAGTTCACAATAGACGGAGCGCATGTCGCTCCCATGGCTATGCCTGAGATCTGCTGATATAATTTGCCCTCAAAAATGAAATAATTGTGAAAGATCGCCAGTCTAGCCAGATCTACAAGAAAATCCATTTGTAAATTAGACAAATCCCCTCTCAAAGTTAAAGTATGCTGTACTGCTTCTAGAGCCTCCTGCTGGGGAATACTTGTATATAGTGAGGTGACATCCAGGGTGACTAGCACCGTATTGGGATGTGCTGCCCATTCCGTCATATCCTGCACAATTGTCAAAACGTGAGTGGTGTCACGTAAATATGAGGGTATGGTGGGTAACAAGGGACGTAGGTAAGAATCTAAATAAATAGACAATGGCTCCAACACACTGCCTCTAGTTGGTACTGTGTAAAATTTAGCTGCTTCCGGAGATACCAAATTTAGGAACTGAAACTCCTTTTTGGAAATCAATTTATTTTGTAGAGCTGTCTTTGTCAATTGTTGAATGGAAGACTGCAGTACCTGTTTAGGATCTTCACGCAGCTCTATATAGGTTGTCCTGTCTCATAATTGATTAAGAGCATCATTCACGTACTCATCACGTTGCATTACCACGACTGCCCCACCCTTGTCAGCCCGCCTGATGACTATATCTCTCCTATTTCTCAAATCCCTTAGAGCTTGATTCTCTCGATGTGACAAGGCAGTGTTCTGTCATCTATTATTGCGTCCTTTATTTTTCTATAAACTCAAGCTCCATAGCAGGCATTCGTGGTTCTTTATAAATTCAGAGACCTCGTGGGATCTGCTGGCGATTTATGTATTCGATCAAGGAAGACCTATGTAACTCCATTTGTATCCGCTTCTTTTGGGCACTGTGACATTTGTGAGATCATATTGGAAATATCAATATATACTTATCAAGAAATAGATTATCCCCCTCGGTATCGCACTACCTGTGAATCCGAAGCGGTGGTTTACGGGATCCAATGCCCTTGCGGATTACTCTATGTGGGGAAAACGATATGCTCGTTGAAAGTCCATATACGCAAGCATAAGAGCAGGCAAAAGTGCTGTAAGCTTGAAGCCCCAATTGTTTCGCATTGTATAGCAGAGGGGCATACCTTCAGCCAACTTCGCTGTTTCGTGCTTGACCAAGTGGTGGAAGCTGGAAAGGGGAAAACGTTAGACAAAACTCTTCTTATAAGAGAACAGCGCTGGATCCATAGGCTGAACACTGTCATCCCCACAGGATTAAACACCGCCATAGACTGGGCGTTGTGTATGTAGAGGATATGGGAGGGTCTATGGATACCCGCAGTGGGTTTAACCCTATGGTTGCTTGAAATCGAATTAAAAAATAAAAAAATTGAAATATTGTTTCATGTCTAGTATTCAGAGGGTCTGGGGTGAAACAATCCCTCGGGGAGGTGCATAATAATGCGTGTCCTTGCCCACGCTTTTGAGTGACACATAGGGAGGTTTAAAAGTCAGTCATGAGAAATAACTCCACATGCGCGGCGTCTGAAAGAACCGAAGAAAAGCCTAAAGTATACGTGAGCAGCTTTGACATAGTAAGTGAAAGATTTTAAAATTTTTGGGACAAGTGGGATTTCTTAATAATGTGGGGATGGGTATAAGAGGGTTTTAAGACAATAGCTGTTTTGTGTTTTAATTTTAGATCGCTGTGGAAATGATCTCTTGATGAAACTGTGGCCGTGAAACGCCTCAGTGGTGCCCAGGTAGAGCGTTGAGATCGAGATCATCACAGAGCGTTGTACAGGAGTGGGAAGCTCCCGACAGAACGGCATTTAAGAAGCATGGAATTTCTATTGTGCTCGCCCAATTTAAGAAATACTACCTTCATTGAGTTTAACAGAGTTGAATGCAATTTGGAGTCTCGATATTTGGGTAGTGCCTGCCGTTGAAGCAATAATCTGGTTTTGAGATAAACAGGACAAGCCGGGTGTTGGGTGATTACTAGTAGGAGTATGCCACATGAGAAACACAACGGCGAGTTCTGAAAATGGGAAATGGTCGTTGATGTTCTAATACCCCATTAAGAAAGACGTCAGTCTGAATGGTGGATAAAGTTCTGAGACCAGTTTTTCGCCAATTACGCGACTTCATCTGGATGTCTTTAGTTAACACTAAAAATATTCTTTAAAAAGATTTTCCCCCTTATTGTTTGAGTTGAACGTAATTTTTGATTGAGCATCAGTTCACGTTCAGAAAGTGACCAAATTTAGGTGTGATTTCACAACATGGAAGGTCATCCCGGTTGGAAGCATACTTTCAGTTTTTCACATGAACATGTGTTAGGACTGACGAAAGAGAAAACCCCTTTATCAGTGGAGAGTGAAGAATTGGACACTCAGTCTGAGACCTCTTGGGAAATGTTAGTTTCACTTCAGAAGAAGCGGATACGAATGGAGTTACATAGGTCTTCATTGATCGAATACATAAATCACCAGCAGATCCCACGAGGTCTCCGAATTTATAAAGAACCATGAATGCCTGCTATGGAGCTTGAGTTTATAGAAAAATGGAATATGATTTTAAACAAGTGCTCCCTTGACCTAATGGTCCTGATTGTGGATACACTGAAGCCAAAGGTGGAAAATGTAACAAGAGAACTACAAACTATCCAGCAGAGGAAACATTTCAAAAGAAGTTGGAGGAAGTTCAGAAGCAAGTAAAGATCATGCAGCAAGAAGTAATGACCAAAAAATTAAAACAATTAAAGAGGGATGGCATGGACTATACGTCTGGGTATATCTACCCTTGGATGGACACCAAACGTAAATCTAAGAAACCTAGGAAACAAGTACGATTTGATGATTCCCCAGATGATTCCTCTCAGACATGTTCGAGCGCTTCATCGAAGGAGAATTTTTTGGATGAGGGTCGAGGAGATACTAAGATAAAGAAAAAAAGAGGTAGAGCGTACAAGATCTCGCGACCGATCCGGTCAGAAGTAGAAGTGAGCCATGAGCAAACTACTCTGGTGGAAAACATTTCGG
This sequence comes from Ichthyophis bannanicus, assembly GCA_033557465.1. Taxonomy (NCBI): domain Eukaryota; kingdom Metazoa; phylum Chordata; class Amphibia; order Gymnophiona; family Ichthyophiidae; genus Ichthyophis; species Ichthyophis bannanicus. The sequence continues at coordinate 509,660,844 of CM066031.1, read as the reverse complement.
TAATGACACTTTCATCTGAATCTCTTAATATCCTTAATAAAGGCTTGTCCTTTGTTCCAGCAACTCAATTTGATTCTTTTCAATTCTATTTGGACTTTGAGTGTCTGATGCGAAAATTACAGTTAAAAACTTATTTTTCAAATTTTTCAAACTCACAAGTTGGTGAGGATAGGGTGGTTAGAGAAGAGGGGTCTTGTCCACGAGTACCAATATCATTTTCCTCTACCTGGATGCCAGCAGGACCTATGCATCCAGCTTTGGTAGTGTATAAACAATTGGTGCTGCAGGATATAGAACTTTTAGAACGCAATAATAGATTACAGAACACTGCCTTGTTACATCGGGAGAATCAAGCTCTAAGGGATTTGAGAAATAGGAGGGATATAGTCATCAGGCGGGCTGACAAGGGTAGGGTGATCGTGGTAATGCAACATGATGAGTACGTGAATGAAGCTCTTAATCAATTACGAGACAGGACAACCTATATAGAGCTGCATGAAGATCCTAAACAGGTACTGCAGTCTGCCATTCAACAATTGACAAAGACAGCTCTACAAAATAAATTGATTTCCAAAAAGGAGTTTCAGTTCCTAAATTTGGTATCTCTGGGAACAGCTAAATTTTACACAGTACCAAAAATTCATAAGAATTTACAGCGACCACCGGGACGCCCCATAGTGTCGACTAGAGGCAGTGTGTTGGAGCCGTTGTCTATTTATTTAGATTCTTACCTGCGTCCCTTGTTACCCACCATACCCTCATATTTACGTGACACCACTCACTTTTTGACAATTGTGCAGGATATGGCGGAATGGGCAGCACATCCCGATACGGTGCTAGTCACCCTGGATGTCACCTCACTATATACAAGTATTCCCCAGCAGGAGGCTCTAAAAAAAGTACAGCATACTTTTAGAGGGGATTTGTCTAATTTACAAATGGATTTTCTAGTAGATCTGGCTAGACTGGCGATCTTTCACAATTATTTCATTTTTTAGGACAAATTATATCAGCAGATCTCAGGCATAGCCATGGGAGTGACATGCGCTCCGTCTATTGCGAACTTTTATATGAGCGCATTTGAGGCCCGATGGTTACCAAAATCCCTGTTCATAAGTAATCTTGTAGTTTGGAAAAGATTTATTGATGATGTTTTTTTACTGTGGAAAGGAACTGAGGAGCAACTGCTAGATTTTTTGCAGTGGATAAATTTATGTGACGATCATATAAAATTTACTTCTGTGTATCACAGGAGGACCATCACATATTTGGATGTGGAAATCCTTCGAGGTGAAATGGTATGGGTGACATCTGTCTTTAAGAAAACGACAGACAGAAACACCTTTTTACACTATACCAGTAAACACCCTCGGCAATTAAAGGATAGTCTCCCCCTTTCCCAGTTTTTACGTTTCAGGAGAAATTGTTCTGAAGTACGGGACTTTAAAAGATTAGCCAAAGTTCTAATTCAGGATTTTATAGAGAGAGGTTATCCAATGAAAGTGGTGAAAAGGGCATATCATCGAGCCCTTTATAACCACAGAAGTCTGCTATTAACTCCTCGAACTTTGTCTGAGAAAACAACTTGGGATCCAGATAAGATTAATTTGGTGACGGGTTTTTCCCCACTGAGTAATTCCATACAATGTATTTTATACCAACACCGGAACGTTTTAAGGACAGTTCCAGGTTTAGAAGATAAACAGGTGCGGTGTGTTTGGCAGAGAGGGCGAAATTTAAAAGAGTGGTTGAGTCCCGCAGTTCTGGCCCCTATAACATCTGTCCCACGAGAGGGTGGCCATACTAAGTGTGGGCATTGTGACATTTGTGAGATCACATTGGAAATATCCATATATACTTATCATGAAATAGATTATCCCCTTCAGTATCGCACTACCTTTGAATCCGAAGCAGTGGTTTACGGTATCCAATGCCCTTGCGGATTACTCTATGTGGGGAAAATGATACGCTCGTTGAATGTCCGTATACGCGAGCATAAGAGCAGGCTAAAGTGCTGTAAGCTTGAAGCCCCAATTGTTTCGCATTGTATAGCAGAGGGGCATACCTTCAGCCAACTTCGCTGTTTCGTGCTTGACCAAGTGGTGGAAGCTGGAAAGGGGAAAACGTTAGACAAAACTCTTCTTATAAGAGAACAGCACTGGATCCATAGGCTGAACACTGTCATCCCCACAGGACTAAATGTCGCCATAGACTGGGCGGTGAGTATGTAGAGGCTATGGCAGGGTCTATGGATACCCGCAGTGGGTTTAACCCTATGGTTGCTTTAAATCAAATTAAAAAATTAAAAAATTAAAATATTGTTTCGTGTCTAGCATTCAGAGGGTCTGGGGTGAAACAATCCCTCGGTGAGGTGCATAATAATGCGTATCCTTGCCCACGCTTTTGAGTGACACATAGGGAGGTTTAAAAGTCAGTCATGAGAAATTACTCCGCATGAGCAGCGTCTGAAAGAACCGAAAATAACCCTAAGGTAGACGTGGGCAGCATTGACATAGTAAGTGAAAGATGTTAAAAATTTTGGGACAAGTGGGATTTTTTAATAATGTGGGGATGGGTATAAGAGGGTTTTGAGACAATAGCTGTTTTGTGTTTTAATTTTAGATCACTGTGGAAACGATCTCCTGATGAAACTGTGGCCGTGAAATGCCTCAGTGGTGCCCAGGTAGAGCATTGAGATCGAGATCATCACAGAGCGTTGTACAGGTGTGGGAAGCTCCCGACAGAACGGCATTTAAGAAGCATGGAATTTCTGTTGTGCTTGCCCAATTTAAGAAATACTACCTTCATTGAGTTTGACAGAGTTGAATGCGATTTGGATTCTCGATATTTGGGTAGTGCCTGCCGTTGAAGCAATAATCCGGTTTTGAGATAAACAGGACAAGCCGGGTGTTTGGTGATTACTAGTAGGAGTATGCCACATGAGAAGCGCAACGGCGAGTTCTGAAAATGGGAACTGGTCATTGATGTTCTAATACCCCATTAAGAAAGACGTCAGTCTGAATGGTGGATAAAGTTCTGAGACCAGTTTTTCGCCAATTACGCGACTGCATCTGGATGTCTTTAGTTAACACTAAAAATATTCTTTAAAAAGATTTTCCCCCTTATTGTTTGAGTTGAACATAATTTTTGAGAGACTGGAAGGACATTTAGACCTTTTTTGTTTAGGATAGGAGATCCCTACCTTTTTCAGTAGTAGCTCAAGGTGAGTTATATTCAGGTACAGTAGGTATTTTTTGTCCCTGGAGGCAGTGGCAGAAATTCAAATTAAGGGCCCCCAACATATGGAACATTCAACTTAGAAGATATAAAAATGGCTGTAAGTGGGTCCCTCTCATTCTCTGGGCATTCCTGCATTGCAGGGGCTGCTTGGGTGGATGATAACCAAAATCTGCAATAGAGTGGACACTCAGGAAGGTGTAGATAACATGAGGAGAGATCTAGCTAAGCTTGAAGAATGGTCTAGAATTTGGCAGCTGAGATTTAATGTTAAAAAATGCAAGGTCATGCATTTGGCAGCAGCAATCCAAGGGAGCAATGTAGTATAGAGGGTGAAGTACTTTTGTAAATTAAAGAAGAGCAGGACCTCAGCGTAATTGTGACTGATGACCTTAAAGTAGCTAAACAGGTAGAAAAGACAACAGCAAAAGCTAGAAGGATGCTTGGTTGCATCGGGAGAGGAATGGCTAGCAGAAGAAAGGAGGTGATAGTGCCTCTGTATAAGTCTTTGATGCAACCTCATTTGGCATATTGTGTGTATTCTAGAGACCACACCTTCAAAAGGATATAAACAGGCTGGAGTTGGTACAGAGGGTGGCTATTAAAATGGTTAGTGGTCTTCATTATAAAGCTTATGAGGACAGACTTAAGGATCTTAATATGTACAACTTTAGAGGAAAGGGATAGAGGTGACAAAAAAGCATGGGACAAACACAGAGGATCTCTAAAGGAAAAAAGGGGACTGTTGTAGTTGTTGATATGGAAGGACAGACTAGATAGGACATGTGGTCTTTTTCTGTCTTCATTTTTCTATATTTCTATGTTTCTATATATTTGGGATGTTTAGATACCTCCATGGCATAAATGCACAGGAGGAGAGCCTCTTTCGATTGAAAGCAAGCTCTGCTACGAAGGGACATGGGATGAGGGTGAAAGGGGATAGATTCAGGAGTGATATGCGGAAATATTTCTTTACAGAAAGAGTGGCGGATCCATGGAATAGTCTCCCAGTGGAGGTGGTAAAGATGAGGATAGTATCTAAATTCAAAGAAGCATGGGACAAGCACAAAGGATCTCTAAAGAAAAAAAGGGGACTGTTGTAGTGGTCGATATGGAAGGGCGGACTAGATAGGCCATTTGGTCTTTGTCTGTTTTCATGTTTCTATGTTTCTGTGTTAATTATGCCACTGCCTGAAGGCTTAACATTTAAGTTTGTGCCTGAGGCAATGGAAAGTTAATAACTTGCCAAAGTTCACAAGGAGTGGCTGTGGGATTTGAGTCCCGGCTTCCTTGGTTCTCAGCCTACTGCTCTAACCATTAGTGACAGCTCATACATATTCCAAGCATGTTTTGTTTATGAACAAAGAATTTATATGGGGAGGCCTAGATGTGTGTGTGTGGGGGGGAAAGGGGCAGTGCAGAGGCAGAATTAGGGTGGGCAGTTGGTGGTCCGTGGCTCCGGACGTACAGGGCTGATTCTGAAGTCGGTACGTCCGGGACCGGCAGGCTAGATGGGAGACTTATTGTACTTTGGAGGTGGAATATCCCTCTAGACGTTGCGGGATGGGAAGCTTGGCCAGGGACAAAAGGTGAGGTGAATGCAGGTGATTCCCTGCAGCCCGACCCTGGCCATGGGAGGCCAGATTGGAGGTCGGGCTGAGGGGAAAAGAAAAAGTAGTTGGTGGCTGGGGATCACAGTTCCTGAATGGAGCCACGGTGCCATGGCAACCGGATGCCATGGCACCGCAGCTCCATTCGGGAGCCTGACTGAGTTACCTGGGCAGGGGCCTGTACGTGTAGGCTGATGGGAATTGGGTCCCGGTCTGCACGTACAGTCCTAGATGCGATTCTGATCCCACAGAGGATAGATACACCCCGCAGGATCAGAATCATGTCTACCTCTGTGCATCCGGCTGGAACCAGATGCACAGAAGCAGGGACGTATATATTAGAATATGTGTCATGGCTAACAGGAAGGTGCTGTACTGGGGGCTATGACTGACTGGTAGCCAAGTATTAACATACCTGCATATGTTTTCAGAGAACTGCAAATTCTATTCTGTTTAATATGTTGTATTATTTTGGTACACTACTTTGATTTTTTTTTTGGCACTTAATTCCCTAGAGTGCATTTAGTGTCCAGATTACCATCAGTAATATTATTTATTTATTTACATTCTCTTATATACTGTGCTATTCTGCATCAGTGCGGTTTACATTGAACAAACTGAAATTACATTGAACAGGGCATTATAACTTGGAGATAACTATTTTACAGGGAACATGGGCTATGGAGAGTTAAGTGGCTTGCCCAAGACCACAAGGGGCACCTGTGGGACTAGAAACCCCAGTCCTTCCGGCCCAAGGTTGCTGTCCTCTAGTGGGATTTGAACCACCGACCTTCTGGCCTGAAGTACCTTGCCCCAACCACTAGGCCACTCCTCCACTCCTATATTGCACCAGCTATTAAGGGTGAGGCAGCTGGTGCAATTGCATCAGAGCTGCACAGTGAAAGGGTCCTTCCTTACTGACAGAAATGCCCCTCTTGTCCCTTTGCTGTTGACAGATATTGCCCTCCCGCAAGGATTTTAACCTGCTCTGCAATGCCCCAACCCCAACCCACTGTAGTTTCCTCAAACAGCTGAGTCACCAGCCAGGTGCACATTCAGCTTGTTTGTGAGTCTTAAAACATTTGACATGCACTAAATCAACTTTGTATGCGTTATCTTCTGAATTAATGTGCTAAGTCAATTAATGTGTGGTAAAGTTTTAAAATGCATTAAAAATGAAACTGTGAAATGAACCAAAAATGTTTGTAAATTTAGGAAAAAAGACCCAGTGAACTAAAAACGTATATATGTTTTTTTTCCTGTGCACATCCCTGCAGAGGGGCATATAAAAGGGGAGTTAGAAAATGTTTAGAGTGGAGTATGTATAAATTTGTGAAACCACATATGCACATGCAGGGATGATATATATATATATATATATATATATATAAAGGATAAGCATGCTCAACCAACATTGCTATTCTCATCATCCATGCTATTTAGCAACAAGTGAATAAATGATTGCTCTGTACTGTAGTACCTACCTCAAATGAGTATGGAGTGGAGGAGTAGCCTAGTGGTTGGGGCAAGGTACTTCGGGCCGGAAGGTCAGGGGTTCAAATCCCACTAGAGGACAGCAACCTTGGGCCGGAAGGACTGGGGTTTCTAGTCCCACAGGTGCTCCTTGTGGTCTTGGGCAAGCCACTTAACTCTCCATAGCCCATGTTCCCTGTAAAATAGTTCTCTGTGTGCTGTGCTTTCCTGTTTAATCAATGTGTTTATACCTCAAAAATTTCCTGTCATGATTTGGCAATTTCCAATCTGTAATCAAAAACTGCTGCTGATCGCTGGAAGTAGCGGTATACTAAATAAATAAATAATAATGTGAGCTTGTGATGTACCTAGAGGAGGCTAAATAACATGATTCTATTAAACTGAGCATGCTTATTTCTCTTTTTCTTTTGCTTCCCCCTTATGGTTTTCAAAGGGTCTGCAAGGAAGCCTGGCACATAGGGCTTTCTCTGTAAATACAAGGAAAAGGAGTAAGAGTCCTGCCATGCTCCAGGAGTGGAAGTCAAAAGAGAGCATATAGTCACTGAAGATGAAAAAACAGAGCAAAGGCACACACACATCCTTCAAATGTCTGCCAAGAGGTAGAGATCATAAAGAGGGAAAAGTGCAGCCTGCCAGTTAGACAGTGTTACTAACTGTTCTGCATTTGCTTGCAACTAGAAATTCACCATGCTTATCCTATGGCATCTTCTGCACGTGGGATAAGCACAGAGAATCCTTACTGCAAAAAAGGTGAAGAGGTAGCAGAACAGTTGGTAGCTATGTCTGTCTGGAAGGTTCCACTTTCCTCCTCTCCATCTGCTGGCATTTGAATATTTCTCCAAGACTACCCTTTTTTTTGACAGTACAGACACTTGTCTAAGGCATCATATTTTGAAGACATCAAATAACTGAGCTAAGCAGGAGCCTGATTCCACTTGCTCTATTATCTCTGGGGAGAGAAACTTCCCACCCCTTCTTCTCTCCAGTCTTGCCTGTGTGCCAACATCTTAAATCTAGCCCTGCAGCACTACATAGAGTTGCCAACTGGCTCTAGATATACCTGACATGCTTGATCCGGTCCTTGATTTACCCCATTGCATGCAGGGACTTATAGTCTTGCTTTTCTTATGGAGTGCAATAGAGAAATCGGAACTACATATCCCTGTATGTAATGGGGTGAACCCAGGACTGGTTCAAACTTGTCTGGCGCATCTGGAGCCGGTAGACAACCCTAGCACCACAGTCTCTCATACAGGGAGCTCCTGTCTAGGAGAAAGTAACTAGCCAGGGCTCCCCTGCAACTTCTACCACCCTTGCTCAGTGTGTAGAAGCATAGAAAACAATGGCATATAAAGACTAAGGGGGGGGGGTCATTTTGGAAGTCCTATTCATGCTTTGGACATCTGAAAATGGGCATAAAAACATCCTCAGCACAGAGACATCTCCAGAGCCATTTTAGAAGATGACTCTGGTGACATCCAAGTCCCCCTGGCTGTACTGATCTTAGTCTGCTACCCTAACCATTAGGCTATCCTAGATGTTCAGGTTCTGAACTAAAGTTCTGGGGATGTCTATGTAGATGTCCCTGCAGTCGTGCATATTGGGCATATTCATGTTTGTGAAACCGTGTCTGCACCTGGATGTGCCTGCTTTTTTTTTTTTTTTAGGCCTTTTAGCTTAGAAAATCCCAGATTTCACTTGAACATCCCTTTTTAAAATCCCCTCCATATGGCTTATCCAGTATGCCTATCCATGAGAACTATTAAATTCAACAAGCCCTTCCTCTCCCTCAGAAATCCTTTGTATTTGTCCCATGTTTTCTTGAATTGAGAGAGTTCTCCTTTCCACCACCTCCACTGGGAGGCTGTCCCATGTTTCCACTACCTTTTCCGTAAAGAAATATTTCCTCAGATTATTCCTACGTCTATCCGCTTTTTTTCTTTATCCTATGACCCCTTGTTTCAGAGCTTTCAACTGGAAGAGGGCCACCTCCTGTGCATTTATACCATAGACTTATTTAAACATCTCTATCATCCTTCTCCCATCTTTCCACAAAAGTGCACATATTGAGATTTTTAAGCTTCATGACAAAGACCACACACCATTTTAGTAGCTACCCTCTGGAATGGCATCATCCTGTTTATATAGTTTTGAAGGTGCGGGCTCCAGACTTGTACACAGTATTCCGAATGAAGTCTCATTAGAGACTTCTACAAAGGAAGTATCACTCCTCTTTTTCCTACTGGCCATTCCTCTCCCTATCTTCATAAGGTACTTGTGACCTGGATTGGCTGTTGTTGGAAACAGGATATTAAACTTGATGGACCCTTGATATGAGCCTTATATTCTTATGCCTGCCTGTGGAACACTTCAAGCCAAATCCCCTCTTGAACCCAGTTAAATTTATGTGACTTGCAATGTTAACTCCATAAATTTAAACTGTTAGAGAGGCTAAATAGGTTAATTTTATCTGGTTGAACCCCAGTTTTATCTAAATAAACTTTTTACCAGTGATCCCTTAGATAATGAACATAAGAATATAAGAACATAAACCATTCCATACTGGGTCACACCAAGGTCCATCAAGCCCAGTATCCTGTTTCCAACAGCGGCCAATCTAGGTCACGAGTACCTTGCAGTTTCCCCAAAAGACACAGGTTCCACAATGCTTGTATTGGGGCAAGCAGTGAATATCCCGGGTCCCCCTTTAATAGTGGTTTATGGACCTTTCCTCTAGGAACTTGTCCAAACCTTTTTTAAACCCATCTACATTAACAGCTTTTACTACATCCTCCGGCAACGAATTCCACATTGATAAAAAATATTTTCTCTTGTTAGTCTTAAATAGGTTACCCTGTAGCTTTATTGCATGTCCCCTAGTCCTTCTATATTTTGATGTCGTAAACAATTGATCTACATTTACCCATTCCACTCCATTCATTATTTTATAGACCTCTAATAATGGAAATAACATGGAAAAAAGAGAGACACAAAACTACTCCTGAACTAGAATAGATACAATCAGAGTGGCTGACTCTATGAGATAATAAACCACACTGATATGTATGGAAGATTAACTACTCATGGGAAGTTCATGAGCAGAATAGAGGTCCTTAATGAAAGTTAATGCCTATGGTTGTTCCTCCTTCTGTACGTTCTTGGTCCCCACCCCCTGCTGTGCCAAATAGTGCTTTTCAACTGTGAACACTTGCTGAATAAATTCTGTTATGTTGATATTCAGCAAAATTCATACTTGTGTAAAAATGGACTGGTCTGCTGTAATATCCTCCTGATTTTAACATGTGTGTTTATTTATTTATTTATTTATTTACATTCTCTTATATACCGCGCTATTCTGCATCAGTGCAGTTTACATTGAACAAACTGAAATTACATTGAACAGGGCATTATAACTTGGAGATAACTATTTTACAGTTAAATTATGTTTTAAATCAGCATGCACTAACTAGTGATATTAACGTGTCCAGTGTCAAAAAGCTGATTTATTTTGGGCACAAAGCTCTACCATAAAAGACTATACAGGTTAGAGAAGGGCAGAAAGGCCCAATTTCCTTTCAAGCTCCCCTCCCCCCCCCCCCCACCCCCCCCGGTCCCTTCATTCTGCCACTGAGCTATCCGTAGGCCTGTTCCTTTGTGAACATCACATAGCTTTGGTTGTTTTATTTATTATTGGTATATTTTATGAATAATGTATAGTCTGTCTCTTACCTCCCTGAGACAGTTTATTTATTTAACTAGTTTTGCTATACTGTTTTTCTACCATTCAAAATGGTTAACAAACAAGAGGTTCAAAATAATAAAAAACTTCTACCAGCATATGGAAGAGCAGATCATAGAGCAGTGTACAGAGGGCTGGAACAGCAACAGGATGATATTAGACAGTAAGAGGGATAGCACCAGTCAGGTGGAGGCCTATTCCAATGTCCACGTCCAGGGCCACTGTGCGTCCAGTTGGAACCAGACAAACAGTGGTAGATGTGATTCTGATCCCACGGGGGCACGTCTAGCGGGATCAGAATCACATCTAAGCCTATACGTGTAGTCCGGGACCCGATTCCGGTCGGACTGCATGTAGAGGCTGCTGCCCGGCTAACTGGTTGCCATGGCACTGCGGCTCCTGATTCCTGGCCATTGCCAACTTTGTTCTTTCCCCAGAAATCGGATTCCATCAGAATTGGCCCTGTACGTCCGGGGCCGCAGACCACCCACTGGCCGCACTAACTCCGCTTCCACACCACCCCTTTCCCATCCCCATCTAGCCTCCCCATACAAAACTCCTTGTTTGTATGGGAGGCTTGGCAGGAACAGGAAACAGGGATGAATATCATAGACCCTGTAAGGTATTGTAGTCCTGATGGGATATGGTATTCTGCATTAGGGGGTCGGTGTGTAGTAGTCTGTCTGGTGAGTCTGAGCTGTAGTGCTCCTGGAAGAGATATGTTTTCAGTTGTTTTCTGAATTCTTGATGGGACTGGATGTTTCAAGTCAAGGCTAATTGAGCAAAGATCAGGCTAATAAAACCTATCAACTTTTTTTGTTCCGCTTGCAGTTGAATGTAGCATTATACCTGACCTTCCTTGGAGAATATACAATGCAAATATATCTCTAGCAGTAATATGCTTCCTTTATCTACTCACTTACAAGCGGTATGTGTGTTGAGTTTCAAATTCCTATTCCTCTGTTCTTGAATGACCTATTGACTTTTACGGGAGTTGCTTTCTAATCCAAAGATTTCATTCACTTCATTGTTCATTCATACATACTTTATGTAAATGCAAATAAAATGATTTATTTATTAGTCTTGTTCACTAATTGCCCTTACAATCCAGCCTGTGCTGAGAACTAGCTGCAGTCTGGCTGCATTGATTTCATTGCTGTGATGTTCGGAAAGCTTTCATTGTTCTTCAGTCTCACGGGCAATCTAAAGTGAGAGGATGCATTTAATAGAGTCTACCAAAAAGTATTAGTAGAAAAAAAGCCATCAAGCACAGATATGTATTTTTATCATCAACATATTTACAGCCCTACTCTAAAGAATTGTGATAGTGATAGCGCTAGCTGTATGGCACATGAGAAAAAACCTTTCAATAGCTTTAGTATATAGTTTGTTGATGGCTGAGATGATTGGAAGGACAATGCTTCCTCACCACCCCGTCACATCTCTGCAGCTCACAACCCCATCAGCCTCTCCACCCCCCTCCCCCACCCCCCATGAGCACCCAAACCTTTCAATCATCATCCCCGACCCACAATCCTCTGTCACTTGCCAGGAGTGTCCCTGATGGGTTAGTGGGGGGGGGGGGGGAGGGAGCAATTTCCAGATCCTCCTGCCTTGTCATGGCAGAGTTCAAAATGACATTGCTGATCCCTAGTGGTAGTTCACAGTACCACAGCTAGGGGTCAAGTTGTGCTATTAGGAGAGCTAATGCATTTATCAGGCAGTAAATGAATGTCTTGTGTGGTAGCCACAGGGCAGATGCTGGGCACACTCTCAACAGTTATTACTGTATGTAGAGTGTGATTCTGACATTGACATCCTGGCTCTCTGTGCATCCAGTCAGAACTGGATGCACAGAGTTAGCCAGGATTATGATTCCGCAGGGCACGTCTAGCCCCGTGGGATCAGAATCGCGATCAGCCCTGTACATGCAGGCTGGGACCCCAATTCAATCCAGCCTGCATGTACAGGCCTTGCCTGGGTAGCTCAGTCATGGCTTTTCAATATAGCTGTGGTGCCATGGCATCCAGTTACCATGGCACTGCGGCTCCATTCAAAAGCCATGATCCCTGGCCACCGGTTCCAAAGGTGCTTTCCCCACAGCCCGACCCCCGATCTCGCCTCCCAAGGCCAAGGCCGAGCCGCGGGGAAAGTCCTCTGCCCCCTCCTGCCCTTTCAGAGTCCTGTGTCCGCCATCCCCCATTGACTAGAGGATCTTATTCCACCTGCGAGGTGGAATAAGTTCACCATTCAGGCTGCTGGCCCTGGACATACAGGGCCTACACTGGAATCGGCCATGTACATCCGGGGCCAATGACCGCCCACTGTCCGCCCTAATGCCACCCCCTATCCGCCCTTTCCTGTCCCCGTCTAACTGCCCCATACAATGGATGGAAAAGTTAGTTGGGGTCGGGAGGGAACCTGAATAGTGGGATGGACGTCCCAACAGGATGTCCATTCCCACTATTCCTTCCTTGGAATGACCCCTATAGTGTTTGCACTTACCTTGTGTTAAATTTTGCACTTAATGCAGTATGGAGCATATTTACTAAAATGCATTAGCCAGTATTGCAGAGTTTAGCACAGGTTGTACATGTGTTTGTGCCATAGCAAGGAGCACCCAACCCAAAAGCAAGCAGAGTAGTGCACAAATAGGAGTGGTCAAGGCAGAGACAGAGTGAAGAGAGGGCAGAGTCAGGACACACAGCTGTGGTGGGTACGGTAGTCTTGAACTAGGTATGTCCCCTACAGCCTAGGTGAACAGCCATTCGTGGTGCTAAAGGTGAAGGGTGCATATCTCTGTCCCCCATGATGGACACTGTAGACATCCTGCCTGATCGCATACATAAACCCCCTGTATCTCCAGAGGTCACATTTGTACCCTATCGCCTATGGTTTGAGATGCAGCACATACTCTGTGCATGTGTTTGCTTTTCTGATTTGCATATCCCACCCCCTTGTACTTTGACCCTGTGCTCTGAGCTGCGCTGGTTGTTCAGCCCACTCCCGGTCATCTCTCTGTTCTGGACTAGCCAGTTGCTACCTTCCTGTATGGGTGCTAGGGACACAGTTCTTACTATCCACAGTGAATCCAAGACCCATAGATGCCCCAATATCATACTTGTAGCTTTCAATTTCCTGGCGCGCGTTGAGACCATACATAGTAACATAGTAAATGAAGGCAGATAAAGACCAGTATGGTCCATCTAGTCTGCCCAGCAAGATGGGAAGAGTAGGTGCACCTGCCGCTCGGTGCAGGTCACCCCTCCCCATGTCTTTGTTTAGGGGTGAACCCACTGCTCTGTGTAGGGCACCCCTGTTTGATGAGAAATTAGATAGTTAAGTTTATTTTGATTTTATCCTGTTGCTATAAAGGGATCCACTGTGTTTGTCCCATGCCATTTTGAATTCTGTCACTGTATTTGCCCCCACCACTTCCATCGGGAGGGCATTCCAATCATCCACCACCCTTTCAGTGAAAAAGTATTTCCTGACATTGCCTTTCAATGTACCCCCTTGCAGCTTCATGTTATACCCTCTAGTTTTACAGCTTCCCCGTCTGTGAAAGAGATTTGTTTGTTCATTAATACTCTTTAAGTATTGAACGAACAAACCTGTATGCATGCACTAGTGCCGTGCATTTGCTACTACAACACTAGTGACATGAGTAGCATGGCATTAGTAGCATACCACCACCATGCTCCTGTGTCTACTGCAGACCCTATGCTCTGGCACAGTAGTACCACATGATTTCCACATGTTAACCCCATGCTCACTACAGCACTTTAGTAAATATGTCCTATAAGTCCAAAAGCTTACCACACTTTTGTAGCTAGATCCCTAAATATGTACTCCTTAGTGGAAAGGCAGGATAGAGGTGATATGATTGAGATGTTTAAATACCTCCGTGGCATAAATGTTCAGGGAGAGAGCCTGTTTCGACTGAAAGAAAACTCTGCTACGAGGGGACATGGGATGAGGGTGAAAGAGGATAGATTCAGGAGTGATATGCGGAAATATTTCTTTATGGAAAGAGTGGTGGATCCATGGAATAGTCTTCCAGTAGAGGTGGTAGAGATGAGGACAGTATCTGAATTCAAAGAAGCATGGGACAAACACAGAGGATCTCTAAAGGAAAAAAAGGGACAGTTGTAGTGGTTGATATGGAAGGACAGACTAGATAGGCCATGTGGTCTTTTTCCTTCATCATGTTTCTATGTTTCTAAATGCTCATATATTTGAACATTCTTGTTAGGTCATTCCTTTAGGGAACTGCAATTTTTTGATCAAACTGGGCAGATAGATATGGAGAGGAGGATATATAGATTACAGGAAGAGCAAAGGTTCAGTGGATTAACATAAAGTACATTGCTCAATGAGGTCTGTGGCAACTCATCTGAATTCTGATGAAATTATTTACATGAATTCATATAAAGCAAAGCTCATTAACATATTTCACATTGATCTGCATTATATTGTGGAATAAGTGTGCTACATAACTCAAGAGTTAATGCACATTTAACTCATGTTCAACACACATTAACTCTCACATTAGCATGAAAGCGCTTTGATGAATAGACTCGTATGCCATATCATATCTAGCAAATCAGGTGCAAGTTGTATTGCAACAAATTGGTTGTCCTCCTATTCCTGATAAGTTTTTTGCTACACATTACAATATACATTCAAGTTTTTCCTTCAAGTGGTTCAAATTATTTCATAAACGTGGAAGCACATTTTACAAATTATGTCCAAGTTCAATCTGAGACGTCCAAGCCAGAATTTCCAGAACCCCCCCCCAGCACATCCTAGTTCAGGCATGATTTTACAAACTTCAGTGTAGCCATCTCCTCTGCCCTGAACCAAACCCGTCACCTCTACACAGTTCTCAGGTCTCTCACGGCACTTCAGCCAGATTCTAATCCTGTACCCTCTCAGTCAACTCCCTCCCCCTCTCCACTGGCTTCTTTCTTCAACACCAAGATTCTTGACCTCAAGGCATCACTACCACACTGTACCCCACCTATTACCTCTCCTCTTCCTTCCTCTCCCCCACCTGTTTCCCAACTTTCACATATCTGGGTCTCATTCCACCCGCTTACAACCTCCGAACTTATCAAATTCATCTCTTCCTCCAATAAGACTAATTGTTCACTTGATCCCATACCCTCCTCTTGGCTTTTCACACCCACCCTTGCTCTCACCCCTTCAATCCTTGCCATGATTAATACTAGTCTTTCCACAGGTACTATTCCTCACCCCTGGAAGCACACACTCATTCGCCCTATTCGTAAAAAATCCTCACTTGATTCCCTTGTTCCAACTCACTATCGTCCCATTTCCAATCTCCCTTTTCTTTCCAAAATACTTGAAAAAGCAGTCTTCTCACAGCTATCCCATAACGTGGACTCCACTCACTTCCTTCATCCCCAACAATCAAGCTTTCGTCCGGGCCACAGTGTTGAAACTGTCCTCCTTGCTTTTCTCAATGAATTACACATTGCTCATGACCGTGGTGACTTTTCGGTGGTGGTATCTCTAGACCTATCTGCAGCTTTTGATCTGGTTGACCACTCCCTTTTTCTTTCCCGCTTGCATGAGGCTGGTCTCCATAGCACGGTCTACTGTTGGTTTCACTCCTATCTTTCCTCCCGGTCTTGCTCTGTTCTCTCTCATTTCAACCTAGTGGTTTCTTCTGATCCTTTCCCTTTGCTAAGGTGCCTCAAGGCTCCGTACTGGCACCTCTCCTTTTCAATATCTTCCTGGCACCTCTCGCTCTTCTGGTACAACAATTTGAGATCTCTGCTTTTTATTATGCTGATGACCTTGTTCTTCTACACCACACTTCCCCTCTTCATCCGGATCTCTCCCCCCTTAATTCTTGTCTTCTCACTGTTGCTGACTGGCTAACCACTAATTGTCTGCATTTAAACTTAACTAAGACACTTGCTATCTGGTTCACTCATGGTAGTCTTTCTCCTCTGGCAGCCTCATCTTTCTCTAGTTCACACATCCCTTTGGTCTCCTGCTTTTGCTATCTTGGTGTTCTCTTTGACTCTGATCTTTCTTTTTGGGACTATATTTCTCATATCACTAATACCTCCTTTTTCTTTCTTCGTCAGATCCGTGCTGTTCGACCCTTTCTTACTCCGCAAGCCCTTTCCATTCTTATGCTGTCCCTTGTTATGTCACGTATTGATTTTTGCAACTCTGTTCTCTTCGGTCTTCCCCAGTCACTGTTACACAGATTACAACATATTCAAAACACAGCTGCACGCATCATCTCACAATCTACATGTCAGGAACATGTCACCCCCCTTTTCATTCATCTTCACTGGTTCCCATAGATTTCAATATTCGCTTCAAAATCCTCAGTTTGGTTCACCAGGTCCTTTACACTCACACCCCACAGTACCTGGCAGATCTCATCCAGTTTCACATTTCCAGTCGCTCTCTCCGGTTACTTCACATAAATTACCTTCACCTCCCCTCTTCCTCCCGTGCCCACCTGCAATCAACTCGCACCTCTGCCTTTTTCTTTGTCGGTCCTGCACTCTGGAACTCCCTACCCACCTTCCTCAGATTGGAACAACATTACAGTACCTTTAAGAAACACTTGAAAACCCATCTGTTTTCCTCTGCATTCGACCTCCTTTCCCCTTTCATGTGATCTTGTCCTTTCCGAATCCCCCAATCGTTTTTCTCTTTTGTCTAGTATGCTTGATTATGCTATCCCCTGTCCTGTCATTTATTGTAACTTCCTTTCATTTTCTCAGCCAATGGCCCTCTTTGTAAATTTTGAATATTGTACACCGTTGTTATTTTTATTGAATGGCGGTATATCAAATAAATAAACATAAACATAAACATATCATCATTGTGATTGTGGAGAGTACTAAGGATCTGGATGTTGTATGACTAAAACAAAATCGAGCAGGGACATCTAAGTCCATTCTACTGCCTCAGCCACTCTCTCTGCCTACTTGGCTGTCCCTACACCAGAGACGTCTTTAAAAGCCATTTGTAAAATGTCTCAGAGGACATCTCTGTGATTTGGACATCCAAACCGCAGCTAAGACTTTTAAAATGACCACCTTAGGAATGATTTACTAAGTTGTGTTTAACTATTTGGTAAGAGTAATACCGTGCACAAACAGCATAGGAGTGTTCTAATAGCGCAGCATGTTAATTGTGCGTGCATGCTAATTCTCGTGTTAATCAGATAATGCAGAAGGGGGCATGGAATGGACAGGAACTTCATTTTCTAATTAATGCAGAGGTCGATACAGTGCATTAAGGGGCATGTTCTGTCAGGTGCAGTAAGCACTTATCGTGGGTTTTCCTCCTAACACTGCATGGTAGAAACACATCTGTGATTAAAAAAAAAAAAAAGCCATGCTAAGTGCTTTCTGCAGGTTTGGGTGGGATTGTTGTGGATTCAGAGGGTGGGAGTGGAAGGGTATGAGGATGCCATTGGCACTAGAAATTATAGGATTCCTTTTTGGGATTGGGGCAGCACTGGCCCTGCATTAGAAGCATCAACAGCATGGGTGCAGCCGTGCTATCCTCCAATGCATGTAATGCGGGACTTATGTATGTATTTATTTTGTATTACTATTTCGCTCATGCCTTTCCTGTTCATGGAACATTTTAATGGGATCACTTGACTCGCCCCACCTATCATCCCTCTCTCTCTGGCCCCTTCCATCTACCCTTCCCCCCTTCCCTTACTTAAGATATACACTGGACCATTTACTACTTAGAGCAAACTTTCCATTTTGTATATAGTTACTCGGTTCTTGAGTGTTATCCCTAGTTCCACTCATAATTTCATGTAATTCAGTTCTTGTAAAACTGTTCCATGTAATGTTGAAGTGTGGTTCTCTGTAAACCGCACTGATCTTAGGAACTGCGGTATATAAGAATGAATGAATAAATAAATAGTTCAAGGCAAGTTACATTCAGGTATCTAGGTATGTAGCAAATGTCTGCACTGCAGAGTAAATGCAGGGCAAATGCTGGGTATGCTTCCTGCGTTTACCATAGAGACTTTGCACTTACATAGAAACATAGACACATGATGACAGAAAAAGACCACATGGCCTATCTAGTCTGTCCTTCCATATCAACAACTACAACAGTCCACTTTTTACCTTTAGAGATCCTCTGTGTTGGTCCCATGCTTTTTTGAATTCAGTTACTGTCCTCATCTCTGCCACCTCCACTGGGAGACTATTCCATGGATCCACTACTCTTTTCGTAAAGAAATATTTCCGTATATCACTCCTGAATCTATCTCCCTTCACCCTCATCCCATGTCCCCTCGTAGCAGAACTTGCTTTCAATTGAAAGAGGCTCTCACCCTGAACATTTATGCCACGGAGGTATTTAAACATTTCAATCATATCACCTCTATCCCGCCTTTCCTCTAAGGTGTACATATTAAGATCCTTAAGTCTGTCCTCATATGCTTTATAATGAAGACCACTAATCATTTTAGTAGCCACCCTCTGCACCGACTCCATCCTGTTCACATCCTTTTGAAGGTGCGGTCTCCAGAACTGCACACTATACTTCAAATGAGGTCGCACCAAAGACTTATACAGAGGCATTATCACCTCCTTTTTTCTGCTAGCCATTCCTCTCCGTATGCACCCAAGCATCCTTCTAGCTTTTGCCATCGCCTTTTCTACCTGTTTAGCTACTTTAAGATCATCAGACACAACCACGCCTAGGTCACGCTCTTCTTTAGTGGACAAAAGTACTTCACCTCCTATACTGTATTGCTCCCTTGGATTGCTGCAGCCCAAATGCATGACCTTACATTTTTTAACATTAAATCCCAGCTGCCAAATTCTAGACCATTCTTCAAGCTTAGCTAGACCCCTCCTCACGTTATCTACACCTTCCTGGGTGTCTACTCTATTGCAGATTTTGGTATCATCTGCAAAGAGGCAAACATTACCCGACAGCCCTTCGGCTATATCACTAACAGAGATGTTAAAAAGAATCGGACCAAGGACAGATCCCTAGGGCACACCACTGGTAACATCCTTCTCCTCAGAGTGAGCTTCATTTAATTGTACTCTTTGTCGCCTCCCACCCAACCAATTTCTAACCCAAGCAGTAACTTTAGGGTCCATCCCTAGGGTGCTCAGTTTTTTTATAAGTCGCCTGTGAGGAACAGTGTCAAAGGCTTTACTGAAATCTAAATACACCACATCTAGAGCTCTCCCTCGGTCCAACACTTACCATGTGTTGCTGCATGTTATGTGCAAAAACACAAGCACACAACGTTACTGCACACTAGTAAATATGCTCCTAACTGTTAATGCAGCATTTAACATCACCGGAAGAGCAGCAGACAACAACTACATTGTGTATTACGTATCTATTCTGCAGTTAATGTGCTCTAGTGAAATTTTGTCCATGTTACCTGGAAGCCCTCACTGAAATGCTGGGAATGTCCTGTTATTAACACTGTATAATAAATATAGGGAACTTATAACAAAGAACATTATAAGGTTGTTAACAAATGCAACTATATACAGTGGGATGAGCGGTTAGCAAGAATGGGGTCAAATGGGTTTTGAGAGGGTGGTGAGGAGTGGGTCATAGGGATTTCATAAGGGTGGGGTTAACTAGGTTGCTTATTGTCAAAATGCTTCTGGAAGAGGTGAGTCTTGAGTTGTTTATGAAATTCAGTGTAAGATTTGATGTTTCTGATTTCTGGGGATAGCGCATTCCAGAGGGTGGGAGCATATAGTGAGAAAGTTCTTGATCTTGTAGATTGCTTGCAATTGCGAGTCTGTAGTGGGATACTGAGGAGGTTCTGGGTGGTTTTCTCCTTGGTCTAGTAGAGTTTGAGGTGTGAATTAAGTCATGTAGTTGCTCTGCTGATGTCTTGTTCAGGGTTTTGTGGAATTTTGGCTATTACCATTTGGTTACTTCAAAACCTTAACTCAGCTTATTAAATAAGGGTCTTATTGCTCAGTTTACCTTTTCTGCAAGATCTTTCTCACCCAAACCTAATAATAGATGCATATTCTGATGTCTGCTCTGAAAAATAATTAATATATATAATTTTAACAAAATTGGAAGAAAAATGGCAAATTAGTTTTGATTTTCATATAATTTGTTTTGTTTTGTTTTTATTTTAAACGCACAAAAAGTACTTTCTGCCCATGGATCTAGGGATTTGCTTCTAAGAAACAAAATTCATTTCCTTTGCTTATTTACAGTTTCTTATAAGGAATTGTATCCATCTATAAGAGTAAATCATGTTAGAAACATGTTTACAAAGAATTTCTTCTCACATAAGCAACATAGTTTGTCCTTATGACTCATTCAGGTTTTAATTGTAAATCCCAGGAAATGCATAATATGAAAATCAAGTTAGGAAGTGCTCAATGGATTGCAGAGTAGTAAATTTTATTACTTTTCTCTACAAAATAACATCTAACAAATAATTGAATAGTAAGGGTCATATGTGCTGTATTAGGAACTGCTGAGGAAGGTTTTCACTGGATTTAAATGCATCTATAATTTATGATTTTTATTTTTAGGTATTTTCTTCTTGATGTACAGTTGCTAAAACATATTAAGAATATTGCTCTGTTTTGTTTTAAAGATACATTACCTCAGAAAAGTTGTATAGAAATAATTGTCTTTATTGGTTATTTTACTAACCCATGAACTGAAATGCCACTAGTCAAATGAAATTTGCAGAATCTGGGAATACTATACAAATGCACAATGAAAATATGAGGTGATTTTAGAAGGGTTAAGTGCCTTAGATGTAAGTCAGTGGTTCTCAACCCAGTCCTTTGAGACCCGTAGTCCAGTTCGGTTTTCAGGGTATCCACAGTGAATATGCATGAGATAGATCTGCATGTACTGTTTCCATTGTATTTAGATCTATCTCATGCATGTTCATTGTGGATATCCTGAAAACCTGACTGGCCTGGGGGTCCCAGATGACTGGGTTGAGAACCACTGATGTAAATTGTCACACACACACATATAAGAAGCGATTTTTAAAAAGTCACTATTTAGACAGTCATGCCTTTGGCATCTTTTGAAATTCTAAAAGGTGCTATAGAACCCACAACAAATATTTTGCCCTTATTTGGCAGCTTGAACCCTAGCAGTAGTACTTTGAGACTACCATCAGGGATCAGAACTGCCATTTTCAAACCATTTTCTGGAAACCGGCAATTTGTTACCGGAGGATGTTAGTGTAGCTGGGTTTAAAAAAGGTTTGGACAAGTCCCTGGAGGAAAGGTCCATAAACCATTATTAAGAAGTGACCGAAGATATCAGTGCTGGACCCAGTACAAGCATTGTGGAACTTGTGTCTCTTGGGGAAACTGCTAGGTACGTATGACCTAGATTGGCCACTGTTGGAAACAGAATACTGGGCTTGATGGACCTTGGTCTGACCCAGTATGGCATATCTTATGTTCTTATGTTCTTATGTTAATCATTGTTTTGCTTGGCCTATAGGTGGCATTTGGATCTAGACAGCCATCAATTATTACTCACACATCTAACTGGCAGGTTTTGGAAGGGAGGTTTTGAATTGATTTCAGTGACATTAAACTGATAGGTCTAATTGTGTTTTTGCACATTCATCCCTCCCAAGTGCCCAGACCCTGTTCTGTTGAGTAACATATGGGTCGGTTTGGGCATTAGTTTTTTTTAATGTGTTTTTGACTCCTCTTGCTGCACTCATGCAGTCTAAAGCAATAAGCCATTTCATCTTTGCTGATGACATACAATTCTAAAGTAGCATTTTAGAAAGACCATCCTGGTGAAATCTGGGATGTCTAGGGTAAAACATCTAAATAAACACCAGGGACGTTTACGTTTCAGCTGAATTTCATCATCTTGCATAGCCTCAAAATAAATGGCTGCACAGGCAGCCACATAGACTTCCCTGCTACAAACACGTGTGGCAGGGACATCTGTCCTATCCTGAATGCATGTCCATGCAAGCTATTTTGCATTCAGGGATGTGCATCAGCATGCTGAACTAGAAACAAGTGTCCTTGTTTCCCTGCAATTTTCATTATCATCATTTCTCTATCGGACAAGACTTTCTTTGGTCAAGCTGGTGGCAGGAACTTGCTCCTGCAACCTTTATTCAAGCCACGCACCTAAAAACTCCTCAACCCTACTTTGTGCTGATGACCCCACCAAATCTTCTAATGGGAATGTTTAGAAGAAATCCTAAAGAAAATCAAAGGCAGCACAGAGGAGCCTGTCAGAGTGGTGAAAACACTGCCATTTTGCTCCATCCCGACCATTACCATGATTCTCTCTTGTATTTTGAGGACAAACTGTGTTTGGTTTTTAAGGTTAAGCTGGCATCTATATTCAATGGATAGCCAATGTAATATAATAAGGACAGGGATAATATGGTCTGTGTAACCTTATAGCAGCTTTGCTGCAGCCTGAACATTCTGAAAACACTGAAGCCTTTTTTGGGTAAAAAAACAAATGTGTAAATTGAAATTATCTAGAAAGGTGATCACAACTGCATGGACCAGATCCTGTAGCTGGTGTTCTACCAAACACAGGAGAAGACTCCAGAAACCTTTGAGAAGCTGTACTATGGATGTGTACACTTTTCTGCTTGTCACTGTTGCATGGGAACTTCTTTAGTTTCTAATAAGGAATAGAATAGAAGACCACTCCTAAAGGAGGTGGATGGATAGGTGACTTGGGCAATAGGAGCTTTGACATGATCCTCAGGGGCAGGCCTGATTGGGCACAAATGAAGGAGATGCAGTATGCTAGCCAAATAGATAGAGTGTACCTGGCAACAACAGTCCAAGGTTTACTGGGGTCAAAGGGTTTTAGACATCTAGAGCCTGATTCTGTCCCATGAATAGTGGGGATGGACATCCCAAAGGGCCGTCCATCCCCACTATTCATGCCCTCCCCATTGGCATCTAACCTCCCTGCCAGTTGTACGAGGAGGTTAGATGGGGGTGGGGAAGGGGCAGATAGGGGATAAAGTTAGGGCGGGCAGTGGGCAGTCACCAGCCCTGGACATACAGGGCCAATTCTAATGTCAGCCCTGTACGTCCAGGGCCGGTGACTTGTGCGGGGAAGTTATTCCACCTCCGAGGTGCAATAACGTCCCTGGACATTTTTTTTCGGTGTGCCCAGCGTGCGTATGGGGTCGGGGGGGGGGCCCCGAGGACATTCCTCGCAGCCCAATCCTGGCCTTTGGGGGCCAGATCATGAGTCGGGCTCCGGGAAAAGTCTTTGTTGAGCCAGCAGCTGGGATCACAGCTTTAAAATGGAGCCACAGTCACATGGCAAATGGACGCCATGGTGCCACAGCTCCATTGTAAAGCCCTGAATGAGTTAGTTGGGCTTTTCCTGTATGTGCAAGCCGGGCTGAATCACTGTCCTGGCCTGCACGTACAGGGCTGTTTGTGATTCTGGTCACGTGGGACTAGATGTGCCCTGCGGGATCAGAATTGCGACCCCTTCTGTACGTCAGGTTCAAACCGGATGTACAGAGGGGCTGTATGTCTGGGATGGAATGAGCCTGCTAAGGCTCATTTACAATCCAAAGTGTGAAAGGCATGTTCACCTTTGTGGGCTTGTAGCTGAGAGAAAAATGTTGGCAGGACAACTGATAGATTAAGGTGGAAATCCAATATTACCTTAGGAAAACTTTGAATGGGTGTGCAGTAGAGGTGTGCATTTGTGAGTGCACATTCAGTTTAGGTGCCTAAAATTTTAAAAGAGCATAAATCACTTGTGCAAGCATATACCTACAGATTAGCATGTATACAATCAATTTGCGTACCTAAAATAGTTCTAACACACATACATAGTAACATAGTAAATGACGGCAGATATAGACTAGTATGATCCATCTAGTCTGCCCAGCAAGGCGGCAAGAGTAGGTGCACCTGCCGCTCCATCCAGGTCACCCCTCCCCATGCCTTTGCTTAGGAGAGTACCTACCGCTCCGTGTAGGTCACTCCTATTTGTTGAGATATGAGATTAATATGTTTATTTTTATTTTATCCTGTTGCTATAAAGGAATCCACTATGTCTGTCCATGCCATTTTGAATTCTGTCACTGTATCTTCCCCCACCACTTCCAACGGGAGGGCATTCCAATCATCTACCACCCTTTCAGTGAAAAAGTATTTCCTGACGTTGCCTTTCAGTTTACTCCCTTGCAGCTTCATGTTATGCCCTCTAGTTTTACAGCTTCCCTGTCTTTGGAAGAGGTTTGTTTGTTCATTAATACTCTTTAAATATTTAAAGTCTGAATCAGATCTCCCCTGTTCCTCCTCTCCTCTAGAGTGTGCATATTTAGGTCTTCAAGTGTCTTCTCATAAGTTTTCTGACACAGGCTTCAGATCATTTTGGTCGCTTCCTCTGAACTGTTTCCAGTCTTTTATATCCTTTGTGAGATATGGTCTCCAAAACTGAACATAATATTCCCAGTGAGGTCTCACCAGTGACTTGTACAGTGGCATTAGTACCTCTTCCTTTCTGCTGGTAATTCCTCTGTGTATGCAACCCAACATCCTCCTGACTTTTACCCAGTTTTCTATAAGTACCCACACTTGAAATCCGTCCTTATGTTTGGACTAAGATTATTTTATTGAGCAAGCAATTCCTGAAAGCCTTTAGAATATTCCATAGTGCCCTTAGTTCCAGGAAATTGATCTGGTAAAGTTTCTCCTGGAGACACCAAAGTTCTTGACTATGAAACTCATCTGCAACTTCTGGGGGCGTGTCCAGAGTTTTCCAGCAATTACCGCACTGAATGGCACCCTAAGACATGGCAGCATCATTCACAATAAACATAGGCACACTTAACTCTACCCATGCTAACTGCAACATTGGCAGGGCTTGATACTGTATATATCCCTGCACTAACTGCAATGTGCTCACCATGCCCACTCTCCATCCTTATTCTTCACCCCGGGCACTAGTGGCAGGTAGTGTGCGAATTGGCTTGCAGGAACTGTCATGCCCCCCATGCTAACAGTTACTGCAGATCCAAGAGCATGGTTACCACGCGCCAAAGTGCACATTGTTTAGTGCACTTTAGTAAAAGGGCCCCAATATTTTACAGGCAGAAAAAGAGAGTTCAAGGAGATAGGCCCGGGTGTGTACTAAATCAACATGCTTTTGCCTTAGAAGTCTTTTGGAGTATGGGGTGTGTGTGTGTGTGTAAATGTAGTAACCAATGCATTTGACACTTTCTTATAAGAAGAATTTTCCTAGTGTGGCACTTGTGTAAAATTATTAACAAATGTGTTTGCCACATTATGTGAAAAGAATTTTCCTATCTACCTTCATTTTGGTGTCTGCGTCAGAATGACATAACATGACATAACATGACACTAGCAAAATTATTTTATTGGGAAGAATTTTCAATTATTTATTTCATCTCAAACAAAATTTTTTACATGGTGCGATATTGCAGGTATAAAACAAAATTGAAACGTTATTTACATGACATTCGTTCCTAATCAAATATGAGAGAGCCATTACACATCAAATGTATTTCTTTGTATAATAAAGGCATGTTTCATAATTATTTGAGTTCCTCTAAAATAAAATATTATTTTTCCATTTTCTTCAGTTTCATTCTTTGTAGTATATTCTTGCTGTGTTTCCCTCTTTGTTTTAAAAAATATTGTAGAACTGTATCTATACCTTTTCTTCTCCCCAGTCCATATCCATCCACTTCCTATTTCAAAGGGGATTCTGAAGTAAAATTATATTTAAAGATGCATTTTCAAATTCTAAAGTGCAGGATAAATGAATCAAGCATTACAGATCTGTGCACCATTTGTCACCTGGGAAATTAATATCTCTGGAAAGTGTCTGAGACCTTTCAACCCATCTTATTTCCTTAATTCAGCATTATACGAAAAAGGTGGACAAGTGATTTATGACACCCAATAGTGACATGAAAAAGGTGATCAGTTAGGCCAGTTTTTCAAAAGCTTTCTTCCTAACAAATACAAGGTGCATGGCATGAAAACTTCAGTAACTCTGGTAACCCGGAAGCCCTCCTCGCCTCCATCCCCATCATTAACGCATCCCCCCCAGTACTTCGCCCCCCCCCCAACAAAGTTCACAAACAACAGTATTTGGTACAAACATTTTGGTCGCAGCTTTATTTACAACCTGTAAACCGACCCAAAGGGCCTGAATAACAATTGAACATAACCCAGCCCCGCACCCCTTTACCGGAGGATGCCCCCCCACCCGCCATCTTAGTAGCAAGGCGGAGCATCCTCCTCCCCCCCAAACCCCGCCGCCTGCCTCGCCATCCTAGTAGCAAAGGCCGGCTCCCACCCCCCCCGCTACCGGTCGAGACCCCCAACCGGGCTGTCTCGCCCCACCCCAAGGAGCACTTCACCCCCACTGCTCATAACCAGGTCAAGCCCGCGCCGCTCCTGCGAGCGCTGGCTCAGTACCCCCACCCCCCCCAGCTGCGACAATCTCCAAACCACCATCAACGGGGGCGGGCGGACGGGAACGCGACCGTTCCTGAGGAGCCGCGGCCAGAAAGAGACGGCCACGCGGCTCCTCGCTGCCACAGCACCGCCCCCCCAGCCAGCCGCCGGCCAATGAAATCGCTCCGACGGTGTGCCGGAGCGATTTCAAGAGCCGCGCACGGCCGCATTACTCAACCCCCCCCCCCCCCCCCCCCCCCGCCGACAGCAAGGTGGAGGCCGAGGCCGGGCCCGGGCCCAGGTTACTGACAGCCGCGGGACCCGGCCCGCGGCCTCGAGCACTATGCCTTATAGTGTATTAGGGACTGGATAACACTTTGAATGTATATATTAGATTTAAGAGACTAGTGAGCACTTTAAACTTGAATTTTCTCCTAATTCTAAGGAGGCTTTTGCATATGTTCATACCAACATACAGTATTCATTATATTCATGTGTTCTCTTGTTTCAAACGTAACTTCTGTTGTCACTATCAAATGATTATACAATATTTTTCGTAAATGAATTAAAAGTTGAATGAAAAATAAACAGGAAAGAGAGAGTGTATTGTTTTTTGTTCTGGCTTGAGCTGAATTATATGACAACACAGTAGCTGTAGACACGGGATGCATCTAGAGGGAATGGTAAGGAAATACAAAGGAGATCAGGTAAGTCAAGATCCAAAAGCAACAGTGAAGAAATGAGTTTTCAGCCTGGATTTGAAAAGTGCCAGAGAAGGCATTTGATGTAGACTCAGGTAGTTTGTTCCAGGCATAAGGAGCAGCAAGGTGAAAGGAGTGAAGTTTGGAGCTAGCAATAGAAGAGACAGCAGTCCAGCAGTGAGATGGGGGCTATCCAGTGTTTGGACTGAGTGTCACATGTACAGTTTTCTCCCAGTGGGTAAAAGGTCTTATGTGTGCACAAGGTGCAAGGAGCTCTTTGCTTTCAGGGATCAAGTCCAGTCTCTGGAGGCTAGAGTAGTGGATTTGGAGGAACTAAGGAAAACAGAGAGGTATATATATGAGACCTACAGGGACATAGTACTGAAGTCCTACCTCCAATCTGATAGCCTCTCTGTCGCCATGGAGAAGAAAGGCCATGTGAAAGGATAGCATCAGTTTTGTGTAACAGAAAGTGTTCCTGTAGCTAGGACCTGTTCACCAGGTGATGTAAAACTCTCTTGCATGGATGTAGTTTCTCAAGGACCATGTGCCTATGATGGAAGAATTAGGATAACTGTTATAGTTGGCAATTCGATCATTAGGCATGTAGATAGCTTAGTTGCTGGTGGATGTAAGGATCACCTGGTAACATGCCTGCCTGGTGTGAAGGTAGCGGACCTCATGTGCCACCTAGACAAGGTTTTTTATAATGCTGGGGAGTAGCCTGCTGTCTTAAACATGTTGATACCAATGACATAGGAACGTGTGGGGGTAGAATCTGGAGGCCAAATTTAGGCTTTTAGGTAGGAAGTTGAAATCCAGAACTTCCAGGGCAGCATTCTCTGAAATGCTTCCCATTCCATGTGCAGGACCCAAAAGGCAGGGAGAGTTCCAGAGTCTCAATGTATGGATGAGATGCTGGTGCAAGGAAGAGGGTTTTGGATTTGTTAGGAACTGGGCAACATTCTGGGGAAGGGGGAAGCTTTTCCGAAGGGATGGGCTCCTCCTTAACCTGAGAGGAACCAGGCTGCTGGCATTAACCTTTAAAAAGGAAATAGAGCAGCTTTTAAACTAAATAATAGGGGAGAGCCAACAGTCGCCCAAGAGGGCACGGTTTGGAAGGATATATCCTTGAAGAATGCTAGCAAAAAAGGGAAATTAAGTCATCCTGATAGAGAGGTTCAAATAAAGATAAAAGTAACTGAGATACCCTTAAGTACAGAGCAGACATAATTAAAGATCCCAAATTACCCCTATCATCTGATAGCCAGATTATTAATATGAATAACATACAACTTCTAAAATGCCTGTATGTGAATGCTAGAAGTCTAAAAAAATAAGATGGGAGAGCTAGAAAAAATAGCACTAAAGGAAAGGTTAGATATAATTGGTATCTCAGAGACCCGGTGAAAGGAGGATAACCAATGGGATACTGTGATACCTGGGTTCAAACTATATTACAATTATAGGGTAAATCAAATAGGTGGAGGAGCTGGAGTCTATTTTAGAGAGGGCGTTGAGTCACACAGGACAAAGGTTTTACTGGAAACAAAACACACTGTAGAATCTCTACGGATAGGAATTCCACATAAAAGAGGAAGGCAATTGCAGTGGGAATATACTAACGTCCACCTGACCAGAATTAACAGATAGATGATTGAATGCTAAAAGAAATCAGGGAAGGTAACAAAAGTTATAACATATTAATAAAGAGTGATTTCAATTATCTCGGTATTGACTTGGTCAGTGACACATCTGGACATTCTAGGGAGATAAATTACTGTTTCTTGGAGCAGCTGGTTCAAAAACGGACAAGAGAGGAAGCTATTTTGGACCTAGTCCTTAGTGGAACACAGGAGCTGGTGTTAAAGCCACTTGGCAATAGTGTTCATAGCATGATCACATTTCATTTAATAAATGGAGGGAGGATGGCAAGGAAATCCACAATAATACCTTTAACTTTGAGTCAGAAAAGATTAAAGTTTTGCAGGAAACAAAATTTGC
Organism: Ichthyophis bannanicus; assembly: GCA_033557465.1. Classification (NCBI taxonomy): domain Eukaryota; kingdom Metazoa; phylum Chordata; class Amphibia; order Gymnophiona; family Ichthyophiidae; genus Ichthyophis; species Ichthyophis bannanicus. Next base: position 509,631,605 of record CM066031.1, on the reverse strand, counting down.
TGTAGAATCTCTATGGATTAAAATTCTATGTAAAAAGGGGAAGGTGATGGCAGTGGGGGTGTACTATTGACCGCATGGCCAGAATGAACAAATGGATGATGAAATGCTCAAAGAAATCAAGGAAGCTAACAAATGTTACAGCGCAGTAATAATAATGGGTGATTTCAATTACCCCAGTATCGACTGGGTCAGTGTTACGGCAGGACATGCTAGGGAAATAAAGTTCCTAGATGAAATAAATGACTGCTTCTTGGAGCAGCTGGTTCATGAACCTACCAGAGGGGAAGCCATATTAGACTTAGTCCTTAGTGGAACACCAGATCTTGTGCAAGAGATAAGGGTATTGGGGCCACTTGGCAATAGTGATCATAGCATGATCTCGTTTGATTTAATTAGTGGAGGAGGGATAGTAAGGAAATCCACAGTACTACCTTTTAACTTTCAAAAGGGAGACTATGATAAAATGAGGAAAATAGTTAAGAAAAAACTAAAAGGAGCAATTGCAAAGGTTAAAGACTTACATCAAGCTTGGGTGTTGTTGAAAACTACTATCTTGGAAGCCCAGACCAGCTGTATTTCACGCTTTAAGAAAAGTGGAAGGAAGTCCAAAAAACTGCCAGCATGTTTTAAAGGTAAGGTCAGAGAGGCTGTTGTTGAGAAAAAAGCATCATTCAGGAATGGAAAAAAGAGCCAAATGACGAAACCTGGAAACAGCACAAGCATTGGCAAGTCAAACGCAAGGCATTGATAAGGCAGGCAAAGGTAGAATTTGAGTAGAAGCTTGCTGCAGAAGCAAAAATGTGAAATAAAGACTTTTTCAAGTACATTTGTACATTTGTGAGAGAGTCAGTTGATACATTAGATGATAGAGGGGTTAAGGGAAACTAAGAGGCGACAAAGCGATAGAGGAGAGACTGAATAAATTCTTTGCTTAGGTCTTTACTAAGGAAGATGTAGGGATGTTACCCATGACTGAAGTGGTATTTAAAGATGCGGAAGAAATGAAGGAAATATCGATACATCAGGAAGATGTATTACAACTATTAGATAAACTGAAGAGTAGCAAATCACCTGGGCCGGATGGAATACATCCAAGGGTGTTGAAAGAACTGAAATATGAGATTGCAGACCTTCTATTAGTAATCTGTGAATTTTCATTAAAATCATCTGTAATACCTGAAGATTGGAGGATCGCCAATGTAACACCAATTTTTAAAAAGGGTTCCAGGGGTGATCCGGGAAACTACAGACCAGTGAGCCTGACGTCAGTACCAGGAAAAATGGTAGAAACTATCATAAAGAACAATATTACTCAGCATGTATATAGTCATGGCCTAATGGGAGACAGCCAACATGGCTTTAGACAAGGAAGATGTAGTCTTACTAATCTGTTATGTTTTTTTGAAGGTGTGAATAAACAGGTGGACAAAGGTGAGTCGGTTGATATAATGTATCTGGACTTTCAGAAAGCCTTTGACAAGGTCTCTCATCAGAGACCTTTGGTAAAACTAAAGAGTCATGGGATAGGAGGCAGTGTACTATTGTGGATCAGGAACTGGTTAAAAGATAGAAAGCAGAGGGTAGGGCTAAATGGCCAATTTTCCCAATGGAGAAAAGTGAATAGTGGTGTACCCCAGGAATCTGTGCGGGGTCCGCTGCTTTTTGACATATTCATAAATGACCTGGAAAAGCGAATAAAGAGTGAGGTTATCAAATTTACAGATGACACAAAACTATTTAAAGTTGTTAAAACAAAAGAGGATTGTGGAAAATTGCAAGAGGATCTTGATAAATTGGAAGACTAGGCATCCAAATGGCAGATGAAATTTAATGTGGACAAGTGCAAAGTTATGCACCTAGGGATGAACAACCCAAACTATGGTTACACAATGCAAGGTTCCACATTAGGAACCACCACCCAGGAAAAAGATTTAGGGGTATGTTTACTAAAGTGCGTTAGTGCAATTCGCGTTAGGAGCCGCGGTAGAGACAGAAACCCCAAATAAGGACATGGGCAGTGCATCGTTACCACTAACACGCGTTCCAAAAACTAACGAGCGTTACAGGGCGCCGTGGTGCGTTACTGCGCGTTAATCATAAGAAGGCGCATAGACACAAATCACTTAAACAGAGCTGTAGCACAATGGTTACTGCACTGACCGCTGATACAGGCATCATGGGATTGATTCCCCTGTGTGCCCAATGCAGAAGGCTGTCTGAGGCATCACCCTGTACATTACGTAGTGAATGAGGAGGCATGTTACATTTTTTTGTCAGTAGTGTTGCCAGCAAACACACCCTCACAGTGGCGTAACCGAAGGTGCCGCAGAAGGCACCCCATAACGCACACCATAGGCCACATTATAAAGTGCACTGTCCGCTGAGGCACACCATAATGTCCCCTATAGAACACCCTATAAGGCAACTTATAGGGCGCCAGATAAGGTGTCGCATGGGGCGCCTTATGAGGCACTGTAAGGTTACAGTACGCTGAGGGGTTGTCGCTGGAAGCACCAATGTACATGAAAATTATACAATGCTGCAGACAGCCCTATAATATAAGCCCACTGTGGGCTTGAACCCATGACCACTGGCCCCACAGGCATTGAAGGAACCACTGGGCTGCAGCCCCATAGCTGTGAACAACTCCCTGGCTGGCTTCTGAAGTGCATCAGGCCACCACCCAAACCGCCTGCTGTGTTGGCCAGGATCTGGGTCAACGCAACCATACCCATGGTGCACTGCACATGCAGATCAGCAGTCCAGAGATGAACACAAGAAGGGGTATGTACCCACACAGCCCCCTCCAGGCCCGCAGCACCATCCGCCTCCTCAGGCCCCACTGGCTCCAAGGCAGCACGTGCATCCGCTGTGGGAGAGGGGAACACATATCATCTCCATGGTCACACATCAGATAACGCAGTCACAATCATCCTGTGGATCTGCCACCCATTGCCCCACAGGGCCATGTCACATTACTCACCATTCCTTTGTGCCATCCGTTCCCGCTGTACGCGCGCCACAAATCGTGGGTATCGTGCCCTCAACTCCCTGGCCTTTTTACGCAGGAACTCCACCTGTAGGGTTGACAACGAACATCGACATTAGCTCCCGCAAAGACACTTTAGGGTCCTCTGCCACAACACTTATCTATCTCTTTATGCAACAGGTGCCTGCCCCTTTTGAGTGATACATTCATGCCCCATGCTTTCCCAAGGGACAGCCCCATGTGTGCCCCGTGCACACGCCTGTCCAGCCTGGGCCCCATGTGCCCTGTGTGTGCGCCCCAGCGGGCCTGACACAGCACATCTCTGTGTGCCACCTCCACACATCTGCCAGTGCCCATCAGCCACTGCCGGGGTGGGTGGTGGGCATCTGCAGTGCTCCCTGCAGAATCTTTTGGCTATAGTTTGTTTTTTTAATCTCAAACAGGGCCAGATAACATAGGACCAGGGCAGGGGATGGACCCCTCTTTTGGGGCCTGCAGCATCCTGGGGCTATGGTTTGTCTCTTGTGATCACAAACAGGGCCAGATAACATAGGACCAGGACGGGGCATGGACACCTCTTTTGGGGCCTGCAGCATCCTGGGGCTATGGTTTGTCTCTTGTGATCACAAACAGGGCCTGATAACATAGGACCAGGGCGGGGGATGGACCCCTCTTTTGGGGCCTGCAGCATCCTGGGGCTATGGTTTGTCTCTTGTTATCACAAACAGGGCCTGTTTCCCTAGCACCAGGACGGGGGATGGACCCCTCTTTTGGGGCCTGCAGCATCCTGGGATGTATTTGGGCCTTGTGATAGTTGACAGGGGCAAGTGACAGACCCCTGTGTGTCTCTTGGCCTGAGTGGTGGGCCTGTGGTTTCCTGTGGATAGGGCACATCCGTGAGGCTGCAACAGCGCCGCATACCATACCAATGTGGTCTGTAGTTCACCTCTGCCATGGTTGCAGCTACCCCCTTGGGGCTGGGGGGTTCTGTTTTTGGGTGTGTGCCAGACTTAGCTACCAGCTGGACGCGGCAACACCTGACATTCCCTGGCAGTGCATAGTTTCTTGGTGCTTTGGTTACAGGGTGTTTTTTCCCACATCCTCAGTTGGGGTGCCTGTCCCCATGCACTTACCTCACAAGGGTAATCAGAGCTCCTGTTATATCTGTGTGACAGGTGCTCCCAGGCCCTCCTGACCCTTGATAAGTTCTGCCTCCTGGATGAGCCAGGAAATAGGCGCTGCTGGCGGAGGCAGAACAGCTCTGTGAGCAGATAGAGGTCTCTTTGGGTAAACGCTGGCTTCCTTGACATGGCAGCCATTTGCTCTGAATGTATCTGTGCTGCGTAGCCACGCACGTGCGTTGGTGAGGGCGTAGCCACGTACATGTTGGTACGGGCGTGACACCACGCGTGGATACGTGCGGTGGTGCGGGCGTAACTACATGCGTTGGTTCCGGGTGCGGGCGTAACTACGTGCGTTGGTTCCGGCGTGGGCACTGTAGATTACATATCTTTGAAGGTGTATTGCACCTAACATTACTGCTACTATCTCTAATTGTGCTGGCCTATGGCTTATCAGAGCCTGTCAGCAAGAGCTGGATTTTACAACCCCCACTTTTTAGTACTGCTGCTACATTTTGTAGAGTCGGCATCATGTTTTATAACACCTTCTACTGCAAACATCTCACATTAGGGTACATTCACATTCCTTTGGCTAGATATGTCCTCAATGTGGAGATGTATCTCACATTTTTAATGCCCCTTTTGTTTAGGTGGATTGAGGAGGGTGTGTGGAGAGAACGGCACAGAGGGAGTCCCTGATTGGATATATGTCGGGGTGGCATTGGGAGCAATGGAGAGCTTGTGTGTATTTGACAGAGGGACTTCATTTCACCACGCACTCCATCTGCAGGGGTTCACAGGGTTGGATTGTAGCAGTCACACCCATGATGCACTGCACATGCAAATCAGCAGTGTGCAGATGGTCATATGTTGAGGTGTGCCCCCCCCATCACCTAGGGCTGATGGGGGTCCTGACCATGTGCAGCCCCACAGCACCTCAGCATGGTAGGGGGAACAGACCGTGTGTGGCACTGCTACAGAGTAACCACAGACAGTCACATTTTGCGGGTACTGTGACCACCCTGAGTTTGAGGTGGGGTGGCCAGCAACAGGTCCACAGCACCTTTCATGGCTGACATACCCCATGCTGCAGGTCCCCATCAGTGTGTTGTCTGTAGTTCCGTTAGACACACCTTGAATACATCTGTGTCCTGCTGTATGTCTCGGTCATGTCTATTCCCTATGGGCGATTATGCACCCAAAAGAGTGCATATCCGGTGTTGGTGCCATGGTTACCTGCTGTAGGGGAAGGGGGGGAAGAGAGATTATGAACCACCACACAACCCACCCTCTAGGGCTCAGGGTGCAGAACATGTTCACCCACCAATAGATCCACAGCCTACCTCACTGCAATTGTAGTAGCAGTAAAGGGTACCATCATCCCCCGTCCTGTTGGAGAACAGACAGAGCGCTACACATCCATCATGCAATGGTAAACAGATGTAAGGTTTGGAAATGTGCAGCTGCCCCCCAACATTATCTGACATTCTCCAGTAGCACACCTCTAGCCGCTGCACCCTGCGAGGTGTTCCAGCAAGACACATACTAGCTGCAGACAGTCTGCTAGCTAGTGCATGGTCCTGGAAAAGATGCAGGCACCCAGAACAGGGATGTCAGCATACACACACAGCAGATAAGTCAGTGATTGGGCCCCAAAAGGGAACCCATAGATATCACATGAGAGAAATGGTATATAGCACTATGGGGTAACCTAGCCATGCAATGGTCACTGCACAGTCAGGGTGAGAGTGACCTCCCAGCAGGACATGCTATGGCCACCCTGTTTGTGCAGGTGGTGGCCGGACACTACAATGTCAGAGCCATTGCCCTATACCTTGTGCAGATGCAGCCAGGTCAGGCCACCCTATCCAGGCTATTCCCACAGTACCTTGCTCCTCATTATGCACATTGGCAGGCCAATACTGGCAACAGTGCTAGCACTGAGGGCTGTGGGGGGTGTTGGCAGCCACCGCACACTTGATAGACAGACACACACTCCCCACACCTATGCCAGCAACGGTCCTGGGCACAGTGCAGGAATGGCTATGGTACGCAAAACTGTAGGTGTCACTGCACAGGTTGGTAAACACTGTCAGACACAGGACCTGCAGCACACTCCACAGACATCAGAAAGGTTGCTATGCTGCAGCTCACTCAGAGAAAAATTGTACTTAAGCTAGGAATTGCTATCTGCCAATAATCATAGCAATCTTTTGATAGATGTGTACCATATTCCCAGGTTTAAGGTGGCATTACTAAGGTATGCAGGTGCTAGTATTGGGAGATGCACGCAGAGCCCAAAGTCCTGCCTCTCCAGGTGGCTTTGGATAATGGGGCCTGTGGGTGCGGGTGTGTCTGCCCCTGTTGGCTGCTACTTTATGGCAGTGTTTCCCAACTCCAGTCCTGGTGTGCCAAACACTGTTCGGGTTTTCATGCTGTCCCTCATGAATATGCATGAGATATATCTGAATACCATGGGGGTGGCGCATAGAAATGCAGCACAGGCATCTTTATCAGAGGCAGCATGGAACCGGAATGGGTGTTTGGCCCTCCAGGACTGCATTTGGGAGGCTCTGCTCTAGGTAATGGGTATGTTTATGGTGTCTGTGCTCTGTAGGGTAGGATGTAGGTGTTTTGGGCATGTTTACGTCATCTGCAAAAAAGGTTGTGTCTCTATTAGGACTTTATAGTGGTGGGTAAAACACAAGGACTGGGTTGGCGGAAACCACAGCTGGGACTTGAACCTGTGACCTTCTACTTCTGAATACAGCGGTTTTGTGCACTGCACCACCATGTTATCACAGAGGTGGTGCATTCCCTGGTGGTACCTTGACTGTTGGTCAGACAGGGCCTGTCTGTTGCAGTGCATGGCAACCACCTACACAGGACTAGGCCACGGTCTGCTCTGGCCAGCTGCCACTGCCCCCTCCACCACACGTATCCCTCAGCCACCTTGCTGACATGCCCTTCTGCTGTTGGAGCTGGTGGTGCGCAGTTTCAAGCACTCCAGTGTGCAGGTATGTGGCTGCCTATGGTGCGGGTTCTGGGGTAGGGGTGCCTGCATAGATGTCCACGCTCTCCCCCCAGTCCCGCCTGCCAATGTTCTGTGCCCTTGGGGGTTGCTGTTGGCTGCTATCCCCTGTGACGCTTTGGGTAACACATTCGTGCCCATGTTGGGCCTTCAGCAGTTGCTGTCTGGCTGCTCTGCTGTTTTCTGCATTTGTATGGGCCACCTAGGCATCGCCCTAGTCCGCACTGTGGCCCAGCTGCACCACAGCATGTGCCGCCTGCGGCCCTCTGTATCCCCTTCTCCAGCATCTGTCCAGTTGCCGTTCGGACATGCCCGCCATGCTGTTGCGGGACATTTGCACGCCATAGGCACCCTGTCTGGTGGTGGGGGAAACCCTGAGCAGCGCTATTTCACTGTGGGCCCATTCACCTTGTATGGGGACGGAGTACAGACCCTTCCTCGATTTATATCTGTTCTATGGAACTTACTCGGGGGGGGGGGGGTATGTTTCTCATTGATACCACTATTGACCAGCTTGGTTATTGTTTTTATCCAGTTTGTTGGGGTCATTTTCAGTGTTTCTGTGCCCTTTTGTTCTGTGCACATGTATCACACTTATCACTTTTTTTGGTTTTCCTGCCTGGGCTGTACATTGCTGACACCTAAATGGTTTCTCTCCCCTTTAATATGCCTTTAACGGCAAGTTTTCATTCGCGTTGGAATTGAGCTCTGAAATTCAGCGCGTTAGTGTGAGGGGAGCCTCTCCCCGCCCACTCTCCGCCCATTGACCCCTTCTCTCCGCCCTCTCTCCACCTTCTGCGTTGTTTTACCGTGCTGCGGGAGTTTACGATCGTTAACAACGGTTAATGCGCGTAGTATGACGTTAACGCTCGTTAGCGCGTGATTACGCGCGTTATAATGTGATAACAATCGTTAATGTCGTACAACGCGCGTTATTCACGTTTACCGCAGTTTAGTAAACATACCCCTTAGGCGTCATTGTCGATAACATGTTAAAACCCTCAGCCCAGTGTGCCGCGGCGGCCAAGAGAGCATATAGAATGCTAGGTATCATAAGGAAAGGAATGGAAAATAAAACAAAAGATATTATAATGCCTCAATATCGTTCCATGGTGAGACCACACCTTGAATATTGTGTGCAGTTCTGGTCGCCGTATCTTAAAAAGGATATAGAGTTATTAAAAAAAGGTTCAGAGAAGAGCCACCAAAATGGTAAAGGGGATGGAAGGATACTCCTATGAAGAAAGGCTAAAAAGGTTAGGGCTCTTTAACCTGGAAAAGAGACGGCTTAAGGGAGATATGATAGAAGTCTATAAATTAATGAACAGAGTGGAACGGGTAAACATAGATTGACTGTTTACATTATCAGAATATAGAAAGACTAGGGGACATGCAATGAAGCTACAGGGTAAACTATTTAAGACTAATAAAATAAAATATTTTTTCACTCAACGTGTAATCAAACTCTGGAATTTGTTACTGGAGGATGTAGCTGTTAGTGTAACTGGGCTTAAAAAAAGGTTTGGACAAGTTCCTGGAGGAAAGGTCCATAAACCATTATTAAGAAGGGACCCAGGATATCAATGCTTGACCCAGTACAAGCATTGTGGAACCTGTGTCTTTTGGGAAACTGCTAGGTACGTATGACCTAGACTGGCCACTGTTGGAAACAGGATACTGGGCTTGATGGACCTTGTTCTGACCCAGTAAGGCATATCTTATGTTCTAACTTTCAAAAGGGAAACTATGATAAAATGAGGAAAATAGTTAAGAAAAATCTAAAAGGAGCAGCTACAAAGGTTATAGGTTTATATCAAGCACAAGCATTGTTTAAACATACTATTTTGGAAGCCCAGATCACATGTTTTAAGAAAGGTGGATGGAAGGCCAAAAACTGCCAGTATGGTTTAAAGGAGAGGTTAGAGAGGTTTTTGTAGCAAAAAACCCCCCAACATATTTCAGGCAATGGAAAAAGGAGCCAAATGATGAAACTGGAAACAACATAAGCTTGGCAAAATAGATGCAAGTCATTGATAAGACAGTAAAAGAGAGAATTTGAAAAAAGCTTGCCATGGAAGCAAAAACATATAATAAAAGCTTTTTCAAGAACATTTGTAGCAAAATACCTTGAAATTGTCAATTGGACCATTAGATGATAGAGGGATAAAAAGCCTTTCTTCCACTTGGTTTGCAGCTTGTCGTGCCGTGAGGGCTTGTGTGCATCAGTGATGCTGAGAGCTAAACTATCGGTAGTTTAACTACTGGCAGGGTCTCCCAAGATGGACAGGTCTCAGCTGAGGTGCCAGACGAAGACAAACCACCCATCTGGGCAGCAGCAGAATGGGATAGTGTTGACGGCGGAGGATCACATTTCTGTGACAACGGCAACAACACCAAACTTAAACTGCGCGGAAGGAAGGCCTGGCAATCTACTTCTGTATCTTGCCATGAAAACCCAATGGATAGTTACAACAAAACAAATGGTGCTATGGTGCTGGAAGATGAGACTCCCAGGTCGGAAGGCACTCAACTAGCTACTGGGGAAGAGCTGAAGACTTTTCAGAGTAAAGCCAGCATTTATGATGTGGTTGGATCAAAGCCTTCGGGAAGTCTGACTGCTGATGTAGCTGCGCATGAAATGAGAGTCAGAAGCTGTAAAGATGTCTTACACATTGGAACATGGAACGTACGAAGCATGAACCAAGGGAAGTTGGAAGTGGTCAAGAATGAAATGGAACGTGTACAACTTGATCTGTTGGGTGTCAGCGAACTGAAATGGACTGGCATCGGGCACTTTGCATCAGATGATCACATGGTCTACTATGCTGGAAATGAAAGACAAAGAAGAAATGGTGTTGCATTTATAATAAAGAAGAAACTTGCAAGAACTGTAATGAAATACAATGCAGTCAGCGAACGCTTAATCTCTATTCGTCTACGAGGATTGCCTATCAACACAACTATAATTCAAGTATATGCCCCAACAACAGCTGCAGAAGAGAATGAAATTGAAGAGTTCTATGAACAAGTACAAGCTGAAATTGACAGAACATGCAAACAGGATATCCTGATAGTCATGGGTGACTGGAACGCAAAAGTTGGCAACAAAGAAGAAGGCAAAGTAGTTGGAAAATATGGACTTGGCAACAGAAATGAAGCTGGAGAAAGATTGATAGAATTCTGCAAGACCAATGATCTATTCATCTCAAACACCTTCTTTCAGCAACACAAGCGACGACTGTACACATGTACTTCACCCAATGGATTGTATAAAAATCAAATTGACTACATCTGTGGAAGTCAACGATGGAAAAGCTCTGTAACATCAACAAAGACAAAACCTGGAGCTGACTGTGGTACAGATCATCAACTACTAGTATGCAAACTCAAGCTAAAGTTGAAAAAGAGCAAACCACTCATGAATGCACCAAAATATGACCTTGAGAATATACCACTGGAATTTAAAGACTGCCTGCAAAATCGATTTGCTGCCTTAGATACAAATGACAGAGCTCCGGAAGAGTTATGGAATGACATCAAGAAGGTTGTGCTGGAAGAAAGCGAGAAGTCTCTACAAAAGGTGAAAAAGCAAAAACGGCCAAAATGGATGACGGAAGAAACTCTGAAGATTGCCCAGAAACGCAGAGAAGCTAAAGCCAAAGGAGAAAGAAAGACAATCGCAGAACTCAACAGAGATTTCCAACGTGCAGCAAGACAGGACAAGGAAAAGTACTACAATGACACTTGCAAGGAAATAGAAGCAGAAACTATTAGAGGAAGAACAAGATCGGCTTTCCTAAAGCTGCGAGAGTTAAAGAAAAAGTTCCAGCCTCGAATTGGAATGTTACAAGATGCTCAAGGTTCTATGTTGAATGATGCTGAGAAGATCAAGAAAAGGTGGAAGGAATATACAGAGTTTTTATATGATAAAGATCAAGTGGACCAACAGCCGTTTCAACCTATACCTTATGATCAGGAACCATTGGTGATGAAAGAAGAAGTTGAAGCAGCATTGAAAGCCTTATCAAAGAACAAAGCACCAGGCATTGATAGCATTCCCATAGAAGTATTGCAGCAATCTGATGCAGCTGTTACCGTACTTACAAGGCTCTGCCAAGAAATATGGAAGACAACATCATGGCCAACTGACTGGAAAAGATCTGTGTTTATACCAATACTAAAGAAAGGTGATCCAACTGACTGTGGAAATTATCGCACAATCGCTCTGATCCCACATGCCAGCAAGATTCTACTGAAGATTATTCAAAAGAGACTACAGCCATACCTAGAACAAGAACTACCTGAAGTGCAAGCAGGTTTCAGGAAAGGGCGAGGAACGAGAGACATCATTGCGGATGTGAGATGGATCCTTGAAAAGACTAAAGAATACCAAAAGGATATCTATTTGTGCTTTATCGACTATAGCAAGGCTTTTGACTGTGTAAACCATGAGAAACTCTGGGCCACATTAAGAAGCATGGGTATACCAGAACACCTGATCGTTCTCTTGCGTAATCTGTACATTGATCAAGAAGCAACAGTTCGAACGGAACAAGGAGAAACAGAATGGTTTAAAATAAGCAAAGGTGTAAGACAAGGCTGCATACTTTCCCCCTACCTGTTTAATTTATATGCAGAACAAATCATCAGAGAAGCAGGACTGTATGAAGACAACAGAGGTGTGAAGATTGGTGGAAGACTCATCAACAACCTTCGCTATGCTGATGATACCACATTACTGGCTGAAAGTGAAGATGATCTGAAACATTTGCTTCTCACAATCAAAGAACATAGTCTCAAAATGGGCCTGCACCTTAATGTAAAGAAGACAAAGATCATGACAACTGGCATAATCAACAGGTTCATCGTTGAAGGAGAAGAAATTGAAATCGTGAACAACTTTAACCTACTTGGATCAACTATCAATAAAGAAGCAACAAGCAGTCAAGAAATCAGACGACGCATTGCTCTTGGCAGAATGGCTATGAAAGACCTAGATAAGATTCTCAAGAGCAGAGATGTTTCTCTCCATACAAAGATTTGACTTGTTCAAGCCATGGTATTTTCAATAACATCATATGGATGTGAAAGCTGGACAGTGAAAAAGATAGACAGGAAGAAAATTGATGCCTTTGAATTATGGTGCTGGCGGCGAATACTGTGTATACCATGGACTGCCCAAAGAACAAACCAGTCGGTACTAGAGCTTTCTTTAGAAGCTCAGATGACAAGACTTCGACTTTCATACTTCGGACACATCATGCGAAGAGAGAGATCATTAGAGAAAGACATCATGCTTGGCAAGATAGAAGGTCAACGCAAAAGAGGAAGGCCAGCAATGAGATGGATTGCTACAATAACAGCAGCTACGGGTACCAGTCTGTCAACAATGAGCCGCCTGACTGAAGACCGAACACAATTTAGGATAGCTATCCAGAGGGTCGCCATGAGTCGACTCCGACTCGACGGCACTTAACAACAACAAGGGCGGAGAAAGCCATAGCAGAGAGACTGAATGAATTCTTTGCTTTGGTCTTTACAGTAGAAGATGTAGGGAAGTTATTCATGCCTGAAATGGTATTTAAAGGTGATATATCTGAAGAATTGAAACAAATTTCGATAAACGAAGAACATGTATTAGAACTATTTGATAAACTAAAAGGGTAGCAAATCACCTGGACAGGATGTTATACATCTGAGGGTGTTGAAAGAACTGAAATATGAGACTGCAGACATACTATTAGTAATCTGTGAACTATCATGAAAATCATCTGTAGTACCTGAAGATTGGAGAATGGCCTATGCAACAAATATTTATAAAAAGGATTCCAGGGGTGATTCAGGAAAATACAGACCTATGAACCTGACACCAGTATGGGTAAAATGGTAAAAACCATTCTAAAGGATAAAATTACTGAACATGTACTGTAGATAGTCATGGTTTAATGGGAAAAAGCCAAAATGGATTTAGCCAAGGAATATCTTGTCTTACTAAACTGTTATATTTTTTGAAGGTGTGAATAAAATGGTATATAAAGGTGAGTCAGTTGATACAGAAAGCCTTTGACTAGGTCCCTCATGAGAAGCTCTTGGTGAAATTAAAAGTCATGGGATAGTAGGCAGTGCACTATTGTGGATCAGGAACTGGTTAAAAGATAGAAAGCAGAGATGGCTAAATGGCCAATTTTCTCAATAGAGAAAGTGGAGTACCCCAGGGATTTGTTCTGGGTCCACCACTTTTTAACATATTCATAAATTACCTGGAAATGTGAATAATGAGTAAGATGATCAATTCTGCAGATGACACAAAATTATTTAAAATTGTTCCACAAGAGGATTGTGAAAATTTCTCTAGGACCTTGATAAATTGGAAGTCTGAATGTCCAAATGCCAGATGAAATTTAATGTGGACAATTGTAAAGTTATGTACCTAGGAAAGAACAACTCAAACTACAGTTAGGATGCAAGGTTCCACATTAGGAGCCGCCACCAAGGAAAAGGATTTGATCATCATTGTGGATAATATGTTGAAACCCTCCACCCAGTGTGCAGTGGTGACCAAGAAAGCAAATAGAATGTTAGGAATCATAGGGAAAGGAATGGAGAATAATAGTAAGGATCTGTATCGTTCCATGATGTGACCATGCCTTGAATGTGTGCAATCCTGCTTTCCATATCTTAAAAAGGATATAGCAGAATTAGAAAAGGTACAGAGAAGAGCCACCAAAATGGTAAAGGGGATGGAAGGATACCCTTATGAGGAAAGTTTTAAAACATTAGGGCTCTTCAACTTGAAAAGACATGTCCGAGGGGAGATATGATAGAGGTCTATAAATTAATGAATGCAGTAGAACGAGTAAATAAAAATTGGTTGTTGCTCATCAAAAAGTAGAAAGACTAGGGGATATGCAATAAAGCTACAATGTAACCCATTTAAGACTAATTAGAGAAAATATTTTTTCACTCCACACGTAATCAAACTTTGGAATTTGTTACTGGAGGATGTAGTAATAACTGTTAGGGGTATGTTTACTAAAACCCTGTTAGGTGCGCGCCGCGTTAGTGTGCAGGATGCCCATAAAAGGAGTGGGCGTTTCAGTCTGAAAAAAGCAAACCGGGATTAATCATGCACTAATGTGCGCGGCGCACATTAGCAAATGAGAAACGCGCGCGGGAAGCATAAGTGGCGCGCTGATGTGCAAACACAGGAACAGAGCCACAGTACAATGGTTAAGACACTGACCGATGGTGCAGAGATCATGGGTTCAAACCCCCATTGTACCCAATGAATGAGGCACTACCTGTTATGTGTAATATTGCAGTCTGAGGCATATTAATTTTATTTTAATTACTGCTACTAGCAAACGCACTCTGAAAGCACTGTAACATAAGGTGACCCATAAGGTACCCCAGAGGGCACATTTTAAAGTGCACTGTCCGCCACGGCACCCTACTATGTTGCATAAAGGGTGGCGTATAGGGCGCCATATAGGGTGCCCTATGAGGCACAGCAAGGCCATAGCACTGTTTTTGATGGCAGCACTGTGCATTTAAACGCATGGAAAGCATAAGTAGGTGCGCTGAAATGCAAGGAGGAACAGCAGTGTAGCACAATGGTTAAGGCACTGACTGATGATACAGGGGTCATGAGTTCCATCCCCAGTGTGCCCAATACGTAAGGCTGGCTGAGGCATCAGCTTTGACATGTATGTGTTGTTTCCTGAGGCATTTTATTTGTATTTTAATTATTGCTGCCAGCAAACACACCCTCACGTGCCGTAACCTAAGGTGCCGCATAAGGCACCCTATAAGGCACTCCATAGGGCACATTATAAAGTGCACTGTCCGGTACGGCACCCTATAATGTCCCCTGTAGGACACCCTATAAGGCGCTCCATAGGACACCTTATAAGGCACCTTATATGGACTGGCACCCTATCAGTCGCTCCATAGCATACTGTATAGTGCACCTTATATGGACGGTAACCATAAGGTGCCCTATAGGGCGCCCTCTGAGGCACCTTATGGGTACAGTACGCTGAGGGTGTTATTGATGGCAGCACTAATGTACTTTAAAAATAGATAATGCTTTGGACAGCCGTATCAAATAACCCCACTGTGGGTTTGAACCCATGACCTCTGGCTCCACTGGTGGTGAAGCAACCAGTGGGCTACAGCTCTATAGCTGCTAGCAAACCCCTGACTGGCTGCAGAAGGACTGCAAGTCACCACACAAACAGTCTGCTGTGGTCACCAGGATAGGGTTAACCCACCCATACCCATGATGCACTGCACATGCAAATCAGCAGTCTACAGATGATCACAAGATGGGGTATGCACCCCCACAGCACCTCGGCCTGGTAGGGGGAACTGACCGTGTGTGGTACTGGCACAGAGTAGCTACACACCATCACATTGTGCAGGTGCTGCACTCACCCTGAGGGTAAGGTGGGGCGCCCAGCACCAGGTCCATAGCAGAGATAGGCCATGCTGCAGGACCCTGGCAGTGCTAATGTGTGAGATAGGTAGTTTCTGCTGACACACCTTGGATATATCTGTATGTCTCAGTCAGGTGTAGCCCCTATGGACCCCCTAGGAGAATTATGTACCACCACCCTCCTCCTCCAGGGCTAAGGGTGGTAAACAGGTTCTCCCACCAGCAGATCCACATTCTACCTCCCTGCAATGGTGGCAGTAGAGGGGACCATCAACCCCAGTCCTGCTGGGGAACAGACACCCTACAGGGCAGTCAATGCAGCTCTGTACACATCCATAACGCAATAGCAGACAGACATTAGGCCTGGATATACTAAGCTGCACCCCACCACTATCTGATAGTCTCCTGCAGCAAGCCTTCAGCTGCTGCACCCTGCAAGGCGCTCCATCAGGACACATACCAGCGCCAGACAGTCTGCTAGCTAGTCCATAGTGCATGTTCCTGGTGGGAATGCATGCACCCCGAACTAGGATGTCAGCATACACACCAAGCAGATAAATCAGTGACTGGGCCCCAAAAGGAAACCCATAAATATCACATGAGAAAAATACTATATAGCACTATGGGGGTGCCTAGCCATGCTGTGGTCACTGCACAGTCAGGGTGAGAGTGATCTCCCAGCAGGACATGCTGTGGCCACCCTGTCTGTGCAGGTGGTGGCCGGGCACTACAATGTCCCAGCCAGTGCCCTATGCCCTGTGCAGATGCATCCTGGCCAGGCCACCCTGTCCGGGCTATACCCATGGTACCTTGCTCCTTATTATACACATTGGCAGGCCAATACTGGCAACAGTGCTGGCAGTGTGGGCTGTGGAGGGTGTTTGCAGCCACCACACACTGGATAGACAGACACACACTCCCACACCTATGGCAGCATTGTGCCACTCTAGAGGAGTTTAGCAGCCCTGGCCACCACACCAGTCCTGGGTACAGTGCAGGCATGGATATGGTACGCAATACTGTTGGGGGTCACTCCCCAGGGTGGTAAAAACTGTCAGAGACCAGACCTGAAGCACACTCCACAGACAGCAGAAAGGTTGCTATGATGGAGCTCAATCAGCAAAGTGTGCTTAATGTAGGAATTGGTATCTGCCAGTAATCATAGCAAACATTTGATAGCTGTGTACCATATTCCCAGGTGTAGGGTGGCATTGCTAAGGTATGCAAGGGCTAGTATTGGGAGATGCACGCAGGGCCCAATGTCCTGCCTCTCCAGGAGGCATTGGCTAATGGAGCCTGTGGGTGTGGGTGTGGGTGTGTCTGCCCCTGTTGGCTGCTGCTTTATGGCAGAGGTTCCCAACTCCAGTCCTGGTGTGCCAAACACTGTTCGGGTTTTCATGCTGTCCCTCATGAATATGCATGAGATACATCTGCATACCATGGGGGTGGTGCATAGATATGCAGCACAGGCATCTTTATTAGAGGCAGCATGGAACCTGAATGGTGTTTGGCCCTCCAGGACTGCATTTGCGAGACTCTGCTCTAGGTAATGCACCTGTTTATGGTGTCTTTGCTCTGTAGGGTAAAATGTAGGTGTTTTGGGCATGTTTACGTCATCTGCAATAAAGGTTCTGTCTGTATTAGCACGTTGTAGTAGTGGGTAAAATATGGGGACTGGATTGGCATACACCATAGCTGGGTCTTGAACCTGTGACCTTCTGCCTCCATACACACTGGTTCTGTGCACTGCACCTCTGTGTTGCCACAGAGACAGTGTATTCCCTGGTGATACCATGACTGTTTGTCCGGCAGGGCCTGCCTGTTGCAGTGCATAGCACCCACCTACACAGGGCTAGGCCATGGTCTGCTCTGGGCAGCTGCCACTGCCCCCTCCACCAACAGTACCCCTCTGCCACCATGCAGACATGGCCTTATATTGGAGACAGCATAAAACCAGAATGATTTGTGGGCCTCCAGGACTGAATTTGGGGGACTCTGCTCCAGGTAATGCACATGTTTCTGGTGTCTGTGCTTGGTGGGGTAAAATATAGGCGTTTGAACCATGCGTATGTTCTCTGCAATAAAGGTTTGTCCTTACTATCACGGTTTGGTAGCGGATAAAATATGGGGACTGGATTGGCAGTAGCCCCAGCTGGGACTTGAACTTGTGACCTTCTGCTCATGAACACACTGGCTGTGCTCACAGCACCACACTGTGCTCACAGAGAAAGTGCAGTCCCTGGAGATACCATGGTTGTTTGTCAGACACAGCCTGTCTGTTGCAGTGCATGGCATCCACCTACACAGGGCTAGGTCATGGTCGGCTCTGGGCAGCTGCCACTGCCCCCCTCCACCACCAGTACCCCTCTGCCATCATGCTGACATGCCCTTCTGCTGGTGGTGCTGGTGGTGTGCAGTCTCAAGCCATACAGTGTGCAGGTAGGTGGCTGCCTATGGTGCGTGTTCCAGGGTAGGGGTGCCTGCATAGGTGTCCACGCTTCCCCCAAACACCGCCTGCCAATGTTCTGTGCCCTTGGTGGTACCTGCTGGGTACTATCCACTGTGACACTGTGATAAACACTCTCGTGCCCATGTTGGGCCCTCATTAGTTGCTGTCTGGCTGCTGTTCAGTTTCAGCATTCTTAAGTGCCATCTAGGCATCTGCCTAGTCTGCACTGTGCCCCAGCTGCACCACAGCATGTGCCGCCTGCAGCCCTCTGTATCCCCTTTCCCAGCATCTGTCCAGTTGCCCATTCCGACATGCCTGCCCTGCTGTTGTGGAACATGTGCATGCCATAGGAAACCTGTCCAATGGAGAGGGAAACCCTGATTAGTGCTATTTCACTGTGGGATCATTCACCTTGTATGGGGACGGAGCGTAGACCCTTCCAAAATTCATATTTATTTTTTGGGGCTTTCTTGGGAGTGTTTTTTGATGTTTCCCAGTACTATCACTATTGCTCAGCTTGATTATAATTTTTTTAAATTTTGTTGGGGTCCTTTTCAATGTTTATTTCTACTTTTGTACCGTGCACATCTATCACACTTATCACTTTTTGTATGTTTCCCTGGTTTTGCTGTACATTGCTGACAGAAATGGTTTCTCTTCCCTTTAAATCGGCTCTAACGCGAGGTTTTCACTCGCGGTATTTTTTGCCTCAGATTTCAGCCTCGCAAATGTGCGGGGTGCCTCTCCCCTCCCACTCTCCACCCATTGACCCCTTCTCTCCGCCTATGGGGAGCCTTCCTCCGCCCTCCGGGAGCCTTAACATAGTAACATAGTAGTTGACGGCAGATAAAGACCAGCATGGTCCATCCAGTCTGCCCAGCAAGATGGCAAGAGTAGGTGCACCTATCGCTCCGCGCAGGCCACCCCTCCCCATATCCTTGTTCAGGGGTAAACCCACCACTCCATGTAGGACACCCCTATTTGTTGAGACGTTATATGGTTCAGAAGTTAGATGGTACCGTTTGTTTTGTTTTTATCCTATTTCTGTAAAGGGATCCTCTGTGTTTGTCCCATGCCTTTTTGAATTCCATTACCGTGTTCGCCCCTACCACTTCCATCGGGAGGGCATTCCAAGCATCCACCACCCTTTCAGTGAAAAAATATTTCCTGACATTGCCTTTCAATTTACCCCCTTGCAGTTTCATGTTATGCCCTCTAGTTTTACAGGTTCCCCGTCTTTGGAAGAGGTTTGTTTGTTCATAATTTCTCTTTAAATATTTAAAGGTCTGAATCATATCTCCCCTGTCCCTCCTTTCCTCCAAAGTGTACATATTTAGGTCTTCAAGTCTCTTCTCATAAGGCTTCTGACGCAGGCTCCAAATCATTTTGGTTGCCTTCCTCTGAACAGTCTCCAGTCTTTTTACATCCTTTGCAAGATATGGTCTCCAAAACTGAACACAGTATTCCAAGTGAGGCCTCACCAGTGACCTATACAGTGGCATAAGTACCTCTTCTTTTCTGCTGGTAATCCCTCTTTGTATGCAACCCAACATCCTCCTGGCTTTTGCCACCGCCTTGTCGCACTGTTTTGCCACCTTGAGATCAGCAGAGATAATCACACCAAGGTCTTTTTCCTGAACTGTGCATACCAACCTTTACCCCCTATCGCGTACATTTCTCTTGGATTTCTGCTACCCAAGTGCATGACACTGCACTTTTTTGCATTAAATCATAGTTGCCAAGCTTTAGACCAGTCTTCCAGCTTTTGTAGATCTTTCTTCATGTTAACCACTCCCTCGGGGGAGTCCACTCTGTTGCAAATTTTTGTGTCGTCTGCAAAAAGACAGACTTTTCCATTCAAACCTTCAGCAATATCACTTACAAATACATTGAACAGTGCCGGGCCCAGGACCTAACCCTGGGGCACCCCGCTAATCACCTTCCTCTCATCCGAGTGAGCTCCATGTACAATCACCTTCTGTCGTCTGTCAGTCAACCAATTTCTAATCCAGTTTACCATCTTGGGACCCATCCCCAAGCTACTGAGTTTGTTGACAAGCCTCCTATGAGGAACAGTATCAAAGGCTTTGCTGAAATCCAGGTAGATGACATCCATCGCATGCCCCTGATCTAGTTCCCTGGTCACGCAGTCAAAGAACTCGATCAGATTTGTTTGGCAAGATCGTCCTTCGGTAAAACCATGTTGCCTCGGGACTTGCAAGCTGTTGGTTTTCAGAAAGTTCACTATTCGCTCTTTCAGGAGCGCCTCCATTACTTTTCCTGCCACCGAGGTAAGGCTCATGGGCCGGTAGTTTGACACTTCTTCCCTGTCACCACTTTTGTGTAGAGGTACGACATCAGCCATTCTCCAGTCCTGAGGAACCTCTCCTGTTTCCAACGATCTGTTGAAGACATCCTTTAACAGTCCTGCAAGAACCTCTCTGAGCTCTTTCAGTATCCTGGGATGTATCCCATCTGGTCCCATGGCTTTGTCCACTTTCAGTTTAGCAAGTTGTTCTAACACCTCTTCTTCTGTGAATGGTGTGGTATCTACTTCATTCCCATTTTTATATTTTATATTTTTATATATAGCCTTTCCCCGCCTTCATCCCACATTAGCACGCTGAGCACATGAGCATGCAGAATAGTGCGCCGCGCACATGAGCGTGCACATTAGTGCCCCATAACACGACATTAGCGTGCACTAAGGTACCTTAGCGCCCGCTAACGTGCGCAGCACACATTAGCGCAGTTTAGTAAACATACCCCTTAGTGTTGTTAGTGTAGCAGGGTTTAAAAAAGGTTCAGACAAGTTCCTGGAGGAAAGGTCCATAAAACATTATTAAAGAGAATCTGGGAAATCCACTGCTTACCCCAGAACAAACATTGTGGAACCTATATGCCTTTTGCTGGAACCTCTTGTAATAGGGTCTCAGGATATACTGGAATGAAACATGAATAACTTATTCTTTTGCAGTAGAGACTCCTTTTTAATTTTTAATCAAATAAGTTTAAAAACTTAGTTTTATGATCACAAAATTAAGGAATCCACCCAGTGTGATACGACGTTGATACGTTGGCGTGAAGAGCAAGACGCCTTTGCTGGAATCCTGCATGCCTGTAGCAGGGCCTTAATCTAATGGTCTGAAACGTGCCATGTCGTACCATATTGGGAGAATTCCTTAATTTTGTGATCATAAAGCTCCTTTGACTTCTGTAAGTACTGTTTCACCTACTGCTCCTACCTCAGATATCAAATCCTAAGATTAATGCGGTTGCTCCAATACCTAAGGTTCTACAGCTGGCAGTGCTAGCCATTGGATTGATACAGGAAAATTAATCCTCTATAGAGGTTTCTCTGAAGGATACATTTGGAATATAGTCTCATGCACTGAAGCAACCTTGAATGCCACATTGCAGCAAATTTCAGATTTTACTAATGATTGTGTGACTAAATTTGTTGAACAAGATACTAGGGGGTATGTTTACTAAACTGCGTTAGTGCAATTTGCGTTAGGAGCCGCGGTAGTAACAGAAACCCCAAATAAGGACATGGACCACTAACGCGCGTTCAAAACATTAACGAGCGTTACCGGGAGCCATGGCGCGTTACTGTGCGTTAATCGCAAGAAGACGTACAGACACAAAGCACTGAAACAGAGCTGTAGCACAATGGTTACGGTACTGACCGCTGTTACAGGCAGCATGGGTTCGAGTCCCCAGTGTGCCTAACGCAGAAGGCTGTCCCAGGCATCACCCTGTACATTACAGAGGGAATGAGGAGGCATGTTTTTCGTTATGTTGAGTATTGGTGTCAGAAACACACCCTCGGAGTGTGCCTAGCCACGTGCGTGCGTTGGTACGTGCGTAGCCCCGTGCGTAGCTGCGCGCGTACAATCGTGCGTGGGTACGTGTGTTTTTACCAGTGTGGGCATCTTATATTACAGACTCTGTAGGGTGTCTTGCACCTATGCATTATGCTAACAGATGTACGTGTGATGGCCTATGGTTTATCAGAGCCTGTGAGCAGGTGCTGGAGTTTCACAGGGTTGGATTGTGCCAGTCACACCCATGATGCACTGCACATGCAAATCAGCTGTCCACAGATACACACCATGGGGAATGCACCCCACAGCACCTCGGCCTGGTAGGGGGAACTGACCATGTGCACCCCCACAGCACCTCGGCCTGATAGGGGGTACTGACCGTGTGTTGTACTGGCACAGAGTAGCTACACACCGTCACATGGTGCGGGTACTGTGCTCACCCTGAGGGTGCAGTGAGGAGCCCAGCA
Source organism: Ichthyophis bannanicus (assembly GCA_033557465.1). Classification (NCBI taxonomy): domain Eukaryota; kingdom Metazoa; phylum Chordata; class Amphibia; order Gymnophiona; family Ichthyophiidae; genus Ichthyophis; species Ichthyophis bannanicus. The sequence continues at coordinate 509,609,284 of CM066031.1, read as the reverse complement.
CCAGGTCCACAGCAACGGCCATGGCGCAGGTCCAAAGCAGTGTTAATGTGTGAGATAGGTAGTTTCTGCAGGAACACCTTGGACATCTCTGTCTGTTTCAGTCAGGTGTAGCCCCCATGCACCACCACCCCTCCTCCCTCTCCCCCCCCCAGGGCTGAGGGTGGCAAACAGGGTCTCCTATCAAAAGATCCACAGTCTACCTACCTGCAAAGGTGGCAGTAGAGGGGAACATTAACCCTAGTCCTGCTGAGGAACAGACACCCCACAGGGCAGTCAATGCAGCTCTGTACACAGCCATAACACAATAGCAAACAGATATGAGGCCTGGATATGGTATGCTGCACCCCACCACTATCTGATATTCCCCTGGTGCAAGCCACTCCATCACAACACCTACCAGCATCAAACAGTCTGCTAGTGCCCAGTGGAGATGCCTGCACCCAGAACTAGGATGTCAGCATACACAACAAGCAGATACATCAGTGACTGGGTCCCAAAAGGAAAACCATACTTATCACATGAAAGAAATACTAGATAGCACCATGGGAGTGCCTAGCCATGCTGTGGTCACTGCACAGTCAGGGTGAGAGTGATCTCTCAGCAGGATATACTGAGGTCACCCTGTCTGTGTAGGTGGTGGCCGGGCACTACAATGTGCCTGTCACTGCCCTATGCCCTGTGCAGATGCACCCTGGCCAGGCCACCCTGTCCGGCCTATACCCATGGTACCTTGCTCCTCATTATGCACATTGGTAGCCCAATACTGGCAACATTGCTGGCAGTGTGGACTGTGAAAGGTGTTTGCAGCCACCACACACTGGATAGACAGACAGCCACCCCCACACCTATGCCAGCATTGTGCTACTATAGAGGTGGTCAGCAGCCATACCCACCACACCAGTCATGGGCATAGTACAGGCATGGATATGGTACACAAGGCTGTTGGGGGGTCACTCCCCAGGGTGGTGAACACTGTCAGAGACCAGACCTGCAGCACACACCGCAGACATCAGAATGATTGTTATGGTGGAGCTCAATGAGCAAAATGTGCTTAACGTAGGAATTGATATCTGCCAGTTATCATAGGAAACGTTTGATAGCTCTGTACCATATACCCAGGTGTAGGGTGGCATTGCTAAGGTATGCAACTGCTAGTATTGGGAGATACAGGCAGGGCCCAATGTCTTGCCTCTCCAGGAGGCATTGGCCAATGGGGCCTGTGGGTGGGTGTGTGGCCCTGTTGGCTGCTGCTTTACGGCAGAGTTCCCCAACTCCAGTCCTGGTGTTCCAAACACTGTTCGGGTTTTCATGCTGTCCCTCATAAATATGCATGAGCTACATCTGCATACCATGGGGGTGGTGCATAGCTATGCAGCACAGGCATCTTTATTAGAGGCAGCATGAAGCCGGAATGGTGTGGGGCCCTCCAGGACTGCATTTGCGGGACTCTGCTTTAGGTAATGTGCCTGTTTCTGGTGTCTGTGTTTGGTGTGGTAAAATATAGGCCATGCGTATGTTCTCTGCAATAAAGGAGTGTCTTTACTATCACTGTTTAGTGGTGGGTAAAACTATGGGGACTGGGTTGGCAGGAGCCTCAGCTGGGATTTGAACCTGTGACTCTCTGGTTTTACAGGCACTGGCTGTGTCTGTTGCACCACACTGTGGCCACAGAGACTATGCAGTCCCTGGAGTTAGTTAAACCGGCCTGACGAGTCAGAAACCCTGCTCTGCAACAGGTTTACTGTGGCCTCATTTACCTTGTATGCAGACAAAGGTGCACATAAACCTCAGAAAAGACCTCGAAAAAGGGGCACACACCCATGACCAAGCTGGGCAGCAATGATATTGGGCAACATTACACAACAATCCCAGGACAGCTCCATTACAATGAAATGATCTTTGAAAGGGTCTGCGGAGCGTAGACCCTTCCACACATCATTTCTTTTTTATTTGGTGCTTTCCAGGGAGTGTTGTTCCTTGTTGCCCATTTCTATCACTGTTGCCCAGCTGAATTATGCTTTTTAAAATGTTTCTTGTGGTCATTTTTAACGTTTTATGTGAAATTTTGTTCTGTGCACATGTATCACACTGCTCACGTTTTGTGGGTTTCCCCGGTTTTTCTGTACATTGCTGACGTAAATGGTTTCTCTTCCCTTTAAATGCCTTTAACGACAGGTTTTCATTCGCGTTGGAATTGAGCTCAGAAATTCAGCGCTTTAGTATGAGGGGAGCCTCTCCCCACCCACTCTCCGCCCATTGACCCCTTCTCTCGCCCACTCTCTACCTTCTGCGCTGTTTTAACGCGCCGCGGGACTTTACGATCGTTAACTATGCTTAACGCGCGTAGTATTACGTTAACGGTCGTTAGCGCGTCGTTACACGCGTTATACGGCACTTACGGTCATTAACGTCGTACAACGCGCGTTAGCCACATTTATCGCACTTTAGTAAACATACCCCTAGGTTGGCTAGTATGGATTTATGTCTTAGTAATGTGGAATCACAGGTTTCAACTGCACTTGCTGTGTCCACTTCAATAAAGGATGGTTTCTTCCTCCATCACCTAACTGAATTCTTAGAAAATCACTTTAGAGCAAGGAATCTTCTTTTATTGAGTTTTCCAATCACTCGTTGTTTTTCACCTATGTTATTGTTTTAAAAATATTTGAAAGAAATTTTGCTTTTTTTCTAATCCTGAAGAGGTGAAAAAAAATGAGAAGGATCTGGAAGGAGAATTAGGCCAGATAGCGTTTTCTAAGTTTAGATTTATCTGAATTCTTGGAGTCCTCTCAGGATGTTTATTTGGGCGTGTCAATTTTAGGAGTAGATTTTTATTTTTCCAAACTTTACAAACTACTACTGACCAAATTATGCAGTTTTGCATGTTAAATTTAAAGATATCTTCAGAAACTGCTTAAAGTGAGTCTTACCTACATCAAATCACAGTTGAAAAATTAAGTAATATTTATGTGAAAGTACAAATAGTCTGAACACCAACTTTAGCCATATAATTGTTTTTAAAATGTAATTTATGGAGTTAATTTACTGTTATTTAACAAAATCCAGCAAAGAATCTTGTTTGCTTCTGTTTCGGCTCATGAGCTCCCTGCTAATCATCTAACCCCTAATATAATGTTCCCTCCTCTCCTGATTGTACACATGACCAGCAGTCTCAGTTGACATTTTTACACACCCTTCTATGGACTGGATGCGTGATAGCCAGTCTGGAACCACCATGGGCTTGCTCAGAAATGCCTTGATCTCTGCTGTTTTCATAGTACAGGTAAGAAGAGGCTCAGAGACTCCAGAGCTCCAGTCAAGCAATTGGGTGAGTGCAGTTGCTCAGTGTTGATGAATGGGGTTTTCCTAGGTGTCACACTACTGACTCTGAGTCTTCTCATCTTTTTCACCTCTGATCAGGGGTGGCCCAAGGGGGGTGCGGGGCCATGTGCGGAGACTCAGTGCGGAGCCTCATTTGCATAAATATTTGCATAATATTACCATACACTAACTTTTAGTAAACATGCCTCTTAATGAGTGTATGGATAAAGAAAGACTAAAAGATTTCTACATTACTATAATCCAGTGCCAACCGCCAGGCACATTAGGAACTACTACAAACACTACCCATTTAGAACCACTAGCAAACCCACCGTATCATAACAGCACTACCAGGACTCATAAAGCACCAGACCCTACCTATCAAAAGGCAACACTGCAAATATTAAACCAATGCATTTCAAAGAATAACAATACATGACCTACTGGGGAAAGAAAACAAGTGGCAATGTCAAATAGGAATTACTTAAACAGAATACCTCAGCTCAGTTACACATGCAGAACATAGACCATCACCAAACAAGGAATCACAATTTAGAAAAAGGAAGGCAATAATTAAACTGGGAACCCCAAAAGCCAAACTTGGAATGTACAACAACACTGTAGAAATAAAACTATAAATGAATTTCCTCTTGTACTAAATAAAGCGCAGATGTTAATGATTCACATTTCCCAGAGCTGACATATTCCAGTTAATAAATTCAAAATAAAGAGATATTTTTCTATCTTTTGTGCATTTCTTTTTTCAGTTGCAGTTGCTCCAGCCACTTTCTTCTGGTTTCTTCGTGTCTTCTGCTAACTCTCCATCATCTGCTGTCCATTTGTCCTTTCTTCTCTCTTCTAGTTTTTTTCCATTCTCTCTCTACTTCTGCTTTAACATACTAATCTTTCTCCTTTTGCTCTTTCCTCATTCCTATTTCATCCACTCAAATTTTACCCCTCCATCCTCAAGCCCCACTTATGCTCCCAATATCCGGCCAATTGAAGATTTTTCTTCCCTCCCACACAAAATATTTTCCCCTCTCCATTTCATTCTCCCAGCCCCATCCCATTCTAATCCTCCCCCAACATCAGCTCCCTTCTAGTTCCAGCCCCACCCAGCATCCGCTCCCTTCTATCCCCGCATCAGCCCATTTCCAGTCCTAGCCCCCCATCAGCCCATTTTCAGTCCTATCCTAGCCCCACCATCAGCCCATTTCCAGTCCTAGCTCCCCCATCTATTTCCAGTCCTATCCAAGTCCCTCCATCAGCTCATTTCCAATCCCAGCCCCCCATCAGCCGGTTTCTAGTCCTTTCCTAGCCCCACCATCAGCCCATGTCAAATCCTAGCTCCCTTCCACTCAGCCCATTTCCAATCCAAGCCCCCAATGTTTTAGCCCCCCCATGAGTCCATTTCATTCCAAGCCCCCACCACAGCCCATTTCCAATCTTAGCACCCCCCAACAGCCCATTTCCAGTCCTATCCTAGCATCTCCATCAGCCCATTTCCTGTCCTAGCTCCCCCCCACCCAGCCCATTTCCAGTCCTAGCTCCCTCCCCTCACAGCCCATTTCCATTCCAAGCCCTCCTTCTCGTGAGCTATTTGCAGTTCAAGCCCCCCTTCCACTTAGCCCATTTCCATTCCAAGCCCCCATCCCCATCCCCATCAGCGATTTACAGTTCATGTCCCCCTTCCACTCAGCTCATTACCAGTCCTAGCCCCCCATAGTCCATTACCAGTCCCAAGCCCCCCAACAGCCCATTTCCAGTCCTAACCCCCATCACCTATTTTCAGTCTTAGCCCCCCATAGCCCATTACCAGTCCTAACCCCCCATCAGCCCATTTCCAGTCCTAGCCCCCCATAGCCCATTACCAGTACTAACCCCCATCAGCCCAATTCCAGTCTTAGCTCCCCATAGCCCATTACCAGTCCTAAAACCCCCATCAGCCCATTTCCAGTCCTAGCCCCCCATAGCCCATTACCATTCCTAATCCCCTCATCAGCCCATTTCCAGTCCTAGCCCCCCATCAGCCCACCTCCAGTCCTAACCCCCCATCAGCTCATTTCAAGTCTTAGCCTCCCCCATAGCCCATTACCAGTCCTAACCCCCATCAGCCCACCTCTAGTCCTAACCCTCCCATCAGCCCATTTCCAGTCCTAGCCCCCCATAGCCTATTACCAGTCCTAACCCCCCATCAGCTCACCTACAGTTCTAGCCCCCCATCAGCCCATTTCCAGTCTTAGCCTCCCCCATAGCCCATTACCAGTCCTAGACCCTCCCCCAGCCCATTACCAGTCCTAACCCCCCTTCCCCCCATCAGCCCAGGAAAACTTTAAAAGAAAAAACAAACTTGCTGCTGCTGCTGCCGCTGCCGCCATGGCAGCGGCAGAATCAAGTGTCTCCCGCGGAGCCCCCGTCCACCCAACAGAGCCCTCCCTCGATCACTCTCCTTGGCTTTCAGAGCTGCGAAGGGAGGGTTTCCCTCTCGCGGTTCTGTTAAGCCGGCCGGGGCTGATGGGAAACAGGAAATGCCTGTTCCCATCAGCCCCAGCGGGCTTAACAGAGCCGCGAGAGGGAAAGAGTCCCCTTCGTGGCTCTGAAAAACGTGCCGAGGAGAAAGATCGAGGGAGGGCTCTGTTGGGCAGGAGGGAGGGCTCTGTTGGGCGGGCGGGGGCCCCAGGGAGACACTTGATTCTGATGCTGCCACGGTGGCAGCGGCAGCAGCAGCAGCAGCAGCAAGTTTGTTTTTTCTTTTAAAGTTTTCCTGGGCTGATGGGCAGAATGTTGTTTGCGCGGGGCCCTGTGCAAAAAACATTCTTGCTCAATGGACGTGCCGGCCCTGCCTCTGATCTTCAATATCTTCTCTACCTCATCTCCTCTCTCCTGTTCCTCTTCACTGCACAAAATAGCTTGGAGAACAGACTTGCTGTAACCATACCAAGCTGACCTTCTCACTTTAGGCATGACTATCTTCCTTACCTTTTCACACAGTTCTTTCAATAGTTGCAGCTGGAAAAGGAGATACCTGGGACCTTGTGTCCAATTACTATTTATTTTTATATTAAACTAGTTTACCATGTAAACCCCAAAACAGAAATAAGTAAGATAAATTGATAATGGCACAAAAGGCATTAATATGCAATAGAAACACATAACAACTATTATCAGAACACTTAAACATATTTCAATAATTTGTGTATTATTGCATAATTTCCTAGAAATTACAGGTAGGAAACTAACATATTACATAAAATTTAAAGCTAGTCTTTGATTTGCCACATGAAATTTTACCACTAGTGCTTTTTAAAATTATGACATCTCCAAAATTGACACACCCTAAAGATATATCTACAAAATCCACTTTACTAGTAACATTTTGTCTGAAGTGGATAAGAATTCCTTTCTTCAATCTTTTTTTTTAAAGGATATATTATTTTGTGAGCAGAAGATTAATGTTTTCCCTGATATCTCTAGGCCTACTCAATTCAGTGGGAAGGCCTTCCTATATCTGAAGCCGTGGGCTTTGCTCTAGGATCAACTTTTTTCCTAAAATGTATGTGTAAATGCCTTGCTGACATTTCATGACAAACCTTATACTTTCTTTGAGCCAACACGGCTTGAAGATTTCTTAAAAGCCAGCAGGGTCTAAATTTTGTGATAGGCAGATAAGTATGAATGGGTTTAAATATATAGATACATTGGGCCTAATATTCAGCAAAGGCGGCTAGCGCAAGTAGAGCAGATAGTCATCCTTGCTGAAGACTTAACCCAGATATTCAATGCTGGGACCATATCCGGGTTTGCTGCATAGCCGCACACAGAGCAGAAGCAAACCTAACCCAAGATGGGCCAATACCTGAGGGAGTCGTTAGCGAGATGGGAACAGCTGGGGGATGTAGAAAAACAGGGGGCAAAACTGAAAGGCTGTTATAGTTTTTTGAAGGTGTGACTAAATGGGTAGACAAAGGTTAGTCGGTTGATATACTGTATCTGAACTTTCAGAAAGCCTTCGACAAGGTCCCTCTTCAGAGACTTTTGGCAAAATTAAAATGTCATGGGATAGGAGGCAGTGTACTATTGTGGATACAGAACTGGTTAAAAGATTGAAAGCAGAGGGTAGGGCTAAATGGCCAATTTTCCCAACGGAGAAAGGTGAATAGTGGAGTACCTGGAAATGGGATTAATGAGTGAGGTTAACAAATTTGCAGATGACACAAAACTATTAAAAGTTGTTAAAACCCATGAGGATTTTGGAAATTTCCAAGAGGATCTTGATAAATTGAAGACTGGGCATCAAAATGGCAGATAAATTTTAATGTGGACAAGTGCAAAGTTATGTACCTAATAAAGAAAAAGACAAACTATGGTTACACGATGCAAGGTTCCACATTGGAAACCACCACCCAGGAAATAGATTTAGGCATTGTTGTGGATACCATGTTAAAACTCTCCGCCTAGTGTGCAGCAGTGGCCAAGAGAGCAAATAGAATACTAGGTATCATAAGGAAAGGAATGGAGAATAAAACAAAGGATATTATAATGTCTCTGTATCGTTTCATATTGAATATTGTGTGCAATTCTGTCACAGTATCTTAAAAAGGACATGGTGTTATTAGAAAAGGTACAGAGAAGAGCCACCAAAATGGTAAAGGGGATGGCAGGATGTCCCTATGAAAAGAAGCTAAAAAGGATAGGGCTCTTCAACCTAGTAAAGGGGAGATATGATAGAGGTCTATAAATTAATGAATGGAGTGGAACGGGTAAACGTAAACCGATTGTTTATACCATCAAAACATAGAAAGAATAGGGGGCATGCAATGAAGCTACAGGGTAACATATTTAAGATGAATAAGAGAAAATATTTTTTCATTCAACGTGTAATCAAACTCTGGAATTTGTTACTGGAGGATGTAGTAAAAGCTGTTAGTGTAGTTGGGTTTACAAAAGGTTTGGACAAGTTCCTGAAGGAAAGATCTATAAACCATTATTAAAGTGGACCCAGAATATCCGCTGCTTGCCCCTGTACAAGCATTGTGGAACCTGTGTCTTTTGGGGAAATTGTTAAATACTTGTCACCTAAATTGGCCACTGTTGGAAACAGGATACTGGGCTTGATGGACCTTGGTCTGACCCAGTATGGCAGATCTTATTTTCTTATGTTCTTACCTTTTCAATGCCTCATTGAAGTTGGGAGTGGTGCCGGAGGACTGGAGAGAGGCATATATGGTCCCGTTACAAAAAGTGGAAGTAAGGATGTGGTTGAAAACTACAGGCCAGTTAGTTTAACCTCGGTGGTGAGTAAATTACTGGACGCGCTGCTGAAAGAGAAAATAGTGAGATCTCTGGAGTCCAACGGATTACCGGATCCAAAGCAGCATGGATTCACCAGAGGTAGGTCTTGTCAGACAAATCTGATTGATTTCTTTGACTGGGTGACCAGGGAGATGAACCGAGGGAGAATCCTAGATGTGGTGTATTTAGATTTCAGTAAAACCTTTGACACCATTCCGCACAGGTGACTTATAAACAAACTAAGCACCCTAGGGATGGACCCTAAATTTACTGCTTGGGTTAGACGTTGCTTGAGTGGGAGGAAACAAAGGATAAAGGTGAATGTAGCTTATTCTGAGGAGAGGGAGATTACCAGTGGTGTGCCCCAGGGATCTGTCATTGGTCCAATTCTTTTTAACATCTTTGTTAGTGATATTGCGGAAGGGCTGTTAGGTAAGGTTTGCCTCTTTACGGATGATACCAAAATCTTTAATGGAGTAGACACCCAGGAAGATGTAGATAAAATGAGGAGGGATCTAGCTAAGACTGAAGAATGGTCTAGAATTTGGCAGCTGAGATTTAATGTTAAAAAATGCAAGGTCATGCATTTGGGCTGCAACAATCCAAGGGAGCAATATAGTACAGGGGGTGAAGTACCTCTGTCTACAAAAGAAAAGCAGGATCTAGGCATGATTGTGTCTGATGATCTCAAAGTAGCTGAACAGGTAGAAAAGGCAACGGCAAAAGCTAGAAGGATGCTCGGGTGCATAGGGAGAACAATGGCCAGCAGAAGAAAGGAAGTGATAGTGCCTCTGTATAAGTCTCTGGTTGGACCTCATTTGGAGTATTGTGTGCAACTCCGGGAATCACACCTTCAAAAGGATATAAACAGGTTGGAGTCGGTACAGAGGGTGGCTACTAAAATGGTTAAAGGTTTTCATTATAAAGCATATGAGGAGAGACTTAAGGATCTTAATATGTATACTTTAGAGGAAAGGCAGGATAGAGGTGATATGATTAAAATGTTTTAAATACCTCCGTGGCATAAATGCTCAGGGGGACAACCTCTTTTGATTGAAAGTAAGCTCTGCTACAAGGGGAAATAGGATGAGGGTGAAAGGGGATAGAGTCAGAAGTAATATGCGGAAATATTTCTTTATGAAAAGAGTGGTAGATGCATGGAATAGTCTCCCAGTGGAGGTGGTAGAGATGATATCAGTATCTGAATTTAAAAAAAAACATGGGACAAACACAGAGACTCTCTAAAGGAAAACAAAGGGGACTGTTGTAGTGATTGATAAGGAAGGTAGACTAGATAGGCCATGTGGTCTTTTTCTGCCATCATGTTTCTATGTTTCTATGTAACCGTGCAGCGGCGATATTCAGACACTACTCAGTTAGCTTCGGCAGCAAAGGTTAGGACAGCTTTTGCTGCGCCTAACTTTTGCCACTGAGGAATAACCGGGCAGTGACTGAATATCGTTGCTGCCCTGTTATCCCCAGCTACTGCCCCTGGAGTGGTTAGTGTGGGCTTCTGTTTGGCCCCCCTCACCAGCAACCTGCAGGGCTCTTGGAGTCACAGAAATCCGCATTCAAAGCAATGAGAAGAGAATCTAAGAGACAGCAATAAAATACCACACACTTCTATATAGATACACCAAAGCTTTGTGGAGAGAAAAAAATAGAAACAAGTTCTCTTTGTTTACTCTAACTATTAGCTATGATTTACTTTATTTATAAGGCTCTTTTGGAAGATACAGCATAATTTCACTTTATTATTCTACGTCAGGTATTGCGTATTCATCACATCATAGGTTAATTTCTAATCAGCATAGGTCAGTATGAGGAGACATACATGTATTCCAAGACATAACTGTTTACTGCTGACTGCTTGATATCTAATAACCCTGAGACTGAGAGGCTAGAGGACAACCTGCCCCTTTTCATATTTACAGGACTTGTACCTCTTCACCTACTTAGTAAGCAAATATATGAAGTTCATTTCTAAGCAAAGTTCTGAACAAAATTAACTCTTTCTCAGGTTTTCTTAGACAGTCTGGTTGTGTACACCACCCTGTACAGACAAGCTTACTTTCAGTTAGCATCGGGGCATATAGCAGCATTACTCAGGGATATCCAGTGGCACTAATGTGCCCCTGAAATTGGGCTTAGTGAAAATTTAAGTTTGCTTCTTTTTATTCTTTTTGGGATTTCTGACTACATTATATCTTGTAGTTATAAATTTGCCTTCACATTTTGTAGCTGTTTTATCTTGCATGTTACATAAATTAATATTCAGTTTAAAAAAAAGCATTATCTGCCATCTGGATGTCTGATCTCCCAGTTTCTCAAGTACTTCTTGCAATTTTTCACAATCCTCTTGTGTTTTAACAACTTTGAATAATATTTTTTGAAACTCTGTTTATTGATTTATAGCACACATATATACAACTCAGGTCAAATACATACATAGACCCCCCGACAGGGTTGTCTCTGATCCACTGCCTCGGGGATCATCAAACATGGCTATCAATAGTGACCTATCAGAACAACTACACCAAATCATTTTGAGCTTCATTATTCCCCTCCCCTTCCCCCCTCCAAGCCTCCCCCTCCCCTCCCCTCCCCCATGCACCTTTGCCTCTCCAGATACCTGTCTCAAGAATGCTCAAAAAAAAAAAAAGGAAAAGAAAAGGAATGCCCCTCAGCCACACACCCCTTCCCCCCCCCATCTGATCCTCCCCTCCCTACTTGTCTATCTGCAATATTGCACTGCGAGTCTGTGGTCTTAGTCGCTGAATGTAAGGTTCCCAAAGCAGTAAAAAGGAAGCCCTGCATTTGACACACCCTCTGGCTCCTCTCCTCTCTAATAGCATCAACTGGTGGAAACTATTATGCCACTCCCAGAAGGTAGGAGCCTCCTGTTCTCTCCATTTCTGTAGTAATGGTCCCTTTCCCATCAGACATGCCTTTCGTACCAAGATTCGCTCCCACTTTCCCTTTGGGTGAGTGGTTGGAGCTGGTCTAACACTACAAGGGACTCCGTCCATCAAATCTGCTGACCTATTAAGCTACTCATATAATTACCTATCCGCATCCAATAACCCCGAACTTTCAGGCACCCCCACCACATGTGCCCCAAATCTGCCAGAGGACAAGAACACTTCGGACAGCCTCCATCTGATGTAAGATGGCTACGCAATGCGCGCCTTGCGGAGAAATGCACTCAAATAAGGCATTTGAACTGGATCTCTCACCATTTAGTCCCCTCCACTAATCTTGAAATCCAATTTAACGCTTTACCAATCGACCCTGGGGACGCCGCCGGTTTCAGTTCTCTCGCCCATAGTGCCTCCTCCGTCGAGTAGTCCGGTGGGGCTACATAGGCCTCCAACCATCTTTTAAAGTCCACAATCTTGGGCGGGCAGTCATCCCCCAAAGCAAAAAATGCTAAGATCTTCCCTGAGCGCTCCATTTCCAACTCCCCCCTCGGCAGTGATGCCACATAGTGGGAAACCTGAGCGTATGCAAGAAAATGTCTAGAAGGTAGCTCATATTCTCTACGAAGGACATCAAAGGACTTACACACCCCCTCCTGATCTACCATGTCACCCACATTCCTAAAGCCCACCTCCCCCCATTGCCAAAAACTAACGTGTCTGTTCCAGGAGGGAACCGAGCATTGCCCTGCAAGGGAAGCCATCGTGACACCTCCGAGCTTCCCCTCCAGCTTTTATTCAGCCTCTGCCAGGCACGCCGCACTGGCATCACCAACACGCTACCTGTCACTCGACGTGGCCCCGTTGAGTTGTCCAAATGTAACGCCACCAGCAGGCTTTGGGGAGCTACCAGCGCCTCCTCTATCTCCGTGGGGGTATACACATTGGTGTTCCCCAACCAATCCCCAATGTGTCTGGCCTGACAGGCCAGCACATATGCCCCTAAGTCCGAAACTCCTATCCCCCCCTGTTTCCAGCCCCTCCGCAATCGGTTCAGCGGGATGCGTGCCCTGGCCCCCTTCCACAGAAAAACCAGAATCTCCCGCTCTAAACAACTTAAATCCTTCCATGTTATACCCACCGGAAGAGTCTGCAACCAATAAAGAACTTGTGGTAAAATCACCATCCCCAGCGCCGCTGCCCTTCCCAGCAAAGACAATGGAAGAGGAGTCCAGGCCTGTATTTGTGTCCGGGTCTTCAGGAGGACCCTTTCAAAGTTCTTTTTGTACAGGTCTTTCGGGTCTCTAGTCAGAAGGATATCCAGATACACAAATGCGTCCTGCGCCCATCTAAGTGGGAAGGGCCCCCCCCCACCTCTCTCAGAGTGTACCCGCTACATCCAAGGCCTCCGACTTCTCCATGTTGATACAAAGTCCTGCAAACCTCCCAAATAATGTAAATTCCTCTAGCAGGCAGGGCAACGACCTTTGCGGGAGCGTCAAGTGCACCAACATATCATCTGCAAATGCAGCCATCTTGAACCCATGATGCCCCATTCATATTCCCCGAATGTCTCTGGATGCCTCTATCCGCCGCACCAAGGGGTCTAGGGATAACACAAACAACAATGGAGAGAGCGGGCATCCCTGCCTCATACCTCTTTCTAGACGAAATGTCTCAGACAATACGCCATTACACAGCACTCCTGCAGTTGGCTGCGCATAAAGCAAGTCCACTATACTACCAAACAACCCCCCTATCCCATAGCACGGTAAAAGCAATTTCAAATATTCCCAATTCACTTGGTCAAATGCCTTCTCGGCATCGAAGCTAATCAACAGTGATTGCTGCTCTGTATCGCACACCCATTCTAAAGACGCCAAAATTTTCCGAAGGTTCCGCACCGCATATCTGCTTTTAACAAAGCCCACTTGTGACTCATGAACTAGCTCCCCCATAAATTGGGACAAACGATCCACCAATATCTTAGCCAGCAGCTTCAGATCAAAGTTTAACAACGAGATGGGCCTATAGGAAGCAGCCTGCGTGTGGTCCTTCCCTGGTTTAGGTATAAGTATAATATGCGCATGATTGGCCCCCCATGTAAAACCTCCCTGCTCAGCTCTTTTGTGGTATATCACCACCAGCGATGGGGGTACCAGATCTCCCAGCAGTTTATAAAATTCTGCCCCAAACCTGTCCGGGCCAGGCGCCCGATAGCAATCGGCCCTCTGAATGACCCATTGGACCTCCTCCACCATTATTGGTGCCTCCAATTGTGCCCTTTGATCCTCTGTCAATCTAGGCAGCCGCACCTCCTGCAAGTACTGCCTCATTGAGCCCATCAACCACTCTCTCTTTGAATACAGTTTATGATAAAAAGATCAGAGCACCTGGGCGATAGCCCGGCTGTCCTTGTGCAATCTCCCCTGTGTATCCCGCAAGGCTGCCACTGTGCATGAGCCTCTACTACCCTGGAGGCAACGAGCCAGGAGCCTCCCGGGTTTGTCGCCAAAACGATAGAGCTGGTAGCGATAATACATCAATGATTTTTTTGGCCCTCCCGTGCAACACCTCATTGAGGGCTGCTTGGGTCTCCCACAGTCTGCTTTATTGACCGCACATGGATCACGCCCACACCGCCGTTTGTCCTTCACCACTTGTTTTTCCAGGTGAACTATCTGTTCCATCAGCAATTTCCGCCTTCGTGCAACATACCCAGTGATATCCCCCTGCAGAACCACCTTTGCAGTCTCCCAAAACAATTACAGGTTCTCTTGATGGCGTTCGTTATAAGAGATAAATTCTATCCAGCATTTCTTTAAATACGCCTGAAACTCAGCATCCCTATACAGGTCTATCGAAAATCGCCATATTCGAGTCTGCCTCGAGGTCACATTCCATTCCAAGTCTACCTAGATCAGGGCATGATCCGATATCTCTGTAGGGCCAATTTGGGCCTCCACTACTCGGGTGGATACCCGCTCAGACACCAAAATATAATCGATCCTTGCACTCGAACCGTGTGCTCGCGATTGGTGAGTGTAGTCTCTATCCAACGGGTGCAAAAGTCGCCAAGGGTTTGCCACCCCCAGCCGACGATGCAAGGCCTGTAGGGCTCTCGTTGTCTGTGCCTGCCCCCTTCCCTTCCCCCTCTGGTCGTATCCAGCTCAACATCCAGTAACCCGTTAAAGTCACCACTCAAAATCAATGGTACCTCGGGTAGCTGCTCCACACGAGAAGCCAGACGAGCGTAAAGCGCCCTATCCAACACATTAGGACTGTAGAGGTTCCCCAGTACAATGGGCTGCCCCTCCAAGGTCCCATACAAAAGCACATATCGGCCTTCTGGGTCCACGTAGTCCCGCTCCCGGACAAATCTGATTCTTTTATGTATTAAAATGACCACTCCACCTTTTTTCCCCTTTGCTGAGGCCCCCCATACCTGCCCCACCCAGTCCCGCTTCAATTTAAGATGCTTTTCGGCAGTCTGGTGGGTCTCCTGCAGTATAGCAATATCACATTTTTGTCTCGCCAAGGCTCGCAATACTTTATATCTCTTGATAGGGGTCCCTATCCCACATACATTCCAAGAAATGATCTTCAGGGTATCAAGTTCCAAACACTTCCAATTCTGCCAACTATACCGCTTAGCAAGAGAAAGGCCTCCCCAGCCAGAGGCCTTCTCCGAAACTCTCTTATGTGATGCATTCTTATGACAGGATTATCCTTGAGGCTACTCGCTCTCCACTCCCATGCCCAACCCCTTCCCCCGATCCTGCTACTCCCCTCCCCCTCCCTCCCAAGCCTAACCTACCCCCTTCCCCCTCCCAACCCTCTCCTCCTCCCCCTCCCCTACGCCCCCACTCCATCTTCCCTTCCTCTGATCTCATTCCTCCTCCCCCTCTCCCTTCATTGGTCACCTTAATGTGTGAAGGCTCCCCCCCCCACCCGCACTCTGTTAGCCCTAAGTCCCCATCGTTCCAATCGTTCCCCTCTAGAGTCCCAGGGAAGCCTCTCACCGAGGTGAGGCGTGAGCATTAACAGACTCCGACTCCCGTGGGCCAACTCAAGGATCTCCAACCTCCCCTTCCTCCGTTGGCTCCCTTCATACTGTTCCAATGAAGGAATCCCACTCTCCCAGCCAAACCATCTCTCATCCTCATAGTTAAAGCAAACATAGGCACACAAGAACACAATAAACCCAGTCAATGAAATTACATATATTCACAGCTCTATTCCCGATACCCACCCTACCTCCCCGTATAGCCCATGGCCAAAGACATACAACAAAATTAATGCTCTTGCCTCCCTCCTCCCACCTGGCCCTAGAAAAGCCTGAGTTCCCATCACCCGTCTTCCCACACTCCAAACCAGGTGTCCACAAGTCCTGGATCCACTTTCCACTGCCCGGACTTCTCACCCCAGCCTCTGGTCTCTTCCAAATCTGCTACAACCAGCAGTCTCTCTCTCGCTTGTGCCTCTGCCTCCAGCGCCACTGCTGTTCCCGTCGCTTTCCTCACTATGTCCGCGACGTACTGGACTGCTGCCGAAGCTGCCTCAAATGTCTGATGCGCTCCGTCATGGGTGATATGCAGTCTCGCGGGGTATTGGACTGTAAATTTTATATTGACATATACCAGCTGTTGGCAAATAGGCGCGTAAGCTCACCTGCGTTGGCTCAAAGCCACTGAGTAGTCCTGTGCCACTCCAATTTTAACATTTTTGTGTTCAATTCCTCCCCTCTTTCGGGCTGCCCGCAACACTGTTTCTTTCTGTGGGAATTCCAGGAACTTGGCCAAAACCACTCTAGGCCGGCGATCCTTGGTCTGCTTAGGCCCCACTCTATGCACTCTTTCCAGTTTGATGGGCCCACTATCCTCTCCCTCCTTCAGAAGCTGCAGAATCAGCCTCTTCAAATAGGCCTGCAGCTCTCTGTCCAGGATCCGCTCCGGAATGCCCAGAAAATGCAAATTATTCTGTCAGGATCGGTTCTCCAGGTCATCCAGTTTTGCTGCCTGGGCCTGAAGTACCAGTTGCATGTGCTGCACTGCCTGCGTGACCTTCTCTAGGCCCTCCTCAGCATGCACTATCCGGGTTTTGGCCTCCTGCATCCGATTTCCGAGCGCCTGCATGGTTTCCTGTAAAAGGTCCATCTTGCCATGCAGGGTGTTGAATTGGGCCACCAATGCTCCGGACACAGCCGAGGAGACCTCGTCCAGGAAGGCCTGTGAGGCAGGCGACTTCGGCGCCGGGGGCGATTCAGCCATCTTAGGCTGGCCGGCCGCCTGATCTTTCTCTCGCCGGTTTGCCTTCACCGCCGCTGCCATACGCAATGGAGGGCCGTCTGCACTTGCGCTGCACTCCGACTTCACCTCCAGTATCTTTGGCTTAGCGCTATGGCTTCCGAAAATGGCTCGTTTCGCCGGTGAGGTCAGGGGGAGCCCAGAGAGCGAGCGATTCACCACATCACGTGACTCCCCACAACAACTTTGAATAATTTTGTGTTATCTGCATGGTATCTGCCCCATGTTTTAAAACTTTTTGAAAGAGTAAACAATAGATCTGTGTTTACCTGTTCCACTTCACTCAGGATTTTGTAGACCCCTATCATATATACACACAGCCTTTTCTCCAAGCTGAAGAGCCTTAACCTTTTCAGCCTTTCCTTTAATATTTTGGTCGTCCTTCTCTGTATCTTTTCTAATTCTACTATGTCTTTTTTGAGTTGAGGAGACCAGAACTGCACCCAATACATGAGAAGGGATCAAGCTAAGCTTGAAGAATGGTCTAGAATTTGGCATCTGAGATTTAATGCTAAAATATGCAGGGTCATGCATTTGGGCTGCTAAAATCCAAAGGAGAGGTACAGCGTAGGGGGTGAGGTACTGCTGTCCACAAAAGAAGAGCAGGACCTAGGCGTGATTGTGTCTGACGATCTTAAAGTAGCTAAACAGGTAGAAAAGGTGACAGTGAAAGCTAGAAGGATGCTTGGGTGCATAGGGTGAAGAATGGCTAGCAAAAAAAAGGTGATAGTGCCTCTGTATAGGTCTTTGGTGCAACCTCATTTGTATTGTGTGCAATTCTGGAGACCGCACTTTCAAAAGGATATAAACAGGATGGAGTCGGTGCAGAGAGTGGCTACTAGAATGGTTAGTGGTCTTCATTATAAAGCATATGAGGACAGACTTAAGGATCTTAATATGTGTACCTTAGAGGAAAGGCAGGATAGAGGAGATATGATGGAAATGTTTAAATACCTCCATGGCATAAATACACAGGAAGAGAGCCTCTTTTGATTGAAATCAAGCTTTGCTATGAGGGGACATAGGATGAGAGTGAAAGGGGATAGACTAAGGAGTAATATGCAGAAATATTTCTTTATGGAAAGAGTGGTAGATGTGTTGAATATTCTCCCAGTAGAGGTGGTAGAGATGAGGACAATATCTGATTTCAAAAAAAGCATGGGACAAACATAGAGGAAAAAGAGGGGACTATTGTAGTGGTTGATATGGAAGGGCAGACTAGATAGGCTAGGTGGTCTTTTTCTGCCATCATGTTTCTATGTTTCTATTTATTCCCATTAAATTTTATCTGTCATTTGAATAACCATCCTCCCAGTCTCAAAAAATCATCTGGTAATTTAGCACTATCCACAAGCAGGGCTGGCACTACCACTATGTGTACTAGGCATCTTCTTGGGCAGCAGGCTTGGGAGGAGGAGGCAAGATGATGGGAAAGAGAGAGCAGAGTAAAGCCCACTGTCATTGGAGCAGACTAAGCAAAATAAGGTAATTGGATGTTAGATAATTATTTTTTTAAAGTACCTGACTGGTTGGGGCTGTGAGTAATCTTGGCTGAGCCAGGGTTCATGGATGCCGTGCTCCCAGGTGCTGCAGGTTGCTGGTGGAGGTGTTCTCAACCCAGTCCTCAACACACATTTAACCAATCAGGTTTTCAGGATAACCACAATGAATATGCATGAGAATAATTTGCATATTCTGACTCCATTGAATGCAAATCTTTTTCTTGTATATTAATTATGATTATCCTGAAAACCTGACTGGCTAGGTGTGCCCAAGGATTGGGTTGAGAACCCCTGTTCTGCACAAAAGCAGAAGTAAGGATGAGATTGAGAACTACAGGCTGATTACTCTGTGGTGAGTAAATTGAAATGGCGAGATCAGCAGGCACTTCCTCTCCCACAAGGCTTGAGCTCTTTTTTAAAGAGCCGGTCGCAGTGCAGGGAGGAATTGCTGAGCTAAACTCAGGGCTTTCAAATCCTGGGTGGCAAGGTACAATTTGCAGTCATCATGGCACCTACACCTGGAATTTGTCGAGACTTGCCTTATCCCCCTTCTCCACATCCACACTCAGCCACCCAGCTAGTCAATGGTGATCTAGCTATGATGAGATCCTCTGAACCCTGTGGCATTCGCACTTCTCCCCCCTTCACATAGTCTGTAGTGATGCCAAGCTGTGACTCTAAAGCTTGCGGTGATCTTATGTAAGCTTCCATGTCCTTATACTCTTTTTCCCATGCCCAGTACCCCCCTTGCTCAATCTGATCCCGGGAGAAATCAGACTCCCTTCCTGTAGTGAACTGACTCTCCCAAAGTCAATGAAGGGATATAGAGAGGGTAATTTTATAAAATCCCATGGAGTTAATAAGCATTAATACACATGCATTTATATAATGAAGTATGCACACAGTTTTCTTTATGAAATAGAGGTGTAAGTAGTCTAAAAGTGCCTGTCAAACTAGTCCTTAAAAATAGTAAATTATGCACATACTAGAAATTATACATATCTTTCTGTTGTTGTAGTTAAGTGCTGTCGAGTCGGAGTCGACTCATGGCGACCCTCTGGATAGCTATTCTAAATTGTGTTCGGTCTTGAGTCAGGCGGCTCATTGTTGACAGACTGGTACCCGTAGCTGCTGTTATTGTATCGATCCATCTCATTGCTGGCCTTCCTCTTTTGCGCTGACCTTCTATCTTGCCAAGCATGATGTCTTTCTCTAACGATCTCTCTCTTTGCATGATGTGTCCAAAGTATGAAAGTCAAAGTCTTGTCATCTGAGCTTCTAAAGAAAGCTTAGGTTTGATCTCCTCTAGTACCGACTGGTTTGTTCTTCGGGCAGTCCATGGTATACACAGTATTCGCCGCCAGCACCATAATTCAAAGGCATCAATTTTCTTCCTGTCTATCTTTTTCACTGTCCAGCTTTCACATCCATATGATGTTATTGAAAATACCATGGCTTGAACAAGTCAAATCTTTGTATGGAGAGAGACATCTCTGCTCTTGAGAATCTTATCTAGGTCTTTCATAGCCATTCTGCCAAGAGCAATGCATCATCTGATTCCTTGACTGCTTGTTGCTTCTTTATTGATAGTTGATCCAAGTAGGTTAAAGTTGTTCACAATTTCAATTTCTTCTCCTTCAACGATGAACCTGTTGATTATGCCAGTTATCATGATCTTTGTCTTCTTTACATTAAGGTGCAGGCCCTTTTTGAGACTATGTTCTTTGATTGTGAGAAGCAAATATTTCAGATCATCTTCACTTTCAGCCAGTAATGTGGTATCATCAGCATAGCGAAGGTTGTTGATGAGTCTTCCACCAATCTTCACACCTCTGTTGTCTTCATACAATTCTGTTTCTTTGATGATTTGTTCTGCATATAAATTAAACAGGTAGGGGGAAAGTATGCAGCCTTGTCTTACACCTTTGCTTATTTTTTTTTTATTTATACTTTATCATTTTAACAGACAATGAAGCATTTATCAAAACTTCATGGAAATTAAGACACTGGTTTAGAAATACAACATTGAATCTCATCAACATTGAAAAAATAAAGTAATAATTGAAATGCAAAAAACAATTTACCAGTGCTTCCTATAGCCCACTACAACTGGGATCCAAGGAACAATATACATGAAACCACACAACAAAAAAGGGAAAAAGAATGTGAGCTAAACGATCATACCTAACTCATATGCAGTGGTTCAGGGGACACCTCAGAAGGACGCCGAGCACTCAAAAAGCCCACTAACTGGGATGGCTCATAGAAAATATAAGATTGGTTATTTAACCTGACCATACATTTGCAGGGAAACTTTAAGAAGTATAAACCCCCCAACAACAAAACTCCAGGGCGTAATAACATAAATTCTTTCCTCCGTTTTTTAGTTTCCTTCGCTAAATCAGGAAAGACACGAATAGTCATCCCACAAAATTGCACAGTACGCTTCTTGAAAAACATTCGTAGGAACCAACCTCTATCTGAAGCTAATACAAACGTAACTATCAATGTTGATGGTATAGCACTCTCAGTTCCTGAGGATTCCAATATAGCAGAAATATTTAACACATCAAACTGACCCCCTACATCACTAGTTCCCTCAAAAGGCACTTTTTTCCCTAAGGGAAGGTAATAAACCTTAAGCATAGGAGGGTGAGACTCTACTGGTACCCCTAAAACTTCCAAAAGATATTTCTTAAATATTTCTTTAGCAGAAATAGAAGATAATCTGGGAAAATTCATACAAGGTAGATTACAATATCTAGAAGAATTTTCAAGCATTTCAATCCTTGCTTTCAAAGCCAACGTATCTTTCTGATACTGACACACACCATCTTCAGAGGAAGAAAGCTTCTGTTGTAATTCTGCTACCGAAGATTGTAAAGCAGTAACCTCCAGAGTATGCTGTTGGAGTAAGTTTGTATGAACCTGAACCTGGGCGCCTAAAGCCACCACCTGGGGAGCAAGAAGCTTTCCAAGCTTGACAATGGCAGACCAGATTGATTCCAAGGTAAAAACAGCAGGTCGTTCCAAAGAAAAGATCATTTGTGACTGCCCCAGGGGCTCCTCCGTTGAATGGCTGTCTATTCCTGGCTCCCCAGATACTACAGATTCCACTGAGCTGACCAATGGGGCGGATCCAGAAGACTCACTTCTCCATAGCACCGCCAATTCTCCAGGACCAGAATACTCTCCCGAATCGGAATGAGGCTCCTCCTCAGCCTGCGCCGGAATCCGACTCAATAGTGGATCTTTGGGAGGCCGCCACTGCACCGGCGGAGAGATCTCCGGCCCTGAATCACCAGTCGAGCCACCCGGCCCCGACCGTGAAACTATGGGGCTTTCCTCTGTTGGAACGGTAGACCACCGCAGTGGCGTAACAAAGGAATCTAATGGTCCAACCATAGAAGGGGGAAGGGTAGAAGAGGTTGCCGGGCTAGAGGAGGACTTCTTAGGCCCTTTCGCCTTCCTCTTACCCATCTATACCGAGGAAAAAAAAACGCCGCCGCCGCTGCTCATAGACAAAATGCCATCTTGGATCTTACACCTTTGCTTATTTTAAACCATTCTGTTTCTCCTTGTTCCGTTCGAACTGCTGCTTCTTGATCAATGTACAGATTGTGCAAGAGTATGATCAGGTGTTCTGGTATACCCATGCTTCTTAATGTGGCCCAGAGTTTCTCATGGTTTACATGGTCAAAAGCCTTGCTATAGTCGAAAAAGCACAAATAGATATCCTTTTGGTATTCTTTAGTCTTTTCAAGGATCCATCTCACATCCGCAATGATGTCTCTCGTTCCTTTCCCTTTCCTGAACCCTGCTTGCACTTTAGGTAGTTCTTGTTCCAGGTATGGTTGTAGTCTCTTTTGAATAATCTTCAGTAGAATCTTGCTGGCATGTGGGATCAGAGCGATTGTGCGATAATTTCCACAGTCAGTTGGATCACCTTTCTTTAGCATTGGTATAAACACAGATCTTTTCCAGTCTGTTGGCCATGATGTTGTCTTACCATACTTACAAGGCTCTGCCAAGAAATATGGAATAACTGCATCAGATTGCTGTAATACTTCTATATATATATCTTTCTGTAGCTCCCTTATTTATTTATATTCTCATATATACTGTGCTATTCTGCATCAGTGTGGTTTACATTGAACAAACTGAAATTACATTGAACATGGCATTATAACTTGGAGATAACTATTTTACAGGGAACATGGGCTATGGAGGGTTAAGTGGCTTGCCCAAGACCACAAGGAGCACCTGTGGGACTAGAAACCCAGTCCTTCCGGCCCAAGGCTGCTCTCCTCTATTGGGATTTGAACCCCTGACCTTCCGGCCTGCAGTACCTTGCCCCAACCACTAGGCCACTCCTCCTGTAATTTGTGAGGAAGCTCTCATTGGCTCCACCACAGTATGCACCTGAAACAGCATTGTCAGATAAATTATGCATAAGCAGTCATTGTGTTAACACAGTAACAAGAACTTTAAACCAAGTTCTAATCTCCATTGGGAGCCAATGAAGCTCTATCCATAAAGGTTTAACATGTGTAAACCAACGTTGTCCCATCAACAATCTTGCAGCAGTGTTTTTACCATTTTTGTACTCCCTCAATGATTACACAGATAATAAATGATAGTATAATAATCAAATAAGGGTAGGATCAATGCCTGAAAGACTACATGAAAATCCCCTTCTTCCAAGATAGTTCGTAATAGCTGCATGACTCCCATTTTATGTGGTACAGACCTAATAATTTGAGGGTACATAATTAGCTTGCTATCCACTATCACTGCAAGGTAATGGCCCTCTGATTTAAATGATAGAGATACGTCACCCAAGACTATTATTTGTGGAGGGGAGAATGGGAGATCCCAGGAGACCACCAAAGCCTCCGTTTTGGAGAAATTTCCTGCTAAGTCATATTGTGCAAAGATTTAATCACTTCAGAAGCGCAGACATTAATGGCTGAGGACTGCAGACATTGGACAATAGAGAAAGGGACACACAATATGATGTCATCAGCATAAAATTGATAATCAGCCTAGTGGGAATTAGTCATTGAGTAACAATCTCATTTCAAGATAACAGAGTTATGAACACATTCCATAGGCACATGTGAATCCTGAAGATAAAAATCACTGAATCACAAAACTTACTTGATCTATCTGGATAACAGGAATTTAACAGCTTTTCATCATCATGTAGAATATTTTATACAGATAACTTTTTATTAGTGTCAGTTATCTTATACATTTCCAGGACATATCTACAGATGAGCTCTTGTTTTATCAGATAATTGCTTGTAATTGAATCAGGTCACAGAGCTGAGTCTTGGCAGCCATATGTAACAGGGACACAGCAGGAGACAGGAGTAGAGTGCTTATACATAGTATCTTTTGAGATGGATCATGCAGGTGGACAATGTGGCCTGGGTGACTTGATGTATGAACTTTGTTGGTAGTTTGAAATGGGGGGGGGGATTTGAGGGCAAATTTTCTTTTGAAAAAGAGACTCGTGCAGGTTATGCTGTGGTAAACTGGACAAGGAGCATGATGACATCTCGTTGGGGGGGGGGGGGGTTGTGTGGTCTAGTGAGGAGGTTAATTTTGAGGACCCAGTTTATTGAAGCACAATTTGTCTTATAGAAGACAGGATGCATTGTTGTTATTTTACCATGCCTATGCTGGTTTCTTGTGGGCACATCATGCCTCCAAAATGGCATGGATTAGCTAGGCTGCCTGAGATGGAAAACTCAGGTTTGCAGTGTTGGCAGCAGCTGGCTTCCAATGGGGTGGGTCTGAACTTTCCAGCAAGCGTAGTCCAGCCTCAGCCTTCAGTA
This sequence comes from Ichthyophis bannanicus, assembly GCA_033557465.1. Taxonomy (NCBI): domain Eukaryota; kingdom Metazoa; phylum Chordata; class Amphibia; order Gymnophiona; family Ichthyophiidae; genus Ichthyophis; species Ichthyophis bannanicus. The sequence goes on along the minus strand of CM066031.1, from coordinate 509,585,102 downwards.
GTGCCAGGTACTCTGGGGAGTGATGGCAGTGAGGCTTTTGCCTTGCATGGATAGGGGGAAGGCAAAAGCAAAGTCATTCCAGTTAATGGGATCCTGCTCACGTTCACACAGCAGGCTTAGTGCAGACAATGCTGGCAGTATGCCGGGGGTTCTTACATGGTCTTTTTGGGAGGAATGGCTCTATGCTAAGTGGGAGAGCAACGGAAGGCTGGCTTTTGTGGTTGAGGTTGGTAGTGAAGTGGAGTTGGGGGCAATCCTGATTTTGGAGGTATGTCTATGCTTCTGTAGCCCACCCCCAGGCCAGTCCCATCCATGGTAAGTTTTCAGCCTTTAGCTCTCTCACAGCCTTCCGATGTTCACATGGGTGCTTCATCCCAGGGTTTTCTTTTAGCTCTGGACACTTTGCAACTTCAACCATCCACTGTCGAACCCTTCCTAGGGTTGGTAGTCATCCTTATCTGGGAGCGAGTGGCCCACGCCATGAATAGGTGGTGCTCCTCGGGCTGAGAAATAGATTATGATGTTATTTGCCTAGAAGACAATTGTGTGCCTTTCAGGGTAGTTTTTTAGAAGTTTGTTTATTTTTTTATTTATTTTATTTTAAAAGTTTATGTCTTACCAATGCAGCATTCTGAGGTAAAATCCACCATATATAACTCACAATAAACAAATGTTAACAGACAAAATAACATTGTTTGTTTGTTTTTTTACTAATGGGAACTAGATGGAAGCATATGTTCTGGTACATGCTAAAGGCACACTGGGACACATGTTGCCAGCTAGAGTCGGGCTATGACAGCATTGGACAAATCCTGCACTAACTGTGCCACCTGTGTTAGGGTCGTGAGTGGGCAAGTTGGGGGCAGAGAGTGGGCATGGTGTGCTCAGCACAGGTTCACATAACTCCATCTTAATAGGAGGAGTTAAGTGCACATGTGCTAATGCGGTCCCTGTTAGGAGAACGTGTTCCATGTTAACTGCTGGGGAAATGCTTTCTACACCCACAACAGTTAACACAGTGGTGATGCACCTAATGTGTCATAGTTTTGGCGCTTTTGGCACGTTAGGTGCAGCACCCATTAATAAAAGAACACTTAAAATTACAGTACCAAACCTAGCAGAAGTGCTTTCAAAAGGAATTAGTGCAATCCATCAATTTGAGTGACATGGGCAGCTTATTCCTTTCAGATGGACCAGCTATTGAAAGTATTCTATTCCTATATTCGCAATGGAGATACATCCATACACTGTGTACCCACTGATCTTAATACCGGAGAATATTTATAGACACACAGCACATACATAGAAACATAGATGCTTGTTTATAAAGCCATGGTAGCGGCTTCCGCCCGATATCGGAGCCGCAACCCCATTTAATTCAATGGGGCCACGGCTCCGATATCGGGCGAAAGCTGCTACCGCGGCTTTGTAAACAAGCCCAATAGAAACATGATGGCAGAAAAAGACCACATGACCTATCTAGTCTGCCCTTCCATATCACCCACTATAAGAGTCCCTTTTTTCCTTTAGAGAGCCTCTGTGTTTGTCCCATGCTTTTTTGAATTCAGATACTGTCCTCATCTCTACCACCTCCGCTGGAAGACTATTCCACACATCTACCACTCCTAAAGCCTTGTGTATCAAAGTAAATAATGTACACTGTATTTTCCATGCCACAGGAAGTCAATGGGTTACATAAAACTGAAGAAATGTGGTCTACATAAAGGATATGAGCTGCTGAATTCTGAAGTTTTTGTAATGGGGCCATCTCGGCCCAGATAAAGAGAGCTACAATAATTAATTTTTGTTAATACCAATGTCTGCAGTACAGTCCTGAAATCATCAATTGACAAAAACGTCCATAATTTACTTAACATCCATAACTTCATTAATTTGAGGAGTTATCAATAGCAACGAGTTCAGTACAACACCCAGAGAAGTAACCTTAGAAACTGTAGAGATTATGGAAGACACAATCTTCAAAGTGCATGTTTGTCAAAAGGAGTGCAGTGTATGACCAATCATAACAAGTTTTATTCATGTTCATTTCCAGACATTTATGCTTATTTGATTTGATTAACCACCACTATCCAGCACATCAGAGTGGTGTACAGTAAAGCATAGAAAGTGGAAAGAAAAAGGAACTCCATAAATGCAGACAGGAAAGGAAGTTCATTCATTTAGGGGCAAGACAGGGAAGGAAGGGAGTTGTAGTGGGTCAGGGATGGAAAGGGTCAAAGGGTGGGAGGTCAAGTGCTTTCTAGAAAAGGAGTGTTTTGAGGAGTGATTTAAACCTGGAAAGAGATGGCTCAAGGCGGAAGGCAAGGGGTAGGGCATTCCAAAGTGAGGTGCCATGGCAGTAAAAGGCAGAGCGGTGGGTTTCTCCAGCTGGGCATGAGAGACAGGAGGCAAGTAAAGGCGGTTTGCATGGATTGAATGTAATACGCAGTGCAGGGAGTGTAGGTGGATGATATCATGAAGGTAGAAGGGGTGCTGGTGTGAAGGACCTTGTGAACCATAATGAGAAGCTTGAACTGAATACACAGGTACACTAAAAAAAATTTTTTTAAACTGCCTCTAATGTTTCGATTGATTTTTACGTTTTTTGGTGCGCTGAATCCAAATCTGGTAACCAATTTGCTCCATCATGTACAGATTTTTTGCTACATTGGGTTAGCAGTTTGATGTGAACGTTTCAGATTGAGTGAGATCGAGATAAAAGTTTCTTGGATGAATTCTTTATACTAATTGTTTAGTAGTTATTCAAATAAGAATAAAGAAAATTGTAACAAGGCAGCACATAAGAATAGAGTAATGTCAACAAAACACACTGTGATGGTAGCAAAATTGTCTGCACTTAAAACAGCCACATACATGTGCACAAACATTGAGCATATAAGAGCGAGGTTAGACACAAAGCAAAGCAAAGAAATGTGCAAAAAATGTTGTACAGGTATGTATGTAAGAATAGAAAACGCAAACCGCACCATTGCAATACATGAAGACAAACACCCGATGGTGTGAAAATAAAATTCTAATAAATGAGATCCGACACTGTGGTAATAACTAGCAAATTTTTATTTCAAAGTTTAGTAAAAACACGATATTTGTCAACACAGTTTAGATTTTAAAGTCATTCTTGGGTCAATCAATCTCCTGGTGGGCCCGTTTCTTCTTCCCCAGAATGCTTCTCTTGGTGCGCTGCTTGGCGTATTTTTCATCTGGGGTTTCCCGCAGCAGCAACCAGCAGAAATCAGCCATCATAGTGGTGTTCCATCTTCCTTGGTACCTTCTCTCTGCGTCCTTGATGTCCTGGTGAAACCTTTCACCTTGTTCTTCACTGTACGCCCCCAAGCTTTCGGGAAAGTAGTTCACATGGGAGTGCAAGAAATGGACTTTCAGGCTCATGTTACAGCCTTGTTCTTTGAAGGCATTGAGCATCCTGGCAACAATATCCTTATAGTTCTCATCCCGCCTGTTCCCCAAGAATTTGAGAACAACATCCTTGAAGGAATCCCAGGCTTCTTTTTCCTTCTCAGACATCGTTTCAGCGAATGCTCCATCTGAAATGAGTTTCCTTATATCAGGGCCAACAAACACTCCTTCCTTTAGCTTTGCTTCAGAAAGTCGGGGGAACTTTGAGCAAAGGTACCGAAAGCACTCACCATCTTTTGGAAGGGACTTGATGAATTGCTTAATGAGACCCAACTTAATGTGGAGAAGTGGTAATAGAATTTTATCACGAGGTACCAAGCTCTCATGAAGAACATTTTTCTCACCGGGTCTCAAATACTCCCGAATTGGCCAGTCTTTTTTCCCCCAGTGTAGGTCGCGGGCCCAGCTATCCCCCAAGCAAAGGAAGCAGGGATATTTGGTGAAACCGGATTGCTGCCCTAATAGCATGGATAGAATTTTAAAGTCTCCACAAATCATCCACTTATGCTCATCATAACGAATCTTCTGAAGAATCAGGGCCAAATTCTCGTATTTTTCTTGGAGAATAACAGAGTGAGCAATAGGAACTGAAGCGAATGTGTTGCCATTATGAAGAAGAACACCTTTTATGCTGTCTTTTGACGAATCAATGAACAGCCGCCATTCAGCAGGATCATACTTGAGTTTAAACTTTTCCATCACTCCGTATATATCGTTGCAAAATACCAAATCTTCCTCTTTGCTGAAATACTTCAAAAATTGTGTCTCGCGGTTGCGGTACCAATAAAAAGTTGTTCCTGGTGACAATAGATTTTTCTGTTTAAGCCGAGAACCTAGCAGTTGGGCAGCATCTTTTGGGAGTCCTAAATCCCGGACTAAATCATTCAATTCAGCTTGAGAGAAAAGTTCAGGTTTCGGATCTGGTTCAGTTTCAAACTCGGAAGTACTGGACTCATCGGGAAAAGCCATCTGATGAGTCTCATCATGATCAGAACCGTCCACACAAATATGATCCAAAGATTTTGGTGGTTCAGGCACAGGTACTTCGTTGCTATGAGGCATAGGCCTAATTGCTGAGGGAAGGTTGGGGTAACTTATTACGTTCTTATTTTTTAAGTTGTATCCCTTCACAATGCAAGAGCAAAAATAGCAGTCACTGCTGTGGTCTCTTTGTTCATGCCACATCATAGGTATTCCGAAACGAAATGCTTGTTTTTTACCTTTCATCCATAAGCGTAGATCTTCCTCACATGTCTTGCACACTTTGTGAGGAGCCCACGATTTGTCTTGATCGCCTAACTTCAAACCGAAATAGGCGAAATATACTTTTTTAATAAATGCAGAAATGTTCCTCTGCCGCTTTTTCACGGTATATTCCCCACAAATAAAACAAAAACTGTCCGGAGAGTTGACGCAACCTCTGGCTCTGTGAGCCATCACAAATACACAGCACTGCAAACTACAACTGTAGTGAACCACTTCGGAATAAAGCTGGATTACGACTGAGCAAACAAAAGGTAATAATGAACTTGCAAGAAACTGAAATTTGACAGGAACGTTCATGTCGCAACCACCGTGTTTGAGCGAGCGAACGAGGCGAGGCAAACAGGAAAGAACATGCGCCAGCGCGAGTACTGGATTTAGCCCCCCGCCTCCCAATTGTCCTGTTAATGTATAAAATGAATACAAAACACTCTAAAATATCATGAGGGAGTGTTTCTAGTTAGTTAACCATTACAACCTCTATTTTGGGCCAAGAAAATAAACTGCAGTCGGCTAAAAAGAAATTATGTGAACATTCCTTATATGGGTAAGAAATCTAATTTTGCAAGAAAAAGTGACATGATGGAACATTTTGGCTATTTTTCCTGGATTCAGCACCCCAAAATCTATAGGAATCAGTTGCAAAACTGGAGGCAGTTTTTGGTAGTGTACCTGTGATATGTTAGTGGATTGGGAGCCAATGATAGTGTATGAGCAAAGGGGTGACGTGGTTGAAACGTGAGGCTTGTGCAAAGATCCTGATGGCGGTATTCTGTAAGAGTTGTAGACACTGCAGTTGGTAGGAAGGAAGACTGGCAAGAAAGAGATTACAGTATTTTAGGTGAGACATTACAAGGGTAAGAAGTAAAGTGGTCAGGGATGGAATGAAGAGAAAATGACAGACAACACAAATTTGATGGAGGGAATAAAAGGAGAAATGAATCAAGCCAGAGAGGTGTTCATGAAAGAACGGGGAGGAATAAATAACAACACCATAGCAGCAGAGTGTAGGAATGAGGGGGATTGGAGCAGCACAGAAGAGAGGTGAAAGAGAGGTACAATGGTCACCACCAGTGAGCCAGATGGTGGAGATTTTCATGGGGTTCAGGTGGAGGTAGTTAGTGGCCATCCAGTTGGAGATCTTAGCAAGGCAGGAATTAAGCAGAGAAAAATCCAGTGAGAGGGGATTGGTGTGGAGGAGAAGAATAATGTTGTCTGTGTAGTAATATGCCGATATCCTGGACTGTTGCACCAGAAGAGTGAGGAGGATCAGGAAGATATTGAAAAGTGGAGGAGTAAGAACTGAGCCCTGGGGTGCATCACAGGGGAGCAGGGTAATGAGAAATGAGGAGGAACCTAATGTAACAGACAAGGACCGGTGAGAAAGAAAAGAATGGAACCAATGCAGAACTGTGCCACTGAGACCAAAATCATGAAGATGAAGGAGAAGGGTGACGTGATTGACAAGGTCAAATGCAGAGGAAAGATCAAGGGAAACAGCAAGGGATATATTACCATTATCATATGAAGTGTGACCCTCATTGAGAAGGGATAGAAGGACTGTTTCAGTACTGTGGCTGGGACAGAAGCCAGATTGATGGGAATGCAGTGAGTGAGTGGAATCCAGATGTGTGGTGAGCTGGGCAAAGACAACTTTCTTGAGAATTTTGGAAGGGAAAGGGAGATTAGAAACAGGATGATAGTGAGCGGAGGTGGAGTGGTTAAGGGAGGATTTCTTCAGAATAGGTCAGACTAGTGCTTTCTTCTAGGAGCATGGGAAAATGCCTGAAGAGGGGCTGTTATTTAGCATGGAGAGAATGGGTGGTAAAAGGGCAAGCAAGGGCGAAGTTAGCTAGGAGGAGAGTATGGGGTTGTAGGGACAGGTAGTCTTACAGGAGTAAGCAAGAAGTTTGAGGAGTTCTGCAACTGAAAGCATCTGAAACGAAGACCAGACATGAGATAAGGAAGGAGAGGGAGAGAGGGTCAGAGGGTCAGAGGTAGGGGGAGCCAGAGGCAGAGGGGAAGGACAATCTGGAAAAGTAGCACGAAGGGAAGCAATTGTATTAAGAACTGGGCCAGCAAGTCAGGTGAAGGGACTTTGGAGGCAGATGGGAGAGAGGAATTAGTTTTGGAGAATTCAGCAAGGACAGAGTGGAGACACAGGGGATGATTGGTCAAAGAAGAGATAAGGTTAGAGTAGAAAGATTTCTTCACAGAGTTGGTCAATGAGCAGTAGAGATGAGCCTTTCTCAGGCACAGGTGGGAAGATGGAGTGCAATGCTGTCTCCAGTCCCTTTCAGTGTGATGGAAATAGGTTTGATGTAGACAAAGATCAGAGTAGTACCGATGATGTTTGGATGAGGAAGAAGGCTTTGGCTGGAGGGAGGGCAACCTGACCGAGAGCAGTAGAGAGGGAGGAGTGCCAGATCTGAAATTGCTCTTCTATGAGGAGAGAGGGAAAGTCTGCAGGTAGGAGGGCGACAAAAGGGAGGAAACACTCTAGAGCCTGGGGGGGGGGGGGGAGATACGGTGTGAGAGGGAAGGTGAAGGATGATGGGCATCAGAAGGTACGGGGAAGGATTCAACTTGCACTGTAAAGAGGATGCAGCTGTGATAAGACCAAGGAAGATCCAGAGTTGATATAGAATTGGGATAGAAAAAAGAGCTGGGAGAGGAGAAAATGTGATTGAGGATGTGGCCAGTAGCATGATTGGGAAGATGGTCATGCTGAGTAAGAGAGAGATTATGGAGGAGTGTGATGAAGATCTGGTCATGGGCCTTGATTGGGAGATCATTATGAAGTTTGAAGTCACCAAGAACAATAAGATTAGGGTATAGAAGAGTAGCTTCAAACCAGGTTAAAACTAATGAGTCACAGAGATGAGGGTGGAGGGTAGGGGTAGCATAGACAAGGAGGAAGTGAAGGGGAGGAGAGGACGACATGTAAAGGATAGTTTCAGGGTAGTGACAAGCAGAGGAGGAAACTTCCATGAGGGCCAGGGAAGAGCGAGAAAGAACTGCCACTCCGTCTCCGCTATGGCCCAGACAGGGCAGAGAGAGGGCAGAATAACTTACAGGAAGGCAGCGGTTGAGGATGGGGTCACCTCCATTCTTGTCTCAGTCAAGTCTCAGTCAGATAAAGAGCATCAAGTAGGTGGCTGAGGACAAGATTGAGAATAAAAGGGATCTTGGATCTGAGGGACTGGCAGTTGAGTAGAGCAAGGTATAGGAGAAGGCCAGAAAGGACAGCAGAGGCTGGAGGAACAGAAGCTAAGATGGGGCATTGAATGAGCTTGCTTATCATCCTAGAGCTGGAGGGGAAGAAGGTTCCTGTAGAGTAGTGGGTTTATGGTTTATTAAAAACTTGATATACTGCCCTTCATCACAAAGAGTGGTTCACAATAGTTACAATTTAAAATGAAAAGGAAAGGAACTCCAATTACAATGTAATAGAAAGTGACAGAGAAGGCAGGAAAGCATGAGGAAGGGCAGGGAAAGGGAGGTTTCAGAACCATGAATAGTTAATGGGTTAGGTCAAAGGCAAGTCTGAAGAGATGTATTTGCAGAGAAGATTTGAGCATGGGGTAAGAAAGAATTCCAAAGGTGAGGTCCCAGGAAATAGAAAATCATGTGTCTATTACTTTTGAACCGAGCCTGGGAGGGAGAGAGCAAGTGCAAATAGTGTCCGTGAATTGAATGTAGAACCTGAGGGGGGCATGTGGAATAAGAAGAGAGGACAGATATGCAGGAATACCAGAGTGAAAAATTTTATGTGTGTGAGAATCTTATAATGAATTCAGTGTGTAACAGGTAACCAGTGTGATTTAATAAGTAATGGGGAGACATGGTTGAATTTGGAAGCATGGTGGAAAAGGCAAACAGCTGTATTTTGGACAGATTATAATTGTTTAAGTTGATGTTGTGGCAGATTGGCATATATGACATCATGGTAATCCATACTGGAAATAACCAAGGTGAGAAACACAGTGAGAAGTGATGAGTTTAGAAGGTAAGAACTGATGGAACATACTTGGCGGAGGGTGTAGAAAGGACATTTCAACACCATGCTAATATGCTTATGGAATGAAAGAGATGTATCTAAAAGAACTCCAAGGTAGCGCAATGAAGAGACAATGGGTATGGGAAGGGTATCAAATGATGGGGAAACTGATGGAGTGAGGGAGAAACCTGTTAACCACAAGGCGTCTTGGAAGGGTTCAGTTTTAGACAATAAGCATGCAGACATGCTGCAACAAAGGAGAGGCAACTGTTGATGACTGTCAGGTCGGGGGAGATGGGGTCAGTGTGGAACATCAGCAGAATGTCATCTGCATAGTAATATGCAGAGACACCCTTCTGCTGGATGATAGTAGTGAGATGAGCTAGGAAAATATTTAAGAGGAGGGGTGTCAAGACAGATCTCTGCAGAACACCACAAGTGAGAGGTAGATGAGTGGATATAGAATCCTGGAGACAGAGTAGGAGTGCTCAGAGAGAAGAGTAGAACCAATGTAGAACCATGCCACAAAGACTGGCAAAGTGAAGACGTGAGAGAAGAAGGGAGTGGTTAACCGGGTCATAGGCACAAGAGAGATCCAGTGAGCCAGCAAGTGATATATTACCCCTGTCCAGAGAGTACTTAATCTTGTTAAGAACTGAAGGCCCAATATTCATCTGGGCAGGTCTAAGTTCCATAGCTGCTTAGCCTTTCCGCCCACCCCCAAACTAGCCACACTGGCCAGAAGCTGCCGAGCTAACTGCAGCATCGATATTGGATAATGCACAGCTAGCCTCGGTGCCTATAAGATAGGTGAGGTTTTTCTTCATCTATCTTATAGGTACAAAGCCCTAAATGTGCTGCTTCCAATATTGGAGCTGCACAGTTAGCAGTGGTCCCTGCCTTCGCTCTGCCCCAGAATGCCCCTGGCACGCCCTGATGCTAGCATCGTTGTGCCTAGGGAACTTAGTCGGGGATATTCAACGGCACTATCCATGTATTTGCTGTCAAATATCCGGTTAGCAGGCATTTACACAGTTAACTGGCTGTTAACAGTGTAAATGCCTTTTGAATATTGGGCCCTGAAAGAATAATGGTCTCAGTGCTGTGCCCAACCCGAAAGCCTAATTGCCTGGGGTGCAAATAGTTAGTCTTTTCGAGATGATTGAACATCCTACGGAATACTAATTCTTTTAAGAGTTTTGAAAGAAAGGGGAGGTTGGATACTGGATGGAAATGATTACGGATGGAAGGATCGAGATTGGGGGTTTTTAGAAGAGGCCGAACCACTGCAGTTTTCCAAAAGTGTGGGAAAATTCAGAGGTCAAACTATTGTTGAAGAGTGAGAGTACATAAGGGAGAAGTGCAAGAGCGGACTTAGTAACCCATGAAGAGAGAATGGGATCAGAGAAACAAGTGGTCTTAGATGATGCAGAGGCAATCTTGTTGAGAGCAGTCTGAATAATGGGGTTCAATGTGGACCAGATATGTGTCTGAGAGTGGGAAGGGAATGGGGAAATGCTGTCTTCCAAGAGAGTGCAGGAAAGAAGCTCTATTGCTGAAAATGATTGTTGCAGCTGAGTGACTTTAGTCTGAAAAATATCAGCTAGCTGATGAGCAGTAGGTGAGTTACTGGGAGGAACAGAATCAGGCCGTAAAAAGTGGGCTACCACAGAGAATAGTTTTTTAGGGTGGCTTTCAGCATTGGAAATCAGATTTATAAAATATTGTCTTTTGGCTGAAGTGATAGCAGATCTGTAATAGGAGTGCAGGTGCTGGAAAGTGGACAGAGTGGTCCGTGAAGGAGCTGGGCGCCAAATCAGCTCAGCCCTCCGGAACTGGTGTTGGAGGAAGGGAAGTCCAGAGGGATACCAAGGATTGCAATGATGAGAAGTTGGATATTTTACCTGAGACCGAGGTGTGATCCTATCCATTGCTGAGTAGAGGGTAGTGTCCCAGGTGAATGCTTGTGTTTCTGTGGGAAAGGAATCAAAGTCTTCAGGGAATATAGTGTCTGAGGGTAGAAAGGAGCGAAGTGTGGCTTCAGAGATGCAAAACTGTAATGGACGTGTTGGGTGGAATTAACTGGAGATGAAAAGCTGAAGGTGGCAGTGTGAGAGGTAGACTGTAACAGTTGAAATTGGACAATGAAGTGATCAGTCCAGGGTAGCAACAATGAAGGGGAGAGAGTCACCTGTAAAAGGGATGAGATAGGAGTGAGCACAAGATCTAGCATGTGCCCAGCCATGTGAGTTAGGCACAGGATGTGTTGCTGAAGTAAGAGATCAGAAATGAGTGAGAGAAAGTTATTATTGCGGGGTCTTGTAGGATTATCAATAAGTATGTTGAAATCAACCAAAATAAGGAGGTCAGGAACTGTGGTGGTAGTCTCAGTAAGAGTTGTCAACAGGGACTCCCAGAGGATAAGCAGCAGGGAGAGAGAGATGTATAGCAAAAGAAAAGTGAGACCATAAAGAGAAGGGATCCGTGCAAGCAAAGTCTCAGGGTAGTATAGTAGAGGGGATAAAATTTCTGAGACACCAACAGTGTCTTGATATAGGAGAGCGATACCCCCTCTGCAGCGGGAGGTGTAAGATATGGAGAGCACATTAAAATCTTGAGGGAGGCTCCTCACCCTTCCACACACCCTTTCCATGAGAAACAACAGGTTTAGCGAGTGTTCTAACAAGAGATTGTGAACTACGACTGTTTTGCAAGGACGGAACGGCAATTAAGTAGAGCACAGGAGAGGGGTAACAGAGAGAAATGTTGGGGGAGGGGTAAATGAAGCACAGGAAGAAGTGGAATTGCAGGGATTGAGAATCAGTGGTCTCCCTGAGAAAAGGTTATTAGGGAGGACAGTTGGGTGATTACCCCAGATGACAGGAATGGGAGATGTTATGAGTAGAACAAAGATGCCCAGTACCTGGAACAGATGAAAGGAGTTACCAACTGGAGACGGATCAAGGCCTGGTTGATAATGAACATCTGAAAGACACTGTGAAATGGTGCTGTAGACACCCCAAGGAGCCCTCTCAAGGAGCTGGATGGTTTTGAATCTGGCTATGGGGAAAATAAAAAGCAAGATTCAAATTAATCTAAGGCTCCTGAGTCCGCTCAGTTGAGCACTCTTGGCTCAAATCCTGCTCCTTTTCTGACTTACTCCACTTCAAATTTATGCTTACCTCCTTCCAGTTAACTTTAGCACTTGCCAGGTATAACTACTATGTCCATTTGACTAACTCAATTGCCACTGACCCCCCCCCCCCTGTCTCTTCTCTACTCTTACCTCTCTCCTTAAAGCACCTCCCCATACGACCCCTCCTCTTTCTGTCTAAACCCTAGCCGACTATTTCAATTGCAAAATCCACAAGATTATACTCCATTTCCCCACTAGCTTAGTTCATCCCCTCTTCCTCCTCCTCAAACTCTATTATCTTTTCATCCTCTTCTATGATCTCAGAAGAGGAAACCTCTCTTCTTTCCTCCTCTAAACCAACTACTTGCTCATCGCATCCTATCCCCACCCATCTCCTTAACTCCATACCCTCCTCTGTCATACCTACCAACTATATATTCTCAACCTCTTACTCACCACTGCTACTGTCTCTGCTGCCTTTGGATCCTATCCCCACCCATCTCCTTAACTCCATATCCTCCTCTGCCATACCTATCATCTTACATATTCTCAACCTCTCGCTAACCACTGCTACTGTCTCTGCTGTGGTCACGCCTCTCTTCAAGAAACATTCACTTGACCCTAATTGTCCTTTTAATTATCAACCCATCACCCTTCTTCCCTTCATTTCCAAACTTCTTGAATGTGCAGTCCTCCGCTGTTGTCTTGAATTTCTTTCCTCTGGAGCCCTACTAGATCATCTTCAATCTGCTTTCATCCTTTACACTCCACCGAGACAGCATTTGCCAAAGTCTGCAGTGATTTGTTCCTAGCTAAGTTCAAAGGTCTTTACTCAGTCCTCATTCTTCTAGACTTTTCTGCTGCTTTTGACACTGTTGACCAAAACCTTCCCCTTGATACTCTATCCTCACTTGGTTTTATGAGCTCTGTACTGTCGTGGTTCTCTCATTATCTCTCCCATCACTCTTTTAGTGTTTCTGTTGGTGGTTCCTCCTCTACTGCTATCCCACTCTCATTGGCGTATCTCAAGGTTCTGTCTTAGACCCTCTCCTCTTTTCTCTCTATACCCAGTCCCTTGGTGCTCTCATCTCCTCCCATGGATTTCAGTATCATTTTTATGCTGACGATTTTCAGATCTATCTTTCTTCTCTTGATATTTCTCGGACACTCCAGACCCACATCTCTGCCTACCCATCTGACATCACCACCTGGATGTCTCACTGTCATTTAAAATTAAACATGGCCAAAATGGAACTTCTTATTTTCCCCCTACACCTACCTCCCTCCTTCCTCCCCCTTCTTTATCTCTGTAGATAACACTCTTTTACTTCCTGTTTTCTCAGCCCATAATCTCGGGGTCATCTTTGACTCCTCCCTCTCCTTCTCACATATCCAACAATTAGCTAAAACCTCTCATTTCTTTCTCTATGACATTAACAAACTTTGCCCTGTCCTTTCTGAACACACTACTAAAACACTTATCTACCTCTAATCAAGACTATTGCAACCTCCTCCTTGCTGGTCTCCCTGTAAGTCATCTCTCTCCTCTTTAGTCTGTTCAGAACTCTGCTGGGCGGCTAATCTTTTGCCAGCCTCACTATACTCATATAACTTCTCTTCTCAAGTCACTTTATTGGCTCCCCTCCTGTTTCCATATTCAATTCAAACTTCTCCTTCTGATCTATAAATGCATTCATTCTGCTGCTGCTCCTCCATACCTCTCCTCTCTCCCTTTACCCCCCCCCCCCCATGAACTCCGCTCTTCCACTAGCCTACTCTTATCTATGCCCTTTTCTTCCACTGCAAACTCTAGACTTCAATCCTTTCTTCTTATGCCTGGAACAAACTTCACAAATCTGTATGTCAAGTGTCCTCTCTCCTCCTTTTCAAATCCATGTTAAAAGCTTACCTCTTTGGGGCTGCTTTTGGTATCAGATTCCTTGCTTTTCTTGTGTCTCCTTACCCTTCCCTCTTTCATCCTTATTCTTATCCTTATCCTTTGTCGTGTTTGTCTTGTCTATCTTAATTAGATTGTAACCTCTGATGAGCAGGGACCATCTTTATCTATGTCTGTACAGTGCTGTGTATGCTGTGTAGCACTATATAAATGATTAATAGTAGTAGTAGTAGTAGTAGTAGCAGCAGGACCTGCTCCTTTGGCGCGTACCTGTGGCATGGAACTCTGGTATTGTGTCTTTTAAAGGCAAGCTGGGAGTCACCTGTGTGGTCATGTGACCCAACATGCTGTGGTGGGCCCAGAAGCACTGAAATGGAGCGAATCAGTCTGCTGGGTGGGAATCCTGTGTGGTCACATGACCTGACGTGCCCTGTCGGGCCCAGAAGTGCTGAAACAGAGCAAGTCAGTCAACTGGATGGGGATTTTGTATGGTAACATGATCCGATGTACTGCATCAGGCCTGGAAGCACTGAAACGGACCAAGTCAGTCAAATGGACAGGGATTCTGTGGGTAAGCATAGGGTTTACAGAGTAAGGTTACAGTGGGTAACAGTACAATACAGACAATATAATGACATTCACAGAGGAGGAAGGCACCAGCCCCAGTGGACTGGAATGGCAGACTTGAGTGAAATACCAAAGATCAGCAGGCCCAGGAGCAAAAGGAGAGTCTGATGTGTCCAACAATGTCCAAAATGAGTGGCGAGAGCAGAGGAAAGGGGTGTAGGTGATGCTGGAGTCGCCCCAAGGAGCTCGCCCAAGGAGCAGGACCTACTCTTGAGCATGCTCCTTTGGCGCACGCTGCAGTGAACTGTGCTTTAAACAATTCTGTGGTCACCTGGGCAGCTGGTCACATGATCACAGCCGACTTTGCAGAGGGGTAGGTAATAGCGTGTTGCTTATGGAGAACCAGAGCTGAGCACGGTGCAACACCACAAAAGCACAAATCACGCTGAACACAAGAGAAACAGTCACAGGCGTGAGTAACAAGGAAAGACAGAGTCCTTTATTGAACCAACGGCCACCCGACACAGGCCGTGTTTCGTAACCTTCGTCAGGGGCTAGCCAGGCAAGAAAACTAAAAACATGAACATATTAAACATTAAAAATGATAAAGGAACAACAAGCCAAGATTATAACCATGCTATAAACACAAATATTAAAACAATAAATAAAGCTGTATTAAACAAATTTAAAACCATAAAAACATCAAGATTAACTAATAATATCATACATATACACAAATGACAAATGTAAAAAGGAGGGAACGATAGTGCTCGGGACCTGATAGAATTGTGCACAAATGGAATTAAAATACTAACCTCTGTTGTGATTCATAAACCAAGGGGTATGTTTACTAAACTGCGGTAACGGTACATAACGCGCGTTATGTAACGTTAACGATCGTTAGCATTACATAACACGCGTTAACCAACATTAACGATCGTAAAGCTCCGCGGCGCGATAAAACACCGCAGAAGGTGGAGAGAGGGCGGAGAGAAGGGGTCAGTGGGCGGAGAGTGGGTGGGGAGAGGCTCCCTTCACACGAACGCGCTGATCTGAAGAGCTGAATCCAAATGCGATTGAAAACCTGCCGTTAAATGCACATTACAGGGGAGAGAAACCATTTAAGTGTCAGCAATGTACAGCCCAGGCAGGGAAACTTAAAAAAGTGATAAGTGTGATACATGTGCACAGAACAAAAGGGCACATAAACACTGAAAATGACCCCAACAAACTGGAAAAAATCCATAACCAAGCTGGCCAATAGTGGTAGCAATGAGAAACATCAACCCCCCCCCCCCAAGTAAGCTCCATAGAAAAGATATAAATCGTGGAAAGGTCTATACTCCGTCCCCATACAAGGTGAATGAGCCCACAGTGAAATAGCGCTGCTCAGGGTTTTCCCCACCATCAGACAGGGTTCCTATGGCATGCACATGTCCCGCAACATCAGGGCAGGCATGTCAGAATGGCAACTGGACAGATGCCGGAGAAGGGGATACAGAGGGCCGTAGGTGGCACATGCTGTGGTGGAGCTGGGCCACAGTGCGGACTAGGGTGATGCCTAGGTGGCCCATACGAATGCTGAAACAGAAGATCAGCCAGAAAGCAACTGCTGAAGGGCCAACATGGGCACGATTGTATTTCCCACAGTGTCACAGGGGATAGTACCCAACAGCTACCCCCAAGGGCACGGAACATTGGCAGGCGGGGCTGGGGGGAGCGTGGACGTCTATGCAGGCATCCCTACCCCAGAACCCGCACCATAGGCAGCCGCCTACCTGCACACTGGATTTATTTATTTATTTATTTAACTGCATTTATATCCCGCTTTTCACCGGGTGGATGGCCTGAGACTGTGCACCACCAGCACCACCAGCATAAGGGCATGTCAGCATGGTGGCTGAGGGATACTGGTGGTGGAGGGGGCATTGGCAGCTGCCCAGAGCAGACCGTGGCCTAGCCCTGTATAGGTGGGTGCCGTGTACTGCAACAGACGGGCCCTGTCTGACGAACAGTCATGGTATCACCAAGGAATGTACTGACTCTGTGACAACAAGGTGATGCAGTGCACAAAACCAGTGTATTCAGAAGCAGAAGGTCACAGGTTCAAGTCCCAGCTGTGGTTCCTGCCAACCCCGTCCCCATATTTTACCCACTACTACAACGTGCTAATACAGACAGCACCTTTATTGCAGATGACGTAAACATGCCCAAGACACCTACATTTTACCCTACAGAGCACAGACATCATAAACATGCACATTACCTAGAGCAGAGTCACCCAAATGCAGTCCTGGAGGGCCAAACACCATTCCGGTTCCATGCTGCCTCTGATAAAGATGCCTGTGCTGCATTTCTATGCGCCACCCCATGGTATGCAGATGTATCTCATGCATATTCATGAGGGACAGCATGAAAACCCGAACAGTGTTTGGCACCGCAGGACTGGAGTTGGGAACCTCTGCCGTAAAGCAGCAGCCAACAGGGGCAGACACACCCGCACCCACAGGCCCCATTATCCAAAGCCTCCTGGAGAGGCAGGACTTTGGGCTCTGCGTGCATCTCCCAATACTAGCACTTGCATACCTTAGTAATGCCACCCTAAACCTGGGAATATGGTACACATCTATCAATAGGTTGCTATGATTACTGGCAGATAGCAATTCCTAGTTTAGGTACAATTTCCTGATTGAGCTGCATCATAGCAACCTTTCTGATGTCTGTGGAGTGTGCTACAGGTATTGTGTCTGACAGTGTTCACCAACCTGGGGAGTGACTCCTACAGTATTGCGTACCATAACCATGCCTGCACTGTGCCCAGGACTGGTGTGGTGGCCTGGGCTGCCCAGCACCTCTATAGTTGCACAATGCTGGCATAGGTGTGGGGAGTGTATGTCTGTCTGTCCAGTGTGTGGTGGCTGCCAACACCCTCCACAGCCCACACTGCTAGCACTGTTGCCAGTATTGGCCTGCCAATGTGCATAATGAGGAGCAAGGTACTGTGGTAATAGCCTGGATAGGGTGGCCTGGCCTGGATGCATCTGCACACGGCATAGGGCAATGGCTCGGACATTGTAGTGCCTGGCCACCACCTGCACGGACAGAGTGGCCATAGCATGTCCTGCTGGGAGGTCACTCTCACCCTGACTGAGCAGTGACCATGGCATGGCTAGGTTCCCCCATAGTGCTCATGTGATACTTATTTATCTGCTTGGTGTGTATGCTGATATCCCCGTTCTGGGTACATGCATCTTCTCCAGGACCATGCACTATGGACTAGCTGGCAGACTGTCTGCAGCTAGTATGTGTCTTGCTGGAACACCTTGCAGGGTGCAGCGGCTGGAGGCTTGCTGCTGGAGAATGTCAGGTAATGGTGGGGGGGAGCTGAGCATTTCCCGGCCTGCCGTCTGTCTGCTATTGCATTATGGATGTGAACCGCTCTGTCTGTTCCCCAATAGGACTGGGGTTGATGGTCCCCTCTACTGCTAGCATTGCAGAGAGGTAGACTGTGGATCTACTGGTGGGGTGATCCTGTTTACCACCCTGAGCCCTAGAGGGTGGGTTGTGTGGTGGTACATGATCTGCCTATGGGTCTATACACTGTCCACACACACACACACACACACCCCCTACAGCAGGTAACCATGGCACCAACACAGAATATGCACTATTCTGTGTGCATCATCGCCCATATGACCGAGACATACAGCAGGACACAGATGTATCCTAGGTGTGCCTAACGGAACTACCTATCACACACCGCTGGGGACCTGCAGCATGGCGTATTCCAGCCATGAAAGGTGCTGTGGACCTGGTGCTGGGTGCCCCACCTCAACCTCAGGGTGGGCACAGTACCCGCACAGTGTGACTGTCTGTGGCTACTCAGTGGCAGTGCCACACACAGTCTGTTCCCCCTACCAGGCCGAGGTGCTGTGGGTGTGCATACCCAATCTTGTGCCCATCTCTCAACTGCTGATTTGCATGTGCAGTGCATCATGGGTACGGGTGGGTTAACCCTATCCTGGTAACCACAGCAGACAGTTTGTGTGGTCATGTGCAGTCCTTCTGCAGCCAGCCAGGGCTTTGTTCACAGCCTTATAAGGTGTCCTATAGGGGACATTATAGGGTGCCTTGGGGGTCAGTACACTTTATAATGTGCCCTATGGAGTGCGTTATGGGGTGCCTTATGCGGCACCTTAGGTTATGCCACCGTGAGGGTGTGTTTGCTGGCAGCACTAATTAAAATACATGTCAAATGCCTCAACAATCACTACTTAAATGTAAAGGGTGCTGCCTCAGCCAGCCTTATACATTAGGCCCACTGGGGAATTGAACCCATGACCACTGAACCAGCAGTCAGTGTTGTAACCATTGTGCTACAGCTCTGTTGCTGTGCTTGTATGCCTGCACGCCTTCTTAAGATTAACGCGCGGTAACGTGCCCTGTAGCGCTCATTTATTTATGGCGCCTGGTAATGTGCGTTATCGGTAACGATATACCGCCCATGTCCTTATTTGGGATTTCTGTCTCTACCACGGCTCCTAACGCGAATCGCACTAACGCAGTTTAGTAAACATACCCCCAAGTGTCACTTCACACTGTTTGTGCAAACATTTAGATTATATGCTAATGCTAAAAAACATAAGAAATATTGATAAAAATGTAATAAAATAAATGAAACCATACATCAAAATATTGTACACAAAATTAAATCAAATTCACAGTCAAAGGATGCAGAGAGAGGAGGGTAAAGGACAGGAACGCAAACAAAATTGCCAATGCATCTAGCAGAGTCACAAAACTATTGTAAAACAAGGGGAGAAAAATTAATTAAATGAAGGCAATTAGGAGTGAGTCATGGAGACATTAAAAAGTACGAACATAAAAATGGGTAAGCAATTTGTTCAATGGGTTATGCAGTTATGGCCAATACATGTAAATGAATATCAGTACACTGACCCAGCTGAGAAACCGCACCAAAGGCAAGGAATGACGATACCATCCAAACGCTGTAATACCAATGCTATATCATATTAAAAAATATATACAATAAATAAATAAATAATAGAATAATGAACAGTTACAAATATAAAATAACTAACGCTAAGGGTCTTTCTACTTTTTTTTTTTAGTAAATAACCTATGTTTACTGTCAACGCCCTCTAGTTTTAGAGGGGCCTCGCCTCTAGTTTTAGAGGGGCGTGGTTATTGGAGGAACCTTCTCCTATCAGCCTTAGCAACCTATTTCCTTGTGGTGTCTTCTGGGAAATGTAGTACTGCTAAGATGTGTTTGTGCTTCAGGTAGAAAGTTGTAGTTAAGGCCACCGAGGTAAGGCATATAACAGAAAATTTATTTCGCACAAAAAGATTCAAAGTACCAAATACAGGATTATGTCTGTAGGATTTGGTCAAGGTACAGCAGATGGTTGGCAAAGGAAACAAAAGAACCCCAAAATAGCTGTTTAAAGTCTTCTTACTTTCAGAAGCACAGCCTTTGATAGCAAGGCTGCCACCTTCCTTTTTGTCCTTGCTAATTACAGCATAAAGTCCAAACAAGGTTAATCTTCTGTGGCAGTTTGGCTTCTATCAGCCTCAATTCCTTCTAGGCTGCATTTCAGGTACAACTGAACTCAAAACAAGAAGTAAACATTCAGACTGCCATCAAAAACTCTCAACAGGCTTTTCACATAACAGAGGAGCAAAGAAAAACTCTTCTAGCAGGTAAATTGGCTTCTTGCCTTTTCACAGTTCAAACCACAGGTGGATAACAAGCATGAATCACAGCTTCCTGCTTATCCTTATACTTCAGTAAACTTCCCTTTTAAAACATGGGGAATTTACCACCACACTGCCTGTTTCTCATGGTTACCTTTTCAAGGAGGATAATTCTTTCAGGGCTGGCTTTTCCTCAAGACTTCATGTCTAAAGCTTGGCACAGAGAGCAATCCATAAGAATGTCTTCTTCCCCCAACTCTGCTACTGGCTCTCCCAGCTGCATGGGTTCTGGCTCACCCACCCGGTCAGAGTGCTTAGGTGTAGCTGTGGCTTTCTCACCCTGCACTCCTAAAAGGAGACCCTTTACTAGGGTGAATTCTTTACGTTTCTCACCTCCCCCATACTCAGGATAGATGACCTTGCCACATTACCCATTCTATTCTATTCATTAATTCAAAGACCTCTATCATATCTTCCCTCAGCCGTCTCTTTTCCAAGTTAAAGAACCCTAACCCTAACCTTTTAAGCCTTTCCTCATAAGGGTATCCTTCTATCCCCTTTACCATTTTGGTGGCTCTTCTCTTTACCTTTTCTAATAATACTATAACCTTTTTAAGATATGGCAACAAAAATTTTACACAATATTCAAGATGCAGTTGCACCATGGAGCAATACAGAGGCATTATAATATCCTTGGTTTTATTTGAATCCTTTCCTTATGATTCTTAGCATTCCATTTGCTTTCTTGGCTGCAGCTGCATACTGGGCAGAAGGTGTCAACGTATTTTATTTATTTTTTATTTATTTAGCAAGCATTTGTATACCGCTCCTTCCAGCGATCAGAAGCGGGGAAGATTACATGGATAAAGCTGTCGAATCAAGACAGAATAATTTTGATTTGTACATAAAGATTCGAAAGGTTAGCATGTCACGCAGAAAATTATCTACATCTAAGCTAAGGGAATAATAATTTACATATGTACATTTATACATTACAGGTTTCTGGGGAGCTGTGGGGGAGTTGCCCCTCATGCGAATTTAGTACAGGTTGAAATGACTTTGAAATAGGTGGGTTTTTAGTTTCTTTCTAAAGTCGGCTAGATCAATGCTGGCTCATAGGTCGGGTGGGAGTTGGTTCCATAGTGTCGGTGCTGTGTATGAGAAAACCCGGTTACTAGTGATTTTTTTGACTGATCTGATATCTGTTGGAGTGTGGAGGGTGTTGGAATTGATGGTTCTCCTGTTTCTGTTGGATGGTTGCAATCTGATTAGGGTGTCGAGGAAGGATTGTGCTGTGGATGAGTTTGAAGGTGGTCGTCAGTATTTTGTATTTTGTGCGGGCTGCTATGGGGAGCCAGTGTAGCTCAATTAGTACTGGTGTAATGTGTTCAGTAAGAATTTTCTTCATGATGATCCTGGCAGCTACATTTTGTGCCATTTGAAGGATGTTCAGGGTTTTCTTAGGAAGTCCTTGAAGAATGGCGTTGCAATAGTTGAAATGTGGCATGAGTGCTTGAGCAACGGATCTGAAGTCGTGGGGGTCAATAATATTCCGTATGGGTTGTAGAGCTCTCAGTTTGTAGAAGACTGCCCTGTTGGTTTTGCGCAGGTGAGTTTCCATTTTTAGGTCGCAGTCAAATGTAACTCCTAGATATTTTATTTCTTTCTTTGTTTGATAAGTGTTGTTGCACAGGGTTATTGATGTAGGTGGGTCAAAATTTGCTTTCCTTGAGATATACATCACCTCAGTTTTGTGGTTGATTGTCATGCTGCTTTGTTGTAACCAGTTTTGCATCTCGCCAAGACATGTTTCGAGTGAGCTGTAGTCCGGGTTGTCAGTGTCAAGTTGTGGTGTACAGCATAATATCATTGGCATAAATGTGGTAGTTGATTTTATGCTGTGTAAATATTTTGCATAGTGGTTGCATATATACGTTGAAAAGGAGTGCTGAGAGTGCAGAGCCTTGTGGTATACCTTGTGTTTGAGAGAATGCTTCTGCTTTTTCACCGTTATCCACGATGACTCCTAATCCTTTTCCTGTGTAGTGGTTCCTAATGTGGTACTTTGCATTGTGTAACCATAGTTTGGTTTGTTCTTTCCTAGGTGCATAACTTTGCACGTGTCCACATTAAATCTCATCTGCCATTTGGATGTCCATTCTTCCAATTTATCAAGGTCCTCTTGCAATTTTTCACAATCCTCTTGTGTGTTAATAACTTTGAATAATTTTATGTCATCTTCAAATTTGATTATCTCACTCGTTATTCCCATTTCCAGGTCATTTATGAATATGTTAAAAAGCAGTGGGCCCAGCACAGATCCTTGGGGTACTCCACCATTCACCTTTCTCCATTGAGAAAATTGGCCATTTAGCCCTAATGTCTGCTTTCTATCTTTTAACCATTTCCTAATCCACAATAGTGCACTGCCTCCTATACCCATGACTTTTTATGTCAATTTTCTTTTATTATGCATACTCCTTATGCAATAACATTGTCACTGTATCATATCATAATATACATAGTAAACTATTCATCAATAACAAATACATAGGGGTATGTTTACTAAACTGCGGTAACGTTACATAACGCGCGTTATGTAATGTTAACAATCGTTAAGTAACGTTAACGCGCGTTATGAGACGTTTACAATCGTTAACATCTCATAACGCGCGTTAACGTTACTTAACAATCGTAGACGTTCCGCGGCGCGGTAAAACACCGCAGAAGGTGGAGAGAGGGCGGAGAGAAGGGGTCAATGGGTGGAGTGTGGGCAGGGAGAGGCTCCATTCACACTAACGCGCTGATCTGAAGAGCTGAATCCTAACGCGATTGAAAACCTGCCGTTAGATGCACATTTGAAGGGGAGAGAAACCATTTAAGTGTCAGCAATGTACAGCATAGGCAGGGAAACCTACAAAAAGTGATAAGTGTGATACATGTGCACAGAACAAAAGGGCACATAAACATTGAAAATGACCTCAACAAACTGGAAAAAAAACATAACCAAGCTGGCAAATAGTGATATTAATGGGAAACATCAACCCCCCCCCCCCCCGAGAAAGCTCCAAAAAAAAGATATTAATCGTGGAAGGGTCTATGCTCCGTCCCCATACAAGGTGAATGAGCCCACAGTGAAATAGCGCTGATCACGGTTTCCCCTTGTTATTGGACAGGTTTTCTATGGCGTGCACATGTTCCACAACAGCAGGGTGGGCATGTTGTAACGGGCAACTGGACAGATGCTGGAAAAGGGGATACAGAGGGCCACAGGCGGCACATGCTGTGGTGCAGCTAGGCCACAGTGTGGACTAGGGTGATGCCTAGGTGGCCCATACGAATGCTGAAACAGCACAGCAGCCAGACAGCAACTGCTGAAGGCCCAATATGGGCATGACTGTGTTTCCCACAGTGTCACAGGGGATAGTACCCAGCAGCTACCCCCAAGGGCACTGAACATTGGCAGGCGGTGCTGGGGGGAAGCGTGGACCCCTACCCAGAACCCGCACCATAGGCAGCCGCCTACTTGCACACTGGATGGCCTGAGACTGCGCTCCACCAGCACCACCAGCAGAAGGGCATGTCAGCATGGTGTCAGAGGGATACTGGTGGTGGAGGGGGCAGTGGAAGCTGCCCAGAGCAGACCGTGGCTTAGCCCTGTGTAGGTGGGTGCCATGCACTGCAACAGACAGGCCCTGTCTGACAAACAGTCATGGTATCACCAGGGAATGCACTGCCTCTGTGACCACACGGTGGTGCAGTGCACAAAATCAGTGTATTCAGTAGCAGAAGGTCACAGGTTCAAGTCCCAGCTGTGGTTCCTGCCAACCCAGTCCCCATGTTTTACCCACTACTAAAACGTGCTAATACAGACAGAACCTTTATTGCAGATGATGTAAACATGGCCAAAACACCTATATTTTACCCTACAGAGCACAGACACCATAAACATGCGCATTACCTAGAGCAGAGTCTCCCAAATGCAGACCTGGAGGGCGAAACACCATCCAGGTTCCATACTGCCTCTAATAAAGATGCCTGTGCTGCATTTCGATGAGCCTCCCCCATGGTATGCAGATGTATCTCATGCATATTCATGAGGGACAGCATGAAAACCTGAACAGTGTTTGGCCCACCAGGACTGGAGTTGGGAACCTCTGCCCTAAAGCAGTGGCCAACAGGGGCAGACACACCCGCACCCGCAGGCTCCATTATCCAATGCCTCCTGGAGCGGCAGGATGTTGGGCCCTGCGTGCATCTCCCAATACTAGCACTTGCATACCTTGGCAATGCCACCCTAAACCTGGGAATACGGTAAACATCAATCAAACGGTTGCTATGATTACTGGCAGATAGCAATTCCAAAGTTAAGCACAATTTGCTGATTGAGCTGCATCATAGCAACCTTTCTGATGTCTGTGGAGTGTGCTACAGGTCTTGTGTCTGACAGTGTTTACCACCCTGCAGAGTGACCCCAACAGAATTGCGTACCATAGCCATGCCTGCACTGTGCCCAGGACTGGTGCGGTGGCCAGGGCTGCCAAACACCTCTATAGTTGCACAATGCTGGCATAGGTGTGGGGAGTGTGTGTCTGTCTATCCAGTGTGTGGTGGCTACAAACACCCTCCACAGCCCATACTGCTAGCACGGTTGCCAGTATTGGCCTGCCAATGTGCATAATGAGGAGCAAGGTACTGTGGGAATAGCCAGGATAGGATGGCCTGGCCTGGATCCATCTGTACATAGCATAGGGCAATTGCTCGGACATTCTAGTGGCTGTCCACCACCTGCACGGACAGGGTGGCCACAGCATGTCCTGCTGGGAGGTCACTCTCACCCTGACTGAGCAGTGACCACAACATGGCTAGGTTCCCCCATAGTGCTATATAGTGTTTTTCTCATGTGATATTTATGGGTTCTTTTTGGGGGCCCAATCATTGACTTATCTGCTTGGTGTATATGCTGACATCCCAGTTCTGGGTACACGCATTTCTTCCAGGAACATGCATTATGGACTAGCTTGCAGACTGTCTGCAGCTAGTATGTGTCTTGCTGGAATACCTTGCAGGGTGCAGCGGCTGGAGGCTTGCTGCTGGAGAATGTCAGATAGTAGTGTGGGGCAGCTGTACATTTCCAAGCCTACTGTCTGTCTGCTATTGCTTTATGGATGTGTGTAGCTCTGCATTGCCTGCGCTGTAGGGTATCTGTTCCCCAGCAGGACTGGGGTGATGGTCCCTTCTACTGCCACCATTGCGGGGGGGGGGGGGGGTAGAATGTGGATCTGTTAGTGGGAGATCCTGTTCCCCCACCCTGAGCCACAGAGGGTAGGGTGGGTTGGGTGGTGGTATGTAATCTGCCTGTGGGGCCAAACACCCCCCTTCACTTAAATCATGTTACCATGGCACCCACACAGGGTATGCACTTTTCTGGGTGCATCATAGTCCACAAGGGCTAGATGTGAAATACAGATGGACACAGGCATATCCTAGGAGTGTTTGCAAGGACTGCCTATCACACATTGGCACTGATGGGGACCTGCAGCATAGCCTATCTCAGCAAAGCCAGGTGCTGCGAAAATGGTGCTGGGCACCCCACCTCACCCTCAGGGTGAGCACAGGACCCGCACACTGTGACGGTCTGTAGCTACTCTGTGCCACTAACACACACCGTCGGCACCCCCTACCAGGCTGAGGTGCTGTGGGGTGCATACCCCATCTTGTGATCATCTGCAGACTGCTGATTTGCATGTGCAGTGCATCATGGGTACGGGTGGGTTGACCCTATCCTGGTAACCACAGCAGAATGTTTGTGTGGTGCCTTGCAGTCCTCCTGTAGCCAGCCATGGGTTTGTAAGCAGCTGTAGCCCACTGGTTACTTCACTGCCCATAGAGCCAACGGTCATGGGTTCAAAACCCACAGTGCAGGTTCATTGATAGGGCTGTCTTAGGCATTGTCTATTTTTATTGTATATTAGTGCTGCCAGCAGAAACACCCTCAGAGTACTGTCACCTTAGGGTGCCTCATAAGGCGCCTTATACGGTGCCCTATGAAGCACTTTATAAGGTGCCTTATACGGTGCCCTATAAAGTGCCTTATAAGGTGTCCTATAGGGGGCATTATAGGGTGCCTTGGCAGATAGCGCACTTTATAATGTGCCCTATGGAGTGCCTTCTAGGGTGCCTTATGCGGCACCTTAGGTTACGCCACTGTGAAGGTGTGTTTGCTGGCAGCACTAATTAAAGTAAAACTAAAATTCCTCACAACCCAATACTTAAACATAATGCCTCAGACAGCCTTATTCATTAGGCACTCTGGGGAGTCAAATCCATGACCCCTGTATCATCAGTCAGTGTAGTAACCATTGTGCTACAGCTCTGTTTGTGTGTTTGCATGTCTGCACACCTTCTTAAGATTAACGGGCGGTAACGTGCCACGGCTCCCTCTTACGCTCGTTAATTTATGGTGCCTTGTAACGTGCATTATCGGTAATGATGTACCGCCCATGTCCTTATTTGGGTATTTCTGCCTCTACCGCGGATCCTAACGTGAATGGCATTACCGCAGTTTAGTAAACATACCCCATAGTCATTCCTCTTGCCTATATAATTTATTTTATCCCTCCTTCCCCTTTCAATATTTCCCCCTCCTCCTCTCCCTTCACCCTCCCCCTTCCCCCCCCTATTCCCCCCTTACCTACCCTACGGTGTGCCTCTACCCTCCTCCCCTACCCCATACCCACTCTCCCGGCTTGTGTTGACTCTTACACTCCGCACAGGGGTCCATTCACTTCTTCTATTCAGCTATACCTCAGCTACCATCCCACTGTCCAACTGTTTGCTCCGTCTCCCCCCCCAAACCTCCCTTCTTCCCCACTCTATTCCTTCCCTCCACCCCTCCGTCCTACCCCCCCCACCCCTCTTCCATATCCCGATTGCTAGTGGTCCATGTACTCCTTATATCATTTATAATCGGATCGCTACCTCAATGTATTGAGTATCCTGCTCCTCTCCCACGCAGAGAGGGTCTGTACAAAGGGTCCCCATTCTATCAGGAATCTTTCCCCCAATTTGTCATCCCCTCATATTCCAACCTTCTCTACCAACATTAAATCATATATTTCCTGTCTCCAATCAGCCAACCAGGGTCCACTCCTCGATAACCATCCCTTAAGAATAAGATGCCGCACAACCAACATCACACGTTGCATCCACTGGGTATATTTCCTTAGTATTTTCCCTTCAGTATCCTTCAACCCTAACACTGCCGACTGAGGCTCTGCTCCTATATCCACCGCAAACAGCATCCCTAGAAAGCCATACACTTCCATCCAAAATTGAGATATACGAGGGCATCTCCACCACATATGTCCCAAAGTGGCCACCTCCTCCGCACATCTAGGACATCCCGCCGAGGCGGCTGCCCCTGCTCTGTAAGCTCTATTGGGGGCAAAGTGACTCCTTCTGATAATCTGATACTGTATATCCCTCCATTTACTATAGCCACTCATTTGCGGTATCTGCGCCAACGCCTCTGCTATGTGCTCACTCGTAATCTGTACTTGCAAATCCCCTCTCCATTGCCCCACCAAAGCCGTCTCTTCCAAAGGAGCCTCCAAGGCTACATATTCCTTCTGTAGCAACGATATACTTGCCTGCTGTGGCATTCCTGTGTACATTAGCGCTTCTAATTTTGAGCATATTTATGTATTTATTTATTTATTTATTTAACAAACATTTTTATACCGCATCCTCCCAAGAATCGGATGCAGTTTACAAAGAACAAGTGATGCAAGGCAAATCTCTCCTTGTAAATCTTCAGTCCATATGCTACCAACATAACTTCGAGCTTGCAGATATCTCAATTGATCCACTTCCTGCAACCCATATCGCACCTTCAGCTCTCCAAACGGAAGCATCCTACCTTCCCCATCCACTACCTGTGGGAGACGAAAGTATCCCTTTCGTCTCCCACCTCTTAAATGCCACCCTCTCCACTCCTGGTCGAAACTCGCCATTCCCATATAATGGGAGCATCGGCATGGCATGCAGATTCCCATTACACCTCCTGCACACTATTCCCCAGACTTGTCGCAAAACTTTAAACCCAACATATTGGTCAATAAGTTTGGTTAACATCTGTTTTTTGGAGTGTAACACACATCACAATGCCATTGGATGCGCTATTTCTGCCTCAACTGGTAGCGGCATATAGTCCTCCGTCTCACTCAGCCAATCTCTCAAATTACATAGCTGTCAGGCTATGTTATAGCGATAAATATCTGGCACACCCATACCCCCCTCTCCCACGACTGTTGTAATAACCTTATCCTGATCCTTGGCTTCCTACCTTGCCATAGAAATTGAGTAAGTATCCTCTCCAGCGCTTTTACTTCTTTACGCAACAGCAAAATACAACCACTTTGGAAAAATCACCATCTTGTACACCGCTATCCGTCCACCCAACGACAGAGGAAGATCCCTCCATCTCTCCAACCTAGTGCGGGTCTCCTCTAGCAATCTCTGTATGTTCAACCTATGACTCTTCCCCGTTTTCGCCGTCAATCTAACCCCTAAGTATTTTATTTCATTCATACTCCATTTCAATGGAAACTCTCCCTTCCAGCTTCCCGGGAGTCCTTTATCCAAGGGCATTGCCTCTGACTTTTCTAAGTTGAGTTTCAGGCCAGAAAGCCTTCCAAACTCAGCAAACGTATCCAACAGGGTTGGTAAAGTCTCCTGAGGCCTCCCCACATACACCAGCACATCGTCAGCAAAAGCTGATACTCGGAAGTCTGACATTCCAATCCTCGCTCCCACCAGCCAGGGGTGTGTCCGTATATGCTCCAGTAATGGCTCCAATGTCAAAACATAGAGGAGAGGCGATAACGGGCACTCCTGTCTAGTACCCCTCCTTATTGAAAAAACATTTGTCAATGAATCATTCACTAGAATTTATCCCTGTGGGTTTTTAATTTCGCCAAGAGTCTCTCATGAGGGACCTTGTCAAAGGCTTTCTGAAAATCCAGATGCACTATTTCAACCAGCTCACTTTTGTCTGTTTATTCACAGCTTCAAAAAAACATAACGAATAAGTGAGACAAGACCTTCCTTGGTTAAATTCATGTTGGCTTTCTCCCATTAAACCATGACTATCTACATGTTTAGTAATTTTTTTCTTTATAAATGGTTGGATGTAAATTGTTCAGGCTTTTATGGCTGAGATGGGGTGCATTTATCAGCTGTTGGGCAGGAGTTAGTTAATAAATGATCTTTAGGAGGCTGTGGAGGTGGTGTTTCATCAGTATGCGCATTGGTCACAGCTTTAGTAGGGGGAGCACAGGGTCACACTTTATCTGCCTTGTGCCTGCGGCAGCTATCAAAACCAGTCTGCTTATTCATGCTCCTTGAGTTATTGTGGCTCTTCTCGGCTTCTAAGCCAAATCTCAGCAGCTGTAAGTAACAGGGGCACAACTGGGACAGGACTGGATCTTGCAGGTAGACATTAAGATTCGGTTTACTTGATATATGAACTTTGTTGGCAGTTGGAAAAGGGGGGGGGATTTGAGACAAGTTTTTTTCGAAAAACGGACTAATGCAGGTTGTGCTGGTGGTGATGATTTGTCAGGGAGCATGATGATTTGTGATTGGGGGGTGTGGTCTAATGAGCAGGGTTAATTTTGAGAGTTCATTTATTGGAGCAGTATTTTTTTCCTGTGGAATTTGGTGGGGGTGCATTGGTCTTGTTTCCTTTTCATCCCTCCATTTTGTGTACATTGAAATGTTAACTTGTGTTTGTTGTAATGCGTTGTCGCAGCTGGGGATGGGGGAGCCAGTCTGTGTACTCTTTTGGTTTGGCTTGAATTATTGAGGCTGCCATTAGGTGGTAGCAGCTCAGAGGAGATATGGAAACATGGTCATCTCATCTTCTGGGGTTTTAAACCTAGTGTTCAGAGTCCTCAGTTATTAAAAGTCACAAATGATTGTGGTCAGTAGGAGTTGCTTGGAATAGGCAATCCACCTAGCTGCTAATATGGTGAGTTGACATTGTCTATTGGGGGATGAGGTGCTAGGACTCTTCCTTTCATCATACCTTGGAATTGGCTCAGATAGACTTTAATCTTTCACATTTAATGGCTAATAAAGCTGCAACAAACTGTTTTCTTCCAAATACTGTGTGATGAGTTTCCTTGTCGGACGATTGTGGTGTGGGGGGTGTGGGGGGCGTGGGGAGCAGTGGGTTGCGGAGTTGGGGTGTGGGGCTCGGTACAGGATGGTCTGTACCCATACTTGGTACCCTGTTATATGCATTCCTGATAGGGAAGATAGCATCCAAGACAATATTTTTGTCTGTGATCTCTTCTCAAAATGAGAGAAAAATAGAAATGTGAAAAAATAGTAAATGTAAGAGCTCATGTATGAGACAGGAAATAGAAGGGAAATTAAAGGTTGGAGGTTTATAGAGAGTAAAAGGCAAGGTTGCATATAGAGGCAGCTAGCATTAGAGAGTGAAAAAAGCCAATTAATGGATGGAAGGTTATAAAGCCAAGTTTTGAAACAAAAGGGTGATAGGTTGAGGCTGGTAAGAAAAGGATTAGTAGAGAGAGGTGATAATAGCAAGCAGCTGGAAAAGGAAGATGATAAATAACTAAATGGAAACAATAAGAATAAGAGAACAGAGAAAAATAGAGAGAACTGGCAGAATTGGGAAAGTCGAGACACATGAATAAAAAGTAAGGAAGAAATGAAAAATGATGGTAGAAGTTTATCATAGATATCATAGCGCAGAAAAAGACGGTAAGCTTCCAATAGTCTGTTGGATAAAAGGTGTTCGGATTCTAAGAGGGTGAATTTGAGATGGGGAGACTTTTGGAACAATCACTGTTTTATCTGCTTTGCAGCAGAGTGCCATATTATTGCCAATTCTATTCAAGTGGTTGGTGGCAAGCTGTAAATCTTTTTATGTTTGTGTCCGTTTTCAGAGTTTGTTTTCAGTGAAAGCCAAGACACGTGTACAAACAAAATGAAAACTGGTTTGTAAATTGCTAAATTAAGTAGATTTATTTTTTGTTGTCTCTTTCCTGCTGCTAATGTTTTTGTTTTTCAATTTATTTCACAAATTATATTAGCCTTTTTAGACCTAGAGACCTAAGGGCTAGAGCATACTTTGATTTAATGCAGGCACCAAGCTGAAAAAATTAGAACTGGTTCCCGGATTCAAACACAAACATTGCATATGAAAGAAACATCTGATTACTGTCAATCTAATTGGCATTTTGCTGAATATGCATTCCTTACATGTTTTCACAGTCTTGCTTTCATAAGAAAGCTCCTGGTTGTTTCCAAAAAGACGAGGTATACTGCGTTACCATGCTAGTTACCATTTTGCATTCAACTTCATGGACTGTGAGAAAAAGTTCAGCAGCATTGCTGGCTTCTTGGTTTCCTTGCAAGATATGACCAGAAGTAGATTGCCAGGCACATCCAAGTTCAGGCACGATTCACAAATGTAGATATGCCCATTATGGACATCTAGAGGACATCTACCTAGACGTCCATGGAATGACATTTGAAAATGGGGATGTCTAATAACCTAATGTTTAGAGCAGTGAGCCAGGACCAGGGAAGCCAAGATTCAAATCCCACTGCTACTTCTTGTGACCCTGGGCAAGTCACTTAACCCTCCATCTTCTCTACGCTCTCTGGTGTTTTAAGGCCAAAATAAGCACTTCCCTTATTCCTATTTGTTCCACGTTGCAGGTCTAAATTTGGATGTCCCTGATGTTTCTGAGATCAAGGGGGGGGGGGGTCTAAGTCCATTGCAACACCCCAGACACATTTCTGCCACACCCTCTGTCTACTTTGACGTCCCCACACTTGAAATGCCTTTAAAATAAATTTATAAAATGGCTCTGGGGACATCTCCGTGATCTGGACATCCGCGTGCACTTTTTCAGTTGCCCAGATTAAGACCAAGGCTTTTAAAATGACCCTCATAGTAACACAGTAACATAGTATATGATGACAGATAAAGAACAGTATGGTCTATCTAGTCTGCTCAGTAAAGTGGCTAGAATAGTTGTACCTGCCACTCCATACAGGTCACCCCCCTCTATGCCTTTGATTAGGTTGTACCCGCCCCTCCGTGCAGGTCATCTCCTCTAATTTGTTACAATATAGAAGATGTTTAAGTTTGTTTTGATTCTATTCTCTTGCTATATGGGGTTTGTATAGTACATATAGTATAGCATTGTTTTATAATATTGTTTTAACTAAATCAGTATAGGGCAGCAGAATATCTTTTTGGTTGGCGGGCCAAACAAACCAATCTACAGCCAATACCCTCACTCTCTAATTGCTGTTGCTATGGATGGAGTAAATGACTGTGCTTAGATTTTTCAAGAATGTGTATAAATTATTGCATTTTATAATTTGCATGTATGATCTGCCCAAACTCCATCCCTATATACACTCACAGTGAAAATGCATACGATTTACCCAACACACATACTTTCAGAATAGTAACCACCATGAAATGCATGTGTCAATGCCCATTTACACACTTACATTACTAAAATATATATAGGTATGTTTGGGGCTTAATTTTAGTGGAGTCACCAAGTATGCATGTAGGTTATGAAATGCGCACCTTCGCATGTATTTCACCTCTCTGTACATTTACCTTTGCTCTTGAACAGGTGTAAATGCCTGTGGCTGCTTTTTGGTTGCAATTTTGTCAACTTTTGTGCAGCTGTTTTTTTTCCTCATGGCTTGCTTGCTTTTGCTGGGGGTGATATCTTGAACATATCAGCTTGCATGTACTACCCCCATCCTCTAGTTTAAAAGACTAGTAATATATTTTCTGAATTTCTCACTTAGGGTCTCTTTTTCCAAAACCTGATAGGTGGTTAATGGGCATTTTAACATTCAGCTACAGCCACCAGGAACATTAATGCCCGATAGTGCCTGCTTTTGCATGATAAAAGCACTTTAATCAGCAAATGCAGGATGAGGTATGGAATGGGCGGAGAGTGGATGTAGAGAGCACATTTCTGAAGGCATACCTGAGATGTACTTATTTATTTATTTAATTAACCAGTTTTGTATACCACATTATCCTCCAATCAAAGTGGTTGACAATACAGTGGGTCTACATTGAACGGGGGGGGGGGGGGGAAGGGGCGACAAGATGTCTTTAGTCAATTGGTTCTTAGTTCTTCTCTATGCATGTCAGTGGGGCGTAGGTACTCTATGTTACATGTGCAAAGTGTTCTGTGAACAGGAGGGTTTTGAGGGATTTGCGGACGTCCTTGATGTCGTTTAGGGCTCTAAGTTCATCCAGGAGGGAGTTCCAAAGAGCTGTCACAGAGAAAGAGATAGCTCTGTTGGAGGTAGTTTGTTTTGTCTTCTGGTATCCCGTGGGTGTGTGGAGTCTCTTGTTGCCGTTAACTCATCTAGGTCTGCTGGTTGTTTCTCTGATCAATGTGTTGTGTAGCACATTTGCTGAGCATTGATGAATGATTTTGAAAATGTTTAGAGTTATTTTGAATCTTGCCCGTGCTATTATAGGTAATCAATGCAGTTGCTGCAGTACAGGTGTGATGTGTTTGTGTTTGGCTGTGCCCGTGATGATGCGTGCTGCAGTGTTTTGCACCATTTGAAGTGGGTGGGTAGATTGCTTGGGAAATCCTTGATATAAAGAGTTTCCATCGTCCAGTATAAGGGTGATTACCGCATGACACATGGTGCGGAAGTTGTCCTGATTGTGAATTGGTCGAAGCCTCCTGATGATCTTTAAACGGTGGTATACCTTCGCTGCGGTTTTGTTTATATGTGATTGTAAGTTCAGATTCTTGTCTAGGATGATGCCTAGGTATTTCACCTCATCCCTTGTAGATATTGTTTTGTTTAGGACATTGATGGCTTGAGGTGGGTTGAAGGTGGGGTTCCTGGATATGAACAATGCCTCTGTTTTGTCAAAGTTAATTTTCAGGTTATTGTCAGCAAGCCAGTTGCTTATGTCATAAGAACATAAGAACATAAGATATGCCATACTGGGTCAGACCAAGGTCCATCAAGCCCAGTATCCTGTTTCCAACAGTGGACAATCTAAGTCATACATACCTAGCAGTTTCCCCAAAAGACACAGGTTCTGCAATGCTTGTACTAGGTCAATCATTGATATCCTGGGTCCCTTCTTAATAATGATTTATGAACCTTTCCTCCAGGAACTTGTCCAAACCTTTTTTTAAACCCAGCTACACTAACAGCCTTTACTACATCCTCCGGTAACAAATTCCAGAGTTTGATTACACGTTGAGTGAAAAAATATTTTCTTTTATTAGTCTTAAATAGTTTACCCTGTAGCTTCATTGCATGTCCCCTAGTCTTCCTATATTCTGATAATGTAAACAGTCGATCTACGTTTACTCGTTCCACTCCGTTCATTAATTTACAGACTTCTATCATATCTCCCCTCAGCCGTCTCTTTTCCAGGTTAAAGAGCCCTAACCTTTTTAGCCTTTCTTCATAGGAGTATCCTTCCATCCCCTTTACCATTTTGGTGGCTCTTCTCTGAACCTTTTCTAATGACTCTATATCCTTTTTAAGATACGGCAACCAGAATTGCACACAATATTCAAGGTGCGGTCTCACCATTGAACGGTATAGAGGCATTATAATATCTTTTGTTTTATTTTCCATTCCTTTCCTTATGATACCTAGCATTCTATTTGCTCTCTTGGCTGCCGCTGCACACTGGGCCGAGAGTTTTAATATGTTATCCACAATGACGCCTAAATCTTTTTCCTGGGTGGTGGTTCCTAATGTGGAACCTTGCATCGTGTAACCATAGTTTGGGTTGTTCTTCCCTAGGTGCATAACTTTGCACTTGTCCACATTAAATTTCATCTGCCATTTTGATGCCCACTCTTCCAATTTATCAAGATCCTCTTGCAATTTTCCACAATACTCTTGGGTTTTAACAACTTTAAATAGTTTTGTGTCATCTGCAAATTTGATAACCTCACTCGTTATTCCACTTTCCAGGTCATTTATGAATATGTCAAAAAGCAGCGGACCCAGCACAGATCCCTGGGGTACACCACTATTCACCTTTCTCCATTGGGAAAATTGGCCATTTAACCCAACCCTCTGCTTTCTATCTTTTAACCAGTTCCTGATCCACAGTAGTACACTGCCTCCTATCCCATGACTCTTTAGTTTTGCCAAAAGTCTCTGATGAGGGACCTTGTCAAAGGCTTTCTGAAAGTCCAGAAACACTATATCAACTGACACACCTTTGTCCACCTGTTTATTCACACTTTCAAAAAAACATAACAGAATAGTAAGACAAGATCTTCGTTGT
This sequence comes from Ichthyophis bannanicus, assembly GCA_033557465.1. Taxonomy (NCBI): domain Eukaryota; kingdom Metazoa; phylum Chordata; class Amphibia; order Gymnophiona; family Ichthyophiidae; genus Ichthyophis; species Ichthyophis bannanicus. The sequence goes on along the minus strand of CM066031.1, from coordinate 509,549,725 downwards.
CTAAAGCCATGTTGGCTGTCTCCCATTAGGCCATGACTATCTACATGCTGAGTAATTTTATTCTTTATGATGGTTTCTACCATTTTTCCTGGTACTGACGTGAGGCTCACCGGTCTGTAGTTTCCCGGATCACCCCTCGAACCCTTTTTAAAAATTGGTGTTACATTGGCGATCCGCCAATCTTCAGGTATTAGAGATGATTTTAATGATAGTTCACAGATTACTAATAGCAGGTCTGCAATCTCATATTTCAGTTCTTTCAACACCCTTGGATTTATACCATCCGGCCCAGGTGATTTGCTACTCTTCAGTTTATCTAATAGTTGTAATACATCTTCCCGATATATCGATATTTCCTTCAATTCTTCCGCACCTTTAAATACCACTTCAGTCATGGGTAACATCCCTACATCTTCCTCAGTAAAGACCGAAGCAAAGAATTCATTCAGTCTCTCCGCAATCGCCTTGTCGCCTCTTAGTGCCCCTTTAACTCCTCTATCATCTAATGGTCCAACTGACTCTCTCACAGGGTTTTTGCTACGAATGTACTTGAAAAAAATCTTTATTTTGCATTTTTGCTTCTGCAGCAAGCTTCTTCTCAAATTCTTTCTTTGCCTTCTTTATCAATGCCTTGCATTTGACCTGCCAGTGCTTGTGTTGTTTCCAGGTTTCATCGTTTGGCTCTTTTTTCCATTTCCTGAAAGATGCTTTCTTGGCAACAACAGCCTCTCTGACCTCACCTTTAAACCATGCTGGCAGTTTTTTGGACTTCCTTCCACTTTTCTTAAAGCGTGGAATACAGCTGGTCTGAGCTTCCAAGATAGTATTTTTCAACAACAACCAAGCTTGATATAAATCTTTAACCTTTGCAACTGCTCCTTTTAGTTTTTTCTTAACTATTTTCCGCATTTTATCATAGTCTCCCTTTCGAAAGTTAAAAGGTAGTACTGTGGATTTCCTTACTATCCCTCCTCCACTAATTAAATCAAAGGCGATCATGCTATGATCACTATTGCCAAGTGGCCCCAACACCCTTATCTCTTGCACAAGATCTGGTGTTCGACTAAGGACTAGGTCTAATATGGCTTCCCCTCTCGTCAGTTCATGGACCAGCTGCTCCAAGAAGCAGTCATTTATTTCATCTAGGAACTTTATCTCCCTAGCATGTACTTCCGTGACACTGACCCAATCGATACCGGGGTAATTGAAATCGCCCATTATTATTACCGCACTGTAACTTTTGTTAGCTTCCTTGATTTCTTTGAGCATTTCATCATCCATTTGTTCATTCTGGCCAGGCAGTCGATAGTACACCTCCACCGCCATCGCCTTCCCCTTTTTACATGGAATTTCAATCCATAGAGATTCTACAGCAAATTTTGTTTCCTGCAAAACTTTAATCCTTTCTGACTCAATGCCCTCTCTAACATAGAGCGCAACCCCTCAACCAATTTGATCAGCTCTGTCATTACGATATAGTTTGTACCCAGGTATCACAGTGTCCCACTGGTTGTCCTCCTTTCACCATATCTCTGATATTCCAATCACATCTAACCTCTCATTTAGTGCTATATATTCTAACTCTCCCATCTTATTTTTTAGACTTCTAGCATTTGCATACAAGCATTTTAGAGACTGTATTTTGTTCATATTAATTTGGCTATTAGTAGACATGGGTAATTTGGGATCTTTAAGCTCTGTCTGCTCCATACTCGAGGGCATTTGGGCTACTTTAATCTTTTTTGGAACCTCTCTGCTTTTGGTAGTATCCTTCAAGGATACATTCTTCCGAACCATCTGCACTTGGGCGACTGTCGGCTTTCCCTTATTATCTAGTTTAAAAGCTGCTCTATCTCCTTTTTAAAGGTTAATGCCAGCAGCCTGGTTCCATCCCGGTTAAAGTGAAGCCCATCCCTTCAGAAGAGCCCCTTCTTTCCCCAGAATGTACCCCAGTTCCTAACAAATCCAAACCCCTCATCTCTGCACCATTGTCTCATCCACGCATTGAGACTCCGGAGCTCTGCCTGCCTTTTGGGTCCTGCACGTGGAACGGGAAGCATTTCGGAGAACGCTACCCTGGAAGTTCTGGATTTCAACTTCCTACCTAAAAGCCTAAATTTAGCCTCCAGAACCTCCCTACCACATTTTCCTATGTCATTGGTACCGACATGTACCAAGACAGCAGACTCCTCCCCAGCACTATCTAAGACCTTATCTAGGTGGCGCGTGAGGTCCGCTACCTTCGCACCAGGCAGGCATGTTACCAGGCGATCCTCACGTACACCAGCCACCCAGCTATCTACATGCCTAATGATCGAATCACCAACTAAAACGGCTGACCTAACCCTTCCCTCATGGGCACATGGCCCTGGAGAAACTTCCTCGGTGTGAGAGGGTTTTACATCACCTGGAGGACAGGTCCTAGTTACAGGATTACTTCCTGCCACACCAGGTTGATGCTCTCCTGTCACGTGACCTCTCTCCTCCATGGCAATAGGGATGCTGCCAGACTGGAGGTGGGACTTCAGGACTATATCCCTGTAGGTCTCATCTATGTATCTCTCTGTCTGTTTTCCAAGTCTGCTACTCTAGCCTCTAGAGAACAGACTCGTTCCGTGAGAGCAAAGAGCTCCTTGCACCTAGTGCACATGTAAAACCTCTCACCAACTGGGACAAAATCATACATGTGACACTGGGTCATATGGATCGTATCGGGTGCCAGTGTGTCTATTGAGGTATACACCATGATGTCATCAGCATATAGGTGATAATGTAGTCCGTGGCATTGGATAATGTTACAAATGGGTTGGATGTATATACTGAATAGGATGGATGATAGTGCTGATCCTTGGGGTATCGATCCTTGGGGTATCCCCTGGGTGATGGTGAACTGTGTTGATTTCATTTGGTCACATTTGACTTGCTGTGTTCTATTGCTCAGGTATGAGGTGAACCATTTTATAGTGTTGTTGCACAGCCTGATCTCCCACAGGTGGTTTGGCATTATGGAGTGGGACACCGTGTCGAAAGCTGCTGAGATGTCTATGAAAACTAGCATGAATCCATTTCTCATGCTGTCTAATCCTTTCAGAAGGTTGTAAAAGAGGGATGTAAGCAGAGTCTCCACGTTGTGCTACGGATTAAAGCCAGGTTGATGTGGGTCCAACGGGGCATGTAGATCAATGTGGTCCTGCAGTTGTCTCTGTACTGCTTTTCGATGATCTTTGATATAAATGGAAGGCTTGAGATGGGGTGGTAGGATTTTGGGTCAGAGGGGTTTAGTCTTGCGTTCTTCAGGATGGGTCAGATCATAGCTTGCTTGAGTGCTTGTGGCATGTGTCCTTGTTGGAGGGATTCCTTCACCATTTTGTGAATGTGGTGGCTTAGCTTGTCCTTGGTATCCTTAATCCACTCCAATGGGCATGGGTCAGAGGGAGAGGTCATTGTATTTAGGGTGTTCATGATGTCCTCTATTTGCTGGGTTGGTGGCACACTAAAGTTATCCCAGGCTTGATGTGTTTCTGCCCAGGTTGGGGGTCATGTTGCAGGGAGGTGAGTTTGGCTGGTGTGCTTACTTATTATGTAGTTTGAGTATTATTGGGGGTCTAGTTATTATCTTATTAAGCTTTCAGCTATTGTTTTTTATTTGTTACAATGTCCTGACTGCCATTGGAGTATATATGCAATTGACTCTTAAGTGGCTGACAGCCGAAACTTGGCCGAGTCTGTACTTTTGAAGGTTTTACGAAATAAAAGGTTTCTTTGTTTTTAAGTGGTGTGGCCATGTCCTCCCTGCATTGTTCTGTTGACTCGATTAATTTGCATGAGATCAGCATGTTAATGGGAAATCCATAGTGGACTTTAGTAAAAGGGGCCCTTAGTATCCTTTTTCCTGCCATGAAAAGATGTAAACCATCATTAGAATATAGCTTTTTGTTTTTTCATACATTACCCCAGCCTCTAAAGCATCCAAACCTTCTTGTTGATGCCAAATTTTGAGCCACTTAGTGAAGTTTTATTTTTCATAGGCAAATAGCACCTCTGAAAAAGCTGCAGTCCTTACATGGACTTTAGTCCCTCCCCCAACTTCTGGAAACATCTTTGTGCTTCAAGGGTGGTGTTTCTTGCCAAGTAATTTGTCCCATTGTGGATTATAATATCTATTTTAGTGTCCTTACTTTCTTCACCAATAGTGCTTTGTATATGGTTTATATTTCTGTTAGGTGAAGATCCAGAAAGGCATTTTACCTTGAAGGATGCTACTAAATTAGCACCTCTGATAACGGAGACATCTAGCAGTAATTCTTTTCTGTTGCGTGATGTTTTGTCAGTAATTTGGGGATTTTGTTTCTCTGGCTCTATTCAGCTTTCCTTTCTTGTGCATTGTAATGTTCTGGGGCAGCAAAGGAATTTTGTAAGTGCAACAGTTGGGAGAATGGATGCCTATGTATCTCAAGTTGTGATCTACCTGAGCCTGCTGTAATCCATCTATTCTTGGGTTGTTTTATTCTCTGAGGGAGTGGGGGTAAACCGTCTCTGATGCTGTATAGTCCAGGAGTCACTTTTAATTGCAACTAATTCCTATTTGATTTATACGAGCTCCTTTTCATAGTAGAGTTGGAGATATAGTAGATGGGGCAGGACAGTAGAGAAGTAGAAAATGAAGCACAGAGGAAGGTGTAAGTACAAGGAACAGTGATTCAGGGTAAGAAGAGTGGGAAAAGAGACTTCAACTAGTTGCAAGGAGGAGTAATAGATTACAAGCAAGCCCCTTCCGGACCGAGAGGAATGGAAAATAATGAATAGTCTGGGGGAAGGGACTGATACAGGAAAGAATCTTCCCCATCTCTAATCCAGGATTCCATCAAAAATAATAAGTCCAAAGAATGAGAGCAAAGTAAGTTAGATAGGAGGGGGACCTTAGCCCAAATAGAATGGGCGTTCAGGAGGGCACAGTAACAGTGAATCAGAGCAGAGGGTGATATAACATGAGATAGGGAGGTAGGGGAACAGGTAATTAGATTACTAAGAGCAAGAGGGATGATATAGGGGAGAGGGACGATGACCATATAAGACAGGAATTGAAGACAGTAGGACCAGGACAAGGAGAGAGACGAAGCCTGGAAGGTGTTATGAGCTGGCACGTCACTGTTTGGAGTCGCCCCAAAGAGCTCGCCCAAGGAGCACGTCCTGCAGCCAATTGTTATTGACAAAACTCTTGGTTAATAATTGAAGCATTTTTAGAGTATAAAAGCGTCTGAGAGGAACAACAGCAAAAAAGATAAATATTGCTGTGGGCTGTTTTGTTATCACTTCTGTTGATGCTGCAAAGAATTATTTTTAAATAAAATTATGAAAATTTTAACTTAAAATTACTTTAGTATTTCAATAAAATTGTGGACTGATAGTTGGTTGCAACTAGTGGTGAAATGTATGATCCGCAACGTACTCTTACTGAGGTCCCTTATACATAAATATTTTTTCTTGCTTATATATTTGTGTTTGGATAAGGTGTGTACTTGGAGGATGGTGGAGTTGGATAGAGAAAGAAATGACAGATTTTAGCTGTCTGTTGGATATATGCAGAAAAACAGAGAGAGGAGGCAAAGATGACTCAAACGTTATGAGCTAAAAAGACAGGGAGGCTGATAGTTTTATCCACAGAGACAGAGAAAGGAGAAAGGGAAGGAGGTAGGTTTACGGGGAAAGAAGCTCCATCTTGGCCATATTCAGTTTCAGGAGGTAGTGAAACATCTTGTAGCAAAAGTAGGATGAGATTTAGGCCTGGATTCCTGGGGAGATTTTGGGTACAGAGAGGTATATCTGGGCATCATCAGTGTAAAGATGGTATTGAAAACCATGGGTAAATCAGGGTAAATCAGAATCAGAAAAGTAAGGAAAGAGTGAAAAAGGTGTCATATTTGCCTCTAGACAGCATACATTGGGACACATTCAGCAGAAAGGCCCTTAACAAAGAGAACAACAAAGCACTGACACAATAAATTAATGACATAAATTACTGTAACACCTAAATAATTCAGTTATTTTTTATTTATTTATTTAACGAGTTTTCTATACTGCCTTCTCATAAAATTCAAAGTGGTTTACAGTATAACCAATATGCAGTATACATTGAACAGGGATCGTACAACTTGGATACATATATGGGGCACTTAGGCAAAATATTTACATGCAGTTAATATCAGAAGGTTAGGATTTGTTGGCAGAATGAGGATGGGGTGTGGGTAATTGGAAGGGGTCGGGTAGCACATTGGATTGATGTGGAGGAGTGTGTCTTCGGAGGAGTATAAGGGATAGGGACTGATGGATCAACTGTCAGGTCCATAGTGTTCCTTAAAGAGATACGTTTTTAGTGCTTTCCTGAAGTTCCAGATGTCTTTGGTTGATCTTATGTTTTCGGACAGGGTGTTCCATATAGGGATATGGCTCTGTTGCATGTTGTCTGTTTGGCTTGTGTCATGTCCTTTGGTATGGCTATTATGTTTTTATTTCAGATTAATTTTGGCCTATTCTCAGGTTCCTTGATGATCAACTATTGGAGGATGCCTAGCGATAGGTTGTGCATGATTTTGTAGATAATCAGCAGTCTTGTATTTGGATCAGGCCTGGACTAGTAGCCAGTGAAGCTGAAGTAGAGTGGATGTGATGTGGCTGTGTTTTGTTGTTCCAGTGATTATGCATGCTGTGGTGCTCTATAATAGTTGTAGCGGGTGAGTTGTTTTCTTTGGGAGGCCTTGGTATATTATGTCGTAATAGTCTATGATAGGTGTTATCACGGTTTGGCATATTGTCCGGATTTCCAGACAATGCCAAAGCAAAACCTTAAGGGGGTAATTTTATAAGGAGTTTCCTAAAGTTGCATGCCATTTGTATTTTAGTAATCTGCATGTGTAAATGTGTATTTAAGAGCATAACCGAGGTGGCTGATATTCTGAAAGTGCAATACATGCATCAGGCCAATGGTGTGTACTTTTCACTGTAAGCATGCATATGGACAGAGTTTGGGTGGGGCATGTGAAAGAATAATTCTCCCCTGTTAAAAGTTAACTCTCCTAAAAGCTTAAATACAATGTTTTATAAGAATTTCAGCTACATTAAATGGTCAATGTTAATAAAGACTTATATTTAGGGAATTGCTATTTAGAATAAGCATATGTCCAGCTGCCAAAGAAATTATGTTTAATGGAAAAGGAACATTGGTTACACTCATGTGTTTTACATAATGTTAAAATATAAATTTTCACCTTCTACATACAGTGCACTTAAAAGCAGTACTCGGTTTCAACAGTTGCCTGACGCTTCCAGAAGCCTTACCATATAAGGATACAGTAGTACAGTGTGAAGGAAGGTCTATGTATGTAGTTGGTGGGTGATGCATATCATGAGAGGTGTTGTGAAATATGGGCTGGTATAATATAATGGAAAAGACCACATGGAGGACAATTTAGTGATGTGCGTCCCCAGGCTGTCTGGATGTCCACACATCCGGATGGCCCGGGGATGGACCCAATTCTTTTCCTGGGCAGGCTAGATGATCCCACAGAAGCACAATCGAGGTATAAGGCTGCAACATTTTATTTATTTTATTTATTTATTACAATTTCTTATATACCGCACTATTGTCAGCGCGGTTTACATACAACAAAATGACCATAACAAACTGCTTGGCTTCACATAGAACAGGAGTAACAACTTGGATAACATGTTTATGCTTTACAGAGAACAGGAGTTACAACTTGGATAACACAGGGAATGCAAACTGAACTAATTACATATGTACAATGTACAACATATTACATATGTACAATGTACAACATAATTACATATGTACATATGTGCAACATCTAGGACATGCCCCGATTCAGGCACCCTGGACATCCCGAAACTTATCTGGCTAGCCCAGCCAAGCTCCTGTATGGAGCCGCAGTGCCATGGCGTCATGTTGCCATGGCATCGTTGCTCCATGCAGGAGCCACGATCCCTGGCAGACCCTGAAAATATGCTTTCCCTGCAGCCTGGCCTCTGATCGGGCCCTCCGTAGCCAGGTTCGGGCTGCAGGGTATCCCCTGCGCCCCCTCACCTCACTTTGGGGCCCGGGTCTTCAATCTTCCTCCATCCAGGGGAATGTATTCCACCTCCAAGGTGGAATAAGTCCCCCATGCAAATGGTCGACCCTGAACATATAGGGCTAACCTCAGAATCGGCCCTGTATATCTGGTATAAGTTTCCCACCCACTGCCTGCCCTCGCTCTATCTCTGGCCCACCCCCTCCTGCCCATGAAGAGAGTTCTCTGCACATCTTGCCTGTATGTGCTGGGAGCTCTGTTGGCTGCATCGGTGCCCCAGCATTTAGCAAGTCTAGACATCCAGATTGGATGTCTAGATCTGCTAAGCGTGGGTCAGAATGACTCCCGTGGGGGCCAATTCAGTACTGTGCGTTCCAGGGCAGTCCAGACATCCAGACATCCAGATGGCCTGGAGATGCACCTGATTCTGCTCCCATGGGGGCAAGACATCCCCATGGGATCAGAATCATGGCATAGGGCCTGGATATCCAGGGCATGTCCCGAGTTAGGCACCCAGGTACATCCCCAGCTAGCCCAATCAGGCTCCTGCATGGAGCCGCAGAGCCATGGTATCATGATGCCATGGTACTGTGGCGCCTGTATGGAGCCACGATCCCTGGTAGAGCCTGAAAATTTGCTTCCCCCCCAGCCCATCCCCCAATCAGACCTGCCATTGCCAGGATTGGGCTGCGTGGCACCTCCTGCGCCCCCTTACCTCATTTTGTGGCTCCAACTGCTGCATGTCCTGCCATCCAGGGGGACTTATTCCACCTCCGAGGTGGAATAAGTCCCCAGTGCAAATGGGGGACCCCGGACATACAGGACCAACCTCAGAATCAGCCCTATACATCTGGGATCATGTTCCGGCCCACTGCCCGCCCTCGCTCCTCCTCCAGCCCACCTGTCCCACCCATTAGCAGAGTTCCCCGCGCATCTTGCCTTATGTGTGGGGAGCTCTGTTGGCTGCAGTGGCACCCCAGTATTAAGTGAGGATGGACATCTGAACCGAACGTCCATTCCGCTAAGCGCAAACCAGAATCTACCCCATAATGAATAGTAAAAAGGACTTTGATGGGCAATAAACCTGTTCTGAATGGTGCCAAAGTGGAAAGGAAAAGTTAGGCATGACTGAAGGCAATTAAGGACATAGAGCGATGTATCGGCCTAATGAAAATGCAAAGAAAATATCATCAAAGGCAGATCTGTGCTCACATGAAGACTGGAAGCATGCCTTGCACAGCCATGGAAAAAGAGGGACATGAATGTTGAAACTTCAAGTCATTTATATGTATTAATGAATAGGCATAGAATTCAACATGCATATACTAAAGACCTGTAACAGAAAGTATAAAAGTTATGAATTTTTGCTGTGTGGTTGGTCAGCATTTGTTTGACCTCAGTCCCTCAGCACTGGTAAAATAAAAATGTTTGCCTTGCTCTTGGTTCTTCAACAGCATCTGCAGAGCATAGAAAATGTGTAAATTATAAAATACTATAATTTATGTGCATTCCTTATGAATCTAGGCAGGGACATTTACAGTGGATTTAGATTAATGCACGTGTACATACCTTCAAAGGAGTTCTTAGCTGAAATATTGGGAGGCCGCGTGAACCTTTTGAGATACTCCATCTGCAGCAGCTACTTCTTGACCCTCAGTTTCTACCTCTGAATCTATTTCTTTTATCTCCACAGCTACCTTCTCAAGTTAGGAGAGATCCTAATGAATGCTAATATTGTGTAACATGCAGCATGTAATGAACACTTTGCTAGCCTTCAATGCAAATACTGAGCAAAACTGACAGTTTGGGGACTAGTTATTATGGTGCGCTAATGTTAACACATGTTAATTCACCATTAACATGTTATTTTAGTGCAGGTCCCATGTTTTTCAATGGGACTCATTATGAATTCACATTAACAGTGAATTAAAGGCATTAAAGTTAGTGCACCTTAGTAACTAGTCACCTTTATCAGTCAACACATATGCTTTAACAGTGCTCCAGTGCATCTGTGGTCATGTCTATGCGTCTTTTCAGAAGCAGCAAAAGAATGGAGGAAGGGAATTAGCAGCCAGGATAAAAGGGGGGCAACCATTGATACACACAGAAAATTATAACCTATGAAATGCTACAAGCTATGAGCATGTCTCTAAGGACAATTATTCTGTTATTTAACTAGAACGACTCTGTCTTTTGGATCCTCACTCCATATGTAGTAGTACAGAGGGGACTCTGCCATAGTATATATGAATTGTGCCAGAAACCAAGAAATGTGGTCTCCATTTCCATCAACAGTAGACGTTCAGTTTGTATATGATGAAGAGGTACATAAAGCAAACAAAATTCCCCAATAGCCATTACAGACTAATAGGTCTTCAGAAAAATCTGTATTAACGAAGAATAAATTAGCAAATTATAATCAGCACATGCCATCAATAACACTCCTCAACTTGATCTTTTTGCCAACTCAATTGGTATATCTTGAAACCAGATGATTACAGCTCATTAAAATACATTATATCTGCAGTGGTCAACCATGGCAATGAGCAAGAGATCTAATGCTTGAGTTAACAATAAATCAGTTAGCAATAAAATAATTCCCAATGTTTCACAAAAGAGCACACAAAACCACCTACACCTATCAAAAAACACTAATAAGCTAATGGGCTTTCAAAACCTGGCAGGTCCGGGGCACATCAAAGGGAACACTAGGTGGCATGTCCTATCACTTAGGCATGCCCCTTTGGTGTGATGCCTCAAGAACCCAACTGTGAGTTAAAGAGACAACACTGATGTCATCCAATTGTGTCCTGTGGGCATGGTAGTCCAAATCTGGGTGGCAATAACAAAATCACAAATAAAATGCACCTTGTAACTCGCAGTTCATGAAGAAGATATTCATGCGAGAAGAACATGCTTTCACCAGAAAGCTCACATTTCTCAGGGACCCAGCTGCGATATGAAGGGGGAGCACTGATGCCGTCCATTAATTAAATTGGCTTCCCATAAAGCAAAATGATGAGTTTAAAATTTTTACCATAGGGTATCATGCTCTCTATGAAATAATGCCTAAACATTTGATTGATAGGTTTAAGGTACTGGAATCCCATTATTCTTCATTGTCCGCTAGCAGTATGAAATTAGTCTTGCTGCCTATTTCTTATGCAAGATAATCTGTGACATGCAATTCTACAGTTTCAGTAGTTGAACCAAGCCCATAAAATGCATTGTCAACAGAGGTCCGGTTGTAGGCAGGTTACAGATTAAAGCCCCTTTTCTTTGCTTAGACTTTTGGGATTTAATGGCTGAGTGAGATCTGGAATCCTGCAAGCAGAAAAAGGGAGGGTTTAAAGTGTAATACATTTGCTATTATTTGTCTTTTAAGGTATTTTTTAAATGTATATATTGCTTTGAATGTGTCTAGAATGATATTGTATAGAACAGACCTTTTTTTATTTTATAAATGAAAAATGGACTGAAATAATAAGGATTAGAGGAAGGAACAACAGTCCAGTATAAATTACTGGGAGATTATATCAGTAAATAATATTACTGGAGATTAAAATTAATATTCAAAAGTACTTTAACAGCATGGAATAACATAAAAGCCAGCTTGCAATTCCTGTACTCTCCAATAGCTTTGGAACTTTAAACTAGCCCCATAAAGATCTTGAAAAACTGGATGTATGAAAAAGAAACCTACATGTCTATAAGGTAATTTATAAGAGTCACGGTATGCCAATATTGTATAACCCTAGAGCCATAGAAGGAATGGGCCTCATAAGGCTAACGAGATGCGAGCTTCCGGAGATATCAAAGATTTTAGAAAGAAACTCAAGACCCTTCTGTTCATAGAACGCTATGGAAACGTCACCTAGTCCAGCAGTTGCGCTGGTCTCCCCTGCCTCGAACCTGTCCGACCATTAAAACTGCTTTCTATTAACCTGCCCAAAATGGAAATGGCATGTTCCGATTGTAAATAAGACAAACCAATTGTAAATAAGTTGTATCTTTGTTAAGTGCCCTGCATGCCAACCTCTTGATCCTAGTTCACTGTATCAAATTTAAGTTCAAGTTGCAATGTAAACCGCTTTGATTAAAGGATAAGGCGGAATAGAACTCTGGTTAAATAAATAAAAATAAATAAATAGGGATAGATTACAGGGGTAATTTTTTAAGAAGTAATTGTAGTTTACAGGTATCGGTATGACCTCTTGTCAAATGATTCTTTTTGTGTGTTCCTAAATCACCAAAGAGACTGAGTCGACAACAGCTTCCCCTTTCATGGGTTTTATTACAGATATGAGTAATTGCAAAGAGACAGGAGCCGAGACTGAACAGCTCAGGGTCAAACTCCGGTCTTGGAGGTTACAAGCAGTGCAAGGCATATTTCCAGTCTGGTACAAACAAGCAAAAACTTACCAATCATATAAGACACTATGCATTACATATTTCCCTCTGAAATATCCTTATCTATATTTGTTTTTTCTTACTATGACACATAGGCTGCCATTTCATGCTCATATGAGAGGCACGTAGCCTATCCCTGGGTTACATGATAATGGCTGCCATCTTAGGTCAGTTTCCTATTCCATAGTTCCCCTCTTTTGGTCATACCCCTCCTAAGGGGTATTGACCAACCAACCTAACATGGGGAAGCTACAGCTGTAATACTTGGAGATAGGCAATCTCTGCAGCTAACATGGGCTTGACGTCATTGCGGTCTAATGTGGCCTAGTCTAAATCTACCAAGACCTTCACAATAGGACAATATTTTGCTGCACATTAAGACCAGGTCTGTTTCGGAATGTATATGAAATGGATAAAATGGTCTTCCCGTAACAATTTCATGCGGAATGAGCTGTCCGCTTGTCCTACTGGGTGTGTTCCGGAGAACCATCAATGCCAAAGGCAGAACCTGTACCCAATTTTGATTCATTTCCTGAGATAATTTAGACAGTTTCATTTTAAGAATCCCATTGACCCTCTCCACTTGGCCAGAGCTTTGAAGGGATGGTGGATATGCAGGGCTTGTTTAATTCCCAGCCCATGAGATACCTGGGTCATAATTTTCACTGTGAAATGTGTCCCCTGGTCACTCAAGTGGATCTGAGGCATTCCCCAACTAGGGATAAAATTCTGCAACAGCTTTTTAGCCACCATAGCAGCATCTACGTTTCTGCAAGGATAAGCCTCCACCCATCCCAAAAATATGCACACCACAACCAGACAGTATTCAAGTCCCATCAGCTTGGTTAGTTGAATAAAATCTATTTGTAACATCAAGAAAGGCCTTGATGGTCAGGGTAGTTGCCAGGGGTTTCATTTTACATGCTTTACTCATATTGTTCACCTGGCATATGTGATAACTTCCAACACACTTGTTTATGATCTTATCAAGGGCACTCTCTTCATTTTCCCAATGTAGAGCCATAACATGTAACATAGCAGGTTTCCTTTCATGTGTATCCCCGTGATACAATTGACACAAAGGGGTATGTTTACTAAACCATCCTAATGTTACCGGCGCTAGTTGCGGCATTAATGTGAGGAATGCCATATAAGGTAGTGGGCGTTCTGACGACAAGGTAGCAATAAATTTGTATCGCATGATAGAGGATGCCTTGGCTCGTTAACGCGCGTTAACTTTAAGACCATGCCAGTGCTGTGTTAGAGGCTATAGAGATGTAGCCCACTGGTTACTACAATGACTGTGGAGGCAAAAGTCATGAGTTTGATCCTGCAGTGGTGTTGTTTAATAAGGATGTCTGAGGGATTTCCTTTTAATTTAAATCAGTGCTGCCAGCAAAAACACCCTCACAGTGCTGTAACCTAAGGTGCCTCATAAGGCGTCCCATAGGGCACATTATAAAGTGCCCTGTCCGTCAAGGCACCTAATAATGTGCCCTATAGGGCGCTTTATGAGGCACCTTAGGTTACGGCACTGTGAGGGTGTTTTTGCTGGCAGCACTGATTTAAATTAAAAGGAAATCCCTCACACAGCCTTATTAAATAACACCACTGGAGAACTGAACTCATGACCTCTGCCTCCACAGTCATTGTAGTAGCCAGTGGGCTACATCTCTATAGCTGCTAACATGGCACTGGCTGGCTACAGAAAGACTGCAGGTCACCACACAAACTGTCTGCTGAGGTTACCAGGATAGGGTAAATCCACCCGTACCCATGATGCACTGCATATGCAGATCAGCAGTCTACATCTGATCACAAGATGGGGTATGCACCTCCACAGCACCTTGGCCTGGTAGGGGGAACTGACCGTGTGTGTTACTGGCACAGAGTAGCTACAGGCCGTGACATTGTGCGGTCCCTGTGCTCACCCTGAGGTTGAGGTGGGGTGCCCTGAACCAGGTCCCCAGCACCTGATTTGGCTGAGATAGACTGTGCTACAGGTCCCCATTAGTGCCAGTGTGTGATAGCTAATCCCTGCAAAAACACCTAGGATACAGCTGTTTCCATCTGTATTTCCCAGTCATGTCTAGCCTTTGTGGACTATGATGCACCCAGAATAGTGGTTGCCATGGTCACTTGTTATAGAAGGGTGGTGTTTGGACCCGTAAGCGGATTATGCAGTACCACCCAACCCGCCCTCACTGGGTCAGGGTGGGGGACAGGATCTCCCACCAACAGATTCACACTCTACAGCAGAGACAGTAGAGGGGACCACCACCCCAGTCCTGCTGGGGAATAGGCACCCTCCAGGGCACTCAGTGCAGATCTGTACTTATCACATAGGGCACTGGCAGACAGGCACTAGGCCTGGAAAAGCTCAGCTGACCCTCCACCACATTCAGTCTTCCCCCACTGCACCCTACAAGGTGTTCAAGCCATGCACATGCTAACTTCAGACAGTCTGCTAGCTAGTACATGTTCCCAGAAGAACTGTGTGCACCCAAAAGTGGGATGTAAATACACACACCAAGCAAGTATGTCAGTGATTGGGCCCCAGAAAAGAGAACCCATAGATATCACTTGAGAGAAATGCCATATAGCACTATGTGGGAACCTAGACATTGCCATGGTCACTGCTCAGTCCGGGTGATACTGGCCTCCCAGCATGACATGCTGTGGCCACCCTGTCCATGCAGGTGGTGGTCGGACACTACAATATCCCAGCCATTGCCCTATGCCCTGTGCAGATGCATCCTGCCCAGACCGCCCTGTCTGGGCCATACCCACAATACCTTGCTCCTCATTATGCACACTGGCAGGCTAACACTGGAAACAGTGTAAGCATTGTGGGTTCAGTAAGGTGTAGGCAGCCATAAAGACTGGATAGACATACACACACTTCCTCACCTATTTCAGCATTGTGCAAAGATAGAGGTGGTTGGCAGCCCTGGCCGTCACACCAGTCCTGGGCACAGTGCAGGTATTGCTAAGGTACTCAATACTGTTATGGTCACTCTCCGGGGTGGTAAATACTGTCAGAAAACAGAAAGGAAACACACTCCACATATATCAGAAAGGTTGCTATGATGAATCTCTGTTAACAATTCGTGTTTAATATAGGATCTGTTATCTGACATTCATCATATCAACCTTTTAATATATATGGAGCGTGTTTCCATGTTTATGACAGCGTTGATAAGGTATGCAGGTGGTGGTAGTGGTAGCTGCTGCTCCGCACAGGGCGCAAAAGCCTGACTTTCCATGAGGATATGGATAGCGGGGCCTGTGGGTGTGGGTGTTTGTGCCCCTGTTGGCCGCTGCTCTAGGGTTTGCACATGTTTATGGTGTATGTGTTCTGTAGGGTAAAATATAGAGACAATGTTTGCAGAGGCCACAGCTGGGACTTGAACCTGTGGCCTTCTGCCCCTGAACACACTGGCTGTGTGTACTGCACCAAACTGTTGCCATGGGGCAGGTCATTTCCTGGGGATACCATGACTGTTCTTCAGACAGACCTTGTCTGTTGCACTGCACTCCACCCACTTAAACAGGCTTGGCCTTAGTCTTCTGTGGGCAGCTGCCACTGCCCCCTCCACCACCAGCACCCCTCCCCCACCATGCTGACATGCCCTTAGGCCGGTGGTGCTGGAGGTGCACAGTCCCAGGCCATCCAGTGTGCCTGTAGGCAGCTGCCTATGGTGTGGGATCTGGGGTAGGGATGCCTACATAGACATCCGCGCTTCCCCCGGCACTGCCTGTCAATGTTATGTGCCCTTTGGAGTACCTGCAGGGTACTGTCCCCTGGGACACTGTGGAGCACACACCCGTGGGCATGTTTGACCTTGGTCAGTTGCTGGCTTGCTGATTTGCAGTTTCTGGGTTCCTATGTGCAACCTAGAAAGCTGCCTTGTCCACCCTGTGCTCCAGCTGCCCCACTGCATGTCCCTCTTGCAGCCCCTTGTACCCCATTTGCAGCCTCACCATAGTGCCCTTTCGTGCTTGGACACTATGCTGTTGCTGCACATGTATCACTACTATCACTTTTCTTGGTTTCCTTGCCTTTGCTGTACATTGCTGACTGAACTGGTTTCTCTCTCCTTCAAATGTGCCTCTAACGCGAGGTTTTCACTGGCGTTAGTTTTCAGACCTTCATTTCACAGCGTTAGTGTACCTGGAGTCTCTCCCCGCCCATTGATCCCTTTTCTCCGCCCTCTGAGGAGCCTTACTCCACCCTCTGTGTGCCTTAATGCCGCCGGAGACGATATCGCGCAAAATCTCATGCTATCACGTGATAATGTATCGTGCGATAACGTTAAATATCGTGCGATAACATTAGATATCGTGCAATGTTAGATATCACGCGATAACGTTAGGTGTCGCGTGATAATGTTACGTATTGTGCGATAACTGTGCCGCTGCGACGTTAGCGCTGTTTAGTAAACATCCCCCAAAGAGTGTAATAAGGATTGAGGGGCATAGGTCTTGCCAGCCTGCTCAGTCTAAATCCCTCCTTTTTGACACCCCGAGGACTACCATAAGTGAAGTTCTTCTGGGGTTGCAACTTGCGGAAAGTCTGGATAATCATCGGGGTCAGCACCTGAAAAACAAGAAGGTTATTTATTTATATTTTTATTTATTTATTTATTTATTTAACGGGTCTTTTATACTGCCTTATCATACATTCAAAGCAGTTTACATGGAACAGTTACAGCAATGAGCTTTACATAGAACAGGGAATTACAACTTGGAGGTTAGTTGGGGGTATAACAGGCAATTAACAATTGCTAACTATATACAAGCAAACTGTTGCAGTGTGTTGAGGTCCATTTCATCATAGATTATGATCTTCTGGGGTAGGGCCAAAATATTCTAGGAAAAGATGAGTTTTTATGGCTTTCCTAAAGTCCACTAGGTCTTTGATTGCACGTGTTGCGGCGGGGAGATCGTTCCACAGATGGGGTGCATACAGGGAGAAGGCTCTAATGCAGGTGGATTGGCTTACTTTTCTAAAGTTTGGCAGGATCTTTAGGATGTTGTTGTCTGCTCCTTTTCTTGTTCTGGTTAGGGGTGTCTTCCTGATCAATGGTTGGAGGGTTGCTGGATAGAGATTGTTTAATATTTTGAAGATTATTATTATGTTCTTGTATTTAGTGCATACAGTGACAGGGAGCCAGTGTAGCTGGTGGAGTGTAGGGGTTATGTGGCTGTATTTTCCTGTTACAGTAGTGATTCTTGCTGCAGTGTTTTGTACCAGTTGTAGGAGGAGAGTTGTTTTCTTTGGAAGGCCATGGTAAATTGCATTACAGAAATCTATTATAGGCGTTATTATGGCTTGGCATACTGTTAGGAAATCGTTGTCGGTGAGTGGTAGTTTGAGTTTGTGTAGCATTCTCAGCTTGTGGTAGGCTGATCTGGTTGTTTTTTTGATGTGAGACTGGAAGCTGAGTTGCTGGTCGAAGGTAACTCCGAGGTATTTGACTTCCTGTTTATTGTTTATGGTGTGGTCAAAAATCTTTATTGAGTCCGGTGGAGAGAATATAGTATTCCTGGTAATGTGCATCAGTTCAGATTTTTTGTAATTTATGAACAGGCTTTGACTGTTGAGTCATTCTGACATTGATTCGAGGCATGCTGTGATTTGTGTGTAGTCTAGATGTTTGATGTTTAGGGGGTGAATACCATGATATCATCTGTGTATATTCTGTAATGGATGTTGAATTTTTTTATAATGTTGCATATTGGTTGAATGTAAACATTTAATAGTAGTGCTGAGAGACCTGAACCTTGTGGAACATCTTGGTGTTGAATGAAGGGTTCAGACTGTTGTTTTTTGATTCTTATTTGCTGGGTACGGTGGGAGAGGTATGAGAGGAACCAATCTAGCACTGTGCCATTTATTCCTACGTCTCTGAGTTTTTGCAACAGAGTGTTATGATTTACTGAGTCAAAGGTGGCAGTGATGTCTATAAAGCATAATACAAAGCCCTGGTGTATATTGTCCATGCCTGTTACAAGGGTGTCCAAGAGAGATGTTATGAGTGTTTCTATGCTGTGGTTTTGTTTAAAGCCATATTGGTGGGGATCCAATGGGGTGTAGATGTCTAGGTGGTCCTGTAGTTCATGCTGTACACATTTTTCAATTATCTTGGCTATGAAGGTGAGGCTGGGTATTGGTCAGTAGGAGTTCGGTTCGTTTTTGTCAAGATTATTGTTCTTAAGGATTGGTCTAATGGATGCTTGCTTGAGTTGCAGGGGGAGGTATCCTTGAGTGAGTGAGGATTCAACAATCATTTGTAGATTGGGTATTTGGTATTCTCTTGTTTGCTTGATCCAGGTAACTGGGCATGGGTCAGTAGGTGAGGTTGTTGTGTTTATGTTGGTTATGATGGAGTCAAGTTGTTGTCTTGATGGGATGTGGAATGCGTCCCATGTTTCATCTCTTATATGCTGAGTGTTAGATTTGGTTGGTTTCTTGAGTGGTATCTGTGTGTATTTGAGCTGCATATAGTCTGCTAGGTCTTGTGGGGGAATGGAGTTTGGATCGTCTGAAAAAGCCAGAGCTGCACAAGACACAGATAAGCTTATTTCTTTCTATCTCTGCTGTTTTTTTTTTTATTGCAAATATAGAATACTAAGGGTTGGTTAAACTTTAGATATTGGGAAAATTGCTAATTGCTGGTCCTACATTACGTTTGGGGATAGTCAAACTGCTTGATTTCTTTGTGTAGCCTTAACAGCTTCTGAGTGTGCCCACAGTTCAGGTATAAGCCTACTGGGGCAGAGACACTTGTAAGAAAAATCAGCTACTTGGTATAGAAATACTTACTTCGCAAGGGACCAACAGAGGCCTTTGCACAGGGGGATGATAGACCTACAAAGGTATATTTTGGGTAATTCTGGTTCATTGTCTGCTTGAAAGGCATCTCCCAGGGAGGGGCTACTTTAGATCATCAGACACCAGAGCTGCACAAGACACAGATAAGCTTATTCCTTTCTATCTCTGCTGGTTTTTTTTTTATTGCAAATATAGAATACTAAGGGGTATGTTTACTAAACTGCGGTAATGTCATTCGCAGTAGGTTCCGCGGTAAAGGTAGAGATGCCCATATAAAGGCATGGGCGTTGCATCGTTACAGCAAGCTGACAGCTAACGCGTGTTACAAGGCGCCTTAGACTAACGAGCGTTACAAGGTGCCTTATAAGGTGCCTTGTAAGGTGCCTTATAAGGTGCCATGTAAGGTGCCTTTTAAGGTGCCCTGTAAGGTGCCTCATAAGGCGCCCTACAGGGGCCTCCTAGGCTAAGCGCCATATTAGGCACCCTTGGACAAGTCACCGCAGAAGGCACCCTGGGCTATGGAACCATAGGCTAAGGTGGCCAAACAAGGTTATGGTGTCCTAGGTTAGTGTGCCCTAGGGACTGCAAGGTGCCTCAGGATGACATGCATGACCTGTGCGGAACAGAGACAGATGTAGCCCTAACACTAGATAGAGCACTCAGGAAAGGCAATGAACAGGTGAGTGAAGGAGGGAGAAGTGGGAGCCGCTGGACCTGCCATATCTGCGGGCATCCCATGTGCCTGCCAGTACTGATGACAAACATGGTGGGGCAGCTGTACCACAGCACAGGGTGTTGGCAATGTAAAGTACCAGAAAAACAGTTGGTGGCAGACAATGGGAATATATGTCCCCCAGTGGAGGCAGAGGTGGCAGGATAGTTACAATGATGGGTGGACAGAGGAGTGGTGGTGCCATGCAGATCAGGCACAGGCGAGGCAAGCATGAAGAAGCGCAATGCAGGAAAGGGTATGACATGGGGTGGCAGCCTGCACTGGCAGACAGGACTCTACACAGCTGATAGACGCAGATAGACGGACCGAGGGAATGTTGGCAATTGTGGCAAAAGTATTATGGGCTGGAAGCGCAGATCTGCAAAAATATGACCTCTACAGGCATGCACACTATTTGAGTAGGACAGGCATGAGAGGAGGGAACAATGAGGAACTAAACCAATGAACACTGCCAAGAATGGCAATTTATTAACCAGTAGGCTATACCTCCATGGTGTATGTCACAGCAATGTCTGGGTACAGAAGGCCTGCAGGTCACTGCACAAATTGTCTACTCTGAGTGCCAGGATAGGGTAACCCCACCAGCCCATGATGAAATGCACATGCTTAATAGCAGTCTACAGCTGATCACCAAATGGGGTCTTCACCTCTCCGATACCTCAGCTGGGAAAGACGAACTGACAGTGTGTGATACTGGCACAGAGTAGCTACAGACCATGCCATTGTGCAGGTTCTGTGGTCACCATGAGGGATAGGATTGGTGCCCAGCACTAGGTCCGCAGTACATGTGGTGCTAGAGATAGGTTCTGCTGTACATCCCCATCACTACCAGTGTGTGACAGGTGTTCCGTGCAGTGCAGCCCAAGGTAATTTGGTGTCCATCTGTATCCTGCAGTCACATGTGGCCCTGTGGGACCAGACACCAGTCAGATTAGTGTGTACCCCATGTGAGGGTCTGGCTGACATGGGCAGCTGTTATCATGGCAGAAGGGTTCCTAGAATTGCACAAGATGTGTGTAGCAGTGGCTGCATAGGTCACAGTGGTATATACTACATACCCCAAAGGGCCCATATCACCCTTTTGTAGGTAAAGAACAGTGCCCCCACCCCAGGGAAGCAACCTCCATCCTGACAGCTTTCCAGGGTTGGTGGGCCAGAGACATACCTATGACTGGGACAGTGGCAGACCAGCAGCAATGCTGGGGGTTAGGTCTGGAAACCCCAATTGCCTCCTACCACTGTCTGCCAGGCACCAGCAGACAGCACAGTCAGACTGTACCTTAAAGGCATTCTGACCATGCACAGTCTAACTGCAGACAGTCCACCAGGGACTAAGTGCAGCAAGCAGGCATCTCAGTGATTGGGACCCCAGCACTGGAGAACACAAATATATCACTAGAAACAAATAGCGTAGAGCGCTATGTAGGAACCTAGACCTGCCATGGTCACTGCTCGTTCAGAGTGAGTGCCCTCCCAGCATGCCATGCTGTGGACACCCTGTCCATGCAGGTGGTGGTCAGGCACTACAGTGTCCTAGCTATTGCCCCACACCCTGTGAAGATGCATCCAGGCCAACCTGCCCTGTCCAGGCCATACCCAGAATACCTTGCTCCTCATTATGCATCTAATCAGGCTAATGCTGGTAACAGTGGGACATTTTGGGCCCAGTGAAGTGTGCGCAGCCACAGAACAATGGATAGACATACAAACATACTCACTCCTTTTTCAGCATTATATAAAGATAGGGGTGGTTGGCAGCCCTGCCCGCCACAGTAGTCCTGAGCACAGTGCCAACATTGCTAAACTGTGCAGGAGGTAGTAGTAGTGCTCTGGTGATAACATCATCCCAATGCTGGGGCCAACAGCCTGCCTCTCCATGCATCATTGGATTGTGGAGCCTGTGTGAGTGGGTGTTTGCACCCCTGTTCGCCGCTGCTTTGGTCTTTGCACATGTTGCTGTTGTATCTGCATTGTAGGGTAAAATATAAGGACATGCTCTGCAGGAACCACAGCTGGGACGTGCACCTGTGACCCTTTGCTCCTGGACACACTGGCTGGGTATACTGCACCACACTGTTGCCACAGATGCATGGTAGTCCCTGGGGCTACCTGTACCTTTCCTCAGCCAGACCTTTTATGTTGCACTGCACACCACGTACTGATGCAGAGCATGGCCTAGGTCCACTGCAGGGAGGTGGCACTGCCCCCTCCAGTACGGGCACACGCCCCCCTGCCAAGCTGATGTGGCCATTTGCTGTTGGTGCTGGTAGTGCGCAGCCCCAGGCCATCCACTGTGTAGGTAGGCACCCGCCTAGGGAGCGGGTTCCGGGGTGGGGGGGCATACATGGACATCCTCACATCCCCCCATCACTGCCTACCACTATTATGTCCCCTCCACATGGGGGGGGGGATGGCTGGGGGGATGTCAGGTCAGTGCCCTAGCATCTATTGGCTAGGGTGAACCAGGTAGATATAGGTGGATTGCGTTTGGCCTTGGTCAGCTGCTGTCTTGCTGATTTCTGGTTTCTATGTTCCTATGTGCCACCTAGGCGCCCGCCTGGTCCACTCTGAGCCCCAGCTGCCCATGCTACATGTCCCGCCTGCAGCCCCCTATGCCCCATTTGCACCATCGCCATAGAGGCCATTCATACTTTGGCATTATGGTATTGCTGTATGTGGAGCACTACAATCACAGTTTTTGTGCTCCCTGCCTGGGCTGTACATTGCTGACACATAAATGGTTTCTCTCTCCTGCATATGTGCATCTAATGACAGGTTTTCTTTTCTTTTTTTTTTTAAGTTTAAATTCTTTTATTTGGTAAATCTCAGGCAATACAGAAAATATAACACGATCAGTGCATTAACAAAATATTCATTCCCAAAAAATAGTCCACAAAATTGGAGCATGTCTATCACCCTAGACATAATAATAATCTGAAACAGAGAGTGGAGAAAATTAAACATTTAACCCCTTTTTCTTAGCAAAACCCTCCAGAAATTAATTAAATAATAAACAAACACAAACTGTATATCATCCTGACTTATGCAAAAAAGCCTCTAATTGAAGAGAATCAAAAAAGGTAAAAGAATTACCCTGGAAGGAGACAAGACATTTACAGGGATACTTAAGTAGGAAAGAAGCTCCCATTGCAAGCACCCGAGGGCGCAATGCAAGGAAAGCCTTCCTCTTCAATTGAGTACTTCGACATACGTCTGGGAACATTTGTACAACCTGACCAAAGAAGTTATCACGACGATGCTTAAAATACACCTGGAAAATCCTATCCTTATCTTTTTCTAAAGAAAAAGAAACCAATAACGTGGCACGTATTGGAATCTCCTCTACAGAAGTTTCCAAATATGCAGACAAATCTAAACTTTGAACAGAAAGGCGATCCATTTCTCCCCCATCAATATTTGGAGCCTCAGATTCAGGAGCCGGGCTAACTTTAACACCAGAGGGTAAATAATATATTTTAGATATGGAAATAGACTCCGGATCCGAAATCTTAAGGACATCTCTCAAATATTTAAGAAACAAAATAGTTGGAGAGAGAAAATGAGTACGAGGAAAATTAATTAAACGGAGGTTTTTCATACGCAAGGCATTCTCCAGCATTTCATCACGACGATGCAAAACCAGGGAGTCCTGAACTGATGACGTCAGGGCCCCCTGCATCGACGATATTTGTCCTGCTAGCTTAACATCTTGAGATTCAAGTAAAGCGATCCTGTTTTGATGTTCAGATAACATAGCAACAGTCTCAGTGGTAAATTTAGACAACTGTAATAAATAAGTTTTTAACGATAACTCAGTACGGGAAACTATCTGCCAGATATCTAAAAGCGATACTTCTTTAGGAGGTTTAGGCTCAGCAGGAGTAACCTTATATTCAAAGGGCTGAGGGATTATAGCAGTAGACGTAGCCAAAGTCAAAAATGAGTCAGGAAGTTCAGCCGAAATAGGGAGAGTTCCCCCCTCAACAACTTGAGGGGAAAGCTTACCCTGTGTTAGGAGTTCAGCGCTGGGAGGAGTAGAAACCCTTCGCGGAAGAGGAACAACATCAAGTGAGCCTGGACTAACAGAGACAGAGGAATCAGACATATCAGCGGTCGGAGGGGGCACCCCGGACTTAAAATGAGAGTCCAGGGGTCCA
Organism: Ichthyophis bannanicus; assembly: GCA_033557465.1. NCBI lineage: Eukaryota > Metazoa > Chordata > Amphibia > Gymnophiona > Ichthyophiidae > Ichthyophis > Ichthyophis bannanicus. The sequence continues at coordinate 509,525,500 of CM066031.1, read as the reverse complement.
ACCACCTTAGCCGCTTTACCTGTGGGTGTAACCACTGACGAAACCTTCTTCTTTCTCTTCCCCATCTAGATGATATTAATCGAGGCTCTTGGCTCCTCAGTGCTCCGAAGGGGCTCCAAAGGGGCGTACCCCTTTGGCCACGCCCCTTCGGAGCACGCACCCACGGGCACGCGCCCGCGGTGGGGGCAGGATCTTATGCCCGACTCTGCTCACGTGATCCAGGTGCACACCGGCACGGCAGGAGCTCCACTCACGGCACAGGTTAGAGAGGAATTAGCCACACTCGAAAGAACTCCGCGGTGGGGGCAGGATCTTATGCCCGACTCTGCTCACGTGATCCAGGTGCACACCGGCACGGCAGGAGCTCCACTCATGGCACAGGTTAGAGAGGAATTAGCCACACTCGAAAGAACTCCGCGGTGGGGGCAGGATCTTATGCCCGACTCTGCTCACGTGATCCAGGTGCACACCGGCACGGCAGGAGCTCCACTCACGGCACAGGTTAGAGAGGAATTAGCCACACTCCCTAATGACAGGTTTTCAATCGTGTTAGGATTCAGCTCTTCAGATCAGCGCGTTAGTGTGAATGGAGCCTCTCCCCGCCCAAACTCCGCCCATTGACCCCTTCTCTCCGCCCTCTCTTTACCTTCTGCGGTGTTTACCGCGCCGCGGAACGTCAATGATCTTTAGGTTATGATACTGCACATTAACGTTACATAACGCGTGTTAATGCTACATAACGCGTGTTTTGTAACATTACCGCAGTTTAGTAAACATGCCCCTAAGGGTTGGTTAAACTTTAGGTATTAGGAAAATTGCTAATTGCTGGTCCTACATTACGTTTGGGGATAGTCAAACTGCTTGATTTCCTTGTGTAGCCTTAACAGATTCTGAGTGTGCCCACAGTTCAGGTATAAGCCTACTGGGGCAGGGGCACTTGGATAAGGGAAGTGGAATTGCAATGGGCTAAACTAAAAGGGGCAATAAAAGGTGCAGCAGATAAATATGTAAGAAAAGTAAATAAAAACAAGAGGAGAAGGAAACCTATTTGGTTTTCCAAAGAAGTGGCTGCTCAAATAAGGGCAAAAAACACAGCTTTTGCAAAATTCAAAAGCTTGCAAACAGAAGAACACAGAAATGAATACAGGATCAAACTCAAGGAGACAAAAATAGAAATAAGGAAAGCAAAATCTAAGGCAGAGGAAAAGATAGCTAAAGATGTTAAGTACGGCGACAAAACTATCTTCAGGTATATTCGGGAAAGGAAGAAGATCAGAAGTGGAATTGCAGGAGTCAGAAGTGCTGGAAATGGACTCGTGGAAAATGACATTGATAAAGTGAAATTACTAAACAAATACTTCTGCTCTGTTTTTACTAAAGAAAATTCTAGAGAAGGACCACCTGTGACTCCCAAATATAAAAATGGGAATGAGGTAGATACCACGCCATTCAGAGAGGATGAGGCTTTAGAACAACTTGCAAAACTGAAAGTGGACAAGGCCATGGGACCAGATGGGATACATCCCAGGATACTGAAAGAGCTCAGAGAGGTTCTTGCAGGGCCGTTAAAGGATGTTTTCATCAGATCCTTGGAAACTGGAGAGGTTCCTCAGGACTGGAGAATGGCTGACATCGTACCTCTACACAAAAGTGGTGACAGGGAAGAAGTGTCAAACTACAGGCCCGTGAGCCTTACCTCGGTGGCGGGAAAAGTAATGGAGACGCTCCTGAAAGAGCAAATAGTGAACTTTCTCAAAACCAGCGGGTTACAGGATCCGAGGCAACATGGTTTTACTGAGGGACGATCTTGCCAGACAAATCTCATTGAGTTCTTTGACTGGGTGACCAGAGAACTGGATCAAGGACACGCAATGGATGTCATCTACCTGGATTTCAGCAAAGCCTTTGATACTGTCCCTCATAGAAGGCTTATCAATAAACTCAGTAGTTTGGGGATGGGTCCCAAGGTGGTAAACTGGATCAGAAATTGGTTGACTGACAGACGACAGAAGGTGATGATAAATGGAGCTCACTCAGATGAAAGGAAGGTAATTAGCATGTCTCAGGGTTCGGTCCTAGGCCCGGCACTGTTCAATGTATTTGTGAGTGATATTGCTGAAGGACTGAATGGAAAAGTCTGTCTTTTTGCAGATGACACAAAAATTTGCAACAGAGTGGACTCCCCCGAGGGAGTGCTTAACATGAGGAGGGATCTGCAAAAGCTGGAGGAATGGTCTGATGCTTGGCAATTAAGATTTAATGTGAAAAAGTGCAGTGTCATGCACTTGGGTAGTAGAAATCCAAGGGAAATGTACACGATAGGGGGCGAGAGGTTGGTGTGACGGAGCAGGAGAAAGACCTCGGTGTGATTATTTCTGTAGATCTCAAGGTGGCAAAACAGTGCGACAAGGTGGTGGCAAAATACAGGAGGATGTTGGGTTGCATGTGAAGTGGAATTACCAGCAGAAAGAAAGGGGTACTAGTACCATTGTATAAGTCTCTGGTGAGGCCTCACTTGGAATACTGTGTTCAATTTTGGCGACCGTATCTTGCAAAGGATGTAAAAAGAATGGAAGCTGTTCAGAGGAAGGCGACCAAAATGATTTGGAGCCTGCGTCAGAAGCCTTATGAGGAGAGACTTGAAGACCTAAATGTGTACACTTTGGAGGAGAGGAGGGATAGAGGAGATATGATTCAGACCTTTAAATACTTAAAGAGAAATAATGAACAAACAAACCTCTTCCAGAGATGGGGAAGCTGTAAAACTAGAGGGCATAACATGAAACTGCAAGGTGGTAAATTGAAAGGCAATGTCAGGAAATACCTTTTTACTGCAAGGGTGGTGGATTCTTGGAATGCCCTCCCGATGGAGGTGGTGGGGACAAGCACAGTGACGGAATTCAAAGTGGCCTGGGACAGACACTGTGGATCACTTTACAGCAACAAGATTAAATCAAAATAAACTGAACCATCTAATTTCTCAACAAACAGGGGTGTTCTACATGGAGCGATGGGGGGAGGAGCGGTGTGTTCACTCCTAAACAAACAAAGAAACAAAGATATGGGGAGGGGTGAAGACATGGGGAGGGGTGCACCTGCTCCTGGTGGGTGCACCACTAAGCAAAGACATGGGAAGGGGTGCACCTACTCCTGTCATATTTCTGGGCAGACTAGATGAACCATACTGGTCTTTATCTGCCATCATTTACTATGTTACTATGGTTTCATCGGTTCTTTTGTGAGATTGCTTACTATAGAGAAGAGTTCCCTTGGTTTGTTAATTGATTTCATTATCAGGTTTGAGTGATATTCCTTCTTGTGACTATTTATCATATTATGGTATGTGGCTTGCATTTCGTTGTATTTTGTCAAGAGATGATGGCTTTTGGTTCTTCTCCATAGTCTTTCCATTTTCCTTAGGCATTTTTTATGTTCGTTGATTTCACTTGAGTACCAGGGGGCGTAGTGTTTCCTGTTGTTGTTATGGATTGGTTTATTTGGTGCGATAGCTGCGTTATGTAGAGTTTTGTTCCAGTTGGCAATGGTGGTATCAAGGTCTGTTATGCTTTGCTCTAGTTCTGGTAGTACTTCTTCCAGGAATTTTTCTTTGTGGAAGGTTCAAAATCTCCTTTTTTCTTGTTTGGCTCATTATGGGTGTGTTTATGGAGAAGTTGATCATGTGGTGGTCTGACCAAGGGATTGGGGAGACTGTTATGTGTGTTATCATGCCATTGATGTAGTGTTGGTTTTGTGCGAAGACAAGGTCGAGGGTTCCTCCCTACTTGTGGGTTGGGGTATTTATTAGTTGGATGTATTACAGATCTTCCATTGCTTCCAGGAAGGTATTTGGATTCTGGGTGGATAGTGATGGAAGATTGGAGTCCCCTAGGACTATGAGAGGTTTGTTTTGGATTGCATGGGAGCAGATTTGTTCCAAAACGGTGGAGAGTTCATCTTCCTTTGAACTTGGGGCTCTGTAGAAGAGTCAGAGTGCTAGATGCTTATTTAAGATTGTTACTATGTTACTTCCTGTGAATCGGATGTTGTAGGTGGTATTGAATTGTAGGTGTGACTTCACAATAACTAGCACACCCCCGCCTCTATGTGTTGGTCTTGTGGAATTGTGTATTGTATACTGTTGGAAGGCCATTTGGTATATGAGTGCATTGTCAGTATCAGAGAGCCATGTTTCAGTGATGCACATGATGTCTATGTTCCGGTTCTGTATTTTATTTATTTATTTACAGTTTCTTTTATACTGTGCTATTCATCATCAGTGCGGTTTACAATGAACATAAAAACTATACGTCTCAAATAAATTGATCTGTGCTTACAATGAACAGGACAATAAACTTGGTATACATATGTATGTATTTATGTAATCCATTATAGTGTGGAATTTGTTCTGTATGGATCAAGCTTTGACTAATGCGCAGGAGAGTGTGGTATGTTGTGGTACTTTCACAGGAGGTATTTCCTCATTGCTGGTAGGGGTTATGTGTATACTCTTTGTGGTCTGTTGTGGTGTTTTTGATTTGTATCTATATGTATCTTGTAGGCTGCATATCTGCCTGTTTGCATAATTGGTATCCGGTGTGTGTGTGTGTGATGGTAATTTGGCTTCTCCAGCATGTTGAGTATATGCTTTTGAGAAGTAGGAGGAGAAGGAGTAGTGTGAGTATTATCATTTTATCCATTGTACTTGGCTTTGTGTATGTTGTATGAGGGCTGATAGGTTTAGGTTGATTGTGCAATGATTAATCGGCATGTAAAATGGTCTTCCTTTATGTGCGATTCAATTATGTGTACGTGGTTTCTTCAGCTAAGTGCTGTGTGCAAGGATTACTCACAGTTCTTTCGAGTTCTATGTCTTGTTTTGTTTCTTGGACTGTGTCCTATTCCCGGCTTTTGATTCTTCTTGGTGGTTGGGCTGGAGGCTTCAGGGTGTTCCTCAGGATGGTGTTACTCGGCTCACTTTGTTTCACTGAATTCTGATGGGACAGGGATTCTGGTAGCGCCTACTGTCCATGACTAAGGGCCATGCCAAAGGGCCCTCTGGCGAGGCCCTCAGGCCTGGACACGCCCAACGATGCCTTAGTTTTAAAGTCCAGTGTGCTTCTCATGATAGGCTGGGGCTCCGGAGTGGGGAGAAGACTTACTTCCCGCTCCTGTGCTTCCACACCAATAGGGGGAGCTGTGCGGTGGTAGCCTGCTCTTCACGCCCAATGGCGCCTTAGTCACATGGCAAGAAAAGAAATGATAGAGGGTGGCAGCTTTGGCGGTAGCATCTGCCCTAGCATTACCCTTAGCAATATCAGTATTGGAGAGGTCATGACCCTTGTACTTCACAACTGCCAGTGCAGTGGGCAATAGAGAAGACTCTAGAAGTCTGAAAATAAGGTCAACATGGGCAATGGGTTTGTTGGAAGAGGTAAGGAACCCTCAAGCTTTTCATATCCTGCTGAAATCCCAGATGACACCATTGGTGTACCGAGAGTCAGTAAAAACAGTCACAAGTTTATCCTGGCCCAATTGGCAAGCCTGCATAAGGGCTACAAGTTCAGGCGCTTGGGTGCTTGAAACATCAGCCAAATGTCCATGTTCAACAATTTCATACAAACTACATACAGTATAGCCAGAGGTTAAGGACCCCTCCTCATCCCTCAGGCAGGAACCATCCACATATTTATTTATTTATTTTATTTATTTACATTCTCTTATATACCACGCTATTCTGCATCAGTGCAGTTTACATTGAACAAACTGAAATTACATTGAACAGGGCATTATAACTTGGAGATAACTATTTTACAGGGAACATGGGCTATGGAGGGTTAAGTGGCTTGCCCAAGACCACAAGGAGCACCTGTGGGACTAGAAACCCCAGTCCTTCTGGCCCAAGGTTGCTGTCCTCTAGTGGGATTTGAACCCCCAACCTTCCAGCCTGAAGTACCTTGCCCCAACCACTAGGCCACTCCTCCACTCCACACATAATATAATTCAAGATCTTCATTTGGAAGGGAAAGAGGGGAAAGGTCCGGTCTAGGCTTAGTCTCCAGATCAATGGCCTGTAAACAATCATGAGTCAGTCTCTCCTCTGGGAGGGGTAACAGTGTATCTGGGTTAAGATGAGTTTATCGGGACACCGTGAGATTGGGATTAGTAAGGAGAACAATGTCTAGATGTGCAGCAGACAGAAATTGAGTCTTATTGGAATTAATAAGTGTGTCAACTGAGTGCGGGACCCAAAAAGTAAGCTTAAGAAGAGAAGATTCAGTGGTAACTGTCCATGAACAGGTCAGTAAGCCCTTGGCAATGGGGTCCAGTTTATGGCTTAGATAGGCTAGTGGATGAAGACAAGTGACATGATTCTAGGCCAGGACACCGGAGGCAACACCGGCCCATTCATGGCAAAATAGCTGGAATGCAAGGGAGTAGTGAGGTAATCCAAGGGCTGTTGCTGCCTGCAGGGCCTGCTTAAGGTTGAAGAAGGCTTGCTCTGCCTATTTTGTCCATGGTAGTTCAATCTCCAGTATCTTTCCCTTCAAGAGGTCCATAAGCAAAGGCCAAAATTCAATAGCGGCAGTAGCTGCAAAGTCCTAGAAATTTGCATAATTGTCTCTTTGTGAGGGGCTGAGGATATGAGGCAATGACGTGTATCCATGAGGTAAGCAGTGCACAATGGCCCTGTCTCAGTCGGCGCTCCAGGAAAACAACTTCTGGTTGAAAATATTGTAACTTTTTCTTATTGATTTTCAAACCAATACAATATAAATGTGGTAGGAGGGCCAAAGAGTTGCCTGAGCTGAGGAAAGGTCCTTAGAATGCACTTAGAGATTGTCAGCATGCTGTAGAAGGTGGAATCAGAAGGAAACTGGAAATCCTCCAAGGCCTGTGAAAAATAGGAAGGACTCTCCATGTACCCTTGGCTAAGGGTACTCCAGGTATATTGGCACTCCCTATAGGTGAAAGCAAAATAAGGCTGGCTAGCAGAGCAGAGACGCACAGAGAAGAAGGTACTACACAAGTCCACAATGGTAAAGACTGCTGAAGAAGATGACACAAATGACCAGATTGTAGAAAGGTTAGTCATTATGGGGGTGGAGGTCACCAAAGCTTTATTCAGGGCCTGCAGATCATGGATAAAATGACAAGTCTTGCCATCCGCCTTCATAACAGGAAATATGGGGGTGTTGTGAGGTGAGGTGGTAGGATAAATGACTCCTTGCTGAAGTAGAGCTTGTACCACTGGATAAATACCTTCTTCTGCCTCTGGTGAAAGCGGGTATTTATGCATTCGGATGATGGCAGCAGGAGTCATGAGCCCACAGAGAATCAAGGAGGCTCATTAAGTCCTGCTGGAGGTCTGCTGGCAGAGGCTTGACTGTCTTCCTGGTGTTAATGTTTTTTTGTGACAGAGACTCGGAGGTAAACAGTGTAAATGTGGCTTCCAAGGAGGAATCTGGGTTGGTCAAATAGAGGCATACTTTGCCATCTGGAAAAAATATCACTGAATATCCAAGACTGGTAAGGAATTTCTGGGCCAAAAGATTCATTGGCAGTGTGGGGCTAACCGTAAATGGCAAAAAGACAGGATTGCTATGACTGATTGTGACCAGAAGAAGCTCGGTAAGGCCATGAGGGATAGGTCTTCCCTCCAGTTCTTTGATTTGAATAATACAGGCTTCATTTGGCCAGATTCCGAAGACCACCTGGCAAATGGCCCAATGGGTGGCCCCAGTATCGATGTCCAGCCACCAAAATGATCACTTCGCTATCCCTACAGAGCAGAATGAGGTGCTTATTGGGCTTGTGGATGAAGGGTGGGGTGATCCATATATAGTCATTGTGCATTTCATCACAATCCATATAGTACTATTAGGTTAGTACTAGTACTAGCCAGGTACTAGCCATATACTAGTACTAATACTAGCCATATAGTACTAGTACTAGCCAGGTTAGTAGGGGGAGCAGGAATGATCCCTGTCACTCAGTACATCACTGGTGGAGCTTGGACCTGGAGCATGTCTCTTTGCCTTGCTGGACATTTCACTGCCCAGTGTCCAGGCATCCCACAGTAACAATATTCTCCCCACCGTAGTTGCACTTGGCCTATTACCTTGTCCATATCCTCATGCCTGACCATGGCCACAAAATCTTCTGCCCTGTTGTATCTGGAGGGCCAACATTTGGTCCTGGTGCTTAGTTTTCTGTTTGGCCTTTTGGGTAACCTTTTCCACTCAACTGTTTTTCACAATGACAGGCAATAGCAAGGTTTTCAAAATGTGATTTGTACTCCCAAGCCACAGTGAGGTCTTTAGCAATTATTGGATTGGTGGGAGTAGGCTGTTTACGGAGGCTACCACCATTCCCTCCTTCACATTTTCTTCCAGACCCTTGACTCCTGAATATTTCTTTTTTTTTAAATTCTTTATTCAATTTTTCAAATAAACAAACATATATATCCTGCTAAGATAAACACGGGAGGACTGTAAAGTATATAAAAATACAGTAAAGGAAATGTGCATTGCAAGTAATTCGTAACATCCAAGTTATCTCACTAACAAGCCCAAAATATAGGCAGAGAAGGAGGAGAACAGAAACAAAATTACAAAAAACAAATGAGGAAAAGACAGACCGCAAAATGTAGCAACTATCTACAAATGAGCAGTATCGTGCGAAGAAATTACTCTGGTTTGATGTAAAATAATAAAAGAGGTAAGGTATAGAGGTTCATAAAATACATAATTAACTGAAGAAAGCTTAATCAAGCATTTGAAAGGGAATTTTAGAAAAAAATAAGTCTTTCAACTGTAAGATAGCATGCTTCAACAAGAGAAATTATCTTTGCCTCCTTTGAGTCTCTCTGGAGACATCCGGATACATACGTATCTTGAGGCCCCGAAAGAGTACACTATGGGGCATGTTTACTAAACTGCGGTAATGGCATTCCGCAGTAAAGGTAGAGATGCCCATATAAAGGAGTGGGTGGGGCAGCAGTAAAGCTGTGTGTCAGATAAGGCACGTTAGAAGGCGCGTTAAAAGGCGCATTATAAGGCACCGTAGAAGGCACGTGCCTATGTGCCTTACGTGCCTTATAAAGCACCTTATAACGCGCCGTTATAAGGCGCCTTGTACTGTACCTAATTAGGAGCCTTGTAACGTATTTTAAGGAGTGTTGATAGCTGTGAAGAGGGTACTGTGTGACTGGCAGCACAGATCTGCAAAGATATGACTGTCACAGGCAAGCAAAATATTTGCCCTGGACAGGAGGGAACAACAAGGAATTGAACCCATGACCTCTGCCTCCACACTCATCAATGTAACCAGTGGGCTACAGCTCTATAGTGTCTAACACACTGCTGGCTGGCTACAGAAAGACTGCAGGTGACCACACAAGCTGTCTGCTGTGGTTATCAGGATAGAGTAGACTCACCCATACCCATGATGCACTGCACATGCAGATCAGCAGCCTATGTCTGATCACAAGATGGGGTATGCGCCACTATAGCACCCCGGCCTGGTAAGGGGAGCTGACTGTGTGTATTACTGGCACAGAGTAGCTACAGACCGTGACAGCATGTGATTCCTGTGCTCACCCTGAGGGTGAAGTGGGGGGCCCAGCACCAGGTCTGCAGCACATGGCATGGCTGAAATAGGCTGTGCTGTGGGTGCTTGTCAGTGTCAGTGTGTGATCAGTAGTCCTTGCAGACACACGTAGGATATACCTGTGTCCATCCGTATTCCCCAGTCATGTCTAGCCCTTGTGGACTATGATGCACCCAGAATAGTGCATATCCTGTGTGGGTGCCATGGTCACAGAATATATGATGGGTGGTATGCAGACCCTAAAGCGGATTATATGAGCACCACCCAACCCGCCCCTGTGGGTCAGGGTGGGGAACAGGATTTCTGCCACCAACAGCTCCACAGTCTACATCCCTGCAATGGTGGCATTAGAGGGAACCATCGACCCCAGTCTTGCTGGGGAACAGATTCCCTACAGGGCAGGCAATGCAGATCTGTACGCATCCATAGGGCAATGGCAGACAGACAGTAGGCCTGGAGATGCTCAGTTGCCCCCCACCACTATCTGACATTCTCCAGCAGCAAGCCCAGTGAGCCTTCAGCCGCTGCACCCTGCAAGGTGCTCCAGCCACACAAATACTAACTACAGACAGTCTGCTAGCTAGCCAATAGTGCATGTTCCTGGAGGGGATGTGAGCACACACACCAAGCAGCTAAGTCAGTGATTGGGCCCCAGAAAAAAGAACCCATAAATATCACTTGAGAGAAATACAAAACAGCACTACGGGGGAACCCGGCCATGCCGTGGTCACTGCTCTGTCAGGGTGAGAGTGACCTCCCATCAGGACATGCTGTGGCCACCCTGTCCATGCAGGTTGTGGCCGGGCACTACAATGTCCAAGCCATTGCCCTATGGCCTGTGCAGATGCATCCAGGCCAGACCACCCTGTCCAGGCTATACCCACAGTACCTTGCTCCTCATTATACACATTGGCAACTTACACTGGCAACAGGGCAAGCAGTGTGGGCTAAGGAAGATGTTGGCAGACACCACACACTGGACCGACAGACACACACTCCCACACCTATGCCAGCATTGTGCAACTATAGAGGTTCTTGGCAGCCCTGGCCACCACACCAGTCCTGGGCACAGTGCAGGCATGGCTATGGTATGCAATACTGTTGGGGTCAATCCCCAGGGTGGTGAACACTGTCAGACACCAGACCTGAAACACACACCACAGACATCAGAGAGGATGGTATGATACAGCTCAATGAGCAGATTGTGCTTAACTTAGGAATTGCTATCTGCCAGTAATCATAGCAACCTCTTGATATATGTGTACCGTATTCCCAGGTTTAGGGTAGCATTGCTAGGGTATGTAAGTGCTAGTATTGGGAGATGCACGCAGGTCCCAACATCCTGCCTCTCCAGGAGGCTTTGGATACTGGAGCCTGGGGGTGCAGGTGTGTCTGCCCCTGTTGGCCGCTGCTCTAGGGCAGAGGTTCACAACTCCATTCCTGGTGGGACAAACACTGTTCGGGTTTTCATGCTGTCCCTAATGAATACCAATATAGACAAGGAACCAAACCTGAAAATAAACCCCTTACTTAAAACTTCATTTTTTTGTCGGAAGAGGCTGGAGGCGACTGAAATAGAAACCCAGTCACACCAGACAACCCGTTCCCTTTTAATTATGTAAGCGAAAATGCTGTACTTAGCTTTAGAAACATTCAGTGAAGTTTTGTGCACACCAAAGAACTCTTCTTCTTATAAGCGGTCAGGTAGCAACCACGACGTACGTTTCAGGCCCTGGGCCCTGTTTCAAGTGTTCATGCTTCTTCCAACATACCGCTAAGACGATTGTTCAAATCCTCCACACCCCACTGATTTAATAAATCCCTAATGAATATGCATGAGATACATCTGCATACCATGGGGGCGGCGGATAGAAATGCACCACAGACATCTGTATTAGAGACAGCATGAAACCTGAATGGTGTTTGGCCCTCCAGGACTGCAGTTGGGAAACTCTACTCTAGGTATCGCGCATGTTTATGGTGTCTGTGCTCTGTAGGGTAAAATATAGGCGTTTAAGGCATGTTTATGTTATCTGCAATAAAGGTTCCATCTTTATTACCACGTTTTAGTAGTGGGTAAAATATGGGGACTGGGTTGGCAGGAATCACAGCTGGGACTTGAACCTGTGACCGTCTGCTTTTCAGCACACTGGCTGTGTGTACTGCACCACTGTGTTGCCACGGAGATAGTGCAGTCCCTGGGGATAACATCACTGTTCGTCAGACAGGGCCTGTCTGTTGCAATGCATGACACCCACTTACACAGGGCTAGGCCATGGTCTGCTGTGGGCAGCTGCCACTGCCCCCTCCACCGCCAGTACCCCTTTGCCACCATGCTGACATGCCCTTCTGCTGGTGATGCTGGTGGTGCGCAGTCACAGGCCATCCAGTGTGTGGGTAGGTGGCTGCCTATGGTGCAGGTTCTGGGGTAGGGGTGCCCACATAGATGTCCATGCTTCCCCCCAGCACCACCTGCCAATGTTCTGTGCCCTTGGGAGTACTTGCTTGGTACTGTCCCCTGTGACACTGTGAGAAACACACTCGTGCCCATGTGGGCCCTCATCAGTTGCTGTCCGGCTGCTTGACTGTTTCAGCATTCCTATGGACCACCTAGGCATCACCCTGGGCCACACTGTGGCCCAGCTGCACCACAGCATGTGCCGCCTGCAGCCCTCTGTATCCCCTTTTCCAGCATCTGTCCAGTTGCCCATTCCAACATGCCCACCCTGCTGTTGCGGAACATGTGCACACCATAGAAAACCGGTCCCATAACAAGGGGAAACCGTGATGAGCGCTATTTCACTGTGGGATCATTCACCTTGTATGGGGACAGAGCATAGACCCTTCCAAAATTAATATCCTTTTTTGGAGCTTTCTCGGTAGTGTTTTTTTATGTTTCCCATTCATATCACTATTGGCCAGCTTGGTTATGTTTGTTTTACATTTTGTCAGGTCATTTTCAGTGTTTATTTGCCCTTTTGTTCTTTGCACATGTATCACACTTATCACTTTTGGTAGGTTTCCCTGGCTTTGCTGTACATTGCTGACTGAAATGGTTTCTCTCTCCTGCAATTGTGTGCCAAAGCCTGGTTTTCAGTTGCGTTAGGATTCAGCCCTTAATTCCTCCGTGTTAGTGTGAAAGGGGCCTCTCCCCGCCCACTCCCTGCCCATTGACCCCTTCTCCCCGCCCTCTCTCCACCCTTTTCTGCACTTAATGTGGCCGGGAACGTTAAGGCGCGTTAAGGGCTGTTAACGCGCCTTAACGTAGCCGCTGCTACGTTAACGCAGTTTAGTAAACATGCCCCTATGTTTTTTAAAATACATTTGAAGTAACCATTCATTATTAGTGGTCAAGGCAAAGAAAGCTAACAAAGTTGCAGGAATTATTAATTGTGAATTGGAGCTAATATTGCAGAAACATCCAGTACATTCATAGAAGGATCTCTTGCAGCACCCATAGATTTTTTTTGCCGTGGACAAATAATAAACTCATGTCAGTGGTGGGTGAGACTCTAAAAGAAATCCCAATGCCTCTACCAAATACCTTTTGAACATGTCCACAGAGAAATTAATGATTCTTTAATAATTAATCCAAGTTATCAATGGCCCTGTTTAATGTACATTGTCAAGTTTAAGTTACAATGTAAACTGCTTTGACTAAAACTATAAAGCAGTATAAAAACCTGTTAAATAAAATAAAAATAAAATTTAGGAAAGTTCAAAAGACGTAAATTGGATGATCTGGAGACATTCTCCAGATTCTCCAATTTAAACTTCACAGATGTTATGTCTTTAACAAGAGCTTCAGAGCAAGCTCACAAAAGTCAGATTTCTTTTCAATATCAGTAATAGCCAGCCAAACAGCAGCCTTGCACATATTCGACTAATAGCTGCTGGGTTACCATGTACTTGTATTTGAAGTGTCTGCAATTGCGGTACCGTCGCCTCACCAAGGGTAGAAATCGCATCCCATATTGATTCAAGAGAAAACTTCACTGGTCTAGGCAAAGAGAACTTCAGAGAACCTTGAGTTGTTCCAACATCAGGACCAAATTCACCAGAGAACACTGCCTCTGAATGACATGCTGCTTATCTAACAAAGTCATGGCAACTGCAGATGAAGGCCTGCTGGATGGATCACTATTACTTCCAAGTTCTGGCAAGGCAAGGAATCCCAGCCAATCTGCAGACAGAGAGATAGCTGGCTGTACAGGGGGACACCTCCTCCTCTAGGAGAAAGAGATGGCAAATTGCACAACATCAAGCCATGGAGTGGAGGAGTAGCCTAAAGGTTAGAGCATTGGCTAAAGTACTGAGAGACCAGGGTTCAATTCCCACTAGCACTCCTTGTAGCCTTGGGCAAGTCAATTAGCCCTCATTTGACTCAGAAAAATCCAAGTGACCAATGCTCCTTTATAATATACATTACCAATTTTTAAAATACAATGTAAACTGCTTTGACTGAAATGATAAAGCTGTATAAAAAGCCTGTTAAATAAAATAAATAACCACTGGATCTGTGGCAGGTTAATGGGACATCCTTTTCAAGGAGGAAAGATCTGTGGGATTTGGAAACAAAATCTCTAAAAGGTGAGTTAAATACTGATAAATAAGATCATGGGTTTGAGCACTCCATGGTCAGGGAAATTATCACACCATTTGGCAAAGTTTTGAGGGGGTACAGGGGATCTCAATGCAGCATGGTGTCTGGGGCCCCGGGAGGACTCAGAAGGATCACAGTTGGGCTCAGTACTATGTTGTAACCCTTTCATCATGGTATGTAACTGTTCAACAGTGGAATTCTGAAAGTGAGATTTAGCATCCGCTATAGCTTGAGGCGAGGCCTGTAGAGCATTTGCTAAGGTTTCATAATTTTGCCACATTTGTGACCCTACAGCATCTCAACCCTGCGGGTACCATTCATGCATCTTTGCCTCACATTTACCAATGACTTGGTGAACCACAGTCAACCTGGACTGAGACTGAGCCCAAGAGACGTGCCTATTGGATTCCTCCTCAGGCATATTCATGTCCCACATAACATCCGCTAATTGGCAGGACAGATCATGTATACAGGAGTCCTTCTGCTGTGAGACGAGCATTCCCTGAGATGTGAATCGAAGGAGCAGATGGAGCACCAGCCCGGAAGTTCCGGGAGGTCCTCCTGGGGGTTTGGCTAATAATTGTGGAAAAGAAATATCCAATGACTCGCTCTTTAAGGGCTTGTAGAAAAAGTCATGGGTAAAGGGATGGAGGAGGCTGCCAATGTCACCCCAGCCCCACCTGGAGGGGCCGAGGCCACTGATGCCGGGGAGGCCAGCATGGGCTCACCCACGAAGTAGGCATGGGATACAATGCTGGACCTGTCCCCTGAGGAGGATGCGACAGGGATGCTGGCCCCACCCTCAGAGCAATGACCACTACTGCAGCCTCCTCCAAATCCCGATACAATCGCTCCAATTTCACTTCATCTGACTCTTCATAATTGGGAGGAGATGCATTTGGGCAAGCAGGTTTTATAGATTCAAACAAACACTTATTTTCAAAGTAAGTGCCTTTGTTTTCCAAAGCTTTCAATTTATCATACATTTGAGATTGATATTTCCTCCTCCCTTTTGCATTTTACAGCCTCATCATACCAAACATAACAATCCCACTGCACCTGCTTTAGGTTTGTCACATATTTCTAATTGAGACGACCAAAAGTAGAGCACAAGTACCTTCAGCGTAGCACTAGGAACAAAAGAGCTGGTACACAACTGGCAGTCAAAACAGATCTTTATCAAGCCCCAAAGCATTTCGGCCACTGAGGGGGTGACAAGCCTGCATATATTCTACTGCTATTCAATTGGGGGAGAAAAACTCCACAAAATCGCTCTGTTTTTGCTGCCATTTTGCTGCGAGTCCCCCATTGTTATGGCAGTGGTGCGCCTCCCCCAATGCTTCGGTGGGGACAGCAGCAGCAGCGGCAAACTTACTTCATTGTGTCTGCCGTGGTGCTCCACTTCTGTAAGTTCACCACAGGCCCAATGGCAGTGTGGATGCTATCACGAGACTTTGGACCAGTGAGGAACAGCACATGGAACCCATCACATGCCAACCAGCATATGGCAGACTTATAAGAGTGGAGCAGTGCAGCAAACATGATAAAGTAAGTTTTCCGCATTGTTGCCACCACCGTTGTGTGGGCCCCTTTCTACACAGCCCCCCCACTCACATATTGTGGGGGCTGCTTGGGTGGAATTTATGCTACTGTTTGAAGGCCCCAAAAAACTACACTATGCTTTTTAAAAGAAGAATGGGAGATGGGGTGATCATATCAGATAATCTTCAGATGGCAAAGAGAAAGAAAAGGCAACCACATAAGCCAGAAGGATGCCTAATGTACATGGAGAGGAATGAATAGCCAAAAAAAGAAGGAGACAGTGCCTCAATAAAAATCTTCAGAGATCTCATTTGGAATACTGACTACAATTCTGTGGACTGCACCTCCCAAAGGATATAAATAGGATAGAGACTATCCAGAAGATAGCTACTTAAATGCAGTTTATAGTTTATTTGAATTTGATATACCACCTTTTGGTATGCCATCAAAGTGATTTTCATAGTAAAAACTTTAAAAGTGCAGAAAAAGAAAATAACTACAAAATATTGACAGGAAAGTGGAGTAAAGGGAAAAGAACAGGGATCAGTGGCACGAGAGGTCAATCCCAAGCTTCTCCACCTACGTTGACAACATCATTGAAAAGCCAGGTCTTGAGAAAAACTTTAAATTTCTTGAAATTGTCTTCCAGGCAGACAGGGGCTGGGAGGCAATTCCACAAAGAGAAGGCAATAAGGTAAAAGGCTGAGGGCCTTGCATGCTCATAATAAGCTTTGGACAGGGAAGAATGATTAGTCTATTACCGCATAAAGAGCGTAAGCAGTGGGGTGGTGGGGGGGAGCATATGAAATCACTAGGTTAGACAAGTGCATCAGAGAGTTACTATGTGGTGACTCAAGTTTTAAAGTGAGGATTTTATGTCTCAACCAAGCTGAGACAGGAAGCCAGTGATGCTGAATCATAAGGGGGGTGATGTGGTCAAACCTCTTTGCATAGGAAAGGATACAAATTGCAGTATTTTGAATGGTTTGTAGTTTCTTTAACTCATAAGCAGGGATGCTAGCATAAGTGATGTTGCAATAGTCTAATCGAGCAATGACCATATTAAGGATAATTGAGGTTTGAACATGAGGATCAAGGAAGGGGCGGAGGGCATGGAAGCGATGCAAGCCCCAAAGCAGGTTTTAACAACCTGTCTGACTTGGGCAGAGAAAGAGAGGTGATAGTCTATAAGGATGACAAGGTATCAGAAGATGGGTTGCAAAGTAACAGGGGAGTTATCCAAGAGGGGGACAAGGTGGGAATAGGACCCCCACCAGTGATCCAGGTCGCTGTAGTTTTGCTGGTATTGAGCCAGAAAGCATTGGATTGGAGCCAGGAGGAAATTTCGTGTAAACTAGAGTTAGGGATCTGTTTATTAATTGGTGGTAGCGGACTCCGTGCGATATTTATTTCAATGGGGCTGCGGCTCCGATATCGCATGGAGTCCGCTACCGCCAGTTAGTAAACAGACCCCTTAATGTGTATAAGGTCAGGAAGATAGGGGGCAGTGTATCTAATAAAGAGAATGCCATCTTTATAGATGTAAAAGGATAAACCAGTTTCAGGAGGAGAATGGCTAGAGGATTTAAGAAGATGTTAAACAAGAAGGTGGATAGAACAGAGCCTTATGGCACCCCGTTTTGGACAGCTCGCATATTCTTTCTCTGTTCTGGATGATTTATTAGATTTGTTACACTCAACCATGAAATACAGACAATAATAAAAAATATTAAAACTTTGCAGAAAATATAAGTTTCACATAGAGTATGTTTTTCATACACTGGTCTAATGTCCGTCTTCCAAGTGATCAGAAAAGTTATGATTCAGTATCAATATTCATTGACGTAAACATACTGTATGATACTATTGAAACTGCAGTTTTCATTTAAAACACTTTATTATGATATAATATAGTTTGTCAACAGTCCATTCTGATGGCGGAATATGATACACGTGAAAACACTTCTGATGCAGTGCATCGATATTGCACCATTGAAACACCTAGAACAGAATGCTTGACAGCAATTAGTCTCGACAACATATTAGCTCAGCGTATGAGAAACATACAAGGCTGATATACGCACCAATAACTCTGACACTAAGGGGTATGTTTACTAAAGGACGCTATTTGCGCTGCTGTCACGTTATCGCATGATAAGGTGCCTTATCATGCGATAATGGTGCTTTACCGGGCGATAAGGCGCCTTATCGCGTGTTAACGCGCGCAATGGCGCAAACGAGCACTGAAGGCAGAGAAAGGCTCCCGGAGGGCGGAGGAAGGCTCCCCAGGGGCGGATAGAGAGGGTCAATGGGTGGAGAGTGGGAGGGGAGAGGCTCCCTGCACACTAACGCTGTGGATTCCGGGGCTGCAAACTAACGCCAGTGAAACCCTCGCGTTAGAGCAGATTTAAAGGGAAGAGAAACCATTTCTGCCAGCAATGTACAGCAAAGCCAGGGAAACCTACAAAAAGTGATGTGTGATACATGTGCATGGAACAAAAGGGCAAATAAACATTGAAAATGACCTGAACAAACTGGAAAAAAAACATAACCAAGCTGGCAAATAGTGATATTAATGGGAAACATCAAAAAACACTACTGAGAAAGCTCCAAAAAAAAGATATCAATTTTGGAAGGGGCTATGCTCTGTCCCCATACAAGGTGAATGATCCCACAGTGAAATACCGCTGATCAGGGTTTTCCCTTTCTATTGGACAGGTTTCCTATGGCATGCACATGTCCCGCAACAGCAGGGTGGGCATGTCGGAATGGGCAACTGGACAGATGCTGGAAAAGGGGATACAGAGGGCTGCAAGCGGCACATGCTTTGGTGCAGCTGGGCCACAGTGCGGACTAGTGTGATGCCTAGCTGGCCCATAGGAATGTTTAAACAGTAGAGCCACCAGACAGCAACTGATGAGGGCCCAACATGGGCACGAGTGTGTTTCCCACAGTGTCACAGGGGATAGTGCCCAGCAGATACCCCCAAGGCACAGAACATTGGCAGGCGGTGCTTGGGGGAAGCGTGGACGTCTATGCAGGCACCCCTACCCCAGAACCCACACCATAGGCAGCCGCCTACCGACACACTGGATGGCCTGAGACTGCACACCACCAGCACCACCAGCAGAAGGGCATGTCAGCATGGCGACAGAGGGGTACTGGTGGTAGAGGAGGAAGTGGCAGCTGCCCACAGCAGACCAAGGCCTAGCCCTGTTTAGGTGGGTGCCATGCACTGCGACAGGCCCTGTCTGACGAACAGTCATGGTATCCCCAGGGAATGAACTGTCCCTGTGGCAACAGTGTGGTGCAGTACACACAGCCAATGTGTTCAGGAGCAGAAAGTCACAGGTTCAAGTCCCGGCTGTGGCTCCCACCAACCCAGTCCCCATATTTTACCCAGTGGTAATAAAGAGGGAACCTTTATTGCAGATAACTTAAACATGCCTGAAATGCATATATTTTACCCTACAGAGCACAGACACCATAGACATGTGCAATACCTAGAGCAGAGTTTCCCAAATGCAGTCCTGGAGGGACAAACTCCATTCAGGCATCATACTGTCGCTAATAAAGATGCCTGTGCTGCATTTCTATGCGCCGCCCCCATGGTATGCAGATGTATCCATGCATATTCATTAGGGACAGCATGAAAACCCGAACAGTGCTTGGCCCACCAGGACTGGAGTTGGGAACCTCTGCCCTAGAGCAGCGGCCAACAGGGGCAGAAACACCCGCACCCACAGGCGCCATTATCCAAAGCCTCCTGGAGAGGCAGGATATTGGGCCCTGCGTGCAGCACCATCTCCCAATACTAGCACTTGCATACCATAGCACTGCCACCATAAACCTGGGAATACGGTACACATATATCAAAAGGTTGCTATGATTACTGGCAGAGAGTAATCCCTAGGTTAAGCACAATCTGCTCATTGAGCAGTATCATAACAACCTCTCTGATGTCTGTGGAGTGTGTTTCAGGTCTGGTGTCTGACAGTGTTTACCACCCTGGGGAGTGACCCCAACAGTATTGCGTACCATAGCCATGCCTGTACTGTGCCCAGGACTGGTGCGGTGGCCAGGGCTACCAAACACCTCTATAGTTGCACAATGCTGGCATAGGTGTGGGAGTGTGTGTCTCTCTACCCAGTGTGTGGTGGCTGCAAACACCTTCCTCAGCCCACACTGCTTGCACTGTTGCCAGTGTCAGCCTGCCAATGTTCATAATGAGGAGCAAGGTACCATGGTTATAGCCCGGACAGGGTGGCCTGTCCAGGATGCATCTGCACAGGGCATAGGGCAATGGCTCGGACATTGTAGTGCCCAGCCACCACCTGCACAGACAGGGTGGCCACAGCATGTCCTGCTGGGAGGTCACTCTCACCCTGACTGAGCAGTGACCATGGCATGGCTAGGTTCCCCCATAGCGCTGTATAGTGTTTCTCTCATGTGATATTTATGGGTTCTCTTTTGGGGCCCAATTACTGACTTATCTGCTTGGTGTGTATGCTGACATCCTAGTTCTGGGTACATGCATCTCCTCCAGGAATGTGCACTATGGACTAGCTAGCAGACTGTCTGCAGTTAGTATGTGTCTGACTGGGAATGTCAGATGGTGGGGTGGTGCAGCTGAGCATTTCCAGGCCTACTGTCTGTCTGCCTTGCCTTATGGATGTGAACAGATCTGCATTGACTGCCCTGTAGGGTGTATGTTCCCCAGCAGGACTGGGGTTGATGGTCCCCTCTACTGCCACCATTGCAGGGAGGTAGAATGTGGATCTGTTGGTGGGAGATCCTCTTTCCCACCCTGCGCCACAGAGGGTGGGTTGGGTGGTGGTGCATAATCTGCCTATTTGTCCAAACACCCACCCCCATCATGTGAACATGGCACCCAACACAGGTTATGCACTATTCTGGGTGCATCAATAGCCCATAAGGGCTAGACATGACGGAGAAATACAGATGGACACAGATGTATCCTAGGTGTGTCTACAGAAACTACCACACACACACACACACACTAGCACTGATGGGGACCTACACCATGGCCTATTTCAGCCATGACAGGTGCTGTGGACCTGGTGCTGCACAGTAGCTGCACAATGTGATGGTCTGTAGCTACTCTGTGCCAGTAACATACACGGTCAGTACCCACTACCAGGATGAGGTGCTGTGGGGGTGCACACGGTCAGTTCCCCCTACCAGGCCGAGGTGCTGTGGGGGTGCATACCCCATCTTGTGATCATCTGTAGACTGCTGATTTGCATGTGCAGTGCATCATGGGTACAGGTGGGTTAAACCTATCCTGGTAACCACAGCAGACAGTTTGTGTGGTGACCTGTAGTCCTTCTGTAGCCAGCCAGGGGTTTGTTAGCAGCTATAGCCCCCTGGCTACTTCACTGCCTGTGGAGCCAAAAATCATGGGTTTGATCTCCCAGTGGGGTTATTTGATAGGGCTGCCTGAGACATTTTCTTTTTTAATTTAAATTAGTGCCACCAGCAAAAACACCCTCACAGTGCTGTAGCCTTAAGGTGCCTCATAAGGCGCCCTCTAAAGCACTCTATAAGGCGCCCTATAAAGTGCCCTTTAAGGCGCCTTATAAGTCAGACAAATCTGATTGATTTCTTTGACTGGGTGACCAGGGAGTTGGATTGAGGGAGAGCTCTAGATGTGATGTATTTAGATTTCAGTAAAGCCTTTGACACTGTTCCTCATAGGCGACTTATAAACAAACTGAGCACCCTAGGGATGGACCCTAAAGTTACTGCTTGGGTTAGAAATTGGTTGGGTGGGAGGCGACAAAGAGTAGAAGTAAATGGAGCTCACTCTGAGGAGAAGGATGTTACCAGTGGTGTGCTCCAGGGATCTGTCCTTGGTCCGATTCTTTTTAACATCTTTGTTAGTGATATAGCGGAAGGGCTGTCGGGTAAGGTTTGTCTCTTTGCGAATGATACCAAAATCTGCAATAGAGTAGACACCCAGGAAGGTATAGATAACATGAGGAGGGATCTAGCTAAGCTTGAAGAATGGTCTAGAATTTGGCAGCTGGGATTTAATGTTAAAAAATGTAAGGTCATCCATTTGGGCTGCAGCAATCCAAGGGAGCAATACAGTATAGGAGGTGAAGTACTTTTGTCCACTAAAGAAGAGCGGGACCTAGGCGTGGTTGTGTCTGATGATCTTAAAGAAGCTAAACAGGTAGAAAAGGCAACGGCAAAAGCTGGAAGGATGCTTGGGTGCATACGGAGAGGAATGGCTAGCAGAAAAAAGGAGGTGATAATGCCTCTGTATAAGTCTTTGGTGCGACCTCATTTGGAGTATAGTGTGCAATTCTGGAGACCGCACCTTCAAAAGGATGTGAACAGGATGGAGTCGGTGCAGAGGGTGGCTACTAAAATGATTAGTGGTCTTCATTATAAAGCATATGAGGACAGACTTAAGGATCTTAATATGTACACCTTAGAGGAAAGGCGGGATAGAGGTGATATGATTGAGATGTTTAAATACCTCCGTGGCATAAATGTTCAGGGAGAGAGCCTCTTTCAATTGAAAGCAAGTTCTGCTACGAGGGGACATGGGATGAGGGTGAAGGGAGATAGATTCAGGAGTGATATGTGGAAATATTTCTTTACAGAAAGAGTAGTGGATCCATGGAATAGTCTCCCAGTGGAGGTGGTAGAGATGAGGACAGTAACTGAATTCAAAAAAGCATGGGATCAACACATGTAGTTGTTGTAGTTGTTGATATGGAAGGACAGACTAGATAGGCCATGTGGTCTTTTTCTGTCAATTTGTTTCTATGTTTCTATGTAACATTATAAGGTGCCTTGGTGGACAGTGCACTTTATAATGTGCCCTCTGGGGTGCCTTATAGGGCGCCTTATGCGGCACCTTAGGTTACGACACTGTAAGGGTGTGTTTGCTGGCAGCACTAATTTAAATTAAAAAAGGAAATGCCTCAGACAGCACTGATTTAAAGCAAAGGGCAATATCTCAGACAGCCTTATTCAGCAAGCCCACTGGGGAATTGAACTCATAATCTCTGCTTTTTCAGTCAATGTATTAACCATTGTGCTACACCTCTGTTGCTGCATTTGTAGGTCAGCGCAACTAATTAAGGCTAACGCGCATTAACGTGCCACGGCTTCCTCTATCACATGAAAACGTACCTTATCGCACGATAACCCTAAATGCTACCTTAAGACCGTAACGCCCACTACCTTATATGGCATCCTGCACACTAACGCCGGCTGCACGTTAAGACTGCTTAGTAAACATACCCCTAAGTAACTTACAGTTATCTAAACCTATTTTCTAAAGTTTACAAATACTTTTATTTGCAAAATAGTAACTATTACAGCATTATAAGCTACTTACTATTTTTTGTGATCTTTTTATGTTGAGCCGCCAGTACTGTCAAAATCAGCAAACTTCGAATACCTATTAAACTAAATAAATCTCAAGCACAAAATCTGTATATAACGCTTTTTGACATAACGGTAATAGCTAAACATAGTTCCATTGAATTTATAACCATTAATTAGTAAACAGTTTAGTAGTAAGTATGGAAACCTTATGTCTGTAAAACATACGCTGGTCCAAAACGGTGGGGAGGAGGTCGAGCTACTAGCAGACACCTGAAAAGAACGTACTGAAAGGAAAACCATGAAAGTACATTACAATAGAGGCCGATGCTGTGACAGTGGGAAAGGAGAATGTTATAGTCAGTGAGGTCTAAAGCAGCTGAAAGATCCAAGGAGATCGTGAGTGCAATTCGGCCCTGGTTGAGTATATTGTGTAACTCACTCGGGACTGAGGTTTCGATTGTTTCTATGCTGTGGTATTTGCAAAAACCAGATTGACGCCGGAGTAGAGCAGAAATGTGCTCCAAATGATCTCTGAGCTAAAAAAGCGTATAGAGACAGACTTAAAGCTCTAAATATGTATACTTTTGAGGAAAGGTGGGAGAAGGGAGATATGATAGAAATATGTGGTTTAAATGCATAGGAGGTTGACCTTTTTCAATTGAAGTGAAGCTTTGGAATGAAGAGTCAGGATGAAGATGAAAGAGGATAGACTCAGGAGTAATCTAAGGCAATATTTCTTTATGGAAAGAGTGGTGGATGTGTGAAACAGTTTTTCAGCAGAGGTGCTGCAGACAAAAATTATATCAGTTCAAGAAAGAATGGACAAGTACAGCAGACACCACTAAACACGTTAACGCGTAGTAATCTTAAGTAGACGCCCAGACATGCAAACACAGAAACAGATGTGTAGCACAATGGTTAATACACTGACTGATAGTAGAGGGGTCATGAGTTTGATTCCCCAATATGCCTAATGTATAAGGCTGGCTGAGACATTAGCTTTTAAGTGTAAATATTGCTTTTTGAGGCATTTTATTTTTATTTTAATTAGTGCTGCCAGCAAACACACCCTCACGTGCCGTAACCTAAGGTGCCGCATAAGGCACCCTATAAGGCACTCCATAGGGCACATTATAAAGTGCACTGTCCACCAAGGCACCCTATAATGTCCCCTATAAGGCACCCTATAAGGCGCTTTAGAGGACACCTTAT
Source organism: Ichthyophis bannanicus (assembly GCA_033557465.1). NCBI lineage: Eukaryota > Metazoa > Chordata > Amphibia > Gymnophiona > Ichthyophiidae > Ichthyophis > Ichthyophis bannanicus. The sequence goes on along the minus strand of CM066031.1, from coordinate 509,501,166 downwards.
AAGGCACTTTATAAGGCGCTTTATAGGACACCTGATAAGGCACCTTATAAGGCGCTTTATAGGGCGCCTCATGGTTACAGTACACTGAGGGTGTTTTTGCTGGCAGCACTAATGTACATTAAAAATAGACAATGCCTGGGACAGCCCTATCAAATAACCCCACCATGGGTTTGAACCCATGCCCTCTGGCTCCACAGGCAGTGAAGTAACGAGTGGGCTACAGCTTTATAGCTGCTAACAAACACCTGACTGACTGGCTGCAGAAGGACTGCACGTCACCACACAAACTGTCTGCTGTGGTTACCAGGATAGGGTTAACCCACCCATACCCATGATGCACTGCACATGCAAATCAGCAGTCTACAGATGAGCACAAGATGGGGTATGCACCCCCACAGCACCTCAGTTTGGTAGGGGGGATGGGGGGAGCGGGGGGGCTGCTGGGGGGGCGGGGGGCCGCCGGGGGGTGGGGGGGCCACCCATAGGCAGATCATGTACCACCACCTAACCCATTCTCTGGGGCTCAGAGTGGGAAACAGGAGCTCCCACCAACATATCCAACCTCCCTGCAACAGTGGCAGTAAAGGGCACCCTCAACCCCAGTCCTGCTGGGGAATAGACACCCTACAGAGCAGTCAATGCAGATCTGTACACATCCATAAAGCAATAGAAGACAGACAGCAGGCCTGGAAATGCTCAGCTGCCCCCCACCACTATCTGACATTCTCCAGCAGCAAGCCTCCAGCCGCTGCACCCTGCAAGGTGTTCCAGCAAGACACATACTAGCTGCAGACAGTCTGCTAGCTAGTCCATAGTGCATGCTCCTGGAGGAGATGCATATACCCAGAACTGGGATGTCAGCATACACACCAAGCAGATAAGTCAGTGATTGAGCCCCAAAGCAGAACCCATAAATATCACATGAGAGAAACACTATATAGCACTATGGGGGAACCTAGCCATGCCATGGTCACTGCTCAGTCAGGGTGAGAGTGACCTCCCAGCAGGACATGCTGAGGCCACCCTGTCCGTGTAGGTGGTGGCCGCAGACAGTCTGCTAGCTAGTCCATAGTGCATGCTCCTGGAGAAGATGCATGTACCCAGAACTGGGATGTCAGCATACACACCAAGCAGATAAGTCAGTGATTAAGCTCCAAAACAGAACCCATAAATATCACATAAGCGAAACACTATATAGCACTATGGGGGAACCTAGCCATGCCATGGTCACTGCTCAGTCAGGGTGAGAGTGACCTCCCAGCAGGACATGCTGAGGCCACCCTGTCCGTGCAGGTGGTGGCCAGGCACTACAATGTCCGAGCCATTTCCCTATGCCCTGTGCAGATGGATCCAGGCCAGTCCACCCTATCCAGGCTATTCCTACAGTACCTTGCTCCTCATTATGCACATTGGCAGGCCAATACTGGCAACAGTGCTAGCAGTGTGGGCTGTGGAGGGTGTTGGCAGCCACCACACACTGGATAGACAGACACACACTCTCCTTCAGAAAATTGTGCTTAACTTCGGAATTGCTATCTGCCAGTAATCATAGCAACCTTTTGATAGATGCGTACTGTAGTCCCAGGTTTAGGGTGGCATTGCTAAGATATGCAAGTGCTAGTATTGGGAGATGCATACAGGGCCCAACATCCTACCTCTCCAGGAGGCATTGGATAATGGAGCCTGTGGGTGTGGATGTGTCTGCCCCTGTTGGCCGCTGCTTTAGGGCAGAGGTTCCCAACTCCAGTCCTGGTGGGCCAGACACTGTTTGGGTTTTCATGCTGTCCCTCATGAATATGCATGAGATATATCTGCATACCATGGGGGCGGCACATAGAAATGCAGCACAGGCATCTTTATTAGAGGCAGCATGGATCCTGAATGGTGTTTGGCCCTCCAGGACTGCATTTGTGAGACTCTGCTCTAGGTAATGTGCATGTTTATAGTGTCTGTGCTCTGTAGGGTAAAATGTAGGTGTTTTGGGCATGTTTATGTCATCTGCAATAAAGGTTCTGTCTGTATTAGCATGTTTTAGTAGTGGGTAAAATATGGGGGCTGGGTTGGCAGGAACCTGTGACCATCTGCTTCTCAGCACACTGGCTGTGTGCACTGCACCACCGTGTTGTCACAGAGACAGGGCATTCCCTGGTGATACCATGACTGTTCGTCAGACAGGGCCTGTTTGTTGCAGTGCATGGCACCCACCTACACAGGGCTAGGCCATGGTCTGCTCTGGGCAGCTGCCACTGCCCCCTCCATGACCAGTACCCCTCTGCCACCATGCTGGCATGCCCTTCTGCTGGTGGTGCTGGTGGTGCACAGTCTGAGGCCATCCAGTGTGCGGGTAGGTGGCTGCCTATGGTGCGGGTTCTGGGGTAGGGGTGCCTGCATAGCTATCCACGCTTCCCCCCAGCACCACCTGCCAATGTTCTGTGCCCTTGGGGGTACCTGCTGGGTACTATCCCCTGTGACACTGTGGGAAGCACACTCGTGCCCATGTTGGGCCCTCAGCAGTTGCTGTCTGGCTGCTCTACTGTTTCAGCATTCCTATGGGCCAGCTAGGCATCACCCTTGTCCGCACTGTGGCCCAGCTGCACCACAGCATGTGCCGCCTGCAGCCCTCTGTGTCCCCTTTTCCAGCATCTGTCCAGTTGCCCGTTCCGACATGCCCGCCCTGCTGTTGCGGAACATGTGCACACCATAGGAAACCTGTCTAATGGAGAGGAAAACCCTGCTCAGCGCAATTTCACTGTGGGCTCATTCACCTTGTATGGGGACGGAGCATAGACCCTTCCAAAATTCATATCTTTTTTTTTTTGGAGCTTACTTGGGAGTGTTTTTTTATGTTTCCCATTGATATCACTATTGCCTAGCTTGGTTATTTTTTTTTTTACATTTTCTTCTGTTCATTTTCACTGTTTATTTGCCCTTTTCTCCTGTGCACATGTATCACACTTATCACTTTTGGTAGGTTTCCCTGGTTTTGCTGTACATTGCTGACGTAAATGGTTTCTTTTCCCTTTAAATCAGCTCTAACGCCAGAGTTTCACTGGCGTTACTTTTCAGGTTCGGATTTCACAGCATTAGTGTGCAGGGAGCCTCTCCCCTCCCACTCTCCACCCATTGACCCTCTCTCTCCGCCCCTGGGGAGCCTTCCTCGGCCCTCAGGGAGCCTTTCTCCACCCTCAGCGCTCATTTGCGCCACTGCGCGCGTTATCGCTTTCTAAGGTACCTCTGCGCCCACTAAAGTACCATTATTGCGTGATAAGGTACCTTATTGCACGATAACATGGAAAGCGCACATTAAGACGGTTTAGTAAACATACCCCTTAGTGTTGCCCACTACTTGCTGCTCACTTTCTTTGCCAAAATTAGTAATATAAAGTGAATGAGCTGGAAAACCTTAGCAGTCCTGTATAAATTCTATGAAATATTCCTCTACAGAATGCGTCTACTTAGGCTGTATCTGTGTGTGGAAACAGAAGATAGGTTTTGGAGAGCTTGCTCTTGAATTTGTGCCAGCATGTGCAGACTGAATCAGGTTGTGTCAAACTGGTTGCCTGCCAAGCACTTCTGGTGCTGAAATCAGCAAAGCATAAGTCCACTATTGCAAGTTGTAAGTTGAATATCTTTCCATTCTCTCTCATACCCTCTAAGGCATTTGTCTAGCTTTCTAAAGACCTCTGTGCTGGAAAGAGGCAGCTGTTCTGGCTCTTTGCCTGCAGAAGTGGTGGACTAACTAGATCTGTCAACAGGAAAAATACAAAATCTTCACATTTGTGCCTTTCCCCTTTCTAATAAGTGTCTCTCTTGGGAAAGAGGCTCATGACAGCAGGTCAAAGGGGTAAGAAACGTGTGAACATACGGTACTGCCCGCCTGAGATTATGCATGTGGCAGCATCTGGCACTGCTCTCCTGGTAGAGGCAACTTGTTAGCAGACACAGGAAGGACCGTTCCATGGTTGTGTTGTTTATTATCCATATGGTTTGCTATTTTTTTGGTACAGAATGAATTATGCTTACTTTCAATAACCTTTGCCAGCATTGAGTTTTCCATCATTAGAATACAAACATTAGTGTCTCCCCAGTATACACCTACAAAATTTATAGAAAGCTAACCAAAGTCTTTTCATTTCAATTTTCAGAGATCAATGATACTCAAAAATGGCAGAGAAAAAGAGCAATAACCCTATTAAAAGAAATCTCTCATCAGTAGACTTTGACAGAGATTGTTTAGGAGGTTCACTCAGATTAAATGGCTTCACTGAAAATTGCCCTTCCCAGCAAGGGAAAGATATGCGTGGGTTTCCATATCGCATGTACTTTAGCTAGATGACGAGACAATGTGCCCCCATGGCATTTTCACAAGTTCAGATGCTATGTTGCCTCTCTCAGCAGTTCACACAAAAAGTTAGCTGCAAAGTCTGAGGGTGCTTTAAGAATGTGCACTTTGGAGGTACTTTTATGAATCTTTTTTGCTCATAAACGGCCTCTTACAAAATTAGGCCATGCCTAAAAGTTGTGTGCAGTAAAAGTAGGCATATATTTGGAGAGTGGGGAGGAGTGTGGGAAGAGTGTGGTTGGATTCAGGATTTATGCACACAGAGGCATGTTTACTAAGCCCCGTTCGGTAACGCACATGTGGGCCACCTTACTAGTGTGATGCTGCAAGCTAACAGCAGGGGGGTAAGTACATTTGTTCCCCTGCAGTTACCACACTGAAGTGCAGCAAACCGACTGTGGGAGCAAGTAACGCCACCAATTCAGGTGCAATAGTTGCACCCACACTACTTGCACTGAGCACAGGTCGCATGGAATACAAATGCCTGCATTAGCTACAGCACACTGGGAATGCCCCGTCCCACTCAGTTGCCATCCTGATTTCTGCTACCAGGGCCAAAACCTCATGCTAACCCCACTCTACTGTTTAGTAAACATGATACCATACTTTATAAAATACACATGTGCACACACACTTTGCTTACTAACACTTAAAAGGTGTAAAAGTCTACATTTTCAATCTAGATGCAATTTCCAAACCGGACGTCCATCCCTGCTAAACGTGGCTCGGAATAACCCCCTAGATGAACAAATGTAAGGCTTCTAAAACAGGAAGAATAACAGGATAACTAAGGTAGATTTTATAGCAGTGGATTAAAAAGTGTGGAGGCCAATTCAATACAGGCCATGCAGCCGATCAGAAGCGGGGCATACAGAGGTAGACCCAATTCTCATCCTGCAGAGGCTAGACATACCTGTGGGATCAGAATCGGGGACATGCAGGCCGGGCCCCGAATCTGATTGGACTGCATGCCCAGCCACATACCCGGCTACCTTAGGCAGGCTCCTGAATGGAGTCGCAGTGCCATGACATCCTATCTCCATGTCACTGTGGCGCCATTCAGGAGCCACAATCCCCAGCTACCGACCAAGATCTTTTTTTCCCCCACAGCCTGACCCCTGATCTAGCCTTCCAAGGCCTGGGTCGGGCTCTGGGGAACCTCCTGCAACCCCTCACCTACGTCCCCAGGTCCTGCACCACGATCCCCATCCATCCAGGGGGACTTATTCCAACTTCAAGGTGGAATAAATCCGCTGTCTAGATTTGATGCCCCAGACGTACAGAACCGACCTCTGAATTGGCCCTGTATGTCCAGGGTCACAGCTCACCCATGCTCCACCCTCGCTCTGACTCTGGAACGCCCCCGTCTAGGCCTTCCCATACAAACCTGCTTTTCGTACAAGGAGGATATTGCCGGGGCCGGCAGGGGAATGAATAGCACCCCCGCTATTCGTGGGACAGAATGACCCTCACAGTTTATAACAGGAATAGGTTAACAATAATAGCCCAATGGTTAACTTAAGCTAATATATGGTTGATTGGTAAGCGGGTGTGTGTACCTTTAGGTGTCAGAGTCGAAATGTTCAAGGAAGAGGTAGGTTTTCAATCTATGATGGAATTCGCCAGAGATGGTTGATGAGCATATGTCCGGACTGAGGGAATTCCATATAGTGGGTGTATAAAGGGAGAAGGCTGTGTTTGAAGTGGAGTAGTTCGATTGAGAGATTGAAGATGGGACTGTTAATAAGTTTTGACTGGCCTTTCTCCTTGTCCTGTTGTCGAGGGGCTCATGAATGAGGGTCTATAGTATGTCTGCAGAGAGGTCATGAAGAATTTTAAAAATGTTTAGGGAGGATTTATATTTGACTCTTATGTGGATAGGTAGCCAGTGAAGCTGCTTCAGTACAGGGGCTATGTGTGATCATCGAGCAGTGCCTGTGATTATTCTGGCTGCTATATTTTGGGCATGTTGTAAACAGAGTAAGGGAGCCTTTGGGAGCCCTTGATAAATGATATTTCCCTAGTCAAATATTGGAGTGATGAGGGCCTGACATACATCCCTGAAATCATTCTGTTCTAGTAGTGGGTGGAGGTTTTGTCCTGTTTTCATTTAAAGTATGCAGACCTTGTAACTTGCTTGATGTGAGAGTGGTGGAGAAAGGTATATACTGTAGATTAAGATGTCATTGGCATAAGGATGGTAGCAGATATTATGGTTCCCCACCTCAGGGCTGACAGGAGGGAACTACACTTTCTCCAGCATCAGCTTCCTGAGCTGTGCAGTTTCATTCTTGCATTATAGGCCATGCGGTTTGCCATAGAGCTCACAGAAAATACTACAAGAAGGATGTGAATGATGACAGAAGGTCAAAGGAGTAAGAAACGTGTGAACATATGGTTCTACCTGCCTGAGATTATGCAAGTGGCAGCATCTGGCACTGCTCTCCTGGTAGAGGCAACTTGTTAGCAGACACAAGACGAACCATTCCATGGTCGTGTTGTTTATTATTCATATGGTTTGCTCAGGGCCAGCCCTAAAGTTGTTCAAAGTGTTGGTGCCCTAGGCGAACCTAACACTTTACACCCCCTCTGGCAACATGTCTCTGTGTGCATAAATCATGAATCCAACCACACTCTTCTCACACGGGTGTGTTTTCTGTGCATACATTGCACTCATTTTTAAAAATAAATTATATGGGTACTTTAGCATGAGGAGGCAACATGTATCCCTGTCCTGGAGCAGAACTGATACGCTTACCTATTCTGCCACTCGGATGGTTATGAGTGCATATTCTTGAGCCTCTTTCCTGAGATGTGCCTTTAAGCTGTCAATCATACAAATAGGGAAACAACCACGTGGCCAGTCTTCATAGATATGCTGTGATAACTGAGAGACACTTGGCAAAGACACTAGGAGCAGATGCGAGGTCAAAAGATAGTACGCAGTACTGGTAGTTGTGTTTCCCTATGACAAATCACAGATACTGAAAGAGCTCAGAGAGGTTCTGGAAGGACCTTTGAAGCATGTGTTTTATAAATCCTTGGAAATGTGGGAGGTTCTATAGGTTTGGATAAGGGCTAAGGTAATACTGTTTCAAAAAAGTGATAATAGGGAAGAGGTGACAAACTATAGGAAAGTAAACCTTACTTTGATGGCAGGAAAAGTAATGGAGGCGCTACTAAAAGAAAGAATAGTGGACTTTCTAGAAACCAATGGATTGCATAAACTGAGGCAGCATGGTTACCAAAGGATGATCATGCAATACAAATTTGATTGAGTTCTTTATCTGGGTGACCAGAGAACTAGATCAAGGGCATGCGATAGATTTCAGCAAAGCCTTTGATACTGTTCCTCATAGGAGGTTTATCAATAAACTGAGCAGTCTGTGGATGGGTCCTGGGACCAGTAGTTTTCAATGTATTTGTAAGTGATATTGCTGAAGGACTGAAGGGAAAAGTTTGTCTTTTTGAAGATGACACAAAGATTTGCAACAGAGTAGACTCTTCTGAGGGATTAGACAACATGAGGAAAGAGCTATAAAAGCTAGAATAATGGTCTAATGCTCGGCAGTTAAGATTTAATGCAAAGAAATGCAGAATCATGCTCTTCAGATGTAGAAGTCCAAAGGAATTGTATGTGAGAGGTTAACATAGTAACATAGTAACATAGTAAATGACGGCAGATAAAGACCAGCATGGGCCATCTAGTCTGCCCAGCACAATGGCAAGAGTAGGTGCACCTGCCGCTCTGTGCAGGCCACCCCTCCCCACATTCCTGTTTAGGGGTGAACCCACCACTCCATGCAGGACACCCCTATTTGTTGAGAAATTAGAAGGTTCCGTTTATTTTGATTTTATCCTATTGCTGTGAAGGGATCCACTATGTCTGTCCCATGCCATTTTGAATCCGTCACCGTGTTTTCCCCCACCACTTCCATTGGGGGGGCATTCCAAGCATCCACCACCCTTTCAGTGAAAAAATATTTCCTGACATTGCCTTTCAATTTACCATCCTGCAGCTTCCTGTTGTGCCCTCTAGTTTTACAGCTTCCCCATCTTTGGAAGAGGTTTGTTTGTTCATTATATCCCTTTAAGTATTTAAAGGTCTGAATCATATCTCCCCTGTCCCTCATCTCCTCCAAAGTGTACATGTTTAGGTCTTCAAGTCTCTTCTCATAAGGCTTCTGACACAGGCTCCAAATCATTTTGGTCACCTTCCTCTGAACAGCTTCCAGTCTTTTTACATCCTTTGCAAGATATGGTCTCCAAAACTGAACACAGTATTCCAAGTGAGGCCTCACCAGTGACTTCTACAGTGGCATAAGTATCTCCTTCTTTCTGCTGGTGATTCCTCTTTGTATGCAGCCCAACATCCTCCTGGCTTTTGCCACCGCCTTGTCACACTGTTTTGCCACCTTGAGATCTTCAGAAATAATCACACCAAGGTCTTTCTCCTGATCCGTGCACACCAACCTCTCGCCCCCTATCGTGTACATTTCCCTTGGATTTCTGCTACCCAAGTGCATGACTCTGCACTTCTTCGCATTAAATCTTAATTGCCAAGCATTTGATCATTCTTCCAGCTTTTGTAGATCTTTCCTCATGTTAACCACTCCCTCAGGGGAGTCTACTCTGTTGCAAATTTTCGTGTCATCTGCAAAAAGACAGACTTTTCCATTCAGTCCTTCAGCAATATCACTCACAAATACATTGAACAGTGCCGGGCCGAGGACCAACCCCTGGGGCACCCCGCTAATCACCTCCCCTTCATCCAAGTGAGCTCCATTTACCATCACCCTCTGTCGTCTGTCAGTCAACCAATTTCTGATCCAAATTACCATCTTAGGATCCATCCCCAAGCTACCGAGTTTATTGATAAGCCTCCTATGAGGAACAGTATCAAAGGCTTTGCTGAAATCCAGGTAGATGACATCCATCACATGCCCCTGATCTAGCTCCCTGGTCACCCAGTCAAATAACTCAATCAGATTTGTTTGGCAAGATCGTCCTTCGGTAAAACCATGTTGCCTCGGGTCTTGCAACCTGTTGGTTTTGAGAAAGTTCACTATTCACTGTTTCTGGAGTGCCTCCATGATTTTTCCCATCACCAAGGTAAGGCTGTAGTTTGACATTTCTTCCCTGTCACCACTTTTCTGTAGAGGTACGACATCAGCCATTCTCCAGTCCTGAGGAACCTCTCCTGTTTCCAAGGATCTGTTGAAAACATCTTTTAACGGCCCTGCAAGAACCTCTCTGAGCTCTTTCAGTATCCTGGGATGTATCCCATCCGGTTTCCTGGACTTGTCCACTTTCAGTTTTGCAAGTTGTTCTAACACCTCATCTTCTGTGAATGGTGTGGTAACTACTTCATTCCCATTTTTATATTTGGGAGTCACAGGTGGTCCTTCTCCAGGACTTTCTATAGTAAAAATAGAGCAGAAGTATTCGTTTAGCAATTTCGCTTTTTCAATGTCACTTTCCACGAGTCCGTTCACAGCATTTCTGAGTCCTGCAATTCCACCTCTGATCTTCTTCCTTTCCCAAATATACCTGAAGAAGGTTTTGTCACCACACTTCACATCTTTAGCTATCTTTTCCTCTGCCTTTGATTTTTCTATCCTTATTTCTCTCTTTGTCTCTTTGAGTTTGATCCTGTATTCATTTCTGTGTTCCTCTGTTTGCGAGCTTTTGAATTTTGCGAAAGCTGTGTTTTTTGCCTTTATTTGAGCAGCCACTTCTTTGGAAAACCAAATAGGCTTTCTTCTCCTCTTGTTTTATTTACTTTTGTTACATATTTATCTGTTGCCCCTTTTATTGCCACCTTTAGTTTAGCCCATTGCAATTCCACTTCCCTTATCTCCTTCCACCCTGTCAGCTCCTCCTTTAGATACATGGCCATTTTATTGAAGTCGGTGTTTTTGAAGTTTAGGACTTTGAGCCTGCTATGATTGGCCTGTACCATGGCTTTTATCTCAAACCACACTGTGTGATGATCGCTGCTACTCACAGGGGCACTCACGCAGTCATTCGACATGCTATCGCCGTTGGTGAGCACTAAATCCATCATTGAGCTTTCCCTGGTTGGTTCCATCACCATTTGTCTAAGTCACGCATCTTGGAGAGCATCCACAATTTTTTTGCTTCTTTCCAGATTTGCCAAAGGGTAATCCAATCCACATCAGGTAGATTAAAGTCACCCAATATGATCACTTCCCCCTTTGTGGCTATCTTGGCATTATCTATAATCAATTCGTTATCTATCTCTTCAATTTGTGTTAGAAGTCTGTAGACTACAGCAGTATGGATGACAGTGCCATCTCCTCTTTCCAACACAATCCAGAGTGCTTCTTCTTTTCCCCATGCCCCCTGCATTTCAGTAGCTTTAATATTGCTTTTGACATACAAGGCTACTCCTCCACCTCTTCCATTTTCTCTGTCTCTTCTGAATAGATTATAGCCAGGTATGGCTATATCCCAATCATGCGATTCGTTTAGCCATGTTTCTGTAATGGCCACAATGTCCAAATCCATTTCCACCATTAGAGCTTCCAGGTCTGGAACTTTGTTGGCTAAGCTTCGAGCATTTGTGCTCATTGCTTTCCAGCATTTAACTGGCTTGCATGTATTTAGCATTGATTTTGTTCAGCCAACATCTTCCCACTTGTTTATGATGTGTAGTTTAAATGTGTGGCTGTTTCTGATTTTTAATCTGATTTTTCAGGGGGTGATGTCCAGAGCTTGACCTTCCACATCCGTCACCCCCTTTTTCTAGTTTAAATGCATATCCACATATTGCTTGTATTTTTCGCTTAGGATTCTTTTCCCTGCGACAGAGAGATGTAGTTCATCAGCACAGTATAGTCTCTTGTTATTCCATCTGTTACCCTAGTTGCCAATAAATCTGAATCCTTCTTGTTTACACCAGGTCTGGAGCCATGTATTAAAACTGTTAATGCGATGCAGCCTTTTTACCCCTTTACAAAGCACAGGTAGAACCTCTGAGAATGCAACAGTGTTAACAATGGGCTTGAGTTTTTCTCCCAGAGATTGGAAGTTCTTTTGGACTGTAGAGGTACTGTTTCTAGCCAGGTCATTTGTGCCCAAGTGGATAACCACATCAAGTTTGGAGTGTTCACTTTCTGCGCTAAGTACTTCAACAACGTGGTTTTTATTCCTGCTGGCTGAAGAGCCTGGGAGGCACTTGACTATCTTCTCTCCTTTGAACTGTGTTCCCAAGTTGATGCCACTGATGAATGAATCACCAAGTAGTAGTAGTTTGCTGTTTGGTGAGGTTTTCTTCATATTTGGTCCTTTAGCAGGATATTGGGCATTGTCTGTCTCCTTTAAGGGCCCTTCAGTTTTCTTTGGATTGGGCATCCTCATTCGCCAAGGCAGAGAAGACGTTATGCAGGGATATCTCCTGATGCACAGGATGCCTCTGTGTCACAGGTCGCAATCTACCAGAACCCATTGTGATCTATTTGTTACTGGGGTGTTTCATTCTTTGTGGAAGTGGTGGTGTACTTTGTTCAGTTTGTATCTTAGAAGAGGTGCACTTCATTGCAGCCAGTTCCATCCTCAGTTCCTCATCCTCATTAGCCAAGGCAGAGAAGGCATTATGCAGGGATATCTTTTGATGCATAGGATGTCTGTGCATTACAGGTCACAATCTACCAGAACCCACTGTGATCCCCTTGTCCCTGGGATATTTGATGCTTTGTGGGAGTGGTGGTGGGCATTGTTCAGTTTGTACCCTAGAAGAGGTGTGCTTCATTGCAGCCAGTTCCTCCCTGAGTAGGGTCACCTCTTGTAGATTACCAGACCAAGAAAAGACACCTGAGGCCTTCGTGAAATCAAACAGTTTTAATAGCATGCGAGAACTCAGTGGAATAGCTTCCAAAAGACTGAGCCTCTCGGGCAACGGTTTCAGCTCCATTTATAGACTTTTAGCTATATGCAAACTAATAATTTGTTATCACATTCTAGCTACTTCATGATAGGCACATATTAAATTCCCCTTGATCGCTCACCAATAGAGGTCTGCTGGGGAATGTTATGTAAGGTGAGAAGCTGCTAAACTATGCATTTCTTACTGCGTGGTTCTACTACTAAGCAGGCTACAGTGAAACAAAAGAGACAAAGACATTCCAGCTAGGCCACAGGCCTAGTATTTCAAGGTACATTTGAAAGCACACTTCTGACACCACTACACTCCCCACGTTAATTCAGCACCCTCGCCATCAGGGTGCCAAGAATTATAAGCAGGCGCAGGATATAAACCATGTGCTGGGTCCGTGTTTGGAACCGACGGTACTGACAAAAGGCCATGACATGGGCAGCGGATCTGTGGTCAACGGCACTTTCAATGACAGCATGCCAACCACGCAGGCAGAGAGGTATTAGGCAAGGTAAAACAAGGCAGGCCATAAGGGACTTCAGACCACCTAACCCATTAAAAACATTCTCAAACCAGCTGTCAACTGACAGACCATTCCAGGTCTGAACAGGAACATGGGCTAACTTTCGCATGCGATCAGTAATGTCTTCAATAACCTTTCCAGCATCATCTATCTGTAGGCAGCAATTAGTGAGGTTAAATTTCCCACAGACTCCTCCGTCTGCGGCTAAAAGATAATCAAGGTCCAGCCGATTGATAAATAGCTGTGTGCATTTGAGTGTTTTGTTTTGCCTGTAGGGTCAAAGCCTTGCTGGTATCATTAGTAATAATTTCTAGAACAGCTTGCAAGTGAATAATATGATTCAGCATGTAAATAGGGGTACGGTAACCATAGGATCCATCCTCGGCCCACGTTAAAGGGCCATAATACTGTATAATGCGCTCGGGGCATTCCCTACCGGCGTGGTGAATCCTGGGCCGATCCGGGAGAGACATATATTCCCTATAATGGAGGTCTTCAATACCCATTCACTATACATGGGTTTAAACTGGGACTGATTATAGGACGATGAAGAATAATTACACTCCTGAGCTTCCCAGGGCCACTGATCGCCCATATTGGTGCCACCACAGAAGTAACAATAGGTGACATTCAGTTGTGTAGTCACGGTCTCAGCTAATTCAAGGAATAAATTTCTGACAGCTGTGGGTATGGGGTCTATCTGGATCGCCATTTCCTCGTAGGAGTGGAAAACACTAATCAGGTGGGATTGTCAGTTTTTTCTGCTATTACCTGGACATAAAGATAAGTGCCGGGGTCTGTACCCTGGCTATAAATGAGTAGGCCAAAATGTTTCCCCGTACACCAGTCGGCCTGAAAAGGGTTAAAAATAGATTAAGGGGATTACAGGTGGAAGTTTGACAATGGGGGGAGGCCGACATTCTCGTTAAAACTGCTTTGCGATCATCCCCTTGGTGGCCAGTAGGCACTCTTGGCCAAGATGCGAAATATATACACTCCCACCGGGGGCAGAAATATGACCCTGCTGCAGCCACTACCTAGTGGTTGGGCGCATTGACGCCCGTGCAGTGGCCCCAATTATAGGCAAGTTGAGGGCACATGTAGTTATCATTTGTAGAATAGGCGCGTTCCCATTTGAGGGACCCGCAACCACCAGAATAAGAGATTTTTCCAATTGCGAGGCACGCATCAAAAACCAAGGATTTAGGCTGGCTATCTTCAAATGTGGTAGAGTTAAGGAGCGGTCCCTGGAAATTATCGGCACGTACTTCCAGGATCCAATAAACAGGAAACACTTTAGGATTAAAACACACAGGCTCCTTTCCTACATGGTAACAGATAGTAAAGTCGGTAGTATTGTGACGGCAGGGGGTCTGTTTGGTACTGGAACAGGAATAATAAGTATGATATACCAGGGTCTGAGTTATTTTGTGGTCAGTCTTAGTTACTTTCAAACAGGGGGTGCAGGGGAGTGGATCAGTTACAATGGAACTGATGGTTACTATCAGAAATACAACTACCGCAAACTCAGTATACATAATACTGCAGTTGGTATAAATACAGTCTATAAACAACAGGTCCTTGGGTTCCTTGTTCCCAGTTGTCGATCCTCAGTCTTCAGCCGTACGTAGACCCATCAGCTTCTGGTGGTGACGGGGGTAGGGCATTGCGCTGATTGACGTGCAGGCTGAGTCATTCTGGACAGAATGAGCTTCAGTTGGTTGTCAGGATCCGTTCTGGCAGTCCAGGTGCTGTCAGTCAGATGGGTTGCTGGCTTGACTCAAGTATGGCAAATCCATGGCACAAGTTTGGCAACCTCCACAGCTGTGGGGGTGGACAGTATGACCGTAAATGGCCCCCACCAGTGGGGTGTCAAAGGGTCAGGGTTCCACTCCTTAATCCAGACAGCGGAACCTGGTTTGTGGGGGTGAATGGGTTCAACAAGGGTTACTGGTAGTCGTTCTTGAACCCAGGAGTGAACATTCTGCAATATGGAACCCAATGCTACCAGTCCTTGGCGGGTCAGCAGAGATCCAATCTGACCCATGTCTACTAGCACCCCCTTAATCAAGGGAGGGGGTCGTCCATACAGGATTTTTCGAAGGGGTACAGATTCAAACCCTGGCGAGGAGAGGACCGTATGTACAACAGGGCCATGGGAAGAACAGATGGCCAGTGGAGACGGGTCTCCTGACAGAGTTTGGAAATTTTGAACTCTGAGGGTGGTAGGCAGTGTGCAATTTCCAATCTATCTGTAGAGCTTGTGCTAGATGTCTGGTGACCTGAGAGACAAAAACTGGGCCACTGTATGATCCTATTACTGACGGGAGTCCAAATTGGGGTATGACTTCTCTGATGAGGGCTCGGACGACCTTACAAACCTTCTCGGTTCTGGTGGGAAAAGCTTCAACCCATCTGAATATGTACAGACTAACACCAGAAGGTACTTATGACCCCCAGCCTTGGGCATCTCGGTAAAATCTACCTGAAAATTTAACATGGGAGCAGTCCCTACAGTTAGGAGACCAGGGGGTGGTAATTTCCCTTGTCGGGGATTATTTCAGGCACAGGTCAGGCATTGGAGTGAAACTGATGCGGCTAGGGGTTCTAACATTGAAATATAAAACCAGGGATGAAGGGCCTGCTCCATTGCGCTTTTTCCCATGTGAGTAACCTGGTGGAACGCCCGGACAAAATGCGGGGCTAAGGTGTCAGGGATAACAATACGGCTAGGTTCAGTTTTCTGGAGGGGTGGCAGCTGGATCCATCCCTGTTCAGTCAGTGTCCCTCCCTCCTGGGTACAGAAATAGTCTAGCTCGTCCGATTGGTAGCAGGGATCCCAATTATTCACTGGCACCGGGAATAGTGGGGCTATTATAGCCAATGCTGGATTGGGCCTTATCGGGCAGAGGGCTGTTTCCTTTGCTACTTTGTCTGCCTTCTGGTTTCCTAAGGCAGTCAGGCTATCCCCAGACTGATGACCCTGGCAGTGCATGACTGCCACCTTCCTGGGTTCCCAGACAGCATCTACTAGAGTCATGATGTCTGGGGCATACCTAATAGCTTTCCCCTCTGAAGTAACCAAACCTCGTTCTTTATACAGGGCCCCATGGGCGTGTATGGTAACAAAAGCATACTTAGAGTCAGTGTAGATGTTTACTTTCAGACCTGCAGCTAACTGGAGGGCTCGAGTAAGGGCAATGAGTTCAGCATTCTGGGCAGAAGTCCAGCTTTACATTGATCAAAGGGTTGAGCTTCTTTTTTTGCCTTGTTCCTATCTGCTGGCCTGTGTATCTTTGCAAGTGTGTGTGGATGTTCGGAACCCCTCTCTGCTGCCCAGAGCGGGTTTCCTACTTTTTCATTTGTACATCTCTCAGGATTCTGTGAATGGGCACTGTCACAGACTCTTTAGCAGGACCAGAGAACTGGAGGATTTCCAATGTTTTGGCCCTGGATTCTTCCTCTGTTTTCAATATAAATGGGTTGGGCATAGCCATCTCCTTCACAAAATCAATAAATGACACCTCCACTGGAGGTGATCATCTTTTATGAGGAGGTGAGGGATTTGAGGGCAATTCTGGAGACCTCTCTTACCAGAAGTATTCTGAATCATACTCCAACTCCCAGAAGCACTCTGATTCAGACTCAGAAAGATGCTCAGGTTATGTGTGACATCCACTCTGTCCAAGAAATGAGCCTGTGTCTAATCAGTGCACCAATGTCCTTTGATGCCTCAGAGAGCAATCAGCCTCCATTGCACTAAAATGGACATCAGCCAGGGAATCACCAGTGTTGAGCCTTTAATATCCGACTATTTATTTATTTATTTATTTATTTTTTATTAGCTTTTATATACTGTACTATTTGGTATCAGAGCGGTTTACAAGAAACGTTAACATTCAAACAACTTTACATAGAACAGGCATAAAACAAGCATAACAGAACAGGTAACTTTACATTAACAGGCATGAGCAGCAACTATACATTAGCAGGTATGAACAGCAACTTGGTTAATAGAGGAAGGGAACTGTTAACATACAAAGCGCCAATGAAAGGGAAAGGGTGAGAGGGAGGGAAGGGTAAGGGACAGAGGTGTGATCGGGGCAGGGGAAGAAGGGAGAACACGTTATGTAGTCAGCATTATGGGAGTCATTCATTATGAGAGTCCTTCATTGAGTGAGTTTCTAGAATTGTCTCAAAATGTCAATGTCCCAATGCATCATGCTGTGCAAAGAAGACTTCCAACCATTCTTTTAAACTCTTTAGAAGGCACTTCTCAAGAACTTCCATTGGCAAAGATGGTGGGGCTACGGTATATTTAGTTAAAGTCAGTGGAATCTGGTGGGAAGTGTCAGAAAGCTGGTCCAGGCCCCTTAAAGACTGTCACAGCCCCTCTAGTATTGAGGACATTGAGTGGTCCTCATGTCAAGGCTGCTTCAAGGATACTGGCTCCTCTGATGCTCTCAACATTGCACTCAAATGAACTGTGACGCTGATGCACCTGAACTTCTATCTGGTGACAAATCCTTCCTCCTCTTTGGGAGGGAATCAGTGAATGACTGCTCCCAGGACATCCTATCATGCTCAGTTCTAAATGAACTCAATAAACTCTTGATGTCAATGCACCTCCAGTATTGAATGTAGCTCCCTGAACCATGGGTACTAATACCCCTGATGCTGAGATTGATGGAATGGACTTATCTGCACCAAAATTCCTTTGAGACCTACTACTACTATTACTGCTACTACTACTAATCATTTATAAAGTGCTAAAAGGCATACATAGCACTATACAAAGATAGATAGAGATGGTCCCTGCTCATGAGAGCTTACAATCTAATTAAGACAGACAAGACATGGATAAGATTAAGGAGAAAAGGAGGGTAAGGAGACACAAGGAAAAAGGGGGTCAGGATCCAAAAGCAACTTCAGAGAGGTGAGCCTTTAACATGGACTTGAAAAGGGCCAAAGATGAAGCCTGATGTACAGACCTATCTGTAAACACAAGACACAACAAGAGGGTACATGATTTGGCCCCAGGCACAACAAGCACCAGCACTGAGTACACTTTTGAAACCCATTAGAGAGTTTCTGGGACATATTGTCTACAAAAGTAGCAACAGCAAAATCAACCAACTTAGAGATGAAAAATTTGCCTCAGCCGGAGTGCCTGAGGCTTAAATGAGCCTATAGCAGCAACATGGTAAAATTCAGGAAACCTATAAAATGGTCAAAAAACCTGACTAAGAAACTAGGGGAGTATGTTTACAAAGCAGTGGTAGCAGCCTCCGTGCGATATCGGAGCCGTGGCCCCATTGAATTCAATGGGACCACAGCTCCAATATCACACGGAGGCCGCTACCGCTGCTTTGTAAACATACCCCTAAGAGAAGACAGTGAAATTCATGCAGCAGCACAGGAGAGGAAAATAAGGAGAAAATATCTCAGCAAAATAAATCCCGATAGACAGTGAAGAAAATAGCCTTCAGCATGGGCATGCATGACAGTTGAGCTCCTCCGAAAAATGAAACCTGGCTAAACTGGGAACCGGTTCCTACGCAGGGCTACATCAGTGACCTCACCCATTTTTGAGAACATTATTTGCTTAGCACTTATTTTCAGCACTAAGCTCATAGATTGGGCTCATAAATCTATGCCCTTATCCCGCCCACTCGCTCCTGTAACACGGGTTGCCCTGTTAGTGCTGGAATCATCCTGCACTGTCATGGCCCTGCGCTACCTGGAAATGGGAGTCCCAGTGTGCCTTTAGTGCATGCCAGAACACATGTTGCCAGGCAATGCCCGTTAGTAAAATACCATCTAAATTTAGAAGCTCAGTGTTTATTGATTATCAGGTCTGACATTTCCTTGAAACTAAATTAAATTAAAAAAAAACAAATAAAAAATATTGCAAACACAGGAAACTAAAAAAACAAACATCTTTGTCCTCACACTCCTAATGTCAATGCCTTAAATGTTGGTGCTACTGCTGCTAGATTTTGTGCAAATAATTTATAAAGTTACATTGGCGCATATATGTCTTTATAAAATAGTGCCAAAATACGTGTTTCCCCCTGTCTTTACCTAATTATCCTCCACATAGGCATCAAAAAGTGGTGGGCCCTACAGCCCTGGCCCCACCAAAAATTGTGGCATGGAAGACAGCAGGCTGCCCGCGGGAGTCCCATTCCCCATGGACAGAAGAAGAGACACCGTGATCGCGGTAAAGACTCTTCCTGTGTGCCCTTGGGGATCCAATCTCCCACAGGCAGACAGGAAGGGTCTTTGCCATGATTGTGGCCAGCAGGCAGCAGGCTGCCTGTAGGAATCCCATCCCCCATGGGCAGAAGAAGAAGCCACAATCATGGCGAAGACCCTTCCTGCCTGCCCATGGGAGATCAGATCCTTGCGAGCAGAACAGGAGAGAGTCTCTGCCCGCCGGGCGGAGCTTGGGGTGTATATGCACAAAACAGGCTTTATAAAATTTTCCTCATGGGCAATTTCTCCAAATAGGTTAGTTTTGCATATGCCATGACAGTCATGAACCTCATTTCTAAGCCAGGGTACATGGTGTATAAGACAGGGGTTTTCAACCTAGTCCTCAGGGAACGCTAGGCCAGTCAGGTTTTCAGGATTCCCAGAATGACTATGCATGAGAAAGATTTGCATGTTCTGCCTTCATTGTATGCAAATCTATCTTATGCATATTCATTGTGGGAATCCTGAAGATCTGACTGGCCTAGGGTTTCCCGAAGACTGGGTTGAAAACCTATGGGGTATAATCTCAGTCTCTCTAAAGTACTGCTAATGCTCTTGTGCCAAAGGGAGCTTCTTTCTGAAGTTCAAAAGATGTAACATATACAGGGTGGCCCAAAAAAAGTGAGAACATCTCGTAAATTAAAAGCTTAAATAGTTTACTTATTTACCTTTTTTAGCTATATAATGTCTTTATTTCGACAATTTCCAGTCATCATCCTTTTTTTAAATTTGTCAATCGTTTACATCTGTCTTTTTGAATTTTTAAATAACTTATATGCTACGAGATGTTCTCACTTTTTTTTGGGCCACCCTGTATAGGCAACTTGTTAAGGTGCGATGAAAAATTCCTCTTAATCAGATCTGTGGCTTCCATTATGATGGGAAATATTTCTGTATCTTTCTGCCACTTTTTTTGGTCTCTGACTGCATTTCTTGGTATTTCAAGATCTTTTTCCTCTCCACACGATTCACAGAATATCGTTTGGTAGCAACATCTCTATTATCAATGCCGTTTTAGTGTTTTTCTCCTTTACCATTATGTCAGGTTTCCTTGCATCCAGCTTCTTATCCAGTAGAATAGGAATATCCCAACTAATAATAAATTAGTCATTCTCCATAATTCTCTTAAGGTCATGGGCCCAGTGCTTTTGCAATACAGCAATCTTATAGCGTTTACAAAATTTCCAGTGGGTGAGGCACACCACATTGTTGTGCCTTTTGCTCTATATGGATAACCTAGGTGTTGTACTTGAGAACTGCTATTCAGCAGGCCTAAAATAAATGTATCCAATATCCATTTAGCGGCTGCTAAATGGATTGCATACAGTAATGAGCCATTCAAAGATATATGCCATTAATGCACTTAAGTCATCTATTTTCAAGGACTTACGTGCATGAAAGGCAGTCGCTATTCTGTCAGCTCACAAGTAAGTTCTGTTATGTGTACTTTCAATGTGGGCATGCACAGGAATGGACTTTGGGTGGAGCATAAGTGGAATGCATATTTACACATCTAAGTTATAAAATACATTCTGAAAGCCCTATTCTTACCTTGGACGTCCAAAAACAGACATATAAACACCCAAAGCACAGAGACATCTCCAGAGCCATTTTAAAAGCAGGGTCAGTAGATGTCCCCAGCATATCTGAATGGGGGCATGGTGGAGGTATGGCTGGGATGTTCCCAGGAACCTGTAGATCTCTGCCTGATCTCAGAAACGTCCTCATGTCTATTAAACCATGGTAGGATTTGGCAGCTATCATGGTGCATTGGCTGCCAAAACCACACAGTAAATAAAAAAAAAACTACAGTATATGCAGGGGGTGCTCCTGGGTAAGACCCTGCAGATACCACAACAGTTCTGGATTTACTATGGAGACCCACATTACTTGCCTTGGTAATGTAGACACCATGGGTCCCCACAGTAAATCCAAGGGGAGGAATGATAGTGATCAGGTACACAGAGCAGTCAGTAGCTCTGTGCCCTAATTACAACTGTTCCCCCCCAACAGCAGCAATTAGGCTCCCATTCAAAAGTATTTTCAGTGCCACAGTGTTGCGACAATATGCTAAACAATTACCTTCTGCCCATCGTGTACCTCCTGGCCAATGTAACATCCCAGCTAGACAGTTGGGACAGTTTTTATTGGATTAGAGGGGTGGAGAGGGAGGGGGTTTCCCCCAACTGGCTAGCTAGGATATTACTTTGACGGGAGGGGGGGTGCGCTGATCACCCCAGACAATTCCCAATGGGGAACAGGAGCTGTCCAGGAAGGATTGGTACTGCAAGGGGGTCAGGTCATTCTTTTTTTTTAAGTTTTATTGCATATACATGTTTCAATTAACATATTTATACAAGCAATATGATCAAGTCCACATCAAGAGGAGTGCTGACAAATATATAAAACAAAATAAAGTAAGATTAAAGAAAATTACCATATAAAGTGCAACAAGAAATAACAACCATTAAGAAACATGATTGGATTCCCAAAGCAATGCTTAAACCCCTTAATACTAGGTCAAGTAAGCAAACTCAAACATTTTCCTTATTTAACAAAAATGCCTCCAATTGTTCAAGCTCAAGAAAAACATATTTAACTTGTTGATATATAACAATACATTTACAGGGATATTTTAGTAGGAAAGAAGCCCCCAAAGCAACAGTTCTAGGTTTCAATAAAAGAAAAGCCTTACTACGCTTTTGGGTGGATCTACACACATCAGGGAAAATCTGAATGGGATTCCCACGAAAAACCTGATCTTTTTTAGTAAAATATAGCCGCATGACCAAATTCTTATCAGCCAATGATAAAAAGGAAACAATTAATGTAGCCCGATGTGGGATCACATCTGAGGAAGACTCCAAAAACTCAGAAATGTCTAAAGACTCTACTAAAGGAGAAGTCCCTTTGGGTGAAGAGGCAGTCTCCGTGGAGGTCAGCTTAGGTACATAATACACAAAAGAAAATTGTATCGCTTCCGGATCTTCCAATAACAAAACCTCCCTAAAATACTTATACAATAAAATATTAGGAGAAAGGTAATGTGTACAGGGAAAGTTTAGAAATCATAGATTTTTTGAGCGAACTGAATTTTCCAAATATTCTAATTGATGATGTATCGTAAGGCTATCCCTAATAGAGGATGAGATAGCTGCCTGCACCACGTAGACCTGCCCTTCCAATTTATTATCAGATACATTACATTTACCAATAGAGACATCATGGTCTGAAAGCTTCTGAACCACATTTTTAGAGAATTGCGTAATCTGAGAGAAAGAAGAGCGCAATGAACACTCAATGCGAGCCACTACCTCCCAAACATCGCAAAGAGAAACATCTGAAGGAGAAGTAACTAATGCAGCAGAAGCTGTAGAAGACACAAAATTCAAAATCACCAGTAAATTAGATTTCCCTTTATCCACCTTAATAGTCAATAAGGAAGAGGCATCTTGTAAGGATATAGAGTGCTCCCCCGCCATTGGAACAACCTCAGGAGGGGGAACAGTCTCCTGAATTGCTTCCTGAATGGAGAGGATAACTCCCAACGTAGTCGAGGATACATCTGAAAGAGTACTCACAGACACAGCAGAAATATCCACAGCTGATAAATTACTCTGGGCGCTCACCACATGACGATCCATTGGACTGGAAACTTTAACAGCTTTAGCGCCCAGTGACAGAAAAGTCTTCTTTCATCTTCTGCCCATACGTCCGCTCGAACTCCTCAAAGTTCCTCAAGGCTCCGAAGGGGCTCCAAAGGGGCAGGCCTGCCCCTTTGGTCACTCCCCTTCGGGCACACGACCATAGGTATGCGCCTGCGGGTCATGTTTTCCGATGACCCGTGGATCTTATAGCTGCCAGAGGGGGGAGGAGTGGTGAATCAGCTGTTCCTCATCCTCAGTACGGCACACGGGACTCCAGTCAACACAGCAGCAGCACTCCCCGGTCAGGTCATTCTTTAATCATATTGTCAATGCCACAGATCACAACACCATGGCATCAACCATATCGCAAAAAAGGGAGGCCTGATTGCTGGTTGGAGGCCCAATTGACTCCAGAGCAGACAGCCACTGAGGATTGGCAGCGGCTGCACTGCCACATTATAGAGCCTTCAGGCAGATAATGCCACCTCTTGAGGTGGCACTATCTGCGTCTGTGATCGGGGCAGATTTTGGTAGCCACCATACAGAAAAGATTCATGCATTTCCTGCCAACCATTTCCCCCCTACTCACCGCCCTGATCTACCCAATTCTACCCCTACAGCCCTGCGCAACACAAAACACAGATATCGCAGAAAAGTGCCTGTGATATGATTTTCTCGCATGTTAGTTGCTATCACAAGGTGATAAATCTCTGTTAGAACTGTGGTAGCTGTTAACATCCTTTAGTAAACATACTCTTAAGTTTAGATCTGCTCCAGGTATGAACAAGCATTTGAAAGTGTGTGTTTTGTCTGAAAAATATCTAGAGGGTGTAGAGGAGAAAGCACTCCATCATCCCCAATCCTCGGCACAATTTCAATAATAGCAGCAGTGGTACTTAATCCTTGGCTTCCCTGGTCCTAGCCCATTACTCCAACCATTAGGCTATTCCTAGATGTCCAGGTTCAGAAATATTATAACCGGGTAAGGCGGACCGGCCTCCACCCCACCGCAACACCCCCGCCCCCTCAACCATTAATAACAAAGATAGACCACACATATATGGGAATTCAACTGGTCGCAGCTTTATTGCCATAAACCATAACATCAACAATCCAACATTAAATTGTATTCCCCCCCCCAGCAGAGCGAACCCTCACCAGCCATGAGTAGCAAAGTGAGGCCGCTTCCGCCTTGTCCAGGCCCCGGCAAATTGCCTAGCCTCCCTCATCCGGCTTCGCTATATTATTAGCAAAAGCCTGAGGGGCCGCCCGGGCGGGGGTACCCCACCCCCGCCCTACTGCTTGGCTCCGGCTCCGGACCCCGGAAACCTCCGGGATCCCGCCACCGGCTCAGGCCAGCACCAGCCTGAGCCGCCCCCCCCCCCCGGCAAAGCTGCGACCAGCGCCCCTCTGGTTCAGCCTATCCTCCAAGGCCTCCTGCCAATCGGTGCAGAGCAAATCCATCCCCACCGGGGATAGATGGACCCCAGCGACCCGATATAGGCCCGCACACAAGCCCGCACACTCCGCATCGGCCCATGGGTGCAAGAGTGGGCCCCCCCCTGCTCCCCCACCCGTCCGCCACTTCGGCGATTGATCTTTAGTTAGCCCTGCGACCACCGCCGCTGAACCATGCAAGCAGGCCTTGGAACGATATCTGACCACAGCAAAATCACCAGAAAACATCTCAAATAGCGCTTCCTTGTCCCGAATCACAGTCCGACTCCACTGCCAACCCGGCCAGGACACCAGATCGTTGCCACCCAGGTGGATCACCACGGCATCCAGTGGCCCCCGCAGCCACTCGTGGTGCCGCAGCAAAGGCAAGAGCTGACTCCATCACAGACCACGCTCACCCAGCCATGAAACGGTCACCCCGAACTGGTCCAAACCCAATATTCCACTCCACCGGGCATGTTGCTGCTCGCCGACTGGCCCGGAACTCCGAGTGACCGATCACCCAACAGCGACATGAGCCAGGAACAACTTCTGCAAAAAGAAACATATCCACAGTTAGACAGCCCCCCCCCCCCAGCGCCCGTACGGGCGCACAATCTCTGATACGCCCAGGCAGGCCATCCTCCGATCCGCCTGATATCCTCCTGAGGTAAGCCTGCCACCGCCGCCCAGTAGCTGCGCCAATACGAAAGGAATGTGGCGCCTACAACCCGCACCACAAATGCTACGGAAAACACCGCCCGGACGCAGGCGCCCACGTAGCTGGACGGCATCACCTGTGGCAAAAACAGCCCACCAGCGTTGCCGCCACTCATGCGTAATGGACCGCCCGCTGCCCCCTGGGCGACCGACCAGAGCGTTCCCAGCCCTGCCGCACCCGGCGCACTACCAATCCCCCCGACCACCGCCCACCCCACTGCCATAGCAAGGAACGAGAAACCCGCCAACTTCCCACACGCCCAGAAACCGCACCAACAGCGCAGCCGGGGACTGCTTAACTTTCCGCCTCCGGCGCCCATGCTTGGGACAGCTCCCACTTCCGCGACCTGGGGAGTACTAACGGGTATCAGTGTTCCCTCTACACTGTGCGCGTGTGTGCGTGCACACACCTCACCGAGCGAGCGCACACACCTTGCTAACAGAGCGCACAAAATTACGGCTCTGACACTGATAGAAAACACACCGACGCCTTAAAATTCAAACATCGTGAGTGTAATTACTAGCCATTTCCGCTTCAGTTAGTAATCGCCTGTTTCATTTAAATTGATTAAAGTGCAGATACTGTGTTCAGACATGCAGTCAAATTTTAAGTATCTAACTCCGCGTGTCGTTATGCGGCGCACAAAATTGTAACCGTCCTGCGAAAGCTGCACACATCTGCTATGTTATGCACACAGTGCCTACCGAAAATTAGAGGGAACCTGGCCGGGTATATGCCGTGCCCGCACCACGGTATCCAGCCGCAAGCCAGCCCAGACGACCTGTCGTATCAAGTTTTGCTACCGGGATACGCATGGAGTGTAGTCGCGCACCTCGCTTACCACCGCTGCGTCGTCACACCACCATACAAGCCTACGATGGCGAACCCTGCCCGGCTGGACCTCCAACACCACCAGTAGCAGAAACAACGCCAGGAAGGTTAATGTCGGCCGTGCGACCGACTACCTCCCAAGCACCAGGCCTCTCCGCCGCACACCACGAGCCGCCAAAGTACACCCCAAGGCCCAAACCTCCGGCCGCATCGGTAGGCAACTGCCGATCCCGACTGTCGCTCTCCCGATCTCGAAGCACCGTAGTGCCATCGAACTCCCGCCCGAACTCATCGAACTCCCGCCCGAACTCATCCCCGATAGCTATATCGGCCCGAATACTCTGTGACCCTCAGATGAGGATGCAGTCCGGGGGGACCTGCAAACGCCTCGCCAACACTCGTCCCATAGGGATAACTCTACCGTCGAAATTCAGGGACCCAATTAACGCCTGCATCTCCCACGATGTCCTCCGTCTAGCCCCCAAGGCGTCCGCCGCCAGAACCCGGAGCCTCTGGATCCTACCCACCGGCAGGCAGACCACTCAAGCCCCAGACTCCATCTCGATCCCGAAAAAGGTGAAACCGAGTCGTGGGGCCCTCCGCCTGCCCCTCTGCCCACGGAACCCCCACTCCCCCGCCATCTGCACGAGCCCGTCCAACAACGCAGAGGAGATCATTCACCGAACCCCCGACAGGGTGTGACAGGTAAGAGATCAACCGGTATTTACCTGGCTCCCCGGGAAGGGCGGCTCCCCGAAAAGGCCCGCTACCCCCCCCAAACCGATCTCCACTGCCAGCCGAGCACGGACCACGCTGGCGAGACGCCGCACCACCGGGGCATTTCGGACCCTGGGCCGCCTCCAGGATGGAGCCCCAATCTGCCCGCACAGACATGCCCACGCCCAACTCGCTACATTGCACGCCACCTTTCGCACCTCACCCGCCTTTCCATCCACCCTCCGTGTCTTCTTACCGTCCTCAACACGCGTTCAACCCTCCAGTAACAGAAAGATAGCAATGTAGGGCCTCTCCTTAATGTTACGCGCTTCCCGGCCGCCTTCCCCCCATTGTCCCCCCACCGGGATTCCCCCTGAAGACCCCGCCCTCACAGACTCACCTGCCGCAGCCGTCGCCTGCTCAGGCGCCGCTCCTGCCGCCGACCGACCCGTCACCATTGCTCCTCGAGCCCTGCCCCTGCTTCGCTGACCCAGCTGCAGGCGTGCTCTCCTCCCCGCTCAGCGCTGCGCCGTTCCATGCCAGCAGAATCTCGTGCCTCGGGGTCCCGGTGAACGGCCGTCTCGGAGTGTCCTGTGGGGAGAAAAAAAAGGGAAAGATGCCTCCGCACCCGCCCCCCCAAGGCAGCTGCCATGCCCCCAGCCAATCTGCCCGGGAAGGGCCTCGCCCCCCCACCCTGCCAATGTACCCAACCAGGGTAGATGGCTCCCCCCATCCACCCCACCCACCCCCCCGCCGGGCCCCCCAGCCCCACCAACCGCGCCTGCCCCCCCCCGCAGGAACCCACAATTCCCCCGCCGATGCCCCTGCCTTTCCCCCACCGCCACCTGCCGCGATTCCCGCCTTAACTCCTCCCGGCCCCAGCCAACCTCAGCCGGGCCCCTAATCCTAGTATTTATGGTCGGACGCCCACCCAAGTGTAACTAGAGTGATGTAACTTCCACCCTTATTAACAATAGGGTGAGATCAATCCAAGGGGGAAATGCGGTAGGCAAAGGCCTATTGATCCACGCTGTTTGAACTAGGCCGGCAGGCCTAAGCCGCTTGACCTGTAAGTAAAGCCTGTGGATCGGCCCAGAGGAATGAAAACCCCCCTAGAAAAGAGAGAAAACAAGCTCTAACTGGCACTGATAAGCGTGTGAAAGCTGCTGAGAATTAATTAATTCTGCTGAGAGAAGGGTACAGTGCCCTGCTTTCCCCCACGTTCTAGTCAGCGAAGTGACGCTGGAGGAGAAGTGTATCAAGAGTCCAAGAACTGCCGATTGTAATGGGGACTGTGAGGGGGGGGGGGGCCAGCAGGTGCTAAGCCCAGACCAAGATCCTCATGGAATGACTAGGGAATGGTACCGGGACCAATTACCGGTACCAATGAGAAGTTTGCCTATGTACGGAATGGAGAAGCAAGGTATAAACGTCGTTGTTTTGCTAGCAACCATTGCGCCGCCATATTGAATGTGATACTGCTTGAGTCTGGTGCACAATAAAGTAATTGGACCCACTGGACAGACTCCCGGTATTAATTAACCATAAAATAAATATCAAAATAAACCCCAAATAAGCCAAGGACTAAAATGAGGAATCCCATTCAACCCCCTACAAAGTTTAAAAGGCTAGAGCCTCCACCAGGAACCCTCCCGGAGATCACCCCAGGGCCCGGATCCATGAGTGCAGCATGTCATCACTACACAAAGCCCCCCCCCTCTCCTCTCCCTCCAGGCGGCTGCACTCTCAATCGCCACACCTGCCAGCGGGCACGCCATCCCCACCAGGCGTGCCTGCATCCACCACCCAGTCCACTATATATTCATTTAATGAACATATATTTATTATACTAAGATATTTATTATTTATTCTATAGGAAATACCAGTACTGATTAATAAATGCTTATGAAATTCCTGAAATCCAACTATGTCTGCACCTGAACATGCCTGCTTTCTTTTCAGCCATTCTAGCTTAGATATCCCAGATTGCACATGGACGTCCTTTTTAAATTCTCACTATAACTTGAGTCCATTCTTTAAAAAATCTAGGTGTGGGCCATAGAACAGGTGTGACAGGTTTGACATGCATTGTTACACCACTTTTGCCCCTATTTTATAAAGTACATACATCTACTTTATTGTTTTGTTGTTAAGTGCTGTTGAGTCGGTGTTGACTCATGGCAACCTTCTGGATAGTTGTCCTAAACTGTGTTCAGCCTTTAGTCAGGTGGCTCATTGTTGACAGAGTGGCACCCAGAGCTGCTGTTATTGTATCGATCCATTTCATTACCGTCCTTCCTCTTTTGCGTTGACCTTCTACCTTGCCAAGCATGATGTCTTTCTCTAATGATCTCTCTCTTCACATGATGTGCCCAAAGTATGAAAGTTAAAGTCTTGTCATCTGAGCTTCTAAGGAAAGCTTAGGTTTGTTCCCCTCTAGTAGTGACTGGTTTGTTTTTCAGGCAGTCCATGGTATACACAGTATTTGTCGCCAGCACCATAATTCAAAGTGTGGTACCGCAGAGCCTATTCATGAAGAAAAAAGGGTTTTAAATCCTGAAAAAAGATTTTATCATCAGCAGCAATATTATGAGGAGCCCAATAGAGGGAGCAGGAGTGACCTTCCAAGGCCCAGAGAACTGCACCTCAGAGCTGATGAGGTAATGCAACCTAACAGCCAATGGAGAAAAGGGGGAGTTCCCCTGAAGAAAGGCTGGGAGCTTGAAAAGGAGGAACTAGGACAAGTTAAAAGCAGACCAGGGAGAGAGAGACCAAGGGGAGGCATACCAAGGAAGGCCTACCAAAAGGAGGCATACCAAGAAGAGGCTTATCAAGGAAAAGCAGACCACGGAGAGTCACATCATAGAGAGCTTCTGGAAAGGAACCAAGAAGGAGAGCACCATAAGGAGTGTCCAGAGCACCAGAGAGGAAGGAGTTCCTGGCAGGAGGGCATAGTGAATCCGAGGCCACAGAGTTCCAGGAGTCCTTGGTTGAGAGGTACTGGAAAGAAAGGCACAAGGGGAGAAATAAACCCCAGAGTTTGGTGTGAAGAACCGGCAGCAGTAAATGCAAGACACAGTAAGCATTATCTGAGCCAGGATGAAGTCTTTGCTGCAAATGGTAATATTCCTTATTCAAATGGTAAAAGGTGTGAATGTGAGAGAGTGGTGACTCTGCATGAAGGCCAGCTGGAGTGTGAAAAGCCTACTGCTCAAGACACGCTGAACTACAGCAGGACCAGGCCATGGGACTCAACTAAACAAGGTAAAATACCTTTTTATTCTGATAAGCAATATAAGTTAAGAAGACAGGAAACACAAGATACTGGAGTATATCCTCCCTATCAAACTGTTGGTGAAACAGGGCACAAGCCCTTGGTAAAAAGACTGTATAACATAAGGCAGCCTGCAAGGGGAAGTAACTGCCATAACAAACACTCACATGGGCGCGGCCCTGACTTGAATGCTGAACATTGGAAGCTAGTAAATGTGTTATATGAGAAACCTCAGTACACTCCTCAAGAGTTTACTGACACTGATCCACAGCTGTCTGATACTCAGCCCATGCAGGTGGAATTCAACGAAGACCCACCTGAAACCCCGATGGACTGTAGCTACTGTCAGGCAGGTAGCCTAAGGTCTGTGCATGAAACATAAAACAGTGAACAGTAGCGAATGCCTGTAAAGTTTGTTTATGCCAAGTACTGTGAAGCAACAGTTAAACAAAGCAAGTGGGAATATATTTTCTTTTTGTTGCCTGAAGCAAGGTTTCTTTCAGTTTGTTGAAGTAGTCTCCCATAACTTGAACCATTGTGCTTAAAGGGAAATAAAGCCTTATTTTCCCTACATTCTGGCTAGTGTGTTCTCTTGAACTTTGGCCCCGGTAGGTCCGGGGAACATTACCAAGACCTCTTACAGAAGGACCAAATTCAAAATATATAAAAAACTCTCATGTCCATCTGACCTGCCCATACCAACCTTGGCCTCTGGGGCGGCAGCATGACAAAAGACACCAATTTTCTTCCTGTCTATCTTTTTCACTGTCCAACTTTCGCATCCATATGATGTTATTTAAAATACCATGGCTTGAACAAGTCAAATCTTTGTATAGAGAGAGCCATCTCTGCTCTTGAGAATCTTGTCTAGGTCCTTAATAGCCATTCTACCAAGAGCAATACATCATCTGATTTCTTGACTTCTTGTTGTTTCTTTATTGATAGTTGATCCAAGTAGGTTAAAGTTGTCTACTATTTCAATTTCTTCTCCATCAATAGTGAACTTATTCATTTTTCCAGTTGTCAGGATCTTTGTCTGGCCCATTTTAAGACTGTGTCCCTTGATCTTGAGAAGCAAATGTTTCAGATCGTCTTTGCTTTCAGCCAATAATGTGGTGTCATCAACATAGCGAAGGCTGTTAATGAGTCTTCCACCAATCTTTACACCTTGGTTTTCTTCATACACTCATAGCACTCCTTGTGGCCTTGGGCAAGTCACTTAACCCTCCATTGCTCAAAAAAATCTACATATACATTACCAAGTTTAAGTTACAATGTAAACCGCTTTGATTGAAATGATAAAGCGGTATTAAAAAAACCTGTTCATACAGTCCTGCTTCTCTGATGATTTGCTCTGTATATAAATTAAACAGGTAGGGGGAAAATATGCAGCCTTGTCATATACCTTTGCTGATTTTAAACCATTCTGTTTCTTCTTGTTTCGTACAAACTCTTGCTTCTTGATCAATGTAAAGGTTGTACAAGAGAACGATCAGGTGTTCTGGTATACTTCATTAAATAGGCCTTAAATAGCATGCACTAATGTGTGCTAATTCAATGAGAGTTTGTAAAATCACACTTCACATGGATAATATATGATTCCCGCCCTCACTCAACCCTAACCCCAACCAGGAACGGTCCTAGAGTTGGTTCAGAGTGTTGCCAAACCTCAAGCTTTACACCCTTTCTTGCTGTCAAAATCTATTATTTAGCTTTGAATGCTCTGCTTTTGCTGCCCTCTGGAAGTTGCTGCCATAGGCGACCACCTAGCTTGCCTAGTGGTTGGGCCGGCCCTGACCCCACCCTATCTATGTACAGATAAAGCTGGGATAATCGGACAAATTTTCACCCCTGCACTATCCCTATAAGAACCTACTATCAATGGATAAGAAACAAATGTACAAATGTCTGAGTGGAGGAATACACCACAAATCCTATTTACTTTATTACAACATCCATCAAACGTGGTAACAATTTCTTCTGTGGACATATTCTTAACTTCGATTCTATCAAAATGCTCGGAATGTCTCAGACTCATCAGCATTAAAAAATCGATATTAAAAATATCTGATCATGGTGCTTAATAGCATCAATGACTTTTCCGGCATATATTTCTATATAGGTACTCCCATAGATGAAATCTTCAAAATATATTTAAATGAATAGTGCTTAGCTTTAAGTGCTCCCCAACGCCATCCATTGGCGCTCTTTCTTGTGTTTCATTCTATTATGAGTTTCTTCAGGGGGATCAGCAACTAAAACACAAAATAAAACCACAAAATTTATAATAATATCTTCCCACGCTTTCTGTCTCAAAATCCTAAAAATTTAACTTATGGTTTAACATACCATTAAAGACTTTCACACAGATGCTGCAGACATTATCTTCTTTGAGGTTTTCTAAATCAGTGAATGTTTCAAAAGGACGCCGCGCATGCGGAATATCCATGAAGCCTTCCTATTATACTCTCCTCTGATGACATCACTACCTAATACCCTTCACTCTATTTATGTCACAAGGTCCCGCTGTCAATGTTTTCATAAGCACGCCCCCCAGTCTATGCAAGAATTTAGACCCTCTGGTGTTAAAATTCTCAAAATGAATATCCAGCATTGTTCCCGTAGTAATAATGCTTGTTCCTGTGACTTTCCATTCATCACCAATGAAACCCTCTTGATGCAAAAGCAGCGTAAATCTTCAAACTTATGATTTCTCTCCATGCAATGCTGAACCAGTGGTGCCATTAAAATCCCACATTTTGGTTTGGAAGGAAACTTTAAGTTTCACACAAGACCATATTTCTGAATTGTGTAAGGAAAAGACACCTTTCACAACAGAAGGATCAGCTGGAGCAGATTATGACACTACCACTTGGGACGCATTACTGAAGAAACAGAAACAGATCATTAAATCTGAATTACATAGACTATCTATGATAGAATATCTTAGTCGACAACATATCCCAAGGGGACTAAGAATGTATAAGGAACCACGTATGTTTCCTATGGACCCGGAATTTATTGCTAAATGGAATCGGATCTTAAATAAATGCTCGCTGGATTTAATGGTGCTGATTATAGACACCACAAAGGCCGTTCTTGAGGACTACCATAAAGAAGTTGAATTAATGATTACAAAACTAAAAGAAGGAGAAACTGAAGAGCATTTTAAATCCAAATTTGAAGATATAAAAAAACAGATAGATGCACTTCGGCAAGAGGTCAAGCTGATCAAAGCTGAAGAGAGATTATGATGATTATACGACAGGGTATGTTTACCCTTGGATGGATCAGAATCACAAAAATAAGAGACCTCACAAGCAAGTGAATTTTGAATTGACATCTGAAGAAGTGAGTACCACTGACTGAAGTAGGTCATCCAGGGAGGATTTTTTGGTAGACGACGAGGAAAAGAAAAAGAAAAAGGAAGGTGGGAGAGGAAGGCATCAAGAACTGGCTATTCAACATCAAAATTAGAGGGCATAAGGCAAGGAGAGTTCTAATCAATAAATGGAGATTTGGTGGTGAATGTGTCAGGTAAAGTCTTGACAAGGGATCAGTGCACTCTATTAAATAAAGGTTTATCACATGTGCCTACTATTACTTATGATCCATTTCAATTCCGATTGGATTTGGAAGGTGTGGCCTCCTTGCCCCGCCTAGGCGGTTGCCTATAGAAGGGAAAGGGGGCCCTTTCAATGTCCCCTTTATGTGAGCTCCCAGAGCTAGGGCTTCTGGGAGTTGTAGTTGCTTGCACAGAGTTGTAGTTGTGAATAAATGATTAAGCCGAGGGTTTGAAAGCAACACAGGAAATTTATTTGCCTCCTTGGTTCAAGGAACTTCCATAGAAGCTTGGCACATCATATAAGGTAAGATACTTTTGCTCAAAAGAAAGATAACTTCTGTACAAAACTTTTTCCAGAGTCTCTAATTACCTTTGCTTCCCTCAGCAAGGTAAATATCTCTTCATGCCACAAATTATCACGTTACAGTCTTTGGCCAGCTTTAGCTTCCAAACAGCGTTCTTTAAACTGCAACAGTTATACTTTAAGCCAAAACAATGGTCTTTAAACTGCAGCACTTATACTTTAAGTTTTCCTTTTTACTTGGATTATCACAGGTTTTGTTAATTGCTCCAGACACATTCAGAATGCAGTCCTGACGGTCTCATGCATTTTAAAACCACAGCAGCAACTTCATATCAAATCTTCTTAGGCTTGTTTTAACCACAGACATTCAAGCATGATAAGTCTGGGATTTTCTTCAGGTTTACAATCTATAGGTTTTCACTTTACCCTCCAAGATAAAGCACAGTCCATCTCACATTCTGAGAAATCAGATTCAATATCAGCCTCATCTATTTGCGTACACTCACAGTCAGACTCTGCAGTCTCCGGACTGGAAACAGCTTGGGACAGCGTGGGTTTAATTTCTTTCAGCAGCTTAACAACCCATTCCCAATGAGACCTCCCTCTTGGCTCAGGGGTATTATCAGGGCACAGGAAATCCTTATCCCGTAGCAAGCTATTTAGAACTTCTAAAGAATTCAGCTCCTTTCTTTTAACAGCTCTCTTTAACAGCCTTCCCCGAGGTAAACATCTTTGACCCAGCTCCTCCTAGAAAATCCCCGTACCTGGGTTATAGACAGTAGTCTCTTCAGGAATAAACCTCCTGCTTTCTAGACCAGCTGTAGCCTTTCTACCACACTGGCTCTGCTCAAGACTCTGTTGCTGGCTATGAGGAGAGTCTTCCCTTAAGCTGTCATTAG
This sequence comes from Ichthyophis bannanicus, assembly GCA_033557465.1. Taxonomy (NCBI): domain Eukaryota; kingdom Metazoa; phylum Chordata; class Amphibia; order Gymnophiona; family Ichthyophiidae; genus Ichthyophis; species Ichthyophis bannanicus. Next base: position 509,466,751 of record CM066031.1, on the reverse strand, counting down.
AATACCTTTCTCTGGGCTCTCTGCTAGAATCCTTTCTTTCTGTTTCCTTCAGGATTTCTTCCACTTCTGTTTCTCTGCTGTTCTCTTGGTTGTGCTTGCTCCTGATTTCTCTTCCGTTCCCCCTTCCGTCTCTCTCACTTCCTGTTCTCTGGTGCTTAAATGAGTGGGAATGCCCTGCACCTTTCCACTCCTCCCTCAGCTGTCTCTCATTACCTCCCTTAGTTGCTATGGTGTTGGGGCGTGGCCTTAGGACAGCAGCTTTAGATATGTTTTTTTTCTCTCCAGCTGAACTTTTAAAGTCACGGCTCCCTGCACTTTCTTTCTGCCTGGAGGTAAAGGTCTGTGTTTTTTCTATTTCCCCAGGCTCTGGAGCAGATTCGTCACCACACATCCCCCCCCCCTTAAGATATTATGGGCTGGCGTACTAACCCCCGCACAGCCCGTAATACGCGAAAGAGCGTTGGCGTTGGTGTGCAATCTCCCTGCTCTATGTTCTATGTGAAAATTGAATGCCTGTAAGGCCATGTACCAACGTGTAAGACGGGGATTGTGGTCCTTCATCTGGTTCAACCATCTTAACGGGGCATGATCAGTTACCAGTAAGAATCTTCGACCTGTCAGGTAAAATCGGAGTGTCTCCACGGCCCACTTTATAGCCATACATTCTCTTTCGACTGTGGAATATTTTCTCTCGGGTGGCACTAATTTCCTGCTTAAAAACATAACAGGATGTTCCCTCCCCTTCGTACTTTTGTGATAATACAGCGCCTAAGCCTGTTTCTGACGCATCGGTCTGTACAATAAAAGGCCGGTTAAAATCTACGCCCCGCAATATAGGGGCACAGCAGAGTTTATCTTTCAAGCGCACAAAGGTTTGCTCTGCTTCTGCCGACCATTTTAATTGATTAGGTGCGTTTTTCTTTAGCAGCTCTGTTAAAACAGTACTTTCTGACGCAAAATGCGGAATAAATCGGCGGTAGTAGCCGATTAATCCAAGAAAGCTGCTTAGCTGCTTCTTTGTTAAGGGTTTCGGGAATGCTCTCATACTCTCTACTTTATCTAGTAAAGGCTTAACTGTCCCGTGCCCCACCAGATGCCCCAAATACTTCACTTGTTTTCCTCCAAACATACACTTGGCAGGGTTCAAGGTGATACCCGCACCGCACAACGCCCTTAAAACGGCTTCAATGCGTACCAAGTGTTGATCCCAACAGGAGCTATGGATTACTATATCATCATATAGGCGGTTGCATACTGTTGGTGGGGTCGTAAGACCACATCAACCAACCTTTGACAGGTCGCAGCCGCCCCATGCAACCCAAAGGGCATGCGACGAAACTGAAATAGACCGATGTGAGTGCTAAATGCGGTATTTGGGCGAGATTCCCTGGTGAGGGGAATCTGCCAATATCCTTTGGTCATGTCAAGGGTGGTAGATATGATGCCTGGCCCAATCGGTCTAGCAGTTCTTCTATCCGTGGCATGGGATAGGAATCAAACCGGGAGATGGCATTCACTCTGCGGAAGTCAATGCAGAACCGCATCGTTCCATCCGGTTTGGGAACCAGCATCATGGGGCTGTTCCAGGGGCTTCTAGACTCTTCAATTATTCCCATTTTAAGCATGTCCTGCACTTGGGTTACCACTTCCTGCCGTTTGGCCTCGGGTAACCTGTAGGGCCTCTGTCGCACTATTTCCCCGTGTGGGGTAACTATTTCATGCTCAACAAGGCGCGTCTCACCTGGTATAGGTGTTAAGACATCGGGAAAACCCCATAAGAGCTCTAATAACTCTTGCTGTTGGGACCATGAAAGTTCTTCCCCTAACCTGGGAACCGGATCTCCCTTGCAATCGGTCAATTGCGGGCCCAGATCCTCTTCCTCCTTTACCTCACAGCTGGCAGTTAAACCCCTTATTTCTGATTTACCCGTAGAACCAAGCCCTCCTAACCCTCTCATGGTAAAAGTTAATTCAGGCACCTCTTTCAGGGACGGAAAGCCTACCCGCTCACATATCATCTGGGCTATTCGATCCCCTATATTTACTTTGAAATCCTCCCGTGCAAAATTAAATAACAGCACCTTGATTGTCCCCCTGTAATTGGGGTTAATGACTCCGGCCCCCACATCAATGAAATTCTTCCAGGCTAAGCCTGAACGAGGGGCAAGGCGACCATAGCAGCCTGGTGGTATTTCCACCTGTATCCCTGTCTCCACTAAGGCCTTTCCCTGATGGGGAATAATTATCTCCTCCGCACTACATATATCAAAGCCCGCTGCCATTTCTGTAGCCCGCTTTGGAATCTTTGCGTTAGGAGTGGTGCGGCAAAATCTAAGGACAAACTTTGACTTTTTGGGGACGTCCTCCTTAGTGGCTATCTTCCCTTGGGACGGTCGTTGTTCGGTCCCAAACAAAGGATTGGGCACCAGCCTAGCCTTAGCCTCGGTTATACAAGAAGATGTTATCGGCCCCTCCTTACACTCATTCCCCAGGGAAACTTCCCCCTTCTTTAAGTGGGATGAACTCCCTAGTGGAGCCTCTTTCTCCGCTTCCAAGGCCTCTAGTTGCGCTAAGGTGGATTTCATGCCTGTTTTATGCTGTAGACCCTCTGCTAACCCACGCCTGAATTGAGGCCAATCCCTTCCCAGGACTAAAGCTTGTGGGAGCCTTGGAACTACAGCTACAGGTATTTTCCATTTCAAACCCAAACCTTTTACTGAAACCGTGCATACTGGGTAGGACGAGGCTGCCCCGTGAATGCACTTTATCTTTATGCTGCTTTCTTGTGATTCGGGGACCGGACCAACCTGGGATTTTATCTCCCTCCAGAGTTTTCGCGAGATCATCGATTGGTCCGCTCCTGAGTCCAGCAAGGCCTCTACCTGGACACCCTCCACTTCTACGCCCAAGAGGAATCCCTCTCCCTTTTCTTTAGAATGGGTGGTGATTAGGGCTGTCCTATCTTTGCAATCCCTTCTCATATGTCCTTCTTCCCCACAAGAAAAGCATTTTCTTTGCACATAACGGGTCTTATCCACATGCATTACCTTCGTCCCTTCTCCCCACATGGCTTTTCCCTTCCTTTCTGAAGCCACTTCAACTGCCCGGGTTAGACCACCAACCTTAGCCTGGTTTACCAAACTGGCTTCTAGAAAACGCTCAGCCAGTGAGGTCACTGCATCCGTGGTCTGGCAGTCCTGTAGGATCAGGAAGGACTGCAGATCTTTTGGAACTGCATCCATGAACTGCTCTAAGACAATACAGTCTAACAAAGAATCTTTTGTTCTTGCACCAGGCGTCAACCACTTTAATGCCAACCCTTTTATCCGCTGGCATAAGGCACACGGTGTTTCACCTATTTTTAGCTTACAGCTCCTCAAAAGGCGGCGGTAGACCATGGGGGTTAGGCCCAAACGGTCTCGTATAACCTTTTGAAGCTCTTCATAATTGGCGGCTAAGGCCGCGGGCATGGCCCTGTAGGCTGCAAGCACTTCTCCCGTCAAGGAGGCGGCCAGGCACACTGCCCACTGGTCTTTCGGCCAGCCCGTTAGGAGAGCCACTCGCTCGAAGGCTTCCAAGAAGTCATCCACGTCATCCCCTTTGGTCAACTGACCAAACGAGAATGTCCCAGTCCCAGGTAACCCCAGCCCTGGTATAGCTCCCAAGGAACCTGGTGCTGTCCGTAGGGACTCCGTCGCTTTCTTCTGCGCTCCTAGCCAAGCAGCCATCATATCTAGGAGCAGCTTCTGCTGGGCCTGGAGCATGGCGGCTGTGTGTTCTTGAGTCCTTGCAGACATTTCCTGTTGTTTTTGGAATTGCTCCGCCATCCATCCCAGAAGCTCGGTCCTCTCCATCCTCGGTAGACGCTGAAATGAAAAAAACAGAGAGAGAAACCACCAAGTGCGGCTCCAAATATAAACCCTCTCTCTTTTGCTCTTCTTGAGCACTGCTCTATCCTCACCCTGCACCGGTATCCATCTATACCCTTCTTATATACGGATTACCTTATGCAGGTGTAGACTTGAGTTTATCAATCAGCAGGTCACGGCTTGGTACTCCACTCCAGTCCGGTCCTTCTGCTGCCACTCCGGGTCTTTCTCTTCAGCAGGACCTCTGTATCCTCAGCACTTTCGGTAGAAGTCTCCTTTATTCTTTGAGGCCCCAGATGTTTCGTGTATACGTGGCCAAGGCAAATACTAAAAACTACGCCACCTGTGGCCTCCTTGCCCCGCCTAGGCGGTTGCCTATAGAAGGGAAAGGGGGCCCTTTCAATGTCCCCTTTATGTGAGCTCCCAGAGCTAGTGTAATAGCAAGCGCTGTGAAAAGCTCTTATTCAATCACTCACCCACAGAAGGAAAACTCACAGACAGGCTGGAATGCAAACAGGATCTTTAATGTGCACACAGGATCAGACAGAGAGCCGGTACCCTCCAACAAAAGGTCTGAGCCCCGAGGGACGGCCTACAATGCCTTATATACAGTACAGTTTTAAACTCATTCTACAATCCCATTTGCCACAGGTATTTCCTGCCCACCAATCAGCAGCCCCTGGGGAAGGTACCTGGGTGACCTGTCCAAACCGGTATGCTCAGGTCTGCTGATTTCTGGGCTAGGGGCTATTGTGCTCAGACCTGGAGTGGGGGAAGGGTGTCTACTGAAATAGCAGGCTGATCACTTGTAAGGGCTACCTACCGCTAAACCTCATGGCTTGCCGCATGGCTTGGGGGAAGGGCTACCTACAGCTAAACCTCATGGCTTGCCGCATGGCTTGGGTGAAGGGCTACCTACAGCTAAACCTCATGGCTGCCTCATTCCCCCCTTTTTAAGTGGGACCTCAACCGCTAGAGGCGGTTGAGGGCTGTATTTGGGACAGGGCCATGACAGTGGTAACCACCTTGCGTTCTACCAGGGTATCAAGGGTGGTGGTCATGAAGCGGTAAAGAATGGGGATACAACATGGCAGAATGGCACATAGCAGTGAATGAAAAGAAACCCTACCACTGGGATTTTTAGTCCCCCTGGCCAACTGAACCACTTCATAAACCACCCAGGACCCATGGACAGGTAACTAGATCACTTAGGTCTTGGATAGGGTGTTCAATGGAAACACTTGCATCAGTGAGTTTAAAACAACACATACCCTATACCCTCTATAGCAACTCCTGCACAACGTTTTTGTTCCGTGTGCAAAAGTTGCTGTTCTGACTGTAAAAGGTTGCAGGGCCTGCAGAGGCCTCTTTCCTTTGGGACAAAGGCTCTTTCCCTGGGATCCACCCTTATCAGCATATTAATGGCTTTTATTCTTGCTAGTGTTGAGTCATTCTGGCTGCACCCTGCCATTCCCTTTGCTTCATTAATCACTGGCACTGTAATCTTCAGGGCATATGAGTACTTCGTATCACCAGCTTTGTTTGGCCTGTTTAACCTGTTCAGGCCTGGCAGGTTTCTTAGCTAGGTCCATTCTCTGTGCACTTCTGTTCAGAGTATGGTTCCCCCTGGCTTTACTCTTGTTGTGCTGGGCTCTGGGTACTCATTTTCTTAGCCCACATGCTTTTTCCCGTGTCATCATAATGTATTACAGCCTCAGGCAAGGATGCAGCCATACTAGACATACCTATCAGCCAATTTCCCTTCAGTCCCAATTTTTCTTTTTCTTTTCTTGTTTATGGGGCAAAGGTAATCCCACTAAGGGCAGTGGACAAGCAACCATTTGAGACAGATATTGAGACAGATAGGGGTCATCAGAAAAGCAGCTTCTGGTACTGTTCCCTAGAGACAACACACATTGTAATATCATTTTTCTTGCAGCTGGTCAATAATATTGAAAACACATAACATGAAAGTATGTCAAAAGCAGCAGTGCTTAATAATGTGATAAAGAAAGCTCTGAGAATAGTACAGCAAAATCTTGAGCTGGTGTGAGTATTGCAGTTGTTGAAGCCGAAATGGCTTGTAGATTTCAGTTACTTTCTGAGAAAACAATATTAAAAGGATAACAATACAATCGTTCACAGACACCCCCCCCCCCCAGTCAGTCCAACAGTTCTTTTTCCTGCCTCTCAGCAGTTCCCCAGGACCTCGCAGTGTGCTTCACCTTTCTCTGAAGTTCAAGTTCTGTCTCTCTCAAAATTTAAACCTCCCATTCTCCTAGGCAGACACCCTGGCCCGTTTTCAATGTGACACACTGATCCAGATAGGGTCTCCTTCACACATCTCAGCGGTGGGCAGCTCTGAGTTCTCGGGATGGTCTGCTCCATCTGGATCCCGGCCACTTCCCTTGTCTTGTGTTACGATTTGGACATTCATTCTTCCAATGTCCCTCCTCTTTGCAGTAGGCACATTGATTGGGGCCTAGGGGAAACCTCGGCCCCCCGTATCCGCGGCCTCGCCCTCGTTCTTCTGTGCTGAACAAAGTAGGAAGCAGTTGTCTAGTGTCCGACCAGGCAGGCTGATGTGTTTGTATACTACTGGTCATAGGGTCTGTCAGTTCTTGGGGCTTTTCAGTATAGGAAGCATAATGGGTTTTCCAGTTCAACAGGTCCGTGGTGGAGATAGGGACATAAATCAGGCTGGATGGTCCCAGTGTCACACGCCCAGCAGCATCAAGGTACGGGAGCCCCTGTACTTGTCGTAATGGCATTTGGAGATCATGCGACTGCAGGTGGTAGGCCCTCGGGGTGGACGATTCAAGCTCAGCCTGTGTGCTCTCAGGGGAGGAGATGGTGGCACTAGAGGTGGTACCAGGAGTGGGAGGGGAATCTGAAGATGAGGGGCTGGAATCCACAGAATATTCCCTAAATCTGGCCCCACCCACCCCAAGAGGAGGTCTTCCTGACTCTTCAGCTAGGGGTGGACCCTGCAGTGGTGCTGATGGGACATGAGGTTGAAGCAGAGGGAGAGGGTGTGGAGAAATATCTGGAAAGTCCCGCCCCTGGTAGATAGAGGCGGGTGTCCATCCCTTTTGGTGATCACTGGCCGCCACCATTATTCTACACTGATCTTCATGACAGTGCTGGAGCCACTTCGGCCTGAGCTGGCATACGGCCAACCATGAATCAATATAGGGGAACTGGTCAGGGCACTCTTTTGCTACAATTTGGTGGACCAAAGACACAGTGGCCAGGTCAATAGACCCCTGGGGAGGCCATAGCTTAACTAGGGCTGGCCATTCTCTTTCACACAGAAAAAACAATCTGGAGGCGGAGAGGGGTACCCCATAATCCTCTCTAAACCCAGATTTAAAATTGTGAAGCATGCACTGTAGGGGCGTTTTTTTTCTTTTGACTTTCCCGACCCCATGCTCTACTTCTAGTTCAATAACTAAATACAGTATGCAATGTGGATCAGATCTCTTAACCTAATCTCAGTTCAGGAAAAATGCAATTTTCAATAAGAAAAAATAATACAATTTACAATACAGACCCTATTTAGTCTAAATTCAGGAAAAATAATACAATTTACAATACGGACCCTATCTAGTCTTAATTCAGGAGGGGAGAAAGGAAAAAAGAAAACACAAAATTTTTACAATATAGGTCTTGGCAATTTACAATAATATATACACTCAGATTTGATTTAGATAAGAGTTAAAAATATAAGCTAGCTATTCTTAAAATGTCCACCAGATGGAGCTCCAGAATCACTAACCATGAGGAATAGTAGTAAATACAGCTAATGTCCACTAGATGGAGCTCCAGAATCGCTTTAAGTATATTGCAGTGTAGCTTACACGTGGTCTTTTCAAGATGGCCGCCTCCACGTGCGTCCCGACAACGATTCAGCAGAATTCAGCTGCTCCTGGGTGATCAAAGGCAGGAAACCTAGCGGGGGCTCAGCGGTGCATCGGGACAGCAGAGAAAGGCAGGAAATTCACATGGGGGAGCAGAAAATTACATCGGGGGCAGAAATTCACATGGGGGAGCAGAAAATTACATCGGAGCACAAGGGCAGCATGGAGACAGCACAGATTAACATCGGGGCACAAGGGCAGCATGGAGACAGCACAGATTAACATCGGGGCACAAGGGCAGCATGGAGACAGCACAGCTTAACATCGGGGCACAAGGGAAGCATGGAGACAGCACAGCTTAACATCGGGGCACAAGGGAAGCATGGAGACAGCACAGATCAACATCGGGGCACAAGGGCAGCATGGAGACAGCACAGATTAACATCGGGGCACAAGGGCAGCATGGAGACAGCACAGATTAACATCGGGGCACAAGGGAAGCATGGAGGCAGCATAAATTTAACATCGGGGCACAAGGGAAGCATGGAGGCAGCATAAATTTAACATCGGAGCACAAGGGAAGCATGGAGACAGCACAAATTAATATCGGGGCACAAGGGAAGCATAAATTAACAGTGGAGCACATGGAGAACTCTCCTTGCAGTCACGCTTCAGAAAACTCCCCACAAGCAGAAAGGAAAGAAGAGAAGCAGCGATCTATTCTTTATCTCAGGTATGTTTAACTTATCAAGTGCTATATTTTGGTTACTTTTAGAAGTTTTTGGCAGCGCTTTTAAAAGATCCTTAAGAGTGGTAATACTAATATCCTAGGCAATTTTTTTTTTCTTCAATATCTGTGGCAGCGCTGCACTTTAAATACCTTTTACTGTAGTTATCTTACTGGTCCACAAAAAGGACTCTGATTTCTCATACTGCAGTTATCTTACTGGTCCACAAAAAAGACTCTGATTTACTGGACGAACGATGGCTTCAGAACCCCCCCCCCCCCCCCGGGGTCCCTACTAGGACCGTTCGTGCGGGTGATCGGGCCGCTACAGGTTCCTAGAATTTACTAGGAATTACAGACGGAGTACAGAACGTAGCAGTACTCACCAGAGCTCTGATCAGACAGGTAGTTTGGATGCCAGTCTATCCAGCCGGTTTTCAATCGGGGATTCAGCCGCAGGGACCAACTGACCACACAAGTCAAAGAGTCCTTCGGAGCACAAAGGGGCCCCGTGGCGCCAAGGATCGTTGATCACCTGGAGGGGTCGGTCCCTGACCGGTGGAGGCCCTGATCCTGCAAAAAGCAGTAGTCTTCCCACCGTGGGTGTGATGAGAGAGGCTTTTCTTTAAATTTCCCGGCCAACGCACCAAATGTAATAACAAGCGCTGTGAAAAGCTCTTATTCAATCACTCACCCACAGAAGGAAAACTCACAGACAGGCTGGAATGCAAACAGGATCTTTAATGTGCACACAGGATCAGACAGAGAGCCGGTACCCTCCAACAAAAGGTCTGAGCCCCGAGGGACGGCCTACAATGCCTTATATACAGTACAGTTTTAAACTCATTCTACAATCCCATTTGCCACAGGTATTTCCTGCCCACCAATCAGCAGCCCCTGGGGAAGGTACCTGGGTGACCTGTCCAAACCGGTATGCTCAGGTCTGCTGATTTCTGGCTAGGGGCTATTGTGCTCAGACCTGGAGTGGGGGAAGGGTGTCTACTGAAATAGCAGGCTGATCACTTGTAAGGGCTACCTACAGCTAAACCTCATGGCTTGCCGCATGGCTTGGGGGAAGGGCTACCTACAGCTAAACCTCATGGCTGCCTCACTAGGGCTTCTGGGAGTTGTAGTTGCTTGCACAGAGTTGTAGTTGTGAATAAATGATTAAGCCGAGGGTTTGAAAGCAACACAGGAAATTTATTTGCCTCCTTGGTTCAAGGAACTTCCATAGAAGCTTGGCACATCATATAAGGTAAGATACTTTTGCTCAAAAGAAAGATAACTTCTGTACAAAACGTTTTCCAGAGTCTCTAATTACCTTTGCTTCCCTCAGCAAGGTAAATATCTCTTCATGCCACAAATTATCACGTTACAGTCTTTGGCTAGCTTTAGCTTCCAAACAGCGTTCTTTAAACTGCAACAGTTATACTTTAAGCCAAAACAATGGTCTTTAAACTGCAGCACTTATACTTTAAGTTTTCCTTTTTACTTGGATTATCACAGGTTTTGTTAATTGCTCCAGACACATTCAGAATGCAGTCCTGACGGTCTCATGCATTTTAAAACCACAGCAGCAACTTCATATCAAATCTTCTTAGGCTTGTTTTAACCACAGACATTCAAGCATGATAAGTCTGGGATTTTCTTCAGGTTTACAATCTATAGGTTTTCACTTTACCCTCCAAGATAAAGCACAGTCCATCTCACATTCTGAGAAATCAGATTCAATATCAGCCTCATCTATTTGCGTTCACTCACAGTCAGACTCTGCAGTCTCCGGACTGGAAACAGCTTGGGACAGCGTGGGTTTAATTTCTTTCAGCAGCTTAACAACCCGTTCCCAATGAGACCTCCCTCTTGGCTCAGGGGTATTATCAGGGCACAGGAAATCCTTATCCCATAGCAAGCTATTTAGAACTTCTAAAGAATTCAGCTCCTTTCTTTTAACAGCTCTCTTTAACAGCCTTCCCCGAGGTAAACATCTTTGACCCAGCTCCTCCTGGAAAGTCCCCGTACCTGGGTTATAGACAGTAGTCTCTTCAGGAATAAACCTCCTGCTTTCTAGACCAGCTGTAGCCTTTCTACCACACTGGCTCTGCTCAAGACTCTGTTGCTGGCTATGAGGAGAGTCTTCCCTTAAGCTGTCATTAGAATACCTTTCTCTGGGCTCTCTGCTAGAATCCTTTCTTTCTGTTTCCTTCAGGATTTCTTCCACTTCTGTTTCTCTGCTGTTCTCTTGGTTGTGCTTGCTCCTGATTTCTCTTCCGTTCCCCCTTCCGTCTCTCTCACTTCCTGTTCTCTGGTGCTTAAATGAGTGGGAATGCCCTGCACCTTTCCACTCCTCCCTCAGCTGTCTCTCATTACCTCCCTTAGTTGCTATGGTGTTGGGGCGTGGCCTTAGGACAGCAGCTTTAGATATGTTTTTTTTCTCTCCAGCTGAACTTTTAAAGTCACGGCTCCCTGCACTTTCTTTCTGCCTGGAGGTAAAGGTCTGTGTTTTTTCTATTTCCCTGGGCTCTGGAGCAGATTCGTCACCACAAAGGGCTCATGTGTAAACTTAATTTAAAGATATATTTTGCCTCCACATCTCAGCAAGAAGATAGGACCATAGATTATCAGAATGAATGCAGGATACCATTGCCACTCAAATCAACATGGTCCATGCCTGGTCAGGTACACCCAGCCCTCACAATTTTTAAAGATTTGGTGATTAGAGATGTAACAGACATAGAACAACAATGTTATTATTTGCGGAGTGTTTTATCACCAAAGGAACGGTCAGCGCTAAAAGAATTGCAAACTAGGACCGACATAGTTATCCGGAGAGCGGATAAAGGGGGAGCAGTGGTAGTTTTAAGTCAGGACTATTACATTGAGGAAGCACAGAGACAACTATCAGACCAAATGACTTATCATGTTTTGCAGGTTGATCCCACACAAGTTCTTCAGACTTAAATTTGAGAGCTTACATTAAAAGCTTTACATGATAAAATAATTTCCAACAAAGAATGGAAATTTCTGAATGTTACAACTCCCACAATAGTATGGTTTTATCTGGTTCCAAAAATTCATAAAAATCTTGATCGGCCCCCAGGAAGACCTATTGTCTCCACTAGGGGCACTCTGCTAGAACCAATGTCAATATTTATTGATTCATATCTTCGCCCATTACTCATCGATTTACCATCTTACATACGTGATACTTCACATTTTTGGAGCTATTGGCTCAGCATTCACATTGGGCTAATTACCCAGATTTTATCTTGGTGACAATAGACATCACAGCCACTGTTCCCTCTAAGCTGTGCGCGTGTGTGCGCGCACACACCTTGCCGAGCGAGCGCACATACTTTATAATAGAGTGCACAAAAATTACGGTTCTGATTCTGATAGAAAACAACACAGACATCTTAAAATTTAAACGTTGCTGTGTATTTACAGTTTTCACAAGTTCTAGAATATTATCTAGTGCAATAAATGTGGTGTACATACTGTATTCTGACGTGTAGTCAAATTTTAAAGTATAGAACTCCGAGTGTCGTTATGTGATGCACAAAAATTTAACCTTCCTTCAAAAGCTGCACAGCTGATGTTTTATGCGCACACAGCCTACAGAAAATTAGAGGGAACATTGATCACAGCTTTATACACGAGTATATCTCAAGGAAAAGCTTATGAGACGGTGGAACAAGTGTAAAGACATCGGGGAGATTTGTCGGAAGAACAAATTATCTTTTTGTTGCAATTAACACAGCTCACTATCTTTCAAAATTATTTTATTTTTGAAAAGGTAATATATCATCAAATCTCAGGGGTGGAAATGGGGGCTACCTATGCCCCATCTATTGCAAACCTTTTTATGGGGCATTATGAACGAAAATGGATTATTTCATTTCCATATGGGGCCCAGATCAAGATGTGGTGCCTTTTTATTGATGACATCTTTTTATTATGGAAAGGTTCACAAGAATCGGTGATGTCATTTATAAAATGGGTGAATGGATTGGATAATACTATCCAATTCACCTATACTATCAATACTAGGGCCATAACCTTTTTAGATGTCTGCATAGAGAAAGAACAGCAAGGCTGGAATACGTCAATATACAGGAAGTCTATGGACCGAAATATTTGTTTACACTACAGCAGTGCACACACCTTGAGATTGAAAGATAGTTTACCGTATTCTCAATTCTTAAGTTTTCGAAGGAATTGCACTGATGTGCATGAGTATAAAAGACAATCATAAATTTTATCAAAGAATTTTAGCGAAAGGGGTTATCCCCATAAAGTGATTCGAAGAGCATATCGTCGAGCGTTGTTTAATGAGAGATCATGGCTGTTTGGAGTTACCAATGATAAAGACGGAAAAAAAACAATTGACACAGGACATATCAATTTAATAACAAAGTATTCTCCATTAAGTTTTAAAATACAAAAAATAATATTAAAACATACTAATGTTTTGAGTAATGTTCCCGGCCTTGAAGGGAAAAACATATGATGTGTATGGCTGATGGGCAAAAATTTAAAAGAAAAACTAAGCCCGGCTGTTCTACAATCCACAACGGAGGAGGAATAAGAGCTTCAAATAAATGGCCACAGGAAATGTGTCCATTGTGGAATATGTGAAATTACTAATGAGGTTCAGAAATTTACATATTATGGAAAGGATTACATTTTGAAAGATAACACGTCCTGCGATACTGCATTTGTGGTTTATGCGATTAGTTGCCATGCAATCTATTGTACATAGGGAAAACTACAAGACCTTTCAAAACACACATGGCGGAGCATAAAAGCATAAAAGCCGATGGATGTTGTAATAAAGTAAATAGGATTTGTGGGAAGATATTACTATAAATTTTGTGGTTTTATTTTGTGTTTTAGTTGCTGATCCCCCTGAAGAAACTCATAATAGAGTGAAACACAAGAAAGGGCACCAATGGATGGCGTTGGGGAGCACTTAAAGCTAAGCACTATTCATTTAAACATATTTTGAAGATTTCATCTGTGGGAGTATCTATATAGAAATATATGCCGGAAAAGTCATTGATGCTATTAGGCATCACAATCAGATATTTTTAATATCGATTTTTTAGTGCCGATGAGTCTGAGACATTCCGAGCATTTTCATATAATTGAAGTTAAGAATATCTCCACAGAAGAAATTGTTACCACGTTTGATGGACATGTAAGAGTAAATAGGATTTGTGATGTATTAATTACATTACTCTGAGAAATTCCGGGCTGCGGAGCCGGCGTGCGTGTGGCCCCGTGTAACCGGGGGGGCGGCAAGGATGCGATCCCCCTGGGCCGCGGCATCGCTGGGGAAAGGGGGGCGAGCTGGAGCGGTTCTGGGCGCCCCATTGGCTCCCGCGGGCCGCCAGGAGGCGGGGGAGCCAATGGGGTGGAAGGGAGGCGGGACCAGCCTCCGGCAACTGCGGGGACGCGGCGTGGCTCCGGCCTTTTCCAAGTCGGAGCCAAACGTGTCGGGTGCTGCACGAGCGTGCTCCGCAGCACCACGAGGCCTTGGGCAGATTCGGGGTGCAAATAAAATTAAAGCAGCGGCTGGGTGAGTGCTGGGGTGCCGGGGGGTCCATCAAAAAAAAAAAAAAGAGAACAGAAAATAAAAAATTTTGATTTAGACAGTTAAAGGGTGGGGGGGGGGCAAAAAGTATTCGGGGGAGGTGGGGAAGCGGAGGCCGGAGTTCCCCCCCCCCAAAAAAAAAGCAAACCCATCGATCACCTAAAAAAAAAACCAACCCTCACACATATATCTGAAGCAGGGGAGTTGGGAGCCATGCGGTCTGGTAAAGGGCAGGGGGGGGCACTTGGAAAAGGACTGAAAGGGGACCAAGGGAGAGGAGCAGCTTGGGGGGCTCATGTGCGGGACAGGACTAGGTCTGCCCCCAGGGGTGGAAAGGTCCGTGGCGTGAGCGGGGGTCAGGGAGGCGATTTTCACGGGGTGATCCGGGGTAGAGGCAGAGCAGGCAGCCGTGGAGCATGTGCTGGGGGGAGCGTGCAGCATGGGGGCGGGCCAGCGTAGGACCGGCCCGGCGGGGCAGGGGAGGTGCACGGGGGTGCAGCGCGGAGTGATGACTACTTGGGTCCAGAGGGGCGAACAGGGGTGGCTGGGGATCTGAGCGGGGGAACTTCTGGCCCTATGGGGAGGATAGCGCCTGACGTGGGGCTACCTCCGGTGGGGGGTGGTGTGCAAGTGTTGGATGGGGCGCGGGCCGTTGAGGGTGCTGTGCCAGTGGGCCCCGCAAACTGGCCTGGAGTGTCGGGGTGTGCATACCCGCCATCTTGGGAGCACTGCAGGGTGGGGGCCAAGGCTCTTCGGGGGCGGAGTGGTTAGGGGCCTGGCAGTCCCCTTGGGCGATGGGGGGGGCCCCTTCACCTTTTCCTGTGTTTTCTCCACAGTTCTCCCTTGGATGGCAGTACTAAGGGAGTCCGTGGTTCAGCGGTTCGAGACCATCTGCAACGGCGCCTATGGAGGGGTCGGGAAAGAGGACGCCAGCAGCAACGCACGCGGGGCTGGAGCCGCATGAGGCCGGTGCGGCGGCAGAAGAGCCGGCACGAGTTGCAGGTGAGTTGGCAGGGGATCAGAGTGTGACTGCAGGGGGCGGGACTGTGGCGGCGGAGGGGGGAGGTAGGAAAGTGGGGAGGAAGTGGAAACATACATGTCGTAGACGGCAAAAGGCGGGGACTTCATCCACCTCGTCGACCGCTTCTACGTTAACTTCTTCGTCATCTGACCGGAATAGGGAGCAGGAATTGCAAGGGACTGAGGGTAGGGCGAGCGCAGTCGTGGCGACGCCTACGGTGGTGGCATATTCGGAGTTATGGGAAGGCGTGCCAAAGACTCTGCGGCGGAAGATTCTGCGAAGGCGATATATCGACATTTTCCGTTTGCTTGAAGGCCGCAAACGGTCCGGGGACAGCAGACGGAAGAGGAAGGAAGACGAGAAGGCGGGGAGGGTGCGGAGAGCTGCGCGGAACGTGGTAAACTGGGCACGGACCTTTCTACGACTTGCTAGTGTGTGGAGGGCATTCGCACCCGGAGCACTACGGTATGCTCCTCGCTTACGCGGACTCCATCTTAGAAGCTGCACAATTGCATGATGGTTGGGCATGGCTCAACTATGATGAAAAGTTCAGGGAGAAGATGGAAGAAAATCACCTGCTGTCCTGGGGGACGCAAGATATTAATTTATGGCTGACGCAGATGGCGTTCAGACCCATGCACGGGGAGGAGCGGCCATTGTTTCGGGGGCTGGGTGGCCCTTTCGAGGGGGCGGACCCACGGGGGTCCAAAAAGCATCAGATTCTGGGGGGGTCGGGGATGTCTGCTGGCGATTCAACAAATCGTCGTGCCCGTTTCCAGATTGTAAATTCCAGCATGCCTGTTCTGTCTGCAACGGAGCGCACTCTGCGCTCAAATGTGTTAAGAGAGGGGCGGGCGGGGCCGGAGCACCCCCTCCAAAACAGTAAGAGCCTCCTGAGCCTAGCTCCCACCCCAGTCAGGATAGAAGCAATGCGCCCGTGGCTGAAACGGTATCCAAAACGGAAGGACAGCACGATAATTGAGGGGGGATTTAGTGAAGGCTTTCGAATTCCGGTGGTGGGCAAGGTGATCTGTACCAAAGCTAGGAATTTGCCTTCGGTGCGGCAATTTGCCCAGATAGTGCAGGATAAGTTGGCGGTGGAGATTGGATTGGGGCAGGTGGCGGGCCCCTTCGCGGAGCGGCCCTTTGAGGATCTAGTTATATCCCCATTGAGTATAATCCCGAAAAAGGAGCAAGGGAAGTTCCGGTTAATCCATAACCTATCCTTCCCCGCGGGGTCATCAGTTAACAACCATATCCCAGACAATCTGTGCGCGGTTCGGTATGCCTCCTTGGATGCGGTGCTGTGGTCCGAGGTGTTTGATGGCGAAAGCGGATATCGAGTCCGCCTTCCGTTTGTTGCCGGTGCACCTGGCATCTTTTCCTCTGTTGGGGTTTTGTTTCGAAGGAGACAGCTATTTTGATAAGTGTATGCCCATGGGGTGCGCGATCTCTTGTGCATATTTCGAACGGTTTAGTAGTTTTTTACACTGGGCGTTGGTGAAGCAGGTGGGTTGCGCAAACATGGTGCATTACTTAGATGATTTCCTGTTCGTAGGTGAGGCTCGGTCTGAGTGGTGCTCGGATTTGCTTGGTGGTTTTGAGTGGCTGGCTCGGGGGTGGGGTGTCCCTCTCGCTGCGGGGAAGACAGAAGGCCCCTCGACCGTCATTACCTTCTTAGGGGTGGAGCTCGACTCGGTAGTGATGGTAGCTCGCCTGCCTGCAGCTAAGATAGTGAAGCTCCGAGTCTTGGTTGCGAATGTGCTAGTCTCCAGCAAGATGACGTTGCGGGAACTGCAATCGCTGATTGGCTTGTTGAATTTCGCGTGTAGGGTTATTCCGATGGGGCGGGTATTTTTGAGGCGGCTATCGGCGGCTACGGTGGGGGTCCTTAGGCCTCATCATCGGATCAGGGTATCGCAAAGCATTCGGGCATACATGAGGGTGTGGGAAGAGTTTCTGCGTGATTTTAATGGTACTACGGTTTTGCGGGAGAGGGACATCTCTAGTATGGATCTGCAATTGTACACGGATGCTGCTGGGGGCTTGGGCTTGGGGGTTTACTTTGGGGGTTCCTGGTGTGCGGCAGGGTGGCCCCAGGCATGGCGGGAGTCAGGCCTGACCAGGAATATGACCTTTTTGGAGTTGTTTCCGATCCTGGTGGTGTTGACCATATGGCCAGACAGACTCCGGAATCAGCGGTTAGTCTGGTGGTGCGACAATGCGGCGGTCATGTCTGTTGTAAACAATTATGCCCCGCGCTGCAAGCAAGTGGCCGATTTAATGCGACAGGTTGTGTTAGCTTGCTTGCGTTTGAATGTGGTGGTGAAGGCCCGTCATATTCCCAGAAGTACTAACAAAATTGCTGACGCTCTTTCCCGTTTTCAGTGGGAGCTGTTTCGGACTTTGGCGCTGGAAGCCGAAGACGTGGGAGCATCGGTCCTGGCGCACTTATGGCGGATTGGCCTAGCGACATGAAGGATCTGCTGAGGAATTCAGTGTCTGTGGCGACGTGGGCGGCGTATCAGCGGGGTTGCAACAGTGTGGTAACTTTCCTTGCTGAGCACGGCTGGCAACAGGGTCCAGCCCCAGAGCAGCTCCTGGGTCAGTATGTGGTAGCGGCAAAGGCGGCAGGTCTTTCGAGGGCAACAGTGAGGAGGCAGCTGGCTGGGTTGTCCTTTTTTGCAGGAGCGGTCGGTTGGGGGGCAGCCGGGAGGATAACTTATGATTTGTTGAGCCGCTTATTGGGCGTTTACCACAGGTGGTGTCCTCCCGGTACAAGGGTACATTGTTTCGGGCTGTCTTTTCGGTGGCCTTCTTTGGTGCATTTAGGGTGGGGGAGCTTGTGTCGGAGTCGGGTTGTAGGAACTGTGCTCGTGACCTGCAAGTCCACCAGGTGCAGGTGGGAGAGGGTGCAGTCCGCATACACTTAGCGCGTTCCAAGACTGATCAGTCGGGGAGAGGTGCCTGGGTGGTGCTGAGCGCCGTACCGGGGGCGCTTACTTGCCCAGTCAGGCTGCTGGATGACTACTTGCAGGTGCGGCCGGCTGGTGCGGGCTGTCTGTTCCTTCATGAGGACGCGAGGGTGCTCACGCGCTACCAGTTTACGGCGGTGCTGCGGCTGTCGTTGCAACGGATTGGGGAGGACCCCTGGTGGTTTGCTCCTCAATCCTTTCGGATTGGTGCAGCGACCAGTGCGGCAGCAGAAGGTCTTCCGGAGCGGGAGATACAACGGATAGGGCGGTGGAAATTGCAGGCATTCCAGGGCTATGTGCGCTTATGACAGGCTCTGGGAGGTGCTAACTGTTATTTTTACTTTGCAGAAAGGGGACATGCATCGTGTCGCTGTTGGGTGATTGGCCACTCATTTGTTTACTGGGATGGTCGGCGAGCAGCAACACGGCCATTGGGGCCACACCTTGGACTGGAGGCGCTGGAGGTGACCGTATCATGGCTAGGCGAGCGGGGACTCCGGTGGATCCAGCTTTTGCCTTTGCTGCGGCATCACGAGCGCATGAGAGGGGCACCGGATATCCTGCTGATCTGGTGTCCTGGACCTGCAAGCAGCTGATATGCGCTGTTCACAAGGACTTGGGGGAGGTTTTCGTAATGTTTCCGGGAGTTATTGTGATTTGGTCTGATATCCTTCCATGGCCGGCCTGCTGGGACCAGCGGCACTGGTCTAGAGGGCTGACGAAAGTTAATCGACAAATTGGCAGGTGGGTGGGGGAGCAGGGCGGGTGCCAGATCTTGCACCCGTGGGTGGACGTTGAGTGTACTGGCCTGTTCCGGCCAGATGGCGTGCATCTCTCGCCAATTGGGATGGACCTGCTACTAAATGATTGGCAGGAGGCTGTGGAAGATGTCAGGCAGGGGAGTTGGGCTGGTCGCAGCTTCAGGTTGGGGGGCAGCTCAGGTCTGTAATGGCCTGAGCCGGTGGCGGGATCCCGGAGGTTTCCGGGTTCCGGAGCCAGAAGCAAGCTTTTGGGCGGAGGTGGGGGACCCCCACCCGGACAACCCCTCAGGTTTTTGCTAGTAATATGGCGAAGCCGGACAAGGGAGGGCTAGGCTGTTTAGCCGGGGCCCGGACTCAGCAGAAGCGGAAGCGGCGTCACCTTGCTACTCACATGGCTGGTGAGGGCTCGCGCTTTGAGAAAAGGTGGGGGGGGGGGTAATGATATTGTGTTGGATTGTAGTTTGGTTATTGTTAAAGGTTAATAAAGCTGTGACCAGTTTAAGCCCAAAATGTGTGATGGTTTTATTGAAGGGAGTGCGGTGGTGCACGGGAGAAGTGGGGAGTTGTGGGGAGAGGCGACGCGTCCGCCTTTCCCGGTTAATTTCGGGCCGCGGAGCCAGCATGCTCGCGGCCCCGTGTAACCAGGGGGGCGGCAAGGATGTGATCCCCCTGGGCCGTGGCATCGCTGGGGAAAGGGGGGCGAGCCAGAGCGGTTTTGGGCGCCCCATTGGCTCCCGCGGGCCGCCGGGAGGCGGGGGAGCCAATGGGGTGGAAGGGAGGCGGGACCAGCCTCCGGCAACTGCAGGGACGCGGCGTGGCTCCGGCCTTTTCCAGGTCGGAGCCAAACGTGTCGGGTGCCCGCCCGCCCACCCTAGTGTTAGGGGTGGGGCTGTGGTTGAGGATGTGGGTTGTTGCAGCTGGGGGGGGGGGTGGCGGGATCCCGGAGGTTTCCGGGTTCCGGAGCCGGAGGCAAGCTTTTGGGCGGGGGTGGGGGACCCCCGCCCGGACAACCCTTCAGGTTTTTGCTAGTAATATGGCGAAGCCGGACGAGGGAGGGCTAGGCTGTTTAGCCGGGGCCCGGACTCAGCAGAAGCGGAAGCGGCGTCACCTTGCTACTCACATGGCTGGTGAGGGCTCGCGCTTTGATAAAAGGTGGGGGGGGGGGGGGTAATGATATTGTGTTGGGTTGTAGTTTGGTTATTGTTAAAGGTTAATAAAGCTGCGACCAGTTTAAGCCCAAAATGTGTGATGGTTTTATTGAAGGGAGTGCGGTGGTGCACGGGAGAAGTGGGGAGTTGTGGGGAGAAGCGACGAATCCGCCTTACCCGGTTACAGACCAAGAACTATTGTAGAACTACAAAAATGAGTGGAGGAATAGCCTAGTTGTTAGAGCAACTAACCTAATACCCAGACAATTCAAGGGTTCAATTCCTACTGGTACTGCTTGCAACTTTGGACAAGTTGCTTTACTCTCCATTACCTCAGAAGAAAAGGCCTAGCAATCTACTTTCAGTGATACTTTGCTAAGAAAACCCAGATGCAGCTGGGTCATCAGGAGACAGCACGTAAAAAAAAACCCTGAGGTAATTTATGTTTAAATCATCTTTAGTACAACAAAAAGACAAGTAGAAAGACAAGTCAACAATCTTCTGGCCCATGGGAACACTTACACGTGCCAGAGGCCAACAACATCTACCTCCGCTGTGGCTGGTTTTATTTTTGTATTTACTTTTTACTTTTTATGTCACTAACCTTTTCTTGGTTTTCTTTTTTGCTTTTACCTTTTAGGGGTTTACAATATTTCTTTATGTTCACATTGTGTGTTTTTGACCATACTAATAGCATTTTAATTGTCTATTTGACCATATTTATCTATTTGATTATTGGTTACCTAAGAAGCAGGCTGCGGCCAAAGCATGTCTGGTTTTATGATTATTTATGATTATTAATTTATATATGGTCTTATGTTTTTATGAATATTTTTATGTAATAAATTTGTCTGTACCATTTATCTGTTTTTATCACCACTATTTTTGTACTACCTGTAGAAGATACAGCCACCTCATTAACAGTGTAATTTTATAAAGCGCCACCTAACCCTGCAGAGAAAGTGGCAGCCCCTCCCAGCACAATAACTGCTCCTCCTCTCACAGCATTCTGGGGGAGACATTCTGACAATATAGTTGAGACAGATTCACAGTAAGGGACACTCACAAATATTTGGTGAACCCCACCATCTACTTCAAAGGGAAGTCACCGTCCTATCGCTCCGGTAAGCTCGGATCCAAGGGCATGGCCTCTGATTTATTCCGGTTTCGTTTCAACCCGAAACAGGTGCCAAAATTCTGAAACTCTTCAAGGAGAGGATCCTCTGAGGTTTGCAGGCTGCCCAAATGTACCACGATATCATCACAAAGGTCTCGATTTTGAAATGCGTGTCCCCCACTGGCACTCCCTCTATTCTAGGATCCCCTCTTACTGATATTGGATTGTTCTCTGAGCTTGATAGTTTGATTGCAGACATTTCATCACCATTTGAGGGGACATCATCAGTGCGGGGTTCCAGATGGTAATGTGCCTGAATGCTTATGTTTATGTTTATTTAAAATTTTCTATACCACCCAACACCATGGGCATCTGGGTGGTTTACAATCATAAAATCATAAAAATACATAGCTGCAGAAACAGAAAAGAATGCCATTATTTAAAAACAGTAAAGAGGAGAAAAGAGGACAGGGAGCAGTTAAACAGGAAAGGACAACGGAAACACATCAGGAAGTACAGGAAGAAAAGGAATGAGGACTACGGGGGAAGGTCAAATGCCAGGTTGAACAGGTGGGTCCTGAGTTTTGTTTTGAAGAGCTGGAATGATGTTTCAGATCTGAGGGAAAGGGGAAGTGAATTCCAGAGCCTCGGGCCTAAGAAATAAAAAGCAGAGGAGCGAGTGGATTCCAAATGAGCATGTGAGGGAGGGGGAAGGGACATACGATTGACATGGATAGAGCGGAGTGAACGGTGTGGGGTATGAAAGCGAACCTGATCTGCGAGATAAAGGGGGGTGCCTGTGTGAAGTGCCCTGCGAACGAATGTGAGAATCTTATACTGAATGCGGAATGATACCGGTAGCCAGTGTTGTTGGATGAGAAGAAGGGTAACGTGTTCAAACCGGGAAGCATAGGTTAAGAGGCGAACTACAGTGTTCTCAATGCGCTGGAGACGGGAAAGTTGGGACCGAGGGAGACCTGCTAAGACAACGTTGCAATAGCCGAGTCGAGACATCACTAAGGAAAGTAGGAGTGTAGCCAGGGCGAGGGAGGTAAGAAAGGGGCGAGCAGCCCATAGTAGCTTAAGAGAAAAGAATGATCGCTGGACGACTGAAGAGATGTGCTCCTTAAAAGAGAGGGAAGAATCGAGAACCACACCTAAGTAACGGAAAGAAGAGACCAGGGGAATAGATTGGGAAGAAAGAGTGGGAGCACATGTGGGGGAAGGGCTCCCTAATGTGAACCTCCCTAATGTGAACCTCTTTCCACCTTCCTTCTCCTGCTCCGTGCTCCCCGATTGGGGTAGAGAACACCTGAGCAGGGTACAGCCATCTACCCTGCTCAGGAGCCTCCGGCCCAATCGGGGCTGTGGGAGGCGGAGCCCAGCCTACAAGAAGAAGCCGCCGTCGGGAGCAAGCCTTTTTCCACCTTCCTTCTCCTGCTCCGTGCTCCCCGATCGGGGTAGAGCACACCTGAGCAGGGTACAGCCATCTTCCCTGCTCAGGAGCCTCCGTCCCAATCGGGGCTGTGGGAGGCGGAGCCCAGCCTACAAGAAGAAGCCGTCGTCAGGAGCAAGCCTCTTTCCACCTTCCTTCTCCTGCTCCATGCTCCCCGATCGGGGTAGAGCACACCTGAGCAGGGTACAGCCATCTTCCCTGCTCAGGAGCCTCCGGCCCAATCGGGGCTGTGGGAGGCGGAGCCCAGCCTACAAGAAGAAGCCGCCGTCGGGAGCAAGCCTCTTTCCACCTTCCTTCTCCTCCTCCGTGCTCCCCGATCGGGGTAGAGCACACCTGAGCAGGGTACAGCCATCTTCCCTGCTCAGGAGCCTCTGGCCCAATCGGGGCTGTGGGAGGTGGAGCCCAGCCTACAAGAAGAAGCCGCCGTCGGGAGCAAGCCTCTTTCCACCTTACTTCTCCTGCTCCGTGCTCCCCGATCGGGGTAGAGCACACCTGAGCAGGGCACAGCCATCTTCTCTGCTCAGGAGCCTCCGGCCCAATCGGGGCTGTGGGAGGCGGAGCCCAGCCTACAAGAAGAAGCCGCCGTCAGGCGGGCCCGCGCCTGAGGGCCTCGCCAGAGGGCCCTTTGGCATGGCCCTTAGGCAGTGGCACCTCAACAACTCAACGAATAAAGCAAGAACTCTCACCCAGAACAGAGCCAGCCGTCCGTATCAGAAAAAGGCAAGTCCTTTACCCATTAGACTCCTGAAACCATATGCTGTTACCTGTATAAGCTCACTGCTGTCTCGTTACCTGTATAAGCATACTGCTGTCTTGCCCGAGGCCATTTGCACTCACTGTACGGTTGTTCAGATCCTTGCAGCTCACCTCTTACTGCTAGCATTCTAGAATTTGCCAGCACAGTACTATTATTACTACTACCTTTAACTACCATCCACCAGTGCACCTAATATCCTGAGCACCAGTAGCCAGTATATTCTTGCACTGTCAACCTTTCCACACTTAACTATATCATCACAGTTATAGCTACCTTCAATACTACCATCATTGTACTCATTATTATCTGTTCTGTTGCCAAACAAGAATGCACAAACTCCTGATATTATTCATCTCCCTCCTCACCTTTTGCCTCCCCAACATCTCCAATGCTTTCAACCAGGGAACCAACCACATTCCAATCCTACGTCACGGAAGGAAACGGCCTGAATTCCCACACCACACCACAACGAAAAGCAACCACGCACCCCACTCCCACCTACTTAACATCCCCCTTCAAATCTTCAAAAAAGCGCGAGCCAAGAAACAACCCCAGCAATGCCTACTGAAGTGTGCATTGATAAATGCCAGATCAGTATGATCAAAATGGCCTGCAGCCATTGACCTGATACCTCTATACAATCTCGACATCTTGATGATCACCGAGACATGGTTGTCCGCTTGTGACAATGTTCTCTTGAACCAGATGCTACCCCCAGGATTTTCCCTATATACATGCCACAGATCCACTCAGAAAGGAGGCGGGACACTCATCCTCGCCAAAGCCGACCTTCACTTTAAGTTGCGCAACACCTCCAGCTCAACTCACCTCGACGCTCTCACCATATCAAATGAGCTCTGCACAATCAACCTCATATATCGGGCACCCACTCCATCACTAGATGACCTTTCGACTATAATTGAGCTCGCATGCTCCACTTCCACCCCACACTCCCCAAATTGGTTAATCGGCGATTTCAACCTCCCTTCTCTTCAAGATAGCCATGCAACAGCTTTCCTTGATGCCCTAGAGGATCTAGGATTCAAACAATGTGTCAACTCCTCCACACATAATAAGGGAGGCAGATTAGATCTCATCTTCGCTCCCCATTCCAACGCCATGACATCCTTAGACCTCGCACTGTCCGTGACACCAGTGACTTGGTCCGATCACTATCTTCTCAGCTTCCATATACCTATAAGTACCCCCAGTAACAGTCAGACAACGCCAAATACATCCAGAACTCCAGCACCCCGCTTCCATCCGCTCAACAAGAGTGAAGTCATAGAGAACCTCCAACCTCTTATGACCAACACATACCTCAGCCTAGATGACCTCATATCTAAATGGGATGAAAACCTTAGAGCTGTCTCCTGTCCATCACACTCTGAAAAGTCTACAAAATGAAGAGAACATGCACCCTGGTTCTCCACGGACCTACGGACATCCCTACACCATCTACGCAAACTCGAGAGACAGTGGCGCCGAACCCACTCCTCTGAAGCACACACTGCTTACAACTCATACTTACTGACCCACCGTGTGAAGATATCGCAGAATAGGAAAATCTACCACACCGATATATTAAAACGCTCCATCAACAAACCACATGCCTTGTTCAATTAGTAAAGTCCATAACAGGAGAACCAGTCTCAGTCCACCATCCAATGCCTCAACCACAGGATTATGCAGACTACTTACAATCGAAGATGGTCAAGACCAATGCAAACACAGACACTAATAACCCCTCCACATCGCCAAAAGCGTTTCAAGCAACTCCTCTATGCAATTTCACCACAGTATCCAATAAAGAGGTTGAAGACATCATTGCTTCTGTTAACCCCAGCACGGCACCCAACGATCCCTGCCCAGCCAGCTGGATCAAAGAACTGCGACATGACATAAGCCACATTCTATGCAAAATACTGAACCAGTCCTTCATGACAGGATCATTCCCGCAAAGCCTCAAACACACCTCTATTAAGCCCTTACTAAAAAACAGCAAACTAGACCCATCTAAAGTAGAATACTTCATACCAATCTCGAGCATCCCCCAGCTTGCCAAGATCATCGAAAAAGCCACTCAACAACAAATCCAGCAACATATTGACACCGAAGCACCGTTGGATCCCGCCCAACACGGATTCAGAGAAGCACATGGAGTCGACACTGTCCTTACAACCCTGTTCAACGATCTGGTCACAGGCATCAACAGTATCAAACAAGGCTTTGTCCTTATTTTCCTGGACATCTCCGCCGCCTTCGATTCAGTGAGTCATGACATACTTCTACAACGCTTGAGAGAAAAGGGGATCCAAAGCACAGCTCTAAAATGGTGTGAATCCTACCTATCCAATAGGTGGCAACAAGTCAAGATCGGCCACTCATCCTCCGAACCATTCCTGCAAACACAGGGTGTTCCCCAAGGATCGTCCTTATCATCACTAATGTTCAACATTTATATGCAGCCGATATGTGACTTAATCCGATCCTTCAACGTAAAATGCCTTGCTTACGCTGATGACATCCTCCTTTACATGCCGTTCTTGACAGACCAACCAGTGCTCTCCCCAATAATTAGTTGCTTTGAAGCAGTAGCCGACTGGCTGCTGTCACAAAACCTACGGATCAATCACGGCAAGACAGACATCCTATTTGTCACGAGGAACCACAAATTCACACCTCCCTCATCACTACTTGTCAACAATGTAGAGCTGAAGTCCAAATCCACAATCCGTTACCTCGGCATCACCCTGGACCAGCACCTGGATATGACAACGCATGTGAAAAACACCACAAAGGCAATATACCATAAAATCAGAACTCTACGGCACCTCCGACATCTACTGGACTTCACAGACTACCGAACAACCTTCCAGGCATTAGTCCTTCCACATTTTGACTTTGCAAACATCATCCTCTATGGCCTCTCCCAATCAACCTTAAACCCGCTCCACTTAGCTTTGAATGCAGCCGCAAGAGTCCTCTCCGGATCGTCAAAACCCGATCACATAACACCCATCATGAAGGATTTACATTGGCTACCCTTACATGCCAGGCTCCAATATAAGTCATTGGTCCTCACCTTCAAAGCCCTAAATAACTACCCCCCTATGTCAATCAGCAAGCTAGTCCAAAGCACCCTGGAAAATAGAAACAGAAGGTCCACTGCATTGAACACATTAGTAGTCCCCAAGATAATGACTACATGCACAAAGGCTACCTCTAACAGAGCCTTCTCCATATTTGCCCCTTTAAACTGGAATGCTCTCCTCCATGAGATCCGTGGAATCAAAAGCCTCATCCTATTCAGAAAAGCTCTGAAACTCTACCTGTTCACAAAATGCTATCCAGACACTTCTGGTGATAGAAGCGCAACCAGCAAGCTTCCCTCATACCCCAGTCGCCCCTGCACGTCAACACCAC
This sequence comes from Ichthyophis bannanicus, assembly GCA_033557465.1. NCBI lineage: Eukaryota > Metazoa > Chordata > Amphibia > Gymnophiona > Ichthyophiidae > Ichthyophis > Ichthyophis bannanicus. The sequence goes on along the minus strand of CM066031.1, from coordinate 509,440,041 downwards.
AGGCAATAGGTAGTCCCCACTCAAGCCCAACCAACCACTAATCTTCTTCTCCACAGATTCAATGCAACACCCACTCACATTAGACTTTTGTACATAGTTTCAAGTTGATATATATTTAGTTTCCCCGGTTTCGATCCCATGTTCAATTTCCCTGTTCTTTGTAAACTCAATGTTGCTTGTATGCATTGCAGTACTTTTGTTCGATGTACACCGCGCTGATTTTAAAAGCGCGGTATAGAAGAAATGTTAAATAAATAAATAAATAAATAAATAAATAAATAACCAGGTGGTGGAGGACTTAGAGGGGTTTATGTGAAGAAAATTAGAAGAGAACCAGGATGCAACGGCAGAAAGACAACGGTTAAGAGGGGTGATGTCCGGAGAAAGAGAGTCAGTGTGATGCAGAAGGAGTATGTCATCCGCATAATAATATGCGGAGATACCAAACTGTTGAACAACAAGAGCGAGGGGAGCCAGAAAGATGTTGAAGAGAAGTGGGGCAAGAACCGACCCTTGGGGTACACCACAGGAAAGAGGGGTTGGAGCTGAGGAAGAGGACCCAGAAAGGACAGAGAAGGAGTGATTAAAGAGGAAAGAATGAAACCACTGGAGAACTGTGCCTGAGATACCAGCTTCCTGGAGATGAACAAGAAGGGTACGGTGGTCCACCAAGTCGAAAGCCGCGGAAAGGTCAAGGGAGACAACAAGAGTGAAAAGACTGTGATCGTCTGCATAGTGAAGTTCATTGAGAAAAGAGAGAAGGATAGATTCCGTGCTGTGACCAGGGCGAAAACCAGATTGCGGGGGTGAAGAGTAAGAGAGGCTTCAAGGTGAGAGGAAAGTTGAAGAAAAACAAGTTTCTCAAGGAGTTTTGAGAGAAAACAGAGATTAGAAATAGGGCGCCAGTTGGAAAGAATGGTGGGATTGTGATAGGCGATGGCCTAGTATGTAGCAGAGCTAGGTCTGAAGCCCTTTTTCCTGCTTTAAAATGTTATTGCTGATTTTGGAAAATTGCAGAATGCTGTTAGCTGTTAGAAAGAAATCCCGTTCTATTCTGGTTTGATAACATGTTCTGCTCTCCTGGAGATAAGAGAATTAAACCTTGGTACTGTTTATTGTTTAGGTAAGTCAGATGTCTCTTTCAGTAGAATGCCGCGCCACTGTATCTTTGCTGATTGTGCACTGACCTCGTAATTAGGATGAAAATATAGCAGAGAAGCCGAACAGTGTAAGAATATTTTGTCTAGCATTATGAAGATTGTTTAGTGTTTTGAGCCAAGGCTAGAGATACGTCTTAACCTTGCTTTGTTTGGCCTCGCTTTGTTTTGCTTTTGTTAAGAATGCTTCTGATATGCCTTCCACTATCTTTGCAAGCTAACTGACCTTGCATAAGTAGCAAAATATACTGTAGTAAAAGTATTATCTTTAGTGTTATGTCTAATTGCTGACCCGTGGCTAGTAAGACCCAAGCAGGGGGAGCGAGTCCTGGGCCCGGTCAGAGATGTCTATTGGATGAGAGTAAGTGGGCCACTGTGGCCAATGAGGAGTTTTGCCTGTATTAGACTGGAGAAGAAAAGTATATAAACTGTCATTTTTCTGAGCTCTGTGCTCAGACCATTTTGAATGCTACTGCAATCTGAGTCTGTGCACATTAAATTGGCTTGAATCTTTGCCTGACTCCGGGTATTATTTATTGCATTCTTATCAGCTACTACATATTTCTGGTGCGTTGGCCGGGAATGTGCGAGTGGGGGATGGTATGCAAGTGAATATGCCCCGACATCTCGCCTCACAGGTTTGGTCTGGCTGGAGCTGAGCCTGACTGACCGCAGGAGGGTCTCTGACGCCCCTGGTCCTTTTGCATCAGAGGAGACTCCTCCTTGCCTCCGCAGGTAGCTGTTTCTGGCCGGCCAACACCTCGAACCCGAGGGGGGTCCAGGATTCAACCCAAGGAGGGATTGGTTGCGCAGCGCATTAGCTACCGGATCCGGTGAGTATTGATTTTTCTGGTTCTTAGTCAGATAGCTTTGGGAAAGTCTCGAGACACTTCTGGTATAGTAACAGGTAAAGGAAGTCTGATCAACTTCCACGGGCGATCCTAGTACCCCTGCAAGTAGTGCGCGGGACGAAACCATCAGCCCTTTCAGTTTCAGTAATTCTGGTTTGTCAGTCAGCCCGGGAATTCGGAATTTGGAAAATGCTAGCATGTTTGTCTGTGTGAAGAATGCTTGTGAAAAGGAGGAAGCGTTGGGAGTTTGTCTTTGTTATCTGTTGAAACCACGAGTTTCCCTTCTAGTATAAGGGTAGGATTATATTCCGTTGGATAATTTGTGACACTTTACCGCATATGTAATATTAAAAGTATAGTTAAGCAGACTGCGAACCCCTAGAGTCACTGTAAAATCACGAAGCTGTCTCTCTCTCATTCAGCTGTCTTGCAGCGCAGAGTGAAACTGACAAGAGACGTGTTTGTGCAGAGGAATGTTTTAACCCTATGAAGGCATGTTTTCAACGTTCTGCTGCTGGGCTAATGGGTGCTTATTTTAGGGGAATTATACCTGTTTTTATTCAATATTTTGTAATAGTGATGTGTCTTCTGCTATGGTCATGTATTATATATCATTTAATAAGAATGTTTAGTCAGAATTGTGGATCTCGATAGTTTTATACTTAGCCTGGAAAGGGTTACATTCCTACTCGAATTCCTGTGCAGATCAAGTGAGCAGAAATCTTGTAGGGCTCAGGTTTCAATAGGAAAGGATGCTTGTATTTTCCCTTTGCCCTATGAAGCCTACGAACTAGGAAGGAAAATGTGTATATGTATTTTAGATGTCCACCCGCTTTATGGAAAATGTATCCAGAATGAATGTCTTTTTGAATCTCTGCTTCCTAGAAACTGTAAAATTGAAAGTAATTTCTTTTGTAAAGCCAAGCTGATTACGGCTGGCAGTTAGTTTTTATGTAGTCGTCATGTTATGAACTATAGTTCTTTCTGTTAGGATTTGTTATTATAACATGTTGCAAAAGTGTAGTTTTCTATTGTAAGGACTCTATCTAGATTGTTCCTCTGTCTGTTGACAAGCACATGTGGGGGCTACAGTCCATCGCTGACACTGCAGGCAGGGATTCATTTTACCAGTTCAGAGTCACCCACAGTCAGCGCCTGAGAACATGAAGTGGAATCCAAATAGTGCAGACAGCCCTCACTATATGCCCCATGAAATCCAGCAGCCCAGGAGAATTTGCGTCTGGTAAATGCAGTTTTTGTCAAGTCGGTCCCAGGGAGATATAAAACAGAACTTGCAGAAACGGGATGGATTTGCGGGCATGAATACAGCACGATTAAGTTGTTTAGAATGTCTGTGAATTGTGGAGATAATGTGACAGAGAAAGTGAATGTAAGATGGAGAAGAGAGCAGTTCTTCTTGCTGATACTTTAGTTGAATGATGTGGAGGAAGTTTTCCTAATCGAAGGAGCTGGATTGATAGTGCTGACTGTTCCCCGAGAAGAAGAGTAGCGGTTCTATAGTGCATCTCCAATCAGGCAAGCAAAGTTCCTGTATACTTACCAGCATTGCAGCCCCACCTGGAGTATGGGCAGAGAATAATCCATCTGGCCTAGCAAAGAATATAGCTCCTGTACTTGTTACCCTTAAGCCAGGAGCAGAACCAGTGCATGTGCGTCAGTATCCCCTCCCGAGACCAGCAATTGAAGGCATTCATCGCCATTTGAAGAAATTATTGCGGTATGGACTTCTCAGAGACTGCCAGTAACCCTGGAACACCTCCCGTCTCCCAATCAAGAAGCCTGGGACAGGTGACTACCGCCCAGTGCAGGATTTACGTCGATTGAAACCATACATCCAGTAGTACCAAATCCTTACACCCTCCTAGGACTGATTCCAGCAGAAGCCACTCACTTTACTGTTTTGGACTTAAAAGATGCTTTTTTTTCTGTATACGCCTGACAGAGGCCAGTCAGTTTTTGTTTGCATTTGAATGGGAAAACCTTACCACAGGACGGCGAGGGCAACTTACGTGGACTCGATTTTCACAAGGATTTAAGAACTCACCCACTAACTTCAGTGCAGCCCTCAGTCAAGATTTGTCAAGCTACTCTGTGATTCCGGGAAAAATAATTTTGCTTCAATATGTAGATGATTTGCTCATAGCCAGCAATAGCAAATCTGATTGTATACAAGCTACAAGTGATCTCTTGCACCTTTTGAATGAAGCTGGCTACAAGGTTTCCAGAGCCAAGGCGCAGCTGTGCCAGATAGAAGTGAAATATTTAGGGTTCCACCTGTCCAAAGGAACCCGGAAATTAGGACTTGAGCGAAAAGAAGCAGTATGCCGCATCTCAACCCCCACTACTAGGAAGCAGGTGCGAGCTTTCTTGGGAGCTGCAGGCTACTGCTGCATATGGATACCAAATTTTGCGCTCATGGCAAAACCCTTGTACCAAGTCACACAAGGAATGGAACAATCTCCCCTGGAATGGGGCTCAGAACAAGATAAAGCATTCAAAACAGCATTGGTGTCATCCCCAGCTTTGGGACTACCAGATGTGCAGAAACCATTTCGTCTGTATGTCCATGAATCAAGTGGAAACGCATTGGGAGTCTTGACCCAGCCTCTTGGGTCTTGGCAGCGACCTGTGGCCTACCTGACGAAACAATTGGATCCTGTTGCCAAAGGCTGGCCATCTTGCCTGAGAGCTGTAGCAGCCGCAGCCCTCTTAGTGAGCGAAGCAGATAAGCTCACCTTAGGACAAAACCTTCAAGTTACTGTACCACACTCTGATTTAACCCTGATGGAACATAAAGGAAGCCATTGGCTCACTAATGCCCGAATGCTGAAATATCAAAATATGCTATGTGAGAATCCTCGATTACAATTAAGTGTCAGCCAAACTCTAAACCCAGCCACCCTATTGCCCGTTGGTCCAGGCCCTCCTGACCATGATTGCTTGGAAGTAATGGACATTGTGTGCTCAAGTTGCCTAGACTCAACTGATATCCCCTTGGACCGCCCAGACAAAACTTTCTTTGTGGATGAAAACAGTCTTGTCATCATTAATGGACATAGTTGTGTTAAATATGCAGTGGTGACCCTTGATCTAGTAGTTAAGTCCTCAGCCCTGGCCCCAGGTTCTTCCTATAGCCCTTCATAGGATATGCTAAGTCTTTAGGAGTTTCCCCTTTTGAGATTCTGAGATTCTGTAGCCTATTGTATAGAGAGTAAAAGGAGATGTGTGACAGATAGGATCTGAAATTACTAGATAAGCACTATTGGTTTTAAGTTCTGTTTTGCAGGGTCTTCATGCGTGAGTACGAGATCAGCCCATCCAAACCCCTGCATCCTTTCAAGCCTGGAGCCTCGGTGTGGGTGACAGAGTAGAAGACGACACCGCTGGCGCCGTATTGGAAAGGGCCATATGTCGTCTTGTTATCAACCCCAACAGCAGTTAAAGTGGCCGAGATCGACTCCTGGATCCACCACAGTCGAGTGAAACCAGCCACAGTTCCTGAGAGTTTCCCCTGGACCTGGCTCGCTAATCCTGCATCACCGTTGCGACTCACACTGCGAAGAAAAGATCCATCATCGTAAGAACTTTACCAACTTGCTCCTGGACGTCAAGGGAACAGACGTCCTCCAGTTTTGCATTCCAGCAGCCGCTTCTGAACTTGGTCGTGGACTTCCATAAATGTTCCTGAGACTCCATCGCACCTCACCCTACGACAACAGCCACGGACCTAAGACTTATTGGTCCCTCGGAAACTACACTATTTCAAGACTGTTTGTTTATCCGAAGGTAAGCCTCGCATCTGGAGAAAGCTGAAATCATCAGAAATAGACTGTGTTGTGTTAAGAAATTGAGTCTTCTACGAGACTGTGTTCAAATGCTCTGAAAAAAAAAGAAAAAGAAAAAACTGTTTTGATCTCCTAAAAAGTGAACTGCTCTAAGGAGGCAATAATAGCCTGAGAGACTGTACTATGATATTTTACGAGCCTGAGACATCCCAGAGAACAGTGATACTTTGGAATCTACAGCCCTACTCCTGCCACAAAGCTGGTAGGTCTACGTACGGCAGAAGCTTGAGGACCTACAATCAACGCTACGTCTGCTACCTGTTGTGGATGCCAACAGTTCCACCAATTTTCCAGAGACTATGCTCATTATGAATTCTTATTCTTGCTTCGTTCTGGTGGCAGCCTTGGGTTGCTTTGAATTGACTCTTGCCCTACTTCCCTGTGCAGCCTGCAAACCTAGTATTTGCACAACAGGGAATACCCGGACTTGTCTCAACCCCCCGCCAGAATCTTTCCTCTCCTGTTATGGGAACTGCGATGGAACAATGAGAACAGGCCTATTGCTATGATGAACAGTATATATGTCATTTGTACCTCCTATGTCTCCTGCCCCTCCGTTTATACACTAGGCATGCTATATGATTTGACAAAGACACTTGTATCAAATGTATTTTTGATTGTGGCTATTTGCATATGTATCCCCTGTTTCCTGCCCTTATGCTTGCGCATGCTGAACTCTATTATCGATAGTACTATTGACCGCAAGGCAGCGGCACATATATTAGTCTCATGGAATTATTACCCTATACCACACAGTGATCCCTCTACTATGGTCTGAAGTATTTTTACTGTTTGTGTGATTAGATTCTCACCCTTCCTCACTTGCGGGTGAGAATAATCAAAAGGAGGGAATGTGATAGGCAATGGCCTAGTATGTAGCAGAGCTAGGTCTGAAGCCCTTTTTCCTGCTTTAAAATGTTATTGCTGATTTTGGAAAATTGCAGAATGCTGTTAACTGTTAGAAAGAAATTCCGTTCTATTCTGGTTTGATAACATGTTCTGCTCTCCTGGAGATAAGAGAATTAAACCTTGGTACTGTTTATTGTTTAGGTAAGTCAGATGTCTCTTTCAGTAGAATGCCGCGCCACTGTATCTTTGCTGATTGTGCACTGACCTCGTAATTAGGATGAAAATATAGCAGAGAAGCCGAACAGTCTAAGAATATTTTGTCTAGCATTATGAAGATTGTTTAGTGTTTTGAGCCAAGGCTAGAGATAAATCTTAACCTTGCTTTGTTTGGCCTCGCTTTGTTTTGCTTTTGTTAAGAATGCTTCTGTTATGCCTTCCACTATCTTTGCAAGCTAACTGACCTTGCAGAAGTAGCAAAATATACTGTAGTAAAAGTATTATGTTTAGTGTTATGTCTAATTGCTGACCCGTGGCTAGTAAGACCCAAGCAGGGGGAGCGAGTCCTGGGCCCGGTCAGAGATGTCTATTGGATGAGAGTAAGTGGGCCACTGTGGCCAATGAGGAGTTTTGCCTGTATTAGACTGGAGAAGAAAAGTATATAAACTGTCATTTTTCTGAGCTCTGTGCTCAGACCATTTTGAATGCTACTGCAATCTGAGTCTGTGCACATTAAATTGGCTTGAATCTTTGCCTGACTCCGGGTATTATTTATTGCATTCTTATCAGCTACTACATATTTCTGGTGCGTTGGCCGGGAATGTGCGAGTGGGGGATGGTATGCAAGTGAATATGCCCCGACATCTCGCCTCACAGGTTTGGTCTGGCTGGAGCTGAGCCTGACTGACCGCAGGAGGGTCTCTGGCGCCCCTGGTCCTTTTGTATCAGAGGAGACTCCTCCTTGCCTCCGCAGGTAGCTGTTTCTGGCCGGCCAACACCTCGAACCCGAGGGGGGTCCAGGATTCAACCCAAGGAGGGATTGGTTGCGCAGCGCATTAGCTACCGGATCCGGTGAGTATTGATTTTTCTGGTTCTTAGTCAGATAGCTTTGGGAAAGTCTCGAGACACTTCTGGTACAGTAACAGGTAAAGGAAGTCTGATCAACTTCCACGGGCGATCCTAGTACCCCTGCAAGTAGTGCGCGGGGCGAAACCATCAGCCCTTTCGGTTTCAGTAATTCTGGTTTGTCAGTCAGCCCGGGAATTCGGAATTTGGAAAATGCTAGCATGTTTGTCTGTGTGAAGAATGCTTGTGAAAAGGAGGAAGCGTTGGGAGTTTGTCTTTGTTATCTGCTGAAACCACGAGTTTCCCTTCTAGTATAAGGGTAGGATTATATTCCGTTGGGTAATTTGTGACACTTTACCGCATATGTAATAGTAAAAGTATAGTTAAGCAGACTGCAAACCCCTAGAGTCACTGTAAAATCACGAAGCTGTCTCTCTCTCATTCAGCTGTCTTGCAAATAACCTGGGTCTTCCAGCCATGGACCCTCTCCATCAGAATATAATGTGTGGTAGATCTGGAAGAAAGGATCCAGAATCCTACCCTCATCCTTTACCACTGCCATCCTTTCCTGAAGCGCAGATACCCTACATGACCCTCACCACTGCTTCACCAGTGATGACAGAAGTCAGCCTGCCTTATTCCCATGGTGGCCAGCCTATATTGATAATACACTATAGCCTAATAGGCTCACTGGTGCAAAAGTGTTTTAAGCGCTGCCTGTAGGACAAGAAGTTCCCTTTGTTATACCATAGAATAGTGGGAGCCCAAAGTCTGTCGGAGCGCCCCCAGTTGCCTCCCCAAGCTCAAAATTTGTACATCAATTTGCCACCATCGACTTACTTTGTAGCTCAGAATTTCCCCCCACATAACAGCTTTTTTAATTGGTCTTGTTTTATTTGATTCTTTTAAGTGTCAAATATGTGTGCATATATAGTCCAAAGCCATTTCACTGAACACTTTTTTAGGAGGTATTGGATATTAAGGGTTTGAACTGTAAGGGTGCCAATAATGTTGACCACAACTGTATGATATGCTACAAAGAGGCACCTTCTCTACCACCTCGAAATCTAGGTGCCCAGTTATATAAGTACTCTCTATATGTTTAGAACTGTTTCCCACAAGCATAAGTAAGATTTAATCTAGTGTCATTGTTTGATATATTGTTCTATCATTGCATCAGAACAGTTTATAAAGGAAAATAGAAGGTCAAGTTAACAATTTATAAAATTGCTCGGGTGTATGCACACACAGAAATTTGCATTACCAATGAATTGCTGACATTAGGTGCCATCAAGTCAATGTTGACTCATGGTGATCCCTGTGGATAGTTATCTACCAATAAATAGCACATACCTTTGGTCAATAAATACGTAGGTGGGGGGTTGGAGACTAGGTAGAGTTGGGGTTAGATTCACACTCATGCATGTATTTTATAAAATGAATGGGTATGCATCATCTCTTAAAAGCATATACATGCAGAAATTTGCAGCCATCTCAGAAGAGGTGTAAATTTGTGCAAAAGCATTTGTTAGCTTCTGGAATTTAATCTCTGGGCTTCCTTTATATACAGGAGGGAGGAGTGGTCTAGTGGTTAGGACAAGGTACTTCAGGCCAGGGGTTCAAGTCCCACCTGGGGACAGCAATCTCAGGCCAGAGGGACTAGGATTTCTAGTCCTATAGGCACTCCTTGTGGTCTTGGGCAAGCCACTTAACCCTCCATTGCCCATGTTCCCTGTAAGTATTAGCATATGTGTGTCATATCCCCTCGTGTTAAATGTATCCCCCAATTGACTGCTTTGACCCAGTGAAAAGCAGAATATAAATACAGCTAAATAAAATAAATATACACATAGGCACTTTTTCCCTAGGCACCCAGTTCTACAATTACTGGTGAAACAACAAGTCAAAGCTTAGGCTTTTGTTTCCTTTTGCCAAACAAATTATATTAAGAGCCATGAAGTGCTATAAATAGATAATAAATCCTAAACAGATTCTTTTGAACCTACATAATTAAGTGGTTCTTAAGTTATTACATTCTTAACTGGAAATCTTTATAAACATTTTAATGTCATTCTTTATTAGACAGATTGGTCTATAAGAACTACAGTCATATATTTTGTTGTCCTTTTATAATTCTTTTTCTAAGGAGGATGTTTACTAAAGTGTGGTAAGTTTTTGCACTGTGGATAATTTGATAGCAGATGCCCTTTCTCATTTGAAATGGTGCAGATTCCGAGCCTTAACACCAGGAGCAGACAAGTTCCTGAATCCATTGCCAAGAAATTTAGGAGCAATTGTTCTGGACCACTGTAGGATTGTTGAGGTCTTCCTTAGCAGACAGCACCTGGAAGGTTTATGAGGAAGGTGGGTACCATTTTCTGAACTTGCCATCAGAAGGAAGTATCTGCTCTGGAGCGCAGATAGGGCAGGGTACTGATGTTATCTCTCAGTTGGCAGAGTCGGCAGTGTCTCCCCACAATCTGTCTGTAGTGTTGCCAGTGCACGTGTAAATATGATCATTTATGTGTGTTCTTTACAAATCTAGGCATGGTCACTGACATCAGTATTCTTTAAATAAAAGTATGCACCTACTTTTGTTTTTTTATAAAATAGGCTTGACATAAGCATATGAAAACACATTAACTAGGTGGGACTTTACAATATTGTCCTCCTCATGTGCTTGAGAACAGGCATAAATGTCTGCTCATAGAGGATGCAAGAAGATTAGTGTATTTTGTAATCAATGTACACACTTTATGACTAAACCCATACTCCATCCAGACTGTATTCTTCTCAGTGCCTACAAAAAAATATGCTCATTCATGCTACTATGTGGACTTTTACACCTTGTGCAATTTTATGAGTCATTTTGCGCACATATTGCCACATACACATTAAGGGGGTCATTCTGAGGCACAAATAGTGGGGATGTATGCCCTTGCCGTCAATGTGCAAGACTCCCTGTATGAACAGCGGGATTGTACTGGGAGCCTTAGATGGAAGCAGGATGTGGTGGGCGGGAGGCGGAGCAAGGGCGGTGCATTGGCAGGCTGTCATCTCGGACATAAAGAGCCGATTCTGAGATCAGACCTATATGTCCTGGGTCAGCCTTCCAGACGGAGGACTTAGTCCACCTCGGAGGTGGAAAAGGTTCCCCTGGACATTGGGGGACAGCGGAGGCTGGCAGCGTCAGGAGGGTGAGAGGGTGCAGTAGGTTCTATGCAGCTCAATCCTGGCCATGGTAGTCCAGATCAGGGATTGGGCTGCAGGGAAAGGGGTGCTCTGTCCCGCAGCCGGCAATCATGGCTCCATTTAGGAGCCGCGGTGCCATGGAACAGAAAGCCATGTCATTGCGGCTCCATTCAAAAGCCTGACTGAATTAGCCAGGGATCTGTAGGGCATGTGGCCCTTCAGAAATGGGGCCCAGACTGCACATATAGGCTGGTAGACCTAATTCTGAGGGGTCATACAGGGGCTGGAGGTCCAGAAGGGAATTGGCCTTCACTTGACTTAAAATTTTTTCCCTAATGTGGAAATTGCTTTTAGGGAGGTGGAATGGACAGGGAATAGGAAAGAATGTGTCTTACTATTACTATTTTGTGTTAACTGATGATGGGGCAAATAATGCAGATAGCTACCTGCATTGTGGTTTATGTGCTGCGCCATTAATGCATAGTAGTAGCTTTTTTTCTGCTTAAACTCCATGGTTGCCTTTCCCAAATTAACAGGAATGCTACCAACAGTTGACAGATTTTTGCACTTAATGTACCTTTTATGAGCTATATTTGCAAAACCTTAACACAGGTTAGGAGAAAGAGGCCTTCATATATTGGCTTCCATTTTAACTCAGTGGTTGGTAGCTTAATATACTGTTAAAATTGTAGGTCATATGGAGAAACATAGAAACATGACAACAGAAGACTACATACCCTATCTAGTCTGCCCTTCCATATCAACCACTACAACAGACCCCTTTTTTCTTTACAGATCCTCTGTGTTTGTCCCATGCTTTTTTGAATTCAGATATCGTCCTCATCTCTACCACCTCCACTGGGGGACTATTCCACACATCTACCACTCTGTCTTTAAAGAAATATTTCCAAATATTACTCATGAATCTCTCCCCTTTACCCTCATCCTATGTCCCCTCATAGCAGAGCTTGCTTTCAATCAAAAGAGGCTCTCCTCCTTTGCATTTATGCCACAGAGGTATTTAAACATCTCAATCATGTCGCCTCTATAACGCCTTTCCTCTAAAGTATATATATTAAGATTCTTAAGTGTGTCCTCATATGCTTTATATTGAAGACCACTAACCATTTTAGTAGCCACCCTCTGCACTGACTCCAACCTTTTTAACTCCTTTTAAACACAATACTCCAAATGATGTCACACACAATACTCCATATGATGTCGCACAATCAACTCCTTTCTTCTGCTGTTCAATCCTCTCCCTTTGCACCCAAGCATCCTTCTAGCTTTCACCGTCGCCTTTTCTACCTGTTTAGCTACTTTAAGATCATCAGACACAATCATGCCTAGGTCCTCCTCTTCTTTTGTGGATGGAAGTACTTCACTCCCTAGACTGTATCGCTCCCTTGGATTGTTGCAGCCCAAATGCATAACATTAAATTTGAGTTGCCAAATTCTAGACCATTCTTCAAGCTTAACTAGATCCCTCCTCATGTTATCTATACCTTCCTGGGTGTCTACTCTATTGCAAATTTTGGTATCATCCACAAAGAGGCAAACCTTATCTGAAAGCTCTTTTGCAATATCACTAACAAAGATGTTAAAAAGAATCGGACCAAGGACAGATCCCTATGGCACACCATTGGTATCCTCCTTCTCTTCAGAGTGAGCTTCATTTCTTCATTTACTGTACCCTTTGTCTCCCGCTCAACCAGTTTCTAACCCAAGTAGTAACTTTAGGGTCCATCCCTAGGGTGATCAGTTTGTTTATGAGTCGCCTGTGCGGAACAGTGTCAAAGGCTTTAATGAAATCTAAATACACCACATCTAGGGCTCTCCCTCATCCTAACTCCCTGGTCACCCCATCAAAGAAATCAATCAGATTTGTCTGACAAGACCTGCCTCTGGTGAATCCATGCTGCCTCGGATCCGGTAATCCATTGGACTGCAGAAAACTCACTATTTTCTCTTTCAGCAACGCTTGCAATAATTTACGCACCATCGAGGTTAAACTAACCAGCCTGTAGTTTTCAACCACATCCTTATTTCCACTTTTGTGTAAAGGGACTACATGTGCCTTTCTCCAGTCCTCTGGCACCATTCTTGACTCCAAAGAGGAATTGAAAAGATCAGTCAGTGGAGCTGCTAGAACGTCCCTAAATTCCATCAATATTCTCATATGTATTCCATCCGGTCCCATCACTTTGTCTACCTTTAGTTTAGCTAGTTCCTCATGAACACAGTCCTCTGAAAATCGTTCAAGATGCCCCTCACTTCTGTTCCTATTTTTTGTACATTTTTAAAGCAAGGTTACTTTCTTTTTGATGCTTTAGTGGGACTTTCCTTGAGCACAGTAGGTGGTTGAACTCCAGTAACCTCCTCAGCTTTGGGAACTGCTAACACCTAATCAGGAGTTAGTGGGCCTGATTACCTGAGAGCAGCTGAGGGCCTGCATAAAAGGCTCCAGTGCCCTGCCCTGTTCAGGCTTTCCTACAGGAGCTCTCCAGATCAACCAACAGTAAGGATTTAAGGGTTTGTTTTATTATATTAAATTGTTAGCTCTCTGACTGGGAGCTCTTAAAAGGGTTTTTTTGTACATTTTTAAAGCAAGGTTACTTTCTTTTTGGTGCTTTAGTGTGACTTTCCTTGAGCACAGTAGGTGGTTGAACTCCAGTAACCTCCTCAGCTTTGGGAACTGCTAACACCTAATCAGGTGTTAGTTCCCTCCCTACCCACCCCGTCTCCCACCCATCCCTAGCGAGTAGTCTTGCTTTATAGGGCACCTCCACATTTGACAAAGCACAGAGAATTGGACCAGCACATTTTGAATATAACTAAGGAGATATAACTGCTTTTTATCTGAAAGGACAGCTGGGAAACCGGCTGGTACTTGGTAGATCTCTCTATTTTGCTTTAACAGATACCTAAGCTCCACGAACAGAACAATGGCTTGGAAAAATTGTATCGCTAAAGCTGTTGCCCCCGTTACAGCTTCTATCTCGGTCCAGACAGAGGTCCTAATGCCAGTTGAAGGACCAGTTCCATGTGCAGGGTGCCTGCATGCTGAAGCTCTGAGGAAACAAGTGGAGAAACTCAGAGAGGAGGTGGTGAGGCTGAGGAACATTCAAGACAGTGAGAAGTACATTGATGAGATGCTTCTTGCAGCAACCAAGCTCTCCAGCAGAGGAGAAGATGGGTGCCAACAGAATGTCGATGGTTGGACACAAGTCACCAGGGCCTGCAAAATCACCGATCCAACTTCTCCAGCCCTTGAATTGAAGAACCATTATGCAGCCCTGGAAGTGGAGGAGGTGAAAGCATCCCTGGAAAGGGAAGAACTAGAGCTCAAGTATCCCAAAGTTGCAGAATCAGTGACCACAAGGAAACGAAGGGTAGTGGTGGTTGGAGACTCTCTTCTGAGGGGTCCTGAGTTGTCCATCTGCCGACCAGACTTGATGTCCAGAGAGGTATGCTGTCTGCCTGGTGCCAAAATCCAAGATGTTACGGAGAGTTTGCCAAGATTCATCAAGCCCACTGACTATTACCCAATGTTGCTAATCCATGTGGGAACAAATGATACTGCCAAGTATACCTCGGAATGTATCAAAAGTGACTTCATGGCTCTGGGACAGAGGGTGAAGCAGTTAGGTGCACAGGTGGTGTTCTCTTCAATCCTCCCTGTTGAGGATAAAGGCCAAGGCAGAGAGGCTCGCATCCTGGAGATGAATGCATGGCTGCGTGGATGGTGTCATCAAGAGCGTTTTGGTTTCCTAGACCATGGGATGCTGTTCCAAGGGTTGCAGAGCAGAGATGGCACCCATCTCTCCAAGAAAGGTCAACACGTCTTCAGTAGTAGACTGGCTAATCTACTGAAGAGGGCTTTAAACTAGATTCTTTGGGGATGGGTGAAGAAAGCCCCCAGGTAAGTGAAAGCCCCCAGGTAGGTGGTACATTAAATAACTTTATGGAAATGGGTAACAGGGGTAACATATGGAAAGCAGTGTGTATAAATGTCCATAGCATGGGAAATAAGATCCCTGATGTTGAAGCTTTGGTGGGAGTGGCTGACTTGGATTTAGTGGCAGATACAGAAACATGGTTCACAGAAAACCATGATTGGGATGTAACTATACCTGGCTATACTTTATTCAGAAAGGACAGGGTAGGAAGTAGGGGAGGAGGAGTGACACTATATGTAAAAACTACTATTAAAGCTTTGGAATTACAGAGCTTAAAAGGGAGAGGGGAGGCATTGTGGGTTAAACTAGAAAGAGGGAAAGAGAAATCTGTTTACATTGGTGTGATATACAGACCCCCCTCACAAGAGGAAGAGGTGGACAGAGAGTTAATTGAAGACATGCGCAGCATTGCTAGGAAAGGGGAAGTGCTACTGATAGGAGATTTCAATATGCCAGATGTTGATTGGCACATTCCTGCTGCAGTATCATCTAGAAGTAAGGAGATCCTGGATTCTCTGCAGGGAGAACTATTCAGGCAATTTGTAACAGACCCCACATGTGAAGGGGCCATACTGGACTTGGTGCTTACCAATGGTGAAAGTGTTTCTGATGTTGTAGTGGGAGAGCATTTTGCATCCAGTGATCACCAGATGGTGTGGTTCAGTATTAGGACTAGGGCTGTTAGAATCCATTCAAAGGCGAGGATCTTAGACTTTAGGAAGACTAACTTTGCAAAGATGGGCCAATACCTCAGGGAGTCATTAGTTGGATGGGAACAGCTGAGGGATGTAGAAAAACAGTGGGAAAAACTGAAAGGGGATATTTTAAGGGCAACCAACCTTTTTGTTAAAATGGTAAATAAAGGTAAATGGAAAAGGAGACCGCTATGGTTTTCGAAAGAAGTAGCTGAAAAAGTGAAGAAAAAGAGGGAGGCCTTCATGAAATACAAGAGATCACAGACAGAGGAAGACAGGCATCTGTATTTGGAAAAACTTAGAGAAGCTAGCAAAGTAGTCAAGAAGGCAAAGATTCAAAAGGAGGAGGAAATAGCCAATGCAATAAAATGGGGGGATAAGACATTTTTCAGATATATTAGTGAGAAGAGGAAAGGCAAGAGTGGTATTGTCTGACTCAAGGGTGCAGGGGAAGAATATGTAGAAGCTGATGAGGATAAAGCGGAATTGCTTAACAAATATTTTTGTTCTGTGTTCACAGATGAAGAACCAGGAGCAGGACCTCAGAAAACACCCACAAATAGGAACAGAAGCAAAGGACATCTTGAACAATTTTCAAAAGACTGTGTTCATGAGAAACTATCTCAACTTAAAGTAGACAAAGCGATGGGACCGGATGGGATACACCCGAGAATACTGAGGTAACTTGGGGACGTTCTAGCAGCTCCACTGACTGACCTTTTCAATGCCTCGTTGGAGTCGGGAGTGGTGACACAGGACTGGAGAGAGGCTCATGTGGTGCCTTTACACAAAAGCGGAAGTAAGGATGTGATTGAAAACTACAGACCAGTTAGTTTAACTTCGGTGGTGAGTAAATTATTGGAAACGCTGCTGAAAGAGAAAATAGTGAGGTTTCTGGAGTCCAGCGGATTACAGGATCCGAGGCAGCATGGATTCACCACAGGCAGGTCTTGTCAGACAAATCTGATTGATTTTTTTGACTGGGTGACCAGGGAGTTGGACAGAGGGAGAGCCCTAGATGTGGTGTATTTAGATTTCAGTAAAGCCTTTGACACTGTTCCTCACAGGCGACTTATAAACAAACTGAGCACCCTAGGGATGGACCCTAAAGTTACTGCTTGGGTTAGAAATTGGTTGGGTGGGAGGCAACAAAGAGTACAAGTAAATGGAGCTCACTTTGAGGAGAAGGATGTTATCAGTGGTTTGCCCCAGGGATCTGTCCTTGGTTCAATTCTTTTTAACATCTTTGTTAGTGATATAGCAGAAGGGCTTTCAGGTAAGGTTTATTTATTTTATTTATTTATTTATTTATTATACATTTGTATACCACTACTTCCAGCGATCAGCAGCGGTTTTGATTACAGATTGGAAATTGTCAAATCATGACAGGAAATTTTTGAGGTATAAACACATTGATTAGACAGGAAAGCACAGCACACAGAGAACTATTTTACAGGGAAAATGGGCTATGGAGGGTTAAGTGGCTTGCCCAAGACCACAAGGAGCACCTGTGGGACTAGAAACCCCAGTCCTTCCAGCCCAAGGTTGCTGTCCTCTAGTGGGATTTGAACCCCCGACCTTCCGGCCCGAAGTACCTTGCCCCAACCACTAGGCCACTTTGCGGATGATACCAAAATCTGCAATAGAGTAGACACCCAGGAAGGTGTAGATAACATGAGGAGGGATCTAGCTAAGCTTGAAGAATGGTCTAGAATTTGGCAGCTGGGATTTAATTTTAAAAAATGTAAGGTCATGCATTTGGGCTGCAGCAATCCAAGGGAGCAATATAGTATAGAGGGTGAAGTACTTTTGTCAACTAAAGAAGAGCAGGACCTAGGCGTGGTTGTGTCTGATGATCTTAAAGTAGCCAAACAGGTAGAAAAGGTGACGGCAAAAGCTAGAAGGATGCTTGGGTGCATATGGAGAGGAATGGCTAGCAGAAAAAAGGAGGTGATAATGCCTCTGTATAAGTCTTTGGTGCGACCTCATTTGGAGTATAGTGTGCAATTCTGGAGACCGCACCTTCAAAAGGATGTGAACAGGATGGAGTCGGTGCAGAGGGTGGCTACTAAAATGATTAGTGGTCTTCATTATAAAGCATATGAGGACAGACTGAAGGATCTTAATATGTACACTTTAGAGGAAAGGCAGGATAGAGGTGATATGATTGAGATGTTTAAATACCTCCGTGGCATAAATGTTCAGGGAGAGAGCCCCTTTCAATTGAAAGCAAGTTCTGCTACAAGGGGACATGGGATGAGGGTGAAGGGAGATAGATTCAGGAGTGATATGCGGAAATATTTCTTTACGGAAAGAGTAGTGGATCCGTGGAATAGTCTCCCAGTGGAGGTCGTAGAGATGAGGACAGTAACTGAATTCCAAAAAGCATGGGACAAACACAGAGGATCTCTAAAGGTAAAAAGGGGACTGTTGTAGTTGTTATGGAAGGACAGACTAGATAGGCCATGTGGTCTTTTTCTGTTGTCATATTTCTATGTTTCTATGTTTCTATTTGTGGTGTTTTCTGAGGTCCTGTTCCTGGTCCTTCATCTGTGAACAGAGAACAGAAATATTTCTTAAGCAATTCTGCTTTATCCTTATCAGCTTCTACATATTCCTCCCCTTCACCCTTGAGAATGTGATTTTCTAGTAGAGTTTCCCTCTAGGAATGTAAGGGGAGGAGTTTGAGGTCACTAAGATTATAAAGAAGATTTTGAGGTCACTAAGGGGTATGTTTACTAAACTGCGGTAATGCCATTCACTTTAAGATCCACGGTAGAGGCAGAAATACCCAAATAAGGAAATGGGCGGTACATCGTTACCAATAACGCGCGTTACGAGACGCCATAAATTAACGAGCGCTACATGATGGAGCCGTGGCACGTTACCATGCGTTAATCTTAAGAAGGCGCGCAGACATACCAACGCAGAAACAGAGCTGTAGCACAATGGTTACTACACTGACTGATGGTGCAGGGGTCATGGGTTTGATTCTCCAGTGTGCCTAATGCATAAGGCTGGCTGAGGCATCACCCTTTACATTTAAGTAGTGATTGTTGAGGCATTTTACTTTTATTTTAATTAGTGCTGTCAGCAAACACACCCTCACAGTGGCGTAACCTAAGGTGCCGCATAAGGCACCCCATAACGCACTTCATAGGGCACATTATAAAGTGCACTGTCTGCCAAGGCACCCTATAATGTCCCCTATAGGACACCTTATAAGGCACCTTATAAGGTGCTTGATAGGGCACCTTATAGGGCACCCTACAAGGTGACTTATGGGGCGCCTTATGAGGCACCTTAAGGTTACAGTACTCTGAGGGTGTTTTTGCTGGCAGCACTAATGTACATTAAAAATAGACAATGCCTCAGACAGCCCTATCAAATAACGCCACCATGGGTTTGACCCCATGACCTCTGGCTTCAAAGGCAGTGAAGTAACCAGTGGGCTACAGCTCTATAGCTGCTAACAAACCCCTGGCTGGCTGCAGAAGGACTGCAAGTCACCACACAAACTGTCTGCTGTGATTACCAGGATAGGGTTAACTCACCCATACCCATGATGCACTGCACATGCAAATCAGCAGTCGACAGATGGGAACAAGATGGGGTATGCACCCCCACAGCACCTTGGCCTGGTAGGGGGAACTGACCGTGTGTGGTACTGGCACAGAGTAGCCACAGACCATCACATTGTGCGGGTACTGTGCTCACCCTGAGGGTGAGGTGGGGCACCCAGCACCGGGTCCACAACACCTTTCATGGCTGAAATACGCTGTGCTGCAGGTCCCCATCAGTGTGTGATAGGTAGTTCCTGCAGACACACCTAGGATACATCTGTGTCCTTCTGTATTTCTCAGTCATGTCTAGCCCTTATGGGCTATGATGCACCCCGAATAGTGCATATCCTGTGTTGGTGCCATGGTTAAGGGGGAGGGGAGGTGTTTGGACCCATAGGCAGATTATGCACCCCCACACAACCCACCCTCTGGGGCTCAGGCTGGGAAACAGAATCACCCACCAATAGATCCACAGTCTACCTCCCTGCAATGGTAGCAGTAGAGAGGACCATCAACCCCAGTCCTGCTGGGGAACAGACACCCTACAGGACAGGCAATGCAAAGCTGTACACATTCATAAAACAATATCAGATAGACAGTAGGCCTGGAACTGCTTAGCTGGGTTCCACCACTATCTGACATTCTCCAGTAGCAAGCCTCCAGCCGCTGCACCCTGCAAGGTGTTCCAGCATGACACATACTAGCTGCAAACAGTCTGCTAGCTAGTCCATAGTGCATGGTCCTGGAAGAGATGCGTGTACCCAGAACTGGGATGTCAGCATACACACCAAGCAGATAAGCCAGTGATTGGGCCCCAAAAGGAACCCATAAACATCACATGACAGAAATACTATATAGCACTATGGGGGAACCTAGCCATGCCGTGGTCACTGCTCAGTCAGGTGAGAGTGACCTCCCAGCAGGACATTCTGTGGCCACCCTGTCCGTGCAGGTGGTGGCCGGCCACTACAATGTCCGCGCCATTGCCCTATGCTATGTACAGATGAATCCAGGCCAGGCCATCCTATCCTGGCTATCCCCACGGTACCTTGCTCCTCATTATGCACATTGGCAGGCCAAAACTGGCAACAGTGCTAGCAGTGTGGGCTGTGGAGGGTGTTTGCAGCCACCACACACTGGATAGACAGACACACACTCCCCATACCTATGC
Organism: Ichthyophis bannanicus; assembly: GCA_033557465.1. Lineage (NCBI taxonomy): Eukaryota > Metazoa > Chordata > Amphibia > Gymnophiona > Ichthyophiidae > Ichthyophis > Ichthyophis bannanicus. The sequence goes on along the minus strand of CM066031.1, from coordinate 509,419,676 downwards.
CAGCATTGTGCAACTATAGAGGTGTTTGGCAGCCCTGGCCACCGCAACAGTCCTGGGCACAGTGCAGGCATGGCTATGGTACGTAATACTGTTGGGGTCACTCCCCAGGGTGGTAAACACTGTCAGACACAAGACCTGTAGCACACTCCACAGACATCAGAAAGGTTGCTATGATGCAGCTCAATCAGCAAATTGTGCTTAACTTTGGAATTGCTATCTGCCAGTAATCATAGCAACCGTTTGATAGATGTTTGATAGATGTTGATAGATGTTTTACCGTATTCCCAGGTTTAGGGTGGCATTGCCAAGGTATGCAAGTGCTAGTATTGGGAGATGCACGCAGGGCCCAACATCCTACCGCTCCAGGAAGCATTGGATAATGGAGCCTGTGGGTGCGGGTGTGTCTGTCCCTGTTGGCAGCTGCTTTTAGGGCAGAGGTTCCCAACTCCAGTCCTGGTGGGCCAGACATTGTTCAGGTTTTCATGCTGTCCCTCATGAATATGCATGAGATACATCTGCATACCATGGGGGCGGCGCATAGAAATGCAGCACAGGCATCTTTATTAGAGGCAGCATGGAACCTGGATGGTGTTTGGCCCTCCAGGACTGCATTTGGGAGACTCTGCTCTAGGTACTGTGCATGTTTATGGTGTATGTGCTCTGTAGGGTAAAATGTAGGTGTTTTGGGCATGTTTACATCATCTGTTCTGTCTGTATTAGCACGTTTTAGTAGTGGGTAAAATATGGGGACTTGGTTGGCAGGAACCACAGCTGGGACTTGAACCTGTGATCTTCTGCTTCTGAATACACTGGCTTTGTGCACTGCACCACCATGTTGTCACAGAGTCAGTGCATTCCCTGGTGATACCATGACTGTTCGTCAGACAGGGCCTGTCTGTTGCAGTGTATGGCACCCACCTACACAGGGCTAGGCCACGGTCTGCTCTGGGCAGCTGCCACTGCCCCCTCCACCACCAGTATCCCTCTGCCACCATGCTGACATGCCCTTCTGCTGGTGGTGCTGGTGGAGCGCAGTCTCAGGCCATCCAGTGTGCGGGTAGGCGGCTGCCTATGGTGCGGGTTCTGGGGTAGGGGTGCCTGCATAGGTGTCCACGCTTCCCCCCAGCACCACCTGCCAATGTTCCGTGCCCTTGGGGGTAGCTGCTGCGTACTATCCCCTGTGACACTGTGGGAAACACAGTCATGCCCATGTTGGGCCTTCAGCAGTTGCTATCTGGCTGCTCTGCTGTTTCAGCATTCATATGGGCCACCTAGGCATCAGCCTAGTATGCACTGTGTCCCAGCTGCACCACAGCATGTGCCGCCTGGGGCCCTCTGTATCCCCTTTTCCAGCATCTATCCAGTTGCCCGTTCCAACATGCCCACCCTGCTGTTGCGGGACATGTGCATGCCATAGGACACCTTTCCAATAACAAGGGAAAGCCCTGATTAGCGCTATTTCACTTTGGGCTCATTCACCTTTTATGGGGACGGAGCATAGACCCTTCCACGATTAATATCTTTTTTTTGGAGCTTTCTCGGGGGGGGGGGGGGTCGGTTTGATGTTTCTAATTAATATCCCTATTGGCCAGCTTGGTTATGCTTTTTTTCCAGTTTGTTGAGGTCATTTTCAATGTTTATGTGCCCTTTTGTTCTGTGCACATGTATCACACTTATCACTTTTTGTAGGTTTCCTTGCCTATGCTGTACATTGCTGACACACAAAATGGTTTCTCTCCCCTGCAAATGTGCATCTAACGGCAGGTTTTCAATCGCGTTAGGATTCAGCTCTTCAGATCAGCGCGTTAGTGTGAATGGAGCCTCTCCCCGCCCACACTCCGCCCATTGACCCCCTTTTCTCCGCCCTCTCTCCACCTTCTGCGGTGTTTTACCGCGCCGCGGAACGTCTACGATCATTAAGTAACGTTAACGCGCGTTATGAGACGTTAACGTCTCATAACGTGCATTAACGTTACTTAACAATCGTTAATGTTATATAACGTGCGTTATGTAACATTACCGCAGTTTAGTAAACATACCCCTAAGATTATAAAGGGAGATTTTTTTGGGGTGGGGGGGCGCGGTATTTTGTTTTTGATTTGTTTTTGCTCTTTCCAAGAGGGATCCTGAAGACGCTGAGTTTAAGGTTCCTGGCCTAGTCTCCAGACAAAGGAAATGTTGAAGGATTCAGGTCTTTCACTTCTTTTTACCAAGAGAAATAACGAGGTTGTTGGAATCCTATGATTGGTGGTGGATAGAGACCAGTTGAGAAGAGGATATGATGTGTGTTGTTTAATCCAAGGCTGGGAGTGTCTGGACTGGTTGTCCATGATTTCTGAGAAGTTTTATACATGCCAGATGGTAGAGTTCCTATGATTAACAGGAGAGAAGTGTTGGAAGATTGCTTATTTGGAGCCCCTTTAGGATTCAAAATACATTGAGAAAGAGCTTTCTAGAGCAGTGTTTCATAAATTCCAGGAGGAGTTGTCTGCTAGAAAGAGAAGAGGAAGAGATCCTGATGGAGGAGTCTGAAACCTATAGAGGAAGAAGAAAAGAAGTCATTTCAGTGTCTTTCAGTTTTTCTTTTTGATTTTGTCATGAAATTAATAGATTATTTATTCTTATTTTAGATGAAGACAATCGGATCAATATTAAAGAGCACTTGTGCTATCAGCATCAGTGCTGATCATATAAGTGTTTTTAATAAAACATTTTAGGTAACTGCATATATAATTCTGGGCATATAAAATTACTCTCATAATAATTTATAACAGGTCTTCTAGGTTGGATGTGCCTGATGTGAACATCTGTGGGAGCATCTACATAGACATCCCCAGAATAGTATTCAAGAGTGTGACCATCTAGAAATAGCCTAATGGTTAGAAAAGTAGGCTAGAACCAAGAAAGCCAGGGTTAAAATCTCACTGCTGCTATTATCATAATTGTGGAGTTCCATCTTCTCTACTCTGGATGTTTTACTGCCAAACTGAGCACTTTCCTGATACCTGTTCATGCCTAGGGCAGGTCTAAACTTGGATGGGGCTGCAGATGTCCGAGTCCATTGCACCATCCCAGACACACCTCTGCCACACCCTCTGCCTGCTTGAACGTCCCTGAATCGGAGACGTCTTCAAAAACCATTTGTAAAATGGTTCCAGGGACATCTCCTGATCTGGATATCCATATGCATGTTTTAGAATGTCCAAATCATAATTAAAGCTTTTAAAATGATCCCCTTATGCACACATATGTCTTTATAAAATAGCTTCATGAATCTTGCTAAAATACACCTGCATATCTTTACACCTGCTCAAGAACGGGTGTAAATATACACAGGTGAAGTGTGTGCATAGGTGTGTATTTTAAAAATGACATTTATAATTCATGACTCTGCCAGTGCTCGGCCCAGACTGAACCCTCCAAAAATACCTGCATGCAGGTCACATGAAAGTATACTTCTTCTTGCCACTCTGTGTACTTTTAAGTGAGTAACCTGCGTGGTAGTTTTATATGAGGTCATTCACACATATAAAACAGTGTTTACATATGAAAATCCTTTATAAAATTATCCCCCAAAATGTCCAGAATTATATGGCTGAAAGAGAGCATACATTTGAGGCATTACGGAGTCCTTGCCAGTTATGTGTTTATGCACATAAGCAGCAATATTTAGTTGCTAAACATAAACTTTGGGAATAATTTTATAAGGGTTTTTCATGCATAAATACTATTTTGCATATATTAAAGACTTTTTTGAAGTTAATCCACACGTACAAGTATGTGCTATGACAAATAGATGCATACTTGTATGTGAGCCAGGTATAACAATGTCCAGGGGAGGAGTTGGGGCAGAGTCACAAAGTGTGAACAAAGGTAATAAAATTCACACTTACATGTATATGTCAGCCATGTATATTTATACCTGCTCCTGAACAGGAGGAAATGTCAGAGTCAACAGTGTAGACACTATTTCAGCAGGATTTATGATGGAATTTTATAGACACATAGGGAAGTATGTGTTTTTTTTTAAATAAAATAACTTCAGAATAGGTGCCTATCTGCACTTCCAACCTAGGTGACCTGCTGTAAAATTACCATCATACCATCTACCATTATAGAGAGACCTACTTTATGCCTGAAAGTAGGCACCTATTTGGGCACTATTTTATAAAAAAAAAAAAGGTAGCATGCAATATCCCAACTTACAGAAGGTGCTTGAGGGACCGCCTACAGTCACTGCAAAAAGATAAATGGACTGCCAACCTGATATTCAATGGCCCTGCCCATTTATGTAAAAGTAGGACCATTGAATATATGGTCGCAAATTTAATAGATAACTTAATTTTTATGTTAGAAATGATTTATTCAGTCCTCCTAAATGGATAAAGTTTTCCAGATAATGGCTGAATATTTCTGATATCCAGATAAATTTTGTCCTGCACCAGAATGCCCCCTGATGCTTCAAACTGAATGACTGCATTTTGACTGGTGATCAGCTTGTCTGGTTAAAATGTAGCCGTTAACCAGGTTAAGTCTTTTCTTAAAAAACAATTATCTGGTTAGCACCAGAAGCTTAGGCTGCAAGATCCCAGCCCTTGTTATGATTAAACTGGAAGCCCAAGAGGCAACTGGCAACGTCCCTTCTCCACAACATAAGAAAGCCTTTGAAAGGAGCTAATCATATGAGTTAAAACATGAAATGACACATACTTTGAATGCCAAACTTGCAAAAATGTTGGCAGTGGTCTTATTCCCACTGTCATTTATGGATGCACAAGGTTTCCAAGAATTAACGGAATGTGCTGTTGGCAGATTCCCAGACATATTTCTCTCTCTACTAAGATTGTTGGTGAATTGTTCAGAGACACCAGGGCAGCAATAGGCAAAGCATTTACATAAAGCAGAATGCAGAAAAGTCCACTTTAGTATAGACATATGGACCAGTGGACAGAGCACTGGAACCACTCACTGGGTTCATTTTTTCATATACATTGGAATTGTTAGTAATAGAAGCAGTACAATATCACCACCAGCAGCAAAATGAGACCAGGATCTGGGGGAAACGGTTATTGTCTTTGTTTCACAATTTTGTGCATTCAGATCATTGAATGTACAAATCATATAGTAGCAGATGTGCTTCACTAGTTGTACTGTGTATTGATCATTGAGAATCTGCCAATAATTCCATGAATTCATGGCATTTAAAATATGTACCATTAAACCAGACACTTCCAGGATTGTGTTCCATTATTGGTTGGTGACGTTTTGTCAGCTATTAACAGTTTCATTGTCAAGGCTGAACTGAAATCAACAATTCATTTTCTGTGTTATCTACAGAAACAATCAATGTGGTTTTGACCAAAATCCTGCCACAGTTGTATAACATGGCAAAAATGTTTTCTATAACTTGCATGATCTGTTCCTATTTTTATCTCTTGCACAATGTGTGAATTGCAGCAGTGCAGCAATATGCTCTATCCTCAACTGAAGATAGAAGTCCTAACACATTCAAAATTTACCTCACACATGCTGGAATGCCTGTGGAAAAATATTAAGGAGTCAGTTCAAATAACTATTTGTCTCATGTTTGAGCTTCTTTTATCAGAGGCTAAGTGACTTCTTACCAAATGTTGCTGCAAAGATCTAAGTTTACTTTTAAGACCAAACTTCTTAGCCCCAATTGGGTCGGCAAGCGTCTTCACAGCGGCTATTTTTATCTAAATCTTTGCCAAAACAAGCATACAATCAACTACTTCATTTTCAATAGAGTTAGAAAATGTGGTACAGTGTTGAACAATCAAATTGTATAAGACCTTGGAATTCATCTTACCCCAACCTATTCTCTCTTTTACCTGAACGGATAGAGGATAATTCAATTCAGATTTAGCCATCACAAATATAACTACGTAAATAGTTAGCAGTCAAGGGACCAGCTTAACCTCTTCAACATAATAATTCCCAGAGTGAAAAAACCTTTCAGAAATAAATATAACATCAAGAATATGCCCCTAAACATGCATTGGCTAATGCTTTTGCTAATGTAGACTGGCTACTTCCAATGATGAAAGAAAAAGAAGCCCCAACATCCATGGAGTCATGGACATACAGTATAAATTAAAAGCACCCACTACCAAAAAATGCTGAAAATCTAAACCATAAGACAAACTGTGATTTTTTTTTTTTTCAATTTGGGAGTACAATAAACTAGAAATATACCCTATTTATGAGCCACATTTTATCAACATACAATCACAGGAGACATGGAGGCACATTTCCCAATGGGACGTCCAAGTGCAATCTGAGATGTCAAAGCCAGAATGTTTGAAATGAAAACAAGCACATACAAGGCGAGGCATGATTTTGGAAACGTGGATGTGCCTGATATGTACATTATATCAAACATCTATATAGACATCCCGAGGATAGTAGCTCAGAACTAAGACATCTAATAGCATAATGGTTAGTATAGTGGTTTAAGAATAGGGTGGCCAGTGTTCATAATCCCAGTGTGGACCTTTGTGATCTAAGGCTAGTCACTTAATTCTAAACTCTCAGGATGTTTAAAGGTGAAAACAAGTGCATGTCTGATGCATATTCATACTTACAACAGATATAAACATGGATGTGCCTGCAGATGTCTCTGAGATTGAGTCCATTGATCCTCCCTGGACATGCCTTTGCCAGACCCCCCCCCCCCATGTCTACTTGGATGCCCCTGCACTGGAGATGTCATTTGTGGAATAGCTACAGAGACGTGTTTGTGATTTTGACCTCCATGTGCATGTCTTCAGACATCCAAATCATGACTAAACCTTTTAAAATGACCCTTGGGGTTATCTGTGGTCTATCTGCCAGCCATGTAGCATTCCCTTTATTTTGTCTAAGATATAGGCCCAGATATGACTATCACCCATCTCCAAGGTATGCTGCACAGTCCATCATTACCCTCCTCTCAGTGCAATTCCCTTATGCCTAGAATCGGTCCCTGCCTCATCTAGCTGCCACCAATAAGCTATCAGAGAAAGATAGATGTATGTAGCATTCTGATTAGTCTAGATGTCACTGGTGAAATGTATGTTGCTACCCTCTTGCCTTTCCTAGCTCTGCCTGCAGCTGGGCATAGAAACATGATGGCAGAAAAAGACCATATATCCTATCCAGTCTGCCTTTCTAAAATCCCTTTTTTTCCTTTAGAGATCTTCTGTGTTGGCCCCATGCTTTCTTGAATTCAGATACTGTCCTGGTCTCTACTACCTCTACTGGGAGACTATTCCATGCATCTACCACTCTTTCCATAAAGAAATATTTCTGCATATTGCTCCTGAGTCTATCCTTTTTCACCTTCATCCTAATAGGAACATAGAAACAACTGTTATACAGTCTTGGAATAATTTGTCTGCTAAAGGTAGTCCTGCAGGGCACTAGGTAATTGAGAGTTAAGAGATGCAACATTATCTTAAACTCTATACTCTCCACCACCTGCAGGATCTGTTCAACCCAGGCAATCATTTCCCTACTACAATATGTCACCACTTTTGATGCTGCCTGCTGCTTACCCCCCAAAATGCTACTGTACAACAACTGACCTACTCCACGGTGATGTGTTTGTGATGCATGCTAGGGCTGCTAGCAAACCACCTCCCCTGCGGAAGAGGTTGGGGGCTCCACTTAGGAAATGGATTTCCTTTTTTATATAAGTTTCATGTCACTGCTGTTTCTATTGCCAGATTGAGTCCCCAGCATAGGATCAACTATTTCCCTTGTACTGAGGTGGAAAGAATGCTGCTTCTGAAAATTGTGCAGCGCGCTACTTTTGGTAATACGGCCTATTGGCTTCCCTCTACTGCATTCTGCATAGCACAGATTGTCAAGCACTTCAAAATGCCTAAAAAAACCAGAGGTTTTACAAGACTTCCTCTCTACTTCCTTGCCATTCTGATCCTTCTGGACTGAGGACCAAGAACAGAGGGGAGGATGAAATGCAGGAACATCATTCCCACCGTCTACTGCCTGCTCTAATTATGTAGTGCTCTAGGCCATGGCAGTGCCGGTATCACTTCCTATCTCCTCTCTACTTAGTAAGCTAAAAAGAACTTCAAGACCCTTTTCAGTTTATGAAACTTTCCCAATATCAGAGGACTCATCAGATTCAGTAACTTCCAAAAGTAACTTCATATACTTCTCAGCAGGGAATAGGATATGCCTGCTATTCTGCTGTGCTGACTTTACCTGCTGCTTCTCTCTTGCTCTTACTCTGTACCCTCTCTGCCTTCTTTTGCCTTTCTGTGCAAATAGGACCTGACACCTGATATTTCATAGTTGCACTGAAAGCTGCAGCTGTTGTGAATCTCCTCTTGAAGAAATTTCTCCATATCTTGGTTAGTGGACTACAAAAGGCCATAGCCATACTCCTGGACCACTCTCTTCCTCTGCACTTATGTCACTGCTGGTCTCACCTGCCTTCCCTTCTTCTTATGGCCATTTCCATACATACCTTTCCCAAGCATTATGATGTGGGACTGTCACTCTGTTATGTGTCCTTATAGTGCTGTGTAACCCAGCTGTGCTTAAGAATTTAGAGTTACCAGTAATGGGAGTGTAGCCCTATTATGATTTCTCAGATATGTAGGCTAAGGTCTCTTTAAGTGCCTGGCAGATCCATTTCAGTCACCAATGCCATCGTGCTGCTGTTCCAGAAGACTTTCAGCAGACTGCAAAATGGAATCCTTTATTGAAGCTAGATTAACTTTAAAAAATATTTTATAGGAATCTTAATTATTTCATTGTATACTATTGCTATATTATACTAGCTGACAGTGTCTCTCTGCTTGTGAGATAATATAATATACTAACCTGTCATTCAACCCTCTGTTCTCAGGTACAAACTTACGGGCCAATGCAGAAAAGCTTAGCACAGCATTTTTCTGATGATTTTCCCATGCTAGGTTTTCTCTCTGATGCAGAAAGCAAGCTAGCGCCAGAAAACTTAAAAAAAAAAAAATCAAATCGCGCTAAATTGCAGCACATGTGGCATGCAAATTGCTACATAAGTAATTGTGCCTGATGTAAAAAACTGTACTGAAACCTAGGGGCTGATAAACAGTGATAGTGCACATTTACATTAAGTAACATTTTCTAATGTCACTGTCTCTTTTCCTGCCCATTCCTCTATGACATACAACCCTATTCTATGAAAAAGCCATGGGGTCAATTTTCAAATGAAATTATATGTTCGCTGGCGATCAATGAATGTATAACTCTACTATCTGAGTTTTTTCAAATTCTCTATAGATAAAATTAGGATGAAACTATGTCTAAGTGCCCTTATACTATCTGTATAGTCAGGGCCGGCCTGTCCATTGAGTGAGAATGTTTTTTGCACAGGGCTCCGCATTTCAGGGGTGCCCCGCGCAAACAACATTCTGCTTTAAAAGTAAATTTTAAAAAAAAAGCTAGCTGGCTGCTGCCGCTGCCACCGTGGCAGCAGCAGAATCGAGTGTCCTGCGGCCCCCCCTCTGCCCGGCAGAGCCCTCCCTCCCTGCATCAGTCCCTTCGGCACGGCTTTCAGAGCCGCGAAGGGAGAATTTCCTTTCACAACTTTGTTAAGCTCACCGGGGCTGATGGGAAACAGGAACGGTTCTGAAAGCCGAGCTGAAGGGACTGATGCAGGGAGGGAGGGAGGGCTCTTCCGGGCAGAGGGGGGCCGCGGGACACTAGATTCTGCCACTGCCATGGCAGCGCCGGCTGCAGCCAGCCAGCTTTTTTTTTATTTTAAACTTTCCCTGGGTTGATGAGGGGAAGGGGGGGTTAGAACTGGTAATGCACTGTGGGCTGATGGGGGAGGGTAGGGCTGGTAACGGGATATGGGGGGGGGGGAGCTAAGACTGAAAATGGGGTTATGGGGGGTTAGGACTGGAAGTGGGCTGATGGGGGTTTTAGGAAAGGTAATGGGCTATGGGGGGACTAGGAATCAAAATGGGCTGATGGGGTGTTAGGATTTGAGGTGGGCTGATGGGGTTAGGACTGGTAATGGGCTGTGGGCTGATGGGGGTTTAGGAATAGTAATGGGCTATGTGGGGGCTAAGACTGAAAATGGGATGATGGGGGGTTAGGACTGGAACTGGGCTATGGGAGAGTTTAGGACTGGTAATGGGCTGAGGGGGGCCTAGGAATTGAGGTGGGCTGATGGGGTTAGGACTGGTAATGGGGTATGGGCTGATGGGGGGGTTAGAACTGGTAATGGGCTAAGGGGGAGCTAAGACTGAAAATGGGGTGATGGGGGTTAGGACTGGAAGTGGGCTGATGGGGTTAGGACTGGTAATGGGCTATGGGGGGCTAGGACTGGTAATGGGTTGGGGGGTTGCTAGGACTGGAAATGGGCTGAGTGGAAGGGGAGGCTTGAACTGCAAATGGCTGATGGGGAGGGGGCTTGGAATGGAAATGGGCTGTGAGGAGAGGGAGCTAGCACTGGAAATGAGCTGAGTGGGGGGAGCTAGCACAGGAAATGGGCTGATGGAGGGGCTATAATAGGACTGGAAATGGGCTGTTGGGGTGTGTGGATTGAAATGGACTCATGGAGGGGCTAGAACTGGAAGTAGGCTCATGGGGGGCTTCGATTGGAAATGGGCTGAGTGAAGGGGAGCTAGGATTTGACATGGGCTGATGGTGAGGCTAGTAAAGGACTATAAATGGGCTGATGGGGGGCTGGGATTGGAAATGAACTGATGAAGGGACTCGGATAGGACTGGAAATGGTTGGGGGAGCTAGGACTGGAAATGGCTGATGGGGGGCTAGGTTTGGAAATGGGCTGATGCGGGGACTAGAAAGGAGTGGATGCTGGGTGGGGCTGGAACTAGAAGGGAGCTGATGTTGGGGGAGGATTAGAATGGGATGGGGCTGGGAGAGGGAAATGGAGAGGGGAAATATATTTTGTGTGGAAGGGAAGAAAAATCTACAGTTGGCCGGGTACTGGGAGAGTAAGTGGGGATTGAGGATGGCGGGGTAAAATTTGAGTGGATGAAATAGGAATGAGGAAGGAGCAAAAGGAGGAAGATTAGTATGTTAAAGCAGATGTAGAGATAGAATGGAAAAAAAAACTAGAAGAGAGAAGAAAGGACAAATGGACAGCAGACGATGGAGAGTTAGCAGAAGACATGAAGAAACCAGAAGAAAGTAGCTAGAGCAATTGCAAGTGAAAAAGAAATGCACAAAAGGTAGAAAGATATCTCTTTATTTTGAATTTATTAACTGGAATATGTCAGCTCTGGTAAATGTGCATCATTAACATCTGTGCTTTGTTTAGTACAAGAGGAAATTAATTTATAGTTTTATTTCTACAGTGTTGTTGTACATTCCATGTTTGGCTTTTGGGGTTCCCAGTTTAATTATTGTCTTCCTGTTTCTAAATTGTGATTCCTTCTTTGGTAATGGTCTATGTTCTGCATGTGTAACTAAGCTGAGGTATTTTGTTTATATAATTCCTATTTGACATTGCCGCTTGTTCTCTTTCCCCAGTAGGTCATGTATTGTTGTTCTCTGAAATATATTGGTTTAATATTTACAGTGTTGCCTTTTGATAGGTAGGGTCTGGTGCTTTGTGAGTCCTGGTAGTGCTGTTACGATATGGCAGGTTTGCTATGGGTTCTAAATGGGCAGTGTTTGTAGTAGTTCCTAATGTGCCTGGCGGTTGGCACTGGATTATAGAAATGTAGAAATCTTTTAGTATTTCTTTATCCATACACTCATCAAGAAGCATGTTTACTAAAAGTTAGTGTATGGTAACATTATGCAACTGTTTATGTAAATGAGGCCCCTTATGCAATTGAGGCCCTCACATGGCCCTGCACCCCCATTGGGCTGCCCCTGTGTATAGTGAAGGGGTGGAGGGAGGACAAGCAAAAACGATCCAGAGAGCAGTGATATTCAGCCACTATCCGGGTAAACCATGCATTTAGTTTAGAACTAAACAAAGAGGCATGCTTACTAAAGTGTGCTAAGCACTTAGCTCAGGTTTTACCGTGCAGGCCCACATTAGAGGTTGCTGCCAGGCAAAAACCACATACACAATATCAATCCTGCGCTAAGTGCTTAGCATGGGTTTGAGCAAGATCAGAGTGGGTTGGGGGGGGGGGGATTAGGCATGGAGGCCAGTGACAAATAACATGGAACAAGCAGCATGGAATCTGTCTTTCTTTGGGGAACCTGATAGGTACTTGGGACCTGGATTGGTCACTGTTAGAAACAAGAAACTGGGCTTGATGGACCTTTGGTCTGACCCGGTATGACCTCTATTAACTGATGACAGCATGGCTGCACTTAATGCCACCTTAAGAAGTGGCATTAAGTACAGTCCAGGAGTGTGTCTGTTCCCTCAGCTCTCCCACCAAAATACCAAGGAGGGATATTCAGCGGTGGCGGCTAGTGCATTTAAAGCAGCTTGCCATCACCACGTTAACATAGCCCAGATATTCGATGGGGTAATATCTGGCCACAAACAAAAAGATGCAACCCCATCACAGGGATATAAAGTCACAAAAAAATGGCATGTCCATAGGAACAAACGAAAAGAACAAACAGGTTTATTATAAAAACACATATCATACAGCACATAAAAACATACAGTAAAAATCTTCTTACAAGAAAAGTTCTTTCACAACAGATTCCTTAAACCCCATCCAACATGTTTCAGCCAAAGCCATCATCAGGGGAAAATATATATGGGCAAAAACAATAAAATAAGATCAAATCACAGCATGATCAAATTCAATGAATACAGAGATGTTCAATGGTGCAAAGAAAAATCTGAAACACAGCTAAAAACATAGGGCCTGACATTCGAAGCCTTAGGCATTGCTAAGGTGCTGGAAAAGAACATTACCCACATATGGATATCCAGGATTTTCTGATACATGGGTATTGCCAAAAATCTGGGCACTGCAACCACCGCTAACTGGATATCTGTGAGGGCACAACGGGGTATAATGATGTTGCCTCGAAGTACACGTGTAACACCAATATTCCACAACGTAGTGTGGTGGCCCAAAACGCCATCAATTGCATAAGCCTGAATTTTTGAAGCCTTGGAGTCAGTTAATGGTGGTGGCAGACCCATGAAAGTAGAATAACCATGTACAAGGAACAGCCATGCAGTATGGGGACTGTTGATAATTCTGCAGAGGTGGAGACACTACCGAAGCGCCAGAAAACAGAGGAGGAGGTGGCACAATGTGCAGCAACAGCAGAGGCCAATGACCCAGCACTACAGACACATGTACTGTACCCCATTGGTCTACATACCAAAGGTTGCATACTGTCAACTCACAGAGGAGGAGGTATACCAATGGTATTCCCTGGACAGTGCCACTATCACAGAGCTGTGTGCCATTCTGTGCCGGGACTTGGAGCTAGCTACTTCCCAAAGTCAAACACTGCCAGTGGCACTAAAAGTGACCACTGCACTGGGGTTCCTGTCCACTGGGAGCTTCCAGCACATCATCAGTGCAACTACAGGCATCACCCAGTCTGCCGCATGCCACTACATTGATGCTGTCACCAGCGACCTGCTGTGAAGATGGGAAACCACATCACCTTCCCCAGAATGCCTCAGGAAAGAGAGGAAACAATGCAGGCATTCTATAACCTAGCTGGTTTTCCATTGGCCATCTGTGTATAGACTGCACCCATGTTGCACTGAAGGCACCTCAACAAGACCAGAGAGTATACAGAAACCATCACAATTTCACCTCAATGAACATGAAAGTGGTAATGAATGCCAACATGATCATCACAGATGTTTGTGCCAGGTTCCTGGGCTCCTGCCATGATGCCTTCATCCTGTCACAGTCAGGCCTGGGACAAGCAGCAGTCAGTGGACACCTCGGAAACACCTGGTTGCTCAATGAGTGGACACAGGTGTGAGGAAATATGATGGAATGAGAGTAATGCATGCTACCCTGTGTGGTGGCACCCCAGACTAGGATCAATGTGAGTATGCATATTGAATCTGAGATGCCCCAATACAGGTGCATAGTCTGATGGGAGATCTGAAGGGCTAGGATGAGAAGATGCCCATAGGGGATGCAATCATAGGGGAACACAGTTCAACAGTTGTTTTCCTTATCTTATTCACGGCCATGAAGAGTTATTTGGCCACAGTGTTTTGATACCGTGAATAAGATAAGGAAAACTTCATTTAAAATTTGAATAAAAATGTTTTAGATATTGTAGGAAGAAGTGTTAGGTGTGCAAGCAGTCACTTTGGGACGTTAGAAGACACAATTTGAGAGCACACATTCGCACTGAAGAACACGCATAAAAAGGTCATTGATGCAAATTAAGTGCCAAAGTTTTGTCAGTTTTGGCTACGGCACTATTAAGTCTGAGACCTTGCGTGATTAAAGTGATATTAATATATATGAGAGCGAAGTGACTAGTTGAGAAACGTGGAACAGTGATATTGTCTACTATATCTGATATATTTGGAGTGTATTCCAGTTAAAAAGGGTGCAAAAACCCTAGCATCAGCCCTGCCCATATCACTGCATACCTAGAACAGATGGTTGTGATGCACATAATCTTGGATTAGGAAAATATGTGCCAGACACATAGAACAAAAAAAGAGGCAAAACCCCAACCACACAGGAGATAATGTATGAGCAAAAGAGAATAGGGGATCTAACTGTTATAAAATAAGTAATAAATAAAGTATAACTATTAATCAAAACAATAAATATAAATAAAATCAATAAAAGGAAAAACAACTCACTAGAAAATAACTAAACACACCATTTATTAATATTAAAAATATAAATGTGTTACAGACATTCCATCAAAGTACTGTAAGATCAACCAGATAACAAATATTAATAAAATAGTAACTTGTTTTAATGATGATTAACCGAACACAAATTAAACATTAACTACAACAAAACAGAGGTTCTATATATATCTAAGGATAAAACATTCAGCCCACTAACTACACTAAAGGTAAAAGACGCATCTCTGGGGGGGCGGAGCCTGATGTCCAGCGGGTAGGACGCTTTGCGTTGAAGCTCCCGAGAGGCCTACTTAGAATCCTGACTTAATACCTATACAAATTTACTATTTCGCTCCGAGCTGACCGGGGCACCTCGGGGGGGATGGCGGCCCATAAACCAGCGCGCTTGGACTTCGGGTCTCCTTCTTCTTCTCACGGAAAACGCTCCAAAACAGAGGTGTCCTCCCCACAGAAGATGGTTCCCTTTCGTGAAAACCCCGCAATGCACTTGGAGATTTTGGAGGAAATACGCGGCGTGAAGGAATTGGTGCAGTCCAATGGAGAAGCGCTTCGAGCCATGCGAGAAGACTTTGGAGTGCTCCAGGACCGACTTGAAGGTCTTTCATTACGGCAGGACAATATGGCGGGGGTCCTCGACTCGCACGAGGTGCGCTTGGGCAAACTGGACAAGGCTGAGCGCCAGATACAGAATCTTCAAAAGGAGTTGGAAGATAGCAATAATCGAGCCCGTCGCAACAATGTGAGGCTCCTCGGAATGCCGGAGGGGGTGGAAGCAGGAGATATAAGAGAATTCTTGCTTAAAACTCTTCCCTCCTTGCTGAAGATCACTTTTCACAGAGAACTGGAAATCGATCGAGCACACCGTGTTCCTGCCCACATGGCGCTCAACCGCACGACCCCCCGGCCTATTATCTTTAGCTTGCTACGATATCAACAAGTGGAACAAATTTTACATGCTGCCCGAGCGAATCATCATTTGGAATTTGAAGGTCGTAAGGTCTCCTTCTTTCCTGATTTGGCAAAGCCTACCGTTGACCGTCGGAAGAAACTCCTTGCTTTTCGCCCTCGACTTCAACAGCTACAGGCTCGCTTTGGCCTGTTGTATCCAGCGAAGCTCCGAGTGACTCTCCACAACCAGACCAGGACGTTCGAGGATCCTGATCTACTATCAACATTTTTGGACTCCAAAGAAGCAGAGCAGATGCGCTAATCCCATATCTTGGACTCTTCTCTGCCGGCTCTATCCGCCATTTTGAAGGGCCCGATGCGGCGGTCATAGCCAAGCACAGAAATAGCCTGGACTTTCTTTCTTTCTCTGTATGACTTTTGTTTTTTTGGTCTCCTATCCCTTCATGATGTGTGCCTCGGTCGGACTCGGAGCACGCACAGTCCTACAGGTTATGTGTTTTTTCAATTTCGGCCTTCTCTGGGGTTTCTCCCCGCAGACACATGGTCGCCAGTAATTTTGGGGTTTTGCTTCTCCTCTACCGTACTGCGGTTTTCTTTGTTAATGTGGGGCGCTTCATTGTATTATATTAGCTTATTTTTCCTATGTCATGTGTACAGCCAGATACAGTCAGTTTGAGGGACATAGTGAAATTATGTGTGCTATCATGCTCAGAATCTTTAACTTTTCTGAATGGCCTTATGTAAAATCTTATCATTCATCGTCAAAGGCATTAATGGTCCACTCAAAGGAAAGAAAATCCTTAGCTATCTTAGCCATGAGCATGTTGATTTGGTGTTTTTTCAGGCAACGCATTTAAACTCTGCTGAAACACTGAAATTCAATGCTAGGCCTCACATGGTAGCTGCCTATTCTCCCACCGTTTCCAAATGGTACGGGATAGCCATTCTGGTTAAGAAGTCTTTGCACGCTACTGTACCTGATATTAGCGCTGACAAGGAGGGTAGATGGGCCCGTGTACACCTTGAGGTTGGAGATAGTGAATTCACGTATATTTGCATTATGCCCCGAATGTGGACAACCCTGCTTACTATGCAAGTATTGCGCAGTTGGCCTCGGCCTCTGCCAATGCTCCATTAATACTTGGTGGCGATTTTACTCAAGTGTTCCCTCATTCTTTTCTTCTCAAACAAGGTGCTCGTTGGTTGGAAGATCCAATACCGAGTAGACCTGTGTGGCTAGATATAGAAGTGGGCCTTTGCTAACCGATTCCTCTTACCTTTCTCCCTGGTATGACTCTCCCATCAGACTCCCACTATCCACCAGTGCTTTTAGACACTTTAGGTGCCTTTAATACTCTCATGCAATCTTTAGACTCCCGACTCTGGTCAGTGCAACTTCAGCATCGCATTCGGAGCACTAGCGTACTCCCGCCATCGGCATTCTCTACATAAGGTTGATTGGAGACTTTCCGATCTCTCGGTAGTTCACCGAGTGTAGCATCCAATTTTACTAAACCTTATGTAATGCTATCACTAGCGATACCTCTATAGTGCAGAAAGTATGGGAGAGAGAATCGCAGGTGACTTTGACTTCGGAGCAATGGAGCCTTATCTGGAGTGGAGGGACACGGGTTCCCGACCCGCCTCACTCACTCAGACCCTCTTCTTTCTAGCCCACCGGTGTTTTTTACACTCCTCACAGATTAGACAAATGGAACACTACTCAGGGCAATGGTTGCTGGACACGTCCTGCGGCCATTGGTTCATTGCCTCATGTTATGCATGAATATCCCGCACTACAGTATTACTGGCGTCGGGTCTGGGGTCGTATTTAGTCTATCTCGCACTCTCAGGAGTCCCTTTCTTGGAGGATAGTGGGACTTCGCCCAGTTGCGGGGATCCCCTCTCTCCCAAAAATGGCTTATCTCCTTTCGAACTTTATGCTTGGCATTGCTATTTCCCTAATTAAGTAATACTGGAAAATTAGCTCCCATCTGAGCCCCAATGAATGGTGGAATCATGCCTGTCTTTACAGTAAATATGAACAAATACCTCGTCTGTTCGCTTCCTCCGTTCAGACTCCTTCTCATTGGTCTCAATGGAAGATGCTTAATGACTATTTACATTTTGCTAAATGCTCTCATCTGACTGTCTAACTTTGTATATATCTCTGTCCCATGATCATGCTGTATTGTAGATACTCTTTTGATCGTTTGATGTATAATCACTGTTAATTGGAAGCGCTCACATGCTGATATCATCGGGTAGAGAAGAAGCATTGGGGTGGGGGGTAATGGGTTTACTTTTCCTTATTGTATACTTGTTTTGTCTCTTTTGGTGTGTTGTTTCTTTTGTTTGTTGCAAAATGAAAATAAAAGTTTAAAAAAAAAAAACAGTAGTGCAAAAGGAAAAAAAAAAAAAAAAAAAAAAAAAAAAAAAAAGACGCATCTCTGGAATTGCAAGGCCGCGGGCCCCCGTCCTCGTGGCCGCGTTTAACCGGGGGGGCGGCGGGGCGCTCGTACCGGTTAGTGAAAAACGATGCAAAATACCTGGGACTCACACTAGACCAGCAATTAAGCATGATCACCTATATCAACAACTCCTCTAGAGCAATCTATACAAAACTAAAAACATTGCAACATCTATGACCCCTCCTATCAGCTAATGACTTCCGTACAACACTGCAAGCAATGTTATACCCACATCTCAATTTTTGTATCAGCATTCTAGCTAGCCTCCCAAAACAAGCCATATACTGACTACAAATGGCACAGCATACAGCGGCCCAAAACATCTCTTAAATTCTGAGATACAAATGTATCACTCCAATATTGAAACGACTTCCATGGCTACAAATAGCAAGCAGAATAAAATTCAAAATTCTACTCTCCATCTTAAAAAAAACCTTCAAAATCAATCTGCTACAGACTTAAGATCCCTCTTAAAGACTAGACCAGAAACAAGAGCAAGGAGGAGCTTCTCAAAAAACACATTATCAATTCCTACTGAAAACACAAAGTGCAATAATTCCAGATGCAAAAGAGCCTACACACTTTTCACCTGGACTGTGGAAATCTCTCCCAGAAAACATAAGAACCACTGCAACATGATGTGTGCCTTCAAGTCAGTCCTGATGACCCAGAAGCTCCTGGGTTTTCTTGGCAGTAGATTGCCAGGCCTTTCTTCTGAGGTAATGGAGAGTTAAGTGACTTGCCCAAGGCCACAAGGAGAGCTAGTGGGAATTGAACCCTGGGTGCTTGGTTACCAAATCAGTGTTCTAACCACTAGGCTACTCCTCCACTCCACACTGACCCACAATTGTTCTGCAAGCTCTTCAAGACATTTTTATTCAAAGAACACTGAAGAGTCAGTGACTTGATTAAAATTTTGACCAACCCTACATCAACCTAGTTATGTAGATATAACTCAAAATTAACTAAGCAACCCTTACAATAAAACCATCCCTAACCTCATCCCTTAAAGATCATCCTCACTGCTACAATCTACTGTATATAACAAAAGCTCATAGGGGCATGTTTACTAAACATTCCTAACGTGCGGGGCCGCGCTAGTGTGCCTGTGCCATATAAGGAGTGGGCGGTTCAGGCAGAAAATAGAAAAAAAATGGTAGTAAGCCACCGGACGTGTGTGCGTCGCGCTAATGTGCGGGGGTCGACATTAGCGCGTGGAAAGGCAAAGTGGCGCGCTGCTGAGTATACAAAACAACAGAGCCGTGGTACAACGGTGAAGACACTGACCAATGGTGCAGGGGCCATGGGTTCAATCCCCCAGTGTGTGCAACGACAAAGTTCAGCTGAGGCAGTAACTGTAATGATTAACATTGTTTTAGGAGGCAAATTAATTTGGAACCGCATAAGGCGGCGCACAGTTATTTTTGGGCAGCAGAAGGCGGCGCACTGGTCCCCTTGGGCGGCAGAAGGCGGCGCGCTGATGCACAAGCACAGGAACAGAGCCACAGCACAATGGTTAAAACACTGACCAATGGTGCAGGGATCAGGGGTTCAACTCCTCACAATGCCCAGTGAAAAATGCCTGCTGAGGCAGTATGTATTATGTTGTGGAGTGCTGTAGGAGGCTGTATAATTTTATTTTGTCATCACTACTAGCAAACGCACTCTCCCAGCATGTTAACATATGGCGGCCCATAAGGCACATGTTACAGTGCACTGTTCGCCAAGGCACCCTTGAATGACCCCTATAGGGCAGCATGTATGTTGCGACACAGGATAATGTATAGTGCACCCTATAGGGATGGCAACCATAAGGTGGCCTACAGGGCGCCCTATGAAGCACCCTCAGAGGCACCTAATGGGTATAGTAAGCTGAGGGTGGTCTTGCCGGCATAGACATATGTACAGTAAATAAAAATAAAGCTGTGGACAGCCCTACCAAAGGGCCCCACTGTGGGTTTGAACCCATGACCTCTGGCTGCACAGGCAGTGATGTAACCATTGCGCTACAGCTCCATAGCTGTAAGCAGGCCCCTGGCTGGCTGCAGATAGCCTACACGTCACCTCACAGACAGTCTGCTGGTGTCAACAGGATAGGGTTAGGCCACCCGTACCCATGATGCACTGCACATGCAAATTAGCTGTCCGCAGATGGACACACGATGGGGAATGCACCCCCACAGCACCTCGGCCCTGTTGGGGGAAGTGACCGGGTGCACCCACACAGCACCTTGGCCTAGTAGGGGGCACTGACCAGGTGTTTTACTGGCACAGAGTAGCCACACACCGTTACATCGTGCGGGTACTGTGCTCACCCTGAGTGTGCAATGAGGTGGCCAGGACCAGGTCAACAACACCTGCCATGGCTGATGGAGGCCAAGCGGGCGTTCCATAGCAGTGTTAATGTGTAAGATAGCTAGTTTCTGCACAAACACCATGGATATCCCTGTCTGCCGCCATCAGGCACCCCCCCCCCCCCCAGGCAGACATGGTCCCCATCAAGGGATCCACACTCTACCTCCCTGCAAAGGTGGCAGTAGAGGGCAACATCAACCCCAGTCCTGCTGAGGAACACCACCACCCCCACCCCCCAAGGCAGGCAGCTCCATACACAGCCATAACACAATAGCAGACAGACATAAGCCCAGGGTATGGTAAGCTGCACTCCACCACCAGATATTCCCCTGCAGCAAGCCAACAGCCACTGCACCCTGCAAGCCATTATAGCAAGACATTTACCAGCTACAAACAGTCTGCTGGTTAGTCCATAGTGCATGTTCCCAATGGAGATGCATGCACCCAGAACTGGGCTGTCTGCATACACAGCAAGCAGATAGATCAGTGACTGGGCCCCAAAGAGAAACCCATATCTATCACATGAGAGAACTACTATACAGCACTATGGGGGGGCCTAGCCATGCTGTGGTCACTGCACAGTCAGGGTGAGCGTGATCCCCCAGAAGGACATGCTTTGGCCACCCTGTCTGTGTAGGTGGTGGCCGGACACTACAATATCCCAGCCAATGTCCCTGCCAGGGCCCTATGCCCAGTGCAGATGCATACTGGCCACGCCACCCTGCCCTGGCTATACCCATGGTACCTTGCACCTCATTATGCACATTGACTGGCCAATACTGGCAACAGTGCTGGCAGTGCAGGCTGTTGAAGGGGCTTGCAGCCAACACCCACTGTATAGACAGACACACACTTCCACACCTCTGCCATCATGGTGCTACGATTGAGGGGGTAAGTAGCCTTGCCCACCAAACCGGTCCTGAGCACGGCAAGGCATGGATATGGTACGCATTACAGCTGGTGGTCACTCCCCAGGGTGGTAAGCACCGTCAGAGGCCAGGCCTGGAGCATGCCCCGCAAACACCTAACAGATTGTTTGGATGGGGTCAACTAGCAGTATGTACGTAACGTATGGATAACTGCCTGCCTGTGCTCCTAGCAAACGTCTCCGAGCTGTGTACCGTATACCTCAGGTGTAGGGTGACATTGGTAAGTTATGCAAGTGCTCGTTTTGGGTGCTGCATGCACGGTCCAATGTTCTGCCTTTCCAGGAGACATTGGCCAATGGGGCCTGTGGGTGTGGGTGTGTCTGCCCTTGATGGCTGCTGCTTTACGGCACAGATTCCCAACTCCAGTCCAGGTTTGCATCACACTGTTCGGGTTTTCCTGCTATCCCTCATGAATATGCATGGGCTACATCTACATGCCATGGGGGTGGTGCATAGATATACAGCACAGGCATTTGTATGAGTGTCAGCATGGAACCTGACTGGTGTGTGGCCCACCAGGACTGCATTTGGGTGATTCTGCTCTAGGTACTGCCCCTGTTCATGGAGTCTGTGCTCAGTGGGGTAAAAGATAGATGTCTTACCATTGCATATGTCCCCGCCATGAAAGGTGTGTCCTTACTATCACTGTTTAGTTGTGGGAAAAATATGTGGGCAGGATTGGCAGTAGCCCCAGCTGGGCTTTGAACCTGTGATCTTCTGTTCTTGTATGCACTGTCTGTGTGCACTGCACCACTGTGTAGCCACAGATTGGTTGGATTCCCTGGACTGTCCATGACTGTGGATCCGGCAGGACCTGTCTGTTGCAGTGGACTGTGCCAGCCTGCACATGGCTAGGCCTCTGTCTTCTGTGGTTAGCAGCCACTGCCCCCTGCACCACATGTACATGTCCGCCAACATGCTGGCATGAACGTCTCTCAGAAAAAGCAGTTGACCTGATTGCAATGTGGCAGTATGGGACTGCATTTGGGGGACTTGGCTGTAGGTAATGCCCATTGTTGTGGTGTGTGTGCGGTGTTGGGTAAAATATGGGTGTTTTCCCCATGCATACAGGGGTGTCTGCGCTATCTTTATTTAGTGGTGGGTAAAATATAGGGACTGGGCTGGCAGGTGCCCCAGCTGGGTTTTGAACCTCTGCCCTCTGGTCCTAGAGGTAATGACTCTGTCCGCTGTACCACACTTTGGCCACAGAGACAGTGCAGCCCCTGGAGGCAGTAAGCCTGGCAGGATGGAGTCACAAACCCTGCTCTACGCAATTCTACTGTGGGCATATGCACCCTGTCTGGTGACAGACGTGCACATAAACCCCGGAAATGACCACGGGAAATGTGGGACGAAATATCACCACGCTGGGCAACAGTGATATTAATGGGCAACCATAGCAAACACTCCCAGGAAAGCTCCAAAACGTGGAAATGTTTTTTGGAAGAGTCTCCTCTCAGTAGACCCTTCCAAAATTCATTTCTTTTTTCTGGAGCTTTGCTGGGTGTGATTTCTGTATTTGCCCATCACTATAACTGTTCCCCAGCTGAATTACTCTTTTTAATGGTTCTGTTGTGGTCATTTTCTATTTTTATTTTCACTTTTGTGCTGTGCACATATATCACACTGCTCACGTTTTGCTGGTTTCCCCGGTTTTCCTGTACATTGCTGACGGAAATGGTTTCTCTTCCCTTTAAATGCTTTCTACCGCGAGTGTTTCACTCGCGGTAGTTTTTACATGCAAATTCGGGCCCGGTACTGTGCGGGGAGCCTCTCCCCTCCCACTCTCCACCCATTGACCCCGTCCCTCCGCCCCTCCGGAGCCTTCCTCCGCCCTCCTTTCGCCGTTCCACGCCTCTATCGGACATTTGCGGGCCCGCACTTGTACGGGGCCCGTTAGTGAGCCGCGTACCTGTGCGGGGGTGACACGCACGTGTGCGGGGCGTTTAAACGCGTTTCTGCGCGTTTCAGTGCCGCGTTGCCGTGCGCTATTTTGCGGCGCGCTATTTTGCGGATTTTAGTAAACATGCCCCATAGTGTACCTAATTAAATTACACAGCTCCCTTTGCAATCATCAAACCTTCCTTGTAAAAAATCCAATCTGCTGCACATGTTCATTGATACCTGTAAATAGTTCATAAGGCTAGAGTTATATGTATAATTACTTGTTGCACCTTTTTACTGTTACATGTAAATTCTTGTTGGTTCTAGGTAAGCGACTTTGATTTTGGATAAAGAGGTATATATGATCACATAAATAAATAAATACATAAAAATATTGTGGTCCAATTAGAGATTCAATTGCCCGAAATATTTCGGCACATGGCCTTCCTCAGGATTTGTACTTACCACATCTTAGATTTTGCAGTCAAGATATGGTAAGTGCAAAATCTTACCCCACTTTAAACGTACCCCACTTTAAACATGCCCCTAAATATATAGCAGTAATGTCTGTCACCGTATAGCACATATCTTCAGATTATTGACTGCACATATCATGGTGCTGAATATATGTATTAATTAATACATCATCACCAGTGTTTAAATTAAAATGGTGCCTGCTGCTGTTGAAAATCAGTCCCTGTGATTTCAGCTTTTTTGGGGATATCATTTTTTATTTTTTAAGTGCATTCAAGTCAATGCTGACTCTTAGCAACCCAGCAGCTCCTGGATTGTCTTGGTAAGATATGACTGGAAGTAGGTAGACAGGCCTTTTCTTCCAAAGTAATAGATGGTAAAGGGACTTGCCCAAGACCACAAGGAGTGCCAGTGAGAATTGAACCCAGATTTCTTTGGTAGTATGGAGCTTTTATTTTTAAATTATATCTTTATTACATTTCAACATTTTGAAACACAAACAAAATAGAAGTTTTACCATAAACCAAAATGGGACTTCCCAATTCCAAGAGAAATATATAAATATAAAAGTTTACAGTAGTATATTCCAACCTTCAAGTGAGATTTACCCAACTCCAAAAGAAAGAAAAAAAGAAAAAAGCTCAAGCCCACATCACGGAGGTTCCAGTCCTACTCAGAAATAATAGAGAAAGAAAAAGAAAACAGATAATTCCAACATTATTCCAACTGCTGCAAAATAAACAAACAGACTCACTTTACAGTTTACTAAGAACCATAAACAAAGACAAATATGTGGCTGACATAATCTAGGGTTCTTTCCTTTGCAAAAAGCTTTCCAATAAGGCAGGATCAGTAAACGTATACTGTAACGAATCCCTTGATAAATGATGAGGCACTTACAAGGGAACTTAAGGAAAAAAGTAGCCCTCAGGGCTAAAGTTCTCTGCTGCAGGGTTAAAAAAAAAAAACCCTTACGATGGAGCTGCATGGCCCTAGAGACATCAGGAAAAATATTTATGGATTGACCACAAAAAGACATATTTTTACATTGGAAATATCGCTTCAAAACATTAGATTTATCAATTTGTGATATGAAAGTTACCAACAACGTAGCATGAGTGGGAATCAGATCAATTGAAAATTCTGAAAACTCAGTAAGGTCTAGGAAACCAGCTGGTGAAAGCTGGTCCAGACCTTGCGAGTCTTTAACTCCCCACCTTGTTCGCAATACAAACCGCCTTCGGTATATAATAAATATTCGCAATGAGAACAGCGGTGGGATCTGAAAATATTAAAACCTCCTTAAATATGTATGAAACAATACTGTTGGGGACAATAATCTTGTATAAGGAAAGTTAAGGAATCTAAGGTTCGCAGACTTTAACATATTTTCCTGAGCCTCCAGCTGTCTCTGGAGAGAGAGGGAACAAGCGGAAAAGGAAGTAGTAGAAGAAGCAGACGGTGCTTGATTGACGGCAGACTGCTGGACCTGCTGAACCATTTGCTCATTCAATCAATACTTTAATTTTACCCTCGAGCTCCCCAAGCTTAGCAGCCATATCTCCGAAGAATTTATAAAACTAAGTAAACACATTTGAAAGTGATAAATCGATGCGTGATATAACCTGCCAACTATCATTTAACGTAACATCAGACAGTAAGAGCACCAAAGCAGATATATAAGGTAGCGCAAATGGTACAGGAAGTGGCATATTACCTGACCCGGCCCCTACAGAGCCCACTGACAAGTCGGATCCAAAGGAAACACTTGTCTCCCCCACTCGCCTAGCTACTTGCGCTAGGTCGGGAGAGTCTATATCCAAAAATAAACAAAGTTATAATGCCCTGTTCAATGTAATTTCAGTTTGTTCAATGTAAACCGCACTGATGCAGAATAGCGCGGTATATAAGAGAATGTAAATAAATAAATAAATAAATAAATAACTGGGCTGAGTTGATACACCCTTTATGGGAGAAAGGGCTATGGATGAGTCACATCCCTCGAAAGGAAACTTCAGGGTCAATAGAAGTCAACCTTTTAATATGTTGGTCCATTGGACTCAGTACCTCCACCGCCAGTTTTTCTTTCTCTTTGTCCACATACAACAGGAAACTATCCACTGCACTAAGCTGCGCCAAAGGGTCACTCAGAGGCTGCACTAGCCCCTTAAACGTACCCCTTTAAGTCACCCAACAGAATACGCCCATTACTGCGTCCCATGGAGGAGCCAAGATCTTTATGGGCCCCGTCAGCCCAATGTCACAGGGATGCCTCTGGTGATGTCGGTATTGTTTGCAGCAGTGTGGTAAGCAAGTGTAGAGTCCCAACCACAATCCTGGAGCCAAGATCTTTATGGGTCCCATCAGTCCGACATCACAAGGGTGCCTCTGTCAAAGCCAACATTGTTTGCAGCAGTGTGGTAAGCAGGTGTAGAGCTCCATCCACAGTCCTGGAGCCAAGATCTTTATAAACCTCATCAACCCAATGTCACAGGGATGCCTCTGGCAATGCTGGTATTGTTTGCAACAGTGTGGTAAGCAGGTGTAGAGCTCTGATCACAATCCCAGAGTTAAGATCTTTATGGGTCCCATCAGCCTGATGTCACAAGGATGTCTCGGGCAATGGCAGAGATGAACAGGTGTAGAGCCATGACTACAATCCTGGAGCCAAGATCTTTATGGTCCCCGTCAGCCTGACATCACAGGGATCCCTCTGGCGATGATGGTATTGTTTGCAGCAGTGTGGTGAGCAGGTGTACAGCCTCCATAGGCTGTTGTTCTAACCACTAGGCTATTCCTTCACCTCAGGGTGTAATATATAACTTATCAAATATCTATAGACATCAGAATGAAATTAGATTATGCTTTGTAGTTATAAGATATAATCTAACTCAATTCCAGTGTCTATATGCATTTTATTCTACCACCTAGAAGTCATCAGTGAAAATATCATATTCTTTAAACTTAAAGTAGCATCTGCATCTATTAAAAGTCTCATCACTTGAACTTAGACACCTATTAATCTGTCCTGAATGAACCTGCTCTTGACTGATCCCTGATGCTAAGCAGGGTTGGGCCTATCTAGTATTTGGAAGGATGACCATTTTGGAATACCAGGGGCTGTAAATTCACTGCATGGGAGAAAGGCTTGGCAATCTCCTTCAGATCACACCTTGCCAGAAGTCATCAATGGCACAAATTGTAAGGTTATACCGGCTCACTCCAGTGACGGAATAGGCCAGTCTGTTTTCTCCCATTACCTAAATGCTAATGTCAATAGCTTAAATTTAACCCATACTGCGACCAGTAGCCAGTGCAAAGGTTTCAACCTCAACATGGCTGCATCAATGCAGCAAGATTCTGAAGCAGCAGAAATTTAGGTAACAAGATGGATGGCAAATCTCCTGAGATCCTTATAGCAATAATCCAAGTGCAATATCACCAGCACTAGTACTACTCTTCTTGAGATCTTTTGACATAAATAAGGCTTCAATTGCCATATCAAGCTTAGGGCTCCCTTTACTCACCCCTTAGTGTGCGCTTTATACTGCATGACCCCTTTTGTTCCTATTGGCTGTGTGCAGATAGTGCCCGCTAAGGGTTAGTAAAAGATTCTTGTGCTATTCCCGGTACTTGTGATTTCAGATTAAAAGTCTCCACCAAGATTACCCCTAAATTCTTTATTTTAGGTGCAGGTGTATAAACAGTTTTCCTCGTATTCAATATCAGCTACACCTTTTGCAAAACACACCTATAAAGAGAACTAAAAAGGTTTAATCATCTAAAATTTATTTATTATTTATTATTTATTTATTTATTTATTACAATCTCTTATATACCGCACTATTCGACATCAGCGCGGTTTACATGAAACAAAAAGACCAGAACAAGCTGTTCTGTTTTTACAGAGAACAGGTGTACAAACTTGGATAACATAGGGGAACTATTTACATGTACTATCTACATACAGGCGTCAGCACTATCTTGGAACTTAGATCTCACTGCACAAAGCATATTCTGACTCTCTAGTTTAGTATACACAGTTGACATTCTACATCATTGATCAGTTTCAAAATGAAAAACAATCTGAAACAATCTGTTGTAACATTTCTCTCAGCAGTACTAAGGGTAATCAGAGGTAAATCATCATCTCAGCAGCTATTTAAAGCCTGAACAAGCTAATTGGAAATAGGGATTAGAACACGAAAGGAAAGAGTTTCCCTAAATCTGTGAATATTTTAGAAGAAACACTGTAATATGCAAAGTGTTTATGTTTATAAAAACTCGCTATAACATAATTTGATGTTTACAAGATTTCAAGAAATGTTACTGAATTTTCCTTAAAAAAAGGCAGAAGGAAAAAGATGAGATTTCTTCTGATAAAAGATTGTTGAAATTCTTAACCTGTCTGAAGTAACACAGAATCATGGAAAACGAACATATGGCTTATTCAGTCTGCCCATTCCAACCAATGCTTCAGGCTCTACCACCCCTTCTCCCTCAGAGATCCTAAGTGCTTGTAAAAAATATTTCCTTAGATTACTCCTGAATTTACCCCCTTTTACCTTCATCCTATGGCCTCTTGATCCAGAACCTACTTTCTTCTAATGAGGCTTGACTGCCATATATATATTCTTTAGGAGTATTTCAATGTCCCTATTATATCTCTTCTTTCCAGCCTCTCCTACAAGGCATATATGTTGAAGTCTACCCCTGTATTCTTTATCATGAAGACTGTCAACTATTGTAGTAGTCACCCTCTCATCCAACTCCATTTGATTTATATCTTGATAGAGTATTCTCCAAAATCTCACACAAGATTCTACTTGATGTCTCACCAGAGGCTTATACAAAGTCACTGTCACTCTTCTGGACTTTCCCTTTGCCTTATCTGCCTGTTGGACCACCTTAAAATCATCAGATGCAATTATCCTCAGGTCCCTTTCTTTTTTGTATAGAAAACCTTACCACATATTGGGTTTTAACTGCCAAATACATGATCCTGTACTTTTTAGCATTAAATTTTAGCTGTGAAACTAGATTATTCCTTAAGCTTTGATAGATTCCTCCTTATGTTTTCCACACTTTCCTGGGTATTTATTCTTTGCAGATTTTGGTATCATTTATGAAAAGTCAAATCTTTCCCGACTCCCTCCACAATGTCACTTCCAACAATACAAAAAAATGAACAGACCAAGGACTGATCCTCATGGCATGCTCCTTTCCTTGGAG
The DNA here is from genome assembly GCA_033557465.1 of Ichthyophis bannanicus. NCBI lineage: Eukaryota > Metazoa > Chordata > Amphibia > Gymnophiona > Ichthyophiidae > Ichthyophis > Ichthyophis bannanicus. Next base: position 509,390,646 of record CM066031.1, on the reverse strand, counting down.
TGAACTCTGTTTACCGCTATCATTTTTTCTTCTCCCACGTCCACAAGATTACTGCAGGGTGCTATGGGGTATTTTAAGATGTCAGTTTGGGTGGGGGGGTGCCACAGACTATCATGTGTTTAAAAAATATAGGTAAAGGGAATCACTTACCACCTAGTGTCCCCTTTAAAACATGGCAGCCATATTGCCTTGCTATAGCCAGGAATGTATAAACTTCCCAACAGCAGCAAATATAAACACAATTGCCACATAACTCACTAAAGCCAAAATTTGTCTCCTCTCATGGAGCTATGAAGATAAGGATTTTTTTGAGCACCGCAGAACGCACTGTCAACATTGAGCTGCGGCAGAGCCCAGATGTTATCTCAAGAGCAGTTGTCCAATCAACCATGTATCAACATCCACAGTTATCAACATTTCCTCAGTGTCTTTGCCTTCTGCTCAACTGTGTTTGCTACAATGGGGTTTATTGTTTGCACGATCTCTCCATTTTGACAAATTTCTGGTATTTATAGCCTTTCGGCTTTTGTGCTTGCGCTTGTGCTTTGCTGAGACCGATTCTGTTGCCTCTTCTGACATGGGGTTTCATCCAGTGTTGCATTGGGTACCTTCTGGGCCCATTGACTTGGATTTAGTTGTTTTCCAGTGTTTGGTTTTGCAGGCAGTGGAAAGATTGTTTATTTATTTATTTATAAAACTTTATACCCCTATTCTGACCATAGTCAATCAAAAAAGTGCCCAAATAAAAACATAAATACAAAACCAAATGCAAACACAGCAATCTCCTTCCAACATCCCTTCAATCCCCTTCAAACAAAAAGGTCTTCAAAAGCTTAGGAAAACCCAACGAAGAAGACTGAGCCTTGAGCTCCAAACATAGAGCATTCCATTGTTCGCTTGCTACTACTTGAAACCACACCATTGTGCCAGATGAATCACCCACACCAGTGCACCAGGTGAATCACCTGTGCCAGGTGAATCACCTGCAGACAAGGACCACCAGCAATCGCTTCTATGAGGAGCGTAGGGGTCAGAGAGGATCATACTATTATAGGAGCTCCCACAGATACCCGGGGCAATGTTCTATCAAGGCCCATTCAAATCTCCCTCGGTCTGAACGTGATGCTTTGATTCAACTTCAGAATACTGAGGAGGCGCTTATAAAGCCTGCACATAAAGGTGGTGCAATCATGGTAATGAACACTAATTATTATGAGACTGAAGTATGGAGACAATTTTTTTATGGTCCCCTACCGGATAATTCTATCCCCAGTTTTAACAGAGAGGTGGATGTAATAGTTGGCAATGTCCTGTCACATGACTGGATAACATCAAAAGAGGCTGCTATCCTTACAGTAACCCATCCAAAAACATGTGTGTTTTATTTACTCCCCAAGGTACATAAGAATTTATACCATCCACCGGGACAGCCCATTATTGAATATATTGGGCCCTTGTTAGAACCTTTGTTCCGATTTGTGGACTATTTTTTGCGACCTTTTGTCCCATTGGGGAGGACATATGTGAGGGACTCTACACATGCCATTCAGTTGTTAGAACAATTCACTGTTCCATCCAGGAGTTCTTGTAACAGCAGATGTCTCAGCTTTGTATACTAATATACCTCAAGCTGTTGCTGTGGCTGTGGTAATGGCAGTGTTGGATCATCGGGCAGATACGTAAAAGAGTGCCTACTTGTTTTTTATGGGAGTTGACCTGTTTAATTCTGACTAAGATTATTTTTATGTTTAAATCTCAATATTTTTTGCAGATTAAGGGTATGATTAGGAGGGCATTGATTGGACCTGAAGTGACTAATTTATTTGTCAATGCTTTTGAACAATCTTGGATAGGATGTTCTCCTTTAGAAAATCAAATACTGTTTTAGTGGCATTACATAGATGATGTCCTCCTTGTTTGGCAAGAAGGCTCAACTGAACTATCTCAAATTTTTTTATGGTTTAACAGTTTGAATCCTAATTTGCAGTTTTCCTATATTTTCCATTCTAGGTCAATTGCCTTTTTGGATATTTTCATTACACACATTAATGATGGTTTTGAGTTTTCTGTCTATTGGAAACTGACCGATCGCAATACGCTACTTTAGTATGTGAGTGCCCATCCAGAACAACTGAAATGAAGTTACCTATGAATCAATTTTTCCACCTATTTTGGTCTCAGCTTATGGCTCAACATTTTTTGCATCAGGACTATTCATCTCATTCTGTACCAGTGGCAATGTTAAGGGCTCATCATACTGATTGGTGTTTGCTTTTACCTTCGGCACCCCATGATGTCTCAAGCCAGACTAGTCAAAGAATGTGTATGTTTTGCTTTTTCTGAATGTGTGTTTCAGGTCCGTTGGATTGTGCACAGTTTGAGTTCCTTTTAAGGATCATCACACCATTTACAGGATCATCACACCTTTTACAGTTTGGGTTCCTTTTACAGGATCATCGCACATCTACCTGCCTCAAATAAGCAACTGAGAAGAAGAAAATCAGCAAGATGGTACTCCTCAGGAGATACGGACATATCTACTCCTCCTCAGTAAGCTCGAAAGACGATGGTGTCACTCACGGTCCTCAGATGATCAGGCAGCCTACACCTGCCACTTAAAAGTACACCACGAAGCAGTCTCCAAGAAAATGAAAGAACATCACTCCGAACTGCTACTACGCTCCCTAAACAAACCTCATGACCTCTTCAACATTGTAAAGACCCTTACGAAAGAGCATTCTCCCACCCAACCAAGCCTGCTACACCCTCAGGAATTCGCTGACTACCTACAGACCAAAGCTAGCCAACCCAACACCGCTAATAACTCCACACCAGGTCACAAACCACATCATCAATCGCCTTTGACCTCCTTCATGCCCCCTCCAAAAGATGCATCGAGGACATCATCATATCCATCAACACCACCACAGCACCCAACGACCCTTGCCCAGCATTCTGGATAAGATCACTGCGGGTAGAACTCAGCCCAATCCTAGCCAAGATCATGGAATTGTCCTTTTTAACTGGGCTTTCCCACTAACGCCAAAACAAACATCCATCCTGCCCCTACTAAAGAACAACAAGCTGAACCCCCAGAAAGTGGAATCCTATCTACCAATCTCCAGCATTCCCTGCTGGCCAAAATAATCGAGAAGATTGTGCAACGTCAAATCCAGCACCACATCGAGACCACTGCTCCCCTCGACCCATGTCAACACAGCTTTAGAGAACTACATGGTGTTGAAACACTTCTCACCACCTTTCTCAGTACCTTAATCACAGGGATTGATAACATCAGACAAGGATACACCCTAATCTTCATGGACATTGCCTCTGCGTTCGACTCAGTCAACCACGAACTGCTCCTTGCACGTCTTCAAGAGAAGGGAATCCATGGTTCAGCTTTGAGCTGGTGCAAGTCTTACTTATCGGACAGATGGCAACAAGTACAATCTGACTCTATGATCTCTGAGCCTTTTCAACAGAAGCAAGGTGTCCTCCAAGGCTCCTCACTCTCAGCCCTCCTTTTCAACATATACATGCAACCCATCTGCTCAATCATCCGTTCCTTCAACATTTCCTGCCTGGTGTATGCCAACGATATACTGCTCTTCACACCTTTCTCAATTGACCAGCCTGACTTTTCGCCTCTAACGAAATGCTTCAACGCTGTCACTGACTGTCTCCACACGCAAAGCCTGTGAATCAATTTCAACAAGACAGATGTCCTATTCATCTCCAGAAATCAGTCCTTTATCCCTCCTGTATCGATAAAGGTGAGAGACGCAAAGCTCCCGAGCAGGCCCACCATTCGCTACTTGGGCATCACCCTAGACCAGCAGCTCGACATGAAAGTACATATAAGCAATACCGCCAAAGCAATCTATCATAAGATACGCACAATTCGGCACCTACAATCCCTCCTGGAACCCGACAATTTCCGGATGATCTTCCGAGCACTCGTAACCCCCCTTTTCGACTACGCCAACATCATCCTGCAGGGTCTCCCGAAGAGCACACTGAACCCACTACAGCTAGCAATGAACACTGCAGCCCGCATCCTTCATGGAGCCTCCAGAAAAGACCACATAACGCCAATCCTGCAACACCTCCACTGGCTTCCGATCCACTGCAGGCTCACCTTCAAAGTACTACTGTTAACATTCAAAACCATTAACATACTGTCCTCCACCTCCCTCACGGACCATGTCCACCCCACTTCTCCGAACATATCCAGAAGGTCATTTGCTGCTAACACACTCACAATCCCCAATACAATAACAAAATTCTCCCTTGCAACTAAGAACAGAGCATTTGTTTTCTATGCACCTACACTCTGGAATGCCCTCCCAACCACTATAAGAGCAATTACTGACCTTGAGCAAATTAGAAAGGCACTAAAGCACCATCTTTTCCTCCAACACTACTCCCATACCGTTGACATAACACAACCCAGCATACCCACTGACCCATCATGATGACACCACCACCTCACACACGTCATGTCGAACAATACGACAGCTAAAACTGTAAATAGTTGCAAGAATGTGTCATGTTGACACAAACAGTTCCGTGACTTTAGTCACTCAGTTTGTATATAGTTACCCCTGTTGAAACCCAAGTTGTAATACCTGTTCATTGTAAAGCTTCAATGTATGTTCAGTCTGCATTGTACGCAAAAATGTTACTTGTAAACCGCACTGATGTAAAATAGCGTGGTATAGAAAAGATTTAACTAAATAAAATAAATAAATAAAAATCCTGTGTGCCAAGATCTTCTGCTGAACAAGGGCAGAATCTGAGGGACTTGTTAGTACCTTTCTACCCCATGGAACAGCATTCAACAATGGAAGATTTTGGGGACTGTCCCCTTGCCATTGCTATCAATTTTGCAACCAGATTTGTTTTGGTAACCTTTAATATTGCTGGGTCCTAGGACAATAGACCCTAAATTTACTGGCGATAGCTAGTGTCTGCTGTAGTGTATATCGTCATTTGCCTTTGTGATTTGTCATATGTGGGCAAGAAACTTCATCCCTTTAAATTTTGACTGACAGAACATAAGAGTCAAATTCTCATGGATCAAGACGAAACACTTCTTATCAGCCATTGCCGTCTGACTCACCGTTCATTTTCCCAATTCCGATGTGCTGGTTTTGAATGGATTCAGCTTTCAGCCCATGGGGGTGATGTGGATTGCCTCCTTTTACAACGTGAACGGTTTTGGATTTACCATTTACATGCAGCGGCTCCCTCGAGCCTTAATTCTGATTTGGAGTGAAATGTTTTTTATTAGAACTGTGTGACTGTTAGTGCTAATTTTACCCATATCTAATGATGGCTTTAATGTGTTATGTTAAATGCTTTTGCATACTCTAGCGCATGTGCGGGTATGTATATGTTTTTTGTGCATGTGTTTCATCTGGGAGTATCTTGATGAACCAACCTTTTTTGAATATGTGTGGAGTGATTTCATCAGTGTGTGTTTTCTACTATAAAATGACACATTTTTCCAGCAGTGCTACAGCGTCTCTTGTGCTGATGGTTAAGTAGGCACGAATGCATGTTTACTCCTGAGGCAGGCCTGTATGAGGCTGAAACGCTGATGCTGAGCATGCAGCATAAGTAATGGTGACGTGGACCCTCTCTGTCGATCAGGGTGGAAGAAGGTGTTGAGGGTTGTGCCGTGATTTTTGACTATTTGCCATCTGTTTGTGATTTTCCACATGACGCTATTAGAAGAGACTCCATTATAAGTGCATGTTTGTTTGGAACACTGTTTTTTTCAAAAAGCTTGTTTTTGGGGGGACCCCGTTGTGAAAATACAAACATTTGATTTGTGTGGTTTGTAATTATCACAAAAATAAAAATAAGAGAGAAAATTGGAAAATTAAACAAAATGTATTACTTTTGGGTAGGGGAAGCAAGTGATGATTTCTTGGCAGTTGAAGACCTTTGATAAAATGGTCCACTTTAAGGCCTGTTGATGTCTCCACTTAATCCTTTATTAACATTTTCTAATTTTGGATGTTTGAACCCATTTTGGTTTTGTGTTGACTTTCTCTACTTGTCCCATGCTTTCTTGTAACTGTTTAAGAATAAGTGGCAATTGTGTTTTATTGCTATTATCATATTTATTATTGTGATTTTTATCAATTTCTTCAAAATAAAGCTGTCTGTCCTTTTGCTTCTCTTTTTAGTTAGCAGGACTTTTGGTCACTTTTTTTAGTGTTAAACTTTTCAAGTTATGTTATTCCCAGAAAATTAACATAAGCCAGCTGATGAGGCAAGTGAGAAGTATATACCCACAAAACAGTGTAGGGCCATCCTATTGTTGTTGTTTTTGGTGCCGCCTTACCAGTGATAGGGGAGGAGGCCACCTATCCATAAATAGGATTTACTTATAGGCCTATAGGACAGCCACATCGAATACTAGGTGACTATGAAGGCTTGCTGCGAGCTGTAAGTTGTTCACTTGAAGGCACATGCAGGGATACCAATGTGAAAACATGTATGAAAAGGTCTGTCACATCCATGTTTGGCACGATTTCTGAAATGTGGATGCACAAGGGCCTTTGAAACCTAGGCTGCCTGGGGCATAGAGCAAACCTATTCTCTCTTTCTAGCACCCCTTCCTGCTACAACTATTTGTTCTACCTTCTCCGCCCCCTCTATCCAATTAACTGATGAAGTTCTTCTCTAATTTCAATGATTTTATCAAGTGTAAACTGCCTTGCCTCTAAACAGAAAGACAGGATAGAAAGTTTAAAATAAACATAAACATAACCCCAATATGGATGTCTTCAAGGACATCTACATAGATGTCCCTGCAACTGCATCTCAGACAGGGGTTGCATCCCAATCTGCCATTCTGAAGGTGGGGATGTTCAACACCTTCAAAGTCACAAATCATTTTTTCCTAATTCCCCACAAATATCTTTATATATGTGACATGTATTGGAGATAGTAGCGTACCATCTTCTCTATACCCTCCAGATGTGTTGCTGGTAAAATGGCCACTATTTTGATGCTCATTCATGTCCTGGAGCAAGTCTAGACTTGGATGGGGATGGAGACAATTGTGCACATCTAAGTGCAGAGGAATGCCCTGTACATGCCTCTGACATGCCCCTGTCCTAGATAGACATGCTTGCACTGGGAACATATGGGTAGTCAGCAACAAAGGAGCAGGAATGAAGGATACTCCCACCCCTCTGCCGCAAGGTCAGTCAGGGTCCAACACTCAGCAGCAGCAGACATTTAAAAATACAAAGGGTGCTTAGGTGCCACCGCTGCAACAGTTGGACCCCTATCAGCACTCATGCCCATGCCTGGGGTCCTCACCAGAGGGCCCTTTAGTGTGGCCCCTAGGTGGGGACCCCAGGAGAAAATAGCAATAGAAAGGATAAAGCCTATTTCCTCTGCAAGACCACACTATGCCGCACAGACTTTCGCACGACAGATACTCCCCAGACATAGATCCTCTACAAGATCAGCCACCAGAAGGAAATCACACAGCACAAGCAATGCAGTCGCTCGACCACCAAGTCAAATTGGGTAAATGTAAACATGAGAGCCCAAAAACATGCCGCTGAAATTCCTAAAGTATGCCCGAAGAATTAACGTTTTATCTGATACTAGGACTAAAGTAACCAGGAGTGTGGATCGAGCTGTAACCACCTCCTGAACGTTCTCAAAGAACCCAGTCAAATCAGACATTCCAAGAGAACTACCCAGAGCTCCACCCTGGCCTCTCATCCCAACGGACAAATACTGCACCCTAGTAAGGGGGGGGGGGGCTGTGCAGGTGGTCCAGGGGTATCATTAAGACTTCCCTGAAGTACCGGCATACTATCTCCTGAGGTGACACCATAGGGGATCTAGGAAAATTAAATAACTCCAAGTTATTTTTACAGGTCTGGTTCTCCAGATACTCAATTGTCCTAGCAATCACAGTACTGTCCTTTATCTGGGCATCTTGGAAGCTTCAAAGACGTCCCAAATACTCCTCCAATCGGGACATCTTCACCTCCTGGTCTTTAACTGCCCTAGAAAGCACACACAAATCATTTTTCAAAGTAGAAACTTCTGTAATTAGTAGCAAAACTCAACAAGGAGCCATTAACTTGTGCTATTCCATCCCATAGTGCATGCATTGTCACTATGGCATGCTTAGCCATCCCCCGATGAGCCCAGAACAGTACCTGCTCCAAGTGCACCCCCAGAACTGATGTTGACACCGAGGCATCACCTCCAACTCTGCCTGCTCCAGAAAGACCAGAGTCTGATGATATCATGGACAGCATGCCCTCTTCACGCCTCATCAATGATGTGCTTACAACTGTGCATGAGGGAAATTTATTGCCAAGCCACTCAGCTGTATCAGGTCTCGGTGGGGAAACCACTGGTTGGGGGAAAGAAACCCCCCAAAGCACCAAGGTCCGTTAAGGATACTGCATCAGAGCCAGAGAAGACAAATCCACATGCCTTCAACATCCTCTGCCCTGACACAGACTCTCCAGCTTCACCTGAGGGGGTTAGATTTCAGAAGCTTTCTTTGCCAAGTTACCTTTTGATCATGAACTTTGCTATTCTGCAACTGAGAAATTAAACCCGGAAAAGTCCCTGAGTTAAGCCTGAAGAAATATGCACCATCAGTGGAGAGCAATGCTAATGTTTAACTAGCTGAAACTGTTTCCACTTTCTACGCCCCATCGTGTGGCAGTCAGAAGCAGGAACACACAACGCTCAATGGGACATCTGCACCAACTCAGCAAACCACTGCCATCTTGACTCGTACCACTAACCATTTTAGTAGCCATCCATGCTCACATTTTACCCACTACTCTACTTATTGCTGGCACTCCTGTTGATCTCCATGGCCCAGAAAACTCATGCTAGCAGTAAACTCCTAACATGGCCTACCAACCAACCACTCAATCAAACGCTCATCCCACACTCCTGCAGCACTCACAGAACCCCCCCCCATGCTTAATACACATAAAGAACTCCCCTTCCTACACTACCTCAACCTCACTTAAATCTCTACATATACATAAAATGAGCTTTAATAAACTCCCGCTCAATCCAAAATAAAATCCAGGTCATCAGAGACCTCCTATTATCCCATAACATAGACATAACTGAAACTTGGATTGAAGAAACGGACAACATACTACTGAACCAACTGAAAAAAAACCAAATACACCTTATACCAATGCCCAAGAACTCAAGTAGAGATGGCAGAGTATTGATTCTAGCCAATAAAAACCTCAACTTCCGATGCCACGCAAGTGAAAGCACCAATGAATCCGACCACATCACCATCACCATCACCAACAAATTGACCATCATGTGCCTCATATACAGGACACCTACCTCCAGCACTATCAATAATCCTGGACTCAATAATATCCGCATCCAAAACTGGAAAAGACCTCCTAGTACTAGGCAACATTAAAATTCCCTCGCCAAAACCCAAATCATGCACACTTCTTCATCCAAGCGATGTTGGCAATGGCCCTAACGCAATTAGTAACACTCCCACACACGCAAAAGGCAGTACCCTGGATTTAATCTTTTTCAATCAACATAATGCCCAGTCAGACCCCTCTCACTCTATCCAAGCGCACCCAGTCCCATGGTCTGACCACATAGTCATCAAGTTCTCCCTCCCTCAGAACCTTATCAGAAAGAAAACACAATCAGCATTCATCGACAAGAATGTTTAAACCTTTCAACAAGGACAGTTTCATTCGAGACACTCTCACACAACTATCTGAATACTCCTCCAACCTAGAAGTCCTCATTCAGAACTGTAACAACATCACCAGAAATGCAGCCATCACCACTAATACCATCTTGTACACATGCACAAAGCAGCTCAAGACCGACTGGTATACTCCAACCCTCCGCAACCTGAAATGGCAACTCCGTAAACATGAAAGAAAATGGCGCAAAACTAAACACAACAAAGACAAACTACCATATCTATGACTGATGAAAGACTACCACACCGCAACAGTCAAAGTTAGATGTGAATACCACACTAAACTACTCAACTCTGCAATCAACAACCAAGAGAACTCTTCAATATCATAAAAGCCCTGACTAAAGCACCATCCACTGAACACAAGGAAACCACGATCACCCTCCAACAACTAGCTTAACATTATAAACAACTTTATCCCTAACCAGATGTCAATCTCTCTCCCCCCACTGATGACAGCCACCGATCCCTGGATCTCCTTCACTGATGTTACTGAAGGCCAAATTGAGAACACCATAACATCACTAAACACACCAACCTCCCCTTGGATCTCTGCCCAGCATCATGGATTAAGGCAACAAAAAAAAGAACTCAGCAGAGCAATCCCCAAAATCATGCAGTTGATACTCCAACAAGGCATCATGCCCATATCCTGAAAACTTCCTCCATATGCCCAACACTGAAAAAATCTACCCTGGAATCTGTTCTTCCTTCACCTTACAGACTCATTGCAAGCCTACCATTTACAGAAAAGATAATTGAAAAACAGTATAACACCAACTTCAAGACCATATCGACACAACCTACTAGACCCCCAGCAATCTGGATTCCACCCACATCATGGAAACACTTCTCACCACCCTGATAAAAACTCTAACTCAAGGAATGCAGAAAGCCAATCAAGGCTTCCTATTAATCTTCTTGGACGTCTCATCAGCCTTTGACACTGTAAATCACCAAATTCTTTCCCAATGTCTACACACCAATGGAATTCAAGGCACTCTACTCAAATGGTTCACATCATGCCTCACTGATAGACATCAACAAATAAAGATTGGTCAAAACACATCCACCCCATACAGGCAGGCACAAGCAGTCCCCCAAGGATCCACCCTCTCTGCCATACTCTTTAACCTTTACTTGCAACCACTTTTCTCAATCAGAAGAAAACACAGCCTATACATCCACATCTACACTGACAACATTATGATATATGGACCTATTAACACAAACCAACCCACTCCTTCCCTCCACCAGGAAGATCACATCACCTCAATATTAAAACAGCTCCACTGGCTCCCACTACAGAGACGTATAACATACAAATCCATCATGCTATCCCCCAAAGCAATCCACTCAGACCCCCACACAGGGCCGGATTTACCTATACGCCATGGCGCAGGGCCCACAGCTGGCAAGGGCCCACAAAACTGGAACAAGTTAGCTTTTTTTTAAAAATAAAATTTAAAAAAAACCTGCTGGCTGCCGCCGCGGGGCCCCCTCTGCTGCCGCGGCAGCATGGACTGAACCGCGGGGGCCCCCTCTGCAAGCTTGATCTGTCGGTCCCTCCCTCCATCCCTCCCTCCGTGCAGGCTGTGAGAGACGCGAAGGGAGACTGTCTCCCTCGCGTCTCTGTTAAGCCCGCAGGGGCTGATGGGAAATTTCCCATCAGCCCCTGCGGGCTTAACAGAGACACGAGGGAGACAGTCTCCCTTCGCGCCTCTCACAGCCTGCACGGAGGGAGGGACGGACAGACCGACCGACCGACCGACTGACGGATCGAGCTTGCAGAGGGGGCCCCCGCGGGTCAGTCCATGCTGCCGTGGCAGCAGAGGGGGCCCGGCGGCGGCAGCCAGCAGGTTTTTTTTTTAAATTAAATTTTACTTTAGGCCGATGGGGGGTAGGACTGGTAATGGGCTATTGGGGGGGGCTGGGGCTGGGACTGGAAATGGGCTGGGGGGGTTAAGGCTGGAGGTGGGCTGATGAGGTTAGGACTGGTAATGGGCTGTGGGCTGTTGGGGGGGGTTAGAACTGGTAATGGGCTTTGGGGGGGTTAAGACTGGTAATGGGCTGTGGGCTGATGGGGGCTGTCTGGTAATGGGCTATGGTGGGGCTAGGACTGGAAAGGGGCTGGGGGGTTAAGACTGGAGGTGGGCTGATGGGGTTAGGACTGGTAATGGGCTGTTTGGGGGGTGTTTAGAACGGGTCATGTGCTGTGGGGTGGTTAAGACTGGTAAGGGGCTGTGGGCTGATGGGGGCTGTCTGGTAGTGGGCTATGGTGGGGTTAGGACTGGAAATGGGCTGGGGGGGTTAGGACTGGAGGTGGGCTGATGGGGTTAGGACTGGTAATGGGCTGTGGGCTGATGGGGAGGTTAGGACTGGCAATGGGCTATGGGGGGCTGACTGGAAATGGGTTGATGGGGTTAGGACTGGAAGTGGGCTGATGGGGGGTTAGGACTGGTAATGGGTTATAGGGGGGGCTTAAACTAAAAATGGGGTGATGGGGGGTTAGGACTGTAAGTGGGTTGATGGGGGGGCTAGGACTGGTATTGGGTTGGGGGGTTGCTAGGACTGGAAATGGGCTGATGGGTGGCTAGGACTGGAAATGGGCTGATGCAGGGATTAGAAGAGAATGGATGCTGGGTGAGGCTGGAACTAGAAGGGAGCTGATGTTGGGGGAGGATTAGAATGGAATGGGGCTGGAAGAGTAAAATGGAGAAGGGAAAAATATTTTGTGTGGGAGGGATAAAAAATCTACAATTGGCCGGGTATTGGGAGAGTAAGTGGGGATTGAGGATGGAGGGGTAAAATTTGAGTGGATGAAATAGGAATGAGGAAAGAGCAAAAGGAGAAAGATTAGTATGTTAAAGCAGATGTAGAGAGAGAATGGAAAAAAACTAGAAGAGAGAAGAAAGGACAAATGGACAGCAGACGATGGAGAGTTAGCAGAAGACACGAAGAAACCAGAAGAAAGTGGCTGGAGCAATTGCAGCTGAAAAAAATGCACAAAAGGTAGAAAAATATCTCTTTATTTTGAATTTATTAATTGGAATATGTCAGCTCTGGTAAATGTGCATCATTAACGTCTGCGCTTTGTTTAGTACAAGAGCAAATTAATGTATAGTTTTATTTCTACAGTGTTGTACATTCCAAGTTTGGCTTTTGGGATTCCCAGTTTAATTATTGTCTTCCTGTTTCTAAATTGTGATTACTTGTTTGGTGATGGTCTATGTTCTGCATGTGTAACTGAGCTGAGGTGTTCTGTTTATATAATTCCTATTTGACATTGCCACTTGTTCTCTTTCCCCAGTAGGTCATGTATTGTTGTTCTCTGAAATGTATTGGTTTAATATTTGCAGTGTTGCCTTTTGATTGGTAGAGTATGGTGCTTTGTGAGTCCTGGTAGTGCTGTTAGGATACGGCGGGTTTGCTATGGGTTCTAAATGGGCAGTGTTTGTAGTAGTTCCTAATGTGTCTGGCAGTTGGCACTGGATTATAGTAATGTAGAAATCTTTTAGTCTTTCTTTATCCATACACTCATTAAGAGGCACGTTTACTAAAAGTTAGTATATGGTAACATTATGCAAATATTTATGCAAATGAGGCCCCTTATGCAAATGAGGCCCCGCACCCCCTTGGGCCGCCCCTGCTGGGGGCCCACAATTTTTGTTGGCGTAGGGCCTCACTCAAGGTAAATCCGGCCCTGCCCCCACACATACCTCCATTCACTTCTGCAGCTCTCCCAATCACACAGATCTAGATGGACATCCACAATGAACACCCTCTTCATCCCCCACATCAGAACCAAATCCAGGCAGAAAGCATGTAAAAGAACCTTCCAGCTATACACACCCTCCATATGGACCAACTCAGGAACATCACTGACCTAATGACTTTCAGAAAACATCTAAAATTGCATCTGTTCAAGGAACCCTTCAACCCAGGCTCATGACCCCCCCCCCCCGCCCGAAAGAACATTACAAGATGACTATCATTACAGCTATACATAGCCAGAAATGTATATAGTTATGATCTATGAATCTGTTATGTAGTTAAGAACCCAAGGGCTCATATTTGCATGTTTGTATAAAGTTTAATGATATAGTTATAATATACTTTTACTTTCGTTCCATGTAAACCACTTTGACCTGGTGAAAGGCAGTATATAAATACAGCTAAATAAATATCTAAACCCATGTTGTGAAATAGGTCCAGGGATGTCTCCATGATTTTGACGTCTACTACCACAACGTGACTTCCCTTCTGCGGTGGTGCCCCCTGCATTTATTAGGGTCACTCCACCCTTGCTTAGAAACCTGTGTTAACTACACATTAGTTCTATGCTACTTGGCTGCACTTTAGTAAACATGTTCTTAAATCTTGGCCATATAATGAAGTAACCAATACCTACATATACAGGTTCACTGACATTATATCAAAACCCTATGCTAATGGATGTGCAAATTGACCTGTGAAGAGGTGTGCAAAGCAGCATACCCCTTAAATGTGTCCCTTCAATGGCATGTTTGCAGCAGTGTGCCTATGGCAGCACATCACAAATGACACCCTTTGATGAGGTCCTTGGAAGAGTAGCACTGACAGTCCTTTAGTCTTGACTGCTAAAGCACTTCATCGAAGCTATCTTGCTCTAAGGTAAATAGGGAATTTGCATTTTACCATATCATCAGAGTAGGTCAGACCCAAGTCTACTTTCTAAACACCGGTGTGGTTTTTTAACTCTGTAACTTGGTGCCCTTTGATGAGGACATTAGAAGGGCTGAGCTCACCATTTTTCAGTCTTGACCACTAAAGTGCTTCATGCAGCCATATTCATGAAGATGTTGTCAATATCATGTATGAATAATTAAAATCTGTGATAGGTATCAGCGTGCCATACAAATACTAAAGGAAATATATCTTTCTGTAATTCTTTAAAATTTACCATGCGCCCTCAAAATCACAGCCACCTGAATAAAAGCTGCTGATACTAATCCAGTAGACTGGAAAAGTAGAAGGGACAAGCTAAAATTATTTTTCACCACTGAATTTTTTAATTCAATCCAATCAATAAATGTACTAGTGAGGTCATTCCACATTCTAGAATAAAATGTACAAAACATAAAATACAAAAACAAAATAGAAGGTAGTTGCTTTATAAGTTATTAATGGCATTTCACTTTAGAATATCTTTTTTAAATAAGCTGTTTCTCAGTTCATGTACGCAACCTATGTCAGCACTATTAAGTTCTTGAATATCTATTTCAGCTTTACAAATATTACATGATTGATTCTTTTTCACCAGCAGTGTGGAAAATTTCCGAAGTTTTCTCTGTCACATGAGTAAATGATTTCATTTTCATAAATATATTCTGAGGTATTTATTTGTTGGTTCTGCCCCTAACTTCAAGGCAGCTTTATGACAAAACTACCTCTGTGGTCAAATAATTTTTTCTGGAAGGATGTTAGCTGTTGCGGTCATATTTTACCAAAATAAGTCACCTCATTCCCGGTCCAATATTTTGATATTTTCATTACAATTTATTTTTCTTAAATCCAAGCGTTCAAACCTTTGATTTGGCCCATAACAATGACTCTTATTTTGTGTCCATTCATAGCTTCTGCAGCATTCTCAAATTCCAGCAATTATTGACATGGTCTTTTACATAAGAAGCTACAATTGATTCAAGTTTATTATTTTCTCCTTAATTATTATTGGTTTTCCTTTTTTTTATACATAGGAGATGAAAAATAACTCATGATACTTTTCATTGTATAAGTCATCACAGTTCCAGTATACTCATGATGATGTAACCCAAATTAGCAAACCCATGATGGAAGTAAGAAAACAGACTTGCCAAATCTGAAATTCCAAAATTATTGAATGGGAAATGTATTTAAAAAACATTATTGTATACTGCTAAAATGCAAAACACATCCATGCTTACTATGAATCAAAAATGCTCAAAATAGAGTAAGCTGGTACAGTAGGAGGTCTGCTTCTAACAACTACTGATTATAGGAAAAATGCAGATGAGGAAAGACTAATAAGTATCCTTTTTTACTCCCTACTGATCATCTAAGTCAATATTTTTATAATGTTGCAGTCTGCATCTATGCTCTGGTATACTAATACTACTACTGAACATTTGTATAGCGCTACAAGACATAAGCAGCACTGCACAGACATATGTTAAAGACGATCCCTGCTCATCAGAGCTTACCATGTAGTCAAGATAGACAACACAATAGCTGTAGACATGGGGGACTGGTAAGGAACACAGCTTGGG
Source organism: Ichthyophis bannanicus (assembly GCA_033557465.1). Classification (NCBI taxonomy): domain Eukaryota; kingdom Metazoa; phylum Chordata; class Amphibia; order Gymnophiona; family Ichthyophiidae; genus Ichthyophis; species Ichthyophis bannanicus. The sequence continues at coordinate 509,374,590 of CM066031.1, read as the reverse complement.
GGACTGGTAAGGAACACAAAGGAGATCAGGTGGGTCAAGATCCATTTACCTGTTTACTCTATGTGTTGACCGCTATTATTATTCTATAGATAATCTTTGGATTCATTTCAGAAAGGGTCAGAGATGCATATAGTTATCGGCATCTTCAGACACTCTTTCAACCTTTTATTTTCATCAAGAATTATGGAACTGCTAATAAATTTATAGTCTACTGAGGTCGTATTGTTTCCCCTCTATTTTAGATTTATTGTTGGTACTCTAAGCATCCCATTCTGGATCAAGAAAGAAATGGGGCAAAGGTATTACTGATAAGCAGATTATTGGCAAACTAGATGTATCCTTTTATTACACATCTTAACACCTAAGGATAAGTTGTCAAGAGACGGAATCGGCATATGGTGATCTACATTTAGTGCCCGCACTGCTGTTGTGTTCAAAAGTTAGATGCAAGTATGGAATGCCTTATGTAACAGTGACATTTAATGCATGCAGAAAACAGATTTCCATGAAACTCTTTTATTTGAGCATATTTAAGCTTCTGCATAAAGGGAGTGGGTGAAACGACTAATAATTTTAAATGTTAAGCACTTCTTGAGAACTAAAGGATGTGTACATGCTCATAACAATGTATGACAAATGAAAAATATTTAACAAGCATAATTTTCCTTCTGATTTAATGGGACCTAATAAATGGAAGCTATACAGTCGCAATAATGAAATGAGCACATAATTTGTCTCATTCTGTTGTGTCCTCTCCGTGTTCTTTTGTCCTTTGATTGCACTGGTGGATAATAATATTTTGTTCCCAAGGAAATATGTCCCTTTGATTAGGTTGCTGATATTCTCTCATTTGTCACTGTTCTATCAAACTATGCTTTGTAACAGCAGGAACCCTTGATTATTTAATTGCTTGTAAGAACTCATTAAATCTTGCTATCAATCATGGGGCATATGGTAACTCTCATCCAATAGTGTGTGAGGTTATAACAGTGATCTGTCACTGAACAATGGCCTTTCTTCAGCATCCTGGACTTTTGATTTAGTTGCTTGATGAACATAGCTGTTGTTATTTGGCACCAATTGCATATGGTTTATACATTTTGGAGGTGATTTTTATAAAGGATTTTTCATGCATGTACGTGCATAAAAGACCTCATACATTATTTCATGCTTAAAAGCACACATGATGGTGCAATTTGGCATGCACTTGTAAGCCACTTTAGAGTAGGCATGTTCAGGGGTGGAGTTCGTCTGGAATGTGGGAGGAGTTGTGATTTGCAAGTAGAATTTGTGAAGCATGCTTGTAAATGTATATTTTATGCAGTAACCTTTATGCCTGCTCCTGAGCAAGTGTAAATGTCCATAACTTCAATCTGGCCACTATTTCTGCTGGATTTGTGCTAATATTTTATAAAGACATATAGTCGCCTATGTGCCTCAGGGCCGGATTTACCTATACGCCAACTACGCCGTGGCGTAGGGCCCACAGCTGGCAAGGGCCCACAAAAATTGAACAAACGATTTATTACCGGCCCTGGTAGTCTCTCAGTTTCTATCCAGCCCCATCGTTCTCTCACAGCTAACGCTCACAGAACCCATTCCATTGGCTCGTTGACTCTTCAGGATCCCATCCCCCTCTTTCCCCCTAGCTCTTCCTTCCCGCCCCTCCGTCCTGCTAAGTGATTGGCTGTATGTCGCCATCAATAATCTGCAGAGCAGTTCGGACTGGCTGACCGATGCCTGCCAGTCACCTGGGTTCGGCCCAGTGAAAGAGGAGAGGAGATTTTGTCGCACCTGGTGGTGGACACGCAAGAGCCATGCGAAGAGTGGAGGGCTTGTCGTGGTGCGGCTGAGCTGAGCGCCTTGCCCGGACGGTGAGTGGGTATCGCAAAGCGACTAAGGGGTGGGAGAACGAGGACAGCAGGAATGGGGGGTGGGGGGACGAACGGAGCCCGTGTTTCCTGCTCAGGTGGAGGGGAGCGGAAGGTGGAATGGAAAGTTTGGGTGGGAAGTATTTTTATATTAATCGAGGGACGCGACGGATGGGGCGACGCAACAGTCTGGATGGATACACGGGGGAGGGGGTCCCTTAAGAGCACCTAGGCACTGCTATCTGTGGAAACAAAAGAACCGTTGGGGTGGAGAGCAGCACTAAAGATGTTGGTGAATAGAGACGTTAATGAACGGAAACGCCACTCTCCTAAAAGTTGCTGCAGAGAGCCGGGGTGGGAGATGAGTGCGCGTGGTGGGAAAGCTGCCTCTAATGGCTCAAGCTGGGTTAGAAATTTAAAGTTTAACTTCATCGATTCGGCACAAAAGCCAAAATTCGTGGACTCTGCACCTGGTAGATTGAGGTGAACGAAGCAGCCCACTGCTTTGCTAGTTATCTTTGTTTTTCTTGAAAAGGAGACTTTTTAAAAAAAAAAACTTTAATTATATTAAATATATTCGCGCTTTCTATTTGCACTAAAAGGAGACCACATTTCTGAAGTAGGAGAATAACTTTATTTTGAATTTATTAATTGGAATATGTCAGCTCTGGTAAATGTGCATCATTAACGTCTGCACTTTGTTTAGTACAAGAGCAAATTAATGTATAGTTTTATTTCTACAGTGTTGTACATTCCAAGTTTGGCTTTTGGGATTCCCAGTTTAATTATGACGTCAGGGCCAACAGTGCGCAGCTGATCCGGCGTGCTCGTTTTTATCTTTTCTGGGGGCCCACAATTTTTGTTGGCGTAGGGCCTCACTCAAGGTAAATCCGGCCCTGATGTGCCTTTATAAAATAGGCTAAAAAAAAAAGGCACCTATGTGACTTTCATATATAGCCTCGCCTCACCATGCTCATATCACCCTCTCCTCAAGTCACTTCATTGGCTTCCTATCCATTTCTGTATCCAGTTCAAACTTCTCCTGCTGACCTATAAGTGCATTCACTCTGCAGTTCCTCACTACCTTTCTTCTCTTATCTCTCCCTAGACCCCTCCTTGAGAACTACACTCTACTGGCAAAACGCTTCTATCTGTGCCCTTCTCTTCTACTGCTAATTCCAGACTTCGCTCCTTTCACCTAACTGCACCTTATGCCTGGAATAAACTACCCGAGTCTGTACGTCAAGCACCTTCTCTGACCCTTTTCAAATCCAGGCTGAAGACTCACCTCTTCACTGCCGCTTTTAGATTTTGACTCACCTGATCTCCTTTGTGTTTCCTTACCATTCCCGTTAGTTGAATCCCATGTCTACAGCTAGTGTGTTTTCTGTCTTGACTAGATCGTAAGCTCTGATGAGCAAGGAGCATCTTTTACATGTGTCTGTGCAGCACTGCATATGTCTTATAGCGCTTATATACATGTTCAGTGGTGGTAGTAGTAGTAGTAGTAGTAGTAGTAGTAGGTGACTTGCTATAAAATAATCCTCCACATGCTAAATATTAGTATAAAAATTGAGATAAATCATGTCTATGTCTTACTAATACAAAAGCAAATGTTCTGCATGCTAAACTTATAAAAATACTGTATTTAACTGCAAAACTGCAACGCTGCATCCAACCTGGATAGTTACTGTGTCAGGCCCCTATTGAACATGTGAGTAGGAATGCTGAGGAGCCTGCTACCATTCTGGAGGGGCTCTCCACTTTAAATTCATGTTCAATTTATTGATAAATGAATCTCAGTGGTTTACAAAAAAAATAAGAAAGTTTCCAGTAAGACAATAAGGGGAGCTATTTTAGAAACTCAAGGTATATAGACATCCTTGACGCGAGTACATCCATGTAGCATGGGGGCATGCCTTGTGGAGTTGCACATCAAGTGTCATTTTAGAATGTCATGCACCTCAGGCCCTGGATGCTGAGGCATCCATGTCTATACTTGTCTGCAATGCTTTCAGAATGAAGAGCAAAATGCACATTCATCACCGCAGTTAATATTTCCTGGAAAAGAAACCTGCATGCAAATACATACATAAATATATTACTGACCCTCTGCCACAGGTCTGATTATCTGAAATGGCCAGTCAGGATGTGCTAGTCTCATTTCATAGTCACCCCCCTTCTGAAATACCCCAGTCAAGATGTCAGAGACATTTACATTTGTGAAATGGCCTACATCTGTGCTTGCTATCCCTGTGGGCCTATCACCAGAACCTGTTACTGGGACGTTCATCTTTCAGGACAAAGATGGAGAGATTTCAGAAGACACTTCTATGTGCCTCCCTTCACTGCTGCCGCTCCCCAGGATTTTTGGGCATTGTGCCCTGGACATTCCAGATTCTTCCAAGATATTATTTTATTTATTTATTTGTATTTCTTCTATACCGCACTCTTTTTCATCGGCGCGGTTTACATTAAACAGGAATACTCATTTCAATCAACAGACTGTGGTGAGTTTACATATAACAGGAAATATACAACTGGGATTATAACTTAGGGAAACTATGTACATATTTGTAGCATGTATAGGACCTATATACCAGGGATAGAGTTGCTTTTCATCATCTTAAGTAGGGCGGTTACACTTTATCTGTAAATGTTAGAGGGTTGATGATGTGCTTTGGAAATGTAGAATGAAAAGGTGATGCTTTATGGCTTTTCTAAATTGCTTGAGGTCAGTAATAGCTCTAATGTTGGGAGGTAGGTTGTTCCAACATCTGGGTGCGTAGTACACGAAAGCCCTGTCTGTTGTTGAACGTTTGTATTTTGTGGCCTCATGTGGTGTAGTTAGTGTATTTGCCGCTGCTGACCTCCTAGATCTGGTGTTGGGAGTGTGATGGAGGAGTTTCGAAATTGATGACGGAGCTATAGTATTTATTGCTTTAAAGGTCAAGATAAGGGCTTTATATGTTATTCTGCAGTATATAGGGAGCCAGTGAAGCTCCATTAGGATGGGTGTTATGTGATCGCTCTTTGAAGCACCGTATAATACCCGGGCTGCGGCATTCATGGCTAGTTGTAATGTATTTAGTGAGTTCTTTGGGAGACCATGGAGTATTATATTCGCATAGTCGAAGTGGGGTGTGACTATGGCTTGGAATATAGTCCCTTCACAAATACGTACAACATAAAATTATTGAAATTTAAGTTTGCAGCAACATGCCTATAACAAAAGCAATAAATCCAAATAAAATCCAAATAAATGAATATATGAAACATATGCAGAGAGGATGAGTTCCACAAGTGTGCTGGAAAATACTGGAAGCAGTTTGTTCCAGTATTTTCCAGCATGCTTGTGGAACTCATCCTCACTGCATGTGCCTTAACGTATTAATTTATTTTAATTGTATTTGTATTTATAGCTTTTGAACTCCATAATGGGTTAACTTAAACATACAAGTAGAAATAAAGTTGTCTTTGTTCTGTTGCAAGCCTGAGGTGTGGTTAATTCACTGAGCAACTGTTGCCTGTGCAGGCAGAAAGCAGTTTGTGCCAGTATTTTCCAGCACACTTGTGGAACTCATCCTCACTGCTTCAGGATGTAATAAACACCTTTACCTGTGGCCAGTTCACCTGTGGCCAACCTGGCCAATGAGACTCAGAGAGAAATGTTGTGAAGCAGTATAAGAGCTCTTTATTATTCAATACGTTCCTGCAGCAACGGGTATCCAAGTAGAGACACACCCATTTGACATATCTCTGTGACATTTATACATTTGTCAAATCTACAAGCCCCTACCTCCAGTATCTTATTGGCTAACTAATACAGTGTTATAGACCTATCTATTATGCTCAGGCAGCACACGTGGGTTTCTGCTTATGCAGTTAACCTTGTTTTTCTGGCATCTTTATCACCGTTATGGTAGTACATACTGATATCAGTCCTTATCTTTCTTTTGCATGTACAGGTGGTCAATGGTTTATTTATGTTTGTCAACAGAGCAAGGATCCTTCTTTTATTTAACATAGCTTCATTATATAACTGGCCTCTGCAAAACTAAGGGGTATGTTTACTAAACCGTCTTAATGTTCCCGGTGCTAGTTGCAGCGATAATGTGAAGGATTCCATATAAGGAGTGGGCATTCGGTCTTAAGGTAGCAATCACGGGTTATCACGTGATAAAGTGTGCCGTGTCCATTATCGCGCGATAGAAGGAGCCGTGCACGTTACTGCGCATTAACCTTAACTTCGTGTGCTGACCTGCAAGCATAGCAATAGAGGTGTAGCACACTGGTTAATACAATGACTGCTGAAACAAGAGTCATGAGTTTGATCCCCAGTGGGCCTAATGAGTAAGGCTATCTGAGGCATTTTCTTTTTTAATTTAAATTAGTGCTGCCAGCAAACACACCCTCACAGTGCCATAATCTAAGGTGCCGCATAAGGCGCCCTATAAGGCACTCCAAAGGGCACATTATAAAGTGCACTGTCTGCCAAGACACCTTATAATGTTCCCTATAGGGCGCCTTATAAGGCGCTTTATAGGGTGCCTTAAGGTTACAGCACTGTGAGGGTGTTTTTGCTGGCAGCACTAATTTAAATTAAAAAAGGAAATGCCTCAGACAGCCCTATCAAATAACACCACTGTGAGATCAAACCCATGACCTCTGCCTCTACAGTCAGCAAAGTAGCCAGTGGGCTATATCTCTATAGCTACTAACAAACCCCTGGCTGGCTACAGAAGGATTGCAGGTCACCACACAAACTGTCTGCTGTGGTTACCAGGATAGGGTTAACCCACCCGTACCCATGATGCACTGCACATGCAGATCAGCAGTCTACAGATGATAACACGATGGGGTATGCACCCCCACAGCACCTCGGCCTGGTAGGGGTAACTGACTGTGTGTGTTACTGGCACAGAGTAGCTACAGACCGTCACATTGTGCGGGTACTGTGCTTACCCTGAGGGCGAGGTGGGGCGCCCAGCAAGAGGTCCGCAGCACCTGGCTTAGCTGAGAAAGGCTATGCTGCAGGTTGCCATCAGTGCCAGTGTATGATAGGTAGTCCTTGCAGATGCACCTAGGATACACCTGTGTCCATCTGTATTTCCCAGTCACGTCTAGCCCTTGTGGAATATGATGCATCCAGAATAGTGCATATCCTGTGTGGGTGCCATGGTCACATGATTTAAGTGAAGAGGGTGGGGGGGAGGGTGTTTGGACCCATAAGCAGATTATGTAGCACCACCCAACCTGCTCTCTGGGGCTCAGGGTTGGGGGACAGGATCTCCTACCAATAGATCCACATTCTACATCCCTGCAATGGTGGCAGTAGATGGGACCATCAACCCCAGTCCTGCTCCATACAATGGCAGAAAGACAGCAGGCCTGGAAATGCTGAGCTGCCCCCCACCACTATCTGACATTCTCCAGCCACTGCACCCTGCAAGGTGTTCTAGCCATACAAATACTAACTACAGACAGTCTGCTAGCTTGTACATAGTGCATGCCCCTGGAGAAACTGTGTGCACCCAAAAATGGGATATGAGCACACACACCAAGCAGGTAAGTCAGTGATTGGACCCCAGAAAAGAAAACCCATAAATATCACTTGAGAAAAATGCTATATAGTACTATGGGGGAACCAAGCCATGCCGTGGTCACTGCACAGTCAGGGTGAGAGTGACCTCCCAGCAGGACATGCTGTTGCCACCCTGTCCGTGCAGGTGGTGGCCAGGCACTACTATGTCCCAGCCATTGCCCTATGCCCTGTGCAGATGCATCCTGCCCAGGCCACCCTGTCCGGGCCATACCCACAGTACCTTGCTCCTCATTATGCACATTGGCAGACTAATACTGGAAATAATGCAAGCAGTGTGTGCTGAGTAAGGTGTAGGCAGCCACAACACACTGGATTGACAGACACACACTCCCACACCTATGCCAGCATTGTGCAAATATAGAGGCTTTTGGCAGCCTTGGCTACCACACCAGTCCTGGGCACAGTGCAGGCATGGCTATGGTACGCAATACTATTGGGGTCACTCCCCGGGGTGGTAAACACTGTCAGAAACCAAAACTGAAACACACTCCACAGATATCAGAAAGGTTGCTATGATGCAGCTCTATCAGCAAATTGTGCTTAACTTAGGAATTGTTATCTGCCATTAATCATAGCAACCTTTTGATATATGTGTAATGTATTCCCAAGTTTAGGGCGGCATTGCTAAGGTATGCAAGTGCTAGCATTGGGAGATGCTGCTGCGTGCGGGGCCCAACAGCCTGACTCTCCAAGAGGCTTTGGATAGTGGAGCCTGTGGGTGTGGGTGTTTATGCCCCTGTTGGCCGCTGCTCTAGGGCAGAGGTTCCCAACTCCGGTCCTGGTGGGCCAAACACTGTTCAGGTTTTCATGCTGTACCTAATGAATATGCATGAGATACATTTGCATACATTGGGGGCGGCACATACTAATGCAGCACAGGCATATTAGGGACAGCATAAAACCTGAATGGTGTTTGGCCCTCCAGGACTGCAGTTGGGAAACTCTGCTCTAAGGATTGCACATGTTTATGGTGTCTGTGCTCTGTAGGGTAAAATATAGGCGTTTCAGGCATGTTTATTTTATCTGCAATAAAGGTTCTGTCTTTATTACCACGATTCAGTACTGGGTAAAATATGGGGAAGGGGTTGGCAGGAGCCACAGCTGGGACTTGAACTTGTGATCTTCTGCTCCTGAACACACTGGCTGCATGTACTGCAACACACTGTTGCCACAGGGACAGATCATTCCCTGGGGATACCATGACTGTTCATCAGACAGACCCTGTCTGTTGCATTGCACGGCACCCACCTAAACAGGGCTAGGCCATGGTCTGCTGTGGGCAGATGCCACTGCCCCCTCCGCCACCATGCTGCCATGCCATTATGCCGGTGGTGCTGGTGGTGCGCAGTCCCAGGCCATCCAGTATGCCGGTAGGCAGCTGCCTATGGTGTGTGTTCTCGGGTAGGGGTGCCTACATGGCCATGCGCACTTCCCCCCCCCCCGCACCGCTTGTCAATGTTATGTGCCCTTGGGGGTACCTGCTGGGTAATCTCCCCTGTGACACTGTGGGCCACACACTCATGCCCATGTTGGACCCTCGTCAGTTGCTGTCTTGCTGCTTTTTTTTTTTTTTTAAATTCTTTATTTTCGTTTTATAACAACAAAGGAAAAGGAAGACATACAGCTAAAAGACAGATACATAAAGTGTAATACATACACCAAAGTAAACCCCTGCCACCCCCCTCCCCCCTGCTTCTTCTCTAGAAAACTAATCATTCCCGAAGCGGGCGTGTACTTACATTATTGTGTTACAAAACCTAACGGTGATCTGAAACATGATGAGTGCACATTATACAGGCATGTTGGAACAATGAGCAGATTGTACATAATCATTAAGCATCTGCCATTTAGACAAGCGAGAGTGAGTTTGGGCATGGGGAATAGCTCTCCGAGGTATCTGCTCATATTTACTATATAAGCAGACGAGGTTCCACCATTCATTGACAGTAAGTCGAGAGCTATCCTTCCAATTCCTCGTGATTAAGCATATGGCTATACCCAGCATGAAATCAAGGAGAAAGCGACCCTTCTTAGGAAGAGAGGGGACCTCCGCCACAGAGCGGAGTCCCACGATCTTCCAAGAGAGAGGTTCGTGGAGGTGTAAGATAAATTGAATACAACCCCAGACCCGCCCCCAATAAACCTGTAGTTGAGGACATTCATAAATAACATGAGCGAAGGTTCCCACAGCAGTATGGCAAGACCAACACTGGTCCCTAGCATTTGTGTGCCATTTGGCTATTTTTTCTGGGGTATAAAAGCATCTGTGTGCAAAAAAGAAGAGAGTTTGGGTAACAGAGGCAGACCGGGAAACCCGCACTACTTTGCTCCAGAAAACGCTCCATTGCACAGGGGTTAAAGTGGTTTGCAGTTCGCGCTCCCAGGCTTGTTGGGCTCTAAAAGTGGCCGTGTCTGTACCCTGACATAATATTTTATAAAAGTTAGAGGCTACCCCATGTGTACTACTAATAGAGTGAACTATCTCTAATAGCCCGTCCTCAGTAGGGGCAGAGGGCGGCATAATTCGAGCACTTTTGAGGCAGTGTTGAAGCTGCATCAATTGAAAGTAGTGTTTCGCTGGTAACGCAAATTCCTTTTGTAAATCAGAAAAGGTTTTCCAACGAGCTGCAGAGAAAAGCTGTTGGGGTGTCCAGATCCCCCTTGAGTACCAGGGTTTCCATGCTATCGTTCTATTTAGGACTTGAATTCTGGGGTTATTCCATAGCGGGAGTCCGTCCTGAGGACATACGTTCGGGCCCAGTGATAGAATGAGAGTGTTAAAGGCCGCAAGAGTATCGACAATCATTGGTGGATGGCGGGTGTCTACTTGATAGGACATACCGGGGAGATGGGTCAACGGAATTGGGCTACTAAGCTCCTCTTCTATGTCAAGCCAAACTGGTCTGCTGTCTGTTGAGGCATCTAGCCATTGGGCACCTTGCTTAAGTAGGAAGGCTTGATGATATCTAAGAAAATCAGGAAATCTGGTACCCCCACTTTCCTTTGCAGACTGTAGTTTTTGTTTAGCTATCCTTGGTGGCTTGCCCTGCCAGAGATAACGGACGAGAAGGCCCTCAATATCTTTATAAGTATGTAGCGGGAGTAAGCATGGCAGCATTTCTAAAATGTAGTTCACTTTGGGGACTATCATCATTTTCACAGTTTCTAAGCGGCCCCACCATGTAAGAGATAAGGGAGACCAACGATTTGTGAGCTCACGGACTTTGGAGACTACCTCTTTGGCATTAAAACTAATAGTGTCTTCTAAAGGAGAACAGTAATGGACCCCTAGATACTTCACCATGCGGGATTGCCAAAGGAAGGGAAAGGCCTGCATGTCAGCCTCATGTACCCAGCGGTTCAGTGGGAATGCTACAGATTTGGTCCAGTTAATTTTATAGCCCGATAATTGTGAGTATCCGTCAATCAGATCCAAGACAGCTGGAACCGAATCGAGGGATACGAAAAGCATAAGGTCATCTGCATATGCAGAGAGTTTAATCTCCCTATGACTGAAGGGGACACCTCGAATACGTGCGGACTGTCTAATAAGGAGGGCTAGGGGTTCAAGAGCTAGATCAAAGAGCATTGGTGATAGGGGGCAACCTTGACGCGTGCCTCTTTGGAGATTAAATGGCTGAGACTTGATGGCATTTACACAAATACTGGCGACGGGTTGAGTATACATGACTTGGAGATAGCGGAGGAAGCCCTCCCCAAAGCCATACCATCGGAGAACTGCAAATAAGAAGGGCCATTCTAGACGATCAAAGGCTTTTTCGGCATCCAGGGAAAGACCCACCCATGGATGATCTAGATTGGCAGCACTAGATAGCACATGGCACAAGGTCCGAGCATTGTCAGCAGTTGATCTGCCGGGTATAAAACCGCATTGGTCGGGGTGAATTAGGGTGGCCATCCTGTCAGATAGCCGGGTGGCCAAGATCGTTGCGAAGATCTTATAATCGGCATTAAGTAGGGAGATTGGACGGTAGTTGGCGGTTAGTAGCGGGTCTCTGCCTTCTTTCTCAAATACTACCACATTAGCTGCAGAAAAGGATCCCAAAGAGGATGTATCTACCGCAAGGGCAGTAAAATAGAGTTTTAAATAGGGAACTAAATCTGCACTGAACGTTCTGTAGAATTCGGTCGGGAGACCATCGGGCCCTGCGGCACGGCCCGAGGCTGTTCGTTTTAGGGCAGATTGGATCTCTGAAGTAGAGAAGGGTTCATCCATCGCATCCCTATCATCTTCAGAGAGGGTCGGCCGCTGAATGCCAGACAGCAATCGCTCGAATGTCTCTGACGAGAACTCACATTCAGATTGATATAGGCGGGTATAGAAATCCCGAAAGAGCTCTACAATGTCGGAGTCTGTGGTTACTATGCCCCCTCCCTGTGGAGCTCGAAGGGCCGCTACGCGTTTGGCTTCTTTTTGACCTTTCAAAGCGTTGGCTAAGAGTCGACCGGCTCGGTTATTTTCACGATAATATGTCCCTCGCTGAAGCTCAATACTCTTAGAAGCTGCAGTTGAGAGGATTGAATTATATTGAAAACGGAGACGCTGTAATCGAATTAATACACATGGATCAGTACGTGAAGTTAGAACTCGTTCGCCTGCTTTTATTTGTTGGTCTAGTATGAGTAGCTGCTGTTTGCGTTGTTTCCGCAGGCGGATTTGATAGCTAGTGATCGTTGCTCGAATGGCCGCTTTGAAGCCCTCCCACCAAGCCCAATTCGCAGTATCCTGGGGTAGATTAAAATGGAAGTAATCCTGTATGGCTGCTCGAATTTCTAACTGGAACTCTGGCTGAGTTAACAGGGCTCTATCAAAGAACCAGGCCCCCGAATTCCCTTGGGGTGCAGTAGTGTGTAGTTGAAAGGAAATGGCAGCATGATCTGAAATATGTTGGGAGTGAATCTTTGCAGTGTCCACCTGAGGAACTAACAGTTTTGATATTAGAAAGAAGTCTATGCGAGACTGGGATTTATGAGGGGAAGAGAAGAAGGTGAAGTCAAGCTCATTGGGGTGTAGTAACCTCCATAGATCAACTAAAGCAAGATCTTTGATCAGGGAGGTAAGTGTGGTGTGACTCTTGGGGGGACCACTTGTCCTAGGCGGCTGTTTGTCAATCAGGGGATCAAGGACTAGATTGAAATCCCCCCCAATTATCAATGAAGTATTAGCAGAGGCCTGCGCAACCTGAGCAATGGTAGCAAAAAAGGCAGGGTCATCCACATTAGGAGCGTAAAGGCATATACATGTAACTTCAAGGCTACCTATCTTGAGATGAACTCTGGACCATCTACCTGCTGTATCTGAGCTAGTCGCAATAATAGTAGCATGCAAAGATTTCCTAACCAGTATGGCAACCCCACATTTCTTAGAAACGGCTGGGGAATAGGCGGCCACCATGTAAGGTTTAATATTGAGTTTAAGAGTTTCCTTCTAATTTAAATGCGTTTCTTGGAGAAAAATTAGATCTGCAGCTTCCTGGCATAGGTAACTTAGGATTTTCTTCCGTTTTATCGGATTATTGATTCCTTTTACGTTCAATGAGAAAATCTTACATGGTGCCATCAATCGGTAATAGACATTTTAGGTAAGGGCGCTTGAAAACATACAACATAATCAGAATCTGTGCAACAATGACATAATCACCGAGTATTCTGGCTAATACACCCCATATTGAAAAGTATGTACCAAAGTATCTTAGAGAAGAAGCAAAACCCCCAAAGAATATGGCGACCATATGTCTGCGGGAGGAGGCCCTAGAGAGGAAATAGAAAGACATGAAAAAAAAGAAAAGAAACACCAGAGTCCATAATTAACACTGTCTCTGATACTCATCGAGGCTACTGTGGGTAGATGGAGTCGGGTCACAGATATCATCAAAAGTAAGGCAACAAACTGCCCTCGCCAGACTCTTTGCTGGGCTGCGGCAGATCCAATATGGCAGGTACAGCGGATATGAGAATACTTGCAGGAATATTCTGGAAGTCAGCGCATCAAGTCGGCCTCTTTGGAATCCAAAAACTCCGCTAGTAGATCAGGGTCCTCAAATGTTCTTGTCTGATTGTGAAGCGTGACTCGGAGCTTGGCCGGGTACATCAGGCCATAGCGTGCTTGTAGTTGTTGAAGCCTCGGCCGGAATTCCAGAAAGCGCTTTCGGCGGTCGACCGTGGGTTTAGCCAAGTCAGGATAGAAGGAGATCTTGTGGCTCTCAAACTCCATATGGCCCTTTGCCCGAGAGGCACTTAGAATTTGCTCCACATGTTGATATCTCAAAAGTCGAAAAATGATAGGCCGCGGGGTCTTCCTGTTGAGCGTTATGCTTGTGGGTACACGATGAGCGCGATCGATCTCCAAATCTTTGGTAAAGGTGATTTGGAGCAGGGAAGGGAGGATTTTGCATAAAAACTCTTTCATGTCTCCCGATTCCGCTCCCTCCGGTATGCCCACGAGTCGTATGTTGTTGCGGCGCGCTCTATTATTGCCATCTTCCACTTCTTTCTGCAAGGCCCGCACCTGACGTTCAACTTTGTCGAGTTTGGACAACCGGGCCGCATGGGAGTCCAATATGCTCTCCATTTTGTCCTGACGCGAAGAAAGCCCTTCTAGCTTGCTTTGCAGCACACCAAAATCTTCCTGCAGCGCTCGGAGTGCTTCACCGTTTGACTGCACGAGGTTTTTGACCCCTCTAATCTCTGCGAGGATTTCCTGCTGCATTTCGGGGCCCTCGCACAAGGCCAGCCCCTTCTGCGGGGACGGAGGTTCAGTTTTGGAACGTTTGCCGTGAGAAGCCGCTGGAGATCCAAATTCCAGGCGCGTGGGTTTGGTCCCCGCCATCTCACCAGTGTGCCCCGGCAAGTTCAGAGTAGAAATTCCAAGTATGTACGGTGTTAATTCAGGATTCTGAGTAGGCCTCTCGGGAGCCTCAGCGTTATGCGACCATCCCGCTGGACATCAGGCTCCGCCCCCCCGCTGTCTTGCTGCTTTACAGTTTCGGCATTCCTATGTGTCACCTAGGCATCTGCCTAGCCCGCACTGTGCCCCAGCTGGACCACAGCATGTGCCGCCTGCAGCCCCCTGTATCCCATTTACAGCATAGTACAGTTGCCCTTTCCTACTCTGCTGTTGCTGCACATGTGCACGCCATAACAAACCTTCCCAATCTAAACGACAGAAACCCTGATCAGCGCTATTTCAATGTGGGATCATTCACTTTGTAGGGGGACAGAGCATAGACCCTTCCAAACATGATATCTTAATTTATACGCTTTGTCAGTAGTGTTGCTTTATGTTTATCATTAATATCACTAATGGCCAGCTTGGTTATTGGGATTTTAGATGTGGTTCTGGTCCTTTTATATGTTTATTTGCCATTTTGGTCCCTGCACATGTATCACAACTATCACTGTGCTAGGTTTCCCTGCACATTGCTGCACATTGCTGACAGAAATAGTTTCTCTTTCCTGCAAATGTGCCTAACGCGAGGGTTTCACTGGCGTTAGTTTTCAGACCCTGATTTCAAGGCGTTAGTGTGCATGGAGCCTCTGCCCGCCCACTCTCCGCCCATTGACCCCTTCTCTCCGCCCTCTGGGAAGCCTTACTCCACCCTTCAGGCCCGGATTTCACAGCGTTAGTGTGCCTTAACGCCGCCGCTGCGTTATCGCGCGATAATACCACTGCTGCAATGTTAAGACGGTTTAGTAAACATACCCCAAATTTTTTTCTGTCTTGCATACATTTCCTGCTGAGGGCTCTTTGCCTCTTACAATATGGCAACTAAAAGAAGCAGCTGTCTTATAAATAGACACACTTCTAATACATAATCCTCTATATTTTATATGGAGTCAGCTCCCTGACTTTTTAACAATTTTTGCCTGTCATGGTCCACACAGTATGCTTTCTGACTTTGGGTTTCTGTTCCTTCTGTCAGTCCTTATCATAACGGACCACAAAGATAAGGAGGGGGGGTGGGGAGTTATGTTTTTAACAAAGCCTATCTCTAGGTGTAGAACAAGGGAGCGAGATAAGAATCTACATACCAGACAGTTTTTAAAAAAACACTTCTAGAAGCCTCTATACTTACTTTTGCTTAATTTCCTGATCATTCTGTAAAAATAACACTTTACATTCTTCTATCACCTTTGTATAGATACTTTTGTAAAAACAACAATTTAAACCTTTCTGTCAACGAGAATCTGCATAGCTAAGCTATTCTAAGTTTTCACTTTTTTTGCTAGTTTTGGATACAGATTTTCTATTGCCTACCTCTTATAATACTATTTAGCCACTGTGGCATGTTAGAGTAGCTGAACATTTAAAAAAAAAGAAAAGAAAAAGAAAAACTGTTTTGCTTTTCTTCTTTATTCTTTCTGCAAAAAGGTTTTTCTTGCAAATTTCTACCTGTCCACAGCCCTCTGGACCTACAGTCTAGTGGCAACAACCCAAATTTTGGTTAGAAACTTAAGAAAATCTAGCTAGTCTGCATCCCTTGCCTAGCCCTTTTTAATCAGAAGTTTGAGTGTACCCTCAATTCATATAAAGTCTACTGGCCTGGAATACAGTCCATGGTACAAAAGATGGCTAAATGCCTCCCAGGTTCTTCAGAGTCCGACTGGAGTACGGCAAAGCTAAAACACCTCTAAAATTCAAAGTACAGGAGGTGGAATAACATCCATAATAACATAGTAACATAGTAAAAGACGGCAGATAAAGACCAATATGGTCCATCTAGTCTGCCCAATAAGATGGCAAAATTAGGTGCACCTGCCGCTCCGTGTACTCCCAGATACTTAATAGTTTCCCCGGCCCACGTCAGCGGGAAATCTTTTACCCCTAGCGGGGCATTTTTGATTCAGCTCCATCGCTTCTGACTTACTCCAATTGGCTTTAAGCCCTGCAAAGGTGCCAAACTGAGCTACCATTTTCATGATCTGGTGTATCAATTCACTTGCTTTTCCTATGATTAACGGCATGTCGTCCGCGAAAAGATTAATTTTATAAGTCTCCCAATAGAAAAACACACATAAAAACACATTGAGAATCATAAATACAAATGATAAGAACAATTAATAAAAGACAAACATTAAAAATTATAAAATCTCACATATTGGATTAAATTATTGTATAAGATGAGACAGTAAATTATACAAATCAGAAATATAAACATTATTGTGCTGTAATAAAATCCGATAATAAGAGTACCAAGACATATTGGGCTCATTCCATCAGAGACGTTCAGAGCCGGAAATACAGAGGGGTTTGCGATTCTGATCCTGAAGGGCATGTCTAGGCCCAAGGGATCAGAATCGCGAACAGGCATGGACATGCAGGCCGGGACTGCAATTCAGCCCGGCCTGCATGTACTGGCCTGTCCCCAGCTAACTCAGTCAGGGCTCTACAATGCAATCGCGGTGCCATGGCTTCTGGTTGCCATGACACCGTGGCTCCATTGCAAAGCCGCGATCCCTGGCACTGGCACAGAAAAATGCTTTCCCGCAGCCCAACCCCCGATCCGGCCTCCCAAGACCAGGGTCGGGCTGCTGTGAATTTCCTCTGCTTCCTGTTGCCTCTTTTGAGCTCCAGGCCGCCGTCCCCTGCAAGATCGGGGAACTTATTCCACCACAAAGGTGGAATAAGTTCCCTGTATATGTCGTCGGACCTGGACGTACAGGGCTGACATTGGAATCTGCCCTGTACATCTAGGGCCGACAAACACCCACTGCCCAGCCTGCCTCAGCCCCAATCCACCCCTTCCCTGCCTCCATCTAACCTCCCTGTACAACCGGCGGGAAACATAGATGCTGGTGGGAAGGGCACGAATAGCATGAATAGGCGGGACGTGCAGCCCCTCAAACCGCCCAGATGCTATTCCCCCATTGGCTCTCCCCATACGCCCTATGCATCAGGACAGGGAAAGCCGGCGGGGGCTGGGAGGAAGTGGAGCATGGGCGGACTGCCTGATAGCACGTACAGGGCCAATTCAGGCCACAGCCCTGTACATGCTGCCAGACCCTTTGGAACGTGCTGCTTATACCACCTCTAAGGTGGTATAAGCAGCACTGTTTACCCGATTGGGCACAGAAAGCTCCCACTGGGGCTGGAGCCAGGAGTGGGGCATCCCTGCCACATGATCCAGGCCAACCAAGGGTCAGGCAGTGGGGAAATGGGGGTCCAGAAATGCCAGTATCGGGGGTGCTTGTAGGGAGGATATCCCTGTGTGTGACAGGGGCATGCCGGGCTATCCATGGGCACATCAGGCCATCCTCAGGCCCGATTCTGGCTGTCACAGGACCATTTTGTTCCCGCAGACCAGAATTGGGTCCAACCAGGCCCATCTTGCCTTGAGCCATCCAGATGGCCCAGACGTGCCCCTTTTGAATCGGGCTCTAAAGGTTTATCTATAAGTTGTCTTCTTTTATGTTCTACAATTCGCACGCGTAGATTACGTTTTATTTTTCCAACATATATTAGTTTACAGGGACAGATAACAATGTACACCACGTGAATTGTTTCACAGCAAGAAAAATCATTTAGAAAAAATGTTTCATTGGTGTTGGGATGTATAAAAACTTGTCTGGTTTTTAAAGTATGTTCACATATCGAACAATGGCCACATTTAAAATGACCAGCAACTTTTGGTTTAGCCCTTGGCATGGATAGTGTCGATGGGTATGTTAGAAAGGTTAGTATTATGTCCGTGTGCTACAGTAACTTAAGATTATAATGCCTCTATATCGTTCCATGGTGAGACCGCACCTTGAATATTGTGTGCAATTCTGGTTGCCGTATCTTAATAAGGATATAGCGTTATTAGAAAAGGTTCAGAGAAGAGCCACCAAAATGGTAAAGGGGATGGAAGGATACTCCTATGAAGAAAGGCTAAAAAGGTTAGGGCTCTTTAACCTGGAAAAGAGACGGCGGAGGGGAGATATGATAGAAGTCTATAAATTAATGAACGGAGTGGAACGGGTAAACGTAGATCGATTGTTTACGTTATCAGAATATAGAAAGACTAGGGGACATGCAATGAAGCTACAGGGTAAACTATTTAAGACTAATAAAAGAAAATATTTTTTCACTCAACGTGTAATCAAACTCTGGAATTTGTTACCGGAGGATGTAGTCAAGGCTGTTAGTGTAGCTAGGTTTAAAAAAGGTTTGGACAAGTTCCTGGAGGAAAGGTCCATAAACCATTATGAAGAAGGGACCCAGGATATCAATGCTTGACCCAGTACAAGCATTGCGGAACCTGTGTCTTTTGGGGTAAGTGCTAGGTACGTATGACCTAGATTGGCCACTGTTGGAAACAGGATACTGGGCTTGATGGACCTTGGTCTGACCCAATATGGCATATCTTATGTTCTTATGTTCTTAAGATGTGCTGAAAGAGGGAGGACAGATACAATATGCCATTCTTCTTTCAGAATTTTAGTGATCTTATGTGATAAGTTTGAAAAGGAAAATGCACAAACAAATTCATTTGGATTAGTCCGACTAGACCCCTGTAAAAGTTGTTATTTATCTGATAACTTAGCCCGCTCATAGGCCCGTTCCACACACCCTTTTGGATACCTACATTTGGATACCCACATTTTGGATACCCAAATTCTTTAAATTGTTTCTTCATATCAGTAGCATGTTTTTCAAAATTCTTCAATTGCAGGCTCTCATTATGATTAGATAGTGCCATTTTTAATCTTTCAGAGTATACTCTGCATGAGATAGAGTTAAGTATTTTAAACAAAGGTTTATCTGTTGTTCCCTCTGTCAGATAAGATCCATTTACAATTGAGGTAAGTTTTTTTTAGAAAACTTAAGATTGCAGCTTATTTCTCATCACAGGACAATGGTATAACAGATAACTCTGTTATTAAAAAGCCCTCAACTTGGATACCCCCAGAAATGTCAAACCCGTTATTGATACATTGGAAAGGATAGTAGCAAAAAGAGTCGAGTTCCTATACATGGAAACTACATGGATGCATTACAATATGTGAAAAAAATCATGTTGTGTACATTATTAAGCTTTCTCCCTGTAAACTTACATGTTGGAAAACCAAAGTATGTGTGCAAATTTTAAAACATAAAAGACAACTTATAGATAAACCTTTAGGGGGTCATTTTGAGCTCCATTTAGCGGGTCTGGATGTCCGATCCGGATGTCCAGATCCGCTAAATGGCCGGGCAGTTTGCCGGAAACAGAGCTCCTCTTATGAACAGGTGATGTGTACAGGGAGCTGTGTTCGTGGGAGGGAGGAGGCGGGACTGAGGTGGAGAGAGGGCGGTTGGTGGGTGGAGAGTGACTCCAGAAGTACAGGGCCATTTCTGAGGTTGGCTCTGTATGTCCGGGGCCGGCCATGGAGTTTGGGGATTTATTTCACCTCAGAGGTGGAATAAGTCCCACCTGAACGTCAGAGGATCATGATGATGGGCAGTGAAAAGAGGTGAGGGGGTGCAGGGGAATCCCCGCAGCCTGACCCTGGCCATGGGAGGCCTGACCAGGTGTCAGGATGTGGGGAAAGAGGCTTGTTTCTGTGACCAGGGATCGCAGCTCCTGACTGGAGACATGGAGCCATGATGCCATGGCACTGCAGCCACATTCAGGAGCCTGGCTGATTTAGCCTGGTAAGTGGGATGGGCATGCGGCTGATTAGAATCAAGGCCCAGCCTGCAGATCCAGGCTGTAGACTCGATTCTGATCCCGCAGGCACATCTAGCCCCCGCAGGATCAGAATCAGGTCTATCTACGCCCCAATTCTGATCAGCCACACAAGGAGCTGGACGGCCAGGACAGACTCGGCCTCTTAGTGTCTAATTGGCTTCAGGCTCAACATTCAATATTTGATTTAAAATGCCTGGTGTTAAAAGTAATACGGTCACAGTGGAGAGGGGCGATATTGATATTGCCTTACGTCCGGAGCCACCTCCTGATATGCATAGGTGTTACTTTTATTCTTGCTTTTCATGTATCCATTGGATAACACATAGCCCTGAAGCATCAGTCATTTTTATATAATGTTGCCCTCCCTCCTCCATTTCCCTTTCCCCCCTTCTTGCCCTCCTCCTCCCCTCCCCCTTCCCTTCCTTTCTCAGTCCCCTGCCCCCTCTCTTCCTCCCCTCCTTTTTCCTTTCTTTCCCTTCCTCTACCTCCCCTCTGTTGGGTTTTGAATTGCCCAAGTAAATCTCAGCGTCAGGTTACTACATTAACCCCTCGGCTTCATTTTGCACCTTCTGTTTCTGGCATGGGACAGACACAGTGGATCCCTTTACAGCAACAGGATAAAATCAAAATAAACTTAACTAACTAATTTCTGAACATACAGGGGTGTCCTACACGGAGCGGTGGGTTCACCCCTAAAACAAAGACATGGGGAGGGGTGGCCTGCATGGAGCGGCAGGTGCACCTACTCTTGCCATCTTACTGGGCAGACTAGATGGACCATACTGATCTTTAACTGTCGTCATTTACTATGTTACCATGTTTTAAAATGAGACACTAGTCAGCCGGCATTTATTTGCATTCTTGCGCATGTAAGCCTTTTGACTGCATCATGGTGAAAAGTTTCTGTCCATTATCCTGGTTGAATTAGTTTATTTTTGGATTATTAAAACTTCTAGAGAAAGGAATTAGAACTAGGATTTGGATACATTGCAATACCATCGGGTTATTTAATTTTAGCTTTAAAGATTGGCTCCGACATTGATATGGCTTTACTGGCTTTTCTCTGACGCTAATACTAGTGGAAACTATGTAGGGCAGTGTTCTGGCTTTTAATATGATTGTATAATTGATTTACCCCATTATTTACATCTTTTATGATTCTATAAGTATGGGATAATATAAAGCCATTTAGGATAGAAAACATGAACTTTACATTAGATAGTGGGTGTAGATAAATAATCATGCCTATTTTAACATAATAGGTATAATAATGTCCTACTGTTTTGCTGTTGCCTATCCTTTTAGATAAAACACTTGACTTTCACAATTTCCAGGTGCAGCAAAGTAGATTGTTTTTATTTTAGTACAATCCATTATATTACTCCCATCTGTGGTAGTGATTATTAATTTTCCTCCTCATCTCTGCATATTTATTAATTTATTTGTGCAGCATTTACAATAGGCCAATTCCATTAATGCACGTCCAGCTCCTGTATAGTCATGCAGAATTGTGCGTGCAAAGCCAGACCCGATTCTGATCCCGCAGCCCTGTGGGATCAGAATCTGGTCTAGCACCTCTATGTGCAGGACTAGATCAGATTCTGACAGCTGTACATCACAGCGATTACCCGGATATCTGAGCTGGTCCCGTGAATGGAGCCACGGTGTCATAGCGTCCCATCACCATGGCACTGCGGCTCCATTCATAAGCCGCGATCCTGGTCTGCCGAATCCATATGCCTGTTCCCTGCTGTCCAACCCCTGATCTGGCCCTCCAAGACCTGGGTCGGGCTGCAGGGAACCCCCTGTGCCCCCTCATTTGCATTCCCGTGTCCTATGCCATGATCCTCCTCCATCCAAGGGGACTTATTCCACCTTCAAGATGAAATAAGTCCCCCATCTAGATTCGAAGCCCCAGACGTACAGGGTCGACCTCTGAATTGGTCCTGTACATCCAGGTTCACGGCCCGCCCATGCCCTGCCCTCGCTCCATCTCTGGAATGCCCCCTCCTATCCCCATCTAGGCCTCCCCATATAAACCTGCTGTTCATACAGGGAGGATATTGATGAGGCTGGCAGGAGATCTAATAGCGGGATGGATGTCCCAATGGGACATTCATCCCCTCAAGTCACAGGACAGAATGACCCCCAATATGGCTTGGTACTCTTATTATTAGATTTTATTACAGTACAATAGTGTTTTTATTTCAAATTTTTATAATTTACTGTCTCATCTTATACAATAATTTATTTCAATATGTAAGATTTTATAATTTTTAATATTTGTCTTTTATTAATTGTTCTTATCATTTGTATTTATGATTCACAATGTGTTTTTATTTGTATTTTTCTGTTGGAAGTTATTCCACCCCCTGAAGAAGGCATGCTTGCTGAAACACTGCAGGTGTAGGAGTCTTCAATAAATATGCTTTGGATTTTAGTGGTGTTTAGCTTTGTCTTGCTCCATTGAGACCCTGGTTTGTTTGTGGGCTCTCTGTGCTCCTTGTGACTTCCCAGGCTCTTCAGCCAGCAGGAGTGCAAACCAAATTGTTAGCATAGTCAGTGCGGAAAGTAAGCATTCCAAAATGGATGCTGTTTTCCACTTGGGTAAGAATGAACTGGCTAGAAACAGATTTCTACAGTACAAAGGGACTTCAAGATTTTAGGACTGAAACTTAAACCCATTGCCAACACTATAGCATTCTCAGAAGTTCTACTTGTTCATGAGAAGAGGGAAGTGAGGCTGAATCACATAACCAACTTTAGAATGTGGCTCCAAACCTGATGTAAATGAGAAGGATTTAGATATATCGGTTATATTGTGTTATTGGACTGCATCTTTCAGTGGCAGGAAAAAGGACCCTAAGAGAGTCATTCTAACAAGTTTAGTCATCTGCGGACATTGCAATCACAGATATATCTCAGTAACCATTCCACAATTGCCATTTGCAGATAACTCCAGCACAGGGATGTTTAAATAGGTTTGGGGTGTGGTAGATGTGTGTCTAGGGAGGGGCAATGGACTTACATGATCCCATTCAATTCAGAGCTGTCTACAGGTACGTGCATGTTTATTCCTGATCCAGCCACGAATAGGTATCAGGAAAGTTTGTTTTCACCTTAAAGCATCCAAAGAGTGTAAAGAAGATGGTGAATTAAGTAGTTAGCTTTAGATTACAAAAGTCCCACACTGGGATTTGAAACCTGTCTACGCAGCTTTTAAGCTACTGCTTTAACCACTATGCTATTAGACACTTTAGGGCTGCAATGCTCTCCTGGGGACATCTATATAGACATTTGATACATGTGTATATCAGGCACGTCTATGTTTCTGGAATTGTGCCTGAACTTGCATGTGCCTGCTTTTCTTTTCAAATGTTCTGGCATTGACATCCCAGATTGCACTTGGACATCCCATTTGGAATGCGTCTCTAAGTGAAAAATGCAGGCAATATGTGGACAAGCATTTAAATTAGGGAAAGGCAGTGATGGATGAGAAAAAACAAGTTCAGGATGTCATGCCCAGCAAAAACATAATAACATTGGTAATAGTCATCATATTAATCCACACATCAATGACAAGAGGGAAGAGGAGTCTAGAATAAAATCAATGCAAAATACAAGCAAGCCATCCAACAATAGCTGGAAGGCAAGGAACACAAATCCTCAAAGTCTAGCCAGCAACGTTCGTGACCTGGAAGCCCTGATGGTGGAAATGGACTTGGGAATTTTGGCCATTACAGAATTATGGTTTAACGAGTCACATGAATAGGATACAGCTATAGCTGGCTATCATTTGTTTAGAAGAGATAGAGAAGGCAGAAAAAGAGGAGGAGTACCCTATATGGGTGCTATTTCATCATCCCAAACCTACCTAGAGGAGCATGTATAAACCAAATCAACACAGACCCCAGGAAATTCAAGAAATTCATAAAAGAAGAGTTCATAAAGGAAATCCTCCCGCAACTACATACAGAGAACACTGATACAGACAAACTCATAAACAACTGGAATCTAGTAATAAATAAGGCGGCTGTAGCCAATAATAGCCATGCTACTTCCAATAAGGAGACTAGGAAGAGTGCTATATGGTACACCAAAAATATCCGAGACATCAAAAAGCAACTAAGAAAACAAGAAAGGAGATGGAGGAGATCAAAAAGTGAGGCAGATAAACTATCCTACCTGGACAAACTGACAGAATACAGAAACAGTATCAACAACAAGAGGGACTATCACTCTAAGGTTATTTTATCAGCTCTAAATAAGCCAAGAGAGTTATTCAATAGTTAAATCCTTAACATCGAATACAAAAGAGGATTCATTATCACAATCGCCAAACGTAAACGTAATGGCCAAATACCTCAAGGAAAAAAATGGATAAATATTCTTCAAAACAACCATCACCTAAAGCAGTTAACTCAACCTACATACACACCTGGAATAAATTCTCCCAAATATCTAAAAAGCAACTAGATAACACCATAAAGCTATTAAACATGTCAACGTCACCTCTAGACCCATGTCCAGCAGCATGGATAAAAATGGATAAACGCGAACAACTTTCACCATTCATATTAAACCTAATCAACGCATCATTAGAGTAAGGCAGGCAATTTTTGTGCCTGGGGGGCAGGTGTAAATGCCGATCTCTATAAATTTCCATTGAAATGTAGATTCTCTAAATGAAATAGGAAATCCACATCCACCCAAACAACCCCTCTCTGCTTCCCCACCACTTTTTTACAAAGCCTGCTCTAAAATGCTATATACACCTGCATGCCAATCTACATACCGAATGAATTAAAAGTTGCTTCAATATGCCCTATATACAAAGGCAGAGATTATTTATTTATTTTATTTCTCTTATATACCATGCTACTCTGCATCAGTGCAGTTTACATTGAACAAACTGAAATCACATTGAACAGGCATTATAACTTGGAGATAACTATTTTACAGGGAACATGGGCTATGGAGGGTTAAGTGGCTTGCCCAAGACCACAAGGAGCACCTGTGGGACCAGAAACCCCAGTCCTTCCAGCCCAAGGTTGCTGTCTTCTAGTGGGATTTGAACCCCCAACCTTCTAGCCTGAAGTACCTTGCCCCAACTACTAGGCCACTCCTCCACTCCTGGATAAATCTAATCCAAGTGCATATAGACCAATTTCAAGTCTACCTTTTATGTCAAAAATCTTAGAAAAACAACAGTTCAGTTTCAGCTACAGGATCATATTGATAATTTTGCACCACTCGACCAGCAACAACACGGATTTAGGGTAGGTCATGGGGTAAAAACCCTAATCCTAATGCTAACAGACAGGCTATTAAAGGGAATGAAAAACAAGAAAACTGGTTTCATCTTAATCTTCCTAGATATCACAGCAGCATATGACTCGATAATACATGAGCTTCTCCTAACCAGACTTCAACAAATTGATCTAACTGACAAAACACTGCTGTGGTTCAAATCCTACCTATCCAACCGAACCCAACAAGTGAAAATAGGAAAAGATATGGCTAAACCATTCTCCCAAAAGTTGGGTATTCCCCAGGGCTCAGCACTATCAGCTTTATTATTCAATATTTAAATTCAACCGGTTTGCAAAATATTCCAAAACCACAACATCCAATATCACCTTTATGCCGATGATATTATGATATATTCACATTTTGACATCAACCAACCAACACACAATAAAATAGAAGAATGCTTCAGAGACACAGTCACATGGCTAGCCAGTCATAACTTGCAGATCAATTATAAGAAGACAGAGGTCTTGTTCATCGCAAAAGATACCAAGTTCACTCCCTCCTCCCCCCCAGAAATAATTGAAATAAACAAATTAATACTGCAAGTAAAAAAGGAAGTGAGATACCTGGGAGTCACACTAGACCATCACCTCAATTTTTCTAAACATATAAACAATATTTCAAGGGCCATTTTCTCAAAACTGAAAATGC
Source organism: Ichthyophis bannanicus (assembly GCA_033557465.1). NCBI lineage: Eukaryota > Metazoa > Chordata > Amphibia > Gymnophiona > Ichthyophiidae > Ichthyophis > Ichthyophis bannanicus. The sequence goes on along the minus strand of CM066031.1, from coordinate 509,348,476 downwards.
TTCAACACCTAAGACCTCTACTATCATCAAGTGACTTCAGAACAACAGTCCAGTCTATGATCTTCCCACACTTAGATTTCTGCAACGGTATATTAATGGGACTCCCTAAACAAGCGATTCACAGACTATAGATAGCACAAAATACAGCAGCAAGATTCATCACACAAACGCCATTAAAGGAACACATTACACCAATTTTAAAGGAATTGCACTGGTTACCAGTAGCCAACAGGATAAAATTTAAAATATTGCACACAATATTCAAGACTCTTCAAAATGAATCTCCATCAAGTTTAAGATCTTTAATTCATACCAACCTGGAAGCCAGACTAAGAAGAAGCAACAGTAAAAACACATTATCAGTCCCATCAATCTTCAGAAACAGCAAGGCAACAATAACAAAGAGGGCATTCTCTTTATATGCTCCAATGCAGTGGAACTCACTCTCAGACAACATAAGGGATACTAAAGATCAAAAGAACTTCCGCAAGCTCATAAAAACTTTCCTATTCAGAGAACATTTTGGAGAATCAATTACTTAAAACAAATTAATCCTGGCTACCTAAGAAATTTACATTAACAGGCATGTTTACTAAAGTCCGCAAAATACCGCTTCGCAAAATAGCGCACGGCAACGCAGCACTGAAACGCGCAGAAACGCGTTTAAACGCCCCGCACACGTGCGTGTCACTCCCGCACAGGTACGCGGCTCACTAACGGGCCCCGTACAAGTGCGTGGCCGCAAATGTCCGATAGAGGCGTAGAACGGCGAAAGGAGGGCGGAGGAAGGCTCCGGAGGGGCGGAGGGACGGGGTCAATGGGTGGAGAGTGGGAGGGGAGAGCCTCCCCGCACGGTATCGGGCCCGAATTTGCATGTGAAAACTACCGCGAGTGAAATACTCGCGCTAGAAAGCATTTAAAGGGAAGAGAAACCATTTCCGTCAGCAATGTACAGGAAACCCGGGGAAACCTGCAAAACGTCAGCAATGTGATCCATGTGTACAGCACAAAACTGCAATTTAAAATAAAAAATGAGCAGCACAAAAATATGATAAAGATTATGTCAGCTGTGGAACAGTTATAGAAATGTTGAAAAATAAAATACACACCCAGGAAAGCACAAAATAAAAATTTACCTCTGGAAAGGTGTTGGGAGCGGAGAGTGTTCCAAAAAGCAGGCGTTTACTTTGCAGATGTCCCGTTAGTGTATGCAATGGTTGGCCATTAATATCACTGTTGCCTTGCTTGTGTATATGTTTTTCCCCATTGTTCTGTGGCCCTTCGTGTGTTTTATTTTCACGTTTGTCCTGACAGTGGTTGAAGGAGCCCACAGTAAATATGCGCACAGCAGGGTTTGTGACATCATCCTGCTAGGTGTACTATCTCCAGGGAGTGCACAGTCTGTGTGGTGCAGCAGACAGATACAGTACCTCAAAGACCAGAGGTTCAAATCCCAGATGGTACATTTGCCAGACCAGTTTGTAAATTTTATCCATCACGAAACAAAGATGGCACAGACACCCCTGTATTGCAGGGAACATAAGCATGTTGAAAAAACCTATATGTTAACCAACACCGCACACACCCCACAACAATGGTCCTCACTTACAGCAAAATCCCCCACATGCATTACTGTAATGCCAGAATGCAATCAGGTAATTTGTAGAGTTTTCTGAGAGAAGGACATGCCACCATGTTTGCAGACGAGTACATGTGGTGCAGGAGGCAGTGGCTGCCATCCCCAGAGAACAGTGACCTAGCCATGTGTTGTCTGTCACCGTGCACTGCAACAGACAGGCCCTGCTGTATGCACAGTCATGAGCCTCCCAGGGAAATCACCCAATCTGTGACTAGACAGTGGTGCAAAGCACACAGACAGTGCATGCAAGAACAGAAGGTCACAGGTTCAAAGCCTAGTTGGGCCCACTGCTAATCCTGCACATATATTTTGTTCCCACCACCAAACACAGAAAGTGAAGACACTCAGTGATGGCAGAGTAAATAATCATGTTTCCAAAACCAGTGTTTTACCTAACACCGTGCCCCCCCCCCCCAAAATGGGCATTAGGTACAGGCAAGTCCTCACAACTCAGTCCTGGAGTGGCACAATGCAATGAAGCTATATGTGTTTTTCCAGATAACGACATGTCGTCATGTTGTGCGAGGTGTACAAGTGATGGAGGGGGCAATGGCAGCAAGCCACAACAGACAGTGCCTTAGGTGTGTGTAGGCTGGCCCTGGCCACCACACCAGACAGCCTATATTGGATGTACAGCCATGGATTCCCCAGGGAATGCAGCCATGATGTGGCAAAACCGTGGTCCAGTGCACACAGTCAGTGTTTACACGAACAGAAGGTCAGAGGTTCAAATTTTGTCTGTGCTTCCTGCCAAACGAGCCCCCAGAATGGAACCACTTTGGAACATGGCATGTAAGACAGAACCTTTGTGGCAGATAATCCAGATATTGTGATATAAATTATTTCTTTGGTTTCCCTTCAACACCACACACCAAATAAACATGTGCATCCTCTACAGTAGATTCCAAGAAATGCACCTCTGGAGGGTCACTGATTGTGCATCTGCTGTGCATGCGCCAATATAAGGCAATGTGAGCATGGTGATGGCAGGGGAACTGTTGGCAGCTGTGCACATCACACCAAGGCCTGGTCTGTATTAAGTGGGCGCTGTGCACTGCAAGTGACAGGGTCTGTCTGAGAAACAGCCATGTATTTTCCTGGGAATGCACTGCCCCTGTGTCAAGATGGTGGTGCAAAGCACACAGGCAGTGACTACAGGAGCAGAAAGTCACATGTTCAAATCTCGTGTGTCTGCTCAGCCAACACAGTCCCCTCAATTGTCACACCATGCAAGTATTTAGAAAAATAAAAGATCCTGTAGTGCAGATAATGCACACATGTGTAAAACCTCTATATTTTACATGAAAGTGTACAGAAATTAGAAACATCTGTATTACATAGAGCAGATTCCCCAAATGCAGTCCTGGAGTGTCACAAATCATTTACATCTTATGAAGTGGGAAATAAAGATGTGTCTCTCCATGTCCATATTCTGCTCCATGGTTTGCAGATGTATCTCATGCATATTCCTGAGGCACAGTTGCAAAACATGATCAGTGTGTGGGGCAACACGACTGGAGTTGGGGACCTCAGGCTGAGAGTATCAACCAACAGGAGCATAAATGTGCAGAGACACAGGCTCCATTAACCAAACACTACAGGACAGTCATGATATTGGCCCTTCTGTACATCTCAAATAACTAGTACGTGCACACCGTAGCACTGTCACCATAAACCATGAAAAACAGTAAACATATATCAACGTGTAGATGTGAAAGGTTACATAGATCAATGCCAACGTCAAGCACAATATGGTTAGTGAGCATTAGAACACCAATATGTCAGATGTTTGGGAAGTGTGTCTCAGGTCAGGTGCATTACAATGTTCACCACCCTGTGTTGTGACACCAACAGTATGCCATACCATTGCCATGCCTGTACTGGGTCCAGGACTGCTCAGATGTCCGAGACTGCAAAAGCAAGCTATATTGGCACAGTGATGGCATAGGTGTGTGAATGTGTGCCTGTCCATCCAGTGTGTGATTTGTTAAACATATTACTCAGCGCACAATGTTTGCTCTGTGTCCATTGCTAGCTTGTCTATGTGCATAATGAGGAGCAAGGTATTGTGGGCATACCTCAGACAGGCTGCCTTTGCCATGATGCATGAGGATAGATCATTAGTCAATGTATTGGACATTGTAGTGTGCACCATCAGCAACATGGACATGGTAGCCCCTGCATGTCTTGCTCGAAGTTCAATTTCACCCTATCTGAGCAGTTAGCATGACATGGCTAGGTCAGCCATAGTGTAATCCACATCTTCTGCAAGTGATATGTATGGGTTTCCTTTTGGGGCCCAATCACTAGCTTAGCTGCTTTGTGGGTGTGCAGACATCCCAGTTTGTGGTCCACACCTATTCACCAGTAATATGCACTATGGATGAGCTAGCAGTTTGCTGCCACCTAGTATGTACAAGGCTGCCACACCTAGAAGGGTGCAGTGTTTGTGCTTTTGAGGCTGGTGAATGTGCGCTTTGGTGGTCTGCTGAGCATTTCCAGGCCTACTGTGTGGTCTGGATGTTCACATAAATGCATGGACCCTCTTAGCTGGTGTCACTCCATCAGCTGTAGGCAGGTTTACATTTTCCTCAAGCACCACCATTGTAGTGAAGGTGGATGTGTTTCTGGGTGACCATGAGTTGTATTGCTCAGTTTTGGTGTTGTTGTAAAATAATCTGTCTATGTATTTCAAACAACTTCTCCCCCCCTTTACTAAACTAACCTAATTAATGTGTTGCTGTGTAACACACAGAATATGTACAATGTGTTATCATAAAATTATAAAATGTATAAACCTGACACACAAATAAGAGATGGACACAAGTGTAGTTAGCAATGGATCTAGAAGACCTACCCATCAGACACAGTCACTGATGTGTACACACAACATAGACTAGCTTAGCTTATCTTGTTGCCTTGGACATGGTGTTGTGTCTCCCCTCTCACTCTCAGGGTGAGACCAGGGCCTGCACAATGTGATCCTCAGTATAAGCTCTATGTCATTGATCTACATGCTTATTTAAAAGTATCAGGATGAGTGGGTTCATTGCCCTCATAACACATCTGAATGTTATGTCTGGACTGCTTTTTTGCATGTGCAGTGCATCATGGGTATCTTTGTTTTGAGCCTATCATTATAAAAAAGGGAAAAAGGTCATGTGGTGGTCCTCGGTCCCAATGTATGCAGCCAGGGGTGTGTTAGTATAAAGGGCAGTGTTTATCAACCCATTCCTCGGGGAACGGCAGGCCAGTCAGGTTTTCAGGATATCCATTATGAATTGGCATCAGATATATATGCATTAGAGATAGTTTGCCAACGTAACTGGTTTGTGGCCCTCAAGGTCTTGATTTGGAGACCCGGCCTTACACCTCTGTCATATAAGATTGTCATTCTCCAAGGTACACATGTCCCAGACCTTGAAAGGCTAGATAGAATGTGTCACATTCACCCTTGATTCTCAACAACAACAAAGATTTGTCTAAATGACAATATTTTGGTGGTGTTTAGAAATAAGGAGGAATGTGGAACGTTCTATATACCCTTTTGATGATAGCCCCTGTGATGGCCTTCCTTAACCTGTGTGGATCGGGAGACTATATTAAATGGTGTAAGCACACCCAAAAATATTAGCATGGTGACTGATAGCCCACATTGATGTTTTCTAAGCAGACATTGCTATTTTATCTGCGGTATTGGCAGTCATTCCACTGTGAAAGACATAGCACATGACATCACACAAAAGGCTAAGAACCATTGTGCAGGTGTTGGTAGGTTTAAGTCCAAAATGTGTATACACAATAACAATCTGAAATGTTTTGTTTGAGTTTTTAAAAAAAGACACATAGCAGTGTATAATGTGTGTTGCGCATGTGTGCCCTTTTTTGCGACAATTTCTGCATTTGCGTGGCGGAGTTGCACGTGCACTAACGGCAACATGCGCCAGCTGCGTAGGCCACATGCACGTAGTTTGTCACGCACATGGACGCAATACATGTCTGACCTGCGCCACATGAGTGGCGCAGTTGCACGTAAATCATTGCGCAAGTTGCAATGCGCATGCGCGAGAAGCCCGCTGCGTGCAATAAGGTGATAATATCTGAAAATGGCGCCCAGAGCAAGGAAGCCCTCCTTCACCCTCCGTGAGCTCAGGTACCTGTCTCGCCTCATTGCACCACGCCAGCAGAAACTCTTCCCTGGCACCACCGGGCAGAGGGACAGCTCCAAGGTACTTAGGGCATGGCAACGTCTACAAAGACGTTTCAATAGAGAAGCTGACTACCCAAGGGAGGTAAGTGTATAGGGCCAGGTCTTAAGAATCATATATGTAGCCTGTGCTCATTGCAAATGTCCATGCTGTTGTGTTGAGGTACTATGAGTGAAAACTGTGCAGAAGATGAGAAGACATACCATAATGTATCTGTATCACTTGTGACTGTGTTGTCCTGCACCCTGGTGTGGATGTAAATGGTCAAAGAGGTTAAGATGCTAACCTTGTGACATGTGAGCTGCTGCTGTGGCTGTGCATCAACATACTGTAACTGCGTAATACCTTACATCAGCATATGTAAATATATCCAACAACATATGGATATGGTGTCATTTGTACCTTGAACAAAACACCTTGGGACCAGCACAAGTATATGTGAAACATAACATTAATGGTATGTGACTCACCCAAGTGATATGGGCTCTATTGGTCATGAATTGCAAATCACATGCCTATCTGCATGGCTCCTCAGAGCCCATCACAGTGGGCTTGCTGTCATCCCTGTGCTATTGGTCTGTGTGCTGTCAGACTTTGAAAATCTCCCACCAATGTGCAGGTGTCCAAACAGATCCTCCCAGTAGGCTAACAATCACCCTGGGGTAATGCTTGTGTGTGCCCACCCACTGTCACACATCCACCCTAACACCAGGAGGACAGAGAGCCCATCACAGTGGGCTTGCTGTCATCCTTGTGCTATTGGTCTGTGTGTGCTGTCAGACATGTAAATAATCCTCACAATGTTCAGGGGTCCAAACAGATCCACCCAGTAGGCTAACAATCACCCTGGGGTAATGCGTGTGTGTGCCCACCCACTGTCACACATCCACCCTAACACCAGGAGGACAGAGAGCCCATCACAGTGGGCTTGCTGTCATCCTTGTGCTATTGGTCTGTGTGTGCTGTCAGACATGTAAATAATCCTCACAATGTTCAGGGGTCCAAACAGATCCTCCCAGTAGGCTAACAATCACCCTGGGGTAATGCGTGTGTGTGCCCACCCACTGTCACACATCCACCCTAACACCAGGAGGACAGAGAGCCCATCACAGTGGGCTTGCTGTCATCCTTGTGCTATTGGTCTGTGTGTGCTGTCAGACATTGAAAACTTCCTCCCAATGTCCAGGGGTCCAGACAGATCCTCCCAGTAGGCTAAGAATCACCCTGGGGTAATGCTTGTGTGTGCCCACCCACTGTCACACATCCACCCTAACACCAGGAGGACAGAGAGCCCATCACAGTGGGCTTGCTGTCATCCTTGTGCTATTGGTCTGTGTGTGCTGTCAGACATGTAAATAATCCTCACAATGTTCAGGGGTCCAAACAGATCCTCCCAGTAGGCTAACAATCACCCTGGAGTAATGCTTGTGTGTGCCCACCCACTGTCACACATCCACCCTAACACCAGGAGGACAGAGAGACCATCACAGTGGGCTTGCTGTCATCCTTGTGCTATTGGTCTGTGTGTGCTGTCATACTTTGAAAAAATCCTCCCAATGTCCAGGGGTCTAAACAGATCCTCCCATTAGGCTATAAATCACCCTGGGGTAATGCTTGTGTGTGCCCACACACTGTCACACATCCACCCTAACACCAGGAGGACAGAGAGCCCATCACAGTGGGCTTGCTGTCATCCTTGTGCTATTGGTCTGTGTGTGCTGTCAGACATGTAAATAATTCTCACAATGTTCAGGGGTCCAAACAGATCCTCCCAGTAGGCTAACAATAACCCTGGGGTAATGCTTGTGTGTGCCCACCCACTGTCACACATCCACCCTAACACCAGGAGGACAGAGAGACCATCACAGTGGGCTTGCTGTCATCCTTGTGCTATTGGTCTGTGTGTGCTGTCAGACATTGAAAACATCCTCCCAATGTCCAGGGGTCCAGACAGATCCTCCCAGTAGGCTAAGAATCACCCTGGGGTAATGCTTGTGTGTGCCCACCCACTGTCACACATCCACCCCATCACCAGGAGGTCAGAGAGCCCATCACAGTGGGCTTGCTGTCATCCTTGTGCTATTGGTTTGTGTGTGCTGTCAGACATTTAAATAAACCTCACAATGTCCAGGGGTCCAGACAGATCCTCCCAGTAGGCTAAGAATCACCCTGGGGTAATGCTTGTGTGTGCCCACCCACTGTCACACATCCACCCCATCACCAGGAGGTCAGAGAGACCATCACAGTGGGCTTGCTGTCATCCTTGTGCTATTGGTCTGTGTGTGCTGTCAGACATGTAAATAATCCTCACAATGTTCAGGGGTCCAAACAGATCCACCCAGTAGGCTAACAATCACCCTGGGGTAATGCTTGTGTGTGCCCACACACTGTCACACATCCACCCTAACACCAGGAGGACAGAGAGCCCATCACAGTGGGCTTGCTGTCATCCTTGTGCTATTGGTCTGTGTGTGCTGTCAGACATTGAAAACTTCCTCCCAATGTCCAGGGGTCCAGACAGATCCTCCCAGTAGGCTAAGAATCACCCTGGGGTAATGCTTGTGTGTGCCCACCCACTGTCACACATCCACCCCATCACCAGGAGGTCAGAGAGACCATCACAGTGGGCTTGCTGTCATCCTTGTGCTATTGGTCTGTGTGTGCTGTCAGACATTTAAATAATCCTCACAATGTTCAGGGGTCCAAACAGATCCTCCCATTAGGTTATAAATCACCCTGGGGTAATGCTTGTGTGTGCCCACCCACTGTCACACATCCACCCCATCACCAGGAGGTCAGAGAGACCATCACAGTGGGCTTGCTGTCATCCTTGTGCTATTGGTCTGTGTGTGCTGTCATACTTTGAAAAAATCCTCCCAATGTCCAGGGGTCCAAACAGATCCTCCCATTAGGCTATATATAAACCGTGGGTAATGCTTGTGTGTGCCCACCCACTGTCACACATCCACCCCATCACCAGGAGGTCAGAGAGCCCATCACAGTGGGCTTGCTGTCATCCTTGTGCTATTGGTCTGTGTGTGCTGTCAGACATTGAAAACGTCCTCCCAATGTCCAGGGGTCCAGACAGATCCTCCCAGTAGGCTACGAATCACCCTGGGGTAATGCTTGTGTGTGCCCACCCACTGTCACACATCCACCCCATCACCAGGAGGTCAGAGAGACCATCACAGTGGGCTTGCTGTCATCCTTGTGCTATTGGTCTGTGTGTGCTGTCAGACATTTAAATAATCCTCACAATGTTCAGGGGTCCAAACAGATCCTCCCATTAGGCTATAAATCACCCTGGGGTAATGCTTGTGTGTGCCCACCCACTGTCACACATCCACCCCATCACCAGGAGGTCAGAGAGACCATCACAGTGGGCTTGCTGTCATCCTTGTGCTATTGGTCTGTGTGTGCTGTCAGACATTTAAATAATCCTCACAATGTCCAGGGGTCCAAACAGATCCTCCCATTAGGCTATAAATCACCCTGGGGTAATGCTTGTGTGTGCCCACACATTGTCACACATCCACCCCATCACCAGGAGGTCAGAGAGACCATCACAGTGGGCTTGCTGTCATCCTTGTGCTATTGGTCTGTGTGTGCTGTCATACTTTGAAAAAATCCTCCCAATGTCCAGGGGTCCAAACAGATCCTCCCATTAGGCTATAAATCACCCTGGGGTAATGCTTGTGTGTGCCCACACACTGTCACACATCCACCCTAACACCAGGAGGACAGAGAGCCCATCACAGTGGGCTTGCTGTCATCCTTGTGCTATTGGTCTGTGTGTGCTGTCAGACATGTAAATAATCCTCACAATGTTCAGGGGTCCAAACAGATCCTCCCAGTAGGCTAACAATCACCCTGGGGTAATGCTTGTGTGTGCCCACCCACTGTCACACATCCACCCTAACACCAGGAGGACAGAGAGACCATCACAGTGGGCTTGCTGTCATCCTTGTGCTATTGGTCTGTGTGTGCTGTCAGACATGTAAATAATCCTCACAATGTTCAGGGGTCCAAACAGATCCTCCCAGTAGGCTAACAATCACCCTGGGGTAATGCTTGTGTGTGCCCACCCACTGTCACACATCCACCCTAACACCAGGAGGACAGAGAGACCATCACAGTGGGCTTGCTGTCATCCTTGTGCTATTGGTCTGTGTGTGCTGTCATACTTTGAAAAAATCCTCCCAATGTCCAGGGGTCTAAACAGATCCTCCCATTAGGCTATAAATCACCCTGGGGTAATGCTTGTGTGTGCCCACACACTGTCACACATCCACCCTAACACCAGGAGGACAGAGAGCCCATCACAGTGGGCTTGCTGTCATCCTTGTGCTATTGGTCTGTGTGTGCTGTCAGACATGTAAATAATTCTCACAATGTTCAGGGGTCCAAACAGATCCTCCCAGTAGGCTAACAATCACCCTGGGGTAATGCTTGTGTGTGCCCACCCACTGTCACACATCCACCCTAACACCAGGAGGACAGAGAGACCATCACAGTGGGCTTGCTGTCATCCTTGTGCTATTGGTCTGTGTGTGCTGTCAGACATTGAAAACGTCCTCCCAATGTCCAGGGGTCCAGACAGATCCTCCCAGTAGGCTAAGAATCACCCTGGGGTAATGCTTGTGTGTGCCCACCCACTGTCACACATCCACCCCATCACCAGGAGGTCAGAGAGCCCATCACAGTGGGCTTGCTGTCATCCTTGTGCTATTGGTTTGTGTGTGCTGTCAGACATTTAAATAATCCTCACAATGTCCAGGGGTCCAGACAGATCCTCCCAGTAGGCTAAGAATCACCCTGGGGTAATGCTTGTGTGTGCCCACCCACTGTCACACATCCACCCCATCACCAGGAGGTCAGAGAGACCATCACAGTGGGCTTGCTGTCATCCTTGTGCTATTGGTCTGTGTGTGCTGTCAGACATGTAAATAATTCTCACAATGTTCAGGGGTCCAAACAGATCCTCCCAGTAGGCTAACAATCACCCTGGGGTAATGCTTGTGTGTGCCCACCCACTGTCACACATCCACCCTAACACCAGGAGGACAGAGAGCCCATCACAGTGGGCTTGCTGTCATCCTTGTGCTATTGGTCTGTGTGTGCTGTCAGACATTGAAAACGTCCTCCCAATGTCCAGGGGTCCAGACAGACCCTCCCAGTAGGCTAAGAATCACCCTGGGGTAATGCTTGTGTGTGCATATGCAAAGTTAAGACATACACCCTATCCCCTGGAGTCGAGGAGTTCCATCGCAGTGGCCCATCTGGCAACATGGGGATATGGTTGTGTGTCACCTAACAGTTTGCTTTTTGCACCCTATCCCCTGGAGTCGAGGAGGGCCATCGCAGTGGCCCATCTGGCACCATGGGGATACGGTTGTGTGTTACCTAACAAGTTGCTTTTTGCACCCTATCCCCTGGAGTCGAGGAGGGCCATCGCAGTGGCCCATCTGGCACCATGGGGATACGGTTGTGTGTTACCTAACAAGTTGCTTTTTGCACCCTATCCCCTGGAGTCGAGGAGGGCCATCGCAGTGGCCCATCTGGCACCATGGGGATACGGTTGTGTGTTACCTAACACGTTGCGTTTTGCACCCTATCCCCTGGAGTCGAGGAGGGCCATCGCAGTGGCCCATCTGGCACCATGGGGATACGGTTGTGTGTTACCTAACAAGTTGCTTTTTGCACCCTATCCCCTGGAGTCGAGGAGGGCCATCGCAGTGGCCCATCTGGCACCATGGGGATACGGTTGTGTGTTACCTAACACGTTGCATTTTGCACCCTATCCCCTGGAGTCCAGGAGGGCCATCGCAGTGGCCCATCTGGCACCATGGGGATACGGTTGTGTGTCAATTGACGGTTTGCTTTTTCCTCCATATCACCTGGAGTCAAGGATGCCCATCCCAGTGGCCCATTTGACACCATGGGGATATGGTTGTTTGTGACTAACACGTTATATGCATTCTCCCTATCCCCAGGAGTCCTGTGAGCTGCGTAATGGGTCGTGTTAGTGACCCTTCTTCAAAGGTGTATGCAGCTGATGATCTGTGGTAGGACCCCCAACCCACAGGGGGCAAGATCAACATTTGTTCTGGTGTGTATGTTCATAAGCTAAGGTGGTTTAATTCATGGCAGGTACGTTGCAACTACACCATAGTCTGTGAGAATAACATCTCAGCACACATGTGTGTGATGTTCCCGGATGATATGCTAGCTTCAGAGGTTAATGTGCGTATATGCACCCCATCCCCATGAGCCATGACATGTGTTAGCAAATACCTGTAGCATTACCATGTCCCCATACCGTCAATAATACACAGGACCAACACCTTGCCACCTAATATAACCTCAACACCAGCAGACACATTCAGATCACAGATGGTGTTTCAATGATACATGCAACTGTTGTGGCTGGAGAACACACATACACCATTTAATTAAGCATTGTAGCAAATACCTGTTATGTTATTATGTCCCCTGGTGCTATTGATGTTAGTAAACACATGCTGTCAGGCAAGCTGAGCCAGGTCACATGAGGATAACAACATAACATAGACCACTGAGGATTAATTCCCCCCCCTCCCCCACATTATGGTGTGAGCAACTGTGTCCAATGTAATTTGCACAGAGCAACCAGGTTCCCCATGAGACACAACTCACACAATGGAACTAGTGGTCCAAACATACATATTGTGGGCCCTGTCAAAGATGAAAGTTAAGGTTTCTTTCCCCTGCCAAGCTCAGTAGGACCACCCACACAATGTTTCATCTAAATAAACACAGCCTATGATTGATGGCACATCAGGTTCCCATTGGGGGTGAATACTGGGATGTATACAGAGCATATGAACATTGATGTGTGGGACACATCACATGCTGCCTAACTGTGACTATCATGGACATCATCATGTTGCAACAACCTGTGGCATGTTGTGTCAAGGTCATGCAAGTGGGGGACAGGGTAGTACCAGGATGTGCGGAGGGTGCCAAATACACAGGGTACAGGTGTCAGCGCAAACATGTGCACACACAATGGAACAAATTAAGATGGTAGTATGACCACTAAACGTTGTTAGGAAAAAGGGATGTAGGCCTGCCATGTGTGTGTAAATTGATGACAACACAGGATGCTTAGAAAAAATAAAAACAGTGTAGCGTTATGATCACATCATAAGCTAAATGATGTGCATGTGTGCGGTGATGTTGCCTGTGCAATATGCCTTTTCCAAGTCAAGCTGTTTCACACATCAAGCATGTCACTGTGGCTGTTCAGGCAAAACATCAGCTATTGTAGTGACACACGTGTGTTATTGTCCTTTGTGATGTGTGTCTGTTCACCTGAATGCCACAATGTACACAGATGAACTTAGCCAACACACCCACAAACGTGAACCATGATCCTAAAAGGTGCATGTTACGTTGTAAGACCACCCCTAGCTGTCAAAAGGCCATTATGAGATATGAATATGCAAAAAACATCCGTACTCTTCCACTCAGGCTCCATGTAGGTTTGCTGGAAGGCACCTCCAGGCATGCCCCGGTTGGTCTGGCTGTTTTGCCACACACCCAAAATATGTCACCCACGTCTAGCTGCCACACACACAGGATGCTATAGAGATATGTGGTGAAAAAGGAGGCCAGCCACAGTCCATCCACACACGTGTCGCAACACATTAGCATTTACAAAGACGGTGTTGCCAGATGTTTGCCCATGTGTTGTGTGAATCTGAAGACAGCATAGCTAAATCCCTGTCTGAGGTTTACTGCTGGAACAGCAGCTTCAGGAGGTAAAAACCCACCCAACCCCCCTTGGAGGGGGGGGCTCTCTCTGTCCGTGTCACTCTCCCACTATGTGTCTCATTGTTGGTCCCTGTGTAAGCTGTATACGTGACTGGTGAGAGACATGTTTGACAGGGGTGAGGGCAGCGCATTCACAACGTGGGATGCTCCCATACACCGTCACAAGTTATGCGTGTCAGCTGTGACGCACATGCTCCCTTGCCACCAGCAGTAAACACATGTCATTACATATGCCTTTTGCCCATGGGAATGCCTACTGATAGGGGATTAACTATGCTGGACAAGAGAGACACACACACCCAGCAGTGTGGCAGAAGCATTAAGACTCTATGCACAATGATTGGGGGGGGGGGGAAGTCCCACAAGTAGAAAAAGGTGACCAGTCACTGATGCCCTTACCTTTTCCTTGCTTATCTACAGATTGAGGATCTCCGGAAGAAAGGCAGGGAGCTGCGTCTCCACCATGCAACCTACCTCCAGCACCTCCTGGGTGAGAACTAACAATAGGGTGATGTACAATACTCAGAAAGTGACGTATCTGTAACCAATGTTCCATTATGTCAGATGCCTGTGATTTGCCTACCTATCTGCAAGTGCTATATGTTTGACATACATACGTGCTGATGACTGTTATGTTTCACAGATGGTGATAGCAATGAGGATGGGGCCACCACCTCTGCACATCTTTTCAGAAGAACACCTACACCACATGATGCAGAGGTGGTGGTTCTGGACACCACGGACGAGGAGGAGGAGGAGGCGGCGGAGGCGGAGAAGGAGGAGGAGGAGGAGGAGGAGCATGAGGCGGAGGAGGAGGAGGAGGAGCAGGAGGCGGAGGAGGAGGAGGAGGAGGAGGAGGTGTTGGTGGTGGAGGCGCAAATACCTGCATCCCCGCAAGATAGGACACCAGAGGGCCAGAATGGGCTTTTGGAAGGGTTGTCTGGGGGGGAGCCTGCGTTGGGAGAGGGTGCAGGTGATGTTGAGGGGGGGGAAGTTGGAGAGGGCTCAGGGGGGGAGTGTTTCCCAGATGGTGTGTGGGAAAGTGACATGGAGGACAGGGCATCACAGGCCACTGAGCGGTCCCCCCAGCCACAACAGTTGCCTCCACCATCCAGGGCCACACACATGTCCTACGCAGATGGCACCACACAGACAACATGTACCATGTGTGTGTGTGGTGGCAGATGCGTGGAGCACCTGTCTGCGGCCTTGGATGGACTGGAGCAACGGATACACCAGCTGTGTCATTCACAGCAGTGGCTGGCCACCGTGATTGAGAGGGTGGTTGCCGAGGTGGCACATCTTCCATGTCGGCAACCACCCCCTCAATGGCGTCACTGGCGCCAGTAATTGCACCTGAAATGTCACAACATGTGCCCTGTGATGCCCTGTCCTCCATCTCTGGGCATGCTGGGGGAGGGTGGGACCCATGTGTGAATTTGTATTTTTGTGTGTGTGTAATATGTGTGGGTGGGATTTGGAGGGGAGGGGAGGATGGTTTGGGCGGTGGGAGGGTTATGGTATATTGCCCTTTCCAAAACTTGTAAATAGTTTCTGTTACTCATATTTTTCTAACGTAGTAAATATATTTTTTGAAAACAGCTGTATGGGTCATGTGTCTCACCTAGTCTATGTGTGAGGATGTCAGCATTGGATATGTGTGTGGGCACATATATTTCTGTTGGGTAAACATGTGTCTGATGATAGCATTGGCCAGATATTATGGTGTTCTAAAATACCATGTGTGTAGGTGTGTTAAACTATGATTATCCATTAACTGTTGCAACGTTGCACCTTTCCCAATGCTGTACATGGCACAGGTAAGGTCCTAGGTGAAACAGAGGTCTGCACATATTTGAGTCTCCAACATAGGCTTTGGAACGATGTATGCCTCTGAAACAGGCATCCCTAGAGTGGGGTGGGAGGCAGGTGATTCATGATGTGGTCAAGGGCAAGGGTCACACATATGCCACCAATGTGTATTATATGATGGATTTCACACGGTGATGAGTATGTCAAGTAAATGAGCCATTTACATAATAGTCACCCTGTGACAACATGGATGTCTGTGCAGACTGTGTCACTGCAGCCTCAGGGCTGTGGCTAAACATGTTGCACATGACACATTACATATGTGTGTAGCATGACAATTGTACCTGTATTTTGCAAAGTCGTTGTCGTTCAGGACCTGTGTGTGGGTCATGTAATGCACCCAGCACTGTATCACCTGTGTGTGGCTCATATAGGGCTCCCACCCCCTGACTCCATGATATAAATGTGACAACCTGGACACTCATTGCACACACACACTGTATGTATGTTTAGAAAACGTTTTATTGTTGCAGCTGTACCCTCAAAGTTAGGACGGCATATAAACATATATATGTATATGTTTTGGAGTTTACATTAAACAAGATTTAACTCACACACACACTACATATGATTTGCTTATGTCAGATGTGTCACATGTGACACATAACAAACAACTCTGAGTTACGTTAAACTGAAAATATCTTTAATCAAAATGAGCATAGCCACATAGAAGGATATATTACAGTGTAATGATCCAGCAAAATTTCCTTTTTCAGTTATTGGCGACGTGGACGCCCACACCTGACACGTCGGCCCCCCAAACCTCTCCTCCCCCGTGCACGACCCTCGTGTGGAACCCGTGCTGGTGGTGGTGCAGGTGCACATCGTTGCATAAGCTCTAGCATTCCCTCCAGGGCCTCAGATATACGTTGTACCGGCATATTTTGGACAACTTCACGCAATTGCCGCTGCTCAGCACACACCTCCCTGGTGTTCTGCTCCACTGCAAGGCGAATACGGTCCAGCATGTGTCTAGTGCCTGTGCATGGGAGACAGGGTGGTATATCAGATACATCTCCACTACTCTGGCACCATACACAAACATGTAATGCACATCCCATACGATTGCTGATGTGATAGGGCAGACCACCTTACACACATGGATAGTGACAATAAACATCATGACCCCAGTAGTAAATAGCAGACTAACCCACAGGGCACATTCCACCACGTAGATCTGGGATGCCATCACAGCAATTTACAGGCTGTGGAGACATACCCACATACTACTGTTGACGCAACAGGATTGGACTATGAGAGCTATCACATATGCATCGTGTCGAAGACGTGCAGCATGCACTAGACAAAAATAAATCAGATGGACAACAGCAGTGTTTAACACAGGAAGGTGTACCTAATCCATCACAATTGGGAACACAGGTCGAGGGATAAACACAATTCCTGCCACATAACAAGTGTTTGTGAATGAATCAGTGTGATGTTAGTTAAGGGCAGAGAAAACACACCTCACCTGCACATGTGTCCCTCTGCTGCACATATGTGATAACCTGAGTGATACATATGCACCATCAATGATACACAGAGGAGGGTTTGGGGAGCATATCATGTGTGTTGTGCAGAAAACATGGTCAGTTTCAGCAGAGCAGCGGGAGCAACAGAGGGGCCCATCTGACGTCTAACGACATTAGGGCCAATAAGGGGATGCGGCATGCTACGTAACACACAGCTATTTATAGAACCTGGCGAAGGACAGTGGTGTGCACAGTTGGCAGAGTATGTATTGGCTGTCTCTCGGCATGAGGTGTATTAGCTGAGTTTGGTCTACTGTTAGACATGTTATGGTCTTATTTTGGCCATCCTTTCTGCTTATGTGTTTGGGTTTTAGAGAGAGCCAAACAATACAATGCTCACATATGTTTCATCACATAGGCCGCTGGTCACAGGGACAACCTGCAAGATACATGTATATGTGGCAACCTCTCTTTAATGTATGCAATACCTGCCTAATGACACAGATGCACCAGCAATGGAGGAATATATAGTCCTGCTGGACCCTCTGTGTACCCTTATCCTATCTGCAAAAACTAACAGATATGTAGAGCGAGTGTGTATATCCTACCTCTCTGTTCAGGCCACAGGGGCTCATGGAAAATGATGCACATGATTGTGTGGACACAAGGCTGTGATGGATAGCGTTTCAATAGGCCCATTGGCGGCATTGTAAAGCAATGCAGACCATGTTCCCGTTCTGTGTTGTATGTCCCTACAGAGGGTCTCTGCCGACAGAGCTCCCCCACATCACGCCCTGGGACACTACAGGCAGCTACCACTGTATGAGCGATGATAAGCACATTGCAGTGTCTGAGACAGCAACATTGCCAATGTGGTGTGGGGTCCGGATGTGACGTGTATGGGTCTGTGGTGTGTGGTGGGTTAGCACATGAGATGTGCTTTGGGTAGGGCTCTAGGGCATAAGGTGCCTCTTGTGGTGTCTCAGGACCGTTAATGCCCAGTGTGGGTATTGTACCTGTGATGTGCTGAGCAATGCAGGGCCATGTCTGACTAATGGGTCTTGCAGGATAAGTGCTAGTACTGAACATGAGCTGTTTGGTGATGGTATGAATTCAACTGTCTGTTGTGGCTGCCTAGGTCTCCATACTCTCCTTGAGTTGCTTGCACTGGCTGTAGCCTCATGGGGGTGACTCAGCCCTGATCTGGACCGTGTGCTGGTGATGTAAGTGTGGCCTGGGCTGGGGTTTGTCACAGCACATGACTCTGTATGTGATGATTCCTTTATATTTTGTATTCCAGAGGTGGCTATGTGTAATAATGAAGATGGATGTGTTAGCTAATGTTTGGTTTTGCCTCGTGCAAGGACTATAGCAGAGTATCTGCGGACGTACACAGGAAATGTTAGTGAGGTCATGTTGGTGCATGGACAGAATGTGTTGGTGAGGGGACAGGTTAATGAAGAGAGTTAGAAATTATTTGGCCGTGAGGGGTAATACATCTGCCATTGTTCTGTTTGTTGTAGGGTAGGTGTGGTGTGTAGGATGCCATGTTATGAACATGAGCAAGAGTGTGGGAACTGAGGGACATTCTACAGGGAAATAATGGGTATGATCAGGCAGATGTGACATGTGATAATGGAGAGGACAGTGAACTTTAGTGTTTGAAACAACGCGACATCTTACGCTGTGGGGTGCGCACAACCATCATGTAGCCTGCTTAATGTGTCTGGAGCAATTGTAAATTGGGAAACGTGGAGAAGAGATGGGCATGTTTCTGTTAATAATCCAGTTACATAGCATCTGTGATCGTTACATAAGATGAATACTACTATTATTTCAATTTATTTTGCAATGGACAATGTAGGAGTCACTGTACGGTTTGGTTCTTGATCTCTATATTTATAGGTCAATGTACATGCACAAATGTTTATATACAGTGCTGATGTAAATTGAATGTTGGCCGTTTGTGGGTTCAGGTTTAATATTTGTCTTTCAGGATGTGATATGTGTTTTCATGTATGATGAAAATATTTGTCCAGCTATACTATGTGGACTGAGGTATCGGGTTCACATTATCACCCTTTGACGTTGACAATTGTTTACATCAACTAGTAGCCTCTGTAAAGTCTGTACGTGAGCTTGTCAGTTTAGCAGTTAAAGTTATGTGTATGTGAACCCATCTATCTATGTCATGGATTCAGAGTACGGTGTGTATGATAGGCCTCTACATGTGTAGGTGTTGTCCAGGATTCCCATGTGTGTAGTCTTTGTCCATTTAGTACATATTTTGGAAAAGGGGTTTGGTCAACTTTATCCATATGCCAATTCCTAAACATTTCCCTTTCTTATCATTGTGTGGTTAAATGCAACAGCAATTGCAGGGCAACTGCTTATGCTCATGGTGCCCTTTGCAGAGTTCTGACACATTATCCCGCAATCCACCTGTGATGCACCAGCTCATAATATTTTTATTGTGTTGATGCATTGGTTGACTTTCCGTACAGGGACATGTTGTTTGTCCTACACCTCTGCATTGCAGTGTATGTCTGATGTTGCCCTACACATGTTATTACAATATGTTCCTCTTAAAACAACAACAGTTGTATTTATATAAGTTTGGGTCACCTATGGAACGCCTTGTCTATGGGTTATGTTACACATTTGCTTAGCTATATGCATATGCTATGTTATCTGATACCTGCAAATGCAGACATAGTGGAAAGTATGATTTGTGAAGTCACAACACAGAGGAGGGTTACAGAGTTTGATATATTTTTGATACTTATGGAAGTAATGTGTTATTTGGCATTCTGCTGTTCCCAATACATTTGGGTGTTTGCAGAGAGTCAGGAGGTAGGTTTGCCAATGTCGCCATCTCCTTCTGCTGTTAGAACGTGCTGGCCCCTCATACACATTCCTCTTATGCCTGCATCTGTGTGTATCAACCTGACGTTACACGATTATACTGGGTGACACAATAACATCAGTTAATGTACCCTTCAAACATATGTTGTCACCACTCACCCTCCCAGAGGTAATTAGCATAGGTAGGGCAAGTGGGTAGTTGTGTTTCTTGGGTGGTAAAACTTAAAATGGAGGTGTAGAAAGGCCTCCTGGGTAATGTAGTCCACCAACCATGAAAATGAGTACACGTTGTGCACGAGTGGTTTAAGGAAATTAGGATTTATTTCCCCTCCCGGGGTTAGATGTTGAAGACCAAGAATAAGGACTATTTACAACGAAATTATACTTCCAGTGATAACAAAAATATTGCTTACTTTCAGCTGTTATACAAAACCAAAACAATAAACAGTTCCTTCCAAAATGTTTCTTTTGGCTGTTTCTTTCTCCTTAGTAAAAACCAATATATTCAGCACAGAGACTGCACATTATCCGCCACCATAAAAGAACAGTCCATCATATATTCTGACTCAGGAGGTTGATATGGGTCCCAGTGCATACAGTCAGTTTCTTCTTCCTGGAAACCTTTTAGAACAGGTTCTTCTCTTTGCCAGGCAAACTGTTCTCTTTCACTCACAGGGTTTCCTTCCCCCAACCTGCTTGGTGAGTCTAAATGCTTGCTCTCAGGTGCAAACAGCTCTCTGTAGTTAAAGGGTAATACGTTTCCCTCTTCAGCTTTATAACATGGAATTCTTCCTTTGCTTTTAACACTACTTCCTCTCAGGATTCTCCCTTGGCTACCACACGGAAAACAAAACTCCTCTCCCCCTTCTGATATATATTTATAATCAGGGAAATTGACTTTACCTGGAGTCTGCCTTTTGTGAACCCAGCGTGGCTGTCTTTTCTGCTTTTCAGCATAAATGTCCTTGCTTCCTGAGCAATAGAAATCCTCTGTGCCTCCTATGTTTAAGCACTGCTCCCTGTGTCCTGGACCTGAATGTCCTACACAGCTCTTGTCCTTTGAAGAGTATCTCCAACTAGGATTGGGATTTCTTTTACCTTTTCCCACGCTTGCTGTGTCTCTCTCCGTGTCGGAGACTGAGCTTCCATCTGAGACTCTCCCCTTGTCTCTGCTCGTATCTTTGCCCGTGTCTGTGTCTGTCTCCGTCTCCCCCATATATTTTACTAGAGGGTTTTTATCTAGCTTCCTTCCCCCGTTGTATTGAGCCACACCTCCCCCCAGGTGTTCACAGTTCCCTGATGAGGTAGGAGCTAGCTCAGGGGATGGGCGTTCCCTAGCCCTCTGTGACGAGGTTTGTTTATGGTTTCCATGCCAACCCTCCATGCTTGACTCAGCACTGACAGCTTTGGTTTCATTTTCCACAGAAACCTCTGTTTCCATCGGTTCTGAACCTTGCACTTCACGACAATGTTCACACACATATCCGATTTTTATTCATAACATGTAACATGTGTGTAGCTAATGTGGGGACAGCCACCACACAAACACCAACAATAGACTAATGGTGTGTGTGTTGTGGCTCTGAGAGTCCTTGGTCACCCACCTTCAGCATTGCGATGCGATGATGCACCATAGGCCCTCAACTCCCCCATCATCATCTGCCGAAGAGGTGCAGGTGCAGCTTCGGCTGCCATTGGATGTTGTGTGGCCTCTATTGCGGCTTCTACCAGTGGTGTCCTGGTGTGCATGTGTGGCTCCATGGACTCATCATCACCAATTGTGCTGCCCCCTGAGACAGCAGCCTCTGCCTCCCCCAGACTCATTGGGGCTGTGATGTTGAGCTCCACCTCCTCCACCACCGCCTCCTCCTCCTCCTCCTCCTCCTCCTCCTCCTCTTCCACCTCCACCTCCGCAGCACCCATTTTTCTGTAGTCACCTGCATGGGAAACAATAAAAAGGAGAGACACATATGTTTGAAACATATACATATGTATACGTGTGTGATACAGACAATGGAGCAGGAGATCAGCCGTAGAAAACCTACACCATTAGTGTTTTATGTTATACAAGGCAGTTTAATGTGCACATGCTCAATCACAAATTAATTGCAATATGGCTGTCCCCCGTACTCTGGAAAAAAATACATACCTTTCAGGACACTTCCTTCATTACAGGTATAGGAAAACATTTAATTGGTCCCGAAAACATACCATACCTCCTGTAAGTCTTTTTTTCTTCCCGGTATTGATATGATTATGCAAATACGTTTTGGATGGTCTCCACACACCTATCTTTTTCCCCCTTCCTAATCCCAATTACAATGGGCAGTTATTCAACGTTTAACTTTAATACTTCCAAGGCCATTTAGACAATGTCTATGTGTAGGACAGCATGGCTCTGCAGCCTTTATGTGAGCAAATTCAATGTGATCCCTTACAGCTGCATTGTCTTATACTTTGTCATTTAAACATATTTATCCCATATTTAAAACGGTACTTGTCGAGGGTAATTTAATTATTTGAATGATTTCAGATTCAACAGCAGCATATCTGTGTATTTAAAATTTATATTGGTCTCTTCACAGACTTCAATTACAGGCCAAGCTTGTTATGGTTGTCAGCTTAATTCAATTAGCATGGGGCATAGGCAAATGCCTACCACTAACACACAGACAGGATGGGTTGACTACGGCCATGTGTGCGGCATGCCGGAGACAGGAAGCCCTCCCATAAGTGTTGTTCCGCAACACGTAGCTCAGTCTGGCCCTCATGTGTGTTGTGCCCATGCACACATGACATGTTGCCCTTGTGCATGTTCATGGTCACATTGCACATGTTTGCCCATAGCATGCTGCTCCTCAGAAGAGCAACAGATGTGTGTACATGCGTGTACCTGCACCCACCATACAATCTGGTTTTACAAATCAAAACGTTTTTTTTTAGAATCTGAATATGGGTCTTATTTCTATGTCACCTTATGTTATCATTACTCCATGTGACTCTCAGTGACCTATTGTGTAGCGCATGTGATCTATACACCACCTGTCACCCACTTAGCTGCACATGCAGCAATTTATTGATGGATTGTCATAGGAACATGCCTTGGAAATGACCAGGACTGTAATACAGTGTATGGCAATCCCAGGTGTGTTTGTCGTCTAGCTACATGTGTCTGTGTGTGTGTGTCTCAGAATCGTAGAATATTATGCGGATGTATTTGGGAGCTAAGTTAGGAATGTTCATCACAGACATGTCAACATGAGAGGTGATGTAGGGATATATCAGACACATGTTCCACCAGCATAGGTACATAATGAGGATTTTGTGACCCATATGGGGGTATATGTGCATATGAGTGTTCTGTTTGACATGTTTTGATTATACAGGACACAGAAAAACACATTTGTTGTACATACCTGCATGTGGATGTGCGGTATCAAGGGCCTCAGGCAGTCCACGAAGGTAGATATCTCCCAATCGTGTTGCAAGTTCTTGTTCGAGGGGTGTGAGGGTGGGTATAAAGGGTCCACCGCCACCTGTGCCCATAGCATGTTTTTTTTCAGCAACCATGTGCTGACGGACACCTCTTTTGATGTCTGAAAATCTTTTTTTGAGACCTTCCACATCACGTGCAGGACCCCCTACCTCAGCCATTGCATCACGCGCATCCTCCCACACGGCCAATCTGTTTGCCACAGTTGCACGTGTGCTCATTCGGCCAAATAATACATCATAGTTGTCAATGACATATGACAGTAGTATGTGGTTTTCCCTGTCACTGAATTTGACTGCTCTCTTCCTCTGTGTTGCTGGCAGAGGTTTCCTTTTTCTTTTGGCCGTTTGGATGTAAAGTGACTGTTGTGGCACAGCAGATGGCCCTGCCTGTTCCTGACTAGCCTGTGCCATGGTTGACTCATCACCAACTGGCTGGCCCACAGCCTCCACCACCTCACCCTGATCCTCTCTGTCACTGTCCCTCTCCATCTCCATCTTGGGCAAAGGCTACTCTCAACACACCCACACTCTACTACACCACAGCAGGACAGAGCCCAAAACAAAACAAAACCAAGGACACTACAGGTCAGAAGACAGTACACTGTAACAATGGTGAACTGTGACGTAAATAAACAAGGGGACAGAGATAATACAGGAACCTTTTTTGGTAACCACTCCCTCTCTCCTGTGCCGTATCCCTAACACACTCTCTATCCCTCAGACTCTGTCTAACTGTCTCTATCTCTCCTTCCTCAGACGTAATCCCACCACAGCCTCAATCCCTATTGCATTCTCTACCAGTCTTTCTCACTCTTTTCTGTTGACTACGTGTAGCCTAGGCTCTGTGTCTGGATGTCTCTGCAACTCTCTGTCTGTCGTTGAAAATCCTCTAACAACCCTCAACGTGTGCCTCGTGGTCAGGCCGTTTTATACCTTTTTACCACGTGAGTTTTGGCACATGCGCATTTGTGCAGGCGTGGCGCTCCTGCGTCGCGCTCCTGCGATGTGCGCGTGCCGGCTTACGCATGGGTGTCTTTACACGTCACCACCCATATGCTCTGTAAAATATAGTAGTACAACGCATGCGCGTAACGAGTTGTGCCGCATGGGCGTCTTTGTGCGTTTTGCGCATGTGCGAGGCAATGCGCATGTACGTGTAACCACGCACGTGCCCACACCCATGCGTAGAGTCGCGCATGCGCGCGCCACACCGGATTGCCGTCTACGAGCAATTGCGCATGCTCATTGCCCGTTTAGGCAAAGACACAATCTATATATTTGAAGGTGAAGAGTTTGTCCAGGTTGAGGGTTATAGTTGGAGAAGAGTAGGAGTGTGTTTGCTGAGAGACAGGAGGGGAGTTGTAGCAGGTGTATGTTTGGATTGTTTTGTTGCTGTTTGTACTGTTGATTGTATAGTCTTTTGTGTGTATAGTCCTCTGTGGTGTGAAGTTTGTACATAGCTTAAATAGGGTTTTGTGTGTGCCAGTGTTTAATTTTGTGTTTAGTTTGCTGGGAGGAGTTTATGGCGCATATATATGTTGCTGCATGTGTCCTGTGCAGTGGGCAGATGCTGGGGTTGCCGGACAGGGGAGATGGTGTCGATGGGGCTGTGGAACAGGGCATGGGTATAGTCCCGCAGCAACTCAGGCCTGCAGCTGTGGGGGCGGTCCAACCAGGTGCTGTGCGTGCACGGCGCTGTCGACGTCCCGAGGTGCAGGCTCGGCAGCCACGCCTCTACAGGCCCCGGCCCCAGCTCCATGACATGCGAGAGGACCAGGTCATCTCCCTTTACCGACTGAGCACAAGAGCTATTAGGGGACTCTATGAGGATCTCAGACCTGACCTTGAGCCCCTAACTGATCGGTCCCATGCAATACCAGGTTTAGTGAAGCTCCTTGCTGCCTTACATTTCTTTGCCTCCGGCTGTTTCCAGTCATCTGTGGCCGCAGTGGGTGGCATGAGCCGCCCCACATTCTCACGATGTCTCCACCAAGTACTGCGTGCCATGGTCAGCCGGGTGGGGAATTACATAGCCATGCCCCACACTAGGCAACAATGGTGGACCCTGCAACAGGCCTTTGAGGCATTAGCCGGGATACCACACGTGATGGGAGCTATTGATTGCACACATGTTGCCCTGGTCCCGCCTAGAGACAGGGAGGTAGCGTACCGCAACCGCAAACACTACCATTCCCTGAATGTTCAGGTTGTGTGTGATGCAGATCTACATATTCTGAATGTGGTCCCTAGGTTTGCAGGGTCCACCCATGACTCCTATATCCTGCATCAGTCGGCAATATTCACACAATTTGAGGAGGGACGATATGTCGACTGTATATTGCTGGGTGAGTATGTCGCAATGTGTAATCTATTTATCTCTTTATACATGTCTCTATGTGTAATCACAGATGTTGATGTACTTTGATGGTACACATGCACTTCACATATGATAGATGTTATCCACAGGCCTGGTGTCAGTAATCATGATGACAGGTGTCTGTACATCTTGTACATGCAGAAACATTTAACACACATCATAATGTTCTTAACAGTATATGATCTTAACATGCACATGTTGTACATGTGCATACACCACAGTGAATATGTCTATGTTGGTAATGCTTCCCTCAGAGTGCATGTTGGTAGCATATGCAAACATGGGATGGTGTTTGTGGGGTTTTTTGAACATCACATACTAATGTGTTGATGGTTAATTATTTTATAATGTTTAGAGGTTATTTATAGTTAGTTTTTTTTCCCACAATCCGTAGAACTACACACAATGTCATCTGTGTGTTAGGTTTACACACACATACACTGTGCTGGAGTTGTCACCCAGGGGGCAATAGCTAACATGAATAGGTGTATATGACTTTCTGATGACTGATGTGGACATTTCCAGCAGGGAACGAAACGTGTATATAGCTTTGCCCATACATATTGGCTATGTCACAGTAGGCTAGGAACACTAGATGGGGTATAGCTTACATTTTGACACTGTATATGAGCGTGATTTAATGTAAGCTTGTGTGTCCATCCGCACTTAGCTTCAA
Organism: Ichthyophis bannanicus; assembly: GCA_033557465.1. Lineage (NCBI taxonomy): Eukaryota > Metazoa > Chordata > Amphibia > Gymnophiona > Ichthyophiidae > Ichthyophis > Ichthyophis bannanicus. The sequence continues at coordinate 509,322,057 of CM066031.1, read as the reverse complement.
ATTGTGGAGAGATTACTGTTATAGCAGGGGGACCAAGTGGGTGCATACAGGGAAGTATTGGAACTAGCTACACAGGACGGTAATGTTCAAATGCATGTGTTGTTTTGCAAAACTTATGAGGGGTACAGAGTGCATGTTGGACGACTGTACCTTCAAAGGGATGTTTACAGGATGGTGAATGTGAAGAAGATGGGAAATATAGGGATTTGCAAACAGCACTACACAACATATGTAGCCAGACTAAACATTCTGGATATGCTGACCTTCAACAACAGTATGTATATAGGTGCTATGTTTTTAAATCTCACATCACTCCATGGCATACATGTTGTATATGTGTGGCTTTTGAAAATGGGTGTCTGTTTCTTATTGGTTACTGATGGGACATTCCCTTTGATTATGTGAGCATTGGATTGCTGTTGTGGTCTCACAGTTGTGGTGTTGCAGATGTGGACAGTAAATGCATGACCGTACACATGTTGCGCACGCTGAAAACCCCCCCCCCCCCAACACACACACACCCCCACCCAGTATGTTGGGGTGGACCTGGCAACCTTTTACTCGTTGCGAGGTGTTTACAGGCTGCACTGGCCATGTGTTGATTTTATGTCATCATATGTATATCTGTAAGAGCTGGATAGTTGTTGTGCTGTATATCAGTGTAATACAGTTTTGTGGGTTATGATCTCATGTGTACAAAGCTGTTACGTTTTTTTCACATGGAGCCCTGCATTTACATGCAACATTTCTTTCTGCAGGTGATGCAGGATATGGTTGTCGCCCCTGGCTGCTGACTCCTGTTCGTCGGCCACAGACACGTGCAGAGCAGAGGTACAATGAGGCCCATGCCTCCAGCCGCTCAGTCATAGAGCGCACCTTTGGCGTATTGAAGAGTCGCTTCAGGTGTCTGGATAGGACAGGTGGGGCCTTACAATATAAGCCACTCACTGTTGCAGAGATTATCATAGCCTGTTGCATCCTGCACAACATTGCTCTCAGGCACAATATCCCTGCAGAGATTAATGCGGATCTTGAGGAAGATCCAATGTGCCCCCCTGTACGTGCCAGTGGTGACACACGGGAGGGCTCAGCGGTCAGGCAGAGGCTAATTGCAGAGCTCTTCTCATGTACGTATGAATCATATTAACACACAAATGTGCTTTACAATGTGTGTATTGGTTTTTGGGTTATTTTTTATGTACATATTGCATGTGTAGGCCACACTGCATTAACAGTTGAGTCACAATGCAAACATCACAAAGGTGCCTGGGTGTGACACAAATGATGGGTGGAGTGCACAGCAACAGTTGGTGGCAGATGATGTTTGGGTTTGTAGGTATCTCTGTGGGATGTTTTGGCGGGTGACATTCCCAATTAGTGTTGCTCTGTGATAGCAGCAGCTGTTGTCAGATCACAGTTTGCTTTGTATCATTGTATGGCTAACGCACAGTGTCAGACATATGTGGAGATGTTACCGCTGGGTGTTTGCTCCCTGTTAGTGGACATTTTTCCATTGTGTGGAGTTTACATCAGACCCATTTGTGATGCTTTTATTTTGATAAAGCTCATGTGATATGCCTATGTTTGAGTGCCCCTCATGTGTGCTTCAACATGTCACACTAGGCACAATATACTTTGTGAGTGCTAGTATGTGTGGATGGTATTACAAATGTTTATGGTTTGTGCATGTCAACTGTGATGTGTGTCAAAATGTGAAGATGAACAGGTAGCCATGACATGGATATGTTTAGTGGTGTTGCCCTGTGCATTGTCCAGCTAGGGACTTTTAAGAGAACATTCTTAACTTGTTGAGTGTAGCTTCACTGCAGTGATGGATATACACACATTGTGAGATCTATTTGTCATAAACATCAATGGGGGGTTTACATTAGCCAGGTGGTGCACAGAATGTGGGTATGTCTTGTGGTATGGCAGGTATTTCATGGATTAAATGGCGTATCTCACTGATGCTGTGATAACATCTGTAATCATGTGTGTGATATAGGCTGGGTATGTTTGTGGGTCACATGACCACAGACCATAGGAACAAATAGATTGCAGACACAATAAAACATGGATTACATTGCCTTATAAACAAAGACGTAGGTGACAGCTATTTATCAGAAGTGCACATGTAAGGTGTGCATGTTTTGTTGTGCTGACTATCACACATTGACATGGCATGCAGTCCTCAGGGGTTTGTCACATGCAGTGATGGGGTGGGCTTGTTTACAACATGTAGGTCATTTTGATTGCTATTTGTGCATATCATCAGCACATAGCTGACAATATTACTGAAGATATGGGATGTGCAAACCAGGATAGGTTTTTGATATGTGGCTTAATGAGGTGGAGGTTCATATTTCCAGTGCGTTTTGCGATTTGGCAGTGGCTTAACATACTACTTTGGGAGAACTTTCAACAGGTAGAGGGGTCCTTTCTACAAAACTGTTGCAGCAAGGGGTATATTGCAATATGGGACTGATACACAAGCCAGGTGTACGCATCCACCTCTATTGCTCTGTGCGTACAAGGACAGAGAGGTAAGGGAGGGGACAGGGACACTACACACACCTGTAGATCGCCTGAAATACCTCCATGATGCCTTTTACACGTATGAGCTATGTGCATTGTGATAGTGAGCAGTCTGTAATAGTGAGCTGTTGTTCAGTGTGACAGCTGATGACATGACAGTGCAATGTGTGATTCTCTGCTTTAACATTAAATTTGTTTGCTGCTCTTATGTCTCTTAATGCAGAGGACATTCTTTTGGCGGATGCTGTTGGCCTGGTGCATTGTCATGTGTCTATACATCAGCAAATATGCATTTTGTTTTGGTAGGTGGATGTACATTGACATGGTGTGTGTGTTGCATTAATTACAATCATATCTGTTTACTGATCTGTCATATTGCACAGATGATTGGTTTTCTTGTTTGTTAGTTTTAGGCTGTGTCACCCATATTTGGATTGTGGCACTCATATTCCCTTGTGTTTTTGTTCAGGATGTCCAATTGCACACTCTCAATGTGACATGTACAGCAGACCTGCATGTGTGTGTATGATGTTTTTTTCTGTAGTTTGGCTATACTTTCTTGGTCCTCAAGCAATGTTCTATGAGACAACAACAGGGTATTTTTTCATGGTCACTGGGCCATTATATGTACAGATATACACCTGTGCACATACCGGCTCTATGTTACAGTTGGCAATTGTGCAAATGTTTTGTTTTGTAAGTGGCTTTTTCTCAGTGGCATGAGTGATGACGCATCGCTCATACATCATACATTATCATGTGCTGTTATGGGTCTGTGCCCTTGGGTGTCAGTTGTGACTGTGATACCTCTTACATAGTGGCGTTTACATTGTCAACATTAGGGGGATGTGTTGTGTGCATTGTGAGAACATGTATATTCTAGTGTGATTAAGCACTGGTGTGTTTTTTATTTTTTTCAGATATGTTCATAATCTGCACAGTCATCTACAGTGGCTTGACATGCTGAATCCCCACCTTTTGTGGACATTGTCTCCCTTCAGGTGTACCTGAGATTGTTGGGTAGTGACTACAGCGATTGATGCAAAACACATGATGCACACACATGGTAGGTGTATGTGTTTGTTTTTGACATAATTACATTTGACTTAAACTGTTGATGATTTCATGTTGTTGTGATGGTCATGTAACATTTCCTCTATGCTCACATGGACAGCTGCATATGGTGTGTAGCTGCAACACACCTGTGTGACTTGAGCATGGACATTAACATATCCATGTGACACCCATGTCTGTGTTGATGAATAGGGATGTTGGCCACAAGGTTATTTGTGATATCGCTATCAGGTCATGTATGCCTTTGTATCCCTTTCTTCAGCATATCCCAAGCTGTGACGTAATGACATTTGTATTTATTTTCCATGTTATATGCGGATAACATATGTCTCCTCTCCTGACACAGGGTAGATGTCAGACCAGACACACGTCTTACAATGCAGCTGTTGCCAACACCACACACCTGTTTGACGAGAGACCACCATGCACGCCTTTGTCATGACATTTTCCCATTGGATGTTTTACCAATGAGAGTGCAACACATGACTGGGATGGACATTATTGAGATTTGACTACTGATTTCCCCATGCCAGGGGTGTCAATTGCACTGCAGATGCAATTGTTGGGCAGGAGGTGCTCCTCATTATAGGGGACACACATGTACTTTGAGGGAATGTCGTATATTGAACACAGACACATGACTATGCATGTCCAGAGCTGTGAAAACAAATTGTACATGATTTCTAGGATTGAAGATACTATTGTTACGTTTTACAATGATCCCCCCTTGTGCAGCAGCAACTGACATGGACATTGTATGTCGTGCATTTTGCAACAGTTTTTATTTGGATGTGTTTTGACCATGGCTCTAACATGGCACCAACGCTATTCACATGTTTTTCTTACAACACAGGCACACAGTCCATGTATTTGTAATGTAGCCACTGATGGGATGCTCCTATTGTCAAAATCAACCTATTTTCCACCTGGACATAATCCCTATTTATAATCCACAATGCTTTCACGCACAAAAACATCTTGGAATGATGTGTTGAGTGACCCAAGGGTGCTTACATGCATGTGTGTCATCACTATATCATGTTGCAATGTGGATTGTACTTGTCCAAATGACTGACTATGTTTGTGTGACCCAACATGTGGACCTATGGCTGCTGTGTGGATCCCTGTAATATGTTTGTTTAAATTTTCATTATTCATAAGCTGATTCTTGTGTGGGCTTACAGTGCATACATGACAGTCTGCATGTCTGTACTCAGCTTGCATTTCCCATCTTCACGGTCATGATCATGGCTTCTGTTTGGTAGCAACACTCACATTGCCACATTATGTTTGATGTGTGGCTTTGTGCATGGCCATACGACTATGTAACTTCAGATTGCCATGTATCCTGCAATATGTGCCATTGCACTTTTTCCCCAATACAACAGTGCATGTAGACCTTATTGATGGTGTGACATGTGCATGTTTCTGCTGGTTTTTGTGTTGGAATTATGTCTGAGCTAATGTGCATGTGGTACCTGTTAGAAGATGCTTATTGTGATGTACATGATGATTTGTGTCCACAGTCGTGTAGGCTGTAATACTATATCAGGCATTGGGATGTGTACGTCACCACTACTTGTATCTCATGTTTTCTGACTTTCAAAGCCTTTGAACAAAATAACTTATATAAGTTAGTTTGCCCCTGTTTGGACATATGGATATCTTCTGAGGAAAAGATGAGGTGTGTTATGTCCTCAGCATGCTGCATCTACTCTGTAAATGCACTCATATGTGGATGACCCATTTGCAACATTCAGCAGCAAGGGGGGGCTGGGGGTTCTGTTGTGCGGTGCAGAGCATGCACCTGATGCACATTCTATATGCTGTCGCTAATTTGGTATCAAGCTAGTTACCTTTGTGTAGGAGGTGGCTTTGTGACATGCTAATGGTTTTCAACACTTTCCAAAGTGATGTCCTCAGCCCTCATTTGATGATGGCACTGTATACAATATTTGTGATGTGCAAACTAAATACAATTATGTATTTCACCAACATTTGTGTCCTTTGCTGATTTTATTTCAGGTCTGTCACCATGATCAATGTGTGCATTTGTATCAGTCATGGCTCCTTGTGAGGCTGGAAATCCATTTCCATCGTGGCAATGTCACAGCATGTAGATGATGTTTTTATTTTTGATAGGTGATGGAGGGTTACATAACCTGTCATAGTCCACATGGTTTGCTGATGTGATTTGTTAACTGTTTGTTTGTGGTGCAAGTCATGTTTTACTTTAATATGTTAGTCCTCCTTTATTTGAGCATACATCCCCTTTATGTGTTCCTGTGCTGTTCATGTACATGGGGCACATGTGCTCACCTCCTTGTACAGTGGCAGCTGTGTATGTGACAGCCACATGGCACATCACTGTGTATGAACGCTTGACATACACACCATCCCTTTGCGATATTTGTGCTATAATGAGCTCATTGTGGTGTTTTGGGTATTGGCTACAGTCATGTTCTTATCTCTGTTTTATGCATGTCTTTTACACACATGTCATCTTTATTTAATTGATTCCACTGGCCTATGTGGACCATGATGTACCACTAGATTCCTGACCTCTACACACAGCCTTCCCTTTCTTCACTGTGGGAACTGGCGCATCCTGTGTGCTGCATAGCCCTGACATTTTTTTGGTTATAGCCAACACACACTTTATGGTCTTTACATCTCATTGCATGTGGCCATTCATCTTTGATGTGATTATGTGGGTTAGTGTGCTCAACCTGATTGCATGTTGAGATGTCTCGTGATCTTAATCAGATTATTTACATGATCCAGGGAGCTTACTATGATACCCTTTGCCGTAAATATTTGCTCATTGCAGAAAATTACATTGTGTTTGTGCAGGTGTGTGTGTTGCAAATTTGTGCGAGCAATTACATATGTACATTGGGGATAAGCATGTGCATTTGGTCCAGTTTGTTTTTTCTGTGTTTGTTTGACTTGACAGCCAGCAGTTGTTTTGTGTACTAGCATGCAGTTTGTGGTTATGCAGCCTTTGCTGATGACCTCACATGGGCGGTGTTGCTTAACGTTTTAGCCATTTGCATTTGTGCTATTGGTCATAATTCTGTTTACTGTCTACTGTGTTTGGTTTGTATGCTTGACCTGCATATGTGCTTTTAAATATGTGTAACAGTCATATGTGGCCACATCGGTGGCTTGACCACATTGTACCATGAGATGAGGTGTGGGACACCCTTCTGTCCATTCTTTGTCTGCCAGCTATGTGCCATCCTAACCTGATGTGCATGCTGCTCAACCACGTCGTGGACTACCGCATATTTGTGCATTGCATCTCAACCTGTTTGCCTCTTGTGTGTGTGCTCTGCCTAGCACTTGTACTATCCCATCATCCTGATATTTCACATACTACGCAGTTTCTGCCTGCCCTGCTACACACATATTCCCATCCTCTGTTGCACACTGTCATTATGGCACGTTACATTACCATCAATCTGTGCATCGTTTTAGCTGTGGACGATATGTTGTTCACATTTTTGGGGTGTCACATGGCCTGCAGGTACTTTATGCAGTCCATCAACTCATGTCATTCCTTCATTGACTTTGGTATTGTCTGTGGTCTCTGCTCTGTGCATTGTTTGTGTTATGTGTGTTTTTGCCACATACCTGTGATTGCATTCCAAATGTGAGATGTAAATGTTATTGGCTAAGCCTCTTAATTTCACCTATACATCCTTAGCGCATCTTCTGCCACACCTTTGAATCACAGAGCTTATGGGTTGCCTACGATAGTGGCCTTGGGTGTGGGCAGCCTTTGAACACGCCCACTGTGTAAAAACTTACATTTCCTTTTTGCTGACAGCCTATGTTTGTGCTGTTACGTGTGCTGCACCATGAAAGGTGCAATGCTATAAGGCACAAGGGGGTAGTTGTCTTACTATGCCAGGGATGCTTGATGTGCACTTGCTCCCAGAGAGAGGACATACCTCTGGCAAAATTATTCACTGGAATGAGAAAACCAGGACCCCTGCTACATCATTGGTGTATTGACCAGTTGTCAGCATTCATAACATAGGGGTGTGTGTATTTACAACATACCATGGATAACATGGAGCTGTGTTCGTCCAATCATTTCAGTCGCCAGTGGTAATAGGGCAGTTTAATAGATGATATTGACTCAGATTCCATGTTGATAGGAGTCACCAGGTGCACTCTACAGCCACAGCTTGGTATATAAATGAGGCGTGACCCAGGTCTGCTATTGATGATATCACAGCGACGGGCTGCACACAGGCCCAGGGAATGGATTGCAATATGAGATTAACTCTGACACCCTGTTGATATCATTAACCGGGGCCTGTCTGCAGTCCTTGACTGCTAAATCACGTATCCCATAACTGTGTCAGCACACCTACCTTTTTTTTAACATACGTTACAATGCACAATGCTGCCAGAAGAAACAGTACTGTGACCTTTCCCTGCCTCATAGGGCACCCTATACACCGCACCCTCGGCCACTCTTTCAGCAGCATTGTAGGGTGGCATTGCAGACACTGCATTTAGAGATCTGTCCTCTGGGATGACTTCAGCGACACGTTATGTTTCAGTGCTGGGAGAGTACATTTGCTTGAAAGGAATTATTGCACACATATTAACTACCTCCCTCCTGAGCTAATCTTTCCCCTACCAAGTACTGCCTCTGCCAGACATGTTCATTTGCCATTGTGGGTGATTGGAACCCTTGATCTCTGCACCATTGCACAGTGATAGTGTTTGTGTGATTTTAAATCAGATATACACCATATGCCTGTCCAACATTATTATGCCTCCACAACCATTGGCACACACACTTATGACCAGCAGCAGAACCCCTTATGCAACCATATTGTCCTATGATTCATCCAGCTGGCTTCATTATACACTGAGGGTGTTCAAACCCCTGCTCCCTGCAGTACTGCTCATTGTTCAAACCATCATGCTGTGGCTCAGCTGGTATGCTTCACCATCAATGCGCATCTTATGCCTCCCAGTATTCGGAGCCCTCCAAAACCATTCCTGCAACGTTTTACGCACAGCAGCGCAAGCACCTCTGTCGGCCATTTCTTTTGTGACTTTAAAAATATTACACAGACAGATGCTTTCAGTGTGCACTGGGGTGGGGGGGGGAATCGAACCCCTGCTCACTACATCATTGGTCAACGTTCCAACCATCAGGCTGTGGCTCAGCACTTCTGCTTTTCCATCAGTGCGCGACTTATGCCTCCCAGTATTCGGAGCCCTCCAAAACCGTTCCTGCGCCGTTTTACGCACAGCAGCGCAAGCACCTCTGTCCGCCATGATTTTTCAGAATGCAAAAAACATTACACAGACAGATGCTTTCAGTGTGCACTGGGGTGGGGGGGGGGGATCGAACCCCTGCTCACTACATCATTGGTCAACGTTCCAACCATCAGGCTGTGGCTCAGCACTTCTGCTTTTCCATCAGTGCGCGACTTATGCCTCCCAGTATTCGGAGCCCTCCAAAACCGTTCCTGCGCCGTTTTACGCACAGCAGCGCAAGCACCTCTGTCCGCCATGATTTTTCAGAATGCAAAAAACATTACACAGACAGATGCTTTCAGTGTGCACTGGGGTGGGGGGGGATTCGAACCCCTGCTCACTACATCATTGGTCAACGTTCCAACCATCAGGCTGTGGCTCAGCACTTCTGCTTTTCCATCAGTGCGCGACTTATACCTCCCAGTATTCGGAGCCCTCCAAAACCTTCCTTCGCCGTTTTACGCACAGCAGCGCAAGTACCTCTGACGGCCATGATTTGTGTGACTGCAAAAATTATTACACAGACAACTGCTTTCAGTGTGCACTGTGTGGTATTACACCCCTGCACACGGAACCATTGGTCAGTGTCTTCACCTTTGCGCTGTGGCTCTTTTCTTGTCCTTGCACTTCGGCGCACCACATTCAGCGACAAAAATTTGGACTGCCTCCTAAACTATATTCTTCCCCATATTAGGTACTGCCTGAAACAGCCTTGTTCATTGCGCACTGTGGGGTTTCGAACCCCTGCCCCTTGCACCATTGCTCAGTGTCTTAACTGTAGTACTACAGCTGGGTTCTTTTGTGTGTGGTCAGCAGCGCCCCTCTTGCCCTTCTGACGCGCTAATGTAGACCCCGCACACTTGCGCCCCACGCATATGTGCGATCGCTTTAGTCCGTTTTTTCTCTTTTTTCTGCCTGGCCCGCCCACTCCTTATATGGCACCAGCACACTAACGGGAACCCGCACAGCAACGGACTTTAGTAAACATGCCTGTTAATCTTTATATCACCCAATACTTCACCCGAAACAAGACACAGGAGAACGGTTTCCATTTCGGGAACAAGCATTTCAGTCTAACGTTTATCCAACAATTAGCTAATATTAAGCTATATTTACTCAAATACTACATGTAATTAGTTGATTGTTATCCCTAGTTATTGTTACGTTTCTAATCTTTTCAATTGTGTTACTACTACGACACACTTTGTTATACGTTCCATGTAATGCATTTATGTTTTAATACAATTTTTAGTTCAATGTAAACCGCCTTGATTTGTGAAAGGCAGTATATAAGCATGCATAAATAAATAAATAAATGTCAAAAGCAGTATTAAAGCTGTTGAAATGCAGGGGACATGGGGAAAAGAAGAAGCACTGTGGATTGTGCTAGAAAGAGATGATACTATCATCCACATTGGTGCGAAGTCTACAGGCCTCCAATTCAAATTGAGGAAATGGATAGAGATTTGATCATTGAGATTGTAAAAGTAACAATGAAGAGAGAAGTGATCATATTGGGTGCCTTTAATCTACCAGATGTAGATTGGAGTATGCCTTCTGCAAATCTGAAAAGAAGTAAAATTGTAGATGCCTTCCAAGAAGTATTCCTCAGACAATCTTCAGAATTAAACATGATACATTCCATCCACCATCCTCCATGACAATAAACAACATCAACATAAAATTCCAGACAAAGGTTAAGGACCTAGGTGTCATCCTAGACCAACAACTAACAATGAAATCACACATAGACATCACAATGAAGATAATCTACTACAAAATCTGAACACTTCAAAACCTCCACCCCCCGCTGGAATCATCTGACTTCTGATCATCATTCCAGGCCATTATTTCACCACATTTTGACTACTGCAATTCAATCTATCAATGATTACCAAAATTCACTCTGCTCCCACTACACACTGCATTACACACAGCTGCACATGACATTCAAGTGGCCTCAAGATATGATTACATAACCCCCATCCTGAGACAACTCCACTGGCTCCCACTACTAAGCTGCATCAGATACAAAATGCTACTCCTAACATTCAAAGTCAACACCAACCAGTCCTCCCACTGTCTACAAGTACCACCAAATCCAGCAGGATAAGAAGACAAAGCACACAAAACATTCTGACCATACCCCACGAGAATATCAAAAGCAGCCAATATGCCTGTACAAGAGCATTTGAGCTTGTGATAAGGAAGCTTATCATAGCTCAGGAAGGAGCTATAGAAAAGGTGAAGTGACTCTGAACAAGCAACCTGTCAGTTCTGGTAGAAATATGAAAACAGAATTTTGCCATAAAAGACTACCAGTCCCAGAATGCACCAAGTTTCCAACAGCCATTAGAGGAGCTGAAGTGAGGAAACATGTGTTCAATCAGGAGGGCTATGAGGTAATCCCTAAGCACTCATCTCAAAGGGCAGGGCCTGATTCAGCACAGCTGCGCTGTGTTAGGGAGGATCACTCATCTAAGCAGAATAAGAGTAGAGTTTATTCTACAGATGACCATCTTCATGATCACCTTGGATATCCAGAGAATTGTCCTCAATATCCTGAGAATCAGCTTGAGTTTGATCATCAGTTTCATCTGAAGGATCATCAGAAGCAGAAGCCAAACCGGACGGACAGAGAGGGAAAGAGACCCTCTGGAAGAAAGAGGAGAAAAGCCTTTGAGAGGTCTAGAAGAGTCCAAAGCAGTACGTATACTGGGAGGTATTCCAAGGGCCAGCATACACCATTGGACTGGGGAAAGCCAGAGGAATGGTGCTGCAGAGCTAGGAATCACCAGAGGCTACCTGTGAGGGAGACGGCTGCACGTGGAAGGGACCCTAAGACCTGTGCCAGAAGGTATGTGAAGAGAGATCCAGTGTCCAGGGATCTGGATTGGAAGGCTGGACATAAGAACTGGACTACATACTGGCCAGGCTATATAGAGAGGAACTCTAGCAGCAATGGAAGCTCAGGTATGAACATTGATCTATGCCCTAGCTATAACCTTGAAAGACAGCAGGGAAACAAGTATTCTCCTGAAAATGCTCCATTGAGAGATTCATCTGTGCCAATCCATGATATTGAACCCATGCTTGTTGAACAAGGGGGAATAATAGCAGATGAGGATCCTGTTTATATAGACTGCTCTCTATCTAAACTCCGTTGGTAACTTTCTGTTATAAAGTACAGCAACCATCACAAAGAAATACAAATTTGTTCTTTAATCTACTCAGAAAAGCTCCTGAAGCAGGATTTGACCCACACAGTGGAAGGCAAGCCAGCTAAGGGGTTTCAGCTGGTAACTGCTAGCAATTAAGCCTTACCTAATTGCTTGTGAGCTAGGAGAGAATCACTTCTGTATCTATGTGGGAAGTAATCAGAAGTTAACCTGAAAAGAACAGTTTGTTTCTTGCTTTGTGGCTTTTCATTTGTTGTTTTCCTGATTTTAACTTTGTTTTTCCAAGTTAACACTGAAAGCAAGTAACCTAATTTATGTGCTACCAAGCATATCTGTGTTGGGAGAAATAACCCCATAAATAAATATCTTATTGGCTTTACCCAAGAGCACAACTAAATTATTGTCAGCAGCTGTGTCTGGTGTGAACGAACTACATTGCCCACAATACCTTGCAAATTATATAGAAATATGCACTTGCCAAGAGTGTGAAGATTCTCACCCAGGCAGCCGTCTGACAAGCTATATGCACTAAGCCTCTGGAACTCTCTACCTGAAAAAATCAGAAACATTAATGATCTGACCATCTTCCAGAAACATCTCAAGACCTTCCTATTCACTGAGCCCTTTGGACCCACTACATGAACTCTCCCCATCCCCTCCTGAAGCCTCTCCCTCCTAGTGATTCCCTCCCATATAACTCTTTCCATCCCTTTGACTACTCCTCCGTTCTTTGCTAACTCCAGCCCAGAAATCCTCCCCCCTTCTTGTTCCCAGTTCGCAAGCACTGCTACCCCATTTCATAATATTCATAATATTCCCCATGTAAAATGTATATAAGTTGCCATTCATGTACATAAATTTCCTATTGTTTACTGTATTAATATGTTGGTTAAAATGTACACCACTTTCCCCTGGTGAAAAGCAATATAAAAGAACAGTTAAACAAATAAAATAAATAAATAAGTGGTGATGGAACCAACCAGGGAAAGTTTGATGCTGGATTTAGTACTCACCAATGGAGATAGCATGTCAAAAGTCCAAGTGAGTGTCCATGTGTGCAGCTATGATCATCACACGGTATGGTTTGAGGTAAAAGCTAAGGCAGAGTCCAATCACAGCAAATTCAAAGTCCTAGACTTCAAAAACGCTGACTTCAGTAAAATGGAGAAGAAATTGGCAGGGTGAGAGGAGATAAGGGAAGTACAATTGCAGTGAGCTAAACTAAAAAAATAATAAAAAGGGCAACACATATATATGTAAGGAAAGTAAATAAAAACAAGAGGAAAAGGAAATCTATATGGTTCACCAAAGAAGTGGCTTCACAAATAAAGGCAAACAACACAGCTTTCACAAAATTCAGAAGATCACAAAAAGAGGAACACAAAGAAGATACAGTATAAAGCTAAAAGAGACAAAGAATGAAATAAGGATAGGTAAAAGATAAGGCAGAAGAAAAGAAAACTGAGACGAAACATTTTTCAGGTATATTTGGCAGAAGAGGAAGATCAGAGGTGGAATTGCAAAACTCGAAAGTGCCGAGGACAGATTCATGGAAAGTGACATAAAAAAAAGTAAAAATGCTAAACAAATACTTCTGTTCTGTATTTACAAAAGAAAATCTTGGAGAAGGATCATGTATGATTGACACATTTACAAATGGGAATGGGGTAGATATCACACCATTCACAGAAGTTGATGTTTTTGAACAGCTTGCAAAACTGAAAGTAGACAAGGCCATGGGACCGGATAGGATACATCCAAGGATACTGAAAGAGCTCAGAGAGGGTCTGGCTGGGCCTTTAAAGGATATTTTTAATAGATCCTTGGAGATGGGAGAGGTTTCACAGGACTGGAGAAGGGCTGGTGTGGTGCCTCTTTACAAAAGTAGTAATAGGAAAGAAGTGACAAACTAGTGGCCGGTAAGCCTTACCTCTGTGGTAGGAAAAGTAATGGAGGCGCTTTTGAAAGAAAGAATAGTGGACTTTCTGGAAAACAATGGATTGCGTGATCCGAGACAACATAGTTTTACCAGGGGAAGATCATGCCAAACAAACTGGATGACCAGAGAACTAGAACAAAGGCATACGATGGATATGATATATATAGATTTCAGCAAAGCCTTTGATGCTGTTCCTCATACGAGGCTTATCAATAAATTGAGCAGCCTGGGGATAGATCCCAAGGTGGTGAAATGGATCAGAAATTGGTTGATTCATGACAGAAAGTGGAGGTAAATGGAACTCACTCAGCAGAAAGGAAGGTACATAGTAGCGTGTCTCAGGGATTGGTCCTGGGACTGATAATGTTCAATGTATTGGTGAGTGATAATGCGGAAGGACTGAAGGAAAAAGTCTGTCTTTTTACAGATGACAAGAACATTTGCAACACAGTAAAGACTTCTGAGGAAGTGGACAACATGCAGAAAGTTCTACTAAAACTGGAAGAATGGTCAAATGCTTGGTAGCTAAGATTTAATGTGAAGAAGTGCAGAGTCATGCACTTGGGATACAGAAATCCAAAAGAATTGTATGAGATAGGGGATGAGAGGTTCATGTGCATGGACAAGGAGAGAGACTGTGGAGTGACAGTGTCTGAGGATCTCAAGGTGGCAAAACATGCAACGAGGTGGTAGCCAAAGCCAGAAAGATCCTGGACTACATACAGAGAGGAATATGCATCAGAAAGGAGGCAGTATTAATGCCCCTGTAGAAGTTGTTGTTGAGGCCTCACTTGGAGCATTATGTTCAGTTTTGGAGACTATATCTCACAAAGCATATAAAAAGACTTGAAATGGTTCAGAGGAAGGCAACCAAAATGATTTGGTACCTGCATCAGAAGACGTATTAGAGGAGACTTGAAGATCTAAATATATACTATATACCCTAGAGGAGAAGAGGGACAGGAGATATGATACAGACTTTTAAATACTCAAAGGGTATCAATAAGCAAACATGCCTTTTTCAAAGAAAAGGAAGCTGTAAAACTAGAGGGCATACGATAAAGTTACAAGGCGGTAAATTTTAAGCCAACATCAGTAAATTATTTTTCACTGAAAGAATGGTGGATGCTTGGAATGCCCTACCGATGGAGGTGGTGAGGGCAAATGCAGTGACAGAATTCAAAATGGCATGGGACAGACACAGTGGATCCCTTTATAGCAAAAGGATGAAATAAAAGCAGACGTAAATATCTTTTATACTTCAATAAATAGAGGACGGGCGGTGACCTGCACGGTGAGGTGGGTACAACCCTAAACACAGGCATAGAAGTGTGACCTGCATGGAGCGGCAGTTACAACCAGTCTAGCTACCTAACTGCAGACTAGATGGATATTTCTGTTCTTTATATGCTATGTTACTGTGCTACATTTTAGAAAGGATGTAGAGAGGGGAATTCACACATCCATGTCAGGGCTTGAAGAGTTATGACAGTATTTAACAAGAGGTTCTGCCAAATATAGAACCTTTTAAAATAGGGGCAGGACTACATGGGTATGCCTCTCTACATCTGGCAGGAACAATGATTTTAAGATTCTTACGTGAGGGAAACACGTCATTGACATCCCCCTCCCCCCACCACCAATCTAACTTAGTCTTGGGAACAGCCTCTTAAAATGGCTGCTTTAGCACAGATGGCATTCCCAGTTCTGCACCACATGCCCTTCTCTCATTGAGTGCCCTGACCTCAGGTATCCTCATGCCACCCTCAGACTCTTCCTCCATCCCACCCAGTGTCCAGGCCCCCTCCCCATGAAGTAGCCTTAATTCCTCCAACCCCCTCAATCCTCATCCCCACCAAAGCAGCTCCAATTCCCTCATCTCCACCCAGCACTCCTCCACAGGTAAATCTGATCCTTCTCCCACTTAAGGGCCCCTGCAATACAGTACCTTCTGCCCAACCTCCCCAACTAAAACACACAGAATTTCCCTCCAGCAGACCACCCATTACAACCCCCTTGAATGCACCAGCAGGCTGCTTACCCCCAGCCCCCAATCCAAACCTTCAGCCTACTGTGGATAATTGGTAGACTGCGGGTGCAAGAGTGATATCCACTCACTCCTGCTCAGCATGCAGTCACATCCAATATGGTGCCAATGACCCCTCGCAGGACTGCAAGTACTGTACTATAAGATTACCGCTAGGGGTCATCAACAGCATATTGGATCTGACCACTTGCTGGTGGGGGAGTTGGTAGTCTGCCAGGGGGGTAATTTAGGGGGGTTGTAGTGGATGATCTTCGAGATGGGTTTGTATTTGTTGGTCTTCCTGTGGGACCATTTGGGTGGGGGGGGGAGGGTTGTAATTGGTGAGGCTGGGTAAAGGATATTGTTTTGCAGGGGACCATCAGTGGGAAGGGTATCAGAGTTATCTGGGGAGGGGGGTATAGATGCTGTATTTATGAGGAGGAGATAGGGGGATAAGAGTTGCCTTGGGGGATGGTTGGGGGAATCAAGACTACTTTGAAGGGAGGGAGGCATTGGCACTGGGTAAGGTGTAGGTAAAATCTGAGGGGAGCATGAGGCAGTGGCACCTGAGGTCAAAGCAGTCATTGGAGGGGGGACTGACATTAGCATTCATAAATGTTCCTGCCAGCAGGCAATTTTTGTGCCTGAGGGCAGGTATAAATGCCGAACTCTATAAATTTCCATTGAGATGTAGATTCTTTAAATGAAATAGGAAATACACATCCACCCAAACAACCCCTTTCTGCTTCTCCACCACTTTTTAAAAAAAGCTCGCTCTAAATTTCTGTATACACCTGCATGCCAATTTACACAAGTTCATGCTGCTTTTTGGACATGGGAATGCTTTGAAAATTACCCCTTTAGAGGCCAATTCCAATCTGTGCACAGCCGGGCCATCTAAAATATGGACGGGCCCAAGTAGTACCTGATTCCACAACCACAGGAACTGTATGTAATTGCAGAATCGGGCACTTAGATGGCCCGGTGTGACACACGATCCTTTGGAGGGAGGTGTTCAGGAGGTTGCCCGTACAGGCCACACAACGCTCCAGCTGGTGTACTAGTGCAATAGTGCACCATTGCCATAGCACTGGCACTTCCAGCCAGGGTTGCAGAATGCCTGATCTGTGATCAGCACCTGCACACTGCTGCCCAACTCTCAGCAGGGGCCCCCATGGCCTGGATTGGGTGGCAGGTGCCCTTTTGAGGCATCACATTGGTATTGGGGGCCTGCAGGCCACAGACTGTGCTATGCCCCACTTTTATTCCACAATTGGGGTTGAATAAGCCTGCATCCATCTTGCTGCCGGAGGATATACAGAGGCCTATCCTAAATGATCTCTGAACATCCTGGCCCCTTTCCCCACCCCCGCTCTTCCCCCTCCCGCCCACATCCTGCGCTCCCCACACAAACATTGTTTATGTGCAGGGAGGCTTGGACCAGAATCACATTCAGGGGCAGAGTACAGGTTTGATGTCCAAACCAGATGTCCAATCCAGCTATCCGCCGCTGTGAATGACCACCATAGTCTCTGTGCTGATTCCAGCTTTACAGTAAGACAGCAGCATAATCCATTGCTTGACACTTTGTTCATTGTGACATCACTATCCTTTGGTCAGATGATATTTTTATGATTTATGATGGAAGAGCCTCCTTTATATCAGCATCCTGTGCTGCTGCTGCTGAGATGTGGAACAAAAAGTGCATCCTCTGTTGTGGAAGCACAATAAGCTCTAAGCAGATGCATTGTTTTATTGCACAGTGGACTTGAAACTATTACTGGTGGAGTTGTCACATATGATTTGCATATGTTCTATTGTGGTAGGCGAAGGCCTGTGATCCATGGTGTCTGAAGTGAGCAGACAGGCCTGAGCAGCTTGACCTGTAATTGAAGCCTGTAGTTAGGCCCAGAGGAATGAAAACCCCCCTGAATGATGACACCATAGAATTGAATCTTAACTCAGCTTAACTGAACATAGCTAAGCAGAAACGAAACTTAGAAAAGACAGAAAACAGCTCTAATTGGTACTGATAAGAGAGTACAGCTTCTATGGAATTAATTAACTTTGCAAAAAGCAAGGTTACAGTGCCCCGCTCTCACTCATATTCCAGCAAGCCAGCGACCTTGGAGGAGAGATGTAACAAGTTAGAGACACTGACCATTGTAATTGGGACTAAAGGGGGGCAACCAGGTGCTGAGCCCAGACCAGAGTCCCGATTGGGTAGCCATATCAGTACCGGGACCAATAGATGGGTGAGAGGGGTTACTGGGACCAATGAAAAGTTTGCCTATGTCTAGAATGGAGAAGAACGGTATAAAAGTTGTTGTTTTGCTAGAAACCATTGCTCAGCCATTTTTAAATTGCTTATTGCTTGAGCCATGTGCACATTAAACTGGCTTGGATCCTTGAAACGACTCCTGGTTTTATTTATTGCATGCTTATCTGCTGCTACATTTCTTGGTGCGTTTGGCCTGGAAGTGCGAGTGGTGGATGGTGTTCAAGTGAATAAATCCACGTAATTCGCCTTGAGGTTTGGTCCAGTTGGAACCATGCCAATCCGACGCAGGTGAATTTCCCTGGGCCCACTGATCCTCTTGAATCGGAGGGGGTTCTGCCTGGCCTCGGCAGGCACTGGGTCCAGCTGGCCAACACTTCCGACCCGGGGGAGTCCAGGATCCAACTCAGAAGCTTGGGAACCAGATCTGGTAAGTATAGTTTTGAAAACCTGTCTAGACAGATGAGTTAGAACTGCAGTTTGAAACTTGTGAAACTTTGGTAAGAATTTGAAACTTGTAACTTGTAATCTCGAGAACTTGGAACTTGGAATTTGGAATTTGGTAATGAGAGCACTGATCCCCTCTCAAGGACGGTCCTATTAACCTTGCATGAGTATGCGCGAGGTGAAGCCATCGTCCTTCTTGTTTGGTAAGACTTAAGTCTTTGTTTGAAAATCCTTGCATGAGTATTCGCGAGGTACAGCTGTTAAAAAAAAAAAATCATGATTTAGCCTAGTCAGAACAGACAGGAACTTGGAATTTGTAATCTCGAGAAAATTGGAAATTATCTGCTGCTACACTATTATGTTCTTTGTTTCAGGTATTCCAAATACCTGGAGTGGAGGAGTATTCCAAACACCTGAAGTGGAGGAGTAGCCTAGTGGTTGGGGCAAGGTACTTCAGGCCCGAAGGTCAGGGGTTCAAATCCTACTAGAGGACAGCAACCTTGGGCTGGAAGGACTGGGGTTTCTAGTCCCACAGGTGCTCCTTGTGGTCTTGGGCAAGCCACTTAACCCTCCATAACCCGTATTCCCTGTAAAATAGTTATCTCCAAGTTATAATGCCCTGTTCAATGTAAACCACACTGATGCAGAATAGCACAGTATATAAGAGAATGTAAATAAATAAGCTGGGGTTGATGTTTTTGAAACTGTAATTCTCATACTGACATCTGTCAAGATAAGTAGTTTTTCAGTGTCCTTGTGTGAGTTGTTATTGCAGTTTAAACATCCTGCCATATACAGTTAAATACAGTCATGCTGTGATTAAACCAAAGTGTCATTGATTTATACAACCATCCAGGTTGAAGCCCAAAGCTGCCCAACACGTCTCTATTTCTGAGCATGTCTGTCATTATTCTATGAATGTTCTTTTTTTGTGTGCTCAAACAATTGATCAGCTCATAGAAGCTTCTATTTTATTTCTTTTTAAAAAGGTTTAATTTTAATTTTATGATCTTGGCTTCAAATATTATATATAATTTATGTAATATTATGTTTTTAATTTGTCAGTGTTAATTAAATTAGGAATGGTTTTTATGTAAACCATAGAGTTTAATCATATAATGTGGTATACAAATGAAATAAATGAAACTTCTAAAATTAATAATAAAATAAGTCCAGTATTACCAAGACCTTAGAGGAATCAAAGAAAATAAAGATGCGGAGCCTGATATTCAAGACCGTTCATGGTGAACTGGATATTCAGCAGCACTAACATGGTTAGTACCGCCAAATATCTACAGCTGCTAGTGCTACATGCCCCGATGCTAACCGGTTAGCACTGGGGCGTGTTGGGGACGTTCAGGGAAGGAGCGGCAGTGGCACTGCTTGCCAACCAGGCAACAGTGATATTGAGCTGCTACTCGGTTAGCAATATGTGGCAAAAGCCAGGCACAGGAAATCCTGCTGCATATTGCTAACCGGGCAGGGGCTCAATATCACTGCTGCCTGGTCAGCAAGTGGCTAATGCAGCTAACCCAGACATTCATTGCCCAGGCCGATATCACCCTAGCACGGAACATCCGGGTTTAACTTTCAGCGCTGGCAGCTAGACACAGTAGCAGCACTAGCCACCATGCTGAATATTAGATCCACAAATAATACTTCATACTTCAGTAAAGAGGTGCCAGCTCATTATCCCATCTCAATCCTTGGATCGCCTACAGTTGTAACTACAGTAAAGGCCATGCTCGCTGATAACCTATCGCTTAGAAATATATTTATCCTAGGAATAGCTTTCAAGCAAACTGAATATGTTTAAAGTCTGTGGGTGTTTGCACAGGTATTTTTTCAGTGAAATCCTATAGGCATACTGTGATGCTGCAGACCCTCTGAGAAGAGAAGAAAATGTTTTAAAAGCAGGAAAAGTCAAGCACAAGCTGCAATATTATGAGGAACCTGATAGGGGGAGCAAGAGGGACCTCCGAGGAACTGAGGAACCACACCTCCTAGGTCATGAGGTAATGCCAGCCAGCTTCCAATCAAGGAAGAGAGGAGTACCTCTTAAAGAGAATCTGGAAGACTGGAAGGCAGAACGGCCAGGAGGAGGACGGCCAGGAGAAGGGCAGCCAGGAGCAGAACGGCCAGGAGCAGGGCGGCCAGGAGCAGAACGGCCAGGAGGAGGACGGCCAGGAGCAGGGCGGCCAGGAGCAGAACGGCCAGGAGCAGAATGGCCAGGAGGAGGACAGCCAGGAGCAGGGCGGCCAGGAGCAGGGTGGCCAGAAGGAGGACGGCCAGAAGCAGCAGAACGGCCAGGACGGGCAGAACCAGCAGAACCAGCAGGATGGGCAGGACATCCAAATGAATGGGCAGGATATCCAGAAGAAGCAGTAACCCCTGAACAAGGGTTTAGCAGGAGGCAGCAGCAGCCGCAGTGGCTTGAGGAAAGGAGCAACCGTGGAGAAGGTGGGATAGCTCCATCCAGAGTGAGTGCTTTTCGTCCAGAGAGGCAAAGGCGTGGCTGTGACTGCGGTCTAAAGCCAACAGAAGGACGGTTGGAGAACCTGAGGCCTATTGCTCAGGCCAGGCAGGATCCCAGCCGGAGTAGGCCTCGAACCTCACCCGGAGTAGACAAGCCAAGGAGAAAAGGTAACCCATGTTTAACTGAAAGCAGGTTGCAGACTGCTGGTGTATGGGGAGGACAGGGAGCAGAGGAATACTGTCCGTATGAAACTGCTTATGAGATAAGCTGCAAGAAACATTTACCGAATAAGAGACTTGTTAATGACAAAACTTTGCATGAAGCTAAGGTAAAACACTTGCAAAAGGAAGACAGTTCCCAGTATAGGAGGGCGCAGGACCGACGCCCCACATTCAACCCTGAGCATTGGGAGGTTGTACAGAGGATATATAAAAAGCCTGATTACAATTTGCCAACAAGTACTGACTTGGTTTCAGAGGCTTCAGAAGGGGAACCGATGCAGGTAGAATTTGCTTCAGATACCGAGATGGACTGTAGTTATTGTAAGACAGGAAGCCTGGAGTCCTTGCTTAGCACATAAGCTCTATCTTGGGGAATAGAGACTGTGTGTTTTGATACACCATTTATTGTGAAGATAACAGCTTTGCTTTAACGTCATGTTTTACTTTTTCTTTAACCTGAAGTAAGGAACTTGTGTTGATGTTTTTGTCCAAGCATATGAACCTTTTTGCAAGAAAGGGAAACAAATGCCTTTGTTTTCCCTCCACTCGGACCTTTGTATTCTTTGGGATTTTGGTAACAAAGGAAGCTACCAGGGCTGAAAGTCCCTGGGCCCTGTAAGACATTAGCCAAACCCAACCCCATATATTTTTATGTTCAACCTACCTTAGTCCATTACGCTGCCAAGGTAGTCCCTGTGACAATACTTGTGAAAATCAAAATGTATGTGTATAAGTGCACTCTCCATTCTAATCTTGCTTCCAAGAATGCATCCCCAAAATGCATGAACATTTACATAGGTTCACTCATGTTTGTGTTGGGAAATTTTAAAAAAGACCCATTTACATGTACATATTTCCTGAAAATTGCTCTGATTGTATATATGCAAGAACATAAGAGATGATATACAGGGTCTGACCAAAGATCCATCAAGCCCAGTATCCTCTTTCCAGCAGTGGCTAAAGCAGGTCACAAGTACCTGTCAGGCTCCCAAAAAGGTACACAGCTTTCACAATGCTTATTCCGGGGTAAGCAGTGAATTTCCCTGGTCCTCTTTAATAACAGTTTATGGACTTTTCTTCCAGGAACTTCTCCAAACCTCTTTTAAACCCATCTACACTAACAGCTTTAACTACATCCTCTGGTAACAAATTCCAGAGTTTGATTATGCATTGAGTGAAAAAAAAATATTTTCTTCAATTAGTCTTAAATGTGTACATGTGTAAATGACTACTGTACTTCCTAGACCCCAGTTACCAAGTGCCCTCAAGACTACCATTTCATAGGCCAACAAATTTCAGGCACAAAAGTTCACAAACAGGCCATTTGGCGCACTGAAAGCTGACACTCCAAATGAACCCCAGTGGCAAAATCTTTGAAGGTAACTCACTGCATGGAACAGCAAGGCACAAACTTTCCATTTTCATTGCCTTAGGTTGTTCTTGCTAATATTGACACTTCTTTGCCCTTTTTCTGGCATATTGTGGTGTCCCTGCCAATGTTGCTGCTTCGTAATACGTCTCCCATTGACTTTGGGTTTTCATACTACTGTTGGTGCAGCTTTGTCCATCTTCCAGTGCCTTGGGGTGTTCCTGACACTATTTAGTTATTGATTTCACATGTTATAATCCTCTTCTCCAAGTCAATATTAGTGTTTTTTTGTGACAGGGAAAGAATACAGATAAACCTCTAGGTTACATTCTAATCTTTGTTTAGGTAGGGATGTATATGCACAGGAGGTCATTTTCAAATCATTTTTGGAATTTTGGTCCTTTTTTACAATTTTTGAATTTTTTTGTTTCTGTTCATTTCACACATTTGCTTTAATGCATATTTTTAAAGAGATGCTAGAACTTTTTAATACATAGTTTTCTCTAGTACAGAGACAGTCTATGAATTTTCTACCTTCTTTTCAGATCTTGAAGTGTATCTGGCCAGTAAGGGTGCAGCAGAGTGAGCCAGCAGGTCAAGTTTGCACGATGTCCTGCAGTCGCTTAGCAATAGCCCTCTGCTGATGGGCCAATACTTTGGCTCTCCACATGAAGTACCAGGTGGGCTGCAGAGCATGAGGCCTGAGGGCAGTACAGTTCAAAAATTCAAAATGGCCACTAGTGGTCTCCGAATGTATTCTGTCAGCAATACTGCCTTTGCTCCCTCAGAATCTTTTAGAATGTAATAGTTATTTTTTCTTGCTTTTTGATGCTTTTACTGTAATATGGGAGCCACTGAAAATGGGCACCATCTTTGATTCCCAGAACACAGCTAGTAGACATACTGATGACAGAGAGTGTGAGCAATTGTTCCTCAGTATATCTCTATGCTCATTCCTCTTCCCAGTTGCATGGCAATGAAGAAAAACCAAGCAAGAGAAGACTTGTCTTCAGAAATGCTAGTTTTTCCACTATCTCATGCTAGCTGTTAATGACAGGGAGCCACAATATCCTCTACCATGGAGAATATATATTCACTGGACACACTGGATGGAGGACAGGACAGGAAATGCTATTCAGCTTTGGCCAGGTCTTGCCAGACTACCGACTTGTGTGCCCAGTATGCCACAAGGGATCTGTATGCCTGGTCTTAATGATTCTGCAAGACAGCATGCCACTGAAATTCATGCAGGCATCTGACTTATGGAAGGCTGATCTTCCCTGCAGCTTAGAATTGCAGTTAGGACTTACAGTAGGTCTCTTGGCTGGGGCTTATGAGCCAAAAGCATATAGAACTGAGGGGAGTAGTGATAGGTGAGAGAGTTACTTTTGCTGTCAATGCTTCTTGCCGCTGTGGCTGGTATTTCCCCTGCTGCATTACCATGCTACCGCCCTGCTCGTTCTAGCTCTCCATTTCCTCTTCCTCAGTTACAGCTTTTCCTTTCAGTAAGTTGATGAGCAGTAATGCAGAGTGTAAGTTCCTTTCATCAGCAGGTCACAGAGACCAACTAGCATATATGCATCCTCCTTTATAAGGAGTTCCAACCTTTTTCCCACTTCATCATGCAAGAACTCCACAAAGCTTCTGCTGTGAACCCCTGTTGCTGCCCTAAAGCCTCTAACTTGGGCTGTAAAATGTTGATTACTGGGATAAGAAGGCTCAGGGTAGTCTTGTGGTACTCAGTTCCTGCTTGGCATCCTTAAAGAGTTTTAGGACTTCCATCACCTTTGTGATATGTGCCTAGTCCTAGTGACCCAGTGGCCTGTTGATACTGATTTGGTCTCTGGTGACATCTGATGCAGGTTGCCCATTGTTCCACTAACCTCTCCAGTATGTCTTAAGTGGAATTCTACCTGTTGCTAATATCCTGCTTGAGCTGGTGTGCAGCTGACCCTTTTTCATCCTGCTTCTCACACATCTCATGCTCACCCTTAACATTCTAGTGAAAATACCCAGCTAGGTTTTGCTGCTTCATGATCAATTTCCTTAGGACAGGGCTGCTGCTTTCCTTACTACCCAGGTCTAGGGAGTCTCTGACAAGCAGGTGTATCAAGTGTGCAAAGATTTTGATCCCACAAAAACCTTCCTCTTTCATTGCTTTGACCATGTTTGTCCCAACATCTGTACCTTCCTGCTGTTGCTCCCCCATTAGAACTGCAGCCAGTTCCTTCCTCAGCCAACTGCCACCTGTGTGCTCTCAGGGAGAGATAGACATGTGTAGCTTTCTGACTAGTCCAGATGTTAGTGGTGAAATGCATGTTCCTACTGGCCTCTGCTTTTGCTAGCTCTTCCTGCAGCTTGTGATGCAACTGATTATACAGGTTCTTTATTGTTTAGGCAATTGATATACTGTCCTTTATAATGCAGGGCACCTGGCAAACAGGAGCTAAGAGATTCAGCAGGCTCTTAAACTCCACCTTCTGAACCATCTTCAGGGAATGTTCATCCAGGGCTATCATTTCCCTGATGACCAATTCACCACTCCCAATGTTTTCTGCCATTTCCCCATGACTGTGCTAATAAATACCACCCCATGTCATCCATGGTGACTTGCTTTGATGCACATTCGGCCTGCTGCCATGCCATCTGACTAGGGACTACTGCCTGTTGTCTCTTTGCTCCATATGGAAAGGGATTTTGTTTTTCCTGAATCTTTCCCACCACTGCTATTTCCACTCCTGGATGGAGTCCTCCAGCCTTGCAAAAGTTCTCTTCTTTGCACTGAACTGGAAATGATTCAGCATGTCATTGTTTATAAGATGACCCATCAGCTTCCTTCCCCTAATGTCCTGCCCACAGTAATTGAATTCTGCATACCCCATTTTATCAAGCATTTTAAAATGCTTCCTCATATGTGGAGGACGTGACGTCATGGCTTGGCATGGAAGGCTAAGGTGAGCGTTCCGAGAACCGTTACTGCAAAAGTAATGAATACCCCGTGTTGAGTCTGGTGAAAACTCTCTGGGGAGAGGGGGGGGAATAACTCCAGCAAAAATCCCAGAGCGATGGGAGATGGCAAAACTTCCAACCTGAAAGATTTTGTCTACTGCAAAGCTCAGCAGCTGGAGAAGGAAGGAATTAAAATGGCGGGGACCTGCAATCGCGAGGGCAAGAATGCGGAAACAGATTCCGAAAGTGAGGAATCACTGCGAACAAACTTGACAGACTCTATATCCCATGAGGAGCTGATTTAATGCTTTGCAGAGGTATGGAAAAATATTGCTGGAATAAAGGACAGACATGGTAACGGGCCTACACTCAGAAATAATGGAAGTGGGTGGCAGCGTGACCAAATTGGAGAGTGGAATGGAAGAAATAGATATGGCAGTGGAAGAACTCTGATGGGAGGTAGCATGCCTGGAAGAAGTGAATAATGATATGGCCATTAAAATTGAAGACCTTGAGGAAGGCAGAGTCCAGTTTCTGGTCAAGATGGACGTGTAAGAGCTGTGCTCCGGAGGGCAATAGGCAAGAATCCTGACTTAATCTTTAATCAAATAGTTCTTACCTATGTTGATACCATTCGATCCCGGATATGTCTGGCTCCAAACAGACATGGCTGGATTATCAAATATCCCAAAATGCTAGTGCAAAGAGAACCAAGATGAAACCTCTCTCACCTCACAAAATGGCGGTCATCCGAGATTGTCCTGAGACCTTGCAGGAGATCCTGGCTGAGATTCGGGCGGTCAAGGACTTGGTCAAATCTAATGGAGAATCGCTATGTGCAATGCAGGAAGAAATCAACGCTTTGCAATCCTCTTTGGAGTCAAATATGGCTCACTTGGAGAAGGTGGAGAATGTGGTGGCTTCACATGGAGAAAGGCTCGAAGCCTTTGAGAAGCAGGCCAAGTTGTTATGTTCATTACAAAGAGAGGTGGAAGACGGTAATAATCGCTCTCGGCAGAATAACATAAGAATACTAGGAGTTCCTGAGGGAGCAGAGGGTCCTGACTTGTCCTTTTTGCAGGCCATGATTCCAGATGTGTTAAAGTTGCAGTTTGCTATGCTGTTCGAGATCGAGCACACCCATAGAGTGCCTACTCAGTCTGTGGTCATGGGCAAGCGTCCACGCCCAATCATCTTGAAAGTTTTGCGTTTTCAGCAAGTTTTGCAAAAATGGGAGCAGCCAAAGCACTTTCAACTTTGGAATTTCAAGGACATTCCTGTTCCTCCCAGACTTCGCGAAGGTGATGGTGTATCGGAGGAAAGGTTTTCTGGTGCTGCGCCCATGCTTGGTGCAACTGCAGGCCCATTTTGGATTGCAATATCCTGCCCGCATGAGAGTCACGCTTCATAACCAGACCAAGACTTTTGATGATCTCGGGAAGTTATATGTATTTCTGGAGGCTAAGGAGTTGGTAGCGATGCAGTGAAAGCCATTCTGCAACTTTTATTTGCTACAGTCTTATGGCTCTTCTATCATGGGCGTTTGACTGGTCTGAGGTCGTGTAAAGGCGACTTATCCATGCAGGAATGACATTCTATTATGTAACATTGTTATATATTGGGACATCCATTCTGTATTGTATGAATGAGCTCCTGGGTACTATCCTGGCTGAGATGTTTCTTTTGTTTTCTCTCTTTCCTTCTTTACAGAGCATGATATTTTGAGTGATATAGAAGACCAGAAGTATTGGTCATTTGCCCTCCATGTCCATCCTGTCCTGGTGTGCTCACCTGCTAGGTTTTGTGTGTTACATAGCCTCCCTGGGTTTAGGTGGGTTTGGGAAGATGTTTTTCCAGTTTTAGGTGTTCTTATTAGGACTGATCATATGATGGGGCTGGGGTTAAAATGTGCCTTTTTTTGTTGGGTTTTCTTCTCTGGGTTATAAGGGCAGCTAACACTTTAAGGGCACTTAAGAAGTTGTTCTAAAATGTAAACTAAATGTTACAATTTGGTACATTTCTGCAACATTTGATTGTTAATCGGAACTATATTGTCAGTATGTTTGCCTTTAAGATTGTTTAACTGAATTTTGGGGCATTAATAATCCCACTAAGAGGAAAAGCTTTTTGCGGTATGGTTGGAAAGAAAGTGCTGTCATCTTACTGTTGTAGGAGACACACTTAAATGGAGAGGAGTCACTGAGGCTAAATAGAAAGACATACTCTTTAGGGGTTTCTCAGCTGCCCATTATAAGAACAATGGTGTAGCCATCTTAATGAGGAAAGTTCTATCCCTTATGGATTTTCAAATATCATGTACTGATTTTTCCTAGTTTCCAAGGGACTTTATTCTAGAACTAGTTAGTCTACTATTCCTGAAGCTCACATTTCTGATCATTTTGAATCTCATTTACCCTGTATTACTCAACGAGCTTTCAGCAGTATAATAGCAAAGTGGTCGCTGGTCTGTTTTATTGGTGGAGTCATCTTAAAGTTATAAATATGACTATCACTCCTAAAGCAAATTGTATAGTTGAAATGCTATCAGTTCTCCTTACAGGGAGAGTCTATCAAATTGAAAGGATTCAAATTGAAAGGAGTCAAATTGAAAGGATTCTTGCTCAGTTTCTATGGGAAAATAACCACTCAGAATTGCTTTCAGGAAGCTTAAATCTTAAAAAGAGGAAGGGGTTGGGGATCCTCTCTGACTTTCAGGTCTAGTACTGTGATTTTTTACTAAAACGAGGTTTGCGATGGGTGGAGGGGGCCGTAAGTTTGCGCTCAATATGGCTTGAACTAGAAGAGAGGTTAAGTAATCCTTTCCTCTAGAACCTTCTTCTTGGCATGGTGTCTGTTGGGAGGTTGAAGTCTCATAGGGTATATCAGATACTCAGAAGGCCTTTCAAAAGTAGTAAATGCAACTTCTAAGGAGGATTGTCTGATGAAAGGTAGCTAAATGGGTTCAGACAGCTGGGAATGAGCATTAGTCTCATCGAGGAGATGTCAGCACTTCGAGACAAGTGGTGTGTGATTGTCCTACGTAACATCCAGTCTTATTAGGTTTCAACATGGAACCGTATTAAAGAGATGCTGGGATTTTGGGCAAATCTCTTCTGGTCTAGGGTCGTTTTTCAATCAATAATTGGCATCTCACCGTAACAGCGGGATTGTCCATTTTAATTAACTTCATATAGGAAGTGGCTCTATTCTTCGTTATTTCTAAATGGAAAACATGCGGCAGATCTTTGTTGACATGAAGGGTGGAACACTTATGCTTATGATATATATATGAGCAAACATCATGGTGTAGTTGTTCCCTTGCATCCTTATTTTCTTAAGTGAAAACTTTTCCTTTGTAGTGGAGTGGTTGCTCTCATATTGCCCTTGTAGGCCTAGTAAGCTCGCAGATGTTTTGTGTTTTCTTTTTTTTTTTTTTAAAACTCTATTTATTGAAGTCCACATAGTACAGATCATGCAAAACAATATACAAAAAACGGGATTCCTGGTGGGGGGGGGGGGGGGTTGTTCTCATCCCCCAGTCTAGGATTCCTCAGCAGATCAGTCATACAAATACAGCATTCACAATTTTCCCCCCTCCTCCCCTCCTCCCCCTTCCCACCATTTGTGTTTCTTTATATATCCCCTGATGATCACATGATGATGGGAAGGACAGGGTGGGGTGGGCTATGTTTAACCTTTTCTTTCTCATGTTGTGTATTTTGATTTACTGCAATTTGGTTTTCTCTTTTGTTTGTATTTTGTTGGAAAATATAAATAAAGAAACTAAAAAAAAAAAAAAAAATTGAGGACCTTGAGACAGAATCTGTGAATAAAAGGGGTACCAGAGACTGAGGACTATCAAAATTGCACCAAGGTGGCACAAGAGAGTTTTGGTTATTTGCTGACAAAAGGGTCAGAGGAAGCTCAGGTAAAGGACATAAAAATTGACTGAGTGCACAGATCCCTAGGCCCGATCAAATCACAAGTGCCATGGGATATTAGTGGTCTGTTTACATGATTATGGGGTTAAAGAAAAAAAATCACACAACAGATGCCGAAAGCTGGAAAGTTTGACTGGAAAGGCCATCAAGTTGCTGTGTACGCAGATCTGGCAGTGGCTTCAATTATCCAGAAAAGAAAGTGTGTGTGTATGTGGGGGGGGGGGGGGGCTGACAGCCCATCCGAGACAAAAGAACATCAGATACAGATGGCTTTTCCCTCAAGGCATAGTGTTTACCAAAAATGACATAACCAAGCAGGTCATGAGGGTGAAGGAACTGAGGAATGCAGTGGAGGACATTGGGCTGCAGGATCTGCCTTTGGCAGCTGACAATTCAAAAGGCTGGAGGAATTGGAAGGATCTGAGACAAAAAAAGGAAGCTGTGGATCGCTCCAGGAAGAAGAAGAAGGAGAAGATAAGCATGGTGGATGGCTTATAGCCTGAGCCCTGGACAGTATGCTGATCTAGGTTTTAAACTTGAGAAGCTTTGAGAGATGTTACAGTTTATGATTAATAGTAAATGTAAAAGGTGAGAGAATGTTGCTGGGAGATGTTAATGAAAGAGTGAGTGGAGTTGATAACCGGCTGGAATGTATGGGGGAGGGGGAGGGGGGTGGGAAGGGGAGGAAGGGATGGATGTGAGATGGATGAATGTCTACAGAGGAGGTGGAAGGTGAGGGAAAGAGGGAAGCAGGGGAGAGGAGGAAGGAGGGATATGAGTGGGAGAGTGTAGCGGGGGGCTGTGGAGTCACTGCTCAGATGGCGTATAGTACTGCTGAGAGAGCGGGTAGGGGGAGAGGGGGGAGAGGGAGGGAGGGGCAAAATACGAGAAGGGGGAAGTCAAGGGGAGAAAAGGGGGATTGGGGGGTGGGCAAGAATGGGGAGGTAAGTGTAAAGAAGGGAGGGGAGGGAATGGGAGGGGGTAAGGATTATGACCTTAAATGTCAAAGGCCTGTCATCCTGACAAAAGAGACACAACCTGCTGAGAAGAGATGCAGTTAAAAAACACCCAAGAAGCAATGTTATGCACAAAGGAGTTTCCACATGTGTAACTGGAGGGGAATAGAGAAAGCCCACGAAAAGGCAGGGTAGGAATTCTATTCTCTAGAGAATTGAAGATAGAGGAGCAAAGATTGACGAGAAGTATGAAGGGGAGGTGGATCAGCTGGGAAGGAAAATAAATGGGGAGTCTGTGCTGGTAGCGAGCATATATGTGCCTAATAAAGGGCAAGGGGACTTTTATGACCAAGTACAGAAGCAGCTGGGAGTGGTAGCAGGGTCACAGATTATAATGGGAAGGGATTTCAATGTGACTATCAACCTAAGATTGAACAACTCAGGTGAAGGAGGGAAGGAAAGAGGGCCCATAGACGTAAGTTACAATGGATGATGGCACATCTGGGGCTAATTGATGTGTGGAGAAAGAGGGTGGGTAATAGGAGGGATTATACATCTTTATCTTTATTTGTTTCTTGATGTATCGCCCACACCATGGGCACCAGAGTGGTTTACATACTATTCCCCACTACATAAAATGTACAGTCATATACAGGGTGGCCCAAAAAAAGTGAGAACATCTTGTAAATTAAAAGCTTAAATAGTTTACTTATTTACCTTTTTTAGCTATATAACGTCTTTATTTCAACAATTTCCGGTCGCCATCTTTGTTTTTTTAATTTGTCAATGATTTACATCTGTCTTTTTGAACTTTTAAATAACTTATATGCTACGAGATGTTCACACTTTTTTTGGGCCACCCTGTAGATATGATCTTACTAGACAGGTACAAGTACAAACGGTGGAAGTCAGACCATTTTCAAACAAGTACAAATGGTGGAAGTCAGACCATGTTCCAGTTACAGTGGAGTTGGCCTGGAACTTAGACACAGAGGGCCTCCAATTTTGGAGACTAAATGAGTCTTTGCTAGAGGATCAGATGGAGGTAGAGAAGTTTAGAAAGGCTGTAAAAAGATTCTTTCTGGAAAATATTACTCCGGACATGGAGGTGTGTGTAGTGTGGGATAGTTTTAAAGCATTTATTAGAGGGGAATTTATTGGCCTGGGGGCATATAAGAAGAGGGAAAGGGAAAAGGAGGAAGCCCTGTTGCGGGAGAAACTGAGAAAATGGGAAAAAAGGCACAAAATGGAGGGTGGACAAAAAGCACTAAAAGAAATGGAGCGACTAATAGGGGCTATAAGGGAACAAAGACTGGATGAAATGGCACACCAGCTAGAGGAGTTACGTCAGTATGCCTTTGACTATAATAATCAAATAGAGAAAGGATTAGTGAAGCAACTGAAGGCTAAAAGGATACAACAAAATGTGTATAAGATTAGCAATTAAAAGGGGGACCTGCAGTTCACAACGGGTAAGATTAAGGAGGCATTTATGACATTTTACCAAAAGTTGTATACATCAGAAGCAGAGGGAGGTAAGGGGGAGGTAGGGGGGGTACTTGGAGGCAGTGCTCATTGTAAGTTTTCAGACATAGGACTTAAAGGAAGGAAAGGCCCAGGGCTCGATGGATTGGTTGCCCAATTTTATTCAAAATGTATCAAGGGGAACTGGCAGCTGTTCTGGCTAGCATCTTTAACAATATCAGCAGTGGAGGAGAGCTCCCAGACACTATGTTGGTAGCAAGTATTACTGTACTTCTAAAGCCAGGAGGGATGACATGTAATATGCGTCCTACTGTCCCATATCTTTAATAAATCTAGATGCTAAGATCTTTTCAAAAATATTGGCGGGAAGGTTACAGGGATTTCTCCCAAGGCTTATTGGGGCAGATCAGACAGGGGTCATCTCGGAGCAACATGGGCGGGATAATGCTGTTCCAAGGGTTGCAGAGCAGAGATGGCGTCCATCTGTTCAAGAAGAGCTGCCATGTCTTCAGTAGCAGACTGGCTAACATACTGAAGAGAGCTTTAAACTGTATTCATTGGGGATGGGTGAAGAAAGCCCCTGGGTAAGTGAAAGCCCCCAGGTAAATGAAACATTAAATACGTTTATGAAAATGGGTAAAAGGGGCAACATATGGAAAGCAGTGTATATAAATGCCCATAGCTTGGAAAATAAGATACCAGATGTTGAGGCTTTAATGGGAGAAGCAGACTTGGATTTAGTGGCGGTAACAGAGACATGGTTCATGGACAACCATGACTGGGATGTAACTATACCAGGCTATTCAGAAAGGACAGGGTAGGAAGAAGGGGAGGAGGAGTGGCACTATAATGTAAAAAATAATAATAAAGCTATGGAAATACAGGGCTTAAAAGGGAGAGAGCAGGCACTGTAGGCTAAATTAGAAAGAGAGAAAGAGAAATCTATTTGCATTGGCGTGATTAATGTACAGACTTCCCTCACAGGGAGAAGAGGTGGACAAAGATTTAATAGAAGACATACTCAGCATTGCCAGGAAAGGGAAATTGCTACTGAAAGGGGATTTCAATATGCCAGATGTTGATTGACACATCCTTGCTGGATTCTCTACAGAGAGAACTATTCAGGAAACCGGTAACAGAACCCACATGTGAAGGGGCCATACTGGACTTGGTGCATACCAATAGTGAAAGTGTTTCTGATATTATAGTGGGAGATCAACTCGCATCCAGTTATCACCAAATGGTGTGGTTCAGTATTCGGACTAAGGCTGATAAAATCCATTTAAAAGCGAGGGTCATAGATTTTAGGAAAACTAACTTGCCAAGATGGACCAATACCTCAAGGAGTCGTTAGCGAGATGGAAACAGCTGGGAATGTAGAAAAACACCGGGCAAAACTGAAAGGGGATATTTTAACGGCAAACAACCTTTTTGTTAAAATGATAAATAAAGGTAAAAAGAAAAGGAGAACGCTATGGTTTTCAAAATAAGTAGCTGAAAAGGTGAAGAATAAGAGAGAGTCCTTCATAAAATATAAGAGATCACAGAGAGAGGAAGGCAGGCATCTATATTTGGAAAAACTTAGAGAAGTTAGCAAAGTAGTCAGGAAAGCAAAAATTCAAAGAGGAGGAAATAATCAATGCAATACAATAGGGGAATGAGACATTTTTCAGATATGTTAGAAGAGGATGGGCAAAAGTGGTATTGTCAGACTCAAGGGGAAGGGGGG
The DNA here is from genome assembly GCA_033557465.1 of Ichthyophis bannanicus. Lineage (NCBI taxonomy): Eukaryota > Metazoa > Chordata > Amphibia > Gymnophiona > Ichthyophiidae > Ichthyophis > Ichthyophis bannanicus. The sequence goes on along the minus strand of CM066031.1, from coordinate 509,288,164 downwards.
GGGGGATATGTAGAAGCTGATGAGGATAAATCACCATTGCTTAACAAATATTTCTGTTCTGTGTTCACAAATGAAGAACCAGGAGCAGGTCCTCAGAAAACACCCACAAACAAGAACAGAATTGAGGGGCATCTTGAACAATTTTCAGAAGACTGTGTTCGTGAGGAACTAGCTAAACTTAAAGTCAATAAAGCAATGGACCAGGTGGGATACATCCAAGAATACTGAGTGAACTTGGGGACGTTCTACCAGCTCCCTGACTGACCTTTTCAATGCCTCTTTGGAGTCGGGAGTGGTGCCAGAGGACTGGAGAGAGGCACATGTGGTCCCTATATACAAAAGCGGAAGTAAAGATGTGGTTGAAAACTGCAGGCCGATTAGTCTAACCTCTGTGGTGAGTAAATTATTTGAAATTCCGCTAAAAAAAAGAATAGTGAGGTTTCTGGAGTTCAACGGATTACCGGATCCAAGGCAGCATGGATTCACAAGAGGCAGGTCTTGTCAGACAAATCTGATTGATTTCTTTGACTGGGTGACAAGGGAGTTAGACTGAGGGAGAGCCCTAGATGTGGTGCATTTAGATTTCAGTAAAGCCTTTGACAACGTTCAGCACAGGCAATTTATAAACAAACTGAGCACTCTAGGGATGGACTCTAACGTTACTGCATGGGTTACAAATTGGTTGAGTGGGTGGCAGCAAAGGGTACAGGTAAATGGAGCTCACTCTGAGAAGAAGGAGGTTACCAGTGGTTTGCCGCAGGGATCTGTCCTTGTTCTGATTCTTTTTAATATCTTTGTTAGTGATATTGCAGAAGGTGGTTTGCCTCTTTGCAGATGATACCAAAATCTGCAATTGAGAAGACACCCAGGAAGATGTAGACAACATGAGGAGGGATCTAGCTAAGCTTTAAGAATGGTCTAGAATTTGGCAGTTGAGATTTAATGTTAAAAAATGCAAGGTCATGCATTTGGTCTGCAGCAATACAAGGGAGTGATATAGTATAGAGGGTAAAGTACTTCTGTCAGCAAAAAAAGAGTGGGACCTAGGTGTGTTTGTGTCTGTTGATCTTAAAGTAGCTATACAGGTAGAAAAGGCGACAGTGAAATCTAGAAGGATGCTTGGGTGCATAGGGAGAGGAATGGCCAGCAAAAGAAAGGAGGTAATAGTGTATATTACCATACACTATTATGTATAGCAAACCGCTGCTGATCACTGGAAGTAGCGGGATATAAGTGTACACTAAATAAATAAATATATAAGTCTTTGGTGTGACCATATTTGGAGTATTGTGTGCAATTCTGGAGACCACACCTTCAAAAGGATATAAACAGGTTAGAGTCAGTGCAGAGGGTTGCTACTAAAATAGTTAGTGGTCTTCCTTATAAAGCATATGAGGACAGACTTAAGGAGCTAAATATATATACTTTAGAGGAAAGACGGGATAGAGATGATATGATTGAGATGTTTAAATACCTCCGTGGCTTAAATGCACAGGAGGAGAGCCTCTTTTGATTGAAAGGCAAGCTCTGCTACAAGGGAACATAGTATGAGGGTGAAAGGGGATAGACTCAGGAGTAATATGTGGAAATATTTCTTTATGGAAAGAGTGGCAGAAGCATGGAATAGTCTCCCAGTGGAGGTGGTAGAGATGAGAACAGTATCTGAATTCAAAAAACATGGGACAAACACAGAGGATCTGTGAAGGAAAAAAGGGGACTGTTGTTGTGGTTGATATGGAAGGGCAGACTAGAAAGGCCATGTAGTCTTTTTCTGCCATCATGTTTCTATGTTAGGAAATTGCTGAACATTATAAACTAAGTAAGAGGTGACCACATACCAGCGTTTCTAGTTGTCGTAGATGTTGAGAAAGCATTTGATAGAGTGGAATGGGGGTTTATGTACGCAATGTTGCAGAAGATGGGGATTTGGGACAAGTTCATGACTTGGTTGAAGGCCTTATACCATAAGCCTAAAGCATGTATTAGAGTCAATGGTATATATTCGGGGGAGTTTGAGTTTATTTATTTATTTATTACAATTTCTTATATACCGCACTATTTGGTATCAGCGCGGTTTACATTATAACATAACGACCATGAAAACAAACTGTTTGGTTTTACATCGAACAGGGGTCCAAACTTGGATAACAGGGGTCACTATATACATGAGATATTTACATGGTATGAGTAACTTGGATAACAGGGGTCAATTATATACATGAGATATTTACATGGCAATGAGTACAAATATCATAATGAAAGTGAGGGTTGTTTCCAAAGTGGGTCATTTCTTCAGAGGGGATGTCTAGGTGCCATTGGTAGTTGGGTAGCATTGCAGGAAAAGATGGTATTTGAGTGCCTTCTTGAACTGCGATAGGTCGGCAATAGCCCTGATGTCAGGGGGTAGAGCATTCCAGCATTTAGGTACATAGTAACTGAAAGCCCTGTTTGTGGTTGATATGTTGCACTTTGACGATGCCTTTGGTGTTACTAGTAGGTTTATGGCTATCGCTCTTCTGGACCTGTTGGGGGGCACCATGTGAATAAGATCCGTGAGTGAAGGGGATGAAATACCTTTGATTGCCTTGAATGCTAGGAGTAGGGTCTTAAAGATCAGGGGTATGAGATCAGTTGACCAGGGGTATGAGACAGGAGTGCTCGCTATCCTCTTTATTATTCACAGTAGTTATAGAGCCACTGGCAGCAGCGGTAAGAGCTTTGACAGATGTCCATAGGGTGAGGATCATTGCTAAATTATAATCAAGTGTCAGGATATAAACTGAATCAGAGTAAAACAGAGGTTCTGAAAATTGTGCTGGAAAGTTCAGTGAAGGAACGATTGAGGAAGGCATTCCCATTCCAGTGGGTGACGGAGTCTTTAAGGTATTTAGGAGTTCAGTTAGGGAGGGATTTGGAAAGGATGTACCAGTTGAATTATATTCCCCCTTGAAAGCAGATCTGTAGAGATCTGAACATATGGGTTAAACCGTATTTCACATGGGGAGGGCGGGTGACTATCAACAAGATGAATATTCTACCATGCCTTTTATTTCTGTTTCAGATGCTACCGATAGAGGTTTCAGATAAGGTACTTAAGCAATATCAGAGAAGGATTTTTGGGTATATTTGGAAGTGAAAACCTCCTAAGGTGAACCACACGGATGTGCTGATGGAAGAAATAGGGGGGAGGGGAATGGAGGTTCCAGGTATTTGTTGTTGTTACCAGGCTGTGCAACTGCAGGAAATAGTAGATTGGGGAGAGGGGTTAGCGGGAAAACATTGAGTGAGGATGGAGTGACAGCGAATAGAAGGAGATCCAGGGATGTAATATGGGGAAGGAGGAAGGAGGGAGAGAAGGGGCAAGGGATCATCTATTTGTACAGACAATGAGAGTGATCTGGAAGAAACAACACACCAAACTGGTGAGCGGGAATGGGATAAGGTTATGGTGGATCTGAGGGACAGAAGATTTCTCCCCAGGACAAGAGGTGGATCAATATAAAAAAGGGGAAATCAGGGAACTGGTAAGATGGGGCAACTAATTTTGGAGGACGGTAGGATTAAGCAGATTGAAGTCCTAAGGGGGCATATGGGCTAGGACTAGCATATAGATTTTATTACCTGTAGGTGCAGCACTATTTACAACAGATGGACAAACAATGGGTGGACCAGGGAGAATTACAGGGTTTGAGAAGTTGCTCAGTAAGGGCTGCTCAGTGAAAGGTCAAATGGTGCTGATTTATCAGCAGTTGGTGCAACCTACAGGGAAAGGTCAGTTTATGAAAGGTGAGAAAATGAGTTGGGGAGGTGCTGGGATGAAGGAAGGTGGCAGAGTGTATTCTGGGAGGTTGGGAAGGTGAAGGGATCAGTGGCAATGCCAGAGCATTACTGGAAAGTTCTATATAGAACCTATCTAACCCCACAGAGACTCAGTAAATGGCATGGGGCAGAGGCCCGCCATGCTGGAAGAAATCTGGGCAAGAAGGAGACTGGATGCACATGTGATACTCCTGCCCCAAGGTGTGAGAGGGTATTGGCAGGACATGAGGAGCTTTTTCTATGAAGTGACAGGAAAGGAGATGGAGGATTTGCCGGAATTCTTGCTTTTGTTTATGGGGGGCACAGGAGAGATAAAGAGATGAGGGGACTGTTGTAGTGGTTGATATGGAAGGGCAGAGTAGATAGGCCATATGATCTTTTTCTGTCGTCATGTTTCTATGTTTCTAAAGCAGACTTCAGTTGCTGTCAGGATGGCACTGGCAAAGGTATGGAAAGAGGAGGAGATGTTGACCAGAGAACAATTCTTAGAGTACTTGCATTATGGCTATAATATGGCATGGCTAACAGCCAATGGATGAAGGGTCTGGGGCGCTGGCAATGGTATGAGGAATGGAGGTTGGAGGTAACTGGAAGTAAGAGTCAGTGAGAAGGGAAACTAGAGACTGGAAGATGATCACCGAGAGGGTGGGGATGGAGCTGTAAGGGGAGGGGGAGGAGATAGCACACGGTTGGGATGGGAGGAAGGAGGTAATGGAGGATCAATGACATGGAAGGGTAAGATGATATTTAGGGTAAAAGAGGAAGAACAACAACTATTCTGTTATACTATGAATAGAAAAATGTTGCAGAGATTGCACCAGTATGAGCATCATGATATGTATGAGTTGTCTAAAGTTATATGCTCTGATATATAAATAACGAGGATGGGCAGAGTGGGAAGGGAGTGGGAGAAGGGTATGGAGGGAGATTTGACAAAACCTCCGGCTGCTCTCATTTGTGGACATTGGAACAACAGAACATATGGACATATGGACAATTGCAGACTCTGCAAATGGATTATAGGCATCCATGTGAGAGGAGGGGTTTCATGGAAGTAGTAGGGTGGGAAAATAGGGGAGGGGAGACGAAAATAAGGAGGGGGAGAGTTATGAATCATGAGGTGTATATTCTGAATTTTTTTTGTTGATGTAAGAATGTACAAAACCTTTTTTTGCTATATAAGGTACAATAAAAGTACAAATTCTAAAAAAAGAAATGCTTTGTCATATGTGAGATTTTACGAGACTTCCCTCTGCTGTTGGTGCTGCTGCTGGACCCGTGGCCTGGAGTGGAGGAGAGGATGAACGATCAGCATCATCCCTCCCACTTTGCACGGTCCCCTCCACCTGTGCAGTGCACTTGGCTTAGGCATTGCCAGGATCACTTCCTACCCCTTATCATTTGGCATGCTAACATCCATCTCTTCAATAACCTCTTCAGCCAGTCTATTTTCAATATCTGATGATTCAGATGTACGTAAATCCCACCCATGTGGATCCCTCCGATTTCAGCAGGGAATACAGTGCACCTGCTGAGAGGCCGATTTGCCTTCACCTGCTGCGTCTCTTGTGTTCCCCTACCCTGCACCATGTTAATCTCCCTATGTCCCTCTGAGGAGATGAGAACAGACATGGACACCAGAAACTGCAGCACTTTCTACTCTGCTTGTAAGGACATCTCTCTTTAGCTTGGGTGTCAGTCTAAACCATAATCATAGCCTGCCTCTTTCTGCACATTTGTGCCAAGCCTTTTTTCTATGATCATTTAATTTCCCAGACATACCCTTCCCAAGCATTATGATATGCCTTGGCTCCACCCTGAGTGCCTCCCCCTGGAACTTTCACATGTCAGCAGAGGCACTCAGAGCTTCTCCTCAGAGGGACATAGGGAGATTAACATGGGGCAGGGTAGGGGAACACAAGAGAAGCAGCAGGTGGATATCCAGGTTTAATGTTCAGCACTGGAGGCTAGCTGCTGTAATCATGCTAGCCGGTGGCGCTGGATATCGGGCCCTGAGTTTTTAGCCTGGATTTGACAGAGCCAGAGAAGAAGTCTGATGTACTGACTTGGGTACTTTGTTCCAGGCATAAGGATCAGCAAGGTAGAAAGATCGAAGTCTGGAGCTGTCAGTGGAAGAGAAGTGCACAGATAGAAGGGATCTACCAGAAGAGCAGAGTTCCCGCGGAGAAGTATAGGGAGAGATAAGAGGGGGAAGATAGTGAGGAACAGCTGAATGAAGGCACTTATAGGTCAGTAGAAGAAGTCAGAAACAGATAGGGAGCCAATGAAGTGACATGAGACCTCACTCCCTGACAGGAACTCTGAGGAGTCCTCTTTTCGAATGCCTTGGAGGTGGGTGCCATCTCATACCTTCTCTCAGACAGCAGATTGCCTTCAGCTGCCTCTGTTTTTTTCTAATTGGAGGTATATTGGACCTACAGTAGTATAATATTTAAAGTTTTGTTTGTTCACAGATATAGTTGCAATTTGAATTTTGGTAGTTATTTATTTTTATTATTTATTACAGTTGCTTATATACCGCACTATTCGGCATCAGCGCGGTTTACAGTACAACAAAGTGACCAATACACACATTCTGTTTGGTTTTACATCGAACAGGAATATAAACTTGGATAACAGGGGCTGAACTATATACATGAACTATTTACATGAAATATGCTATATACAAGAGGTAAAATTCCTATAACATTGTTGAATTGCACAATAAATGATGAATCCGTTTTGAATAGGGCTGTTATGATATGTTGAGTTTGCTATACAGGTTCTAAGAGATTTTTTGCAGGTTTTTCTGTTATTTCGCAAAGGGGCAGTTTCTCAAAATGGGTTAGTTTTGCATGTACTATGACTAGGCAGCGATGTCAGATAAGTAAGTAGAGATATGAATTTACAGCAAAGGAGAGATGTCAAGTATAGATAGATAGATAGATTCGAGAGTCATCAGCATAAAAGTGATACTGAAAGCCATGGGAAGAGGTGAAGGCATCAAGGGATTGGGTATAGAGAGAGAAGAGAACAGGTCCAAGAACAGGCCCTTGGTGTACACCAACTGAGAGAGGAATGGCAGAAGAGGAGGAACCTCCAGAACAAACAGTGAAGGAGTGATTGGAGAGATAAAAAGAGAACCAAGACAGTACAGGGCCTCTAAAACCAAGAGAAGATAAAGTGGCAAGAAGGAGGATGTGGTTAACAATATCAAAAGCAGCAGTAAGATTGAGAAGAATGAGAACCGAGTAAAGGCCTTTGGAATTAGAGAGGAACAGATCGCTGGAGACTTGGGCAAGAGCCATTTCAGTAGAATCAAATGGACAAAAAATAGATTGAAGTAGAGCAAGGAGGGCTTGAGAGGAGAGAAATTCGAAACAGCAGAGGATAACTGTACATTCAAGAATTTTGGAAATGAAATGGGAGAAGGGAGATGGGTCGAATAATTAAAAGGATAAGTAACATCAAGTGAGGGTTTTTTGAGGAGATGAGTGATTACAACATGCTTGAAGGCTGCAGGAAAAATTGCAGTGGAAAGCAAAAGGTTGAGAATAAGTGAGATAAAAGGGATGATGGAGGAGGAGATGGAGTTGAGTAGATGGGTGGGGATCAGATCAGAAGAACAGGTAGTGAGTTTAGAGGAGGAAAGAAGAAGAGAGGTTTCTTCAACAGAGATTTTAGAAAAGGATGCAAGGGTGATAGAGGTTGAGGGGAAAAGTTGATAATGGAGAGGGGAAGAGGGGGTGAAGAAGATTTAGTGGGGAATTGAAGAGTAATCGTATGCACTTTGTCATGGAAATAGTCTGCTAGAGTTTGGGCAGAGAGAGAAGGAGGGATTGGAAGTGGAGGTGCCTTAAGAAGAGAATTGAGAGTAGAAAAGAGATGGTGAGGGTTAGAGGCAAGTGGGTTAGTCAGATGGAGAAACAGTTTTGCTTAGTGAGTGCAATAGTGGACTGGAAAGAAGAAAGTATGAATTTGAAGTGAAGAAAGAGAGAGCGGGATTGGAGTCAAGTGCATTCAGCTGAGTGGGCACAGAAATGTAGGTAGTGGGTATTTGAAGACAACCAGGGCTGAGGTGAGGTACATCTCACAGGATATGGAATGGGCGGAGCAAAGGTATCCAGAGTAGTGGAGAGAACAGTATTATAGGAAGCTATGATACAATATATGATATAGATACCTGATCTAACACACTGGATAGAGCAATTTCAGTATGAGAGACAATCTGCCAAAAATCGTGTAATGATACATCTTTAGGTGAAAACAGCAAAGTAGCAGGTACATCAAAATATCTGGTTTAGGAATTGGGAGAAATCCAACCCTCCCTCCTGAATGCCCTTATGGAGAAACGATGGGGCTACTGGAGGCTTGCCTTCATTCGGAGAGGCAGATACTGACCCCATATCTAGTGAGCAACTGGGCAGAGTCAATGTCCCCAGTACGGGAGAAGACAGCAATACAGAGTCCACGCTCTCGGAGCGCTGCGACTGTTCAGACTCAGCAAGGGGAATGGAGATTTTGACATGCTAGTCCATGGGACCGATTACCTTCACCGTCTTCTGACCTTTCACCAGGTGGTGCCTTCTTTTCCTCTTCAGACGTATGCCCCAGAAAGGACTCTGTGAAGCCTCAAACATTCGCCAAAGGGGCACCCAAGGGGCTATACAAGCACCTTAGGACATGCCCCTTTGAGTCACACCCTGAGAGCACACGTGCTCTGCTTAACCTGACCATCTTTTTCTGAGTTCAAATACAGGACATTCAATCAAGCTGGGGGGTTCAAAGTTAAGTAAAATAAAAAAAAATGTTTATATTTACAATTTTAATTTTAACACAAAGTTTTAATCAGTAGGCTAGATTTAAAACTTTACTTACAAATATGCCAATCAGGCCTACCTCTTGTACTTCTCTACAGAATGAAGCTTTTTCAAAATAGCAACATTTCCACTTAGATAATTAAAAAATTCTGGGCAACTCAACTTAATATTGTATTTTACAATCGTTAGACATTTGAGAGTCTACATGCAGTTGGGTTTTTTATGTAGATCACATTTTGTTTATGATTGAAAAACACCTTTCAGTTGGACCATTGGAATCTGGCAAACATAAAAAAAATTCAACCAGTTTTTATAAATTTTTATACGGTACCTCATTACTTTTGAGGTGTCCAAACACCGTCCATTTTTCGTCAGCCGTGGTGTCTGCTTTTTCCATTCTTGAACTTTTTCTTCAGAAACAAATGTCTTAAGACAAGAGAACTCATCAAACAGTACAGTATTATTTATTACTAACTCTAGGCCGGGTCTTGTAGACAAAATGTATTCTAAAGACAACTCTAGCTCACACCTCTCCAGTTGTTTTTGAAGGAGAGTCCACTGTTTCCAAATCTCCTGGAAGCGAGTGGTCCACTGATCCTAGTAATCAATGGTAGTGGTGTCGAAATATGACACAGATTGCTTGAAATCTGCTTCATCAATGCTGCCCTCTTCTTCAAGATCTTTTATCTTCTTTCTGATTGTCAGAGGCAAAAACACTTCATTATTCCTAGTTAATAACTTATTTCTAAGGTCACTGATTGCTCCAGCCAACTCATCATTGAGATTTTTTGAGGTTCAATTTTTAAAGTCACATTTTGGAAAATCACTGCCTGACTGTGCAGAAAGTACAGCCAAACTTCTGCACAGTTTTTGATGAAAACAGAGAATTTTTCCTGGCTCAGAAAAATGGTTTCACTGGTTGGAACATTTTAATTAACCTCTCTATGGCTGGTAGTAAAGCCAAGATTAAACAAAACACACTGTTCTAAGGGCTATAATAAACCTAATAAAACAAGAAAATGCACCTTAGAAACTTTCCTATTGGTACCTCTTTAGTACCAGACTAACTGATCAAGGGCTAAACACAGACAGTCTTCCATTAACTCAACACTCAATACAATTAATCGGGAGAAAAAGACCTCAGGGTGGCTCTAATCCCACCATGCGGCAATGAATAATTGCCATAGGGGAAAGCGAGATACTCATATCACTGGTCTCAAAAAACTCCTGTTCAATGTAATTTATTTTTTTATTTTTTGAATCCAAAAATGTTTTAATGATTTCTAAAGCTCATTTAAAAAAAAAAGAATCCTCATTCATATTATAAATGTTAAAACACTACCCAATTGTTCAAAATACTCTAAAATTCACAAGTATCTCAAAAAAACTCAATACACCACCAATTTCCCCTTATTTTTCTTCATAGACATAGCAACCAACTCTTCCTTAAGGTCTAATGACTCCTTCCTTCCTCTGACTCGGCCCTAAAGTAATGAAAGGCTTAGTCGTAATAGAGAAACAATATCCATTCACATGGAATATACAACACTTATGTTTAATGTTCCACACACTCCAGATGCCGTCAAGCCTCAACCCAATAAAGATCTGTTTCTCCTTGAAAAAGGCTTCTTCAGGGGCTTGCAGTTCTACTGCAGACTAGCACTCTAAAGGGACCACGATAGCGTCTGACATCATACTATTTAAATGTTCAGCCATCAATCAAATAAACACATCAGTACCTATCAAAACTGAATTACATACTTCCAGCAAGCTTAACAATATATAACAATAACAATACAAGTCACCATCTCTTTAAGTTCTTTAATTCTCACTGTATAAATGTGAAAATGTCTGAATATTTTGTCAACAATAACTTCAATGTCAAACGGTAGGCATTTGGCAGCAGGGCTGATACAATTGCGAGCAATGTGAGCTGCACAGTTTGCATCAATTAAATTACTTTCTAAATCTTTTTTTGCAGCTTTAAAAAATATTGTTACTACCCCTCCTAGCGGCCCCACCAAAATTGCAATTGTTATTGTCAGCACACAATGCCAAAACTTTGGACCTTAGCCCATTGGACTCAACTGTATCAAGAATGCACTTAGAAAGAATGTCTGAGGTTTCGCCTTTAACTTAATGGACATCAAGAACTTTTACCTGAACTCCTTTCTCAGGAAGAAAGTATCTTACTAACATATGGCATACATTAATGCTTCCATGGTTTGAGCAATCACAAAAAAACTTGTCTCAGAAAGGTCTCTCTTGAGGGAATCAGTAGAGTCAGATTTGAAAACATTACAGATGATTGCTTCTATTTTGGTTCGCGCACAAGAGTATTTTTCATCAAAACATTTTTTCAACCACTTTGAAGTACAGTCTGATGACTGAAAAGAATGGTTGTGGACAACACAGTGAATAAGCCCATGTACTCTCAGTTGTAGCTAGTGGCTTGAGTTTTCTCATTAAAAATTTGACTTTAAAAAAAAGTCACAGTTCTACTTAAGGAAGCACTTACATCTACTGTCTTGTGTTTGTCTGTCCTTAGGTGCTGAACAATGTCACCCTTTCCTGCAGTTAACATTACAAGGAACAAAAACAATGCCAGTAACTAGTAAACATTACAAAGAATGAGGCGCCCTAACCAAAGTAATATGATTCCGGGCACAAATCCTTAAAATATGGGACTGTCGCGTATAATATGGGACAGTTGGTCACTTTAGCTCCACGCCCATGGGGGGGCCTGGATATTAGTAGGCCCCGAGCATCAATGTCACAGGCCAGCTCCTGCGATGCCAGAATAGCAGTCCCGGAACAGTCAGATGCATAAATGGTAAGCCTCACAAAGTCCCAGGAGCCTGGGTATTAGTAGGCCCTGAGTGCTGACGTCACCAGCTGGCTCCTGCGATCCTGGAACAGCAGTCCTAGAACAGTCAGATGGATAAATTGTAAGCTTTCCTGACTCAGTTCTTGAACGGCCATAACTTCCATCATTATTCCCATTAAGTCCTGAACCAAAAATGAAATCCCCAGAGTCACAGGGCCAGGAGTAACCTTGCCTCAATAGCCTCAGGAGAGGGGAATCTTTTTTTCAACCTGTTGGGCCACTGGGGACAGGAAAACTGGGATCCAAGCAATGTTCCTTCTAAGTTGTGTGAGAGTATTTTGCTCCCAGTCTTGCCGGGGGGGGGGGTGCATCACTAATGCTGTTTCAATTATGAGGTCTACGCAAATCTCTTGGGAGTCCTGTAGAACCTGCCTGATCCTTGTGATTGAAACTGTGATAGTGAGGTACACCCTCCACCAGCAGGACAGGAACATGGACAGAGGTCTCTTGTGCAGCTTAGAGGGAACTTTGGGTCCAAGCCATACAGGGTCATCCTTGGTGAAGTGTCACACTTCACCTCAGATGATCCTTTGATCCCACACTACATCTTTACTCCAGCCTGGAGGTGGAATAAAAGTTTATGTGCTAGAAAGTAAGTAAAAAATGCACCAAAATTTGGTGCCATTTTTTAAATAAAGAACAATTACAGATTAAGCCTTTTGCATGTGTTTTGCATGCCTATGAAGCAGGTTAGTGACTCCTGCAGTAAAACAATAACACAGCTTGTGTTGAAAAGCACAAGCTATGTTGTTCTGAGGAGAAAAATAATGCCAGCACAACCCAGGTGTTATTTTTCCTGGCTAGGAGCATCCTCCAGGCTGTATTCTTAAAGGTGCCGACAATGTTAAAAAAAAAAAATTCCATGATCCAGTGCTCCCCTCTTCTTGGCATCAACAGTCAGCTCCCCCAATGATACCCTCTCCCCACACATACCATTTTCCCACACAACCACAATCAAAGTCCTCCCTTAATAGCCCCCACCCACATACATCCTGATTCAGCACCCACCACTTTCAAAGATTTTCCTGGGTTACCTTGACTAACTCTGGTGTTCTTTCTGGAACCAGACAGGAGTAATCCTCCCTTGCTTCCATCTGGGTTGGCGCAGGGTTCAAAATGCTTCCTGTGACCCCCTAGTAGTATTCTCGTGGTATTACTGCTAGGGGTCAATCACAAAACATACTGTATATAAGATGATGTGGAACTACACTATTTCTTTCATACATAAACTTTCATTCATATTTATTTATTTATTTAACAGTTTTTATATACCAACTTTCTACAAGTCAAGTTGGTTTACAGGGAACATAACGGACAGTATATTTCAACTGAGTACATTGTAACATTAGAACATTAGATCACAGTATAACTAATTAACAAGAACCTTACTCATTGCGGAGGCTTATAACTATTTACATGGAAGCTTAGGGACTATTTACATGGATAATTATAGAGGAGGTTAGGGAGAGCTATGTAAGTAGGGAGAAGTGTTGCTGGAAGACATGAGTTTTCAATTTCTTCCAGAATTCAGAGTGGTTGGGGCAGTTCCTTAGTTCATGAGGTAAGGCATTCCAGATAGATGGAGCATAAAGGGAGAATGCCCGATTACAGGTAGTTTGATTACATTTTCTCTTAGATGTTGGAATGGATAGTATGTTTTTGGAGATGGTGGGGCGTGTTCTTTTGTTATTGGAGTTGTATAGGAGTGAGGAGAGGCAGGGAGCGGATTCATTTGAGATGATTTTGTGAATGAGGGTGAGTCCTTTGAATTTGGTTCTGGACTGAATGGGGAGCCAGTGTAACTCAAGGAGGATTGGTGTTATGTGTGATCGCCTAGGATTATTCGTGATGAGTCGAGCTATTGTGTTCTGTGCCATTTGGATGGGATGTAGGCTGTTTTTAGGAAGGCCATGATTTTTAGGAAGGCCATATTGCTATTCTTGTCAAATCTTTTCTTCTTTATTCTCATTTAGCTTTTTTTCTGGGTTCCTATTGGACAGTGAAGAATAAAATAAAATCGATGCCTTCACTTCATGGTGCTTGTGAAAAATGCTCTATGGACTACCCAAAAAAATAAATAAATTGGTACTAGAGGAGAACAAGCCTAAGGTTTCCTTAGAAGCTCAAATGACAAGACTTAACTTTCATATTTTGAACAAATCCTGCAAAAAGAAAGATCATTGGAGAAATACATTATACTTGGCAAAGGAGGAAGGAAGAGGGGGGAGTGGCCTAGTGGTTGGGGCAAATTACCTCAGGCCAGAAGGGCAAGGGCTCAAACCCCACCAGAGGACAGCAACCTTGCGCCAGAAGGACTGGGGTTTCTAGTCCCACAGGTGCTTCTTGTGGTCTTGGGCAAGCCAGTTAACCCTCCATTGCCCATGTTCCCTGTAAATAGTTATCTCCAAGTTATAATGCCCTGTTCAATGTAAACCACCTTGATACCATGAAAGGTGGTACATAGAAATAATAAATAAGGTTGAAGGTCAATGCAAAAGAGGAAGACCCTGCAATGCAATAGATCAATACAATAACTGCAGCTATGGATGCCACTCATTCAGCAATAAGCTGCTTGACAGCTTAGCACAGCTATCCACAGGTTCACCATGAGTCAACCTTGACTTGCTGGCATTTAACTACATTGTCACCTTTCACAGACTTGTTTCAAAATTGTTCCTGTTCCTTTCTTTCTGTTCCTAGTCTTTTCACCCTTTTTACTGTTGTTTTTCTCCTTGTTCTACAGTATATCTGAGTAGAAGCCAACATATTGAAATATGACTACTTCAACCATTAGTATCAAACAGCTCTTATTCATAGAATTGCTTTATCTAGAGGTATTATGCAAGAAATGCCTGAATCTCTGAAGAAAAATGAATTGTAGTTTATGGAAGCTAAATTAAACCATTACACCCATTATAGGTTGTAAAGTTATATTTCCTGTAATGGAGGTGACTTTTTAATTCACATTTCTCAATATGCTAATTTCTTGTTCAGTAGACCACTCATTGCTTCAGCCCAAAGGGTGAGTGAATAAAGAACATATTCTACACTTTGACTGTTACAGACTGTGTGTGAAAGAGTCCTTTCTCTCTCAAGGATGGCGGAACTGATTTTTGAATGGCCTCATATGCAGCTTGCACAGTTTTTCTTTGCAAGTCTAGAAGGAAGGCATATTTTACAAAGTAATGGCTGATGTTCATCTTTGTCTTCCTTACAGTCTACTTGATACTTATGAGATACAGTACATAAAGGCTAAAATTTGATAATCAATGACATTATTCCCAGATACATATTAACTGTCATAAGTACCCAAGGATCCAGGAAGGATATGTTGAATAACACAAGATAGTATATTAATATTTTTCATCCATCATATGAAATTTTAAACCAGCTAATCCAGCATCCTCCTTGCTAGCATTGATTGCCTGCAGTTGATTCAGTACTTTCTGATCATTTCCTTTCATTTACTGTTATTTTACACAGGGGAATATTTGCATTTGTATTATATTCCTGCCTTAAGTACAAATGCATTTCAAAATTCAGAGGCACATTATCTGACTGTAACTCATCACATTAATGCCCTTTGGTAGATAGTCAAACATTGTTTTTACTATAAAGGTTGAACTTATGTAAGTTAGGTAAAATAAAAAAAAGTCATTATGATATAATGCTAATACAAGCATGCTTAATGGACTTTTTTAAACTAGCATTTACTGTATATTGCATTAATGGATTTGACTTCATTGATTTATTAATGAGTCAATAAAGTGTTTTGCAAAATTTGTTGATTCACCTGGTGCATGCAAATAGGAACTTGCTATCGGATGATGTTCTTTTACTTTTTATTGAATTTTCCTTTGGAAATCATACACAAATATTTCTCAGATATAGGCACCTTTCTTTGCAGCAATATTGAAACTTCATAAAAAGTTAAAAGCAAAGGCACAAAAAAAAGAAGCTAAGGGGCCTTTTTACTAAAGTGCACTAGATGTTTGCATTTAATGCACATTTAGCACTAAAACTATCATGCACTAAATGCAAAGCCTCTGCAGTAGCTGTCAGGGGCATGACCAGCATGTTATTTATTTATTTATTTATTTATTTTATTTACTTCTCTTATATACCGCGCTATTAAAATCAGTGCGGTTTACAATTGTTCTTGATAGTTAATGTGTGGATGAGTAACTTAATGCATGGCATTATTAATGTTAATGTACTTTCCTCCACCTATCGAGGTGACATTAGGTGAAGCACACTAATGGAACATTCACAGTGCACAATAAGCACCCCTGCACAAACTGTGATGCATTCACCATTCCCACTCTCTTCCCCAACCTGTCCATTCAAGATCCTAATATGCGACTGACAGCATGAATATTGGTGTTTATTAACTGTCATGTCTAATTGCTACAGCGGGCTCAAATGCACAGTTGTTGCTATTAAGTGTGGTCGAGTCGGTATCAACTCATGGCGACCCTCTGAATAGCTGTCCTAAATTATATTCGGTCTTCAGACAGGTGGTTCATTGTTGATAGAGTGGCATCCATAGCTGCTGATTGTATTGATCCATCACATACCTGGCCTTCTTCTTTTGCGTTGACCTTCAACTTTTCCAAGCATGATGTCTTTTTTTAATTATCTCTCCCTTTGCATATTGTCACCTTGTTGGTGGCCAGCCCAGCGCCTGGGGCGCGGCAGGTTGGTTTGCCTTGGGTATTTCTGACTCACGGAGTATGTCCCAGTTTTGGCCTTGCACAGCCTTCTGGGAATGGTAGTCCCTTTCCCCTTTGAGCACAGAAAAAAAGTTGTAGTCAAGTGGTTCAGGCAAACGACAAGAATTTATTTTCCCCTTCCCAGTGGATTAAATTGCAGGTGAATAACTCAGGACAAATTGCCTTACAATTGGCTTCAGGAAAATACACAAACTCAGGTAAACTTAGCCTTCTTAGCTTCAGGCTTAAACGTGCTGTGCTTGATACAAAACATGCAATGCTTGATACAAAGAAAAACAGCTTCACTCAGCAAAGCAAAATGTCCCCTTTTCTTCTGCTGATTTTACCAGCTCTCTCACAACACTGTTCAGCATAGGGAATCAATGTGATCAGCAACAGACAACATACAGTCCATCCGATTATCCACTATTTCACTATAATCAGAGTCTGTCTGCATTTCTTCAATATCAGGACTAGCAGGGCGTGTCAGTGAGCTGCTATCCTGAACTTTAAAACAAACGCCGTTTCTGTCTTCACGTGGTCTCTCTCTGCACTCTAATGAGCCTGGCTGTAAGCTACCATATATATTGGACTTTCTGTCCAGGGAGCCTGTTACTTTCTGGTAACAATAGGGAACTGCTTTATAGCTAGGTTCAACCCTATATAAATTATTAAGCCTACCTTTTGGCTTTTGAGGGGAAGGAAATTTCAGCTCTGCAGGGTCATACTGGTTCCCAAACACTGCCTCTGTTTGCTTGCCTTTCAGCCTGTTAGCTTCTACGTCAGACACACAGGTATTTTCCTGCCAGCAGGTCTCTCTCTCTGGAGCGTGTGAGCATTGCCAGGTCTGCCTCTCAGGAAGTCTCTTCACTCTCCTGCCCTTACCAGATTCTGGCTGTAGGACTACGGCTCCCTTGCTTCTCACGTCCCTTTGACTCTTTCTAGTCAGCGTGCTCCTTTGCTTGCTTCCTTGCCAGACCCTTGGCTCTGGTTCTGGCCTTTTTCCCTTGGAGTTCTCTCCCTTTTTCTCTTCCTGCTGCTGCTGCTCCTTCCGTCTCCACTCCCTTTCTCTCGCTGCTTCTGCTTCTCCGGCTGCTTCTCCAGCTGCCACTGCCCTGGTCTGAGCTAAAGACCACTTTTTATCCTCCCTTCCCCCAGGGCTTAGCTGTGCCCTTCCCTTAAGCAGGTGTATCTCGTTAGTTCCTGATCTAGGGAATACGTCACAGCATGGGCGTGTCTTTTCAGCTCGTGACTCTCTTTGTTTACTTCTCCTTTGAAAACACTGAGCCATGTGCTCAGACTGGCTGTCAGTCTCTGACAGAGAATCCTCTTCTCTCCCTACCTCTATAGGCTCAGAAGAGTCTTCTTCATGACAATATCCAAAATATGAGTTGAAGTCTTGTCATCTGAGCTTCTAAAGAAAGTTTTGGTTTGATCTCCTTCAGTACTGACTGGGTTTGTTCTTCGGCCAGCACCATAATTCAAAGGCATTGATTTTCTTCCTATCTTTTTCACTGTCCAACTTTTGCATCCATAAGATGTTATTGAAAATACCATAGCTTGGACAAGTTGAATCTTTGTATGGAGACAGATATCTCTGCTCTGGAGAATCTTGTCTAAGCCCATTATAGTCATTCTGCCAAGAGCAATGCTTGTCATTTCTTTATTGATTGTTGATCCAAGCAGGTTAAAGTTGTCCACTATTTCAATTTCTTCGCCATCGATGATGAACTTCTTGATTTTTCACATAACATAAGAACATAAGATATGCCATATTGGGTCAGACCAAGGTCCATCAAGCCCAGTATCCTGTTTCCAACAGTGGCCAATCCAGGTCACAAGTACCTAGCAGTTTCCCCAAAAGACACAGGTTCCACAATGCTTGTACTGGGTCAAGCATTGATATCCTGGTCCCTTCTTAATAATGGTTTATGGACCTTTCCTCCAGGAACTTGTCCAAACCTTTTTTAAACCCAGCTACACTAACAGCCTTTACTACATCCTCCGGTAACAAATTCCAGAGTTTGATTACACGTTGAGTGAAAAAAATATTTTCTTTTATTAGTCTTAAATAGTTTACCCTGTAGCTTCATTGCATGTCCCCTAGTCTTTCTATATTCTGATAAGGTAAACAATTGATCTACGTTTACCCGTTCCACTCCGTTCATTAATTTATAGACTTCTATCATATCTCCCCTCAGCCGTCTCTTTTCCAGGTTAAAGAGCCCTAACCTTTTTAGCCTTTCTTCATAGGAGAATCCTTCCATTCCCTTTACCATTTTCGTGGCTCTTCTCTGAACCTTTTCTAAAATCGCTATATCCTTTTTAAGATACGGCGACCAGAATTGCACACAATATTCAAGGTGCGGTCTCACCATGGAACGATATAGAGGCATTATAATATCTTTTGTTTTATTTTCCATTCCTTTCCTTATCATACCTAGCATTCTATTTGCTCTCTTGGCCGCCGCTGCACACTGGGCCGAGGGTTTTAACATGGTATCCACAATGACGCCTAAATCTTTTTCCTGGGTGGTGGTTCCTAATGTGGAACCTTGCATCGTGTAACCATAGTTTGGGTTGTTCTTCCCTAGGTGCATAACCTTGCACTTGTCCACATTAAATTTCATCTGCCATTTTGATGCCCAGTCTTCCAATTTATCAAGATCCTCTTGCAATTTTTCACAATCTTCTTGGGTTTTAACAACTTTAAATAGTTTTGTGTCATCTGCAAATTTGATAACCTCACTCGTTATTCCACTTTCCAGGTCATTTATGAATATGTCAAAAAGCAGCGGACCCAGCACAGATCCCTGGGGTACACCAGTATTCACCTTTCTCCACTGGGAAAATTGGCCATTTAGCCCTACCCTCTGCTTTCTATCTTTTAACCAGTTCCTGATCCACAATAGTACACTGCCTCCTATCCCATGACTCTTTAGTTTTGCCAAAAGTCTCTGATGAGGGACCTTGTCAAAGGCTTTCTGAAAGTCCAGATACACAATATCAACCGACTCACCTTTGTCCACCCGTTTATTCACTCCTTCAAAAAAACATAACAGATTAGTAAGACAAGATCTTTCCAAATGTCAAGATCTTTGTCTTCTTTATGTTAAGGCCCAGGGCCTTTTAAGACTATGTTCCTTGATCTTTATACTTACAATGTGTTGGGATTTACTCCAAAACACTATAAGTGCCAAAACTTACTGCACTTTAGTAAAAGGTTGCCTAAGTGAATGAATGTAAGAATCTCTATATATGGACTGATCTTTATCTGAACTGAATATGAATTGGCAAGTGCACATTTAACACATACACAATCGCATGTTATCTGCATATAATACTTTAGTAAAAGGCTCCTAAGTCATCATTATTAACTATGCTATTACTACCTCTCGATTTGTCGAAGTCAAGTATAAAGTCATTATTTAAACTGCTGTCATAATTATGAACCAAATATTCAAATTTTAAATGATCTTAGCAACAGTGGGAATGTTATTCAAAAGAGTTTTGCAATTATCTTTGGGAGTTAACCTGCACATCTTTAAAAAATTGATGCCAGTAACAACTTTTTTATTATCCATTTCATTTACATTTATGCCATAAGTAAATCCATAACAGTAAATGAAAACATAAATTACAAAAGTTATAAAGAAAGAAAAAATAAGCAGCATTATTTCGCATGTAGACCCCATAATGGAGCAAAAAGAAAACAAACTAACACAAGCATACTTTCTCCAAAATAATCATGCTTTTAATGCACATCCACAGACTCTTCCCTTAGAGACTTCTCCAGATATAATGGAGCCAAGAAGATAAATCTACTGCCTTTATATGATATCAAACATTTACAGGGAAATTTAGAGTGGCTAAATTTTATATGCCAGCGAGTGATTAAAACATTGCTCAGTTAAAATGCAACCACTTAAACCTGGGAGGAACAAGAGGTGTGCCAGGAACATGATTAAAGTTAACTGAATAATTTTAATATTCTGAAATATCTGGTAAACGTTATGCAGTTAAATAGGACTGTATAAATAGTCCTATTTAACTTTTACGGTTAATTTTAGGAATCCATAGTCAATGGTCTAACTTAACAATATAAATGAGCTGAACATTTACTTAAAGATAGTTAGATACATTACCTGGGTAACTTTAAGTGCATATATTACTGTTAAATAATGGTCCCCGCATTTAAATGTAGCTGCTTAATTACACAGTGCTTTCTTTGTTTTAGAAAAAGGGGAAAAAAAGAATAATTTGAAATTGAAGACGAGGTAGCTTGAAATGAGCAACACTATTCAACACCTAAAAAAATAAAGAAAACATATCTTGCCAAATTAATATTAAGTTCAGATAAAAATCAGTCCATATATAGAGATTCTTACATCCCTTAATTTTAGACACCCTTTTACTAAAGTGCAATAAGTTTTGGAACAGGTGTAGGCATATTCTGGTTCCCGCACATCCGGCCGCATTGGCCGTGCAAAACCAGACGTGCAGGAGATGGACCCAATTCTGCTGCCACACAGCCCGGACATACCCATAATGGCAGAATTGGGGACTTGGACATCCAGGTGCTCCCTGAATGCTGATGAGATCAGCATTTAAGGAGCTGCCCATCCAAATGCCAGAATACCACAGCTGGGGTACGGAAGCCATGGTATGCTGGTGCTATGGCAATGAGCCATCTATCTTACGGCTTGGATGCTATGGCCCATGCCTACCCCTCCAGACCATGATCCAGTCAGCACCAGAGGATCCCATGGCTCGTATCATGGCTGCAGGGGCACAATGTGGCCAGATGCCTGTATTGCAGGGGAGTGTGGTGTGCATTGTGGGGGACAGCTGGGAATTATTCAACCTTTGGGGTGGAATAAACTGGGCATGCATTTGTGTGCCGGTAGACATATAGGGCTCTGACCTAAATAGGCCCTGTATGTCCAGGCACCTTGCCACTCTGCCATTCCACCTCCATTCTGGACCTCCCACACCTGTCCTGTCCTCCCCGTACAAACGCTGTGTACATGCGGGAACGCTGGGACTGGAATCTCATTCCGGGGCAGAGCATGGGTTGAACGTCCACCCCAGACATCCATTCCCACTATTCAGGTTACAGAAAGCCAGCAATAATCTTTTTGAGCCAATCCCAACACATGGTAAGTATCAAGGCCATGTACCAACTGTTGGGGGGAGTGGGGGCAGTTGCTGAAGAAAATGTTTTTTACTATGGGCCCAATATTCAAAGACATTTACATGGTTTACAGAACTGTAAATAGTGTAAATGTCCCTAAGTGGGATATTCAACAGCACTAACATGGTTAGTGCCACTGAATATCCATGGGTACCTCCGCTGCATGCCCTGATGCAAACCGCTTAGCATTGGGGCATGTCAGAGGCATTCTGGATTGAGTGGAGAAGGAGACGATTGCAAACTGGCCAGCAGTAATATTGAGCCACTGCCCAGTTAGCGATATGTGGTGAAAGCCAGGCGCAGGAAACCCTGGCCTAACTTCCACCCCATATTGCTAACTGGGCAGTGGTGATATTGAGCCACTAACCAGTTTGCGATCAGTACCGGGAAAAATCATAGAAACCATTATAAAGAATAAAATTACTCAGCATGTAGATAGTCATGACCTAATGGGAGACAGCCGACATGGCTTTAGACAAGGAAGATCTTGTCTTACTAATCTGTTATGTTTTTTTGAAGGAGGGAATAAACAGGTGGACAAAGGTGAGTCGGTTGATATAGTGTATCTGGACTTTCAGAAAGCCTTTGACAAGGTCCCTCATCAGAGACTTTTGGCAAAACTAAAGAGTCATGGGATAGGAGGCAGTGTACTATTGTGGATCAGGAACTGGTTAAAAGATAGAAAGCAGAGGGTAGGGCTAAATGGTCAATTTTCCCAGTGGAGAAAGGTGAATAGTGGTGTACCCCAGGAATCTGTGCTGGGTCCGCTGCTTTTTGACATATTCATAAATGACCTGGAAAGTGGAATAACGAGTGAGGTTATCAAATTTGCAGATGACACAAAACTATTTAAAGTTGTTAAAACCCAAGAGGATTGTGGAAAATTGCAAGAGGATCTTGATAAATTAGAAGACTGGGCATCAAAATGGCAGATGAAATTTAATGTGGACAAGTGCAAGGTTATGCACCTAGGGAAGAACAACCCAAACTATGGTTACACGATGCAAGGTTCCACATTAGGAACCACCACTCAGGAAAAAGATTTAGGCGTCATTGTGGATACCATGTTAAAACCCTCGGCCCAGTGTGCAGCGGCAGCCAAGAGAGCAAATAGAATGCTAGGTATGATAAGGAAAGGAATGGAAAATAAAACAAAAGATATAATAATGCCTCTATATCGTTCCCTGGTGAGACCGCACCTTGAATATTGTGTGCAATTCTGGTCGCCGTATCTTAAAAAGGATATAGCAATTTTAGAAAAGGTTCAGAGAAGAGCCACCAAAATGGTAAAGGGGATGGAAGGATACTCCTATGAAGAAAGGCTAAAAAGGTTAGGGCTCTTTAACCTGGAAAAGAGACGGCTGAGGGGAGATATGATAGAAGTCTATAAATTAATGAATGGAGTGGAACGGGTAAACGTAGATCGATTGTTTACCTTATCAGAATATAGAAAGACTAGGGGACATGCAATGAAGCTACAGGGTAAACTATTTAAGACTAATAAAAGAAAATATTTTTTCACTCAACGTGTAATCAAACTCTGGAATTTGTTACCGGAGGATGTAGTAAAGGCTGTTAGTGTAGCTGGGTTTAAAAAAGGTTTGGACAAGTTCCTGGAGGAAAGGTCCATAAACCATTATTAAGAAGGGACCCAGGATATCAATGCTTGACCCAGTACAAGCATTGTGGAACCTGTGTCTTTTGGGGAAACTGCTAGGTACTTGTGACCTGGATTGGCCACTGTTGGAAACAGGATACTGGGCTTGATGGACCTTGGTCTGACCCAGTATGGCATATCTTATGTTCTAAGAACAGCTAACCCAGATATTCAATGACAGTGTCTGGATATAGCCCCAGCATTGAATATCCATGTTTAGTGTTCAGTGGCGACAGCTAGCCACTGAAATGGAGATAGCTGCCGCTGCCGCTGAATATCAGGCCCTGTGTGTTTAGTGCAAGAGCAATCAGCACAGATGCACTTAACATAGGAAAATAAAAACAATGGCAGACGAAGTTCATATAACCAATTATGGTGTACAACCACTTCCTCTTCTTCGGAGATCATAAGTATTTGTCTCATGCTTTCTTGACGTCAAATACAGTTTTCATCTCCACCACCTCCACTGGGAGGCAGTTCAATACATCCACCATTCTTTCCATAAAGACATATTTCCACAGTCTATTCCTGAGCCTATCCCCTTTTACCTTTGTTCCTTTCAACTGGAAGTGGGTCACCTCCTGTGCATTTATACCATGGAGATATTTAAATATCTCCATCACATCACCCCTCTCCTACCTTTCCCCCAAAATATACATACTGACATCTTACGTCTTTCCCCATATACCTTAAGACTAAGATCACTGACCATTTTAGTTGCTTCACTCTGAATCAACTCTGCTGTTTGGAGGAATAGCATGATGGATAGGGCAGTGGGTGGCAAACTATGAAAAGAAAGCTCAAATCCCACTGCTGTTCCTTGTGAGTTTAAAGAAGTTATTTAACCTCAGGTACAAAAATTAATAAGTCTTCTAGGGATAGAAATGTTCCTGACTATAACTTATCTTGGACTTCTGAGGAAGGAATGAGATAAGTGTGATTCCCCATACTTTTGAAGGTGCAGTCCCCAGAATTATACATGTACTCCAAATGAGGTCTCACTAGAGCTTTATGTACATCCTTTTTCCTACTGACCATTCCTTTCTCTGTGCATCCAAACATTTTTCTGGCTTTTGCCATCCCCTTTCTATCTGTTTGACCACTTTAAGATCATGTAATAAGATCACCCCCAGGTCCTGCTTTTCTTTGGTGCACTGAAATACTTCATCCCCTATACTGGATTTTTGCAGCCCAAATGCACGACCTTGCACTTTTTATCATTAAGTCTTAGCTGTCAAATTCTTCACCATTCTTCAAACTTTGCTGGATCCTTCCTCATATTATCCTCATTTTTCATTGCTTTATCTTCATCACCCTCCATATATTCCTTCCCTTCAACCTTGAATCTCACAACTCCACCTTTCACTTCCTCCTTTCACTAACATACATAAAAAAGGTCTTGTCTACATATTTTACCGAATTGACTATTTTTTCTTCTATTTGCATCTTTGCTTTCCTGACTATGCTTGCCAAAGCCTCCAGTGACCTGTTCCTGACAAAATCCAAGGGTCTTTACTCAATCCTCATCTTTCTTGACCTTTCTGCTGCTTTTGACACTGTTGACCACACTCAGCTGCACGGTTAATCTTCTACCAGACTCATCATGCTCATATTACCCCTCTTCTCAAGTCACTTCATTGGCTCCCTATTCATTTCCACATCCAGTTCAAACTTCTCCTACTACCCTATAAGTGCATTCACTCTGCAGTTCCTCACTATTTATCCTCTCTTATCTCTCCCTACATCCCTCCTCAGGAACTCCACTCTTCTGGCAAATCGCTCCACTTTTCTGTCAAATCACTTCTATCTGTGCCCTTCTATCTACTATTGCTAAATCTAGACTTTGCTCCTTTCACCTTGCTGCTCCTTATGCCTGGAACAAACTATCTGAGTCATCTCTGGCCCTTTTCAAATCCAGGCTGAAAACTCATCTCTTCACTGCTACTTTTGGATCTTGATTCACCTAGGGGTATGTTTACTAAACGGTGGTAAGGTAGCAAGTGTTATCGAGTGTTAATGGCAGCAATAAGGATTTTTCATGTGAAAAAGGCTCTGGGTGGGTAGGAGGCAATTCGGCATTAAGGACTCAATGGGCCTCTTAACATGCATTAACAGGACATCAGGCGTTAAGGTACCAGGTGTGCACTTTAATGCTGGAAAAGGGAGCACCACCATGGAAAGCAATAAAAGGGGAGGGATGGAAGGACAGGTGGGAGCTGATAGGCCTGACATATCCGTGGGCACCCTATTTGGCAGTAAATAAGTGGGATTAATATGTGGGAGACAGCCATAGCGAAGCACTGGTGTGCGGCAAAGGAAAATGCTGCAATGGTAGTGAATGGCAAGGATGTGGTTGACATGTCCCCCTGCGGATCCTGAAGCAACACGATGTGTGCAGCAACCGGAGGACAGAGCAGGAGTGGTGATGTGCCGATCAGGCACAGGAGAGACATGCGTGAACATGTGACATGTGGAAAACAGTACCTGTGTGGGCCATGGTGTAGCAGCATGCAGAAGAACAGATGACTGCACATAGCCGGCAGAGGCCGATGGATGGGCTGACAGAGGGATGGTAGTAGATGAGAGGCTGCAATGGGCTGGTGGCCCCAATGGCCCTGAGTTGTCATCTTGAATGCAGATGTAGTGCGTGGGAGACACATGTGCAAGTACCACATGGAAGGCCTGATATCACACATCTGTGGCGGCCACCCAACCACCATACAACCATCCATACAAATGTGCATACAACAACTGGCCATGTGTTGTTCAAACAGCCCATATGGGGCACATAAGAATGTCAGTTGAGCCCTTCAGGTGGCCATCCGAATGATAGGATGTGTGTGCATGTAATGCTTTTGATGTGATAGAGCCAAAGCAGTACAGTCACAGTCATGATGTAATTCCTCAATCAGGTATCACAAGTATGTGTGTATGTGACTGCCCTCTATTAGAAATTAATGAATGGAGTGAAACATGTAAACATAAGCAATTGTTCACACAATCCAAAAGCAGAAAGACTAGGGGAAATACAATGAAGCTGCAGTGTAACCTGTGTAAGACTGATAACTGTCAATAATTCCTCACTCACTGTGTAACCAGACTCTGGAAGCCAGTACCAGAGCTGTTAGTGTAGCTGGGTGTAAAGAGGTCCTGGACCCATTCCTGGAGGCAAGGTCCATAAACCATCATTAAAGAGGACCCGGGAAATCCACTGCTTGTCCCAATTCAGGCATTGTGGAACATGTGTACCTGTTTGGGAAACTGCAAGTACCTGTGACCTGGATTGGCCAGTGTGGGAAACAGAATACTGGGCCTGATCAACCTTGTTGAGCATGTCTGGCCCCCTGCAATGGGCCTCTGCATAGACAATAAAGGCATCTGCACATAAGAATGGGATGGCGAATAGCATGTTTGCATATCCAAAGTGTAGCCTGAACACCTAACAAAGCACAAAATTTGTGACAGCCAGTCATAGCAGCACCCGGACTGTCCCAGGCATAAAAATAAATTGAGTAGTACACAGCCACAAAGGGAGCAAGACTTGTATATTGAGACATTGCCATAACCATAAGCTACACCTCCACAACATTCTGCACAGCAATGGCTGTAATCAGAGAGACTTCAGATTCCTGCCTGCAATGTCTGCTGGGTGTGGCAACATAGATTAGCCCCTCCCATTACCCATGATGCACTTCCCGTGCAGAACAGCATTCTGCAGCTGATCAACAACTGGGGGATATAGTGATCCAGCACATAAGCTTACTGATACAGTACGCACTGACAGTGCTTGCTACAAGCACATAACAAATTGTGCTACTGACTGGTTCCAGTGGTCACCCTGAAGGTGCGGAGGGGTGCACAGAACCTGGTCTCCAGAACTCACTCTGTTTGAGATGGACTCTGCTGGTCCTGCTGTAGATCAAGATCACTGCCAGTGTGTGACATGTTTTGTCTGTAGTTGGTGATGCCAGACACCTGTGTTTTTACACAACTTTCTCACCATCGCTCCAGGAGGAGCCGGGACACCATTGGCGGCAGCCTCATCGGGGACGAGATTTCTGCCTGCCCGGAGACCAGCCGCAGAGACCAGCAGCTGAAACGGCACACTACTCAAGACACACGGTCTCACAAAAGAGCTTCTCTGTCCTCAAGATCTTTGGCTCAACCACACCGCGTCATCGCTCACCTCTGCCCAATCGGGGCCCAGATCTCAGCTTTAAAAGAGGGCGCGATCCGGTGCACGATCTTTCTCACCATCGCTCCAGGAGGAGCCGGGACACCATCGGCAGCAGCCTCATCGGGGACGAGATTTCTGCCTGCCCAGAGACCAGCCACAGAGAACAGCAGCTGAAACAGCACACTACTCAAGACACGCGGTCTCACAAAAGAGCTTCTCTGTCCTCAAGATCTTTGGCTCAACCACACCGCGTCATCGCTCACCTCTGCCCAATCGGGGCCCAGATCTCAGCTTTAAAAGAGGGCGCGATCCGGTGCATGATCTTTCTCACCACCGCTCCAGGAGGAGCCGGGACACCATCGGCGGCAGCCTCATCGGGGACGAGATTTCTGCCTGCCCGGAGACCAGCCGCAGAGACCAGCAGCTGAAACAGCACACTACTCAAGACACGTGGTCTCACAAAAGAGCTTCTCTGTCCTCAAGATCTTTGGCTCAACCACACCGCGTCATCACTCACCTCTGCCCAATCGGGGCACAGATCTCAGCTTTAAAAGAGGGCGTGATCCGGCGCACCCGCGCCTTGCGGGCCCGTGCCTGAGGGCCGTGCACGAGGGCCCTTTGGCACAGCCCTTAGGCAAAGGCGCTTAATGATCCACATTGGCACAGAAACAACGAAGAAACACACAGCGCAGAGTCTAGCAATGACTTCAAAGTACAGCTGAGCTCCCCCAGGGTTGAGCTCGCGTACTGCATCCTCTCCACATAACTTCGATCGCAGCAAGTATACTCTCCACAAACACTATTTAACTGACTTTTCATTACAACCTAATTTTCTAGAGATCAATATATTCTATATTTCTTATCACTCTGCTCAACTTTGTTACGTTAGATAAGGTTTTGTCACTGTTAGCAGTACCACGCTGCGTATGGATATATTACTGTCGCCAGTAATTCTATATTCGCTATTACGGACGCTAGCAGTCTTCTAAAACGCATTGTTACAACTTATTACTGTTGCCAGTAGCTTTTCCCACAATTCTAACTGTTGTCAGTATCATGCCATCAACTTATTACTGTTGTCAGTACCATTCCCACAATTTATTACTGTTGTCAGTAGCATTACCCTCAATTCTCTGCATATTCTGCATATTCTTACCACTGTTGCCAGCGATTCTTCGCTCCTATATTATTCTGCCCAGGTATATTACTGTTTAGCACTACTGATAATAGATTACTGAGGTTATTGCATGTTCAGTGAATTGTTTGTCTGAGAATTACATTATCTGATAAGAAGTTTACAATAGCCAGTAATAGATTCTACGCATTGTGACTGATTACACAGGTACACTAAAAAATTTTTTTTTTTAACTGCCTCTAATGTTTCGATTGATTTTTACGTTTTTTGGTGCGCTGAATCCAAATCTGGTAACCAATTTGCTCCATCACGTACAGATTTTTTGCTACATTGGGTTAGCAGTTTGAAGTGAACGTTTCAGATTGAGTGCGATCGAGATAAAAGTTTCTTGGATGAATTCTTTATACTAATTGTTTAGTAGTTATTCAAATAAGAATAAAGAAAATTGTAACAAGGCAGCACATAAGAATAGAGTAATGTCAACAAAACACACTGTGATGGTAGCAAAATTGTCTGCACTTAAAACAGCCACATACATGTGCACAAACATTGAGCATATAAGAGCGAGGTTAGACACAAGGCAAAGCAAAGAAATGTGCAAAAAATGTTGTACAGGTATGTATGTAAGAATAGAAAACGCAAACCGCACCATTGCAATACATGAAGACAAACACCCGATGGTGTGAAAATAAAATTCTAATAAATGAGATCCGACACTGTGGTAATAACTAGCAAATTTTTATTTCAAAGTTTAGTAAAAACACGATATTTGTCAACACAGTTTAGATTTTAAAGTCATTCTTGGGTCAATCAATCTCCTGGTGGACCCGTTTCTTCTTCCCCCGAATGCTTCTCTTGGTGCGCTGCTTGGCGTATTTTTCATCTGGGGTTTCCCGCAGCAGCAACCAGCAGAAATCAGCCATCATAGTGGTGTTCCATCTTCCTTGGTACCTTCTCTCTGCGTCCTTGATGTCCTGGTGAAACCTTTCACCTAGTTCTTCACTGTACGCCCCCAAGTTTTCGGGAAAGTAGTTCACATGGGAGTGCAAGAAATGGACTTTCAGGCTCATGTTACAGCCTTGTTCTTTGAAGGCATTGAGCATCCTGGCAACAATATCCTTATAGTTCTCATCCCGCCTGTTCCCCAAGAATTTGAGAACAACATCCTTGAAGGAATCCCAGGCTTCTTTTTCCTTCTCAGACATCGTTTCAGCGAATGCTCCATCTGAAATGAGTTTCCTTATATCAGGGCCAACAAACACTCCTTCCTTTAGCTTTGCTTCAGAAAGTCGGGGGAACTTTGAGCAAAGGTACCGAAAGCACTCACCATCTTTTGGAAGGGACTTGATGAATTGCTTAATGAGACCCAACTTAATGTGGAGAGGTGGTAATAGAATTTTATCATGAGGTACCAAGCTCTCATAAAGAACATTTTTCTCACCGGGTCTCAAATTTATTTATTTATTTATTTTATTCGCATTTATATACCGCATCTTCCAAAGTTCAGATGCGGTTTACAGTTAACAACAATTAACAAAGCAAGTTTGTTTTACATGGAACTTCAAAATGTAACAGAACGTGTTTACAAGGAACATCATATAATATAGAGTAAACAATGTGATAAAATACCAAACAGTGCAATAACTATGTACAAATTTATATATGAATATATATACATGGAATACATGGAAGGGAGGGGACATAGGTCAAAAAGATCATAATGGGTGAGTGCTATTTGTGTGGGTTAGAGGGCTTTTGCATGGAGGAATCCGATTATCTCTTTAACCTTTGTCTAATGTAGATAATGAATTATCTACATTGTAATGTTTGGTAAACAGATAGGTTTTCAATTTCTTGCGGAGTTCCATGATCTCTGTTAGTTTTCGTAGCTCCTCTGGGAGGGAGTTCAAGATTGTGGGGGCTATATGAGAAAAGGCTCTGTTGTTTGTTGATTTATGGGCTTTTGTAAAATCTTTCGGGATTTTTAATTTGTTTGATTGTCCTTTTCTGTGTGTAGACTTAGATGGTTCTTTGTGTATTAGGTTACATATCGTGGATGGTGCCAGGTCATATAAGGCCTTGAATGATGTTATTATTGTTTTGTAGATTATTCTACTTTGAATTGGTAGCCAATGAAGGGAGGCTAGTATTGGTGATATGTGTTGGAGGGAGTTAATCTTCAATGTGATTCTGGCTGCTGCATTTTGTGCTAATTGTAGTCGTTTAATGCTTTGTTTTGCTATGCCTATTAGTATTAGGTTGGCAAAGTCAAAATGTGGGGTTATGGTGGCTTGGATTATATTGATAAAGTCTTGTGTAAAAACTAGTGGACGAAGTTGTTTGAGGGTTTTAAGTTTGAAATAGATTTTCTTTATGGTATTGTTGATATGTGTTTCCATCGTAAGGTGTGTATCTAGTATAACACCTAGATATCTTATTTCCTTTTTTATTTCGATTTCTTGGTTTTGGAGTCTTATGTGTGATGGAGGGATATATGACCTGTTCTTGGTCACGATTAGAACTTCAGTTTTAGTGTGATTGATGTGGAGGTTTTGTGCTTTTAGCCAAGTTGTGATTTCATTATAGCAGTCCGATAGAAGTTGAAGCGGTATGTTGGGAATTGTGAAAGGAATATACATCATAATATCATCTGCATATAGATGATATCTTACTCCAAATCTTTTGAAAATGTTACAGACTGGTTTTATGTAAATATTGAAAAGTAGAGCTGACAGCGCTGAACCTTGTGGTAATCCAATTTCTTGCTTGTATGTGGTTGAGTTTTGATTTCCAATTCTTACATTTTGCGTTCTATCCTTTAGGTAGGATGAGAACCATTTATGTACTGTAGAGTTTAATCCTATTTGTTTTAAGTTATTGAGCATTATTGTGGGGTGTACGCTATCAAACGCTGCTGATATGTCGATGAAAAGTAGAATGAATGCCTGTTTATGATTGTCAATCCCTCTTAGGAGCGCATCTATTAGAACTGTGAGGAGTGTTTCCACTCCATGGCGGGGCCGAAAGCCATACTGTTGCTCATCAAGAGGGTAAGATGAGTCTAGAAAATCTTGTGTCTGTAATTGAACTACTTTTTCAATTACTTTGGCCAAAAATGGTATGCTTGAGATGGGTCTATATGATGTAGGGGATGTTTTATCCAGTTTGCTGTTTTTAAGGATTGGCCATATTTGTGCGTGTTTGAGAGATGGTGGGAGGTAGCCTTGTGTAAGTGATAGGTTTACTATTGAGAGGATGTAGGGTAGTAAAATTGGTAGTGTGTTTTTTATCCATGTTACTGGACATGGATCTAGATAAGATGTTGTGGTGTTAAGACCGGTGATGATATTTTTTAGTGTCTCTTTAGTTATGGGATGGAACTCTGACCATTCATCTAGATGCTGGTGTGACGCGTTGATAATGTCTATAGGCATTGATGGCATTTTTGCTTTGTTTTGGTAATGGTGGGCTAAAGTTTGAACTGAGATGTCGGTAATTTCGCTGTCTGTGGTTTGAGGGTTGGTTAGATTTCTGACGATGGAGAATAACTCTCTTGGCCCGTTATATGATTTTGAGAGCATTTTGGCATAATATTCTTTTTTTGTGCTGTCCAAGGTTTCTTTGTATTTAGTGAGGTGATTATTGTATATTTCTTTTTGTATTGTCAATTTAGATTTACGCCAGTTGTGTTCTAGTTTTCTAAGGTACCTTTTCATTTGTTTTAGTGTGTTATTGAACCATGGTTTGGTGTTAGTGTCAGCGTAGTTGCTCTTTTTGTTTAATTGATTAGTTTTAGCTGCATTGTAAATGGTGTCATACCAGTTTTTGACAGTGTCATCTAAATTCGTCACCGTTGTTACGAGGTGGGGGATTGTTAAGTCGATAAATTCTTCATTGTTAAACTTTTTAAATCTTGTGGTGGGGACATTTCTGTTGTGATTGTTAGTGCTAGTGGTAGGATATGTGAGAATTAGTTTAATAATGTGGTGATCTGACCAGGGTATCTGGGTACATTCAACTGAATTAGGGTTGTTTAGTTTGAAAAGTGAATTAGGGAGAAGGACAAGATCAAGAGTTCCACCTTTGATGTGTGTAGAAGTGTTTATTATTTGATGATATTCCATGTCTGAGATAGTGTGAAAGAATAATTTAGATTCCAGTGTTGGTAGCGAGGGAAGGTTAAAATCTCCTAGCATAATTATAGGGTGCTGTTCAGTTGAAGAGCTGAGGAGTTCAATAAAAGAATCAAGGCAGTCTGGTTTTTGGTCTGGGGGCCTATATACTAAGCAGAGTTTCATGAGGCCAATTTTTATTAATAGTGTGTCTATGTTGTTAGAAATATTGGATTGGATTGTTTTGGCACATAGTACTTTTTTTGTCATCATTAATACACCTCCGCCTTTTCTATTAGTTCTATGTTTATAGAAAGTGTCATAGTCTTCTTTGTTAAGTTGGTTTATATAGACTGAATCGGTATCTGAGAGCCAGGTTTCTGTAACGCATAATATGTCTCCCGAATTGGCCAGTCTTTTTTCCCCCAGTGTAGGTCGCGGGCCCGGCTATCCCACAAGCAAAGGAAGCAGGGATATTTGGTGAAACCGGATTGCTGCCCTAATAGCATGGATAGAATTTTAAAGTCTCCACAAATCATCCACTTATGCTCATCATAACGAATCTTCTGAAGAATCAGGGCCAAATTCTCGTATTTTTCTTGGTGAATAACAGAGTGAGCAATAGGAACTGAAGCGAATGTATTGCCATTATGAAGAAGAACACCTTTTATGCTGTCTTTTGACAAATCAATGAACAGCCGCCATTCAGCAGGATCATACTTGAGTTTAAACTTTTCCATCACTCCGTATATATCGTTGCAAAATACCAAATCTTCCTCTTTGCTGAAATACTTCAAAAATTGTGTCTCGCGGTTGCGGTACCAATAAAAAGTTGTTCCTGGTGACAATAGATTTTTCTGTTTAAGCCGAGAACCTAGCAGTTGGGCAGCATCTTTTGGGAGTCCTAAAACCCGGACTAAATCATTCAATTCAGCTTGAGAGAAAAGTTCAGGTTTCAGATCTGGTTCAGTTTCAAACTCGGAAGTACTGGACTCATCGGGAAAAGCCATCTGATGAGTCTCATCATGATCAGAACCATCCACACAAATATGATCCAAAGATTTTGGTGGTTCAGGCACAGGTACTTAGTTGCTATGAGGCATAGGCCTAATTGCTGAGGGAAGGTTGGGGTAACTTATTACGTTCTTATTTTTTAAGTTGTATCCCTTCACAATGCAAGAGCAAAAATAGCAGTCACTGCTGTGGTCTCTTTGTTCACGCCACATCATAGGTATTCCGAAACGAAATGCTTGTTTTTACCTTTCATCCATAAGGGTAGATCTTCCTCACATGTCTTGCACACTTTGTGAGGAGCCCACGGTTTGTCTTGATCGCCTAACTTCAAACCGAAATAGGCGAAATATACTTTTTAATAAATGCAGAAATGTTCCTCTGCCGCTTTTTCACGGTATATTCCCCACAAATAAAACAAAAACTGTCCGGAGAGTTGACGCAACCTCTGGCTCTGTGAGCCATCACAAATACACAGCACTGCAAACTACAACTGTAGTGAACCACTTCGGAATAAAGCTGGATTACGACTGAGCAAACAAAAGGTAATAATGAACTTGCAAGAAACTGAAATTTGACAGGAACGTTCATGTCGCAACCGCCGTGTTTGAGCGAGCGAACGAGGCGAGGCGAACAGGAAAGAACATGCGCCAGCGCGAGTACTGGATTTAGCCCCCCGCCTCCCAATTGTCCTGTTAATGTATAAAATGAATACAAAACACTCTAAAATATCATGAGGGAGTGTTTCTAGTTAGTTAACCATTACAACCTCTATTTTGGGCCAAGAAAATAAACTGCAGTCGGCTAAAAAGAAATTATGTGAACATTCCTTATATGGGTAAGAAATCTAATTTTGCAAGAAAACGTGACGTGATGGAACATTTTGGCTATTTTTCCTGGATTCAGCACCCCAAAATCTATAGGAATCAGTTGCAAAACTGGAGGCAGTTTTTTGGTAGTGTACCTGTGTTATTGTTCCCTAAATAGAACACCTAACTATCTCCCTGTTAGTTGCACTCCCACATTTACCTGACAACTTCAATCATATACATTATCAATCTTGTTACATATGCGGCAATGACAAGAACTAAAACCATGCTGTTAAGAGTATATTACACCTGCATATTTCTATCAATCTTAATTGATCTAACACTATGCTTCAACAGCAAGAACTACATGACAATTCCTATAATTCAAACAACAAACCGAAACAACTTCCATATGGGACACTCTTTCCTACACAACCAGGCAAAAATAAATTACCACAAACTCATTCAAATAAAACAGACTAATCCACAACATGTAGTCAAGTCAAGCCACCCCCATAATCCAACCTCCTTATCATGCATCCTTATAAATGCACGATCATTGAAAAACAAACGCCCAATAATCAACGACTTGATAACTGACTCAAAACCAGATATACTATGCATTACAGAGACCTGGCTCTCTGAAACTGATACAGTCCTCCTAAATCAACTTGACAATTCTAGCTATGATACTACTCACTCACATAGAACCAACAAAAAAGGTGGTGGTGTACTGATTATGACAAATAAAAATCTAAAAGCCAAAAAAATACAAGCTAACTCTTCCAACAACATAGACACTCTCATAATAAAAATAGGCTCCCTTAGAATCTGTTTAATATATACACCTCCTAACCAAAAGGTTGACAGTCTTCACTCTTTAATTGAACTTCTTAGTACATCTACTGAACAAAATCCCTTAATAATTCTAGGAGATTTCAACCTTCCCTCACTCCCATTAACTGAATCCAACCTTTTCCTTGAAACCATATCTGATTTAGACTTTCACCAAATAATAAACATACCAACTCACAACAAAGGAGGTACACTTGACCTTGTCCTCCTACCCTACTCACTTTTCAACCTTTTCAATCCAGAAAAGGAAAGTACTCAAATACCCTGGAAGTACTCAAATACCCTGGTCTGATCACCACCTTATCAAATTAAAACTCACGTGCCATACCACCTGTGTCATAAAACATACAAGAAGTGACCCGGCAATAAAATTCAAGAAATTCAATGAATTAGAATTTTTGGATTCTACAATCCCTCACCTCTCATCATCTCCAACAGATTTGGACGAAGCGGTCATAAACTGGCATACCACCATAAACAACGCAGCCAAAATTAACCAACATAATAATAAAAAGATAACCTACTCAAAAACTAACTGTACTCCATGGTTCACTAGCACATTAAAACAAATGAAACGAGAATTAAGGAAACTAGAGCTTAAATGGCGCAAAACCAAAACCACTATCCACAAAGAATTATATTATAACCATCTCACAAAATACAAGGATGCCTTAGACAGCACAAAGAACTACTATGCAACAATCTTATCAAAATCATATAATAGACCAAGAGAACTATTTTCTATTGTTAGTAATCTAACTAACAACTCACAAGCTACTAACAAGGAAATTACTGACATATCAGCTCAAGCTTTAGCCAACTACTATCAAGACAAAACAAAACAACCATTTATGAATCCTGACTCCATCCACAAATCTCTTCATCTGACAGATGAATGGTCAGAATTTCATCCTATATCCAAAATATCATTAAAAAATATCATTCTCAATCTCAACACCACTACCTCTTATCTTGATCCTTGCCCAGTAATCTGGATAAAAAACACACTCCCAATCCTTCTCTCCTTCTTACTTCCCATTGTCAACCTCTCACTTCTCCAAGGAAACCTCCCTCCAACACTAAAACATGTACAAATCCGACCAATTCTTAAGAATGGCACACTCGACAAAACATCACCAAAATCATACAGACCCATCTCAAGTATACCATTCTTAGCAAAAATAATAGAAAAAACTGTACAAATACAGACATAGGAGTACCTTGACACATCCTACCCACTTGATGATCAGCAATATGGATTTCGTCCCAAACATGGAGTGGAAACACTTCTTACAGTTTTAATAGATGTCCTATTAAGAGGAATCGACAACCACAAACAAGCCTTCATCCTACTATTTATTGATATATCAGCAGCTTTTGATAGCGTTCACCATACTATAATGCTTAACAATCTGAGACAAATAGGAATAAATGCCACAGTTCATAAATGTTTCACCTCTTATCTAAATAACAGAACCCAAAATGTAAGAATAGGCAATCAAACGTCCGCTTCATACAAACTAGAAACGGGATTACCACAAGGCTCAGCGCTTTCAGCTCTTCTATTTAATATATACATAAAACCTGTCTGCAATATCTTTAAAAAATGTGGTGTACTCTGTCATCTATATGCAGATGATATCATGATGTACATCCCGTTCACTATCCCTAACTTACCGATACAGTTCCTGTCTGATTGCTTCAATGAAATTACAACTTGGTTAAATGCACATAACCTCCAAATAAACCATTCAAAAACTGAAGTGCTAATTGTTACCAAAAATCAATCATATATTCCCCCAACACACATAACACTTCAAAACCAAGAAATTAGAATGAAGTAAGATATTTAGGAGTTATTCTAGATAAACACCTTACAATGGATACCCATATCAGAAATACCACAAAGAAAATTTACTTCAAGCTTAAAATCCTTAAACAACTAAGACCTGTAGTATACTTACAAGATTTTATCAGCATAATTCAAGCTACCATAACCCCACATTTTGACTTCGCTAATCTAATTTTATTAGGTACAACAAAACAAAACATTAAAAGAATTTAACTTGCGCAAAATGCTGCAGCTAGGATAATAATGAAAGTACATTCACATCAACATATAACTCCAATACTTGCATCCCTTCACTGGCTCCCAATTCAAAGCAGGATAGTATATACAACTTTAATAACTTCATTTAAATCTCTAAATGATATGGCCCCAGTCACACTAAGTAACTTAATCAGTAAAGAACTTGCAAAATCTACTCAACGGAAAGGACAATTAAACAAATTAAAAACTCCCAAAGACTTCATAAAAGCAAACAAATTAACAAACAACAGAGCCTTCTCACACGCAGCCCCAACAATCTGGAACTCTCTCCCAGATGACCTAAGAATGATAACTGAGATCATTGAGTTTCATAAAAAATTGAAAACCTACCTATTTACAATGCATTACAACAATACAGATCATCCCTCAATTGATTTAGACAATGGCTAACCTGTATTTATCTGAGGTGATCCAACGATCCAAACAGACAATGCCACCCAGCTGAAACTGTACTATCCACAATGCTAATGCTCTACATAATGTGTATCTGTATATAATGTATATAGTTTTCATTGTTTTATTCTGTTCAAACTTAACATTTGCTGTTTACTTATAATATTCTTGGTTATAAGATGTTACAAGATGTTCCATGTAAAACAAACGCTGCTTTGTTAATTGTTGTTTATTGTGAACCGCAACTGATCTCAGGAAGATGCGGTATATAAATGTTTGTTAAATAAATAAATAAACTGCAGTATGCTGGAACTGCCTTTCACATCTGTGTCTTGCCCTGGTACTCTCCTAGAACATCTCATGTCAGTATGCATAGCTGTGGCAGCTGTTGCCCTTAAAGCATGATGCAGTAGTGTTTGTCCAGGCTTGGGTGGGCCTGCATGGACCATAGCATGCCAGGAACCTCTGCTGTCCTAACTATCTAGAACTAACATTCTACTACAACAGACCTGCATCTGAGGCCTACCACAGGACAGGCTCAGCCATGCACCAACCAACTATGGCCAATTTGCTGGCACAGACACACTGCTGTGCACAAAGCAACCATGGCCAGCCTGGCTTAGGCCAAACAGCATGCACACCTAGCACTCAGCCCACTGATTGTGCTCCCACTGCAGTCCATCTATATAACAACACTATGTGGCTACCTAGCCATGACATGGCCATAGCTCGGTTATAGTGAGAGTGCCCTCTCAGCATGACAGAATGTAGAACCCCAGGCCACACACATGGCAGATTGGGACTGCAATGTCCCAGCCATTGACTCCACCTCCAACACATAAACATCCTTGGCTAAACAACAACTTTCAGGCCATACACATAATCCTCTGCTCCTCATTCTCCTTTTTGGGGGTAGGCCTTCAGCAGCGCCCATATGTCCTCCAGACATGAACATATCCCTAGCTGCACAGGTCATTATAGGTTGCACCTGCTAGTAGTGTACCAGCAATGTGAGATAAAGTTTAACCACAGGGACATGCCAGACATGATCCACCACCAGGCCTTGAACCTGCAACACTGCTCAATGAGTCACACTGCCCTTATGTGATGAACCACAGAGCTCCCTTATGGGGGTATCAACCCATGGGTATAAATGTCGGCATTGTCAGGGTGGATGCAACCATGTGGATGGGCCTGCCCATGTCTGCTGGGATCTCAGCAGGCCCTGGGCCATACCTGTCTGACAATATGTGTTTGACAGGTGTGAGAAGGAGACATATTGTTCATCCACTATGCTGCACTGGCTGCTGATCCTGCTGGTGGAACTGAAATTTCATTGAAATACATGGGATATGTCCACTCAAGGGGACAGCCCAATCAATAAGCACACACATTGCATGGCATGGTGGGACAGGCCAAATGGCCATGGTCCCCCATACCTAGTGTGTGTTTCTGGTGCAGTCAGGCCATGGCATTGCATTTTAAAGACCAATTTTGCTGACGTGGATGCACTGGTGCATCAGATGGCTGTTCATGACTGGGTCTGCACATTTGGAGGGGTCCCCGGTTCACACAGGGCATCTTGCTCTCCAAATGCAGGACTAAAACTTATGTTCACACTATAGGTACCATTTGTCTTGCACCTGCACCCTACTCCTGGCTGGTCTCCCTCAGAATCATCTCTCTCCCTATCCTTCACTTCAGAGCTCTGCTGCATGGCTCATCATCTCTTTCCCAACACACTCTTATCACCCCTCTCTTGATATTGCTTCACTAACTCCCTGTACTTTTACTTGTCGATCTCAAATATCTTTGACTAGCCTATAACTGCATCCCTTGTACTGTCTCTCTACACCTTTCATCTATCCTCTATCCCTGCAACCCTTCCCGTGGAATTCACACTTCCTCACCCTACCTCCTCTGTTTGCCCTGTTCTTCGACTTCCATTCCCTGTCTTCTCATCTTTCACCTTGCTGCTCCTTATGCCTGGTGCAGGTGTCATCTATCCTTACATCATATCTTCTTTCTCTTCCTCTTCATATACATGCAGAAGGCATACCTCTCTGGGGCTGCTGTTAGATCCTTCTCTCTTGTTTCCCTGGTGTCTCCTCCCCCTATTGTTCCTTCTTGCTCTTGTATTGAACTGCCTGTCATCACTTCATAGTAAGCTCTTCAGGCAGGGACTGCCTTCCTATGTGCTTGTCCAGCACTGTGTATGCCTTGTA
Source organism: Ichthyophis bannanicus (assembly GCA_033557465.1). Lineage (NCBI taxonomy): Eukaryota > Metazoa > Chordata > Amphibia > Gymnophiona > Ichthyophiidae > Ichthyophis > Ichthyophis bannanicus. Next base: position 509,248,248 of record CM066031.1, on the reverse strand, counting down.
GCTCTACATGGCAGATGTATCATGGTGGCAGCAGTGTTTTCATCATGCAGGTAAGGTTGCTGGGTTGATATTTTGCCCCAGACATGCCCTATTCTCCTTTTTTTGGGGTAGGCCTTCAGCAGCGCCCATGTATCCCCCAGACATGCACATATCTACTCATTATGTAGGAGTGGGGGCACCCCCAATCAACGACATAGGCACTCCACTCCCTTATGTGGACCAGTAGCATGGGTCAATGGTCATTGGTGGTGGTCCTCTGGCCACCCTATCCCTCTCTGCCGTCATGGCAGACACATCAGTTTTGTGCTGCAGGTGTCATCCCTGCTGTTGCATCTGTACAGCTGTGCCCATCCTACTACTCCAGGCCCCCTCTACTGGGGTGTGTGCATGCGTCCTGCTACATCCAACCTCAGTGTTGTGGAATCATCACTTGCAATACTGTTCCTGCAGCTGGACTGTTTGTCCTCAGGGTGAAGTAAGCAAATGTGGCATCACACATGACACAGAGGGCCAGATCAGAGCCTCCGTCTGCTTCTGGGGGGGAGGGGTGCGCATGCATCCCCATGATGTCAGTGGGGTGGGGTGCATTGCCGGCCTGTCAACTGGGCAGGTTAGGCAGGCTCCTGGGGAGGCATGACTGGTGGGGCAGTAGTGACATGCATGGCTGGTTGTGCTGCACCCCTAACCACATTCCACTGCTGCATCCCATCCCTGGCTACCACCAATTCCATCTCTTGTGGGGGATGCAAAGATATGCACCCCAGTACCTTCGTGAGCGGCTGCTTTCAGCAGCCCACTTTTAGGAGTACTGCCACCACCACCATCAGCCTGTCCCTCCTGACTCAGCTTTGGCAGCAACAGAACTGGGAGCCAGCCAGAATATCTCCCTATGGTGCCAGGGCCCCTTGGCCCACCCTACTGTTGCATGTGACCTTTTCAACAGCAGCATGTCTGAGTGCTGCCACTGCCACTGCCACTGTGGGGTCATGCCAGCCATCACAGACGTGCCCTCTGGGCAACTGCTTGGTCATGCTTGTGCACCACCAACCCCCCACTTTATCACCCACATGGTATCTCTTTTGCCCCATTTGCAGCATCAACATAGTGGCCTGTCATAGTTGATCACTATGCGGTTGCTGTTAATGGAACACTACTACCACTGTCTTGGGTTTCCCTGTGTGAAGATCACATTGCAGACATTTGAATAGTCTCTCTACCATTGAAATACACCCTTTCCATGAGATTTTACTTGGCGTTAGGGTTCTCAGCATTAAAGGGCATTAACACCTGTTGTGCAACAGGCGTTAAGGGAACACACACTGTCACCGCCCATTCTCCACCCCATTAACTCCCACTTCTTGCCTCCTGTTCCCTTAAAACTGCAGGAACCTTTAACGGTTGTTTATGCAGCGGTATTGTAGCATTAAGAATGTAAGAGTGCCAATAAAAGGCATTAACAGCACACTTGCTCCCTTACCACTTTTTAGTAAACATACTCCCTAATCTCCTTTGTGTTTCCTTACCATTCCTCCTAGATGTATTCTATGTCTACTGTGTTGACTGTCTTGACTAGACTGCAAGCTCTGATGAGCAGGGACTGTCTTTTACATTGTCTGTACAATGCTGTGTCCATCTTGTAGCGCTATACAACTGTTTGGTAGTAGTAATAGTAGGAATTTATCATCTGCCCTTAGTCTCTCCAGATATTATTGTTTGTCTTCCTCTTTCTGTGCTTTCATATAGTTAATGAAGCCTAACTTCTTATTCATTACCTTTTAAGTTACTTCTTTTGAAAGCCAGTGACCTCCTTTTCCTCTTACTTTTATATACTTTCCTAACAAAAAGGTTCATAGCCATTAAAATATCTTCTTCCAGTTTTGCCCACTTTCATTCTACTTTCCCCAGATGTCCCCATCCAGCTTACTATTCTTTGAGGTTTCATCTTCTTTGCAAAGTTAATTTTCCTGAAGTCTAGGACCCTTGCTTTTGAATGAGCTATCTCTGACCATGCCCAAATAATGAAGCTCACCATTTGGTAAGCCACTGCACAGCAGAGGATTACCCACAACAACATTAGAAACAAGCTCCCTTTGTGTAAGCATCAAGTCCAGTATCGTCCCATCTAGCATGGGTTCCATTATGATTTGCTGGAACTCTTCTCCCTGCAGAGAATCCAGAATATCCCTACTTTTAGATGGCACCTCAGCAGGGACATCTATTTATTTAATTAAAATATTTAGATCATCTATCCCAAATTTCAGAGTGGGTACAAACAACATACATATTCTTTATCACAAAATACTCAACAAAACAACAATATAAAATTGAAGAATAGACTAACTGAAAAAAAAAATATATTTTACCTGGCTACAGAACACTAAATAGTCCTTAATGGACTGCAATAAGACCAGAAAGCCATTCCACAGTACAGCAGCTGCTACTGAAAGAAAATCCCTCTCTATAGAAACATTCCTCATCAATTGATGAGGAGGTATGTCCAGAAAAGCTTGTGATGCAGAAGATAAGGACCCCACAGGATTATATTCACTTAAGTAACACTGCAACTTATCATTGATCCTAGTAATTTTTAGACTACAAGAACCCATTTAAATGTAACATGGGAATGAATGTACCAGTAACCAATAAAGTTCCACAAAAAGTGGCTGGATATGATCAAATATTGTGAACCATAGATAACCCTAACAGCAGAATTCTGCTCTAATTGTGAAGGATGAATCACACATTTTGGTAACCCCAATAAATCATAAAAACATAAAAACATAAGATAAGCCATACTTGGTTAGATCAAGCCCAGTATCCTGTTTCCCACAGTGGCCAATCTAGGTCATAAGTACCTAGCAGTTTCCTCAAAAGACATAGGTTCCACAATGTTTGTATTGGGTCATGCAGTGATATTCTGGATCCCTTTTAATGGATCCCTTTTAATGGATCCAGGAACTTGTCCAAACCATTTTTAAACCTGGCTACACTAACAGCTTTTATTACATCCTCCGGTAAAAAATTCCAGAGTTTGATTACACGTTGAGTGAAAAAATATTGTCTCTTAGTAGTCTTAAATAGATTACCCTGAAGGTGCATTGCATGTCCCCTAGTCTTTCTATATTCTGATGACATAAACAATTGATCTATTTTTACCCGTTCCACTTCATTCATTAATTTTATAGATCTCTTATCATATCTCCCCTCAGCCATCTCTTTTCCAAGTTGAAGAGTCCTAACCTTTTTAGCGTCTCTTCTTAGGAGTATCCTTCCATCCCCTTTACCATTCTGTGTGTCTCTTCTCTGTACCTTTTCTAATAAAACTATATCCTTTTTAAGATACGGCTACCAGAATTGTATACAATATTCAAGGTGCAGTCACACCAAGGAATAATACAGATGCATTATAATATCCTTTGTTTTTTAACCGGTTCCTGATCCACAATAGTACACTGCCTCCTATCCCATTCCTTTTTAATTTTTCCAAAAGTCTCTGATGAGGGACCTGGTCAAAGGCTTTCTGAAAGTCCAGGTACGCTATAACAACTGACTCACCTTTGTCTACCTGTTTATTCACACCTTCACAAAAACATAACAGATTAGTAAGACACGATCTTCCTTGTCTAAAGCCATGTTGGCTGTCTCTCATTAAACCATGACTATCTACATGTTCAGTAATTTTATTCTTTATGATGGTTTCTACAATTTTTCCTGGTACTGACGTCAGGTTCACTGGTCTGTAGTTTCCCAGATCGCCGCTGGAACCCTTTTTAAAAATTAGAGTTACATTGGCCATCCTCCAATCTTCAGGTATTAAAGATGATTTTAATGATAGTTCACAGATTACAGATTACTAATAGTAGGTCTGCAATCTCATATTTCAGTTCTTTCAACACCCTTGGATGTATACCATCTGGTCCAGGTGATTTGCTACTCTTCAGTTTATCAAATAGTTGTAATACATCTTCCCGGTGTATCGATATTTCTTTCAATTCTTCCGCAGTATCACCTTTAAATACCACTTCAGTCATGGGTAACATCCCTACATCTTTCTCAGTAAAGACCAAAGCAAAGAATTTATTCAGTCTCTCCACTATGTCCTTGTCCCCTCTTGCTGCCCCTTTTACCACTCTATCATCTAATGGTCCAACTGACTCTCTCACAGGTTCTTTTGCTATGAATGTACTTGAAAAGTCTTTGTTACATGTTTTTGCTTCCACAGCAAGCTTCTTCTCAAATTATCTCTTTGACTGCCTTATCAATGCTTTGCATCTAACTTGCCAGTGCTTGTGCTGTTTCCATTTTTCGTCATTTGGCTCCTTTTTCCATTTCCTGAAAGAAGCTTTTGGCAACAACAGCCTCGCTGACCTCACCTGTAAACCATGCTGGCAGTCTTTTGGACTTTCTTGTACTTTTCTTAAAGCATGGAATCCACAATGAATATGCATCAGATAGATCTGCATATACTGCTTCCATTGTATGCTTCCATTGTATCTGATGCATATTCATTGTGGATATCCTGAAAACCTGACTGGCCTGGGAGGGTCGCAGAGGACTGAGTAAAGAGCCACTGCTCTAGACCATGAGATAACATCCAGTGGTTGATAGAACTGAGTAAACCAGCTTTGAAGAGGACAATCCCTCAGAAAGCTGAAATCCCTCAAAAATAAGAATATCATAAGCATAGACGCTAAACTCCAACTGCAGAGAGCTAAAAAAAACAATAGAAAGGTGTCAAGTACAAATTAAAAAGTGAAGAAGAGAGTGCAGAACTCTGAGCTATACCAAGAAGAGACTGTGCCACCTGAAAACACCTGTTGATCACTACCATGAAGAAAAACATCAAACCATTTCCAGTCTTAGATAAACCTAAGGCTGCCAAATACGGCATCAAGATACCTGGAACAGTAGAGTCAAAAGCTGAATGTACATCAACAATAATAAAAATCCAGTCTTCCAACTGCCTAACCCTCACAACAGCTCAAACAACAAAACCAACAAACTCTTTGGACTATGGCCATCAGAAAAAACATATTACCACACATCCAAAAACTTCAGACTGAGCCCACTTCACCTATTCATTTAACTTTGGCAAAAAGGGATCAAAGGAATAGGTTTAAAGTTGTTTGAGTCAGCCACATCAACAAAATTATCCTTCACCAGAGGGTGAACAGCTGCCCTCTTCAAAGAAAGGGGAAGAATCTCAGAAGACAATGAGACATTAATAAAACACACATAGTGGAGTGGAGGAGTGGCCTAACGATTGGAGCACTGGCTTGGGAACCAAGAGACCAGGATTCAATTTCTTCTAGCACTCTTTGTGGCTGTGGGCAAGTCACTTAACTTTCCAGTGCCTCAGGAAAAATGCAAGTTATTAACGTCCCTGTTTAATGTACATTACCAAGTTTAAGTTACAAAGTAAACCACTTTGATGGAAATGATAAAGCAGTATAAAAAACTGTTAAATAGAAAAACACATCACCATAACACTTAGGGGTATGTTTACTAAACCATGGTAAGGGCAGTGTTAAGGTGCCTGAAGCCATATAAGGCAGTGGGCGGGTAGGGGGTATGCTGGCGTTAGGGTGGCCTGGGCCTTTAATGTGAGCTAACAGGACCAAGTGTAGTAAAGTTACAAAGCGTCCTATGGCATTTAAGCCTTTCACCCTACCTCCAACGCAGACCCATCCTGGCCAATCTGCCCTGTTTCAGCCCATACCCACAATACTTTGCTTCTTATTATGCACATTTGAAGACTAACGCTGGAAACAGTTTAGGCTCAGTGAGATGTAGAAAGCCACGACTTAAATGATAGACATATACACACACGCACACTCATAATGATGCACTGTGCTAAATTGGGGATGGTTGGAACTCCTGCCTGCCATCTTGGTCCCAATATCAGCTTGAGTCACTTCTAAATCTAGAACTGTATTTAGCATATGTGCAGTTCTCCATATGTTTCCCATTTTTCCTTTTTTCTGCTATTTTTTAATGTTTTACTTACCTGGGAACTTTGTTCACCCATCCCTGATGATCCTAGTTTAAAGCCCTCCTCCATGGATTTGCCAGAATGTTGTGGAAATCGCTTCTCCCCTTCTTCAATAAATGGATGCCATCTTTGTTCAGCAGCCCTTAGAAATCATGCCATGATTCAGGAAGACAAAATGCTCTTGATGACACCATACACACAGCTAGACATTCACCTCCAGATGCCAGTCTCTTGACCTCAGTCCTGAACCTTGCCAGGGAAAATTAAGGAGAACACCATGTGCTTCACCTTCTCTCCCAGGACCACTTTTAATATGCTCAGGTGGGAACATAGCAGTATTATTTGTGCCAACATGAATGAATAGCATTGGATAAATCTTGAGATAGCCTTAAGTGCACCTGCATTAACTACAAAATTGACAGTGTGTGATAAGTACTGTGTGCCAATTGCAATAGACAGTCTACACCCACTCTCTTCCTATTATGTGTTAAGCACTTAACACAGACTTTTACCATACTCGCTGTTTTTACCGTGAGTCTGTGCTAGTGCTACTTTTCATTAAAATGCAACTTACTGCACTTTACTTTAGTAAAAGGACCCCTTGATGTTACTCTTACAAAGCAATTTAATATTTTCCAAAATCTTTAATCAGTAGGCAAATATGGCAATATATCTTGGCCTGCCCATTTCTGGAGGATGGCCCCTTACACAGTGTAGGATCTAGATGAGACCAACTCAAGACCCAAGGGCACCTTAATTTCTTGGCCATGTAATCATGGAGCTCTCAGCTAGAGTCAGGAGAGTAGTCTAACATTTGCCTTGAGCTATCCAGGATGACATACAGTAACCCAAGAAAGAAGCAGGCTAGGTCAGAGGCAGTACAGTGTTGAAAAGGACTGAGCAAGTGCAAGCCCAGCTAAGGCTAATAGTCAACCCAGTGTCCACTTCCCCCAGCTGAGTCTAGGGCAGGGGTTCTCAACCCAGTACTCTGAACACATCTAGACAGTCAGACTCCCAGCGGGCCACCCTGGACAATGGAGGCAGTGCATGAAAATCTCCATCATGCATATCCACTGTGCTTATCCTGAAAACCTGACTGGCTAGCTATGTCCCGAAGACTGAATTGAGATCTTCTCATCTAGGGGGATAACAACAGTTTCATAAAATGCCTTCAAAAAAGCAGAATGCCCCATAACAGTAAGATGCCACTGTAAGGGACTGTCAAACAGTTTCAATGCGGGGTGGAACTAACAGGATTTTGTTACCTTATTTAGCTGACAGACCCCATGCAGTGCATCCTGAAATGCACAGCGCAGGGTCACTATCCCTACATGTGGGCAGTACTCCTGCCTCCCACCTTTTGAAGCACTGGGGGATGAGAGGAGGTACGAGCGTATGGGGTATGGAGGGCTTGATAGGAGCCTTTGTTTTATGGGGGGGGGGGTGAGATTGGGGGTTTAGCAGTCACTAGGGACATTAATGTTTATTTTTGGGAAGGTCAGAGGTGGGGGTGTCTAGAAGTCACTATGAACACAAATTATTTTTGCATCAATCAGGGGGCAGTCCGGGGGGCATCAACTCTTCTATCCTTTGTTGAGTGGTCATGGCTGATGAGTCAGGGTGTGTGCTTGATTGGGTTATCTGATGTGAAGTGTAAAAATTCACCTTAAATGATTCTTTTGCTCCTGGTTGTGTCTTTATATCTACGTTAAGAGACATGTTTGCTAAGGTGCCATGAGTAGCACAGGGTAAACACACAGGGGGTTATTCAGAGACATCCCCACTATTCGAATCACAGTTTCAGCAGCACGTACAGGCCTGATCGCGATTCTGATCCCGTGGAACTAGACGTGCCCCGAGGGGTCAGAATTATAATACCCTGGGGGGCGGAGCCTGATGTCCAGCGGGTAAGACGCTTCGCGCTGAAGCTCCCGAGAGGCCTACTTAGAATCCTGACATAATACCTATACAAACTTACTATTTCGCTCCGGGCTGACCGGGGTACCTCGGGGGGGATGACGGCCCATAAACCAGCGCGCTTGGACTTCGGGTCTCCTTCTTCTTCTCACGGAAAACGCTCCAAAACAGAGGTGTCCTCCCCACAGAAGATGGTTCCATTTCGGGAGAACCCCGAAATGCACCTGGAGATTCTAGAGGAAATACGCGGCGTGAAGGAATTGGTGCAGTCCAATGGAGAAGCGCTTAGAGCCATGCGAGAAGACTTTGGAGTGCTCCAGGACCGACTTGAAGGTCTCTCATTACGGCAGGACAATATGGCGGGGGTCCTCGACTCGCACGCGGTGCGCTTGGGCACACTGGACAAGGCTGAGCGCCAGATACAGAATCTTCAAAAGGAGTTAGAAGATAGCAATAATCGAGCCCGTCGCAACAATGTGAGGCTCATTGGTATACCGGAGGGGGTGGAAGCGGGAGATATGAGAGAATTCCTGCTCAAAACTCTTCCCTCCTTGCTGAAGATCACCTTTCATAAAGAACTGGAAATCGATCGAGCACACCGTGTTCCTACCCACATGGCGCTCAACCGAACGACCCCCTGGCCTATTATCTTTCGCTTGCTACGATATCAACAAGTGGAACAAATTTTAAATGCTGCCCGGGCGAACCATCATTTGGAATTTGAAGGTCACAAAGTCTCCTTCTTCCCTGATCTGGCAAAGCCTACAGTCGACCGACGGAAGAAACTCCTTGCTTTTCGCCCTCGACTTCAACAGCTACAGGCTCGCTTTGGCCTGTTGTATCCCGCGAAGCTCCGAGTGACTCTCCACAATCAAACCAGGACATTCGAAGATCCTGATCTACTATCAACATTTTTAGACTCCAAAGAAGCAGAGCAGATGCGCTGATCCAACGACTTGGACTTTTATTTGCCGGCTCTGTCCGCCATTTTGAAGGGCCCGATGCGGCGGTCATAGTTCAGTACAGAGACTGCCTGGACTTTCTTTCTTTCTTTCTATGACTTTTGTTATGTGGTCTCCTATCCCTCCATGATGTGTGCCTCGGTCGGATTCGGAGCACGCACAGTCCTACAGGTTATGTGTTTTTTCAATTTCGGCCTTCTCCGGGGCTTCTCCCCGCAGACACATGGTCGCCAGTAATTTTTGGGGTTCTTCTAATTCTCTACCGCGCTGCGGTTTTTCTTTTTTCATGTGGGGCGCTTCATTGTATTATCTAAGCTTATTTTCTTTTATGCCATATGTACAGCCAGATACAGTCAATATGAGGGACATTGTGAAATTATGTGCGCTATCATGCTCAGAATTTTTAACTTGTCTGAATGGCTTTATGTAAAATCTTATCACTCAACGTAAAGGGCATTAATAGTCCAATCAAGAGAAAGAAAATCCTTAGCTATCTTAGCCATGAGCATGCTGATTTAGCGTTTCTTCAGGAAACACACTTAAACTCTGCTGAAACACTGAAACTCAATGTTAAGCCTTACATGGTGGCTGCCTATTCTCCCGCCGTTTCCAAACGGTGCGGGGTAGCCATTCTGGTTAAGAAATCTTTGCAAGCTACTGTAATTGATACTAGCGCTGACAAGGAGGGTAGATGGGCCCGCGTACATCTTAAGGTTGGAGATAGTGAATTTACATGTATTTGCATTTATGCCCCGAATGTGGACAACCCTGCTTACTATGCAAGTATTGCGCAGTTGGCACAGGCCTCTGCCAATACGCCATTAATACTTGGTGGTGATTTTAATCAAGTGTTAGACCCTCTGATAGATAGACAGCCGCCTAGAACGAGTAGTCCACCCAAGAGTCTTGCTACCCTTACAGCTCTGATGCAAGATCTTGCGCTGGTAGATATATGGAGGCTACTTCACCCCTCCGACTTAGAGTTCACTTTCTTTTCTGCCCCCCATCACTCCCAATCTAGAATAGATTTCTTTCTCATTTCCAAAGCACTGATTTCTCAAGTAGACACGACTAGGACTCATCCTCTCCATATTTCAGACCATGCTGCCATATCTTTATCATTACGTGTCACTGCGCGGGACGATTCTCCCCGAGCTTGGTTTTTTGATAGATCCCTACTGGGTCAAAAAGATTTTCAGGTTGATATAAAGGCCGCTATCCAAGATTATTTTCATTTTAACTCACCCCATGACACAGCGAGCTGGGCTTGGTGGGAGGGTTTTAAAGCATCTATCCGCGCCACTATAACTAGCTATCAAATTCGGCAGGGGAAACAAAGAAAGCAGCATTTACTGACTCTAGAGCAGCAGATACAAGCTGGGGAGCGTCTCCTCACGTCCCGTACTGACCCATGTATTTTACTCCGTTTACAACGCTTGCGTTTTCAATACAATCAGCTTTTGTACACTGCTGCTGTTAAAAATATCGAATCACAACAAGGGCTATATTATCGGGAAAATAATCGTGCTGGCAAATTATTAGCAAATGCCCTAAAAGGTCAAAAAGAAGCCAAGCGTGTTACCGCCCTCCGTAATCCGTCGGGGGGGGGGGGCTTGGTCACTAAAGATACCGAAATCTTAGAACTCTTTCGTGATTTTTATACTCGGCTTTATCAATCTGAATGTGATTTTGAGCCAGACGTATTTGAACGCTTACTTTCAGGGGTACAAAGACCGACCCTATCTGACGAAGATAGAGTGGCCTTGGACACACCATTTACTGTCTCAGAAATTCATTCTGCTATCAAGAAATGTGCCTCAGGTCGAGCCGCAGGCCCAGACGGTCTCCCTGCTGAATTCTACAAAACTTTTCACGCTGACTTAGCTCCAGTTTTGAAAATTTATTTTTCTGCTCTGGCCGAGGAGGGTTCTCCTTCTGGGTCCTTTTCCATGGCAAATGTAGTAGTTTTTGAGAAAGAGGGGAGAGACCCGCAACTAACAGCTAATTATCGTCCAATTTCCCTCCTAAACGCGGACTATAAAATATTTGCCACCATCCTCTCTACCCGGCTCTCGGATAGGATGCCTACCTTAATACACCCAGATCAATGCGGTTTCATTCCTGGTAGATCAACTGCCGACAATGCTCGGACTCTATGCCATGTACTGACTACCGCAGTTAATCTTGATCGCCCATTTGTTGGCCTCTCACTTGATGCTGAGAAGGCCTTTGATCGCTTAGAGTGGCCTTTCCTGTTTGCAGTCCTCCGCTGGTACGGATTCGGGGAAGGTTTTCTCCGTTGTCTTCGCACCATGTACGCACAGCCTACAGCCAGTATATGTGCCAATGCTTTAAAGTCTCAGCCTTTTCCCCTTCAACGCGGCACTCGCCAGGGATGCCCACTGTCTCCACTTCTCTTCGATCTTGCACTTGAACCCTTGGCTTTACTAATCCGGCAATCGGAGGAGATTCATGGAGTCCCCTTCACCCATAGGGAAATCAAAATTTCAGCGTATGCTGATGACCTTATGCTTTTTGTCTCTATAGACTCAGTACCGGCTGTCCTAGAGCAAATTGGTAAATACTCACAACTGTCCGGTTATAAGATAAATTGGACCAAGTCGGTAGCCTTTCCATTAAATCCTTTGCTTCATCAGGCAGATATGCAACCCTTCCCCTTTTTATGGCAACCTCGCATGGTTAAATACCTTGGGGTTCACTATTGTTCTCCTTTGGAAGACACTATCTCCTTCAATGCCAAAGACTTAACCTCTAAAGTCCGGGCGCTTACTCACCGCTGGACTCCTTTAACACTTACCTGGTGGGGTCGATTAGAAACCATAAAAATGATGATTGTTCCGAAAGTGAATTATATCTTAGAAATGTTGCCCTGTCTCTTCCCTCGACGTATATATAAAGATATAGAGGGCCTTCTGACTAGATACTTGTGGCAAAACAAGACACCTAGGATAGCGAAACATAAGCTGCAAGCAGATAAGGAAAATGGGGGTGTCAGATTCCCTGATTTCCTGAAGTATCATCAATCTTTTCTTCTCAAACAAGGCGCTCGCTGGCTGGAAGATCCAGTACCGAGTAGACCTGTGTGGCTAGACATAGAAGAGGACCTTTGCAAACCGATTCCTCTTACTTTTCTCCCTGGTATGACTCTCCCATCAGACTCCCACTTTCCACCAATGCTTTTAGACACCTTAGGTGCCTTTAATAATCTTATGCACTCTTTAGACTCCCGACTCTGTCCGTTAGACAAGCTCCCACTTTGGTATAACACTCGATTTCGAATACAAAATAAGCCGATGGCGTGGAGCCCCTGGTACACTAGGGGCATTTGGATCCCTAGTCAGTTGTTCCATGACGGTCGCTGGAAAACTTTTAGTGAATTGCAAATTGAATTTGGTCTCCCAGCGAAACACTATTTTCAGTTGGTACAACTTCAGCATTGCCTTCGGAGTGCTAAGGTGCTCCCGCCATCGGCCTCCCCTACACAAGGTTGGTTGGAGACTATCCGATCTATCGGTAGTTCACCGGGTGTAGCATCCAATTTTTACAAAACCTTATGTAATGCTATAATTAGAGATACCCCTATAGCGCAGAAAGCATGGGAGAGAGAATTGCATGTGACTTTGACCCCGGAGCAATGGAGCCTTGTCTGGAGTAGAGTGACACGGGTCTCCCGATCCGCCTCACTCACTCAGACACTCTTCTTTCTAGCCCACCGGTGTTTTTACACTCCTGACAGATTAGCCAAATGGAACACTACTCAGGGCAATAGTTGTTGGACATGCCATGCGGCCATTGGTTCACTACCTCATGTTATGTATGAATGCCCCGCACTACAGTATTACTGGCGTCGGGTCTGGGGTCGTATCCAGTCTATTTTGCACTTTCAAGAGCCCCTTTCTTGGAGGATAGTGGGACTTCGCTCAGCTGCGGGGATCCCCTCTCTTCCAAAAACGGCTTACTTCCTTTTGGACTTTATGCTTGGCATTGCTATTTCCCTAATCACGAAATACTGGAAAAATAGCTCTCAGCTGAGCCCCAATGAATGGTGGAATCATGTCTGTCTCTACAGTAAATATGAACAAATACCTCGTATGTTTGCTTCCCCCATTCAGACTCCTCATCATCGGTCTAAATGGAAGATGCTCAATGACTATGTACATTCTGCTCAATGCTCTCATCTGACTGTCTGAATTTGTATATATCTTTGTCCAATGATTACTCTGTATCGCAGATCCTCTTTTGATTGTTTTGATGTATAATCACTGTTGTTTGGAAGCGCTCACATGCTGACATAATCAGCTAGAGAAGAAGCGTGGGGGTGGGGGGTAATTGGGTTTACTTTTCTTTATTGTATACTTGTTTTGTCTCCTTTGGTGTGTTGTTTCTTTTGTTTGTTGCAAAATGAAAATAAAAGTTTAAAAAAAAAAAAGAAAGAAGAAATTCAGAGCATACCAAAAAAAAAAAAAAAAAAAAAGAATTATAATACCCTTTGTACGTCCAGCTCAGACCAGATGTACAAAGGGGATAGCCGTGCGGGACAGAATCAGGCTCACTGTTAGTGTGCATTTTTGCTATGGTGGAGCCTAGTGGCTGTGGTAGATGTAAGGGTCAAAACCACTATAGGTTACTATCGCTGTGCTAGTCGTGTCTCTAGCAAAATAGTAAATGCATGTCCTTAGCACATGTACATAGTGAACATGTTTGCAATGCGTGCCCTGCAAAGAAAAGTCACAAATGCATTATTAGGGCAGCAGTGGGCTACAAGACCACAGTGGACAGTAATATATGTGACCCAACCACATCTACAGGAAATTAGCAACTAGCCAGTTCAGAATAGAGAGGAATGACCAGGAATAGGCACAACTGGTTGCACAGCTCAGAGCATTGGGACTAAGTACAAGAGGGGGGGGGGCATGAAAATGAGAAAAGCAAACTGTGCTGTGTTTCTAACTGTGATTATATAGGGGGCAAATGTGGCATCTGAAAATGCAGGGGGTCTTGAACTGGGTCAGGCAGGTCCCCTGCATTGTTCATCATGGGGGACAGGTATTTGTTCCCCTTCACCCTGAGGCACCCAGGGTGTCTGTTCATCTAGGCTGAAGGGAAATGTGCTCAGCAGTTGAAAAACTATGAGTTAATTGGATGGGGAGGAGAAAAAGAAGAAGGAAAACATTATCCTTCAATTGTAGATAATGCTTACAGGATCCTAAAAATTTTGACATTGTGGTCAGCCCACATTCATGCTTCCCTTTTTCCAACAAGGTTATTTATCAACTCATTATCCTCTTTAACAATAAACTATATTAGGAGCATAGATGCAAGGATATATTTACTAAAGAGAGTTAAGGGTGCACCGGTTAGACAGCAGTAAGGGTGTTTTTGTGCAGTGAAATCCAGGGCAGTGAGTAGGTGTTTCAGTGGTAAGGGCACTTGGCTCCACTTAATGCCTGAAAATGGAAGGCACCTTAATGCAGGATAAGGGAGCTATTGTGAAACTCACATTTTATGTGATGCATGGAAGGAAAGGTAGGAGCTGGTGGACATGTCAGATCCAGATGTATTCTATGCGTCAGTCAGTAAGTGGGATGAGCATGTGGGAGGCATCTGTACTGTGTCAGTGAGGGGTGCCCATGTAATCTGCTGTAATATCAGTGTGTGGCATAGAATTGGGAATGAGTGTCCCCTGGTGGAGCCAGCATTGCCATGATGTGGGCATCAAAAGGATGACTGAACAGGAGTGGTGATGTGCAGATCATGCACAGGAGAGGTGTGAGTGATACATGCTAATGATGAGAATGTTCCTGTGTGGGCAATGGTGTAGCATTAGCAGGAGAATACATGACAGTACATAATGGGCATATGCTGATGGATGGGCTGAAGGATTGATGGCAGTAAATGAGAGTGCAGTATGGCCTTGCTGCCCCGATGTACCTGACATGACCACATGAATACAGTTGTAGTGTGAGTGAAAAAATTGTAGCTGTGCCATGGGGAAATCCCAATACCAGCTATGTGGGTATAACAGTGGTCCCAGCTTTCAAACCACCATACACTCCTCCTGACACATGTGAATACAACAACTGGACAAGTATCTCCCATACTGGCCATATGGAGATTAGAAGGAAGTGTGATGATCCCTGCAGATGGCCATCCCAGGAGTAGGATGTACCTGCATGTACTGCATATATGTGATGGAACCAAAGATGTTCAGTCACAGTTATAATGAAATAGTTCAATCATGTGCAACTTGGGTGCCATACATCTGCAGGGTGAACACGTGTAACCCTTTGCAGTGGGCTACAGAAGAGCCAAAAGGTCATGCTGTCAGATGGGCATGATTGCAGTGTGCATGTTTGCAGACCCAATGTGGTATCGGAACACATAAAAAGCATAAGAATGTGTGTCCTCCCGTCAATGCAGACCCCAGATTGTTTCTGGCAGTAAAATGAGGTGAGTTCTCCACAGTCACAAAGAGAACACATGGAATTCAAACCCTGGTCTGTTGCTTACTCAGCCAGTGCTCCAACCATTAGACTACACCTCCACACCTTCTTGCACATCAATGTCTAGAATCAAAGTGACTGCAGGTCCCTGTCTGCAGTTGGTGAAACCCAGGACATGAAACAACGTGGTTGGCACAATCTGAGACAATAATATACCACACTTAGGGCCAGTCTACAATGGGGCACATGTGGCATGTAATGCACTAGATATGCAGCACTGTAGTTGTATAACATATACACAGCTACAGAATATATCTTTTGTCCAAAGGCAAAGCCAGATGTGAGGTCAAGATGCCCATCCCTTCACTGTGCCTCCAACGGCAAACAGCATTTGCACACAGGGGTCTGCTGCACTGCAGTGTCACTAACCTCCGAGGCAGCACATGTGCAGGGCATGCAGTCCCATGTGACCCTTAGGCATACCACATTCATGACCCAAGCGGTCCATCGCAGACCATTCTGGTGTCTCTGGTGGTCCATGCACACATCTCCCACCATCATAAATGACAAGAAGGTACTGGGCAATGTCCCAGTGATCACAGTCACCACTATGCCTGCAGTTGTTGCTCTGGGTGCCGATATTGGTTAGAACCTCCATTACACATAATGCACCGCATATTTTGAGCAGCCTTATGCAATTGATCACCATATGGAGAATGCTGCAATCCATCACATCAACTCGGTAATACATAGAGACATTGCTTCTTGCACGTAACAGCTGCAAAATGTGCTAATTACCTGTTTCAGCAGTCACCCTGAAGGTGAGGGGGGACACATGTCTTCTGGTCCCCAGAGCTAGCACTGCACTAGATGGATTCTCCAGGTTGTGGAACAGATCTATATTACTGCTAGGGTGCTACGGGGAATGGTGCTGACACAAGCAGATGGGTCTTCCAAGACCATAGTTATCAGCACCATAACAGTTATTAGCCTCACTTTCAGGAAATTCCATTCACCTAGAGGAATCATAGGCAGTCTGCATGTGTTGGGCAACACTGGGCAGTGTCAGCCATTCACATGCCATCTGTGCCCAGTTTGCTAGTCACCACACAGTGCATGTGCACATATCAATCATATCACTGTAGCTTGACACTATATAGCACCATGTTGATACATGAACGTGACAGTCACAGCTCAGTCAAAGTGAGAGTGGCCTCTCAGCATGAACCAATGCTCAGCCATTGACCCTACCTCTGATTCATATACATCCTGTGCAAGTGGCTCTATTTTAGGCAATACCCACAGTCCTCTGCTCATCATTATGTACCCTTTTAATCTGAGCTGTGAAAAGCTTATGCAATGCAAGGTACAGTGGAAAGTGGACAAGAAACAGACTGTGAGTACATGCTGGCCAACGGCGAGCTATGTCCATCACATACCCCAATCCGGCATCCTCCCAAACAGCTTTTGGCAGTGAGGCTTGAACATAGTGCCATGCTTGTACACCCATAAAATCTCAAGTCCCTAGTCATGGGCATTGCAGAACTGGCCACTGTAGCACATGCACTCTTCCTTGCTGCAGACACATTGCCCCCCTTCCCCCCCCCCTGAAGAGTGCATGATAGCATGGCTGTTTGGAAATAGTGTTAGATGTTGTAGCAGTTGCTAGCGACATCTATGCTTCCATTCCCAGTCTCTTTGTACTCTAACTACATCCTTGTGACTGTCAGACTCAATGCCCATGGGGAGCTAGTGAGGCTGTCATTCAGGCCCTCTGATGTAGCATATGCAGATAATGAATTGGCCCGTATAGCTTCTGGACATGTGATCATAGGCTTTGGCCAGCAATGCCACCTATGATGGGCACAGTCAGAACCTGTATGGTACTTTCCCCCTCATCCCTAACACCACCCCAGTATTCACTTCCAGGAACTGCCTTCCCATAAGGTGGCATGCAATGCAGAGACAAACATGACATCCTGTGCCACATCCTAGAACTGGAATTGTGCATCCACCGTTCAGATGTCTGTGTCCCACAGCCACAATCAGGCGCACATGTGCATTTGGACTCTCGTTTGGGGCAATGAATAATGTACTGTTGAATACATTGGCCGTTGTTTGACAGGCAGTGTTGAGATGGTTTTTCTTGTGTGCAAATGTGCATGATACGGACCTGCCTGTATATGCATATACTGTGTGGAGCAAAGGGTCCCCCTGAATTGCACTCTGCAACTGCAGCAAAGGACAAGAGCAAAATGCATGCAGAAACATTGCAGAATCTTTCCTGTGTCACCAACTGCGTGAATAATTTGGACATTTACAGAGGCCAGCCCTCCCCCTGATCCTAGTTCTCTATTGGCTGCAGCTGCACCAGATGGGCTGACTCTGATGCCATGACTACAGCTGTTATGGCAGTTGGCATTAATCAGGCCTCTCACCTGTGGAAATTGGTGTGTCCTGAGGCCTGGAGGCTCAGTCAATGGTGAGGGTTGCATCACACACATATATCCCCCTGCTCACTCCAGTCAAACCAACAAGTGATTTGGGAGCTGCACAACTGTGTCATGTTGGAAGGTAAGTATGGGAGAATGTTATGAGGATGGGCCTTGATGATGGTGTAACAGGTTGCATCTACGTACTGAAAACTAACCTTATACTTGTCAATGGTGTCTCACACAGTATGTGGGGTTGCTGTGTAGCTGATCAGCAGCTTGTTGTATGCACAACCATGATGCCTGGGCATCAAATGCATGCACAGTGTATTGCTGAGTCTCACACTACTCTGGATACACATACAGACACACAAGCACGCACACACACACACATGCATACATGACCCCGATGTCCAAACGAGGAGCAGGTTGGCATCCTTACCTGCCCCTTAGGCCTCCTTTGATGCTCCACCATTGTCAATGCCTGCTCAGTGTATAGGCACTATTAACATGCTCTGCAATGTTTGGGCACTGTCCATACCTGTGCAAATGCAGGGGCTATTAGCATGCTCTCCAATGTGTGTATGCTGTCAATGCCCACTCAGTGCCCATTCTATTAGCATGCTCTGCCATTCAGGTGCCCTCTTGCTGGAGGAAATGTTGAAGGTTGCACATGCTGGTACAGTTCTGGACATGGAGGATAAAGTTAACACAAATGGACATTCAAATTGTTGTCTCGCAGGCTGGTCTTGAACCTACAACCCTTATCGTATACACACACTGGTCATGTGTTTGGAGCCACAAAGCAGGGTTATTCCATGGGCATATATGTGGTCATTGTCATGATGCAGGAGGGCATGTGTTGGGGTATGCATTTGTCTGCTTAGATCCCTGCAGGATCTGTGCCAAACTTGTCTGACAGGGTATGTTTGGTAAATGCGGGTGAGGGACATCTTATTAGGTCTGTATGTTGCACTGCCTTGCTATGCTGCTGGTGCCACTGACATTCCTGTCATCCATATGGGATCTGTGCAATCACAGAGTCAGGGCATGATATATGACCACACACATTCCAGATCATGGGTGGCCTAGCTGACTGACCAACCTACCCATTTCTTGGTGTCAGCTTGTGGAGCAGTTGTGGACTAAGCTCATATTTTCAGACCACCATTGCTACTTTGGATCCATATGTGGCTCAGAGTGTTGTGTCTGACTGAATATTTACTTATGGAGGGGTTATTGGTTCACACACAGAATATGGTCATCATTTGGCTGGTGAGAGGGCAGGGTTGGCATTTTTCCTCTGATCTGGGCTATCATATTGCATGGTATTCCTGCCACAGTGGCATATTTTTCCCCCACATGCATATATCCACTCAATATGTGCAGGTGGGAGGCATCCTGATCCCATGGTCAGCCATTTCACTCAGACAAATAGCCAGGTGCCAGGGTCTAACACTCTGGGTGGATAGCATGCCAGACGATCCCTCCCACCCTGCCATCATGACACACCCTCTGCTGCAGTGCTACAGGCAGCCTTATTGGGGTTCCACGCATGCAGCTAGGCACACCATGCCACTCCTGCCCCCTCCACAAGGAGATATGGTCACATGTGCTGCAGCCTTAGACCTGGGGATGGAGGGATCACCATGTGCTCTGCTGTAGCTACTGCTGACATGCTTGCAATCCCACTGACAGTGGCAACAAAGTGCTGGGACAAAGATTTCAGGGCTGGGACAAAGATTTCATCTGCAGCAGGCCATAGCCACTGTGACCACCACACTCTCACACAATGCTGACAAGGCAGCATGGCAGCTGTGGGTGTGCCGCAACATCTTCTTGATTGTGGCAGCATGCATGTGTGCTGCCACAGTCACAGTAGGAGTCCTAACAGACATGACAAATTTACACCCTAAACAACAGACGTGCCTGCCTAGTGGACCAGCAAAACGCACTGCTTCACCCACATGATGCTTTCTTTGATTTATTCCTGGCAGTGGTATTTGACTTGTTATAGTATTCTTTGGAAATTTGGCAACTGTGACATTGTGCCCTTTCTGAATGGGCATCATGCCGTTGCTGCCAATGGAGCACTACTATCACTTATTTGGGATCCCCTGTGGCTGGAGCACATTGCATACAATAAAATAGACCCTCCCCCCTCAGAAACTGCACTTTCCGTGAACTTTCAGATGGTGTTGGGGTTCCCAGTGCAGGGAGCTCTAACGCACAGTAACACAAACCAATGTTAAGGGAGCATATGCTATTCCCATCAACTCTCTGCCCCATTAATGCCCATTCTCCACCTCCTTTCACCTTAATGCTATGGACCCGGGTTCCACATTTTAATCCAGCGTTATTAGCACCGATAGTGCCCATTAACTGCACTTCTGCTACCTTACTGCCCTTTAGTAAACATACCTCACAGTGATTTAGACTCCTACAAATCCAGGACCTAATAAGTCAATGCTTGAGTCAGCTTAGTTTGTTTTCCTTTAGAAGTTTAAATTCAAACAACTTAGCAATTTCAAAATTTATAACAAAAAGGAAAGAATTCTCTTATCTAATTTCACAGCCCCCACAAATATGCTGCACCATCCAAAAATATGCTGACTAAAGATGTATTCATTAATATCTCATTCTGTCATTATAACAAAATGTTCTCTTTAATCTGGGCTGCAATAAATGCATTAGAACTGCATTACTAAAATATCAGACAGATCATCTTTAACATCTTCAACTCCCTATCAATATTACCAAATAGATCTGAGGTTGATCTTAAATTATTCAAAAATGTCAATCCAGCTTGATTTCTAAGCCTTGAATAGCTTTTAATAATGAACAATATTTTCTAAAGGTTTTCATAATTTAAGGGGATCATTTTATACCTGTGTGGATATATAAATAGTACCGGGGGGGGGGGGGGGGTGGAATTAAACATGATTAACACACCTAGCAGACCTGCTAATCATATTAATCATGGTCATCAGGATATTCAGTGTTTAGTGCCGCTGACTATCCTCGAGTGCTGCAGTGGATAGAGCGGAAATGACAGCCAGCAATAACAGGACAGCTGTGATATTGAGCCGCTGCCCGGTTGTTGCAAGAGGCAAAGGTGACATATGAAAGGCTGGCCTAATGTTTGCCACAGAAGCTAACTGGGCAGTGGCTGAATATTGCTGCTATCTGGTTAGCTTCCTGCTTCTCCAGCTAGCCCAGATATTCAATGCCAGTGGCCACATATGGCCCTGGCATTGAATAGTGTTTGTATCAGCAGTGATGGCTAGCTGCTCTAATCACGTTAGCTGCCACTGCTGAATATCCCTCCCTACATATACACCTTTTGGGGTGAATTTCTTCAAATAAGTTAGTTTTTCGCATAGCATTACAGTCATGAACCTCACTTCTAAGCCAAGATATGTAGAGTATGATCACAGTCTCTTAAATTTACAGCTAGTGCTCACCATAGTACTAGCATTTTGCCAATGAGAGCTTCCTTCTGAAGTTTGTAGGATGTAACATGTATGGATAATTTATTTAGTTGAGCTTTGAAATTTTTCTTGGTCAAGCCTGTAGTACCCAGCTCTATGTATTTTTATGCCACGTTTGATTGGTCTCTGACTGCATTTCTTGGTACTTGAATATCTTCTCCTTTCAAAGTGATTCACAGAAAAGTTGCTTGGGACTGTCGCCTCTATAATCAATGCAATTCTGCTGGGTTTTTTTCAGGGCATTTTCTCCAAATGGGTTAGTTTTTGTCGGGGAAATCTGGCTCAACTGCCCCATGCCACGGTCTGCCATTCATCAACAGACAGCACAGTCAGACTGCACCTGCAGCATCCTACAAGGTGTTCCCACCATGCACAGGCAAACTGTAGACAGCCCACTAACCAGTCCATAGCACATGCTCACAGGGGAACCCTATGCACCCAGAGATGTGCTGCACAGCATAGACACCAAGAAGGTATCTCTGTGATTGGCCCCAGAATTAGAAACACACAGGCATCACTGGAAACAAACAATGCATGGCACTATGTGGGAACATAGACATGCCATGGTCACTGCTCGGTCAGAGTGAGAGTGCCTCCCCCCCCCCCAGCGTGACATGCTGTGGCCACCCTGTCCATGCAGATGGTGGTCGAGCACTACAGTATCCCAGTCATTGCCTGCCACCTTGTGCAGATGCATCCTAGCCAATCTGCCCTGTCTGAGCTATACCCACAATACCTTGCTCCTCATTATGCACATTTGCATGCTAACGCTGGAAACAGTGTGAGCAATGTGGTCTTGGTGGGGTGTTGGCAGACACAAAACAATGGAGAGACATATGCACACTCCCACACCTATCTCAGCATTGTGCAGAGATGGAGGTGGTTGACAACCCTACACGCTGCATTGGTCTTGATCACAGTGCTGACACTGCTAATCTGTGCAGGGGGTAGTAGTAGTGCTCTGGTGATAACTGCAGCTCTGTGCTGGGGCCAACAGCCTGACACTCCATGAGGCTGTGGATAGTGGAGCCCTTGTGAGTGGGTGTCCGTACCCCTGTGCACCACTGCATTGGGGTTTGCCCATGTTATTGTTGTGGCTGCATTGTGGGCTAAAACTATGGGGAGATGCTCTGCAGGATCCACAGATGGGACCTGAACCTCTGACCCTCTGCTCTTGGACATGCTGGCTGAGTGTACTGCACCACACTGTTGCCACAGCAACATAGTGGTCCCTGGGGCTACCCTTATGTTCCTCGGCCAGACCTCTTCTGTTGCACTGCACACCGCGTACTGGTACAGGGCATGGCCTAGGTTCACTGCAGGCGGGTGCCACTGCTCCCTCCAGCACAATCACCCACCCCCTCTGCCATGCTGCCATGACCATATGCTGTCAGTGCCGGTGGTGCGCCATCCCGGGCCATCCAGGAGGCAGGTAGGCGGCTGCCTAAGGTGTGGGTTCTAGGGTAGGGGTGCCTACATAGATGTCCACACTTCCCCAGGCACCGCCTGTCAATGTTATGCACCCCTTTGGGTGCCTGCTGGGTAGTGTCCTGGATGGGACACTGTGGGCCACAGACTCATGGGTATGTCGGACCCTGGTCAGTTGCTGTCATGCTGGTTTCCATTTTCTGCATTCCTATGTGCCACCTCGGCAACCGCCTGGTGCACCCTGTGCCCCAGCAGCCCCCACTGCATGTCCCGCCTGCAGCCCCCATGCCCCATTTGCGCCATCACCATAGTGGCCTTTCATAGCAGGGCACTATGCTGTTGCTGCAAATGGAGCACTAGTATCACCTTTCTTGGGCTCCCTGCCTATGCTGTACATTGCTGACACTGAAATGGTTTCTCTCTCTTGCAAATGTGTGCTAACACCAGGTTTTCAGTTGTGTTAGGTTTCAGCCCTTAATTTCTCCGTGTTAGTGTGGAAGGAGCCTTTTCCCGCCCACTCCCCGCCCATTGACCCCTTCTCTCTGCCCTCTCTCCACCCTCTGAGGTACTTACCGCGGCCTGGAACGTTAAGGTGCGTTATGTAACGTTAAGGCACCTTAACGTTACATAACATGCCTTAATGTTACATAACACGCCTTAACGTAGCCACTGCTACGTTACCACAGTTTCATAAACATGCCCCATAGAGGTGGTTGGCAGTCCTGGCCGCCACACCAGTCCTGGGCACAGTGCAGGCATTGCTATGGTACTCAATACTGTTAGGGTCACTCCCCGGGGTGGTAAACACTGTCAGAAACAAAAACTGAAACACACTCCACAGATATCAGAAAGGTTGCTATGATGAATCTCTGTCAACAAATTGTGTTTAACTTAGGATTTGTTATCTGACGTTAATCATAGCAACCTTTTGATATATGTGGAACGTGTTTCCAAGTTTAAGATGGCATTGCTAAGGTATGCAGGTGCTAGTATTGGTAGATGCTGCTCTGCGCAGGGCCCAACAGCCTGACTCTTCATGAGCCATTGGATAGTGGAGCCTGTGGGTGTGGGTGTTTGTGCCCCTCTTGGCCGCTGCTCTAGGGCAGAGGTTCCCAACTCCTGTCCTGGTGGGCCAAACATGTTTCAGGTTTTCATGCTGTCCCTAATGAATATGCATGGATACATTTGCATACAATGGGGCGGTGCATTCAAATGAATCACAGGCATATTTATTAGGGACTGCATGAAACCTGAATGGTGTTTGGCCCTCCAGGACTGCAGTTGGGAAACTCTGCTCTAGGGATTGCACATGTTTATGGTGTATGTGCTCTGTAGGGTAAAATGTAGGCATTTATGGCATGTTTATTTTATCTGCAATAAAGGTTCCTTCTTTATTACCATGGTTTAGTACTGGGTAAAATATAGGGACATGGTCTGCAGGAGCCACAGTTGGGACTTGAACCTGTGACTTTCTGCCTCTGAACACACTAGCTGTGTGTACTGCACCAAACTGTTGCCACAGAGGCAGGTCATTCCCTGGGGATACCATTACTGTTTGTCAGACAAACCTTGTCTGTTGCAGTGTACAGCACCCACCTAAACAGGGCTTGGCATTGGTCTACTGTGGGCAGATGCCACTGCCCCCTCCACCACCACCACCCATCCGCCACCATGCTGACATGCCCTTATGCCACTGGTGCTGGTGGTGCTCTGTCCCAGGCCATCCAGTGTGCCGATAGGCGGCTGTTTTTGGTGCATGATATGGGGTAGGGGTGCTGACATGGACATCAGCACTTCCCCCTGGCACCGCCTGCCAATGTTCTGTGCCCTTGGGGGTACCTGTTGGGTACTGTCCCCGGGACACTGTGGGACGCACACTCGTGGCCATATTGGACCCTGGTCAGTTGCTGCCTTTCTGCTTTTCAGTTTCTGCATTCCTATGTGCCAGGTAGGCATCTGCGTAGTCCACACTGTGCCCCAGCTGGCCCACTGCATGTGCCACCTGCAGCTCCCTATACCCCATTTACACCATCACCATAGTGCCCTTTCCTATGTGGCCACTCTGCTGTTGCTGCACATGTGAAAGCCACATAAGCAAGCTGCCCAATATGCACCACAGCAAACCCTCATCAGCACTATCAATGTTGGAACGTTCATTTTGTAGGGGGAATCAGAATTGATCCTTCCAAAAGTGACATCTTCCTTTTTATTCTTTATGGGTAGTGTTTATTACCATTTATCATTGTTTTTTCTATTGACCAGCTCGGTGTTTTGTATTTCTATTTTGGCTCTGGTCATTATCTCTCTGGTTTTTGCATGTTTTGTTACTGCACATGTATCACTACTATCACTTATCTGGGTCTCCCTGCCTTTGCTGTACATTGCTGACTGAACTGGTTTCTCTCTCCTGCAAATGTGCCTCTAACGAATGGTTTTCACTGGGGGCCTCTCCCCATCCACTCTCCGCCCATTGACCCCTTATCTCCACCCTCTGTGGAGCCTTACTTCACCCTCTGCGCACCTTAACACCGCCGGAGACATTATTGCGTGATACTTGACATTATCTCTCGGTAATGCGACATTATCACGCGATAACGTCAGTTATCACGCAATAACGTCGCTGCTGCAACGTTAGCGCTGTTCAGTAAACATACCCCTAAGACGGTTTAGTAAACATACCCCTTAGTTTTGTGCATACCATGACAGTCGTGAACCTTACTTCTAAGCCAGGGCACAGGGAGTATGATCTCAGTCTCTCAAATTTACTGCTAAGATTCAAGGTAGTACTTGAATCATGCCAAAGAGAAACTCCTGATGGAGTTCGTAAGAGGTAACATCTATAGGTAGTTTGTCAAGATGTGCTTGGAAATTCTTCTTTATCAAGCCTTTGGCCCCCAACACGATGGGAAATATTCCTGTATCTTTCTGCCACATTTTCTTGGTCTCTGACAGCACTTCCTGGTATTTCAGGATCTTCTGCCTCTCCATGCGATTCACAGAGTAGTCGCTTGGAACTGACTCCTCTTATCATCAGTGCTATTCTGGTGTTTTTCTCCTTAACCACTATATTAGACTTCCTCGCATCCAGCCTTTTATTGGTTGGAATGGGAGTATCCCAGGTGATCATAACCTTCTCATTCTCTGTAATTCTCTTAGGGTCATGATCCCAGTCCTTGCGTTGGTATTGATGATTTTTCTAAATGAAAGTATGCATATATATCACTTCTACTTTGAAAATTACAGTTACTTATTTATGTTTCTTTGCTATTTTATTTACTTGTTATTAACATTTGATATCCCACGCTATCTTAAGCAATAAAGTGAAAAGAACAAATGCATAAAAGAACAAATGCATAAATCTAAAACAATAAATAACCAAAATTTAAAACACTTCACTATCTCTCAATTTCTTCCCACCACTTATCTCTCCCTTGTGAAGCACTATGGAAATGTTTTATTAATCTTGTATATTTTATTTCTTTATTTTATGTAAGCATTTTCCAAATACAATAAACGAAAAAAAGGAAATATAGCAGTACAATCTTACTTGAAATCCAAATTAGAAGAACAACAAGAATTCTACAATACCACATTAAGGAAGAGAGAAACTATGATATGCATATGTATACAAAAGAAAAAAGGAGTAACAAAAACCCCATAATAGGGAGCCAAAAATTATGTCAATTCCTCCTCCAAAACTTCACCAACCTCCTTCTCATCAAGGAAATGTTGTAAAGATTTCACATCCGTATAAACATATGTTTGTCCCCCCAGAGTAACAATACAGCGGCAAGGGAACTTAAAAAAAAAAAGTAGCCCCCAATGCCACTACACGAGATTTCAATAACAAAAACTGCTTGAGTGCTCTGGCAGACATCAGGAAAAACCTGGAGTTTATATCCACAAAAAGGAACATCTTTAAACTTGAAATATGCTCTCAAAACTCGCAATTTGGCGGATTTAGACCCAAACCTTACCACCAAAGTATTACGCTTAGAAATAACATCTAAAGTATCCTCCAGGAAGGCAGTTAAATTCTGATCCACAGAACAAACCGAGAGGGCCGAAGCTCCCTCAGTTTGTTTAGTAGGAGCAGAAACCGCAGAAAGATAATACATATGAACAGCTTCCAAATCCCCTACTAAATGTAATATTTCAGAAGCATACTTCCCCAACAGTATTTCAGGAGATAACAAATGTGTGTGAGGAAAATTTAAGAAACGTAGGTTACAAGCTCGTGACTGATTTTCCAGTACTTCCAGCCTATGAGAAACTAAGAAAACGTCTTTAGATAAGGCAACATCTAAATCAGTGCTGGATTGTAACTGAAGATCAGTCTGAGCAGCCAATTTCAAACAGTTATCAATTTGTTTATCTACATATTGCAATTTACCCACCACCTCCTGGGAAAATGTACACAAAGAGGACACAGTAGAAGTTAAACGGTTATCGATATTCTGCATAGCTGTCCAGATGTCCTTAAGAGTCACTTCCCCCAAAGGGGAGGGAAACGTTCCAACATCTGCTGCTGCCAAAAACACCGGCTGCAAAACAGGGGATAAACTCACAGGAGGAGAAATCGTAGGTGTAGATGAGAGTGGAGGCACAGGGAGAGGGGGAGAAGACCGGAGTACAGGGCTTAATGAAGCCCCTTCCGGAGAATGAACCTCAGGCAGCAGAGAGGTCACATGCTTGTCCATAGGTCCTATCACTTTCCCATTTACAACGCCCTCTCCAGATTTTACACCAACCTTCGCCTTGCGTTTGCCCATGGACTCAAACTGATCTCACCATACACATGAATACCTCAGTGCTCCGAAGGGGCACCAAAGGGGCGTATCTGCCCCTTGAGCCACGCCCCTTAGGCCACGTCATGCAGGCCGTGACATGCGGTCGCGTGGAACCCACTGGGCTTTATTGGGCAGGGAAGGGTCCTCCGAGTCAGGGCACGCCCTCCTCCTGCCTGCACGCTGACATGCCAAGCCTCCACGGGGTCCTGCTGCACTGAACCGCTGAGATGGAATCGCGGCAGCTCCCTCACACACAGTGCTCTCTCCAACAGCTTTCAGGTACCTCCAGGCTTTATTGGGCAGGGAAGGGTCCTCCGAGTCAGGGCACACCCTCCTCTTGCCTGCACGCTGACACTCCAAGCCTCCATGGGGTCCTGCTGCACTGAACTGCTGAGATGGAATTGCGGCAGCTCCCTCACACACAGTGCTCTCTCCCTTGTATATTTTATTTAATTTTGTTTACCTAATTTGGGGCATGTTTATTAACATGAGTTAGCTGGTAGCAAGTGGTGTAGCATGGGGTTTACATGTGTTTGGACCATGCAGTAGCAAGGAACGCATGGTCCAAAGGTGAGCTTGCTAAAAATCCCATGCTACCAGTGCAGTATGTGCATAGGCAGGGTTAAGGTATAGACTGGGTGGAGGGAGGATAGGGTCAGGGTGCATGGCTGGGGCAGGGGCTGTAGTCATATGCTAGCTACATAGTCATCCCTTTAGAGCAGGTGCAGTTAACACTAGTCTCTGCCATGCTCCCATGCACTAACCACGCAGTTCAGACACAAGTGTTAGGAAATATGAAGGGCAATAGCACTGCAAACACATACTATTGGGGCAATTGGAGATGTGAGCTGAATACCAAGGTATCTGCCTAGGCCACATGTTTGAGGGGCTGCATGGTGCAGCTGACATGGCAGTGGACCACAACAGCCTTACTACCAAACCCAAAGCCTGCAGCTCAAGGGTGACCCTTCTGGGACATTAGACAAATACCCACAGACACATCAATTGCTGTTCTCACAGACTGTTGTGAATGTGAGCATATGCAATGGCTACTTGTCAAAGGGCTGCTGGTGCTGTGTGTTATGGAGGTGTCAGAAGATAAGGTCTGTGTACTGCGTTGCAGTCAGAACTTGCTTTAGAGGCAGAGTTGGAGCCAGCAGA
Source organism: Ichthyophis bannanicus (assembly GCA_033557465.1). Lineage (NCBI taxonomy): Eukaryota > Metazoa > Chordata > Amphibia > Gymnophiona > Ichthyophiidae > Ichthyophis > Ichthyophis bannanicus. The sequence continues at coordinate 509,219,611 of CM066031.1, read as the reverse complement.
GTACAGGAGGGAGGAGAAGGCAAATTACGTGATCCACTTACTGGCAACATGACAGTGTTGCAGCACAAGAGTCATCTAGCCTCTGCCCCCCCCCCCCCCTGCATAGGGGAGCATGTAGCATGCATACATGTATCTGGGGACTATGCAGCTGCCATAGACATTGGAAAGGGATGGGCCACATGGGCCCTGGCCCCACCAATACTTTGCTGCTGCGATTGTGGTTTCCCCTACTGCTGCTCCCAGGGATATGATCTCCCATGGACAGATATCAGGGGTCTCTGCAGTGATCGTGACCCAGCAAGCTACCCACAGGGATCCCATCCCCCACTGGCAGAAAAGCACCATGAATGCAGCAAAGACCTCTCAAATCTGCCCACAGGAGATCGGATCCCTGTGGACAGACAGGAGGGAAAGGCCAGCAATTGCAGCCTCATGGAGACTGGATGGTCTAGGGACCGAACATAGCTCCCACAAAGAAAACAGCCTTCTGCCGCCTTTGATCTCACTGATTGGTGTCCTCTGCATGGTCCCCTTGCCCGTGAGCTGAGGCAAACTATGGACCTGGGGAGTTATTTTAATCTTCCCTGGTCTGGTGGGTTGTTGGTTCCATGGTAGCTGGAGTGCTTAGCCTGGGGGCTGTTTGAGATTCACCACCTCATGCAATATTCTACCAGAGCTCCTTCTGGTATGAGGGAGCATGGGGGATCTCTGTGGATGGATGGCTGTGCCCCCCCCCTTACTATAGAGGTCAGAGCATAGGGGGTTGTTCTATATAATGGCCTACCGGGGAGTGCCTCCTGACCTTTTGACTCCCATGTGCAGGCTGCCCTGGGCAGGTATGCTCATTGTGTTTTGTCTCCAGATCCTCTTCCCTCCAATATGGGGGACACACTCCACAATGCTAAGCTGCTGCCCAACCAACCAAATCACCTATGAATAATACTTCAAACTTTTTTTATTTTTATTCTCCCTTCATTAAAGCAATGATGACACAATATCAATTTTCAATAACAACTTAAAATAGAAGGGGAAAAGACCTCAATGTTGTCCCACAAGCAAAATTTAGTCCCCTTAATTAGGCTAGAGCACTCGTCCTCATATGTCATAAAAACCCCTTCACAGTACCAATATTTTAAATTTTACTGATTGAAAAAAGACTACAAAAAATTTGTAAGTTTCAAAACTTATCTTTCAGTTGCTGCTAATGCACTTGATTACATTATTAATACATAGGGGTATGTTTACTAAATAGCGCAAACGTAGCAGCTGTGATGTTATCGCGCGATACGTGACGTTATCGCACGATACGTGACGTTATCGCACGATACGTGACGTTATCGCACGATACGTGACGTTATCGCACGATACGTGACGTTATCGCACGATACGTGACGTTATCGCACGATACGTGACGTTATCGCACGATACGTGACGTTATCGCACGATACGTGACGTTATCGCACGATACGTGACGTTATCGCACGATACGTGACGTTATCGCACGATACGTGACGTTATCGCACGATAATGGTGCATTACCATGCGAGAACGTCACATATCGTGCGATAACATCTCCTGCGGCAGTAAGGTGCGCAGAGGGTGGAGTAAGGCTTCCCGGAGGGCAGAGTAAGGTTCCCCAGGGGTGGAGAGAAGGGGTCAATGGACAGAGAGTGGGTGGAGAGAGGCTCCATGCACACTAACACTGTGAAATGAAGCTCTGAAAATTAACGCCAGTGAAAACCTCGCGCTAGAGGCACATTTGCAGGAGAGAGAAACCAGTTCAGTCAGCAATGTACAGCAAAGGCAGGGAGACCAAGAAAAGTGATAGTAGTGATACATGTGCAGCAGCAGCATAGTGGCCAAGTATGAGAGAGCACGATGGTGAGGCTGCGAATGGGACACAGAAAATTGGCAGGCAGTGCGGTGGGGAAGCGTGCATGTCCATTTAGGTACCCCCACCCAAGAAACCACATCATAGGCAGCCGCCTAACGGCACACTATATGAGCTGCAACTGCGCACCACCAGCACAACCAGAAGAACAGCATGTCAGCATGGTGGCGTTTGGGTGCTGGCGGTGGAGGGGGCAGTGTCATTTGCCCACAGCAGACCAAGGCCAAGCCCTGTCCAGGTGGGTGGCATGCAGTCTAACAGACAAAGTCTGTCAGAGGAACAGTATTGGTACCCCCTGGGAAGGAGCTGACTCTGTGTCAACAGGTTGGTGCAGTACACACAGTCAGTGTATACAGGGGCAGAAGGTCACAGGTTCAAGCCCCAGCTGTAGCTCCTGCAGACCATGTCCCAATATTTTACCCTCAGCGAACATGCACAATAATAATGTGCACTCCCCAAAGCAGATGGTGGCAACCCCAGCTCTGGAGGGCAAACACCATTCAGGTTGTCAGGCTGTTCATACTAAAAATATGCATGAGATATATTTGAAGGAACTGCCCCCATTGTATGCAAATGTACCTCATGAGTATTCAGTAGGGACAGACTGACAACCTGAATCCTGTCTTAACCACCAGGACTGGATATGTGAACTTCTGCCCCAAAGCATCGCCCAAGAGGGGCACAAACACACATACCCACAAGCTCCACCATTCAAAGTATAATGAAAAGGCAGGCTGTTGTGTCCTGCGCATAGTGCCAGCCCCCACTACTAGCACTTGCATACCTTAGCAATGCCGTCATAAACATGGAAACACGTCCCATATACATCAAAAGGTAGCCATGATCAATGTCAGATAACAAATCTCAACTTAAACACAACTCTCTAACAGAGAGCCATCATAGCAACTACTGATTTATGTGGTGTGTGCCCCCTCATCCATATCTGACAGTGTTTACCACCCTGGAGAGTGTCCCTAACAGTATTGATTATCCTACCAATGCCTGAACGAAGCCCATGTTGCACACAGGGCTGCCAACCACCGCTATCTTCGCATAATGCCCAAATAGGTGTGGTAATCTGTGTATGTGTGTATTGTCAGACGGCTGCCTAGGGTGAGAACTTACACAATCTTGACGATGCATATATTCATATGATTCTTGCAAGGTATTGTGGGTATTGTAGTTCATTCACTCCCAAACACAGCTGATGACAATAATTTGAGTTGTGAAACCAAGTGGTAAGATCAATAAAATACTTCTTTTATTGATGGGGTTTAATTCACCCAGCACATGTATGCTTGATAGCACTATAAATGAGGTTACTTGCTTGCAGTGTTTAAAATGGATAACAAAAATCACAAAATAAACCAGAAAACAACCTTCAGCTTGTCAGGCAATTAGCTAATGTTTTCTTAGCAAATAATTACCAAATACCAAGGCACAAAGAAAAGAATAAACTTTGCTGGTTAGGTTAACTTCTGCTTATTTTCCATGCAGATCTCAGCAGTGATTCTCCCTTGCTCACACACACAATCAGGTGCCGCTTTAATTACTATCAATTGACCAGCTGTAAGCCTTTAGCTGGCTGGCTGCTACTGTGTGAACCCAAATCCTGCTTTAAGAGCTGTTTGCAGTGGAAATAAAGAACAAAGTTAGGTTTCTTTGTGATGGCTGATGTGTTTGCTCATAGAAAACTAGCAATAGCATTTAGATAAAGAACAGTCCATGTAAATAGTTTCATCTGCTGTATTTCCCCCTGCATCAACAATCATAGGGTCAATATCATACATTGGCACAGATGAGTCTTTCATTAAGGCACTATCATGAGAATGCTTATTCCCTTGCTGCCATTCTCTATTATAGATAGGGTCTGGATCAGTGTTCATACCTGAGCCTCTCCTGCTATCATTATTCCTCTCTGTATAGCCTGGCCAATATGTAATCCAATTCTGATGTCCAGCCTTCCAATCTTGATCCCTGGACACTGGATCTTCTCTCACATACCTTGTAACAGGGTAGACCCTGTACGAGCTGAGGAAGTGCAGGCCAGCACAAGTGAAAACAAACAAAATGACAGGGTAAACAAGAAACTGTCAGATAGTTACCCTGAGCAACGCAGGAACACGTGCAAGAGCTCAGACAGGACACACCCAGTTAGCACAGGAGAGGAATTCACTTCACCTGACAGGGCTCAGCTAACTAAGGGTGGAGCAAGTGAACGTGGGTTTAAAACAAGCCCTCAGGCATTAGGAGATAGATACAGATGCAGACGCAGATGCGGATTGGGTTGGAGTTTGAGACCCGGATTTGGATTCAGACAAGGAGCAGGGCAAAGCCAGGAGCTGGTGCCAGAGCCGAGAGAGAGAGAGAGTGAAGCCGTGGCAGCCAAGGACACACTTGGAGAAGCTACAGAGAGGGCAGCTAAAGCCCTGGGAAACACGGCAAAGGTATGAGAATGCAAGAGAGAGGGACGAGGAAACTCTGGAGCAATTAGAATGCCCATATGAAGGTCAGAGGGAATCCGAGGACCTGAATGAGTCAGTAAGATATTCACAGCCAAGCAGGGTGTGTGAGCAGGAAAAACGCCAGAAGACTGCAGTTGCAGGTTATAGAGAGAAGCGTGATTACAAGGGAGATTTGCCTCGTGGAAAAAGGCAACCCTGGGCTTATGGGAATAAGCATACAAGCTCACATAATATAGAGGCTGAGAATATCCCTCTTTCTAGTTTTAAAACTCTCAAAGATAAAAGATTTTACCTACCAGAACAAGAGGAAGAGTTTTGTGATTGTCAGTTAGAAGCTCCGTCTGAAACTCCATGAACACTACAATTCAGCTCAGCTGGATCACACAAGGGAAAACGTGATTGGTTGAAAAGTTCCCTTAATTATTCTACAGGCAGAGTAAGGGAGAAGCTAACCTCTACTAAGAAGTACCAGCAGGGGCAGTGCCTGGGAAACCACTATACAAGAACATATGGTAATACCCAGAAAGGCTTTAGCCCAGTGAAGGAAAAGAACTTCCTTGTGGACGTACTTAGGCAGCAAGTCTCAGAGAGTACTCATGCAGGGCAGAATGAATCCCTGAATCAACCTGAGATAATGGAATACCAGGATGCTGGGGAGACTAATGTACAGGAGATAATGGACTGCTCTTTATTAGTAAGTGAACCTGAATTCTCCCTGAGATAGGGAAGTATCTTTGGTGGCTTAAAACTCCAGAAAATACAGCCAGCCTGTAACTCTCTCAAGGCAGAAGAGAGATATCCTATTGGCAGCTATCTGGGTGAGAAACCTTATAGCCATATTTAACTTTGTGTTCATTTTGTTGTTTTATCCTTTAAAAGCTGAAGAAAGCTCGTTTTGTTTATATTTGTTTTGTACATGAAGTGTCCAAGCAAGCATATGTTTGATGCTCCTTGAAGATAATATACCCTCAATGGGACGGGGAATAAAACCCATTTTGAATTGAAGGAAGAAGCGTTTGAGTTATATTTATAAAAGCACAACTACTACCCTCCAGGGGCCTTGCAATACCGGAAGCAACCGCTTGGCCAGAGAGGGTGTGACATAAATTGGCGTAGAGAAGTGGATAAAATTTTCGGGGGGCATAGGAAAGTTTGCCTGGAAGGACACTGCTGAAAAGCAAAGGAAAAGTGTTTACAGCACTGCTCAAAGGAGGATTCGGCTGGCAGAGCGGCCAGCGGAGGAAAAGACCCTTCTCACAAGCTGATATCACCAGGAGACTAAGGTACTGGTAGCCTGGGTAAACCGGTATAAGGATACCGTGAGAAAGGGGGAGATAAAAGAGCTTCCTTATCACATACCCCCCTGCTTAAGTTATTACGGACTGGTTTTACTGGTAAAACTTCTTCTCTACAGTCCGTAATACGGGAAAGTGCATCCGCATTCTTGTGTAACTTCCCGGCACGATGTTCAACCTGAAAATCAAACGCCTGTAAGGCCATGTACCAGCGTGTCAACCTGGCATTGTGGTTCTTCATTTGCTGCAACCACTTAAGTGGGGCATGGTCCGTGACCAACTGGAACTTTCTCCCTGTAAGGTAAAACCTTAACGCCTCCACTGACCACTTGATAGCCAAACACTCTTTTTCTATCGTGGAATACTTTTGTTCAGCCAGTGACAACTTCCTGCTCAGGTACATCACAGGATGCTCCTCTCCATCATGGCACTGGGATAGGACTGCTCCTAGCCCTACATCCGATGCATCGGTTTGAAACAGAAAGGGTTTCTTGAAGTCTACTCCTTTCAGTACCGGTCCTGTACACAATTTTTCTTTTAATACTGAAAACGCTTTTTCAGCTTCTGGTGTCCACTTTATCTGGTTTGGACAATTCTTTCGCAGCATATCCGTGAAAATGGCACTTTTCTCTGCGAATTGCGGTATAAACCGGCGGTAGTATCCAATAAGTCCTAAGAAACTTCTTAGTTGTTTCTTGGTTGTTGGAGGAGGAAAATTCCTGATGCTATCTATTTTGCTTAATAGAGGTTTAATTTTTCCTCTTCCCACTAGGTGGCCTAGGTATTTTACCTCCCTATTTGCAAAGGCACACTTCTTCGGGTTTAAAGTGATTCCCGCTTGCTTCATAGAGCACAAGACTGCCCTGATCCTCTTCAAATGCTCCGCCCAGGTGTTACTATGGATTATGACATCATCCATGTATGCAAAAGCATAACTTTGGTGGGGTCGAAGTACCTGATCCACTAACCTTTGGCAGGTAGCCGCTGCTCCATGCAGTCCGAAAGGCATCCTCTTGAACTGGAAAAGGCCAACGGGGGTGCTGAACGCAGTCTTCGGCTTCGACTCCCTGGTGAGAGGGATTTGCCAATATCCTTTTGTCATATCAAGGGTGGTTAAGTATTGAGCCTGTCCCAGCTGGTCTAGCAGCTCCTCAATTCTTGGCATTGGATATGCATCAAAAACTGATATGGCGTTTACCTGCCGGAAGTCAATACAAAATCTTAAGGATCCATCAGGCTTCGGCACCAGGACTATGGGGCTATTCCAGGGACTCTTTGACTCCTCTATTACCCCCTTATCCAACATCTCCTGGACTTGTGCCACTACCTCCTGTCTTTTGGCTTCAGGCAAGCGGTATGGCCTTTGACGAACCAATTTCCCAGGTGGAGTTATTATTTCATGGGCCACCAAATGGGTCTCCCCAGGTATGGGTGTCAACACATCTGGGAATTCCTTAAGCAACGTCCTAATTTCTTCCTGTTGTACCATTGTCAGGTCCTCACCTATTTGGGGTTCTGATCTTTCTTTACAATCAGATACCTGGGGTCCCAAATCTTCCTCTTCACTCACCTCCCTCTCTCGGGCACAGGTGGCAGCTAAGCTTTTAACCCCTTTGACATCAGTAGAACCAAAGCCTTTGGCTCCACGTTCAGAATTCTCTAGGGATGTGACCTCCTCCACAGGTGGAAAACCCAGCCTCTCACAGATCAATTGGGCAATTTTGTCTCCTGTCTTCACATGATACTCATTCTGTCCAAAGTTAAACAACAGAACTTTAATATTGCCCCTGTAATCGGGATCAATTACTCCCGCACCCACATCGATGAAATATTTAAGGGCTAATCCGGACCTTGGGGCTACTCTCCCATAACATCCAATTGGTATTTCCACTTGGAGACCGGTGTCAACCAGGGCTCTCCCTTGGCTAGGTACAGTCACATTTTCTATGCTGCACAGGTCAAACCCAGCAGATTGAGGGGTTGCCTGCTTAGGAGCTTGGGCCTTCTCAGAGACCTTATGGTACTTTAGGACGAATATCTGCTTTGGGGTAGCTTGGTCTTCTGGACGCTTAACCATCTTTTTAGCTGGGGTCTGAGGACTTCCAAATAAAGGCCCGGGAGCTACTACCATTAAACCTTCTCCCTCCTTCTTTCCTAGTCCTTCCACTAGACCCTGCTTAAATCTTGGCCAGTCTCTTCCTAGAACCAAATCAAAGGGTAGCCTAGGCACCACTGCTAACAGGACTTCCTCTTGTTTCCCTAGGCACTTAACCTTTAGCCTATAGATGGGATATGATGATGCAGCACCATGAATGCATCTGATGTGAACTTGGCCTTCAGGGGTTCTAGGCACAAATCTTTCTTGGGCCTCTATCCTCTTCCAAAGCCTTTTTGACATCATACTCTGGTCTGCCCCAGAGTCTAATAATGCATTTGTGGTAACTCCCTGCACATCAACCATCAAAAGAAATCCTTCCTTGGGCTGTTTTAAATCCAGACCCATTAAACTAGTGTGTGTCTGGCATCTCTTCTCTAAGTGTCCCACTTTTCCACACTTGAAACATTTCTTTCTATTCCACTGTGTCATCTGGTTTGATACAGTACATTCATTTTCAGAAACATTCTTAATTATTCCTTTTTCTGATACAGCACATCTAGCCACAGCATCCATCTTTAGAGGGCCACCCATTCTATGGCAAGCCTGCGTGGCTTCCAAGAATCTCTCTGCTAGCATGGTTGCCTCTCCAAGATTTTGGCAATTTTGCTGTATAAGAAAAACATTCAAATCTTTAGGTACCCCAAGCATAAATTGTTCCAGCATTATAATATCTAATAACATTTCTACTGTCTTTTGCTCAGGCTCCAACCATTTTACAGCTAGACTTCTAATTCTCTGACTCAGAGCCCTGGGTGTCTCACCCACTTTCAATGTAACAGCTCTAAACATTCGCCTATACTCCGAAATAGACAACCCTAGGCGATCTCTAATAGCTGCCTTTACATCCTTATAAATCAAAGCTTGGGCTGCTGGCATTGCTCTGTAAGCTGCTAGTGCCTCACCAGTTAATGAGGCTGCCAGCCTTACTGCCCACTGGGTCTCTGGCCATGCTAAAGCCTTTGCCACTCTTTCAAAAGACTCTAGAAAATCATCAACATTATCTTCTGGAGTTAATTTCCCAAAATTAAATGCCCCAATCCCTTGATTGAGTCCCACAGTGTCCACATGTGGTGCACCAGTACTAACTGCTGGTCTTGCATCTGTTCCACTTTGGCTCTGCAGCTGAACTAGAGCTTGCACCAGATCAAGCACTGGTTTCTGCTGTTCCATTAAGGCCTTCACAGCAGTGTCCTGGGCCTGCTGTGATAGCTCCTGCTGCTTGCTGAATTGGACTGCCATCCACTGAGCCATCTCCCTCGGATCCAACTTGACCCCTGCAAGAAAAGAGAAAAAAAAAAACCCAAGAGCAGCACCTTCCAACCAGGTGTGGGTTTTTTTTTTTTTTCAACTTTTTTTTTTTTCAATTACCCCCTGTGCTTACACATATCCACCACTAGACATGCCCAGGTACATATTACCTTGTCTCAGTGATGAATCCAGCTTTTCACAGGGTCTTTTCCTCTGGGACAGCTTCCTGGAACAACCACTTTTCTTCCAAAGTGCAGATGAGGGAAAGAAATCTTCTTACAGCTTTAAACTTGACTTTTATTTGTAATCCACAACAAGTAAAAGAATAAACTTTGCTGGTTAGGTTAACTTCTGCTTATTTTCCATGCAGATCTCAGCAGTGATTCTCCCTTGCTCACACACACAATCAGGTGCCCTTTAATTACTATCAATTGACCAGCTGTAAGCCTTTAGCTGGCTGGCTGCTACTGTGTGAACCCAAATCCTGCTTTAAGAGCTGTTTGCAGTGGAAATAAAGAACAAAGTTAGGTTTCTTTGTGATGGCTGATGTGTTTGCTCATAGAAAACTAGCAATAGCATTTAGATAAAGAACAGTCCATGTAAATAGTTTCATCTGCTGTATTTCCCCCTGCATCAACAATCATAGGGTCAATATCATACATTGGCACAGATGAGTCTTTCATTAAGGCACTATCATGAGAATGCTTATTCCCTTGCTGCCATTCTCTATTATAGATAGGGTCTGGATCAGTGTTCATACCTGAGCCTCTCCTGCTATCATTATTCCTCTCTGTATAGCCTGGCCAATATGTAATCCAATTCTGATGTCCAGCCTTCCAATCTTGATCCCTGGACACTGGATCTTCTCTCACATACCTTCTGGCCTTGGTCTGAAAGTCCCTTCCACATGCAGTCTTCTCTCTTCCAGGTAGCCACTGGTGATTCCTATCTCTGCCACTCCATTCCTCTGGATGAATCCAGTCCAATGGACTCTGCTGGCTTTTGGAATACCTCCCAGTATGAGTACTGCCTTGGAATCTCCCAGACCTTCCAATGGCCTTTCTTCTCTTCCTTCCAGAGAGTTTCCTTCTCTCTCTATCTGCTTGGCTTGGCTTCTGATTCTCCAGGTGATACTGGTGCTTGAGCTTGTAGCCGTTGCTGTCTCTGTATCTCTTTCTGAAGCTGTTTCTGGAGCTCTCCCTGAAGCTGTTCTTGGAGCTGGGCTGGAGCTTGTAGTAACTGTTATCTGAAGAATAAGCTCTATTCTTATTCTGTTCTAATGTGTGCTGCTCCCTAACACAGCCCAGCTGTGTTGAATCAGGCCCTGCCCTTTGAGATGAGTGCTTAGGGATTACCTCATAGCTCTCTTGATTGCACACACATTCTCTCACTTCAGCCCCTCTCATGGCTGCTGGAAACCTGGTGCATTCTGGGACTGGTAGTCTTTTATGTGAAAACTCTGTTTTCTTGCTTCTACCAGAACTGACAGGTTGCTTGTTCAGAGTCACATCATCTTTTCTATAGCTCCTACCTGAGCTATGATAAGCTTCCTTATCACAGTATCCATTGTTTTGTGGCCGCCCACACCCCACTGAGCCCCCAGTGTTTGCACTGTTTCTACTGTTCCACCTCCAATGTGCATAATGATGAGCAAGGTATTGTGGGTATGGTCCCTACAGGGCCATTTATCCAGGATGCATCTGCATATGGCATAGGGCAGTGACTGGGATATTGTAGTGGGCAAACGCCATCTGCACGGACAGGGTGGCCACAGCAGGTCATGGTGGGAGGGCACTCTCACTCTGATTGAGCAGTGACCATGGCATCTCAACCTTCCCACAGTGTCATACAGTGTATTCAGCAATGATGTATGTGAGTTCCCGTTCCTGGGGCCCATTCACTGACATACCTGCTTGGTGTTTGTATGACTATCCCACATCTGGGTGCACATTGTTTCTCTGGGAACATGTGCTAAGTATGAGTTAGCACACTGTGTGCAGTCAGCATGTGCCTGGCTGCAACACCATGTAGCAGGTGCACACTGACTATGGCCTCTGCTGGTGAATGGAAGATTGTGGTGGGGGCAGCTGAGCTGATCATGCCTATCGCTTGTATGACTACAGCCCTGGTACAGGTACCAATCTGTATCAATTGTCAGGTTCTCCAAAGGAAGGTGTTTGCTGGTCCCACAGCCTGTCATCATGTTGCAGGACTGCTCCTTCTGGGAATGTTCAGAAGGTGGGTATGTTGGGGACAGATCATGTCCCCTACCCTGACCCAGAGAGGCAGGTTTGATATGTACATCATCATCATGTGAGTCCACACACACCCCTGCTCCAAAAACAAATGACATGGAAAGCATACTAGCTATGCACCAGTTTGGTTGCAGCACAGTCTACAAGGGGCAGGCATGACTGTCAAATACAAACAGAAACAGGGCATTCGCAGGCATCTCTGCAAATACCTCTCACACACTAGCACTGATGGAGACCTTCAGCAAAGCAAGCACAGGCAACTCATGTACTGCAGACCTGGTGCCGGCCACCCCACCTCACCCTCAGGGTGATCACAGTACACGCTCAATGGCAGGGACTCTAGGTAGTCAGTGTCAGTAACATCCACGGTCAGTCCCCCCTACCAAGCTGACGTGCTGTAGAGATGCATACCCCATCTGGGGAGCAGATGTAGACCGCTGTTCTTCATGTGAATTGCATTATGGGTACTGTTGTCTCTATCCTATCCTGGTTACCACAGCAGACAGTATGTCCGGTGACCTGCATCCTGTCTGTGGCTAGCCAATGGTATGAAAAACCCCATAGTGATGTAGTACAATGTTTAATAGAATGTCCTCACTGGCATACGTCATGGTTTTACTCCCACATTGGGCCCCCTGTATGTTTGAGTCTCCTCTACTCCATGCAGCACCTCATAAGGTTTGTGGGATGACCTGCACCCCTTCCGCAGCCAGCCACTCATGGGATAAACACATGTTGATGTAGCATAATGGTGAAGTTGATGAATTCAGGGTCAGATGTCATGGGTCTAATCCCTCAGTGGACTGCCCCTATTAAGATTGTCAGAGGCAACTCCCTTGTAGGCCTGTAACAGACACACATATGGCGTTAAACATGTTTTGATGGGAATATTGTTTTAATGTGTAAATGAAAACAACACCCTCACCTTATTTGCTTAAGGTAACGTGGCCTGGAAACTGCCTTAGCTGTAAGTCCCCCCCATCCCAGAAAGCACAGCAGAATGTATGTGCGTTGACGTGCAGTTGTTGTGTAGCCAGCCCTAGCTTTGACAATGGCCATAGAGGCATAGCACACTGGTTAGTACAATGACTATGCAGCCAGCTCTCACAGGTTCAAATCCCTAGTGCAACAACATCAGGAAGTGTGTCTGAGGTGCCACCTTTTTGCCTGGCTGTAACAGTTAGACACACCTCTGTAGTGTGCAGTAACGCCAACATACCCACTCACCCTAGTCCTGTAGACCTTGGTGGTGTTGAGCATGGGCCGTAGAAGGCGCATCACAGGGCACCGCAAGCTAAGGCACCCTATGATGCGCTCGCTGGACAATGCCGGGGAGCCTCACCGCCGTAACGTAAACAGCAATTCTCCAATTAAATTAACAAATGGTGGCGTGGTGGCGAGATAAGGTGTATGGGGACTGGAAAAGCAGCCCATACCCTTAGCAGCGCATTTCACTGTTCTGATAAGAATACTATGACGTGTTCTGGGTGTCCAAATCCCACGTGTGCTGTGCACCGTAATTGCACCAGGTAGCGTGTAGTAGTGCGAGATAGCGCATGTACGTGCACAACACGGCGCATGCACCATGTGCGTCATTGAGCCATACTGCATGCGCTGTGTCGCGCACGTAATCGCGCTATCTCTATAGTGAAAAAATGGACAGCCGATCACGGAAGCCTGCATTTACCTGGAGGGAGCTTAGGATCCTCTGTGAACTTATCTGCACCAGACAGAGCCGTCTGTTCCCGGGCGCATCAAAAAGGCAGGACCTTGCATGGGTGAGGAGGGCATGGGTGCGCCTCACCAGGCGGTACAACCTATCTGCCGACTACCCACGTGAAGTAAGTGTATGTGGACAGGTCACACAATGGCGGTTGTGCAACACAATATACAGCAAGCATCACATATCATACATGCAGAACATGGTGGAAATACCAGTCTGTGGGGTAAGCTGTTGCCACTGTAGATGCGTATGGTGTTGATTGCAATCCTGCCCTATCCCCAGAAGGCCCCCCGACCTGATCAGACGGGTCTATCACACATCCTGGTGTTATGTTACCTGTGTGTGATGCGGTCTCAAATGTCTGCTCTATCCCCAGGACGCGTCACACATGTTTACAGAGGTCTATCATAGATCCTGGTGTTAGCTTATGTGTATCTGTTTCATTTTCACAGCTCTGCCCTAACCCTAGGAGGCCCTATACCTGATTACAGAGGTCTATCATAGATCCTGGTGTTAGGTTAAGTGCATCTGTTTCATTTTCTCAGCTCTGCTCTAACTCCAGGAGGCCCTGGACCTGATTACAGAGGTCTATTATAGATCCAGGTGTTAAGTGCATCTGTTTCAGTTCCCAGCTCTGCCGTAACCCCAGGAGGCCCTGGACCTGATGATAGAGGTCTATTATAGATCCTGGTGTTAGGTTAAGTTCATCTGTTTCATATTCCCAGCTCTGCCCTAACTCCAGGAGGCCTGGATCTGATTACAGAGGTCTATAATAGCTCCTGGTGTTTGGTTAAGTGCATCAGTTGGAGTTTCACAGCTCCGCCCTAACCCCAGGAGGCCCTGGACCTGATTACAGAGGTCCATTAGAGATCCTGGTGTCAGGGTACCTGCATCTGTTTCATGTTCCCAGCTCTGCCTTAACTCCAGAAGGCCTGGACCTGATTGCAGAGGTCCATTAGAGATCCTGGTGTCAGGGTACCTGCATCTGTTTCATGTTCCCAGCTCTGCCCTTACTCCAGGAGGCCCTGGACCTGATGACAGAGGTCTATTATAGATCCTGGTGTTAAGTGCATCTGTTTCATGTTCCCAGTTCTGCCATAATTCCAGGAGGCCTGGACCTGATTACAGAGATCCATTAGAGATCCTGGTGTCAGGGTACCTGCATCTGTTTCATGTTCCCCGCTCTGCCCGGACTCCAGGAGGCCCTGGACCTGATGACAGAGGTCTATTATAGATCCTGGTGTTAGGTTAAGTGCATCTGTTTCATTTTCCCAGCTCTGCCCTAACTCCAGGAGGCCCTGGATCTGATGACAGAGGTCTATTATAGATCCTGGTGTTAGGTTAAGTGCATCTGTTTCATTTTCCCAGCTCTGCCTTAACTCCAGGAGACCCTGGATCTGATGACAGAGGTCTATTATAGATACTGGTATTAGGTTAAGTGCATCTGTTTCATTTTCCCAGCTCTGCCCTAACTCCAGGAGGGCCTGGACCTGATTACAGAGGTCCATTAGAGATCCTGGTGTCAGGGTACCTGCATCTGTTTCAGTTTCCCAGCTCTGCCCTAACCCCAGGAGACCCTGGACCTGATGACAGAGGTCTATAATAGCTCCTGGTGTCGGGGTACCTGTATCTGTTTCATGTTCCCAACTCTGCCTAACTCCAGGAGGCCTGGACCTGATTACAGAGGTCCATTAGAGATCCTGGTGTCATGTAATCTGCTTTAAACATATTTGGGTCCATATTCAGACTCTGAGGTCGGCGTTTTGTTTTATTTATTTATTTATTTATCAGTTTCTTCTATACCGCCCCTTCCAGAGATCAAGGGCGGTTTACATGAAACAATTAACAATTTTGTATACTAGTGTATACTTTACATAGAACGGTGTTAGGAACTATTTACAGATAATATTACATGGAATAGTAATACAACTATTTGTAACTATTTACAGAGAACTATTCACAAGGATTGTTTAATGCTGGCTGTGCTGCCCTATGGAATTCTTTACCCACTACCCTCAGACTCGAGCAGAATTATGACACCTTTAAGAAATCCCTGAAGACCCACCTGTTCTCCTCTGCTTTTGACCTCCCCTCCCCTCTCATTGTGATACTATTTTCCTTCCCCTCTCTTCTCTGTCCTGTCGTATGATTATACTGTGTGCTTTCCTATCACATATTGTAACTTACTTTCTGTTTCCGCCAAATTGGCTCTCTGTATATTTTTGTATATTGCAAACTGCTCTGATCTTTTTGGAGAAGCGGTATATCAAATAAATAAATAAGCATAAATAAATGTTCCCAGCTCTGCCCTGACTCCAGGACGCCCTGGACCTGATGACAGAGGTCTATAATAACTCCTGGTGTCAGGGTACCTGCATCTGTTTCAGTTTCCCAGCTCTGCCCTAACCCCAGGAGGCCCTGGACCTAATGACAGAGGTCTATAATAGCTCCTGGTGTCAGGGTACCTGCATCTGTTTCATGTTCCCAGCTCTGCCCTAACTCCAGGAGGCCCAGGACCTGATTGCAGTGGTCTATAGGCCAGCTAGGTGTGTTGGTGCATGCTCCTGTTGCATTCACCCACAAAAGGCCTATTCACAGGAGGCCTTAGATGTGACCACGAAGGTAGAGTAGACATCCTGGTGTTATGGTAGTGGCTCCTGGTGATGTGTTCAGGGCCACCCAATCCCCGCACGATGCCAGAACACATCACACATGTTCCAATACAGATATCATGGTGGCATGGCGTGTGTGTCTGCAGATGTGTGTAGGTCAGGCAAACACACAGGTGTGTGCCGGACTCCACAGGGGGTTAAGAAACACATCCCCTGTAGACCAGCATGCCTACCCCACACATGGCATGGTGCTGCCATGTAATGCAAGGGGAGCATAGGAACTGGGTAAGGGTGGTCCAGGGGCTTGCCCAAAGGACACATAGGTGGCACCCCACACATGCCCAGACCCACAGCCACACATGCAGACAGCGCTGGCAACAGGTACTAGAGGACACACTGGCATGAGCAGCAGCAGCACCCTGCTGCTCGCAGTGATGTGTCATATGCATTGGGCACCCACCAGAGATATCTTGCCCTTAATGTTCCCACCCATTGCATTCCCCCCCCCCCCAGGTGGAGGACCTATGGAAAAAGAGATGGGAGTTGCGGCTGCACTGCCCGAATGTCCTCAACCAGCTACAAAGGAGGGTGCTGCAGCAATGTGGCGGTGAGTGTTGCGGTCCCTACAGCGCAGTACAGCTTGTCACAGTGGCCCAACGGCCTGTGGGATGCCACACTATGTTTATGTGGCGTTGTAATTGCATGATGGTGTGCTAATGACTGTCTTCCCCCACAGAGGATGCTGCCGCTGGTGAGGGAACATCAAGCTCAGGGCCCCCCACAACACGCCCCACAGCTGCAGTACAGCTGGTCGAGGAGGAAGAGGAGCTGGAGGAGAAGGAGGCGGAGGAGGAGGAGGAGGCAGCTGAGGCAGAAGAGGGTGATGGGGACATGGAGGGGGTGGAGGGTGTGGTGGGGTGGGAGGGAGGGGAGGGTGAGTGTGATGTTTTGGGGGGTGAGGAGGAGGAGGAGAGCGAGGAGGGGGGTGAGGACATTTGGGAGGTGCCAGGGGGGAGGAGGGGTGTGTGGAGGGGAGTGGGGGGGGGAACACAGGACAGCACAGGCCACCCATTGCCACAGACACCCATTGCCACAGACATCAGGGCCCACACACATGCCACCACACTGACACCGGGCACCATGTGTGTATGTGGTGGCAGGTGCATCCGGGACCTGTATGTGGCATTGGATTGTGTGCTGCAATGCCAGCGGGCCCAGGACTGCACCATCCGTGGCTGGCAGGTGTCATTCAGTGGATGGCTGCCAAGATGCACATGCAGCGTGCAGCTGGTATGAGCGGTGCATCTCGACAGCCATCCCCTGATGGACATCCCAGGAGCGTTTGAGTGTCCCTGTGGTGCCCACACATCTTCTCTGTGCTGTCCTGTCTCCCGGGACCCAACATGTGGGTTCCAGATGGCTGTACGTGATCCACGTTGTTTTATAAATAAAGTTTGGTTAATATATCACAATGGTCATGTGTCTCCCTTACAGACAGACTGGTGAAGTGAGAATGGGACATGTGTGTAGATCCCTATGTGTATGTGTGGTAGTCATAGGTAACATACATAGACCGCCTCCACACTCAGGTGTGGGGGCTGGCCATGTGCGTAGGCGTATGTGTACACAGCCCTTCTACATGTGCATTACATCATGGTTACTGTTGGGTTTGCCTTTTCCTGGCACACAGCAGGCTTTTGGTGTGGGGCCATGAGTGTTGTTGTATGCAGCCTTTGCTATTTGATTCATGTTGGTGGGGTAGGCATACTGGTTTTTGCATGAACTTATATGCTAGTGGTCATGGGTTCATTCCCACAGAGGGCCTCCTTTAGTCAGAATGTGCAGCATAATTCCCTTTTGTGGCTGTGTCAGACAGACATATATTGGAGACCACCCTCACCTCATTTGTGTGACCTATGGTGCCCTATATAGTACTTTGCCTGTGCTTTTACCCTGCCCCAATATGCACAGCAGATTGTTGGTGCAGTGACCTGCAGTTGTTGTGTGGCCAGCTATTGCTGTGGTGCATGCTGTAGAGGCATAGCACAGCGGTTAGTACACTGACTTTGCAGCCAGTAGTCATGGGTTTGATTCCTGTGTGTTCTTGTTTTTTCTGCCTGTCCTACACACCTATTTTTCCTTCCTCTGACAGTCATATCTGTGCAGATGTGTGTGGTGGCACATTATAGCCTCATCACAGTTGCCAAGCATCCTTCTTTCCGTCTATCTGTCTCTGCCAGCTGTGTGGCAGCATGCCCTAATGTGCGGACTACCGCCCCATGTCCTGCACTGTGACCCTTTTCTGCATTGCGGCTCTGCTACTCTTCTGTCCTCCTGTTATGCTGCCACCTCTACCTGCTTTGGTGGACACGTTTTCGCATCCTCTGCCACACACTCTCATGTTGGCACTTTACAACAGCATCACCCAATGCATGGGTCCAGCTGCCTCCGATATGTTTCTGCACTTTTCCAGATGCCACATAAGCTGCACGCAGATTTGACAGGTCCATCAGCTATGCCATGTGGTACACTCCAGACGTTATTGTTTGGCTTTCCTTTGTACTCTGTGCAATGGTAGAGTTACATCTGTGTTTGGGCCATACATTTTGTGCTATTCAACTTGGGGATCCTTACTGCCACTGGCCACCTTTTCAGGCATCACCTTGCCCTCCTTTGGGCATCTTTCGATGCATGTTAGTTAGCACCAGCTCATGGGGTGCCTTATATGGTGCCTTGGAGGGTGGAAAACTACAGTGCATCATAGGGTGCCTTGGGGTGGGCGCCCTAATATGTGCATCTGGTTACTGCACTGCAGCATGGGTTTTTCGATTGGCAGCACACACTGTTCAGATGTGTCCGTTAAACGCATTAAAAGGAATTGTCTTGAACTTCCATATTTTATGCATCAGGTGGGATTAAACTCATGACTGCTGTCTCAGCAAGCATTGCACTAACCAGTGTACTACACCTCTGTAGCTATCATTGTAGCGTTTCTACGTACTTATGCTTACGGCACACAAAGGTGCAGCGCTGCACACTATCACACGAACAAGGCAAGGTGCCTTCTATTGCGCGATACACGGCTTAACGCTGGAACACCCACTTCCTTATATGGGATTCCTCACGTTAGCACTGCAACTAGCGCCGGTAACATTAAGATGGTTTAGTAAACATACCCCATACTGTTGTTATTACACTCAATAGTGTTACACTCGATGTGGCCGTATTTTGCAAAGAAGCCGCTTTAGGAGTGTAGACAACAAACTGAAAAACATAAAAATTTGACTTCATTCTTTTCTATTTTTAATGAAAGTATAAATTAAAAAATTCACTTAAGTACAATATATTTGTAAAGTAATAGAAATGTAAATGAGATCCATGCACTGCCTCAAAAATGCTTCAGAAACCCCACATCCTATTAATATCCCTCTTCTGCAATGATCAATAAAATGTTGCAAGTAAAGTCCAATTACTTTCATTATACTTCCCATAATAAAATGCACTGAACACCTAGGGGTATGTTTACTAAAGAGCACTAACGTCGCAGTGGCGATGTTATTGCACGATAAGTGATGTTATAGTGCGATCATTACTGGGCAATAACGTGACTTATCGCGCGATAACGTCTTCGGCAGTGTTAAGGCGCACAGAGGGTGGAGTAAGGCTCCCCAGAGGGCGGAGATAAGGGGGTAATGGGCAGAGAGTGGGCGGGGAGAGGCTCCAGGCACACTAACGCTGTGAAATCAGGATCTGAAAATTAATGCCAGTGAAAACCTCACATTAGAGGCACATTTGCAGGAGAGAGAAACCAGTTCAGTCAGCAATGTACAGCAAAGGCAGGGGGACCAAGAAAAGTGATAGTAGTGATACATGTGCAGCAACAGCATAGTGCCCAAGTATGAAAGGGCACTATGGTGAGGCTGCAAATGGGGTACAGGGGGTTGCAGGCGGGACATGCAGTGAGGCAGCTGGGGCACAGGGTGGACTAGGCAGATGTCTAGGTGGCACATAGGAATGTAGAAACGGAAAGCCAGCGAAACAGCAACTGACCAAGGGCAAACATGTCGGACCTGGTGCTTCGGGTCCATTTCCTCCACCCCCCATCACCCACAATCTCCAAACCCACAAAAGACACCACACCAACAGTTCATGGAACACAATTAACCTTTTAACAATTTCACAATATGCCAACATGCTACACCTTCTCAATCGATTAGCGGCACCCGGCCCGCACCAGCCATACCTTAGCAAAGTGCCTTGCCACCGCTAACGCCATAACTTGCCACCCTGGCAAGTTACCTAACCCTTCCCCCCGACTTCGCCATGCTATTAGCAAAAGTCGGCCAGGGTTTGACCGGGTCAGGGGCACCCCGCCCCCGCCCAAGTGTAGCCTGAGGCTCCGGACCTCGGAAACCTCTGGGATCCCACCAACCCCCCCCCAAGCTGCAACACCCCATAAGCCAAACCCCCCTAAACATGCGTGGGAGGGCGGGCGGGAAGCCGGCACCCCCGAGCAGCCTCCGCCGTGAATGACCACGAGGAGGCTGCCCGCCGGGCCCAAACCCCCCCACCATGCTGAATTGCTCCTCCTTGATTAGCTCCCGCGCGGCTGCATCCACCGGGAGCCAATGAATTCAAATCAGACATGGCCGCGCGCAGGATCCTCGCACCGGCCGCGTGCCCGGTTAGGGTCGGCCGCCGGGACCCTGCCCGCGGCCTCGTCAATAACCGAGGCAGGCGGACCTGGTGCTTTGGGTCCCTTTCCGCCACCCCCCATCACCCCCAATCTCCAAACCCACAAAAGACACCACACCAACAGTTCATGGAACACAACTGGTCGCAGCTTTATTAACCTTTTTTTTTTTTTGAAACTTTTATTTTCATTTTACAACAAGCAAAAAGAAACGACACACCAAAGGAAACAAATACAAACATCCAATAAGGAAAAGCAACCCCAATTACCCCCCACCCCTATGCTTCTTCTCTAAGCTGATAAGTATCATCATATAAGCGCTTACAAACAACAGTAATTGTACATCAAAACAAACAGAAATAGTATCTGCGATACAGAATGATCATGTGACAGAGAATTACACAGATTTAAACAGTCAAATGAGAGCATTGAGCAGTTTGAACATAGTCGTTGAGCATCTTCCATTTAGACAAGTGGTGGGGGGTCTGAGCGGAAGAAGCTAACATACGAGGTATTTGCTCATATTTACTGTAGAGACAGACATGATTCCACCATTCATTGGGGCTCAGATGGGAGCTATTTTTCCAGTATTTCGTAATAAGGGAAATAGCTATTCCCAGCATAAAGTCTAAGAGGAAGTAAGCCGATTTGGGAAGAGAGGGGATCCCCGCAGCTGAGCGGAGTCCCACTATCTTCCAAGAGAGGGGCTCTTGAAAGTGCAAAATAGATTGAATACGACCCCAGACCCGACTCCAGTAATACTGTAATGCGGGGCATTCATACATAACATGAGTGAGGGAACCAATGGCCGCATGGCATGTCCAGCATCTATTGCTCTGGGTGGCGTTCCATTTGGCTAACCTGTCGGGAGTATAGAAACATCGGTGGGCTAGAAAGAAAAGTGTCTGAGTGAGTGAGGCGGATCGAGAGACCCGTGTCACCTTGCTCCAGACTAGGCTCCATTGCTCCGGGGTCAAAGTTACATGCATTTCCCGCTCCCAGGATTTCTGTGCTATAGGAGTGCCTCTATTTACAGTATTACATAAAGTTTTGTAAAAGTTAGATGCTACACCCGATAAGCTCCCAATAGATCGGATAATCTCCGACAATCCTTGGGTATGGGGTTCCGATGGCGGGAGCACCTTAGCACTCCGAAGACAATGCTGAAGTTGCACCAACTGAAAGTAGTGTTTCGCTGGGAGACCAAATTCAATTTGTAATTCGCTAAAAGTCTTCCAGCGACCATCAGAGAACAGCTGGTTAGGGATCCAAATGCCCCTAGTGTACCAGGGGCTCCACGCCATCGGTTTATTTTGTATTTGAAATCGAGCATTGTGCCAAAGCGGGAGTCTATCTAGCGGACAAAGTCGGGAGTCTAGAGATTGCTCAAGGGTATTAAAGGCACCTAAAGTGTCTAAGAGCATTGGTGGATAGTGGGAGTCTGATGGGAGAGTCATACCAGGGAGATAAGTAAGAGGGATTGGCTTGCAAAGGTCCTCCTCTATATCTAGCCACACTGGTCTACTCAGTGTTAGGTCTTCCAGCCAATGAGCGCCTTGTTTGAGAAGAAAAGAGTGGTGGTATTTCAGGAAATCAGGGAATCTGACACCACCATTTTCTTTATCTGCTTGTAACTTATGTTTCGCTATCCTAGGTGTCTTGTTTTGCCATAAGTATCTAGTCAGAAGACCCTCTAAATCTTTATATGTACGTCGAGGTAGGAGACATGGCAACATTTCTAAAATGTAGTTCACTTTGGGAACAATCATCATTTTAATGGTTTCTAGGCGGCCCCACCAAGTAAGTGTTAAAGGAGTCCAGCGTTGAGTAAGCGCCCGGACCTTAGAGGTTAAGTCTTTAGCATTAAAGGTGATGGTGTCTTCTAAAGGAGAGCAGTAGTGCACCCCAAGGTATTTGACCATGCGAGGTTGCCATAAAAAGGGAAAGGATTGCATATCTGCCTGATGAATCAAAGGATTTAGTGGAAATGCAACCGATTTGGTCCAATTTATCTTATAGCCCGAGAGTTGTGAATATTTACCAATTTGCTCTAGGACAGCCGGCACTGAGTCTAGGGAGACAAAGAGCATCAGGTCATCAGCATATGCTGAAATTTTGATTTCCCTATGAGAGAAAGGGACTCCGTGAATATCCTTGGATTGCCGGATTAGTAAAGCTAAGGGTTCGAGTGCGAGATCGAAAAGAAGTGGAGACAGTGGGCATCCCTGGCGGGTACCGCGTTGCAGGGGAAATGGCTGAGACTTTAAAGCATTAGCACAGATACTAGCTGTAGGCTGTGCATACATGGTTTGGAGACAACGGAGAAAGCCTTCTCCGAATCCGTACCAGCGAAGAGTTGCAAACAAGAAGGGCCATTCTAAGCGGTCGAAGGCCTTCTCAGCATCAAGTGAGAGGCCAACCAATGGTCGATCAAGATTAACTGCGGCAGTCAGCACATGACATAGGGTCCTAGCATTATCAGCAGTTGATCTACCGGGAATGAAACCGCATTGATCTGGGTGTATTAAAGTAGACATCTTGTCAGAGAGCCGGGCGGAGAGAATGGTGGCGAATATTTTATAGTCTGCGTTTAGTAGGGAAATTGGACGATAATTAGCTGTTAGTTGCGGATCTCTCCCCTCTTTCTCAAAAACTACTACATTTGCCATTGAGAAGGATCCAGAGGGAGATCCCTCCTCGGCCAGAGCAGAAAAATAAAGTTTCAAAAACGGAGCTAAGTCAGCGTTAAAAGTTTTGTAGAATTCAGCTGGGAGACCGTCCGGGCCTGCGGCTCGACCTGTGGCACATCTCTTGAGTGCCGATTGAATTTCTGATAGAGTGAATGGTTTGTCCATGGCCTCTCTATCTTCGTCAGATAAGGTCGGTCGCTGTACCCCTGATAGTAATCGTTCAAATACTTCTGGCTCGAAGTCACATTCAGATTGATAAAGCCGAGTATAAAAATCACGAAAGAGTGCTAATATTTCTGTATCTTTAGTGACCAAGCTCCCCCCCGACGGATTGCGGAGAGCGGTAACACGCTTGGCTTCTTTTTGACCTTTCAGGGCATTGGCTAGCAATTTGCCAGCACGGTTATTTTCCCGATAGTACATCCCTTGTTGTGATTCAATATTTTTAGCAGCAGCGGTATATAAAAGCTGATTGTATTGAAAACGAAGACGTTGTAAGCGAAGTAAAATACATGGGTCAGTACGGGACGTGAGGAGACGCTCTCCAGCTTGTATCTGTTGTTCTAGAATCAGTAAATGTTGCTTTCGTTGTTTCCCCTGTCGGATTTGTTAGCTAGTTATAGTTGCACGGATAGACGCCTTGAAACCCTCCCACCAAGCCCAGCTCGCAGTGTCATGGGGTGAATTAAAATGAAAGTAATCTTGGATAGCGGCCTTTATGTCAACCTGAAAATCTGTTTGGTCTAGTAGGGATCTATCAAAAAACCAAGCACGGGGATGTTCACCTTGCGTAGTGACATGTAATGAGAAAGATATGGCAGCATGATCTGAAATATGGAGAGGATGAATCTTAGCCGTGTCCACTTGGGGTATCAGTGCTTTGGAGATAAGAAAAAAATCTATTCTAGATTGTGAGTGATGGGGGGCTGAGAAAAAGGTGAACTCTAAGTCGGAGGGGTGAAGCAGCCTCCATATATCTACTAACGCAAGATCTTTCATCAGAGCTGTAAGGGTATCAAGACTCTTGGGTGGACCACTCGTTCTAGGCGGCTGTCTATCTATCAAAGGATCAAGTACTTGGTTGAAATCGCCGCCAAGTATTAATGGAGTATTGGCAGAGGCCTGTGCCAACTGCGCAATACTTGCATAGTAAGCAGGGTTATCCACATTCGGAGCATAAATACAAATACACGTGATTTCACTATCTCCAACCTTAAGGTGTGCACGGGCCCATCTACCCTCCTTATCAGAGCTAGTATCCAGTACAGTAGCTTGCAAAGACTTCTTAACCAAGATGGCTACCCCACACCGTTTGGAAACGGCGGAAGAGTAGGCAGCCACCATGTAAGGCTTAGCATTAAGTTTCAGTGTTTCAGTGGAGTTTAAATGCGTTTCCTGAAGAAACACTAAATCAGCATGCTCATGATTAAGATAGCTAAGGATTTTCTTTCTTTTGATTGGACTATTGATGCCTTTTACATTCAGTGATAAGAGCTTACATAAGGCCATTCTGAAAAGTTAAAAATTCTGAAAAAGAACATGATAACGCACATAATTTCACAATGTCCCTCATATTAACTGTATATGGCTGTACACATGACATGATAGAAAGTAAGCTAATGAAAAACAATGAAGCGCCCCATATAAAAAAATAAGCACCGAAGTGCATTAGAGAAGAAGCAAAACCCCAGAAATTACTGGCGACCATGTGTCTGCGGGGAGAAACCCCAGAGAAGGCCTAATTGAAACATATAACCTGTATAGCTGTGCATGTTCCGAATCCAACCGAGATGCACATCATGGAGGGATAGGAGACCAAGAAAGTTATATATAGACAGAAAGAAAAGTGCAGGCAGTCTCTGTTCCAGGCGGTGATCACCGCGTCGGGCCATTCAAAATGGCGGGCAGATCCGGCGGGTTACAGATCCAAGTTGTTGGATTAGCGCATCTGGTCTGCTTCTTTGGAATCTAAAAATGTTGCTAGTAGATCAGGATCTTCGAATGTCCTAGTTTGGTTATGGAGAGTCACTCTGAGCTTCGCTGGATACAATAGGCCAAAGCGAGCCTGTAGCTGTTGAAGTCTAGGGCGAAAAGCAAGGAGTCTCTTCCGACGGTCAACTGTGGGCTTTGCCAAGTCAGGGAAGAAGGAGACTTTATGACTTTCAAACTCCAGATGATGATTCGCCCGGGCAGCATTTAGAATCTGCTCAACTTGTTGATATCTCAGTAATCGAAAGATGATAGGCCGGGGGGTCGTCCGATTGAGGGCCATGTTGGTAGGAACACGATGTGCTCGGTCAATTTCCAGATCTCTGTGAAAAGTGATCTTCAGCAAGGAGGGAAGAGTTTTGACCAGGAATTCTCTTATATCTCCTGCTTCGGCCCCCTCCGGTACTCCAATGAGCCTTACATTGTTGCGACGGGCTCGATTATTGCTATCCTCTAACTCTTTTTGAAGATTCTGTATCTGACGCTCAGCCTTGTCCAGTTTCACCAAGCGCACCGCGTGCGAGTCGAGGACCCCCGCCATGTTGTCCTGCCGTAGTGAGAGACCTTCAAGCCGGTCCTGAAGCATACCGAAGTCTTCTCGCATGGCTCGGAGCGCTTCTCCGTTGGACTGTACCAGTTCCTTCACACCGCGTATTTCCTCCAAGATCTCCTGTTGCATTTCGGGGTTTTCCCGAAGTGGAACTGTCTTTTGTGGGGAAGACAACTCTGTTTTGGAGCGTTTTCCGTGTGAAGAAGAGGGAGACCCGAAGTCTAAGCGCGCTGGTTTGTGGGCCGCCATCCCCCCCGAGGTACCCCGGTAAGTTCGGAGCAAAATATTAAGTTTAGGTAGGTATTAAGTCAGGATTCTTAGTAGGCCTCTCGGGAGCTTCAGCGCGAAGCGTCTAACCCGCTGGACATCAGGCTCCGCCCCCCGCTTTATTAACCTTTTAACAATTTCACAATATGCCAACATGCTACACCTTCTCAATCGATTAGCGGCACCCGGCCCGCACCAGCCATACCTTAGCAAAG
Source organism: Ichthyophis bannanicus (assembly GCA_033557465.1). NCBI lineage: Eukaryota > Metazoa > Chordata > Amphibia > Gymnophiona > Ichthyophiidae > Ichthyophis > Ichthyophis bannanicus. The sequence goes on along the minus strand of CM066031.1, from coordinate 509,193,560 downwards.
TGCCTTGCCACCACTAACGCCATAACTTGCCACCCCGGCAAGTTACCTAACCCTTCCCCCCGACTTCGCCATGCTATTAGCAAAAGTCGGCCAGGGTTTGACTGGGTCAGGGGCACCCCGCCCCCGCCCAAGTGTAGCCTGAGGCTCCGGACCCCGGAAACCTCCGGGATCCCGCCACCGGCACAGGTGACAACCTTGTTCCTGTGCCGCCCCCCCAATGCCAAGCTGCGACCAGTGAGCATTCCAACCAACACATATTCCAAGGCCTCCCGCCAGTCGTAAAGGAGCAGCGCCATCCCGACTGGCGATAACTGCCCCCCCAGCACCCTCATAAAGCCCCAGATGCATTATCTGGTACCCCCCAGTCGGCCAACCCAGCGACCAAGTGGAGGAGTACTGTTAGGCTCCACCAGGCAGGCCCTGGCACAATGTCAGACCCCATCAGAAGTACACCCAGAAACATCTGCAGAACCCACCAAATCCCCCTGCGCTGCTCTGAACAAATGCCGGCATGACCCGGAACCAGGTCATTGCCTCCAACACTGCAGGCAGGCGCGATATCTGCCCTCGGCGCTGTAGCAAAGGAAGCCGCTGTGACCCGCAGGGTCACGCTCACCCAGCCATGATACAGCCACCAAAACCAGGTCAATCCCAAATTGGCGGTCACCCGCCTCGCCACCACACACCGCCCTGCACATTGGACAAAGGAGTGACCACTCCCACATTCAGCAGGCTACAGACCCCCACCTGCAAATAAAAAATGAACAATGAAATCCCCAACCCCACGCCCCCCCTATAGCCGCACAGCCGCACATAACTCCTAAACGCCCGAGAGTGCCATCTGCCAACGTTCTATATGTCCTGTGCAGCCACCCCGCAGCGAAAAGAGTGCAGCAGAAAATGCGTAGGCTCCGCACCTACCAAACACAGCGCCAGCCTGACCACCTCGGGCACCTGAACACCTCGGGCCTGAAACGGGTCAACACACGCTCACTCGATAAGAAACCCTAGCCTGCCCGGGGAGCACCCGCAGGTATCGCTGCACGTCAGTCACAGGGCACGTCACCAAGCCTTCATCCCACTGAAATGCACCCTCGATCGTTTCCACACTGACCAGTCTGAAACCTGCCAAAATATCCCGAACCGCCCCAAAACCCAAACGTGGGGCCGTTGAAGCCCCACCCCCGCCCTTCGGCCCAACTGAATCCGCTGGCAACTCACCCCCATATGAAAAGCCCTGAAAAAGGCAAGACAAAGTACTGCCCAAAACATAGCAGCTTCCTACCCCGATGCAGCCCAATGCCGTATCGCCGCAAGTACCGGCACAACCTGCATGAGGGGCCGCGCCGGATCCCGAGGAGTAGCCTGCGAGTTACAAATCCCCCAACCAGCGATCCACACCCACTCCCCTCTGCAAATTGGAAACCGTCCAAACTGCGAACGCACCACCGGTATGGAAAACCCCCACCCGTTATCCAACAGTATGTATCCACTAAGCCATGCCTCCGGGTGCCACCCGTGCATGACCAAAATTGGACTACATAGTCCCCACCCCGCTGATATCCAAACCACGTCCCCAGTGATACCGCACTCTGCAGAACTAAGCCTATCTCCCATGCCAGCGCTCCAGAAGTTCCCCAGGACCCATGCTCCCTCCCTGTCTGCTCCTGAGCCAAAGCCCGAAACCGCTCCACCGGAAACAAGAAAGAGCATCGGCAATCTCGTCAATACAGCCCGGGATACGCCAAGCCTTCCCCGACACTTGCCACGGTAGGGACGCCAACACCACCTCCTTCATTAAACCCGCTACTGGCAAACTCCGGTGGGAGTAACAATGGACCCCCTGCCCACAGCCGCATTGCCGCAGCACCATACCACCTCACGGCTGTGGAGGAAAATCCGTCCATAACTCCCCAAAAAAAAAAAACCCTGAGCAGAAACCGCCCCAGGAAGGAGATATTGGCAGTCAAACCCAACACCTGCCAAGACTGAGGCTAGCCGACCGCACCCCAGGCCCCACCCAAGTACACACCCTACCGGGTCCCCCCCGCCGCATCCGTGTAAAGCTGCAATCCCACACGGGCACCTCCCCCCCCCATCAAAACCGATGTCCCGTCGCAATTGGCCGAAAATCGACTCCAGAGCTGCAAATCCGCCCCACGATTCCGCGACCCCAATCAGATGGTGCGGAAGCTACACCCCTCCCCCGTGGAAACAGCCAACCGCCGTGAAACACCCTTCCTATCGGTATCGCATGGCGTGCAAAAATTCAACAATCCCAGTAACGCCTGCATCCCCCGCAAGGTCACACTGGATGACGCCAACACATTAGCCACCATATCCCTGAACCGGCAACCTCTTTTTCTGACCTCTTTCTGCAGCCAGTGAGCTGCCATATCCGCCGAGTCTAAAACTACACCTTGACATTATTCTCGTCGCCGGAAAACCATGGAACATCCCCTGGCAGTCCTCCGTCTAAGCCGCCCCCACAAACAGAAAACAACCACTAATGCACCACCTTCGCAACCACCGCAGGAAGGTACTGAAAAGCTAAAAGTACGCACCAGAGACTGAGCAGCCCATAGGCCAGCAGTTGTCAAAGTAAGACGCCCATTGAAAACGGAAGCCCCGCAAGGAAACGCAGATGAATGCACCGACAACAGATGAAAGGCCAAGGCAATCCCAACCTTGTCCATCAATGCGGCCCAACCTACTCCCTTCACCATCTCCGCCGCCCGAGCAAATGACGCATTCCGCACTAGACACAACCCGCGCGGAACACGGTCAGTGACCGACACCCCCCTTAGGTAATGGACAAATACAAAGTAGCCTGAACCTCCCAGGCTCCTCAAACGGTACCATCCGCTAAAACGCCATGTGGAAGGTGAATTCCGAGTACTAGGCATCACCACCGTGCCCTACCCTGGTCTCCAAGTACTAGGCCACACCACCGTGCCCAGTCCAGGCAAAACAGACCCAAACGGAAACCGAACCCCCAGTATAACCCGATCCCGCCGCCTCGGACACCGCTGAAGCCACCATCGCAAACATACACCCATATCCGATCCCCAGGCGCCGGTGACCCCTGTGGAACAACGCCTCGCAGTGGAAGGCCCTCCGCCACCAACGACGCAGAAGCGCCAGAACCTGCCGACTGAAAATGGAGGGGTGGATTCATTGCACCTCCCACATGTGTCACCACCCCCCGCCTCGCCCCAGCGTACCGCCGGAACTGTCCGATAGCGAGAAAAGGAACAAACTGCCCCCACTGCCAGCATCGCCCCATCCCCCTCACCACCCCTCCTGTCACACCCGCCCACGCAGACATATGGGCCAGCCAAAGGTAAATATATCTTGGGCGCCCTAATGAAATCACCTGACCCCCTCCATCCAGACCTTGAACATTCCAGCATAGTTCCACCACGCCCACACTCCAAGGGGCTGGAATGCCTCCAAACAGAATCCGCGTATGAACTCCACCTAACAGAATCCGCACATGCCAATAGCGTCCCAGATGGCGAGGAGCTGAAAGGATCGAGCCCACTTCACAACCGTGTGCGCAACCTTCTTATCCTGCCCCGCCTGCGCATCCGCCGCCCCCTTTTCCGGCTCCCCCTCGAACGCTGCCCACTGTCAAACAGGCAAACTGGCGCCAAAGACGCCTGGGCACCCCTACCCACAGCTCCGAACGGAACCACTGACAGGGCCCCTCCCCCCCCAGGCCCCGCCACCCATGCGCTAACTGACCCCCTCCTCAGCAGCTCCCCCACAAATGCCGACGACAAATCCCGGGGGAAGACCGACACCGAGCACCGCCTGCTCCCTCGCCGAACCCCCCCCCTGTCCCTGAGATTACTAACCGGCACTCCCGCGTCCGGAGGGCCCGATCACTCACCCAGCTCGCAACTCTCTGCAGCCACAGCAGCAGCAGTCCTGGCTTTCAGCTGGTTGATCGCAGCGCCGGCCTGCGCTGTCTCCCGCGCCTCACACTGGATGCCGCCGCGGCAGCACCTGTCTCCGTGCCCGCTTCACTGCCCTCGGCGCCGGCCCCTGTGGAAACATAAGCAAAACAGGGGGGGAAGAAAGAGGGGAGCCGCCGGAGACCAAGCAAGTGGCCAGCGCCCACCCCACACCGGTCCAGCTAAATCTCGTCCGCCCCCCCAATCTAGGGCTCCCCAGGCAAAGGCCCACCAGCCACCACCCACTCCAACCAGCAGTAGCAAGGTGTCCCCATACCCCACTGCCCCCCCAACCCAGCTGCAAACCCCCCCATCTGCCCGAGCTCCCCTCGCTCCCCCCCACTGCTCCCCCCAAATCCTCCAGCATTCACCACCCAACCCCCCATAGACTCCCCCCAACCACCCCACCTCCGAAGCAGGGCACCTCTAACCCGCCGGGCCCACTGGGAAGGGGCTCCAGCGCACATCTTCCCCCCCACACCGACCCTTTCCCTGCCCGATGGCAGCACCGATAGGGGCCCCGAACGCTCACAACCAGCCCCCACCCACTCCCTATGTCTCTGTATAAACTTTCGCTCAGTACCTTTGATGCACTGACTGACTGGGCTTTGTGCAGAATAAACTGATTTGGACCCTGTCAATCGACTCCTGGACTTGTTCATTGACTGCACTTTGCTAAAGCAATTGTGGATAACATGTTAAAAACCCCCGCCCCGTGTGCAGCGGCCTTCTCCCCGAGGCTAGCACGCACCTGCCAGGTACTGGAGCCGGCGCACGTCGAGCTCCCTGCCCTCCCCCAACCCCACCACCCCCTGCGGTCATCACTTATCTCTTTGTAGAGCCGTTGCTCATCTCGAGTTTCAAGCACGATCCGGGGCACGAGGCAGACTGTGCACCGAGCACCTCTCTGCCCCAGCAGGCTGTCCACCTCACTCTCGTCGGGTCCCTGCTGCTCCGCCGCGTCCACGAAACCGCTCTCGCCGCCCTCCTCGACGTCCATCCTGCGGAAGCCTGAGGACAGAGCGGTCCTGGCCATGCCGGGGCAGGAGGAAAGACCTAGGGCAAAGGGAGGCCCGCAGACAGCAAGAAGGCACCCGACAACAGCGTCTCCCGCCCCGCTCATCTTCCCGTCTCCCGCCGCATCCGGCGAGCGCTTCCGGCAGGAAGCCCCGGGGAGAGCTCGCACGCCGCGGGGAGAGATCAAGAAAAGCCGACACACTTGAGCAGCCTCCACCGTGAATGACCACGCGGAGGCTGCCCGCTGGGCCCAAACCCCCCCACCACGCTGAATTGCTCCTCCTTGATTGGCTCCCGCGCGGCTGTATCCGCCGGGAGTCAATGAATTCAAATCGGACGTGGCCACGCGCAGGATCCTCGCACCGGCCATGCACCCGGTTAGGGTCGGCCGCCGGGACCCTGCCCGCGGCCTCGTCAGTTATGTATTTATTATTTATCTAGGCTTATATACCGCTTTTCTATGAGTCAAAGAGGTGTAGATTCAGGTACTGTACATATATTTCCCTTGTCCCCAAAGGGCTCACAATCTGTTATTCCTATTTCCATGTCATTTAATAAGCAGCTGGCCCTGGGGTACTCCATTATTCACCGTTCTCCATTGAGAGAGTTGGCTATTTTGCCCTAGTCTCTGCTTTCTATCTTTTACCAGTTTCGGATCCATAACTATCCCATGACTTTTTAATTTCATCAAGAGCCTCTCATGAGGAACTTATCAAATGCTTTCTGAAAATCCAGATACACTATTACAACCAGCTTAACTTTGCCTACCTGTTTGTTCACACATTCAAAAAATATAACAAATTAGTAAGACAAGACTTTCCTTGGCTAAATCCATGCTGGCTTTCTCCCATTTAAACCATAACTATCTACATGTTCAGTAATTTTATTCCTTATAATGGTTTCAACCATTTTACCAGGTACAGACGTCAGGCTCACTGGTCTGTAGTTTCCCAGATCGCCCTTTTTAAAAATTGGCATTGCACTGGCCATTCTCCAATCTTTAGGTACTACAGATGATTTTAATGATAGTTCACAGATTACTAATAGAAGGTCTGCAATCTCATATTTCAGTTCTTTCAATGCCTTTGGATATATATTATCTAGTCCAGGTGATTTGCTACTTTTCAATTTATCAAATAGTTTAAATACATCTTCCCAGTTTATTGATATTTCTTTCAGTTCTCCCGATACATCACCCTTAAATACCATTTCAATCATGGGTAACTTCGCTACATCTTCTTCAGTAGAGACTAAAGCAAATAATTACTCAGCCTCTCCATTGTGGCCGTGTCCTCTCTTAGTGTCCCTTTTAAGATTCTATTATCTAATGGTCCAACAACTCTCTCACAATATTTTGCTGTGAATGTACTTGAAAAAGTTTTATTATGCATGTTTGCTTCCATGGCCAGCTTTTTTTTTCAAATTCTGTCTTTGCCTGCCTTATCAGTGTCATGCAACTAACTTGCCAGTGCTTATGTTATTTACCATTTTTGTCATTTGGCTTCTTTTTCCATTTCCTGAAAGATGCTTTTTTGGCTAGAACAGCCTCTCTGACTTCACCTTTAAACCATGCTGGCAGTTTATTGGCCTTCCTTCCACTTTTCTTAAAGTGTGCAATACATCTGTTCTGGGCTTCCAAGACAATATTTTTAAAAAATGTCCATGCTTGATGTAAATATTTATAGATGCTCCTTTTAATTTTTTCTTAACTGTTTTCCTCATAGTCTCCCCTTTGAAAGTTAAAAGGTAGTACTGTGGATTTCCTTGTTGTCTTCCCTCCATTTATTAAATCAAATGCAATCATGCAATGATCACTATTGCTAAGTGGCCCCAACACCCTTATCTCTTGCACCAGATCCTGTGTTATATTAAGGACTAGGTCCAACATAGAACCAACTGCTCCAAGAAGCAGTCATTTATTTTAACTAAATATTTTCTTTCCCTAGAATGTCCTGCTCTAACACTGACCCAGTTAATACTGTGCTAATTGATATCACACATTATTACTGTGTTGTAACTTTTGTTAGCTTCCATGATTTCTTTTAGCAGTTCATCATCTATTTGTTCATTCTAGCCAGGTCAGTAGTATATCCCCACTGCCATCACTTTTCATAGAATTTCTATCCATAGAGATTCTACAGTGTATTTTGTTTCCTGCAAAACTTTAATCCTGTGTGATTCAATGCCCTCTCTGACATAGAGTGCAATCCCTCCACCAATTTGATCTATCATTATGGTTTGTACTCAGGTATCACAGTGTCACGTTGGTTGTCCTCCTTCCACCAGGTCTCTGAGATTTTTACCAAAATGGTAAATGGGTTGGAAGGATATCCCTATGAGGAAAGGATTAAAAGGTTAGAGTTCTTCAACTTGGAAAAGAGACGGCTGAGGGGAGATATGACAGAGGTCTGCAAATGAATGAATGGAGTAGAATGGGTAAATGTAGAAAGGACGTTTACTCCATCAAAAAGTAGAAAGACTAAGGGACATGCAATGAAGCTACACTGTAACCCATTTAAGAATAATAAGAGAAAATATCTTTTCACTCAAAGCGTAATCAAACTCTGGAATTCGTTACTGGAGAATGTAGTAAGTGTAGCTGGGTTTAAAAAAGGTTTGGACATGTTCGTGGAGCAAAGGTCCATAAAAGGACCTGAAAAATCCACTGCTTGCCCCAGGGCAAGCATTATGGAACCTGTGTGCCTTTTTGGGAATCTGGATTGGTCACTGTTCAAAACAGGAGACTGGGCTTGATGGACCTTAGTTTGACCCAGTATAGCATTTCTTATGTTCTTAAGAGGGACATTATTAGGAATTGTAGTTTCCGAAGCATTTTTGAAGCAGTGCAGGGACCTTATTTACATTTCCATTATTTTACAAATACATAGTCCTTAAGTGAATTTTTTAATTTATACTTTCATTTAAAATAGAAAGGATTGCTGGCAAATGTTTATGTTTTCCAATTTGTTGCTGGTGCCGCTGGTGCCCCACACCCTGAGGCACAAATAGTGGCTGTTCACTAAGGCTGCAAGGAACACAGTGGCATGGCCCTCCAGATGTATATATTCACTGCCACAAGCACCCTCATGCAGAGGAGACAGAGGTCAGATGGCTCTTATGCTGCCACGCTGTCATTTAGCCATGAATTGCATCGCCTAATTTGCATGCCCCTCCCCTCACTGTACTCTTCTGGATTCAGCTCTGCCTCTAAAGCCAGTAAAGACTGCAGCACAGAGCACAGGCCCTAGCTGCTGACACTACCACAGCACACAACACCAGCAGCTCTCTGAAACCTATCCAGTGCATATGCAGATGAGAACAGCTGTCCATCAGAACAGCTTTTGCTGTGTCCATGGCTGTTTGTCCACAGTCCCAGCAGGGTGCCCACAGATCTGCAGACCCTGGTATTGAGGTCGCCAGACTGCTGTGTTCCAGTTCCATGTCCTAGGCATGCGCCTCGGTATTCAGATCACATTTCCTATTGGCCCCCTATTGTTCTAGTGTTTGCCCTGCTCCTGCTGCTCCTGCTGCTCATTTTTCTGAGCACTAGCATCTGAACTGCATGGTTAGCACACAGGAGCAGAGCGAGGGCAGCTAGCACTTGGTTAGAGGCTGATGTTAGCTGCAGCTGAGCTAGCAGTGTGGTTGTGTAACTAGTACGTGACTACTGCACCTATCTCAACCACACATCCTGACTTTGCTCAATCTCTGCCTAAACCCCACCTATTTGTGCCCTACACTGCTAGCAGGGTATCTTTAGCGCAATCGCCTTTGGGTCATGTGTTCCTTGCTACTGTATGGCCCAAACGCATGTAGACCCCACATTACAGGCTAGCACATATTTAATGGTAATGAAAGCAAACTTATAGTTAAAATTAAACTCAATAACAAATTCATGTGTAAAATTAAATTCTTAAATCTAAAGTAACATGCGTAAAACAAGCCTGGTTTGTCGTATCTTTTCTAGGGTACATTTAAATGATTACATATTACATTGTTTGTTCTCAGAGTGATTATTAACCTACTTTTGTTGAAAGGTCAGTCTCAGTTTCAGCTGGACCTTGATTAGATTTATCCAGGTTAATGCTCATTTCCAAAGCGTTCTCTGAACAAAAACATAGAAACATAGCAACATGATGGCAGAAAAAGACCATATAGCCTATCTAGTCTGCCCTTCCATATCAACTATTGTAGTCCCTTTTTTCCTTTAGAGATCTGTGTTTGTCCCATGCTTTCTTGAATTCAGATATTGTTCTTGTCTCCACTGGGAAACTGTTACTTACAATTAAAAACAGTAATATGTAAAAAACCAAATGTAAACTTACTATTAAACAAACATATACATAATTCAATTAATTAAAAACATGTATAAAAAACAATCATAAAAAAGAGATAGTAAAAAACGTATTGAAATCAAAACCGTAAGGCATACAAAATATTGAAATGCATGGTCACATCATCATGCACAAACTGAAGTACAAAAGAGAGATGAGGAGGAGATAAGATGTACCACCTCTGATATCTGTGAACTGATACTCACAATGGCACACTGTGAAGATATGTCTTGACAAGGGCACTAATCACAAAAAAGTCAGGTCTGTGAACATTAAATAAAACGAGTCAGTCATAAATAATTTTATAACGTTATGGTAGAATCCACTGCCTAATATTACAATATATGATAAGGAAATAAAAATGCCTTTTCCTTCAATGAAAATAAAATGATAATAAAATAATTATTTTTAGAGTAAAGGTAATATTGTGTCTGTACCTTCAATGTTGCCACATATGATAAGGAAATAGGAATGTCTGTACCATCAATGTAATGGAGTGATAATAAAGGTATTATTTTTGGAGTGACGGGAAGGGGAAAAGAATGAGTAAAACCTATGGTACTAAACAACAATGGAGGGTCAGAGCTAGAGGAAAACAATCATAAAGATTGAGGTACTATGAAAAAGAAACAATCACAGTCAATTGGTAGCAGACATGGTATGAAGAATGTAAATAATTGTGTTCTTACCCTGCAAGAAGCATGAGAGTGTAACTTAGGGGCATGTTTACTAAAATCCGCAAAATAGCGCGCCGCAAAATAGCGCACGGCAACGCGGCACTGAAACGCGCAGAAACGCGTTTAAACGCCCCGCACACGTGCGTGTCACCCCCGCACAGGTACGCGGCTCACTAACGGGCCCCGTACAAGTGCGGGCCCGCAAATGTCCGATAGAGGCGTGGAACGGCGAAAGGAGGGCGGAGGAAGGCTCCGGAGGGGCGGAGGGACGGGGTCAATGGGTGGAGAGTGGGAGGGGAGAGGCTCCCCGCACAGTATCGGGCCCGAATTTGCATGTAAAAAGCATTTAAAGGGAAGAGAAACCATTTCCGTCAGCAATGTACAGGAAAACCGGGGAAACCAGCAAAACGTGAGCAGTGTGATATATGTGCACAGCACAAAAGTGAAAATAAAAATAGAAAATGACCACAACAGAACTATTAAAAATAGTAATTCAGCTGGGGAACAGTTATAGTGATGGGCAAATACAGAAATCACACCCAGCAAAGCTCCAGAAAAAAGAAATGAATTTTGGAAGGGTCTACTGAGAGGAGACTCTTCCAAAAAACATTTCCACGTTTTGGAGCTTTCCTGGGAGTGTTTGCTATGGTTGCCCATTAATATCACTGTTGCCCAGCGTGGTGATATTTTGTCCCACATTTCCCGTGGTCATTTCCGGGGTTTATGTGCACGTTTGTCACCAGACAGGGTGCATATGCCCACAGTAGAATTGCGTAGAGCAGGGTTTGTGACTCCATCCTGCCAGGCTTACTGCCTCCAGGGGCTGCACTGTCTCTGTGGCCAAAGTGTGGTACAGCGGACAAAGTCATTATCTCTAGGACCAGAGGGCAGAGGTTCAAAACCCAGCTGGGGCACCTGCCAGCCCAGTCCCTATATTTTACCCACCACTAAATAAAGATAGCGCAGACACCCCTGTATGCATGGGGAAAACACCCATATTTTACCCAACACCGCACACACACCACAACAATGGGCATTACCTACAGCCAAGTCCCCCAAATGCAGTCCCATACTGCCACATTGCAATCAGGTCAACTGCTTTTTCTGAGAGAAGTTCATGCCAGCATGTTGGCGGACAAGTACATGTGGTGCAGGGGGCAGTGGCTGCTAACCACAGAAGACAGAGGCCTAGCCATGTGAAGGCTGGCACAGTCCACTGCAACAGACAGGTCCTGCCGGATCCACAGTCATGGACAGTCCAGGGAATCCAACCAATCTGTGGCTACACAGTGGTGCAGTGCACACAGACTAGTGCATACAAGAACAGAAGGTCACAGGTTCAAAGCCCAGCTGGGGCTACTGCCAATCCTGCCCACATATTTTTCCCACAACTAAACAGTGATAGTAAGGACACACCTTTCATGGCGGGGACATATGCAATGGTAAGACATCTATCTTTTTACCCACTGAGCACAGACACCATGAACAGGGGCAGTACCTAGAGCAGAATCACCCAAATGCAGTCCTGGTGGGCCACACACCAGTCAGGTTCCATGCTGACACTCATACAAATGCCTGTGCTGTATATCTATGCACCACCCCCATGGCATGTAGATGTAGCCCATGCATATTCATGAGGGATAGCAGGAAAACCCGAACAGTGTGATGCAAACCTGGACTGGAGTTGGGAATCTGTGCCGTAAAGCAGCAGCCATCAAGGGCAGACACACCCACACCCACAGGCCCCATTGGCCAATGTCTCCTGGAAAGGCAGAACATTGGACCGTGCATGCAGCACCCAAAACGAGCACTTGCATAACTTACCAATGTCACCCTACACCTGAGGTATACGGTACACAGCTCGGAGACGTTTGCTAGGAGCACAGGCAGGCAGTTATCCATACGTTACGTACATACTGCTAGTTGACCCCATCCAAACAATCTGTTAGGTGTTTGCGGGGCATGCTCCAGGCCTGGCCTCTGACGGTGCTTACCACCCTGGGGAGTGACCACCAGCTGTAATGCGTACCATATCCATGCCTTGCCGTGCTCAGGACCGGTTTGGTGGGCAAGGCTACTTACCCCCTCAATCGTAGCACCATGATGGCAGAGGTGTGGAAGTGTGTGTCTGTCTATACAGTGGGTGTTGGCTGCAAGCCCCTTCAACAGCCCGCACTGCCAGCACTGTTGCCAGTATTGGCCAGTCAATGTGCATAATGAGGTGCAAGGTACCATGGGTATAGCCAGGGCAGGGTGGCGTGGCCAGGATGCATCTGCACTGGGCATAGGGCCCTGGCAGGGACATTGGCTGGGATATTGTAGTGTCCGGCCACCACCTACACAGACAGGGTGGCCAAAGCATGTCCTTCTGGGGGATCACGCTCACCCTGACTGTGCAGTGACCACAGCATGGCTAGGCCCCCCCATAGTGCTGTATAGTAGTTCTCTCATGTGATAGATATGGGTTTCTCTTTGGGGCCTAGTCACTGATCTATCTGCTTGCTGTGTATGCATCTCCATTGGGAACATGCACTATGGACTAACCAGAAGACTGTTTGTAGCTGGTAAATGTCTTGCTATAATGGCTTGCAGGGTGCAGTGGCTGTTGGCTTGCTGCAGGGGAATATCTGGTGGTGGAGTGCAGCTTACCATACCCTGGGCTTATGTCTGTCTGCTATTGTGTTATGGCTGTGTATGGAGCTGCCTGCCTGGGGGGGGGTGGTGTTCCTCAGCAGGACTGGGGTTGATGTTGCCCTCTACTGCCTCCTTTGCAGGGAGGTAGAGTGTGGATCCCTTGATGGGGACCATGTTTGCCACGTGGGGGGGGTGGGGTGCCTGATGGCTGCAGACAGGGATATCCATGGTGTTTGTGCAGAAACTAGCTATCTTACACATTAACACTGCTTTGGAACGCCCGCTTGGCCTCCATCAGCCATGGCAGGTGTTGTTGACCTGGTCCTGGCCACCTCATTGCACACTCAGGGTGAGCACAGTACCCGCACGATGTAACGGTGTGTGGCTACTCTGTGCCAGTAAAACACCCAGTCAGTGCCCCCTACTAGGCCAAGGTGCTGTGTGGGTGCACCCGGTCACTTCCCCCAACAGGGCCGAGGTGCTGTGGGGGTGCATTCCCCATCTTGTGTCCATCTGCGGACAGCTAATTTGCATGTGCAGTGCATCATGGGTACGGGTGGCCTAACCCTATCCTGTTGACACCAGCAGACTGTCTGTGAGGTGACGTGTAGGCTATCTGCAGCCAGCCAGGGGCCTGCTTACAGCTATGGAGCTGTAGCGCAATGGTTACATCACTGCCTGTGCAGCCAGAGGTCATGGGTTCAAACCCACAGTGGGGCCCTTTGGTAGGGCTGTCCACAGCTTTATTTTTATTTACTGTACATATGTCTATGCCGGCAAGACCACCCTCAGCTTACTATACCCATTAGGTGCCTCTGAGGGTGCTTCATAGGGCGCCCTGTAGGCCACCTTATGGTTGTCATCCCTATAGGGTGCACTATACATTATCCTGTGTCGCAACATACATGCTGCCCTATAGGGGTCATTCAAGGGTGCCTTGGCGAACAGTGCACTGTAACATGTGCCTTATGGGCTGCCGTATGTTAACATGCTGGGAGAGTGCGTTTGCTAGTAGTGATAACAAAATACAATTATACAGCCTCCTACAGCACTCCACAACATAATACATACTGCCTCAGCAGGCATTTTTCACTGGGCATTGTGAGGAGTTGAACCCCTGATCCCTGCACCATTGGTCAGTGTTTTAACCATTGTGCTGTGGCTCTGTTCCTGTGCTTGTGCATCAGCGCGCCGCCTTGTGCCTATCAGCGCGCCGCCTTCTGCCGCCCAAGGGGACCAGTGCGCCGCCTTCTGCTGCCCAAAAATAACTGTGCGCCGCCTTATGCCGTTCCAAATTAATTTGCCTCCTAAAACAATGTTAATCATTACAGTTACTGCCTCAGCTGACCTTTGTCGTTGCGCACACTGGGGGATTGAACCCATGGCCCCTGCACCATTGGTCAGTGTCTTCACCGTTGTACCACGGCTCTGTTGTTTTGTATACTCAGCAGCGCGCCACTTTGCCTTTCCACGCGCTAATGTCGACCCCCGCACATTAGCGCGACGCACACACGTCCGGTTGCTTACTACCGTTTTTTTTCTATTTTCTGCCTGAACCGCCCACTCCTTATATGGCACAGGCACACTAGCACGGCCCCGCACGTTAGGAATGTTTAGTAAACATGCCCCTCAGTCTATGCTGCAATCATCCAGTACAGTACTGTACTCGTGCGCTTCTGCTAGAGCATTTTTAAAACCACTTCCTTTCACACCGAAAAAGGTCAAGGGTCCATAATTTGCATGCGCTCCACGAAAAACTTTTTATATTAAAGAAGTCCTAATGACACGCAATACCGGGGTCAACTAAACTAACCTAATTCCAAAATGTTGGATTCCAGCCAGGCATAGTTTTTTAATAAGTAATGTTTCCTCTTTTATGTATTTATTTACCCAGTTTTATAGTGGGTATCCCCCCTTTTAATGTTTTGGTTTGTAGTTTTTGTTTCTACTTTTTTATTGGTATGTTTGCTTTAGATCAACAATGGGTGTTTATTTATCTGTCTAATTTGTTTTAATTTCTCTGAACAGTCCCTTTGGCTCTTCTCACTATTGAGTTAGTATGTCTTTTTAAAGCAGTTTTATTTTGGTTGGTTTTCTTTTCCCCTTCCTCTTCCTCCTCCCCCTTTCCCTCCTCTTCCCTCCCATCCCCTCCCTTCTCTCCCCCCCCCTTTCCCTCCCTCACCCCCTTTCCTCCTCCCTCCCCCCTTGTTTCTGCCATTGAGTGTTTCATTTGTAATGTCAGCAAGACTAGGATCTGACGCTTGGACATAGCATAATTTAATATAAATGGCATGAAAATAATTTTCTGGACTTCTTAAATTCACTTATTTTAAATCAAGCTCTCTTTGTGGCTTTTAAGAATGGATCAGAAAAGAAAGCTATCGTAACATTTAAATTCTATATTTTTGGACCAGACAAGCACAAAGTAAACCGATCTCTACACCAGCTGTGGAAACCTATTGAAACAGCAGTGCTTATAATGTGTTTTTCAAAATGCTAATTGGAAAAATGATTTCTTTGTATGAGTTATACAATCACCTCTGTGAAATTCATTAGATACAAATGAGCAGACTAAAGCCCATTTTAATTATGAGGTGCAGACAGGAGAAAAAATACCCCTATTACAGGTTGCTTTGCGGATCATAAGCATCATTTTTCTACAATGTATTTAGAATAGGTTATCAATAGCCAGTGGGTTTCACAGAGCTGCATATATGCATTGTATACAAAATATAACTGATGTATTCAAAAAAGTATTCAGAAAGAGTTCAATTCATTAAAATTAATTTTGGCTCCTGGAGGATGAGTTTCCTTTTGGCAGTTAAGTTGTTCATTTTTGTTGTGCTGTGAGAGCAATACCCTACTGAGGCCTAGTCTTTTGATTTAGTTTTTGAATTATCTGTTTGTGAAGACTGGAGAGCCAATCAGAGGTTTACCCACCCCTCAGCCTAAGTGTGGAGGGAAACTGGAAAGCTGGCTTGCCACCCCAGCCCAGCATTGTGAGTTGGAAGAGCTACAGTGCAGTGACTGCCTACAAGGTACACAGCAAATTTCTGGGGAAAGGAATACAATCTATGCAATGCACATACCCTAGTGGGCAAACATGTCCATGTTTAACCACTACTATCTTTTCTACCTAACACTGCTACTCCTAGCAACGCAAACTAGATCTCCCACACTACCCCCCAACTAAAACATACCTACTGGCACACACATCATTTGTACCTAGCTACATTATACCACACCACAACCAATATCCCAACCAGCAAACACCACACAAAAAGCACAGAGTTGGTCAGACACCACTATTAAAAAAAGTGCACAGCAACTCAGTATTTGCCACTGATGTTAACTGTGCACTACTGAATGCCAGATCAATAAGGAATTAACTACATACCATCAACGATTGCATTTTGGACCAAAAATTGGATATAGTATGCATCACTGAGACATGGCTGGCAGAAACGGACCTAGTCTTACTAAACCAGGTTACTCCACCTGACTTCACAGCCTTCAGCTGTCCCAGAACAAACAAAAGAGGAGGAGGGGCACTAATATTGGCCAGGAGAAGCTACAAATTTAAACTCCTATCCACACTCAGCTCACCGGAGTCAATCATAGCCAACCACTACATCAGCTTCTGTCTCACATACAGGCCACCCAATGCCAAGGACGAACATCTATCAATGATATTGGAATCAATATGCGCAATCAACAACCAGCACAAACCGCTTATTGCCCTGGGAGACTACAACCTTACATCTGCAACAACAAAGGACACTAAAGCCTTTCTCAAAGCCTTAGAAACTCTGGACTACATGCAGACGAAAGAACACACAAGAGGAGCCCCTCTCGCAGACACTAGGAGAACCACACAAACAGCGAGAAGTATATGGTGGTCACTAAACTTTATTAAATTGAAAGAACTCCCCTACCCGTTTCGGCACAGCCTTCGTCAGGGGGCTGAGAACTACAAGACAACAACATAATAATAAATAAATATATCAATTACATATGCTATAAAAAATGTGACATAAAAAAAGATTTTACATAATTGTGTAAAACACATATAAAATATGTAAAACATAAATAATGTAATAACAGTCAAGCAAATGATATAAATAAAAATACATTAGAGTAAATCATTGTGCCACAACCATGGACTAAACGCTAAAAAACATATACAAAGAGATAAATGGTACTTACAGATTAAAGAAGATCAAAAACCACTATGGAATGCACTATGGAATGCACATTAGCTGAAATTTTTCATAAATAACAAGATTAATGTAACTGAATACATATAATGAAATAAAATATAAAAAACTTATACATGTAAAACAATGGCGGGAAACCTAGACCATATATATGTAAAAGGAAACCAGTTTGAATTTTGTTAAGGCAAATGCTAACCATAAAGTGAAGGAAAAAAATGGTAGTATTAAACTATAAAAAATGAGTCAATAAGAATAAGACTTTAAAAACAATAATTCAGAAACCAGTAGCCAAATCAAAATAGGAAGATAGAATTATGAAAATAAACACATATAGAATTGTACACGGAGGAACAAAAATGAAAAACGTTATATGTGAGATGAATGTATCAAAAATATTGGACAAACTCTGCCCGCACAGATAAAAATAAGGGCTAAGATGAAAAATTGTGTGCAGCAGAAGTGTGCTAAAAACGGAGATCAAAACTCCGTCGGCAGCAAGGTGACATCATTATCTTCATACCAACGCAACTATCCAAGCAAAAACAGTTCTCAAACCCAACACCCACACCAGTCCCCTGGTAAGATCACCATGTCCTCACATTCACCTTGCACCTGGAAGCCCCGACTCACACCCGTGGAGAGTGCAACATAATAAGAAGATTCAAAACACACAGCAAAGAAGCCTTCCTGAAGGAAATAATGCCACATATCCAACAAGAATCCAACAACTTAGATGAAACATTAGACAAATGGAACCAAATCATATCCAAGGCTACATCAGCACCAAACAGGGACAACCCTACTACCCGCAAGAGATACAATGCCCCCTGGTACTCGAACACAATCAGAGAAGCAAAACACTCCCTCAGAAGATTGAAAGGAAATGGAGACAGAACAAATCAACAGACACCTGCAACAGTACAGAACTGAGCAGAAAAATTACAACAATCTGATCAATGAACACAAACAGCAACATCATACCAATCTCATTATGAGAGCAGCCAACAAGCCAAGAGAACTCTTTAGCATTGTAAACAAGCTTACTAAAGAAAACACTAGGCACAGCACCCACAATATCGATCCTCAACAATACGCAGACTACCTAGTGAGCAAAAATACCTAGAAAACCCTAGATAGCAATAAGGTGACACACAGTCAAAATTGGCCCAATAGCCATCAAGCCTGGAAAGATTTCTCCTTAACTACAGTACAGTGCATAGAAGACACCGTGAATGCCCTGAACACAACCACATCCCTATCAGACCCCTGCCCAGTGGAGTGGATCAAGAATTCCAAGGAACAACTATCTAAACACATCCACAAAATCGTAACAGAATCCCTACAACAGGAATACATGCCACAGGTGCTTAAACAAGCCATGATACAACCAATCTTCAAAGGCACAAGGATGAACCCCCACGGACCCAAAATCTTACCGCCCCATACCTAGCCTACCCAAAGGTTATTGAAAAGGTAGCGCAGAGGCAACTTCAGAACTACATTGATCTGCAAGCCCCATTAGACCCGCAGCAGCATGGCTTCAAACCGCAGCACAATGTGGAAACACTACTCACACCCCTGTTTGACAATCTGCTGAAGGGAATAGACAATATAAAAAAATGATTTTTGCTGGTATTCATAGACATTTCAGCGGCATTCGACACTGTCTCCCACAAAATAATGTTAAACCGATCACGGGAGATCGGGCTATGAAACGACACAATAAAATGGTTCACATCTTATCTAAACAACAGAACGCAGAAGGTTAAATGTACCCTGGGAAAATCATTATGGTTCATATCAACCAAGGAATACCACAAGGATCAGCACTCTCATCCATCCTATTCAACATCTACATCCAACCGATCTGTAGCATTATCAAACACCACAGGTTACAATATCACATCTGTGCTGATGACATTATGGTGTATGACTCAATAGACACACCAATCCTGAATATGGCCCCCATGACTCACTGCCTCAAAGAAATGAACAATTGGCTCACTGAGAATTACCTGAAAGTCAACTTTGACAAAACGTAAGCAATGATCATAACCAGGAATCCCAATTTTAATCCACCTACAACCATCAACATCCTCAACCGAACAATACCAATACGAGGTGAAATACTTAGGTGTCACCCTGGACAGTAAATTAAACCTCCAGACACATATAAGCAAAACCACTGCAAAGGCATACCAATGGTACCAGCCCTCTGGATTTACCTCCCGGATGGACTGCAAGCAATAAATGACCTCAAGTACTTCCGTAAATCACTTAAAACCTACCTCTTTAAAGAATATTATGACCAAACATCCTGAAACCCCTACACAAGTCTGAATGTACAATGACACCAACCAATGCACGATACCCCAACCACCATCTTCGATAGCCCTCCCAATATAGTCTCTATGTATGTCCTGTCGCCCCTATTCAATGTTGTCCCAACCTGTGTAAGCAACCACTTTGATTGAAGGAGAAAATGGTATACAAATCTGGATAAATAAATAAAGGTACACAGAAAGCACTAGAGGAATAGGATTCCAGAGAGGAATCAGTAAGGATATTGTAATCTGCTAAATGTGTAGATACACAAATACAGGATCCCTATGCCAATGGCAGAAATGATAAATATTTAAACTGAGATCGCAAACACAAATACCTCAAAGAGACACAATATGTGTTACCAAATACTGTGAGTTATTGTACAGAACATTACGGGGTATTACTGTTTAAGATGGACTTTTTACAATAGTACCCAGTTTGGAGTTCTGAGCCTCTGTAATTTATACTCCAAGGGCCCTCCACTATGGAAAATCTTCTCCCTGTTGATAAAAGTGTGTGCTGGATAAAGGAGTTGGAGGCATTTCTGGATAAAATGTGTTCTGTGATCTGCCCTGTGGGACTTGCCTGCAACAATAGGGTAAGGGAGAGTATACACTTTGAAGTAGGGGGAATACCCATGCCAGAAATGCTATTTAAAGGTAATGGATTGGAGGAGTTAAAACAAATCTTGGTGAACTTGAAATATACAATAGGGCAATTTGATAACAAAGAGTAGGAAATCACCTGGAACAGATGGTATACATCCCAGAGTGCTGAAAACACTCAAAAAATGAAATTGCAGACCTACTATTAGAAACTATCATTAAGGGGGGGCGGAGCCTGATGTCCAGCGGGTAGGACGCTTTGCGTTGAAGCTCCCGAGAGGCCTACTTAGAATCCTGACTTAATACCTATACAAATTTACTATTTCGCTCCGAGCTGACCGGGGCACCTCGGGGGGGATGGCGGCCCATAAACCAGCGCGCTTGGACTTCGGGTCTCCTTCTTCTTCTCACGGAAAACGCTCCAAGACAGAGGTGTCTTCCCCACAGAAGATGGTTCCATTTCGTGAAAACCCCGAAATGCACCTGGAGATTTTGGAGGAAATACGCGGCGTGAAGGAATTGGTGCAGTCCAATGGAGAAGCGCTTCGAGCCATGCGAGAAGACTTTGGAGTGCTCCAGGACCGACTTGAAAGTCTTTCATTACGGCAGGACAATATGGCGGGGGTCCTCGACTCGCACGAGGTGCGCTTGGGCAAACTGGACAAGGCTGAGCGCCAGATACAGAATCTTCAAAAGGAGTTAGAAGATAGCAATAATCGAGCCCGTCGCAACAATGTGAGGCTCCTTGGAATGCCAGAGGGGGTGGAAGCAGGAGATATAAGAGAATTCTTGCTCAAAACTCTTCCCTCCTTGCTGAAGATCACTTTTCACAGAGAACTGGAAATCGATCGAGCACACCGTGTTCCTGCCCACATGGCGCTCAACCGCACGACCCCCCGGCCTATTATCTTTAGCTTGCTACGATATCAACAAGTGGAACAAATTTTACATGCTGCCCGAGCGAATCATCATTTGGAATTTGAAGGTCGTAAGGTCTCCTTCTTTCCTGATTTGGCAAAGCCTACCGTTGACCGTCGGAAGAAACTCCTTGCTTTTCGCCCTCGACTTCAACAGCTACAGGCTCGCTTTGGCCTGTTGTATCCAGCGAAGCTCCGAGTGACTCTCCACAACCAAACCAGGACGTTCGAAGATCCTGATCTACTATCAACATTTTTAGACTCCAAAGAAGCAGAGCAGATGCGCTGATCCCAAATCTTGGACTCTTATCTGCCGGCTCTATCCGCCATTTTGAAGGGCCCGATGCGGCGGTCATAGCCAAGCACAGAAATAGCCTGGACTTTCTTTCTTTCTCTATATGACTTTTGTTTTTTTGGTCTCCTATCCCTTCATGATGTGTGCCTCGGTCGGATTCGGAGCACGCACAGTCCTACAGGTTATGTGTTTTTTCAATTTCGGCCTTCTCTGGGGTTTCTCCCCGCAGACACATGGTCGCCAGTTATTTTGGGGTTTTGCTTCTCCTCTACCGTACTGCGGTTTTCTTTGTTAATGTGGGGCGCTTCATTGTATTATATTAGCTTATTTTTCCTATGTCATGTGTACAGCCAGATACAGTCAGTTTGAGGGACATAGTGAAATTATGTGTGCTATCATGCTCAGAATTTTTAACTTTTCTGAATGGCCTTATGTAAAATCTTATCATTCACCGTCAAAGGCATTAATGGTCCACTCAAAGGAAAGACAATCCTTAGCTATCTTAGCCATGAGCATGTTGATTTAGTGTTTCTTCAGGAAACGCATTTAAACTCTGCTGAAACACTGAAACTCAATGCTAAGCCTCACATGGTAGCTGCCTATTCTCCCACCGTTTCCAAATGGTACGGGATAGCCATTCTGGTTAGGAAGTCTTTGCACGCTACTGTACCTGATATTAGCGCTGACAAGGAGGGTAGATGCTAATTAAGTAATACTGGAAAATTAGCTCCCATCTGAGCCCCAATGAATGGTGGAATCAGGTTTGTCTATACAGTCAATATGAACAAATACCTCGTCTGTTCGCTTCCTCCGTTCAGACTCCTTCTCATTGGTCTCAATGGAAGATGCTCAATGACTATGTACATTTTGCTAAATGCTCTCATCTGACTGTCTAACTTTGTATATATCTCTGTCCCATGATCATGCTGTATTGTAGATACTCTTTTGATCGTTTGATGTATAATCACTGTTAATTGGAAGCGCTCACATGCTGATATAATCGGGTAGAGAAGAAGCATCGGGGTGGGGGGTAATGGGTTTACTTTTCCTTATTGTATACTTGTTTTGTCTCTTTTGGTGTGTTGTTTCTTTTGTTTGTTGCAAAATGAAAATAAAAGTTTAAAAAAAAAAGAAACTATCATTAAAATCATCTATAGTACCTGAAGACTGGAGGGTTGCTGACATAATGCCAATTTTTTAAAAAGGCTCCAGGGGTGATTTAGGAAACAAAAAAGGAGGAGATACCTCCATAGAAAACAAACAGGTCCACAAAAAGCAGAGAAAAGCATGGCCACACCACTGATGTTGATCATAAAAAAAGCCTTTATTTCAAAATCCAAGTTTTGGATATAAGCCTACTTTTATTTATTTAAAAGGTTTTTTATACTGCTTTATCATTTCAATCAAAGTGGTTTACATTGTAGCTTAAACTTGGTAATATACATTAAACAGGGACATTGATAACTTGGATTTTTTGAGCAATGGAGGGTTAAGTGACTTGCCCATGGCCACAAGGAGTGCTAGTGGGAATCAAACGCTTATCTTGGGGTTCCTAAGCCTAACCATTAGGCTACTCCTCCACTCTGTCAGGGGTTGGAAGGAACTCAATTGATAGGAATCTCCAAGAGGAGTCCAAAATGCAATGGGAGTTATGTCAATGGAAAACTGTTCAACACAAGTCCACACACGCGCCTTTGGCATCTAAGCAAGGTGAACAAGCAAAAAAAGCCAACCCCTGATGCAGATTTACATCTGAAACTTGGCCAAGTTGGGTCTTGAACCTTGAAGGTTTGGAAATAAAGGGGTTTTTTTTATGATTAACATCAGTGGTGTAGCAGTGCTTTCCTTTGTTTGTTTTGTATTTTTTTGTGGATCTGTGATCTAGCAAACAACAGACTGGTGAGCCTGATGTCAAAGCCGGTCAAATTGATAGAAACCATTGGCAAGCATAAAATTACTGAACATATAGATAATCATTGTTTTTACTTTAAGTTCAATCTCACCTGTACCTACAAAGACTGTAAACCTCTCTGACGACTTATAGCTAAAGGGCTGTATAATAAATATTAATAAATAAAATAAAATAAAATAAAATCATGGTTTATAAGGCAAAACCAGCATGGATTTAGCCAAGGGAAGTCGACGAGATGCCATGGTACCGGGGCTCCAGCAGGAACATAGGGAGGGCTAGCTGAGGAAGTTGATGGACGTCCTGCGCTGTGGAATTGGGGCCCATCCGGCCCATCTAAGTGCCCAATTCTGCACTTGTGGGAACATCTAGCTCCTGTGGGTACAGAATTGGGTACAAGTTGGGGACATACAATTTTTGGCCGTCCAAACTGCCCAGACAATGCCCCATTTAGAATTGCCCACTTAGGGTCCGATTCTGTGCCACAAATAGCGGGGATGGACATACCAACAGGACGTCCATCCCCTCTATTCGTGCCTTCTCCGGCCTCATCTAACTTCCCCGCTGATTGTGCGGGGAAGTTAGACAGGGGCGGAGAAGGGGAAGCTCGGGGTGGAGTATGGGCTGTCACCGGCCCTGGACGTACAGGGCTGATTCTAATGTTGTCCCTGTACATCCAGGGCCAGCAACATGTGTAGGGAAGTTATTCCACCTCTGAGATGGAATAGCTTCCCTGGATGTTTTTTTTTGGTCCTGCTGCCGGCATCACGACTTTTAAACAGAGATGCAGTGCCATGGCAACTGGATGCCATGGTGCCCCGGCTCCATTTAAAAGTCCTGACTGAGTTAGTTGGGCAGGTCATGTACATGCAGGCCAGAGTGAATCGCAGTCCTGGCCTGCATGTACATGACTGATCGTGATTCAGATCCCAGGGGGCTAGACGTGCCCCGTGGGATCAGAATCAAAATCCCCTCTATACGTCTGGAGTGGAATGAGCCCTTTAGGGAAGAACAACCCAAACTATAAGCTACATGATGCAAGGTTCCACATTAGGAGTCATCATCCAAGAAAAGGATCTAGGAATCTTCATGGATAGTACATTGAAATACTCTGCTCAGTGTGCAGCAGTGGACAAGAAAGCTAATGGAATGCTAGGAATAATAAGGAATAGAATGGAGAATAAAACAAAGGATATCATGCCTTTATCATTCCATGGTTTGACCACTCATTCTAAAAAATGATATAGCGGAATAGAAAAGGTACAGGGGATTCAACCTACAGGCATCTTAAACACCGAAGTGGTATCACATCCAGGATCTGGCTGTCCATTTGGTGGATGTAGAAACATAGACAGAAACATGACGGTACCTGGCTTATATAGTTATGCCCTTCCATATCAACTACAATAGTTCCCTTTTTATCTTAGAGATTCTCTGTATTTGTCCCATGCTTTTTTGAATTCTGATACTGTCCTCGTGTCCAACACCTGCACTAGGAGACTATTCCACCTATCTTCCACTCTATCTGTAAAGAAATATTACCGCATATTACTCCTGAATCTATCCCCTTTTACCCTCATTCAATGTCACTTCGTAGCAGAGCATGCCTTCAATTTAAAGAGACCCTTCTGTGCATTTATGCCATGGAGGTATTTAAATGTCTCTATTGTATTACCCTTATCCCGCTTTTCCTGTAAAGTATATATATTAAGATCTTTAAGTCTGTCCTCATATGCTTTATAATGAAAACCTCTAATCATTTTAGTAGCCACCCTCTGTACTGACTCCAACCTCCTTATATCCTTTTGAAGGTGCGGTCTCCAGAATTGCACACAATACTCCAAATGAGGTTGCACCAGAGACTTATACAGAGGCATTATGACCTCCTTTCTTATGCTGGCCATTCCTCTCTCTAGGCACCCATGCATCCTTCTAGCTTTTGCAGTCGCTCTTTCTGCCTGTTTAGCTACTTTAAGATCGTCAGACACAATTATGCCCAGGTCCCACTCTTCATTTGTGGACAGAGGTACCTCACCCCCTACACTGTATCACTCTTTTGGATTTTTGCAGCCCAAATGCATGACCCTGCTTTTTTTAGCATTAAATTTCTGCCAAATTCTAGACTATTCTTCAAGCTTAGCTAGATCCCTCCTCATGTTATCTACACCTTCCTGGGTGTCCACTCTATTGCAGATTTTGGTATCATCCGCAAACAAGCAAACCTTACCCGACAGCCCTTCTGCAATATCACTAACAAAGATATTAAAAGATGTAGAAGGGGTAACAAGGGAGACAGCTTTACTGCCACAATGTTTTCCAGTCATAGTTATGCTATTAGAGCTTTGGTACCTGTTGGAAAAAAAAAGAAAAAAAAAAAGACCTACCAAAATCCCTACCCTGATCTCAGCTATCCTGTCAGTAAAAACTAGCCTTTTTTTAATGTGAAAATTAATACCTTTGTTCATATTCCCTGTTTGGAGTCCTACTTGTTTCCTCACCTATTATTGTGGTCTGCAGTAATTTACCTTATTTTTTCAGATTACAAAATAAGTTTATTTATCTGGGATGTATAGCAAAGTATGATTCCTTTGAAGAATTGCTTCGAGGATGTATTAAGATTTACTGATCAAAGATCTCTTAATTGGGGATTCTAATCTATATAGAAAGATTTAACACTGGACTAGTTGGGAGCTGGAGTTGAAAGGGGGGGGGGATCTAACTCATCAGGAGTGTAGTGGCTTCAAACAATATTTGTTGCCATCTCTCCTGTTTGAACTTGAAGGCTAGAGTAAAGAACAAAATCCCAGCACCCCAAAAGTCCCTACTGCAAACAGCTATAATAAATAAACCAGTGACTTAAGCAGCAAAATAATGCTATACAACAAAAATAGCTCCCTTTTTTAAGAATTCTCAGGCAGAGAACATGTAATAAAAGCCTCAGAATTACCTTGCTTGAAATGAATCCACTCCAGGAATGGCTGTGCTTACAACGTAGTGTGTACATTTATACAACACTCAACAACCTGACTCTTAGGCACAATAATTAAGAACATTCACACTTTTTCTGTGCATTCACTACCCTCTCTCTCACTTCAGGAATGTACAGTACAGGCAAATAAAGGCTAAACACTTCTTTTAGGTGCCTCATCAGAACAATAAAATAGTATGGAAACTTGCAGGTAAATTTTAGGGCGCGGGCAGGGTCCCGGCGCCTGCCCCTAACCGGTTGCTCGGCCCGTGCGGGACCCTGCTCATTCTTGTTCTAGGGGTCGGAGGTGCGCGGGCGGCAAATGCCGCGCGCGACATTTGAAAATAATGGGCTCCGCTCTTGATTGGGTGAGCGGAGCCAATCAGGGTCCAGAGGGCAGGCATGTGCTTCGGCGCTGGCGGCGTGGCCGAAGCACATGTGGCCAGGCTGTTGGAGCGGCAGGATCGTGCGGCGGGGTTTGCGGCAGCTGCTGGGGCCTCGTGGTCAGAGGGCCTTGAGAGCGCCAGGATCGTGCAGCTGGTTTGGCGGCGGCCACTGGGGCCTTGTGGTCGGCGGTCCTTGGGGGCGCGTCGGGAGCAGAAGCGGCTTCAGCGCGGACCCCACGGAGCGGGTGCCAGACGGCGGCGGCTGGGCAGGCGAGTGTGAGACGGTGCAGATTGTTTCACAAACTAAACATGAATAAAATAATAATAAGGGGAGGCAGCATACAGACAAGGCCTGCGGCGTCGGCGGCAGGGCCGGTCTGTGGGGGGTGTTAGTTTTATTAAAAAAACAAAAAAAACCCAAACAAACAGGGAGCTTGGTGTATCCTCAAGGTTATGGCTGGGGGGGCGAGGGGCTAAGAGGGGGGCTGCAGTGGGGCAGTGGAATGAAAAAGGGGGGCGTGGGTCAGCGGTGAGGGGGAGATCGGGGTCATGGGGCCCGGGGAGGATGCCGGGGGAGGAGTAGGGGCCCGGTTCGTGGCAGTGGGGCCCCATCTGCGGTGAGAAGAGTGGGGAGGGGAGGCTCAGCTGGTGGCATTAGGGGGGGATCACAGCGTGGGGCGGGGGGCCGGCGGCTTCGATGCCGGCACCTGTCAGGGGTCGGGCTGGGTTAGGGGGTGGGGAGGAAGCTGGGAGGTTAGCGGTGGGGGACACGGGTGCGGGGGGGGGCGTGGGCCTGGATGGGGGGCAGCTGTGGGGGGGTTTTGGGATATGGGCAGGCTTGGAGCGGGTGGAGCTGGCATGGGCACCCCTGGTGGTTTTGTGTTGGTGCTGGGTGGTTGTGTACCACCATGTTCGCCAGGGGTATGGGAGCAGTGGTTGGCAGGTGGGCAGGGGTCTTCCAGGGCAGAGTGGTTGGGGGCCTGGCAGCCTTGGTCTCCGGGGTTTTCTCCTCTCTGTTCCCTGTTTTTGTCTCCACAAGTGCTGTTTTTGGCCACCCAGCGAGGGGTGCCTCCTGCTGTCGATTTGCAGGGAGTGGCAAGTATGGAGTCCGCGGTGGGCGTGCCTGGTGTGGCGATGAGCGATGATGGCCAGGCGCACGGAGCCAGTGTACACCAGCGGGCGGAGTATCCTCGTGCTGGGCAACCGGCGGCGTCCATGGAAGAAGCGGTTGGAGGCAGGGCGGGTGAGTATTCAGAGGCTGGGGCAGGGGAGCTTGAGGCGCAGAGGTCGCGTGCGGAGCGGGCGTCGAGGGCGCGAAAGAGGAGGAAGCAGGCCTGTCGGCATAGACGTAGCTCTGACTCGACGTCCTCGTCTTTGTCAGATAGTTCTGAGTCTTCAGGGGAGGGCGCTACGGGGTTGGTGGCGGCGGAGGGCGGTGCGTCGGGTGCGGCAAGTGCAGGTTCGGCCTCATTCGCGGCCTTATCTGAACTTTGGGAAGACGTTCCAAAGAAATTGCGGCGAAAAATTAAGAAGAGGAAGTATATTGATATTTTTCGCTTGCTGGAGGGTAGGAAGCGTTCGGGGGATAGCAAAAAGAAGCGCAGGGAGGACATAAAGGCTGGGCGGATTCGCAAGGTCTCACGCAACGTGGTAAATTGGATTAGAGCGTTCCTGCGGCTGGCAAGTGTGTGGGGGCATCAGTGGCCGGAGCATTATAGCAGTTTGCTTGCTTATGCCGACTCGATTCTGGAAGAGTCGCAAGCGCATGACGGCTGGTCGTGGCTGAATTACGATGAAAATTTTCAGGACAAAATGGAGGAGAATCGGTTATTACATTGGGGGACACAGGACATTAATCTGTGGTTAACCCAGATGTCGGTCAAGCCGGGCGGGGGAGTAGGGGGGGGTTAGGCAGGGCAAGGGGCTGCCGGCGGGGTGGGGCGTCCCTTTCGGAGTGGGGCCTCTGCTGGGATGGCGAAGCCGGCCCCGGCGGGGGCCGGCGATGTGTGTTGGAGATATAATAGGTCCACGTGCCCCTTTCTGGACTTTAAGTTCCAGCACGCGTGTTCCGTGTGTGGGGGTCCCCACTCAGTGACGAAATGTGTTGAGAAAGGTGCCGGGTTGCCCTCGGGGCTCGGTCCCAAGTAGGGGTGTCAGCGTGGAGGTGGCTCCCTCTCCGATTCGGGTGCTGGTGTTGCGCTGTTGGCTGCGGGAGTACCCTAGGAGGAGGGATAGGTTAACGTTGGAATTAGGTTTTCAGTTTGGTTTTGTGATTCCTGTTCAAGGCGTGGTAGCAGGTTCAGTGGCGCGGAATTCCCCGAGCGTGTGGCGTTGGGCGGGGGTGGCACGCGAGAAGTTAGCGGCCGAGTTAAAGCTGGGTCGGATAGCGGGGCCATTCTCGCAACCGCCGTTTCTGAATTTTAGGTGTCCCTCCTGGGAGTCATATCCAAGAAGGAGGCGGGTAAGTTCCGGCTGATTCACAATTTGTCTTATCCATTGGGGGCATCGGTGAACGAGCTTATCTCGAGGGAGTTTTGTACGGTGCGGTATGCCTCATTTGATAGGGCGGTAGAGCTCGTTTCCCGGGCTGGTCGTGGGGCTTTGCTGGCTAAGGTGGATATAGAGTCGGCGTTTCGCTTGTTGCCAGTTCATCCGTCGGCGTTTAGGTGGCTGGGTTTCCAATTCGAGGGCGCTTATTATTATGACAAATGTATGCTGATGGGTTGTTCGGTGTTGTGTGCTTATTTTGAGAAGTTCAGCACCTTTTTGCATTGGTTGGTCGTGCAGAGAGTGGGCAGCTCGGCGGTGGTGCATTATCTGGACGATTTCCTGTTTGTTGGCGGGGCCGAGTCGGATAACTGTAGTGAGTTGTTGGACGGTTTTCTTCGAATGGCCGGCAAGTTGGGGGTGCCTCTGGCGGAGGACAAGACGGTCGGCCCGACGACGAAGCTGGTTTTCTTGGGGGTGGAGTTGGACTCGATGGACATGGTTGCGAGGCTGCCGTGGGACAAGGTGGCGAAATTGCGGGTGTTGGTGGCCAATGCCTTGGCTTAGTCGAGGCTCACCTTGCGGGAGATGCAGGCGCTGCTGGGATCGCTCAATTTTGCGTGTAAGGTTATTCCAATGGGGCGGGTCTTCAGTCGGTGGCTGTCTGCAGCGACGTCGGGGGTGCGGAAGCCTCATCACCGTATCCGGGTGTCTCGGGGAATGTGGGATGATTTGCAGGTGTGGAATGTCTTTTTGAGAGAGTTCAACGGGATCACCATATTGTGAGAGTTAGAGGTATCTAGTGAAGACTTGCAGTTATATACTGATGTGGCCGGAGGGGTGGGGCTGGGTATCTATTTTGGCGGGTCATGGTGTGGGATAGGTGGCCACAGGCTTGGGTTGAGGAGGGGTTGGTCAATAATATCACGTTCTTGGAACTCTTTCTGATTTTGGTGGTATTGGAGTTGTGGTCGGATAGGGTGGTCAACCGTCGTGTGCGGTGGTGGTGTGACAACGAGGCGGTGGTCAATGTGGTCAATCGTTATTCGCCACGCTGTGGTCGGGTGGCGTCTCTGATGTGGCGGGTGGTTCTGGCTTGTTTGCGTTTGAATGTCGATCTAAAAGCGCGACACATCCCAGGGCATGCTAATGAGATTGCTGATGCTCTTTCCCGTTT
This sequence comes from Ichthyophis bannanicus, assembly GCA_033557465.1. Taxonomy (NCBI): domain Eukaryota; kingdom Metazoa; phylum Chordata; class Amphibia; order Gymnophiona; family Ichthyophiidae; genus Ichthyophis; species Ichthyophis bannanicus. The sequence continues at coordinate 509,163,653 of CM066031.1, read as the reverse complement.
GCAGTGGAAGCGGTTTCGCCAGTTGGCACTGGATGCCGACGAGGAGGGGCTCGGGGTCCCCTGGAGACTGTGGAGCACTGGCCTGCGGCAATGAGAAGCCTCCTGATGAGTTCGGTGGCGGGGAGTACCTGGGAAGCGTATCGGCGGGGTTGCGAGAAAGTGCAGGCTTTTTTGCATGCGCATGGGTGGGCGGGGGGGGGCGGTGCCGGATCAGTTGCTGGGGGAGTATGTGGGCTGGGTGATGGAGCGGGGGGTCACGAAATCGGCGGTGCGTATTCATTTGGTGGGGTTCGGGTTTTTTGCCAAGGCAGCAGGGTTGGAGGTCATGGGGCGGGGCTTCTTGGCGAGGCGGTTACTTCAGGGATGGGAGCGGTCTCAGCTGGTTTTGCGGGATCGGAGGCGCCCGATTACCCACGAATTACTGGGGAGTCTTTGGGGGGCACTGGCGGGGGTGGCGTCCTCGCGGTACGAGGTAGGGCTGTTTCGTGCTGTCTTCTGCCTGGCCTTTTTCGGGGCGTTTCGGGTGGGCGAGTTGGCGGTGAATTCGGCGGCGGCGGGTTTGGGGAATTGTTTGCGCCAGTGGCATCTTTGGATGGAAAGCGCTCAGATGCGCGTCTTGTTAGCAAGGTCCAAAACTGACCAGAAAGGACAAGGGTTGTGGGTTGTATTGAGGGAGACGGGCGGGCTTACGTGCCCGGTGGCCAACATGAGGGGCTATTTGAGGGAGCGCCCCGTGGGTGAGGGGGGTCTTTTCGTACACGAGGATTCCCGAGCTCTGACGCGGTTTCAGGTTACGGCGGTATTGCACCTGACGCTGCGGCGGCTTGGCGAGGATCTGCGACAATTTTCGGCTCACTCCTTTTGTATCGGGGTGGCGATGAGCGCGGCTTCCACGGGGTTGTCGGGTGAGATATGGAGTATCGGCAGGTGGCGGTCTAGGGCGTTCGAGGGCTATGTGCGTCTTTGACGGGTCTACTGGTGGGGGGTCGGGGGGTTGCTAATGTTGTTTTTTCTGTTGCAGATGGGGGTCTGTGTGAGCGGGGCTGTTGGATGTTGGGCCACTCCTTCGTTTTTTGGGCTGGACAGCGTGCGGAGGTGAGGCCTATCGGGCCGAATCTGGGCCTGGATCCGGCAGCGGTGGTGATCTCATGGCTGGGCGAGCGTGGGCTGCGGTGGGCCCAGATGCTGCCTTTGCTTCGTCACCATGGACGCATCAGGAATCCGCCAGCAATTCTGCTAGTGCATCTGGGGGGCAATGATCTGGCTGCTTGGTCGTGCAAGCGGTTGATTAGGACGGCACAAAGGGATTTGGCTGTGGTGCTTCGCATGTGGGCAGGGGTAGTGTTGGTTTGGTCTGACATTATCCCACGGCCGGCGTGCTGGGATCAGAGGAGATGGTCCCGGGGTCTGACCAAGATTAACAGACAAATCGGGAGATGGGTTTGTGAGCATGGGGGATTCCAAGTTCAGCATCCCTGGGTGGAAGTTTCGTGTTCCGGATTGTTTAGGGAAGACGGGGTGCACTTATCACCAGTGGGGACGGATCTTCTCCTGAACGACTGGCAAGAAGGGCTCGAGCGGGTGGTGCTCGAGAAGGTTCACTGGTCGCAGCTTCCGGCTGGGGGGGCAGCACAGGTAGTTGGTTTGCCTGTGCCGGTGGCGGGATCCCGGAGGTTTCCGGGGTCCGGAGCCTTAGGCGACTTGGGGCGGGGGCAGGGTGCCCCTCAACCCGGACAGCCCCTGGAAGACTTTTGCTAATAATATGGCGAAGTTGGATAGGGGCGGTAGGAACTTGGCCGTTGGTGGGACCATGGCCGGAGTGGAGGCGGGGTCGCTTTGCTAATGCATGGCTGGCGACACATCGCTCCGCTGGGGTTTGTTGGGATATGTATTATGGTTGGATGTTAATGAGTTTTGTTTGGAAATAAAGCTGCGACCGATTGTTATCCAAGAACCTTGTCAATGGATTCTGTTCGAAGGAAGGGGGAGGCTGGAAAGGGTTGGGAGCGCTGGGGGGGGGGGGGTTCTGAAGGGGAAGCGCCGGGTCCGTCTACCCGGTTAATTTTAGGGTGCGGGCAGGATCCCGGCGCCCGCCCATAACCGGGTGCTCAGCCCGGCCCGGGACCCTGCTCGTTCTTGTTCTGGGGGTCGGAGGCGCACAGGCGGCGAATGCCGCACGCGACATTTGAAAATAATGGGCTCCGCTCTTGATTGGGCGAGCGGAGCCAATCAGGGTCAGGGGGCAGGCATGTGCTTCGGCGCTGGCGGCGTGGCCGAAGCACATTTGGCCAGGCTGTCGGAGCGGCAGCCCACCCGCCCACCCTCTTCTGGTTTGGCTGAGGAGGGGAGGGCAACCTTGGGGTGTCACAGCGGGGGGGGGGGGGGGTTTGTGCGGGCGGGTTTCCGGGGTCCGGAGCCTTAGGTGACTTGGGGCGGGGGCGGGGTGCCCCTCGACCCGGACAGCCCCTGGAAGACTTTTGTTAGTAATATGGCGAAGTTGGATAGGGGCGGTAGGAACTTGGCCATTGGTGGGACCATGGCTGGAGTGGAGGTGGGGTCGCTTTGCTAATGCATGGCTGGCGACACCGCTCCACTGGGGTTTGTTGGGATATGTATTATGGTTGGATGTTAATGAGTTTTGTTTGGAAATAAAGCTGCGACCAATTGTTATCCAAGAACCTTGTCAAAGGATTCTGTTCGGAGGAAGGGGGAGGCTGGAAAGGGTTGGGGGCGCTGGGGGGGGGGGGTGTTCTGAAGGGGAAGCGCCGGGTCCGTCTACCCGGTTACTCACCATGTGCTGCTACAGAAAGTAATGAGCCTCATTTGGCAAATCATAGTACAGGAACTGCCCACTGTTTTCTAGAGAAATTATCATTATACAGGCTCTCCTCTTGTAAGGTTTACAACTTTCTTTTGCACTACATTCTGAATTAAACTAATGCTGGCAAAGCCTTCATTCAAGTGGAATGACTTAATAAGTCACTTTTTATTTTCTATAATATTTACCAGCAGTTCAGAGGCCACTGCTGCTGCTGCTGCTGAGTGGACTTGTAAATAAGATGTGGTCCTTCAATATTTAGTTCAGTTCTGGTTAGTAATTTGATATACCATCATACTGCAGAAATATCATAGTGATTTAAAAACAAGATAGAATTGGGGCGGAGCCTAGTGCAGAGCAAGATGGATGCATGAGAGCCTAGCTCCGGAGGGGAATTGAAAGAATCCTTTACTCTTCCTGCCAATTCTGAGGGAGACTTCCCAAATTTCAGTCCACTCCTCTTTGGATATGTCTGGCCCTAAACTGACACATTTAGAAAATACAGCAGTGCAAAGCACGAGTGTGAAATGTTCAAAAACTGAACCTCTTTCTCCACACAAGATGGCGGCTACACGTGACTATCCTGAGGCCCTGCAGGAGCTTCTATCTGACGTGTGTGCCGTCAAAGATATGGTAAAATCAAATGGAGACTCGTTACTGGCAATGCAAGGGGGCATTGTTTCCTTAAAGGGCAGTATGGAGACCCTCACACTGAGACTGGACAAAACTGAAAATATTGTCGCAGTAGATGAGGAGCGTTTGCGGTCTGTTGACAAGTAGACAAAACAAATTTGAGCGCTGCAGCAGGATCTGGAAGATGGTAACAACCGGGCCCGCAGGAATAATGTTAGGATCCTGGGAGTTCCCGAAGGAGTCGAGGATACGGACATCCTTGCCTTTTTGCAAGTGCCGATTCCCACAGTGCTTAAGGTCAAGTTTGCTATGCCTTTTAAAATAGAGCAGGCTCACCGGGTCCCCATGCAGTCCTTCAGGATAATCGGGCACAGCAATCGGGCACACGGTAATATATGCCTCACAGAGTTATCACCTCATTTGCACCAGTTCTTTATCTTCTAGAAAAGCATGAAATGAAGGACCTTCAGGATAATCGGGCACAGCAATTGGAAGATGGCTGTGCCCGATTATCCTGAAGGTCCTTCAGTTTCAGCAGGTTTCTCAAATAATGGATGCTGACAGGACACACTCTCCACTGGAGTATGAGGGGCATATATTAATATTTTTTTCCAGATTTTGCCAAAGCTACGATGGATCGGAGGAAGAGGTTCCTGGCTATGTGACCCCGGATGCAGCAGCTGCAGGCTCAGTTTGGGCTACTCTACCCTGCCCGCATGAGAGTTACCCTACACAATCAGACCAGAACCTTCGATGACCCAGAGGCTCTTCATGCTTTTCTAGAAGATAAAGAACTGGTGCAAATGAGGTGATAACTCTGTGAGGTATATATTACCGTGTTTGGGCAAGTCGAAGACATTGAAACTCTTGGGCTGGAATTTGCAGCCTCTCACTGGATTGATAGCTCAACCTCGAGTAGCGGGTGGATTCCCTACACTGGTCCTCAATAAGTGACTTTGGCTTTATCATCATGTATAGTTTTGTGCCTCTGGTCAGCTGGTTCGAGCATGAAGTGGAAGGTAAATGGGCCTTGGTTGGTTTAGTGGCCTCAGTTTACCAATTTTTCGAGGACAAGCTTGAAGTGCTAGAAATCATGGCATGTTGCATCGAAAAACGGATCAGATCCATATGAGACGCAATTTTCTACTATTAAAGCACAGCAAGATGCTGATGGTTATGGCAGTAAAGTAACTGTGGAACACGTTGAAAACCCTCTGTGCCTGTCTTGTCCACCTTGGGCTCACCCGTAAAGTATAGAGATTTAAGTATCCCCCCATGGTCTATTTGGCTAATAGCTGTTCATATTATTTGTTTTTTGTGTGCTGCTCTTAATAAGGGTTAATGTAAAACAATGGTATATCTGTTTTTGCTATTATTCAGTGAGTCATAAATGTTTCCATATTAAAGTGTTTCTAGCTATGCAGACCTTGAGATCTGAGTTCAATGTTCCTTTAGGGTCCACCATTTATTGCATTCCTACGTTTGTTGCAAGGCTTACATGTCTTTCTTTAAGATTGTATCACTGAAGGGCATCAATAATCCTATAAAGAAGAAAATATATTTCTCTATGGGCGCCAGGAAAAGACCGATATTTTATTTTTGCAAGAGACTCACTTAAACGTGATAGAATCCTTAAAATTGAATATAAAACCCTTCATGCTCGTAACCTATTCTGTGGCAAACCGCAAGCAAAATGGGGTTGCTATTTTAGTCAGAAAGTCCCTCTCCCCAAAAGTGTTGCAAACCTGTTCAGACGTGGAAGGGTGATGGTTTAAGGCTCTTCTTAAGATAGGTTCTACAGAATTGGCTCATCAATATTTATGCTCCAAATTTGGATAGTCCAACAACTGGAGAAGAGTCACTCATCCTGGCCAGATGGAGCAATTAAGGAAGTGTGATGATCTCTGCAGGTAGTTATCCCAGGTGTAGGAAGTGGCTGTATGTAATGCATACATATGATGGAGCCAAAGCTGTACAGTCACTGTGATGATGAAAAATTTGTTTCATGGTTGTTAGTATTGTTGCGCCTCTTAGGCTAGGCTGTCGCCTAGGGGCTGGAGACGTGAACTTTTATATGTTTCCCTCGATGATTGCCTATAATTGTAGTTGTGCGGTTGAAATGACTCAGCCGAGAAGGTTTATAGGCTCGCAGGATTTTTTTTTTTTCTTCAGCCACATGAACTTCTTATTTATAGTTCAAAATATCAAACATAAATGCGCGTGTTTTTCCCAGAGTAACCAACAAAAAGTGCTTTTATATTCAGCTTGCCAAACAAATCAAAAGAAAGTATTTCTTCATACAAAACAGCAGTGAAACTCTTGTGCAGACAAGAAAAAACAACTTCCAACGTGGCTTTAAAACAGGTACAGTTTGCAATTCTCCAGTATTGTACAAACTCTATTGCAGACTGTTTCCTTCTTCTCACATTCAATTAGTTTCTCTATTTGCTGTATTGCAACTCTATACTTCTTAGCCAACAGTCCTTTAAACACACAGTCAGAGCTTAGAATCTTAGCAACCTCATTTGCATATTCTGCTCAGCCGTGCTCTTCTTAAAACACACAGTCAGAGCTTAGAATCTCAGCAACCTCATTTGCATATTCTGCTCAGCCGTGCTCTTCTTGAAACACACTGCTAGTTTTTCAGAGTATCTAGAAACCGTCTAGCTTTTCTTATTTCTTATAAACTAGAGAGCAATCCATTTCTATGTCTGAGCTTGCTTCATTTATCACAGGGGCTCCTAAATCCATGCTCTCCACATCTGACTCTGTTAGAGAAGCATTGGATTCAATCTCAGACCTATCGTGCTTTAACCTCTCTAGGATTTTCAACACTCTGCTTAATGCAGACTCTTCTCTCTTCTGAGGAGTGCTTTTACAATTAGGAGGTTTCTTAACTTTCAGAAAATTAGTAGAGGATTTTAAACGGCCCACCTTAGTTTGTGGAAGTAAGCTTCTGGCAGGCTTTTCTGCTGTAAGCTCTGTTTCCATATACATTTCAGGAGAATGCTTTCTGCTACTCACATGGCTTGCAATTTCCCCTGGGTAAGCTTTCCCTCTAAACGGAGTTCTCCTGTCTCTCTTACAGGTCACTGGGCTAACTTCAATACCTCTGGCTGGCCTTGCCTTCCTCCAAGAGGTCCCTGGTGAAGTTTTCCTGACTCTCCATGTTCCTTCCTTGGTTAGTGCTCTGGAGCTCCTAGGGCCTCCTCCCCTTCTGGGACCTTCTTCCCTATTCCAACCGGTTCCAGAATCAGAGCTAGGACTCCTCCTTGTCCTTCCTCTCTCAATGAAAGTTTCACCTTCTCTGGAAGTCTGTCTTTTAATGCACTTCCTCTCCAGGCTCTCTAGGCCCTCTAGCCTCTTTAGCCTTCCTGGGTTCTCTGACCCTCCTCGGTTCTCTCCAAGGCTCTCTAGGCCCTCTAGCCTCTTTAGCCTTTCAAAGCCTCCATCATCATGCCTTTCTCCAAGTTCCTGCCGTTTATATCTGTGATTTCCCTTTCTGCCTCCTAGCCACTCCCCCAGCTGTCCCTCGTGAGCAGGGCTGGTAACTATGGAGCTAGGGCGTGTCTCTTCACTACAAACTTTCTGCAGGGAGTTTTTTTTCTGAACCAGGAGTTTTAACCCCTAAACTCCTGGATTTGGTTCCTTTCTCTGGGGAAAATGACTGATTTTTCCCTCTTTTCTTATGCTCTCTCTCGGCTGTGCCATCACAGATCCCCCCCTTAAGATATTCCGGGCTGGCAGACAACTGTCGGCCCAGCACGGAATCCTCAAAAAGGCGTCTTGGTCTGACTGACAGCTATTCTGATCGGGTTTGATTTCAGCCAATCGGGCTAACACTACCCGGTCATGCCATGGGCGCAATAAAGTTATATGGAAAGTCTGCTGCCTTCCTTTCTTCGTCTCTACTACATAGGAGACTGGTCCCACCCGTTTGACAACCCTAAAAGGACCTTTCCATTTGGCCTCAAACTTTGGGCTGGACCCCTCTATCATTATGGCCACTTTTTCCCCAATTTCCAATCGACGGGGTCGGGCCCTCAGGTCATAACGTTCTTTCTGGCGATTCTGACTGGTGGTAATATACCCTTCTGCCAGCTGAGTGGTATGCTGTAAGCGTCCTCTCAGATCCTTTACCAACTGTTGCTTCGCTGCAGGTAACCTATATGACCTCTTGTGAATACCTTCCCCCGGAGGGATTACCACTTCATGGCTTACCTCTTCCACCTCTTCTATAGGCGGAAATGCTACCCTTTCACAGATTAACTGTGCTATCCCATCCCCTGTATTTACTTTAAAATCAGTATGGGATGAATTGAGCAATAAAACCTTTATCGCTCCCCGGAAATCAGGGTCTATTACGCCTGCCCCTACATCAATGGAGTTTTTTATGGCTAGCCCTGAGCGCGGAGCCACCCTCCCATAACATCCAGGAGGTATCTCCACCTGAATACCTGTTTCCACTAGAGCTCTACCTTGCCTTGGAATGATCCTATCCTCTGCACTGTATAAATCATACCCTGCAGCCTGTTCGGTCGCTCTCTTAGGAATTCTGGCGCTCGGGGTAGTCCTACAGACTCTCAAAATAAACTGGGGTTTATTACCTGAGGTCTCTTTTTGGGCTATTCTTCTTTCTGGTTTCTTTCCAAACAATGACGCTAGTGTGGGGTTAGCTTTGGCCTGGGTCCTACTAGAGGAGACAGGTAACTTGTTCTTCTCCTTACTGCCTAAGGGTACTTCCTCCTTATTGGGCATAGAGTGTTTTTCTAACCCTTCAGTTTCTGCTGGTGTTAGACTAGTTTCGTAAGCCGTTTCTCTTTGTAGACCTTTTTCCAGGCCAAGCCTGAACTGCGGCCAGTCTTTCCCAAGTACTATAGGGTGAGGGAGCTTAGGGACTATAGCGACTACCATTTCTCGCTCTAAACCTAAGCCCTTCACTTTTACCTTGGTCAAGGGGTATGCTGATGTGGCACCATGCATGCATCTTATCTTAATAGAATGCTCAGCTTGGGTTGGGGCCTGACCACTACATGCTTGTATATCAGTCCACAGCTTAGCTGATATCATAGACTGCTCCGCACCGGAGTCTAAAAGAGCTTCTGTGGGAATGCCTTCGACCTCCACAGTCAGCAGGTATCCCTCCCCATTGTCCTTGCAACGGGTGGATACCAGCGCTGTCCTGGCCTTGCAATTCCGACTAAAGTGTCGCCCTTCCCCACAAGTAAAACATTTACTCTGAGCATACATAAATGTTTTCCTGGGCTTTACTCCTAGGATTTCCCCTGATAAAGAGTTCCCTATCTTTTCTGAACCTCCATGCTCAGGACTTTTTCCAACACCCACCTTCACCTGGCTGACCACCCTGGCCTCAAGAAAACGCTCCGCCAGTGAGGTTGCTTCTCTGGTGGTCTTACAGTCCTGGAGGATCAGGAAAGATTTTAATTCATTAGGAACAGCTTCTACAAATTGCTCCAAAATTATGCAATCCAGGAGAGAATCAATGGATTTACCTTATGGTTCTAACCACTTCCAAACTAGGCTTTTTATGCATTGGCATAAAGCTCGTGGCGTTTCTCCCGCCTTTAACTTACACGTTCTCAACTGGCATCTATAAACCATTGGGGTAAGCCCCATTCTATCCCTAATGGCCTTCTTAACTTCAACATAAGAGGCGGCAAGATCATTGGGCATCGCACGATAGGCAGCCAAAGCTTCACCCGTGAGTGAGGCTGCGATGCGGACTGCCCATTGGTCTTCGGGCCAACCGCTTAGTTGAGCCACTCTCTCAAACACTTCCAAGTAATCATCCACATTATCATCGTTGGTTAGAGGGCTAAAAGAAAAAATACCCTTCCCAGGTAGTCCCAGTCCCTGTGAGGCTCCTAAGGAACCGGTCATGCTCCTCAGGGCGTCAGAGGTCTTCCTTTGCTCTCCTAACCAGTCCGTCATCATGGATAGGAGCGGTTGCTGCTGGTCTCTCATCATGATGGCTATACGCTCCTGGGCTCTAGCGGCGTCTTCCTGCTGCTCCCTGAAGCGGTCTGCCACCCAGCCGAACAGATTGGGCTGCTCCATCTTCCCGGTGATGCTGAAAAACAAAAACAAAACATACCAAGTGCGGCTCTTCCACACACAGGTTGTTTCCCCAATACTTATAAGGACTATAGTATCCCACCCCAGCAGGCAATCCTATAATAACCCAGTTTATCTACGGGTTACCTGCTGAAGGGGTTGACTCAGGCTCAGCGAGGTAGGCACCCTCTGGAAACACTGCTCCGGTCCTTCCTTCCGCTGGAGGTCTGGTCCCAGGGTTGCTGTAATTCCTTCTTGGACTCTCTGGACTCCTTCCACGCCCTCCTTAAGTCCGGATAAAGGCTTGAAAAAAAAATCCTGCCAACTACGCCAATGTCGCGCCTCTTAGGCTAGGCTGTCGCCTAGGGGCTGGAGACATGAACTTTTATATGTTTCACTCGATGATTGCCTATAATTGTAGTTATCCCAGGTGTAGGAAGTGGCTGTATGTAATGCATACATATGATGGAGCCAAAGCTGTACAGTCACTGTGATGATGAAAAATTTGTTTCATGGTTGTTAGTATTGTTGCGCCTCTTAGGCTAGGCTGTCGCCTAGGGGCTGGAGACGTGAACTTTTATATGTTTCCCTCGATGATTGCCTATAATTGTAGTTGTGCGGTTGAAATGACTCAGCCGAGAAGGTTTATAGGCTCGCAGGATTTTTTTTTTTTCAGCCACATGAACTTCTTATTTATAGTTCAAAATATCAAACATAAGTGCGGGTGTTTTTCCCAGAGTAACCAACAAAAAGTGCTTTTATATTCAGCTTGCCAAACAAATCAACAGAAAGTATTTCTTCATACAAAACAGCAGTGAAACTCTTGTGCAGACAAAAAAACCCAACTTCCAACGTGGCTTTAAAACAGGTACAGTTTGCAATTCTCCAGTATTGTACAAACTCTATTGCAGACTGTTTCCTTCTTCTCACATTCAATTAGTTTCTCTATTTGCTGTATTGCAACTCTATACTTCTTAGCCAACAGTCCATTAAACACACAGTCAGAGCTTAGAATCTCAGCAACCTCATTTGCATATTCTGCTCAGCCGTACTCTTCTTAAAACACACAGTCAGAGCTTAGAATCTCAGCAACCTCATTTGCATATTCTGCTCAGCCGTGCTCTTCTTAAAACACACAGTCAGAGCTTAGAATCTCAGCAACCTCATTTGCATATTCTGCTCAGCCGTGCTCTTCTTGAAACACACTGCTAGTTTTTCAGAGTATCTAGAAACCGTCTAGCTTTTCTTATTTCTTATAAACTAGAGAGCAATCCATTTCTATGTCTGAGCTTGCTTCATTTATCACAGGGGCTCCTAAATCCATGCTCTCCACATCTGACTCTGTTAGAGAAGCATTGGATTCAATCTCAGACCTATCGTGCTTCAACCTCTCTAGGATTTTCAACACTCTGCTTAATGCAGACTCTTCTCTCTTCTGAGGAGTGCTTTTACAATTAGGAGGTTTCTTAACTTTCAGAAAATTAGTAGAGGATTTTATACGGCTCACCTTAGTTTGTGGAAGTAAGCTTCTGGCAGGCTTTTCTGCTGTAAGCTATGTTTCCATATAAATTTCAGGAGAATGCTTCTGCTACTCACATGGCTTGCAATTTCCCCTGGGTAAGCTTTCCCTCTAAACGGAGTTCTCCTGTCTCTCTTACAGGTCACTGGGCTAACTTCAATACCTCTGGCTGGCCTTGCCTTCCTCCAAGAGGTCCCTGGTGAAGTTTTCCTGACTCTCCGTGTTCCTTCCTTGATTAGTGCTCTGCAGCTCCTAGGGCATCCTCCCCTTCTGGGACCTTCTGCCCTATTCCAACCGGTTCCAGAATCAGAGCTAGGACTCCTCCTTGTCCTTCCTCTCTCAATGAAAGTTTCACCTTCTCTGGAAGTCCGTCTTCCAATGCACTTCCTCTCCAGGCTCTCTAGGCCCTCTAGCCTCTTTAGCTTCCTGGGTTCTCTGACCCTCCTCGGTTCTCTCCAAGGCTCTCTAGGCCCTCTAGCCTCTTTAGCCTTTCAAAGCCTCCATCCGGACCGGACTCTCTCTCCCCTCTTCACCACCGCAGCTCCTGCCCAATCGGGGCAGTGGGAGCCAAAGCAGCGGCAGCCAGCAGCAAATAAAAGCGGCGTCCCGGTCTCAGGGAGCCGCTGACCGGACTCTCTCTCCCCTCTTCACCACCGCAGCTCCTGCCCAATTGGGGCAGTGGGAGCCACAGCAGCGGCAGCCAGCAGCAAATAAAAGCAGCGTCCCGCTCTCAGGGAGTCGCTGACCGGACTCTCTCTCCCCTCTTCACCACCGCACCTCCTGCCCAATCGAGGCAGTGGGAGCCACAGCAGCGGCAGCCAGCACCAAATAAAAGCGGCGTCCCGCTCTCAGGGAGCCGCTGAACGGACTCTCTCTCCCCTCTTCACCACCGCAGCTCCTGCCCAATCAGGGCAGTGGGAGCCACAGCAGCGGCAGCCAGCAGCAAATAAAAGCGGCGTCCCGCTCTCAGGGAGCAGCTGACCGGACTCTCTCTCCCCTCTTCACCACCGCAGCTCCTGCCCAATCGGGGCAGTGGGAGCCACAGCAGCGGCAGCCAGCAGCAAATAAAAGCAGCGTCCCGCTCTCAGGGAGCCGCTGACCGGACTCTCTCTCCCCTCTTCACCACCGCAGCTCCTGCCCAATCGGGGCAGTGGGAGCCACAGCAGCGGCAGCCAGCAGCAAATAAAAGCGGCGTCCCGCTCTCAGGGAGCCGCTGACCGGACTCTCTCTCCCCTCTTCACCACCGCAGCTCCTGCCCAATCAGGGCAGTGGGAGCCACAGCAGCGGCAGCCAGCAGCAAATAAAAGCAGTGTCCCGCTCTCAGGGAGCCGCTGACCGGACTCTCTCTCCCCTCTTCACCACCGCAGCTCCTGCCCAATCGGGGCAGTGGGAGCCACAGCAGCGGCAGCCAGCAGCAAATAAAAGCAGCGTCCCGCTCTCAGGGAGCCGCTGACCAGACTCTCTCTCTCCCCTCTTCACCACCGCAGCTCCTGCCCAATCGGGGCAGTGGGAGCCACAGCAGCGGCAGCCAGCAGCAAATAAAAGCGGCGTCCCGCTCTCAGGGAGCCGCTGACCGGACTCTCTCTCCCCTCTTCACCACCGCAGCTCCTGCCCAATTGGGGCAGTGGAGCCACAGCAGCGGCAGCCAGCAGCAAATAAAAGCGGCGTCCCGCTCTCAGGGAGCCGCTGACCGGACTCTCTCTCCCCTCTTCACCACCGCAGCTCCTGCCCAATTGGGGCAGTGGGAGCCACAGCAGCGGCAGCCAGCAGCAAATAAAAGTGGCGTCCCCAGGGCGTGCCCGCGACTGGCGGGCCCGCACCTGAGGGCCTCGCCAGAGGGCCCTTTGGTGTGGCCCTTAGGCGCGGCAGGAAGGCAAGCAAAGAATACCAACAAAGGACGCTACCTCGCTACAGCACCAGCAAAAACCCCCGGACCAACAACAGCAAAGGTCCCCCGAAAGAAAAAGGAGACCGAGCAGAAAGCCATCCCCCCGGTCGGATCCTGCACTAACAGGGCAACAAGAGCAGCAAGGGAAAAGCTTGTCACAGACGGCAGGACACCCCGTCCAGAGAAGAGCACCCGGAGACTCAACCTCCGCAGCTTAATGGTAGAGGGACACCAGCCAGCATGGCCACACTCACCTACCTCCCTGCATTTCTCCTCATCACCCAACTCTTCCCCCCACAAACAGGAACACGACCCTCACTCACCCTGAACGTATGGACACCAACAACCATACCCCCATACTATCCGATCCAACACACCTCACTGAGCTCAAACACAAAAACCAGAAACAGACACACTAACAACAAGCACCACAATCATACAAACCCAAAGACACATCCGAAAGAGCCTAACACCCCAATCACCACCTCCATAGAACTCATGAACACCAGATCAGTGCGAAACAAAGTGCACACAATCAGAGACCACATTGAGGACCAACACCCTGACATCCTCTGCATCACAGAATCTTGGCTCACCCCCACCGACAACGTCCTCCTCAACCAACTGGTCCCTCCCCCACCTACTCCGCCTTTAACAACCCTCGCACAGAGAAAAAAGGAGGTGGAGTGCTGATCATCGCGAAAGACTCACTACAGCTACAAACTATCGCCTCGCAAAGCTCAGACCAATGCAATACTATTGCAGTGGGAAACAAGCATATAGCCATTTGCCTCATATACAGAGCCCCCCATGCTCCAGCAGAGGAACTAACCGCCACTCTAGAAACCATCTGCGCAATCAACATGAACCACAGACCACTATTCCTACTAGGCGACTTCAATCTCAGCTCCTCCACCAAAAAGGACAAGGAAATCTTCCTGCAAGCAATGGACTCACTACAATACACTCAACTAATAAACACCCCAACGCACAGACACGGATCCATGCCGGACCTCATATTCTCCCCCAACCACGTCACAGACAAGGGTAACATCTCTTCACCCATAGTCACACCGGTACCCTGGTCAGACCACCACAGAATCAAAATCAAAATCACAAATCAAATGGGAAAACCCAACAAGACACAAACCACGACACTTGGACTAAGAAGATTCAAAGCTTTCAACAAAGAACAATTCCTACAAGACACACTACCCTACCTTAACACAGACAAACTCGATCTGGACAAACAAGTGGACAATTGGAGCAGCACCATCAGTGCAGCAGCCAAAACCAAAGCAGGCACAACGACTAGTACCAAGAGACAGCACGCACCATGGTACTACAAAAGCATACGCAAAGCAAAAAGAGAGCTAAGGAAAACAGAACACCGCTGGAGACGCTCCAAAGCTCCATCAACACAGGCCTTATACTTAGCTCAGCAAAAGAACTACAATGAACTTATCAATGAAACAAAAAGAGAGCACCACACAAACACCATCCAGAAAGCATACAACAAACCCAGGGAACTTTTTGAGATAGTAAAAAGCCTAACCAACGAACCAAGCCCCGCCAAAGATGTACAGATCGACCCACAAACCTTTGCAGATCATCTTCAGAGAATACTAGGCCGCTCACCACCACAAATACCCACAGAAACCAACAGCCCAACCACACCCATCACAAGTTGGGACAAATTCCACACTCCTTCCACAAAGCAAATCTCAGATATCATCTCCACTCTCAACACAAGCACCGCACCCACAGATCCATGCCCAGCCCCATGGATCAAAGCAACTAAGCAGAACTTCCTCAGCCACATACACAACCTGGTAAGCAACTCCCTAACCCAAGGAACCATGCCAGAACAGCTGAAACTAGCCACAATAAGGCCAATCCCCAAGAAAACCAACCTAGAAAAGAGCAATCCAGCAGCCTACAGGCCAATCTCCAGCATACCGCTTCTGGCTAAAATCATAGAAAAGGCAGTGCAACAACAGCTCCAGGATCACATCGACGAGCACGCCCCGCTGGATATACATCAACATGGTTCCGCCCCAACCACGGAGTCGAAACACTTCTACTATACCTATTCAATGACGTCATCCAGACCATAGACAACTACAACTAAGGAAGTCTAATGATCTTCATAGACATATCAGCGGCCTTCGACACAGTGGACCACAGTATCCTCCTAACCAGACTACAGAACATTGGAATAACCGGCACCGTCCTAAATTGGTTCAACTCATACTTAACAGACAGGCAGTTCCAAGTCAAAATCGGAACCAAAACATCACAACCCACGAAGATCAAGCAAGGAGTACCACAAGGATCCGCGCTATCCTCACTACTATTCAACCTATACATACAACCGATCTGCGACATCATATCCGCCCACGAAATAAACTACACAATCTACGCAGATGACATCATGATCTACACGCCTATCAACCTCAACAGCCAAGACTACAACAAGATAGCAAACTGTCTCGACAACATGTCCACTTGGCTTACACACAACAACCTAGCCATCAACTACAACAAGACAGAAGCACTCATCATCACACGAAACACCGACTTCATCCCCCCAACATTCATCACAACCAACAACACGACAATTCCACTAAAGGACGAAGTGAAATACCTCGGAATAACCCTTGACAAAGAGCTGAACCTACAATCACACATCAAAAAGACCACCAAAAACGCATACTACAAAATGAAAATAATCAGATGCCTCAAGCCTCTACTCTCCCATGAACACTTCCGCACAGTCTGCCAAGCACTCATAACCCCCATACTGGACTTCTGCAATCCGATCTACAATGGAATACCAAAGCAATCACTCAAACCACTTCAAATGGCCCAAAACACAGCAGCCAGGATAATCACCGGTTCCACAACCCAAGCACACATCACCCCCATCCTCAAAGACCTCCACTGGCTCCCAATCAGCCAATGCATCAAATACAAAATGACCTTAAACATATTCAGAATCAGACACAAGAGATCAGCACTCAGCCTCCAAGCCCTCATACTCCCTAACACCAGCAACAGACCAAGAAGAAAAGCCACAACAGACACACTCAGCACCCCAAACAACTACACAAAGCATGCAAGTCCACCACACAAAGGGCACTCTCCTTGGCAGACCCATCAATATGGAACTCACTCCCTCATGACTTACGATCAACTGACGATCTGAAGGACTTCCGAAAGCACCTGAAGACGGTACTCTTCACAGAACACTACGGCCCAAACGCTTAACCTGAATCTACAACTGGATCCAATCTGGTCTCAACAACAGCTCACAGAAACAACCAGGACTGGACCCAGAAACCCATGTATATACTGTACATAGCGCACACTGTAAATAGCCCACTCTAATCAACACACTCGCACACACGCACCCACACTGTACATATGCTCAACTGACACACACAACACTTCGAATGATCGTTTGCTGTGCTCACCGCCTTGATTGAAGGATAAGGCAGGATAGAAATACCCTTTAAATAAATAAAATAAATAAAATAAATCATCATGCCTTTCTCCAAGTTCCTGCCGTTTATATCTGTGATTTCCCTTTCTGCCTCCTAGCCACTCCCCCAGCTGTCCCTCGTGAGCAGGGCTGGTAACTATGGAGCTAGGGCGTGTCTCTTCACTACAAACCTTCTGCAGGGAGTTTTTTTCTGAACCAGGAGTTTTAACCCATAAACTCCTGGATTTGGTTCCTTTCTCTGGGGAAAATGACTGATTTTTCCCTCTTTTCTTATGCTCTCTCTCGGCTGCACCATCACAGTATGTATATAAAACTGGCTTGTTATAAACCGCTTTATCATGACAGTCAAAGTGGTTCAGATTGTAGTCAATGTGGTAATGTACATTAGAAATAGGGACATTGCTAACTTGGATTGTGCTGAAAAAATGGAGGATTATGTGACTTGCCAAAGGCCACAAGGGGTAGAGGTCATGCTTTGAATTATTTAACATAAATGAAAAGCCTCTGTAAAATGCTCCCAGCAGTTGCCAAGGAGTGCTAGTGGGACTCAAACTCTGATTGCTTGGGGCCAAAGCCACTACACTAACCATTAGACTACTCCTCCACTCAGGAACAGGCCATTTGCAGAGTGAACATGTCTGACCCTTTGCAATGGCCTGCAACTAAGCCAATAAAGGCATGCTCTCAGAAGGGTATGATCGCAAATAGCATGTGTACAGATCCAATGTGCCATCGGAACACATAAGAAAGCATTGGAATGTGTTTCCGCCAGTTAAAGCAGGCCCTGGACTTTTCCTGGCATCAAAATGAACTGAGTATCACACTGGTACAAAGATAAAAAGTGCAAATTGAACTCTTGTCCATCACTTACCAAGGTGCACTGTAACCATTAGGCTACACCTCCACATTATCCTGCATAGCAATAATGAGAGTGCAGGTCCCTTCCTGCAATGAGTGAAATCAAGCACATGAAACAACATGGGTGGCACAGAATGAGACAGTGATACACCACACCTAGGGCCTGCCAACAGCGGCGCAAATGCAGTTCGGAAAGCACTGGATATGCAGTGCTGTACCTGTTCAGCAGACACACTGCTGCAGGGAATAGTTCTTGTCCTAAAGGCAAGGCACATGTGAGGTCAACATGCCCGTCCCTCCACAGTGCCACCAATGGCAACCAAAACTCACACGCATGGGTCCACTGTGACGCAGAGTGTCATTTACCCCAGAGGCAACACATGTGCAGGGTGTGCAATCCCCTGTGACCTGCTACACATGCCAATATAGGGACACCTGCACAAACACTTAACGCAAACCACATTACTGACCCATGCGGTCCATTTCAGATCAGTTTGGCATCACACTGACAGTGGCAACTGCCGCGTTGAACCTGTCACACAGTTCTGGAGCACTGATCTCTCCAGCTGCAGTCTGCACCCACTGCACAGCCACCCCCCACACTCACACAGTGCTGACATGGCATCATGGTGCCAGTGGGGGTGGCAGAACTCCCTTCTGACTGAGGTAGTATGTTTGTGTGCTGCCGCTATCACGGCAGAGTCATACCAGTCATCAAAAATGTTCTCCTTAGGCAGCTGCCTTGTCCACCTAATGGACATGCTAGCCCCACAGCATCACCCATGTGACACTCCTTTACCCCATTGGCATCATCAACATAGTGCTCCGTCATAATAGGGCACTAAGCTGTTGCTGCTAATGGAGCACTACTATCACTTTCTTGGGATCCCCTGTGTGTGCAGCACATTGCAGACATTTAAATAGGCTCCCTCACCTCAAAAGTACCCCTTTCTGCAAGGTTTTACTTAGCATTAGGGTTTCCAGTGCTGAGGGCTCTAATGTGCAATTGCACAAGCCGGCAGTAAGGGAGCACACTCTGTCAACACCCACTCTCCTTCCCATTAACACCCACTCTCCACCTTCTTTTCCCTTAATGCTAGGGACCCCTCTAACACTCGTTAATATGGCATTATTGGCCCTTTCTGCAGTGTTAAGGGTGCAAGAGTGCCAATAACAGGCGTTAATGGCCAACTTACTCACTTAATGCTCTTTTTAAACATACTCCATGATTTTTGTTAATTTCAAAGTAACATCTAAATATGAGAAATTATTCTAAAATTACAATAATAATGAGGGTTAATTACCCCCTGCACCCTGGACAGCGGTTAGCCTCTAAGGGAAACATATCTCATACGTACTTCTACATACTGTATTTCATAAACTCCATGTAGTTAAACATAACCTCTGTAGTCTAAAAAATTGACTGATGAGTAAGTTCACCTTAAGAACTGTGGGATGACAACTAATATAATCCAACAATCTATTCTATCTGTATCCTTACAATACATTGTCTTTTATTAGCACATATTCAGTTCATTAAGCTGCTTTAAAATGTTTAGGGGTCATTTCAGAAAATGAATAAAGGGTTTGTATGTAAGACGGGGACATTTATATGCCAAAATCTTCCCCAATCATATTCTGAAACACTGCTATCAAACACGTATACGGCACTAGCATGGGGATCTCAGAACGTGCCTAGAAAGGGGGGGGGGAGGGGAACAGGGGTGTGGTCAGCTGCAGATACCTATAAAGCAGATTCAGGAAAGGCCCGTGTACGTTCAAAGTGTTTCCTGGAAATGTTCATGTTATTCATGCTAAAATGTGGAATAAGGCTAGGACTTAGAAAATATTCTCCTGTGCTCTGCAATTCATCCCATATAGAAGAATGGTTGTGACAAGTATGTGCTGAAATTGTGTGACTGCTGTCTGGAAAAATACCAGATGCAGTTACAAAGAACAGAAAGCAGAGGTGAGGGAATGTTGTAAGGTAAAGAAACATTTATAAACACCCTTACAGAAATATCAAGAAGAGCAATAGTGTTTATTCAAGCTATGCTGAAATGTGCTGTTTGTGCTAAAACAGCTGATCCAGGGGACCCCAACAAATCCTGTGTTCTGAAAAGTGGGATTGCTGATGTAGGAATTAGTATGTGAGTGAGTCTTGAAACAAATCATGTTGCAGTGAGAAAGGGAGGTCATATGTGTAGTCCTGAGATATCATGTCATTATGGTATAGCAGCTGTTAGTTATAGGTTTGGTTTGGCAGAATGACGTCTTTTGTGACTGCAAGTGAGAGCATATGGTGTGGGAGTAGCATGGGAGGATCTGGTGTGCTGATCTGAAATTCAGGGAGGCTATTAATGACTGGCCAGTACCTAGACCATATTAATGACCGCAATGTCACCAGGTGCCAGTGTGATAGGGCAGCCATATATCAGCTGTGCCAGGCACTGGGAGACATGACTGATATTGTCCCAACATCCCACAGATTGTGCCATGAATCCTACATCCTTCGTCCATCCAGGTTCTATGCAAGCTGCGAGAGTGGTGATATATTCCGTATTCCAGGCGCTTTATCTTTCCACACTTGGACTATGCAAATATCATTCTCCATGGCCTGCCAGGTTGTGCACTTCATCCACTGCAAATAGCCATGAACACTGCAGCACAAACCCTGTATGGAGCCTCCAGATCTGATGATGTGACACCCATCCTAAGACAATTGCATTGGGTCCCAATAGCTAGCCGCCTAAAGTACAAAGCCCTCCTAATGACATTTAAAATTTTGCATAACCTTTCCGAAAACTCCCTGAAGGAAATCTCACATTGGACACCAAACAATAGAACAAGAACAAACATGACAAAAACACTCACCATCCCGTCAGCAATAAGAAAGAGTTCCCAAGCTACTAAGAAATGAGCTTTCTCATTATACTCACCAACTCTCTGGAACTCCCTCCCTGCCCCAATCCACTCCATTTACGACCTGTCAACCTTCAGGAAAGCATTAAAGATGCATCTTTTCCAACTATATTGTGAACATATACCATAGCTATACTATGGATCATGCCTGCCAGCCATAGCTCAGACTTACCTACTTCTTACATTACACTGACCAGCCTGTAAATAGTTTGCCCTAGTTTTACCCAAGTTGACACCCCTGTTCATTGTAAAATATTTATTGTTTATAGCACAATACCTGATGCTATTGTTCCATTCTCTGATATCTGTTCTATGTAAGGCGTTGATACTGGTTCTCTGTAAACCACGCTGATTTTGAAATAGTGCGGTATATAAAATCAAATAAATAAATAAAATAAATATATCTAAAGGCTGGCTACCTCCCATGCCCACATAGGCCTGACCAGGGGAGCCGTGCCTCAAAGCAGACTGTGGGAAGCATACAGGGTTGCCCCACAGATAGCGGATGTATGCAGACCAACATATACCACAATGGGACAGATAGCTGCTGTGAAAAATGTCAGCACCTGGATATGTGGGTGAAGGCCTGAAGGCCATACTACTACCACTATTACTATGATTGATAATTTGTATAGTGCAACAAGGCATACACAGCACTGCTCAGACACATGTAAAAGACGGTCTCTGATCAGCAGAGCTTACAGTCTAGTAAAGACAGACAACACAGCAGCTGTGGACAGGATACATTTAGGGAGAATGGTAAGGAAACACAAGGGTGCTTAGGCGGATCAGATCCAAAAGAGGCAATGAGGAGGTGAGCGCTCAGTCTGGAATTCGGAGGTGCCAGAGAAGAAGCCTGATGTACAGACTCAGGTAGTCTGTTCTAGGCATAGGGAGCAGCAAGGTGAAAAGAGCACAGTCTGGATTTAGTAGTAAAAGAGAAGGGCACAGATAGAAGCAATCTGACAGAAGAGCGGAGTTCCAAGGGAGGGGTATATGGAGAGATAAGAAGGGAAAGGTAGTGCAGAGCAGCAAATGTATGCCCTTTTCATGCCTATGGCCTGTAAGTGTTGCTCAACAATATTTGCATTCTTTGTGGAACCGCAATGTTAGTTTTGGGTTTGATGCACTTGATAAGGGTCCATCCTTAGCAGTTTAAAGCGTGTTTCTAGAGAGGACCAAGGCAGGAATCACTGGGGCTGCTTCCTAAAGCCAAGTACCACTTGATGCAAGATATGTCCTGACATACATGTTCATATTTACATGCTCTTATAGCATATTAGGGTGCACTGGGATTACCTAGCACTTTTCAGGGCCTGTTAGGGTTGCCAACTGACCGGTTTTCAGCCGGCCTGGCCGGTTTTTCCATGGCCAGGCCGGCTGCCGGCACAGATATAGAACCGGCCCTTGAAAAGCCGGTTTTTTGCTCTGGCCGCGAGATCGGGAGCGGCCAGAGCAAAAACAACAACTTTTCTCCACAGTGCGCGAGCGCCAACGCGAACGCAATCGATCCTCCATGCAGCCACTGCTTCTGCTTTTCACAGAGCAGCGGCTGCAATAAAGTTAATTTGAAAAGGAAGAGAAACCTGAGGAACCCTCCTCCCTCTGACATCACTTCCTCAGGGGCTGCAGAAGGACAACCGGAGGGCTCCTCAGGTTTCTCTTCCTTTTCAAATTAAGTTTATTGCAGCTGCTGCTCTGTAAAAAGAAGAAGCAGCAGCTGCACGGGGCAAAGCAGAGGCAGCACTGAGGAGTGGGGGGAGGGGTGGAAGCAGCATTAAGGGGGTGCAACACTAAGGGGGGGAATAAAGCAGCACTAAGGAGGTGAAGCTGCACTAAGGGGGGCAAAGCTACACTAAGTGGCAGGGGGTGAAGCTGCACTGGTGGGGGGCGAAGCTGCACTAAGGGGGGGTGGTGAAGCCGCAGTGCTGGTCAGGGGGGGGGAGGCCAAGGACTACAAATGGGCTTTGATGGGGGGGGGGGCTAGGACTACAAATGGGCTGTGATGAGGGGGGGGGAACCTGGACTGGGAAAGGGCTATGGGGGGGGGGTGACTTGGAATGGAAATGGGCTATGAGGGGGGGAACCTGGAATGGAAATGGGCTATGGTGGAGGGAGGGGGAACCTATACTGGAAAAAGGCTGTTATTAGGGGGGCTAGGACTACAAATGGGCTGTGATGGTGGGGGGGCTAGGACTTCAAATGGGCTGTGATGAGGCGGGGGGGGGGGACCTGGACTGGAAAAGGGCTATGGGGAGGGGATTTGGACTGGAAATGGGCTATGAGGGGGGGAACTTGGACTGGAAATGGGCTATGGTGGAGGGAGGGGGAACCTAGACTGGAAATAGGCTGTGATTAGGGGGGCTAGGACTGCAAATGGGCTGTGATGGTGGGGGGGCTAGGACTTCTAATGGCCTGTGATGTGAGGGCTAGCACTGGAAATGGGCTGATGAAGAGCTGGAATAGGAATGGAAATGGGCTGATGGGGGGCATGGGAGAATGGGACTAGAAGGGAGTGGATGCTGGCTGGGTCTAGAACTATAAGGGAACTGATTTTGGGGGAGGACTAGAATGGATGGGGAATGAGAATGGAGAGGGGAAAATATATTTTGTGTGGAAGAAAAGTCTACAATGGGCCGGGTATTGGAAGAGTAAGAGGGGCTTGAGAATGGAAGGGTGAAATTTAAATGGATGATAAAGGAATAAGGAAAGAATTGGGGGAAAGAGCAAAAGGGAAACAAGCAGAAATAGAGAGAGAATGGAAAACATCTAAAAGAGAAGAAAGGACAAATGGATAGCCTGCAGAAGACACAAAGAAACCAGAAGAAAGTGACTGGAGCAATTGCAACTGAAAAATAAAATGCACAAACAGAAGGTAGAAAAATACTTTTTATTTTGAATTTATTAACTGGAATATGTCTGGTCTGGGAAGTGTCTATTGCTAACATCTTTGCGTTCTTGTTTAGTGCAAGATAAATTACTTTATAGTTTTATTTCTCCAGTGTTGTACATTTCATGTTTGGCTTTTGGGGTTCCCAGTTTAATTATTATCTGACCAAGGAAGTTAGCCTACACGTATCCTCGGTAATTTTTGTGGGTGGGGCTGGGGGCGGGGCAGGGGTGGGACTAGGGGCGGAGAATGGGTGGAGCATGGCGAGCCACAGGTGTCGGGTTTTTCTCGGTGAAAAAGTTGGCAACCCTAGGGCCTGTAGAAGACTGGTATGTGGTCTAGGTTGCAGCAGCGGTCATTTCTCATTGGTATTTATGTCTAGCTTGCATAAGCACACTACCGTCAGTGTGAAGAACAGCTTAGGAGATGCACGTTTTTCCCGAGGGGTGTGGCATTCGCAGGCACATCACGGAGACAGGCAGGATCCGAAACGTACAGCTTTTCAAAATATGGTGGGCGTGGGGACGTTCAAAACGTTTGCTCATGTCCTATAATATTGACAGGGACGTTATATCGCATGGCCCATGCCTGCACCTGTGCGTGGGCCACATGCCGGATACGTGCATGGGCCGGCTGAATAGCTCTTTGCCCATGCTGCGCCAAACACATCTACCTCCCAGATTCCAGATCCACGAGAATGTTTAGACCTGCGGATGTGGAATTAGGTTCAAACAGAGCCCACTTTTAATTTAGACGTGTCTGCGGGCCGGACGTGCATGTTATGGAATTGGGCTCTTAGTGTGCACAGAATCAATTTAATGCACATTAATTTACAAATTAGCATGCATACAATCGCGTTCCATGCACTACAAAGTTTTAATATGCATTACATTTTTTTTTACGAAAAGAATTAACCAAAATCATAGAAAAAAGCCAAATGTACTGATAACAAACTAGTCAGTTCTGCTTGTGTATGTCCCCTCTAATAATTTTTCTACTGAATCCAACATAATGGAAAACAAATGTCAACTATACAACACAGTGCATTAGGCTTCCATGCATAATATAAATCAGGAGCAGCAGAATATGTTTTTGTTTGGATAGACCAAGGAAAGAAATCTCAGGCCCCACTCCCAAGCCTACTAGTTGCTGATGTTGTGTTAGACAAATATCAGAGCAATGGCCCCAGTAATCTACCATGTTCTGCTGTCTATGATAATGCATTTGACAACTCCCATAAACAAGGCCCCGTGTGGTTCTGACTGCAGATACGGATAGATGAAGCAGCATGTAAGATATGCTGCTTGCTGACTCCTCCTGTCAACTACGGGACAATGCACAGGGGGATGAGGAGAATAGATAGACCTCTGCAGGTCACAATGGCTCTTCTCCACCCCTCCCCCCCCCCCCTTTTCCTGTTTGCAGCTGATTTACCAGGACAAAAATCTCCATTGAGAGTGATTGAATTAGCACATCTCAAAGGGCCTCACTTAAACATTTGGGCCCTAGGCTCATGCTTATGGTTACTTTTATTTGATACACAGCAAAACTGCTCACAATCTGTGTGGTTTACAATAAATTAAAAATACAAAGAATTCAGAAAGGAATGCCATTTTTTATATAGGATAGCAGAAGACCAGGAAGAGAAAGGGAGGAAGGCATAGCCAAAGAGGACAGGGGGTAGGGCAAAGACAATAGCTGCTATACCCAAGGCAACGGGAGCAGCATATATACCCAAGGCAACGGGAGCAGCAGGGGTGAATAGGCTGGATATCAAAGGTGGATTCTAAAAGGAAGGTTTTGGGATCCTTCTTGAAACTTTTAGGAGTTTGTTTACTAAAGGGCGTTAAGGGAGTAAGTGTGCTGTTAATGCTTGTTATCGGCACTCTTGCACCCTTAACTCTGCAAAAAAGCTGCAGTAACAGGTGTTAAAGGTTCCTGCAGCGTTAAGGGTGCAGTAGGCAGAGAGTGGGCATTAATGGGGCAGAGAGTGGGCATTAATGGGGCAGAGAGTGGGCATTAACAATGGGCATTACCTTAACACCTGTTGCGCTAATGTGTATTAAAGCCCTTTAATGCTGGGAACCCTAATTCCAAGTAAACCCTAGTGGAAAGGGTGTATTTTGAGGGGAGAGAGCCTATTTAAATATCTGCAATGTGATGCACAGACAGGGGAGCCCAAGTAGTGATATTAGTGCTTCATTAACAGCAACAGCATAGTGCTCGAGTATGAAAGGGCACCATGTTGATGGTGCAAATGGAGCAAAGGAGATGGCACATCAGTCATGTAGTGGGGGTTTCTGGGGTGCAAGGCAGATCAGGCAGCTGCCCGGATGGTACATCTGTGATGTCCGTCATGAACCCACATCAACATTGGTGGCACAAAGACATGCTGCTGCTTTGGAAAGGTGATACGCCACATGGGGCAAACCAAGGTTTCCTGGCACCCCACCCAGCTACTGCTATTGCCACTGCAGCTAGCTCCAGAGGGAGAAAACGATAGTGCCAGCAGCTGTAGCACTACAGGGAGCTGCAAAATGCAGGAGTCCAGGGAAATACCACAGCTGCGACTTCCTGACTCTCTCCAACATATATCAGAAGCAGGTGATGATAGCATTCTAGCAGTACCAGCTGTTTGCAGGGACAGCAAGTCTGTCAATGTGAGCCTCTACCCTACCCATCTGGAACTGGCACTCCAAGCATCTGCCAAAGCCACATGGTGGACCAGCCAGTACTGCACACTACACCCATGGACAGCATGCTGGCATAGCAGCATGGTGCGGTGTGTCAGTGGCTGGGGACCAGGGGCTGGGCGCCCATCCTACTCTCAGGGCAACCACAGAAACTGCTCAGTAGCATTATTTGTGGCTGCTCTCTGCTTGTATCACACACTGTCAGTGCATCTTACTGAGCTGACGTGATGGATCAGTGCATTCTCCATTTGGTGATCAGCTTCAGACTGCTGTTCTTCATGTGCACTGCATCATGGGTACTGGAGGGGCTAGCCTATACCAGCACACACAGCAGACATTTTAGTTAGCGACCTGCAGTACTTTATATCCAACTATTGCTGTGTGTAGAGGTGTAGCCTACTTGTTAGTGCAATGTCTCTGAAAGCAGAGGTCAAGATTCAATTCCTGCTTGTTCTTTTTTGTGACTGTGTGCTACTCAAATCATTTTCATGCCTGTAACAGTCAGGCTCTGCTGTGATAGGCAGACTCACAGCCTTACAGTTTGTTATGCGTTCTGCCCATAGTTTGGGCCAGCAAACAGACTATTTGCCATCATGCACTTCTGACAGCATGGATTTACTGGCTGTATTGCCCACACCTCCTTCTGACCTTAGGCAGGTCACCTAACCCTCCATTGCCTCAGCTGACTACAGGTTCTCACAAATTTTTATCAGATATTACAATGTAACCCGTTGTGACTGCACTGATACAGCAGTATACTAGAAAGCAGTTACATGCATACAGCTGTAACCTGCTTGTGGAAAATGAGTCATGTATGCCATAATGACTGTGACTGTGTAGCTTTGTCTCTATCACATCTGTGCAGTACATGCATACACATCCTACCTCTCAGATAGCCACCCACAGCTATCACCTCATGTCTGTATGCGCCCCATTTGCCCAGTTTGGATGCCACCTGTCCAGTTGTTATCTGCACATTTTTGTGGGGTGTTGTATGGTGGCTCTGTGGCTGGGACAAGTGTGAGAACCACTTGTCTGATATCAGGCCTTCCACATGGCAGTGGTGCATATTTTCACATACAGTACAATACACTGGGGATGGCACCTACGGCACATTGGTGCTGCCAGTCTATATAACTTTCTCCTCTGCTGCCATCCTTCCTTCCGCCCATCCATCCACCTCTGTCGGCTGTGTGCAGTCATCTCTTCTTGTGTAGGCTGCTACACCATGGCCTACACTGGTATTCTTTTTTGCATTTCAGTTCTTCACGCACGCCTCTCCTGTGCCTGATCTGCACGTTACCACTCCTATTCTGTCCTCCTGCCGCTGCACACATCCTGCCACTGCTGACTCCGCTTGGGGACACATCTTCCCCATCCTATGCCACAAACTGACATTGCACCATTTTACATTAGCACCCCCCTGTGCACTGGTACAGCTGCCTCCCACATGGTCATCCAATTTACTGACTGCCACATAGGGTGATCATGGATCTGGCAGGTCCAACAGCCCCACCTGTCCTTCCATCCATCACCTTTACATTTACTTTCCTTGGTGCTTCTTTATCCAGTATTAGGGCTCCAGCCAGTTTTGGACGTTAAGATGCATGCTTGGCACCTTAATGCCTGATGTCCTGTTAACACACATTAAATGGCCCATAGCACTCTTTATGCCAGAATGCCTCCTACCTGCCCAGCGCCCTTTACGCATGTGATACCTCATCGCTGCCGTTAACGCCTGTTACCTTAACGCCCTTTAGTAAATGCCCTTAGAGTTTAGTTCTGGCCTATGTATTGGAATCTGTTGTGTAAAGGGAAATCATAAAGTTGTTTCTTACCAAAAGCAGGTACATATAAGTTAGCATATTTCAACCCCTTTGAGTTCAATAACTCAATATTAAATATATGTTACATTCATGCAATAATGATACAAATAACCAAGAAACAAACATGGTAAACCAAGTTTGGCACTTTTCATTACATTAAGCTATTCAGAATTATCATACAAAAATAGATAAGTACTTCTAAATGTTTATAATTTTTTCATTTCTAGCGTCATTTTAGTTTTTATAGTAGTAGTTTTCGTTTATATGTCCTAACTCTCCATGCTCCCTCTTGTACATTCATTTTTAAGGTATTTTTCATTGGATTTTGCTGTATAATTGACAAGATTTCTTCTCTATTTTTCAAGAAAACCAGCTGTTTTCAGCAAAGATAATTTTCTGAAACTGTTGTGTGCCATAATTACACTGTAATTACCCAGCAATATCCATAAAAGTAGATGAGGATTCAGTTCATCTTTTTCTTTCACTAAAAGCCACTTTTTCTAAAGTATAGCCAAATGCAATCATTCCAGCTTGACTATTGCCCTCTGTTGGAAAACGCAAGTTCTATTCAGAAAGAATGTAACAGTAAAAATGGTGAATCTTCTGACAAGATCAACAAGCTGCAGATGAAACTTTTTTATTGAATTAACTTAAGGGATTTGTAGCCAGGTCAGTTCAGATTTCTGCTGCCCAAACATGCAAGTAAATTACAGGTTGCATTACAATGGTGGTGCTGTGGTGAATTATTTCAAAGCTGTAATGAGTTGCAAAATAGAGTGGTAGGAGGAGGATGTTACATTTAAGGGTATGTTTACTAAACTGTGGTAACAAAGCCGTGGCTACGTTAATGCGCGTTAAGTAATGTTACCTAACACGCATTACAGTCACCGGCCGCGGTAAGTTCCACAGAGGGTGGAGAGAAGGCGGAGAGAAGGGGTCAATGGGCGGGGAATGGGCGGGGAGAGACTCCTTTTGCAGTATCACGGGGAAATGAAGGGCTGAAAAGTACCACGAATGAAAACCTGGTGTTAGATGCACATTTGCAGGAGAGAGAAACAATTTTAGTGTCAGCAATGAACAGCATAGGCAGGGAGCCCAAGAAACGTGATAGTAGTGCTCCATTTGCAGCAACAGCATAGTGCCCAAGTATGAAAGGCCACTAGGGCGATGGTGCAAATGGGACATAGGGGGCTGCAGGCGGGACATGCGGTGGGGGCAGCTGGGGCACAGGGTGGACTAGGCAGTCGCCTAGGTGGCACATAGGAACATAGAAACCAGACATCAGCAAGACAGCAGCTGACAAAGGCCAAACACAATCTACCTACATCTACCTGGTCCACCCAAGCTAACAGTTGCCAGGGCACTGATCTGACATCCCCCCAGCCAACCCTCCCCCCAAGCGGAAGGGACATACTATTGGTAGGCAGTGATGGGGGGATGTGAGGATGCCCATGTATGCCTCTACACCCCAGACCCCGCTCCCTAGGTGACCACCTACCCACAAAGTGGATGGCATGGGACTGTGTACTATCAGAACCGACAGCATATGGTCATGTCAGCATGTCAGGGGTGTGTGTGCCCATGCTGGAGGGGGCAGTGGCACCTGCCTGCAGTGGACCTAGGCCATGCCCTGTACCAGTACGTGGTGTGCAGTGCAACATAAAAGGTCAGGCCGAGGAAATGTACAGGTAGCTCCAGGGACTACTGTGCATGTGTGGTGCAGTACACACAGTCAGTGTATCCAGAAGCAGAGGGTGACAGGTACAAGTCCCAGCTGTGGTTCCTTCAGAACATGCCCTTATATGTTACCCTACAATGCAGATACAACAGCAACATGTGCAAAGGCTAAAGCAGCGGCAAACAGGGGTACAAACATCCACTACACAGGCTCCACAATCCAAAGATGCATGGAGAGTCAGGCTGTTGGCCCCAGCATTGAGCTGAAGTTATCACCAGAGCACTACTACTACCTTCTGCACAGTTTAGCAATGTCGGCACTGTGATCAGGATCAGTGTGGCAGGCAGGGTTGCCAACCACCCCCATCTTTGCGCAATGCTGCAATAGGAGTGTGTGTGGGCGTGTATGTCTCTCCATTGTTTTGTGGCTGCCCACACCTCACTGGGCCCACAATGTCCCACTGTTACCAGCGTTAGCTGGACTATGTGCATAATGAGGAGCAAGGTATTGTGGGTATGGCCCAGACAGGGCGGTTTGGCCAGGATGCATCTTCACAGGGTGTGGGGCAATGGCTGGGACACTGTAGTGCCCGACCACCGCTTGCATGGACAGGGTGGCTACAGCATGTCATGCTGGGGAGGGGGGGGGGACACTCTCACTCTGACCGAGCAGTGACCATGGCATGTCTAGGTTCCCACTTAGTGCTCTATGCCAGTGTTTCCCAACCCAGTCCTACGGGGCACACCGGCCAGTCAGGTTTTCGGGATATCCCTAATGACTATGCATGCGATATATATGCATCAGAGATATCCTGCCAACCTGACTGGTTTCTGGCCCTCTAGGGCTGGATTTAGAGACCCCTGCCTTACACCTCTGTCATTTAAGATTGTGAGTGGGCAAGGTGCAGATGTCCTAAACATCGAAAGGGTATATAGAATGTGACACTTTCCTCCTCGATTCTCACCACCACCAAAAGGTTGTCTAATAGACAATATTTTGGTGGTGGTGGTGAGAATCGAGGAGGAATGTGTCACATTCTATATACCCTTTCGATGTCTAGGACATCTGCACCTTGCCCACTCACAATCTTAAATGACAGAGGTGTAAGGCAGGGGTCTCCAAATCCAGCCCTGGAGGGCCACAAACCAGTCAGGTTGGCAGGTTATCTCTAATGCATATATATCTCATGCATAGTCATTAGGGATATCCCGAAAACCTGACTGGCCGGTGTGCCCCGTAGGACTGGGTTGGGAAACACTGCTCTATGCTATCTGTTTTCAGTGATACCTATTTGTTCCCAGTGCTGGGGCCCCAAATCACTGAGATACTTGCCCGGTACATATAGTTTCTCTGTGAGCATGCATTATGGACTGGCTAGTAGACGCCATCTGTTGGTAAATGGCAGACCGTGGGGGGAAGTTGTTGAGGTTTTCCAGATCTAACTCCAGCATTACTGTGGGTCTGCCACTGCCCCAGTCACAAGTATGACTCTGGCCCACCAACCCTGCAAGGCTGTCTTATACCAGCAGGATGGAGGTTGCTTCACCAGAGCTCAGGCACCTGTCCCTTACTTGCAGAAAGAGTGATTGTGGGCCCTTGGGGGTATATAGTGTATACCACTTTGACCTGTAGAGGCACTGCTACACAAACCTCATGCAAGTCTAGAAACCCTTCTGCCCTGATAACATGTGCCCATGTCAACCAGTCCCTAACACTGGGTACACATTAATTTGGGTGGTGTTTGGTCCTAGAGGACCACATGTGACTGCAGAATACAGATGGACACCAAACTACCTTCAGAAGCACTGCAAGGCACACCTAGCACACACTGATAGTGATGGGAATGTACAGCAGGACCTATCCCTAGCACCACATGTACTGCAGACCTAGTGCTGGGCGCCCATCCTAGCCCTCAGGGTGAATCCAGAACCTGCACAATGGCATAATCTTTAGCTACTCTGTGCCAGTATCACGCACTGTCAGTTCGTCTTTCCAAGCTGAGGTACCGGAGAGGTGCAGACCCCATTTGGTGATCAGCTGTAGACAACTATTCAGCATGTACATTGCATCATGGGTACTGGTGGGGTTACCCTATCCTGGCACTCAGAGCAGACAGTTTGTGCAGTGACTTGCAGTCCTTCTATACCCAGCCATCACTATGAGATACACCATGGAGGTATAGCCTACTGGTTAGTACAATGCCATTCTCAGCAGTGTTCATGGGTTCAATTCCTCATTGTTCTCTCCTTTCATGCCTGTCCTACTCAAATAGTTGGCCCGACACAGGCCGTGTTTTGTTGCCTTCTTCAGGGGCAGGCTATATAAAATAACAACAAATAAATAATTAAAACATATAAATAAAATATAAAACATGTAGAAATGTCATACTAAAGGATGACAAAGTAAAACACTTATGAGCAATCACACTTCCATGGTGCTTTGAACACTATGAAGTGTTCAAAGCACCATGGAAGTGTGATTGCTCATAAAGGTATGCAATGTTGGCTTGTTTGTTTTATTCATTATCTATTATCCTATATATATATGGTTTTACATGTGGTTATGATGTGATAGCATTTCCTATGCTATGGGTAATATTTTTAAACACCCCTTACACATTTGGTTTACTATTTATTATTTATTTATTTATTTATTTATATGTATATATATATTTACACATGTATTAACTATGATGTTTCCTTTATATGTCCCTTTTCGAGGTCTTTTTGTCCTTATTATGCTGTTGATCTTTTAATCCATCATTTTTATTAATGTGTTTTTAGATGTTTTTTTATATGATATGTATGTATTTATATTATTAAGTGTTTTACTTTGTCATCCTTTAGTATGACATTTCTGCATGTTTTATATTTTATTTAAATGATTATAGTGAGTTTTAATTATTTATTTGTTGTTATTTTATATAGCCTGCCCCTGAAGAAGGCAACGAAACACGGCCTGTGTCGGGCCATAGGCTTTTTTTGCAATAATAAAGTTTGTTCTTCCAATCGCTTTCCACGTTATCTTACTGGGTTCTTCATAGCACGTGGGTCGTGCCCCTTGGTGGTACCTACTCAAATAGTTGGCATGCCTGTAACAGTCCTATTTTTGCAGATCTGTGCTGCCAGCCCATAATACCCTCGCCACAGTTGCCAACATTCCTTCGGTCCATCTATCTGCGTCTGTCAGCTGTGTAGAGTCCTGTCTGCCTGTGCAGGCTGCCACCCCATGTCCTGCACTGCTACTCAGCTTGACCCCCTAGCAGTAGTATGATGAGACTACCACTAAGAGGCCTGAAGCTGCTATTTCAGCTGAGGGAACCACTAGGAAACAAATGCCAGAGGCTCACTCCTATCCCTCCAGTATCCATCAGGGAAACCCTAGATTGGTACCAGGGTGCTGGAGGGATGGAGGCATGGAGGCATGGGGATACTCAAAGCCACGAGAGATTGAAGCATTGAGGGGGCAATACAGATTGAAAAGAGAAGAGCACCAAAGACCAAATCTTGAGCAACAACAACTGATAGTAGGATAGTAATGAAGAAAGAACCACACCAGGTACACTGAAAATACAATGGCAACCATGTGGAGAATTCACAATTCATCTTTTAAATCTTGTCATGGAAGAAGATGGGCAGAAAGTGAAGAGGAAGATGATTATGGAGAAGAGTCAGGGAGGACTGAGAGCAGCATTCTTTATTAGATGGACATAATAATCTTGCTTGGTCAGTGTGATACTAGATGAAAAGTAAGTAAGGATGAATCTGAAAGCAAGATTTCAGCCAAAAGTGCTTTGCAGAATGGGTGCAGGAAGACAGAAAGTGAGCTCTGGAGATAAGCCAAGATTGGGGTTTGGCACACCTTACATGATGAGGGAGGAATGGTGCAGGAGTGTCCAAAGCAGAATATAGGTCAATATTCAGATGGGTTTATGTGGTTTGCAGCACCTACAAACCCCATAAAACCCAGTGATGCCCAGTTAATTCCAGAGCAGTCGGTGGGTGGAGTTGGGGCAGTCCCAGCAGTTCTCCAGTTAGTGGCAATATTCAGCTGCTAACTGGATGGCAGAACTGCTTAAAGTTAGAACAGGTCAACAAGGGTTCAATATATCACTGGTCAACAAATTTTTACAAAAGTCATGTTACTGAAATAAAAATAGTAATTTCTTATCAATGTTTATATGCTGAACAAGAATATGACAGTGAAATTGCAAAGTTGGCTCTAGTGTTTTTGTAATCTACAAGAATTAATGTTTGCATCACGAAATGCATGTCAATAGTAAATATAATAGGCCTTTGGTTAATACCTGTAAAAAAACAAGTCATAGGGGTATGTTTACTAAACCTTCTTAACGTGCGCGTCGCGTTAGTGTGCAAGATACCATAAAAGGAGTGGGCGTTCCAGTCTAAAATAGCAAAACGGGAGTAGCGTGCGATAACGCATGCTGCGGCACACATTATTGGGCGAAACGCCGCTGAGTGCGTTACCGCGCGGTAATCTTAAGTAGGCGCCCAGACATGCAGACATAGAAACAGAGGTGTAGCACAATGGCTAATACACTGACTGATGAGGCAGGGGTCATGAGTTCGATCCCCCAGTGTGCCTAATGCATAAGGCTGGCTGGAGCATCAGCTTTGACATTTAAGTATTGTTTCGTGAGGCATTTTATTTGTATTTTAATTATTGCTGTCAGCAAACACACCCTCACGTGCCGTAACCTAAGGTGCCGCATAAGGCACCCTATAAGGCACTCCATAGGGCACATTATAAAGTGCACTGTCCGCCATGGCACCCTATAATGTCCCCTATAGGGCACCCTAAAAGGCGCTCCATAGGACACCTTATAAGGCACCTTATACGGACTGTAACCATAAGGTGCCTCAGAAGGCGCTTTATAGGATGCCCTATAGGTACCTTATGGTTACAGTACTCTGAGGGTGTTTTTGCTGGCAGCACTAATGTACATTAAAAATGGACAATGCTTCGGACAGCCCTATCAAAAACCCCGCTGTGGGTCTAAACCCACGACCTCTGGCTCCACAGGCAGTGAAGTAACCAGTGGGCTACAGCTGGTAACAAACCCCTAGCTGACTACAGAAGGACCACTTGTCACTACACAGTCTGCTGTGGTTACCAGGATAGGGTTAACCCACCCGTACCTATGATGCACTGCACATGCAAATCAACAGTCTGCAGATGATCACAAGATGGGGTATGCACCCCCCCCCCCCCAGCACCTCGGCCTGGTAGGGGGAACTGACCATGTGTATTACTGGCACAGAGTAGGTACACACCGTCACATTGTGCGAGTACTGTGTTCACCCTGAGGGTGAGGTGGGGCGCCCAGCACCAGGTCCACAGCACCTGCCATGACAGGCATAGGCCATGCTCCAGGTCCCCAGCAGTGCTAGTGTGTGAGATAGGTAGTTCCTGCAGACACACCTTGGATACATCTGTATTTCTCAGTCAGGTTTAGCCCTTATGGACCCATAGGCGGATTATGTACCACCACCCAACCCACCCTCTGGGGCTGAGGGTGGGAAACAGGGTCCCCCACCAACAGAGAAACATTCTACATCCCTGTAATAGTGGCAGTAGAGGGGACCACCAACCTCAGTCCTGCTGGGGAACAGACACCCTACAGGGCAGTCAATGCAGCTCTGTACACAGCCATAACGTAATAGCAGACAGACATTAGGCCTGGAAATGCTCAGCTGCACCCCACCACTATCTGATATGCTCCTGCAGCAAGCCTCCAGCTGCTGCACCCCACAAGGTGTTGCAGCAAGACACATACTAGCTGCAGACAGTCTGATAGCTAGTCCATAGTGCATGTTCCTGGAGGTGATGTGTGCACCCAGAACTGGGGTGTTAGCATACACACCAAGCAGAAAAGTCAGTGATTGGGCCCCAAAAAAGAACCCATAAATATCACATGAGAGATACAATATATAACACTATGGGGGAACCTACCCATGCTGTGGTCACTGCACAGTCAGGGTGAGAGTGATCTCCCAGCAGGACGTGCTGTGGCCACCCTGTCTGTGCAGGTGGTGGCCGGGCACTGCAATGTCCAAGCCATTGCCCTGTGCCCTGTGCAGATGCATCCTGGCCAGGCCACCCTGTCCGGGCTATACCCATGGTACCTTGCTCCTCATTATGCACATTGGCAGGCCAATACTGGCAACAGTGCTGGCAGTGTGGGCTGTGGAGGGTGTTTGCAGCCACCACACACTGGATAGACAGCTACACGCTCCCACACCTATGCCAGCATCGTACAACTATAGGGGTTTTTGGCAGCCCTAGCCACCGCTCCAGTCCTGGGCACAGTGCAGGCATGGCTATGGTACGCAATACTGTTGGGGTCACTCCCCAGAGTGGTAAACACTGTCAGACACAAGACCTGTAGCACACTCCACAGACATCAGAAAGGTTGCCATGATGCAGCTCAATCAGCAAATTGTGCTTAACTTGGGAATTGCTATCTGCCAGTAATCATAGCAACCTTTTGATAGCTGTGTACCGTATTCCCAGATTTAGGGTGGCATTGCTAAGGTATGCAAGTGCTAGTATTGGGAGATGCACGCAGGGCCCAATGTCCTGCCTCTCCAGGAGGCATTGGATAATGGATCCTGTGGGTGCGGGTTTGTCTGCCCCTGTTGGCTGCTGCTGCTTTACGGCAGAGGTTCCCAACTCCGGTCCTTGTGTGCCAAACACTGTTTGGGTTTTCATGTTGTCCCTGATGAATATGCATGAGATACATCTGCATACCATGGGAGCGGTGCATAGAAATGCAGCACAGTCATCTTTATTGACGGCAGCATGGAACCTGAATGGTGTTTGGCCCTCCAGGACTGCATTTGGGAGACTCTGCTCTAGGTAATGCGCCTGTTTTTGGTGTCTGTGCTCTGTAGGGTAAAATGTAGGTGTTTTGGGCATGTTTACATCATCTGCAATAAAGGTTCTGTCTGTATTAGCACGTTGTAGTAGTGGTTAAAATATGGGGACTGGGTTGGCAGGGACCATAGCTGGGACTTGAACCTGTGACCTTCTGCCTCCAAACACACTGGTTGTGTGCACTGCACCACCGTGTTGCCACAGAGATAGTGCATTCCCTGGTGATACCATGACTGTTCATCCGGCAGGGCCTGTCTGTTGCAGTGCATGGCACCCACCTACACAGGGCTAGGCCATGGTCTGCTCTGGGCAGCTGCCACTGCCCCCCTCCACCACCAGTACCCCTCTGCCACCATGCTGACATGCCCTTCTGCTGGTGGTACTGGTGTTGTGCAGTCTCAAGCCATCCAGTGTGCAGGTAGGCGGCTGCCTATGGTGCGGGTTCTGGGGTAGGGGTGCCTGCATAGACGTCCACGCTTCCACGCAACACCGCCTGCCAATGTTCTGTGCCCTTGGAGGTACCTGCTGGATACTATCCCCTGTGACACTGTGATAAACACTCTCGTGCCCATGTTGGGCCCTCATCAGTTGCTGTCTGGCTGCTGTACAGTTTCAGCATTCCTAAGTGCCACCTAGGCATCTGCCTAGTCCGCACTGTGCCCCAGCTGCACCACAGCATGTGCCGCCTGCAGCCCTCTGTATCCCCTTTCTCAGCATCTGTCCAGTTGCCCATTCTGACATGCCCACCCTGCTGTTGTGGAACATGGGCATGCCATAGGAAACCTGTCCAATGGAGAGGGAAACCCTGATCAGTACTATTTCACTGTGGGATCATTCACCTTGTATGGGGACGGAGCGTAGACCCTTCCAAAATTCATATCTTTTTTTTGGAGCTTTCTTGGGAGTGTTTTTTGATGTTTCCCATTACTATCACTATTGCCCAGCTTGGTTATGTTTTTTTTTTATTTTGTTGGGGTCATTTTCAATGTTTATTTGCACTTTTGTTCCGTGCACATGTATCACACTTATCACTGTTTTGTTGGTTTCCCTGGTTTTGCTGTACATTGCTGACATAAATGGTTTCTCTTCCCTTTAAATCAGTTCTAATGCAAGGTTTTCACTGGCGTTAGTTTTGAGTCTCGGATTTCACATCGTTAATGTGCGGGGAGCCTCTCCCCTCCCACTCTCCACCCATTGACCCCTTCTCTCCGCCCCTGGGGAGCTTCCCTCCGCCCTCCGGGAGCCTTTTCCCACCTTCAGCGCTCGTTTGCGCCGCTGCGCACGTTAGCGTGCGCTAAGGCACCTGTGTGCCCCATAAAGCGCCATTATCGCGCACTAAGATACCTTAGCGTGTGCTAATTGCACAGCGCGCACATTAAGACGGTTTAGTAAACATACCCCATAGACTACTTCTTAGATTTTTTTCGCCTGTCTCTTGTACAGCTATTCGGGAGCTTCTCTGGGGAGTGTCCAGCAGTAGTCAGCCAGCATTGTAGTGGACCATTTTCCCTGGTATCTTTGCTCCATCGTTGCGATATCCTGGTGAAAACGTTCGCCCTGTTCATCACTTACCATACCACAGTTGTCAGGAAAGAAATCAAGATGGAAATCAAGGAAATGGATCTTTAGAGACATATTGCAGCCAAGTTTCTGATACTGCATCAGCATGTCTTCTACTAGTTCCTTGTAGTTTTCTGCCCTAACATTCCCGAGAAAGTTTGTTGAGACTAGGCAAAAAGCATTTCATGCTTGTTTCGCATCACCCTGCAGCAAGTTGTTGAACCGGTCATCTTTGAAGAGCTCTCGAATCTGAGGACCCACAAAAACTCCCTCTTTAATCTTTGCTTCGCCGAGTTGAGGGAATTTTTCTTGCAGGTATCAGAAAGCTGGCGAAGTGCGGTCCATGGCTTTCACAAAGTTTTTCATCAAACCTAGTTTGATGTGAAGGGGTGGTAGCAGGATTTTGTGAGCCTCAATCAGAGCTGGGTGCTGGATATTCTTCTCTCCAACTGTTACATTTTGTCTGTGATTCCATTCCTTCCGCAAGTAGTGCCAATCCCTTGCTCGGCTATCCCACTCACATAAGAAACACATGTATTTTATATATCCCTGCTGCAGTCCCATTAAAAGGGCAACTACCTTCAAGTCACCACAGAGGTGCCAGCTGTACTTGTTATAGTTAATGGAAGTCAGTAGATGCTTTAAGTTATCATATGTCTATTTCATGTGGACGGCATGCGCTACTGGAATAGATGGAAGACGGTTTCCATTGTTCAAAAGCACAGCCTTCAGACTCAGTTTCGAAGAGTCTATAAATGGTCTCCAGTCTTGTGGATCATGAGTGATTTTTAAGGCATTCATGAGGCTTTCAATATCGGAACAGAATACCAGATTATTTTCCTTTCCGACTGCGTATAGTACACTGCTGACGTCAGATGGCTTCAGCAGCTGTCTGGCAGTAGTATTGCATTGCATCAGAAAATGATGCAATCAAATCTGGATGATGTGTGCATGCTAGTATTAGGCAATGTGATGCAATATTACATAATTCAAGGCTTATTTTGGGATGTTTTTGATATCCTACTGGATAAATTTACACGGTGAAACTTCAAAAATGAACTACATGCAATATCTTGAAAACGAGAGCCAATAGATTTTTTTTTAATGTTATATTCGTGTTCAGCTCACCAAGATACTACAAATTAGGGTCTTTTAAAGTCAGTAACGATTTCAATGTTGACCAGTGATTCAAACATCTGGCCACTACCACTTTAACTAAAACCAGCTATTTAGCACAAGAGCCTATCCACATCTGGTGCTTTTGACAGCTATAGGGTTTACGACCCAGTTAGCAGAGATATTCAGTTCCTTACCAGATAGCAAACTCACGTACAAGTAGGACAGTCATTGGCTCTTGCTGAATATCGAAACAAACTGCATAGCTGCCCAGAACGTCCAAGTTCTGCTCACAGACTGCCCCAGAATTAACCCAGCTTCTCTGTTGCAGTCTGTAAGGATATTCAGCAGCACTCTCTGGACAGTACTGCTAAATATCAGGATTGCCAGGATTTATGTGGTTTTCAGCACCTGCAATCTGTATAAACTCATCTGTCTATTGACCCCTGCCTGTCTTTATGCAGTTTTGCTATCCGGTTTGCTGATGAATATCACTGCTGACCAGATAGCAAATCCTCTGGCCAGCAAAACCAGATATTCAGCGTCAGATAGACTCTGGTAGACAAACAGAGATTAAACGTTCACTGACTGCATTGTATTTCATTACAATTCTTGCAAATTTCTTCTTTATTATAAATGCAACACCATTTCTTATTTGTCTTTCATTTCCAGCATAGTAGACCATGGGGTATGTTTACTAAACTGCGATAATGTCGCGGTGGCGATGTTATTGCTCGATAAGTGACATTATTGCGTGATAAAGTAATGTTATCGTGCGTTATCATGCGATAACGTTACTTATTGCGCGATAACGGCCCCAGCGTCATTGTCACACAGAGGGTGGAGAGAGGACGGAGAGAGGACGGAGAGAAGGGGTTAATGGGCAGGGGGTGGGCGGGGAGAGGCCTCTGCTACACTAACGCCAGAATCTTAAGGACCGAACATTACCGCGAGTGAAAACCTGGCGTTAGAGGCACATTTGCAGGAGAGAGAAACCATTTCAGTCAGCAATGTACAGCAAAGGCAGGGAGACCAAGAAAAGTGATAGTAGTGTTACATGTGAAGCAACAGCATAGTGCCCAAGTATGAAAGAGCACTATGGTGATGCTGCAAATGGGGTACAAGGGGCTGCAGGCGGGACATACAGTGTGGCAGCTGGGGTACAGGGTGGACTAGGCAAATGCCTAGGTGGCACATAGGAACGCAGAAATGGAAAATAAGCAAGACAGCAACTGACCAAGGTCAAACATGCTCATGAGTGTGTGTGCCACAGTGTCCCATCCAGGGGACAGTACCCAGCAGGTACCCCAAAGGGCAGATAACATTGGCAGGTGGTGCCAGGAGGAAGCGTAGATGTCTATGTAGGCACCCTTACCCCAGACCACGCACCATAGGCAGCCGCCTACCGGCACACTGGTTGGCCTGGGACTGCGCACCACCAGCATAAGGGCATGTCAGCATGGTGGTGGAGAGGTGCTGGTGGTGGAGGGGTAGTGGCAACTGCCCACAGCAGACCAAGGCCAAGCCCTGTTCAGGTGGGTGGCATGCAGTGCAACAGACAAGGTCTATCTGATGAACAGTCATGGTATCCCCAGGGAACAACTTGCCTCTGTGGTAAGAGTTTGGTGCAGTGCACACAGCCAGTGTGCCCAAAGGCAGAAGGTCACAGGTTCAAGTCCCAGCTGGGGCCCCTGCAGACCATGTCCCAATATTTTACCCTACAGAGTACATACACCATAAATATGTCCACTGCCTAGAGCAGAGGTTCCCAACTCCAGTCCTGGAGGTCTAAACACCATCCAGGTTGTCAGGATGTCCCTAAGAAATATCCATGAGATGCATTTACATGCACTGCCCCCATTGTAAGCAAATGTATCCATGCATATTCATTAGCAACATCCAGGAAACCGGAATCGTGTTTGGCCCATCAGGAGCGGAGTCTGGACCCTCTGCACCAGAGCTTCGGCCAACAGACGCACAAACACCCACACACATGGGCACCACTATACAAAGCCTCATGGAGAGTCAGGCTGTTGGGCCGTGCGCAGAGCAGCAGCTACCACCACCTGCACCAGTATACCTTAGCAATGCGATCAGAACCATGGAAACATGTTCCATATATGTATCAAAAGCTTGCTATGCTTAATGTGAGACCACAAATCGTAACTTAAAACAATTTGGTAAAATAGATTCATCATAGCAACTTTTTGATATCTGTGGAGTGTGCTGCCATATGTGTTTACAACACTGTCTACCACCCTGGAGAGTGACCCTAACAGTGTTGCATTCCTTTGCTCTGCCTGCATAGTGTCCAGGAATGGTGTGGTGGCCAGGGCTGGCAACCACCTCTATCGTTGTGCAATGCAGAAATAGGTGTTGGAGTGTGTATATGTCTATCCAGTGTTTTGCGGCTGCCTACACCTTACTGAGCCCACAATGCTTGCACAGTTTCCAGCATTAGCCTGCCATTGTGCATAAAGAGGGGCAAGGTATTGTGGGTATGGGCTGGACAGGGTGGTCTGGGCAGGATGCATGTGCACAGGGCATAGGGCAATAGCTGGGATATTGTGCACGTCCACCTCCTGCAAGGACACAGTGGCCACAACATGTCATGCTGGAAGGTCACTCCCACTCTGACTGAGCAGTGACCATGGCATGTCCAGGTTCCCACATAATGCTTTACATTTTCTGTAAGAGATATTTGTGGGTTCCCATTTCTGGGGCCTAATCACTGACAAAACCTGCTTGGTGTGTATGCGCCAGATCCCACATCTGGATGCACATTGTTTCTTTTGGTACACACACTATGTATGTGCTAGCAGACTGTTTGCAGTTAGCATATGTATGAATGCAACACCTTGCAGGATGCAGCAGGTGCACACTGACTGCCCTCTGCTGATGACTGTCAGCTCATAGTGGGGGGCAGCTGTGCTGAGCTGACCAGGCACACCACCTGTCTACCAGTGGTCCAGTTCCATGTGTAGATCTGCATCAGCTCTCTGTTCACCAGCTGGATGGGGGTTGCTGGTCCCACAGTCCGTCATCATGTACCTCTACTGCCCCTATTGCAAAGGGTGATAGTGTGTGTCTGTTGTTCACAGGTCATATTCCTTACCCTACCCTACCCTACCCTACCCTACCCTACCCTACCCTGACCCAGAGAGAGCAGGTTTGCTACATATATCTTTGTCATGTGAGTCCAGACACACCCCTGCTCCAAAAACAGGGGTCCATGGTAACCTCACTGAATATGCATTATTTTATGAGCATCATGGTCCACACAGTCTACACATTACTGGCAAATAGAAATGGACATAGAAAACGCCTAAGGCTGTCTGCAAAAAATGCCTCACACACTGGAAGTGATGCTGAACTGCAGCAAAACCTACCACAAACAACCCAGGTACTGTGGACCTGGTGATGGCCACAGGACTTTACCCTCAGGGTGATCACAGAACACGCACAATGGCATGGTCAGTAGGTACACTGTGCTAGTAACACGCAGGGTAAGTCCCCCTACCCAGTTGATGTGCTGCAGAGGTGCAAACCCTATCTGGTGAGCAGATGTAGACTGCTGTTCTGCATGTGAATTGCATCATGGGTACTCTTGGTGCTATCCTATCCTGGTAGCCACACCAGACAGTGTGTCTGGTGACCTGCACTGGTTCAGTAGCTAGCCATAGTTTAGTTACAACCAAAACTGATGTAGGACCATGGTTAATATAAGGACCTCTGAGGTCATGAGTTCAATACCCCAGTGGGCCTGTATATTGATTTATCTGGATGGATATAATATACC
Organism: Ichthyophis bannanicus; assembly: GCA_033557465.1. NCBI lineage: Eukaryota > Metazoa > Chordata > Amphibia > Gymnophiona > Ichthyophiidae > Ichthyophis > Ichthyophis bannanicus. The sequence goes on along the minus strand of CM066031.1, from coordinate 509,120,976 downwards.
ACATTATCATTACATCAAAGCCTTTTAGCACATGAAAAAAAAATGTAAAAGTGTGGCCAGTGGCATGCAGTGGCCAGTCACATGCAGTGGGTATATTGGAAGAGTGGTGTGGGCTGCAGGTTGCTAGATTTGCTGGTGAGCTATATACAAAGTGCGTCCATTAGTAAAACTGTTCGAGGCTACGCTCGTTTATGCCTGTAACCGTCTGACATAGATCTGAAATCAGTGTTCACACCCCAAAGCACCCTCACCTCAGTTGCCCAACCTAAGGTGCCCTATAAAGTGCCTTAGCTGTGGCCTTACACTATCCCGGTAAACAGAGCAGAAAGTGTGTGCAGATGACCTGGTGTTGCTGTGTAGTCAGCCATTGCTATGTTAAAAGGCATAGCACACTAGTTAATACAATGCCTTCACAGCCAGTGGTGATGGGTTCAAGAACCCAGTGTGCCAACATCAAGATAAATTGCCTACAACATATGTTGTGGCAAGAATAGTCAGACACATGTCTGCAGCATAAAACCTTTCACCGTAGCCATGTACCCCCCAAGGTGCCTCACAGCTTGGTGTAGCAGAAAGTGCGTCATAAGGTGCCCTATGAAGTGGCCTGTATAAACAGCAGAAAGCCTGCTATGCCGTGTGTGAGATGAGGCCCATTTACTCTTCTGTAGGTCCTGGGTTCATTTCACGTCACAGACACAGGAGGGCTTGTAATAAGACCAGCAAACAGGTGTGGCTTGGAGAAAGGTTTTTATGTAAAAATAGGCTTAATACATAGGTATTGAACAGAGGTATATAGTGATTGTTACAGAGCTGTTTCAGTGTGTATCAATGAATCTGTGTGTGTGCATGTGTGAAGTGTGAGAGAGATAGAGGCCAGAACCTGTGGGTCAGAGCCGCATGGTAGGCCAGAACATGTGGGTAGAGAGAGAGAGGGGGAGGGGTGAAGGGAGTTGAGTATCAGAGCCTCATGGTAGTGTCCAAACCTGTCCGATGAAGGAGAGAGAGAGAGAGACAGGAAGTGTGTCTGTCCTTTATAGTGCCTCTCCAGCAGTTCCCCTTGAGGTCTGCTATTGTCTTTGGCCACTCCCTTTAAGGTCTACCCATCTTGATTTAGCAAGGAGGGGCTGCAGCCAGGTCCTAGAGACTGACGTCACCCAGGGGTCAGAGTTTAGACTGAATTAAACAGAGTCCATAGCTGCATGAAATGTATGCTGACATCTCCCACACCTTTTTTATTTTTATTTATTATTTGTGCCTGGAATTGGTGGAAGCAAACCTGTGGTACCTGTCCCAGCTGCCATTACCTGATAGTAGGCAGCTCGTCGAATACCTCCTGTATTAAATACCTTGCTATGTCTAGCAGGTCCCCTGTCCTGCACAGTACTGTCTCTAGTACTGTCTCTAGTGTTCTAGAGATAAACAGGTCTCCTTATGAGTCCAAACCTCGTGTCTTAGGTTGAGCAGCCACTACTGGGGGGGGGAACCCAATATGCCACTTACATACCCGTCTTAGAGAGAGTGAACAGTGCATAAGGTCTGCAGGAATTTTTAAGGAGGCTAAAACCAAACGGTACCAGGATGCTATGAGTGAGGATAGGAAGCAATACTAGACTGCAGCTGACTCTGGTATTCAGTGTAATAGGAAATACCGAATTAGCCAAATTAGCAGGCCAAGTTAGCCTGGATGTAGGGGTGGATGCTGGAGAGGTTCAGTGTAACTACCTTAAAATGTTGTTGTTCTGTATGACATGCGCTGCAAGGAAATGTACATTTTTTTTCATCTTACAGCACAGGAAAATTACGATAATGCATAGCAATATTTGTACAGCAGTAAAATAATAATAGGGTGAATAAAAACATTAAAGACATGATCAGCAGTAGGTGAGTAACCAAATAACAATTCCCACACAGACACATGAGCATCTTGTAGCAAGTGTCCAACAATTTGTTGAATGTGTCCATTCTCATAAGCAATGGTGTGATTCACTTCAGTGGATGTTGTTTTAAGGTGATCAATATAGGCATGGAGTTCTGTAAAGTTGAGCAGTTTATGTAGTGTCTCTTCTCCCATGCCAAGTGGTAATGGATGCACAGCATATGAGATAAAGTCTGGAATGTCCATAGAGTCATTGGTAACCAGCGGTGTGGAATAAGTTGTCCCATTAATGGTGATGGAGACCAGTGGTGTATGACTGCACCAGGTATTGTTTAGTAAATAGTTTGAACTGTACAACAAAGTGTTCTTGGGAAGGCGAATGTCATGCATTCTGGGAGCAATCGAAAAAGAAACATTCTGGGGAAAGAACAGATGAAAACAAAAGTGTCCAGCTCCAAGGTAATACAAACTGTGTGAGGTAGTCAGGGAATATGAGAGTTTAACAGTCAGGGAGCAAGAAGAAGAATTGTTCCAGCAGGAGGTGTCAGCCTCTTTAAACTGGTGAGGTTGACACTTGAACTGAAATGTAGTCTGCTCACACAAACTGGGGTCCATCGGCTTGAATGAAGTCCAGGTGTCGTCCAGTGGCTGTACCCATGTGAGATGGTTCACAGGATACATAAGCATATTATCAAACTGCACCCCAATATTAACAACAGGATAAATAACTGTGTGTTGTCCTGACCATGGGATCAAAGTACAGATAGAGCAGCCTTGTGGTGAACAAATGGGAACACTAACTGTCCACCAATCAAGGTGAGCTATAGCAAATTCAGGTATTTTGGTACTAGCCATATGGATGAGAGATGGTGGCCAGTGTCCTAACTTAGCAGTGATCAGAATTTCCTTTAGTATAGTAATAAGCTCGATCTGTACTTGATCACAGGCAAGAGCCCAGGAAATATTATTTCCCAATCTATATTCTGCATGTGCTAAGGTAACAATTTTCTGTTCTATAATGGGAGATATAAGAGCAAAGGTATCTACAACTACATTGGACAGTTTAGAGGAAGCTTCATTAATAATATGTTGTGAGGTAAAACCATCAGCAGCATGCTGAGCAGTGGATCCCATGTTATTACGGAGCACCTCTATATCAATTATATTAAGGGCACCCAGTGCAGTCCCTGTGCCACCTAAAATTGTATCAATTAATTCACGCTTGTGTCAAAATTGCTTAGCTCTGGGTGTTACTGACTGCATATCAAACCAAGTATTGAGCATTTGTATGTGGTTGGCAACAAACTGAGAGCAATTTGGATATTTGTGAGTAACTAGAAACAATTTGGGAAATAGATGCCAAGTAAGAAAATGGTATTCCACATCATATAAAACATCGTGTGGTGCATCATATTTAATCTGAAATGGATGTCCTTCCTGAAATGGGTGGATATCAGAAAGGTAGAGTACAGGAGGAGCAGAAGTAGTGGGAGGGGTGGGATGAGGGGTAGTAGGTAAACAAGATACATCCAAAAGGAATGAAGTCTCAGTGATGTGCTGTTGATCACTCACAATCCATGTATAAGTTATTTTCCAGGTACCTCTGTCCTGACAGGAAATATTGTACAAAATCAAAGCAGGAGGACCTAGACAGTAATGTTCTGGGCGTGCCCTCAATTCTTGTGTCCTTTCTAGAGAAGTGGAAACTGGTGGCTCCCACTGTCCTTGAGTGATGCTTAATGAATAGAACACTGGCTTGTCCTGTACCGAACAGAAACTCAGGATGACCAGATCCTTTCCTTCCGGGAACGGTGGGGGTATTTCTTGATAACGATATACCCCACTTGTGGAGTTAGCCCAGCCAATCGTGCATATTTGGATGATAGTTCCTGTAATGAGACTTGAGTAGAAGAGAGCAGATACAAGAACAACAGCAAACCGAGACATAATAAAAGCTAACTTGTTTCACTCTACTAGGGAGTAAACTAATACTGCCCACTTATACTATGTAACAACAAAACAAACAAACAAAATTAATAATTTCTACTACTTATTTACATAACTATTAAACACATGTACAGCAGGAGTAACTAGTTATCGTCCTTAAGCGACTTTTGTTCAGAAAGCAGCTGTCCGTGCTGTCTTCAGGTGGTATCTGAAAACAAAGACTGATAAAGCACATATTACCCATATGGTTTTAACTGGGTGATGTGTTTCCAGTACTGCTGGTTGTCAGGCATTAGGATCTGGTATAGGCTTGGGCCTAAGGTATCAGTAACTAAGTACGGTCCTTCCCACTTTGCAGTTCCAAAGGGGAGGTTTGGTCTAGGTCTCAGAATCATCACTTTACTCCCAACCTTGAGGGGCCTTAAATCAGAACCTTTTGCATGTACCTCCTGCAAATAATCTCTAGCTTTTTCTGTGTTAGCTAGCACAGAGGTCTGAATTTCTTTTAGATGTTCTTGCAGGGATTTCATCCACTCATTGGTGAGAATTATGGTCTGGTCCTCTGGAAGAAAAGGACTCAGCATATTTTCCCACCGTTGCATTGGCCTTCCCATTAAGGCTTCATAGGGTGCAAAACCTGTGGATTTACAGACATTAGCTCTGATACGCATAAGGACTAAAGGGAGCACCAGATCCCAATTTTTCCCGGTCAGATTAAGCATAGGGCTGAGGTGGGCCTTAATTGTTTGATTCATCCTTTCTACCTGCCCTGCTGCCTGTGGATGGTACGGAATGTGGAGTTGTTGTTCTATGCCTAGAAAATCAAACAATTCCTTGATCACATGAGAAACAAATGCAGGACCATTATCAGAATCAATTGTTTTAGGAATGCCCCAGCGTGTAAAAAATTGCATAGTTAGGACTTCTGCAGTGGTTCTAGCAGTTTGATCTGGGACAGGGAATGCTTCTACCCAATGAGAAAAGGAATCAACAACAGTCAGTAAAAATCTATTCTTCCTAGCAGTCAATGGGAGAGGGCCCACATGATCTATTTGCAATCTCTCAAATGGGCCACGGGGAGGTGCTCTCATTAACTGTCCCCTTCTCTTTTTCGGTTGTCTCCCAAATGAAGCACAGATTACACAGGAGGAAACATGATCCTGTATATCATGTTTCATTTCTGGCCACCATACCAACCTATTGAGGATAGTCTGCATTTCTTCTGCTTTAGGGTGTCCCATAGGACCTGCACCATGAACCCAATGCATCCATTCTTTACCTCGAGCTCTAGGGATAGCTATAACCAAGCCTTCCTCTCTTTTTGCACATAGAATGTCTTTCTCTATAGCTAGTGTGAGAAAGGGTGTGTGCTGATATAGGTTATCTGGGGCATCCTGCACAAGCTTCCTTAAATTGGAAAGCTCAGGGTCCTTTGTCTGCAGTGCTACAAAGTAATCTGGTGGTATTATCTGATCGTAATCTGTGGAACGTGTAGCAATAGCAACCATGCGTGTCTGCTCATACCAGGGCCATATGAGGCCTACATGGCATGCTTCCTTGGCTAGTGAGTCTGCTAATGTGTTCCCTTTCACTAAAGGGCCTTTCTTCCTATGTGCCTTTACTTTAACTAAATGTACTCTCTGAAACTTCTCACTCAGTTCTTGTGCCATAGTCCACAGTGATGAATTTTTCACTGTGGACCCATCTGTAGATTTAAATTCATTTGCCAGCCACCAGGGTAACAGGGCAATGGCACTTTTAAAGACATAATCAGAATCTAAAATGATTTGTATCTCTGGGTGTGAATCCTGATATTGTTGCATACAAGCTACAAAAGCAGCCAGCTCACAGTACTGTGCTGACGCTGACCCACAGGAATACTGTCTTTGCAGTACCACTTGGTTATTTGGGTCCAATTGTACAATTGCAAAACCTGCTAGTCGCCTGCCTCCTTCACATTGGCTACTACCATCAATATATACTGTAGGAAGGAAAGGTGAAATTTTGTCTAGTCCTAGTTCCCTAAAGATCATGTGATTAGGGGCACTGGGTGAGGACTGACAGTCATGAGGTTGCCCCTCCAACAAGATTCCAGCCACTTGCACATTAGGTTCTTTCAACAATTCAAACTTTACATTCTGTGCTTGCAACATGAGAGTCCACTGGACTATTCTCTCAGTCCTAATCTTGCTACATGCTAATTTTCCTTCTACAATGAATTTGAGGGGGGTGTGATGGCTGCATATGTATGTGGTTTGAGCACCAATGATGTATGTAAATTTCTGCATAGCAGCATAGGAAGCCAGTACATGTTTTTCACAGTTTCCCATTTTGAGTTCAGGAGAAGTGAGGACTCTGGAACAGAAAGCGATAGGGCGATCTACTCCTCCTAAGCGTTGTGTTAGAGCTGCACCTATACTGTTCTCTCTCCAACTACAGGGTACAGGAAAAAATGTTGTGTGTGATCTGGGTGTGCAAGAACAGGAGCAGAAGTCAGAATGTGTTTTAATTTAGTTATAGCTTCGGTATGTTCTTCCTCCCAGACATAACTTTTACTTTTTAGCAGGGAGTAAAGTGGAGCTGCCACTTCAGCATAATTGTGCATGAAGTCACGACAGAAACCAGTGAGCCCTAGAAATGACTGGAGTGATTTCTGATCTGTAGGAAGTGGAAGTTTCTGTATCAGCTCTATCCTCTGAGAATCTACAGATTTACCATCCTGGCCAATAGTAACCCCTAAAAAGGAAACCTGTGATTTGCACAGTTGAGCTTTGGCAGGATTGACTTTAAGACCAGCTTGTAAGAGGGCTTTTAAAACTTCTCTTACGTGATTCCAGTGTACGGCTTCATTCTCAGACTGAATCAGAATGTCATCTACATACTGAATTATATTATCTCTGCAAGACAATAGTGATAGGGCTTCCTGCATGTATTTATGAAATATTGAGGGGGAATCCTTATATCCCTGTGGAAGCACAGTCCATGCATATTGTTTATTCAGCCACTGAAAGGCTGTTTTGTACTGGCATTCAAGGGCCAGTGGCAGACTCCAAAACCCATTAGATATGTCTAAAACAGAGAAAATTTTACATTTGGGATTCATTTTGGAGATCATTTCAGGGTATGAGGCTACCACGGGCACTACAGATTTTGAAACTTGATTCAGGGCACGGAAGTCCATAGTGAGCCTGAAGGAACCCCCTGGTTTAACTATCGGCCAGGCTGGTGAATTGCATGTGGAAGAAATAGGTCTAATCAGACCCCTCTCCTCCAGTATCTTCACAATTTTAGTCACTGGTTCTATAGCCTGATGAGGTACTGGGTATTGCTTCTGTGGTGGAGGATCCTCACCTTCCAACAGTATTTCTGTGTGCATTTTCCCACAATCTAACTTGTCTTGAGCCCAGACTGGAATATCAGCCACTTCTGAGGGAATTACACACAGATCATACTGTTGAGCTGCCTTAGTGCACTGAGTTGCTAACTGCATGGGAATGACTTCATGCACTAAAGTTTTAGAAGCACTTGAAGTTCCTGAATACTGCCACAATTTAAGATTAGCCATATCCACCACCAAATTTAACTGGTTGAGAACATCAATTCCAATTATTTCTTTTGGTGTGTTCACTATAGTGGAAGCAGTGGTTTCTAACATTTCCTTGTTTTGTTCACTGTGCACAGGGATACCCCATTTAACTGGGATAGCCACACATTTGGAAGCTGTGTCATTAATTCCTTGAATTTCATAAATTTCCATATTTTTCTGATGTGCAGTGGGAGAAGCTCTGTTTGTAAAACTAATTCCAGTCCCTGTGTCAATCAAAGCTAATTTATCCTGACCCCCTACTCTACTGATAACATTGGGGCGTGCACAAGAGTCCAGTATCAAGGGTGTTACAAGCCTTAAATTGTGTCCTGGGCCTGTATCCATTTCATCACCCAGAGGCTCTGGAATTGAGTCCTCTGCTGAGATAAAGGAGGCAGGCTGGGCTATGAAGGCTTGAGACATTTTGATATCTGAACTCAAGAGGTCAGGACATCCCTATGCCCTAGCCTTGTGTTTGTCCTGAGCTGCTTGTAAATCCTGTTTTAATTTATCTATTTCTATCTGCAGTGTATGTTTATCTTGTTCCCATTTAGTTTTTTCCTTTTCTAGCCCATCTCTCTGTGCTTTGAGCTCTTGAAAGGGGATGTAACCTGAGGAGTTTCTAAAAGTACCTCTGCCGTGTGCTCTCCAAGGGGCGTGGCCTCTGTCGGTGTTTCTTGTGTACTGAGAGGATCCTTCAGCTTGCCACTTAGGGGTGTGTCCTCTGTCTGTGTTTCTTATGTACTGAGAGGATTCATTGGCCTGCCACTTCCGTGCCTCTGATACTGTAATGACCTGCGAGGGCTGGGTCTTCCAAACAGACCCAAGTCTGAGCATTAGAGTATCAAAAGGGGTTGCTTCAGGGTCTTCAGAAAATAACAGAAGGTGTTTTGTAATCTCAGGGGATAGCAATTCTAATAAAAATTCCTTATGCATGCTCTCCCCATAATCCTCTGCCTTGGGCCAGGACTCTTGCTCATTAAGAACTGCTTTTAAAATCCAGGCTCTATATGCAAACTGTTCCAATGTATCATCTGGTAAAGGTGAAATAATTTTAAATACTTGCATTGGGGAACAGTGAAATAGTTTCTCAGTACCCCTTTTAACCAACTGGTATGGGTGAGTGAGAGAGCCAACCCTGTAATAGTGTGGCCCTAGAGCCAGATGCATAAGTCTATCAAAGTCTGATTGTTTTCTTCTGTATTTCCCTAGACCCCAGTGAATCAGAATATCAATCGCCCATTTAACCCACTGATTTACATTAAGAGGCATAGTACCAATTTTCTCAACTATTTTTTCTATATCTCTATCTTTTAAATTTTCCTGGAACATTAATTTAAGTTCATTACTGGGTGTCATGTCTAAGTCATCAGAATTATTTTCCTGACAGAGATTGCTGGGTTCTGGCTGAGATAAACTATCAGAATTTTGTTCTGATTCAGCTGTATTCTTTCCATTCCTAAGTTCAACTATGCATACTTTAGAATTCTTTTGTTGCTGATCAGGTGTGTCATAGGCATAGGGAATGGGTGTATCTTTGTTCTTTTGTTTCTCTCTAGCTGGTATGCATGGCTCATAGGCATATGGTGCTGAGGGAGGGGTAGGTGTTGACTTTCTTGCAGAGGCCAATTGATCTTTAACGTGCCTCAATTCAAGTTTAAGTGCTTCTAATTGTTCACTAACAGTTATAAAAGAATTTGTGGCTTGAATCACTTGAGTTCTCTGAATAGAAATACAACTTTGTGCCTCCTCCAGTTCTTTGGTCAATTGGCTACACTGAGAAGTCAGTTCAGAGTTTTCTTTTTTCATGCTAATTAGTCCCCTGTACATGCCCTGGATGAAGAGGCATTTTCTTTTATTTGTTTTCTTTTTGAATTCATGATCATGGCTTAACATTCGTTTTTGAATATTATACCATGAGTCAGGGAATTCCCCTTCATATGGACCTCCTTTTCTCTTACAATATGAAATTAGAATTTCTGTAAGTTCTTTAAAATCAAATGCTTCCATATTAGATACTGCAGAAAGGCTGTAGTTGGACTATCTAAAATGTGTAACCTTAGAAGGAGGAATGCTAACTTAAAAGGTATTTCACACCTATTTAACAGGGTGGAGTAGATTAACAGAATTGTATCAGTTGCAGCCAGCTGCAAGCCTGCTCTCAGTAAGATAGTTACTGACAGGAGACAGAGAAATAGAAGTTAAAAGGGAGAAAGATTAACATTGTCAGATATTCCTGCTCACACCAAGATATATACTGACAAGAGAGAGAAATAAAAGTCAAATAGACAGGAGGGTACATTAGTGTTACCAGGAAAGATGTATATTGTACTCTATGAGGGAATATTTAACTGTGTAACTCTGTATTTTCTTAGCAGCTCAAATACTATATAAAATCTGTAGCAAGCCTATACATAAAAATAAGACAATTGCAAGCCACTCTGTGTCATGTCCTTAAAATTCTAGATTCTTACAGAGCCTTTTGACACTAAAAGTCTCACCTTGTCTAACCCACAAAACAAAATTGTAAATGGTCACAAGGGATATTGATTTTCCTGTCTCACTCTGTCTGAAATCTACTTAATGTATTATACAAAATTATTACTTACCCAACTGGAGATCTGCTGTGAAATCCAAGAGACGAGCCCCCATAAAATGTGAGATGAGGCCCATTTACTCTTCTGTAGGTCCTGGGTTCATTTCACGTCACAGACGCAGGAGGGCTTGTAATAAGACCAGCAAACAGGTGTGGCTTGGAGAAAGGTTTTTATGTAAAAATAGGCTTAATACATAGGTATTGAACAGAGGTATATAGTGATTGTTACAGAGCTGTTTCAGTGTGTATCAATGAATCTGTGTGTGTGCATGTGTGAAGTGTGAGAGAGATAGAGGCCAGAACCTGTGGGTCAGAGCCGCATGGTAGGCCAGAACATGTGGGTAGAGAGAGAGAGAGAGGGGGAGGGGTGAAGGGAGTTGAGTATCAGAGCCTCATGGTAGTGTCCAAACCTGTCCGATGAAGGAGAGAGAGAGAGAGAGACAGGAAGTGTGTCTGTCCTTTATAGTGCCTCTCCAGCAGTTCCCCTTGAGGTCTGCTATTGTCTTTGGCCACTCCCTTTAAGGTCTACCCATCTTGATTTAGCAAGGAGGGGCTGCAGCCAGGTCCTAGAGACTGACGTCACCCAGGGGTCAGAGTTTAGACTGAATTAAACAGAGTCCATAGCTGCATGAAATGTATGCTGACACCGTGTATCTTGGCAGCATCACCGTTGTTCACCATGTATGGAGAATGGCACTGGCACATAGCTAGTGTGCTGTAGTGTTGTGCAGCAGTGTGCCATAGTGATGCACAGCAGTGCATATGCAATGTGTGTGCATGCATCAGCAAGGCATCTGAGAAAATAGTGACACAGTCAAGGAATCCTGCCTTCACCCGTTGGGAGCTGCGACACCTTGCAGGACTAATCTGCACTAGGCAGCACAAATTATTCCCTGGCTCCTCCAAACTCCAGGACCTCTGCCGCGTTAGGAGGGCATGTGAGCACGTCATGAGATGGTGCAATCATATTGCGGACTACCCACGTGAGGTAAGTGTATGGGGACAGGATACACAATGCAAGGTGTGCAACACAATATCCAGCAATGAACATACATCATACATGTACAACATGGTATAGACCACTCAGAGGTAGAACAAACAAAGCAACAAAGTATCTAGGATACGTAGGAAACAAAGGAACAGATATGGTATCTGTTCCTTTGTTTCCTACATATCCTACAGCTACTTTGTTGCTTCATTTATTCTCAACAGTCTGTGGGCCAACCAGTGCAGAATGTAGCTGCGTATGTTGCTGTGCGTAAGAATGCCCTATCCCCAGGAGGCTATGGACCTGATCACAGAGGTCTAGTTGTCAGTCTGGTGTTATGGTACCTGTTGCTGTTGATTTGTTAAAATCTATCCTAACTCCAGGAGGCCTTAGACCTGCCTAAAGAGGTCTGTTAAACAGCATGCTGATATGGTAGTTTATGCAGTTGCAGGTTCACACATCTGCCCTATTCCCAGGAGGCTTGAGACCTGATTACACAGGTCTGTTATTCATCCTGGTGTTATGATATTTGCTGCCAGACCTCTGTAAGCAGGTCGGGGCCTCCTGTTGATGTGCTCAAATCCACCCTTCCCCCAGGAGTCCTGAGACCTGATCAAAGTGATCTGTTATTCATCCTGGTGTTATGGTCGTTTATGCAGTTGCAGGTTAAAACATCTGCCCTACCCCCAGGAGGCCTGAGACCTGATGAAAATGGTCTGTTAGTCACCCTGGTGTTATGGTAGTTGCTGCTGTTGATATGTTCAAATCCACCTTACCCCTAGGAGTCCTGAGACCTGATGAAAGTGGTCTGTTAGTCACCCTGGTGTTATGGTGGTTGCTGCTGTTGATGTGTTCAAATCCATCCTACCCCAAGGAGTCCTGAGACCTGATTACAAAGGTCTATAATAAATCCATTTATTATGGTAGTTTATGCAGTTGCAGGTTCACACATCTGCCCTAACCCCAGGAGGCCCAGACCTGATTGCACAGATCTGTTATAGATCCTGTTGGTATGGTAGGTGCTGCTGTTGATGTGTTCCAATTCACCCCCAGTAGGCCTTAGACCTGCCTAGAGGTCTGTTAAACAGCATGCTGTTATGGTAGTTTATGCAAGTTTAGGTCACACATCTGCCCTATTCCCAGGAGGCCCATATCTGATCACAGAGGTCTGTAATAAGTCCTGTTGGTATGGTAGTTGCTGCTGTTGATGTGTCTAAATCCATGCTACCCCCAGGAGACCCCAACCTGCTTTCAGAGGTCTGTTAGTCATCCTGGTGGTATGGTAGTTGCTGCTGTTGCAAGGTTCACACATCTGCCCTATCCCCAGGAGGCCCATACCTGATCGCAGAGGACCATTATAGACGCTGGTGTTAGGGTAGCTGCATCTGTTGGGGTTTCACAGCTCTGCCCTAACTCCAGGAGGCCCCAGATCAGATCACAGATGATAATAGCTCACCTAGGTATGGTGGTCCATGCTCCTGTTGCATTCGCCCACAACTGCCCTATTCACAGGAGGCCTTAGTCCTGACCATAGAGGTATAGTAGAAAGCCTGGTGTCATGGTAGTGGCACCTGGCAATGTATTCAAGGCCACCCATTTCCCGCTCTATCTCAGAACACATCACATATGGTTTGTAAAGATATCATGGTACCATGGCGGGTGTGTCGGCAGATGTGTGTAGGTCAGGCAAACACACAGGGGTGTGCAGGACCACACAGGGAGTTAGGAAACACCTCCCCTTGAGACCAGCATGCCCAACCCACACATGTTATGGTGCTTCCATGTCATGCAAGGAGAGTGTAGGAACAGGGTATGGGGGGTTCGGGGGTTGCACACAGTACACATAGGTGGCACCCCACACATGCCCAGACCCACAGGCACACATGCAGGCGGCGCTGGCAATAGGTAGTAGAGGTCAGAGCAGCAGCAGCAGCACCCTGCTGATCACAGTGATATGTGATATGAGTTGGGCACCCACCAGAGATATCTGGCCCCTAATGCTCCCGCCCATTGCATTCCCCCCCCCCCCCCCAGGTAGAGGACCTACGGAAAAAGGGACGGGAGTTGCAGCTGCACTGCCCAGATGTCCTTGCCTGCCTCCAAAGGAGGGCACTGGAGCAAAGTGGCGGTGAGTGTTGCAGCCTCTGCAGCACAGTACAGCATGTCTCAGTGGCCCAACAGCCTGTGGGAGGCCAAACTATGTTTATGTGGTGTGTGACTCACATGATGGTGTGCTAATGACTGTCTTCCCCCCACAGAGGATGCTGCTGCTGGTGAGGGCCCATCTACATCAGGGCCCCCCAGAACAGGCCCAAAGCTCCAGTCCAACCAGAGGAGGAGAAGGAGGAGGAGGAGGGGGCAGAGGCCGAAGAGGAAGAAGACAACATGAAGGGTGCGGAGAGTCGGGTTTGGCGGGAGGGAGGGGAGGGGGAGGGTGTGTTGAATGCGGCAGGGGGTGAGGAGAGTGAGGGGGAGGATGAGGAGGAGGCGGAGAGGAAGAAGAGGACAGTGGGGAGGGGGCGAGGGAGAGGGAGAGGGTGGGTGGGAGGTATCAGGGGGGAGGAGGGGGGAGGAGGGGGGTGTGGAGGGGGGAGGGTGGCTCTGTGGGTGGGAGGGGACACAGGACAGCACAGGGTACTGTGGGTCCCTGCCAGCTGCCACATGTGTATGGCGATGGTGGCCGCCTGGGTGTAGCGTCACCACCCATTGCCACAGACAGAGCCCACGCACATGCCACCACACAAACACCAGGCACCTGGTGTGGATGTGGTGGCAGGTGCATGCGGGACCTGTCTGTTGCAGTGGGTGGTGTGCTGCAATGCCAGCGGACCCAGGACCGCACCATCCGGTGGCTGGCAGGCGCCATTCAGTGGTTGGCTGCCGTGATGCACATGCAACATGCAGCTGCTATGGGCGGTGCATCTTGACAGTCATCCCCTGATGGGCATCCCAGGAGTGTTTGAGGGCCACAGGGGCGCCCACACACGTGCCCTGTGCTGTCCTGTCACCCGGGACAGAACATGGGGTTTTATGTACATATTACCCATTGTAAATGTAAAAGTAAACTAGTTTGTACGTACAGCACAATGGTCACGTGTCTCCCTTACAGACAGACTGTTGACGTGAGCATGGGACATGTGTATAGATCCCTATGTGTATGCATGTTAGATATAGGTAACATACATTGACCGTCTCCACACTCAGGTGTGGGGGCTGCCCATGTGCGTAGGCATCTGTGTCCCCTGGTGCCCCTGTGATGTACTGATGTGCTGTGTGTCCCAGCAGCTGTGGTCACATGCATGCTACCTGTGATGTGTAGGCTACATATCTGATGCAGCATGTTCAGGGGGGAATGGAGGGAAAGGCTAGTAGCAGGTATGTGGCAGGAAGGATAGGAGGGACTGCTGTACTCAGGAGCTGCACAGGGGGATAGCTGGTGAGGCCGTGACAGGTGGGTGTTGGTCAGGAGGATGAGCAATGGCTCACTACAAGCACTGGGGATGAGTAACTGATTGTAGGTAGATACCCTTGTCTGCCTGTGCCCCCGCAAGCATATGTGTGTAAACAGCCACGTAGGCTCTGGTGTGGGCAGAGAGGATGGTCACACATGTGGGTAGACTAATGGAGAGCATATGGGGTGTGAGAGAGTAACAGATCCGTAAAACATACATGTACCACCATAAATATATTGCTGGTCGATGGGAAAGGTAGAGTATACCAACATGCATAGGTAGAAGGGTGCTCACATGGCATGGTGCATGGCACACAGGGAATGGTATAACGTATGTGCGGTGATTGGTGGCAGTGCAGACACCACACCCCTATGGGAAATGTGGTGGCATGTGTGGCCAGGGTGATAACATGGGTTGCAGGGTATGCAGGGGAGCACAGTGGCACACACGGGAGATGTACACATAGGTTATGATGTTTTTATTGTAACAGATGTGGTGACCTGTTCCCCAACCTCACATCCTGTGTCTCTGCCCATGTCCATGGCACCCACAGGCCAACCCACCCCTCTGTGTCTGGTCTACTGGGGCTGCCTCTGGCGCTGGTACTGGCTGCTGGGGACGCCGAGCCATGGCCTCCTGGGCATCCGCAATGCACACTAGCACTGCTTCCATCATCTCAGCTGTGGTGCACAGCTGGCTCACCTCCTCCAGAATGGCCATCAGAGCCTAATGAGTGGCTGTGGGTGAGACACAAGGTGATGTGTGAGTCATGTGTTGCACCCCCCACCGTGACTCATGCACATGTCTGGCGTATCCCAACAGACCGGTCCGCAGAGCAATCATGTATGCGACGACTAGCAACACAGTACCATGTTTATGTCTGTGTGTCCCATGATCCATCCTCAGGCCAGGAAATTATCCTGCTGAGGGGTCGTGGAAATCACAGATATGACACATGGTACTGTGTTGCAATTCATTGTGTCACTGCTTGATCTGCGCACTGGTTGTATGGGATAGGCCGGATAACGTGGGTTTTCATGGCACACAGATAGATATCTAGGGGGCGCTGTTTGCTCTAAACATGCCACACAGTACTGATTACCCCTACTATCTATGCTAGGTACCATTACCCAGGGAGAGGGGTCGGCTGAGTAAGCTGTATAGGTGATCTGGGGTGGGTGTGTACCACTGCACGTCTCCTTGGGGTATTTGGTGGTGAATAGTGGGTGGATGTATGAGCTCATTAACATGATGACACCAGACGACCCATGCTACAATGGAGGGAGTGCACATGACACAGACCCCCACTAAACATACGAACCTACGTGTTATGGTGTCATAATATTGGGGAGCACATGGACTGTCATTGTGGATGTTAAGTCAACCCTCGGGGGGCTTGTTGTATATTCTGTTACCCACCTTCCGCATCGTGCCTTGATGAGGCAGTATGGGCCCTCAGCTCCGCAAAGATGGCATCCATGCTGGTGTGTGGGGTGCCTGATGTCCCCAGCGCCTGCATTGTGTGGTGACTCCCCTCCGACTCCATGTCCTCCATTGCCCCTGTGCTGCTGCTACTGGCCCCCACTTGTGCATCGGCATCCACTGCCCTGTCCTCTGCCTTGGGCACCACATTGTTTCCTGGGGTCTCCCCGCCAGTGCAGTCCGAGTCCCTGGACTCACCAGCCTCTGCCTCCTCAGCATACTCTGGCACCGGAACATCCTCCTCCTCATATACCTCCATGGCCTGAATGTCACCTGGGGGTGGAACAGGGTATACAGCAAAGATGAGTTTGCGCAGGGCACATATGTACACCTGTGTAGTACATCCCCACCAACAGCAATGTGGTGTCTGCCTGTACCTGCTGTTACTGCATATACAATGGGGACAGCACATGTGCGTACAGTGAGCTGTACCTGACAGGGGGGGAGGGACTGCCTCTTGCACTGGTGGATCTGTGACACATTTGCTGTTATGTTTGGGGGGATGGGGCGGCAACTGCCGGGCCCACTATATGCAGCACTAGGTATGCACTGTGCATGTGACCTTGGATGTGAGCTCAGCGCTACATATGTTCAGGGTACGTATGAGAGCCCTGAGTGGGATTGTGGCCTGTCATAGTGTGTGTGAAAGATGTGTATGCATTGGCCTGAGTGGTATGCAAGTTAAGTGTTGCAGCATGCATCTGGGTCAGCCAGACGTGTGTGGGAACTGCTGCCTTGGTAGCCACTGTGCGGTGTGGGTGGACAGCTATCAAATACTCAATGTGTGTGGTGGGTTGTTTCGGGGGATAGGTGGAATGCTGCTGGGCATGTGGATGCACCATGGGTGGAGGTCATGGGAATGTGTCTGTGGTATAAGTGCTGACCCCAGGTGGTGTGGGGTTTTGGCTAGGTGCAGTTGGTACGGCTGTGGCAATGTGCACCCCAATGTCTTGTGAGGGTGGGTGGGGGATCCCCACTTTATGTTGGCTAATGACAGAGTTTTATGTGTCTGACATCTGTGTGATGTGGTCGTCGGGGTTTGTTTGCGTCTACCTCGCCATCACAGTGTGATAGGCCTTCCTCTGTCACTAGTCTGTGATATGTCCCTAGACAGGTAATCTCAAACACACATCATAGCTGTTATAAGTGGTGTGGGTGGGTCCCCCCAGGTCAATGTGGTCTGGCCTAGTTGTATGTCTCTCCTGTCTGTGTCCCCCTGTCATATTGTGGTGCATGCCTGGCTGCAGATGTATGATGGTCTGTGTGACCTATATGTCAGGTACGAATAGCTACTGCATGTGCTGGGTTCATGGGTTGGAGGGTGTTGGGCCCTCCCTGTATGTACGGTCATCCTCCCCACTCATGCGCAGTGGGTGGGGGGGTGGCCCGCCACTTGTCTGAGGGAATGCCCCTCCCCCACGATTCTGTACACCTGTGCAGTGCTCTACGACATCCAGGACTGTGGCTGTCGGGTACGCAGCCCCAGGTACCTATCACACCCACCCTGTACCTACCCAGCCATGTTTTGCTGTATTTGTGGCCCCCAGTTGCCTGTGTTAGGGCACACGTGTTCTCAGGACATAGGTCCCCACCTTCCCATCCACGGCCGGCATGTGCTGGGCCGTGAGCTGTACGTGTGCTGCATATCTCTGACCTAACTGCCTGTGGATGGGTGGTGTCCAGCTCTTCAGGCAGTCCACGCAGGTAGATGGGGCCAAGACCGTCTACGAGTTCCTACTCCAGGGGTGTTAGGGTTGAGGCAAAGGGGCTACCCCCTCTGGTGCCCATGGCATGTCGCCACTCTGCCACCATCTGTGCATGGACACCACGCTTAATATCATTATATCTTTTCCTCAAGCTATCCAGGTCCCTAGATAGTCCCCCTTCCTGGGCTACAGCCTCCTGGATCTCCTCCCACATGTGTATGTGTGTGCCCACAGTGCTGCTGGTGCTAAGCCGGCCATAGAGCATCTCATATCGTTCCAACACACTGGCCAGCAGGATGTTGTTTTCCTGCTGGCTGAATCTAACAGCCCTCCTCCGTTCCTCGGCTGGCACCGGTATACAACTACATTTGGCACTGGGTGGCCCCTGGGTGGGCTGCGTCACACCCGATGAGTCTGCAACCCCCACCACAGGCCCACCTCTCCCTGCCCACTCTGGTTCCCGCTGAACATGTGTCCCCCCTCCTCCCCTCCTGCCATGTCCTGTCCCTCCATCTCCCTGCCCTCTGTGCCCTCTCCCTCCCTGTCACACATCCTCACCCCTCCCATTCCTAACCTAATCTCCCCTCCCCTGCCCCTTGGCTCCTCTGCTCCACATCATGCCTGCTCCTCCCCTCCCCTCCCCTCCCCTCCTCTCCCTGCTGCCTGCTCCTCAACTCACCTCCTGTTTTTCTAGCCAGCTCCTCGCCTCCCCTCCTCTCTCTCTCTCGCCTGCTCCGCAACACACCTTTCCTCACCTGCTATAGGCTTGACCTCACCCTTGCCTGCTCTACACCTCGCCTTCTGTCTCCGTCACCTACACAAAACCCTCAGCGTATACCACATGTGCATGTGTATTTATGTGGTTTTTAATGTTGGCACGAGCATGACAGCTGCATGCGTTGCGCATGCGCAGGAGAGATGTGGGAGTTGCGTGCACAGGGACACCATGTTGTGCATGCTTTGTGCATGTGTGTGAGCGTGAGACTTGTGCATGTGCTGCATGCCATTACATGCATGCGGCCGGCCTCACGTCACATGCGCATAGCGGCACTCATCACATGGGTCCTGCGCACGCACCTTCCGCATCTCCCCTGCACATGCACAATGCACACAGCCACCATGCTTGCTCCACTGCGCATGTACAACGCACGCAAGGATGCGCAGACGTAAAAAAAACATAACTACACACGCACACGTAGTAATCACTGAGGGGTTTTTTAGGCAAGGGAGATGAGGCGTGCGGTGTTGTTTGTTGGTGAAGCAAGGAGAGTGTCAGAGGCAGGTTTGGTGTGGAGAGTGGATGGGTTGGTGAATGCTGGTGGAGTTGTGTGGCTGGGTTTGTGAGTGGTGGGTGAGGTGAGTGGCTGGGTTTGTGTGAGTTAGAGGAGGTGAGAAGGGTTGAGTGTATGGCGGGCTTTGTGGTTGCTGCATGTGCACTTGGAGGTGTTCAGGGACTGCAGTTGCCTGACGGTGGAGATGGTGTCCATGGGGCTGAGGCACAGGGCATGGGTGCAGTCCCGCTGCAACATAGACCTGCAGCTGTGGGGGCAGGCCAGGCAGGGGCTGTGCCGGCATGGCGCAGGAGGCATGCGGGTTGCAGGCTTGCCAGCCTCACCTCTACAGGCCCAGGGCCCAGCTCCAGGACATGCGTGAGGACCAGGTCATCTCCCTCTACCGCCAAAGCACAGGGGCTATTAGGAAGCTCTATGAGGATCTAAGACTTGACCTCGAGCCCCTGACTGGTTGGTCACATGCCATACCAGGTTTGGTCAAGCTCCTTGGTGCCCTACATTTCTTTGCCTCTGGATGTTTCCAGTCATCTGTGGCCGCAGTGGGTGGCATGAGCTGCCCCAACTTCTCATGCTGTCTCCACCAGGTACTGCGTGCCATAATCAGCCGGGTGGGGAATTAAATTGCCATTCCCAACACTAGGCAACAGTGGGGGACCCTGAACCAGGCCTTTGAGGCATTTGCCGGGATACCACACGTGATGGGAGCTATTGATTGCACACATGTTGCCCTGGTCCCGCCCAGAGACAGGGAGGCAGTGTTCTGCAACCACAAACACTACCATTCCCTGAATGTTCAGGTTGTATGTGATGCAGATATGCATATTCTGAATGTGGTCCCTAGTTTTGCAGGGTCCACCCATGACTCCTATATCCTGCATCACGCGGCACTATTCAGACAATTTGAGGCAGGACAGTATGAGGACTGTATACTTCTGGGTGGGTATTTCACATCTCTGACATAAGAACAAAAGATCTTAAGATTTGCCATACTGGGTCAGACCAAGGTCCATCAAGCCTAGTATCCTATTTCCAATAGTGGCCAATCTAGGTCACACGTATCCAGAAGTTCCCCAAAAAACACAGGTTCCACAATGCCTGTACCAGGTCAAGCATTGACATCCTGGGTCCCTTCTCAATAATGGTTTATGGACATGCACATGGTGATCCTCTGACTAACCATATGTGCACATGTCTGTCTTTGGAGTGTATCCCTAGTTGTGTGTGTGTCTCATCTGTCTATGTGTGATCTAACGTTGGGGGGTGGGAGTGCCCTCCAGCTCTTCCTTGCTACGGTGCTGTGTGTTGATGGTAGGATGCATGCTAGCATTTGTGTCGTGGTTACAGGTTATGTGGATTGCAATCCTTACACCTACCCCTTGTTTTGTGTGTCAGACCTTCAAACGCTGCTGCATAGGTGTGGTGTCCCATCATGTGATGTCATATGTTTGTGTCAGAATTGTTTGTGCTTTTGGTTTGCACGTACATACTTTTTGCCATGTGTATGGACATCAACTCCTGCTTTAACATTCCACATTTCTTTCTGCAGATGATACAGGATATGGGTGTCGCCCCTGGTTGCTGACCTCTGTGCATCAACCATGGACACGTGCAGAGATGAGGTACATGCCTCCAGCCGCTCCATCATAGAGCATACCTTTGGCATTTTGAAAAGTCATTTCAGGTGTCTGGATAGGACCGGTGGGGCCTTACAATACACATCCCCAAACTGTGGCAGAGATCATTATAACCTGTTGCATCCTGCACAACATTTCTCTCAGGCACGATCTCCATGTCCAAATTAATGTGTATCTGGAAGATGATCCTACATGCCCTCCTGTATGTGGCCGTGGTGACACACATGAAGGCACAGTAGTCAGGCGGCGGGTGATTGAGGAGGTCTTCTCATGTAAGTACTGCATATGTTGGAACATACATTTCTTTACATATGTGTTTACTACTTCTACTGGTGAACATTTGTATCGCAATAGCAATAAGACGCAACACTGCACTGACATATGAGAGACAATGCCTGGCCATTAGATCTTACAATCTAGTCATGACTCAAACACAGAAGATGTGAACAGGGCACCACAGCGGGTGGAGGTGGATTATGTGTGTTAAGATTAGTAGGCTTGGGGGAGGTGGTAAGCTGTCACACATGATTTGTAGCTGATTGAGAAAGGGGCTGCTGTACAGCCACAGGTAGTTAGTTCCAGCCTTTGGGTGCAGCAAGGTGAAAGGTGTGTAGTCTGGGGTCAGCAGTAGGTGAGCGGCCCATAGATGGGACCAGTTGCCTAGACGTGTGTGGTTCACATTTTGTAATATGAGGTGCTTGATTGGATTGTATGCTCTGCTGAGCAGGGACTGTGTGTTACTTGTTTTGGTATAATGCTACATATACATGTACCATATACATGCTCAGTAGTAGTTGTATTAGTGGTATTTGAGATCATCAAGGAAAGGTACTGCAAAGCCACAGTGTGACTGCATGTATAGGTCAGCAGGCGAGCCTTGACATGGATGCGGAGACGGATAGGGAGCCTGTGAGGTGTCATGACAGGGAAAGTATTATTGCCATTATGCGTCTGGCGGTAGATTGGCCATGCAGTGCAGTGTTACATATTTCCACGCAGACACAGATGAGTCAAAGGAAGATCAGAAAGGTATAGACTACAGTAGACAAGCCGGGAACTGATTAAGGGGTGGGTTGGCGTTTTAGTTGTGTGTTCAGGAGAGACTGGGGAAATATAGCTAATGTCATCTAGAAAGAAACCCCAAGCCTCAGCTACAAGCTGGGTATGTGTGGAGTGGAGGAAAGTGGAGTCCAAGATAACCCCTACATTGAGGACCCTGGAGAAAGGAAGGTGTGGCCACCCACACACAGACGCTGTAATGGGAGGGTAGGGTTTAGGTGGAAATCTGGGATATCCATTCTTTGCCATTGTAAATTTCACGCAGTGGGGTGACATGCAGCCAGAAATGTCAGATGGTAAGCAGACATCAGTGTGTGGTTTGGCAGAAATAGCTCAGACGTGGAGAGATATATTTGCAACTCATCAGCACACAGCTGGTAATGTAAGTCAAGGGATGAGATATCCACACCAAAGAACTGGTTATCGAGAGAGGGAAAGGAAGAAGCTCCTTGATATATCCCTATGGTACAGGAACTGGCAGCAGGGTAGCAGAGGACATGGAGCCACCAGAACACACACTTAAGGGGCCGTGAGAGAGATATGGGGGGTGCAGGATAGTATAGAGGCCTTAGAGACGAGAAGGCACACAGTAGGGAGGAGACAGTTGTGTTCAACAGTTTTGGAGCAGCAGAGAGGTCAGGATGGGGATGGACAGAGTAGGGGCCCTTGTATTTTGCCACACACACTTCAGTGAGAACTTTAGCATGAATCGAGTTGGTACAGTGTGATGGAGAACAGCCAGTCTGTAAAGGATCTTGGGGAGTATGAGAGTTGAGAACGTGAAGGTGCTGTGTGTGTTGCACAGCTCCAACATGACATATGTATGTTTCTCTTGTGTTTCTCAATCCATAGGACATCCTTGGTGACACTCCTGGTGCTGTGGTGCAGTGCCAGCTGACTGTAGGTCATTCAACATGCAGTAGTCTGGGGTAGGTGAACCTACAGGTAATTTTTTTGTGAGGACAATCAGGGGGAGCACATGTCTGAGGTAATTTGTCATAGTGCATATATGTTGTTGTTCACCTCTTTGCCCTGCCCCCAAATCCCATATGTTGCTGTTGGCACACATATCCACATGTGTGCCTGGCCAGTTTGTCATCTCCAGCACTGTCTCTGGGACACATCCAACAGAGCTGCATGTGTCTGCAGGTCCTATGTGTTCTGGTGGTGGGCTGCACATACACCCTTCCCTGACATTGTAACATCAGCCAACAGCAGTGTATCATTGCATTTGACTAGCCTTTATCTCCACTAATCTCCAACTGTGCACATACAGGCCATTTGCTACTGGTAGCACACTCACCTTAGCATAGTGTGTGTGTGTGTGTGTTTTTGGGTTGGCTGTGTGATGATACAGTCTGCAGGCATTTTGCATTATCATGTGGTATGAGGGGTCTGTACACCTATGGAGCGGTGGTGACTGTGCTATCTCTACCTTACTGCTGTTGACCATGTGAACATTGTGGACATGTGTTGTGTGTTGTGAGCTGACCTATCTCTTGTGTGCTGACAGACCACTGCGCAACAGCATTAATGTATTACAGATATCGCCATAATTTGGATATGCATCAACAGTGGCTGCACATGGGGACATGGTAATTCTACACATTTTGATGACATCTTCTCCCTTTCACTGTGACGTGTTGTGGCCTTTTCCAGCCTCAGAGGATCCCGAGAAGACACTTGCTGCAGACACACGGTAGGTTGCACCTTGGGTCTTTTGGGAATGACATCACCCTTTACATGTTTGTGATTGGCTGTTTGTTTCATGGACCTTTCCTGTTGAGTCTCTATACACCAACGCTGATGCACATGGGGTGTAGCTCTGCAACACCTGTGTGACATGGGCATGGACATGACCATATCCATGTGACACCCTCATCTGTGGTTCCATTTCCAAATGTCCACAATATGCAGTGTGTTCTGTGTTGTGATCATGTTATGTTTGCCTGTGTGACATTTCATTACATAGATATTTATGTTTGACTCCCTGCAATTTGGCCTGATGTTGCGAGCAGCATACCAATACATCGTTTCTCCTTCTTCTGCACAGGGCAGAGGACACACACAGAACATCTACTACAGTGCATCCGCGGACACCATCACTCACCTGTTGGTGGACACAACACCATGCAACTATACCTGGGAGAAGGTGCCATAGGATGTTTGACCTCTGCGAGTGGAACACCTGCCTCGGATGGACATTATTGTTGGACTGCTACTTTGAGCATAACAGGCCTGTCCAACACACCGTTGCTACCATGCTCTGGCTGGGTGTTGTGTTCATCGCAGGAGACACACATGACCTCTCCAGTACTGTGGCATACTGAAATGTCCCACTTGACTATGCATGCCCATGGTTTCAAGGACAGTCTTAACGGGACTTGTTGGGTTGCAGACACCCTTTGCACTGTGGACACTGTGTACTGGTATCTACCTGTGCAGCAGGGACTGACATTGTTGCTATATGTTGTACATCCATCTGACATTGTGTTGGTGTGTTTTGCCCATGTGTGTGACCTGAACCGCAGGATACCCTCATCTGTTTAGTTCATCAGGGACATACAGCCATGCGTGTGGCACAGGGGGCACATTGGAGAGGTCCTCTTGTCCATGTCAGCCTACCCTCCACTTAGACATGAGACAGTATTTGCCACCACACCACTTTACTGCACACCAACATCTTGGATTGATGTTTGCCCTCACCAAGGGTATTGCAGTTCATGTGTGACATCACTATATCATGTTTCAATGTACACGGTGCTTGCGCATGTGACTGAATATGTTGGTGAAACACAGCATGGGACAATATGGCTTCTGTGTGGGTTACTGGAACATGTTTGACCTTTCTTTCAATCTCTATAGACAGATTATTGTGTTTGTTTAATGTACAGACGTGTCACTCTACATTGATTTACAAACCTAGCATTGCATGTCTGCACAGTCCTATTTATCCCCTGAGATTCCGGCACTCACATTGCCCTGTTATATTTGGAGTGTGGCAGTGTGGGTGTCCATTTTCTTCCTCATTTGTGCATTCCATGTACCGTGATATTTGTGTACAGACACTGTATCCACACCACCCCATTGCAGGGGACCTTCTGCATAGTGCTATCTCTGCATGTGTCTGTGGTTCGTTTTATTTGAATTCTCTGTGTTCATGTGCCTCTTGTACTTGTTACCATATCCTCATTTTGCATTTGGCGATTGTTTTGGGTTGCATTGGTGCCGCTTTGATTCCCATATCAGGCATTATGTGACAGTTGTAACATATATTTCAATATCTGTGCTCACACTTACTTACTTTTAACAATATATGCTGTAGGCCTGGGCGGCGGAGCTACATGGGCAGGTACTTCCAGGGACGGTTCGTATGGCTTTAAAACGGATAGTGAAACTTACTTCTGGGGCGCGATGGAGAGAAGTACAGTTTAAATGTATCACTAGAGCCCATATATCCCCGCGGCGGGCGTTTCGGAGCCGCATCACAGCTGACGGCCGTTGCCCTCGATGTTCTGAGGCCATGGCCACTCTGTTGCATATGTGGTGGGAATGCAGGTTTATCCGGCCCTACTGGGCTAGGATCTCAAGGTTTATGGGGATTCTCTTGCAGCAGAGATTGCGGTGGTCTGCCTCCCTGGTAGTGTTAGATTGGTTGGACTCCCCCGGTCTCTCGCGAGCTGGGGAACAGCTGCTGGTGCGCAAAGCCTGTCTGGTGGGGAAGGGGCCTATTCTTCGCCTCTGGCGGGAAAGGGAAGCACCTACCTTCGGGGAGTGGCGAAACTATTTTCACCAATTCATGTTGACGGAGAGATGGGGTGCACGGGGTAGTGTCACAAGATGGACAGCCTTCATGCGTGTCTGGGAACCTTACATTCAAAGCCTGGGGGCTCGGTGCCGGAATGAAGTGTTACATATAGGTAGTTGATGGAGGTCTTGTAAGGGGATGGGGGTGGATGCAGGTTGACCTCATGCTAGTAGTTCTCTTTTGTCTTCTGGAGGAGTGTTGCTATGGGTGGGGGTGGGGTGGGGGTGGAGGAGGGGGTAGGGAGGGAGGGTGGGAGGGTTTAATGTGTTATAATCCACCTGCTCTTATATCTTTGTTGTAACTCTCTGGAGGGGGATAAGAGTTCCACCCCCCCCCCTAGAGAGTCCTGTTTTCCTGTATATTGTACAAATTCTTTTTTGGTGGTCTATAAATAAAATATTCAAAAAGAAAACAAAAAAAAACAACAAAAAAAACCCCAATGTATGCTGTTTCATTTTTGTGCCTCCTGTATTTGCACACAGATATGATTTTTGGGGAAACATCATGACTGATGTGTGTTGGGCCCTCATCATGCACCACCTACTGTCTACATGCACACATATGTGACTGAGGTATTTGGGGTGTGTGGCAGCATGTAGGGGGTGGGGGGCTAATGCATAGTGCACACCATGCACCTACTGCACATTATCTCTCCAGCCCATCATCTGTAGATGGCCCAGTGACTTTTCTGTGACATGTGGTTTGCTGCCCTGCCAAATGTGTTTTCACTTTTTTCGCAGTTATCCATACACCTTGATACTATGTAAGGCGGTATCTACCCTATTTCTCATGGTTAACCAAAATAAAAATATGTGTTGTATGTACATTTGTCTCTGCTGTTGCTTGACCACACTAACACAATTATTTAGTGATTTCCTGGTCAGGTACATGGCCTTCCTGTGCTCACATCCTTGTACGGTGCCAGCTGTCTATCTGTGAGCCATCTGCCACATCACTGGGTGTTAAGGGTTCTCCTACACACATTCCCTTTGAGGTAATATCTTTGCATTGTGCTTGCAGTGGTTCTTTGGGATAGTGGTTATGGACATGTGTTGGAACACCATTGGCTACAGGTTTGATTCCCACATGTTTTTTTTTTTTGGGGGGGGGGGCAGGAGGGTTGTGCTAACCTGACCATGAGTAGCCTGCAGGTTAGTCACCTCTCCACACACCCTTCCATCTCTCCACTGTACACCACAGTGTGCCCTCTGTGCTGCCTATCCATCACATATTAGCTGTCACATATGTATTTTTCTTTGTACTGTCCATACAGGCAGTCCACTTGGGGGATTGGCATTGCTGTTGTTCAGCTGATCTGGGCTATGCTTGCTTGCAGGTTCAATTCTCACATGCTCCTTTTCTATTCCCTATTTTGTCCTGCTCCACAGAGCATCCCCTGCCACCCTTTGGGTTTAGGTTCTTTCCTCTTTTTCATGCTGTATCCACTGCATAACATTTCATTGTGTGTGTGCATGTAGTTATATGTGGCTCTCATCCCAATTACTGACTGTGATCTGAGCTGTACACACCAGTTCTGCATGTACATTCCATCATCATTACTGTTGAGGATTGCCCTATCCTGGCAGACAGCAGGCTTTTTGTGTGGTGCCCTGCAGTGTTCTTGTATGCAGCCTTTGCTAAGGAACTCACATTGGTGGGGTAGCCTACTGGTTTGTGCATTGACATTTGTGCTGATGGTCATGGGCTTGATTCCTCTATGTTCTCCTTCATTTGTATGCCTGTCCTACACAGCTACTTTTCATTCTTGTAACAGTCATATCTGTGCAGATCTGTGCTGTTGGCACATTATACCCTTGTCACAGTTGCCAAACATACTTCTGTCCGTCTATGTGTGTCTGCCAGCTGTGTGGCATCCTGCCCTGATGTGCAGGTTGCTACCCCATGTCCTGCACTGGTACACGTTTTTGCATTGCGGCTCTACCTGCTTGCCTCTCCTGTGTCTGCTCTGCATGGCACTGCTACTCCTCTGTCCTCCTGTCATTTCACCTATACTGCCATCTCTACCTCCTCTGCTGGACACATCTTCCCATCCTCTGCCACACACTGTCATTGTTGCACTGTACATTACCATCACCCTGTGCATCGGTACAGCCACCCCTGATATGTTTGTACACTTTACCAGCTGCCACATGGGCTGAATGCAGATTTGTCTGGTCCATCAGCTCTGATCTACTTCCTTCCATCACTTCTGCATTGCCTTTATTTGTTGCTCTATGCAGTGTTAGGGTTACATCTGTGTTTGGGCCATAACTTTCTGGCTTGTCAACTTGGGGCACCTTACTGCCCTTCTCCACCATTTCTTGAGTCACATATACATCCTTGGGGCATCTTTGGTGGCACCATAGATTCTGACAGCTTATGGTGCACCTTATATGATGCCTTGGGGGTTTCCAACCTTTCGTGCCGCCCTCTGGGGCACATTATGACCCACGTTGGCTGACGTGGTGGTTTATGATGTGCCTTCTGGTGCGCCCTAAAAGGTGCATTAGGTTATGGCACTGGGGTGCGGGTATTATTAGCTGGCAGCACAGATTGTTGGAATGGGTCTGACTGTTACACGCAGGAAAAGGAATTGCCTCGGGCACTCTTATTCATTGAGTCCACTGAGGGATCAAACTCATGACCCCTGTCTCAGCAGTAATTGCATTAACCAGTGTGCTACACCTCTGTTGCTGCAATTGTAGGTCAGCGCGCGAAGTTAAGGTTAACGCACGATAATGTGCCATGGCTCCTTCTATCACGTGATAATGGACATGCGCCCTCTATTGTGCGATAACCCACCATTGCTAACTTAAGACTGGAACGCCCATCACCTTAGATGGCATTTTTCACAGTAACACTGCAACTAGCGCCGGTAACATTAAGATGGTTTAGTAAACATACCCCTGTGTGTATATGGGTGACGGGATGGAGAAAAGAAAGCAAGAGATTGTGTGTGGGGCAGAGGAGATCAATAACTGCTAGAGCAAGAGCGTAAGAAGAGTGAGAAGCAGAGAGAGGAGAGAAGTGTATATGTGTCGGGGGGGGGGGCAGAGGGGGAGACAGAGAAAAAGCATGTGTGAGTGAGTTTAGGGAGGGGATACAGAAAGCAAGAAATTGTATGTACTAACAACAATCTTTCTAATCAGTGATCATTCAAACCATGTAATGGGCAGTGCTTTAAAATAAATGTTTTTTCTTTTAACACACAGCTTTCCAGTAGTTGTTCAATGTGAGTTACATAATGGTACTGCAGAAACATGATGGCAGAAAACCACTTTGATTGAAGGATAAGGTGGTATACAAAACTGGCTAAATAAATAAATAAATAAATAAATAAAAAGACCATATGGCCTATCTAGTCTGCCCTTCCATATCAACCAATACATCAGTCCCCTTTTTTTCCTTTAGAAGTCCTCCGTGTTTGTCCCATGCTTTTTTGAATTCAGATACTGTCCTCATCTCTGCCATCTCCACTGGGAGACTATTCCATGCATTCACCACTCTTTCCGTGAAGAAATATTTCCGCATATCACCCCTGAGTCAATCCCGTTTCACCCTCATCCTATGTCCCCTCATAGCAGAGCTTGCTTTCAATCAAAAGAGGCTCTCCTCCTGTGCTTTTATACCATGGAGGTATTTAAATGTCTCAATCATATCACCTCTATCACCTCCTTTCTTCTGCTGGCCATTCCTCTCCCTGTGCACCCAAGCATCCTTTCAGCTTTCACCATTGCCTTTTCTACCTGTTTAGCTATTTTAAGATCATCAGACACAATCACGCCTAGGTCCCGCTCTTCTTTTGTGGACAGAAATACTTCACCCCCCATACTATATCACCCCCTTGGATTGCTGCATGACCTTGCACTTTTTAACATTAAATCTCAGCTGCCAAATTCTAGATCATTCTTCAACTTAGCTGAATCCCTCCTCATGTTATCTACACCTTCTTGGGTGTCTACTCTTTTGTAGATTTTGGTATCATCTGCAAAGAGGCAAACTTTACCCGACAGCCCTTCCGCAATATGACTAACAAAGATGTTAAAAAGAATCAGACCAAGGACAGATCCCTGGGGCACACCACTGGTAACCTTCTTCTCCTCAGAGTGAGCTCCATTTTTGTCACCTCCCACTCAACCAATTTCTAACCCAAGCAGTAACTTTAGGTCCATCCATAGGGTACTCAGTTTTGTTTATAAGCTGCCTGTGCGGAACAGTGTCAAAGGCTTTACTGAAATCTAAATACACTACATCTAGGACTCTCCCTCGGTCCAACTCCCTGGTCATCCAGTCAAAGAAATCAATCAGATTTGTCTGACAAGACCTGCCTCTGGTGAAGCCATGCTGCCTCGGATCTGGTATCCATTGGACTCCAGAAACCTCACTATTTTCTTTTTCAGCAGCACTTCTAATGATTTATTCATCACCGAGGTTGAACTACCAGCCTGCAGTTTTCAATCACATCCTTACTTCTGTTTTTGTGTAAAGAGACATCTTGTGCCCCTCTCCAGTTCTCTGGCACCACTTCCGATTCCAATGAGGCATTGTAAAAGTCAGTCAGTGGAGCTGCTAGAATGTCCCCATGTTCCCTCAGTATTCTCGGGTATATCCCATCTGGTCCCATCACTTTGTCTACTTTAAATTTAGCTAAATTCCTTATGAACACAGTCTTCTGAAAATTGTTCAAGATGCCTCTTGCTTCTGTTCCTGTTTGTGGGTGTTTTAAGAGTTCCTGCTCCTGGTTATTCAACTGTGAACACAGAATAGACATATTTGTTAAGCAATTCCACTTTATCCTCCTCAGTTTCTACATATTCCCCCACTTCACCCTTGAGTCTGACAATACCACTTTTGTCCTTCCTCTTCTCACTAACATATCTGAAAAATGTCTTATCCCCCATTTTATTGCATTGGCTATTTCCTTCTGTTTTTGAATCTGTGCTTTCCTGAGTACTTTGCTAAATTCTCTAAGTTTTTCCAAATATAGAAGCTGCCTTCCTCTCTCTGTGATCTTTTGCATTTCTTCAATGTAGGTATTTTCCTGTCCTGGAAGGTTTACAATCTAAGGGACATGTTTATTAAAGGTTAACGCACATTAAGTGCTGCAATGGCCCATAGAAATGGATGGACCGTGGCACCACTTAATGCACTTTAACCTTTAGTAAACATTCCCTAAATTTGTATCTGAGGCAATGGAGGGTTAGGTGACTTGCCCAAGGCCACAAGGAGCAGAAGTGGTATTCAAATCTTGAGATGTGTGGTTCCCAGACTAACAGGTTACTACTCATATAAAAGTAAAATAGTATAAAGTTTCTCCGGACCCGATATTCTTTTGGGATGGCTATGTGCTGCTATGGCACATAGCTGTTGCCACCAAACTTTAACCCCGTATATTTAATGCTGGGGTCATATGCAGCTCCAGCATTGAATACCCGGTGTCGCCTCACAGACCACAAGTCTGCTGAAGCTAACCGGGCAGTGGCGATATTGAGCCACTGCCCGGTTAGTTCCCAAGGATAAAAGATAGGCATAGCAAATCCATTTTGGGCTCTGTTGCTGTACAATATACATTTAACACTAGAAGCCCCAAAAGGCATTTTACCTAGAAACCCCAAAGTGTGTCAATTGACACATTATCACGATGACTGCGTTTAGCATGAAATGCAGATGTGAATTAATTTGAAGTTACTTAGTTGTTTAATACGTGCAGTACTTGACGTCATTACATGACGTCATCGTGTGTTTATTGTTTTGTAATTTCAGAGTAAAACTGTAAACAGTGATTGATTTAAAACCAAAATTTACTCAGTTACACAGGTATGCACAATGTCGTGACTTTAGAACACGCACTAGAACAGGCCGACACTCCAGAACTTTTAGCATATCGCTTCTCCCTGAAATTTTATTCATTTTTTTCTATGATTCTATTTACAAAATGCCGAGACCTCGTAAGAAGACAGCAGTGCTACCGCTTCAATGCAGAAAATGAGAGAACCGCGTCCGCAGCGCATGACAGCAACACAAGCACTTGCCAAGCTGCAAGATATTTTGAAAATTGACAGTGGCTGATTCGACTGAATCAGATTCAAACGTTGACCTACATGTTATAGGTTGTGCAGGCGTAGAGGATTTGACTGGTTCAGATTACAGCAGAAACACTGATGAAAGTGATGATGATGCTCATTATCCAATAATCACTGATAACAAGAGCAGGATG
This sequence comes from Ichthyophis bannanicus, assembly GCA_033557465.1. Lineage (NCBI taxonomy): Eukaryota > Metazoa > Chordata > Amphibia > Gymnophiona > Ichthyophiidae > Ichthyophis > Ichthyophis bannanicus. The sequence goes on along the minus strand of CM066031.1, from coordinate 509,089,333 downwards.
ACAGGGTCAACAGTGGAAGCAAAAGATGGGACTGAATAGAAGATCATGTCACAAGGTGAAAGCAGTGGCAGATTGCAGGCCCAAAATGTATTTACTGCTAAAAGTGGGGTTACTGCATATTGTCGCAATGTTGAAACACCAGTGGATGCATTTAGATTGATTGTTGACCCCGGTTTTGTGAGTCACATCAGGAGCTGCACTGTGGAGTATGCCCGTTTATCAGACCCATCATGGGATGTAGCCGAAGATGAAATAGAAGTGTTTCTGGGACTGGCATATCTAAGAGGTTTCATGAATGCCAAAAACTTTCCAATTGATTTGATGTGGTCCGAAACTTATGGCTGTGCTGCATTTAGGCAAACAATGTCAAAAAACAGATATGAAGAAGTAAAGAAATTCATGCAATTTGATGTCAAGCTTCACGGCAGGAAAGAGTGAAGTGTGACAAATTCGGCCTAATGACATGGGTGTTATCCAGATTTGTTGATAACAGTCAAAAGTGTTATGTACCAGAAGAATCACTTACTGTAGATGAACAACTATTCCCAATGAAAAGCAGATGCAAATTCATGCAGTACATGCCAAATAAGACAGATAAATCTGGAATAAAGTTCTGGATCTTGGCAGAATTGCAGTCCAAATACTGTTTGAATGTGAAACCGTATACTGGGAAAGATGATGAAAGAGGTGGCAGTTTAGGAATGCATGGGGTCATGACTCTAATGTAGCCATATTATCAGCGAGGATACAACGTTACGGTTGATAATATTTTTACAAGCCATGACCTCGCTGAGAAACTATTGGAGAAGTGTACTTCATTGGTTGTGACCATTCGTCTGAATCGCAGAGAACTACCATCACTTACAAAACTCAACTGTACCAATCCAAGTTCTACACCAATGGATCAATGACCGTAGTACAGTACCAGTCGAAACAGAAGAAGACTGTTGCCATTTTGTAGACTTTGCACAAAGGTGCGATATGTGAAACCAGCGGCAATCTGAAGCCTGAAAGTGGGTTGTACTACAACAAGAATAAATGCTGTGTCGACATGCTGGACTCAATGTGCCGTCAACTGTCCACCAAATCTGCATGTCATAGATGGACACTAGCCATTTTCTTCAATATTCTCGACTTGGCAGCCATCAATGCCTGGATTATTTTCTGCAAGCAAACTGGTGTCACCGTGCCAAGGAGACAGTTTCAACAAACACTGTCGGAGCAGCTGCGACAAACTTGTGCTGCTCGATGTTCGTACTCCGAGTCAATGCCAACCACTGTTGTGACAAACAAACTGGCAAAGTGAGTAATGAGTGCAGTCAAGGCCAACTGCAAACAAAATTGCACTGTCACGCTGTGTGCTAATTGCAAGCGTCCAGTTTGCGGACAGTGCTCTGTCGACAATCTACACCAGTTGCGCATAGACTCTACGGTGTATGTTTACTAAACAGTGCTAATGCTGCAGCGGCGATGTTCTCGCGTGATAAGTGATGTTATCACACAATAATACTGCGTGATAATGTCACTTATCGCGTAATAACGTCTCAGAGGGTGGAGTAAGGCTCCCCAGAGGGTGGAGATAAGGGGTCAATGGGCATAGAGTAGGTGGGGAGAGGCTCCAGGCACACTAACACTGTAAAATCAGGGTCTGAAAATTAACGCCAGTGAAAATCTTGCGTTAGAAGCACATTTGCAGGAGAGAGAGAAACCATTTACGTCAGCAATGTACAGCAAAGGCAGTGAGACAAAGAAAAGTGATAGTAGTGATATATGTGCAGTAACAGCATAGTGCCCAAGTATGAGAGGGCACTATGGTGAGTCTACAAATGGGGTACAGGGGGCTGCAGGCGGGACATGCAGTGGGGCAGCTGGGACACAGGGTGGACTAGGCAGATGCCTAGGTGACACATAGGAATGTAGAAACGGAAAACCAGCAAGACAGCAACTGACCAAGGGCAAACATGTCCACGAGTGTGTGTCCCAGAGCGCCACAATGAACATTACCCAGAAAGTACCCCAAAGGGCACATAACATTAGCAGGCAGTCCCGGGGGGAAGCATGGATGTCTATGCAGGCACCCCTACCCCATGTCACACATCATAGGCAGCCACCTACCGGCACACTAGATGGCCTGGGACTGCGCACCATCAGCATAAGGGCATCTCAGCATGGTGGCGGAGGGGTGCTGGTGGTGGAGGGGGCAGTGGCATCTGCCCACAGTAGACCAAGGCCAAGCCCTGTTTAGGTGGGTGCCGTGCACTGCAAAAAACAAGGTCTGTCTGATGAACAGTAATGGTATCCCCAGGGAATGACCTGCCTCAGTGGCAACAGTTTAGTACAGTAGACACAGCCAGTGTGTTCAGGAGCATAAGGTCACAGGTTCAAGTCCCAGCTCTGGCTCCTGCAGACCATGTCCCCATATTTTACCCAGTACTAAACTGTGGTAATAAAGAAGGAACCTTTATTGCAGATAAAGTAAACACACCATAAATGCCTATATTTTACCCTACAGAGCACATACACCATAGAAATGTGCAGTCCATAGAGTAGAGATTCCCAACTGCAGTCCTGGAGGGCCTAACACCATTCAGGGTTCATGCTGTCCCTAAGAAATATGCTTGAGATGCATTTGTATGCACCGCCCCCATTGTATGCAAATGTATCTCATGCATATTCATTAGGGACAGCATGAAAACCTGAATCGTGTTGGGCCCACCAGGACTGGAGTTGGGAACCTATGCCCAAGAGCATAGGCCAATAGGGCCACAAACACCCACACCCACAGGCTCCACTATCCAAAGCCTCATGGAGAGTCAGGCTGTTGGGCCCTGCGCGGAGCAGCAACTACCAATACTAGCACCTGCATACCTTAGCAATGCCATCATAAACATGGAAACATGTTCCGCATGTATCAAAAGATTGCTATGATCAATGTCAGATAACAGATCCTACATTAAACACAATTTGTTAACAGAGATTCATCATAGCAACCTTTTGATATATGTGGAGCGTGTTTCATATTTTGTTACTGACAGTGTTTACCACCCCGGAGAGTGACCTTAACAGTACTGAGTACCATAGCAATGCCTGCACTGTGCCCACGACTGGTTTGGCGGCCACGGCTGCCAACCACCACTCTATTTGCACAATGCTGACATAGATGTGGGAGTGTGTGTATGTCTACCCAGTGTTTTGTGGCTGCCTACACCTTACTGAGCCCCCAATGCTTTCACTGTCTCCAGTGTTAGCCTGCCAATGTGCATAATGAGGAGCAAGGTATTGTGGGTATGGCCCAGACACAGCGGTCTGGGCAGGATGCATCTGCACAGGGCATAGGGCAATGGCTGGGACATTGTAGTGCCCGACCACCACCTGCACGGACAGGGTGGCCACAGCATGTCATGCTGGGAGGTCACTCTTACCCTGACTGAGCAGTGACCATGGCATGGCTAGGTTCCCCCATAGTGCTATACAGAATTTCTCTCAAGTTATATCTATGAATTTTCTTTTCTGGGGCCCAATCACTGACATGCTTGCTTGGTGTGTGTGTGTGTGTGTGTGCTTGCATCCCATTTTTGGGTGCACACAGTTCTTCCAGGAACATGCACTATGTACTAGCTTGCAAACTGTCTGTAGTTAGCATGTGTATGGCTGGAACATCTTGCAGGGTGGAGACTGACTGTGCCCTCTGCTGGTGAATGACAGATAGTGGTGGGGGACACTGGAGCTTTATCAGGCCTACTGCCAGTGTCCTCTGTGATGCTCATAGATCTGCATTGACTGAGCTGTAGGGTGCCTATTCCCCAGCAGGACTGGGGTTGATGGTCCCCTCTACTGCCACCATTGCAGAGATGTAGAATGTTGATCTGTTGGTGGGAGATCTTGTCCCTCACCCTGACCCACAGAAGGTGGGTTGGGTGGTGCTACATAATCTGCTTTTGGGTCCAAACACCACCCTTCTCTTATAACAGGTAATCATGGCAACCACACAGGACATGCACTAATCTGGGTGTATCATAGTCCACAAGGGCTAAACGTGACTAGGAAATACAGATGGACTAATGTGTATCCTAGCTGTGTCTGCAAGGATGACCTTTCACACACTGGCACTAATGGAGACCTACAGAACAGTCTATCTCAGCCATGCCATGTGCTGCAGACCTGGTGCTGGGCGCCCCACCTCACCCTCAGGATGAGCACAGGAACCACACAATGTCAGGGTCTGTAGCTACTCTGTGCCAGTAACACACACGGTCAGTTCCCCCTACCAGGCCGGAGTGTTATAGAGGCGCATACCCCATCTTGTGATCAGATGTAGGCTGCTGATCTGCATGTGCAGTGCATCATGGGTAAGGATGGGTTTACCCTATCCTGGTAACCACAGCAGACAGTTTGTGTGGTGATCTGCAGTCTTTCTGTAGCCAGCCAGCAGCATGCTAGATGCTATAGAGATGTAGCCCACTGGTTACTTCAATGACTGTGGAGGAAGAGGTTGTGGGTTTGTTCCCACAGTGGTGTTATTTAATAAGGCTGACTGAGGCTTTTCCTTTTAATTTAGATCAGTGCTGCCAGCAAAAACACCCTCACAGTGCGGTAACCTAAGGTACCTCATAAGACGCCTTTATAGGGCACCCTATAAGGCGCCCTATAAAGCACCATATAGGGCACATTATAAGGTGCCTTGGCAGACAGGGCACTTTATAATGTGCCCTATGTAGTGCCTTATAGGGTGCCTTATGCGGCACCTTAGGTTTCGGCACTGTGAGGGTGTTTTTGCTGGCAGCACTGATTTAAATTAAAAGGAAATGCCTCAGAGAGCCTTCTTACATAGCAGCACTGATTTAAATTAAAAGGAAATGCCTCAGAGAGCCTTCTTACATAACACCACTGTGGGATTGAACCCATGACCTCTGCCTCCACAGTCATTGCATTAACCAGTGGGCTACATCTTTATAGCTTCTAGCACTGCGCTGGCATGAACTTAGGGTTAACGCGCGTTAATGTGCCATAGCGCCCACTATCGCACAATACCGATTCCTTGCAACCTTCCCTCCGGAACGCCCACTACCTTATATGGCATTCTTCACATTGCCTCTGCAACTAGCACCGGTAACATTATGATGGTTTAGTAAACATACCCCTAAATGTACACTAGCAAGATTGGTGAAGATTGGTGGAAAACTCATCAACTCATCAACAACCTTCACTAGGCTGATGATACCATATTACTGGCTGAAAGTGAAGAGGATCTGAAACATTTGCTTCTAAGATCAAGGCAAATAGTCTTAAAATGGGCTTGCATTTTAATGTGAAGTAGACAAAGATGCTGACAACTGGCAAAATCAATAGGTTCACAGTTGAAGGAGAAGAAATAGAAGCAGTGGACAACTTTAATTTGCTTGGATTAATAATCAATAAAGACAATGCAATCAATGAATGCTTAAATTCTATTCATCTACAAGGAATGTCAATAACAAAACTATTATTCAGGTATATGCCATCAAGAAATCCGATAAATAATAAATAATAAATCTAAAACCCAACCTCAGAACATAGACCTTCACTATTAAATATATGATTTTTTGTCGGAGCTGACCGTAGGAAGGTCGGATCAAATACCGACCCCCACCAGGCGGGCAGCCACTTTTTATTATTAAATCAAGGTTCTTCACCACAATTAAAATATCATTTTTCAAACAGTTCACTGAAAACTTATCTTGGAGAGAGCGCTGTTGGTAGAAATGGTTCTCAACACGACGCGCGCGTTTCGGGCACTGACACCCTGTATCAAGTGTATAATCCAGAAATTAGAAATTCAGCATTCTTCCTTTATAACGCCGTCATTGCAGCACAGGTCATTTCTTTTGGCAAAAGGCAGAACAAGCGCCATTTTTAAAGAAGAAACCTACCAATCAGATCGGGCAAACCCCCACATGATGGGGGACCCCTGGTCTGATTGGCTAAAAACTTGAATACGACAACACTCATTCATAACAGGCTTTGCCATTCAATTTCTTTATTAAGACCTCCCGGCTCCATTGAATCAAGGTAGAATATCCAACGTTGTTCTAATAGTTGTAGACTCTCTTCCCTCGACCCACCACGGGGATTATTGGGCACATGGTCCAATACAGTCCAAGTTAGTTGATCAAAAGTATGGCCAAAATCAGCACAGTGAGAAACTAATGGAGCTGAAAGTACCGTTCGGCGAAGCCGAGACGCATGTTCACTCAACCGACGTTTAATAGGACGAATAGTTCTCCCAACATAAACTAGGGGACATGGGCATTGTATTAAATAAACTACATGAGTAGAATCACATGTTGTATCCCATCGGCGTTGGTATTTGCGAAAAGTTGTTGGGTGCTGCCATTCTATACCTATGAGTGTTGTATCACAAAAAAGACATTGCCGACATGCAATATGACCAGTAATGGGGGGTTTATAATTTAAACGATCTTCACACATAGTTGTTTTAACCAAAATATTGCCTAGATTGCGACCCCTGAAATAAGCAATCTGCAACGGAACATTAAAACACTCATGTAATTGAAGGATTGACCAATGAGTTTTAAGAATCTCTAACACATCTCTACTCCGATTAGTATAGGGCAGAATCCCTGTGATCTTAGAATCATCTGTAGATCTTGCAGATGTATATGCTGGATCAAGCAACCATTCTCGGTGCGTATAGCGTGCTCTTTTATATGCTTGATCTAAAACCGTATCGGGATAACCCCGTAACTTTAACCGCTGACGAAGATCAATAGCATGCAATCTAAAATCTTCTACAGAATGGCATATACGACGCAACCGAAGAAATTGTCCATATGGAAGCCCACGTCGAAGGGGGCCAGGATGGCAGCTATTATAGTGCAACAAACTGTTTCTCTGAACAGGTTTACGATATAAAGAGGTGTATAGATGCCCATTATCTAAACTAATCTGAAGGTCAAGAAATTCTATAGTGGTTTTCTCTATTTGTGCAGTAAATGCTATATTAGGTTTCAAATCATTCAGCCAATTTATAAATGTTTGAAGCGATCCTATATCAGCTGTCCAAACAAAGAAAACGTCATCTAGAAACCGCTTCCATAGTAGCACATGTTGATAAAGGACTGATTGCTCGATCAAAAAAAGCTCCATATCAGCTAGATAAAGGGTGGCAATCGAGGGAGCCATCGTAGCTCCCATGGCAATCCCCGATAATTGCTGGTAATAAATACCTTCAGACACAAAATAGTTGCGGGTAAGAACCAATTCTGCCAGCTGTAGTAGAAATTGTTTCGGTAGACGTTCTGGTGCAAATGAAAATTTTTGTTGTAACAAATTCAAGGCTTCAATCTGATCAATTTTGGTATATAGAGAAACTATATCAAGAGACACCAATAAAGCTCCTGAAGGAACCACTAAATCTGAAATCAATTGTAAGAGATGAGCTGAATCTCTAAGATATGAATGAACCAGACATGCTTCTTTTTTCAAAAATTCATCACAAAATATTGATAATGGTTCCAAGAGAGAGTTTCGACAGGACACGATGGGTCGTCCCGGAGGGGCTATAAGTGATTTATGAATCTTCGGAAGAAGATATAAAACTGGGCAAATAGGATGCATCCGAAATAAAAAAGAATGCTCACGCTTGGTTATCCACCCATTATTCAAAGCCTGATGCAAAATAGTTTTTATTTCTTGTATAAGCTGAGGTGTAGGATCCTCTGACAAACGTTTGTAAACATCACTATCACTTAGATGTTCATGCAAAACAGTAGTATATTGTGATAAATCTTGAAGAACCAGCGCACCCCCTTTATCTGCACGTCGAATAATTAAAGAGGGATCAGCACATAATTCAGTTAAAGCAGAGTGTTCATCCTTCGTCAGATTTGAAAAACATTTTTTCGGGGTTTTCTCAATCAATGATAAATCTCTTAACACCAGGGATTGAAAAGTAGCCAATACCGAATCCATAGGCAATTCTGGAGGCAACCAACGAGACTTTGAATAAAGAATAGAGCCATCATTCAAAGAAGCACGGTTTTGAAAAAAATGTAGAATACGTAGCTAACGAAAAAAACGATATAAAGATCTCCTCATTTCAAAAGGATCATATCGAGCAGTAGGGACATATGATAGCCCATAATTCAATAATTTATCTTGAAGTGGGGTCAATACTCGACTTGAGAGATTAACCACTATTGTTGAGTTCTTTTGTACCGTTGACGAGTGACTGGCGGGTCCCAATCGTCCGACGTTGTATATTGTCTGGGTCGACGGCCTCGTCGAAAAACCGGACGACCCCGGGAAGATTTTAAAGAATCAGAACCCGAGGTACTATCATCTGTATCGTCAGAAGTACGATCAAAAGTAACAGTCTTCCGTTCAAGATCCAATGAATCAGTCTGCTCATACATCCAATAGTACACTCGTTTAGCTTCGTAATCATTTTTATCCCGTAAAAATTTCTTTGTTTTTAGAGACTTAATATAATCAGTATAGCCCCTAATTTGGCGATCAAGATCAGTTAATTTAATCTTCCATGATTCATCCCCCATTGACTTCTGTAAATTGAGCTTGGCCTCTGAAATTTCTTTATTCAAAATTTCTTCTTCCTGAGAGGTACGTTCTAAAATAAGTGCCATCAAATCAAAGCTACATTTATTGGAGATTTTATTCCATTTTTCTACAAAGGCAGTATCCCATTTAAACATCTTTGGGGCTCGAGTCATTCGAAGACCCCGCGGGATCACCCGGGATTTCAGATATTGAATCATGCCGGCACCATGTAGTTGTGCTCGCACCAAACGTTTACATTGTGTTTTATATGCGGCTATTGAAGAGGAAACCACACTCCCCGCCTGGTCCTCTTCTAAAAGACAAGGTCGTTGTCGAAATAATTCAAGCTGTTCTTCAGTAAAGGCAAAGGTATCTTCCGCCATAAAGAGGTACGTAGTAAATATTTTCTATTTTCTATTTTTCTATTTTCTTTTTCTATCAAGAAATCCGATGACATATTGTATTGCTCCTGGCAGAATGGTTATGAAAGACCTAGACAAGATTCTTAAATGCAGTGATTCATCTTGTTCAAATCATAGTATTTTCAATACCCATGGTATTTTCAAATGGATTTGAAAATCAGACAGTTAAGAAGATAGACGGGAAGAAAATTGATGCTTTCAAATTGTGGCACTGGTTAAGAATACCGTGCACTAGAGGAGATCATACCTAAGGTTTCTTTAAAAGCTCAAAAGACAAGACTTCAACTTTCATACTTTGGACACAACATGTGAAGAAAGAGACCATTAGAGAAAGACATCATGCTTGGCAAGGTTGAATGTCAATGCAAAAGTAAAAGGCCAGTAATGAGATGAATCTACAGAATAACAGTAGCTATGGATGCAACTCTATCAACAATTAGCTGCCTGTCTAAAGACCGAACACAGTTTAGGATATCTATCCAGAGGGTTGCCATAAGTCGGCACAGACTCAATGGCACTTAACAACAACAGCACTTTTTATGCCTTCTGAGCAGGCATAAATGGCAGTGCCCACAATCTAGGTACTATTTCTGAAGGATGTATGCTTATATTTTATAGATGCACATAGGTGACTATGGGGTATGTTTACTAAACCGTCTTAATGTTACTGGCACTAGTTGCAGCGATAATGTGAAGGATGCCATATAAGGAGTGAGCGTTCCGGCAGCAAGGTAGCAAGAATCTATCGAGTGATAGTGTGTGCCGTGGCATGTTAACGTGCGTTAACCCTAAGTTCATGCCAGTGCAGTGTCAGAAGCTATAAAGATGTAGCCCACTGGCTACTGTAAAGACTGCAGAGGCAGAGGTCATGGGTTCAATTCCATAGTGGTGCTACATAAGATGGCTGTCTGAGGCATTACCTTTTAATTTAGAGTAGTGCTGTGTGAGGTATTTCCTTTTTGTAATTTAAATCAGTACTCCAGCAAAAACACCCTCACAGTGCCGTAACCTAAGGTGCCGAATAAGGCGCCCTATAAGGCACTCCAGAGGGCAAATTATAAATTTCTCTGTCTGCCAAGGCACCTTATAATGTGCCCTATAGGGCGCCCTATGAGGCACCTTAGGCTACGGCACTGTGAGGGTGTTTCTGCTGGCAGCACTGATTTAAATTAAAAGTAAAAGCCTCAAACAGCCCTATTAAATAACACAACTGTGGCATCAAACCCATGACCTCTGCCTTTGCAGTCATTGAAGTACAAGTGGGCTACAGCTCTATAGCATCTAACCCACTGCTGGCTGGCTGCAGAAAGACTGCAGGTCACCACACAAACTGTCTGCTGTGGTTACCAGGATAGGGTAAACCCACCGGTACCCATGATGCACTGCACATGCCAATCAGCAGCCTACATCTGATCACAAGATGGGGTATGCGCCTCTATAGCACCCCGGCCTGGTAGGGGGAACTGACCATGTGTGTTACTGGCACAGAGTAGCTACAGACCGTGACATTGTGCGGGTCCTGTGCTCACCCTGAGGGTGAGGTGGGGCGCCCAGCACCAGGTCCGCAGCACCTGGAGTGGCTGAGATAGACTGTGCTGCAGGTCTCCAGCAGTGCTTGATAGGTAGTTCTTGCAGACACACCTAGGATACCCCTGTGCCCATCTGTATTTCCCAGTCACATCTAGCCCTTGTGGACTATGATGCACCCAGAATAGTGCATATCCTGTGTAGTTGCTATGGTCAGATGTTATAAGAGAAGGGAGGTGGTTGGACCCAAAAGCGGATTATGTAGCACTACCCAACCCGCCCCTGTGGGCCAGGGTGAGGGACAGGATCCCCCACCAACAGATCCACATTCTACATATCTGCAATGGTGGCAGTAGAGGGGACCAGCAACCCCAGTCCTGTTGGGGAATAGGCACCCTACAGCACAGTCAATGCAGATCTGTACACATCACATAGGGCACTGGCAGGAGGCCTGGAAATGCTCAGCTTCCCCACCCCACCCCACTACTATCTGATATTCACCAGCAGAGAATACAGTCAGTCTCCACCCTTTAAGGTGTTCCATACACATGCTAACTGCAGACAGGCTGCTAGCTAGTACATAGTGCATGTTCCTGAAGGAACTGCATGCACCCAAAACTGGGATGTGAGCACACACACCAAGCAGGTATGTCAGTGATTGGGTCCCAGAAAAGAAAACCCATAAATATCACTTGAGAAAATTACTGCTTAGCACTATGGTGGAACCTAGCCATGCCGTGGTCACTGCTCAGTCAGGGTGAGCGTGACCCCCCAGCATGACATGCTGTGGCCATCCTGTCTGTGCAGGTAGTGGTCGGGCACTACAATGTCTCAGCCATTGCCCTATGCCCTGTGCAGATGCATCCTGCCCAGGCCACTCTGTCCGGGCCATACCCACAGTACCTTGCTCCTCATTATGCACATTGGCAGGCTGACACTGGAAACAGTGCAAGCAGTGTGGGCTCAGTAAGGTGTAGCCATACACACACTCCCACACCTATGCCAGCATTGTGCAAATATAGAGGTTTGTGGCAGCCCTGGCTGTCACACCAGTCCTGGGCACAGTGCGGGCATTGCTATGGTACGCAATACTGTTGGGGTCACACCCCGGGGTGGTAAACACTATCAGAAGCAAACACTGAAACACACACCACAGATATCAGAAAGTTTGCTATGATGCATCTCTGTCAACAAATTGTGTTTAACCTAGGATTTGTTATCTGACATTAATCATAGCAACCTTTTGATATATGTGTAACGTGTTCCCAGGTTTAGGATGGGATTGCTAAGGTATGCAGGTGCAAGTATTGTGAGATGCTGCTCCGCGCAGGGCCCAACAGCCTGACTCTTCATGAGACTTTGGATAGTGGAATGGGTGTGGATGTTTGTACCCCTGTTGGTGACTGCTCTAGGGTAGAGGATCCCAACTCCGGTCCTGGTGGACCAAACACTGTTCAGGATTTCATGCTGTCCCTAATGAATATGCATGAGATACATTTGCATACAAAGGGGGCGGTGCATACAAATGTAGTACGGGCATATTTATTAGGGTCAGCATGAAACCTGAATGGTGTTTGGCCCTCCAGGACTGCAGTTGCGAAACTCTGCTCTAGGGATTGCACATGTTTATGGTGTCTGTGCTCTGTAGAGTAAAAAATAGGCGTTTATGGCATGTTTATTTTATCTGCAATAAAGGTTCCATCTTTATTACCACAGGTAAAATATGGGAACATGGTTACTGGGTAAAATATGGGAACATGGTTTGTAGAAGCCACAGCTGAGACTTGAACCTGTGACCTTCTGCCCCTGAACATACTAGCTGCGTGTACTGCACTAAACTGCTGCCACAGAAGCAGAGTATTCCCTGGGGATACCATGACTGTTCATCAGACAGACCTTGACTGTTGCAGTGCACAGCACCCACCTAAACAGGGCTTGGCCATGGTCTGCTGTGGGCAGATGCCACTGCCCCCTCCGCCACCAGCACCCCTCCGCCACCATGCTGACATGCCCTGGTGCTGGTGGTGCACAGTTCCAGGCCATCCAGTGTGCCGGTAGGCGGCTCCCTATGGTGCATGACATGGGGTAGGGGTGCCTGCATAGACATCCACGCTTCCCCCAGGGACCGCCTGCTAATGTTATGTGCCCTTTGGGGTACTTTCTGGGTGATGTCCATTGTGACACTGTGGGACACACAGTCGTGGACATGTTTGAACTTGGTCAGTTGCTGTCTTGCTGGTTTTCCGCTTCTACATTCCTATGTGTCAGCTAGGCATCTGCCTAGTCCACCCTGTGCCCCAGCTGCCCCACTGCATGTCCCGCCTTCAGCCCCTCTACCCCATTTGCAGTCTCACCGTAGTGCCCTCTTGTACTTGGGTACTATGATGTTGCTGCATATGTATCACTACTCTCACATTTTTATGTTTCCCTGTCTTTGCTGCACATTGCTGACTGAAAAGGTCTCTCTCCCCTGCAAATGTGCCTCTAGCGCAAGGTTTTCACTGGCGCTAATTTTCAGAGCTTCATTTCATGGCATTAGTGTGCATGGAGCATCTCCCCTCCCACTCTCCACTCATTGACCCCTTCTCTACGCCCCTGGGGAGCCTTACTCCACCCTCTGGGAAGCCTTACTCCACCCTCTGTGCAACTTAACGCCACTGGGGACATTATCACGCGATATGTGATGTTCTCTCACGGTAATGCACCATTATCACGTGATAATGTCATGTATCACGTGATAACGTCACAGCTGTGACGTTAGCGCCGTTTAGTAAACATACCCCTATGTGACATACTTACTAAAGTGCAGCAAGCACTTACCATGAGTTTGACCCTGCAGTAACCATTTGCATGAGTCCACGCTAACAGTTACCAAGCACTAAAAACAGTGTCTTGGTAACATACCCATGCTAAGTGCTTAAGTTGGAGAGACTAGGTGAAGGCAGGGTGCGGAAGCTATGGGAAATTTTTTTCATGTCACGTATTACCAGGACATGGTGATACAGTATGTGAAGCAAAAATGAAGCTGCTTCAGGTGCAGCTATAAAGGGTGACCAAAATACTGCTGAAAATGTACTCATTGAGAAGGGTTGCTGCCTTCTGTTGGCATTGTGAAAGAGCATATTAAAGATCTGATTTATTACGTTTTCTTTTTCCATAAAAGTTGGAAAAACAGTAAAGCAGACTTGATACGATAAGGGAGCATGATTTAACATGGTCAATGGGTCAGCAAGAGCGGGTCCAGGAACACCACACACACACAGCACAGGGCAGTTCTGTCGAGAGTCCTCCCAGATATTTCCTATTCTGAAAGAACCACCACATCTACTGCCTTAGTCACACTGAAAGATTTGAACCTAGTGTAAGTATTATGAAACTGTTGCTAGGCGTCATTGCTGCCATTTTGAACTCAGACAGCTTTGGGGCAGGAGAAGGGGGGGGGGGCACTTGGCAACAAGAAAACCTCCAGGTGAGTCCCAGGGGAGGTCAGGAGGGTGAGGTATGTCATTGGGGGATGGTATGGGGAGGTTGTTCTGGCTTGGAGTGATTGCTGTTGGGGGGGGGATTAGTTTGGGCAGATGCTATCTTCAGGGGGGTGCTCATCTGGATGGAGTACTAGCTGGGGGTGCCTTCATTTTTAAAGGTGATGAAGATTGGACTGGGGATCAAATCAGTGGGGGGGGGGGGGGGATAGGGTGCACTGCCATGCGACATAACTCTTTTTTTGTGTGTGTAATGTGTGCCTGGACCCACGTTTTATGCTTCGGTAGGTAGCACAGGTGCACCCTTACTATCTGCCAAGGTCTGAGCCACGGGCTGTGTAGCAAGTGTCTCTCCTGTGCGGCAAATGCAGGGCAGATGCTGGGCATACAGTACTCCCTGTATTTACCGCACTGCCTTTGTACTTACTGCATCTGCAAAAAGATACCTCACGTTCGTAAACAAGCCCCTTATGTGTCTTTATAAAATAGGATAAAAATAGGTGCTTTCTCCACCTCCAAACCTAAGCAGCTTGTTATAAAATCGCCCTCATACTATAGAGTTTGGCAAAAGCTGTAAGCATTCCAAGGTAGTACATTGAAAAAAATGTACTGTCTAGGAGTCATCTACCTCTAATTTAGCTCATCAAAGAGCTGATAATGACAATATAATTATGAACAATGGTACAATGCAAGATAAATAGCTATCAGTTTAATAATGAGACCTTTAGTAGTCCATGATACCTATGTGTCAAGGGATAGGAAAACTTTCCGTCTTGCCATAGCTCCTTTCTGTAGCAGCTGGTAGCCTGATTACAATATGAGTGCAATCAATTTCCCCCGAAGATTCAAGGTAAATTAACTATGTCTTAAATGTCTCATATGGTTTGCAGTTGGTGCTGAGTTTCTCAAGCAAAAAAATATATACATTGATTAGTTCTCCAAAAAGATCATCAAGAAGCTGTTTAATACAGTGAAAAGTGACTGACTAATCCCTGTGGTGTCCTCCACAGCTGTCTGAAAACTAACTAAGAAAGATACAGATTCATTGACTTTTGAATATACAAGGAAAGCACAACTTCTCAGGGGTGAACATTTTCAGAGAGGTAATGGTGTGAGTCTGGAGCAGCAAAAATGACAGAAGCAGTAGCACCTTTCCAAGTAACCAATTTATTGAGGGATGAGTTTTGGAGTAGTCCAGTTTGTCAGATACAACCCTTGTCCTTAAAAGCTTATGCCTCAATAAATTGGTTAGTCTAAAAGGTGCCATCTGCCTCTGTCATTTTTCCTTCTTGTTGCTGGACTCTCCAAATTCATTAAGTTCTGATACAGATATAGGGTCTCATTTACTAATGTGCATTCATGGGTTAACCAGAATTAATGTGACTTTAAGCACATGAATTAATGGGGCCTATTTATTAATTAAAGTGCTAATTTTAATCCACCCTCAAGACTTTGCTGATTATCTACAATCAAAGATAGGCCACACCAATAAATCCCTAGTACCTTCCGTGGCATTTGTACAAAGCAATATAATACCGCTGACCACTTTCACTACACGATCCAAGAAACAAATTGAAAACACTATCGCTACGATCAACACCACTACTGCCCAGACTGACCCCTGCCCTGCTTTCTGGATAAAGGAGCTATGGTCTGAACTTAGCCCTTTTATAGCCAGACTCATGGATCAATCCTTCACAAACAGGGGTGTTTCCTCAGTCCCTCAAACACACTTCCATTAGACCACTGCTCAAAAACAGCAAGCTCAATACCCAGAAGGTGGACTCATACAGACCGATATCAAGTATACCACTTCTGGCCAAAATAATAGAAAAAGAAGTTCAAAGACAAATTCAAGACCACGTGGACAATGTTTCACCACTAGACCCCTGCCAACACAGTTTTAGAGAACAACACGGTGTGGAAACGCTCCTCACCACCCTCATCAATAACATAACTACAGGCATCGATAACATCCGCCAGGGATTTGTCCTCATTTTCCTAGACATAGCAGCTGCTTTTGATTCAGTATATCACAAGATACTACTGATGCGCCTCAGAGAGAAGGGTATTTCTGAGACAGCCATAGTCTGGTGCAAATCATACCTCTCGAACAGATGGCAGCACGTACGTTCAGGTGCCTCAACATCTAAACCTTTCCACCAGAAGCAAGGAGTTCCTCAAGGATCATCCCTCTCCGCGCTGATGTTCAATATATACATGCAGCCTATCTGTAACCTCATTCATTCTTTCGGGGTAAACTGCTTGATATATGCAAACGACGTTCTACTTTACATGCCTTTCTCGACAGAAACTCCAAACATCTCGCCACTTACAGATTGCTTTGACGCAGTATCCAACTGGCTCCAATCCCAGAATCTGAGAATTCAGCACAAGAAAACGGAGGTTCTGTTCATCACGAGGAATCCGAAATTCACCACACCACCACATATAAAAGTCAAGGAAGCTGAACTTCAGACTAAATCCACGATCCGATACCTTGGTGTCACCATGGACCAGCGCCTGGACATGAAGGTTCACATAAGCAATGTAGTCAGAGCGATATACCACAAGATCCGCTCTCTGAGACACCTCCGTTTTCTTCTAGAACCAGACGACTTCCGTACAATCTATCAGGAGCTAATCACACCCCATTTTGACTACGCTAATTCAATCCTGCAAGGTCTCCCCCAAACTACCTTAAATCCTCTACAGCTCGCAATGAACGCGGCAGCGAGAGTTCTAATCGGAGCGTCGAAGAAAGACCATATAACTCCTATTCTGAAACAGCTACACTGGCTCCCCATACAGGCCAGAATCACCTTCAAAATTTTGCTGATTACTTTCAAATCCATCAATGAGCTAACTTCCACTTCAATAGCAGAGCTTATACAAAATACACCCTCCAACAGGTCCAGAAGATCGGCAGTGATCAACACATTATGAGTCCCAAAAGAAATAACCCAATGCACCCAAGCAACAGTTAACAGAGCCTTCAAACTATGTGCTCCGAGATGCTGGAATTCTCTACCACCCAACTTACGTGCAATTCCTGACCTGGTCCAATTTAGGAAGGCAGTAAAACACTATCTATTCCTCTTGTACTACCAGGTAGACGAAGATATAGTAGTTTCACCAGTAGTCTAGTCTAGAGAGTACAACAAATTAGACCCTACAAAACATTCATGAGCACTGTCAGTGTAATACGATTTTCGTGAAATTCAGGTGTAAATAGTTCTCCCAAGTTATCCAAGTTTGATTTCCTGTTTCCTGTAAGTACAGTTCATTATATGCAACATGTATGTTTTATGTTCCATGTAAACCGCACTGATGTTGAATAGCGCGGTATATAAGAAAATGTAAATAAATTAATTAAATAAATAAATAAATAAATAATTTTGCAAAGATTTTTCTGCATGTAAAGCTTGTTTGAAATTTGGAAAAAGGCTCATAAAATTGTGCGGTTGTAAACTGTATGTGTGTGTAAATATGCAATGCCATCAAGATTGTGTGCATTTAGACATTCCTGAGGACATAGCTTGCACAGAGCAGTGTGGAGCTGTGAGGTGCACTTGTATGAGAACCTGCATAGATTCTATGCACACCTTTATATCTTCAGAGCAGCTGTAAATCTGTGTGTGAGAATGTGTGCACTATTGAGGATAGTTCTGGGTGGCTATTTTATAAAAGTGCATGGGCACCTATGTTGCCTTTATAAAACAGGCATCTTTTTGGACTTTCCACAGAAGCATTCTGTTATAAATTTACCCACTTATTGCATAACTCGCATTATCGTGCATTAATGCACATTAGCATGTTAACATATGTTAATGAATGAGTCCCATAATTTGTTTGCCACATATGTATGTAGTACATGCTCATCATATAAACTCAAACTAGGAACTATAGACCATTTTCAAAATGTATCGGTTTCTCCTCTGCTGCTTTTGCCTAGGAGTCTATTTATTAATGGCACCATGTGCTTTGATGTTTGATTCAGGGGAAAAAGACAAAATTATCATGTTAGCACCTACAATACCAGAATGGGGATCCCCCTACTGCTGATAGTTACAGCCTGTGGCAGTGGATTACAGACAAGATAGTTTACAGTGAGCATTGAAAAAACTAGCAAACAGATATACGTGAGGTTTTATAAGAAAAAACTGGAAACATTTACTTGCCTCACAGCTGGCTGTGATGTTCTGATGGCAGAAAAATTCTATACCAAAAGACACAATAAAGTAGCATGTCTCATTCACTGGAAACTCTGTAAGCACTATAACATCACTGTCCCAGAAAAGCACTGGGATCATGACTCTAAGGGATATGTTTACTAAGGATTGTTAAGGGTGCACCATTTACGAGTGCAAAACGGCAGCATTAAGGACTCCAACATGCGCTAAAGGATGTGGCGGGGAGTAGGTATTTTGGTGGTAAGGGCACTAGTGGCCGATTATTGGGCAGTAACAGGACATCAGGCGGTAAGGGTGCCAACCATGCACCTTAACACCTGATAAGGCCCTTTGCCTTAATGCAAAATAAGGGAGCCTATCTGCCAATCACATTTAAACTGCTGGATGAGAGCAAGAGTAATAGCTGATGGACATATCACAGCCATACGTCCCTTACGTGTTAGACAGTGAGTGTGCGAATAATGTGGGAGGCAGTTTGATTGTATCAGTGAGGGGTGCTCATGTAATCTGCTGTGATGACAGTGGGTGGCATAGAATTGGGTCGAAGTGTATGCTGGAGGTGCCAACATGGCCACAAACGGGCATCAAAAAGAATGAGTGGTGATGTGTACATCAGCCACAGAATAGTGAGAAGGCTGATATTAGGACAAATATGCTAATCGGGATTTGTTGTTTCTGACCTCAGGAGCCTCTGTTTTCAGGACAGGTATGTGTTCTTCCTTATTCATCTGATGTGTTTTGGGTTAAAGACATCATTCATAGACATTGGCATATTTTGGGGGTTCACACAGTTTTTTTGTCAGGATTTGCACTTTGCTTTCAGCTGCAGGTGTAACATACTGGAAAGGTTGGTATTCACTTGCCCTCAGTTGTCTAGTAATACATTGGTTGGTGGACATTTCCTTTGTGGTCATTGTGTGATCTGCCAATATTCGTTGGCAATCACAACTTTTGAGCATTCATCCATTGGATGTCTCTTCCAACTGCATTCTTGCACATCTTTTGAGTTAGAGGGGTCATTTATGTGCTATTGTGCCCCTGTAATAAATTATACATTGGGCAGACTGCGCAAAAATTAAAAGAAGAAATGTTGAACACCTCTCAGCATTATGCTGTGGGGTGGTCACGGCATCTCTTGTGGAATACTGGCAGGCACAGGGATATCAGTTGTTTGACTTGCACTGTTTTGTTTTAGAACAGATTTCGTTAGCATGGGGTGGCCCCTTGGCAAAACGTTTAGTCCAACGTGAGAAATCTTTTATTTGCCATTAGCAAACGGTTGTTCCAGGGGGTTTAATGCATCCATTGAGTGGCAAATGTTCTATTAATCATTCCACTGTTCTCTCTTTATTGGATATATTGGCCAATATAATTTTTAAGTTCCATCAAGATTCAGTTTTGGGCCATGTTGGTTGTCTCATGTGTGTTTAAGTGGTATGTGTGTGTATGCAAGTGCATTGAAGTTCATGGTGATAGGTTGTGTGACCTTTTTTCATGATATGTTGGATGGTGATTGGTTCAAAGTGAGCATGAATTTTGGGGTTAGAAACAGGAAGAGTATGATTATAGCGGATGAGACAACAAGAAATGTGTTGGGGGTCAGCTCCTGTAGGTTCCCACCTGATTTCAGATGTCTGGTGTCACATCTAAATTTAGACCTGCTCCAAGCATGAACAGGCATCTGAAAAGTGCTCAATGGTTTTGGCTGAAAAACATTCAAAGGATGTAGATAAAAAGGTACTGCATCATCCCCAGTACTCTGCACAATGATAGTGATAGCAGCAATAGGATTTGAAACCTGGCTGTTTCATTCCTAGCCCACTACTCTAACCATTATGCTATCCTAGATGCCTAAGTTCTGAAATATGGTTCTAAGGATGTCTATGTAGACACCCCTGCAGACATCCATATCAGGTATGGCCATGATTGTGAAATCATGTCGGCATCTGGACGTGCCTCCCTTTATTTCAAACATTCTGGATTAGACATCCCATATTACACTTGGATGTCCCTTCTAAAATTCCCCTCCACATGAATAGTCTGGGATATATGTGGGGTGATTGATTAGTGGATGGATGCAACTGCCAATGTTAATCCATAGCCTGTATACAATAGAAAAGACCACTTGCTGACATCACAGAAATAAATCAAATACAATTAGTGAAGGAATTCTACCAATAAAAATGCAAGGACAGAAGGAAAAGAGAACAATAACAACTCCTCCTTGGACAAAGCGCATTGAAGAAAAAATAAAATCTCTGCATGCAGACATGCCCTATAGATGGGTATCTAAAAGAATTAAGATCAAAGTTAATGAGGAAGATCCAAAACATTAAACTGAAACATGCTGCATTAACAAAAAAAGACTTTAAATTGAAAGTTGCAGAAGAAGCACAAAATCTGTGATGATACGAAGCAAATAAAAAAGAGAAATATCAAAATAGTATTACAGGGAATTGGGGAAGAATATAAATATGGTAAAACACTATCAACTAAACATGAAACAGAAATTTGAAAAATCCTATATGACAACCTTATAGATCATATTCAAGAAGTAAACTGGTTATTTTGCATAAGGGAGAATTAAGAAAAGGCAAACATCAAACTTATGGAATGACCTGAAGCAACAAGAGTTGGAAAGCAGGTAAAAAAGAACCATAAACTGGAAAACCCCTGACTCAGATGAGTGATCAAATATTTGCTCAAACATTCCAAGACCTGACAAAATGTAAATTCAATTGGGCAGGCAGTCAGACTTAACACTGCAATAGATAATAACAAGTAGAACATATCTCCTTCAGAAGGAGAGATCCAAGTAAGTTTCCAAAAGATGACAGACCAAAAACTTGTCAACCTATGATCTATTAACTGTCCACTGCAATAGATGCCAAAATAATATATGACCATATTCATTCCAATAACATCATGGCAATAGAGCAGAAGGACAATAAAAGAAGAACATATGGCTCTAAAGACAAATTAATGCTGAATAAAGCCAACATGGTCAGTGCTAACCCCCCCCCCCCCCCCCCCCCCGAAATACTGGTATAGCATGAATTGGTTGTAAGAAAGCATTTAAGAGCATCCTACATTCTTAGATAATAAATTACCTTGAAATTTACAAAATAAAACCTGGATTGATAAGAGTACAGTACATCGAGTTCATTATGAAAATGTGGTAAACTACACTCATCTGAAGTATAAATATGGATGGTTTGTTATTCCTAACATCAAGATCCAGTGAGGAATATTTCAGAGACTTCCTGTCACCACTTTTGCTTAACCACTCAGTACTCTCAGTACTTTGGGATATGGGTTTTAGCTTTACTCCTAAAAATAACAATCCAGAAGTAGAGTAACATCACACTTATTGTTTGTAAATGATGTGAAGCTTTACAGTTCTAGTGGCCAGCAATTAGCAGTACAACTCTATGTAGTAAAAAGCTTCTCAGAGGTTTTCAAGATGATTTTTAGCCTAACAAATATGCTAAGACAATTTTCTTTAGAGAAAAATTTAGCAAAACTGAAAACAACTCTCTCATTGATTAACATGGCATCAAGGAACTTGAATAGGAAGATGTAAATACCTAGGAGTAGAGGAAGAAAGTAGAACATAAAGGACTAGCTACTGTCATGAGGTGCAGCGGTCAAAGCCCATGGAGATAGGGGATTCTGAACAAAATGGAGCTAACTTTGACAGCTCAGAGATACACATGGCCAAAGGTTGCCATAGGAACCATACACAAGCTATTTCACGTGGTGTAGGGGAACGCCCAGACTCAAAGCTAGCTCGTGGCTCATCAGGGGATGAGTGGCAGCTGACAAGGGGCGGAGCCAACATCACAAGCTACGCAGTTAAAAATCACTCACCTGAGAATAGTGCAGAAGCGGCTAAAGGGAGAACTGCAAAAGAGAGAACTGCTGAGGAGAGACGTGCTGGCAGGGAGAGAAGTCCCGATAGCAGGAGAACTCCAAGCAGGGAGAGAAGCCTGAGAGGCAGGAGAGAAGGATCTCCATGCTGGTTAAAACCAATCACTGACCAAAGGAGACTACCAGGGAGGTGCAGTACTGAGAAACCCAGGAAGGGCTGTTTGGAAGAGCAGTGCACAGCTGACCAGTGCTTCCGAGAACCTTGCTACAGAGGAAGCAGAAGTAGTAGCTCTGAGGCCAGGCTAAGGCAAGACCAGTCACCCAGCACAAGGTACCAAGCAGGAGAAAACCATTATCCTGAAGATAATTTGGTGCCAAGGAGAAAGCTCAAACAGACACGGAGTGAAAAGCCTTCCCACGAGCAGAGCTGTGCTCGAGGGAGGAACGTTGAAGGGAAACTGCTGAAAGGTAACCTTATTCTTCCTAATAGAAGAAGCTTAGACTGTAGCAGTCAGCCCTGTACTTACCAAGAATTATGTGCCGCCTCTGAGAGAGACTATAGTGATTACGGTATTTACCCATCCACCTCTAGGCTGGTGGGGGAAGGGAACTCCCAAAGCTATAGAGAGGAACTCAGCAGTCAGAACAGAAGTTTCACTCACCGGGAAACTTACCCAGATATAGAAGAGATGCAATGTGATCCGTGTGAGGAGTCTAACGGTGATATTTACATGGACTGTACATATACCTTATCTGATAGCATATCTTCTCTATGCTGAAGAGCTGTAGGAGCTAATTCATAAAGAAAACAGACAGGAAGAGTTTTGTGAAGGAAACTGTTTTCTTTTACCATTTTTGCCTCCATTGTGAACGCTGAAGATAAGCATATCCTTTGTTCAAATGTTTCTTTAACTTTGATACCAGACGTATGGTTTTTGTGTTGCCTTATTTCATTGTGTGAAAATCCAACCCTGGGAAGGGAATAAATCCTGTTTAAATCCTTATCACTCCGACTACAACTACTTTCTTTTTGCTGAAGTTGTGGAGCTACAAATCCCAGAGGGCATTGCCAAGCCTCTCTACTATACTCCACAGCTATTAAAGAACTTACCCTGCTAATCCACCCATGCCTATGGCCTCTGGGAGGTGAGTGTGCGACACTACTCATCATTACCAGTTTAAAAATGAGAAAATAATAATCAGTCCCCTATTGGGGCTACAGAGGAATACATAAACTATCCACAATTTTAATAAGACTTGACTTGCCAGTCCTAGTTAGTTATCTTACACAAAATGTCTCTATTTGTACAGGCTTAAAAGACATATTGCATTCTAAGATGATTTTACAAGGTTTACATGTGTAAAAAAAAGCATCATCTAGATGTGCAAATATGAATATATGAATCATAATTTTAGAAGAGGCACTTCTTATACAGTACATATATGTATCTAGCATGCACAGTTTTGAAGATGGGATGCTCTGTTTGGTTTGGAAAATAAACACATATATACCAAAATTTCCATGTTGGCATTTTCATCTGCTTTGAGACTCACATAACTATTAGCTAATTGCTTGTTTGGACTTGAAGTTTGGAGGAGTGATTGAGGGAAGAATTTGAGATGAGAATGGTTACTTAATTGTCTCCCCTTGGATGTGCAATTTCACAAATGTAAATGCCAGAGAAACCTGTCCTTGTGTCTGCAAATCCAGTGGCTGATGATGCCACAATAGGGCTGCACCACACAGCAAAAGCAAACCACAGAGAATCATTTTTGACTCTGATATTCATAAGATGAGGAAGGAGTGCTGGAGGATATAATAAAAGCTCGTACTGTAACTGGATTAAAAAAAATATATTTGGTCATGTTCCTGGAGGAAAATTTCATAAACCATTATTAAAGTAGACTGGGGAAATCTACTGCTCATCCCTGGGATAAACATCATGGAATCTGTCTACCTTTTGGGATCCTGCCAGGTACTTGTGACCTGGATTGGCCATGTTTGGAAACAGGATACTAGGTTTGATGGACCATTGGTCTGACCCAATATGGCAAATCTTATGTTCATATGTGTAGGCTTTAGGATTCTAAGGGAGAGATAGGACTGCAAAAAATAAAACAAAACATATCAGCTTGAATCTTAGCTACTGCCATAGGGTTGTGTGTAGTGCAGAGAAAACACAAGCAACTTCATTCCTGACATGTGAGTAGGGGTTTCTTTGCCTTGCTATATCAAGCACAAAAACAAGATTCAAAATTTTTTCCATGAAAGTATTTTTGCTTTCCTTCACTGAGCCTGCCACACTAAGGGCTTAAAAGAGGGTGCCTTTTCATTTGATACACACCATCAGTAGCAGAAGTTACTATAGCAAAATCGATGTATGCCATTGCATAATAATAATAATAAGATACGGCACAATAATATTTATTTAAACAATCTTTTTCATGTATTGTCTATGATAGTAGTTGGGAAGTTGGGAAGGGGAAGCGGCTACTCTTGTTTATGGTTTATTTGTCATTTGATATATCATTCCTCACCAGGTATCACAGTGGTTTACATAGAATAGAGCATAACTTTGCACTTGTCCACATTAAATTTCATCTGCCATTTGGATGCCCAGTCTTCCAATTTATCAAGATCCTCTTGCAATTTTCCGCAATCCTCTTGGGTTTTAACAACTCTGCCCCAAATCTGCCTGTATAGTGCCAAAGTGAAGAAAAGGATTATTGGTGGCACTTTCCCGATAGTACCACTGAAATTCATAACTGGGGACTTGTATGTTTAGTGTCAACCATTAAACATGTCAGTCCTTTTGAACGTTGTTGACCTGTATGTTTTCTGAGCATCTGCTTTTATGAATATACAGTAAACAAGGGGGAAATTTTATAAGTGCTACTTGAGCAGCACAGAACATTCACAAAATTGCTATGAAAGAAAACAAGCTATTGTTAAGTGATTTCCATCTTGTATAAGCATTCCAGTTGTCGTATTAGTGAGAAGTAGGGGGGAGATCCTGGATTATAGGGGTGTGCATTCATTGGCACATATTTGGTTTAGTTTGGGCACTGAAAATATTTTTGTGTGTACAAATTGCTTGTGTAGACCTACAAATTATTGTGTGTGCACTCAATTTTAGCACACATAGATGTGCATTTCAGATGAATGTGCAAGAAAACATGAAAAAGGCATAAGAAAATCAGGACAAATTTAGAAAATACAAACACCAACTGAACTTTCTTTTGGCCATGCACATCTCTCCCTACTGGCTTCTCTGTAGGGAGAACTGTTCAAATAGATTATAACGGAACTCAGA
This sequence comes from Ichthyophis bannanicus, assembly GCA_033557465.1. Classification (NCBI taxonomy): domain Eukaryota; kingdom Metazoa; phylum Chordata; class Amphibia; order Gymnophiona; family Ichthyophiidae; genus Ichthyophis; species Ichthyophis bannanicus. The sequence goes on along the minus strand of CM066031.1, from coordinate 509,063,969 downwards.
TGTGAAGGTGCAGCATTGGACCTGATCCTTACAAATGGGGAAAGTGTTTCTCATGTCGCAGTGGGTAATCATCTGGGATTCAGCGATCACAAGATGTTGCAGTTCAGTATCAGAGAACAGGCAGTGAGAATTCCTTTAAAGACAAGAGTTCTAGACTTCAGAAAAACTAACCTTGGAGCTCTTTTACTGAGTTGTGCCGAGCAGTTACTGTGGGAATTAGCATGCGGTAACTGTTAGTGTGGAATCATGGAACCTGTTAGCATGTAGGCATGGCAGTTACCACATGCAAATTTCCACAGTAACTGCACATTGGGACAGGGAAAGAGTGGGTTATGGGCAGAAAGTGAGAGTGGAAAGAATATTAGTTGGGGGCATATATTGCATGCTAACTTTCATTGCTGCAATTAGCATGGGTGCGCTTAACATCACCTCAATGGGTGGCAATTAAGTGCACCCCCATTAATCATGAATGCTGATGCTGTATGTTAGAGTACTTTATTTATTTATTTATACAGATTTGTATACCACCTTATCCTACAATTAAAGTGGTCACATCACATCACAATTGAAGGGTTACATCACAATTGGAGGGTGACATTTAACATGAGGGTGCTTAACAACATTTAGACAGCACAATAGGAGGGTTACATTTAACATGAGGGTACTTAACATTATACAATGAACTCGTATGTCTAGTGGGGATGAGTGGGTATCGAGTTGGCGGAGGTAGTTGCATTACTGTTCGGGTGGAGACTGTTGTCTGTTTGCTGATAGGCTTCTGTAAAGAGCAGGGTTTTAAGGGCCTTGTGGAAGTCTATGATGTCATCTAATGCCCTCAGGCTCATTGGGTGGGAATTCCGAAGTGTGGACTTTTCTGCATGGTAACTGCCAGAAACATGTTAGTCAAACCCCTGAGAGCTAGTGTATGACTTTTTCACTTACTACAAGTTGATTTTTATGCAAAACATGTGCTAAGTGCAAAATCTTACCACAACCTAAAAGGCCTCTTTGTTAAAATAGGTGGATATTTGAGAAGCCATTAGCCAGATGGGTGTGAAAATCTAGATGAAGCAGAAGAGCAGTAAGTAAAAACAAAAGCAGTAATGTTGTGAGCAAAGTAAATAAAGATGAGAAGTAAAAGAGATCTCTGCTTTTTGAAAGAAAAAGCTGAAAATGTAAAAAAAAATGGTTAGTTTTCATAAATTACTAGAGATTACGGAAAGCGGAAGACAGGCAACAATATCTGGCAAAGGTAAGAGGTGTTTCAGAAGTAGAGAATTGATGTATTTTGATATTTGCATGAATTTTTGCCTTTCTAAGCTGCTTAGATATTGATATGCATAAATAATAAATAATAAATACAATAAAATAAAAATAGGAAAGCGAAGATGCAGCTGAAAAAGAATAGCTGAAATAGTAAAATGGGGAATAGAGACTGATTCATGTCAAAAGAGATCATAAAAGTACAATGTAGATAGGGCTGTGCTGTCCAATAGGTGAACTAGGCGGTCGCCTAGGGCAGCAGACCTTAGTGATTGGCATCATTAGTTTAACCACCCCAGGAAATGGCAGATGAGCTATTGCTTCTAGTGCCACAGCAAACTAAAATGCCAGCACATGAGCGCAGTTTTGGTCTGCCGCTCGTCCCTCTCCAGGGAAGTTGTGTCGGAAGGGGACAGGAGTAGCAGGCCATGGACATGCACATGCGTGGGCACTTTAAGGCATAATGCAGCACTGAAGCGACAGTTCAGCCGCCACCGCTACAGCGCAACAGGGGGCAGCATGGCAGGTGGAGGGTGGGGCAGTCTGGGGGCAGCAAGGAGGCTCTGCTTAGGGCAGCAAAAGCTCTTGGGCCTCCATAGTATGTAGACCATATAGCAGGCACTATTCCTATTTTGTGTGTGAGCCCCAGAATCTTGATGATGCATGGCTTGACTTCCCTTATAAGCATGTATGGATCCTGTGTACGTTGGCTGTGTCTGGTCCATGTCCATGTGGAGCCTATATACTAAGCACCTACTTTACTTTCTCCACAATGATTAAAGTATTCATGTAGATGCTGATAGCTGCAAAATGTTCCTCTAGTCTCTCCAAGCTGCTGTGATATTGTGTCCCCAGTGATAAAAACATTTACAAGATACATACCAAGGGCAGAATATGCTCTTCTGACAGCTGGATTCCACACAGGATAGTGTTTTGTTCTGGGTCTTTAAAACTACAGTTTCCTAACCCATTAAATGCAGTCATTCCCTTCAAGTTATCCTTTGTGCCTTACCCCAACTTTCTTGAGGTCTACCTTGTGGATACAGCTTTTCTGCTCTTCAAGACCTTACCTCTCATGGGTATGATGCCTGGTGGTTAAACTGACAAACCAAACACTGTTAGACCTGATTTCTCCTCTTCTGGTCTGTCCTGAAATTGAGGGTGTCCACAATGCTGAGTTATTTCTCATCATGTTGAGCGCCACAGGCTTGTTTAAAAAGAATTTCCAAGCACATCTTGATAAATTTCCTCCACATACTCTGGCTTAGAAGTGAGGTTCATGACTGTCATGGTATGCACAAAACTGACCCATTTGGAGAAATTGTCCCTGAAGTGGAGTTTGTGGATTAAGAGAGCCATTTTACTTTGTCCCCAGTGTCCTTGTGCATACATGTAAGCACACATGTTGTATAGAAATAAACATGAACAATGCGTACAAATATATTGTTATATGCATACATTTTGTCACTGCACATGTACTTTGGGGGGAGGGGGGAAGATATAAAACAAAGGCACACTTTTGGACATCCCTATTTCTATGAATACAGCCAAAGCAAGCAACCTAGGCCGGCCCAACCATTAGGCAAGCCTAGGGACACAGTCACCTAGAGCAGCAGCTTCTGAGGGACATCAAAGAGTAGAAGTAGTCAAAGTGAAAGAAACAGATCCTGACAGCCACACAATATCAAAGAGCCATCAGGACATTCTCTTACCTATAGGCAGTATGGGTACAAACATTTAGACAAAGTAAAGTTTAATATTTAAAAGTGTGGGGCCTGATATTCAGCCTGTGGGCCAGCATTTTTAAAGTGCCTGGCCACTGTGAGCAAAAGAAAACCAGATATTCAGTACTGGAATCCAGATAGCCGAACCTTATCAAATCAAGACATCTATTGAGATGACCTAACTTTATGCAGACACTTAACAGGCAAGCAGACTGAAAATTGCTGCTAACTGTGTAAGTGCTCTGACCACTATCGCCAGATTAACCCTTTTGAATATTGGACCCATACTGTCCAATTATGCATTTTTGCAGGAAGATTGTGAATGGGATGGTGTTTCAATGATCATAATTGCTGACTTTAAGTATCAAAATTGGGGGTGGGGCGAGAGGCCTAAAGTTTTGCTCAGGGTGCGCTATATCCTTGCACTGGTTTTGAACTTAGCCTATATAAAATGATTCTCCATGGGCCCGATTCTATCCTGGACGTCCAGGCCCTCTGTGCACCCAGTCAGAACTGGACACACAGAGTTAGACGAGATTCTGATCCTGTGGGGCATGTCTAGCCTCACGGAATCAGAATCGCGTGCAGGCCAGGACCATGATCCCGTTTGGCCTGCACGTACAGGCCTAGCCTGACTAACCCAGTCAAGGCTCCTGAATGGAGCCATGGCACTACAGCTCTATTCATGAGCCGCGATCCCCAGCCGCCAACAAGATTTTTCATTCCCCGTCGCCCGACCCCCAATCTGGCCTCCCAAGACCAGGGTCAGGCTGCAGGGAATCTCCTCTATCCCTCCTACCTCCTCAGCTGCTCGGGCCTGCCATCCCCTGCTAACTAGGGAAACTTATTCCAACTCAGAGGTGGAATAAGTTCCCCGTTCAGTCTGCCGGCCCTGGACGTATAGGGTCAACTGGAATCAGCCCTGTACGTCTGGGGCTATGGACCGCCCACTGCCTGTCATAACTCTGTCCCCGCAACACCCCTTTCCCACCCCCATCTAATCTCCCCGTATGATGTATGGGGAAGTTAGTCAGGGTCGGTAGATGGGCTGAATAGCGGGGATGGATGTCCTACTATTCGCGCTTCGGAATGACCCTGCATGTGACTTATTTAGCCAATAGTTATCCTTAAAAAGATACTTATGCAATCAATACCAACTGCCAATTCCATTTCTGCATTGAATATTGAGACCACAGTTTTCACATCAGAACATTGATGACATGATTATACTAACCCTACTTTGTTGAAAAGACAGTCCATACCAACTATCTATAAACCCCATAAATGTCTTTATGCTAATATAAAGTAACCAATATGAAAGAGACTGTGGCAGTATCATTTCCTTTCATCTTGGCTTTTCTACGATTTGGTTTTATGGATATGTCTAGGGCACTGCAAGTGATCCTCCTGTTCGACAGTGAGCTTCCTGCAAAAGTGTATTTTATTCCAGACTAGATCTTTGCAAGAAGACTTGGTTATTTGTCACCTTATTAGGCCTCTGATCTTTCAGCTGTGTAATTGTATTTCTTTTTTTATTACAATTTATATTTCTTTGATTGTAAGGTTCTCAGTAGATTGCACTAAATATTGAATTTAGTTTAAAATGTGACAACACACAAACAATATCAAAACATCACGTAAAAATTCATACATACTACATATGGAGCCCGATTCCAGGAGTGGGATGTCCTGGCTGTCCGGACATCCCTGATGAAGATGGGAATCTTAAAACCTGATTTTGGTCCATGAATTGGGTTCATGGATGGCCTTGTGTGCCCCTTCCGCTTACGGGGACATCTTCCCCATAGGCACCCCTGACATCTGTGGATCCAGCCCCCAATATCCCTGCTGCCTTACCCATGGCTGGCCTGCAGTGACCTAGTTTGGGCATTGGGGACTCCCACGCACCCAGGCCCAATCGTCCACAAAAATGCTGCTTATACACACAAATGCTGCTTATACCATCTTTGAGGTGGCTCTCCCCGTCCTGATGTTCAGGACGTACAGGGAGAGCTGGAGGGGGAATCGGCCCTAGACGCCTTGCGAGGGGACATGCAGCCCCGTAACCCGCATTCAGGAATGACCTCCATAGTTTGCATAATTTAAAATCATCAAGCCCATTGGAGTATCCAGTTTCCTACTACAACTGGTATAATTAAGTTCATCTTATCCAGAAAAAACTATTAAACAGAAATATTTAATTTTAGTGTGGAAAATTATAATATCAGTGTGATCTTTTCATCCCATTCCAGAAGTGCACAATATCATTGCAATGATACATACACACATTGGTAATAAGATCATAAGATTCGAACATAGTGAAGAGAATCTCGTATTCAAAGTAGAGATAACCTAAAATAAAACCTTAGAGGTTTACATGACTTTTCCAAATGCAGAGGGCCTCCGCCTGTGTTTTCTTAAACATAGAATCTGATTTTTTTCATTCAAGCTAGAAAATATCTTTTGTCCAAATTTCCTTGTTTGAGGTTTTGATTTGGGTGAATAGAGCCTTAGATGCCTTTTGGCAGTTTTCTGACCAACCATCTAAACCCGTATAGTTACAAAACAAGACTGATGTATTTGGTTCTTTATATTTAAAAGGTTTGTAAGTTAATTTTCTTTTAATTTCACCTTCTATGTGTGTGTGAGGGTTTTCTTTTTTTTCCCTGAATAGAATTTGAACAAAACTTGTAATTATTGGGCAGTTTCTAAATTTATAAATATAATAATCAGAGTATCCTAGCGAAGTGCAATAGAATGCTGAGTAATTTCTAGTACATGTGTGTGAATGAATAAAAACAAACCTTTTATATTATATCAGTCGATCATCGTGCACCTTGAATGCAAGTCTGTCTATCTATCTATCTATCTATCACTTCATTAAGCACATTCATGCCCACCATCCAAGTGAAGATATGACAACAGGCTGTTTATCAGTAGGTAATAAGACAGATAAATTAACTGTACAAGCTCTAATTGGTCTAATTCACTAACTGACCTCTCACCACTTGATTCACTAGCACAATTGAGCTCTGATAAACCCTTTAATTGTAAATTGCACACAGCTGCAGGCTGCTTCTCACGCTGGCACAAAAACACTATCATCGACTGTTTCATCTCTGTGACCTGCTAATTTGGAGCATATGTAACTGTTTTTAATGCTGAAGGCTTGACATACCACAAACAGCAGATGTTGCAGCTGCCCCCGAGACGCTTTATTTAATTCAATTATGTCTTTTGGAGAGATGTTAAAAAAAAAAGCTCTGAGAGATGAGGGAGGGCAGGGGAATGTTAAAAATGGAGCCCCTGGTTCAGGCCCAGGTGGCTCGATAGGCAAATGATTGGGTGAATGTCTAAATGATCTTTTTAATTGAGTAGACTGATGGCTAATCAGGGTCATGAAGTGTTATCACACTGATGAGCAGAGTGGAGCCCTGGGCTGCTCTGCAATTAATGCTGCTTTTGTGAAAGGACAAAAAAAGAAAGATAATGTATACCATCTGGCAATTGTTTATGATAAAAGCAGCAGTTTTCTACAAATTCAAGTTAAATACGATTGATATTTTTTTTCCTACCGAGGGCAAAGACATAGATCTAAGGCCTTTGTCTGAGATTTCATTCTGCTCCACAAGCAAAACATTCATTTTGTTCCACGTGAGTTGTTATTAATTACTTTGCTGCCTGATAGTGTACAGCCTGAATGATACTTTGGTGCCAACCAAAAGTCCCGCTTTTGGAGATATACATATATGCTAACAGTTTTTGAGGCAACTTCAACTTTCACGCCAAGGCATCCAATTACAATAAACAAACAGCTTAGCAAAGGCTAAGCACCCAGCCAAAATCCAGAGAAAACAAGCAAGTTTTTCAGTTTAGTCTTCAACGGCATGCCTCTTTGGCAGAGTTAGGTAGGGTATCACATAGAGGAGGGGAAAAATGAAGATAATGAGTACCCACTTTGAAGAGTTTCACTCTAAGAACAACAAAAACACCATAGTCTGCTGGTTTCATAACATCTCCCGAGAAATACTCATTCAGAGCTCGAGAGGAAGTCTGTGAGAGTTGAACCAGAATAATGATGTAACTTTAAACTGGAAACAGTGCAGGTGGAATAGATCGGCGTTGATATGGTGGAGGTCTCAACATCCAAAGGAATTCTGCAAATTCTACTTTGCATGCATTGCATTCTAGAAAAGTAAATAGTTCTAGTGAGACTTCTAAAATATAGACGTGAATAGTTCTGGAAAAATGATAAAAACAATTGATGTACAGTTCTGCAGTCATGATCACTTCTTCTGATGTAAAGATCAATGCAATAGAATAGCGCCTTGCCTTTGCCAAACCCATTCTCTATCAATCATCACAGTATACTACCATACTTAGGTGGTTAACAAGATTTGATTACATAGATAAATATAGAGCTAAAGCCATGTTCAAGTTTTTTTCTACACCTTCTGAAATGGTGTACAACATAAATTCTCAGAGAATTACTTTAATTGGACACTTGACTTTTCAGGCATGCTGATTTGAGTGAATGAAGCAGAAATGGAAAAACAGTGCTATTTAATTTTCTCCCTTTTGTACCTCATACTTAATATCTCCTTTCACTGACTCTAAGCGGCATGCTTGAGTTTTCTAAGATTGTCCCTCAGTGCCCTTCCATAGCTTGCAAGAACTACCACTGTAGCCAAAACCATCTCCCCTCCCTGATCTTGAACATATTACATGCCTAGCATGTCTGTGTTTATCTGGTCCTGTCGAACGGCAAAATCAAACACAAACTCTTCCACAATATGTAGAGCTATCATCAAAACATGTAAGTGAAAGGACTGCCCACAATTGTGTGATTTTAAATCATCAAGTTACCTTTCACCTGACAAAAATCTTTGTTTCACAATCGCTGGAAAAATGTGGACAATAAGCCCCTGATGCAGCAATTGTGAAACAAAGATCTTTGTCGGGCATAGTCATATAAAACCCGATACTCAAAGGCATTACATGATTTACAGACCTGTAAACCGTGTAAATGCCGCTGAGCGGGATATTTAGTGGCAGTAACACAGTTAGTGCTGCTGAATATCCCCAATTATCTCTGCTACCCGCTTAGCATCAAAGCATGTTGTGAGCATTCCATGGTATTCCGGGGGTGGCACTTGTCACTAAGGGCCCAATTCTGATCCCGACATTCATCTCTTTTGTATGTCCTGGCTGAGCTGGACGTACAAAGGAGATCACGATTCTGATCCTGTTGGGCACATCTAACCCCATGGGATCAGAATCGTGAACAGGCCTGTACATGCAGGCTGGGACTACGATTCAGTCCCAGCCTGTATGTACAGCCATAGCCCAGCTAACTCAGCCAGGGCTTTTAAATCGAGCCACGGCACCATGGAGTCCTGTTGTCATGGCACTGCGGCTCCATCTAAAAGCCGCAAAGCCAGCCGCTGCTAAAAATGTTAATTCCCCATGGCCCGACCCCTGATCTGGCCTCCTAAGACCAGGGTCAGGCTGTGGGTTATTAACCTTGCTCCTCCACCCCCCCCCCCAGCCCCTTCCGTACCCCGAGTCTGCCAAAAAAGAAATGTCCAGGGAAGTTATTCCAACCCAGGAGTGGAATAACTTCCCTGGCCATTTTGTCACCCTGGATGTATAGGGCCAACATTAGAATTGGCTCTATACATCCAGAGCTGGTGACTGCCCACTGCCCGCCCACTCTCCACCCCCAGGCTGCCTCTTCCTCGCCCCCGACTAACTTACCTGCACAAACGGAGGGGAGGTTAGTCGGGGCATGCAGCTGGTATGAATAGTCTCCTAACTGGACAGCAGTGATATTGCACTGCTGCCCAGTTAGTAACCATGGGTAAAAGATGGATGCAGCAAAAGCTGGTCTCTCTTTACCCGTGGAGCTAACTGGACAGTGGTGCAATATTGCTGCTTCCTGTTTAGCTTCTGTGGGCTTGTGGGCTGTGCGGCGACAGGGCCGGCCCGTCCATTGAGCAAGAATGTATTTTGCACAGCGCCCCGCGTTTCAGGGGGCCTTGCGCAAAAAACACTCTACATCAGGCCAAATAGATTTTAAAAAAAGCAAACCGGCTGCTGCTGCCGCTGCCGCTGCCGCCGTGGCAGCGGCAGAATCAAGCGTCCCGCCGCGGGGCCCCCCCTACCCGGCAAAGCCTCCCAGAAACATCAGCTTTGGACAAAGTCCCAAAGCGCGGGCTTTCAGAGCCACGAGAGCTTCCCTGACCTCTCGCGGCTCTGAAAGCCTGCGCTTTGGGACTCTGTCCGAAGCTAATGTTTCTGGGAGGCTTTGCCAGGTAGGGGGGGGGGGCCCTGTGGTGGGACGCTTGATTCTGCTGCTGCCATGGCGGCAGCGGCAACAGCAGACAGTTTGCTTTTTTTAAAAATCTATTTGGCCTGATGGGGGGGAGCGGGGTTAGGACTGGTAATGGGCTATGGGGGGGGGAGCTAAGACTGGAAGTGGGCTGATGGGGGGGTGGGGGGTTAGGACTAATAATGGGTTATGGGGGGCTAGGACTTGAAATGGGGGGGCGTAGGACTGGTAATGGGCTGATGGGGGGTCAGAACTGGAGGCTGTTGGGGTGGCTAAGACTGGAAATGGGCTGATGGGGGGTAGGACTGGAAATGGGCTGATGGGGGGGCTAAGACTGGAAATGGGCTGATGGGGGGTTAGAACTGGAGGCGGATAGGGGGGCTAAGACTGGAAATGGGCTGATGGGGGGTTAGGACTGGTAATGGGCTATGGGGGCTAAGACTAAAAATGGGCTGATGGGGGGGTCAGAACTGGAGGCTGATGGGGTGGCTAAGACTGGAAATGGGCTGATGGGGGTAGGACTGGAAATGGGCTGATGGGGGGGCTAAGACTGGAAATGGGCTGATGGGGGTTAGAACTGGAGGCTGATAGGGGGGCTAAGACTTTAAATGGGCTGATGGGGGGTTAGGACTGGTAATGGGCTATGGGGGGGATAAAACTAAAAATGGGCTGATGAGGTTAGGAATGGAAACGGGCTGATGGGGGGTTAGGACTAGTAATGGGCTATGGAGGGGTTAGGACTAGTAATGGGCTATGGGGAGGCTAGGACTGGAAATGGGCTGATGGTGGGGTTAGGACTGGAAATGGGCTATGGGGAGGCTAAGACTAAAAATGCGCTGATGGGGGGTTAGGACTGGATATCAGCTGATGGGGGGGTTAGGACATGTAATGGGCTATGGGGAGGTTAAGACTAAAAATGGGCTGATGGGGGGGTGAGGATTGGAAGTGGGCTGATGGGGGGGTTAGGACTAGTAATGGGCTATGGGGGGGCTAGGACTGGAAATGGGCTGATGGGGGGGCTTAGGACTGGTAATGGACTGATGTGGGGCTTAGGACTGGTAAGGGCTATGGGGGGCTAGGACTGGTAATAGGCTGGGGGGTTTTCTAGGACTGGAAATGGGCTGAGTGGAAGGAGGGCTTGAACTGCAAATAGCTGATGGGGATGTAGGCTTGGAATGGAAATGGGCTGAGTGGAAGGGGGGCTTGAACTGCAAATAGCTGATGGGGCGGGGGGCTTGGAAGGGAAATGGGCTGTGAGGGGAGGGAGCTAGGACGGGAAAAGGGCTGAGTGGGGGTAGGACAGGAAATGGGCTGATGTAGGGGCTAGGATGGGACTGAAAATGGGCTTTTGGGGGGTGGGCTAAGATTGGAAATAGGCTGTGGTGGGGGCTTGGATTGAAATGGACTCATGGAGGGGCTAGAACTGGAAGTAGGCTCATGGGGGGCTTGGATTGGAAATGGACTGAATGAAGGGGAGCTAGGATTTGACATGGGCTGATGGTGGGGCTAGGAAAGGACTATAAATGGGCTGATGGGGGGCTGGTATTGGAAATGAGCTGATGAAGGGACTCAGATAGGACTGGAAATGGATGGGGGAGCTAGGACTGGAAATGGGCTGATGGTGGGGCTAGCATAGGACTGGAAATGGGCTTATGGGGGCTAGGACTGGAAATGGGTTTATGGGGAGCTAGGACTGGAAATGGGCTGATGCGGGGACTAGAAGGGAAAAGATGCTGGGTGGGGCTGGAACTAGAAGGGAGCTGATGTTGGGGGAGGATTAGAATGGGATGGAGCTTGGAGAGGGGAAAAATATTTTGTGTGGGAGGGAAGACAAATCTACAATTGGCTGGATATTGGGAGAGTAAGTGGGGATTGAGGATGGAGGGGTAAAATTTGAGTTGATGAAATAGGAATGAGGAAAGAGCAAAAGGAGAAAGATTAGTATGTTAAAGCAGATGTAGAGAGAGAATGGAAAAAAAACTAGAAGAGAGAAGAAAGGACAAATGGACAGCAGACGATGGAGAGTTAGCAGAAGACATGAAGAAACCAGAAGAAAGTGGCTGAAGCAATTGCAATTGAAAAAAAATGCACAAAAGGTAGATAAAATATATCTTTATTTTGAATTTATTAATTGGAATATGTCAGCTCTGGGAAATGTGCATCATTAACGTCTGCGCTTTGTTTAGTACAAGAGGAAATTAATTTATAGTTTTATTTCTACAGTGTTGTTGTACATTCCAAGTTTGGCTTTTGGGGTTCCCAGTTTAATTATTGTCTTCCTATTTCTAAATTGTGATTCCTTGTTTGGTGATGGTCTATGTTCTGTATGTGTAACTGAGCTGAGGTATTCTGTTTATGTAATTCCTATTTGACATTGCCACTTGTTCTCTTTCCCCAGTAGGTCATGCATTGTTATTCTCTGAAATGTATTGGTTTAATATTTGCAGTGTTGCCTTTTGATAGTTACGCTATGATGCTTTGTGAGTCCTGGTAGTGCTGTTATGATACGGCGGGTTTGCTATGGGTTCTAAATGGGCAGTGTTTGTAGTAGTTCCTAATGTGCCTGGCGGTTGGCACTGGATTATAGTAATGTAGAAATCTTTTAGTCTTTCTTTATCCATACACTCATTAAGAGGCATGTTTACTAAAAGTTAGTGTATGGTAACATTATGCAAATATTTATGCAAATGAGGTCCATTATGCAAATGAGGCCCCGCACCAAGTCTCTGCACATGGCCCCGCACCCCCCTTGGGCCGCCCCTGTGCGGCGACCTCATATATTCAATCCTGTGGCCGTCTATGACCCTGGCATTGAATATCTGAGGTTAAAGGTCAGCAGTGATGGCTATGCATCGCAGCAGCACATAGCCGTCTCGGAAGAATTTATTTATTTATTTTATTTACTGCACACTTATATACCGCTACTTCCAGCGATCAGCAGCGGTTTGATTCATGTTCGGGGATTGTCAATCAAGACTGGGGGGGGGGGGTGGTATGTACAAAGAACTGGGGTCACAGCACACATGGTTAGCATCTTAGGGGATGACTTATACATTCTTACATCTATATATACATATTTACATAATTATACATATAGCAGTTTTGAATACTCTCTCGCAGTTGATGGTCATAGCTGATTGTAATGACATCGGAATAGGTGAGTTTTTAGCTCCTTCCTGAATTTGGTGATGTCCTTGGTTAAACGTAGCTCACATGGGAGGTGATTCCAGATAGTTGGTGCAGAGAATGAGAAAGCTCTATGACTCGTACTTGTTTTCACTGTTCTGAAGTTGGTGGGGACTTGTAGGATGCCCGAGTTGATAGTTCTTCTGTCTCTATTTGTAGGTTGAGTGCTGATAAGTGATGATAGGAATGATGGGGATATGTTGTTTATTAGTTTGAAGGTGGTCACTAACATCTTGTATTGTATCCTAGCTGCAATTGGGAGCCAATGTAGCTCTATTAGGATGGGGGTAATGTGTTCAGTAATGCTTGTTCCCATTATGATCCTGGCCGTCACGTTTTGGGCCATCTGAAGGATATTTAGTGATTTTTTAGGCAGACCTTGAAGGATGGCATTACAGTAGTCTAGGTGTGGCATGATGAGGGCTTGTGCTACTGACCGAAAGTCACTGGGCTCAAGTATTTTCCTTAGTGGTTGTATCACTCTAAATTTATGGAAGATGGCTTTATTCGTTTTGCGTAGGTGTGTCTCCATTTTCAGGTTGCAGTCGAGTGTTACTCCGAGATATTTGATTTCCTTCTTCGTGCTATACGTGTTGTTGCAGAGAGTGATTGTGGGGGGGGGGGGGGTTGAAGTTTGGTTTGCTGGATATATACATGACTTCTGTTTTCTTATGGTTAATTGTCATGTTGTTGTTTTGTAGCCATCTTAACATCTCATCCAGACAATTTTCGAGCGGAGTATAATGAGGGTCCTCGGTATCTAGTTGCGTGTAAAGCATAATATCATCTGCATAGATGTGGTATTTGATATTATGCTTTTGAAAATGTCACAGAGGGGTTGCATGTAAACGTTGAACAGTAGTGCCGATAGGGCTGAACCCTGGGGTATGCCCTGCGTTTGAGAGAACGGTTCAGCTTTCTCACCGTTGAATTGTACCTGTGTCCTTCTGTTCGTTATGTAAGAGGAGAACCATTTGAGGGGGGTTCCCATTACTCCTATAGATTCCAATTTATTGAGGAGGATCCCATGGTGTACAGTGTCAAAGGCGGCAGAGATGTCAATGAAAATGAGTATAAACATTTTCTTTCTGTCTTCTAGGCCTTTGAGGAGATTGTTCATTAGCGCTATCAAAAGAGTCTCAACTCCATGATTTCTTCTGAACCCGTATTGCTGCGCATCTAGGGTATCACAGTCATCAAGATGTTCTTGAAGTTGTATGAGTACTGCTTTTTCAATGATCTTTGCGAGGAATGAGATGCTGGAGATGGGGCGGTATGAAGTCGGATCTTCCTTATTGAGCGAGTTGTTCTTTAGGATTGGCCTTATTATAGATTGCTTCAGTTGGGCAGGCATTATTCCTTGACTTAGTGACTGGTTTATGATGTGGGATATTTGCTGGTTTATTTCTTTTTTTGCTGCTTTGATCCATGCCGTTGGACAGGGGTCGAGTGGGGAGGTGGTGGTATTTATTGAGGTTAGTATGTTGATGGATTGTTGCACATCGATGTTGTGGAAAGTACTCCATGCCTGTTTGTGCTCCACCTCTGTTCGTTGGCATGGTGTGTGTAGATAGAGAGTGGAGCTGTTGGTGGTGAGCTTGCTTTCGTAGTGGTTTGCAAGTGTTTGTGGATGTATGGGGCTATCTTGATGTTCCGGTTGGGCTGTTTTGGTTAATGATTTAACTAGTGCAAAGAGTTCACGTGGTTTGTTGATGGCTTTGCTTAGGATGTTGGTATGGTGTAACCTCTTGGCTTTGTTTACTTCTTCCTTGTATTTTGCGAGGAGGTTGAGGTACACAGACCTGAGCTCGTTGGTTTTGGTAAGTCTCCACCTTCTTTCATGTTTTCTAAGGTCTCTTTTCATTTTGGCCAGCGTTATGTTGTACCAAGGTTCCGATTTGTGTTTGGTTGCGTTTGTGGTGTGTTTCTCTTTAGGGATTGGGTCCATGGACTGCAAGGGATTTTCAGATAAGTGTTTAAGTGCATGAATTGTAGGGATGCCTCTCTATGAGCCAGTATGAAATTCAATATTCACATAGAGACTTAAAGGCACGTATTACAAAGGATGTCCAAATGCAAACTGGGACATCCAAGACAGAACATCTGAAATAAAAAGCAGGCACATCCAAGTTCAGGCACGATTTTACAAATGTGAATGTGCCCAATATAGGTGTCTACGGGGACTTCTATATAGACATCCCCAGTATAACATTTGAAAAAGGAAATGTTTAATAGCCTAATGGTTACAGTAGTGGTCTAAGACCAGGGAAGCCAGGGTTTAAATCCCACTACTGTTCCTTGTGATCTCGGGCAATCACTTAACTTACCTTCTTCTCTACAATCACTGGATGTTTTAAGATCTAAAAAAGCACTTTCCTGGGGAGGCGGAGCCTGGAGCGGAGCTGCATGGATGGCTAGAGCGTGAGCTCCGGAGGGACTAGTGGTTGAATCCTGTGTCTGCGCCATTGCATTGGGCTATAGAGAGCTCCCTGCCCTGTGTAAGAGCCTGGAGATGTCGAACTCTAAGCCGGTCCGTCTGGATTTTGCTTCGGGGCAGAGTGTGAGTGTTAAAAGGTCGAAGACTGAGCCTCCGTCTCCTCAGAAAATGGCGGCGGTGCGAGAGCAGCCGGAAGTGCTGCAGGAGTTGCTGCAGGAGATACGGGTGGTCAAAGAAATTGTGTCGGCCAACAGTGACTCTCTTGCAAATATGAAGGAGGACATCAGGCAGCTTAAAAGCAGGTTGGGAAGTCTGACTGTCCGGCAGGAAACGACTGAACAAAGGCTTGGGGTGCAGGAGGAAAGATTGAAGAACATAGATAAGCACACCAAGCAGATTGATCGGCTGCAAAAGGAGCTGGAGGACACGAACAACAGGGCCCGGAGAAATAATGTTAGGATGGTGGGAGTGCCGGAGGGAGCAGAAGGGAAGGACATTTTTGCCTTTCTGCATAAGTTTATTTCTTCTACTCTAAAGCTCTCCTTTGAGGCTCCTTCTGAATTAGAGAGAGCACATCGTGTTCCCGCACATGTTTCGCTCCAGAATAAAAGGCCGCGGCCGATCATCTTTAAGGTCCTGCGTCATCAGCAAGCTGTGAAGATCATGGAGAGAGCGCGAGCCTGATCACCTCTGGAATTTGAGGGCCATAACATCATGTTTTTCCCGGACTTTGCTAAAAGCACGGTGGATAAAAGAAGAAGATTATTGGAGCTGAAACCGAGGTTACAATGGCTGCAAGCAAGGTTTGGGCTGCTTCAACCAGCTAGAATGAGAGTCACACTGCATAACTCCACAAGAACCTTTGATAAACCAGAGGACCTGCTTGCTTTCCTGGAAGATAAGGAGGCAGAGCTCATGAGCTGAACTTTAATGGAGCATTTTTTGGAATGATTATCAGCGTGTCGGAGTCGCTGAGGGAATGGTGGAAGCAAGGTGTTCCCTCAGTTTGGTGGGACATGCTCCCTCATGGACCATTGTCTATTGGCATTGCTGATGTTATCATTTGGTGTTAAGGGTGCAGTCTTTGTGGGAATGTTTGTTTTTTGTCCCTCTGTGTATGTTCTGCTGCTCTACGCTGGGTTCACCCGTTTTTTTCTCTGTTACAGTTTCTCTCCCCCCTTGGTGGCCCATGGGAATTTATGGTAGTCCTGTTATAACTGGTTCTCAAATAAGTTATCTGTGTATGATGGTGATATGTCTTGATAACCGAGGTTTGTCTTGGCGAAAGGAATCATGCTTGCTGGGGTAAGGATGCAACGTACTGGGTGGGTTAGCAAGCAGTATCTGGTACTGGTAAAATGGCTGTGTTAAGAATCCACTAGTTAAATGTGAATGGTATTAATAACCCCATTAAAAGGAAAAAAAATATTCTTTATGGGAAGCAGGTTAACAGCGAAATTTTTATGTTGCAGGAAACACATTTAAATGAACGAGAGTCGCTGAAATTGAATGTAAGACCCTTTACCCTATTGGCATTTTCCCTGGTGAGGAGTAAGCATAATGGGGTGGCTATTTTAGCTCAAAAGTCCCTCCATCTGACGGTGGTACAAACGAGAGCAGATCAGGAGGGGAGGTGGGTCAAGGCTCGAATTAAAGTGGGAGCTTTGGAGTTAACCCTAATGAATGTCTATGCCCCTAATGGCTACTCTCCAGACTTCTTTCAGAATTTTGCAGAAGAATTATACTCTGATGTTGCAACTCCTATGGTAATAGTGGGGGATTTTAATTTAGTCCTTGATGCTTTAATAGATAGAAAACCCCCTAGGTCCTTAAGGGCTAGCAAAGCTCAGAGGATTTTAATGTCTTTGATAAGAGAGGCCGGTCTGATTGATGCTTGGAGATGGCTGCATCCTGGAGACCAAG
The DNA here is from genome assembly GCA_033557465.1 of Ichthyophis bannanicus. NCBI lineage: Eukaryota > Metazoa > Chordata > Amphibia > Gymnophiona > Ichthyophiidae > Ichthyophis > Ichthyophis bannanicus. The sequence goes on along the minus strand of CM066031.1, from coordinate 509,047,105 downwards.
AATTTACCTTTTATTCTCCCCCTCATGGGACTTTATCTAGAATAGACTTTTTTCTGTTGTCTAAATCCCTGGCGCCTAATTTGATTGCTGCTGAGATTCTTACGTCCCATGTATCTGATCACTCAGCTGTATGTTTGGAATTAGAGGACATGAAGCTGGATCCAGTGCCAGGGAGGTGGTTTTTTGATAGGTCGCTAATAGAGAATATTGAATTCCAACTGAAGCTCAAAGCTGCTATTAAAGAGTATTTTGACTTTAATTCCCCACAGTTGACTAGGGGATGGGCTAGATGGGAAGGTTTTAAAGCCTTCATGAGAGCGGAGATAACTAGTTTCAGTATAGGACAACCTAGATTGCGTAAGGAGAAGCTCAGGGTGCTAGATTTGCAAATTAAGGCAGGTGAGCGTATTTTGGCAAGTCGTTCAGATCCTTGTATATTACTCCGCCTGCAAAGATTGAGATTTAAGTATAATCAGATCCTCTCCTCGGAGGCTGTCAAGCTTGTCAAATCTCAGGCCGGCACTTATTATAGGGAAAGCAATAGGGCGGGCAGGTTGTTAGCTAATACATTGAATGCCCGCAAAGATAGCTACCCTTAGGGACGGCCGTAACTCTGAGGTGGTTATGAAGGATTCCAAAATTGTTGGGGTCTTTATAGCTTTTTATGAGCGGCTTAACACTTCGGAAACAGAATGTTCTCTAGAGGCGTTCGGAAACCTAATGGAAAAGGTTCAGAGGCCGACCCTGGATTCTGATATGGTGGCGGCGCTTGATAGCCCAATTTCTTTGGAAGAAATCAATGGGGCGATCGGGTCTTTGGCTGCGGGGAAGGCAGTGGGCCCTGACGGCTTCCCTTAAGAATTTTTTAAGACCTTTTCTAAAGAGCTTGGTCCCTTTTTACAACAGTATTTTCAAGCGTTATTGGAGGATTGTCCACATGTGGGCTCCTTTGCGTCGGCGAACATTATTGTGTTGGAGAAAGCAGGGCATGACCCATTAGAGGCAAGTAATTATCATCCCATTTCACTGTTAAACGTAGATTACAAAATTTATGCAACTATCCTGGCGAAATATTTGGCGGTAGTGACCCCTTTTTTGATTCATCCTGACCAATGTGGTTTTGTGGGGGGCCGATCGACGGCTGATAATGCCAGACTTTTTTGTCATGTTCTTTTGGTAGATGATATCATCGATAGTCCCTTAGTGGGGCTCTCCTTGGACACTGAAAAAGCGTTTGATCACTTGGAATGGTCATTTCTTTTTCCTGCTTTGAGGTGGTTTGGCTTTGGGGAAAAATTTATTAATTTGGTGAAAGTAATGTATGCCCAGCCGCTTGCATGTATATGTGTAAATAATGTACTGTTATTTAATTTAGCGTTGGAGTCCCTTGCCTTATTGATCAGACAAAATCCCCTCGTCCAAGGTGTCAATATTCTGGGGAGCGAGGTTAAATTGTCAGCATATGCTGACGACCTGCTGCTGTTTACGAATCCAGAGTCGGTGCCTCACATACTTCTGCAGATAGATAAATATGCGGCTCTTTCTGGTTACAAGATAAACTGGTCAAAATCTGTTGCATTTCCATTAAACGCCCGTGTATTTAAGGCAGACCTGTCACAATTCCCCTTTGTTTGGGAGGCGAAAATGGTTAAGTACCTAGGTGTGTTTTACTGTAGTCCCTTAGAAGAAACGATTCATTTTAATGCCGAAAACTTACTCTCTATTGTGGAGACAATGATTTCCAAATGGTTGCCCTTGTTGTTATCATGGTGGGGATGCCTGGAGACTATTAAAATGACAATTGCTCCCAAAATTAACTATATTTTAGAAATGCTACCATTCTACTTCCCAGATCAGGTGTATAAATGGGTGGAGAGGACGCTTGTGCGCTTCTTATGGAACAACAAGCCCCCTCGAATTGCATTGGTAAAGTTGAAGGCTATTAAGGAAGAGGGAGGTGTGAACTTCCCCGACTTTCGCTTCTATCATAGCGCTTTCTTGGTGAAGCAAGGGAGTATGTGGGTCAGGAAACTGTCTGGGTTAAGTCCAAGGTGGTTGGTAATTGAAGATAGGGTAGCTGCCCCTTTCCCGCTGGATCTGGCTCCTGAAATGCTCTTTAGTCAATCCAGTGGAAGGCCTCAAGTGATGGTGGATACTCAAAGGGCGTTTCAAGACCTTATTCAGTCAGGATAGTTGGAGGAGAGATATTCATTGGGTCTCCCGTTGTGGTTCAACCCCCTTTTTAAGATTCAGGGGAAGACAGTGGCATGGAAGCAGTGGTATAGTAGAGGAATTTGGACTTTAGGCCAACTAATTGATGAAGGCAAGTGGAAGGTTTTTGATAGGCTTCAGTTGGAGTTTAATATTCCTGGATCGTTATTTTTTCAATGGGTCCAATTATGGCACTGTGTAGAGCGTTCTGTGGGGGATGTAAAGTTTTTGCGTCCCAAAGGGGACCTGGCTGCTTTAATTAGACAAGTTCATGGGATAAATGGTAAGGTCTCCTTTTTGTATAAAGTACTGGGCCGGTGGCGATGCTTGAAAATAGGGTGGGTACAGCGAGCGTGGGAGCAAGATACGGGTATTACCCTCCCTCAGCAGAGCTGGGTGAAGTTCTGGGCCTCCCAGATTAGAATATCAAAATCGGCTTTGATTACTCAGTCCTTGTTTTTTTTTGCTCAGAGGGCTCATCTTACCCGGCCCCCTGATTGGTCAGAAATAACGTGTGCATATTGGATAATCTCGATCCAGTTTTGACGCAGGATCCACAAAAATCGCAGTAGCTATCTCCCAGTGTCTGTAAAGTATTTAAATGGGAAGCAAGGAATGCAAAAAAGTCAACTCTAATAGCCAAATGTATCCCTTTTAACATGGTAAACTATTTAAAACTAATAAAAGAAAATATTTCTTCACTCAACGTGTAATCAAACTGTGGAATTTGTTACCGGAGGATGTAGTAAAGGCTGTTAGTGTAGCTGGGTTTAAAAAGGTTTGGACAAGTTCCTGGAGGAAAGGTCCATAAACCATTATTAAGAAGGGACCCAGGATATCAATGCTTGACCCAGTACAAGCATTGCAGAACCTGTGTCTTCTGGGGAAACTGCTAGGTACGTATGACCTAGATTGGCCACTGTTGGAAACAGGATACTGGGCTTGATGGACCTTGGTCTGACCCAGTATGGCATATCTTATGTTCTTATGTTCTTATTTTCTTATGTACTCCTGTGAGAATTGCTAAATGGGATAATTCTGTAAGTGACAAATGTTGGTTATGCCAGTGTGTTGTAGGGACTCTTAAGCATATGGTATATGACTGTATACAGCTTCATTCCTTCTGGGTGCAGGTGTGGGAGCGAATTCAGGGGGTCTTAAGATTTAGAGCTCCCCTCTCCTGGGAGATTTTAGTTTTTCGCTCTGAGATGTCAGTCCCACTGCAGAACAAGCATGATTCCTTTCTATTTGATTTTATGTTGGGGATTGCCCTTTGCTGTCGATTGCGGTGTTGGAAGGTGGTTACTGACCTCCATTGGCAAACATGGTGGAATCAGGTATGTTTGTATTGTAACTATGAGAAGGTGCCTCGTAAAGGCTCAAGACAATCGCTATCTTCTTGGAGGAAATGGCAATCCCTTTTAGATTTTGGTAACGTTGCTCGGTGTTCAAGTGATGGAATAGCCTTTTGATACATCATTCCTTGTTAAGGGGGATGGTGGTAGTGGTATTGGGCATATATGTATGGATAGGGTGGATGGGAGTGGTGTCTGGGTTTTGGCCAGGGGGGGTGAGTGGGGTGGGTGGGAAGATTTGTTGGGAATGCTGTTGTATTGAATTGTGTTGGTGGTTTTATTTTGTTTGATGGAAAGTTAAATAAAGCTATTTAAAAAAAGAAAAAAAAGCACTTTCCCAATGCCTATTCATTCCTGGAGCAGGTCTAAACTTGGACATTTCTGAGATCTAGCAGGGATGCATTGCACCTCTCCAAACATTCCTCCATCACACCCCCTGCCTACTTGAACATCCCTGCACTGGAGACATCTTTCAAAGCTATTTCCAAAATTGCTCTGGGGATATCTTTGTGATTTCCTTTATGCTGCAGAAGCCTTTAACGCTCGTTCAAGCAGTGTTCTCGCAGTGTTAAGGGCGCCGATAACCAGTATTAATGGGACATCTTCAGATGTCCAAATCAAGACTAAGGGGTATGTTTACTAAAGGGCATTAAGGGAACAAGTGTCCCATTAATACTGTTTATCGGCACCCTTAACACTGCGAGAACACTGTTTGAACGAGCGTTAAAGGTTTCTGCAGCATAAAGGAAATAGGAAGCAGAGAGAGGGTGTTAATGGGGCAGTGGGCGCTCCCTTAACACCTGTTGCACAAGCATGAGTTAGAGCCCTTTAATACTGGGAATGCTAACACCAAACAAAACCTCACAGAAAAGATGTATTTAAAGGCGAGATAGACTCTTTAAACACCTGCAATGTGTTACACACACAGGGGAGCCAAAGACAGTGATAGTTTTGCTCCATTAGCAGCAACAGCATAATGGCCACATATGAAAGGGCACTATGTTGATGATGCAAGTGGGTCAAAGGAGGTAGAAAATGGGTCATGCAGTGGGGGTTGCAGGTGTGCAAGGCAGCCCAGGCAGTTGCCCAGGTGGTACATCTGTGATGTTTGTCATGATCCCACAGTGACAGTGGTGACACACAGACATGCTTCTGCTGCAGAAAGGTGATGTGCAACATGGGCCACTGCAAGGATCCCCGGCAACCTAGGCAAAGACCCTGGTTGACCTCCCCTGCTACTGCTAACACCTGCTCATAAGGAAGAGGCCGGTAGCACTAGCAGCTGTAGATCTACAGGGGGCAGCAATAAGCAGTTGGCAGGGGAATACCACTGCTGTAGCTGTCCGCCCCCCCCAGAGACATATCTTTTGCAGGTAGGGATGGGGTCCTGGTGGTGGCTGTTGGTTGGGGTGGCAGAGTGGCCATCCATATGTGCCTATGCCATCCCCATCCAGATGTGGTGCCATGGACACCCACCTAAGCCTCATGGTGGACTGTGCCCAACCCCCTTTGACAGCAAGATGAACATGTCAGCATGGTATAGGGAGTGTTGGTGGCAGATCCAGAGGCTCCTGTCAGCAGCAGATAAAAGCCATGTCCTTGCCCTATGTCTCCGATGCAGCACAACATTTGCCAAGATCTGCCTGATGGTGAACATTTCAGCATCAGGGACAGCGGAGCATATGCTGATCCCACCCCACTGAGGCCCAACATAGCATGATATGGGCCCACATACCCCGGCAGAGGGGGGCAGGAGTGTCAAGATGTGCATCCTGGAATGGGTGCAACACCAATGAGGCCACCTGCAGCACTGAACCGGTGGGGGCTCCACATTGGGAGGAAGGGGTGGAGCAGCTGACCTTTGGCCTATGCCACTAGTCTAGGGAACCTTGTGGATTGCTGTGCCGATGGATCAGCACACCACCACCCACAGATAGTGAGGGGATATGTGCAAGGGGGTGGGGAAATGACACTGTGGAAGGAACGCTATGCAATTAGAGAACAGGGCACATCAGAGGCAAAATGCCCACTAAGTGCCATCAGCATCAAGATGATAATACCACTATTATCACTATACATTGTTTATAAGGCATATGCAGTGCGGTACAAACACATAGAAGACAGTATCTTTCCAGAGCTCGTACAACATGTGATGGCAGACAGGACTATAGAAGCAGGATAAGTGTACAATAGGGAGAGGAGACACCAGGTAAACAAGAGATAGGGATCTAAATGCAGCCCCCAGGAGGTCTGCCGTCTGCATGTGTCTGAAGAGGGAGATGGCAGAGACGTGACATATGGATAAAGGACACTTATGCAAGACATAAGGAGCAGCATGGTGAAAGGATTGGAATGTGGAGATGGCAGTAGAAGAACAGGGCATAGAGAGGATGTAGCGAGTGGAGGAGCAGGGTCCATGGGAAGGGGTATAGGGACTAAAGAGAGAGGAAAGGTAATGAGAGAAAGTAGAAGGGATGCATCTAAAGGTTAGCACACATTCCATTTGTGCTATGGATATGGCAACGGACAGGGAGTTTTATTTAGCTGTATTTATATTCCGCTTTTCACTGGGTCAAAACTTCTTTCCAAGTTTAGGGCTTTATTCCCCGTCCCATGAGGTTTCTTTATCTTCTGGTAACAGAAATTAAGAGCCTACTTTGGCATACAACAAAAGTTAACTGAACAACAGAAATAGCTTCTTTCAGCTTCCAAACTTTAAACAAAAGAAAAGAACAAAACAGCCTAACTGTTTCAATACAGATCCTTTCTCTCGTGGCTGGTAGTACAGCTCACGTCTGTTTGGTTAGAGGGTGAGTGAGATGCAGCATGCAGCTTCTAACACGGGAGCTAAGGTCACAAAATAAGTGTTTATCTTAGTGAGAACTCTGACTCAGTTGCAGTTAGAGAACAATCCATTAATTCAGGAATTTCAGGTACCTCTGAATTTTCACACTCCATCAATACAGGCTCGTCAGCATTTTCATTCTTAATATCAGAAGTAGAATGAGAGTATGGCTGGCTTGGCTCGGCACCCAGGAAGTTTCTTTCTTCCTCTGAGCTAGTGCCTCTCTGGGAAATACCATATAACTTTGAGTTGAGCTTTTCAGAGCTCTGCCCCTGCTGGTATCTTAGTAGATAGCTCAACTCTCTATTTGCTGTGCTAGTAGGATAATTACGGCAGGCTCTCTGCCGGTTCAGCTCTAGCCTTCGGGACTCAGCTGAGCTAGATTGCAAAGCTTTTGACGGCGTTTTTCTAGAAGCTGGGAGCTCACAATGATAGAGAAAATCTTCAGCTTTTCCTGGTAAGTAAATCCCTCTTCTCCTAGGATTTCTATGACCAGGAGAAAAGTTATTCTCAGCCTCTAGATAGCTTGTCTTTATGTGGCTATTTCTATGCTTCCAGGGTTTCTCCCTCTCAGATAGCAAATAGCCCTTACATTCACTCCTTGCCCCGGTACCTGCTATTGCAGTTTTCCCACGCTTCTCTTGTCTTCCATGCACATACACGCTATCAGGCTGCTGACTTCTCACTGTTTCACACAAGTCTCTGGATTCTCTCCAACCTTCACGCTGCCTCCCTTGTTGCTTCAATGACTCACTCTCACTATCTTCCTCGCTTTCATACCAACTCCATGCTTTCCACGGCTTCAACGGTGTTCGCTGCAGTCTCTCTGCTTGTGACCTTTGCTGCCTCAACTCCTCTCTTCTTCTAATTGTTTGGGAGTCTATTTTATCCTCGTGTCTCCTGACTCCGCCTTCCCTCAGCTGAACTCTATCAGGCAAAGTGAATTCCCTTTCTTTACTACCTGGGTGTGTCTTCATGGGGCTTATGCACGTGTGCCTAGGTTGTCTATAGCAACCATCAAACATTCCTTTGTTTACCTTGTCACTTTTTCTGTGATCATTCATACTGATCTGCATTTTCTCGGGTTGCCCTAGGTCTACCTTGTGACACCTTCTATCTTGCCAAGCTTTCCTACAGAAGCTCTCCAGATCAACCAATAGTAAGGATTTAAGGGTTTGTTTTATTATATTAAGTTGTTAGCTCTCTGACTGGGAGCTCTTAAAAGGTTTTTTTGTACATTTTTAAAGCAAGGTTACTTTTTTTGGTGCTTTAGTGGGACTTTCCTTGAGCACAGTAGGTGGTTGAACTCCAGTAACCTCCTCAGCTTTGGGAACTGCTAACTCCTAATCAGGTGTTAGTTCCCTCCCTACCCACCCCGACTTCCACCCACCCCTAGCAAGTAGTCTTGCTTTATAGGGCACCTCCCCATTTGAAAAAGCACAGAGAATTGGACCAGCACATTTTGAAAATAATTAAGGAGATTTAACTGCTTTTTCTCTGAAAGGACAGCTGGGAAACCGGCTGGTACTTGGTAGATCTCTCTCTTTTGCTTTAACAGATACCTAAGCTCCACGAACAGAATAATGGCTGGGAAAAATCATATCGCTAAAGCTGTTGCCCCCGTTACAGCTTCTGCCTCGGTCCAAACAGAGGTCCTAATACCAGTTGAAGGACCGGTTCCATGTGCATGGTGCCTGCATGCTGAAGCTCTGAGGAAACAAGTGGAGGAACTCAGAGAGGAGGTGGCGAGGTTGAGGAGCATTCAAGACAGTGAGAAGTACATTGATGAGATGCTTCTTGCAGCAAACAAGCTCTCCAGCAGAGGAGAAGATGGGTGCCAACAGAATGTCGATGGTTGGACACAAGTCACCAGGGCCTGCAAAATCACCAATCCAACTTCTCCAGCCCTTGAATTGAAGAACCATTATGCAGCCCTGGAAGTGGAGGAAGTGAAAGCATCCCTGGAAAGGGAAGAACCAGAGCTCAAGTACCCCAAAGTTGAAGAATCAGTAACCACAAGGAAACGAAGGGTAGTGGTGGTTGGAGACTCACTTCTGAGGGGTACTGAGGCGTCCATCTGCCGACCAGACTTGATGTCCAGAGAGGTATGCTGTCTGCCTGGTGCCAAAATCCAAGATGTTACAGAGAGTTTGCCGAGACTCATCAAGCCCACTGACTATTGCCCAATGTTGCTAATCCATGTTGGAACAAATGATACTGCCAGGTATACCTCAGAATGTATCAAAAGTGACTTCATTTTATTTATTTATTTTATTTATTTTATAACTTTTATATACCGCGCTATTTGTTATCAGTGCGGTTTACATACAACAAGGGTGCACAGTCAGAAGTCTGTTCTGTGCTTACATTGTAACAGGAGTTTAAACTTGGAACATACATTGTAACAGGAGCATAAACTTGGAGCAACAGGGGAACTAAAAACATATGTACAAAATATAATTAGATTTGGATTGTATATACAGGAGGTCTAAGGCGGGTTCAAGATACTTGTGACAGGGTGCGGTTTGTAGACATTGGCAGGTGGGCGAGTAGAGGTGGGGTGGATGCTTGAGCAAAGTGAAGTAGGAAAATGTGGTGTTTAATTGCCTTACGGAACTGCATAAGGCCTTTGATGGATCTAATTTCAGGTGGAAGTTCGTTCCAACATTTTGGGGCATAGAAGGCGAATGTTCTTTTCTTGGTCGTCTGTGTGCACTTGATGGATTCTTTGGGGATGATCAAGGTATTGTCAGTTACTGATCTTCTGAGTCTGTTTTTCGGGGTGAGGGTGATAAGGTCACTGAGTGTTGTGGGGGCTAGGTTGTTGATGATCTTGAAGATGATGAGAAGGATCTTGTATGTTAACCTGCAGTGAATAGGAAGCCAGTGGAGTTCCTTGAGTATCGGGGTAATATGGTCTGATCTTGTTAAACCACAGAGAACACGCGCGGCCGCATTCATGGCGAGTTGTAGCGGATTAAGGGTGTTCTTGGGGAGTCCATAAAGAGCCATATTTGCGTAATCAAAATGTGGGAGAATGAGGGCCTGGAAGATGGTCCTGAAGTCATTATGAGGTAACATGGGCCTGAGGTGTCTTAGCGTTCTAATTTTATTGTAAACAGCTCTGGTGGTGTTTCGTATGTGCTCCTTAAAGTTGAAATGCTGGTCAAGAGTAATCCCTAAGTAGCGAATGGAAGGTTTGCTAGGGAGTTCCGCATCTCTTACTTTTAGGGAGGATGGAGGTGAGAAATCTTTGTTCCTTGAAATGAAGAGAACTTCCGTCTTCTTGAAGTTTATGCGGAGATTTTGAGATAGTAACCAGTCAGTGATGGCGTTGAAACAATTGATAAGGGTGGAGAAGTCTGGTTGTTTGATTTTGAATGGTGTAAACAGCAGGACGTCGTCTGCATAGATTAGAGTGGAGATATTGAAGGAGCGAATGATGTCGCATATCGGCTGCATGTATACATTGAACAGCAGCGCAGACAAGGAGGAGCCCTGCGGAACACCTTGGTGTTGGCGGAAAGGCGTGGATGTGGTGGAACCAACTCTGACATGCTGCCAACGATCTGATAGATAAGACCTACACCATTCCCAGGCGAGGCCACAGATGCCCTTCTCCTGGAGACGAGTGAGAAGTTGAATGTGATTAACGGAGTCAAATGCGGCAGAGATGTCTAGGAAAATGAGAGCGAAGCCGTTTTCAACCTTGTCCAATCCTCTGTTCAAAGCGTTGGTTAGGGTGGTGAGGAGAGTTTCTACACCGTGAGACTCCCTGAATCCGTGTTGACAGGGATCGAGAGGTGCCACCTCATCAATGTGGTGTTGAATCTGCCGCTGAACAACCTTCTCTATTATCTTGGACATTATAGGTATACTGGAGATTGGTCGGTAGGAGTCAGTTTTTAGTGGGTCAAGTCTGTTATTCTTCAGAAGTGGTCTTATTGATGTTTGTTTGAGGAATGTGGGGAAACAGCCTGTTTTAAATGAGAGTTTAATGATGTTGATTAGAGTTGGGCTAAGTTCAACTCGCAGAGCTCTGATCCAGTATGCTGGACAGGGATCACTTGGAGCTGTAGATGCGTTGATGATGGCGATGAGGTCTTGGATGTTTTTCTCTGTTGGAGTTGTGAACATTGTGATAGGTGGAATTGAGGTGGGTGCATAGCTAGGAGTGGTTGCTGAAACTGTGTTGGTTATGGAAGTTTTAGATTGGAGGTAGTCCGCATATGATTGGGGGGAGATAGAGTCAAGTTGGGTAGGTGAAGGTTCCTTGGTTAGGGATTTTACCAGGCTGAAGAGGTCTCTAGGTTTGTTTAGAGAGCGGAGAAGGAGTTTGGCATGGTATTCACTCATTCTGAGGTATATGGTTTCACGGTGGAGTTTAAGGCTGGATAGGTATGTTTCTTTGTCGATTTCGGATCGGGATCTTCTCCATTTTCTTTCAAGCTTCCTAAGGGAGAGGAGGGATGACCGAAGATCTGTTGTAAACCACGGGGCTGGATGTCTCCTTCCTTTAGGTCTCTTAGGAGCTAATGATTTGTCTATGGCTGGTAGTTGAGCAAATGTTTTCAGCGTGATGTTCCAATTGGTGATTGCTTCTTCAAGGTTCAGAGGCATTGGATTAAGCTTAGGTAAGGCCAGTTTAACGAACTCATCTTTATCAAGTGTTCTGAAGTGAGAAGTAGGTCTGGATTCTGTACTGGAGTCTTTGGATGAGGAATGAGTAAGATGGGTGGGTATCTGGAACGTGATTAGCTTGTGGTCTGACCAAGGAATGGGGGTGATCTCCATGTTTAGGTTGGCCTTCTGGTTGATAGCGGATTGGGGAGCAAAAATTAGATCCAGTGGATTTCCTTTAAGATGAGTGGAGGTGTTCACTATTTGCTCGAACCCAAGTGTTTGCATAGCTTCTAGGAAGGCATCTGCTTGGATGGATTGCAGGGAGGGCAGGTTAAAGTCTCCAAGTAGCCAGTTGGGGTTGCGAGGGTTAGTTGGGTTACAGGCAAGGTCAATAAAGGTAGAGATGACCTCCGGTGGAGAGGAGGGGGATCTGTAAATTAGGTTTATGGTAATTTCTTTGTTGGCAATGGTGATTATGTCCGTGTCTATGGTGCTCTTGGCTGTGAGTAGTTGAAATCCGAGTTCAGTTTTTGCAAGTATAAAGACTCCGCCACCTTTCCGGTTGACCCTGTGGCAGGTATGAATGGAGAAGTTGGGAGGGATTAGTTGGTTTATGAGGGCTGTATCGGTGTCTTTAAGCCACGATTCTGTCACCATGAGGAGATCCAGGCCATGGACAGCTATCAAGTCAGTGATGACTGGCCATTTTTTGCGTACTGAGCGTGAGTTTACAAGGGCACATTTCAGAAAGTGTTGTGACTCTGGTTTCTGTTTGGGATTGTCGGGATGATTGAGGGCTACGTACAGTAGATGAGAGTGTCTAGAGTGGTGTGAGGGGCTGGTATCAGGGTGGAAGGGGTTAGAATGATTCCTCTTGCCCAAGTAGGGTATGGCAGAGATGTGATATTGCCCAGCCGAGAGGGCTATTGAGTGTTGAAAGGTGTTTGCTAGGAGGAATATGGTAGAGAGGGTAAATAGTGGGATGGCCATGGTGGCTGTTGCTTGGGACAAGTTACAGTTGAGACAGTGTTGAGAGAGGTACAATGGGACCTTACCGACAGTTTGTAGGAAAAGCTCTGCAGTACAAGGAGATGATTACATAGTATCATACAGTGGTAATTATCATATGACAATGTTGTTTAGGAAGAGCTTAGGATAACAAGAAGCAAGATCAGCTAATTACACACTTGTGGGGTTTAACATAAGGAGGGGTAACAATGTAGCGTATGGAACAGATTATTCTATAACCTCATGTAGCAGTTAAATATACAAGACAGACAGTGCAAAACACAGAGTTACTGAGGGTACCTTAAGCAGAGAGTTATGTAGAGTTTGTGCAGGTAGCAGGGCACAGCGGACTGGTCGAGAGAACGCCCTGGATAGTGGCCCTTCACGCCGCGCCTTATAGTATGCCGATACCGAAAGGTTCAGACGTTGGTAGTCGCTGGATCGATATACAGGCCTCGGGCAGTTGGGTAGTAGATGAGGGCTCTGTTGTGCCGCCTATCGTGCTCCGCCTAAGGGCCACGCCAAAGGGCCCTCTGGCGAGGCCCTCAGGCGCGGGCCCGCCAGTCGCGGGCGCGCCTGATGGCGCGAAGATTTAAAAGCGTCTGCTTCGCCCGGATTGGGCTCCGGTGCTTGCTGGCCCCTCCTGCCGCTGGCGGCTCAATCCCCAGGGAAGGGGAGAGCTTCTGGTGGTAGCGGGGCCTTGCTGGTGCCGGCGCCTGATGGCGCGAAGATTTAAAAGTGTCTGCTTCGCCCGGATTGGGCTCCGGTGCTCGCTGGCCCCTCCTGCCGCTGGCGGCTCAATCCCCAGGGAAGGGGAGAGCTTCTGGTTGTAGCGGGGGCTTGCTGGTGCCGGCGCCTGATGGCGCGAAGATTTAAAAGCCTCTGCTTCGCCCGGATTGGGCTCCGGTGCTCGCTGGCCCCTCCTGCTGCTGGCGGCTCAATCCCCAGGGAAGGGGAGAGCTTCTGGTGGTAGCGGGGGCTTGCTGGTGCCGGCGCCTGATGGCGCGAAGATTTAAAAGCGTCTGCTTCGCCCGGATTGGGCTCCGGTGCTCGCTGGCCCCTCCTGCCGCTGGCGGCTCAATCCCCAGGGAAGGGGAGAGCTTCTGGTGGTAGCGGGGCTTGCTGGTGCCGGCGCCTGATGGCGCGAAGATTTAAAAGCGTCTGCTTCGCCCGGATTGGGCTCCGGTGCTCGCTGGCCCCTCCTGCCGCTGGCGGCTCAATCCCCAGGGAAGGGGAGAGCTTCTGGTGGTAGCGGGGGCTTGCTGGTGCCGGCGCCTGATGGCGCGAAGATTTAAAAGCGTCTGCTTCGCCCGGATTGGGCTCCGGTGCTCGCTGGCCCCTCCTGCCGCTGGCGGCTCAATCCCCAGGGAAGGGGAGAGCTTCTGGTGGTAGCGGGGGCTTGCTGGTGCCGGCGCCTGATGGCGCGAAGATTTAAAAGCGTCTGCTTCGCCCGGATTGGGCTCCGGTGCTCGCTGGCCCCTCCTGCCGCTGGCGGCTCAATCCCCAGGGAAGGGGAGAGCTTCTGGTGGTAGCGGGGGCTTGCTGGTGCCGGCGCCTGATGGCGCGAAGATTTAAAAGCGTCTGCTTCGCCCGGATTGGGCTCCGGTGCTCGCTGGCCCCTCCTGCCGCTGGCGGCTCAATCCCCAGGGAAGGGGAGAGCTTCTGGTGGTAGCGGGGGCTTGCTGGTGCCGGCGCCTGATGGCGCGAAGATTTAATAGCGTCTGCTTCGCCCGGATTGGGCTCCGGTGCTCGCTGGCCCCTCCTGCCACTGGCGGCTCAATCCCCAGGGAAGGGGAGAGCTTCTGGTGGTAGCGGGGGCTTGCTGGTGCCGGCACCTGATGGCGCGAAGATTTAAAAGCGTCTGCTTCGCCCGGATTGGGCTCCGGTGCTCGCTGGCCCCTCCTGCCACTGGCGGCTCAATCCCCAGGGAAGGGGAGAGCTTCTGGTGGTAGCGGGGGCTTGCTGGTGCCGGCGCCTGATGGCGCGAAGATTTAAAAGCGTCTGCTTCGCCCGGATTGGGCTCCGGTGCTCGCTGGCCCCTCCTGCCGCTGGCGGCTCAATCCCCAGGGAAGGGGAGAGCTTCTGGTGGTAGCGGGGGCTTGCTGGTGCCGGCGCCTGATGGCTCTGGGACAGAGGGTGGAGCAGTTAGATGCACAGGTGGTGTTCTCTTCAATCCTCCCTGTTGAGGGTAAAGGCCAAGGCAGAGAGGCTCTCATCCTGGAGATGAATGCATGGCTGCGTGGATGGTATCATCGAGAGCGTTTTGGTTTTCTAGACCATGGGATGCTGTTCCAAGGGTTGCAGAGCAGAGATGGCATCCATCTGTCCAAGAAAGGTCAACGCGTCTTCAGTAGTAGACTGGCTAATCTATTGAAGAGGGCTTTAAACTAGATTTGTTGGGGATGGGTGAAGAAAGCCCCCAGGTAAGTGAAAGACCCCAGGTAGGTGATACATTAAATAACTTTATGGAAATGGGTAACAGGGGTAACATTTGGAAAGCAGTGTGTATAAATGCCCGTAGCATGGGAAATAAGATCCCTGATGTTGAAGCTTTGGTGGGAGTGGCTGACTTGGATTTAGTGGCAGTTACAGAAACATGGTTCACAGAAAACCATGATTGGGATGTAACTATACCTGGCTATACTTTATTCAGAAAGGACAGGATAGGAAGTAGGGGAGGAGGAGTGGCACTATATGTAAAAACTACTATTAAAGTTTTGGAATTACAGAGCTTAAAAGGGAGAGGGGAGGCATTGTGGGTTAAACTAGAAAGGTAAAGAGAAATCTATTTACATTGATGTGATATACAGACCTCCCTCACAAGAGGAAGAGGTGGACAGAGAGTTAATTAAAGACATGTGCAGCATTGCTAGGAAAGGGGAAGTGCTACTGATAGGAGATTTCAATATGACAGATGTTGATTGGCACATTCCTGCTGCAGTATCATCTAGAAGTAAGGAGATCCTGGATTCTCTACAGGGAGAACTATTCAGGCAATTGGTAACAGACCCCACACGTAAAGGGGCCATACTGGACTTGGTGCTTACCAATGGTGAAAGTGTTTCTGATGTTGTAGTGGGAGATCATTTTGCATCCAGTGATCACCAGATGGTGTGGTTCAGTATTAGGACTAAGACGGATAGAATCCATTCAAAGGCGAGGATCTTAGACTTTAGGAAGACTAACTTTGCAAAGATGGGCCAATACCTCAGGGAGTCGTTAGTTGGATGGGAACAGCTGAGGGATGTAGAAAAACAGTGGGAAAAACTGAAAGGGGATATTTTAAGGGCAACCAACCTTTTTGTTAAAATGGTAAATAAAGGTAAAAGGAAAAGGAGACCGCTATGGTTTTCGAAAGAAGTAGCTGAAAAAGTGAAGAAAAAAGAGGGAGTCCTTCATGAAATACAAGAGATCACAGAGAGAGGAAGACAGGCATCTGTATTTGGAAAAACTTAGAGAAGCTAGCAAAGTAGTCAAGAAGGCAAAGATTCAAAAGGAGGACGAAATAGCCAATACAATAAAATGGGGGGGATAAGACATTTTTCAGATATATTAGTGAGAAGAGGAAGGGCAAGAGTGGTATTGTCAGACTCAAGGGTGCAGGGGAGGAATATGTAGAAGCTGAAAAGGATAAAGCGGAATTGCTTAACAAATATGTTTGTTCTGTGTTCACAGATGAAGAACCAGGAGCAGGACCTCAGAAAACACCCACAAATAGGAACAGAAGCAAAGGACATCTTGAACAATTAAAAAGACTGTGTTCGTGAGAAACTATCTCAACTTAAAGTAGACAAAGCGATGGGACCGGATGGGATACACCCGAGAATACTGAGGGAACTTGGGGACGTTCTAGCAGCTCCACTGACTGACCTTTTCAATGCCTCATTGGAGTTGGGAGTGGTGCCAAAGGACTGGAGAGAGGCTCATGTGGTGCCTTTATACAAAAGCGGAAGTAAGGATGTGGTTGAAAACTACAGGCCGGTTAGTTTAACTTCGGTGGTGAGTAAATTATTGGAAACGCTACTGAAAGAGAAAATAGAGAGGTTTCTGGAGTCCAGCGGATTACAGGATCCGAGGCAGCATGGATTCCCCAGAGGCAGGTCTTGTCAGACAAATCTGATTGATTTCTTTGACTGGGTGACCAGGGAGTTGGACCGAGGGAGAGCCCTAGATGAGGTGTATTTTGATTTCAGTAAAGCCTTTGACACTGTTCTTCACAGGCGACTTATAAACAAACTGAGCACCCTAGGGATGGACCCTAAAGTTACTGCTTGGGTTAGAAATTGGTTGGGTGGGAGGCGACAAAGAGTACAAGTAACTGGAGCTCACTCTGAGGAGAAGGATGTCATCAGTGGTGTGCCCCAGGGATCTGTCCTTGGTCCGATTCTTTTTAACATCTTTGTTAGTGATATAGCGGAAGGGCTTTCAGGTAAGGTTTGCCTCTTTGCGGATGATACCAAAATCTGCAATAGACACCCAGGAAGGGGTACATAACATGAGGAGGGATCTAGCTAAACTTGAAGAATGGTCTAGAATTTGGCAGCTGGGATTTAATGTTAAAAAATGTAAGGTCATGTATTTGGGCTGCAGCAATCCAAGGGAGCAATATAGTATAGGGGGTGAAGTACCTTTGTCCAATAAAGAAGAGCGGGACCTAGGCGTGGTTGTGTCTAATGATCTTAAAGTAGCTAAACAGGTAGAAAAGGCGACGGGAAAAGCTAGAAGGATGCTTGGGTGCATATGGAGAGGAATGGCTAGCAGAAAAAAGGAGGTGATAATGCCTCTGTATAAGTCTTTGGTGCGACCTCATTTGGAGTATAGTGTGCAATTCTGGAGACCGCACCTTCAAAAGGATGTGAACAGGATGGAGTCGGTGCAGAGGGTGGCTACTAAAATGATTAGTGGTCTTCATTATAAAGCATATGAGGACAGACTGAAGGATCATAATATGAACACCTTAGAGGAAAGGCGGGATAGAGGTGATATGATTGAGATGTTTAAATACCTCCGTGGCATAAATGTTCAGGGAGAGAGCCTCTTTCAATTGAAAGCAAGTTCTGCTATAAGGGACATGGGATGAGGGTGAAGGGAGATAGATTCAGGAGTGATATGCGGAAATATTTCTTTACGGAAAGAGTAGTGGATCCGTGGAATAGTCTCCCAGTGGAGGTGGTAGAGATGAGGACAGTAACTGAATTCAAAAAAGCATGGGACAAACACAGAGGATCTCTAAAGGTAAAAAGGGGACTGTTGTAGTTGTTATGGAAGGACAGACTAGATAGGCCATGTGGTCTTTTTCTGTCGTCATATTTCTATGTTTCTATTGTCGTGCCCTCTCTGGCCAAGCGGTAGCCACTGGTATTGCAAGGCTCTGGAGGGTGGTAGTTGTGCCTTCACGGATATAAACCACAAAACACTTCTTTCCAAATTAAAGGGTTTTATTCCCCGTCCCTTGAGGGTACTTTATCTTCAGGAACATAAATCAATTGCCTTGCTTGGACATATAACATAAAGTAACAAAAGCAAACAGAACTTGCTTCCTTCAGCTTCCAAAACAACAAATAAATGAAAGGAACAAAACAGCTTAAATATTTCAATATGGTTCTTTCTCCTGTAGCTGACAGCACAGCTTATATCTACTTCACTTAGAGAGAGATGCAGCCTGTTGCTTATAACACTAAAGCTAGGACACAAACTAATTACTTATCTGAGAGAGAACTCAGGTTCAATCAAGGTCAAAGAGCAGTCCATCAATTCTGGCATATCATATTCTTCTGCATTTTGATATTCCATTAACTCCGGCTGACTGGAAGGCTCATTCTGGACCTCAGCAGTAACGTGGGAGAATGGCTGGTTAACCTCGTCAGACAGGAAGTTCCTCTCTTCCTTAGAGCTAGTGTCTCTCTGGGAATTACCATGTATTCTAGAGTTGAGCTTTTCAGGGCACTGCCCCTGCTGGTATTTTAGAATATAGCTCAACTCCTGATTTGCTCTGCTAGTGGGATAATTAAGGGAATTTCTCTGCCGGTTCAGGCTTCCCTTTTGTAACCCAGCTGAGCTAGATTGGAGAGCTCGTGACGGAGTTTCACAGGGAGCTGGGAGCTTACAATGACTACAAAACTCTTCAGCTTTATCTGGTAAGTAAAACCTTTTTCTTCTAGGGTTTTTAAAACCAGAAGAAGGGATATTTTCAGCCTCTAGATAGTGGGACCTTGTGTGCCTATTTCCATACCTCCAGGGTTGTCTTCTTTCATATGGCAAATCACTCTTGCATTCACTCTGTGCACTGGAACCTGCAACTGCAGTCTTCTTGCGTCTCTCTGGCTCAAACACACTATCTGGCTGTTGATATCTCTCTGCTTCATTCAGGTCTTCGGTTCCCCTCTGACCTTCACGCTGGCTCTCTAGTTGCTCCAAAGCCTCATTGTCACTCTCTCTTACATTCTCATACCTGCTCCATGCTTCCCAGGGTTTTAGCTGCCTTTGCTGTATTCTCTCAGAGTGTGTCCGTGGCTGCTTCAGCTCCTCTCTCTCTCTCTCTCTGATTGTCTGGGAGCCTATTTTATCCCAGTGTTTCCTTGCTCCACCCCCACCCAGCTGAACCCTGTCAGGTAAAGTGAATTCCCTTCCTTTGCTGGCTGGGTGTGTCCTCATTGGGCTTTTGCACGTGTTTCTAGGTTGCTTACGGTAACCATCTGACATTTCCTTGTTTACCCTGTCACTTTTCCTGTGCTCCTTTATGCTGAACTGCATTTTCTCGGGTTGTTCGGGGTCTGCACTGTTACATATTCCCCTCCTTAAAATATTACTTGCTGCCGTAGTTTTTAGCGGACAGCAAGTAATCCTTGAAAGTGCATCAGTGTTTCCATGCGTTTTCCCCGCACGGTGCTGAACTGTAAAATTAAAGGCCTGAAGGGCCAAATGCCAGCGGGTCAATCGGGCATTGTTGTTTCTCATTAAATGAAGCCACTTCAAAGGAGCGTGATCCGTCACTAACAAAAACTTTCTCCCCGTAAGGTAGAAACGGAGGGTTTCTACGGCCCATTTAATAGCTAAACACTCCCTCTCTATCGTGGCATAATTTTTCTCCGCAGGCGAGAGTTTTCGACTCAAATATGCCACTGGATGTTCGTTCCCTTCGAATACTTGGTACATTACCGCCCCCAACCCTGTGTCCGACGCATCAGTTTGTATGATAAAGGGTAAATTAAAATCTATACCCCGTAATACAGGGGCACTACACAGCTTCTCTTTAAGGGTTTCGAAAGCCCTTTCTGCTTCTGGGGTCCAACGGACCTGGTTTGGTGCATTCTTTCGCAACATCTCCGTGAGGAGAAGGCTCTCTTCTGCGAAACGGGGCACAAAGCGGCGGTAGTAGCCTATTAAACCCAAGAAACTGCGCATTTGTTTCTTGGTTATAGGTCTTGGGAACTCCCGAATACTCTCTACCTTACTAGCCAGGGGTTTTACTAGGCCTCTTCCTATTAGGTGCCCCAAATATTTCGCTTCCCTTGTGGCGAATAAACATTTTTCCGGGTTTAATGTGAGGCCAGCCCTTCTCAACGCCCTAAGGACCGCTTCTACTCTTGTGAGGTGTTCCATCCAAGTTGTGCTGTGTATCACTATATCATCCATATAGGCGCTTGCATATTCGTGGTGGGGTCTCAACACTTGGTCTACGAGACGCTGGCACGTCGCCGCAGCCCCGTGCAAACCAAATGGCATCCTCCTAAACTGATATAGCCCTATGGGCGTGGAAAAAGCCGTTTTGGCTTTTGAACTTTTAGTTAGAGGAATCTGCCAATACCTTTTGCTGAGATCTAACGTAGTTAGGTATTTTTCCTGTCCTAACTGGTCCAACAGGTCGTCTATGCGAGGCATAGGATACGCATCGAATTGCGATATGTCATTAATTTGTCTGAAATCGATGCAAAATCTCAAGGTTCCGTTTGGTTTCGGAACCAATACTATTGGGCTAGACCATGGGCTTCTAGACTCCTCTATGATGCCCATGGCTAGCATCTCCTTCACTTGGGCAATCACCTCTTGTTTTTTTGTTTCGGGCATCCTATATGGTCGTTGTCTTATAACCCTCCCTGGTGACGTGATTATCTCATGCGCCACAAGGTGCGTCTCGCCAGGCAAAGTGGTCAAGACGTTTGCGAACTTTGTTAATAAGCGCGCTAATTCTTTCCGCTGCTGTGGGTTCAACTCAGAGCCTATTTTTGGGGAAGGTTGTCTTTCCCAATCTCCCACTTGAGGCCCTAGATCCTCCTCAGTTCTTTCCTCTCCAAGAGCTGTCAAGCTCTTCACCTCCCTTGTTCCAGTAGCACCAAACCCGTTTTCTCCTCTTTCCGTGGAGGGTAGTGTTGACACTTCCTCTACCGCGGGGAACCCTACCCTCTCACAGATTAACTGTGCAATCCTATCCCCTTGTTGTATTTTGAAGTCTTTTACCCCAAAATTAAACACTAAGACCTTTACGGGCCCCCGGTAGTCGGGATCAATGACCCCTGTGCCAATATCTATGAAATGTTGCGCGGCTAGCCCTGACCTCGGCGCTATCCGCCCATAGCACCCCTCAGGTATTTTAATACGGATGCCCGTGTCCACCAGAGCTTTTCCTCCTTTCGCTACAACAACATTTTCTATGCTAAAAAGGTCATAACCCGCAGCCATTTCAGAAGCCCTTTTTGGGCCTTTCGCCTGGGGTGCACTCTTGCAAAATTGCAAGGTAAATTTCTGTTTCCCTGTTACTGGTAGTCCCTTAGAGGGAGATCCCTTTTTGGGTGGTCTCTCAAATAAAGGACTGGGAATGGCAGTGGCTATGGCTTCAACTTTTTCCTCCTCTATCACCGGGTTTGCACCTGAGTTAGGGGCAATATCTCTTGGAGGCCTTTCTCCAATTTTTGGCAGAAAGGGATCCAATCACGCCCTAGAACTACTGCGTATGGAAGTTTTGGCACTACTGCCATTAATATTTTTCGCGTAGACCCTAGCCCTTGTATGGATACCTCATGTAATGGGTAGTGGGAAGCTTCCCCATGCACGCATCTTATGTGAATTTGCCCCTCTACTGGGTCCGGGGGAGATGACCGGTTTTTACCTATGGTTTCCCACAAGTCCTGTGAGACCATGCTTTGGTCCGCCCCCAAATCCAGTAGAGCCAAAGCTTTCACCCCTTCTATCCATATTTCTTGTATAAATCCATCTGACACTATCTCCTCTGACCCTGTCATAAGGGCAGTTTTAACTCGGCAATCTTTTATCACATGACCAGGTTTGTTACATCTGTAGCACCTTCTAGTGTTCCTAACCCTGTCCTCCTTGCTAGGGTCATATGCAGTCACTCTATCTCGCGCGTACTTTTCACACTCATCCACTCCAGTCACACTTGCACCTTTTGAAAGGTTCACCTTAAAAGTACTAGTATGTGCTGCCTCCCTGAACACTTCAGCCATCTGAGCTGCTTCAACTGAGTTTAAACAATTTTGCAGGGTTAAAAACGTTTTCATTTCACCTGGTATTGACATCAAAAACTGTTCTAGGACAATCTCATCAAGTATGGACTCAAGCGTTTTGCCATCAGGATCCAACCACTTATAGGCTAGGTTCTTGAGCCTCTGGCATAAGGCTTTCGGAGTCTCGTTTTCCATCATTATTGCCTCTCTAAATAATCTCCGGTAGTGTCTGGGCATGAGACCAAGGCAGTCTTTCACGGCCTTTTTAATTTCATTATAATTATTTGCCAAACTGGCAGGCATGGTTTTAAAAGCGGATAAGGCCTCGCCACTCAAAGTCATTGCGAAACGCATAGCCCATTGTTCCACAGGCCATTTTGAGTTCTCAGCAATGCGTTCAAAGGCCTCTATAAAATCGTCGGGGTTATCTGCCCGCCCTAAATGTTTGCATACAAGTCCCGTATTCATTTCTACTTGCGGTATTGTAGCTTTGTCTTCCCGAGCCTTTTCCAGTAACGCTGTCATGGCTTCCAGCAATGGTTTCTGCTGTTCCTTCAGTGTAGTCATATACTGTTCTTGGAGGTGTTGGAGCATCGTAGCCTGCTTCTCCTGCTGCTCATTCATCCAGGCCCATAGATCTTGGGGATCCATCTTCCTTTTTGCTGCACCTGCAAATAAAAGAGAAGAGACCCACCAAGTGCGGCACACACACAAAGTTTTTTTTTTTGTTTTTTTTTTTCGTTTGGCTCCCCTTTTCTCACGGTATCCTATACCCGTTTACCCAGGCTACCAATACCTTAGTCTCCTGGTGACATCAGCATGTGAGAAGGGGTCTTTTCCACCGCTGGCCGTCTTACCAGCCGAATCCTCCTTGATTAGTGCTTTAAAACACTTCTTTTTTTCCTTTCAGCAATGTCCTTTCAGGCAAATCCTTCTTATGCCCCCGAAAATTTTATCCTCTTCTCTACGCCATTTATGTCGTGCCCTCTCTGGCCAAGCGGTAGCCACTGGTATTGCAAGGCTCTGGAGGGTGGTAGTTGTGCCTTCACGGATATAAACCACAAAACACTTCTTTCCAAATTAAAGGGTTTTATTCCCCGTCCCTTGAGGGTACTTTATCTTCAGGAACATAAATCAATTGCCTTGCTTGGACATATAACATAAAGTAACAAAAGCAAACAGAACTTGCTTCCTTCAGCTTCCAAAACAACAAATAAATGAAAGGAACAAAACAGCTTAAATATTTCAATATGGTTCTTTCTCCTGTAGCTGACAGCACAGCTTATATCTACTTCACTTAGAGAGAGCTGCAGCCTGTTGCTTATAACACTAAAGCTAGGACACAAACTAATTACTTATCTGAGAGAGAACTCAGGTTCAATCAAGGTCAAAGAGCAGTCCATCAATTCTGGCATATCATATTCTTCTGCATTTTGATATTCCATTAACTCCGGCTGACTGGAAGGCTCATTCTGGACCTCAGCAGTAACGTGGGAGAATGGCTGGTTAACCTCGTCAGACAGGAAGTTCCTCTCTTCCTTAGAGCTAGTGTCTCTCTGGGAATTACCATGTATTCTAGAGTTGAGCTTTTCAGGGCACTGCCCCTGCTGGTATTTTAGAATATAGCTCAACTCCTGATTTGCTCTGCTAGTGGGATAATTAAGGGAATTTCTCTGCCGGTTCAGGCTTCCCTTTTGTAACCCAGCTGAGCTAGATTGGAGAGCTCGTGACGGAGTTTCACAGGGAGCTGGGAGCTTACAATGACTACAAAACTCTTCAGCTTTATCTGGTAAGTAAAACCTTTTTCTTCTAGGGTTTTTAAAACCAGAAGAAGGGATATTTTCAGCCTCTAGATAGTGGGACCTTGTGTGCCTATTTCCATACCTCCAGGGTTGTCTTCTTTCATATGGCAAATCACTCTTGCATTCACTCTGTGCACTGGAACCTGCAACTGCAGTCTTCTTGCGTCTCTCTGGCTCAAACACACTATCTGGCTGTTGATATCTCTCTGCTTCATTCAGGTCTTCGGTTCCCCTCTGACCTTCACGCTGGCTCTCTAGTTGCTCCAAAGCCTCATTGTCACTCTCTCTTACATTCTCATACCTGCTCCATGCTTCCCAGGGTTTTAGCTGCCTTTGCTGTATTCTCTCAGAGTGTGTCCGTGGCTGCTTCAGCTCCTCTCTCTCTCTCTCTCTCTGATTGTCTGGGAGCCTATTTTATCCCAGTGTTTCCTTGCTCCACCCCCACCAGCTGAACCCTGTCAGGTAAAGTGAATTCCCTTCCTTTGCTGGCTGGGTGTGTCCTCATTGGGCTTTTGCACGTGTTTCTAGGTTGCTCACGGTAACCATCTGACATTTCCTTGTTTACCCTGTCACTTTTCCTGTGCTCCTTTATGCTGAACTGCATTTTCTCGGGTTGTTCGGGGTCTGCACTGTTACACTATGTTTCTAAGTATGATGTCTTCCTCTAATGATCTCTCACTTCGCATGATGTATCCAAAGTATGAAAGTCAAAAACTTTTCATCTGAGCTTCTAAAGAAAGCTTAAGTTTGATCTCCTCTAGTACCAACTGGTTTGTTCTTCGGACAGTATTCGCCGCCAGCACCATAATTCAAAGGCATCAATTTTCTTCCTGTCTATCATTTTCACTGTCCAGCTTTCACATCCTTATGATGTTATTGAAAATACCATGGCTTGAACAAGTCAAATCTTTGTATGGAGAGAGACATCTCTGCTCTTGAGAATCTTATCTAGTTCTTTCATAGCCATTCTGCCAAGAGCAAGGCGTCATCTGATTTCTTGACTGCTTGTTGCTTCTTTATTGATAGTTGATCCA
This sequence comes from Ichthyophis bannanicus, assembly GCA_033557465.1. NCBI lineage: Eukaryota > Metazoa > Chordata > Amphibia > Gymnophiona > Ichthyophiidae > Ichthyophis > Ichthyophis bannanicus. The sequence goes on along the minus strand of CM066031.1, from coordinate 509,022,766 downwards.
AGTAGGTTAAAGTTGTTCACGATTTCAATTTCTTCTCCTTCAAAATGAACCTGTTGATTTTGCCAGTTGTCATGATCTTTGTCTTCTTTACATTAAGGTGCAGGCCCATTTTGAGATTATGTTCTTTGATTGTGAGAAGCAAATGTTTCAGATCATCTTCACTTTCAGCCAGTAATGTGGTATCATCAGAATAGCGAAGGTTGTTCAGTCTTCTACAAATCTTCACACCTCTGTTGTCTTCATACAATCCTGCTTCTCTGATGATTTGTTCTGCATATAAATTAAACAGGTAGGGGGAAAGTATGCAGCCTTGTCTTACACCTTTGCTTATTTTAAACCATTCTGTTTCTCCTTGTTCCGTTCAAACTGTTGCTTCTTGATCAATGTACAGATTGTGCAAGAGTACTATCAGGTGTTCTGGTATACCCATGCTTCTTAATGTGGCCCAGAGTTTCTCATGGTTTACACAGTCAAAAGCCTTGCTATAGTCGATAAAGCGCAAATAGATATCCATTTGATATTCTTTGGTCTTTTCAAGGATCCATCTCACATCCACAATGATGTCTCTCGTTCCTTGCCCTTTCCTGAACCCTGCTTGCACTTCAGGTAAATCTTGTTCCAGGTATGGTTGTAGTCTCTTTTGAATAATCTTTAGTAGAATCTTGCTGGCATGTGGGATCAGAACTATTGTGCGATAATTTCCACAGTCAGTTGGATCACCTTTCTTTAGTATTGGTATAAACACAGATCTTTTCCAGTCAGTTGGCCATGATGTTGTCTTCCATATTTCTTGGCAGAGCCTTGTAAGTACAGTAATAGCTGAATCAGATTGCTGTAATACTTCTATGGGAATGCTATCAATGCCTGGTGCTTTGTTCTTTGAAAAGGCTTTCAATATTGCTTCAACTTCTTCTTTCATCACCAATGGTTCCTGATCATAAGGTACAGGTTGAAACGGCTGTTGGTCCACTTGATCTTTATCATATAAAAACTCTGTATATTCCTTCCACCTTTTCTTGATCTTCTCAGCATCATTCAACATAGAATCTTGAGCATCTTATATCATCCAATTCGAAACTGGAACATTTTCTTTAACTCTCGTAGCTTTAGGAAAGCCGTTCATGTTCTTCCTCTAATAGTTTCTGCTTCTATTTCTTTGCATGCGTCGTTGTAGTACTTTTCCTCGTCCTCTCTTGCTTCACGTTGGAAATCTCTGTTGAGTTCTGTGATTGTCTTTCTTTCTCCTCTGGCTTTAGCTTCTCTGCGTTTCTGGGCAATTGTCAGAGTTTCTTCTGTCATCCATTTTGGCCATTTTTTCTTTTTCACCTTTTGTAGAGACTTCTTGCTTTCTTCAAACACAACCTTCTTGATATCATTCCATAACTCTTCTGGAGCTCTGTCATTTATATCTAAAGCAGCAAATCAATTTTGCAGGCAGTCTTTAAATTCCAGTGGTATATTCTCAAGGTCATATTTTGCTGCATTCATGAGTGGTTTGCTCTTTTTCAACTTTAGCTTGAGTTTGCATACTAGTAGTTGATGATCTGTACCACAATCAGCTCCAGGTTTTGTCTTTGTTGATGTTATAGAGCTTTTGCATCATTGACTTCCACAGATGTAGTCAATTTGATTTTTATACAATCCATTGGCTGAAGTCCATGTGTACAGTCGCCGCTTGTGTTGCTGGAAGAAGGTGTTTGAGATGAATAGATTGTTGGTCTTGCAGAATTCTGAGTCTTTCTCCAGCTTCATTTCTGTTTCCAAGTCCATATTTCCCAACTACTTTGCCTTCTTCTTTGTTGCCAACTTTTGCTTTCCAGTCACCCATGACTATCAGGATAGCCTGTTTGCATATTCTGTCAATTTCAGCTTGTACTTGTTCATAGAACTCTTCAATTTCATTCTCTTCTGCAGCTGTTGTTGGGGCATATACTTGAATTATAGTTGTGTTGACAGGCATTCTTCGTAGACGAATAGAGATTAAGTGTTTTCTGACCGTATTGTATTTCATTACAGTTCTTGCAAGTTTCTTCTTTATTATAAATGCAACACCATTTCTTCTTTGTCTTTCATTTCCAGCATAGTAGACCATGTGATCATCTGATGCAAAGTGCCCGATGCCAGTCCATTTCAGTTTGTTGACCCAACAGATCAAGTTGTACACGTTCCATTTCATTCTTGTCCACCTCCATTTCCCTTGGTTCATGCTTCGTATGTTCCATGTTCCAATGTGTAAGACATCTTTACAGCTTCTGACTCTCATTTCATGCACAGCCACATCAGCAGTCAGACGTCCCGAGGGCTTTGATCCAACCACATCATAAATGCTGGCTTTACTCTGAAAAGTCTTCAGCACTTCCCCAGTAGCTAGTTGAGTGCCTTCCGACCTGGGGATCTCATCTTCCAGCACTATAGCACAATTTGTTTTGTTGTAACTATCCATTGGGTTTTCATGGCAAGATACAGAAGTAGATTGCCGGGCCTTTCTTCCGCGCAGTTTAAGTTTGGTGTTGTTGCCGATGTCACAGAAATGTGATCCTCCGCCGTCAACACTATCCCATTCTGCTGCTGCCCAGATGGGTGGTTTGTCTTGGTATGGCACCTCAGCTGAGACCTGTCCATCTTGGGAGACCCTGCCAGTAGTTAAACTACCGATAGTTCAGCTCTTAGCATCACTGATGCACACAAGCCCTCACAGCACAACAAGCTGCAAACCAAGTGAGGGTATTCAGTATTCATAGCCAGCACCATATTTCAAAGGCATCAATTTTCTTCCTGCCTATCTTTTTCACTGTCCATCGTTTTCATCCATATGATGTTATTGAAAATACTATGGCTTGAAAAAGTCAAATCTTTGTATGAAGAGAGACATATCTGCCCTTGAGAATTTTGTCTAGTTCCTTTATAGCCATTCTGCCAGCAGCAATGCGTCATCGTATTTCTTGACTACTTGTTTCTTTATTGATAGTTGATCCAAGTAGGTTAAAGATATCCACTACTTTGATTTCTTCTTCATCAACAATGAACTTATTGATTTTGCCAGTTGTCAGAATCTTTGTCTTTTTTACGTTAAGGTGCAGGCCCATTTTAAGACTATGTTCCTTGATCTTGAGAAGCAAATGTTTCAGGTCATCTTCACTTTCAGCCAGTAATGTGGTATCATCAGCATAGCGAAGGTTGTTGATGAGTCTTCCACCAATCTTCACACTTTGGTTGTCTTCATACAGTCCTGCTTCCCTGATGATTTGTTCTTCATATAAATTAAACAGATAGGGAGGAAAGTATGCAGCCTTGTTGTACACCTTTGCTGATTTTAAACCATTCTGTTTCTCCTTGTTCCATTCGAACTGTTGCTTCTTGATCAATGTAAATGTTGTGCAAGAGAATGATCAGATGTTCTGGTATACCCATGCTTCCTAATGTGGCCCAGAGTTTCTCATGGTTTACACAGTTAAAATCCTTGTTGTAGTCAATAAAACACATATAGATAGCCTTTTGCTATTCTTTAATCTTTTCAAAAATTCATCTCACATTTGCGATGATGTATCTCGTTCCTTGTCCTTTCCTAAACTCTGCTTGCACTTTTGAAAGTTCTCGTTCTAGATATGGTTGTAGTCTCTGCTGAATAATCCTGAGTAGAATCTTGCTGGCATGTGGGATCAGAGTGATTGTATGATAATTTCCACAGTCAGTTGGATCACCTTTCTTTAGTATTGGTATAAACACAGAACTTTTCTAGTCAGTTGGCCATGATGTTGTCCTCCAAATTTACTGGCAGAGCCTTGTAAATACACAGTGAAGAGAAGGAAGGGTATGTAGAGCAGTGCTGAAGCTGCAGCCCTTTGTATGGTAAGGTTTGTAGAACACAAGAAAATGAAACGAAAGGAATATATGGAAATGGAACCTATACCCTAGGGAGGCCTAATGCATGTCTGTAACCACTATGCCAAACAACCACAATGCAAATATGTTCCACTAAAGGGAATGTATGTATGGAAACCTGTAGCTCCCTATGAAGTGTCATCTGACTTGCACACATACAGCTGCCACCGTTCAGGGACGTTAGCTCAAGAGGGCCATGTACATCGTCATTATACCACAATATACGTTGGTCAGTGTGGCGATGCAGCAGAAGAGACAAATGTGTGTCCAACATGTCCTAGATACATTCACTGCTCTGTCCACAGATGAGCAGGACATATCCTGTCCAGAAGCTGCATGGTGTGCACTGCTTAGTAGGACCCCCCCCCCAATGGATTCACATGCTCTGCATGCCTCAGTTGCATATGTGTGCATGTAGACAGTAGGTAGTGCATGATGAGGACCCAACACACATCAGCTATGAAATGTCCACAAGAACATACCTGCCCATCAATACAAGACACACAAACCAGAAAATGCATACACAGCAAAAAGTCTGCAAGTGTATGGACATGCACATATTTGCTGTTGATGATGTGTAGACAAGGAGACACATGCATGTCCAATCTGCCCCTCCGCCACTATCATCACCATTGCCAAAGTACACCAATGTCAGCTATGCCCCTGATACACCTCCCAGATGGGGATGTACTGGCACCAGCATGAACATGCATGTGCCAAAGTAGTATAAAAACCCTGCCACAAGAAGCAACAAGGGGAAACATGAGCTGACATGCAACTGGCTAGGCACATGTGAGCGAAGAATGTAGCTGTGTTACAATGCAATACCTATGTTGATATCTGTGAAACCATCTGTGGGCAAGAATGCAGCAGCACATCATTGGAGACACCACACCATGCCACATTCCCTGACAAAATGGGGCCCGCTGCATCAGCTGTGAGTGTGCCTGATATGGGAAACATGAATATCGTGACACTGGAATGGATGTAGTTTATAGGAGGCACATTAACTATGTGTATGCACAATGTATGCCTCAGGTGTCAGATTGGCCCCGTTTGCATTATGTCATGATGAAGAGTAGCTGTACAGAGTCCAAGTGACCAACATATCTCAAGTTACCATGTGTGTGTCCCACACAAGGTAAGGTCAGTATGCATGTCAAACTAATGCAGTGATAGTATCAAACAAACATGTATAACAGCCCAACATTGCCCGTGAATGATATCTGTCATATGATGCAACACTCCAATGTACATGTAAACCTATGTTTCTCACATAGTTGATGGTCATGTGCACAAGGGTGACATTGACATTCACGCGTGTGCATGAAATAGATGAACACCTACAACCCAACATAACGGACACATGCTATGAATACCACAGACACCGTGTTACTGAGCTCTGAATGGTTACACTGCTGTGACAACATCTCACCTCACACATCCTGTGTGTGAAAAAAACACAATGATCACAATGTAGATCTGGGGGTACTGTGTCTTGATTGAGCCAGATGGCATGCAATGATGTCATCTGCACCATCACTGTAATGGCAGGACTGCACATGGTGCATGGCTGATGTTCCAACATACCTGCCTGGAATGGCTGCACATGTATAGCTGTCAGTGTCACAAACATGTGCCTGAGTCATTGTAAGCCTGACAGGACAAAGTGAGGTTTCACTGCATCCCATGTCCACCAACAGTACAATGTCCATGTGAGGGCTCTGATTCAAAGTGGGTCAGCCATGAAATATGCATCTGGCCACACAACTGACAGGGAGCTTGATCTAAGCAGGTACACCAAGCTGACCCCCACAACCACAAAGCGATAAGGTAGGAAAGGAAAACACAGAGATGTAATGCCATGCTGCCATGCACAGATGGTGAGGCACAGTGCATAGCCAAACACATAAATATGACAATGATGGTATGTCCATTTTATTACATTAATTTGTCTTAGTTTGTTTGTTAATGTCTTATCTACCCTATGTTATTTGCAACCTTCCATTTGTATTGTGACCACTTTGATTGAAGGATAAGGTATGATACAAATCTGTCTAAATAAAGAAATAAATGTCCCAATGCCCTAACACACAATGCCCTACAACACACCCTTTCAACATGTTCGAGCATATGTATGTGTATCAGTGTGTCAAACAGCAGTGTAGATGGCCTGAAAAGCAGTATATGATGTGGTGAAAAAAATCTGAAGTCATGTACCCAGCCACATACACACCTTTAATGCACAAATGGCCTCAAAAATCAGTGACACAATGCAAAATGAGGACATAGACACAGGTAAGAGAGGCACATATTGCCAAATAAGACACAAATCCAACCTTTACAGACATGCAGAGGTAGCACTATGCATGAGCCCTGCTGTAATGGTTGGTGTGTGTACAGGAGCATCAGTGTACATGGAATGCACAAATACAGGCCAAAAATGGACACACAGATTACCACACCACAAAGGTTTCCATGCAATGTGGGTGTCTCAATGCCAGGCCAAACATATGATGGAGCAGACATGCAATGATTATTTTGTAAGTCAATACATAGCGTCACATCTGTATAGTAACCAAACAGAAGAACATGTCTGTAGAGGTATAAAAACATGTCAACAATGGTGCAGTAACCATCACAAAATCCACATCAGCACATGCAATGTTGTTCCAACATATTCTTTCACATGCACATGCACAGTGTAAGTTGCAACAAGACACAGTGCTGCCCCAGATGCACAGTAGCACTTCTGGCAAGGGCCCAACAGCAATCCAAGATGTTGGCATGGAGCACATTGGTGTGGTGTCAAACAGCGTGTCCTGGCCAAGTGCAAGGCTGACAGCCAAATAAAAGACCTACACAATGTCCCTCTGCTGCCACACACATGGCTGTAGTCTCCTGTTATGACAAACATATGAGGACATCCAGTGATGCAAGTCATATACATGGGCCAAACACACAAACACAATGTCAACTGGATTGTCACCATACAGCGAGTATGTGTTCCCCTGCTGCACATGTATGCACCAGTACACAGTGTCCACAGCTGAAATGGTGTGTGCAACCGTACATGTTCCGCAAAGTCTGTTATTGAACCCATGTGCATGCACAGTCAGGTGTGACTTCTCAATGTGCCATAGTATGTCAAAGGGAAAATGTGTTTCCTGTGATGAATCTGGACACCCAGGCAGACGATGGCAGAATCAGTTTATTGGGCATCCTCGGTATGCACAAATCACCCACTTGAATAATAATGTCCATCATAGGCATGTGCTCTACTCACATAGTTCCGTCACCATATGGCACCATCTCTCAGGGATTGTGGCATGGTGTTGCTGTGTCCTCCAACAAGTGGGTGATGGTGACTGCAGATGCAGTGTAGTAGATGTGTTGTGTGCGTCACCTGTGCTCTGTAATAAAAGGAATAGAAACACTGTTATGGTATACCTCACACATCATGAGGTTACACTGCAGGGAGTGCAACTTCAATATGCAAAGTATGAAACATCAGACATGCAAACATTACAGTATCATAACACAAAGCACATTGCATGTCGAGGACAGTAAGAAATAGCACTGCAGACCAGGTTTGCATCTCTACATGGACATGCCCATGGGCATGTCCTACAGGCATCTCACAGGTCCACATCATGTCTAGCAGTGCTGGTGGACATTGACCCCACAATGAAGCATGACAAATTAAACAGCTAAACCCAAACATGTAAAAGATGTTATAAGTCACAAATGATCCAAGGTGCAAACCACCGCATGTGTGCAGCATGTGTCTGATAGGGACTGTCTGTGGATGTTAAAGGCTCCAAGATGTCATACTACACGCAGATGATGTCAGTGAAATGTGTTGAATGATCATGTCTGCATGTGGAGCCATCATTGCCACATGTCCAAAGTATGGTGACGTGTTAAACTGCAATGCTGATGTATATTGGTCTGTCATCACACAAAAGATATGTCAGAACAACACAGAACACATGATCACATTGTTCACAGATCATCATCAGAAATGTAGAAATAGCACATTGAACATCCCTCCACAGGTGACCAGACTCATCCCATCACCAGATAATGCAATATGCCTGCACAGTGGATCAGTACAATATCACGCACAAAACACACACACACACACTGTAAGCCAAGGTGAACATGCCTCCAGTAGCATACGGTCTGTCTGTCATGAATCTGAGATCATTGGAAACCATGCTATCAGCCAATGCAAGGATACACTGATGTTGGCTGATGCTCCAATGTCAGGGAAAAGTGTACGTACTGTTTAACACAACATCTCCTATCAGCTGTATACACACACAGATAAGTTGCTAGGGTTCCAAATACCATGGTGAAAAATCTTAAATTGTTGAGATAAAAATGGCCATATGCATGTCAACATGTACATATGGGGTATGGGTACGCATGCCAAAGAGGTGTACAACTATACAGACGCAGAGGCCAGATAACATCACACATGTGCAATGCTGTACTGTGCTGACAGTACATGCATGACAAGGGACACAACAGCCTCAGCAAAGACGGCCGTCATATTTGTTGAAACAGTGCCTGTATGCCATATCCAAGTCACACCTCTTGTTGCGACTGTGATAATGGCCAAGTCACCTGTAACTGCCTGTGTGTCTCAGTATCACAGTCTGCTGCATGTTGATTGACGTTCACAAAGTAGTCACTGCACCAAAGCAGCAGGCAGGTCGACAAGCATATTCTGTACAGTTACAAACACAGGAGACACACATATGTAGTGTTGGAACACACATGGCAGCATGTACATGTATACCCATATGCATTCCCCCATGTATGCAGGACTTACATGAGAAGAGCTCATGAATCAAATGTTGCCTGATCGCTGTGCCCACATGTGTGTTTCCACGGCCAAGTACAGGAGAGCACGTAGGATCATCTTCCAGATCCGGATTAATGTTGACTGGGATATTATGCCTGAGAGCAATGTTGTGCAGGATGCAACAGGTGAGAATGATCTGTGCTACAGTCATGGGTTGGTATTGTAAGGCCCTGTCAGTCTTATCCAGACACCTGAAGCGACTCTTCAATATGCCAAAGGTGCACTCGATGACTGAGCAGCTGGAGGCATGGGCCTCATTATACCTCATCTCTGCAGGTGTCCATGGAAAATGTACAGGGGTCAGCAACCAGGCCTGACACCCATATCCAGCATCACCTGCAGAAAGAAATGTAGAATTGTCAACCAGGAACAGATGTTCACACACAATGGCTGTATGTATGTATATGCCGTTACCACACTATTGCATGCTGCTGTCACCCAATGCACACAATCATGTAGGTGCAACCAAACAACATATTAAAGAATGACATAAACATATAACGGCACATGATGGCACACAGTCATCATGTGCCAGCGTCTGGAGGTTTGAGACACAGAACACTGGGGAGAGGTAATGATGGCAAGATGCATCATCTGTGTCCATATCAAACAAATGATCAACCACCCATACACAAAAAGCATTATCACCAGTCATGAAGGCATCAGGCAGACATACACCAGCACACGTTGGATAAGGTTATGGATTCAGACATGTGCAAACAGGTGAAGGTCAAAGATACCGGTGACACAGAGCAGGTGTTACTGCAACATATATATGATGAGGGCACCTCATATGTCAGTTGAAAGTAGTCTGGAGTTCACCACTGCATGTCATCTGTGTATGGGGTGGGCACGCACCTGTCAACCTGTGTGTGGGACATTTGTCATAGGTGATGTCAGATGGTAGTCAGTGTCAGGGAACCCATGCCATCACTGTGCTAGCATCTGGTGATGAACAGCGGATCCCGGACACATTTCCAAGCTGTAGATGTGTGTGAGTGGTGCATGCTACGTCCCCCAGTTCCTGTGTAGGCCTCTCACCTGGTTGCATCACCATATGCCTTCTGATGTGTAACATGGCCTAGCTGATGGAGGGTTTGTGATGGGTGAGTGGTGGGGAACTGTGTACGCAATGTGTGAAGGATCAGTATGAGCACCGCTGTTTTAGGAGGATGTGGAATGGCAGCCATATGCATGTTGTGGTTTGTGGGTATCCTTCCCTGCCGTAGGGGGCAGCAAAGGTGTCAGCAGCTGCCTGTAAAGCAGACATGCTCCCACATTTATGGTTTCACACAATGTGCATGTGCGACTGTTCAGCCACATGCAAACATTTGCCATGCACATAGTACTGTCAGTCCCCATTGTGCTGCAGTCATCTCTATGTCATCCCTGAGACACCAGTTGCATGTGTTATCATGGCGTGTGTGTGAACTGTGCATCACTGGTTGCACCTTTTTCTCATGCAGGCTTCCAACATGAGCTGCAGGGTATCTGGCAGGACATGGCGCAGGAGTGGGACATCAGCCTGCAAAGGGCCCGGGGGAATGATATACTCACTGACGCCGTCCGAGCTATGGTGGCGGGTATAAACCAGTGGATGGATGTGCTGGAGGCCATATCTGCAAGGGGGCAGCATCCAGCAGCAGCAGCAGAAAGGGGTGGGAGGGGGCCAGGATGGCACGGACATGGGCGGCCACGCAGGCAGTAGGGATGTGAGAGGCTACCCATGTGTCACTGTTAATAAACGCAACTCATTTCTGTACCTCTTGTAGCCACATGTCCAGTGTTGCTGTCTCTGCTCTCATAGGTATTCTGTCACCCATATTGTCATCTTGGTTACATATCCCTTGTCCTGGTGATGTACACCTTATGGCATGACATTCCCTGTCCCCATCTCTAGTCGCTGTGGGTGGGTGATGTGTCTACCCTGTTACCGTACTGTACATCTATGTCAGGGCTTAGCAAATGTGCCATGTGTGCCCTACTAGCATGTTCTTGCCACCAGGCATGTGCCCATATGTGCAGGACCTAGTAACACACGGGTACATCCCTATTGCAGTGAGGGATGAATACAGCAGTGCAAATGCCCATCCCCAATGCCTGCTGTGAGAACTATGCCATATATGTGACAAATGTATTGCACTCATACACACAGGGACATGCTCACATGTCAAACTCTGTGCAACTGCATGACAGGAAGGAAGTACTTGACCAGTGAGATATGTTGTTTCATAGTAAATAGTGCTATATTTATACATATAAAAGAGTATACAAATAAAACTCTCATATTTACATTTGTAAAGTTCACATTTACAAAAAAAATAAGGCCATCTGCCACATGTAAATATAGACATATGATTTCCACATTTTTATCAACAGCCACATAATTAAACAATGTTTTTCCAAAAAAATGGCACACAGTGCCAGCATTGATGGTAGTGGGTCTACAGACCCTCACCACCCTGTGGCCTGAGGTAGCACCAGCTCTGGGACACAGGACTGCACAGGGCAGGGGTGCCATGGACCACAGTGGTGGTCTACCCCTCCTGGGGGCCACCATGGCCTGATGTCTGATGAGCTGCAAGGCCTGTAACAACCTTCTGAAGCATTCACAGCTCATCAGCCATCCAGACCATGGCATCCACCATCTGCCCCATGGTACGGGTCTGTTCTCCCTGGCCTAGAGAAATGGCACACAGTGCCGCAGACAGTGTGTGTGGGCATTCACCCACACACAGGCACCATGTGCATGGTGTCTGTGTGGAGGCGTCTGCACACACCCTGTCTGCGGCATTGTATGCCTCCCCTGCAGCCATGCAGGCCACATCCCCAGGGCCATGGAGCAGGTGGCTGGAACCCCCTGTTTCTGGCCACACGCCCTGTCCTCTCACCCATAGTTTGTGTCTTTGGGCCAGTTGTTGGGCCCATGATGCATTGCACAGTCACACCTACTGTCTACATCTCCTTCCTGTCCAGCAGGGGCTCAGACCAATCATGTGACAACAGGGGTTTACAGACACTCATGGGCTACATGACACATACCTTATCGATGGCCTATAGGTATGTTTTGCAGAACTTACCATGACTGTGAATGGGGTCAGACGACATCTGGCACACACAGAGTAGATAATGCTAAAATCTACACCTCAGGTCTGTTGTGTGTTCCACAGTGCGCCTTTTGGCCTGCATGTGTGGTCTGTATTGCATGCATGGGACCTTGTCCTGTCCTTGGATGGTTTGGCCACCAATTCCACTCGGTGTTTTTCCACCCACAGCAGATAGGATTGTTTGGACAGCTGTGTCCCAACAACAGTGTCAAAATGTGGGATGCCCTTTTATAGGGTTATGCTCTACATGAGGTGGCGATCATCGGGTTAATATACACACAATAGCAGATGCCACATGCAACAGTGTATATGTGGTGCGTGGGTATGCTGAACATTGTTTTGAGTATGACTGCTACTGTTTGGACAGTCACCTATCAGAGACAGGTGATGATGACTGCTTGCATGCCTGGAGACATTTGTTGCATGCACACCACAGGCCTGTCATTGCACACTGACTACTTGTATGCTCTCCAGGCTATCTGTGATGGATGCTTTCACCAACCTGTAGGAACAGGCATGCCATGTGACATGTCCGACAGACAACTGCAGCTTTATTCAGTGTAGTGAACAATGTCAGTACATACCTCTTGATGGATCACAAACATTTGTGGTGATGGTGTCATGACAACATTCTTTTGTGTCGGCACCCTTGTCATGATGACGGATCTGAAACGGCCAGGCACATATATTGCATGTACATTCCCTCTCCCACATAGGCATCCTGTGGGAATGCTGCAGTTTCATGGGGTTCCCAGCATTCTCTTCCCTTCATTTGCATATATTTTACTGTGTGACACTGCTGTGAGAGTGAGGTGCATGGTGGGGTGACTGCTGAGCCTCATTCATGCTACACATACCTGGGACAACACATACAATCAACCTGTTCAACTTTCCATTTGCTGCGTGGCCCTGCACTACATATGGAGGGGAGCAGGATGCCAGAGTCACTTGTATGAGGTGAGCACTTGTGGCTTACAAATCTGCCTTGATGCACATGTCAAATGTACATCCCACAGTTTTGATGCATAAGTGCCATAGAGATACATACAGCATGTTACACAGATCTTCCTCACAAACCATATCTCTGATAAAGGAGGCACTGTTCTTTGGAAGGGCCACTACACTTTGTCCAGTTTGCATCTCTCACTCTTGCATATACCCTAAACCAAAGATATGTACAAAGGCAGGAGACATACAACAGTTGGTGCGTGTTACTGCATATCCTATGCGATACTATTACTATTACACATTCAAATGTAACACCATTAAATTAGAACATTTCTTTCACTTCATTGTTAACACTGTAACCAGGTCTCAGACTTATATCACACTCTTATTTAGACTTTCGTCCAGTGATATGGTGCTATATTTTTCATCAATGACCCCAGTGTTTTAAACAATAGCTGTGTTGGGTGTTCTTATATAAAAAGTAGAAAAAGCTTTAACTTAACTGAAAACACACCACCAATGCACACACAGCCTATAGACCGGATCCCGACGCTCTGCTTAGGCGCCACAAGGGCGTTTCAAAAAGATATTTTCATCAGGAGATCCTTTCTTATAGCGATGCTGCCCACGTCCTTTAATAATTATCTTTCTCATGCCTTCCGTGTTTCATGACTCTGCCGGACGCCGCGCATGGCATGAAAAAGATAATTATTAAAGGACGTGGGCAGCATCGCTATAAGAAAAGATCTCCTGATGAAAATATCTTTTTGAAACGCCCTTGTGGCACCTAAGCAGAGCATCGGGATCCAATCTATAGGCTGTGTGTGCATTGGTGGTGTGTTTTCAGTTAAGTTAAAGCTTTTTCTACTTTTTATATAAGAACACCCAACACAGCTATTGTTTAAAACACTGGGGTCATTGATGCAAAATATAGCACCATATCACTGGACGAAAGTCTAAATAAGAGTGCGATATAAGTCTGAGACCTGGTTACAGTGTTAACAATGAAGTGAAAGAAATGTTCTAATTTAATGGTGTTACATTCGAACATGTAATAGTAATAGTATCGCAGTGAATTCGTTCAGAGAAGAGACCAAGTAATTTGTGAGACTGCATATCCTATGCCAAGATGGAGAAATTGACAGTGGCCTGGCTCAGTTCTTGCACAACTGGTGCCATTGCAAAGAAACACACATGATGGGGAATCCCAGATATTCTCCCACCCATCCTTGCATTTATTCTAGTATTCTGCATAAGCATGTCTGTGGAGCATTTGATGTTGACAGGACCTATCTGCTGGTTCTATCTGGTATGTGGCAGCAGTATTTTTTGTTGTATTGTGACACATGTGTGGCTACAGTCCTGCTCCCTGCTGTTACCTATCTTTGGGCTTCAGAAATGTTAATGTCCCCTCTCTGTATCACACAGAATTGTGATGGCTCTCCATTGCTATACATATTTGTACCATGACCCATGTAAGACAGAGGAGGTGGAGCTCTGTATCTGTGTCTAAAGCATACATCATGTTTTTCCATTGGTACAGCAAGCATTCTGAGGTCTCCTATTGTGTTTCCCCTTTCCATTTGTACACATATTTATTTATTTGTGAATTTTATATACCACTTTTTCATCATAATCAAGATGGTTTACATGGAACATTAAAGAAACATAACAGTTTACATCAAAACAAAAGTTATCTTAACAATGCAGTAAATTTTATGAGCGAACATAACATCACCTTGAAGGTGGAATAAGCCCCCCTGGATGGAGAGGGATCGTGACATGGGACCCGGAGGAGCAAGTGAGGAGGCAGCCTGACCCTGGCCTTGGAAGGCCTGATCGGGAGTTGGGATGTGGGGAAACACAGATATGTTTGTCGGCCGGTGATCGCAGCTTCTGAATGGAGCTCTGGTGCCATGGTGACGGGACGCCATGGCACTGCAGCTCCATTCAGGAGCCTTTCTGAGTTAGCTGGGTAGGTGCAGGATGTATGGCTGATCAGAATTGTGGCCTGGCCCGCGCGTCCAGGTTGGTAGACCCTATTCTGATCCCACGGGCACGTCTAGCCCCCTTGGGATCAAAATCAGGTCTGCTGCTGAACGCCCCGATTCTCATTGGCTTTGCAGGGGGTGGACGGCCAGCACAGAATGACAATCAATACGATTAGAAAACAATCTTCAGCAGGTGTATTTACAGGTGAAGTTGGAGTGTTGCATAAGAATCATTGATATATGTATTTTTGGTGGTGGGTAGCTGTATATGTATTCTTTATTTTGGGAATGTTCCATGAATAGGTATGTTTTGATTCTTTTTCAGAAGGTAAGTAGATCATTTATGTTTCTTAGGCTTTGAGGTAAAGAGTTCCAGTGGATTGGTGCATAGAAAGTGAATGCTCTATTGATCATTGTCTGACTTGTTTTCCTAAAGTCTGTGGGTATTACCAGAAAGTTTTGGGTGCATCCTCTTCTTTGCCTTGATTCAGGTAGGAAGGTTATTAAAGAATTTAGATGTGATGGGCCTAAGTCATGTAGAATCTTCAATGTGGCTACTAAGGATTTGCATTTGATTCTACATGTTACAGGTCACTAGTGCAGTTGGAAGAGAACAAATGTAATATGTTCAGATTTAGCCACCTTGTTAATTTTTCTTGCAAATGTGTTTTGTGCTAATTGTAGTTGATTTAGTGCTTGTTTTGGAAGTCTTGTAGTGTACTGTTGCAATAGTCAAAGTGGGGGCTGATCAGCGCCTGTAGAACTGAGTGGAAATCCTACATCTGACACATCCCCAACTACTGTGTTCCACTACACAGCTTGTGGCAGTGAGCATTATACATAGTGCCATGCATGTATACCCATATAATTTATTTTATTTATTTATTTATTTAACTGCATTTATATACCGCTTTTCACTGGGTCAAAGCGGTATATAAATGCAGAAGGACCCTGCAGAACTGGCCAGTTAAGCACATGCACTGTCCCACACTGCAGACACAGCCCCCAAAAAACAAGTGCAAGCATGGCAGGTTAGATGTTGGTACAGTTGCTGGCTACACATATGCCACCATTCCATGCCTCTTTGTATTCTAATAGCATCCTTGTGACTGTCACACTCAGTTCGGGGAGCGGGTGAGGTTGTCATGCAGGCTCTCTGCTGTAACACATGCTGACACTGAGTAGGCCTGCATATCTTAAGGAAATGTGAACATAGGCTTTGTCCAGCAATGCCAACTACGAAGGGCACATTCTAAACATGCATGGTATTGTTCCCCCCACCCCAACATTCACCTCCAGGCACTGCCTTCCCATATGGTGGCAGGCGATGCAGAGACCAACATGACATCCTGTGGCACACTTCAGCAGATGGAATTGTGCACACACCATTCAGAGGTCAGTATCCCACAGTCACAGTCAGGCAAGGAAGTGCATTTTGACTCTCTTTTGGAATAATAGGTAATGTACTGCTGAATGCTTAGGTCAATGATCAGTGGACAGTGTTGAGATGGCATATATTGTGTGCACATTGGCATGGTATGGATCTGCCTTTATGTGCATACTGTGCATGGAGCAGAGTCCCCCAAATTGCACTCTGCAAGTGCAACATAGGACAAAAACAATGTGCATGCAGGTAAAACACAGAATTTTTCTAGGGTCACCAAGTGACTGAATTGGACATTCACAGAGGCCAGGCCTCTACTTGAGCCTAGTTCCCTATAGACTGCAGCTGCACCAGGTAGGCTGACAGTGTTGCCATGGATACAACTATTATGGCAGTTGGCATTAATCAGGCCTCTCACCTGGAGGCTCAGTCAGAGGTGAGGGGTACAACACACACACCTTCTGCTTTTAAATGGTGTTTCACATATTATGTAGCGTTGCTGAATAGCTGACCTGCCGCATGTTGTATGCACAGAGATAAAGCTTGAGCACCATATACATGCACAGTGCATTGCTGCAGCTCACACTCCTCTGGAGACCCACACACACACACAGCCCCGCTGTCCAAAAGTGGTGCAGGTTGGCATTCTTGCCTGCCCCTTTAGGTAAGAACATACATAAGAACATAAGATATGCCATACTAGGTCAGATTAAGGTCCATCAAGCCCAGTATCATGTTTCCAACAGTGGCCAATCTAGGTCATACATACCTAGCAGTTTCCCCAAAAGACACAGGTTCCACAATGCTTGTACTGGGTCAAGCATTGATATCCTGGGTCCCTTCTTCATAATGGTTTATGGACCTTTCCTCCAGGAACTTGTCCGAACCTTTTTTAAACCCAGCTATACTAACAGCCTTTACAACATCCTCCGGTAACAAATTCCAGACTTTGATTACACGTTGAGTGAAAAAATATTTTATTTTATTAGTCTTAAATAGTTGACCCTGTAGCTTCATTGCATGTCCCCTAGTCTTTCTATATTCTGATAACGTAAACAATCGATCTAAGTTTACCAGTTTCACTCCGTTCATTAATTTATAGACGTCTGTCATATCTCCCCTCAGCCGTCTCTTTTCCAGGTTAAAGAGCCCTAACCTTTTTAGCCTTTCTTCATAGGAGTATCCTTCATAGGAGTATCCTTCCAGCCCAACAGAGCCCTCCCTCCTGTCCGGCAGAGCTCTCCCGCGATCACTCTCCTCGGCGTGGTTTTCAGAGCCGCGAAGGTGACTCTTTCCCTCTCGCGCGGTTCAGCAGCAAGTTTGTTTTTCTTTTAAAGTTTCCCTGGGCTGATGGGGGGAGGAGGGTTAGGACTGGTAATGGGCTGGGGGAGGGGTCTAGGACTGGAAATGGGCTGATGGGGGGGTTAGGACTGGTAATGGGCTATGGGGGATCTAGGACTGGAAATGGGCTGATGGGGGGGGGTAGGACTGGTAATGGGATATGGGGGGGGTCTAATACTGAAAATGGGCTGATGGGGGTTAGGACTGGAGGTGGGCTGATGGGGGGTTAGGACTGGTAATGGGCTATGGGGGGGGCTAGGGCTGGAAATTGGCTGATGGGGGGTTAGGACTGTTAATGGGCTATGGGGGGGGTCTGAGACTGAAAATGGGGTGATGGGGGTTAGGAGTGGTAGTGGGACTGGTAATGGGCTATGTGGGGGCTAGGACTGGTAATGGGCTGAGTGGAAGGGTGGACTTGAACTGCAAATAGCTGATGGGGATGGGGGCTTGGAATGGAAATGGGCTGAGTGGAAGGGGGGCTTGAACTGCAAATAGCTGATGGGGAGAGGAGCTTGGATTGGAAATGGGCTGTTAGGGGAGGGAGCTAGGACTGGAAAGGGGCTGAGTGGGGGGAGCTATGAAAGGAAATGGGCTGATGGAGGTGCTAGGATAGGACAGGAAATGGGCTGTTGGGGGTGGTGAGATTGGAAATGGACTGTGAGGGGAGGGAGCTAGGACTGGAAATGGGCTGAGTGGGGGGGAGCTAGGACAGGAAATGGGTTGATGGAGGTGCTAGGATAGGACTGGAAATGGGCTATTGGGTTGTGCTAACATTGGAAATGGGCTATGGTGGGGGCTTGGGATGAAATGGACTCATGGAGGGGCTAGAACTGGAAGTAAGCTCATTGGGGGCTTGGATTGGAAATGGGCTGAGTGGAGGTGAGCTAGGATTTGACATGGGTTGATGGTGGGGCTAGGAAAGGGCTAGAAATCGTCTAATGGGGGGTTGGGATTGGAAATGAGCTGATAGAGGGACTCGGATAGGACTGGAAATAGATGGGGGAGCTAGGACTGGAAATGGGCTGATGGTGGGGTTAGGATAGGACTGGAAATGGGCTGATGGGGGACTAGGACTGGAAATGGGCTGATGCGGGGGCTAGAAGGGAGCGGATGCTGGGCGGGACTGGAACTAGAAAGGAGATGATGTTGGGGGAGGATTAGAATGGGATGGGGTTGGGAGAGTGAAATGGAGAGGGGAAAAATATTTTGTGTGGGAGGGAAGACAAATCTTTAATTGGCCGGGTATTGGGAGAGTAAGTGAGATTGGAGGGGTAAAATTTGAGTGGTTGAAACAGGAATGAGGAAAGAGCAAAAGGAGAAAGATTAGTATGTTAAAGCAGATGTAGAGAGAGAATGGAAAAAAAACTAGAAGAGAGAAGAAAGGACAAATGGACAACAGATGATGGAGAGTTAGGAGAAGACACGAAGAAACCAGAAGAAAGTGGCTGGAGCAATTGCAACTGGAATAAATGCAAAAAAGGTAGAAAAATATCTATTTATTTTGAATTTATTAACTGGAATATGTCAGCTCTGGGAAATGTGAATCATTAACATCTGTGCTTTATTTAGTACAAGAGGAAATTAATTTATAGTTTTATTTCTACAGTGTTGTTGTACATTCCAAGTTTGGCTTTTGGGTTCCCAGTTTAATTATTGTCTTCCTGTTTCTAAATTGTGATTCCTTGTTTGGTGATGGTCTATGTTCTGCATGTGTTACTGAGCTGAGGTATTCTGTTTATGTAATTCCTATGTGACATTGCCACTTGTTCTCTTTCCCCAGTAGGTCATGTATTGTCATTCTCTGAAATGTATTTGGTTTAATATTTGCAGTGTTGCCTTTTGATAAGTAGGGTATGGTGCTTTATGAGTCCTTGTAGTGCTGTTATGATACGGTGGCTTTGCTAGTGGCTCTAAATGGGCAGTGTTTGTAGCAGTTCCGAATGTGCTTGGCGGTTGGCACTGGATTATAGTAATGTAGAAATCTCTTAGTCTTTCTTTATTCATACACTTATTAAGAGGCATGTTTACTAAAAGATAGTGTATGGTAACATAATGCAAATATTTGTGCAAATGAGGTCCCTTATGCAAATGAGGCCCTGCACCAAGTCTTCGCACATGGCCCCGCACCCCCCTTGGGCCGCCCCTGGCTATTACAGTGCTCTGCCATCCAGATGTGGGTGGTGCAGTTTTTCATTGTGACAGCTGAGTGTGTGTACTCATGCTTGATGAAATTTTGAAGGTTGCACATGATGATACATTTCTGAAAACATAAGGTAAAGCTAACACACCTGGACATACCACTCCTGATCCACAGGCTGGTCTTGAATCTGTGACTCTTCCCTCATGCACACACTGGCCATGTGTTTGGAGCCATGTGTTTGAAACCACAGAGCAGCCGTGTGGGGACATCAATCCATGTGGTCATTGTCAGGGTGCATGAGAGCATGAGTTGGGGAATGTTTATGTCTGCTTAGATCTCTGTAGGCTCTGTGCTATACTTGTCTGACAAAGTATGTTCAGTGAGTATGGGAGAAGGACATCTTGTTAGGTCTATATGTTGCACTGCCTTGCTATCGTGCTGGTTCAACTGATATTCATGTCTTACATATGGGATCTGTCCAGTCAAAGGGGCAGGCCATGTTACATAAACACAGACATTCCAGGCCATGGGTGTCCTAGCAGAATGACCAATGTACCCATTTCCTGGTTTTGTGCTTGTGGGGCATCTCATATTTTGCAGCCCACAATAGCTAATTTAGATTCACAGGTAGCACAGATGGTTGTAACTGAGTGAGTATTTACTTATGGAGGAGTCACCAATTCATGCACAGATTATGGTCATCATTTGGCAGGTGAGGGGGCAGGTGGTCATTTTTCCTCTGACATGGGCTGTTATCATATTGCACAGACTTCCTTCCTCAGTGGCATATCCCCCCCACATGCACATATCCACTCAATATGTGCAGGTGGGGGGCAACCTGGTCCCAGGGCCATCCCATCCACTCATCAAACTAGCCAGGTGCCAGGGCCCACTGATCATGGTGGACAGCATGCCAGCCAGTCCCTCCCTGCCATCATGGCACAGCTGCCACTTCAGTACTGCAGGCGGCCTTATTGAAGTTGCACACATGCAGCTAGTCACACCATGCCACTCCTGCCCTCCTCCACCGGGGGATGTGGGCATGTGTGCTGCTGCCTTAGACCTCAGAAGGGAGGGATCACCATGTACCTGCTGCTGACATGCTTGCCATCCCACTGACAGTTAGATGCGTGGCGTTTTTTTAAGCCGAAGGGCTCACAGGTACACGCCAAACAGCGATGGAAGACGAAGCTGCATCCTTAATAAAAAACAACAATAAAAAATAAAAAATTGAAACAATTACGCTAAAGTGCTAGAATGAACCCCCTGATGAAACTCATTGTAGTGAAACGCAACCAAGGTGCCGGATATTGGCGTTGGGGAACACAGAAGCAGTTTAAGATAAGCACTTTTATTGGAAAAATTAGAAAATTTTATACCTGCTTAAAATTGTATGTGAACTGAGGTCATTGATGCAAAATCGGTACTACAGAAGAAGAACTTCCAGATAAAGTACCTAGAAAGTCTGAGACCTTTAGTTCATGAAAAAAACATATAAAGAGTATAGGCAAAAGGTTTCAGTAGTGGCTGAACAACCAATAGATGATAATTTGCCTGGAAGCATATTAGAGGATACATTTTATAGTACAGCATCCGACTGACAGTGGCAACTTCAGCCCTGAACCTGACACACAGGGCCGGGACATAGATTTCATCTGCAACAAGCCACAGCTACAGTCCACTACTCCCACCCTCACACAATGCTGGCATGGCAGCATGGTGGCAGGTGGGGGTAGTATGACTCCTTTTTGACTGTGACAGCATGTATGTGTGCTGCCACTGTCACAGTGGAGTCATGCCAGACATCACAGATGTACACCCTAGGCAGCAGCCTTGTCAGCCTAGTGGACCAACCAGCCCCACTGCATCACCAACTTAACACCTCCTTTACCAATTTGGCAGCAATGTAAACTGCCCCTGATCTCTTGAAGGGGCGGTATAAAAATGTAAGCAAATAAACAAATAAAAAATAACATTGTGCCCTTTATTAATAAGGCACTATGCTGTTGCTGCCAATGGAGCATTACTATCACTAATTTGAGAACTACGGTGGGTAGAGCACATTGCATACATTTAAATATGCTCTCTCCCCTCAGAAATAGCCCTTACCATGAGCTTTCAGATGGCATTAGTGTTCCCAGCTCTAGGAGCTCTAAAATACGGCAACATAAACTGGCATTAAATGAGCACATGCTATCCCCGCCCAGTCTCCACCCCAATAATGCCCACTCTCCGCATCCTTTTACCTTAACGTTATGGGCCCAGCTTCCCCCGTATTAATCCAGCATTATAGGTGCTTTCCATAGTATTAACGCTCACTGGTGCCGATAACGCTCATTAACAGCACTTTTGCTCCCTTGCTGCTCTTTAGTAAACATACCCCTTAGCCGTTGTTGATTTCAGTAGCAGGGGGACTAAGCCAACATCCAAATTCAGAGTGGTGGCCTGGAGTGGGGGAAATACTCATGGCAAATGTCTCTTCCTTAGCATTACCCTATGGCTCCGCCCCTGACAGCTACTCAAAATTCTCAGAATTATACAATGAAAACTGTCCAATACTATAGATTCAGAACAAATGAGAATATTCTCAGACTCACTAAATATAATAGGAGTGTGCATTTAAATATAATAGGAGTGTGTTTGGTTCATCGATGTACCTTAAATATAGGGGCCCTTTTACTAAAGGGCGGTAAGTTTTTGCACTCATCGTGCATTCAGAGTTCAAGGCAATACACGGTAAGGGCACTGTTGGGGGAGTGGAATGTTCCTGGTGGTTACTGCAAAAAAAGTTACTTTCCACATGTTAGGTTCACTTGAAGTTAGCATGGGTGCACCCACATTAACTGCAAAATTAAAAGCAGTTGTAAGTACTACATAGTAACTGCAGTGCACAGTCCACACCCACTCTCTGCCCGTAACCTGCCGGTCCCTGCCCCAACCTGCAGTTTGAGGCCCCTCACATGCGCATCCCTAAATGTTAATGGATGTAGAGACATTTACAAATGACATGCTGTTTTGAATTTTAGCCACAGAAGAAAACAATATTTTTCTGTTACATGAAACCTACTGATGAAGAAAATCAAAAATGGAAAGGAAGAAACATATCAGTTGTTCAAACGCAAGTATAGAGGTCATTCTTTTATTGTCTGAAAACATAAAACCTGATTTGGTTATAGTAGTGAAGGTTTGAGGTAAATTAAAGCTATAGTCAAATGTGGTGAAGAAATATTTATGCACCTGTGACTGTGGAAGAAAAGACTTTTACTTTATTTTACAAATTAAGGCCTCATAACAAACTGCTTGTCTGATAATATTTTAACTGTGCAGTTGATAAAAAAGTGATGATAGAAATCATTTGGAGCCTCAGTTAGTATCTGCTATTTATTATCTGTTATAAATGGTAATGATCACATAATAATATGGAGGAGTTACAGTCCAAAGACTAAACAGTAAAGGTGGTCAAGCATGACTGCCAGTCATTCATCCTTAATACAATGGATAATATGGGCAGATTCCATATTGTAAGAAACTTTATAATGTATTGACTAGATGATACATTGTTCCTGCTGTTATTTTTAATCACCAGGTTGTCTTTCATTTCATTTTACCTAAAATATACTATCACTGCTGTTACTAACATTTTAGCACTCATTTGTTACAAGATTCACATTTTACAGAATGCTTTGAAATGTTTTGTTTTGAATGAGTGGTCAAAACAAAAGAACCTTTTTTCTTTTTAAGGCAAACTCCTTCCCTTCCTACTCACTCTCATCCTCTCTCCCTCCCCCAACCCCACTGACCCTGAATTTTCTTATATAGTCTTCCTAGAACCGATAGCCAATAGTCTTCATTTAGGTGGAAAACACCTTTATTTTTCTCTTTATTTCTTCCCAGCTCTTCTATGAGAATGTGTTGAGTCAACTCTGAGAAAAACTGGCTGCAATAAAAAGACCCTCCAGTTGCATGCAACATGAAAATAAACAATCTACCCCTCTTCCTTCTTCCCCTCCTCCACCCCTCGAAGAACCCATGAATAGTTTACAGTGGACTTTGGCAGGGTACGACCTGCAACGCAGACACCCACTCTCTCAAAGCATACCTCTGTAAAATCTTTTCTCTGCCTTGGAAAATTATGATGCTCCAAAAATAGAATCTGAAGTGTTCTTAGTGATGATGGATTATACTTAATGCACCAAAAATCTCTCAGAAAATGTCAAAATACCTCAAAACAGGAACTGCTGCTGCCGGAAGACTCCATCATCAGAGACATCAACTTGAAAACACAGTTCAAGGGACAGAAAAAGTTAGGAGGAAAATAACCCAAGTAGTAAGAGCTATCAGAGAGAATAAGGATTCTAAAACTGGTGGTATTACCTATCTGGGACCAAATGACTTGGCTGGAAACAACACATCTGCAGAGCAAAGAAACTTCCATATTACAAGAAAGAGGCTTAAGCCCATAGTCAATATGATAGCATTTTCAGAGGTTCTACCTGTTCATGATAAGGGAGAGTAGGCATTAGCATCAGTTTTCATGAGAATTGGAAAATCGACAAACCAAGATATTCAGTTCAACCCAGCACCAAGTAATTGACTGTACATGCTTGAGAGGTTTGCACA
Organism: Ichthyophis bannanicus; assembly: GCA_033557465.1. Taxonomy (NCBI): domain Eukaryota; kingdom Metazoa; phylum Chordata; class Amphibia; order Gymnophiona; family Ichthyophiidae; genus Ichthyophis; species Ichthyophis bannanicus. Next base: position 508,998,480 of record CM066031.1, on the reverse strand, counting down.
GATCACCAATAATCAACTTTATTTTCATTGTGCATATACACAGCCAGACACACTGGAGACTATCTGAGAGGCATAAGAGGTCAAGGAGGGGTCCCAGCAGCCAGTAAAAGGCACTAGAGCCAATCATGCAGAAATCCTTGACTGGTAATCAGAGAAACCTACCCCTGCCTGAGTTCTTCAGATTCCATGGCTGATGAGGTCAGAGCAAGTCTGAAACACACACACCCCAGCCCAAGTCCCAAAGAAACATATTATGCCCAATATTCAAAAGACATTTACACGGTTTACAGACCTGCCACCAAAATGGATATTCAATGGCACTAACATGGTCAGTACCGCTGAATATCTCTGATTATCTCCAGTATACGCTCTGATGCTGACCTCTTAGCATCAAGGCATGTTGTGGGCATTCTAGGGCATGTCATGGGTGGTGACAGTCACTAACTAGGTAGCAGCGATATTGCACCACTACCCAGTTAGCGATCTGCGAGTTAAACTAGGCGAAGCAAAAGCTGACCTAGTTTTACCCGCAGGAGCTAACCGGGTAGCGGTGCAATATCGCTGTTGCCCAGTTAACATCTGTGGCATTGGAGACTGTGCGGTGACCCTGGATATTCAATGCTGGAGCCACATATGGCCCTGGGATTGAATATCCAGGGTTAGAGGTAATTTGCGGTGGCTATGCACCATAGTGGCGCATACTGTAGCTGTCTGTACAATGTTGGGCCCATTGTCTCTGTCTTTCAGAGAGTGAGGAAGAAGTGCTGGCTAGGGTTTAGGACTTGAAAGGAGACAAGCAATAGCAGTCTGGCTAGGGCTATCTAGGGCTAAGGATTAGAAAGGAGAAGAAACACAGCAAGCTTCAAGTCTGATTTAAGACACTGAAGATAGACTATTGGCTGCCTGGCTGGGGCTTGCTTGTTACTTGAAAGCACACAAAAAAAATGATTTAGAACAAAAGACAGCTTGAGAGTAGAGTCTTCTTTCACAACTAGGTGCTTAAAAGGTGTAGGTAAGGCAGTGAGTGCCTTTATAGTTTCTCATTTTTATTGGTTTTACTCCTAAGCATTGGTGGAAGAATGTGTGCTGTGCTCTGTGCACTTTATTGATACAAAACAGCCATAAACAATGTTAGAAGGAGAGGTTATGTTATCTAAATCCATGTATTACATTGCCAATCAGAAGATACAGTACAATCATTTTCTTGCAACCATCTTGTTCACCTATTGTCTGTCACAGCAGCTATGGAGGTGGGATGGCATCTTACCATATCTATTCAATCCCATCTTCATAGAACAGTTTAAAAAAAGCTAAAGGACAATATAAAAGTAAAATAAAGGCTAAAGTCCTTCGTCCAAAGAGCTGGGAATCCAGTCCCATAAGAGCATTAGCTGTTTAAGCAAATCCCCTCTCTCCCATCTCTTTGAAGAGTGTCAGCAGGTAAGCAGCATAACCAGGAAGTACAGGGCCTACCTTGGACCAAGCATATGACCCCAGACACAGTTTCTGAGGCAGCACAATGAGGTGACAGTACTTCAGGGTGGCCCAGGCCTGCAGGTTGCTAAAAGACATGCTGTCCCTGCTCTCAAGAGATAGGATTCTAGTCCCATAGGAGAATTAGTTGAGCAAACACATCACCCCTGTCCCCAGTCCTTTGAAGCGTGTCAGCAGGAAGACAGCATAACCAGGAATGGTTATGCTTGGGAATGGTACATCTGAAAAATAAAATAATCATAGAAAGAAATAAGGGAGGGAAGGCAAAATCAGTACTGGCACAAGTGTGCAGAAAGGGTCAGGGCATTCCCAGGTATGCTAACAAGCATGTCTAGTTTGCTGCCCAAGTTAAAGAAATATGTCTTTATAAGGAGAGTAGAAAGAGCTGTGGTTTCTGGTGGAACTATGAAAGAGCAGGTTTCTGGTGTTATCTCCATGGAGGGACCATAGGAAATTGACACAGTGCAGGGCAGAGTGACATGAGAGAAGTTACAGGTGAAGGTAAATCAGCCTTATAGTAGGTGTACCATATTCCCTGCTGAAAAGTGTATTGAGATTGCCTTGGCAGATACAGAATCTAAGGGATCCAGATGGGTAGGATTTACCTCTGAATTATCAGATATTGAAAGTGAACTAGTTAAAGAAGCTGTTGTTAGCATACTAATGGGTAAGGAGGTAAAAAGTAACCCTGGAAGTGCCAAGGGCAAGAGCACCACACAGGTAAAGAATAGGCTGTTGGCCATTCATCTTCCAATCTATCCTCAGTCATGGGTCCAGCAGCAGGACAAGGAACAGCAGTCACTCCCTGCCCCAAGGAAGTACAGAGAAAGTATAGAAAATCTTGAATATGTTGAAAAATGTTAGCTTGATGGCCCACATTATGCAGACTGCAATTAAAGTAGGCAGCACATTAGTAGATGGAAGCTGATGGGTCAACTTACAAACAGTAGCATGCTATATTGTTTGGAAAAAAACAGCACCCTGTCCTGCTTGCTCAAAAAAACATGGTTCTGATCCTAAGCTGGGAACTCAGGAGTGTAAATAGTAATAGTGGGAAAGGTACAGAAAAAATGTAATCCTTTCCCCAAGTGAAGCTCCTGCTTCTGTCAGTCAGATGGTAAGGCAGCAGCATCAAAACAAGCTACCATGCAAGACATGGAGTGGTGTTTGCTAGTACGGTCATAGGGCAGGCAGAAAGCAGCATCAGGGGTGGTGACATAGTGCATTTGGAAAATGATACCTCTGTATGATCATTACCTGAAGATAGTTGAGAAGGTTGGGTGCAAAAGGCTGCTGCATCTCTTAGTTCCTGCTTATCAAGTGCCCTGCAGGCAGGGGCGGCCCAAGGGGGGTGCGGGGCCATGTGCGGAGACTCGGTGCGGGACCTCCTTTGCATAAGGGGCCTCATTTGCATAAATATTTGCATAATGTTACCATACACTAACTTTTAGTAAACATGCCTCTTAATGAGTGTATGAATAAAGAAAGACTAAAAGACTTCTACATTACTATAATCCAGTGCCAACCGCCAGACACATTAGGAACTACTACAAACACTGCCCATTTAGAACCCATAGCAAACCCGCCGTATCCTAACAGTGCTACCAGGACTCATAAAGCACCACACCCTAACTATCAAAAGGAAACGCTGCAAATATTAAACTAATACATTTCAGAGAACAACAATACATGACCTACTGGGGAAAGAGAACAAGTGGCAATGTCAAATGGGAATTACATAAACAGAATGCCTCAGCTCAGTTACACATGCAGAACATAGACCATCACCAAACAAGGAATCACAATTTAGAAACAGGAAGACAATAATTAAACTGGGAATCCCAAAAGTCAAACTTGGAATGTACAACACTGTAGAAATAAAACTATAAATTAATTTGCTCTTGCACTAAACAAAGCGCAGACGTTAATGATGCACATTTCCCAGAGCTGAAATATTCCAATTAATAAATTCAAAATAAAGAGATATTTTTCTACCTTTTGTGCATTTTTTTTCAGCTGCAATTGCTCCAGTCACTTTCTTCTGGTTTCTTTGTGTCTTTCGCTAACTCTCCATCGTCTGCTGTCCATTTGTCTTTTCTTCTCTCTTCTAGTTTTTTTCCATTCTCTCTCTACATCTGCTTTAACATACTAATCTTTCTCCTTTTGCTCTTTCCTCATTCCTATTTCATCTACTCAAATTTTACCCCTCCATTCTCAATCCCCACTTACTCTCCCAATATCCAGCCAATTGTAGATTTGTCTTCCCTCCCACACAAAATATTTTTCCCTCTCCATTTCACTCTCCCAGCTCCATCCCATTCTAATCCTCCCCCAACATCAGCTCCATTCTAGTTCCAGTCCCACCCAGCATCCGCTCCCTTCTAGTCCCCGCATCAGCCCATTTCCAGTCCTAGCCCCCCATAAGCCCATTTCCAGTCCTATCCTAGACCCACCATCAGCCTATTTCCAGTCCTAGCTCCCCCATCTATTTCCAGTCCCATCCGAGTCCCTCCATCAGCTCATTTCCAATCCCAGCCCCCCATGAGCCCATCAGCCTATGTCAAATCCTAGCTCCCCTCCACTCAGCCCATTTCCAATCCAAGCCCCCCATGAGCCTACTTCCAGTTCTAGCCCCTTCATGAGTCCATTTCAATCCAAAACCCCACCACAGCCCATTGCCAATCTTAGCACCCCCCAACAGCCAATTTCCAGTCCTATTCTAGCCCCTCCATCAGCCCATTTCCTGTCCTAGCCCCCCTACTCACCCATTTCCAGTCCTAGCTCCCTCCCCCTCACAACCCATTTCCATTCCAAGCCCCCGTCCCCATCAGCTATTTGCAGTTCAAGCCCTCCTTCCACTCAGCCCATTTCCAGTCCTAGCAACCCCCCCAGCCCATTAACAGTCTTAGACCCCCCAGCCCATTACCAGTCCTAACCCCCCAACAGCCCATTTCCAGTCCTAGCCTCCCCATAGCCCATTACTAGTCCTAACCCCCCCATCAGCCCATTACGTCCTAACCCCCCATCACCCTATTTCCTGGCCTGGCCCCCCCCCCCATCAGCCTATTTCCAGTCTTGGCCCCCCATAGCCCATTACCAGTCCTAATCCCCAATCAGCCCATTACCAGTCCTAACCCCTCCCATAGCCCATTACCAGTCCTAACCCCCATCAGCCCATTTCCAGTCTTAGCTCCCCCCATAACCCATTACCAGTCCTAAACCTCCCCATCAGCCCACTTCCAGTTTTAGCATCCCCCCATGGCCCATTACTAGTCCTAACCCTCCCCCATCAGCCCACTTCCAGTCTTAGCCCCCCCCCATAACCCATTACCAGTCCTAAACCTCCCCATCAGCCCATTACGTCCTAACCCCCCCATCACCCTATTTCCAGTCCTAGCCCCCATCAGCCTATTTCCAGTCTTAGCCCCCCATAGCCCATTACCAGTCCTAATCCCCAATCAGCCCATTACCAGTCCTAATCCCTCCCATAGCCCATTACCAGTCCTAACCCCCATCAGCCCATTTCCAGTCTTAGCTCCCCCCATACCCCATTACCAGTCCTAACCCTCCTCCCTCAGCCCACTTCCAGTCTTAGCACCCCCCCATGGCCCTTTACTTGTCCTAACCCTCCCCCATCAGCCCAATTCCAGTCTTAACCCCCCCCCATAACCCATTACCAGTCCTAAACCTCCCCATCAGCCCATTACGTCCTAACCCCCCATCAACCTATTTCCAGTCCTAGACCCCATCAGCCTATTTCCAGTCTTAGCCCCCCATCGCCCATTACCTGTCCTAATCCCCCATCAGACCTTTAAGAGTAATAACCCCTCCCATAGCCCATTACCAGTCCTAACCCCCATCAGCCCACTTCCAGTCTTAGCATCCCCCCATTACCCATTACTAGTCCTAACCCTTCCCCATCAGCCCACTTCCAGTCTTATTTATTTATTTATTTATTTACATTTCTTATATACCGCACTATTTGCGATCAGCGCGGTTTATCCCCCCCATAACCCATTACCAGTCCAAAAACCTCCCCATCAGCCCACTTCCAGTCTCAGCACCCCCCCATGGCCCATTACTAGTCCTAACCCCCCCATCAGCCCACTTCCAATCTTAGCCCCCCCGATAACCCATTACCAGTCCTAAACCTCCCCATCAGCTCATTTCCAGTCTTAGCCCCCCCATAGCCAATTACCAATCCTAACCCCCCCATCAGCCCATTTCCAGTCTTAGCCCCCCTCCCATAACCCATTGTTGTTGTTAAGTGCCGTCGAGTCGGAGTCGACTCATGGCGACCCTCTGGATAGCTATCCTAAATTGTGTTCGGTCTCCAGTCAGGCGGCTCATTGTTGACAGACTGGTACCCGTAGCTGCTGTTATTGTATCAATCCATCTCCTTGCTGGCCTTCCTCTTTTGCGTCGACCTTCTATCTTGCCAAGCATAATGTCTTTCTCTAATGATCTCTCTCTTCGCATGATGTGTCCAAAGTATGAAAGTCGAAGTCTTGTCATCTGAGCTTCTAAAGAAAGCTTAGGTTTGATTTCCTCTAGTACCGACTGGTTTGTTCTTCGGGCAGTCCATGGTATACACAGTATTCACCGCCAGCACCATAATTCAAAGGCATCAATTTTCTTCCTGTCTGTCTTTTTCACTGTCCAGCTTTCACATCCATATGATGTTATTGAAAATAACATGGCTTGAACAAGTCGAATCTTTGCATGGATAGAGACATCTCTGCTCTTGAGAATCTTATCTAGGTCTTTCATAGCCATTCTGCCAAGAGCAATGCGTCGTCTGATTTCTTGACTGCTTGTTGCTTCTTTATTGATAGTTGATCCAAGTAGGTTAAAGTTGTTCACAATTTCAATTTCTTCTCCTTCAACGATGAACCTGTTGATTATGCCAGTTGTCATGATCTTTGTCTTCTTTACATTAAGGTGCAGGCCCATTTTGAGACTATGTTCTTTGATTGTGAAAAGCAAATGTTTCAGATCATCTTCACTATCAGCCAGTAATGTGGTATCATCGGCATAGCGAAGGTTGTTGATGAGTCTTCCACCAATCTTCACACCTCTGTTGTCTTCATACAATCCTGCTTCTCTGATGATTTGTTCTGCATACAAATTAAACAGGTAGGGGGAAAGTATGCAGCCTTGTCTTACACCTTTGCTTATTTTAAACCATTCTGTTTCTCCTTGTTCCGTTCGAACTGTTGCTTCTTGATCAATGTACAGATTGCGCAAGAGAACAATCAGGTGTTCTGGTATACCCATGCTTCTTAATGTGGCCCAGAGTTTCTCATGGTTTACACAGTCAAAAGCCTTGCTATAGTCGATAAAGCACAAATAGATATCCTTTTGGTATTCTTTAGTCTTTTCAAGGATCCATCTCACATCCGCAATGATGTCTCTCGTTCCTTGCCCTTTCCTGAACCCTGCTTGCACTTCAGGTAGTTCTTGTTCCAGGTATGGTTGTAATCTCTTTTGAATAATCTTCAGTAGAATCTTGCTGGCATGTGGGATCAGAGCGATTGTGCGATAATTTCCACAGTCAGTTGGATCACCTTTCTTTAGTATTGGTATAAACACAGATCTTTTCCAGTCAGTTGGCCATGATGTCGTCTTCCATATTTCTTGGCAGAGTCTTGTGAGTATGGTAACAGCTGCATCAGATTTCTACAATACTTCTATGGGAATGCTATCAATGCCTGGTGCTTTGTTCTTTGATAAGGCTTTCAATGCTGCTTCAACTTCTTCTTTCAACACCAATGGTTCCCGATCATAAGGTACAGGTTGAAACGGCTGTTGGTCCACTTGATCTTTATCATATAAAAACTCTGTATATTCCTTCCACCTTTTCTTGATCTTCTCAGCATCATTCAACATAGAACCTTGAGCATCTTGTAACATTCCAATTCGAGGCTGGAACTTTTTCTTTAACTCTTGTAGCTTTAGGAAAGCCGATCTTGTTCTTCCTCTAATAGTTTCTGCTTCTATTTCCTTGCAAGTGTCATTGTAGTACTTTTCCTTGTCCTGTCTTGCTGCACGTTGGAAATCTCTGTTGAGTTCTGTGATTGTCTTTCTTTCTTCTCTGGCTTTAGCTTCTCTGCGTTTCTGGGCAATTTTCAGAGTTTCTTCCATCATCCATTTTGGCCGTTTTTGCTTTTTCACCTTTTGTAGAGACTTCTCGCTTTCTTCCAACACAACCTTCTTGATGTCATTCCATAACTCTTCCGGAGCTCTGTCATTTGTATCTAAAGCAGCAAATCGATTTTGCAGGCAGTCTTTAAATTCCAGTGGTATATTCTCAAGGTCATATTTTGCTGCATTCATGAGTGGTTTGCTCTTTTTCAACTTTAGCTTGAGTTTGCATACTAGTAGTTGATGATCTGTACCACAGTCAGCTCCAGGGTTTGTCTTTGTTGATGTTACAGAGCTTTTCCATCGTTGACTTCCACATATGAAGTCAATTTGATTTTTATATAATCCATTCGGTGAAGTCCATGTGTACAGTCGCCGCTTGTGTTGCTGGAAGAAGATGTTTGAGATGAATAGATCATTGGTCTTGTAGAATTCTATCAATCTTTCTCCAGCTTCATTTCTGTTGCCAAGTCCATATTTTCCAACTACTTTGCCTTCTTCTTTGTTGCCAACTTTTGCGTTCCAGTCACCCATGACTATCAGGATATCCTGTTTGCATGTTCTGTCAATTTCAGCTTGTACTTGTTCATAGAACTCTTCAATTTCATTCTCTTCTGCAGCTGTTGTTGGGGCATATAGTTGAATTATAGTTGTGTTGATAGGCAATCCTCTTAGACGAATAGAGATTAAGCGTTCGCTGACTGCATTGTATTTCATTACAGTTCTTGTAAGTTTCTTCTTTATTATAAATGCAACACCATTTCTTCTTTGTCTTTCATTACCAGCATAGTAGACCATGTGATCATCTGATGCAAAGTGCCCCATGCCAGTCCATTTCAGTTCGCTGACACCCAACAGATCAAGTTTTACACATTCCATTTCATTCTTGACCACCTCCAACTTCCCTTGGTTCATGCTTCGTACGTTCCATGTTCCAATGTGTAAGACATCTTTACAGCTTCTGACTCTCATTTCATGCGCAGCTACATCAGCAGTCAGACTTCCCGAGGGCTTTGATCCAACCACATCATAAATGCTGGCTTTACTCTGAAAAGTCTTCAGCTCTTCCCCAGTAGCTAGTTGAGTGCCTTCTGACCTGGGGGTCTCATCTTCCAGCACCATAGCGCAATTTGTTTTGTTGTAACTATCCATTGGGTTTTCATGGCAAGATACAGAAGTAGATTGCCGGGCCTTTCTTCCGCGCAGTTTAAGTTTGGTGTTGTTGCCGTTGTCACAAAAATGTGATCCTCCACCGTCAACACTGTCCCATTCTGCTGCTGCCCAGATGGGTGGTTTGACTTGGTCTGGCACCTCAGCTGAGACCTGACCATCTTGGGAGACCCTGTCAGTAGTTAAACTACTGATAGTTTAGCTCTCAGCATCACTGATGCACGCAAGCCCTCACAGCACGACAAGCTGCAAACCAAGTGAGCCTAAACCTCCCCATCAGCCCACTTCCAGCCTTAGAACCCCCCATGGCCCATTACTAGTCCTAACCCTCCCCCATCAGCCCACTTCCAGTCTTAGCCCCCCCCATAACCCATTACCAGTCCTAAACCTCCCCATCAGCCCATTTCAAGTCTTAGCCCCCCCCATAGCCAATTACCAGTCCTAACCCCCCATCAGCCCATTTCCAGTCAGCCCCCCCATAGCCCATTACCAGTCCTAAACCCCCTTCCCCCTATCATCCCAAATTAAAAAATAAAAAAAAACAGCTGCTTCTGCCGCAGCAGCATTAAGAGTGCCACCGCGGGGCCCCCCTGCCCGGCAGAGCCTCCCTGCATCGTAGGCTAGCGTTGAATCCCCGAACGTGGGCTTCTTTCAGAGCCGCGAGAGTTTCCTTTCTCTCGGCTTGGTTAATCCTGCCGTGGCTGATGGGAAATTCCCAGCGGGATTAACAGAGCCGCGAGAAAGGAAACTCTCGCGGCTCTGAAAGAAGCCCGCGTTCTGGGATTCAACACTAGCCTACGATGCAGGGAGGCTCTGCCGGGCAGGGGGGCCCCCGCGGCGGCACTCTTGATGCTGCCGCGGCAGAAGCAGCTGTTTTTTTTTTTTTTTAAACTTGGGATGATGAAGAATGTTTTTTGCGCGGGGCCCCCTGAAACGCGGGGCCCTGTGCAAAAAACATTCTTGCTCAATGGACGGGCCGGCCCTGCCTGCAGGACAACGTTTATTAAACAGGTGATTCCCAATCTGTAAAATCAGTTTTGTCAGAAGCAGGCAGAGATGGCAAACATGTAGCCAAACTCTGAAATTCATTACTGGAGGATGTAGTAGAAGCAGTTAGTGTACCTGGGCTTAAAAACGACAAGTTCCTGGAGCAAAAGTCCTTAAACCATTTTTAAAGAGGACCAGGAAAACCTGCTACTTACCCCAGGATAAGCAACATGGAATCTGTGTACCTTTTTGGGAATCTGACAGATACACAGATTCCTGGATTGGCCACTGTTGGAAACAGGATACTGGGCTTGATGGACCTTGTTCTGACTCAGTATGGCACATTTTATTTTTTTATGTTCTTAGAGACAGGTATAAGCATACATTTCACCATTGACATTTGAACTAGCCAGAATGCTACACACACCTCCTTCTCCCTGACAGCACACTTATGGCAACCAACAGAGGCAAGAATGGTTTGTAGGTCTAATGAGGGGACAGCAGAATGAGGGTACTGATGGGTTGTGCTATATAGCCAGGTAATGGATGACAGCCATATGTGGGTCCATATCTTAGCCAAAATAAGAGCTGCAGGGCTGGCACATAGGGCATAATCAGGCACTGTACATTGAGGTTTCTTTGTAACAGATGATGGGATGAACATGATCAAAGCAGTGAAGGAGGGGGGTCTTTAGGGGGCTCAGATGCTTTGCACAATTACTTCATCTGTTTGTCAGAGAAACCATTGGCCTGGAAAGCAAGGTAAGTAATAGTCCTGTACTGAAGCAACTGACCAAGAAGTACCAAAATATAGCTGGGTATTTTCACCAGAGTGTGCAGGGTGGGCATGAGCTGCATGAAAAGCAGGAAGAAATTGTGGCACCTTCACACCATCTCATGCAATATGTTGACACCATGTGGACTGCCATGTTGGAGAGCTGAATGAAACAACGAGCAACTCTGCATCAGACCTTTTCCACCCTATACACTGTCCATCCCATATACCATGACATGCCAAACATCTGCTTGGTTGCCCATCACGGTAAAGGGTGTTCATGCTGTGTAAGTCACACAGACCATGTTGGCACAGAATGGCTGATGGCAAGCCCGCACAGGCTCAGATGCCCACCTGGAGACAGGGCATTGAAGGCTATTGTCCACAGTGCCTTTTGAGAGGCTAACATGGCCTAGTGGCAGTGGTGGTATGATGGCCACATGTCCCTGCTACTTCCTGCCCTCTGGTGCCATACAGCAGCACTGATATGACTGCATCACATGCAGGCACATGTAGCCCAGCTTCAAAAGAACAGCGCCAGAGGGTGGAGTAAAATGTCCTTACATGATATTAATGCTCCCCTGGGATGACGCAATACATTAGCTTCCTGTTGGCCCCCCTGCAAAGCACACTAGCTGTTGTAGCACAGAAGCTGCACATAGTACACATTCCATCATTGGACACCATCAGGACTCATCATACCATGGCCCATGGGCCATGCCCTGCCGGTCACAGATTGGCAGGAAAACACATAGACAAGCATATAGTGGCTATGACCTGCTGCCAGGGGGTACTCTACCAGTCAATTATGTGGTGTGCAAGGGGGAGAGGGATAACCTCACATAGGAGGTGTGTTTGCTGACATGGCACATTTTGGGGACAGCTATTCGTACACATCAGTCAAAATGCCCAGGTTGCTATAGTTCTCCACCATGGGGGGGCCCCACTGTTGCATATTTGAGACGCATGTATAGATATATGATGATACCCCATCTGCATCTACACATCACCCACAGACTGCCATGTGCATACAGAGGGGCAGGCAGGGTGACATGCAAACAATGTGTAGCATAGCTCCATGACCCACCCTCCAGGTGCTCTATCTCTGCTGCTGGCCATGACCCAGAATGTGTGCAGCCCACTGTTTACCCATACATTGGGTCCTGGAGACTGTGGCCAGCTGGTAGGTGGTGTGGCAGCACTGCCGCACATCCGTGCACTGATGATAGTGCACTGTTATGGTGTTGAGGGGCCTGGACTGTGAGCAAATGAACATGTATGTGTACATGCAGGGGTGTGGGTGTACAACACATGTGTACAGGTGTATGTATGGAAGGACATGCCCCCAATGTGGCTACTACCCAGCAACCTCTAATTGCAGGTCAAGGGCAAATATGTCATCCGGAGCTACATGCTCACATTGGTTGTAATGGCAATCTTAACAGACAGACATGTCCTCATATGATGGAGCCCCTGAGGATGTACATCAGCCCCATACCCAGATAGTGTAGGGCAGTCTGGGAGGTCTGCCACCTGTGTGGGTGTTGGCTGATGTGCAGAATGGTAGCTTGGGATACCTGTGGGGTGGGGAGGGGGACAGGCTAGCCTGAATGCCTATGGACAGGCCAGGTGCATGGGGAGTCAGTGTTGATGGCAAATTGCAAGGCCACATGGGTACTCCCAGGACCCCCATGTCACGGTTGTAGCTCTGCATCTGAGGGGCATACAGCACCACCATAAAACACATTTGATATGGAGGGACCTGCAGACATCCATGATGTGGCAATGGATAAAGGGCCTAGCAGCAGTAGCAGAATCTGTCATGCCCATATGTTACAGGTCCATCAGTCTGCAGCAAGAACATTCTACTGCACAATGACCAAATGGCAGACCAAGAGGGGGCAGCCCATCCATAGATTGCACCCACCAATGACCACTGACACAGCTAGTTGTTGTAGCAAACACATTTAGTAATTACACTGCACAGGTCCGACTGTGCTGATACCACTCAGCCATATACACATTAATACAAAAACAAAAATGATGATTGGCTCAAAGGGGACAAAATGATACTGCCAGCCTGTGCCTGATCAGAGACACTGTGTGTTGCATGGGGACATGCACACTGGCACATGGGTACCCCTGTGTAGACATTATGTGCCAAACAGGCACATTGACCTATGGCCCCTCCATCAGGCAACACACCCACATACCTTTGTGATATCCAGGTTGCATGTGGGGGCATGGTTGCTGGGGGGCAAGGGGTATATGACAGAGGTAGTTCACAGCTGTGGCTCAGGGTTACCATGTGGTGGTAGGTGGTCACCTGGAGGGGAGCTTGCCCCACTCTCCTGCATCTCCAGGTGTTGTCACTCATGCAACATGTGCAGTCAGCTGCACCACGGCCACAGTCAGGGTGTGGTGAGCCTCCACAAGGGCAGGCAGTGTCTGGGTCACATCAATGTCAGCCTCACCTGTTGGGATTCCCCACAGATATGGGGTCTGTGTGGCGACTGCCGATGGTGTGCTGGCCTGAACATTGGCATTCACACCATGCACTGGCATACCTGGCCAGTGTGGTATGTGGTGCAGCTGCTTGCATTCCCATGGCCCAACCACAGTCTGTGGTGTGTTGCCTGATGGTGATGGTGGGATGATGGGACTGCAGGCCACATCACAGACATCACATGCTGGTACCTCAGAGGGATCCTCCATGTGCTGCCTCAATGTCCCTCTCTACAATTCCCAGCCCCAGACTGTCCCCCCATATGATGCTCTCCTGGGTGGGACAACTGATATCCATTGCCATTGCAAGATCTGTGGTGCACCGAGTGATCCCTCAGGGACAGCATGAACCTCCCTCACTGACTTGTCTGGACTCCCAGGGTTCGAGTGATCACCATCATCATGCTGCTCCAGATGCTTCCCTGTGGGCAGGGAAACAATGGTGGTGAGCAGTAATTGCATGCAGAGGTGTGTGTGGCAATGTCTGCCCTCTGGACTGTGCACAGACAGTGCTGTGCATAAGGGCTGTACAGGCATGGCCATGACAGACCACATTCCTGGTACATAGTGGTCCACCGCAAATGCTTTTACATTCCTCTGTGCACCACAGGCAGGTGCCCCTGCAAGGTGTTGACTATCACCACCCAGAGACCACTGCAGGCAACACCTGTTATCATACCCATGGCTGTAGCTCTGTGATGGATGTCTGGGATTTCAGGGCTGCCACAGGTCCCTTGGCTGCAACTGAACCAGCTACAGGCACAGGGGCAGACATGCCACCACATGGGGGGGGGGACATACAAGCATCACGTGCCTGTTGTGGGCATATATTTACATACAGCTGCTTTGCAGAGCTCAGGCACACTGCTCACAGGTATTCTGGGCACTACCACCTCAACTCCTGCTCCTTCTTGTATATATCATCCACCTTCAAATGATATAGAGATACCTTAGGTGGTGTCTGCAGGTAACATGCGATGGTCATGTGACTGCCCTACCCAAGGGTGACCCTACAAGTGCGCATAACAGCAATGCATGCCTGTTGTACCACATAGCTGACACTAGGTGGGCTGTGGTGTGAACATTTTAAACTGTCTTCAGCCAGCAGGAATACAAACCAAATTGTTGGTATAATTAGTGCAGAAAGAGAACACTCCAAAAATGATATTGCCATCCACTTGGGTACAAATGACCTAGCTAAAAACATTGCCTCTGCAGTTCAAAGGGACTTCCAGACTCTGGGAGAGAAACTCAAGCCCATTGTTAACACTATAGCATTCTCAGAAGTTCTACTTGTTCTTGGTAAGGGGGCAGAAAGGCTGCATTGCATAAACAACTTTAATACATGGCTCCAAACCTGGTATAAACAAGAAGGATTTAGATATATAGGCGACTGGGGAAACAGATGGATCAATAAGAGACTGTACTGTGCTGATGGACTACATCTCTCTGTCGCAGGGAAAAGGATCCTATGTGAAAAATTCAGGCAGTATGTGGACAGGCATTTAAACTAAGAAAAGGGGGTGATGGACAGAAAAGGACAAGTTCAGGATGCCACTCCCAGTAAAAACATAATAACATTGGAAACGGACACACTTTTGAACCACACATCAATGGCAAGTGGGAAGAGGCATGTAGAACAAAATCCATGCAAAATACAGGCAAGCCAGTCAACAAATGCTGGAAAGCAATGAGCACAAATGCTCGAAACCTAGCCAACAAAGTTCCTGACCTAGAAACCCTAATGGTGGAAATGGACTTGGACATTGTGGCCATTGTAGAAACATGATTTAACAAGTCACATGAATGGGATATAGCCATAGCTGGCTATATTCTATTTAGAAAGATAGAGAGGGTAGAAAAGGAGGAGGAGTAGCCCTATATGTCAAAAGCAATATTAAAGCTGCTGAAATGCAGGGTAAAATAAGAAGCTCTGTGGATTGTGTTGGAAAGAGGAGATGGCACTGTCATCCATACTGGTGTAGTCTACAGGCCTCCAACTCAAACCGAAGAAATGGATAGTGAATTGATTATTGATATTGCAAAGATGGCCACGAAGGGGGAGGTGATCATATTGGGTGACTTTAATCTACCCAATGTGGATTGGAGTAATCCTTCTGCAAATGTGGAAAGAAGTAAAAAAAAATTATGGATGGCTTCCAAGATGCATTACTTAGACAAATGGTGATGGAACTGACCAGGGAAAGCTCGATGCTGGATTTAGTGCTCACCAAAGGAGATAGCATTTCAAATATCCAGTGGGTACCCATGTGAGCAGCAGCAATCATCACATGGTGTGGTTTGAGATAAAAGCCAAGATGGAGTCCAATCACAGCAAACTCAAAGTCCTAGACTTTAAAAAAGCTGACTTCAGTAAAATGGCCAAGTACCTGAAGGAGGAGATGGCAGGGAGGGAGGGGATAAGGAAATTGGATGCAATGGGCTAAACTAAAGGAGGCAGATACAAATGTAAGGAAAGTAAATAAAAACAAGAGGAAAAGGAAACCTATTTGATTCTCCAAAGAAGTGGCTTCACAAATAAAGGCAAAAAACACAGCTTTCACAAAATTCAGAAGTTCACAAACAGGAACACAGAAAAGAATGCAGTATCAAACTAAAAGAGACAAAAAAAGAAATAAGGATAGTAAAATCAAAGGCAGAAGAAAAGATGGCTAAATATGTGAAGTGTGTTGAAAAACTTTTTTCAGGTATATTCGGGAAAGGAGGAAAATCAGAGATGGAATTGCAGGACATAAAAGTGCTGGGAAAGGATTTGTGGAAAGTGACATTGAAAAAGCAAAAATGCTAAACAAATACTTCTGCCCTGTTTTTACTAAAGAGAATCCTGGAAAAGGTCCACCTGTGATTGACAAATACACAATTGGGAATGGAGTAGATACCACACCATTCACAGAAGATGATGTGTTGGAACAGCTTGCAAAGCTGAAAGTGGACAAGGCTGTAGGACCAGATGGGATACATCCCAGGATCCTGAAAGAGTTCAGAGAGGTTCTTGCAGGTCCGTTAAAGGATGTTTTTAATAGATCCTTGAAGACAGGAGATGTTCCACAGGACTGGAGAAGTGCTGATGTGGTACCTCTTCACAAAAGTGGTAATAGGGAAGAAGTGACAAACTACAGGCCAATAAGTCTTACCTCGGTAGAGGGAAAAGTAATGGAGGTGCTCCTGAAAGAGTGAATAGTTGATTTTCTCAAAACCAACAGGTTGCATGATCAGAGGCAACATGGTTTTACCAAAGGA
Source organism: Ichthyophis bannanicus (assembly GCA_033557465.1). Taxonomy (NCBI): domain Eukaryota; kingdom Metazoa; phylum Chordata; class Amphibia; order Gymnophiona; family Ichthyophiidae; genus Ichthyophis; species Ichthyophis bannanicus. The sequence goes on along the minus strand of CM066031.1, from coordinate 508,982,144 downwards.
CAATCTTGTCAAACAAATCTGATTGAGTTCTTTGACTGGGTGACCAGAGAACTACATCAATGGCATGCGATGGATGTGATCTACCTAGATTTCAGCAAAGCCTTTGATACTATTCCTCATAGGAGGCTAATCAATAAACTCAACAGCTTGGAAATGGGTCCCAAGGTGGTGAACTGGATCAGAAATTGGTTGACTGACAGATGACAGAAGGTGACGATAAATGGAACTTACTCTGATGAACAGAAGATGATTAGCGGTGTGCCCCAGAGTTCGGTCCTGGGGCCAATACTATTCAATGTATTTGTGAGTGATATTGCTGAAAGACTGAATGGAAAAGTCTGTCTTTTTGCAGATGACACGAAAATTTACAACAGAGTGGAGTTCCCAGAGGGAGTGGATAACGAGGAAAGATCTACAAAAGCTGGAAGAATAGTCTAATGCTTGGCAGTTAAGATTTAATGTGCAGTGCAGTGCACATGGGAAGCAGAAATCCAAGGAAATTGTATGTGATAGGGGGCGAGAGGTTGGTGTGCATGGACCAGGAGAAGGACATAGAAGCAATTGTTTCTGAGGAACTCAAGGAGGCAAAACAGTGTGACAAGGCAGTGGCAAAAGCCAGAAGGATGCTAGGTTGCATACAGAAAGGAAATACTAACAGAAAGGAAGAGGTACTAATGCCACACACCTACTCACCTGGCAACCACTGTTTCTACTGCATGGTTGCCTCTATACCCCTGTAAAACCCTACCAAGTTCAGCATGCCTTCCAAACACATTGCCTCCCTATCCCACATGCATGCCCACTACAACTGTACAGAGGGGTGCCTGGATGTCACATTACAATGAGCAGCTTGCAGCACACACACAGTGCAGACATGGGCCCTGGTTCCCTGCCACATGGGTATCTAATGGCCTACTTTCAGACATCCACACAAATTTCATTTGTGCTCTATTCCCTTGGGATCCGTCATCTGCCACATGTCTATACATTAGCAATGTGGGTGTGCAAGGCACACAGTCTGCCAGGCAGCCCTGTTACTATGTAATGTGGCAGTATCTGTTGGGGCCAAAGCAGCCAACTCCTGTCCCTGCCTGGGTTTGTATGGTGCCCCATCACCTGCCTGGGGACCTCATTGCTTGTGGCCTGTGGGATACAGACACTGTACATTATACTCCATGTGGTCATATGTGGGTGCTGTTGCAAAACATCCATGTCCCAAGGAGCTTAGTGATGACCTGTTGGTCATTGTTAGACACAGTGGGTCTACATGTCTGTGGTATCAGCACGCAGCTAGTGGGGCAAGCTGAGCTCACATGGGCATCGGTACCATGGCTATCCCACAAAATGGCTGTGATATGACCAAGAGGAAATAGCTCACACACACACACACACACACTTGTGTGGTGTACCTGTGCCACTGTACTCACTGTCCATGGGTAGCCCAACTGGACATTGAAGTGTTCCATCACTCTTTGCCATGTGTGGCCCTCCCTGTCCATGTCTCAGCACACCTCAGATGATGGGAACCACCTGTGCTGCTTGTGGCAGATGAGTGTTGCCAGAAGTTTTATATCAGCACCACTGAACCTGGGCTTCCATGACCATGGTGCCATTTTGTCCTTCCTCTCCAAGCAGTTTCCAGCTGCCAGAAAGCATTATACGTATCATGAATGCACATTTAGCGCAACATGCGTTATCTCATCACATGCAATGAACATGTGTTGCCAGCATAAATGGTTATGCTGGTGCCTGGCCAGGTTACCCATATAAGTGTTTGTCTGAGATCTTACTATACACAGTCAGAGGTGCCATACAGGGGAAATCTTTGACCAATATACCATGACCTCAGTCTGGCCTTGAACTGGGGACCCTTTAGATATCACATATAGTTTCTGTGGGTGCTGAGCCACAGTGCATTCATAGGGGTGTGGAGTACAGCAGGCCACCCAGAGTCTGCTGTGTCATAGATAGGATGAATGTGAGGTCATGCATGCCTATTTGCTGTCCTAGCCACATGTGGGAATGTACACAATGGTGCCTGCATGGTGTGGTTTGTGGTGTGCATGGACTGCATTGTGAATAGCCTTGGGGTGCTGCAAAGGCTATGGGTGGCCTGAGGGCATGCTGCTGGTCATGGTGCATTTGTCTGGTTGCAGGGCAAAACAGTGACATTGGGTATTATGTTGGGGTTCAGGGTTCCCCTAGCCCTGGGACAGCTTTCCCCTTCACATTGGGTAAGGGAGCACCTGGGTGGAGCAATGTGAAGGGGATGGGTCATTTGATTCTTTGGTGCTGATGTGGCATACACATCTGCAAATCACCCTCATTGACAGTCATTGAGTGGGATGTGTATGTGGGAGGTATATGTCCAGATACAAATAGGGCTTACCATATATATGGGATACATGGCAGTGTATGCCAGATTATGGGGGGGGGGGGGAGGGAATGCCCCTGCAATGGGTGGGACACAGCAGAATGAGTGTGTCACATGGATGAATCGGCGACGGGGAAGGGAGCAGGCAGGTATGCTCCTCCCTGCTCCCCACCGCATGGCCAATCAGGCCAAAGAAACACCCCGGCACCAGATTTAAAAGCTGCAGCGCTCCTTGGCGCAAACGCATCTGGTGGGCCCTTAGGCGCGGCACTGTGGAAAGGCCGCATCCTCCTCCTCCCCCTCACTCCAGCAACTCCATCGAAGAACTGGCCAGATGCACCGGAACCACACAAAACGTCACCATGTAAGCATCCTCCAAGTATATCCCATTATGTGTTGTAATGTAGCCCATGATACCCAGCCTGCCTGTATTGTAACCCTTAATGTAATGTGTTGTAACCTGATGTAATGTATTGTTATGTAATGTATTGTAACCTGATGCCCGATGTAATGTAAAGTACTGTTTAAATAGAAATGTGCAGTAGTACTATTAGTAGTAATGGGAGACAACCAACCTGGTTTTGCCCTAACTAGAATTTTGCTCTGTGTGTTTTTTGTCTTGATTAGATTGTAAGCTCTGACGAGCAGGGACCATCACTCGTATATGTCTGTACAATGCTGCGTATGGTAGCGCTTTATAAATGTTAAATAGTAGTAGTAGGATGAATGCCACGGTGTGGTGAGTTGCTGATGAGTCACTAGTGTGACATGCCACATCAGACACCGTACATGTCTTGCCCATGCAGTTCCTGCTGTCAGAGGTATATATAACTGCAGTCATCTGTTGTTTGGGATGCATGGGGATGGCAGTGGCTGCATGTGTGGTATGTGGCTTTTGCAGGCCAATGCCTCATGGACCTCATCATCAGCACCTATCATGTGTGTGCACACAGTGTGCTTGTGCATCCTGGTAGTCACTATGCCTCCTACGTCCATTCCCAGCTTGACCTGCCTCACTGTAACTTGCCTGTGGCCCGCATAGGGATTAGAGGGTGCCTGCTGACATGCAGGGTAGGGATGTGGCAACAGCTGTGCCATCACTGTCAAGTGGCATGCACCATTCTAGGGGAGATATTGATGCAGATATCTGCTGTATGTCTTATGCTTTGCCTTTGACAGGTTTGTCAGTGGCATCTATGTGGTGTGCAATGTAGCTACAGGCAGCTAGAGGATGATGCGCAAATGGAGGTATGCTACATGGCAGTCAGAGGAATCTAGTGTGCACTACAATGACATTGCAAAGATAACCAGGTGCAGCAGACAGCCCATGAGGCATGTAACACAGATACTCAGCTGCTTTTACAGACTTATGACATTACAGGGATACGTATCCATTTTGGTTGTAAGTAGCCACAATGCCCCCTAGACAAATGGCAGGATATGAGGAGGTTCCTCCAGTCAGGTGGCAGACATCTGCAGGGTGGACATGGCTGTCGCCCTGTCACATGTTCCAGCAGGGGCAATTTGGAAAGAATGGATACCTGTTGGTTCTAGAGCCAGAGGTGTGGGAAGTACACACAACACAGCATAGACAATTTTTGCACCCTGGGACTGCAGACTCATAAAGGTCCCAGACATCAAAATGAAATGCATGCTGGAATGTAGATAAGGGTACAGATTGGGTTTGAATCAGTATCACTATACATAGTGAGTGACATAACCATTACGCTACACCGTCACACGCTGTGGCCTAGTTGACAGCATTGCAAATACAAAGAATCCCTACCTGCACTGACAGCTGAGTGTGCATGTCCAGCATAGACCCTCCATTACCCATGATGCCCTGCACACTCAGTTCACTATCATGCAGCTGTACAACAGGCGGCTTATGTAGTGATCAAGCACATCAGCACATTATGCTGCCTTTACCATGTTTCCTACTGACAAATCACAACTGCACGTTGTGCAACTGACCAGTTGGCTTGGTCATCCTGAGTGTGAGGGGGTGTACCCAGCACCTGGTCCACAGAGCCTGCCCTGCTGGAGAGGGACTCAGCTGGGCTGAATGCAGATTAATATGAAAACCTTTCTCTCTTTCTCCCTTGTCTGTGCTCTCTGTTCCAGACATAATGACTGCCTGTCTCTTCCATCTCCCACTTATGCACATTTAGAGCTCACTCGCCATTCTGCTTTCTTTTTTTTTTTTCAGTTCAGCCCTATGGAACTCTGTCATCTTCACTCTGTGCTAAGCAGTTCTTCCCTCCATTCAAGGCAATGCTGAAAACCCACTTCTTCAGCATCACCTTCGATCTCTCCCCAACTTAGGGTTATACTACATGCTCCAAATTATTTTATAATCTTCTATGCTTTTCTACCTTTCTGTGTGCCCTGTCTCCACTGTCCTATCATGAATTTTGGTGTTCCTTTTCTCTCTTCGCAGCATTTTTTTAAAAAATTGTACACTGCCCTGATGCCCCAGCCAGGGCAGTTTATCAAATGCAAGAATAAAGATAAAAAATAAAGAATATAATTGCTGTCTGATGGCATGCCTGATGTGCATTCTGTACTACTGGTCACTTCTGTGCCAGGTGTGTTGTAGCATGATGTCCTTGCATGCAACATCTGGGCACTCGCTTGTGATCCTGTTATACAGGGAGTCTATGACTACTATGTACTATGTACTGTACTATGGCAGGGTGCCTCAGCCACAGTCCAGGCTGATCTAGGCATAGGTGGACCATGGTGAGTAGACAAGGACTATTTTGTCTTCAGGCCATGACACACCTGCTTTTCATAACTGCTGCCACATTCTGTCTTCATTTTGGAGCCATAAAAGGCATGTCTTCCCCATACTAGATCTACCTGCTGCCATGGTGCTGGCATGCACACAATATATGTGCTCACCACACACATTGCCTTGGTGCACATAGTAGGTGAAGCTATCACTGCATGCTATAATGTGTACCCAGGCAAGAACAGTGCACACACAGTACTACAACCTGACACTAGACAGTTCTATGTGGATACCTAGTCATGACATGGTCCCAGCTTAATTATAATGAGTGTGCCCTCACAGATTGGCATACAGTTTGACAACCACTATATCACATGACAGACAGGGACCAGAGACTCCTAAACAGTGTCCTCAACCCCAACACACACACACATCCTACCCTCTACTCTCATTTTGCTGACATAAGTACAGCCCTCTGTGACTCATCATGCAAATTAGTATCTGACATCTGTGGGTTGTCTCAGCATGGGAGACCAGTGTGCATTTCAGGGAGTCTTACACACACACACACACACACACACACACACACACACACACACACACACACACACATATGTCTACAAAATGGGAAAAAGAGGTGATGGCCAGCATTGCTGCATGCCATATTCTGCTCTTCTCAAACATCCACAATGTGTTATACTGCTACAGGCATTATTTGAATGCTCTGACCCTAATTACATGTTGTTAATGCCCATTCTGTGATCCTATGTTATCAGTCTGCCTCACAATGCTGGCAGATATAGTGCAGAATGTCTGTGCATCTGGTGGCTGTGTGACCTGTTGCAGTATGTGTCCTTGGGAACTGAGGCTTCTGGTGCTGTACCTGCCCTGTACACTAAAGGTTTGCCACAGGAACATGCTATCCATCATGCCCGGCTGGGGATGGAACCCATGTGCCCCAGTTTATGCACACACTGTCCCTGTGTGTCAGACACCATGAGTGGGGATGTGGTCTTTGTACATACAGCCATGCAAGGGAGTCAGGCCATGTCGGCATTTAGCTCTGCAGACTCTGTTCCAGAGCTGATGGTCAAGGTGTGTTCTGTGTGTGTGCACATGAGATCTCATTCATTATGCATGCAGCAGAGGCTGTCTCTGCTGTTGGTGAGACTGCCATTCCTGTCTGACACATACATTTGCTCATATCAGGGTGAAAGGGCATGTGACAGGTCACCATACACTACATGCCATGACAGCACCTGCACAATGACCACAGACACATCTTCATGATGTGTGCGGGTCTGCCAGTTCTGCCATGCCATCACATCAGGCATTCAGAGGTGCCTGGTATGGGACCCCCAGTGACTGCAATGGCTGTAGATGGGTTGTCTTCTAATTTGGTGGGCTTCCAGACTCACATGGGACACTATGCCCTATGGACGCTGGTGTACATCGGGTGTCTACATCAGGTCTACCCCCATCTGGCAACCTCAGTACACTCCTTGCTGCTGTTGCTCACCATTATCTACATGCACAACCATCACGTATGCATACTGCAACATTATCCATCCTGCAGTAGAGACGTGGCAGTCTCCACCCTCTCCTACTTTTGCCTGTCCTCCTCCACGTCAGTACATTTCTCCATCTATGCCACCTTCAACCAGCATTTAGATGCATGTCTTATACTGGCCCTCCTTACCTTTCATCTGTCCTTGGAGCCTAGACTTGTTCACATAGGCTGTGCTCCTACTCTGCCTACCCACTCTGCCCATTTCTGAAACTGCTATCCCCAGACCTCCCTCCTATCAACTTGCTGCTATCTGCACATGCTGATGGCATCCCCTATCCATACATCATGCCTCATTTGTCTCTTCATCATAACCATGTGGCAGGCACACCTCTTTATGGATAACTGTTGGATCCTTCTCTCATGCATGCCTGGTGTCATCTCCCCCAATAGTACCCTTCTTTCTCTTGTGGTGTACTGTCCAACATCACTTGATGGTAGCCTCTTCAGCAAGAGACTGTCCTCTTATCTTCTTGTACAGTGCTGCCTATGCCTTTTGGCACTTCAGAGATGTGTGGTGGTGTTACCAGTATTATCACCCTGCAGGTTGGGTTGCAAGATAGGCATGCCAGATTCTCCTATTGTGTGATCTCCCTTCAACAGTTCCAGTAGGGCCTACATACATGCACATATGCTCACTCTATGTGCTTGCAGAACACAACAACATCCACAGCACATACACTGTTAACTGGACCAGGGCCATGGGCAATTGGTCATGTGGGCAGCCCACCAGCTGCTCCATCCCTCTGTTCCACCATGGCAAGGGCAAGAGTTCCATGCTGCAAGTGGCATTGCTGCTGTTGCAGTTGTGTAGCTGTGGCCAGCCTGGTACTCCTGGGTTCCTTCCCTGAGGTTGGGACATGCATTGCACAATGTTCAGCCTCAGTGGTGCGCTATTGGAACATGTTCCACTGTTATTGCTGCTGGACTGTTCATCCTCAGTGGGCAGTTGCGGCATCACACACTGCACATAGGGTCCAGGCAGAGTCACAATTACTGCTGCTGGTATGTACCAGCATGTCTATTTGCTGCCACTGATACAGTGGGGTCATGTCAGCCATCTCAGCTGTGCCCCCTGGATGGATGCATTATCATCCTGGGGCACCAGCAACCTCCCACTGAATCACACACATAGTACCTATTTTGTGCCATTTGCAACATCAACATAGTGCCCTTTTGTAGATGTTCACTTTGCTATTCCTGCTAATGAGGCACCACTACCACTGTCTTGATTTCCCCTGTATGTCAATCACAATTCAGACAGTCAAATGGGCTCTCTCCCCTCAGATAACACTCTTTTGGTAAGGTTTTCATTGGCGGAATTATTCCCAGTGTTAAAGGGCTCTCCGGGACAATTGCACTACAGGTGTTAGGGGAACACCTGATGTCCATGCCCACTCCCTGCTCAGTTAATGCCCACTCTCTATCCACTGTTCCTTTAATGCAGCTGGACACAGTAATGCACTTTTTCACCGTGGAAACACGGCATTAGTGACGCAGTGGTGCCATTAGCAGGCATTAGAGGAACATTTGCTCCCTTACCGCCCTTTTGTAAACATACCCCTAAGTATACTATCAGAAATGTTTGCCAAGCCTACTCCAAGTCCTGGTTGTACACTCTGTGACAATCATGGACAGTCAGGATCTGTTATTAGGCTTGGTGTTCAGGAAATCTGCAATGAATATGCAAGAGATAGATCTGCATGCACTGTCTCCATTGAATGCAAATCTAGTCCATGCATATTCATTGTGAAAATCTTGAAATCCTGACTAGCTTGGTGTATCCCGAGGACTGGATTAAGAACCATTTCCCTATAGAAAATGAGTGACAGAGGAGACATGATAAAGATGTTTAAATACTTTAAAGATATGAATAAGCAAATGATTTTTTTCTAAAGACAATGAATCTGTTGAACTAGAGGACATGAAATGAAGCTATGAGGCGGTACATTTAAATAGCAACATCAAGAAATAGTTTTTCACAGAAAGGCTGGTGGATGCCTGGCATGCCTTCATGGTGAAGTGAATGAGAAAAAATAATGATGAAATTCAAAAACACAGAGGGTCCCTAAATGGCAAGAAGATGGAATGGAGGCGTAAAGAATTTCTACTCAAAGCAAAAATTAAATGTCTTTTGTACTCCATAAAAGGCATGTGGGGGTGGGGGGGAGGTAACCTGACACTATAATCCTAAGCAAAATATTGGGGGGGGGGGGGCCTGCACAGTCAATAGACCGTGCTGTTTGTTATTTGTCATCATTTACTGTACTGTGACTATGGATAAGGCCATTTTGAATTCTGTCACTGTATTTGTCTTGACCACTTCCATCAGGAGTGCATTCCTAGCATCCACCACCCTTTCAGTGAAAAGTATTTCCTGACATTTCCTTTCAGTTTATCCCCTTGCAGCTACATATCACGCCCTCTAGTTTTACAGCGTCCCCGTCTTTGGAAGAAGTTTGTTTGTTCATTAATATTCTTTAAGTATTTAAAGGTCTGAATCATATCTCCCCTATCCCTCCTCTCCTCCAGAGTGTACATATTTAGGTCTTCAAGTCTCTTCTCATAAGTCTTCTGACATCTGAGCCAATTTTGCAGAAGCTGAGAAGCACCCATTCAGCTAAGAACAAACCTTTCTATCTTTTCTGCTGGCTTAAAACTATAAATTCAAACTGTTGATTTTGGGGGGAATTACTATTATAGCATTTAACTGTGGTTTTAGACTAAACTTGGGGGCATTTAGACTGCTTTCCTTGTATAGACTTACATCAGATATCGGTGTGTGCCCACGGTTCAGGAACAGCCTACTCGCCAGAGACACTTAGGTTCCCGCCCACCCTACCCCTCACCCCACCCACCCCAGGGGCTACATTGCCTTTATAGTGGTCACATACGTGCCATCTATCCTTTCTTACTTGGGTTAAAGTCCACATCTTCTTCATCCTTTCTTCTTCTTCTTCCTCTTCTGGGACTGCTTAACCAAAATGTCGTGTATTCAGTGCAATAACTGTGGTACTTTCATTCCAAGACGAATCATTAGAACCTAAGAGCTTGTCCTATGTGCCTCAGGTCAGCTGCCATGCATGACAAATTAACTCTACTAAGGAAAGACCTAGCTGCCATGCATAAAGAAGTGACTCTACTGAGGGAGGAAATGGCTGCAAAGAAACACACCTCTTCTAGGATACAGACTGAACAAAGTCCACCATCACTCCCACAAAGAATCAAACACCCCAACAACAAATGGATCACAGTGAGTTCTGGAAGATTGCGACCTGTAACACAGAGATATCCTATACATCAAGAGATATCTTTGCATAATGCCTTCTCAGCCTTGGCTAATGAGGATGCTAAATCCAAAGAAACTGAAGGGCCCTTAAATGAGTCAGACAATGCCCAATCTCCTGCTAAAGCATCAAATATGAAGAAAACCTCACCAAACAGAAAACTACTACTACTTGAAGACTCCATCATAAGAGGCACCAACTTGGGAACACAGTTCAAAGGAGAGAAGATAGTCATGTGCCTACCAGGCTTGACAGCCAGCAGGAATATAAACCAAGTTGTTGAAGTACTTAGCGCAAAAAGTGAACACTCCAAACTTGATGTTGTTATCCACTTGGGCACAAATGACCTGGCTAGAAACAGTGCCTCCACAGTACAAAAGGACTTCCAATCTCTGGGAGAGAAACTCAAGCCCATTGTTAACACTGCTGCATTCTCTGAGGTTCTGCCTGTTCTTGGTAAGGGGACAAAAAGGCTGCTTCGCATTAACAGCTTTAATACATGGCTCCAGACTTGGTGCAAACAGGAAGGATTCAGATTTATTGGTGACTGGGGAAACAGATGGACCAACAAGAGACTATACTGTGCTGATGGACTACATCTCTCTGTCGCAGGGAAAAGAATCTTAAGTGAAAAATTCAGGAAGTATGTGGATATGCATTTAAACTAGGAAAAGGGGGTGATGGATGTGGAAGGTCAAGACCTGCACGCCACCCCCTGCAAAAGCAGAATAACATCAGAAAAAGCCACACTTTTAAAGTAAACAACAAAAACAAGTGGGAAGATGTGGGCAGAACAAAATCAATGCAAAATACACACAAGCCAGGTAAATGCTGGAAAGCAATGAGCACAAATGCTCGAAGCTTAGCCAACAAAGTTTCGGACCTGGAAGCCCTAATGGTGGAAATGGATTTGGACATTGTGGCAATTACAGAAACATGGTTTAATGAATCGCATGATTGGGATATAGCCATAGCTGGCTATAATCTATTCAAAAAAGACAGAGAAAATGGAAAAGGAGGAGGAGTAGCCTTGTATGTCAAAAGCAATATTAAAGCTACTGAAAAGCAGGGGACATGGAGAAAAGAAGAAGCGCTCTGGATTGCGTTGGAAAGAGGAGATGACACTGTCATCCATACTGCTGTAGTCTACAGTCCTCCGACTCAAATTGAAGAGATAGATAACGAATTGATTATAGATATTGCCAAGATAACCATAAAGGGGGAAGAGATCATTTTGGGTGACTTTAATCAACTTGGTGTGGATTGGATTACTCCTTCTGCACATCTGGAAAGAAGCAAAAACATTGTAGATGCTCTCCAGGATGCATCACTTAGACAAATGGTCATGGAAACCAGGGAACCAGGGAGCCAACCAGGGAAAGCTCAATGCTGGATTTAGTGCTCAGCAATGGTAATAGCGTGTCGAATGTCTGCGTGAGTGCCCCTGTGAGCAACAGCAATCATCACACGGTGTGGTTTGAGATAAAAGCCAAGGTACAGGCCAAACATAGCAAGCTCAAAGTCCTAAACTTCAAAAACACTGACTTCAAAAAAATGGGCGAGTACCTAAAGGAGGAGATGATAGGGTGGAAGGAGATAAGGGAAGTGGAATTGCAATGGGCTAAACTAAAGGTGGCAATAAAAGGGGCAACAGATAAATATGTAAAAAAAAGTTAATAAAAACAAGAGGAGAAGGAAACCTATTAGGTTTTCCAAAGAAGTGGCTGCTCAAATAAAGGCAAAAAATACAGCTTTCGCAAAATTTAAAAGCTTTCAAACAGAAGAACACAGAAATGTATACATGAGCAATCTCAAAGAATAAAAAAGAGAAATAAGGATAGCAAAATCAAAGGCAGAAGAAAAGATGTCTAAAGATGTTAAGGGTGGCGACAAAACTTTATTCAGGTATATTCGGGAAAGGAAGAAGATCAGAGTTGGAATTGCAGGACTCAGAAGTGCTGGGAAAGGACTCATGGAAAGTGACATAGAAAAAGCGAAATTGCTAAACAAATACTTCTGCTCTATTTTTACTAAAGAAAATCCTGGAAATGGACCAACTGTGACTCCCAAATATAAAAATGGGAATGAAGTAGATACCACACCATTCACAGAAGATGTGTTGGAACAACTTGCTAAACTGAGAGTGGACAAAGCCATGGGACTGGATGGGATACATCCCAGGATACTGAAAGAACTCAGAGAGGTTCTTGCAGGGCCGTTAAAGGATGTATTCAACAGATCCTTGGAAACAGGAGAGGTTCCTCAGGACTGGAGAATGGCTAATGTCGTACCTCTACACAAAAGTGGTGACAGGGAAGAAGTGTCAAACTACAGGCCCGTGAGCCTTACCTCGGTGGTGGGAAAAGTAATGGAGGCGCTCCTGAAAGAGCAAATAGTGAACTTTCTCAAAACCAATAGGTTGCAAGATCAGAGGCAACATGGTTTTACTGAAGGACGGTCATGCCAAACAAATCTTATTGAGTTCTTTGACTGGGTGACCAAAGAACTAGATCAGGGGCATGCGATGGATGTCATCTACCTGGATTTCAGCAAAGCCTTTGATACTGTTCCTCATAGGAGGCTTGTCTACAAACTCAGTAGCTTGGGGATGGGTCCCAAGATGGTGAACTGGATTAGAAATTGGTTGACTGACAGATAACAGAAGGTGATCGTACATAGAGCTCACTCGGATGAAAGGAAGGTGATTAGCGGGGTGCCCCAGGGTTCATTCCTGGGCACAGCACTGTTCAATGTAGTTGTGAGGGATATTGTTGAAGGACTGAGTGGAAAAGTCTGTCTTTTTGCAGATGACACAAAAATTTGCAACAGAGTGGACTCCTCCGAGGGAGTGGATAACATGAGGAAAGATCTACAAAAGCTGGAAGAATGGTCTAATGCTTAGCAATTACGATTTAATGCAAAAAAGTGCAGTGTCATGCACTTAGGTAGCAGAAATCCAAGGGTAATGTACGCAATAGGGGCTGAGAGGTTGGTGTGCATGGTTCAGGAAAAAGAACTTGGTGTGATTATCTCTGATGATCTCAAGGTGGCAACACAGTGCAACAAGGCGGTGGCAAAAGCCAGGAGGATGTTGGGCTGCATATAAAGAGGGATTACCAGCAGAAAGGAAGAGGTACTTATGCCACTGTACAGGTCGCTGGTGAGGCCTCACTTGGAATACTGTGTTCAGTTTTGGAGACCATATCTTGCAAAAGATGTAAAAAGACTGGAAACTGTTCAGAGGAAGGCGACAAAAATGATTTGGAGCCTGCGTAAGAAACCCTATGAGAAGAGACTTGAAGACCTAAATATGTACACTTTGGAGGAGAGGAGGGATAGGGGAGATATGATTCAGACTTTAAATACTTAAAGAGGAACGATGAACAAACAAATTTCTTCCAAAGACGGGGAAGCTGCAAAACTAGAGGGCATAACATGAAGCTGCAAGGTGGAAAATTGAAAGGCAATGTCAGGAAATATTTTTTTCACTGAAAGGGTGGTGGATGCTTGGAATGCTCTCCCGATGGAAGTGGTGGGGGGAAACACTGTGACGGAATTCAAAACAGCATGGGACAAGCACAGCAGATAACTTTATAGCAACATTAGAAAAACAAAATAAACTGAACCATCTAACTTCTCAACAAATAGGGGTGTCCTACATGGAGTGGTGGGTCCACCCCTAAACAAAGACATGGGGAGGGGTGGCCTGCACGGAGCGACGGGTGCACCTACTCTTGCCTTATATCTGCTGGGCAGACTGGATGGACCATGCTGGCCTTTATCTGCCGTCATTTACTATGTTACTATGTTTACTATGTTAGGCTCCAAATCATTTTGGTCGCCTTCCTCTGAACTGTTTCCATTCTTTTTATATCCTTTGAAAGATATGGTCTCCAAAACTGAACACAATATTCCAAGTGAGACCTCACCAGTGACTTGTACAGTGGCATTAATATCTCTTACATTCTGTTGGTAATTCCTCTCTGTATGCAATCCAGCATCCTTCTGACTTTTGCCACTGCCTTGTCACACTATTTTGCCTCCTTTAGATCCTCAGAAACAATCACTCCAAGGTTCTTCTCCTGGTCCATGCACACCAACCTCTCGCCCCCTATCACATACAATTCCCTTGGATTTCTGCTTCCCATGTGCATGACACTGCACTTCTTCACATTGAATCTTAACTGCCAAGCATTAGACCATTCTTCCAGCTTTTGTAGATCTTTCCTCATGTTTTCCACTCCCTCAGAGGAAATATCATGCATGCCGTTTTATGCCCGTCTTTGAGCAGTGGGGTCCTCTTTGGCTTTTGCCCATGAAGTCCTTCTTTTTTTAGTGTGTGGCATATAGTATCAGTTGAAACCAACACTCCAGATTGTTCCATGTCAGTCTTAAGCTCTTTGGATATTGTACAGTGGTGTGCAAAAGTCTTGCATAGGCTGCATGATCAAGCTATTCTCAGCTTTATTTTGACAATCTTTCCAAATTCTGTCGCAGAATCCTGTCTTATTATACACCATTTTGTTGCAAATTTAATTTGGCAGCCATTACTGCATGCAAAATTACTTGTATGTGAACGTTTGCATGGCTGTCATGAGGAAATGATGTCCCAGTTTGATCAACCGGATTCTGTGTCAAAGCGGGATCAAAATAAGCCAGTAGAATTCTGCACTTCCTCGGGCAATAGGAAGTCATATTTGATAGCCAATCAGAGCATGGTATTTTGGCGGCACACAGGGTTTGAATTTCATGTGAATCAACTAGTGTGTAGCGTATCCAATGTTCAACATCCAGCATGGTGAAGAGGTCACATCTTCTATCAATGAAGGACTGGGTTTGCGTAGTGTTTTTGTATGAGGAGGGGTATTCCAGCCCACAGATTGCAGCAAATGTTGGCTGTAATCAGAGCAAGGTTGTCCGCATTCTGCAGAAGCATAAGGAGACGGAAATGTATCTTAAACCTTCATTGTATAGAAGAATGTATTATAGCACATGCTGTATCATAGCGCACAATGTACATAGTTCAACCTAATCTAACACACTATAACATCTTACACATAAATCATGACATATCTTTCACTGCATGAATTACACGTCCACTACTTTTGATTGTCTTGCTGTGATACCGCCTTGATTGTAGGATAAGGCGGTATAGAAATACTGTTAAATAAAATAAATAAATAAAATACACAGGACCGACATCAAAGCGGTCAGCCTAGAAAGTCAACCAAGAGGGACAGTAGGGCCTTAATAAGGACATCTCTTGATAACCGCAAGCTAACCTCCCCTAAGCTTCTGTGGGAATGGAAGACGTGTTCTGTTGCAATTTGCACTTCAACTGTGAGGATACTAGGCTTGGAGTATGGGTTGAGGGGATGTAAGGTGTGGAGGAAGCCACTACTAACAGTGGAACAGAGGAAGAGATGCATTGAGTGGGCATCCAAATACTCAAAATGGAGCAAGGCTAACTGAGAGAATGTCCTGTTCAGTGACAACAGCATGTTCTGCATTCTGGGTGACCAGGGCAAAACGTATGTGAGGAGGTTTCCTCATGAAGAGTACAAACCAGAGTGCTTGAATATCTCCGTGAAGTATCCAACCAAGGTCATGATCTGGGGATGCATGGCAGCCAGTGGTGTTGGAAGACTCCATATCATTGATGGGATGCCGAATTCCATTAAATACATAGGAATTCTGTAGAAGTGCATGCTACTGAGCAACTGTTTCCTAGCAGATATTTCTTCCAGGATGACAATGCACCTTGCCACCGAGAGAAAATTGTCACCGACTGGAAGAAAAAAACCCGGAGTTCAGACATTGACTGGCCAGCTCAATCAGGGCCGACCCATCCATTGTGCAAGAATGTTGTTTGCACAGGGCCCCGTGTTTCAGGGGACCCCGCGCAAACAACATTCTGCATCTGCCGGTAAATTTAAAAAAAAAAAAACTTGCTGCTGCTGCCGCTATGGCAGTGGCAGAATCGAGCATCCCGCGGGGCCCCCCTGCCCGGCAGAGTCCTCCATGCAGCCTCAGCTCCCTAAGTGCCGGCTTTCAGAGCCGCGAAGGGAGAGCTTCTCCCTCGCGGCTCTGTTAAGCCGCTGGCGCTGATGGGAAACAGGATTTCCTGTTTCCCATCAGCCCCACGGGCTTAAACAGAGCCACGAGAAAGTGAAACTCTCCCTTCGCGGCTCTGAAAAGCCCATGCTGATGGAGCTGAGGCCACATGGAGGACTCCGCCGGGCAGGGGGGGCACTGCAGGACGCTTGATTCTGCCTCTGCCATGGCGGCAGCAGCAGCAGCAAGTTTGTTTGTTTTTTAATCTACCTGGGCTATGGGGGGGACTAAGACTGGAAGTGGGCTGATGGGAGGGTAGGACTGGAAATGGGCTGATGGGGGGGCTAGGACTGGTAATGGGCTATGGGGGGACTAAGACTGGTAACGGACTATGGGGGTGGGGCTAGGACTGATAATGGGCTGGGGGGGTTGCTAGGACTGGAAATGGGCTGAGTGGAAGGGGGGGCTTGAACTGCAAATAGCTGATGGGGAGGGGGGCTTGGAATGGAAATGGGCTGTGTGGGGAGGGAGCTAGCACTGGAAATGGGCTGAGTTGGGGGAGCTAGGACAGGAAATGGGCTGATGGAGAGGCTAGAATAGGACTGGAAATGGGCTGTTGGGGGGTGCTAAGATTGGAAATGTGCTGTGGTGGGGGCTTGGATTAAAATGGACTCATGGAGGGGCTAGAACTGGAAGTAGGCTCATTGGGGGCTTGGATTGGAAATGGGCTGAGTGGAGAGGAGCTAGGATTTGACATAGGCTGATGGTGGGGCTAGGAAAGGACTAGAAATGGGCTGATGGGCGGCTGGGATCAGAAATGAGCTGATGGAGGGACTCGGATAGGACTGGAAATGGATGGGAAGTTAGGACTGGAAATGGACTGATGGTATAGGTAGGATAGGATTGGAAATGGGCTGATGGGGGGCTAGGACTGGAAATGGGATGATTTGGGGACTAGAAGGGAGCGGATGCTGGGTGGGGCTGGAACTAGAAGGGAGCTGATGTTGGGGGAGGAATAGAATGGGATGGAACTGGGAGAGTGAAATGGAGAGGGGAAAGATATTTTGTGTGGGAGGGAAGACAAATCTACAATTGGCCGGGTATTGGGAGAGTAAGGGGGGATTGAGGATGGAGGGGTAAAATTTGAGTGGATGAAACAGGAATGAGGAAAGAGCAAAAGGAGAAAGATTAGTATGTTAAAGCAGATGTAGAGATAGAATGGAAAAAAAAACTAGAAGAAAGGACAAATTTACAGCAGACGATGGAGAGTTAGCAGAAGACACGAAGAAACCAGAAGAAAGTGGCTGGAGCAATTGCAACTGAAAAAAAATGCACAAAAGGTAGAAAAATATCTCTTTATTTTGAATTTATTAACTGGAATATGTCAGCTCTGGGAAATGTGCATCATTAACGTCTGTGCTTTGTTTAGTACAAGAGGAAATTAATTTATAGTTGTATTTCTACAGTGTTGTTGTACATTCCAAGTTTGGCTTTTGGTGTTCCCAGTTTAATTATTGTCTTCTTGTTTCTAAATTGTGATTCCTTGTTTGTTGATGGTCTATGTTCTGCATGTGTAACTGAGCTGAGGTATTCTGTTTATGTAATTCCTATTTGACATTGCCACTTGTTCTCTTTCCCCAGTAGGCCATGTATTGTTATTCTCTGAAATGTATTGGTTTAATATTTGCAGTGTTGCCTTTTGATAGGTAATGGTGCTTTGTGAGTCCTGGTAGTGCTGTTACGATACGGCGGGTTTGCTATGGGTTCTAAATGGGCAGTGTTTGTAGTAGCTCCTAATGTGCCTGGCGGTTGGCACTGGATTATAGTAATGTAGAAATCTTTTATTCTTTCTTTATCCATACACTCATTAAGAGGCATGTTTACTAAAAGTTAGTGTATGGTAACATTATGCAAATATTTATGCAAATGAGGCCCCTTATGTAAATTAGGCCCCGCACCCAGTCTCCACACATGGCCCCGCACCCCCCTTGGGCTGCCCCTGAGCTCAATCACCTGATCTCATCCCAATTGAGAACCTTTGGTACAAGTTATCAGTTGAGATTGCCAAGAAGCAGCTGCAGACCAAGTGAGAGCTGATTGAGTCATTGTTTGCAGCATGGAATCACATCATAATGCAAGAACACTTCATCAAACTGGTCCACTCCATGCCAGACAGATGTCTCTTTCTATTTATGGATAACAACTTTAGATGATGTTTTGCAATTTTCCTTGAATTATCATGCCTCGATTGTAGACTTTTTGGATGTATGAGTTGAAAGATCACCTGAAGAGTTTCACTTTGTCTTTTGGAAATCAGTAGACAGAAATGCATACTTACAATTTAATAGCTGTCACTCATACAGATTAAAGTCTATCCTACCTATTAGCCAATTCTTATGAGCTCGTTGTATCAGTTCAATGGAGTCACGGTTTATAGCGGAATCACAACTTCTTCTTTTTTCTTTTTAATATCTGTATTTATATTTTCCAACAAAATACAAACAAAAGAGAAAAATAAGTTACAGTAAATTAAAATACACAATCCTTCTCTGGAAAATGAGAGAATAAAAGGCTGAACACAGCCCACCCCACCCTTGCCCTCCCATCATCATGCAATCATCAGGGGCTATATAAAAGAAACATAAAACATCTGCAAGCCTGCAAGGCCTGCAGGGAGCTATAGAAGGACAAACACTCCACTACAGAGAAATAAGCAGATTGGTCTGGTAACCCCTTCCACTTAAAAAAGAGGAGGATGTAAGAGAAACCACACAATGTATTTGAACCTATGAGTAGCATCGGTATAGGTATACCACCATATGCCTCAACCAAGATCTATTGTCTGTTTCTAGTTAGAAATAATGGACACAGGGCCACTCCTAACATGGAGCTAATTCAGACAGACATTCCCTTTATAAGGACAAGCTGCCAATTACTGATTGAAAAATGACCCCAAATCAGGAGACAGTGGCCCTGAATCCCAACACCATCCTAATACGGTTCCACATTGAAAAATTAATAAAACTGAATGTTAGGACAGTCCTATACCACCTGCCTCAAAGTGATGACATCTCCTCGCTTAAACCGACCCTTAATCTCAGCAGCATACTGAACGTATGCCTATGACCCCCCTCTACCCATCATGAACTTTGATTCAGCAAATGCTTTAGTATTAGGTCAAAGAATTAGGAAGGCATATGCCCCCTTCCTCTCAAGAAGACCCTATCTTCCAAAGAGCAAATCTAGGCGGTTAATTCTCTATAAGCATTGAACTAAAGTTCTATCACTTTGATACTCCACTTCCCTTGCAAGAAAGACTGGTAATATTCCTATTACATAATTCACTCTAGGAGTGATAAACATATCTATATCTTCAAGATGACTTCACCAAGAAACAGACCAATCACTACATTACTGTATATAACTAGAGCTCGTTAAGTCAAATAGGGTAAATGAGATCACAGCATAAACATAGCTGTGAGCTGCATGAATAGTAGCTTCACTGATTCTAGAACAAAGTCCCTTGGAAGATAGGAAGAGACAGCACGTGGATTTAAAACCATGGGGATACAGCTATCTGTGCTAATATGGCCACTCCATTAATCTTATGATGGGTAGCTGAAAACCCTTAAAAATAGGGCTTGGATCTCTGACTACGACAACTCCCTTACTTTGAAATGCATCTCCTGCAGCAATAAGATGCCAGCACCTTCTTTCCTACCATTCAGAGCGAACCATTCCTCTTAATAGAGTTTATAAATGCCCTTAACATTCAGTTACACAATCATATGTTGCAGAAACAGATCAAAATGTAGAATTTAGTTTTACACTGTAGAACAATTTCCTAAGCACATTTTAAAGTATGGCTGCATCTATAGCCCAAAGAGAGGAAAAAAAGGCCCCATGATTTGAACAATTGCAATAACACACCTAATTCTACCATAACATTTCCCAAAACCATCCAAAACCCAGGGGGTGCTATACAACACACAAAACTTAATGGGTGAGCCCGCTAGGACAAGACAGACACTGAGGACTCATTGACCCAACCCTTCCACATTTCTGTAACTCTCAGAATATCGCATCTTGCCCACCTCCCTTATTAAGAATAGAGATAATGTCCTTCAAAGAGACAGAATAAATGTCCCAGTATATGACAGTATTGCAACCTTAAATGTCGCTTCTGCATAAATAGGCCTCCTTCACACGATCTCAGACCAGTTAAATGCCCATGATAGCAGGCGTCATCAGACTGTAGCAAGTAGAGATGCAGTATAACCTTCACCGCATCACCGCTGACTCCTTATCCTCCAGAAATGTGCATAGATCTCCGGGATCATCAAAAGTTTTGGTCAGGTTGTGCAGCGTGACTTTCATGCGGGCAGGATATAACAGTCTAAAATGGGCCTTCAGTTGAACCAAGAGTGGACGCAGTGCAAAAAGACTCCTTCTCAGATCCACCATCGCCTTTGCAAAGTCCGGGAAGAACAGGAGTTTATGTCCTTGATATTCCAAGGCTGAAAGTGTTTTGGCTACTCCATTTATTTGCAATACTTGCTGAAAACGTAGCACTTTAAAGATAATTGGGCGTGGACGCTTGCCCATGACCTGGGGCTGAGTAGGCACTCTCTGGGCACACTCAATCTCGAACGGCATATTGAAATGCAACATTAATACACATGGAATCATGGCCTGCAGAAATGATATCATATGATGGTCATCTGCTCCCTCAGGAACTCCTAGGATTCTTATGTTGTTCCAGCGAGAGCGATTGTCACCTCCCTTTGCAGTGAACGTATCAACTTGGCCTGTTCCTCAACAGCCTCGAGCCTCTCCCCATGTGATGCCACCACTTTCTCTACCTTCTCCAAATGAGCTGTATTTGACTCCAAAGAGGATCTAAAAGCGTTGATCTCTTCCTGCATTGCACAAAGTGATTCTCCATTAGCTTTGACCAACTCCTTGCCCATCCGAATCTCAGCCAAGATCTCCTGCAAGGTCTCAGGACCTTCTGATATGACCGCCATCTTGTGAGGTGAGAGAGGTTCCATCTTGGTTTTCTTTGTGCTAGCATTTTGAGATACTTGGAAATCCAGCTGCGTCTTGCACAGTAAGTATTATTTTTATATTATAAACAACCACAAAAAGAAGAAGCTATTGTGTGTGTTCTATCATACTCTATGGGTGCTTCTTGAGTGGTGAAATCTATACACAAACATTGGAATGTGTTGAGTTTATATGCATGCTTGGCTGACTCTCCCCATATTGCATTTAAATGCGGTAAAAATTTGGGAGAACTGCTAACAAAATTTGTGCTACCTGATCCTTCTTCAGTGGATTTTCAACAGCCTCCTAGCCACTATCCATGAGGTAATTGCAATTGGTATCAGTATGCTCTGATCAGCTATAGCTAAACACATCCTCAAGGTAATACATATCATTCAGAATATCATTCTATTTGTAGTATGGAGTGGGTTGTATAAATGATCTCATGTCCTTGTCCCTTGATTTACGTGGGTCGAACTACGAGGAAGTTATTTTTGCATCTAGCAGCGAATAAGAGTCAGATCAAGACTGAGTTAGAAACTGCTCCACTTGTTCCTCACTGGCTGAAGTCACACCATCAAGTATCAGATTTGCAGTGGCATATTTTGGATAATTTACCCTTATCTTGGTGTGAGGGCAAGAGATTAAAATAACTGAATCTATGTGAGCATAGATGGATATTTTGATTGAATTCAATTGAGCCCTATGGTCTTAATCAAGTCATTTATTGGACTCCTTTGTTCTGATTGGCTGTTCTTGTCCCATGACTGAATACCTTGATAAGTTTTGTTAGATCTTGAGATGGGCATAAGAGCACTCAGCTGACTGGAGTTTCGCTCTGAGGATTTGCATTTTTGGGTTCCTCCTGATGAAGATAATATTGTACATGGCCCATACTGATTAAATACTATATAGATGCCTTACACTGTATAAATGAATACAAAATTTCAATATTCAAATCTGTAAAAAAGCAAGCAAAACAATATAAAATGTAAATATGTATAAATGTACAGTCAAGTACACCTCAATGAAAATGTAAATTGTTGATTCTTACCATATGTAACCAATGTTTGATGTGTAGAGTAAACCGCTTCTGATCACTGGAAGTAGCGGTATACAAATGAAACCAAATAAATAAATAAATTGTGTTTTGATATTTGCGTTTAATTTAAACTAGGTATCATACAATCTTCACATATATTGTTTGTGGACTGATGATGGCCTAGAGCATACTAGTTGTGGCCTTTTGAGGCTGTTATACTAGAGGCTTGTTTAGGGCCTATACAAGCTCACTATTATTTGAGGTCCTCCATAGATTTACTGTGTTTTTTGAGAATTTTGGTTATCTGGTTGTTTTTGTGGCTTGCCTTGATCCAGATTTTTGAGTAGGTGGATTTAATTAGTTTGGTGAGAGAGAGCAAGGGCTGGCCTATCAAATACTAATGGCCACCAACAACAAAAAACAGCCCTTTTCAGGACTACCTAATGAAATTAAGAAAAGATGCACACTGCCAACATACACGGAACAGAAAACACAGCAACATTTTGGGCACACATTGCATCTTTGTATACAGGTTCACAACCAAATGAATGGGGGTATTAAACAATCATAAAAGAATGCCCAAGTCATGGCAAAATTGTCAAATTTGTAAAAAAGACAAAAGGGAAGAAAATGGCATGCAGAAGGGGGCTGTAAATTGTAACACATTTTGTCTCTGTGATCCAAACAACTAAAAACTGCCAATTCGGCTCTACCTATGCAAGACTTTTTCACACCACTATACATGGTGCTTTTTACAACAGTTTGTACTAATCTTTGAAGTCTTCTTGGATTAAGTTTCCTTGTCCCACCATGTCCTGGGAGGTTCTTGGCAGTTCCATGAGCAGAAAACATCTTAATAACATTATGAACGGTAGACACAGGAATCCCAAAGTCTTTGGAGATGGCCTTGTACCCCTTTGAAGTTTGATGTTTGGTGATAATGGCTTTTCTGACAGTCTCAGGCAGATCTCTTGTCTTCATCATTATGAAAATGGAACAGTGATCAAACAGAATGGAGGAGTAGCCTAGTGGTTAGAGCACTGGCTTGGAAACCCAGAGATCACAGTTCAAGTCCCACTAGCACACCTTGGGCAAGTCACTTAATGCTCTATTGCTCAGAAAAACCCAAGTTATCAATGCCCCTGTTTAATGTATTTTTACCAAGTTTGTTACAATGTAAACCGCTTTGTTTGAGATGATAAAGCGGTATTAAAAAAAACCTGTTAAATAAATGGAGCCATCATTCATTGGTTGATTCAAGTCATGTGAGTATTGACAATTGATCACAGATACTTCTAATTTTGCTGTAATGAGAATGTGGTTCTTCTGTTCAAACTGATTTCAATTGTTATAAGGGTGTCAATGAAGTCCTGGCAATGTCCCAGTTTTTATACTGTTTCTTACTATTTCCTTTTTGAATTGGTCTTGTTTTTATTTGATTCTTGTCTGTGTCACAAATGTGTGCACATATAATCCAAAGTCATTATAACTGCTAATTGTTGCAGAACGAATTGTTAAAATGTAAACCGCTGCTGATCACCGGAAGGAGCGGTATAAAAATTGTGCGCAAATAAATAAATAAATACATTTCACTAGCCACTTTTTTAGGAGATATTGGACATTAAGGGGTTGAACTGCAGGGATGCCAATAATGTTGACCACAACTGTACCTCCTCTACAGCTCCTTTCCCCTCTTACTCCTTATTCACCACCTCCACATCCTTCACAATTTCAAACCAACTCTTCACCCACTCCAACTTTCTAAGCCTTTTGCATGCATTCTGCCCCCCACACAGTTGTTTTGCCCTCACTACAGCAGAATCTCTAAATCTTTACTCCATCCCAGTCCCCAGTCTTACCATCCCCGACTCCCCTCTGCAGTCAGCTATAGCATCGACAGTGACAAAAGCATAGGGAGCAGGACCCTGCGTTTCTGGGCGTAGGCTGGCAGCAGTGATCATGGCCATTGGGAGGGAGGGAGTAGAATGAATTATTTCTAGTCCAAGCTGGTGGCAGCAATTTCAGTGGACACACAGCTACTGTAAATTTTGGATATAGTGATACTTATTGCCAATAAGGGGGAGGGGTATAGCAGACATTTTATTTGGATGTTCTTTTATACTGTTTTTCACCAGGTCAAAGTGGTGTACATTTAACTCTGTTGAACAATGCTTAAGAATGTTTATATAGAACTGAACTCTGTACAATAACTTGATAATGTATGGAGGTGATCCAAACTCATATGCAGATTCTTCTTAACATGGAAATGATCATAACTTATTTACAGATGCATCTTAACAGGTGTTGGGGTGGGGGAAATATCTGATGGGTGGTGGGTCTGAAATGTTCTGTTGAATAAGTGGGTTTTCAGGAGTTTTCAGAATGTGAGGCGTTCTTTGGTATTTCTTATTTTGTTAGAGAGAGCATTCCAGGTGGTTGTAACATAGAGCTCAAATGATCTTGCACATGCTTGTTGTGTGCTTTTTGTTCGTTCGCTGGGGATTGCATGGGGTGTTCATGGTGGTTTGCCTTCTGGGTCTGTTGCTTTGATGAGGGTTTGCAGGGGTAGTGATGATTTGTTGTTGAGAATTTTGAACGTCAATAGGAGGATTTTGTACAGGATTCTGTGGTGAAGTGGGAGTCAATTTCAGTATGGGCATGATGTGATTGTATTTAGATGCTCCTTGTATGATTCGGGTTGATGTGTGGAGAGCAGTTTTCAGAGGGAGTAGGGTTGAGTGGGGTAGTCTGTGGTAGATGGAGTTACAGTAAATGATATAGGGGATGATTAGTGCCTGTAGAGCTGAGTAGAAGTTGAATGGGTCCAACAGTGGGCAGAGACATTGTAGGGTCTGGGTCTTGTGGTAGATTGTTCTTATTGTGTTTTTTATCTGTGGTTTTAAGGTTAGGTGTTGATCCAGGGTGATTCCCAGGTATTATACTTCTGACCCCACTTGTATCTCAGTGTTATTTAGGGTGATGGTAGGTGGAGGGCTGAATGTGACATCCTTGGTAATGAATAGAAATTCTGTTTTCTTGAGGTTTATGGATAGATGGTTTGATGCCAGCCATTGAGATATATTGGTGAAGCAGTGTTATAGTCCAGTGTAGGAGAGTTGGGTTGTATTGATTGGAGCGTATAGCAGATCTGCAACATTTCTAGCTTGGGATGGCAGCAACATTTGGGGGAGGGGGAATTAGAATTAGGGAGCAGTTATGGAGATTTTAAATATCTGGCAACTTGCTTTGTGCTAGCCTAAGTCTGCAGGCACACACAATTAAGGAACGTATGGACTTGCTATCTATGTCAAATTATTGGAGATGCACCTCCCAGTTTGGTGACACACCAGCGTGTCTGAAGGCTGCATTAAGTTATATGGATAGCCTATTTGGATAATGAACTAAATATTGCTGATATCCAGAATTCGGGTGCTACTATCTAGATGATTCTGATGCTGACCATACTACTGTATATCTATATCAGCACCGACTGAAATATATATATATATATTGGGCCTAATATTCAGCGGTGACAGCTAGTGCTGCTACAGCAGTTAGCCGCCACCGCTGAACCTTAAACCTAGATATTCAATGCCGGGACAATATCAAGGCCTCAGTTTGAATATCTGGGGGCAGCACCTGTGAATATTCAGCAGCAGTAAGCAGGTTAATGCTGCTGAATATCCTAGAAAAGGGCATTAACACAGCAGCCATGGCCCGTGTTTCAAAAAATGCTAACTATGATGGCTGAATATTCAGCTGTGTTAGAACTTTCTTTTTCAGTGATCTTGCTTAGGTCTGAAGTGAGCAATAGTTACTAGGAAAGTGCTTTCAAAATGAAATGAAAAAATGTAATACAATTTCCAGTTTTCATTTCAAATTTTAAAAACACAGTGAAAAGTAATAAATGTAGTTTAGTTTGTTTCCTTAAAAAAAAGTCTCAACCTTGCTGCAACCCTTCTCCCCTCAGAGATGTTCCTCAATCTTTTCTCTCCTCTCTTACCAAATTGCAATAAAAAAAATGGCACTGTAGGCGCAATAAAGGATATGGCCCATGTGGGTGTCACTTTGCATTGTAGAAGTTAATTGGCATCAATGTCAGTCTGCCAGCATCATTGGTAACGGGTACATTAACTGGTCTAGGGTGAACCAATAGTTGTTCCTGCACTATTACAATACGAGGGGCAGAGAAGGATTGAGAGAGGGCCCAGGAGGGACTTATTTTTCAGCAGTAAGGGCTCAACATTTGTTTTGTTTTTTCATATAGGGGCCTATTTACTAAGCTGCTTTAACTGATAATATGTAACAGTTTGCATACCAGGCTAAAAAAGTTTTGGACACGTTCCTGGAGGAAAAGTCCTAAACTGTTAAAGCAGACTTGGGAAAGTCAATGCTTAGCTCTGTGAGTAGGTAACATGGAATCTTTGTACTTTTTGTGAACCTATTAGGCATTTGTGATCTATATTCGCTACTGTTGGAAAATATTATATTGGGATTGATGGACCATCAGTCTAATCCAGTATGGCACTTCTTATATACTTATCTTGTTACCTGCAATGCAGTTAATGTGTGTTAAGAGTTTTTCTCTGCATGAATGCCCCTAACAATTAATACATTATGGTGGATGTAAAACTTTATCACAACTTACAAAAAATGCAAGGGTCTATTTACTATTTCCTGTTTCATTTGATATAAATGTTGTTGGCTTCTTCACTTAGTAAGATAATTGAACTTATTGTGAATGGGTCAGATGTTCAGAAGAATCATCTTGCAGGGTGCATTTTGCAAAATGTTTATTTAAAATATTTATATAAAGCAAATCACAACAGTTCAGGCAGTTAACAATTCTATGTATGAAAGAAGTAATATTAAACAACAATTTAATGCATAAAATCATAAAATAAAACTACAACAAACAGCACATGACATTTATAAACCTTTTAGATTAGCTTTGCAAAAACCTGAGAAAAATAAAGGGGCATGTAATAGCGTGGGCTTTAGTGTATTGTAAACAGTTAGCATGATACCATGGTAACCATTACTGACCGATAAAAATGCCAGCATGGTAAAAATCCCATGCTAAACCACTTACCCCATGATTGGGCAGGGACTAAGCAGGTTAGGGCCAGAGAGTGGGTGTTACCTGCACATTGAGGTTAGGGTGGGTGTCATTAGCATGCATTAATCATCAATGTTGCAGTTAGTGTGGATACTCTTATTACCACTTCAATGGTTCACGGTTAGTGCAGCCGCATTAATCATGGTTGCAGGTTTAGTGCAGTGAAGTGCTTCCTACCTAATTTCTCCCAACAGCATGTCTGGCATCACCTCCCATGCTAACAAGTGGCACTAAACATGCGCTGAGATGCTGAGTGTTAGAGTAGTTTAGTAAACATGCCCCAAAATACTTTTTCCCCAAAAAAACAACATATCAGTTAAGTCTAACGTCTACTGGTTGGCTTAGTTAATTTAATTTGATTAATAACACTCTAATAAAACAATAAATCTCACTATCCCCACCTTCCTCACTATCCACTATTTCATAGACTCAAGCAAACCTACTGTACAGGATTTCCGTTTCTTCAGGAAATCTACATAATTTACTTCATCTGCAACAGTAGTGGCAGTATGTTCTCCATTTTAAGACCTCAATGCATAGACCACATGCCTAGTAGTCTCTAAATATATAGTTGACATCCTATGCAAGGCAAGTAGTTCCAACTGAGAAGCACAATTGTCTAAGAGGAGTATACTCATATACCAGAGTACTTAAATACCGAGGCACAATCTTGCTACCAAGATTGGGAGGAGTAGCCTAGTGGTTGGGGCAAGGTACTTCAGGCCGGAAGGTCGGGGGTTCAAATCCCACTAGAGGACAGCAACCTTGGGCCAGAAGGACTGGGGTTTCTAGTCCCACAGATGCTCCTTGTGGTCTTGGGCAAACCACTTAACCCTCCATTGCCCATGTTCCCTGTAAGTATTAGTGTATGTGTCTCATATCCCTGCATGTTAAATGTATCCCCCAAATGTGTTGTGACCGCTTTGATTGAAGGATAAGGTGGTATACAAAACTGTCTAAATAAATAAATAAAATAAAATAAATAAATAAATGTTAAGTACATAAGTTTGAATTGAAACTTCTTCTCAATTGGAAGCAAATACAATACCAACAATAATGGCAAACCATGATCTTTACTCTTTGCCTTAGTCAAGCACACTTCTACCAGAGATGTCTGTCACTCACCAACACTAACCTTGCCTCCTAGTGTCCTCGGCACTACTTTATTTCTTGTTACAATACTTTGAAGTAGCTGATATTTAGTTAATGCACAGAACATAGAGTTACATGAATCCACTTTGACAGTACTACTGCATAAACTGCTGACAATGAACTCTGCATTGGCAAATAAGTACACAATTAGCATAGCAGTTGGAAACCATACAAGGTGGGCCACCACTGCTCATCAAGCCTGCCATAAACTGATCCTCCCCTGGGAGGAAGATAATATAAAGCAGGCATGTCCAACAGGTGGATCGCAGAGGGGTCAGAGGTAGATCGCCAGCCTCACTTGGCTCCATCTCTCCAGCAGCTCGCCCCGTTGCTAGGAGAGAACTTGTGTCGGCAGGTTGTCTGCCGAGGGCTTGCTGCCATTGCTGATCCTTTGCCTGTCTTTCTTCCCTGCCTGCGGGAATCTTACCTGCATGTCTATTGTTGGCACTTGTTGTTTTCGTGCCAGTAGTTTGTGGGTATCCCAGGGGGCCGCAGCCCGCACCCCCGTGACGAGACACCACAGGCCCAGCGTCATATCTGGTCTCCTGCCTCTCAGAATCACCCATTCCTGCCCCTGCCCCAACACCCCTTAGAAGTGTGTTATATACCGGGCGATATCCATTCGCCCAGGCTTTACCTGAATACACTTACCGTATTAGCTGTATCATGTGCTGGTCATTGGTCGCTTTATAGTTCGCTTTAATTAAACGTTTTCGGGCAGACACAACAAAGTGTCAAGAATTTGGTGATTTTGGCGAGGTTTTCCAATTTTGTTCTAACTTGCCTATGCCTTGCCTTCGAATTGGTTCAAACCACTGTGACTTTTGCTTGCCTCTGCAATTTTATTTTGCCTAGCCATTGCATTGATTCAACACTGAAATTTTATTTCGCCTTGCCTTTGCGTTGATTCTACACTGTGTGCAGAATTTATTAAATCATGTGTGGTGGTATTTGAACTTGTTTGGCGGTATTTGATTTTATCTGGTTTGCTGGAAAGGTGTTTGAGTTTTTTTGATGATTGTTTGGTGGTATTTTATTATTGGTGCCAGTATGATGAATTCTTATTTTTACTTTTAGAACTGCATGTATGGTTTTGGCATCACCAGTCCAGAGGTCTTCAGTTCCTGTTGATCTTTAATACTTTGGGACAGTAACAGTTTTGGACCAGATTCAGCCAGTGTTTATACTAACTTAGCAGATTTGGCATTCTTACATCCAGTCACCCCAGTATAATGAAGATGAGTGTTCCAAAGAAGAACAAATCCTACCACTTTCATGATGAATGGGAAATGGACTACTTCTTCATCATGGTGAAAGACAAGTGTTGATGTCTAATTTGTAATGCCCCAGTATCCTTGCCCAAAAAGGGTAATCTGGAAAGTCATTATAAGGCTCTGCATAACAATATGTTTGATGCTGATTTTCCACCCAAAAGTGAAATTTGTAAACTGTAGCTCAAAGAACTTAAATCGAAATTGGCAACTCAGCAACAGTTGATGGAGAAGCCAAGGTCACATTCGGTCAATGCAACCATAGCATCCTTCAAGGTCAGCAACCTGATCGCAAAGAAATGCAAACCTTTCACTGAAGGGGAATTTGTAAAAGATTGTTTTCTTGAAGCAGCTGACAATCTTTTTTGAAGGATTTAAAAATAAGAAAGAGATCATAGCTGCTATTCAAGATGTACAATTGTCAAGAAACACCGTCGTGCGGCGAATAGAAAAGATGTGTGAAGACACAACTGAACAATTGTTGGAGGATGTTTCAAATTGTGTTGCTTTATCACCCCAACTGGATGAATCTACAGACATAAGAGACATAGCCCAGTTACTAGTCTTTATCTGGATGGTTTTTGAAGACTTCAGTGTTAAAGAAGAACTACTTGGAATGATTTCTTTAAAAGGGAGAACTACCAGTCAGGAAATATTCAGTTCTTTCCATTCTTTTGTGACAAAGGGGTATGTTCACTAAACTGCAATAACATTACAGACCGTGCGTTATATAACGTTAACGATCGTTAGGTAACGTTAATGTGCGGTATGTAACGTTAACGCGCGTTAACATTACTTAACGATCGTTAACGTCCCTGGCCGCGGTAAACACCGCAGAGGGTGGAGAGAGGGCAGGGGGAAGGGGTCAATGGGCGGGGAGCGGGCGAGGAGAGGGTCCCTGCACACTAATGCGCTGAACTGAAGGGCTGAATCCTACCGCGAATGAAAACCTGCCATTAGATGCACATTTGCAGGAGAAGGAAACCATTTTAGTGTCAGCAATGTATAGCATAGACAGGGAGCCAAGAAATGTGATAGAAGTGTTCCATTTCCAGCACCAGCATAGTGCCCAAGTAAGAAAGGCCACTATGGCAATGGTGCAAGTGGGGCATAGGGGGCTGCAGGCGGGACATATACAGGGGCAGCTGGGGCACAGGGTGGACTAGGCGGGCGCCTAGGTGGCACATAGAAAACAGAAATCAGCATGACAGCAGCTGACAAAGGCCAAACACAATCCACCTACATCCACCTGGTCCACCCGAGCTAACAGTTGCCAGGGTACTGACCTGACATCCCCCCAGCCAACCCTCCCCCAAGCAGAAGGAACAGACTATTGGTAGGCGGTGATGGTGGGGATGTGAGGATGCTCATGTATGCCCCATGCCCCAGACCCCACTCCCAAGGTGACCACCTAACCACACAGTGGATGGCCTGGGACTGCGCATTACCAGCACTGACAGCATATGGCCATATCAGCATGGCAGGGGGGTGTGCCCATGCTGGAGGGGGCAGTGGCACCTGCCTGCAGTAGACCTAGGCCATGCACCAGTACATGGTGTTCAGTGCAACTTAAACGGTCTGGCTGAGGAAAAGTACAGGTAGCCCCAGGCACCACCATGCATCTGTGGCAACAGTGTGGTGCAATACACCCAGCCAGTGTGTCCAGAAGCAGAGGGTCACAGGTTGAAGTCCCAGTTGTGGTTCCTGCAGAGCATGTCCCTATGTTTTACCCTACAATGCAGATACAACAGCAACATGTGCAAAGTCCAAAGCAGCAGCAAACAGGGGTACAAACACCCACTCACACAGGCTCCACAATCCAAAGATGCATGGAGAGTCAGGCTGTTGGCCCCAGCATTGAGCTGCAGTTATCACCAGGGCACTACTACTACCTCCTGCACAGTTTAGCAATGTCGGCACTGTGATCAGGACTAGTGTGGAGGGTAGGGTTGCCAATCACCCCCATCTTTGCACAATGCTGCAATAGGAGTGTGTGTGTGTGTATGTCTATCCATTGTTCTGTAGCTGCCTACCCCTCACTGGGCCCAAAATGTCCCATTGTTACCAGCGTGAGCCTGAATATGTGCACAATGAGGAGCAAGGTATTGTGGGTAAGGCCCAGACAGGGCAGATTGGCCAGGATGCATCTTCACAGGTGTGGGGCAATGGCTGGGACACTGTAGTGCCCAACCACCACCTGCATGGACAGGGTGGCCACAGCATGGCATGCTGGGAGGGCACTCACTCTAACCGAGCAGAGACCATTGCATGTCTAGGCTCCCACATAGCACTCTACATTATTTGCCTCCAGTGATACTTTTGGGTTCCCAGTGCTGGTGCTCCAGTCACTGAGATGCTTGCTTGGTGCACATAGTTTCTCTGTGAGCATGCACTATGGACTGGCTAGTGGACTGTCTGCAGTTAGTTGGTGCATGGTTGGAATACCTATAAAGCGCAGTCAGATTGTGCTGTCTGCTGGTGATTGGCAGGCAGTGTTGTACAGCAGTCTGCCACTGCCCCAGGCACAGGTATGGCTCTGGCCCACCAACCTGGAGGGCTATCTTCAGGATGGCAGTTGCTTCACCAGGGCTGGGGTACCTGTTACTTACTGCAAAAAGGGTGATGTGGGCCCTTTGGGGTATGTAGTGTATACCACTTTGACCTTATAAAGGCACTGCTACACACACCTCATGCAGGTCTAGAAACCCCTCTGCCCTGATAACAGGTGCCCATGTCAGCCAGACCCTAACACAGGGTACACACTAATGTGGGTGGTGTCTGGTCATAGAGGGCCACATGTGACTGCAGGATACAGATGGACACCAAATTACCTTCAGCTGTACTGCAAGTCAGTCACACACTGGTAGTGATGGGGATGTACAGCAGGACCTATCTCTAGCACCACATGTACTGCAGACCTAGTGCTGGGCACCCATCCTATCCCTCAGGGTGAACACAGAACCTGAACAATGGCATGGTATGTAGCTACTCTGTGCCAGTATCACGCAGTGTCAGTTCGTCTTTCCAAGCTGAGGTACCGGAGAGAAGCAGACCCCATTTGGTGATCAGCTGTAGACAGCTATTCAGCATGTGCATTGCATCATGGGTACTGGTGGGGTTACCCTATCCTGGCACTCAGGGCAGACAGTTTATACGGTGACCTGCAGTCCTTCTGTACCCAGTCATTGCTGTGACATACACCATGGAGGTATAGCCTACTGGTTAATACAATGCTGTTCTCGGCAGTGTTCATGGGTTCCATTCCTCATTGTTCCCTCCTCTTATGCCTGTCTTACTCAAATATTGTGCATGCCTGTAACAGTCATATTTTTGAATATCTGTGCTGCCAGCCCATAATACCCTCGCCA
Source organism: Ichthyophis bannanicus (assembly GCA_033557465.1). Classification (NCBI taxonomy): domain Eukaryota; kingdom Metazoa; phylum Chordata; class Amphibia; order Gymnophiona; family Ichthyophiidae; genus Ichthyophis; species Ichthyophis bannanicus. The sequence continues at coordinate 508,949,130 of CM066031.1, read as the reverse complement.
CAATTGACAACATTCCCTCGGTCCGTCTATCTGCGTCTGTCAGCTGTGTAGAGTCCTGTTTGCCTGTGTGGGCTGCCACCCCATGTCCTGCACTGCTACCCTTTCCTGCATTGCACCTCATCGTGCTTGCCTCACCTGTGTCTGATCTGCATGGCACTACCACTCCTCTGTCCATCCATCATTGAAACTATCCTGCCACCCCCGCCTCCACTGGGGAACATATATTCCCATCATCTGCCACCAACTGTCTTTCCAGTGCTTTACATTGCCAACACACTGTGCTGTGGTACAGTTGCCCCTACCATGTTTGTCCTCAGTACTGGCAGCCACATGGGCTGCCCACAGATATGGCGGGTCCAGCAACTCCCAGCTCTCCCTCCTTCACTCACCTGTTCATTGCCTTTCCTGAGTGCTCTATCAAGTGTTGGGGCTACATCTGTCTCTGTTCCTCACAGGTCATGCATGTCAACCTGTTGCACCTTGCCCATCCTTGTTAGGTGACCTTAACCTATGGTTCCATAGCCCAGGGGGCCTTCTAGAGTGCCTTGTCCATGGGTGCCTACTACAGCGCTTAGCCTAAGGAGCCCTATAGGGTACCTTATGAGGCACCTTACAAGGCACCTTACAGAGCGCCTTACAAGGCACCTTGCAGGGCGCCTTACAGGGCACCTTGCAAGGCACCTTACAGGGCACCTTGTAAGGTGCCCTGTAAGGTGCCTTACAAGGTGCCTTGTTAGGTGCCTTGTATGGTGCCTTATGAGGCGCCTTGTAACGCGTGGTAGTTTGTAACATGCGTTAGCTGATACGGCTTACTGTAACGATTTTTATTTATTTATTTATTTAGACAGTTTTGTATACCGCCTTATCCTTCAATCAAAGCGGTCACAACTCAATTGGGGGATACATTTAACACATGGGAATATGAGACACATACACTAATACTTACAGGGAACATGGGCAATGGAGGGTTAAGTGGCTTGCCCAAGACCACAAGGAGCATCTGTGGGACTAGAAACCCCAGTCCTTCCGGCCCAAGGTTGCTGTCCTCTAGTGGGATTTGAACCCCCGACCTTCCGGCCTGAAGTACCTTGCCCCAACCACTAGGCTACTCCTCCCTGCCCACGCCTTTATATGGACATCTGTACCTTTACCGCGGAACCTAACGCGAATGACATTACCACAGTTTAGTAAACATACCCCAAAGTGTAATCTTACTTGCATAGACTTGTTTCCATCACTACTGATGGAGCAAGAGCAATGACAGGTGAGATTAACGTTTTTATAGCCCTCTGTAGACAGCATGACGATTTCCCAGATTTCCTTTCTTACCACTGCATCATTCACCAGCATGTTTTGCCAAGCAAGAGACTCAATGCAAAGACTGTCATGGACATCAGTTTCAAAATTGTAAATTCGTGGAAGATCACTTCAAAGACGGCTTTTCAATCTTACTCTTGATGAAGGGGCAGCGAAAATCATTTTGCACACAGATGTAAGGTGGCTAAGTAGGCACAAATTTCTGCAAATATTTTGTGATTTGCTGAATGAAATAAGAAGTTTTTTGAAGGAGAGGGGAGATGACCAAGCAGAGTTGGAAAATGATGAGTGGTTATGTGATCTGGCATTTCTCTCTGACTTTACAGGCAAACTAAGTGATATGAACCTTGAACTACAAGGTGAAAACAAATGCATTGGTGAGATGATGAGTACAGTTTCATCCTACAAGACTAAATTAGAGCTAATGACTGACCTTGCAAACAACACTTTTGACATTTTCCTAATACGCAGAACCATATTGGACAATATCCAAATTTTGTTTTTCAGAACGAGAAGTATGTGACAGAAATCTGTTCTGTTATCCAGGAATTTGAAAATAGATTCTGTGACTTACAAAAAATTGGAACAGTTGTGGAGTACGTGTCATACCCATTCAAAGTAGATATGGACATTAAAGAAACTGCAGCTGCTATCAATACAAATTATTCATTGAACAAGCCATCTCTTGAAAATGAAATATTAACCCTTAAATATTACATTTTTCTCAAGACCCGTGCTAAGCAAGAATCGTTTTGGAAGCTAGTGCCTAGAGACAAATTTCCCAACTTGAGAAGATGCAGTGAAGCTGTACACTCCTATTTTGGTTCAACTTATTTGTGTAAATCTGCGTTTTCCCATCTGAAAATGACAAAGAGTACACAACGTTCCAACATGACAGATGAAAATCTCCAGGATTCCCTGAGACTGGCCCTCACGCAATATTCACCCAACTTCAAAAAGCTGGTGGATGAAATGCAGGCTCAGACGTCTCACTAATGAGCAAGAGCGAATATTAAAGATTGTGCAAGATCAGCCTGGATCAATACTCAACCTAAATTCAACACAAATTACTCAATAAAAGTTAAGGAAAGTTATTAAGACAGTTAAAGAAAGTTATTACTCAATAAAACTTTAAGAAAAAATGTACTTTCCATTTCCCCTCGCAGTTCGTACTGGATCTTCGTCTCTCTGTTTTGTTTTTGCTTAATTTGCTTAACAGCTGATAACATCCAAGTAAATGACAGAAGGTTCATTAAAAATGGGGGTGGGGGAATCCTCCAACTTTATTGGGTTAAAATTTAATTTGAAACTTAATTTTCATGGTGGTAGATCACCAGCACTTTTGGCCAGAAAAAGTAGATCATGACCTGTTCGAAGTTGGACATGCCTGGTATATAGGATATCTCATTTTACTTTGAGCTTTAGGAGTATAATTTAGTTTGTGGTGTATCTACCCTGGTCTGTAATTTTTTTCGATTGCTGATGTGACAGGTTTTCAGTGAAACAAATTTTGCATTAGTAAAGATTTGTTTCATTTGTGTTTATGGTAGTTATTTTATTTTAGACAGTGACCTTTGAGCATTACAGATAAAATAATCCATCCTCAGTTTGGCATTAGGTCTTTAGATACCAGTTAAGCTGCATCCTTTAGTCTGTAATATTGAGGTTCCAGATACTGAATTATTAGTTTGTAAACTGCCTCAGAGAAAATCAGAAAAAATGTAAGTATGAATTAGGCAGCATAAATTGCATTTTGATTATAGGTTTGAATTTTATTATGTGAATCTTTAAGGCTCTAAATTCTAATCTTGGATAGACCAAAATCTATTCTTTTATAAGCAGTGAATATGAGATCAAGCACTGCAGGTATTTCCCTTAGAGCTATCTAGGCACACATAAAACACTAATACCTCACGTTGCCAGGGTTAATGCAGTGTTGCTTTAATTGCAAATACCCTGCAGGTGATAGCCTATCTTGAATCAAAGGTGTAGACGCCTTCTGGCTGGGCCATCTATTTAATTAGCATTATGACCCTTTGCTGCCTCTGATTGTTAATTGGATTAGTCTCCTAAGAGTTTTGATAGTCTTCCTTAACCGGTTATAAAACATGCCAGAGAAAATCTGTGAATAAAAGACATTATTATTGGTTTTGAATTTATTATGCAATTGATTTTCTTTTTTAAAAGATAGGCTTATGGAATGAACTTTAATATGTTACATAAAAATATGGATAAAGCCAAATAAGCTGTAGGTCATTCCTGGCTCATAAGTATGTATGATCTGGTATTTATAGCAGATTTGCTTCCATACTGTTCAGAAGATGAATGTACATGCCAAACTGTTAACTGACACAGTTTGAAATATCCACCTTGTTAATGGTACGTGAACACTGGACATCAGCTTGTCTAGTGGCATATGATCTTTCATTACGCATTGGCATGTTGATGATTCACAGATGTCAAAATCTATTTGTAATACGTTTTCTATCTCCGAAAAATAACTTTTGTCTGCCTCCAGAAAAGTTGAGCTATTCAGTAAATTGAACCCAACATTTTATCATCTGCTCACCCTGGAGGACAATTCAATTGCTGTAGGATTCAATGATTATGATTATATTGAAATATTCACAGATTTTTACCTACATATGAACTAAAGCTGCTGTGGTCTCTTGTAAAATTCCTCTGATCTTTGATCATCATCATTTATTTATAGCTTTCAGACAACTTCTATATATTCACCCATATGGAAAAATGGAAGCATCTTAAGCATGGCCATAAGAATTTCAGATAGCAAACTATGGACCAGATGTACAAAGCACTTTTCTCATAGACAAAAGAAGTAAAAGTCCTTTAATACAACAAGTCCATTATAGGTCTGTCTACTAAACTGCATTACCTCTGGCTGCTAATGCAGAGCCAAAACCGTGCAGTAAGCAGCAAGCCTCCATGGTATCTGTAAGGGGCATTCCCAAGGGAGGTCCTGCAGATACCATGAAGGTTGGATTTTCTTGTGGAGACCCCATGTTACCTGCCTTGGCAGATACCATGGGAAAGTCCCACAGTGTCTGCTGCAGAAAGTACTGTGGGTCCCCACGGTAAATCCATGAGGAGGGATGGTAACGATTGGTAGCACAGAGCTGTCAGCAGCTCTGTGCACTGATTGCTACCATGCTCCTGTCCAACCGCTGTGATTGAATCTTCCCCCTTCCCCCAATATTGTCAGTGCCAAAGTGCTGCAATCTGTAGCACCGGCAATATAAAAAATAAAAATGCTAGCCCACTTTCAGCACTAATCCCCCTGGACAGTTCCCCATCCCCATCGATAGCTGCCCAGGGGGGATCAGTGCATGCCACAATGTTGTGTCCCAGCTAGCTAATATGGCAAAGCCCCCTTCTTCTCCCCCATACACCCTCCCTCCCCCTCCCACCTCCCGCTAAATAAAAAACATTCCAACTAGCCAGTGAGAAAAGGGGGGTCATAGCCCCCCAGCACATAGCTTAATTTCCTTGTGGTCTAGTAGTAGAATGGGGCAGGAGTGATCCTATTCGCTCCTGCCATCATGAGGTGTTGCTCTCTAACCTCTTGCTTGGGAGCAGCACTGTGAGATCATGGCCATGAGGGCCTATGAGAAAGGCAGGAGAGACGACCAGGAAATTAAGGTATGTGCATGGAGGGGGACTGGGGGCCAAAGGGCTGTGGACCCTCTTTTACCAGCTGGCTAGCCAGGACAGTGATTTTGATCAGGGATGGCGAAGAAGGGGAGGCCACGGGTCCCCAACCCTTTCAATTGTGCATCAGGGGAAGGGAGGGGGTTTTAGCCTGATTTGCTAGCCAGGACACTGTTAACATCAGGGGTGCACTGATTCCTCCTGGGCAGCTCCCAAAAGAGATCACGAGCTGTCCATGGGGATCAGTGCTATGGTGGGGCCTCAACATTTATTTTTTATATTGTTGGTGCCACAGATCACAGCACAACAACATCAACAATATTGTGAAGGGGGGAGGCCCGATCGCAGCAGTAGAATGCCCGATCACCTCCAGGTCACAGCCCGCCTTAAATGTCACCGAGATTCAGCCTGATTTTGGCAGCCACCATGTGAAATCTTTTTCACATAGTGGCTGCCAACCATGACTACCACCACTTCCCACCTGTTTTGTCCCAATCCCCCTCCTTACGACATCCACCACAGGAAAACCAGATAGCGTGGAAAATGACCTGCAATATCAGATTTTTTTCATGGGTTAGCTGCTACCACATGATGTTAATCCTGTATTAGCCCAATGGTAGGATCTAACGCATTTTAGTAGACATACCCCATGGGGCCTGTCTACTAAGCATTTTTCCCATAGACACAAAATGGGGAAAAACCTTTAGTAGAGGGACCTCCATGCCTCTTTTCAGAAAGTTTGGATTTTTTGTAGATTTTGGAATACATACATGTAATCAAAAGATGTTATAGCACATAGTTATGTAGTACACTGCATTAGCTGTTAAAATGGCAACAGTTAACCTGAGTGCAATGCGAACAGTTAGGGATGTGTAAGTCCAAAAACGTTTGTTTAGTCTTCATTTAAAATGAGGTTTTAGCAATTTTTGTGTTTTTCCTCATATTTTTGTTCCTATTCATGTGAATTGAATGCCTTCTATGTATTCTGCAGCTTTTTTGTGCATGCAATACATTAATTCATTGGTATATGTATGCCCAAGCGATTGTACCTCTTAGGCATCCAAATGAATGCCCAAACAAGCCCAAAATGCACACCGTTACTAACAGTTAATAGGGCATGCTAACAGTAAATGCATGTTAATTTCTGTGTGAAAAAGCTTGGGGCAGGGATGGTGCTTATAGTTATCACAGAGGTGCTTACTGTGTGTTAACCGTTAACACAATAGATAACAAGACACAGTTATCTGTTGGCAGTCACCACATTTATCTCTGTATTTGTCACCATTTAAAATTGCCTCTGCATATTTCCTCACCACAGTAAACTGGCTCCATTACTCTCCGCCTTGATACATCTCCAGGCTACCTCTTCCATATCTGCCAATCTATAGAGATTTTGTTCCCTTCCCCATTAGCCCCTTGTACTACAGCCTAAAAGATGAATCTCACCTACAAAGTGATATGTGCCCTCTACAGCTTAGCATCTCCTATCCTTGTGCAGCTCTCTCCCATACTCAACCATTGCATTACCAATATACAACCCTTTATATATTACAATCAGCTATCCATTACCAACAAACATGGAAACAAATTTGAACTCCATTGTCAAAAATATAGACAACATTGCAGACTAATTCATATTAACACAATTTCCACCACCTCACCCCTAACAAAAATTAGCTTAGTCTATATACAAAATGGGCTACTGATAAACTCCAGATCCATTTGAAATAAAATCCCATTAATCTGAGACATCCTCATTGATGAATCCCCTGATTTTTATTATGTCACAGAAACATGGCTTACAGACCACGACACAATCCTCCTAAATCAACTAAATACAAATGGTTACTCCATATTTAACTGCCCCAGAGACTCCAAAAGAGGTGGCAGACTACTTATCCTGACCAAAACAAACCTTAACCTATTTGCCAGTATATGTACCAATTGTGATGGCATAGACTTGATCCAAATAGAAAACAAGAATGTAGCAATATGCCTCCTCTACAGACCTCCTAGCAATAATCATCTTAACCTCACTTCCATACTTGAATCAGCATGTACATCCCCAACAAAGAAACCACACATCATTCTTGGAGACTTTAACTTAGCATCCCTCTCCTCACAACAATCCACTGACTTCCTTGAATTCATGGAAGACATGGGATTCCTTCAAATAATGAAGCATCCCATTCATATAAAGGGGAACACATTAGATCTGATATTCATCACCAGATCCATAACTATGCACCCTAACTTCACCTACCCAACATCCACCCAGGTGCCATGGTCAGATCACTTCATCTTAAGAATGACCTTCCCTATTCCATGGTCCACTCTAGCATCCACCAACACACATGAACACAAACCGCTATTTAAACACTTTGACAAAAATTCTTTCTTGACTGAGGTTACCCCCAAGCTCAGCACACATATAGAAGACCTTGATGATGCAATAACAAATTGGACTACAATAATCAACAAAGCTGTGAAGCCCACATCACCCAAAAGGAAGACTTTCAGAAGGCCAACTGAAAAATGGTATATTCAAGATATACGCAACCTTAAGAAAAACCTCTGTAAACTATAGAAAAAATGGAGGTCCAAGAAAACCCCTGAAAATAAGGAACACTACAACACAGCACTAAATACAGTACCTATAAAGAAGCACTTCTTAAAGCAAAGAAAGACCACCATTCTGCTATACTTAACAAAGCCATCCAATGCCCGAGGGAGCTATTTGAAATTGTAAAAATATTAACTAAGCCTCACATAAACATGACAAATAGCACACCTATTAACCCACAATCTACAGCTGACCACCTAGCATCTAAATTAAAAAATAAAAAACAATTCAAGTATGCACATCTGTAGTGAAGCTCAGCCCCTCCCTAATAAATAGCACACCTACCAGCTCATTAAAGAGAAACAACTCATAGAAACAATAACAAAAATTAACACAACTAGCTCACATCTGGATCCTTGTCCAGTATCCTGGATAAAGGCAACTAAAGTTGAACTAGGACCTGTAATACTTAATATTGTCAACCAATCCATTTTCCAAGAAATAATGCCTACCACACTTAAACTTTCCATCATTCACCTCGTACTCAAAAACAGATCTCTCAACAAGGATGACACCACTTCATGCAGACCAATATCCAATATTCCATTCTTAACAAAAATAATAGAAAAAATAGTCAAAATGCAGTTGCAAGAGTTTATTGACCTCAACGCCACGCCTCGATATCCACCAATATGGTTTCCACCCATACCATGGCATAGAAACACTCCTGCTTGTTTTACTAGATAATCTCATCTGCAGACTAGACAATCCAAATCAAGCCTTTATCATGGTCTTTCTGATTATCTTCTCAGCATTTGAGAATATTGACCACACCATCCTCCTATCAAGGCTGGCGCGCATAGGAACATAAGAATATAAGATGCCATACTGGGTCAAACCAAGGTCCATCGAGCCCAGTATCCTGTTTCCAACAGTGGCCAATCTAGGTAATACGTACCTAGCAGTTTCCCCAAAAGACACAGGTTCCACAATGCTTGTATTGGGTCAAGCAGTGATATCGAGGGTCCCTTTTTAATAATGGATTATGGACCTTTCCTCCAGGAATGTGTCCAAACCTTTTTTAAATCCAGCTACACTAACAGCTTTTATTACATCTTCTGGTAACAAATTCCAGAGTTTGATTACACGTTGAGTGAAAAAATATTTTCTTTTATTAGTCTTAAATAGTTTACCCTGTTGCTTCATTGCATGTCCCCTAGTCTTCCTATATTCTGATAACATAAACAATTAATCTTTGTTTACCCGTTCCACTCCGTTCATTAATTTATAGACTTCTATCATATCTCCCCTCAGCTGTCTCTTTTCCAGGTTAAAGAGCCCTAACCTTTTTAGGCTTTCTTCATAGGGGTATCCTTCCATCCCCTTTACCATTTTGGTGGCTCTTCTCTGAACCTTTTCTAATAACGCTATATCTTTTTTAAGATACGGTGACCAGAATTGCACACAATATTCAAGGTGCAGTCTCACCATGGAGCGATATAGAGGCATATAATATCCTTTATTTTCCATTCCTTTCCTTATGATACCTAGCATTTTATTTGCTCTCTTGGCTGCTACTGCACACTGGGCCGAGGGTTTTAACATGTTATCCACAATAACGCCTACATCTTTTTCCTGGGTGGTAGTTCCTAATGTGGAACCTTGCATAGTGTAACCATAGCTTGGGTTGTTCTTCCCTAGGTGCATAACTTTGCACTTATCCACATTAAATTTCATCTATGTACCTTTCTGTCTTCTTTATGTCTTCCAAGTCTGCTATTCTTGCCTCTAGAGATCAGACTCGTTCCCTGAGATGAAAGAGTTCCTTGCACCTTGTGCACAAGTGAGACCCCTCACCAACTGGGAGAAAATCATACATGTGACACTCAATGCAAAAGACTGGAAAGCCCCCATTTCGCTGCTGGACTGCTGCCTGCATCTTGGTTTTAAGGTTGTGTTTAGATATTTAAGTTATTTACGTACTAAGGATTGCTGGGGATACTTATACTAATAAAACTATACCTAATATGTTTAATGTACTTTGTTCACCTGAAATTTAATTATTCTCAGGTTCTTAATGTATGCTGATGAGAATGAACAGCAGCACCTGAGAGTGAATATGGCACCTCTTTTCCTTTAAGAGGTTTAAGCACCTATAAAGCTACAATTATCCCAGGGGTGGGTGGGTGATGGGGAGGGAGGTAGGGAAAAAAGACTTATTAAAAGCTGACTGCTACACAGAAGTCTCTCCTGTGCTGCTAAGGTAATCTGTGACCAATCTCCAGAGAGAGTCCGACAGCCCTTGCTTGGATAGAGGTAGTCTTGGGTTCTAAAGTTAAACAGAAAGCTCTCCTCTGTGTTTTAAATTTAAACTGAAACTCTTTGCTGCTACTAGGCCCTGCTTGATTTAACAAATACACTGGGTTCACAGATAATCAGATTTAATCTAAAGAAGTCCTTTTTCACCAAGATTTAGAAAAATTCCCAGAAGTAATACTTACAATTGCAGATCTCTCTCCAGATGTAGCAGATCTCTCTCCTTAAGTAGCAGTCCCCTTTTCTAGTCCTTCAAGACCTGGAATAATTTTAAAATGGTTTAAATCATATATTTCCAATTGATTCCAGTATGCAAAGATCAACCAGGATCCATCTACCACTTTTCCCCAGGAACAGGGAATACTTTAATGGTCGGCCCTCTCTGCCCACCTATTTAACATATATCTTCAACCTATTTGTACAATCTTCAATAGACACAAAATCAATTATCATATCTATGCAGATGACATAATGTTATATACACCAGTGGACATAAAGAACTCCCAATATAACAATATCATTGACTGCATAAATGAATCGGAATCCTGGCTTAACAAGAACTACCCACAAATAAAAACAAAACAAAACTGAGATCTTATTCACTACAAGGAATCAGAACTTCACTCCCCCATCTACATTCAACTTATATAATATCAATTTGCCAGTTAAACAGGAGGTAAAATACCTAGGTATTATAATTGACAGAACCCTCAGTATGTCCTGGCATATTAAACAAACTGCTAGAACAATATTTTACAAGCTAAAAACAATACAGCACCTCAGGCCAATTCTTGAATCCCAGGATTTTAGAACAGTAGTCCAAGCTTTAATTACTCCTCACTTGGACTTCTGCAACAGTCTCTTACAAGGAAATCAAGGAAGCTAACAAAAGTCACAACAGAGTAGTAATAATGGGTGATTTCAATTACCCCGGTATCGACTGGGTCAGTGTCATGGCAGGACAAGCTAAAGAGATAAAGTTTCTAGATGGAATAAATGACTGCTTCTTGGAGCAGCTGGTTCATGAACCGACCAGAGGGGAAGCCATACTGGACCTAATCCTTAGTGGAATGCCAGATCTGGTGCAAGAAATAAGGGTGTTGGGACCACTTGGCAATAGTGATCATAGTATGATCATGTTTGATTTAATTAGTGGAGGACAGATAGTAAAGGAATCCACAGTATTACCTTTTAACTTTCAAAAGGGAGACTATGATAGAATGAGGAATATAGTTAGGAAAAAACTAAAAGGAGCGGTTCCAAAGGTTAAAGACTTACAGCAAGCTTGGGTGTTATTTAAAAATACTATCCTCGAAGCCCAGACCAGCTGTATTCCACGCATTAAGAAGAGTGGAAGAGGGGGCGGAGCCTGATGTCCAGCGGGTAGGACGCTTTGCGTTGAAGCTCCCGAGAGGCCTACTTAGAATCCTGACTTAATACCTCTACAAATTTACTATTTCGCTCCGAGCTGACCGGGGCACCTCGGGGGGGATGGCGGCCCATAAACCAGCGCGCTTGGACTTCGGGTCTCCTTCTTCTTCTCACGGAAAACGCTCCAAAACAGAGGTGTCCTCCCCACAGAAGATGGTCCCATTTCGTGAAAACCCCGAAATGCACCTGGAGATTTTGGAGGAACTACGCGGCGTGAAGGAATTGGTGCAGTCCAATGGAGAAGCGCTTCGAGCCATGCGAGAAGACTTTGGAGTGCTCCAGGACCGACTTGAAAGTCTTTCATTACGGCAGGACAACATGGCGGGGGTCCTCGACTCGCACGAGGTGCGCTTGGGCAAACTGGACAAGGCTGAGCGCCAGATACAGAATCTTCAAAAGGAGTTAGAAGATAGCAATAATCGAGCCCGTCGCAACAATGTGAGGCTCCTCGGAATACCGGAGGGGGTGGAAGCAGGAGATATCAGAGAATTCTTGCTCAAAACTCTTCCCTCCTTGCTGAGGATCACTTTTCACAGAGAACTGGAAATCGATCGAGCACACCGTGTTCCTGCCCACATGGCGCTCAACCGCACGACCCCCCGGCCTATTATCTTTAGCTTGCTACGATATCAACAAGTGGAACAAATTTTACATGTTGCCCGAGCGAATCCTCATTTGGAATTTGAAGGTCGTAAGGTCTCCTTTTTTCCTGATTTGGCAAAGCCTACCGTTGACCGTCGGAAGAAACTCCTTGCTTTTCGCCCTCGACTTCAACAGCTACAGGCTCGCTTTGGCCTGTTGTATCCAGCGAAGCTCCGAGTGACTCTCCACAACCAAACCAGGACGTTCGAAGATCCTGATCTACTATCAACATTTTTAGACTCCAAAGAAGCAGAGCAGATGCGCTAATCCCAAATCTTGGACTCTTATCTGCCGGCTCTATCCGCCATTTTGAAGGGCCCGATGCGGCGGTCATAGCCAAGCACAGAAATAGCCTGGACTTTCTTTCTTTCTCTATATGACTTTTGTTTTTTGGTCTCCTATCCCTTCATGATGTGTGCCTCGGTCGGATTCGGAGCACGCACAGTTCTACAGGTTATGTGTTATTTCAATTTCGGCCTTCTCTGGGGTTTCTCCCCGCAGACACATGGTCGCCAGTAATTTTGGGGTTTTGCTTCTCCTCTACCGTACTGTGGTTTTCTTTGTTAATGTGGGGCGCTTCATTGTATTATATTAGCTTATTTTTCCTATGTCATGTGTACAGCCAGATACAGTCAGCTTGAGGGACATAGTGAAATTATGTGTGCTATCATGCTCAGAATTTTTAACTTTTCTGAATGGCCTTATGTAAAATCTTCTCATTCACCGTCAAAGGCATTAATGGTCCACTCAAAGGAAAGAAAATCCTTAGCTATCTTAGCCATGAGCATGTTGATTTAGTGTTTTCTTCAGGAAACGCATTTAAACTCTGCTGAAACACTGAAACTCAATGCTAAGCCTCACATGGTAGCTGCCTATTCTCCCACCGTTTCCAAATGGTACGGGATAACCATTCTGGTTAAGAAGTCTTTGCACGCTACTGTACCTGATATTAGCGCTGACAAGGAGGGTAGATGGGCCCGTGTACACCTTGAGGTTGGAGATAGTGAATTCACGTGTATTTGCACTAGGCCCCGAATGCGGACAACCCTGCTTACTATGCAAGTATTGCGCAGTTGGCCTAGGCCTCTGCCAATGCTCCATTAATACTTGGTGGCGATTTTACTCAAGTGTTCCCTCAATTTTTTTCTTCTCAAGCACGGTGCTCGTTGGTTGGAAAATCCAGTACCGAGTAGACCTGTGTGGCTAGATATAGAAGCGGGCCTTTGCAAACCGATTCCTCTTACCCTTCTCCCTGGTACGACTCTCCCGTCAGACTCCCACTATCCACCAATGCTTCTAGACACTTTAGGTGCCTTTAATACTCTTATGCAATCTTTAGACTCCCGACTCTGGTCAGTGCAACTTCAGCATCGCCTTCGGAGCACTAGAGTACTCCCGCCATTGGCATTCCCTACATCAGGTTGATTGGAGACTTTCCGATCTCTCGGTAGTTCACCGGGTGTAGCATCCAATTTTACTAAACCTTATGTAATGCTATGTCTAGAGATACCCCTATAGCGCAGAAAGTATGGGAGAGAGAATTGCATGTGACTTTGACCTCGGAGCAATGGAGCCTTATCTGGAGTAGAGGGACACGGGTTCCTGATCCGCCTCACTCACTCAGTCACTCACTCAGGCCCTCTTCTTTCTAGCCCACCGGTGTTTTTACACTTCTCACAGATTAGACAATTGGAACACTACTCAGGGCAATGGTTGCTGGACACGTCCTGCGGCCATTGGTTCATTGCCTCATGTTATGCATGAATATCCCGCACTACAGTATTTCTGGCGTCGGGTCTGGGGTCGTATTTAGTTTATCTAGCACTCTCAGGAGCCCCTTTCTTGGAGGATAGTGGGACTTCGCCCAGTTGCGGGGATCCCCTCTCTCCCAAATATGGCTTATCTCCTTTTGAACTTTATGCTTGGCATTGCTATTTCCCTAATTAAGTAATACTGGAAACTTAGCTCACATCTGAGCCCCAATGAATGGTGGAATTATGCCTGTCTTTACAGTAAATATGAACAACTACCTCGTCTGTTCGCTTCCTCCGTTCAGACTCCTTCTCATTGGTTTCAATGGAAGATGCTCAATGACTATGTACATTTTGCTAAATGCTCTCATCTGACTGTCTAACTTTGTATATATCTCTGTTCCATGATCATGCTGTATTGTAGATACTCTTTTGATCGTTTGATGTATAATCACTGTTAATTGGAAGCGCTCACATGCTGATATAATCGGGTAGAGAAGAAGCATCGGGGTGGGGGGTATGGGTTTACTTTTCCTTATTGTATACTTGTTTAGTCTCTTTTGGTGTGTTGTTTCTTTTGTTTGTTGCAAAATGAAAATAAAAGTTTCAAAAAAAAAAGAAGAGTGGAAGAAAGTCCAAAAAACTGCCAGCATGGTTTAAAGGTGAGGTCAGAGAGGCTGTTGCTGCCAAAAAAGCAACCTTCAGGAAATGGAAAAAAGAGCCAAATGATGAAAACTGGAAACAGCACAAGCACTGGCAAGTTAAATGCAAAGCATTGATAAGGCAGGCAAAGCGGGAATTTGAGAGGAAACTTGCTATGGAAGCAAAAACACGAAATAAAGACTTTTTCAAGTACATTCGTAGCAAAAGGCCTGTGAGAGAGTCAATTGGACCATTAGATAATAGAGGGGTAAAAGGGGCAGTAAGAGGAGACAAGGCTATAGCGGAGAGACTGAATGAATTCTTTGCTTCGATCTTTACTAAGAAAGATGTAGGGATGTTACCCAAGACTGAAGTGGTATTTAAAGGTGATACTGCAGAGGAATTGAGAGAAATATCGCTACACCGGGAAGATATATTACAACTATTTGATAAACTGAATAGTAGCAAATCACCTGGATCGGATGGTATACATCCCAGAGTGTTGAAAGAACTGAAATATGAGATTGCAGACCTGCTATTGGTAATCTGTGAACTTTCATTAAAATCATCTGTAATACCTGAAGATTGGAGGGTCGCCAACATAACACCAATTTTTAAAAAGGGTTCCAGGGGTGACCCGGGAAATTACAGACCGGTGAGTCTGACGTCAGTACCAGGGAAAATGGTAGAAACCATCATAAAGAGCAAAATTACACAGCATGTAGATAGTCATGGCCTAATGGGAGACAGCCAACATGGCTTTAGACAAGGAAGATCTTGTCTTACTAATCTGATATGTTTCTTTGAAGGTGTGCATAAACAGGTAGACAAAGGTGAGTCGGTTGATATAGTGTATCTGGACTTCCAGAAAGCTTTTGACAAGGTCCCCCATCAGAGACTTTTGGCGAAGCTAAAAAGTCATGGGATAGGAGGCAGTGTACTATTGTGGATCGGGAACTGGTTAAAAGATAGAAAGCAGAGGGTAGGGCTAAATGGCCAATATTCCCAATGGAAAAAAGTGAATAGTGGAGTACCCCAGGGATCTGTACTGGGTCCGCTACTTTTTGACATATTCATAAATGACCTGGAAAAGGGATTAACTAGTGAGGTTATCAAATTTGCAGATGACACAAAACTGTTTAAAGTTGTTAAAACCCAAGAGGATTGTGGAAAACTGCAGGAGGATCTGGATAAATTGGAAGACTGGGCATCCAAATGGCAGATGAAATTTAATGTGGACAAATACAAAGTTATGCACCTAGGAAAGAACAACCACACTATTGTTACATGATGCAAGGCTCCACATTAGAAACCACCACCCAGGAAAAGGATTTAGGAGTCATCGTGGATAACATGTTAAAACCCTCCGCCCAGTGTGCAGCGGCGGCCAAGAAAGCAAATAGAATGCTAGGTATCATAAGGAAAGGGATGGAGAATAAAACAAAGGATATTATAATGCCTCTGTATCGCTCCATGGTACGACCGCACCTTGAATATTGTGTGCAATTCTGGTCACCGTATCTTAAAAAGGACATAGCGTTATTAGAAAAAGTACAGAGAAGAGCCACCAAATTGGTGAAGGGGATGGAAGGCTACTCCTATGAAGAGAGGCTAAAAAGGTTAGGGCTCTTTAGCCTGGAAAAGAGACGGCTGAGGGGAGATATGATAGAGGTCTATAAATTAATGAATGGAGTGGAACGGATAAACGTGGATCAATTGTTTACGCTATCAGAATATAGAAAGACTAGGGGACATGTAATGAAGCTACAGGGTAAACTATTTAAGACAAATAAGAGAAAATATTTTTTCACTCAACGTGTAATCAAACTCTGGAATCTGTTACCGGAGGATGTAGTAAGGGCTGTTAGTATAGCTGGGTTTAAAAAAGGTTTGTACAAGTTCCTGGAGGAAAGGTCCATAAACCACTATTAAAAAGGGACCCAGGATATCAATGCTTGACCCAGTACAAGCATTGTGGAACCTGTGTCTTTTGGGGATATTGCTAGGTACGTATGACCTAGATTGGCCACTGTTGGAAACAGGATACTGGGCTTGATGGACCTCGGTCTGACCCAGTATGGCATGTCTTATGTTCTTATGTTCTTAAGGTCTTCCTAAAAAAACATTCCACACACTCCAGCTTGCTAAGAATGTAGCTGCCAGAATTATCTCCAAGGCTAACCTCACTGACCACATCAACCCAATACTTTATAATCTCCACTGGCTCCCCATAGCAGCCAGAATAAGATACAAGTTGATAGTCACCACTTGCAAATTGAACAATGGTATTTCCCTTCCTACTTATTCACCATGATACATACACAAACCGATGTCAGAAGCAGGAGAAAAAGTACCCAGAACCTCAAAACCATACCCCCTCAATACGCAAAACCAAACAAACTACCAGCAATAGGGCCTTCAGGTACACAACCTCCACCCTTTGGAATTCCCTCCCTGATTACATAAGATCAATCTAAGATCTTCAGGCTTTCTACAATGAATTAAAAACAATACTCTTCACTACATCACCTCCACTGCCACAAAAGCATTCACCTCCAACTACCCCCCCATCTGCCCAACTAAACTAACCACCCCCTTATATTATACTCTCCAGTCAAGAATATTCTTCTGTATCCTCTACACAGTTAACAGTCCCAGCTATCACTTTATTATGGTATACGTATGTGATTAACTGGCATGTAAATGGTTCCTTGTATCATAGTTTAATATGTTCTCTGTAACTAAGTTTTCATTCGATGTAAACCACCCCTGATCTCTGGAAGGGGTGGTATAGAAAAACCCGCTTTAATAAATAAATAAATAACAGTTAATGACACCTTAGTAGGAATAGCTAACTGTATTGCATTATCTGCAGTGCAGCTAATTTGCAGTCACAGGTTTTTCTTTGTGTTAACTGAATGAGAAACTGCAGGTGATGCCTTTAACAGTCAACACAGAGGTTTCCCTGTTCCAATGCATTATTTTTGGCAGTCATTCTGCAGCAGCTGCAAAACCTTCCTTGTTGTTGTTAAGTGCCGTCAAGTCGGTGTCAAATCATGGTGACCCTCTGAGTAGTTGTCCTAAACTATGTTCAGTCTTCAGTCAGGCGGCTCATTGTTGACAGATTGGCACCTGTAGCTGCTGTTATTGTATCGATCCATCTCATTGCTGGCCTTCCTCTTTTGCGTTGACCTTCTATCTTGCCAAGCATGATGTCTTTCTCTAATGATCTCTCTCTTCGCATGATGTATCCAAAGTATGAAAGTCGAAATCTTGTCATCTGAGCTTCTAAAGAAAGCTTTGGTTTGATCTCCTCTAGTACTGACTGGTTTGTTCTTCGGGCAGTCCATTGTATACACAGTATTCATCGTCAGCACCATAATTCAAAGGCATCAATTTTCTTCCTGTCTTTCTTTTTCACTGTCCAACTTTCACATCCATATGATTTTATTGAAAATGCCATGGCTTGAAAAATCAAATCTTTGTATCGAGAGCGACATCTCTGCTCTTGAGAATCTTGTCTAGGTCCTTCATAGCCATTCTGCCAAGAGCAATGCGTCATCGGATTTCTTGACTACTTGTTGCCTCTTTATTGATAGTTGATCCAAGTAGGTTAAAGTTGTCAACTATTTCAATTTCTTCTCCATCAATGATGAACTTATTCATTTTACCAGTTGTCAACATCTTTGTCTTCTGAACATTAAGGTGCAGACCCATTTTAAGATTATATTCTTCTATCTTGAGAAGCATGTTATTAATTAAGCCCTGTAAGGTTTCAGACCATGAAAGTCTCTGTTCTGGATGTCTAAATTTATCAGAATTGAACACATAGAAATATACATAAGAACATAAGAGCATAAGATATGCCATACTGGGTCAGACCAAGGTCCATCAAGCCCAGTATCCTCTTTCCAACAGTGGCCAATCTAGGTCATACATATATTATCTGTGGAGGTCATTCCAGAACATGAATAAGATGGTTAGATGTGTGGGATAGTCTTTTTCTCGCTAAAAACCACGTGGCCCTGCATGTACATGATGCTAGGAGTGGATCTCAGAACATGGGCAAGAGGGGGTGGAACGGGGTGTGGCAAGCTATGGAGACATAGAAAGTGTATTCAGGAAAGGCCCATGTACATTCTGAGTTTCCCGTGGACACCTACATTATAACAGCAGCAGCGTGGAATAAGCCCAGACTTAAGAAACATTTCTGCTCTGATCTTCAACGCGTCCCATAGAGATGAATGGCTGTATTGAATTGGCGTGTCTACTGTCCAGGAGAGCACAAGATGCAGTTGTAAAGGATAGAATGCACAGGTGAGGAATGTTCGTAAGGTTAAGAAAAAAAAAGCCACCCCTACAGAAATATAAAGCACTGCAATAGTCTTTATTCTGGCTATGGTGACATTTGCTGTTTGTGCTAAAGGGATTATTCTCGGCTTACCTAACAATTCCAGTGTTCGGAAAAAGGGAATGTAGATGCATGGATGGTATGTGAGGTAGTATGGAGCAGAAATGTGTTTGGTGAGAAAAGTAGATCAGATGTGGTGTCCTGAGACGTCATGCCATTATGTCTTCACAGTAGTTGTTTAAATGTGCAAATCTGGGGGGATATGAATGCCTGGTCAGTACTGGGACCATAGGGATAACTGCAGTGTCATCAGGTGCCAGTATTATTGGGCAGAATAAATCAGAACAGGTCCTCTATAGCGAAATGTCAAAACACATCCTTGTCACTAATAAGGTAATAAGGGACCCTTATAATGAGAGCATTCAACAGTGCAAACAGCATGAAGACAGGTCCAGAAGCACCATCATTGGTCTCTAAAAATGTGCACATTTGTAGAGAGCGATGTTGGTGTCTTTGGCCATGAATTAGTGCTACTTGCACTGTTGAATGCTCCCATTCTGAGGGTCCCTTATTAGTGACAGGGATATGTTTTTTGACATTTCGCTATGGAGAAACTCTTCTGATTTGTTCTGGTCCATAGAGATAACCAATGCAAGCATAACTAAGAATGTCTTCCACTGCTATATATGTTGTGATGCAAGGTATGTCATGACAAATATCACTTTCTACCTGCTTTTATACTATCTTAGAGTGCACCAGGTTACTTTACAGTGTTCTGGGCATGCAACAGACTGGAATATGTAGTCTAGTTTGCATCAACATTTATGTATCATCAGTATTCATGTGTAGTTTACATCAGCAAAACACTGTCAGTGAGAGGAGCAGCCTAGGAGATGCACGTTTTACAGGGGGTGTGGCTGTTCATGGTTACATACCAGAGACAGGCGGGATTGAAAACATCCATATTTTCAGAATACTGTGAGCACGCATGTGCAAAGCCGTTTGCTATGTACAACCGTGTGTCATACTCAATAGAGCTTTGTTTGTACCTCACTGAAAATGTCTATGTTCCTGATTCTACAACTGCGGGTGCGTCTATCCCCGTGATTGTGGAATCATGTTTAAATTGGGCCTGTTTTCAATTTGGAGATGACCGCAGACTGGATGTACATATTCTGGAATTGGGCTTGATATATTCTTATGTGTATTTCAGCCAACATATTCGAATATCAGAGTGTTGAATTTGTGAACTTAACTTTATATGGCTATTTCTGTGTTCCAAATTATATGGATAAATTATCCAGAAGATGAATATTGCTACTAATCATTTAATATATAGCACCACCACCACTCATAATCCGCATAACATTTGGTCATATATCAATTTATACAGCAAAATGTTATCTATTTATGGGAGCAGGATTTTGAAGACGTGGAACCCGACTCAGAAAGGGGCACATCCAGGCCATCCGGACGGGCCCATTAGAACTCTATTCTGTAACGCAGGAGCAAAACATTCCAGAGGCATAAAGAATAAGGCATGAGGATGGCCCAGCATGCCCCTGCATGCCTGTGGTGCTGACCCTCTTCTTCCCCACCGCTCAACCCATGGCTGGGCAGCCGGGGCCTGGATCGGGCAGCGGGTTCCTACCTGTCCACAGCCCCGGCTCCTGGGGGGAGAATTCTGGCCTGGTAGATGCTGCTTATTCTACCTTCAAGGTGGAATAAGCAGTACATACACCTTGACCCCACAGGACGTACAGGACCGTGACCTGAATCAGCCCTGCCGCCTCAGCCCACACCCACTCTGCCCAGACTCTGCTCCCTCTACTCCCCACCGGCTCTACCCGTACTGCTGCTCTAGCCATGCGGGGAGGGCCTGAGGGAGAATAGGGACAGGATGGCTTGCATGGCTGCACGTCCCGACAGGGTGTGCAGCCCCACAAGTCACTTCTCTGAATCGGGCCCAAAAGATATATCCTCATAACTTTGGAAGTTACAAGGATAAGTCCTTTTGATTACTGACCCAGGTATTTTTATGATTCTTCAGTTTAATAATAATTTTGATCCAGTAAAAGATATCATAACCTACAAAGACTCTTTTATTTTACTCTAGGACCAATACAGCCGCTAGAATTTTCCATTTAAGAGAGTGGAATGAATTGCTAGTTCTAAGGTTAGGCATTAAGCTTTCCTGTGTGAATTACAGGTTATCTAAACATTTTCTTTCCCCAGAGAAATATTCATAATATTTATTTTAAAATACAAATATTAGAGTTCTTCTTCCATGTGAATTGTACTTAGGTAGTAAATAAAATTCATGTAGAAATAAAAGCAGAGTAATAGCAACCGCTAGTGTTTATACTGAGGAAAGTACATGTGAAGCCTACTTTAGCAGAATGTCACAAAATTAAATAAAAATCCCTTTACAGCTGGAGGATGAGCATTTAATATTTGGATTTGAGCAGAATTGGCTATAAAAGAATATTGTGGCTTTAAAGCAGAACACTTCTGCATTTATTGTGGATATTATCCCAATTGCAGGAATTACTTCAGTTTTTAGAACATGATTAATACCAAATGGTCTGGTTTATATATTGGTCGCTGCAGAATTCTTTTTTTTTTAAAATGTGGCTTAGATTTATAGATTAGTACATTGGCAAACCTTTAGAAACACTCAGGATAGATGAGGCAAGGTTAGACATTTATCCTGTATTATTCTTGTGTGTACAAAATGGCTATGTTTAGCACTTCTCAGTATGATTGATCGGTATCAGAAATAACTGGTCATGGGAAATCAAACCCCCAAAGCTTTGTTTGAGAACATTCAAGAAAAAATAGAAAGCCAAAGTTCAAGGAGTTACGGAAGTATGGACCCCAATGAAGCCTAAAATAAAAATGAAGGCCTCCAAGTGGAAAAATGTAAGATAAGTTCACATGTTTTATCTTTTAATTTTTTGATCATGCCATTTAAGTCATTGGTGGCTACTGAGGTCTTTTGCACCCTTTTGCAATCCTTATGCCACTTGGATTTATACTTATTTGTTTTCCAGCAATGTTGGGGTTATTGTTGATAGATCCACATTGCTGGTTCCTTTTGAGTATTTTGATGTCTCATTTCTAGTCATAGAACACAACCATAGAACCACTTGAATCAAAATACTCATAGGTTAACTAAATCCAGGGGCGGCTCAAGACAAACTTTGCCTGAGGCGAGAGATGAGGTCGCACCCCCCCCCACCCCTGTGGTCAAAATGGAGGGGCCTTCTCAGAGCTCGAGTCAAGGAATAGGGGGTCTGCTCACTTAGGACACTGGCCAAATTTATTTTATTTTTATTTATTTAAAAGGATTTCTATACCGCTTTATCGTTAAATCAAAGCGGTTTACAGTAAACAAAGGTGTTACATTAAACAAGAGTGGGAGGGCATGCAGGGGAATATTGAAAAGAAGCTCTATACATTGTAGACATATACAAACCGAGAGAAACAGTGGTGGAACATTAAGCGAGGGAAGGGGAGTCATACACAGGGATATTGCAATGAAGTTCTATACAATGTAGACATATGGGAATTATTGCAAAAACAAAAACTGTGCTATATACAGGGTGGCTGCTGAGCTAAGCTAGGAGATAAATCCGAGGTACTAGGTATGACTAGTGATATGGGAAGTTGGGGGAGGAAGGGCAGGAAATAGGGCAGGTTCCAAGGGGAGGGATGAATGGATGGTGGGGACCGGATGAGAGGTAGCCTTTTGTGAAACAATTGACTGTATTTTGATTTCAAGTTATATGGTGTCTCCATAGTGCTCGATATAGATTGTGGTTTTAAGTAGCTTCCGAAAGTCCTTGATGTCTGAAGTTGCTCTTAGGTGGTCCTGGAGAGAGTTCCATAGGGCAGGAGCTGCCAGGGATATAGATCTTCTGCATGTGGATTGACTAGCCTTAGTGGAGTCTCTGGGGGTTGACATCGTAGCCGCTGTGTGATGTCTCCTCAGCTGGTGCTTGTATCATTGGTGATGAGTGTCTTCAGGCTGTTTGCTAGGAGGTTTTGTTTGATTTTAAAGACATTTAATAGTGTTTTATATTTGATGCGGGAGTGAATGGGGAGCCAATGGAGATGGTTCAAGATGGGGGTGATGTGGTCTTGCTTTGAAGATCCTGTTATAATCTGGGCAGCAGTGTTTTGTGCCATCT
Organism: Ichthyophis bannanicus; assembly: GCA_033557465.1. Lineage (NCBI taxonomy): Eukaryota > Metazoa > Chordata > Amphibia > Gymnophiona > Ichthyophiidae > Ichthyophis > Ichthyophis bannanicus. Next base: position 508,926,255 of record CM066031.1, on the reverse strand, counting down.
GTAGGGGGCAGAGAGATAGTTTTGGTAGTCCAAGGTAGATGGGGTTGCAGTAGTCCAAGATGGGGGTTATTATTGCTTGGCAAACAGTTCGAAAGAGTTCTTGATTTAGTAGTGGTTTGAGTTGTCTGATGACCCGCATCTTGAGGAAGGTGGTCTTGGTAGTTTTTTTGATGTGAGACTGGAGATTCAGATTGCTGTCCAGTGTGACACCAAGGTATTTCACTTTGGGTTTAATAGGTATTGAAGTATTGTTCAGATTAATTGTGGGAGGGGGGTGAAACCGGAGTTTTGTGTGATGATAAGAGTTTCAGTCTTGTTGTAATTTATCATTAGGTTGTTTTGAGTTAGCCAGCAAGTCATCTCTTGTATGCAGTCCTGTATTTCTGTGTAGTCTGGGTTCTTGAGATTGATTGGAGTGTAAATCATTATATCATCTGCATATATGGTATAATGGATTTTGTGGCTTTTGATGATGGAACAGATGGGTTGTATGTATAGGTTAAACAACAACGCGGAAAGGGATGAACCTTGAGGCACTCTCTGTCTTGCTGTGAGTGGTTTGGTGATTTTGGAGCCATATTTAACCTGAAGTTGTCTGTTTGTGAGGTAAGAGCTAAACCATTTCAAGGTGGTGTCCTGCAGCTCAATGTCAGCTAGTCTTTGCAGTAGGATGCAGAGGTGATGTCAATGAATATCAGGAGAAATCCCATATTGACGTTGTCTATAACTCTGATCAGGTCATCCAATAGGAATATCAAAAGGGTTTCAACGCTATGGTTTGGGCGAAAACCATATTGTTTGGATCTAATGGGGCATGGGAGTCGATATGATCCTGGAGTTGACGTACAGTTTTTTCAATGATCTTAGTTAAGAAGGGGAGGCCAGAGATGGGCCGGTAAGCAGCTGGACCATTTTTGTTTAAAGCAGAGTTCTTGGGTATTGGGCAGACAGCTGCAAGCTTTAAGGCGTTTAGCATAATACCGTGCATAAGGGATTGGTGAACAATGTTGTGGATGCAGTGACTGAGTTCTTTTGATGATTTGATCCAGGCTACTGGGCATGGATCTGTAGTGGCAGTGTTGGTATTGAGCGTTGAGATAGTTTGAGTTATCTGCTCAGCAGATGGAAAGCTGAACCTTCCTCAGCTCTGACTGTTTTCTGTGGGTTTGGGGGTATTGATCGGAGTGTGTCGTGGAGGAGCTGTGAATTTGGTTTGACGATAGTCCGCAAAGGCCTGTGGATGTATTGACTCTTCTTATCAGTGGTTGGTTTCCTTGGTGAGTGTACAAACTATTTCAAATAGTTCTCTGGGTCTGTTGGCAGATCTGAGTACAAGGTTGGTGTAGTATGGTTGCCCAAAGCAATATAATCTAACCCCCCCCCCCCAAAAAAAAAAAAACCCACAAAACCTTTACAATGATGTTTATATGCAGCAAAAATTGTAGCAGTTTAGTTATCTAGTCTGGTAATCGAATATAAAACATATTGAATCCTGACACTATACATTGGACTGACATGGTTTTTAATGTAAATATTCTGCAAAAGACACAGAGATGCAAGGTGATCACATACCAAGGAGCAAAATCGAAAAGCAAGAACCAGGGAACAATTCATAACAGCAAAATATAGTTATTATAACTCATTTTATTTTGGCATTTTAATCTGTGCTGAGGTTCTCTCCTTTTCTTTATGAGCATATATTCTGCATCCAAAGAAACCCTTCTCCCAACAATGGGTGCAGAGCCGAACTAGGACATTTCTCACAGAACTCAACATAACAAAAATAATTTTGAATTCTGGGTGTCATCTCTGTTAATAACAATATAAATTCTCACCAGTACTGGACATACAAAATCTTGCAAAATTGACCTAGGACCTACAGAGAAAATCTATCATATTATAACAACATTAATGTCCAAAACTCACACAAGGGGACTATCCAGAAAAGAGCAGCACTGTAAATATTGCAGTGGGCCATAGAATATCCATACACTTATATAGAAAACTGAATAAACTTGATAACAACTGATCCCTATATAATTACTCTATGCTAACAGAATACTTGGCTTTGGTCATATACTCAGAAAATAGATGAAATGGAGGAGTAGCCTAATGGTTAGAACACTGGGTTTCTGAGTCCAAATGACCAGCGCTGGGTTCCCACTAGCACTCATTGAAACCTTGGGCAAGTCACTTAACTCTCCATTGCCTCAGGAAATTCCAAGCTATCAATGTCTATGTTTAATGTACATTAGCAAGTGTAAGTTATAATGTAAGCTTCTTTGACTGAAATGATAAAGTGGTATTAAAAAAGCAGTTAAATAAATAGATAGTTTCTCACCAAGTAAGAAATTACCACAAACTAAAAATAGACATATGTAGACAAAAATTAAACTGAAACCTGAAGGAGCCAGACTCTGTGTCAATGGCATAGCCGAGGCTGATTTTTTGGTGGGGCCTAGGCAGGGTCAGTCCACCCATTAGGCAAACTAGGCAGTCACCTAGGATGACAGTGTTTGGGGGGTGGAGGTGGCAAAGAACAGGGCATTTCAAGCTAAACAATAGATTCTGACTGCCAGGAGGAGCATAAGGTTTAAGATTTGCCTAGGGTGCAAACACCTTGAACCCACTCTGGGGTCGGCCCTGCTTACAAAGCAGTGTGAATGTTGACACTGTCTCCAGATATCCTCTCATTTGACTGTTCTGCTGCTGATTGGGTGGGCCTGATGCTAGAGTGGAGGGGCATGGCCCATCAAGCCCACCTTTGGCTACACCACTGCATGCAGTACAACATCAGGGAAATAGAAAGAGATGCATATGGCCCTTTAATGTGCAAAATATGAAGACAGAACATGTAAACTCCAAAATCTGACCTATTCCAATCACTAACTTAAAAATAAAATTATTGTACCTTTGACTGACCATTTTATTCTCTAATCACATTGATCTCAGTCTCTAGCTTCTGTTTTCCTCTCTCTTCTCTTAAATCACTTTTTAGGGTCTCATGCCCATCTGTCACTGTTCTCCTCTTCTGTCTTCTTTACTTCCTTACATCTCTGGCATTTAACTTTTTTTCTTTCAGGTTTCTTCCATGTATTTCTCTCTCTCTCTCTCTTTCTCTATCAATTTAGATTTTGTTCCTCCTTACCATCCAGTGTTCAATCCCCCCTTAATACTTCATCTGTTACTTTTCAACCCTTAACACAGTTCTCTCCTTCCCTAGCCTCTTATTTCACCAAGCCTTTAACTCTCCCCTTTCTCTCCACCTTCCCCGTCCACATTTCTACCCTTTCTCCTCCCTTCATCCAGCGCTTCAACCTATAGTTCTTACCCCACCTACCATTACCCCTCCTTATTCCTGCCCCTTGTCCAATATATCCTCCCTGCTCTCCATTCCTGTGTCCAGCATCTCCCCACACACTATGTCCAGCATTTAATCTTTTCCTCCTCTCCTCCCTGCTCTCTAGAATTTCCTTCTTTTTCTCCTCTTTCTCCTCCCTCATTCCACCAGCTTTCCTCGCTCCCTCCTGTTTCCAAAATTTCTTATCTCTCTCATTTTCCCCTCACCCCGCCCCCAGTATCCAGCATTTGCCCTTTTCTTTCCTATTCCCCTCAAGTCCAGTATCTGACCTTTTTCTCCATCTCCTCTCCATGCCCCCATGTCCTGCATCTGCCCTTTCTCCCCATCTCCCTTCCATACACCACATATAGAGGCATATTCTAAGATGTGCATCCCAGGCCTCTGTGCATCCAGTCAGAACCGGACGCACAGAGGTAGACGGGATTCTGATCCCATGGAACATGTCTAGCCCCCGCAGTTTGGACAAGTTCCTAGAGGAAAGGTCAATAAACTATTATTAAAGAGGACCTGGGAAATCCACTGCTTGCCCTGGGACAAGCATTGTGGAACCTGCCTTTTTTGGAACCTGCCAGGTACTTGTGACCTGGATTGGCCACTGTTGGAAACAGGATACTGGGTTTGATGGACCTTAGTCTGATCCTGTATGGCATTTCTTATCTTCATATGTTACCGTGCAGAGCCTAGGAAACATACTGCTAAATATGCCAAACAAGAGAGGCTCAACAGCATCCATGCAACATCTCCCATTTCCACAAAAACAAGAGTGATTTGACACCCCAACACAGCACATAAGAACCTAAGAATATAAGAACATAAGATATGCCATACTGGGTCAGACCAAGGTCCATCAAGCCCATTATCCTGTTTCCAGCAGTGGCCAATCTAGGTCATACATACCTGGCAGTTTCCCCAAAAGACACAGGTTCCACAATGCTTGTATTAGGTCTAGCATTGATATCCCGGGTCCCTTCTTAATAATGGTTTATGGACCTTTCCTCCAGGAACTTGTCCAAACCTTTTTTAAACCCAGCTACACTAACAGCCTTTACTACATCCTCCGGTAACAAATTCCAGAGTTTGATTACACGTTGAGTGAAAAAATATTTTCTTTTATTAGTCTTAAATAGTTTACCCTGTAACTTCATTGCATGTCCCCTAGTCTTTCTATATCCTCATAACGTAAACAATCGATCTATGTTTACCCGTTCCACTCTGTTCATTAATTTATAGACTTCTATCATATCTCCCCTCAGCCGTCTCTTTTCCAGGTTAAAGAGCCCTAACCTTTTTAGCCTTTCTTCATAGGGGTATCCTTCCATCCCCTTTACCATTTTGGTGGCTCTTCTCTGAACCTTTTCTAATAACTCTATATCCTTTTTAAGATACGGTGACCAGAATTGCACACAATATTCAAGGTGCAGTTTCACCATGGAGCGATATAGAGGCATATAATATCCTTTGTTTTATTTTCCATTCTTTTCCTTATGATACCTAGCATTTTATTTGCTCTCTTGGCCGCCGCTGCTCACTGGGGCGAGGGTTTTAACATGTCATCCACAATGATGCCTAAATCCTTTTCCTGGGTGGTGGTTCCTAATGTGGAGCCTTGCATCATGTAACCATAGTTTGGCTTGTTCTTCCCTAGGTGCATAACTATTCACTTGTCCACATTAAATTTCATCTACCATTTTGATGCCCAGTCTTCCAATTTATCAAGATCCTCTTGCAATTTTCCACAATCCTCTTGGGTTTCAACAACTTTAAATAGTTTTGTGTCATCTGCAAATTTGATAACCTCACTCGTTATTCCCTTTTTCAGGTCATTTATGAATATGTCAAAAAGCAGTGGACCCAGCACAGATCCCTGGGATACACCACTATTCACCTTTCTCCATTGGGAAAATTGGCCATTTAGCCCTACCCTCTGCTTTCTATCTTTTAACCAGTTCCTGATCCACAATAGTACACTGCCTCCTATCCCATGACTCTTTAGTTTTCCCAAAAGTCTCTGATGAGGGACCTTGTCAAAAGCTTTCTGATAGTCCAAATACAATATATCAACCGACTCACCTTTGTCTACTTGTTTATTCACACCTTCAAAAAAACATAACAGATTACTAAGACAATATCTTCCTTGTCTAAAGCCATGTTGGCTGTCTCCCATTAAGCCATGACTATCTACATATTGAGCAATTTTGTTCTTTATGATGTTTTCTACCATTTTTCCCTGTACTGATGTCAGGCTCACCGGTCTGTAGTTTTCCAGATCACCCCTGGAACCCTTTTTAAAAATTGGCATTACATTGGCGATCCTCCAATCTTCAGGTATTAGAGATGATTTTAATGATAGTTCACAGATTACTAATAGCAGGTCTGCAATCTCATATTTCAGTTCTTTCAACACCATTGGATGTATACCATCCGGCCCAGGTGATTTGCTATTCTTCAGTTTATCTAATAGTTGTAATACATCTTCCCGATGTATCGATATTTCCTTCAATTCTTCCACACCTTTAAATACCACTTCAGTCATGGGTAACATCCCTACATCTTCCTCAGTAAAGACCGAAGCAAAGAATTCATTCAGTCTCTCCGCTATCGCCTTGTCGCCTCTTAGTGCCCCTTTAACCCCTCTATCATCTAATGGACCAACTGACTCTCTCACAGGTTTTTTGCTACAAATGTACTTGAAAAAGTCTTTATTACGCATTTTTGCTTCCGCAGCAAGCTTCTTCTCAAATTCTCCCTTTGCCTGCCTTATCAATGCCTTGCATTTAACTTGCCAGTGCTTGTGCTGTTTCCAGGTTTTGTCGTTTGGCTCTTTTTTCCATTTCCTGAAAGAAGCTTTTTTGGCAACAACAGCCTCTCTGACCTCACCTTTAAACCATGCTGGCAGTTTTTTGGACTTCCTTCCACTTTTCTTAAAGCATGGAATACAGCTGGTGTGGGCTTCCAAGATAGTATTTTTCAACAACACCCAAGCTTGATGTAAGTCTTTAACCTTTGCAACTGTTCCTTTTAGTTTTTTCTTAACTATTTTCCTCATTTTATCATAGTCTCCCTTTTGAAAGTTAAAAGGTAGTATTGTGGATTTCCTTACTATCCCTCCTCCACTAATTAAGTCAAACACGATCATGCTATGATCACTATTGCCAAGTGGCCCCAACACCCTTATCATTTGCACCAGATCTGGTGTTCCACTAAGGACTAGGTCCAATATGGCTTCCCCTCTGGTCGGTTCATAAGCGAGCTGCTCCAGGAAGCAATCACTTATTTCATCTTGGAACTTTATCTCCCTAGCATGTCCTGCCGTGACACTGATCCAGTCGATACCAGGGTAATTAAGACTTCAAGCGTTTTAGTTGCTAAGAGCTGAAGTAACAATGAAGAATGTACTGGAACATAATCATTTAAAAAAATATACAAATTGTATAAAACTTAAAAAGAATCCGCTGATGCCAACAAATGCATATGAATTTTCAGGCATCTTGGCATTTATTTCACAAGGCTACATATCCAGAGAATGCCAGTATCATTTAGCAGTTCCTACATATAAGTGCTGGCACATATCTTGTATTTGGCAGTTTTCAGCACTTAACACATATAACCACTGACAATTATGCATAGAAGAGTTGTAGTCCAGAAACAATATGCATAAGTCAAAGCAAGTAGGAAGCAAAGCCCCAGATGAAATATTTTAAACTTTTAAACTTAAATGAAGTACTGGGGGAGGGGGGAATGGGCTAAGCGCCAATTTCCTTTTAATCACTCATTGCAAACCTTGGTGGAGACCAGTACGTTGCAAAATCTTACCTGTGTCTCTGTAAGTTAGCCAGGACAATTTTTTTTAACAATCTTTTATTCCCATTGTAAAATGGGTAATATAGATAATATTTTGGCCCACAAACCACACTCAGAATATAACGCCTTTTAATCTGCGCAGTCTGGGCCATCTACACATGCAAATAGTGGCATTCTAAAATCACCATTTATGGTTTATGGTTTATTGCACTTGATATCAATACAAGGATAAGGTGGTATACAAATCTGTCTAAATAAAATAAATTAATTAATTAACTCAATGGTTTACAAAAATATCATTTATCTATATTATATACCAAAACAAATATAAAAAGCTAAAATATCAGCATTAAATGATATTAGAAATGAATACATATTCCAAACAAAATCAAAAACATAAAATATAAAAAATAAACAGTAGAACTTGATATAAATAAGCTATCAAATCATATATGCACAACATAATTAAAGTAATATAAATTCAAATAAGGTATGCAATTTACACGTCACTATTTGCACAAATAGGTGCTAAGCATGGCTTTTAAAATTACTTCCTAAAAATGCTTTCTGTACATATAGGGGCATGTTTACTAAGGTGCGCTAATGTTTACCACATGCTAAAAAGTGTGCTAAGCAGTTAGTGTGGGACAGCGTTAGCTGCTACCATATTCTGAAGCAGCCAGCATAGTAAAAATCCCATACTAACTGCTTAGCATAGACTGGGAGAGGGAATGGATGGATTATGAGCAGAGAATGAATGTTGACTGCACATTGTGATTGGTGCTGGAGTTAATAGTGTGCACTGTTACTGCTGCAGTTAGCATAGGTGCACTTACCATCACCCCAGTGGGTGGCATTAAGTATGCCTGTGATAATTGTGATTGCAGTTTTAGTGCAGTGAGGTCCTTTGCTTCACAGTAATTGTAGGGGAACATGCCAGGAATATCCCTGACAGTGTAGGTTTGTTTCAGCTCCAGCATTACGTTTTTCCTCTTACATGCACTAAGGTGTGGAACCTTCGCACACTTTGGTAATCATGCCCCATATAATTTGTGGAATTTATTTATTTATTTATTTAACAGTTTCTTCTATACTGCCCCTTCCAGAGATCAAGGGTGGTTTACATTGAACAGTGAACAAAATTTGTATACTTCTGTATACTTTACATGGAACATGTTTTTTAACTATATACAGGTGTTATTACATGGAACATACTTCTATACTTTAAATGGAACAGGGTTTTTAACTATATACAGGTAATTTTGCATGGAGCATAACATAACTAATTACAAGTGGTTATTTACAAGAGCGGTAAAACAACAGATTGGTAGGACTTTTGCGTGTTGGATGGAGTGTGTAAATTTTGCAAGGTTTTCTTGTGTTAGTCGTTTGTTCTATCTTGAGTACTGTGGATGTGTTTCTGTGATTGTTGGGGAGAGGTTCTCTGTTGATAGGGGATTTCAAAGTGGTTTGTGAAGAGGTAGGTTTTAAGTTCTTTTTTGAATTGATGAAGGTCCTTTATCATGCGGAGGGTTAATGGTAGTTCGTTCGAGAGAGTGGGGGCAGCAAAGGAGAAGGCCCTATCACTTGTAGTTGTTTTAGTTTTTCTGAAAGTTGTTTTTATGTTGAGAGAATGGATTGCATTTTGTCTGCGCGTTCTAGTTTCAAAGCAGAAATGCAGAATAACAGATTTTTATTTTTACTTTTAGATTCCGCTTTTGAATTCTGTGATGTTCTACAGTCAAAATATAATTCAACAAAGATAAATTTATGGTTAGAATGCAAATCTCTGTCCTGGGGTTTATGTTCTTTCTCTGTGCTGACATCTGTAAATGAGCAAGAGCCTTGCAATTCCTTATTTCCTATTTCAACTCTCTGTGTAATCATTAGGGTACATTTACTGGAAAAGTTTAATGAGGCTCGTGCATATTATAATGCGACTGATCCTCTGCTGTGCAATTTGGAGCAGGGATTTTCTAATCATTTTGTTTAAAGGAGGTTTGTATAACACTTCTGTCCCCGATGTTTTAAAGCATTTTTTTAAATATGAGGCTTTTTGTAAGTTTTTACTAAGAGGGTCGCTTTTAGAAGCTCTGTTCATGATTTGGACATTCAGATGTGCAAATCACAAAGACATCCCTGGAACTATTTTAGAAAGCTAGGTGTATAGATGACCCCAGCACGATCATGTCCATGTCACATGGGGGCATGGTATAGGCATGTAGGGCCGCTTCAACACCTTATGGGGCCCTAGGCAAGCATTTCTGACAGGACTACCCCCTCCTCCCGCAGCCGCTGCCGCCCTTATCTAAGACATGCAGAAGCCGCAATACTTTAAAAAAACGCGGCGGCACTGGACGTACCTTCTCTTCCAGCACAGCAGTGCCATTCGTGCTTCTGCTTCCACCTCCTCTCGGGGGGGGGGGGGGGGGGGGGTGAGAAGTGGAAGTGCTAATGGCACCAGGACGCTGGAAGAGAAGGTAACTCAGCAATGCTCTAACTCCTATCACCAAACAACAGGTCTCCCACAAGGTTCAGCACTATCTGCTCTACTGTCTAATATATATATTCAGCCATTATGTCAAATAATAAGAAAATTCAAAGTTGGATATGCCATCTACGCTGATGACATAATGCTATATCTCCCATTTAGCACAACCGGACCCCTACTGGAGCCCATTATATCATGCTTCAATGAAACAGCTCTTTGGCTGAAATCTCACAGTCTAAACTATAAAAAAACAGATGTACTGTACTATTCAATACTAGAAACCAAAACTTCACACCACCCACCACCATTGAAGTGAATGAAGCAACACTTAAAGTTAAAGAAGAGGTGAAATGTCTGGACATTACAATTGACAAATACCTTAATTTTAAAACACTCATTAAACTCACCACAAGGGCCATATAGAGCAAAATCCCAATGCTACCGCATCTGAAACCACTGCAACGTAACAAATTTAGAACAGTACTACAGACCATGATATTCCCACATATTGACTACTCTAACAGTCTCCTACACGGATTACCCAAAACGCATTATCTACAATTCGCGCCAAACAGAACACATAACACCCATATTAAAATGCACTGCACTGGTTACCGGTCCAAAGCAGAATAAAATACAAGATAATAATGACCACTTTTAAAGTTATCAGAGCCATAGTGCCCACAACCCTACACAGCTAATCAGGACACCACCCAATGCCCAACAAAGAAGAGGATGAATGATAAATACAATAGTTATCGCAGCTGACTACCGCAAAACGAAATAACACACCAGTAAAAGAACATTTGAATATTTATCCCCAACCCTATGGAACACATTACCAGATTGACTTAGAGCCATAACTGACTTGTCCACTTTCCACATCCAACTTAAAACATTTCTATTCATTGAGCACTTTGGCTGCAGCGGAGAAAACGCAAGCAGTGATTTGACATAAACTCCAGATACCCATTCAACATCCATTAATTTTTTACATCTCACACTACTGACTACTCTACTCTAATGTAAAATGATTGAACATTATAAGCATGAACGTATTTAAATATGAACCCCCAAGGTCATCATTTATTCAGGAATTGTAAATAAGTTAACAGAAGAGTTCAAATCATGTACGTATCTGTGATCAAAATTTATCTGCACCTGTTAACACTTGTTTAATATGTTATAATGTAATTCAGTTGTTAATAATGTAAACCACTCTGATTACTCGATTGGGTGGTATAAAAGACACATAAATAAATAAATTAATAAACTTTGCTACCATTTTAATGTATTGCTGTGGCTGCATGTCCCAGAGAGGGATGTGCATCAGCGGTAATGGGCACGGGGACAGGAGCAGGGCTGCTATTATATATGGGCAAGATGTTAATTAACAGTCCTTTCATTTTACTGCCCTGCACATAGCTGAAAATCTATGATGCCCCCATTCTGAAATACCTCGATTGGCACATCTACGTACCTGCTTTTGAGGCCATGCATTTTTGGACGTCCACATTTCTGAAATGGCCTACAGATATGCACACACTTAACCTTGCTATATGTTTGAACCCATCTCCAGAATAGGCTGGGGGACATACACCTCTCAGGAAGTTGATGGAGCTATGTCAGAAGGCATTTACATGTGTCTCCCTTTACTGCTGCCACTCCCCCCGTATTTTGGATGTCCCATATTCTTCCTGGTCGTCCCTTCAAAAATGCTCCTTCACATGTTTTCTACTGTAAGTTTTCCCTAAGCTATCATTTGACCGAGTTAAGTCCTTTTTCATTTTAGGGAATTCTGTTCACATTTATAAGCTTGCATTATCATCTGACTGTGATATAAAGTCAGATGCAGAATAAAGAATAGTTTCATAAAGTCTAAAATTCCTGTGATTGCATGACTGAAGATTTACAGCACAAGATGAGGTATAGCTTTATTTTTTCCCAATCTTGCTAATAATAAAAAAGACCCCTCTTTTATAAAATATTCATTATACAGTTTCTGAGTGATTCTTTTGCTTAATGAGCATGAGTTACAGCAAATGCTCTCTGTCGTCTTCTTCTGTATGTCTTTGTTCTCCTTTACCAGTCTAAAATCTGACTGATTCATTCCTAGTCCAAACTCTTCACCACTTTTTCAGCCAAAGAATGAATTTGTCCCCATGTTGAAACCGAATGCATGTCTGTCATCAAAGTTTGTTCTCCATTAAAGAAGTCTGGGGAGAGAAAAACATACATAATATATCATCTACTAAAATTGTAATCACATTTTAAATTTTAATTATATCTGCATGAAATCTACAAATGCAGTCCAAGTCTTTGATCTTCCATTGTACATTTTCAAGACCTGAATGGTGCTGGCACAAATCTGCAGTGTTATTGGAAAAGATATATCACTCCAATGATTAGGATGGTAATGTAAATTATTCAATAAAGAAATTCAGAGATCTATCCTGCAGTATTTATTTATGATTCAATTTCATAGTGTGTGTTTTATTAGTCTTCTTTGAAAATCACATTCATGATCAAGAACAATAGTACCATTATAGTATGGTCAAAATTATAGTTAATTTACATCTTCTGATGTCGTAGGTCTCATTTCGTATACTCACAGTAGTTTCAATTTCATCCACAATACATTTACAAGAATAAAGATTTCAGAAATACAGACCCACGTTCGCTACATGACTTGCAAACTAAGATAGAGAAGGACAAAACAGGACGGAAATTAGTGGAACACTTACAACATGTCACATTATGGATGGAGGTAGCAAAAGAATGTGGTGAGGAGCCCCCTCCTTATAACCCCACACATAATCTGGGAGAAACAGGACTATATCCTACCTTAACTGCAGTTGCAGCTATAGGATACCAAGACCCTATTCCTATAGATCAGGAACCTAAACAATCCAAGGGGACCCTCTACATTAACAAAAAGGAGACCTCACCTGAAAGGAGAGTTTATAACCAAATGCCCCCAGGAGTGATAGAAGATCCTAAGATGAGGGCAACATGTGAGGATAGTAGAGTTAGAAGCCAGTACTGAGAAATGGAAAAGGACTCGTCAAGAACAAGAGGAACAATTTAGAATAAGCCTAGAAAATCAGCAGGCTGAGTGGGAAGAGAAAGTTAGGGAGAAGGAAGAACTAATGCCTAAGGAAACAGTAGCTGAGGGTGAGGGAAATCGTTACTTCATCAACCGATGGAATGACAATATGTATGGCTGGACGTTAGAGAACCAGCTGCAAATGTTGCAATGGCCTCCCGAGGGAGCACTTGATACTGCACATTTGAATACTGCTAGACTTTGCATTCATGGGGGAGCGGGAGACCCACAATGGGATTTAGATTGCATGAAGACAGGATTAGAAATATGGGAAAAATATGAAGAAAAACTGTGCTTGCCCCTCTTGCATTCAAGAGGAGGAACTATTCGATAAGTCCCTTGGAATTTTACTGATATGGATAATATAGCCAGTGCCTTACCTCCTCTTAGTAGAGGGGGGGCTTCCTGGATTCAAAAGTTTGAGCAGGTTACGGCAGGGTATACTTTAGGGCAAGGGGATGTTAAAGCACTGTTAGCAAAACTCCTGGGAACTCATGCAACAAATCAAGTTTTTGCCAGAGCTAATTTACTCCAAGTTACTGTAGCAGAAACACGATATGATGGGTCTGAGTTTAATGAGCACCGACCCAGAGTTTGGAATTCTATAAAAGAACTATACCCCACCCAGAAGAATTTAGGGCCACTACTGAAAATGTGTTTTAAGATAGGAGAAGATATTAGGGCATATATTGCCCGATTTCAAGATTTGTGGGGAAACCCAGACTGGGATGGTTTATTCTGACCCAGGTTTCCTGCCCCTATTTTTCCAAACACTTAGCAATACTTTGCCTAAATCAGTTCAATCAAGACTTGACACGATTGTGGGGTTAGAAGATGAGTCCTGGGCAAGACAGTAGTCACATATATACCATTTTGTAAAATTAGCTGAAGAAGAACAGATAAAACCTGAGAAGGATATGAAAAGTTTGCAGACAAAATTAATGGCATTACAACTAAGAGAGTTGCAGGAGGATTTTGATAAAAGTAAGGTTAAAGAGAAGGACAAGGAAAAGGACGATGAGAAGGAAAAAGAAAGAGAAGGGTTAAATAAAACAGAAAAGCAGCATGAGGCAGAAAAGCAAAACTTTAGGGCCATTATAAAACAGAAGAATGAAATTATTAGAGATTTGGAACAGTATGACATTGAAGAAGACCCCTGGGAGAATTTTGGTTTATATGCTCAGGCTTGGAACCAGACAGGACCAAACAGTGGGGGTACTTGGAAAGGGGGATGGTCAGGACCACCTCAGTCACAGCGATTTCAGAGAAGTGCCCTTAGTTGCTGGAACTGTGGCAGAAGGGGACATCTTCAGCGTGAATGCCAAAGCTCCCCAGCCCAAGGATCAGCAAAACCACAAGGGCCACCCAATGCCTACCAGGGTCCTCAGAGCAGGTTTCCCCAGTGGCAGCCTCCTCAAGGGGGGACCACAATGACTCTCTATGGTGATGTGGGCCATGCTCAATGAGCGTGAGCCGATAATTGAAGTCCATCTAAATGGGTATAAAGTGCAGATGTTGTTGGATTCCAGAGCCACAACATCAGTACTGAATTCCCTACCCCCAGGCGTAAACCTCTCTCATCAAACTACTGTGACAACAGGGTTTAATGGAGACCCAATTACCATCAAAATCGCAGTACCCATCGAGGTAGAACTCATGGGGCAACGTATCTGTAAACCCCTATTGTATGTTCACACTGTCCAGTTAATTTGATGGGACGGGATCTACTATCCGCCTTTGAGGTACAGATGATCTTTATCAGCACACCATCTGTTTTGCTCCTGCAGACAGAGAGTCAGCCAAATTTTGCTAATATCCCACCTGAAGTTTGGGCTACCCCAGAAAACCCTTTTGGCCTAATAAGGTCTGCATCACCTGTCCAAATTACATTAAAAGAAAATTGTCAGGGACCAAAAGTTGCTCAATATCCACTACAGACAGAAGCTGTAGTAGGAGCAAGTGAGGAGATTGATATGTTATTTCAAAATGATATTATAGAACCCAGCACGTCTCAATTTAATACACCCCTGTTTCCTATTAAAAATCCCAATGGTAAGTGGAGAGTAGTCCATGATTTGAGAGGTCTTAATTCAGTGGTGGAGGCAGAGTTCTCTCTTGTAGCTAACCCAGCTACATTGTTACAGCAAAACCCACCAAGGAAATATAGTACTGTTTCAGATTTACCAAATGCATTTTTTTGGGATCCCAGTCCATCCTGATAGTAGATCATTGCTGGCATTTCAAGATAATGGACAACATTTTCAGTGGACTAGATTACCTCAGGGATACACAGATAGTCCCTCAATTTTCACTCGATGTTTAGACAAAGATCTAGCTCCTTTCAAACGTCAGCTCCCTGGTTCAGTTTCACTTGTCTAGTATGTAGATGATTTACTTTTGACAGCAGACACTGAGGAATTATGTAAACAATATACCCAAGAATTGTTAGTGTTATTGGCTAAGGGTGGTTACAGAGTGAACAGGGAGAAACCTCAGTACTGTCAATTACAGGTGACATTGTTTGGAATGACACTCAGTAAAAAGGAAAAACTATTAGGACCCATATTTCAGGAAGCTGTGCTCAAGGTCACTGAACCTTGCACTGTGAAAGAGTTATGGGCACTCTTGGGACTGTTAAACTATATTTACATTTACATTTTCTTATATACTGTGCTATTCTGCATCAGTGTGGTTTACATTGAACAAACTGAAATTACATTGAACAGGGCATTATAACTTGGAGATAACTATTTTACAGGGAACATGGGCTATGGAGGGTTAAGTGGCTTGCCCAAGACCACAAGGAGCACCTGTGGGACTAGAAAACCCAGTCCTTTAGGCCCAAGGTTGCTGTCCTCTAGTGGGATTTGAACCCCTGACCTTCTGGCCTGAAGTACCTTGCCCCAACCACTAGGCCACTCCTCCACTCCAACCACTAGGCCACTCCTCCACTCCGTCTCTATAGCCGTCTCTGGGTGCCATGATATAGTGTGAGGACTCAGACATTCAGGAGACATTTGAAAGGGAACCCAAAAGGGTCCCAGCCTATAACTCTCAGTGAGGAAGAAAGGTTATGTTTGTAAACATTATTGAAGGATCTGAATGATTTGCCGTCACTCTATTTACCTGATCACAGCCTCCCAGTGGATGTCTATGTGTTTCGCAGCCCCACTGCCTGGGTAGAAGTTGCCATGCAAGGAGATGGTAAAGTAGTGGGACATTTGTCAGGATCTTTTTCTCTGGTAGATCAAGGATTCACAAATTGTGAACAGGGATTAGTGGCCGCCAGTGCTGCAATTGAAAACTTGTATGGTTATATGACTCCCTTACAGGTAAACCTATATACTGACCACACACTGCATGTGCTTTTAATGTCCAGTACCATTCATGTCTTACCCGCAAGAGTAGGTAAGTGTGTAGCTGCATTGCTACGCAGCCATATTAGACACCAATTGGTACCAAAGCAGAATCCTTTTAGGGACTTACAGAACCTCCTCCAGGTATCTACTATCACACACGACTGCAAGTAGCAGAAGATGTCAGACCCATATTACATAAGAACATAAGATATGCCATACTGGGTCAGACCAAGGTCCATCAAGCCCAGTATTCTGTTTCCAACCTAGGTCATATGTACCTACCAGTTTCCCCAAGGGACACAGGTTCCACAATGCTTGTACTGGTTCAAGCATTGATATCTTGGGTCCCTTCTTAATAATGGTTTATGGACCTTTCCTCCAGGAACTTGTCCAAAGCTTTTTTAAACCCAGCTACACTAACAGCCTTTACTACATCCTCCGGTAACAAATTCCAGAGTTTGATTACACGTTGAGTGAAAAAATATTTTCTTTTATTAGTCTTAAATAGTTTACCCTGTAGCTTCATTGCATGTCCCCTAGTCTTTCTATATTCTGATAAGGTAAACAATCGATCTACGTTTACCCGTTCCACTCCGTTCATTAATTTATAGACTTCTATCATATCTCCCTTCAGCGTCTCTTTTCCAGGTTAAAAAGCCCTAACCTTTTTAGCCTTTCTTCATAGGAGTATCCTTCCATCCCCTTACCATTTTGGTGGCTCTTCTCTGAACCTTTTCTAAAATCGCTATATCCTTTTTAAGATACGGAAACCAGAATTGCACACAATATTCAAGGTGCGGTCTCACCATGGAACGATATAGAGGCATTATAATATCTTTTGTTTTATTTTCCATTCCTTTCCTTATCATACCTAGCATTCTATTAGCTCTCTTGGCCGCTGCTGCACACTGGGCCAAGGGTTTTAACATGGTATCCACAATGATGCCTAAATCTTTTTCCTGGGTGGTGGTTCCTAATGTGGAACCTTGCATCGTGTAAGCATAGTTTGGGTTGTTCTTCCCTAGGGGCATAACCTTGCACTTGTCCACATTAAATTTCATCTTCCGTTTTGATGCCCAGTCTTCCAATTTATCAAGATCCTCTTGCAATTTTCCACAATCCTCTTGGGTTTTAACAACTTTAAATAGTTTTGTGTCATCTGCAAATTTGATAACCTCACTCATTATTCCACTTTCCAGGTCATTTATGAATATGTCAAAAAGCAGCGGACCCAGCACAGATCCCTGGGGTACACCACTATTCACTTTTCTCCATTGGGAAAATTGGCCATTTAGCCCAACCCTCTGTTTTCTATCTTTTAACCAGTTCCTGATCCACAATAGTACACTGCCTCCTATCCCATGACTCTTTAGTTTTGCCAAAAGTCTCTGATGAGGGACCTTGTCAAAGGCTTTCTGAAAGTCCAGATACATAATATCAACCGACTCACCTTTGTACACCTGATTATTCACTCCTTCAAAAAAACATAACAGATTAGTAAGACAAGATCTTCCTTGTCTAAAGCCATATTGCCTGTCTCCCATTAGGTCATAGATAGAGGTGGATTTTCTTCGTGAATGATTTATATAAAATAGAGGAAAACTTCATTCAACTCTTAAACAGTGCTATCAGAATCAATAATCCTGAAGATTGGAGTTCAGTTCTTTCAACACTCTTGGATGTAAACCATCCGTCCCAGGTGATTTGCTACTCTTCAGTTTATCTAGTAGTTGTAATACATCTTCCCGATGTATTGATATTTCCTTCAATTCTTCTGCACCTTAAAATACCACTTCAGTCATGGGTAACATTCCTACATCTTCCTCAGTAAAGACAGAAGCAAAGAATTCATTCAGTCTCTCCGCTATCGCCTTGTCACCTCTTAGTGCTCCTTTAACCCCTTAATCATCTAATGGACCAACTGACTCTCTCACAGGTTTTTTGCTACGAATGTACTTGAAAAGGTCTTTACTTCGTGTTTTTGCTTCCGCAGCAAGCTTCTTCTCAAATTCTCCCTTTGCCTACCTTATCAATGCCTTGCACTTGACTTGCCAGTGCTTGTGCTGTTTCCAGGTTTCATCGTTTGGCTCTTTCTTCCATTTCCTGAAAGATGCTTTTTTGGCAACAACAGCCTCTCTGACCTCACCTTTAAACCATGCTGGCAGTTTTTTGGACTTCCTTCCACTTTTCTTAAAGCGTGGAATACAGCTGGTCTGGCCTTCCAAGATAGTATT
Source organism: Ichthyophis bannanicus (assembly GCA_033557465.1). NCBI lineage: Eukaryota > Metazoa > Chordata > Amphibia > Gymnophiona > Ichthyophiidae > Ichthyophis > Ichthyophis bannanicus. The sequence goes on along the minus strand of CM066031.1, from coordinate 508,907,903 downwards.
TTTCAACAACATCCAAGCCTGACGTACGTCTTTAACCTTTGCAACTGCTCCTTTTAGTTTTTTCTTTACTGTTTTCCTCATTTTATCATAGTCTCCCTTTCGAAAGTTAAAAGGTAGTACTGTGGATTTCCTTACTATCCCTCCTCCACTAATTAAATCAAAGGTGATCATGCTATGATCACTATTGCCAAGTGGCCCCAACACCCTTATCTCTTGCACTAGATCTGGTGTTCCACTAAGGACTAGGTCTAATATGGCTTCCCCTCTGGTTGGTTCATGAACCAGCTGCTCCAAGAAGCAGTCATTTATTTCATCTAGGAACTTTATCCCCCTAGCATGTCCTGACGTGACACTGACCCAGTCGATACCGGGATATTTGAAATCACCCATTATTATTACTGCGCTGTAACTTTTGTTAGCTTCCTTGATTTCTTTGAGCATTTCATCATCCACTTGGTCATTCTGGCAAGGCGCTCGATAGTACACCCCCACTGCCATTGCCTTCCCCCTTTTACATGGAATTTCAATCCATATAGATTCTACAGCAGATTTTGTTTCCTGCAAAACTTTAATCCTTTCTGACTCAATGCCCTCTCTAACATAGAGAGCAACCCCTCCACCAATTTGATCAACTTTATCATTACGATATAGTTTGTACCCAGGTATCACAGTGTCCCATTGGTTGTCCTCCTTCCACCATGTCTTTGATATTCCAATCATATCTAACCTTTCATTTAGTGCTATATATTCTAACTCTCCCATCTTATTTGTTAGACTTCTAGCATTTGCATACAAGCATTTTAGAGAATGTATTTTATTCATATTAATTTGGCTATTGCTAGACATGGGTAATTTGGGATCTTTAAGCTCAGTCTGCTCCATACTTGAGGGCATTTGGGCTACTTTACTCTTTTGTGGAACCTCTCTGCTTTTGGTAGTATCCTTCAAAGATACATTCTTCCGAACCATCCGCTCTTGGGCGACTGTCGGCTTTCCCCTAATATCTTGTTTAAAAGCTGCTCTATCTCCTTTTTAAAGGTTAATGCCAGCAGCCTGGTTCCATCCCAGTTAAGGTGAAGCCCATCCCTTCGGAAGAGCCCCTCCTTTCCCCAGAATGTTCCCCAGTTCCTAACAAATCCAAAACCCTCATCTCCGCACCATTGTCTCATCCACGCATTGAGACTCCGGAGCTCTGCCTGCCTTTTGGTTCCTGCGCGTGGAACAGGAAGCATTTCGGAGAATGCTACCCTGGAAGTTCTGGATTTCAACTTCCTACCTAAAAGCCTAAATTCAGCCTCCAGAACCTCCCTACCACATTTTCCTATGTCATTGGTACCGACATGTACCAAGACAGCAGACTCCTCTCTAGCACTATCTAAGACCTTATCTAGGTGGCGCGTGAGGTCCGCTACCTTCGCACCAGGCATGCATGTTACCAGGTGATCCTCACGTCCACCAGCCACCCAGCTATCTACATGCCTAATGATCGAATCACCAACTATAACAGCTGTCCTAACCCTTCTCTCATGGGCACATGGCCCTGGAGAAACTTCCTCAGTGCGAGAGGGTTTTACATCACCTGGAGGACAGGTCCTAGTTACAGGATCACTTCCTGCCACACCAGGGTGATGCTCTCCTGTCACATGACCTTTCTCCTCCATGGCAACAGGGATGCTGCCAGACTGGAGGTGGGACTTCAGGACTATTTCCCTGTAGGTCTCGTCTATGTACCTCTCTGTCTGTCTTATGCTTTCCAAGTCTGCTACTTTAGCCTCTAAAGAACGGACTCGTTCCCTGAGAGCAAAGAGCTCCTTGCACCTAGTGCACACGTAAGACCTCTCACCAACTGGGAGAAAATCATACATGTGACACTCAATGCAAAAGACTGGAAAGCCCCCATCCCGCTGCTGGACTGCTGTCTGCATCTTAGTTTTAAGTTTGTGTTTAGATCTAAGTTCTTTACTTACTAAGGGTTGCTATGGATATTTATACTAATAAAACTGTACCTAATACGTGTAATATGCCTTGTTCACCTGAAGCTTAACTAATCTCAGATCCTTAGTGTATGACTGATTTGGGTAATGAGCTTCACCTGAGAGCACCTCCTGTCTTTTAAGATGTGTAAGTACCTATAAAGCTACGATTATCCCAGGGGTGGGTGGTTGTGGGAGGGAGAGAAATAGCACTTATTAAAAGAAGGCTGCTACACAGTACCCTGTCTTGTGCTGCTGAGGTAAGCTAAATTCTGATTTGATTTAAATTATAGCTCCTAGCTGCTGCTAGGCTCTAACTTCTTATGAAATTTAAACTACAAGCTCTCTGCTGGGTTCTAAATTTAACCAGAAAGCTCTCTTCTGTGTTTTAAATTTAAACTAAAAGTACTTTGCTGTTACTAGGCCCTGAGTAACTATTAAATTTAAACTACAAGCTCTCTGCTGGGTATGAAATGTAACCAGAAATTTCTTCTCTGTGTTTTAAAACTAAAAGTACTTTTCTGATGCTAGGCCCTGAGTGACTATTAAATGTAAACTACAAGCTCTCTGCTGGGTTCCAAATGTAACCAGAAAGCTCTCTTCTGTGTTTTAAATTTAAACTAAAAGTACTTTGCTGTTACTAGGCCCTGAGTGACTATTACATTTAAACTACAAGCTCTCTGCTGGGTATGAAATGTAACCAGAAAGTTCTCCTCTGTGTTTTAAATTTAAACTTAAACTGCTGCTACTAGGCCCTGACTGATTTAACAAAAAATAGTGGGTTCACAGATTAATTAGCTTTAATACAAAGAATTCCTTTTAGAAAATTACCAGAAGTATATACTCACAGTTGCAGATCTCTCTCCAGAAGTAACAGTCCCTTTTTCTAGTCCTTCAAGATAGTGCCACATTCAGATGTGCCTCAAGAGGCTGAATGTTGGTTCATAGATGAATCCCAGAGAGAAGGCAGAACAGCTTTTGCTATCTGTAGAGTAACCCCATAGGGAACAGTTACTTCCACAGCACAGTATGAGATGCCCCTAGGAAACAGTGCACAGAGTGCAGAAATCGCAATACTAGCACAAGTCCTGAGAGAAAATGAAAATAAACATCTAGTAATTTATACCGATTCTCAGTTTGTAAGCAGCTCAGTACACATATAAAGTACCATTTGGGCCAAGAGGGGATATTTGTCAGCTAAAGACCAGCCTCTCCAACAAGCTGAGATCCTAATGGAAGTGTTTGAAATGCTCAGAGAAAGAGCAGAGCAGGGCTATCTGACAGCAAATGAGTGGGTTGCAGCACATCAGGAAGTTAAGACATGGGAGCAGTACAGAAACTCAATAGCTGAAAGCCTAGCACAAGAAACCACTTATCCTGAAGTCCCTGAGACTATGGTAGTAACCCGTCAGCAGAGTAGCCAGCATGACTTTTGCAAACTTGAAGATTTACAAGAAAATGTGTTACAGAATGAATTACAGCGATGGGTAAATGCTGGATGTACTAAGATCCACAAAGTATGGATGCACCCTTCAGGGAAAATGCGTGTTTCCTCTGCTACTTTGATAAATCTGTCAACTATGCTGCACTATGCAGATCATTGCAGTGTGACAGCCCTGGTCTCTCATCTTGGGAATACATTGTGGTGTCCTGATATGCATAAATTGGTTCAGGCAATAGTTAGTGGCTGCCACACCTGTATCACTAGCACTCCCCATGCACGTCTTAAACCAAGTGGGGGTGCAATAACAAGACCACAAGGACCTTTTCTGCATTGGCACATTGATACCTATTGGTTCTGGTTTGTCCTTACTCACAATGGATTGAAGCATTTCCATGTAAGAAAGAGACCGCTGCTGAAGTCCTAAACGTATTAATGGAACATATAATTCCCCGGTATGGGATCCCTGCCCAAATCTTATCAGATAATGGGTCCCATTTTAAAAATCAATTAGTCAAAGAATTTTCTGAAAAATTGCCCATTAGATGGCGCTATGTTGCTGTCTATTCTCCAACCTCAAATTGCCTTGTAGAAACGTGCAATGGTCTTATTAAAACATAGTTAAGAAAGTTAATGATTGAGAGTGGCCAGACCTGGCTGCAAGCATTACCTCTTTGTCTTTATCTATTGAGGAATAATCCTATCAAGCAGTTAGGTCTAACTCCTCATGAAATCATAACTGGAAGAAGGAGCATGTGCCCAGTTATGAAGTCAGGTACACAAAATTTGCCTGACTTGTTTTCTGCTTATCTTACAGGACTTCAGACCAGTGTATCCTTGATTCAACAGAAGTTGGCTTCCCGCATACCACCAACAGCGTTAGTCCCATATGCTTTTGAATTGTGCGATCTTGTCTACCGCCAGATCCAGGTGAGGGACAAGTGGTACCATCCTATCTACTCTGGACCACACACTGTTACAGCTGTAACTCCAACCGCTGTTCAGCTTGATAACAGCACTTCGTGGATACACAGCAAAGATATTTTTCCAGCCCCTACCATCAGTAGTGTTCAACAAACTGTGGGTACAGAACAATGATATCATTCGTGACGGACACTTCTCAGAGAGATATGGAAAAAGAGAAGCTCCACTTGGACCCACTATAAAGACATTTACCTAGTGCCTGTTTAAGATATTAGTATAACTGATTAATGTGTATACTATCTGAAGCCTAGTTATCTTCTTTCAGTCCCTCTGTGTTAGATCCACCTCCTGTAATTTTCATTCTGTTAGTAATCATATTTGTTGTACTTTGCTTAGTATTGCTGCTTTTTAGATTGCTTTTATAATGCATAAGGCCCACCAGTCCCCATTGAATCCCTCCCCCTTCATGGTATGGGCAATTCTTTGTGGCGCATTGGTAGGATCACTTCTAGTTCTTTTCCTTCCATACATATATATTCCTCAACCTGCTCCTCTGAATCTCTCTACACAGAAACAGAATAGTTCTTTCAATAGTTCCTTTAATATTTCCCAGGGTAGTCCCTTACAATCCCGAAGGTCCACACCAGGACCAAATCTATGGAAATCCACAGTTCTGGAGGTTGTCCAATTAATGAATATCTCGGACTGTATCATATGAACCCCACTGCCAAAGGGAGTTGGGTATGCACCAGTCAATATAGTACCAGTACAACCAGTGGAGTACTCGGGGAACTTGGCTTGCCAGGACCCTACCGAATACTACACTACTCCGTGCTGGGCCCCTCTAACTGCTCCCATATTTGGGAGCATTTCAATTTATCTGACCCGGTCCCAGTACAAGTCTATGCCCCTCCTCATTTGATATATCCATATTGTATTGGTAATAGGGGGCTAGTCCATTCTGACTCACACCCTTCACTGAAGTGTAATATCACCTACCATCCTGCACAACAGCGATTTACTGTTTCCCCCAGGTCCATAATTCTTTATTTTATTTTATTTATTTATTACAAGCTCTTATATACCGCACTATTTGGGATCAGCGCAGTTTACAGTACAACAAAAGACCAGAACAACAAGCTGTTTGGTTTTACATTGAACAGGAAAACGAACTTGGATAATACATGGGGAAAATTTAACTGAAACAATTTACAAAGTATTTACATGTACATATAACAGTATTATTCTTATAGCTTCTCGACTCCTCATTCTTATAGCTTCTCGGCTCCTTATAGCTTGGACAATTGGTTTGTTATCACTAATGCATCTTTGAATGTTACCCCTGCTTATTGGTACAACACATACACAGTGGGTCCTATTTATGAAAATGGTTCAGCGGTCCAGACACCTGGACGCAGAACTGGTACCCCTTATTCCTCCTGTTATTTTCCCGTAATGATCAATCAATCATAAGGCATACTTCAATTGCATGGGGACATAAAATGAACTGGACCTGGACCAAAAATACCCGATTCTCAGCCCTTGCAGGCCACTATTGGTATTGTCAGGGTTTCCTGTATCAGGCTATAGGCCTGAATCATCTTCCTTGTGCTCTGGTTAGGGCTGAGGCCTATTTAGTGTCAATCCCTCTCAATGTCAGTCACTATCACACAAGCACCCACAGACACAAAAGAGACACCTCCCCCTGGTATGATAAATCAGAAGATGCTGCTCTCATGGCCTCTTATGAATATATTAATTCCACATATCCGCTGACAAAAACATGGCTTGATGCTCTGAGCTATACCTCTTGTATTCCTATATTTCAGACCCCTGCAATTATTGCTGAACTAGGTATGGCTGTACGTAGGTTGCAATGTTTGCTTCATCTCCAAATGCTTTCTGTCACTGAATCCATTACTCTCCTAGCCAAATCCCTTGAGCAAAACAAATGACTCTGCAAAATAGACGAGCTTTAGATCTATTGTTAGCAGCTGAGGGAGGAGCATGTAAATTCATTAATGCAACAAATTGTTGCACAGTCATAGCAAACCATACAACTTTTGTACTTAATGCAATGGACAGAATTAGACACTTGTCAGAATTACATCTGGATGATTTCAAGGGTGGGATTCGGGTTGGAGCATGGTGGAATGTTGCTGCTTCTTGGTTTACAGGCTTAGGCTCTGGCCTACGTGGCTTACTTGTAGCCTTGTTTGGTCTGCTCATTGCTTTATCAGTTAGCTGCTGTGTTTTTTCATTTATTCTAGCTTTTTGTAGAAGGTGTTTGACTAAGGTGTCTACCACAACTCTAATTCCTACTTTCCAAAATTAGGCCAATGAATATATTTCCCTACCCCTTAGATCTAGAGTTACTAATATAAATGGTAACCTGTCTGATGCCCATCCTCTTATTCCAGAGGGGTTCCATTTGGTAGCGATCTAATAGTCAGGTAACAAGTAACCCTATATGGATTTCCTCTCTTTTCAAGTTCCCTATATTAGGTATAGAATTAATGGGATTCAGATCTCATGTGGCAACTTGTTCTCGTCATCTCTCCATCTCTTCAGTGAGTGTCACTAGAGGTTCCGGATGACCGAGTGTAGAAGGGCACACTATGGGAACAACAGGAGGGACCTGAAGTGGGATTCAAGAGGGGAATGAAGGGGAAAAATGAATCCCCCCTTCAGGTACCTTTGTTACAGGTTGAATCCATCTTGTGCTAACGTCTATAGCTCCGGCCTAAGAAATAGCTTGCTCTGACTTTTTCACACTGAAAATTGCAAAATCAGCAAGATTGAGCAATGAATTGAGCTAATATCCTGTCCCAGAGAGCTGGCACAATGAGAGGCTCTGAACGCTATACAGCTAATGAAAAGGCTGTCACCTGGGCCTCCTGAATGAGCAAAGGGGAACGTAAACAAGGAAGACGAACATCAGTATCAACAGTTTATGTGCAGGAAACATGACTATCACAAAGCAAATGAGAATGGAGAGACAGGATGCTACAGAGAAAACTGAGGGTTAAAGATTAAGAAGCAGATTTGCTTGAATGAGAAAAGAAAGGAAATCTATGTATCAGCAATTTGAGCCTAAAAATGAATATAAATATGGAGAAGAAATTCTAACAAGAAGACAGAAATTAGCTGATCTCATTGGAGTAAGGCTATCTCTGTCTCCAGGACCTTTTTTCAGGTGCTTTGGTTGTTATAGATGTATTGATGCTATGGATTGATATTGAAAATTGTATCTTCTAAATCAAAAGTAAAGCTTGTGATGTTACAGACCTGACAAGATAAATAAAAAAGTTTCCATGCTTTTATGGTGGCATGAGCAATTTGTTTAAGGTCCTGTATGGATGTTGGGGTGGACATTACAGCCATAATACAAAATAGAAAATTCCCCAAATAATCTTAGGGGAAGCCTAGAAAAAACCCAGCATCTCTTGCACAACCTTTACAATGATCAAGATGCAACAGTTTGAATGGAACAAAGTTTAAAATCAGCAAAGGTGTACAACAAGGCTGCATACTTTCCCCCTACCTGTTTAGTTTATATGCAGAACAAATCATCAGAGAAGCAGGACTGTATAAAGACAACGGAGGTGTGAAGATTGGTGGGAGACTCAACAACAACATTCGCTATGCTGATGATACCACATTACTGGCTGAAAGTGAAGGCGATCTGAAACATTTGCCTCTCAAGATCAGGGAACATAGTATTAAAATGGGCTTGCACTTTAATGTAAAGAAGACAAAGATTCTAACAATTGGAAAAATCAATCCATTCATTGTTGAAGAAATTAAAATAGTGGACAACTTTAACCTAGTTGGATCAACTATCAATAAAGAAACAAGCAGTCAAGAAATCAGACGACACATTGCTCTTGGCAGAATGGCTATGAAGGACCTTGACAAGATTCTGAAGAGCAGAGATGTCTCTTTCCATCCAAAGATTCAACACGTTCAAACCATGGTATTTTCAATAATGTCATATGGATGCAAAAGTTGGACAGTGAAAAAGATAGGAATAAAATCAATGCCTTTGAAATATGGTGCTGGCGATGAATACTGTGTATAACATGGACTGCCCAAAGAACAAACCAGTCAGTTCTAGAGGAGATCAAACCTAAGCTTTCTTTAGAAGTTCAGATGACAAGACTTCGACTTTTATACTTTGGACACCTCATGCGAAGAGAGAGATCATTAGAGAAAGACATCATGCTTGGCAAGGTAGAAGGTCAACACAAAAGAGGAAGGCCAGCAATGAGATGGCTTGATAAAATAACAGCAGTTATGGATGTCACTCTGTCAACAATGAGCCGCCTGACTGAAGACCAAACATAGTTTGGGACAACTATCCAGAAGGTCACCAGGAGTCGACATCTACTCGTCGGCACTTAACAACAAGAACATGTAAGTGTCAGTTGGCAAGGACATTTGCATGGGTCTTTGTGGCATTTCCAATCTCTCTGCAATCCCAAACGGAGCAGGACAGGAACCCTGGTTGTTTTGATATCACATCAAAAAGTAGATCAAAATCTTTCATAGAACATTTCCAGGGATAAGTGATGGCTCTTCCAGATCTTCATGGCTAGTAACGTTTTATGAATCCTTTCTCTAGGAACTCCTCCAAACCTATTTTGAACCCCATTATGTCATTTTCCTTAACCACATCCTCTAACAACAAATTCCATAGCTTTATTATGGGCTTCATGAAACATACTTTGTACATATTTTTCAGCCTGCTGGTCAAGAATTTATGGAGTGCCCCCCCCTTGTTTTGTGTATTTTGAAAGGTTAAATAACTATCTTCTATTTATCCATCCCACCCTAGTCATGATTTTATAAATTTCTTCATAACCCTTTCAGTTATCTCTTTTCTAACCTGAAGAACCCTAACCCATTTAGTCTTTCTTTATATAAGAGGTGTTCCATCACCTTTATAATATTTATTGCCCTTCATTGAACATTGTAAGGGTACATCATTCTTTTCCCAGCACCTTTTATCACTAACACTTGGGACGTCTGTCTGGGTCGAGGAATCACCTTACCTTCTTTCTCTGGAATCCAGGGGAACAAACACACACACACTTGCACATAAGTGGTATGCAGTTTATTCCAAAGGGTGGAGGGATTGTCCGTATTTTATACATTATCAGAAACATATTCATACGTCACCCACCCATCTCCTGGGGCCCACTATAGCTTATCAGTAACTGTGCAAATACAAGTAATCTCTGAGTAGAACAATCAGTTTAGCTTAGCACAGCACATTCCTTTTCCATACCCACACCAGAATGTACAAAGGGCACATGTATAGGATTCTGATTTTCCTTGTGCAGGCCTCCTGTATATGCACTTAAACTAAACATTATTATTATTTCCTAACAATCCCCCCTTTGGGCCTGCATAGGCCCACTATAAGAACAGCCTAACAATCTACTACAAAATAACTAAACAGGCATTATTAAAGGAACCTCTATATGCGGCAGCTCAGGTACATCAGCCACCGTAAAAGCAGGAGTATAGGAATACATAAAAGTGGTATACAACAAAAAAGAACAAGAATTATAAAACCGCTCAATAGGGCAATAAGCAGTCCTTTGAGACCACCCCAAAGAAAAATACATCAGAGAGTAATCATGAGAAACTTCCCTGTAGTTGAAGAACAGTATAGAGCAGTATTAGACAGGCTAAAAGCAGAAACAATAAAACAATCCGTAGCATTAAAACTAAAGACAGTTTACAATGAGCAAGGGACCTAGTCATATCCCAAAGAGGGGCGAGTAACACCAATGTTATACAAGAAAGTAGAAAACGAAACATGGGGCTGGGTGCAGTTCAAAATATAAACTTCTGCATTTCACACAGATTAGAAGATACAGTAATGAGACATGTTGAGAGAAAAGCTCCAGTTTGTAGCGAGCTGCGCACACAAAAGGTAAGGCAGTCTGGGCAAGTAGTATTGCCGTATTAACAGTTCCCGAAATGGGCTGAAGGAGGCACCACATAAGTGGTAGGAGGAGTCAACACAGTCTTGTGCGTGATGGTCCGGAGGCTGGAACTGAAGATGTCAGTGGAGATGATACACGCTTGATTCTTGACGCATGGATCCATGAAGGGGAGGAGTCTCACAGGATGGCTGTCCATGTGATGGCGATCACTGTAGTTTGGAGGTCCGTAGAGCGGGTCTAAGGTACCGTGCTTGTGAGGTGCTCTGACCTGTCACCAACCTTGAAGGGATATGTTGGTTCGGTACCTCTAGGCTGAAAGCTGTTTTTCTTCAGGAGTCTCCTCCTCTCCTCTCCAGTTGCTAGGGCCTTGGCTGCCCCGGCGTCAGCTACTTCTCATCCTGGTCCTGAAGCCTAATCTGTATATGGAGAATGTTTCCAGCGAGGGCAATAGCTTCAGGATCTTTTAGCCGCCACCTTCACTGCAATCGGTGTTATCAAAGAACTTGGAACGGTCCCATACTGGAAAAGGGGCTTGTACTGTGTGCTGGTGGTATGTCTTTACCAAAATCCAGTCTCCGGATTGAAAGAAAAGAGCTGAGTCATCCAGCAGAAAGGACTGGACCTGCTGAGCATACCTGTGGAGGGAAGAGAGTTGCCTCTGCTGCTAGGAAATACAAGAGATCAAATGTGAGGCTCAGGAGTATAAAAAATAAGCAGTCTTCCATATAACAATTCAAAGGGAGAAAAATTTCAGTCTACTCCCTTAGGGCAATTTGTTTGTTGTTTGTTTGTTTATTGAACAGAGTCAAAGGCAAGACAGTTTAGTGTCTTTACAAAGTTTGTGTTTTTTAAGATTTCGGAGGTTCCCCCCTTCGTGGGTTGCTGTTTGCATACAACAGCCAATCTTAAGCAACTCAATTTAGCTAATACATTTTTGACTAGATGCCCACACTTCCTCAATTGTTCCACAATTTTTAGAATTATACCAATTTGTAAAAATTTGTGTAAGTAACTTTCCTCCTTTAGCTTCATGTGTCGGGCCAGGACACATAGAGGCAAAAAAGGGATAAAAGCATCTGAAAAGCACCACATGGCCAGTGTGGGTCTCCCCAAAGCTCATTAGGATGAAAAGTGCACTCAGCCTATCTCCAAGTGTCTATTTCCAATTATTGGGTATATATCTGGGCTAGATAACTTTCAAAATTGGAGTTAATGGGGATGGCATAATCAAATATTGTAGAGTATTCATTATCAATTTTCTTTCTAGGTGGATACATCGGATACATCATTTCACATTTCAATTCACCCTCACCATTTTATAATGTTAATCTAAGTTCTCCTTTCCAACATGAATATTCCATCACACTCCTCTCAACACCACTTTTTTTTCCACTTACATCATTCCATCAAACTACATGCATAGGTCCTTCTGTCTTTTTTATACCATACTAGTGTATCCTTATTTGGCAAGGCTGCTAAGAACATCAAACAATTGTTAGAAACATAGTATTTTTGTAAACAAAAGGTATATATATATAAATGTAGATCCTTTTCAATAAGCATAACAATATGAGTAAACAATGCTCATTCTAATTAGCAACTGCCTAAACAAAATATAGGTAAAGTTCTTACAATATAGACTAGTGCTTCACGGCATTTTATAACATCAATCCCAATAGGAAGGAGTATGGCTTCTAACAGAACAGCCACATAATCTCTCAGGTGTGACTAAAGTCTATCTTATACCCGGTTCCCAGTGAGAGTGCTGTGGAAACTTAAAAATATTTGAGGATTGATCTTATAATCGCAGTGCCCACAAGGATCTGTGGAAGTTACTCACTAATCATGGTGTTTAAGAGATCCTTTTGAGGTGAGAGGCCTAAGAAGGTACAAGGCATTGGTGGTTGGGCCTCATGGCGATACGTCTTCAGGTTCTTCTTGGACTGCAAGGCATTTGTGGCTGGGCCTCATGACGATCCTCAGGTTCTTCTCGGCCTATTCCCCCCTGCCTAGTGGAGGAATAGCCTAGTGGAGGAATAGCCTAGTGGTTGGGGCAAGGTACTTCAGGCCGGAGGGTCGGAGGTTCAAATCCCACTAGAGGACAGCAACCTTGGGCTGGAAGGACTGGGGTTTCTAGTCCCACAGGTGCTCCTTGTGGTCTTGGGCAAGCCACTTAACCCTCCATAGCCCATGTTCCCTGTAAAATAGTTATCTCCAAGTTATAATGCCCTGTTCAATGTAATTTCAGTTTGTTCAATGTAAACCGCCTTGATATCATGAAAGGCGGTATATAAGAAATGTTAAATAAAATAAATAAATAAATAAATAAATAAATAAATGTCTCTTCAGAGGCATAAATATGCAAGGTTCATGTTCTTCAGGCCTTGTGGGTCCTCGAGGAGTCTTAGAGCAGTTAGAATTCCGGTGGCCCAGATCATCACACTCGGAGCAGCACGTTTATTGCCTTTCCCAAGGCTGTAGCCTCACCTTCTGTCTCTCTCTCACTTTCTGCTTTTTTTTTTTTTTTCAATGAACTCACGTTAATGTTATTATTTACAAATATTCTCATGTTTCCTGGGAACTAAGCTTCATCTTTCCACTAAATAAGATCTATATGCTTGGGAACAAAGCAATTTCAGATCAGCCTCTTTCCACAATTCTATAATTTCTGTGTATACTGAACCTCTACATAATGTACTGCTAGAAGTATTTTTGGTAACATAAAGTGCAAGTGTGTAAACTAAAGAAAAATTAATATCTCACAGTGCTGCAACATATATCTGTTTTCTCTGCAACATATATCTATTTTTTCTCAGGAACTGTGCTGAAACTGAAATAGAAACTTTTAGAACAAGGTACACTTTTTCTCTGGACACTAACACGTAAAATTCAAATACAGAAAAACAGGTGAATTTATCCTAAAATCCAATATTGTAACAAATAAAACTGAGATGTTACTGTCCTGTTCATCAATCATCAGCACCGAGCTAAACAATGCAAAGTAGTTAACTTAAAATCTTACAGTTCAGGAAACAGACATTCAAATAACATGAAACTGCAAAGAGGTGAATTCAAAATCATGCTTTGTCACATTTAAATTAAAACCTTATACATAATACTTGAGACTGGTATCAAACTGATCTGAAACAATGAAATCATGTTAAAACAATTTGCTCAGAGTAACAGTTCAACCTTGATGTTATCTCAAACACAAATAGCAAAATAAACAGCAGGTCTGTCTTGAGTCCAAATTCCTTCAGGCAAATGCAGATAGCTGAACAAGAGAGAGAGGAGTCCTAAATTAAGAGTTTAAAAAGAAAAAGTTGCTTGAGAATTGTCACTAATTGTGATTACTATTAAATTCCTATAGTTACAACTCTATGTGTTTTGTAATATATGAACAATAATTATGACCTCTGAGGTGCTTGCCACAAAATATAAAATTCATGGTTTTTAAACTCTTTAAGTTTACTCAATAGCATACACAAAGACCAGACACATAACATAACCTTCTTATTCACTCATGATTTAAATCTTTTTTTTTTCAAGTTGCAGTCTTAATTACTGGCTCAGGATGCCCCATTGTCCTGATAGGGTTCCCACCCCTACTTTGAAGGTTAAAGAAAAACAATCCAAAACCATTTGTGCCTTCTGTAGCCCACGGGAGGGGCTGCCCCCTTTCCCTCTCTCTTCTTTGTTCTCTTTGTTAAGTTTCTGGTTTCATTTTATTTTAAGTTTCTGGTTTCGATTCTGATGCTGTAGGGGGAAGAGATAGCCCCAACCTAATTTTTTCCTCCAGGACACCCTAAATCCTTTCATTCCCAAGAAATGCAGCAGATTATGAATGGCTTCTATCACAACTGGTTTCTCCTGCCCCAAACTTTGAAGATCATCTACATAGTGCCTAGAGAGCAGGCTCAAACATATACCTCAAATCTACAATACTGAACCATTTGTGTTCATGCAAAATTTAGCTCAATATTTTTAACCAAAAGAATAAATATACAAATCAAGGGGTTTCTTTTGAAATAAGGTTTTCAAAGGAAAGTATCCGTTGCTAGGTCTGGACAATCTTATTCAGATTCCTTAAATCCTGCACCAACCAGCAAATAAAAGAAAAGCAATATTTACTGTAAACAAAACATATATTTTTTTTTCAGCTTGTTGGGAAGGACACTAAGGAGTTACTTATTTGGGAAACTTCTGTTTTAGTTCTTATTTAAACAAGAGACAAATCAAAGCTTACAAGTGCTTTCTTAAGAAATTTCGCCCTGCATAATGAATTAGACCCTCGGGGTATTTGGAGCCCACCCCACTCCCCGGATTCCTACACTATTTACATTATACATCTCACTCACACACAATCAGTCTCAGTTCCCAATAGAATGTACAAACCACCAAGGTAGAAACCAAAGTCCCACTTTTCCTTACCTCGGTCTGTGCACAGAATTTACTTGGTTGCTGCAGTGCCTGGTTTTTTAATTCACTGTCTGTCACATTCCGATTCACAATACCTCTAGTCACCTAGGATCATTACCAGCTAGTAAAGAGACCTCTCCGCAGAGAAGGAGGTGAGACTGTTGAAATCAACAGGACACGTCTTCGCACCTCCACTCAGCAGGAGTCACTCCACTGTGGGAAAATCCCAGCGAGCCCCAGCTGTTATTTACACCTTTACCTGTGGCCAATTCACCTTTAGCCAAGCTGGCCAATGAGACTCTGAGAGGGATATTGTGAAGCAGATTAAGAGCTCTTTTAGTATTTCATTATTCAGTACATTGCTATAGCAATGGGTGTCTAAATACAGACACACCCTTTTACATATTTCAGTGACAGTTATACCGTTGTTAAGTACAAAAGTAATTTTCTTTCAATTTAGCTTGTCTTCTTACAATATGGCAATAAATAGACACTCTGCAAATAAATAATAATGTACGTTTTAGTATGCCGGTTAACTTTAAGTTTCTGTTCTGTCTGCCTGTCCGTAGCCTTTGAACACAAAGAACAGGAAGGGAGGGGGAGGGAGGGGAAGAGCGGAGCAGTGGAAGAATAAACAAACACCACTTGTCACTTGCATTCCAGGGACTCTGAGTCATCAGTTTTACCTTCACAAGAGAGGGGGGGGGGTGTCGTATAGGCACAGAGATAAACTAAACACAGTAAACATGCTAACAGACTACTTCAGCAGAATTGGCAAATGTCCTGTAACTTACACTGACAATTTATGTAGAATGTCTTTTTTAACTGCAGTTTTAAAACTTATCACAACATATAGCAGAACATGCACTCCTGCGGATTCTGGAGCGGCCCCCTCACCTTGGGACCCCCCCATCCTCTAATGAATTCACAACAAACGCACGTCTGGCCACTTGCTTTCTGCACAGTACCCGTCACTAGCGCTATATCGCTTCGGAGTACGGCAGGGGCGTTTTGCCAAACTCACACAGGCACACAAGCACACAGAGAAGGAGAAGGATATTACCACAGACCCAGCAGGACGTCCCTGTTATTCACTGCGCTACCCAAGCGCATTTTCCCAGCGCTACCCAAGCGCATTTTTCCAAGACGAGCTACCAAAGCAACGTCAATTAAAAAAACCTTGTGCAGCTACCAAAGCTGCTTCAATTTAGAAAGTGCATCGGGGAAATCCCACTTCTGAGACACCAAATTGTAAGGGTACATCATTCTTTTCCCAGCACCTTTTATCACTAACCCTTGGGACGTCTGTCTGGGTCGAGGAATCACCTTACCTTCTTTCTCTGGAATCCAGGGGAACAAACACACACACGCTTGCACATAAGTGGTATGCAGTTTATTCCAAAGGGTGGAGGGATTGTCCGTATTTTATACATTATCAGAAACATATTCATACATCACCCACCCATCTCCTGGGGCCCACTATAGCTTATCAGTAACTGTGCAAATACAAGTCATCTCTGAGTAGAACAATCAGTTTAGCTTAGCACAGCACATTCCTTTTCCATACCCACACCAGAATGTACAAAGGGCACATGTATAGGATTCTGATTTTCCTTGTGCAGGCCTCCTGTATATGCACTTAAACTAAACATTATTATTATTTCCTAACAAACATTGCCTAGTTCTGTTATATCCTTTTTGAGATGGGGTCACCAGAATTGCAATTAATGCTCAAAGTGCAGTTGGAGAATGACAAATGGTATCTTTATCTTTATTCAAACATTTGCTTTATCGCTTAAATCAAAGGACATACAACGGTTTACAATATAAAAATCTAATGACTGCTGGGGTAAAAGCAGAAAACAATGCCAATAATTGATAGGAAAGGACAGAAGAGTAGCAGAGGGAGGAGAGAAAGAAGAGGGGGAAGGAAAAGTATAAAGTTATGAAGGAGGGTGAGGGAGGTTGAAGGCACATTGGAACAGATAGGTCTTTAGGGCAGATTTGAAGTGAGTGAAGGAGGACTCAGAAAGGAGTTCTAGGGGAAGGGAATTCCAGAGGGAATGGGCCAGAAAGAAAAAGGCAGAAGAACGGGTATGCTCAAGGTGCGCCTGCGAAGGGGAAGGGAGCTCCAAATAGTAGTGAACAGAGCAGAGCGGACGGGGGGTAGAATGAACCAAGGATCTGTGCTGGGCTGCTGCTTTTTAACATATTCAAAAAATGACCAGGAAATGGGAACAATGAGTAAGGTGATCAAATTTGCAGATGACACAAAATTATTCAAAATTGTTAAACACAAGAGGATTGTGAAAAATTACAAGATGACCTTGAGAAATTGGGAGACTAGGGGCCCAATATTCAGCTGTCCCTTTCTCTCTTTCTCATACCCCTCTTCTTCCAGTCATTCTCTCACTCCCTTGTTCACTTGTCTGCAGCTGCAGTGCTTAATACTTCCAAAGCCATGATCAGCTGTGTGCATGCTTCGGTTGCATGGTGGACAGCTTTCAGTCCTTGAAAAGAGAAGTGCTACTAATAGGTGATTTCAATATACTGGATGTTGGCTGGGATGTCCCTACTGCAGTATCATCTAAAAGTAAGGAGATACAGAGTTCTCTATAGAAAGAACTATTCTGGCAACTGGTAACAGAATTCACATGTGAGGGGCCAAACTGGACCTGGTGCTTATAAATGGGGAGAATGTTTCTGATGTTATAGTGAGTGATCACCTCACATCCAGTGATCATATACACATGAATGTATGCACTTCCTGACACACATGCATGCACACACTCCTGACATGCATGTAACACACCCACCCACGCACATGCATACACCCCCCTTTCTAAGAGGCATGTGTATTACCCCCCCCCCACACACACACACACACACATACCCAATTCTGCAAATGGGGGAAATGGACCATTGTGTGACACTGCAAGAATACACATTTCAACTTAACAGCATGGGGAAAATGAGAATTATCAGTTACAGATGTAAACAAGGTGAAGGCATGTACTAATATGTGTTATCACACATGGCAATTAGCTTGCAGGTTCAGTGGTCATTCATAGCAGAGCATGCAGTTTGGATGAACCCACATCAGTTGCCGAGGGCTAGATGAGATTAACTGTCTGAAGCACATTATGTCAGAGGACTCTGTTTAGGAGTCTGCCGCTATCTGAAGTCATCACTACTAGAAGCTACTGCCATTCTGCTAAAGGTTTTCAAACATCTGGTGTACACACAAGGAAGTTCAATTATTGGGCATGGTGAACGTGAATCAAATGCTGGTAGAGGTGAGTTATCCTGTGAGCCGGCCCCCTCGTCATAATGAACAGCAGTTAGTGCACATGCAGCATGGAGCAGCTGGTGTAAAGTTTGCATTGGAGGTCATCTGGGTAAGAGCCATATGATATGTTTGCATGCTTCCCACACCTACCAGCTCTTACCCTGTTAGAGCCTTTAGACATTTAGGACTAAGCCATGGACTGTGTAGTGCCGGAATTCAAGCTATCCAGACTACAGTGCATAGATCAATAAGCACCTACTCAGAGGCTGATTTTATAAGGGATTCATGGAAAGCTGCATGTTAGTTATGCATGTAAAGTACCTATTTTAAAGGCCACTTATATACACATTTTAAGCAGTCACTATTCTATACTGTAAGTGTGTGCATAAGTCCCGTCAAGCATATTTTCTGCTTGGGTATGCACAGGGGCGGAGCATAGGTGGCACCTAAATTTACATGCGCAAGTTATAAAATATTATAAAATATGCTTTTTTCTGATGAATCTAGGCATGGGCAACTGCTTGAGGCGTATCTTTACACCCCTGTTTTATAAGGTAAAGTACATGCGTACTTAACTTTTGTGAAATAGGCCCCAAATACAAGCATGGCAATACATGTTAATTGTGTAGGAGTTTACCAAATTATCTTCATATGTACAGAGGGTGATCTGTGATTATTAGAGTTACCTGAGGTTATGGCTATTTGGGATATGTCAATGCCTGGGACCCCAGGGATAGTAACATAGTAATGTGGAGGCACATTCCATTCTGTGCATCCCAGCTTCTGTGCATCCAATCAAAACTGGACGCACAGAGATGGACCCAGTTCTGTACCCACAGGGCACATCTAGCCCCCGTGGGATCAGAATCGCATCTAGGCCTATACATGTGGGCCAGGACCTGATTCCCATCGGCTTGCATGTACAGGCCCCTGCCCAGCTAACTCAGTCAGGCTCCTGAATGGAGCCATAGTGCCATGGTGTCTGGTTACCATGGCACCATGGCTCCATTTAGGAGCTGCGATCCCCAGCTGCCAACCACTTTCGCCTTTTCCTGCGTCCTGACACCCGATCTGGCCTCCCATGGCCTGGGTTGGGCTGCGGGGAATCTCCTGCACCCCCTCACCTTTTTGTTCCCAGCTGGGCATCCCATTCCCCAATGTCTAGGGGGATGTATTCCACCTCCGAGGTAGAATAAGTCCCCGTCATGTCTGCTGGCCTGGAAATATAGGTCTGACTTCAGGTCTGACATCTGGAGCCATGGACCGCCCACTGCCCTAGCTAACTCTGCCTCCATACCACCCCCTTCCACCCTGTCTCCTTGTTCATATGGGTAGGCTTAGTCGGGGATGGCAACGGGGACGAATAGTGGGAATGGACATCTCAACGGAACATACATCCCCACTATTCACGGAGCAGAATAGACCCCATAGTATAGGGCGGCAGATAAAGACCAGCATGGTCCATCTAGATTGCACACCAAGTACATTCTGCACCTCACACCACCCATAACAGAGAGGTAGCATCAAGCATTCGCAATACCCAACACACCTGTGGAACACCCAGGATAATCAGCAATCAGCACTCACCAAATGACACCAGTGCTTCTACAAGCCGCTCCATGCAGGTCACCCCTATTTGTTGAGATATAAGAGATAGTTATGTTTATTTTGATTTTATCCTGTTGCTATAAAGGGATCCACTCTGTCTGTCCCATGCAGTTTTGAATTCTTTCACTATATTTTCTCCCACCACTTCCATCAGCAGGGCATTCCAAGCATCCACCGCTCTTCCAGTGAAAAAGTATTTCCTGATGATGCCTTTCAGTTTACCCTCATGCAGTTTCATGTTATGTCAACTAGTTGTACACCTTCCCCATTTTTGAAAAGTTTTGTTTGTTCATTAATACTCTTTAAGCATTTAAAGGTCTGAATCATATCTCCCCTGTCCGTCCTCTCCTCTAGCATATACATATTTAAGTCTTCAAATCTCTTCTCATATATCTTCTGGTGCAGTCTTCAAATCATTTTAGTCACCTTCCTCTGAACCATTTCCAGTCTTTTTATATCCTTTGCGAGATATGGTCTTCAAAACTGAACACGGTATTCCAAGTGAGGCCTCACCAGTGACTTCTACAGTGGCATAAGTACCTCCTCCTTTCTGCTGGTAATTCCTTGAGATCCATAGAAACAATCACTTCAAGGTCCTTCTCCTGGTCCATGCACATCAACATTTCATCCTCTATTGCATACAATTCCTTTGGATTTCTGCATTCCAAGTGCATGACTCTGCATTTCTTCCCATTAAATCTTAACTGCCAAGCAATAGACCATTCTTCCAGCTTTTGTACATCTTTCTTCAAGTTATCCACTCCTTCAGGGGAGTCCACTTTGTTGCAAATTTTCATGTTATCTGCAAAAAGACAGACTTTTCCATTAAGTCCTTCAGCAATATCACTAACAAGTACATTGAACAGTACTGGTCCCAGGACCGATCCCTGGTGCACGCCACTAATCACCTTCTTTTCATCTGAGTGAGTTCCGTTTGCCATCACCTTCTGTCGTCTGTCAGTCAAACAATTTCTTATCCAGTTTACCAGCTTTGGACCCATCCCCAGGCTATTCAGTTTACTGATAAGCTTCCTATAGTAACAGTATCAAAGGCTTTGCTGAAATCTAGGTAATCACGTCCATCACATGCCCTTGATCTAGTTCTCTTGTCACCAAGTCAAAGAACTCAACCAGATTTGTTTGGCCTGATCCAAAAGAATCCATGAATCCTGATCGAAAATCAGAACCTGCAATCACAGACAGACATTCCAGTCTATTTGAACATTCAGTCCCCCTGGAAAGTCCGTCCCTAAACAAAAAATCCACTTCTGTTCACATAATAAAATATGCTCTTCTCTATTATGATTCCCCTGGCCCTTTGTTACTTGGTCAATGCAGAAACACCGTAAATCCATAGATAAATGACCCAAATCCAAACAGTGTTACACAAGAGGAGCTTCCCGCTTTTGGATGTTTTTTGCTTTTAAGTGGGTGAGGTTAATGTGCTATTTTTGTGGGTCTGATGTCGACTGGCATACCGTTTTTTGTGGGTTCTTGGGAGGGTAGCCCAGTAGAGGGAATCTCTGGTTTGTCATTTTGTGACATCATTGGAGTTCAGTTTTTAGTGAAGCTCATGTGTGGTGTTTTTGGTAATGGTCATGGCTGAATTGATGGTGTGAAAGCCATTAGAAATTTAAGTTTTTGAGTTGGTATGTATTTTAAGTATATATTGGGATATGAGGGTTTTAAGTTTTGTTTTTGGATGGTACTTGATTTTTTATTTTTGGTATTTGGATTTATATGCCTTTTTTCTCTCACAACATACTTTGCACAGTCCGGGTGAGGCATTTCTTGAAGAAGCATTTAGCGAAACACCTTGGCAGCCAGTGTGTGTCGTCGGGTGTGCTTGCCCAGCTGTGTGGTTGCTCATCAATTATGTCATTATTTCAAGATAAGTCCTGGTTTTTGGAGTTTTTGAATCTTTTAGCTTATTTTGTTTCTAATGGCAGTTTGCTCATCTGTTGTGTTGCCACAGCACTGCAGTCAAGCCATGAATTGTGTTAAGTGAAGTGATGTTATGCTTTGAGAGATTATTGGTTTTTCATTATTATTGTTGGTTACAAATAAATGTTATAATTTATTAATTTTAAATGGTGGAAGGAGTTTTTTAGAGCCATTGATGTTGAGAGGTGTGGCTTAGTGTTCATGAAGCTTATATCAATTTACCGCACTGGATTCTGAGGCTCTTTTCTCCTTCCATGTATTAATGAACATTTTTAATTTATTTTTATTTATTTAACATTTCTTATATACCGCCTTTCATGATATCAAGGTGGTTTACACTGAACAAACTGAAATTACATTGAACAGGGCATTATAACTTTGAGATAACTATTTTACAGGGAACATGGGCAATGGAGGGTTAAGTGGCTTGCCCAAGACCACAAGGAGCACCTGTGGGTCTAGAAACCCCAGTCCTTCCGGCCCAAGGTTGCTGTCCATACTTAATGTGATTTTACATGCACTAGTGGAGTGATTTGCTTTGATTTGCCGTTCACTGATCACTCCGGGACTCACCTGTTTTTGGTTGTGCATGCTATCTACAGGCCAAATACACCAGCCCAAATAAACATTCTATCAACCTAGTAGGTAGCTTTACAATTGTATTGTAAAAACCAACCATGCATCATTCCTTGCACTGACACTTATTGTGGGATTTTAGTGAAACATTCACACAATTGTATATCTATGACGGAAAGACTGATGTCATATATATCCTCATTATTGCCTCTAATACAATCAGTGCTTGCCACAACAACTACATATACTCCATTACTTTTAGCCGCTTATCTTTTTCCTAGTGCAGCTGCTCCTTGATCTCTGCCAGAACTCAAGCTTGGATCTTCCCAATGCCATGAACTTCACCTTCAAGACTTCCACATTCATTCCTGCTCTCTTGCAAAAATAAAGTGAGATAACAGTTGCCTTGTGGAGACCTTCATCACTAAAGTGCTGAAATCCCTCAAAAATATTAAGGTAATAACTGATAAACAATGTATGCCTATATTGATGTTGAGTAACCAGAAGTCTCAGACTAAAATGAGCACTATATCTCAGGCGTTATCCTGAACTTGTGCCAGAATGTACATCAACGACTTCGGTTCTCATGGAGGATTATTTTCATATTTCTATTGTGACTATACTGATGCAATCTCATCTGCAAATTCTCATATACACAGTGTAGTCACACTTATCTTTTGATGACATTTAAAGTGGACGTCCTCTCTCTCAATCTCAGAATTTCCCGATTATCATCCGGTTGTTATTAGATGATATACCGCATATTCTCTGGATGTTTTTTGCCTCTCTCAGGGAGAAACTGTCATATCATGTTGGTATTCCCCGACACCTTCAGTTGGTACCAATTCACGTTTCACAATCCGATGGTTTCTTCAGGAGGTTGGTATCAATGCTCCCATTGGCAATAGCATGAGATGTTATATCGTACTGCTACTGGATGAGACGAAATTTTAACAAAATCAAACAGGCAAATCAATATAATATCATATCAGTATACCTACTATACAAATATTGAGTCAGCTGAGGATCAGATTAAAGTCTGCCTGACAATATTAAAATGCATACCGGTTAGTTAATTCCGATTCAATTCTTGGATCGTAGCTTGGCATGTTACTCGGAGCTGCTGTGCTTCTAAAAAACGCCGCGCATGCGTCCATCCTACTAGCTGTATGCATTTAAAGAATTAGACTGAGACGTTCCCGACGTCATTACGTAAATAATCTTCGAAGAGAGCTAAGTTCTCAGGACAAAGTGTAATGTGTTGCAACTTATCAAATTGTTCTTGCGGTTGCAATGTAATGAAAATGCAGCTTAACTGTCCTCATAATGCAATAGATACACTGCTGCTAATGCTCAAATCATCACATTCAGATACATGCTGACCATTCAATCATGTTGTTTAAACCCCCCGGGCTAACAGACTGTAGTTTGTAGATCCAACGTTGCTCCCGTATGATCAATGTTTGATCTCTAGATTTACCTTCTTGGCCAAATTTGACTGTGTCTATACAGAAACAACGTATGTCTTCAAATTGATGATGTTGATCCAAACAATGCGCCACCAACGGGGCTTCCATGACCTTACATTTTAATCTAATGCAATGCTCATTCATCCTTATCCTAAAGGATCTGATCGTTTTACCTATGTAAATGAGGCCACATGGGCATCTGATACAATAAATTACATATGTAGAATCGCAGGAAGTGATGTGTGTCAATGAATAGATGTTACCATTATGTAAGAAACTTGTACAATCTTCTGTAATGCTGCAAATGTTGCAATCTCCACATTTGCTATGGCCCTTTTGATTTTGTTCTGCTAGTGGTGGAGTTCTTAATACGGCCGGACTCAATCGTTCTTTGAGATTTTTGTGTCTGGTCCAAACACACCTGATCTTCTTATCTTGTAGCCCTGGGGGGATTTTAATCACATTCATATGTTTAGCTATTATACGTTGTAAAGTTCTGCTACAAGGGGAGAATTTAGTTATCAAATTAATACTCGTTTCGTCTATCTGCTTAGTACGTCCTGACTGTAAAAGTAACTGACGATTATTAAAGAGGGCCCTCTTATACGCCGATTTGACAATATGTTCAGGATACCCTCGGTGTCTGAAATCTCGTATTAAACCTTTTGCTTTGGTTTTGAAATCTTCTCTATCGGAACAATTTCTTTGATAGCGAATAAATTGTGATAAAGGAAGACTGTCACGTAACTGTTTGGGGTGTGCGCTGCTGTAATGCAGAAAGGTGTTCCGATCTGTTGGTTTCGTATATACTGAAGTTTGCCACGTTGGTACTCCTTTTAAAATTAAGACATCCAAAAACATGATCTGACTCTCGTGATAACTATGAGTAAACTGTATATTGGAATCACATGAATTTAACCACGTGACAAAATTTTGTAAAGTAGCAACAGATCCATGCCACAGCATGAAGACATCGTCTATATATCTACGCCAAAGTACTATCTGTTGTGCGAAGGGAGTTGCCGCTAACCATCGATCTTCAAACGCATTCATAAAAAGGTTAGCTACTGAAGGGGCACAGGTGGCGCCCATGGCTATGCCTGAAACTTGCTGAAAAAGTTGTTGTTCAAATTCAAAATAACTTTGGAAGATGATGATTTCGGCTAATTGTGCTATGAACTCAACGTGTGCAATAGCGAAATCTCCTCTTGCATGTAGAGAGTTCACTATGACTGCATATGCTTCCTTCTGTGGGATACTGGTGTAGAGAGAGCTATGTCCAGCGTCACCAGAAGAATTTCTGTATGGGATGACCATAATGAATATTCAGATAATATGTGCAGAAAATGGGAAATATCCCTGATGTAGGACGGAATGGTCTCAGAAATGTAACCGAGGTACCCGGAAGCCCAACCCCGCACTTAAAACCCAAATAAACCAGCCCACACCAGATCATGGTAAACAGATGCTTGGTCGCAACTTTATTAACAACAGTGAAAATCCGGCCCAACATGGGCCAACTCAATATTACCAAAAATTGCAACATACCCCCCCGCCCCCCCCATTTCCGGATGATGCCCCACCAGCCATTTCTAGCAAAGTGGTGCATCATCCACCCCCCCTTTTCCCCGCCGCCCGCCTTGCCATGTTATTAGCAGAGGCAGGCTCCAGTTGCCTTCCACCGGGCAGAGACCCCAGCCGGGACGTCTCTCCCACCCAAGGAGCTGAACCGCTCCCACTCAAAGCGGCAACAGCCTCAAATGCCCCGCCGGGTCGACGAGCGCCAACTCGCTACCCCGCCCAAGCCAGCTAACCCAAGTAACATACCCCCCCAGCTGCGACAACCACCCCCTTTATAGAAAACAAGGGAGTGGGGGGAGGGACACCTTTCTCCGGGGCGAGCAGGACGAGAAAGGGAGAATACGAGCACCTGCTCCCCCTCGCAGCCTGCCGCCCCGCCTCCCCCGCCTCCCCCACCATCCCGGCCAATCCGACAGCCTGACGAGCTGCCGAACGCAGCCCGCCCTTGCTCCCTCGAGCTCACCCCCCCACCACAGACTCACCCATCCCACGTGCCGAGGGTTCGGACCCCGGGGACCCGGTTACAATGCCGGCCTCGGGACCCGGCCCTGCGGCAACGGCGGAATTAACCGAGGTACCCGGAAGCCCAACCCCGCACTTAAAACCCAAATAAACCAGCCCACACCAGATCATGGTAAACAGATGCTTGGTCACAGCTTTATTAACAACAGTGAAAATCCGGCCCAACATGGGCCAACTCAATATTACCAAAAATTGCAACATACCCCCCCCTGCCCCCCCCCATTTCTGGATGATGCCCCACCAGCCATTTCTAGCAAAGTGGTGCATCATCCACCCCCCCCCTTTTCCCCGCCACCCGCCTCGCCATGTTATTAGCAGAGGCAGGCTCCACTTGCCTTCCACCGGGCAGAGACCCCAGCCGGGATGTCTCTCCCACCCAAGGAGCTGAACCGCTCCCACTCAAAGCGGCAACAGCCTCAAATGCCCCGCCGGGTCGACGAGCGCCAGCTCGCTACCCCGCCACCGGCACAAGGTGAACCCTAACCTTGTGCCGCCCCCCCCCCCCCCAAGGAAAGCTGCGACCAGCACCAACCCTCCAGAGCTTCCTGCCAATCATTCAGTAGCAGGTCCTGCCCAACCGGGGCGAGGTGAACCCCATCCAAACGATACAGACCGGCGCACCGGACATCCGCCCATGGATGCAACACCTGAAGACCCCCTGACTGCTGAACCCAATGCCCAATCTTCCTATTGATCTTGGTGAGACCTCGGGACCTGCGTCGCTGAGACCAGCACGCGGGACGAGGAATAATGTCCGACCATATAATGGCCACGCCCGGGAGGAGCTCCCGCACTAGTTCAATGTCCCGTTGCACAGCTCTGATGATCTGACGACACGACCAGCTCGCCAAGTCATTGCCACCCAGGTGTAGCAACAATCCAACAGGGCGCTGCCGCTGAACCATCTTCGCCTGAACACAGGCCACTAGCTGCCACCATCGCATGCCGCGGTGACCCATCCAATACAGCTGGACTCCGGCAGATTCAAGACTGAGATGGGTGCCCAATGGCCGCACTGCAGCCCGACGCTTCGCCCAGTAGACGAAGGAGTGTCCGACGATCCACCAGTCTCCCAGGTGCACACCATCTGAAAAAGGGAGAAGCCGCACTGCCACCAGCAGCCAACTCTGCAACAGTAAAGAAAACATTAGGAATCCCCCCACCCCAACCCACATAGGCAACTCATCCATGGCGTGCTCCCTCTCCCAGAGTGGGGCGGGTACACTTACGGGCGAATATAGCCCTCGTAAGCCCCAGAACGCCAACGACCAATTCGCTGAATAACCTGGGGTTGTAGGCCCGCCGCTGCCGCACTCGTGGCCGCCCCGATCCGGAAGGAATGAGAAGCGTAGCTTTTATCATCATAGCCCAGAAACCGCAAGGCCCTACGCAGCACCGCCGTGAACTGAAACTGCGTCGCTGGCCTGCCATCCGCATGAAGGAAAAAATAGCCCCGTGCCACCGGCCGGAGCCGCAAGTAATGCCGAAGAGCATGCACCGGGCACGACTGCAGCGGGGAGATAGCATTGAGGATTACCCAACCCCCTTTCCCAGCCTGGTCAGTTTTGGAACGCGAGACATAGATACGCACAGAAGATGCCTCCACTGTCACATGCTCGAATTCCAGCCCGTCAAAAGTGCCCCGCCGTGCAGACCGCGGTACGAGCTCGCAAACCCGAAAAGCCCCAAAAAACGCGGTCGCAAACAATGCACGGAAAAGAATGCACTCGAAATCCGAGGACGTGATGCGTGGCAACGACTCACAAATCCGTAACAATAAGTCGTGGGAAACAGGAAGCCACCAATCCCGAGGCCGGGGCTGCACTCGAGCCCAACCCGCCAGCAAACGCTTAACCAGAAAAGATACTCGGGGGTTTCCCCAGCCCGCCGCCTTACAAAAGAAGGAAAACCCCGCCAACGCGGAGACGACCACGGACCGTGCGCAGCCTGCGCCCTTAGCCCACAACACAAATTGTCCTACAAGCCCATCCGGCACCCGCCCTCCAGACCAGCCCCTATCACCCAAAAACACACTCACCTGGGCATAGCCACGCCGATACCCCGCCCAGGTACCGTGCGCCACCGATGCAGCCAGCAAAGCCATTAAGTCGGGGTCCCAACACTCCAAAGATGCTCTGGAACCAGCGACGCCAACTCCTCCGCCTCTGGCGCCAGGCGCCGGAACTGCTCCCACTGGAAACGGGACAGAGCGTCAGCAATGGAGTTCTGAGTGCCCGGCACATGCCGCGCCCTGGCAGCCACATTCAACCGTAAACAAGCCAGCACAAAAAGCCTCATCAAAGACGCCACTCTTGGACACCGAGGCACATGTCTATTGATCACCTCGACGACCGCCGCGTTGTCGCACCAAAAAACTACACGCCAATTCCGCAGGCGATCAGGCCAGACCCACAAAGCGACCACTATAGGAAACAGCTCCAGAAAAGCGATATTGCGTACCAAGCCGGACTGTACCCAAGCCGCTGGCCAAGGCTCCGCACACCCAGCCCCTTGGCAGTATGCCCCAAAGCCGTAACTGCCAGCCGCATCGGTGAATAAGTGTAAATCTATATTCGAGATCTCCGGTAACTGCAACACCAAGCACCCGTTGAAGGTGGCTAAAAATGAGTCCCACACCCGCAGATCCTCCCTCATGCCGACCGACACGCGAATCCGGTGATACGGGAGCCGCACCCCGGCCATGGCCAACGATAAGCGCCGCGAGAACGGACGCCCGATGGGCAAAACCCTGCAAGCGAAATTAAGGTGCCCCACTAAAGACTGCATGACCCGCAAGGTCGTCCTCGTCGCAGATCCCACGGACGCCACCAGCTCCTTGAGCCGCTCGACCTTCTGGGCAGGCAAGCGGACGACCATGGCAACGGTATCAATCTCAATCCCCAAGAAAGTGAGGCAGGTGACCGGCCCTACGGTTTTGCCGGCTGCTATCGGAATGCCGAACTCCCCCGCCAAGCACAGGAACGCATCGAGCAAGGTAACACAATTGCGATCCCCCCCCCGGGCCAACAAACAGAAAATCATCCAGATAATGGACAATACCGCTGAGGCACGTCTGCTGTTCTAACACCCAATGCAGAAAAGTACTAAAGGCTTCAAAATAGGTGCAGGAAATGGCACAGCCCATAGGCATGCACTTGTCGAAGTAAAACGCCGACTCGAAGCAAAAACCCAACAATGGCAAAGCAGAAGGGTGGACCGGTAACAGCCGGAAAGCGGATTCAACGTCAACTTTCGCCAACAACGCCCCGACCCCACACTGCCGTACCAGGAGCACTGCTGCGTCAAAAGAAGCGTAACGCACGGTACACCATTCGCGAGGAATGCGATCGTTCACCGAATCACCCGGGGGGCAGGAAAGGTTGTGGATCAGCCGGAACTTACCCGGCTCCTTCTTGGGAACCACCCCCAAAGGTGAAATGGTAAACAGCGAAAATGGGGGCTCGCGAAAAGGCCCCACGACCCTGCCCAACGCGCACTCCTCAGCAATCTTCCGCCTCACCACCTCAGCGTGGGCTTGGACCAAACTAGCATTACGCGAACCCCTCCCCGCTGGGAAGCCCTGGCACGGAATACGGAAGCCTTCCGAGAAACCATGCAAAAGCAGCTGCCTTGCGCCACCCCGCCGCCCACGCCCATAACTGACTAGCCAAGGTTGCATAACAGACACCCTGACGGGCGTGGGGGCCAAAGTAGCGCAAGCCCCCTCACTTACCCCCAATGGGGGCTCCCGCCACGCCTTTGCGACTGCACTTGATGGCCGCATGCCCGCTCCTGCACAAGGAGCAGATGTGCCGAAATTTACAGTCGGGGAATGGTCACGACGCCTTGTTGAAACGCCAACAGACGTCACCCCCCCCCCTGCACCCCCTTTTGGCTGAGACTGAACGGGAGCTGAGGCCCGAAAGGACCGCGAACCCCCCGACGAAGGAGACGACCCCAACCTGCCACTCCCCCCCCCAGCACCCCCGCCCCGAGTGCGAGTGGACATCTGCGTTAACCACAGATTGATGTCCTTCGTCCCCCACGATAACTGCCCATTCTCCTCCATCATGTCCCGAAACTCCTCATCGTAATTTAACCAAGCCCACCCCTCGTGAGCCTGGGATGCCGCCAAAATAGTATCCGCATAAGCCAACAGGGCCCCGGCCTGATCCAGGAAATAATGACCCCAAACGCTAGCCAACCGCAAAAAGGTGCGAGTCCAGTTCAGGGTGTTGTGAGACGCCCGCTGCACCCTGCCCGATTTCTCGTCTTCCTTGCGCTTTTTACGGCTTTCACCAGAACGCTTTCTGCCATCCAATAAGCGGAAAATATCAATGTACTTGCGCCGCTTAATCCGATGACGCAGCTTCCGCGGCACGCCCTCCCAGAGTTCGGAACAGCGCACCACCGCGGGCCCCCTGCCATCGCCGTTCCCGCCCCCCGCCGTCCTCGAATCACTCGAAAAAACCGAAGAGGACGACGACGAGGAGGATGAAGATGCACGACGACAACGGCGCCCACGCTTGCGCTTCAGTCTCGCCTTCTTAGCCGTGCCACCCTCCGCGCCAAGGGCCTGCGCCCCACCCGCACCCACTACATACTCACCAGCTGCAGAGGAGGAAGCCACGGGAGCATCCGCAGGCCGGGCCACTACCGCCGCATCGGTCCGCTCCTGCGAGGCACCGGCCTGTCCCGAACCCGGAACCGTGTCCTCCATAGTCGCCCAAGCCTGCGACATCGGGTTTATCTGCAGGGGAAGAGGAGAAGAAAAACCAGCAGCCACAGGCCCAGATGCACCAAGAGTAGGGGCCGGCCCACCGCCCCAGCCCCAAGTGGAGGAGCCGAGACCACCAGTGTCCCAAGCCGCGGGGCCGTGAGCCCCGGAGCTGCCTGGCCCCCCACGCTCTGCAGCAAACCAGTCACCCCATCCA
The DNA here is from genome assembly GCA_033557465.1 of Ichthyophis bannanicus. NCBI lineage: Eukaryota > Metazoa > Chordata > Amphibia > Gymnophiona > Ichthyophiidae > Ichthyophis > Ichthyophis bannanicus. The sequence continues at coordinate 508,877,266 of CM066031.1, read as the reverse complement.
CCTCCCCAAGGTCCCATACCCACATTCTGCCCCATACCAAATGCCCATGGGCCCCACGACCTGAAGCACCCTGGGTGCATCAACGGCACAGAAGTAGTCCCCCTAGGAGATCCATTGGGTACATCAGGTGCTGCCAGGCCAACAGCCCGCGCAATCCCTGCCCCAGGATCCCCCGCCACCGCCTCACCGGCGGCGCCCAAGCCCCCCCCCTGCGTCGCGCCCTGCTCTGTCGCCCGCCCCTGGGGACAACAGCCCCAGGCCTCCCAACCCAGAGTCCCCCGCAACCACCTCGGGCGCCCTGGCCTGTGAGCCCTGCCGCAAATCTCCCCGGCCCCGCCCCGTTTTTCCTTCGCTTTGCCGCGCTCTGCGCGCCCCGCACCCAGCTCACTGCCTGGCCTAGCCCCCCCGCCAGAAGCCTTCCCCTTATGGGACGACAAGCCCTGACCCAGGGCTGCCCCTGCCACCCCACTACGCTTCTCAGCTGCTCGCCCACCCGTCCGGCGCGGAGTAGCGCCCCTGCCCATGATGCACAGGAAACGGTGCTGCTAAAAGCAATAACCCACAGCAAGACACCCACACCCACCCTGCACCCAGGCTAAAGGGGAGAGAGGAAGGCCCTCCTCAGGATACCCTAGTAGGGGTCCTCTAACCTCCGTTGGGGGTTGGTATTTAGTATTGACAAGGCCAAAACCTTCCCCTGAGCTAACCCCTTGAGAAAGTGCTGCCAACCTCACAAATTGGGGGAAACAGAGCACAGCCGCAAACACCCCGCGGGCCGTCAGCTGAAAAAACGCACACCCTCCCTGCCCGTGAAAAGCAGCCCCGACGAAAGTAGGCCGCCGCACGTGCAGCCGGCCCCTAGAACACGCACCCTCGATGCACCCCCGCAAGCCCCAACAAACGGCCCACAGGCACCAGGACCCCCGTACGCCGACCCTAACCCACACTGCAACCAGCCAAGCGCCCCCCAACGCTCAAACCCACAAACCCACGCTGTAGGCCCAAAAGAAAATTGCACGAGTACACCACACACCTTTCTCCGGGGCGAGCAGGACGAGAGAGGGAGAATACAAGCACCTGCTCCCCCCTCGCAGCCTGCCGTCCCGCCTCCCCCACCATCCCGGCCAATCCGACAGCCTGACGAGCTGCCGAACGCAGCCCGCCCTTGCTCCCTCGAGCTCACCCCCCCCCCACCACAGACTCACCCATCCCACGTACCGAGGGTTCGAGCCCCGGAGACCCGGTTACAATGCTGGCATCGGGACCTGGCCCTGCGGCAACGGCGGAATAATCAATATATACTGAAAGTGGTTCTAACAGCGTGCCTTTGGTAGACACGATGGGCCTACCCGGGGGATTCGAAAGATCTTTATGTATCTTTGGTACAAGATACAGTTTCGCTGTGGTGGAATGGATAGGATTTAAATATATGAATTAAATATATGAATTCCTTTTTATTTATTAATTTCTTCTCGAAAGCAGCCGTAGTAATTGTTTTGATCGAATTTTGTAAAACAGTCGTAGGATCTGATTGTAACAATTTATACGTCCTCACTTGTTTCAACTGATGATCTGCTTCCTCCAGGTATTTTGTTCTGTCCATTAAAACTATTGCTCCTCCTTTATCGGCCCTCCGAACCACTATATCAGTTCTGCCTTGTAATTCTTTGTGGAGACCTTCAGCATACATGCATGCACAGTACAACAAGGAGTCGTTAGTGGAATATGAACAGCTGGAGAATGTGAAAAAGTAATGGGCAAAACTGAAAGGGAATATTTTAAGAGCAACAAAACTTTTTGGAAAAGGAAAAGGAGGCCACTATGGTTCTCAAAAGAAGTAGCTGAGAAGGTGAAAATAAGAGATCACAGAGAGAGGAAGACAAGCATCAATATTTGGAAACATTTAGAAAAGTTAGGAAAGTAGTCAAGAAAGCAAAGATATCAAAAGAAGAAGAAATAGCCAATGCAATAAAATGGGAGACAAGACATTTTTCAGATATGTTAGCAAGAGGAGGAAGTGCAAAGGTGGTACTGAGACTCAAGGGAGAAGGGGAGGAATATGAAGAAGCTGATGAGGATAAAGTAGAATTGCTTAGCAAATATTTTTGTTCTGTGTTCACAGATGAAGGGCCAGGGGCAGGACCTTAAACACCCACAAATAGGAGCAGAAGAGAAGGGGATCTTGAATAATTTTCAGAAGACTGTGTTTGTGAGGAACTAGTGAAACTAAAAGTAGACAAAGCAATGGGGCCGGATGGGATACATCCAAGAATATTGCAGGAACTTGAGGATGTTCTAGCAGCAACACTGACTGACCTTTTCAAAGTTTCTTTAGAATCAGGAGTGGTTCTACAGGTCTGGAGAAAGGCACATGAGTCCCTTTACACAAAAGTGGAAGTAAGGATGAGATTGAGAACTACAGGCTTGTTAGTCTGAACTCTATGGTGAGTAAGTTAATGGAAATGCTGCTAAAACCGAGGATAGTGAGGTTTCTGGAGTCCAATGGAGTGCAGGATCTGAGGCAGCATGGGTTTACTAGAGGCAGGTCTTGTCAGACAAATTGGATTGATTTCTTTGACTGGATGACCAGAGAACTGGACAGAGGGAGAGCCTTAGATGTGGTGTACTTAGATTTCTGTAAAGCCTTCGACACCGTTCCACACAGGCGACTTATTAAGAAACTGAACACCCTAGGGATGGACCCTAAAGTGACTGACTGGGTAAGAAATTGGTTGAGTGGGCGATGACAAAGTGTACAGGTAAACAGAGTTCACTCTGAGGAGAAGAATGTTACCAGTGATGTGACACAGGAGTCTGTCCTTGGTCCAATTCTTTTTAACCTCATTGTTAGTGATATTCTGGAAGGGCTGTTGGGTAAGGTTCATCTCTTTGTGGAGGTACCAAAAAACTGCAATCAAGTAGACTCCCAGGAAGGAGTAGATAACATGAGGAGGGTCTTGCTAAGCTTGAAGAATGGTCAAGAATTTGGCAGCTGAGATTTAATGCTGAAAAATGCAGGGTCATGCGTTTAGGCTGAAAAATCCAAGGGAGCGGTACAGTGTATGGGGCAAAGTACCTCTGTCCATAAAAAAAGAGCAGGACCTGGACATGATTGTTTCTGATGATCTTAAAGTGGCTAAATGGGTAGAAAAGGTGACGGTGAACGTCAGAAGAATGCTTGAGTGCCTCTGTATAAGTCTTTGATGCGACCTCATTTGGAGTATTGTTTGCAATTCTGGAGACTACGCCTTCAAAAGGATATAAATAGGATGGAGTCAGTGCAAAGGGTGACACTAAAATGATTAGTGGTCTTCATTATAAACCTTAGGGGGAAAGTCTTAAAAATCTTAATGTGTATATGTTAGAGGAAAGGTGGGATAGAGGAGATATGATAGGGACCTTTAAATACCTCCATGGCATAAATGCACAGGAGAAGAGCCTCTTTCAATTGAAAGTAAGCTCTGCAATGAGGGAGCATAGGATGAGGGTGAAAGGAGATAAACTCAGGAGTAATATGAGGAAATATTTCTTTACAGAAAGAGTGGTAGATGTATGGAATAGTCTCCCATTGGAAGTAGTAGAGATGAGGACAGTATCTGAATTCAAGAAAGCATGCGACAAACACAGAAGATCTCTAAAGGAAAAGGGACTATAGTATTTGATATGGAAGGTCGACTAGATAGGCTATATGGTCTTTTTCTGCTGGCATATTTCTATGTTTCTAAGAAGGTAATGTTTGTATGCAGATGGATGGTATATCATTGTCCCACCATGTCTCTGCTATTCCTAACAGGTTCTCTACTGCGAGGATTCAGCCTTGCTGACAGATACATCTATATAGGCAGGCTTAACACACAGGTCAAGTGAAACTGTGCTCAATGCTTGTCACATGGAGTGCCTAATTGTTAACTCCATCCATGCCTGATCCTCCCCTACTCAAGCACCTTTTATGCTAATCACAATGCAGTTCCTATTATTTGTCTGTGGGACACATGCACTGTTTTTATGTTGCCATTATTGTTGGAGGGGGTGGTTAAAGGGGATGATATAAACAAGTTTAATCTTTCTAGTGGAGGGGCATCCTGCATTTGGTGCCTTTTGCAGACACAAAACAACTAAACAACCTGAGTCAATATGTAGTATATATGCATTATTATACTGACCTCCACCCCTTCTCCAGCATTTTCCCTCAGATATCACATACGCTTTACCTATGCAGGAACTGATGGATCCTGGCCCAGGCACTGGCTTTTGGAAAGACACTAGCCAACAGTATCATCTCCTCCTCTGAGAAGTTTGCCTACCTCCTGTGAGGAGCTATAAAGACTATGAGGGCAATACATGCAGGAAGCACTAATGACCACACAATCTACTTTCCATGCATATGTGGTCTATATGTGAATTTTTCAAACTACAATACATGTATAGCATAAGCTTCACATGCACAGGACCTGGTGCTTCCATTTCAGTTACAGCTATATGGGAATATCTAGAAATGTACATTGTGCAAAAGATGCATGTATGTTGAAAGACATACATATAGAACACAAATTAATTTCCTACATGCATTCACTATACATTCTACTCCATTTTGGATTATGACATGGTTACACGTTTTATGCATGGTACATCTATTTACAGTACATATTTTCCAGAGTATACGTGGATTCTGCTCTTTTTCTGAAAATTTATGTTTTAACACTAAATGCTGTGACCACTGTGTTTTCCTGTTATCTATATGTCCCACTCAATATGGCATCCATAGGCGTGATTCATAGGAACAGAGGGCAGTATTTTTTAAGGAATTTACACAGGTAACTGCCCTAGTTACCAGTGTAAATGCCTTATCTGGGATTTTCGAAAGGCACCTACACAGGTATTAACTTTTGAAAATCCCGGATAAGTCCCTAACGCACCCAAATGCTATGTGGTTAGCATCGGAGAATGTTGGGGATGTTCCGGGGTGGAGCAGGGACGGAGGAAAGGGCTAAGTGGGTAGCAGCGATTTTCGATGCTGTCTGCTTAGCCCTCTGGGCCTTAAAGATAGACAAGGTTTTTCCTTGCCTATTTTTAAGGCACAGAGGAATAAGTGGGTAGCATCGAAAATCATTGCTACCTGCTTAGCCTCGTGTCTGTTGGCACGTCCAGCATAACCCAGACTTTCACTTCCGTCGCCGTCGAAGTGAAAATCCAGGTTAAGGGGGTCGGCAGCAGGCTATGCGCTGAATCAAAATCGGGCCCAGAGTACATAGCAGATACTCTCACAAATCTTTACCAGAAGAGTGCCACTGTAAGCTATTAGGGAAGATTAATCTAGTATGCTTACTCTTTGACTTATGAGAAGGGGTGCTGAGATAAAAAAGAAGCCATATGTTAAAGCCTACAGTCTATTGACAGTGCTTTGTTTAGGTTAAGTAAAAGGGTAAAATGTATTGTATGGTTGCTGATTTCTATTGCCTTACAGGGTTATTCCGACCCGCAAATAGCGGGGATGGACATCCTGCTGGCAGCTAACTTCCCCACCGGTTGTATGGGGAAGTTAGTCAGGGGCGGATCGGGGGCAGAGTTAGGGTGAGAGGTGGGCGGTCATCGGCCCTAGACATACAGGACTGATTCTAATGTTGGCCCTGCACGTCCATGGCTAGCGACCTGTACGGGGAAGTTATTCAGCTTCAAAGGTGGAATAACTTCCCTAGATGTAGGGGATCGGCTGCTCGGGGCATGAATGAGGAGGGAGTGGGGGGGGCGAGGGCATTCCCTGCAGCTCGACTCTGGACTTAGGAGCCAGATTAGGGGTTGGGCTTGGGGGAAATCAATGCCGATGCCAGCAGACAGGGATCGCGGCTTTTCAATGGAGTCGCGGTGCCATTGCAACTGGATGCCTTGGTGCCGTGGATCCATTGAACTGTCCTGACTGAGTATTCAGACAGGGCCTGTATGTGCAGACCAGGCTGAATCACAGTCCTGGCCTGCACATACAGACCTGATTGTGATTCTTTTCCCATGGGGCTAGACGTGCCCAGCGAGATCAGAATCACAACACCCTCTGTATGTCCAGTTCAGACCGGGCGTACAGAGGGCATATACGTTTGGGACAGAATTGGATCTTTACTGATCATTTTTGCAAGCTGTAAGAAGAAAAAAGCTCTATAAGATGAATATGGTTCTTACATTTCTACTCTATTTTGTTTTTGATTATGCTGCAACATTCCTTTTCCTCTTTATTGTCTTGATACACTAGCCGTGCAGCTTGTGCCTCTAAAATAGAGATACTGTGTCATAATGACTATCATAGCAGGAGGGAGCCAGTCATGGACCAAAGTGGTAATATCAATAAAAGCCCTTGATCCATCATGTGGCTTCCACTGCTACTGAAGAAAAACAATAGGGAAGGCAAGAAACAATGATAGAGGAAATGTGGAGATATTTTAGGTGTGGCTACTTACCAAAAATTAGTCATAGATCACCGACCCCTTTCACAAACATCCCAGCCTACCCAACACAGCCTGCAAGGGAAGGAACTGACTGCTTGGGATTGATTTCCATGTTTGACCTATGCAATTTTTCCATATATCCTGCGGAAAAAGTATGAAAGTAGAAAGCAGCACTAGCTAGTGAAGGTGCCTATGCAGGCTGTTATTTAGAGGTGCACACTTGAGTTGGATTGCCAACATGACAACTATGTCATGTATGATTGTACATTCATAGTAACATAGTATATGATGGCAGATAAAGACCAGTATGGTCCATCTAGTCTGCCCAGCAAGGCGGCAAGAGTAGGTGCACCTGCTGCTCCCTGCAGGTCACCCCTCCTCATGCCTTTGCTTAGGGGTGGGCCCACCTCTCCCTATTTGTTGAGATATAAGAGATAGTTATGTTTATTTTGATTTTATCCTGTTGCTATAAAGTGATCCACTGTGTCTGTCCCATGTCATTTTGAATTCTGTCACTGTATTTGCCCCACTACTTCCATCGGGAGGGCATTCCAAGCATCCACCACCTTTTCAGTGAAAAAGTATTTCCTGACATTGGCTTTCAGTTTACATCCTTGCAGCTTCATATTATGCCCTCGAGTTTTACAGCTTCCCCGTCTTTGGAAGAGGTTTGTTTGTTCATTAATACTCTTTAAGTATTTAAAGGTCTGAATCATATCTCCCCTGTCCCTCCTTTCCTCCAGAGTGTACATATTTAGGTCTTCAAGTCTCTTCTCATAAGTCTTCTGACGCAGGCTCCAAATCATTTTGGTTGCCTTCCTCTGAACTATTTCCAGCCTTTTATGTCCTTTGCGATATATGTTCTCCAAAACTGAACACAATTTTCCAAGTGAGGCCTCACCAGCAACTTATACAGTGGCATTAGTACCTCTTCCTTTCTGGTGGTAATTCCTCTGTATGCAACCCAGCATCCTTCTGGCTTTTGCCATCGCCTTGTCACAATGTTGTGCCACATTGAGATCTTCAGAAACAATTACTCCGAGGTCCTTTTCCTGGTCCGTACATACCAACCTCTTGCCCCCTATTGCATAAAATTCCGTGCATTTCTGCTTCCCAAGGGCATGACACTGTACTTCTTCACATTAAATCTTAACTGCCATTCTTCCAGCTTTTGTAGATCTTTCTTCATGTTACCCACTCCCTCCGGGGAGTCCACTCTTTTGCAAATTTTCGTATCATCCTCAAAAAGACAGACTTTTCCATTCAGTCCTTCAGCAGTATCACTCACAAATACAATGAACAGTACCGGTCCTGGGGCCGAACCCTGGGGCACACCGCTAATCACCTTCCTTTCATCCGAGTGAGTTCCGTTTACCTTCTCTCATCTATCAGTCAACCAATTTCTGATCCAGTTCACCATCTTGGGACCCATTCCTAAGCTCTTGAGTTTACCGATAAGCCTCCTATGAGGAACAGTATCAGAGGCTTTGCTGAAATCTAGGTAGATCACATCCATCGCATGCCCTTGATCTAGTAATTTAACACACACTAACCTATGAATTAACACACATTAAGGGGCCATTTTACTAACGTGTATCAAGTGGTTAATACAGGAGTTAGCACACAATAGCTGTCTGTGCAGGCCCATACTAACTGTTACCAGATTGGCACGACAATTACCACACACTGTACATAGCGCAACAGAGCAGTGACTGGATGGGTTAGAGATGGAAAGTGGGCATGGACTTCACATTGCACAGAAGTACACACTATAAACAAATTGTTAATATTCCAATTAGCCTTAATTGGTGGTGTTAAGTGCATGGCTGTTACATATACTGTTTGTTAATTCATGCTCAAAAGGGCCCCTACGTTGATTAGTGCAGGTTAAAATGCTATAATGTGTGCTAAAGAATTGCTATTAAAACAAATGTGTGAAATTAGCTGAAAAAACACCCTAAATATAGAAATTAAAAAAAAAAAAACAATTACAACGAATGGAATTATTTTTTGCTTGTAGACATCTCTAGCGTCCCCCATTGACTTCAATAGAATCAAATGAAAACAAAAGAATATTATGATAAAAAACAAATGAAACAAATGAAAGAAGAAACTGATCCAAATTCAAATCAACCCCAAATGATTTGCATGTTAATGTCTAACGTCATTGTTTTACCCAGTGAAACCATTGTGAGGCACCTGCTTATAAATAGTAAGACTATTAAAAAGATGTAGTTTTATGAGGAATTATATGTGAAAGCATATGTTCCAAAATATGAGAAGGGCTAACACTGCAACATAATTGCATTTTCCTGTGAAATAGGGTACTTCTAGGGGCATGTTTACTAAAGTATGAGGTGCGTTAATGAGATTAACGCACATTATGTGTCACTGAGACCATAGAAATGAAGCGACTGTGAGCACTTAATGCTCATTAAGATCTTTAGGAAATATGCTTTTTTAATGTACAGCAGAAAAGCAACATCATAGTAAGAAATTTTGGGTACAAGATTTTTATTTTATTTTTTTCATTTTTTGTTAAGATATAAAATTAAATTGCAGCACATACATTAAAGAAAAATTCCATCCTAATCAATCACTAAGAACAAGTACAGCCAATGATTATTAATTGACCCTTGATGCCTATTAGCATCAATACAGTCTTTACCCATGACAGCAGCAGTTTAAAAAAATGCTGCATAGAGCTGTCATGTGTTACTTTAGCTTTTGCTCATTGTTCACTTAAAATTATGTTTAGCCATGCCGAAAACACAACGGTGACAGTGAAACATTATTTTATAAATTCTCAAATGGCACAGCATATTTCATCTCAAAGCTAGATTAAATAATCATAAGAACTCTACAGACGAATCTGCAATATTTCCCAGATTTTCACCTTGGGGACATATTGTCCCTTGTCACTGAAGCCTCAGGGACAGAAGGGTACGCCACAGGGTGGCACAGCAGGAGGCTGAAACCCTGATGAAACAGTGTTCAGTTAATGAAGGCAGGCCCATGGCCTCCGCTGGTATGCCATATGTTTGAAGAAATGCTAATGACTTCATTTCAAATACCTTTTTCATCTTAACTTTATGTAAATGTGTTTATAAATGCTCTCTTATAAATATACCAGCACATTTTTAAAAGCCAAGTGCTAACAATGCTTTCAACATCTATAATACACAATAATTAAAATTTAAGCAATTCTACTTAATTATACCTTATGGGAAACTCTACAGTAATTTATAAAAATTAGACATAAAAACAAAGATAAACAGAAGCAGAGCAGCAGTTGAACAACTGTATAATAAATCATTTAGATCATTAACATACAAACACAAAAACAATGTAAAAAGGAACGTAGGGCCTAATTCTGGAACAGAAGAAATCTGCAAAAGAAAGAAGAGTTCCTGAACTGAGAACTGCTATTGCAGCTTGTCCTACTTGTGTAAATTATTAGAGTTGACCAGAACACTCCTTGGGTCACATGAGTTTAAAGATAATGACGAGCCTGTTTCAGATATATAGGTGGTAATCATAGAAGGAGGCACTCATTTTTAGGTGCTAAAAATGTGTGTAAATAGTGGTATTGTAGTCATTTATGTACTAAAGTGGTCACATATGCATGAAATGATCTCTTATAAAATACTGACAAGCATAAAAATGCATGCATTGTTTGAAGGGCATGCACAGGGGTGGAGTTTGGCTTGGCAGAACAGACGTGTGTGTGTGTTTGTGTGTGTGTAGATTATAAAATTCAATAATTTTCTGATATTAATTTTGCATCAAAATATGTATAATTTTTAAAATGCATTATTTTTCCTCCCCCAGTCTTAGCCCTCTCTTGAAAATGCCTCTTCCTAATGTGGAGAAAAGTATATTCACTAGGGAATCCCTCACATACTTTTAGCTGGATAAAGATTGAATATTCTTTTAAACTTTTGTCAAACATCGATATTTATATTCACTTCTCACCCATGTGAACGATCTATGTAACAATATTAGAAGATCCTAACTGGAGGGTTAAAGGAAGTGCGGCATAAAATTCACTGGCGAACTGCTGTGCATCTCTTAGTGGGAGAGAATATAGTTCCTTCCTCGAGTCTTGCTGGGTACCTTCACATGGTGACCCTGTTGTACAAAATCTATACTAAATCCCAGCTAGGCGATGCTACAATTGAAGTATGGTAGGAATGAAAAAGAAAAATACATACTGGCCGCACGTTGCCTGGGATAAAAAGGTGCCCATCTGTAACCTCCGCACTAGGGCTAACAATGGTGGTAGTGATAGTGCAGGCACTGCAGATGCAGGCAACATCCCTGCTATGGATAAAAGCCATGGTCAGCAGTGGAGGAGTGGCCTAGTGGTTGGGGCAAGGTACTTCAGGCCGGAAGGTCAGGGGTTCAAATCCCACTAGAGGACAGCAACCTTGGGCTGGAAGGACTGGGGTTTCTAGTCCCACAGGTGCTCCTTGTGGTCTTGGGCAAGCCACTTAACCCTCCATAGCCCATGTTCCCTGTAAAATAGTTATCTCCAAGTTATAATGCCCTGTTCAATGTAATTTCAGTTTGTTCAATGTAAACCACACTGATGCAGAATAGCACGGTATATAAGAGAATGTAAATAAATGTTCATGGATCAACTGTGGCAGGAGATAGGCCACAGAAATTGATGAAAAAGTTAAGAGGATTAACTATGGTTAAGTGGACTTCTGCAGATAAAGAGGAGACAATGTAATGCTATTTTTATGTTACAAACCCTATATTTAAATCAAGAGGTTACACAAAAACTGGAAGAAAGATGAAAATTGCCAAGGGAATAACTGCAAAAATCAACAGATGCAAATGTAAGATCTTTAATTTCACAGATCAAAGTAAAGAAGTATGTGAATAATAACATCTTGAATCCACTAATGGCTTCTGTGGAAAAATAAATACAGGGAGAAGGAGGAGACCTAGGTGAGAGTACCAGAAGAAAGGAATACACAGAAAAAGAGAGCAATTGAGGGGGAGATGGAGCTTAGAGATCTGGAACTACAGGAGAGTGAGATGAATAAAGGTCAACAAATCAACTAAAGAGGAGGAAGAAAGGGAGGAGAAACCCAGAGGTGCAGAAATTCAAGATCAAACTCCTTGTCTACATGAAAAAGATGAATATACTGGGTTCTAGGCAAAGGAAGGATCACCTAAGTTAAATTTAACACCTAAGGCTAAACGTATGCTAATTAAGATGAACAAGGCCATATCCTGTATAAAGGGATCATTTATTGGCATCACTAGAATAATATATTGTGCAATTAAAATTATTAGTGCAAGAATACTACCAACTAGAGTGCAGGGCCAGAAGAAAAAAACAAAACAAACAATAACAGTTCCTCCTTGGAAAAAGTGCAACGAAAGAAAAATACAATCATTGAATTCAGAGGTATCCCTGATAGATGGATATCTAAACAGATTAAGATCATCAAAGGAGCAATGAGAGGGGAGCATATGGAATCAATGTTAAATAAGACTATCATGACCAGTGCTAAGAAAAGCAGAAATCTTAGTATAGCATGGATTGATCATAAGAAAACTTTTGACAACATTCCATACTCTTGGATAATAAATTGCTTTGAAATGTATAAGATAAATCCTGGTTTGATAAAGTGGCAAACCACATTATTTTTGAAGTATAAGTACGGTGAGTACATCATTCCTAACATCAAGATCCAGCGAGGAATATTTCAAGGAGATTCCGTATTGCAACTTCTGTTTTGTATGGCGCTTAATCCAATGAGTACGCTTATCAACTCTTTGAAGTACGGATTTAGTCTGAATCCTAAAGAAGGTAACAACACAGTGGAAACATTCCATTTACTATTTGTAGATGACCTTAAGCTAAAGTTCCAGTGACCAACAATTAGCAGAGCAACTCCATGTAGTGAAAAGCTTTTTTGATGACATCAGCATGGCTTTTGGCCTAGGAAAATGTGCTAAGGTAACTTTTTTTAGAGGTAAATTGAGCAAAACAGCTGTGGGCTGTGACATCAAGGAACTTGAACAGGAAGGCATATATAAATATCTTGGAATAGAGGAAGGAACGACATTCAAGCAGAAATTACTGAGAGAAAAGATCAGTAAAGAATACTATAGAAGAATAAAATCATTACAGAAAAGTGACTTAACACCACGGAACAAGATACAAACCATCAATTAGCTGGCATTTCCTGTACTCTCATACAGATGTGGAATTGTAGATTGGCCTCTGAAAGATCTTGAAAAACTAAATGTGCGAACAAGAAAACTCCTCCATGCCCATGAGGTAATTTACAAGAATCAGTGTATGCCAAGACTATACATTCCTGAAGCTGAAGGAGGGCTAGGCCTTACAGAGATTAATTACACATACAGAGCTACTATCATAGGCCTCAATGCCTACCTAACAGCATAATTACATCCAAATACTCAATAATTGCTGAAATATGAAAATAAACATCCAGAATCTGTCTCCATCATCAAACTTGGACAAGTGTTCCAATGGCTAGAATGGATGAGTCAGAATCCACAAGCACACACAGAAAATGAAGCAACATCACTTTCAATACAAGAGAAAAACCTCCTCAAAGAATTCGATCAGCAAACAAGGAAAAACAAGTGGCAATAACACATAACACCATAACACACTAATTGCGAGATTAGCACAAATAGGCATAGGAGGTACGGTCCTACATTGGTTCAAATCATACATCTCAAATCGTAAGCTACGTGTCCAACTAGGCCAAGAAACATCAGATACATTCCCCCAAGATCAAGGGATACCCCAAGGATCAGCGCTCTCAGCCCTACTTTTCAACCTATACCTACAACCAATTACTGACATCTTCAAAAAATCCAACATTGGGTATTACATCTATGCTGACAACATTATGTTGTCCCTCCCCATAGATATAAACAACCTCACCTACCACAAACTATCAGAATACATCAGGGAAACCAAATCCTGTTTGAATGCCAATAACATTAATATCAATTTAAAAAAAAAAAGCCTTATTTATATCAAGGAATCAAAATACCACCCCTCCCCCAAACCATCACGATGAACAACGTTGTCCTTCCTGTTAAACAAGAGGTGAAATACCTCAGCATAATATTAGACCAATCTCTCAGCATGCTCCCCCATCTAAAATAAACAGCAAGAGCCATCTTCTTTAAGCTGAAAATTGTGCAACACCTAAGACCCCTGATGGACATTCATGACTTCAGGGCAGTAGCCCATTCTATTATTACTCCCCATTTTGACTACTGAAACAGCCTGTTACAGGGTTTACCAGTCAAAAAGATAAACATCCTCCAGAGAGCACAAAACATCACTGCCAGAATTGTCTGTAAGGCCCGACTAACTAAACATATAACTCCTTTCTTATATGACCTCCACTGGCTCCAGTATTGAGTCGGATAAAATACAAGATGTTCTTGACAACTTTCAAACTGCTCAATAACGCTAAAGAGGCGCCAAGGGAGGCGTAGAGGAACACGGCTGAGATAAGAGTTTCAAAGTTTAATAGTTTCTGACACAAAGGTGGTAGAGAACTGGTGATTTTTGAAAGAAAAAAACACCCCCAGGTTGTCGTTGATGCTATTAAGTGCCAATGTTTACTTGAGAGTAAGCCATCAGTTTTGAGTGCTGCTTTGGTCTGAGATTTCCTGGGAGTTGTATGAGAAATTGTTCATAACGACAATGTTTAACAGTTTTCCACACAAAAGATAGTTTTCCACTGTGATTATTGGATTGTTTATATGGAGTGATTTTTAATGTAGTGAGATTTTACTTTACTCCAAGAAGACCAGAATTACTCTTGTATTGATATACATATGGCAGGTCAAGAAGGATGGAGAGATATTTTGAGTTTTACACCAGATTTTATTATGTCACTATGTCAAGTAAAAACTCTTTTTTCGTTAGAGAAGACCATTGAGGCCACTAATGTTGAGAATGTTTGGGAAGCATTATTAAAGAAACAAAAACAAATAGTAAGGTTGGAACTTCATCGGCTTTCCATGATTGAATATGTAAGTAGGCAACAGATTCTGAGAGGTCTCTGAGTATACAAGGAGCCACGTATGTTTACTACTGATGTAGAATTCGTGAGAAAATGGAATTGTGTTCTCAACAAATGTTCTTTAGACCTGATGGTCTTGATAGCGGAAACAACTAAAACAGTATTGGAGGGCTATATAAAAGAAGCAGACCAGATGATTAATAAGCTGAAGAAGGCAGAACCAGAAGATTGTTTTAAACAAAAATGGGAAGTTATTACTAAACAGGTTGACAATCTTCATCAAGAGGTGAAGTCAGTGAAAATGAAGAAATTGAAAAGAGATCATAACGATTATACAAGTGGGTACGTCTATCCTTGGAAGGATCATAATCGGAAGAGTCATAAAGCTCGTCGGCGCGTTTATTTTGAAGAGACATCAGAAGAATTGAGTGGTTCAGATTCAAGTAAAACTTCTCGAGAGGATTTTACGGATGACGGCACCGACCGAAAGAAAAAGAAAAAAGTATTGACGCGCAACAGGCAACGGGAACAGGCTCCCCTCTGATTACGTCCGGACAGATGGGACCACCTGATGGTGCTCCTCATTTAGTAGTTAATCTTTCAGGGAGAATTTTGACAACAGATCAATGCCATCTCTTAGACAAAGGTTTGTCATTTGTACCCACTATTACACATGATCCTTTCCAGTTTAGACTGGATTTAGAAGCTCTTATAAGAAAATTAAATTTGAAGTCTTATTTTGCCAAGCAGCCTTCTTCTGCATCTGCTTCAAGGGTCCTGGCTATCGACCGAAGGCTAAAGCTGCCTTTTAAATCCACTTGGATGCTGCCTGGCCCTATACCTCCAACTTTACAAGTTTTAAAGAGATGGTTTTGATGGAGGCTACTGAGTTGGAGAAGTGTCAACGTCTATCCAAGAGAGTGTTGTCTCGGGAAGAGCGAATAGCATTGAGAGAGCTTTGGGCAAGATCAGATATTGTAATTCGTAGAGCCGACAAAGGGGGTGCGGTGGTGGTTCTCAGCCATCAGGATTATTTAGAAGAAGCACAACGGCATCTTTCTGACGGTCAAGTTTACGAGAAGTTAATAGAGGACCCTACAGAAGTACTTCAAAAAGGAATACGAGATAGCACCCATTTAGCTTTCCAAAACAACATTATATCCAAAAAAGAATTGTTTTTGAATGTGAAAGTTCCAGCTATGGCTCGATTCTATCTGGTCCCAAAAATGCACAAAAAATACACAAACGGTTGGAGCGACCGCCGGGTAGACCGATTGTGTCGACGAGAGGCACAGTTTTGGAACCATTGTCAGTGTACCTTGACTCATTTTTATGCCCACTTTTAGGGGACATACCCTCATACATTCGGGACACTTCTCATTTTTTGGAGAAATTGGATCAACAGGCTGGGTGGGCAACAGATCCAGAAGTGATCTTGATTACACTGGACATTACAGCATTATACACTAGCATACCTCAAATGGAAGCATATAATACAGTTGAGTCACAGTTGAGACGAAGAAGAGATCTCACAGAGCTTATGTTATCATTCCTCATGGAATTAACGTGTCTCACTGTTTTTCATAATTATTTTATGTTTGAGAGTACAATTTACAAACAGATTTCGGGAATAGAGATGGGGGCTACATGCGCCCCCTCTATTGCTAATCTCTTTATGGGTGATTTTGAACAGCAATGGCTTGGGGAGTCCCCCTTTTTATAGAATATCAAATTGTGGGCCCGCTTCATTGATGATGTTTTTCTCCTGTGGAAAGTTTCTGAGGATTCAGCATTGAGGTTTGTCCACTGGCTTAATAGTCTTAATAAGGCCATACAATTTACACATACTATAAATGCAAATAATATTATTTTTTTGGATCTATTGGTAACAAGAGGAGCTCAAGGCTGGCAATCAACAGTATATAAAAAACCTATTGCCCGGAATACTTTTTTGCACTACACGAGTGGTCACCCGTCCCGGCTAAAAAACAGTCTCCCTTTGTCTCAGTTTCTACGATTTTGGCGCAATTGTACAGAGCTACAGGATTTTAAGAAACAGTCACAGAAGCTGTTGGAAGATTTTTCAGACCGGGGTTATCCCTGTCATTTTTCCAAACGGGCATACAGACGGGCACTTTTTAATGATTGGACCTGGCTATTAGGCACCACTAATGAGAGGATTCTTGGATTGACAGAGGATTATGTTAATTTGATCACCAGGTTCTCACCATTAAGCTACAAGATTCAGAGAATAATATCGAAACATGCAAATATGGTGAAGACTATTCCAGGTTTAGAAGAGAAGAACATCAGATGTGTCTGGCAACGCAATGCTAATTTGAAGGAACAGCTTAGCCCCGCGGTTTTACGACCCCTCAGGAACAAAGAAGAAACATATGGAATAAGAGGTCATAAGAAATGTGGTGAGTGTACGATATGTAGTGTCACAGAGGATTTAACAGAGTTCACTTATTCTGGGAAAACATATTTTTTGAAACAGACCACGTCGTGCAATACTGCTTCGGTAGTATATGCCATTAGATGCCCGTGCAATAAACTTTACATAGGTAAAACTAGCCGGCCATTTAAAATTCAGATGTTAGAACAAGAGTCGTTTGCGGTGTAAGATCCTGACAGCTCCAATAGTTCAACATTGTGTGGAGTCACAACATGAATTTGACCATCTGCGTTGTTTTTGCATTGATCGAATTTGGTCAGCGAAGAGAGGTAAAACTCTAGATGAGACCTTACTATTTTATGAACAATGCTGGATTTTCACTGTCAATACTTTACAACCTTATGGTCTTAATTCTTCTATAGAATGGAAAGTTTGCCTTTAACAACAAAAGTGGAGTGAAGGAAAAAAATATTTTTTTGTGTTTGGTTCACACTGACAAAGGGGGTGGATAAGTGTGATAAGGAAGCTTATCATAGCTCAGGAAGGGGCTATAGAAAAGGTGAAGTGTCTCTGAACAAGCAACCTGTCAGTGCTGGTAGAAATGAGAAAACAGAATTTTGCCATAAAAGACTACCAGTCCCAGAATGCACCAGGTTTCCAACAGCCATGAGAGGAGCTGAAGTGAGAAAACGTGTGTTCAATCAAAAGGGCTATGAGGTAATCCCCAAGCACTCATTGCAAAGGGCAGGGCTTGATTCAGCACAGCTGCGCTGTGCTAGGATGGAACACTCATCTCAAAGGGCAAGGCCTGATTCAGCACAGCTGCGCTGTGTTAGGGAGGAGCACTCATCTAAGCAGAATAAGAGTAGAGTTTATTCTACAGATGACCATCTTCATGATCACCTTGGATATCCAGAGAATTGTCCTCAGTATCCTGAGAATCAGCTTGAGTTTGATCATCAGTTTCATCTGTAGGATCATCAGAAGCAGAAGCCAAACCGGACGGAGAGAGAGGGAAAGAGACCCTTTGGAAGAAGGAAGAGAAAAGCCTTTGAGAGGTCTAGAAGAGTCCAAAGCAGTACGTATACTGGGAGGTATTCCAAGGGCCAGCATTCACCATTGGACTGGGGAAAGCCAGAGGAATGGTGCTGCAGAGCTAGGAATCACCAGAGACTACCTGTGAGGGAGACGGCTGCACATGGAAGGGACCCTAAGACCTGTGCCAGAAGGTATGTGAAGAGAGATCCAGTATCCAGGGATCTGGATTGGAAGGCTGGACATAAGAACTGGACTACATACTGGCCAGGCTATATAGAGAGGAACTCTAGCAGCAATGGAAGCTCAGGTATGAACACTGATCTATGCCCTAGCTATAACCTTGAAAGACAGCAGGGAAACAAGTATTCTCCTGAAAATGTTCCATTGAGAGATTCATCTGTGCCAATCCATGATATTGAACCCATGCTTGTTGAACAAGGGGGAATAATAGCAGATGAGGATCCTGTTTATATGGACTGCTCTCTATCTAAACTCCATTGGTAACTTTCTGTTATAAAGTACAGCAACCATCACAAAGAAATACAAATTTGTTCTTTAATCTACTCAGAAATGCTCCTGAAGCAGGATTTGACCCACACAGTGGAAGGCAAGCCAGCTAAGGGGTTTCAGCTGGTAACTGCTAGCAATTAAGCTTTACCTAATTGCTTGTGTGCTAGGAAAGAATCACTTCTGTATCTATGTGGGAAGTAATCAGAAGTTAAGAACAGTTTGTTTCTTGCTTTGTGACTTTTCATTTGTTGTTTTCCTGATTTTAACTTTGTTTTTCCAAGTTAACACTGAAAGCAAGTAACCTAATTTATGTGCTACCAAGCATATCTGTGTTGGGAGAAATAACCCCATAAATAAATATCTTATTGGCTTTACCCAAGAGCACAACTAAATTATTGTCAGCAGCTGTGTCTGGTGTGAATGAACTACATTGCCCACAATACCTTGCAAATCATATAAAAATATGCACTTGCCAAGAGTGTGAAGATTCTCACCCAGGCAGCCGTCTGACAATAAGATCATCTACAAAAGCCCAATGAGGTTGTTATTCCGCATGTGCGGCGTTTTTTAGCAGTACGAACGAATATATTGAGGAACGCGGGCAGCAGCTTCATAGTAAGAGTGTGCATTTTTTACATTTTTCTAAAGCATCTTGACATTCTGATAATTGGAAGAATAAAAGAAATATTTTTATTAATCACTGTGGGGGTTTTAAAGAGGTTTCAGTACTATTGTTATTCTATATTTCCAGACCCTCCTGAAGAAACTCCTTTCGGAGTGAAACGCTAAAGAGGCACCAAGGGAGGCGTAGAAGAACACGATTGAGATAAGAGTTTCAAAGTTTAATAGTTTCTGACACAAAGGTGGTGGAGAACTGGTGATTTTTGAAAGAAAAAAAACACCCCCAGGTTGTCGTTGATGCTATTAAGCGCCGATGTTTACTTGAGAGTAAGCCATCAGTTTTGAGCGCTGCTTTGGTCTGAGACTTCCTGGGAGTTGTATGAGAAATTGTTCATAACGACAATGTTTAACAGTTTTCCACACAAAAGATAGTTTTCCACTGTGATTATTGGATTGTTTATATGGAGTGATTTTTAATGTAGCAATAACATTCCCCCGTCATACCTATCCATTCTTATCCAAACACTACCAGATTCCAAGTCCTGTAGGCAAAATGCAAACCACTCTCTTATAGTACCTCACTCTATTCGTAGGACGAAACAGACTACGAGCTCCAGAGCTTTCACATTCACTGCCCCTAGTCTCTGGAACTCATTGCCATTACCAATCCACGTGATCAAAGACCTCCAATTATTTAGAAGGGAACTAAAAACACACCTATTCATTAAGCACTACAGAAATGCAAATGAAAACCCCTCCTCACAAACAAACAACACACCCAATGACTACCACTCAGTCTCATACACCTTCCTCTCCCCTGTATTATACCTTCTACATACCCGAACTCATAGAACCATATAAGGTCAGTAAATGTGTACATAGTTTGCAGTCTACTGTTAAGACTACAGTGTTTATGTAGGAGTTTACCGCTTGTTAAATGTAAAATGTAACATGTAAATATGTAAATAGTTCAATTACTGTTCTTTGTAATATGTTTTCTTAATTGTAAACTGCCCCTGATCTCTGGAAGGGGCGGTATGGAAGAACCAAATAAATAAATAAATATTGCCGAGCAACAAATGTATGCCCTTTTCGTGCCTCTGGTCTATAAATGCACTGATTCTGCTGCTCCATTTTACCATTCTTCTCTTATCTCTCCCTACACTCCTCCTTGGGAACTCTGCTCTTCTGGCAGATTGCTTCTGTCTGTGCCCTTCTATTCTACTGCCAACTCTAGACTTCGATACTTTCATCTTGCTGTTCCCTATGCCTAGCACAAACTACCTGAGTCTGTACATCAGGTTTCTCTCTGGCCCTTCTCAAATCAGGCTGAGCACTCACCTCTTCGTTTTCGCTTTTGGATCTGATCCACCTAATCTCCCTTGTGTTTCCTTACCATTCCTCCGGCTGTATCCTGTCCACAGCTGCTGTGTGGTCTGTTTTGACTAGATTGCAAGCTCTGCTGACCAGGGATTATCTTTTACATGTGTCTGTACAGCGCTGTATATGCCGTATAGTGCTATACAAATGATCAGTAGTAGTAGTAGTAGTAGGAGTAGGAGTAGTATGGCCTTCTGGCTGTGGCATCTGATTCCCATATATCTGGGTAATGGCATTTCTCACAGCAGCTACACCTGTCCCATCATTGCATATGTCGGTCTGTATACATCTGCAATCTGTGGGGAAACCCTGTCTGCCTTCCCACAGTCTGTTTTGTGGCACTGCTCCCCTGGTTAGGCCTGTGTGGGCATGGGGGGGGGGATGGGGGGAGGGAGGATCCTGTGCCATCATACCCAGGTAGCCAGCCTCCATAAGAACATAAGAACATAAGAAATGCCATACTGGATCAGACCGAGGTCCATCAAGCCCAGTATCCTGTTTCCAACAGTGGCCAATCTAGGTCATACGTACCTAGCAGTTTCCCCAAAAGACACAGGTTCTGCAGTGCTTGTACTAGGCCAAGCATTGATATCCTGGGTCCCTTTTTAATAGTGGTTTATGGACCTTTCCTCCAGGAACTTGTCCAAACCTTTTTTAAACCCAGCTATACTAACAGCCCTTACTACATCCTCCGGTAACAGATTCCAGAGTTTGATTACACGTTGAGAGAAGAAATATTTTCTCCTATTTGTCTTAAATAGTTTACCCTGTAGCTTCATTACATGCCCCCTAGTCCTTCTATATTCTGATAGCGTAAACAATTTATCCACGTTTATCCGTTCCACTCCATTCATTAATTTATACACCTCTATCATATCTCCCCTCAGCCGCCTCTTTTCTAGGTTAAAGAGCCCTAACCTTTTTAGCCTCTCTTCATAGGAGTAGCCTTCCATCCCCTTCACCAATTTGGTGGCTCTTCTCTGTACTTTTTCTAATAACTCTATGTCCTTTTTAAGATACGGTGACCAGAATTGCACACAATATTCAAGGTGCGGTCGTACCATGGAGCGATACAGAGGCATTATAATATCCTTTGTTTTATTCTCCATCCCTTTCCTTAGGATACCTAGCATTCTATTTGCTTTCTTGGCCGCCGCTGCACACTGGGCGGAGGGTTTTAACATGTTATCCACGATGACTCCTAAATCTTTTTCCTGGGTGGTGGTTTCTAATGTGGAGCCTTGCATCTTGTAACTATAGTGTGGGTTGTTCTTTCCTAGGTGCATAACTTTGCACTTGTCCACATTAAATTTCATCTGCCATTTGGATGCCCAGTCTTCCAATTTATCCAGATCCTCCTGCAGTTTTCCACAATCCTCTTGGGTTTTAACAACTTTAAACAGTTTTGTGTCATCTGCAAATTTGATTACCTCACTAGTTATTCCCTTTTCCAGGTCATTTATGAATATGTCAAAAAGTAGCGGACCCAGTACAGATCCCTGGGGTACTCCACTATTCACCTTTTTCCATTGGGAATATTGGCCATTTAGCCCTACCCTCTGCTTTCTATCTTTTAACCAGTTCCCGATCCACAATAGTACACTGCCTCCTATCCCATGACTTTTTAGCTTCGCCAAAAGTCTCTGATGGGGGACCTTGTCAAAAGCTTTCTGAAAGTCCAGATACACTATATCAACCGACTCACCTTTGTCTACCTGTTTATGCACACCTTCAAAAAAACAGATCAGATTAGTAAGACAAGATCTGCCTTGTCTAAAGCCATGTTGGCTGTCTCCCATTAGGCCATGACTATCTACATGCTGTGTAATTTTGTTCTTTATGATGGCTTCTACCATTTTCCCTGGTACTGACGTCAGGCTCACCGGTCTGTAATTTCCCGGGTCACCCCTGGAACCCTTTTTAAAAATTGGTGTTACGTTGGCGACCCTCCAATCTTCAGGTATTACAGATGATTTTAATGAAAGTTCACAGATTACCAATAACAGGTCTGCAATCTCATATTTCAGTTCTTTCAACACTCTGGGATGTATACCATCCGGTCCAGGTGATTTGCTACTATTCAGTTTATCAAATTGTTGTAATATATCTTCCCGGTGTAGCGATATTTCTCTCAATTCCTCTGCAGTATCACCTTTAAATACCACTTCAGTCTTGGGTAACACCCCTACATCTTCCTCAGTAAAGACCGAAGCAAAGAATTCATTCAGTCTCTCTGCTATAGCCTTGTCTCCTCTTACTGCCCCTTTTACCCCTCTATCATCTAATGGTCCAATTGACTCTCTCACAGGCCTTTTGCTACGAATGTACTTGAAAAAGTCTTTATTTCGTGTTTTTGCTTCCGTAGCAAGTTTCTTCTCAAATTCCCGCTTTGCCTGCCTTATCAATGCTTTGCATTTAACTTGCCAGTGCTTGTGCTGTTTCCAGTTTTCATCATTTGGCTCTTTTTTCCATTTTCTGAAGGTTGCTCTTTTGGCAGCAACAGCCTCTCTGACCTCACCTTTAAACCATGCTGGCAGTTTTTTGGACTTTCTTCCACTTTTCTTAATGCGTGGAATACAGCTGGTCTGGGCTTCGAGGATAGTATTTTTAAATAACACCCAAGCTTGCTGTAAGTCTTTAACCTTTGGAACCGCTCCTTTTAGTTTTTTCCGAACTATATTCCTCATTCTATCATAGTCTCCCTTTTGAAAGTTAAAAGGTAGTACTGTGGATTCCTTTACTATCTGTCCTCCACTGATTAAATCAAACATGATCATACTATGATCACTATTGCCAAGTGGTCCCAACACCCTTATTTCTTGCACCAGATCTGGCGTTCCACTAAGGACTAGGTCCAGTATGGCTTCCCCTCTGGTCGGTTCATGAACCAGCTGCTCCAAGAAGCAGTCATTTATTTCATCTAGAAACTTTATCTCTTTAGCTTGTCCTGCTGTGACACTGTCCCAGTCGATACCGGGGTAATTGAAATCACCCATTATTACTACTCTGTTGTGGCTTTTGTTAGCTTCCTTGATTTCTTTGAGCATTTCATCATCCATTTGTTCATTCTGGCCAGGTGGTCGATAGTATACTCCCACTGCCATCACCTTCCCCTTCATAAATGGAATTTCAATCCATAGAGATTCTACAGCATATTTTGTTCCCTGCAAAACTTTAATCCTTTCTGACTCAATGCCCTCTCTAACATAGAGCGCAACCCCTCCACCAATTTGTTCAGCTCTATCATTACGATATAGTTTGTATCCAGGTATCACAGTGTCCCACTGGTTATCCTCCTTCCACCATGTCTCTGAGAGTGCAATCATATCTAACCTCTCATTTAATGCTATATATTCTAATTCTCCCATCTTATTGTTTAGACTTCTAGCATTGGCATACAAGCATTTTAGAGACTGCATTTTATTAATATTAATCTGGCTATTGGTAGGCATGGGTAATTGGGAATCTTTATGCTCTGTCTGCTCCTTACTCAAGGGCATTTGGGCTACTATACTCCCTTTTGGAACCTCACTGCTTTTGGTAGTATCCTTCAAGGATACCTTTGTCCGAACCGTGCGCTCCTGGGTGACTGTCGGCTTTCCCCTATTTTCTAGTTTAAAAGCTTCTCTATCTCTTTTTTAAAGGTTAATGCCAGCAGTCTGGTCCCATCCTGATTAAGGTGAAGCCCATCCCTTCGGAAGAGCCCCCCCTTTCCCCAGAATGTTCCCCAGTTCCTAACAAATCCAAAACCCTCATCCTTGCACCATTGTCTCATCCACGCATTGAGACTCCGGAGCTCTGCCTGTCTTTTGGGTCCTGCACGTGGAACAGGAAGCATTTCGGAGAACGCTATCCTGGAAGTTCTGGATTTCAACTTCCTACCTAAAAGCTTAAATTTAGCCTCCAGAACTTCCCTACCACATTTTCCTATGTCATTGGTACCAACATGTACCAAGACAGCAGACTCCCCCCCAGCACTATCTATGATCCTATCTAGGCGGTGCGTGAGATCTGCTACCTTCGCACCAGGCAGGCATGTTACCAGGCGATCCTCACGTCCACCAGCCACCCAGCTATCTACATTCCTAATGATTGAATCACCAACTATAACAGCTGTCCTGACCCTCCCCTCATGGGGACATGGCCCTGGAGAAACGTCCTCGGTGCGAGAGGGTTTTACATCACCTGGAGGACAGGTCCTAGTTACAGGATCACTTCCTGCCACACCAGGGTGATGCTCTCCTGTCACGTGACCTCTCTCTCCTCCATGGCAACAGGGATGCTGCCAGACTGGAGGTGGGACTTCAGGACTATATCCCTGTAGGTCTCGTCCATGTACTTCTCTGTCTTTCTTATGTCTTCCAGGTCTGCTACTCTAGCCTCTAGAGAACGGACTCGTTCCCTGAGAGCAAAGAGCTCCCTGCACTTAGTGCATATGTAGGACCTCTCACCAACTGGGAGATAATCATACATGTGACACTCGATGCAAAAGACTGGAGAACCCCCATCTCGTTGCTGGACCTCTGACTGCATCTTAGTTTAAAGCTTGTGTTTAGGTCTTTTAAATCGGTATATAATAAGGATTGGTGTAGATGCTTATACTAATAAAAGTGTATCTAATACCCCTAATACACCCTGTGTACCTGAAGCTAATTAATCACAGGTCCTCTGTGTATGACTGATTTGGATTAAGAGCTGCACCTGAGAGCAGCCCCTTTCCTCTAAGATGTCCAAGTACCTATAAAACTACAATTTCCCCAGGGGTGGGTGGGTGCTGGGGAGGGAGGGGGGGAGATAAGTCCTATTAAAGAGGGCAGTTACAAGGTACCCTGTCCTGAACCCTCAGCAGGGGGATGGGGGTACCACACAAGGCCCAGTTATATGACCACTCTCACAGCTTGTTAGATCCTGGACTGGGGATGGATGTAGGCCTCAAGACACAATCTGAAGGATGTTGGCACACTATCAGTCATGTCTCCCAGTGCTTGGCACAGCTGATGAATGACTGCCCTATCATACTGGCACCTGGTGACACTGCGGTCAGGTACCAGCCAGCCATTCATGGCCGCCCTGAATTGCAGATCAGTATACCAGATCCTCCCATGCAATCCCCAAACCACACACTCTGACACAAAAGACATCATTCTGCCAAACCAAACCTATAACTAACAGCTGCTATACCATAATGGCATAATGTCCCAGGATTACACATATCCCTTTCTCACTCCACACATACTATTCTTACATTAACAGTCCCAGTTTTCAGAACACAGGATTTGCTAGGGTCCCCTGGATTAGCTCTTTTAGCACAAACAGCATATGTCAGCATAGCATGAATAAACACTATTGCTCTTCTTAATATTTCTGTAAGGGTGTTTATTAATTATTCTTTATTTTACAACATTTCCTCACCTCTGCTTTTTTGTTCTTTATAACTGCATATTGTGGTTTTCCAGACTGCAATCACACCAGTTTAGTGCATAGTTGTCACAACCATTCTTCAATATGTGATGGATTTCAGAGCACAGCAGAATATTTTCTAAGTTCTGGCCTTATTCCATGTTTCATCAGGAATAACAGGGACGTCCATGGGGATATTGCAGAACGCACATGGGCCTTTCTGGAATACGCTTTGCATGTCTCTGTGGATGGCCACACCCCCATTCTGCCTCTTCTGGGCATGTTCTGATACCCCCATGCTAGCGCTGTTGGCGTGAACATCAGCAGTGTTTCAGATTATGGTCGGGATGTCTTCGTCAGATAAACTTCCCCACCACATGAACAAAACCCTTATTTGTGTTCTGGAATGACCTACATAGTAGATGTCTCAAATTTTGTAGCAGTGGTTCCATAAGCATTTAGAAAGGACCATTTCATTCCACTTTACGAAAATAACAGGTTTGGATTTTAGATGGTGTCATATGATTATGTTTTGTATATATTTATTTTCACTATTGATATGTTTATTTAAAATAAATTTTCTTGTTGCTGTGATGATCATGTTTGTATTACAAGTCATTCAAATTTGGAGAATAGTAGTGTTTTAAGTAAGAAGCATACTTATTAAAGTGTGCTAAACAGTGAGGGATTTAGCATAGACCCACGCTAACAGCTACTGCACACTAAAAACAGATGCATGGTATAAATCACATGCTAACTGCTTAACATGAATCAGGGCAGCATATGGGCAGGGGCAGCCCAAGGTGGGTGTGGGGCCATGTGCGGAGACTCGGTGCAGAACCTCATTTGCATAAGGGGCCTAATTTACATAAATATATGCATAATGTTACAATACACTAACTTTTAGTAAACGTATCTCTTAATGAGTGTATGGATAAAGAAAGACTAAAAGATTTCTTCATTACTATAATCCAGTGCCAACCGCTAGGCACATTAGAGGGTATGTTTACTGTAATCTTCTGAATAAAATGTAATCTTCTGGTCTACTCTCCGTTTGGTCCTGGGTTCATTTCATAGAGACAGTAGGGTAAGCAGCACAAATAAGATAACCAAACAGGTGTGGCTTGGAAAAAGGGTTTTATATAGAAATAGGCTTATTACAAAGTTACAGAACAGAGGTAGGAGGTTGTTAGAAAGCTGCTTCCGTTTACTTCAGTGAATCTGTGTGTGTGTTTGTGTGTGTGTGTGTGTGTGTGTGTGTGTGTGTGTGTGTGAGAGAGAGGTAAGAAAATGTGGGTCAGAGCCTCATAGTAAGAAGAATAGGGAGAGAAAGAGAGAACAAGGGGGAGGGGAGAGAAGTGGGTGTCAGAGCCTCATGGCAAGGTGTGTCCGATGAAAATAGGAAGAGAGAGAGAAAGAGGAAGTATTTCTGTCCTTTATAGTGAATTTTCTCTAGCACCTCCCTTTGAGGTCTGCTATTGTTTCCAGCACCTCCCTTTGAGGTCTGCTATTCTTGATTTAGCAAGGAGGGGCTGGAGACCAATCTCATCAGGCCCGGAGACTGACATCACCAGGGGGTCAGAGCTAATCTCATCTTGTAAACTACCATCATTAAGTTTGGAGACTGACATCACCAGAGTAACAAAGCTGCTTGAAATCCAAGGTCTGGGAAAAGCCATGACACCTATGCTAGGCATAATGTCCTGCTGGTGTATGCTGACATCTCCCACACCTTTTTTATTGTTATTTATTATTTGTGCCTGGAAATGGTGGAAGCAAAACCTGTGGTACCTGTCCCATTGCATGCTCACAGAGGAATTATGTGCACCAAGCAGGCATCTCACTGATTGGGCCCCAGCACTGGCAGCACAAATGTATCACTAGAAGCAGATGGTGTAGAGCACTATATGGGAACTTAGACATGCCATGGTTACTGCTCGGTCAGAGTGAGTGTCCTCCCAGCATGCCATGCTGTGGCCACCCTGTCCATGCAGGTGGTGGTCAGGCACTACAGTGTCCCAGCCATTGCCCCACACCCTGTGAAGATGCATCCTGGCCAATCTGTCCTGTCCGGGCCATACCCACAATACCTTGCTCCTCATTATGCACATATTCAGGCTAAGGCTGGTAACAGTGGGACATTTTGGGCCCCGTGAGGGGTGGGCAGCCACATAATAATGGATAGACATACATACACACACACTCCTATTGCAGCATTGCGCAAAGATAGGGGTGGTTGGCAACCCTGCTTACCACACTGTTCCTGAACACAGTGCCGACATTGCTAAACTGTGCAGGAGGTAGTGGTAGTGCTCTGGTGATAACTGCAGCTCAATGCTGGGGCCAACAGCCTGACTCTCCATGCATCTTTGGATTGTGGAGCCTGTGTGAGTGGGTGTTTGTACCCTTGTTCGCTGCTGCTTTTGGCTTTGCACATGTTGCTGTTGTATCTGCATTATAGGGTAAAATATACGATACAAACACTGGTCTCTACCAAAGCCAGACAATGATATTTCATATACTAATAAAATATACAAACATGCTCTGCAGGAGTCACAGCTGGGACTTGAACCTGTAACCCTCTGCTTTTGAACACACTGGCTGGGTATACTGCACCACACTGTTGCCACAGATACATGGCAGTCCCTGGAGCTACCTGTACTTTTCCTCAGCCAGACCTTTTATGTTGCACTGCACACCATGTATTGGTACAGGGCATGGCCTAGGTCCACTACAGGCAGGTGCCACTGCCCCCTCCAGCACGGGCACACACACACACACACACCCTGCCATGCTGACATGACCATATGCTGTCGGTGCTGGTAGTGTGCAGTCCCAGGCCATCCACTGTGTGGGTAGGTGGTCGCCTAGGGAGCGGGGTCTGGGGTGGGGGGCATACATGAGCATCCCCCCATCACCGCCTACCAATAGTATGTCCCTTCCGTTTGGGGGAGGGTTGGCTGGGGGGATGTCAGGTCAGTGTGCTGGCAACTGTTAGCTCGGGTGGACCAGATAGATGTAGGTGGATTGTGTTTGGCCTTTGTCAGATGCTGTCTTGCTGATTTCCGGTTTCTATGTTCCTATGTGCCACCTAGGCACCCGCCTAGTCCACCCTGTGCCCCAGCTGCCCCCATTGCATGTCCCGCCTGCAGCTCCCTATGCCCCTTTTGCACCATCGCCATAGTGGCCTTTCATACTTGGCACTATGCTGTTGCTGCAAATGGAGCACAACTATCACGTTTCTTGGGCTCTCTGCCTATGCTGTACATTGCTGACATTGAAATTGTTTCTCTCTCCTGCAAATGTGCATCTAACGACAAATGTTCATTTGCGGTACTTTTCAACGCTTCAGTTCCCCATGTTAGTGTTAAAGGAGCCTCTCCCCACCCACTCCCCGCCCATTGACCCCTTCTCTCTGCCCTCTCTCCACCCTCTGCGGTGTTTACCGCTGCCGAGAATGCTAACGCTCATTAAGTAACATTAACGTGCGTTAACGTTACACAGCATGTGTTAACGTTACATAGCGCATGTTACGCAGCCGCTGCTAGGTTACTGCAGTTTAGTAAACACACCCCTAGAAACTACTACAAACACTGCCCATTTAGAACCCATAACAAACCTGCCGTATCAAAACAGCACTACCAGGACTCACAAAGCACCATACCCTATCAAAAGGCAACACTGCCAATATTAAACCAATACATTTCAGAGAATAACAATATATGACCTACTGGGGAAAGAGAACAAGTGGCAATGTCAAATAACAATGACATAAACAGAATACCTCAGCTCAGTTACACATTCAGAACATAGACCATCACCAAACAAGGAATCACAAGTTAGAAACAGGAAGACAATAATTAAACTGGGAACCCCAAAAGCCAAACTTGGAATGTACAACAACACTGTAGAAATAAAACTATAAATTAATTTCCTCTTGTACTAAACAAAGCACAGACGTTAATGATGCACATTTCCCAGAGCTGACCTATCCCAGTTAATAAATTCAAAATAAAGAGATATTTTTCTACCTTTTGTGCATTTTTTTTTCAGCTGCAATTGCTCCAGTCACTTTCTTCTGGTTTCTTTGTGTCTTCTGCTAACTCTCCATCGTCTGCTGTCCATTTATTCTTCCTTCTCTCTTCTAGTTTTTTTTTTCCATTCTCTCTCTATGTCTGCTTCAACATACTAATCGTCCTCCTTTTGCACTTTCCTCATTCCTATTTCATCCACTCAAATTTTACTCCTCCATCCTCATTCCCCACTTACTCTCCCAATATCCGGCCAATTGTAGATTTGTCTTCCCTCCCACACAACATATTTTTCCCTCTCCATTTCCCTCTCCCAGCTCCATCCCATTCTAATCCTCCCCAACATCAGCTCCCTTCTAGTTCCAGCCCCACTCAGCATCTGCTCCCTTCAAGTCCCCGCATCAGCCCATTTCCAGTACTAGCCCCCCATAAGCCCATTTCCAATCCTATCCAAGTCCCTCCATCTGTTCATTTCCAATCCCAGCCCCCCATCAGCCCATTTCTAGTCCTTTCCTAGCCCCACCATCAGCCCCTGTCAAATCCTAGCTCCCCTCCACTTAGCCCATTTCGAATCCAAGCTCCCCATGAGCCTACTTCCAGTTCTAGCCCCTTCATGAGTCCATTTCAATCCAAGCCCCCACCACTACCCATTTCCAATCTTAGCACCCCCCAACAGCCCATTTCCAGGCCTATCCGAGACCCTCCATCAGCCCATTTCCTGTCCTAGCCCCCCCCCACTCAGCCCATTTCCAGTCCTAGCTCCCTCCCCTCACAGCCCATTTCCATTCCAAGCCCCCTCCCCATCAGCTATTTGCAGTTCAAGCCCCCTTCCACTCAGCCCATTTCCAGGTCTAGCAACCCCCCAGCCCATTACCAGTCCTAGCCCCCCATAGCACATTACCAGTCCTAAGCCCCCCCCCCCATAACCCCTTACCAGTCCTAAGCCCCCTATCAGCCTACTTCCAGTCCTAACCCCCATCACCCCATTTTAAGTCTTAACCCCCCACCATAGCCAATTACCAGTCCTAACCCCCCATCAGCCCACTTACAGTCTGTGGGCCTGGTTTCCCCACATAAGTTCCCCAAATATTACCAATTACCAATGAATAGTTCAGACAACAGTTGCTTGGCTACAAAAACCCTTTATTTGGTGTAACAAAGCAAAACAAATGCAAATTGTTCAAATCCCACTAGAGGACAGCAACCTTGGGCCGGAAGGACTGGTGTTTCTAGTCCCACAGGTGCTCCTTGTGGTCTTGGGCAAGCCACTTAACCCTCCATAGCCCATGTTCCCTGTAAAATAGTTATTTCCAAGTTATAATGCCCTGTTCAATGTAATTTCAGTTTGTTCAATGTAAACCGCACTGATGCAGAATAGCGCGGCATATAAGAGAATGTAAATAAATAAATAAATAAATAAATAAATGTAGAATAGCAAATGTCTGTCTGAGAGATGGCAGGCAACGTTCCCCACCCCCAGATGGGGAGAGGGAAGGCTGCCCCTGATTCTCTATAGTTGCCGTCTTATATACCCTCTGTAGCAAATTTCCAGCAACTTCTGCACTAATTCTTATTCCGTGTGCAAAACGTGCTATGCTGTCTGCAAAAAGGTTGCAAAGCCATCTGCAAAACTTAAAGTCGTCTGCAAAAGTCTGCAGAGCTGTCTGCAAAAACTTCTGCAGAGGCTCTTTCCTTGGGGCAAAGGTTCTTTCCCTGGGATCCACCCTCATTAGCATATTAATGGATTTCATTCTTGCTAATGTTAAGTCATTCTGACTGCACCCTGCCATTTCCTTTGTTTCATTAATCACTGTAGCTTCTGGCACCATCTGTAGTCTTCAGGGCTTATGAGCACCTTGTATCACCAGCTTTGCTTGGCCTGTTTAACTTGTCCAGGCTTGCCCAACTTGCTCAGACCTGTTCAACCTGTTCAGGCCTGACCTGTCTTTTCTTAATGGGACCCATTCTCTGTGCACTTCTGCTCAGGGTATGGTTCCCTCTGGCTTTACTCTTGTTGTGCTGGGCTCTGGGTACTCATTCTCTCAGCCCACATGCTTTTCTTCCGTGCCATCATAATGTATTACAGCCTCAGGCAAGGATGCAGCCATACTAGACATACCTATCAGCCAATTTCCCTTCAAGTCCTAAACCCCCATCAGTCCATTTCCAGTCCTAGCCCCCCATAGCCCATTACTAGTCATAACCCCCTCATCAGCCCATTTCCAGTCTTAGCCTCCCCATCAGCCCATTAACAGTCCTAACCCCCCCAATCAGCCCATTTCCAGTCCTAGCCCCCCTATAACCCATTACTAGTCCTAACCCCCCATCAGCCCATTTCCAGTCCTAGCTCCCTCCCCTCACAGCTCATTTCCATTCCAAGCCCCCATCCCCATCAGCTATTTGCAGTTCAAGCCTCCCTTCCACTCAGCCCATTTCCAGTCCTAGCAACCCCCCCCCGGCACCATTACCAGTCCTAGCCCCCCCATAGCCCATTACCAGTCCTAAGCCCCACCCCATAACCCACTACCAGTCCTTAGCCCCCCATCAGCCCACTTCCAGTCCTAACCCCTCATCAGCCCATTTCCAGTCTTAGCCCCCCCATAGCCCATTACCAGTCCTAACCCCCCATCAGCCCACTTCCAGTCCTAACCCCCCATCAGCCCATTTCCAGTATTATCCCCTATAGCCCATTACCAGTCCTAGCCCCCCATCAGCCCACTTCCAGTCCTAACCGCCCCATAGCCCTTTAAGTCCTAACCCACCATCAGCCCACTTCCTGTCCTAACCCCCCATCAGCCCATTTCCAGTCTTAGCCCCCATAACCCATTACCAGTCCTAGCCCCCCATCAGCCTATTTCCAGTCCTAGCCCCCACACAGCCCATTACTAGTCCTAACCCCCCCCCCCATAGCCCATTACTAGTCCTAACCCTCCATCAGCCCCCTTCCTGTCCTAGCCCCCCATCATCCCATTTCCACTCATAGCCCCCCATAGCCCATTACCAGTCCTAACCCCCCCATCAGCCCATTTTCAGTCTTAGCCCCCCACCATCAGCCCATTTCCAGTCCTAGCCGCCCCCCCATAGCCCATTACTAGTCCTAACCCCCCCATCAGCCCACTTCCAGTCTTAGCCCCCCCCCCATAGCCCATTACCAGTCATAACCCCTCCCATAGCCCATTACTAGTCCTAACCCCCTCCCCCCATCAGCCCAGGTAGATTAAAAACAAACAAACCGGCTGCTGCTGCCGCTGTGGCAGAATCAAGTGTCCTGGGGGCCCCCCCCCCTGCCCTGCAGAGCCTTCCCTGCAGCATCAGCTGCCAAAGCGCTGGCTTTCAGAGCCGCAAAGGGAGAGTTTCCCTTTCTCGCGGCTAGGTTAATCCCGCCGGGGCTGATGGGATTGCCCATCAGCCCCGGTGGGCTTAACAGAGCCGCGAGAGGTCAGAGAAGCTCTCTCTTCGCGGCTCTGAAAGCCGACGCTGAGGGAGCTGATGCTGCAGGGAGGTTCTGCCAGGCAGGGGGGGGCCCCGCGGGATGCTTGATTGTGCTGCTGCCACGGCAGCAACTGCAGCCGGGTTTTTTTTTTTTTTTTTTAATCTACCTGGGCTGATGCAGAATGTTTTTTGCGTGGTGCCCCCTGAAATGCGGGGCCCTGTGCAAAAAAATATTCTTGCTCAATGTACGGGCCGGCCCTTCATATGGGCAAAGTTAGGGCATGGTGAGTACTGGTAGTGAATGTGCGGTATGTTTACTGTGTGTTTTCATGGCTGCCAATAGCATAAGCACACTTAATGCCACCTCAAGATTTATCACTAAGTGCAGCCAGGTAGTGCAGCTTCTTTCCAAATGTAACAAAAAACTTTTTTGAATGTAAACTGTTTTCCCCCCTAATCCAAACCTTAACCCTCCAATCCATATTCCCAATTCCTGATCCAAGCTCCAATCACTTAGAAATGTCCACGCATACTCAAACCAATTCCCCAAACGTGATCACTCTTCAAGCATGCCCCATCACAACTCCACCCCCTCCAGCATTCACAGTCTTTCATTATACCCCCCTGGCAATTAGAATCCCCCTATCTGAGTTCAGAAATCCTCCCTGATCACAATTCCCCCAAGCTGAACACTAGACCCTTCCCCCACCCCTGAGTTCCACCTACACTTATCCACAGATATCTCTGATAGTCTATCACTAGGGTTCAAGCTATTTTATTATCCAACTTATTAACTTGAAGAATAAAAAACTAATAGATATGCTACAAAACCTACAAGATGGAGAAAAAAACAAACAAATGAAAAACGTTGTATCATGGTGACGCATAAAGAACTGTGGAAAAAAAGCCCTATCTACTAGGGATATATGGTAAATATACACACTTTGGTTCATTATCACACCTTAAAAATTCTAGTGCCTGCAAACATTATTTTAACATTTTAACTTAAAAACTGGCACATGTCCAATTGATGTATGTGCATTAAAACCTTCCAGTGTGCAGGTTAAAAATTATTAAAATGAATGTGAAACAAACCAAAATAAATGCTCAGAAATTAGGGCTGATGTTCAACGTTAAATGATGACTGCCCCAGATTAATATTGTCCCAAGAGTTTCTATGTAATTCTTGACTCTGCTATGGTGTATCAAGTGAGAGCAGTTAGAGAAAAGGTTTTCTTTTCATAACACACGGTAAAGCAGCTTTAGCCCAATTTTTGTCCTATTGACTTAAAAACAGCAATTTTGTGCTTATTTACCAGTTTTCTTTCTTAAGCTCCTCTCTCTTCTTTCCATCTTCTAGAGCAGTGCTTCTTAATGCTCTCCTGCAGGCATGCCTAGACGGTCACGTTTTCAGGATTAGCACAATGAATAAACATGAGATGGATTTGCATAGAAAGTTTCTCCAATATATGCAAATATATCTCATGAATATTTGTTGTGGATATCTTGAAAACATGAGTGACTAAATGTGCTCCAATGAAAGGGTAGGGAAACACTGCTCTAAAGGACCATCTTTTCCTGCTATCATCTAAGCACTGATGCCCATCTGGCCAAGCTCCTGAAGGTGCCAGAGCTGATGTTAGGAGTGAGTGTTTTCTTCTCATAGCCTTGTGTGATTTTGTGCCAGGTAATGCTCTTGAAAGTTGCTCCACTGGGTGGCTCCAAGGACAGCATAAAATTACATTTAACCTCCTTTTCTTGTTTTCACCCTTTGCTTGTTGTCTGTTTATTAATATAGCTTTGTCAGTCTCCATGTACTATGGGGTTGGAGGGATGCTACAAAGGTCTGTCCCCCAGAGCCATTTCTGAAAGGTGTCTTATTCCCTGCAGTGAGTTCAGTGTTGTTCCCACTTCAAATTTCAATTTTGAGCCATCTTGCTCTACTTCTTTCAAGGCTGGTTTACTTAATATAAGATCAATTCAGAACAAGGTCTGTCTGATCCAAGATTAAATGCTTAGGTTTTGTATGTGTTACTTTGACTTGGCTCAAGGATAGTGAAACAGCATATCTACATCAGTGTTAATCCGCTGGTTATTTGTTTGCTTTTAAGAATAGACTTAACTAGGAGTGGTGTGGTTGTTTACTTTTCTAATGCTATTTCCATCACTTTGATGGACTGTCCTGAGCTTGTATGTCCTAAAGCCCTGTTTATTCATGTCAATACTCCCTCACAATTTTATATCCTTCTACTCTATGCCCCCCTTCTTGTCCATTGTCTCATGGGAAGAACTATTTTCTGCTATCTAATATTTGGCTTCTCATTAGGCCAATAAAATTATATTGGGGGACTTTAATGTTAGTTAGAAGATAGTTTGTGGTACAATTTGTTTAACCACCTTTCAGAAAACAATCATCAAAATGGTGTACAATTCTATGTGTATGTTAAAAAAAGACAACCCAAAGCTGCAGTATTAGAAGGATCTGAAGCACTGATGTCTAGAGAAGTGTGCTGTCTACCAGGTGGCAAAATCTGACATGTTACAGTGAGTTTGCCGTGACTCATCAAGACTACTGACTATGCTCGGAGGGATACTGCTAGGTATCCCTCCGAGCATATCAAAAGTGACTTCATGATTCTGGGACAGAGAGTGAAGCAGATATGTGTCCAAGTGGTATTCTCTTCAATCCTCCATGTTGAGGGTAAAGACCTAGGCAGAGAAATGCACATCTTGGAGTTGAATGTGTGGCTGTGTGGATGGTGTCATCAAGAGCGTTTTAGTTTCCTGGACAATGGGATGATTTTCCAAAGGCTATAGAGCAGAGATGGTGTCCACCTATCTGAGAAGGGTAGAAGTGTCTTCCGCAGCAGACTGGCTAACCTATTGAAGAGGGTTTTAAATGAGGTTCATTGGGAATGGGTAAAGAAGGCCCCCAGGTAAGTGAAAGCCCTCAAGTAAAACATCAAATACCTCTGTTGAAATCAGTGAAAGGGGCAACACCTGGAAAGCAGCATGCATAAATGTCCATAGTATAGGAAATAAGATCACAGGTGTTGAGGCTTTAATGGGAGAGGCTGACTTGGATTTAGTGGGGGCTACAGAGACATGATTCACACACGACATGACTGAGATATAATTATATTGGGCTATACTTTATTCAGAAAGGATAGGGTAGGAAGAAGTGGAGGAGGAGTGGCATTATATGTATAAAATAATATTAAAGCTATAGAATTACAGGACCTAAAAGGGATAGAGGAGGCACTGTGGGTTAAATTAGTGAGGGAACAGGAAATCCATTTGCATTGGTGTGATATACAGAGCTCCTTCACAGCGAGAAGAAGTAGATGGAGATTTAATAGAAGACACATGCAGTATTGCCATGAAAGGAGAAGTGCTACTGATAGGTGATTTCAATATGCCGGATGCTGACTGGCACATTCCTGAGTGTTTCTGATGTTACAGTGGGAAATCATCTTGCATCCAGTGATCACCTGATAATGTGGTTCAATATTAGGACTAGGGCTGATAAAATCAATTCAAAAATGATGGTCTTAGACTTTAGGAAAACTAACATTTCCAAGATGGGACAATACCTCAAGGAGTCCTTAGCAGGATGGGAACAGCTGGGGGATGTAGAAAAGCAATGGGAAAAACTGAAAGGGGATATTTTAAGGGCAACAAAACTTTTTGTTTGAAAGGTAAGTAAATGCAAAAGGAAAAGTAGGCCATTATGGTTCTCAAAAGAAGTAACTGAAAAGGTGAAGAAAAAGAGGGTGACTTCATAAAATACAAAAGATCACAGGAAAAGGAAGACAAGCATCAATATTGGGAAAAACTCAGAGAAGATAGGAAAGTATTTATTTATATTCTCTTATATACTGTGCTATTCTGCATCAGTGCTGTTTACATTGAACAAACTGAAATTACATTGAACAGGGCATTATACCTTGGAGATAACTATTTTATAGGGAACATGGGCTATGGAGGGTTAAGTGGCTTGCCCAAGACCACAAGGAGCACCTGTGGGACTAGAAACCCCAGTCCTTCTGGCCCAAGGTTGCTGTCCTCTAGTGGGGTTTGAACCCCTGACCTTCTAACCTGAACTACCTTGCCCCAACCACTAGGCCACTCCTCCACTCCAGTAGTCAGGAAAGCAAAGATGCCAAAAGAAGAATAGATAGCTAATGCAATAAAATGGTGGGACAAGACATTTTTCAGATATGTTAGCGAAAGGAGGGAGTGCAAAGATGGTATTTTTGTTAGGCAGGACCAGGAAAACACCTACAAACAGGAGCTGAAGGGGATCTTGAATGATTTTCAAAAGACTGTCCATGAGGAACTAGCTAAACTAAAAGTAGACTAAAAGTAGGCTAAAAGTAGAGGCCAGATGGCATACATCCAAGAATATTGAAGGAACTTTGGGACGTTTTAGTGGCTCCACTGATTGACTTTTTCAATGCTTCTTTAGAGTTAAGAGTGGTCCCAGAGGACTGGAGAAAGGCACATGAGATCCCTGAGACACAAAAGTAGAAGTAAGGATGAGGTTGATAACTGCAGGTCGGTTAGTCTGATCTCTAATGGAAACACTGATAAAACAGAGGATAGTGAGGTTTCTGGAATCCAATGTATTGTATGATCTGAGGCAGCATTGATTTACCAGTGGTAGGTCTTATCAGACAAATCTGATTGATTTCAGAGAGTTGGACTGAAGGAGAACCCTAGATGTAGTGTACTTCAATTTATTTATTTAACATTTTTTCTATACCACTTTTGGATTTCAGTAAAGCCGTTGACTCTGTTCTGAACGCAAAGGTGACTGACTGAATTAAAAATTGGTTGAGTGGGAGGTGACAAAGCGTACAGGTAAATGAAGCTCACTCTGAGGAAAAGGATATTACCAATGGTGTGCCGCAGAGATCTGTCCTTGGTCTGATTCTTTTTAACATCTTTGTTAGTGATATTGCTGAAGGGCTGTTGGGTAAGGTTTGCCTCTTTGTGGATGATATCAAAATCTGCAATAAAGTAGACAACCAGCAAGGAGTAGATAACACGAGGAGGGATCTAACTAAGCTTCAAGAATGGTCAAGAATTTGTCAGCTGAGATTTAATCCTAAAAAATGCAGGGCCATGCATTTGGGCTGCAAAAATCCAAGGGAGTGGTACAGTGTGTGGGAGGGGGGGGGGGTGAAGTACTTCTGTCCATGAAAGAAGAGTGGGACCTGGGTGATTGTTTCTGATGATCTTAAAGTGGCTGAACAGGTAGAAAAGGTGACAGAGGAAGCCAGAAGGATGCCTAGGTGCATAAGTAGAGGAATGGCCAGCAGAAAAAAGGAAGTGATAGTGCCTCTGTATAAATCTCTGGTGTGACCTCATTTGGAGTATTGGGTGCAATTCTGGAGACCACACCTTCAAAAGGATGGAATTGGTGCAGAGGGTAGCTATTAAATGGTCGGTGATCTTCATTATAAACCATATGAGGACAGACTTAAAGATCTTAATATGCATACATTAGAGGAAAGGTGGGCTAGAGAAAATATGATAGAGACATTTAAATACCTCCTTGGCATAAATGCACAAGAGCCGAGCCTCTTTCAATTGAAAGTAAGTTCTACAATGAGGGGGCATAGGATGATGGTGAAAGGGGATAGACTCAGGAGTATTACGTGGAAATATTTCTTTATGGAAAGAGTGTTAAATGTATGGAATAGTCTCCCAGTGGAAGTAGTAGAGACGAGGACAGTATCTGAATTCAAGAAAACATGGGACAAACACAGAAGATCTCTAAAGGCAAAGGGACTATAGTACAGTATTTGATATGGAAGGGCGGACTAGATAGGCCATGTGGTCTTTTTCTGATGATATGTTTCTATGCTTCTGGATAATTACCCTGAACCATAGAGCATTCTTTTCTTTTAAGACAGAAGAACATTTTATGAACAGAAACATACCTCATGTTACATTTAATGGGTACTCAGGCACATATGGCCAGTGATATACTACTTTCTAAGAGAAAGGATAACTCACTTTTAATTTGATTTGTCAATGAAATGATATCATCAGCAACATTTTTTCCTTTGGGTCCATTCAAAACTCAGCCAGGTACTGAGAAATCCACAACATGAAAAATAGGCTCAATTTCAAAACGATCATGTTCCACAGTAAAATACACTCTAGAAGGAGCAACATCAAATGCAATTATTTCACCCTGTAGAACAGAATCATTTTGTACTCCCCACATGGTAATAAAATGAACGCATTAGACCCATCTTGATACAACACTGCATGTCAAAGACTCATCTGTTGCCCGAAACTCAACTGTGGAGATATTATAGCTCAATATATCCTCCCTCTAAACTGATAAAGAGAAAAGAAGAACATAATTTGTTTCATTGGTTCCCTATCTCTGCATATGGAACCTGAAACATCCTAATCATCAACTACTAAAGAGCTTCCAGAATGAACAGTGAAGATGGCTACTTTCTCACTGTGCCAGCAGCATCTTTCAATATCCACTGGGAGGCAAATATTTCATGTTATCAAGGGATTGCTTTAAAGAAAGCATGCCCATGCAAACGATCTGATGAAACCTAATGACAAAATCTTTCTACTGCTTATGGATGATTTGTGGTTTCTATAGCACATATCTTCTTCAACTCACTTGGTAGGTCATACCTTGGATCTGAGTTTTTCATCAAATTCCCTTTGCCCTTCCTTAAGGGGCTTCTCTACCCTTCTTGTCTCATGATGTGACCATTACTTAGTATTCTTTCATTTGATTGATAGATATTCCCCTTCTCATGAAATTCTTAGATGGACTAGAGGTATAACTAGCATTAACTTAGATTGCTTGGCTGCTAGATATATTACCTTTTACTCAGACTTTGCCTCTTGCTCTAAGATTGACTAAGTACTGCCCTAAATGATGTGGATTCACTGCATGCCCACCATTACTGAACCCAACACAACAACACTAGGCACCACTCAAGACTTTGCCTTCTTAAAAGGCAAGCTCGGTGAGATGAATCTGGCATAAGAGTAAAACCAACAGCAACTTTGCTGTCTATAGCGAATATCATTATTATTATCATCAAAAAAGTACTGCATCTACTAAGAAGGCATACTATCCCAATCTCATTCAATCTAGTAATAATCACTTAAGAACACTAATATCTTTTCAAACTTGTCACTGTCTTCTGAAAAACTGTCATTTCTCTCTTCACCATGTCCTTAAGTTAAGAAATTTGTTACATTTTTCTCCACCAAAATTAATGATAGCTAACTCCCGTAATTCTTCAGCAGCTAACCCTTTCCACAAACCCATTATCCCAGATTCAAGATACGTCATCATCTTGCTCTTCCTTCAGTCTTCCATTTTCCCTAAGCTTTGTAAAGATCATTGATTCTATGCAAGTGGCCATGTCAGATTTAAATCACCTTCTTTCCAATCTAGGGAAGAACCTTCTCCTGCACTAATCCTTACTATGATCAATATAATCCTTACTAAAGGGCAGTTTCCTACTATGTAGAATCAAATGATAATAGACCGGTTCTTAAAAATTTCTCCCTTGGGGGGGGGGCGCTCGTGAGCCCACTGCGTGATGGCCACATCTTAACTGAGCTCCGTCCCCACTACCCCAAAACTTTAGCTAAAATGCGCTAACTGCTGCAAATTTCCCCGTCTCTACCTGCCCTGGGTCAGCACAGGCAAGCGGTGCCCTCCGGAGTCGGGTTAAACCGCTCAGTGAGATCTCGGACAGCTGGGACGCCACGTAGTTCATCTCCAGAGTGCGGCCTGCTGCTGCGTGCCTCTCCTCGACGCTTGTTCCGGGCCTGACTAACCCCATAGCTGACTCCAGTGACCTGCGCGGATCGGACGGCACCTACGCGGACTCTCTCTGGGCTGTGCTGCCGGATCCCTGGTGCTGGATCGGAGGCCGTGCGGCAATTCTCTGTCAGGTGGAGCACTATCCCCAAGGCTGGGGGCGACTGAACGCGGAGCTGGAGTCCTGCTTGCGGTTCCGAGGAGAAGGCCTGGAATCCTTGTGGCAATCGCTGGTGCCCACCACCTTCTTCCGCCAGCGTGAATCCCCCTGAGGGGGGTAAGTACGAGGGCTAAATCTTTCTTTTCATGCCTTCTGGTCTACAAACGGCGCCGGAGACAGTAGCAATTATTAGCACACCAGTGCCCCGCCGAGGCCCCGGCTCCTCAGCGTGGATCCCGGATGCCGTTAGAGTGCTTCTGCGTTCTATCTGACTTCAGATTTCTCATCGGAGCCTAACATCTGGCAGTTGTGGACTCTGTGTGCTCTACCTCCACATAGCTCTGCAGAACACTCTGAGCATTATCTCCGGCGGCTCGCCTCTTCAGGAAGGCCAAAAGCAGCTTCCATCTCATTGCCCCGCTGTCTATCCGGTGCCCTGGGCCTTGCGGACATTGACTCTATATATATCCTAACACTGTGTGGCAGTGACTGCTTTGCGGGCCTGTGAGGTTCTGTGCACCGCTGTCTTTCTGGTGTCTTTGCCCTTGCTGACATTGGCTGTATCTCTCTCCTAACACTGTGTGACACAGGTGGCCCTGTGGGATGGCTGCTAAAGTTAAAAGTTCTGAAATTCGGGAAGGGATGCGTTCCTCCCAGCGACTGCAGAGTAAGTCTGGGGCCCCAAGCAGCCCACGTGAACAAGCTCCTCCATCAGGTACTGAAGATGAGACTGTAAGTGAAGAGGAATTGGACTCCCACAAACAACTCTCC
Source organism: Ichthyophis bannanicus (assembly GCA_033557465.1). Taxonomy (NCBI): domain Eukaryota; kingdom Metazoa; phylum Chordata; class Amphibia; order Gymnophiona; family Ichthyophiidae; genus Ichthyophis; species Ichthyophis bannanicus. The sequence goes on along the minus strand of CM066031.1, from coordinate 508,835,227 downwards.
TCTGCTCAAATCAAGCAAGAACTCCGTAAAGGCTTTGCGGAGTTAGCCAATGAGTTTCGCTCGCTACGTGAGGAGTTGTTGAAAGATGTCGCAGAACTACGGACCGACATTAAAGAGCTGGGAGCCCGAGTAGAGGACGTGGAGACCAAAATGGTTGATCATGATGGGACCCTGATGGATTTACAATGTGCGCTGGACCGGCAATATGCGCAAGCAATGGAACTGACTTATAAAATTGATGACATTGAAAACCGCTCCAGCCGCAATAACGTGTGTTTTCGCGGAATTCCAGAAGCGGTAGGGGGCGGAGAAGATTTGCCAACTGTGCTTAAGCTGTTGATAGCGGAGTTGCTCCCGGCGGAGGACCTGGCTGCGCATGCTTCTGGGATGGAAATAGAACGAGTCCACCGCGCCCTGGGAAAACCTCCCAACAACCAACCTCGTGATGTCATTGCGAGATTTTTGCGATATTCTGATGCTGAGCTTCTCATACGTCGAGGCCGGGAGAAAAAAGCGGTCCGCTTCCAGGACGCGACAGTGTCCATCTACCAAGACCTTTCGACGTTCACCTTGGCGCACCGGAGAGAGATGAAACCAGTTACAACGGTCCTGAACAGCAAGGGGATTCGCTACTCTTTGTCCTTTCCATTTAGGATGAACTTTCTTTTGGGCAACAAAAAGATCTCAGCAAAAGACTATACTGAAGCTTGGCGAGCACTTCGCCAGGCGGGACTAGTTGATGATAATGCTCAGCCTCACCCGCCGCCCCCTAAGCCCCAGCACTCCAAGTGGACTCGAGTGGGCAAGCCCGCTTGATTTTTTTTTTGTTGTTGTTGTGTATAATTGCAGAGCTTTTCTTACTGTTCAGGGAGCCTTACTCTGTGGGTCTCCCGAACTTCGGATAAGTGGTGGAATGACCGGCCATTGGTGCTTGGCTGTTTTCTTTTTGATTGTCTCCCCCCCCCCCTTCTGTTTTTGTAATATTTCTCACTGAGTTATTGGCCATTGGCAAGGATCAGCTTGGGCCCACACTCCATTACACGCAGGGGGCGGCGGATGATCTGCAAATGTTTTGATGATGATATTGTTCTGATGGGGAGGCATGATGGGATTGCTGACCCAGGGTGGGTGGGGGAGTAGTGGGGGGAATGTTATTATATGTTCAGGTTGAATTGTTGCTTCGTGGGGTTTTGGGGGGAATGGGGTTTGTGGTCAACTTACCGTGTCCTGTATTAACTTTGACAGGCAGGTGGTATTGACGGGAAGGGGGGGGGGCTTGGATTGGAGGGAGGGTTTTTTCATTTGGAACTGGTGGGTATGTTTGGGTTTGGGGGGAGGGACTATGGCTCTTGTTTCTGGAGGGTGGAATAGGTGGCCCGGCTAACTAATCCCCTGGGCTTGCTGGGGGGAAGTTGTCACTGGGATCCTCCGGGTAGCTGGAGGATAAGAGGGTCTAGATTGTAAATATCAATGGTGCGCTTTATCTCTTTAAATGTTAAGGGTCTTAACTCCCCAAGGAAACGGTCGCTGCTGTTTTCAGAATTGCGCACTTTGCAAGGGGACATTGTTTACCTACAGGAGACCCATCTTCAGAATTGTAAGCAGGGCTGGCTAAAGAGGTCCCCGTATACTGAGGTGCGGGTGGCCTCAGATGCGCAGGGCCGGAAGAAGCGGGGAGTGGCCTTACTATTTCACCAGAGCCTCTCTCTACAGATTGAGGAGATAAAACGAGATACCCTGGGGAGGTGGCTTTTTTTGAATATTCGCTTAGAAGGGCACTTGCTAACTTTAGCTAATGTCTACGCACCCAATACAGGTCAGGGGCCCTTTTTTATACGATTGAAAGCCTTACTGGCAGATTTTGCAAAGGGCCCCATTGTTTTGGGTGGGGATTGTAACACGCATCTGGTGCCCCACTTGGATTACACAGGTCGTGCTGGGGGGGGGGGAGTGGGGGGGTCGGCAAGAGCCCTTCAACGCTTTATGCTAGATTTAGGTTTACGGGATGTCTGGAGGGACACCCATGAGGGGGAGAGAGGTTATACGTACTACTCTCCGGTCCATCAGGTTCATACACACATTGACTATTTCCTATTGGATCAGCACCTGATGGATGGGAGAGTGAAGGCTGGACATGGAACGCTGACTTGGTCAGATCATGCCCCGTGCTGGCTTGCTCTCCCGGCCGGATTGTATAGCGAGCACCAACGTCTTTGGCGCTTAGATGTGAGGTTCCTACGGCGGCAGGGTGCAGTGCAGGACCATGTCCGCTTTATCACTGAATTTGTTGAGCTTAATAATTCTGGGGATGTTCCCCTCCCCACGGTGTGGGATGCTTATAAGGCTACGGCTCGAGGTCAACTCATGGCTGAGGCGGCCCGCACGCACAAAATGTGGACGCATGACCACAACCAGTTGGTGAAGGAGTCTACTCGCCTAGGTTTGGTGGACTGTTCGAGCCAATTTGGATGCGTGTTTGCAGAAAGAACTAGATAATAAACGCCGGAAATTACGGCAAACTTTTTATGAGCATGGGAATAAAACCGGCCGCTTCCTGACTTTGCGTCTTTGGCAGCAGCAGTCCACGAGAGTGGTTCGCGAACTGCGCGACTCTGGGGGACGGAAGAGGGTTATTTCCCGGGAGATACGTGATCTTTTTGCTGACTATTTGGAGCTGCTCTATAAGGCAGAGCCCTTTGATCGGGATCGTGTGCAGGACTATTTGCAGAGGATTGCTCTGCTGCACCTTTCTGACCCTGACCGAGCTCAGTTAGATTCTGAATTAATGGTAGATGAAGTGGAAAATGCGATCCGGTGACTGAAAACTGGCAGTGCGCCGGGTAGTGATGGCTTCCCAGCAGAATATTATAAGAAGTTTCGGGCACAATTAGCGCCCGCCTTGACTATCTTGTTCAATGAGGTCTTGGGGGGGGTTTCTCTCCCTTCGTCCCAACGTGAGGCATTGATAGTGATGATACCCAAACCTGGTAAACCACTGCATGATGCAGCGTCCTATTGCCCCATTTCCCTGTTAAATGTTGACGTTAAAATATTTGCTTCTGTGCTGGCTGCGCGCTTGAATCGGGTCCTTCCGGGCTTGGTTCATCCAGATCAGGTTGGATTTGTGCCGGGTCGCCAGGCCGCGGATAACATTAGGCGTATGTTGCAGGTCATTTACGTGGCCCAACGGGAACCACAACCAGCTCTGCTGGTGGGGATTGACGCAGAAAAAGCTTTTGATCGGGTTGATTGGGAATACCTTTGGTGTGTTTTGGAGACAATGGGCTTTGGCTCTAATTATATTCGTTGGGTTCGTAGTCTTTATCAGCTGCCTCAGGCGTGCGTTCGGATTAATGGGGGACACTCGAGACACTTCTTTCTGGAGAGGGGCACGCGACAGGGTTGCCCTCTTTCACCTCTGCTTTTCGCACTCGCGATGGAACCTTTGGCTCAGAGCTTTCGAGAACACCCAGGCTTGCAGGGGGTCCACATTGGCCTCGCGGAATATCGGATTGCGCTCTTTGCGGATGACATCATATTGTCCCTGGTGGACCCATCCGCTTCCCTTCCAGTTGCGATGCAGCTGTTTGAAAACTACTCTCGGGTATCCGGTTTCAAAATTAATTACACTAAATCGGAGATCTTGAATGTCGGGGTCCCCGGGGTGATTTGTGCGGAGCTCCAAGCGGCTTATCCTCTTCGATGGGTCTCAGGAGCCTTACGTTACCTAAGGGTGCACCTGACTGTGGAGCGGGCGGACTTCTTTAAAGCCAACTACGATCCCCTGCTTCGTCAGGTTCGGTGGGACTTAGAGATTTGGAATGGCCTGCTCCTTTCCTGGTTCGGGCGTATAGCCATAGTCAAGATGGTGGTCGTTCCCCGCTTTCTTCATTTTTTTCAGGTTCTACCGCTTCCCATTGCGCGGGCCACTTTGGCGACCTGGCAACAGCTGCTTATGAAGTTCATATGGCATTATCGTCGTCCGCGCTTAGCGCGACATGTTCTCTATGCCCGTACGCGTTCTGGAGGTATGGTGTCACCCAGCAGACCTGGTTGAGAGAAGGGAAAGTGTTTTAAATGAAGGAAAAAGTGCATATAAGCCGCAATATCTGGAGGAACCAGGTAGAGGGAGCCAGAGAGACTCCAGAGCCACTATAGAACCACGCCCCACTGAGATGATGTAATGCCAGCCAGCTTCCAATCCAGGTGCACAGAGGAACTTCTTGAGGAGGCTCTGGAAGACAGGAAGGGGAGCAGAGGGAGCAGAAGTGGCAGCAGATGGAAAGGCAGCTGTGAAGACAGTTGGAGTGACGGCTGGAGAGGAAACAGCAAGAGTAAATGCAGCAGGACTGTGTACAGCTGGAAGCAAGGCAAGACAGAGGGAAGGTTGGAATGCAAACCTGAATTTTCCCTTGCCAAAAGATCACCTAAAGGGAAAGGTGATGGTCTGAGAGCTAAGGAGGAACCGGAGGAGGTTTCAGCTCCTAGAGAGGTAAAAGCTGTTTGTCCAGAGTGGTCAAGGCATTACTGCAGTTGTTGTCCAGAATCCACAGGGTCACAGCAGGAAGCCCTAAGACGTGCGAAACAGGCCAGCCAAAGGAGAGACTGGTATAGGCCTCAACCTTCGCTGGAGTCCAAGAGGCCAAGCTCCCAAGGTAAAGCTTTTATTGAATCAAGATATAGAAAAAGCTTGTATGATAAGAAAGGCTTGGATAATCGATGTTTGTATAAGACTGCCACAAAAGCTCCAAGGAGAGAGAACTTTTCTCCATGTAGAATAGCACGAAGCCAACACCCTAAGAATAATCCAGAACATTGGGCTGTGCTGGAAAAGCTATACAGAGAGCCTGAGTATAGGATACCTGAACCCAGGGACTCAGAGTCCGAGGTGTCCACCTACGAGCAAATGCAAGTGGACCTGGCTAGGGAGGCTTTGGATAACAAAATGGATTGCACATATTGTACTAGTGGAAGCCTGGAGTCTGTGCCAGACTTGTATGCTGCATGAGTTATTGCCTAGAATATTGTTTGATTGAAGCCCAGCACTACTGTGAAGATAACAGTGTGTCTTTAAGCTTTTTGTTTCACTTTTCTTACCTGAATGAAGGACTTTTGCGTTTGTTGTTAACCAATCCTTTGGACCCTAGCGTAAAGGGAAATAAACGCCCTTATTTTTCCCACCACTCGTGCATATGTTTCTTTGAAGATTAGGACCAGGAAACAAATAAGGCCAAAAGTGAAGTAGGCCGCAGGATTACTGGCCAATCTTCTCCCCATAATTTTTATGTCCGAGCGCTGCTTATACGCCAGGGCGGTGCTCGCGACATAAAATGGCGTAGTTGGCAGGATATTAGGTTGGAGCCTACAACCGCAGAAGAAAATAAAATAAAACTTTTTTGAGTTTAAAGAAAAAAAAACCCGGTCTGGACTGTTTTGGAAAACCGGAGTGTAAAAACAAGACCCGGAACGGATTTGCTGTTAACCAGAGCGGATTTGCTGAAAACCTGGAATGGAATGGTTGGAATCCGGATCGGATCGTAAATCCTGAAAGTGAAAATCATGTCGCCACTCCAGAAGTGGAAAGCTGCGGAGCAGGACAACACTTATGTTCCAGAGCTAGAGTCAACACTAATGTCAGGTAAAAGTAGATAATCCTGAGTAGTGTTGGATATCCAGGGAAGTTTGAAGAAAAAAAAAAAAAAAAAAGGAAGAGCTTTAGTTAGGAGAGCCACACTTGGGTTTCTTTTTTTTCTTATCTCCTTTATACAGGTGCGGTATGGAGCCAAAGGAGCTGTGTGCGTGGATGGCGCTCCAGTTTGATAAACAGGCGGAGTTCGCACATCAACACCAAGCACAAGCCCTTCATGCTATGCAGGCGCAACAGTTACCGGTACTGAAGACCATGGAGAACTGGTTGGCACTTTAGCGAGAGGCGATGGCGAAGGCCGACGCGGAGAAGCTGACAGCGACGGGACCAACCAGCACAGGAAGTGGACATTGGACATGCAATGACCTCATGGTTGGAAAGCTAAGTCCAAGTGACGATGTGGATGATTTCCTAGACACTTTCAATAGAATTGCATGCTCAGCCAAATGGCCACCTGAGCAGTGGGCCATACGCCTGGCAGCGTCCCTTACGGGGGAGGCGCTTGCCGCATATAGGGCGATGCCCCCAGCGCTAGCAAATACCTACGAGGAGGTAGTGAAAGCGATTAGAGATCGTTTAGGTCTTACTCCCACGTCTTACAATAAGATGTTTAGAGCTACTGTCCTCAGGGCTGATGAGACGCCCAAGAGCCTAGGCCATAGGATCAGTAGTCTAGCAAATAAGTGGCTACAGCCGGAGAAATGTAGATACTCTGATGGATGCAATAATCCTGGAACAATACATGCTAGCCATTCCGAATAGAGTCCAGAATTTTCTAATTCTGCAAAACTGCTGTACTACTACAGACGCCATAGCTCTTACTGAGCGGTATTTGGAAGCTGAAAGAGTCACACAACCCAAGGTGCAGGCTCCCAAATTGGTAGTAGGTATGGAGGTGCAGAAATTATAAACCTGTGATAAGAGATAATGCTAAGAAGTGTTTTTCTTGTGGAAAAAAAGGACATGTAAAGCAACAGTGTTACTCGGTACTGCTCTGGTCAGTGAGAACCCCAGGACGATACGCGAAGGCTTTGTGTTGGATGTCAAGATTCAGGGCATAAATGTAAAAGCACTCCTGGATTCTGGAGCTGATCAGACTATGATCTCAAAGAGATTATGGGGTGTGATCAAAGATCAAGGTTCATCAGTTCCAGATCATCCAGAAGGAGCCGTAAAGATAAAATGTATACACGGAGCAGCTACCCGCTACCCCGTATATAAATTGTGGGTTAAGGGTTTAGGCCTTGTGAGAGAAATGTTGGTAGCAGTGGTGCCTAGATTACCTCAAGAGTTGGTATTAGGCCGTGATTGGCCACAATTCAGAAAAAGTCTGAAGGAGGGCTTATCCCCACCAGCAGTGCTAAGTGCCACTTGCATTCGCTCTAAAGATAATATAATTCCTAGCCTGCTTTGGGAAAAACCAAAGAAAACCCCCAGTAAAGAACAAGCTGACCCAATGAAGAAGTTTGTCCTCCAATTCTGCAAGACTTCAGAGAAAGCTCAGGGTCCCCAGAGGGCATCGGCACAAGCAGAAGGCTATGACCTATACAGCGCAGAAGACCAGGTCATCCCAAAACAGGGGCGCATGTTAATTAGTACTGATCTTCAGATAGAGCTACCTCAAGGGTGCTATGGGCGGAAAGCACCGCGATCTGGACTCGCCGCCAAACACAGTATTGATGTGGCAGCCGGAGTAGTCGATCCGGACTACAGGGGCGTAATAAAAGTTCTTCTCTGCAACTGGTCAAAGGAAGACTTTAAGGTCAAAGTGGGGGACTGGATAGCGCAACTAATTTGCGAACGAGTCAGATTCCCACGCCTTGAAAAAGTCACCATGCTAACCGCAACGAGCCGGGGAACCGGAGGTTTCGGATCTACTGGGAAGGGGGACATGGAGGGCTATATCGCTGTGGGGAGTTAAACCCCAGAAGAAGACCTTGGACCCCGAATAGACGAGTGCCAAGACTGCCCTACACCCAAGGTGGGTGAAGAACTCTCTGTAACGCAAAAACAGGAGTTGACCCAGTTGTTGGAGGAATTTAGAGATGTGCTAAGTCATGTACCAGGAGAGACCACCTTAGTCGCACATGAGATACTCACCCCGCCGGGAAAAATTGTTCGGCAACGGCCTTATCGACTACCGGAGGCGAAGAGGCAGGAAGTCATTGACCAAGTACGGGAGATGTTACAGTTGAACATCATTGAGGAATCGCATAGCCCTTGGTGTAGCCCGGTGGTACTAGTACCAAAACCGGACGGTACTATGCGATTCTGCATAGACTTCCGCCAGGTGAATGCAGTATCTACATTCGACGCCTACCCAATGCCTCGAATCGAGGAGTTGTTAGACCGGCTCGGCCAGGCGAAGTACCTCACAACATTAGATATGACCAAGGGATATTGGTAGGTGCCGTTAACACGGGAGGCTAAACCAAAAACTGCATTTAGCACCCCCCTAGGCCTGTTCCAATTCTGTAGGATGCCCTTTGGTCTACACGGAGCAGCAGCCACATGCCACCGGCTGATGGACATTATTCTCCGACCATATCAAACCTTTGCGACGGCCTATATGGATGATGTGGTGATCCACAGTACTACGTGGACAGAACACCTGCATCAAATAGGAACAGTCTTAGAAGCCATGAGGAGGGCGGGGTTAACGTTGAACCCGAAAAAATGTACCTTTGCTGCAAAAGAGGTCAAGTACTTGGCTCACCTGGTAGGACATGGCACAGTACGCCCGCTACTGGACAAGGTGGAGAGTGTAAGGAAGTTCCCCGTGCCGCAAAACAAGAAACAACTACGAAGTTTCCTGGGCCTCATTGGCTACTACCGACGCTTCATACCACATTTTGCGGAGGAGAGCGCGGTTTTTACAGAGATGTTGAAGACAAATGCGCCAAATATAATACAATGGTCGGCAGAAGCAGAGAAAGCCTTCCAAGATTTGAAGGCGAAATTATGTCAGGCACCTATATTGCGTGGTGTAGACTTTCATCAAACTTTTCTTTTACAGACCGATGCATCAGAGACAGGTCTGGGTGCGGTTCTCTCGCAGGTTCAAGAAGGCGCAGAACACCCTATTATGTTCCTCAGTAGAAAACTGTCACTTGCTGAGAGAAAATACGCGACAATCGAGAGGGAATGTCTTGCGATCAAGTGGGTCATTGAAGCCTTAAAATTCTACTTGACCGGGAGGAAGTTCGTCCTCATCACGGACCATGCCCCTCTGAAATGGTTACATACCATGAAGAATGAGAACGCCCAACTAACCAGGTGGTACATGGCTTTGCAGCCATACGAGTTTAGAGTGGAGCATCGAGCAGGGAAGCTGCATTTTAATGCGGATGCCATGTCACGTATTACGTGCTGCACGGAAGAGGCTTCCCCAGCCCATAATATTTTAAGAAGGGGGATGTGTCACCCAGCAGACCTGGTTGAGAGAAGGGAAAGTGTTTTAAATGAAGGAAAAAGTGCATATAAGCCGCAATATCTGGAGGAACCAGGTAGAGGGAGCCAGAGAGACTCCAGAGCCACTATAGAACCACGCCCCACTGAGCATGATGTAATGCCAGCCAGCTTCCAATCCAGGTGCACAGAGGAACTTCTTGAGGAGGCTCTGGAAGACAGGAAGGGGAGCAGAGGGAGCAGAAGTGGCAGCAGATGGAAAGGCAGCTGTGAAGACAGTTGGAGTGACGGCTGGAGAGGAAACAGCAAGAGTAAATGCAGCAGGACTGTGTACAGCTGGAAGCAAGGCAAGACAGAGGGAAGGTTGGAATGCAAACCTGAATTTTCCCTTGCCAAAAGATCACCTAAAGGGAAAGGTGATGGTCTGAGAGCTAAGGAGGAACCGGAGGAGGTTTCAGCTCCTAGAGAGGTAAAAGCTGTTTGTCCAGAGTGGTCAAGGCATTACTGCAGTTGTTGTCCAGAATCCACAGGGTCACAGCAGGAAGCCCTAAGACGTGCGAAACAGGCCAGCCAAAGGAGAGACTGGTATAGGCCTCAACCTTCGCTGGAGTCCAAGAGGCCAAGCTCCCAAGTTAAAGCTTTTATTGAATCAAGATATAGAAAAAGCTTGTATGATAAGAAAGGCTTGGATAATAGATGTTTGTATAAGACTGCCACAAAAGCTCCAAGGAGAGAGAACTTTTCTCCATGTAGAATAGCACGAAGCCAACACCCTAAGAATAATCCAGAACATTGGGCTGTGCTGGAAAAGCTATACAGAGAGCCTGAGTATAGGATACCTGAACCCAGGGACTCAGAGTCCGAGGTGTCCACCTACGAGCAAATGCAAGTGGACCTGGCTAGGGAGGCTTCAGATAACAAAATGGATTGCACATATTGTACTAGTGGAAGCCTGGAGTCTGTGCCAGACTTGTATGCTGCATGAGTTATTGCCTAGAATATTGTTTGATTGAAGCCCAGCACTACTGTGAAGATAACAGTGTGTCTTTAAGCTTTTTGTTTCACTTTTCTTACCTGAATGAAGGACTTTTGCGTTTGTTGTTAACCAATCCTTTGGACCCTAGCGTAAAGGGAAATAAGCGCCTTTATTTTTCCCACCACTCGTGCATATGTTTCTTTGAAGATTAGGACCAGGAAACAAATACGGCCAAAAGTGAAGTAGGCCGCAGGATTACTGGCCAATCTTCTCCCCATAATTTTTATGTCCGAGCGCTGCTTTTACGCCAAGGAGGTGCTCGCGACAATGGGCATGCCCAATTTGCACTGGTACTATGCGGCGGCGCAATGTCGGGCGGGGGTGGAGTGGATGATTGCTGATAGCACCAAGCAATGGGTACAACTGGAAATGAGCTTGGCGGGGGTAGCGGGGTTAGGAGACTGGCTGTGGCTTGGTCCAAAACTCCGGCACGGTAAATGCACCAGTAATCCCTATGTTCTTCATACCCTCCGTTGCTGGGATCAGCACTTTCGGTCTCGAGGTATGGATTTAACCCCTTTGGCCCCTATAGTAGGTAACGCTTCTTTCCCACCGGGGCTAAGCGATACAGTCTTTCGGCAGTGGGGACATCATGGCCTTAGTCGGGTCGGACAACTCTTTGATGACGGTCGGTTCCAGTCTTTTCGCGCGTTGCAAGATGAATTTGACATTCCGGCTAGGCATCTCTATCAATATACGCAAGTGACACATTGGGTTCGATCTAAGCTTGTTCGGCCCCAGGTTGCTCGGGACCTGACGGATCTGGAACGGATCTGTGAGGGGTGCACCACCACTAAGGGACTCGTGGCAACCCTCTATGCCCACTTGCAGGGGTCCCAATCGTGCTCTACAAGGCACAGGGAGCTTTGGAACTCTGACTTGAATCTCTCCTATACCGAACAACAGTGGGAGAGGGCGGAAACGCACTTGTGGAAGAGCTCGGTAGCGATTAATGCCCGTGAAACTAATATATATCCTGGGGCTGTGGACCTCTGTTGGCGTAACTGTGGGCAACAGGGCACCCTGGGGCATATTTGGTGGGCTTGCCCCCGCATTCGCGCCTTTTGGAGGGGTGTACAATTCCGGCTGCAGCTGCTTCTGGGAGTGAGTATCCCTTGGGATCCTGGGATTTTCCTTTTTGGGGCCTCGATGCCGGGTGCACGGGCTCTGCAGCTCGCTCTACTCCGCCATGGTCTGAATGCGGCCCGATTATCCCTTGCGGCAGCCTGGAAGCGTGCTTTGGCCCCCTCCTTTCAGGTTTGGTTGGAACGGATGTGGGATATGTATACCATGGAGCGGGGGGTAGCTGTCAGTAGGATGCGTTTGGCGCGCTTTGAGTTGGTGTGGGCACCCTTTGTCTCTCATTATGGTGCGTGACTGCTCTGGACAAGAGGGAGGGAATACGCATACTTTTAAGGGAGCCTGCCCCTTGTGTGTGCTTCTTGCTCACCGTCTTCCCGTGCTTAAAGATTAACAAGCCATAGTTGGGGGGATTGGGAGGTTGGGGGGGTGGTCCTGGGCTAGGGAGGTTCTGGGGGGGGGGGGGGAAAGGGAGGTTGGGGGGGTTGTCTCTCCCCGTTTCCTTATCCTAAAACTGCAAAAATGAAGGCATATTGTAGAATACTATTGTGATCTGAAGTTATGCTGTTACTGTTGCATTCTCTTTGAAGATCTTTGTGGTTCTTGTTTCTATGTATTCTTTGGAAATCTTTCAATAAAAAAAAAAAAAAAAAAAAATTCTCCCTTGACCCAGCTTTGCATCTAATTATTTCCTGATATCTAATCTTTTCTAGTCCCACAGGTACTCCTTGTGGTCTTGGGCAAGCCACTTAACCCTCCATTGCCCATGTTCCCTGTAAAATAGTTATCTCCAAGTTATAATGCCCTGTTCAATGTAATTTCAGTTTGTTCAATGTAAACTGCCTTGATATCATGAAAGGTGGTATATAAGAAATATCAAAGAAATAAACAAATAAATAAATAAATGATCTTTCATTTCTATCAAAAATTTAAGGGAACGTCGAGTCTTCTCATTTCATTAATTTCATGAATAAATCTTACCCCAAATAGCGGAGAGTTCTGCAGGGGCATAGCACAGAAATTATCCTCACAGCCCCACGGGATTATCTTGATTTAGAGAATCTAGTGATTATGGTTTTCTTGGATTTAGCATCAGCTTTTTACCTAATTCATCATTCATTTTTGATCACCCGGCATACCATGATTAGGATAGATGAAAATTATTAGATTGCTTTACATAAGAACATAAGATATGCCATACTGGGTCAGACCAAGGTCCATCAAGTCCAGTATCCTGTTTCCAACAGTGGCCAATCTAGGTCATACGTACCTAGCAGGTTCCCCAAACGACACAGGTTCCACAATGCTTGTATTGGGTCAAACAGTGATATCCTGGGTCCCTTTTTAATAATGGTTTATGGACCTTTCCTCCAGGAACTTGTCCAAACCTTTCTAAACCCAGCTACACTAACAGCCTTTACTATATCCTCCGGTAACAAATTCCAGAGTTTGATTACACGTTGAGTGAAAAAATATTTTCTCTTATTAGTCTTAAATAGTTTACCCTGTAGCTTCATAGCATGTCCTCTAGTCTTTCTATATTCTGATAACGTTATTCTTCAGGTCTTTTGTGATATATCAATCCAATAATTCTTTTATGCAAACTAGTTATGTGTCCCAGTTCTCTGAAATGCTACATGAATTGAAGCACAAAGTACAGCGAGCTGAGCATTTTTGGCACAAGCATTGCTCTGTTGAATTAGGATTGTGTTATGTGACATTTACAAGCAATATAAGGTGACATTAGAAACTAGTAAGAAGAGCATTTTAGGTTCAACATAATGACTTCAGTAACAAGCCAGCTACATCATTTTCTACTATGAAATATTTGTAGTGCCGTGAGGGTAAGCCTGTTATTAAAGATAGTTTGAAAGCCAAGGGCTTTACATGATTTTTTAATTTTTTATAGTAAGAACGAATACTTATCTATTCAATTTTTAGAAGATATTAAAAGTTTATTATTTTAGTTAAGCTTTTTAACAAGTTTAAATGTATTAGGAAGATTGTTGGGTTGTACTGGGATGAATCTTTGACTTGGGAGATTGATTTTTATTTTGTCTTTTAACTCTTTTTAATTTTGTATAATAGCCTGGATTTTATGTTATTTTGAATTATGGGGCCCTGTTGCTGTGAAGACACATTTTACAAAGGACATCTAAGTGCAATATAGGACGTCAAAGCCAGAACATCTGAAGAAAAAACAGTCATGTGCAAGTTCGGGCATGATTTCATAAGTATGGATGTGCCCTATATGGAAGTCGATGTAGACGTCCACATAGACATCCCCAGAATAACACTGCAAAACAGTGATGTCAAATAACATAATTATTAGAGTAATGGGTTACAAGTAGCATAGCCATGGTTCAAATCCCAGTGTGGGCCTTTGTGATCTTAGAGTGGTCTCTACACTCTCTGGATGTTTTAAGGCCAAAACAAGCACTTTCCTGATACCTTTTCTTGGGTAGAACAGGTCTAAACATGGAAGTGTCTGCAGATATCCCCAAATGTTCAGAAATCGAATGGGGACATGTAATTCCATTGTGCTTCCCCAGACAAGCATTTACCACACTACCTTACCTACTTGGACATCCTCACACTGGTGACATCTTTAAAAGCCATTTGTGAAATGGATCTGGAGATGTCTTCATGATTTGGACATGCATGTGCACATCTTCAGACATCCAAATCATGACTTAAGACTTTTAAAATGATCTCCATAGTGTACTATGCAGTTAGTACAGGCTTTTTTTAAATGTTTATTTAAATTTTCCAAAGCAAGAAACAACAACAGTATCAACAACAAGAAAAAATAACCCTCCCACCTTCTCCAGCTCCTTGGCTGCAATATACAGGTACTGCCCAGAGCAAACATTATACACGTTACACAACACATTTCAATATCTAGGTGGTTTTGGCATAGTGCGTATAGTGAGCGATGGCAACAAAGTCAGCAAGGGGCTTCCATTTAGAAGAATGAGGTCCAAAGGGGCGAATCGTGGCTTCATGGGACTGTTCTTACTTAGAGAAAGACACAGCTGATTACACCACATATGTCAGTTTGGTCTAGTGAGCTATAACAATTTTAAAGCCACACTCAACATAGAATCTAATATGTTAAGGAGGGGATATCAGCTAGAGAATGTAGAGCCACTATATTCCAGCATAAGGGGGCCTTAAAATTAAGAACCTGTTAGATTTGCTCCCAGACTGGTTCCCAGAAAGACTAAACATTAGGTCACCCAAAAATCATATGAGGAAAGGTACCCACTGCACTCTGGCATGACCAGCACACATTGCCTACAGATAAATCCCATTTAGCAAGCTGTACCAATGTGATAAAAGCCTGGTGGGCTAGAAAATATAATGACCGAGTGAGGGCATTTAACTGAGATATTCTAACCATAGACCCTCAGAATTTAGCCCATGTCTGTGGCCAGGGAAGTACACCAATGTTATTCTCCCAAATCATTTCTATCCCTTTAAGGCTATGCTGAGAGCGCTCCCTGAAGAGTGCATAGAAACTAGAGGACATACCCAGTGATAACTATTAATTGTTTTCACAGTACATCTTAGTCCCCACTCTTCCACTAAACCCCTAATATCTAGTCCGGATTTGGTGATGCAATGCTTTAGTGTCATCCATTGAAAATAGCAAAAGGCTGGGAGGCCAGCTTCGGCTTTGAAGTCCTGAAAGGTCTTCCAGCTAGATCCAGAAAGAAGCTGACCTATCGACCAGTCAACCCAGGTCTGCCATATCCACCAAATAATAGGCTTGCACTGAATCTTAAGGAGAGGATTATGCCAAACGGGAAGTGAGAGAGATGACAGATTGTCCACCTGCAATATCCGAGCCAATGCATGGAATGCTTTTTGAGTATAAACAATGATAGAAGGGATTTAACACTTCCACAATGGGACATCCCCATAAGAAGTTCCAAGGGGATGAGGAAGACCAGGCCTTTTTCCAACTCAAGCCATACCAGATGAGTACAAAGAGTGGCTTCTGTCACCCACTGGGAGCTTTGCTTCAATAGAAAAACATGGTGATACCACTGAAAATCTGGGAAATGTACACCCCCAACAAATTTACCACACTTTAACTTTTTTGTAGCAATCCTAGGTGGCTTACCCTTCAACAAAAAGGAGACTAATAACATTCAAGAGTTTTGCAAAAGTGGTCAGGAAAGAAAAAGGGAAACATTCCTAAAATGTAGTTAACCTTAGGCACAATCACAATTTTTATATTCTGAAGGTGTCCCCACCAAGATAAGTACAATGGGGACCATTTAGAGGTTAAATACTTCACCATCTGTTTTACATCTGCCAAATTCAGATGAAGGGTCTCTGCAAGGGTAGTGCCATACTGTACTCCAAGGTACTTGATCACTAGTGGTTCCCAGACAAAGAGGAAAGATTCCAGTTCTGTCCTATGTATTAGGCGATTGTTGATTTTGTATCATGAGAGACATGAATATTGGTCAATCAGGTCAAGCATTACAAGAAAAGAAGAGAAGTGTTACAAATAAAAGGAGATCATCTGCATAGACGGACATCTTAACTTTCATATCAGCCACTACTAAACCCTGGCAACTGATGAAGCAGCAGAACCAAAGGTTCCAAGGCGAGGTCAAACAGTAGGAGAGACAGTAGACAGCCCTGTCAAGTCTCATGATCAAGGGAAAAAATCTGCAACAACATTGTATTGGTGGCAATATTAGCAATTGGCTTGGCATACAACACCTTAACCATGTTAATGAAGCCCTCTCCAATACCAAACCATTGCAGTACGGGCCAAAAATTCCATTCAAGTCTGTCAATATTTTTTTTCAGTATCTAATGATAAACCCATCAAAGGGGAACCAAGATTTTTTGCAATGGCTACAACATGGTAAAAGAGCCGTGTGTTATGAACAGTGGACTGCCCTGTAACAAAATTGCATTGATCCAGATGGATCAAGTAGGGGATAGCCTTAGCCAAATGGTAAGCCAAGATTGTTGCATAGATTTTATAGAGTTAAGTAGGGATAGTGAGCTGTAATTGCCCACTTTCTGTGGGTCCCTTCCAGGTTTCTTGAGGACTATGATAGTAGCCTTGGCAAAAGACCCAGTAGAGGGGGATTGATGTAATAGCAGTGAAAAATATCGGAGATGATGAGGAAAAAGATCATTGGCGAAAGTCCTGTAAAATTACACAGGGAGCCCATCCGGGCCAGTCGCCTTCACCAGAGACATAGCAGCTAATGCCTGACAAACTTCACTATCTTGTATGGGCTGATCCAAAGTATCAGCTGCCTCTAATGACAGAGTGGGACTGTCCAGTCGACTAAACAAACTATTAAACTCCTCTAGCACCACAGAGATTTCAGAGGAGTACAGCTTCTGGAAAAAGGAATGAAATGTATCAACAATATCTGCATCTTGCAGCATTAATTGGTTTTGTTCATCAGTCAATGCAGCAATTCTTGGAGCCATTTTGTATGCCTTTAGTGAGTTAACCAACATCTGTCTGGGTTTGTTGCTCTCAGTATAGTACCGTCCCTTTTGAGCATGTAGAGTCTAAGGTGCCTCCATGCTAAGTAGTGCAAGCACTGCAGATGAAGCAGGACACAAGGATCAAAGCACTTAAGTAGGAGACATTTGTCTGCCCTAATCTGCCCATCAAGGGTTACCAATTCTGCCTTGAACTTGCGAGCCAGCTGTTTAGCTTAGATGGTGATAGTGGTATGCATGGAAGCCTGAAAGGCCTCCCATCAAGCCCAACCAGAAGTGGCCTCAGGTAAGTTGGTCTGAAAGTATTCTATTATAGCTGTTCAGATAGTCTCACAGAACTTATCATCTCCCAAAAGTGACCTGTTAAAGTGCCAGTATGAGGAAAGGGTGGTGCTCGATTGGGATTGAAGTGTGAAGGAGACTGATGTGTAATATGATATATGAGTGGTATGTGTATTTGCTTGCGGAATATTAGAAAGGAAAGTTTTGGAGTTAAAAAAAAAAGTCAATATGTGAATGGGTATGGTGAGGCAGGGAGAAAAGGTATGTTGTTGTTAAGTGCCGTCGAGTCGGAGTCGACTCATGGCGACCCTCTGGATAGCTATCCTAAATTGTGTTCGATCTTCAGTCAGGCGGCTCATTGTTGACAGACTGGTACCCGTAGCTGCTGTTATTGTATCGATCCATCTCATTGCTGGCCTTCCTCTTTTGCGTTGACCTTCTATCTTGCCAAGCATAATGTCTTTCTCTAATGATCTCTCTCTTCGCATGATGTGTCCAAAGTATGAAAGTCGAAGTCTTGTCATCTGAGCTTCTAAAGAAAGCTTAGGTTTGATCTCCTCTAGTACCGACTGGTTTGTTCTTCGGGCAGTCCATGGTATACACAGTATTCGCCGCCAGCACCATAATTCAAAGGCATCAATTTTCTTCCTGTCTATCTTTTTCACTGTCCAGCTTTCACATCCATATGATGTTATTGAAAATACCATGGCTTGAACAAGTCGAATCTTTGTATGGAGAGAGACATCTCTGCTCTTGAGAATCTTATCTAAGTCTTTCATAGCCATTCTGCCAAGAGCAATGCGTCGTCTGATTTCTTGACTGCTTGTTGCTTCTTTATTGATAGTTGATCCAAGTAGGTTAAAGTTGTTCACAATTTCAATTTCTTCTCCTTCAACGATGAACCTGTTGATTATGCCAGTTGTCATGATCTTTGTCTTCTTTACATTAAGGTGCAGGCCCATTTTGAGACTATGTTCTTTGATTGTGAGAAGCAAATGTTTCAGATCATCTTCACTTTCAGCCAGTAATGTGGTATCATCAGCATAGCGAAGGTTGTTGATGAGTCTTCCACCAATCTTCACACCTCTGTTGTCTTCATACAATCCTGCTTCTCTGATGATTTGTTCTGCATATAAATTAAACAGGTAGGGGGAAAGTATGCAGCCTTGTCTTACACCTTTGTTTATTTTAAACCATTCTGTTTCTCCTTGTTCCGTTCGAACTGTTGCTTCTTGATCAATGTACAGATTACGCAAGAGAACGATCAGGTGTTCTGGTATACCCATGCTTCTTAATGTGGCCCAGAGTTTCTCATGATTTACACAGTCAAAAGCCTTGCTATAGTCGATAAAGCACAAATAGATATCCTTTTGGTATTCTTTAGTCTTTTCAAGGATCCATCTCACATCTGCAATGATGTCTCTCGTTCCTCGCCCTTTCCTGAACCCTGCTTGCACTTCAGGTAGTTCTTGTTCCAGGTATGGTTGTAGTCTCTTTTGAATAATCTTCAGTAGAATCTTGCTGGCATGTGGGATCAGAGCGATTGTGCGATAATTTCCACAGTCAGTTGGATCACCTTTCTTTAGTATTGGTATAAACACAGATCTTTTCCAGTCAGTTGGCCATGATGTTATCTTCCATATTTCTTGACAGAGCCTTGTGAGTACGGTAACAGCTGCATCAGATTGCTGCAATACTTCTATGGGAATGCTATCAATGCCTGGTGCTTTGTTCTTTGATAAGGCTTTCAATGCTGCTTCAACTTCTTCTTTCATCACCAATGGTTCCCGATCATAAGGTACAGGTTGAAACGGCTGTTGGTCCACTTGATCTTTATCATATAAAAACTCTGTATATTCCTTCCACCTTTTCTTGATCTTCTCAGCATCATTCAACATAGAACCTTGAGCATCTTGTAACATTCCAATTCGAGGCTGGAACTTTTTCTTTAACTCTCGTAGCTTTAGGAAAGCCGATCTTGTTCTTCCTCTAATAGTTTCTGCTTCTATTTCCTTGCAAGTGTCATTGTAGTACTTTTCCTTGTCCTGTCTTGCTGCATATGTTCACAAGCCCAGCATTTTGAATCAGCTCCTTCAAGACCCCAAGAACTCTTGCTGGTATGTAAACCTGGGGTGTTTGTCGATCTAGAAGAGGATCCAGGATCATATTATCTAGAAGAGGATCCAGGATCATATTAAAGTACCCTCCCAATATCACCGGGTGGGCCCCTGCATCAGCAACACCCCCTGCCACAAACAGAAAGAAAACAAAGCTATCAATGTTAGGGGCATAGGGTGGCATTTTCAAAGGCATCTACATGGGGGTAGAGGAAAGGATTAGCTGGGTAGCAGCGATTTCCAATGGTACCCGCTTAGCCCTCTGCGCTGTAAAGATAGGTCGTTTTTCCTCGCTATCTTTAAGGCGCAAGGGCTAAGAGCGTAACATCAAAAATCGTTGCTACCTGGCTGGCTCCTGTACCTTCCAGGTTGTAAGGTGTGAACTGGATTTTCAATGCCAGGGCCATATATGACCCCGGCATTGAAAATCTGGGTTAGACGGACGGCGGGCGGGCTATGTGCTGATGCAGCACATAGCACCACCCAAATGAAAATTGGGCCCATAGACAATAAGTAGGCAGAATGTCTTACCCTCTAAGTGCAAGACCACTTTGGTCCAACGACCTTCCAGATCCAATTTAGTTTGTATTATTTCTGGGGAGAGATACTTACACACTAGAATGCCTACTCCATTTTTCTTCTGGAAGGCTGCTGAATGCGCCACAAACAGAAAACAATTAAAACCCAACTTTTTAGATTTGGTGGCATTCAGATGCATTTCCTGAAGATAGAATACATCTGTTTTCTCCTTATGGCCTTATAATAAGATTTTCTTTTGTTTTATCGGATTATTAATGCCCTGACGGGGTTATCCTGAACACCATTTAGCGGGTCTGGATATCTGATCTGGACGTCCAGACCCCAAAACATCAGGGCTGCCTGCTGGGGACAGAGCTTCCAGTACGAATAGGCAATTTGTACAAGGAGCTCTCTTCGTGGGAGGGAGGGGACAGGACAGAGGCGGAGTGAGGGTGGGCAGTGAGCAGAGTGACCCCGGACATATACAGCTGATTCTGAGGTTGGCCCTGTACGTCCGGAGTCAGCCACGGAGATGGGGACTTATTCCACCTTGGACATGCATCCAGTCAGAACTGGGGCACAGCCTACATGTCCAGGCTGTAGACCCAATTCTGATCCCGCAGGCACATCTAACCTGTGATTCTGATCGGCCATACAGGGGCTGGACAGGGGTTGTATGGAATCGGCCTCTTAATGTTCAGTGAAAAAATTTTAAGGGACCCCAGTGGAAATCAAGCATTGGATACAAAAAGCCCACAAAGGAGTGCTGCATTCCCAGACAAGAAAAACAAAGCACAAACCACTCATGAGTAAAAGAAGTTGCCACCCAGCTGAACATAGGTACCTAGTAATCACCAGCCAAAGCCAATTAGTTACAGAGAAAAAGAAATGCTTCCAGGGAGCTCACAAAACATCAAACAGATAACCTGTCCTCCTGTCGCAATTGTACCTCTAGAGGACCCCTCCATATCAGTAATTAATTCACTCCCTCACATTATGTCCCTTCCCCTATCAGATCACCTTCTCGAAACCCAACCAATAAAACAAGTACAGGAATAGAAACAGCAAAGAACTATCTTGCGCTGAAATATCCACATACCTTCCCACACTTCCTTATGACTTAAAGGAAATCCTATACCCACATATAAAACGACACATGCAGTCTTTTCAACTAGTAGAGAACCAATGTACACATTCCCCTTTCCCATATACAAACATCCTGAGTGCCTTCCCAGGCCCAGCACAGTGTACCCGATTCTCCCAGGCCCCACGGTCCTCCATTCGCCAGCCAAAGCAGACACCCAGCAGCCCATGCATGCATTGGAAAGCAATAGGGAAATGCATGTTAATCACAGTTTACATTCCAACCTCTAAAGCTCAGTTCATCCACAATATCCAACCCTTGTATAGAACCACACAAACTCACTCACCCAACGCACACCACAAGGAATAACAGACCTTCTGTAGATCTGTCTGAGGACACAAGTACTTGTCCCGGAAAAGTAAAACTAACAACATTAAGCAGCCTGTTGACTGTAGATCATAGAGAGCAAATAAACCATGATAGATACTCAGCGACTGCAAAGTTCTCCATACCTGAACATCCTTGACCATGGCATTTCATGACAATGGCTGACTGCTTAGAGTTCTGTAGAACCAAGGCTCGGACCCAAAGTCCAAATATAAAGCTTAAGGGTCATTGCATCTGTACTGCCTCTTCCTCATCAAGGTAGGACTTCAATGATTCTGTATCTTCAAAAGTTTTCATTTGATTATGCAGATTCTCACGCATTCGGTCATGAAAAAAATAATCCGTAATGGGCTTGCAAGCACTGGAGCTGTGGGCGAAACCCAAGTAGTTGTTTACGCCTGTCTACAGTGACTTTATTAAAATCAGGGGAGAAGAGAACTTTATGTCCCTTGAAAGAGATTGGTGATTGAAGTTTAGCAGCATTCATGATTTGTGTCATTTGCTGGAAGCATAACACTTGCAGTATCACGGGTCAAGGATGCTTATTGTGTGGCATCAGATGTGCAGGCACTCTGTGGGCCCATTCTGTCTCGAAAGGCAGTGAGAACTCAATGCACAGTAACTTTGATAATAATGACCTCTGCACTCCCCCCCGTAGCCAAGCAGCCTAATATTGTTTCTCCTGGACTGGTTGTTCAGGTCCTCCAAGTTGCATTCCAGTTGCACTATGTGCTTCGGGTTTTTGCTTACTTGTTTCAGATGCTTTTCATGCACAAGCAGCGTAGCATCAGCCTTATCCATGCGCAGAGTAAGGGACGACAAATGCTCTTTTAAATTGGTGATATCTGATTGTACAGTAGAGAGAGAGTCACCATTAGTCATTAGTCATTACCAAGTCTTTTACAGCCCGGATTTCCATCAAATGTTCTTGCATACCTTCCATGGGTTCGCTGCTGGCTGCTGTTCTCTGAGGAGATGGGGACTTCAGTTTCGCTCTCTTCATGCCCTGGTTATGGCTTGTAGAGTAATCTAGGAATGTCGGTTTCACTCCCGATATGATGTAGGGGGAAATGCCTGAGGGAAAGGACTAAGATTCACACACACAATAAAGGAAGGGTGCTAGATTCTTGCTAGGATCTTCAGGTGCTAAGTCCTCACATGGCCATCTTGCACCACAGTGAGCTCTGTCCCCCATTAGAGCAGGTTTTGATGCATGCTCACCACATTCTGTGACCCACAGAAACTGGAAGCACGGCACCAGAACAGTTAGTGCAGACAGATTTCCATATTAACTGTGCTTCACATGTTGGGATTTGTAAGTGTATGAGTTAGGGACAGAGAGTATGAACGGTGAATGGCTTATAGTCAGTGTGACTGCACTAACTGCAAGGTTCAAAATTAGCATGGGTGCAATTACTGCCACTTCAATAGGTGTACATAAGTGCACCCATGCTAATTTTGTACAGTGCAGTTAACGTGGTAGTGTTGTACCTAACATGCCATGATTTGCACACTATTGGCATATTAGGTAGAAAACCACAACACCCTTTAGTAAAATGGCCCGTTGTCTAATTGTTTGTTTATGTTATATGCATTTTTATTATTTCTAATGTTTTTATTGTAAACCACAGAGATTGTGCATGATCTGGAGTATAGAGGCATTTGTAAATAAATAAATAAATAAATAAAATACTCTATATTCCACCAGTGGCACTACCATGTTAACTGCACCAGTCTACAAAGAAGCTGCATGAAACTATCTTTTTTCTGTGACAGGGCCCGTGCTTTGGAATTCAGTACTCTAGGCTATATGGTACCTGTCTTGCTATTTATAATTTTGCAGGAGTTGAAAAACTTTCTTGTTTCTGAAAGCTTTTGATTTTTGATTTTTCTATTTCTCTGTTATGATTTTTTGTGTGTTTTTTGTTAAACTGTATTATTATGAATGTTATGTTGTAACTGCTTAAATGGCTTTCTGATAGGCAGAATAAATGCAATAAATAAATACATCTCAGAAACCTGTGATACCAAGGTACAAATTATATTACACTGATAGGGTACTCAAAGTTGTGGAGTGGTTGGCATTATATGTTAAAAAGGGCATTGCCCAACATATAGGGAAGGGGAGTAACAAGATGGCAACAGGACACTCTGACCTGTGAAGCTGCGTTCTTCTATTTGTGTGTTGCCGAGGCTTGCTCCGTTAATATTGATGGGGCAGAAGAAGCGGACGCAGGCTGCTGTTCCTCCCGGGGCAGACCTGTCTGGACCTTCGGTGCAGTGAACTTTGAGGGACTGCGGCTTCATAGATGGGGCTGGAACGGCATCTTTGGCAGCGCCGGCGTGAGAAGCATCGGCACTGAGTGCATCGGGGATCTGGCTCTTGCCGGAGTTATGTGCCTCCCCACCGAGATCTGGAAGTGTTGTCTTGCCAGACGCTGGTTCACTCATCGGCTTGCCTGCGAGTACGCCGATGAAAGGATCATCGGGAGGAGCGTTGGCTGGTGGTTTCTTCCCTGAGGAGATGGTGGAGCAGCAGAGAATAGCTGTGAGTGGAGTATCATCGGAGGGAGAAGCTGTTGCTGCAAATATTCGAGGGAAGAACCTTTCGGGCAGGCTTTTGCTGGAAAGACCGGCGGTGATAACGTTGGAAGCACTGTGGATGGTCTGGCTTCACTCAACTCTTCCCTTAAAAATATTTTGGGTATTGTGAGTAATGAACTAGTTGGGGTTAAGACTTTGTGTGGAACTCTTTCTGGTGCCCAGGTTGATCAGACGGAGAGACTTACCAAGTTGGAACAAGACGTTGGGCATTTGCGTGATTTAGTGAATGCCCAGGTTCAGGACAGAAATGTGTCCTCCAGGAAAGTGGAGTATTTGGAAAACCAGGTTAGACGGTGTAACCTGCGTTTTCTGAATTTCCCACATTCTCCTCTACTGTCATCGTTGGAGATGGTGAAAAAGTATTTTGGGGAAATCTTGAAGATCCCTCAGGATCAGTATCCACCTCTGGTTTGGACGCAGTATTTGTCCTTGGGGTCAAGGGACCGGGGTGACACCCCCTTTGTTCCGACTGGGGTGGGTGACCTAATGGGGTTTTTAGAATCTTCTCTGGAGTTCATCACTGATAAGTCCACTCTGCTTGTAACCCTAGCGCTAGAATCTGATAAGTATTTCATACTTCGATTGTATTTTAAGAATATTAATGAAGTCTTCCTAGGCTCCAAAGTTCGTATTTTTCCTGATATTTCACGTGTTACGCAGCTGAGAAGGAAGGTCTTCTTGGCCTTTCGCCCCAGGGTTTTAGCTCTAGGGGCTACTTTCCAGCTCAAATTTACTGCTAAATGTTGTGTTGTATTTAAACAAAAAGGATATTTTTTTTTAACCTAGGCAGCTACATGAGTTCTTAGAGGCTAGGGAGGAAGTGACAGTAGAGGTTGCTGGACCTTCCCATCCGGTTGACGCTTAAGTCTTTACCTGTCGTGTATTTAATATGTTGTAGATTGTTTGGGATTGGGTTTTACCCTATATTCTCTGGTTGCCCTAGTACTCCCCGTTGTTTCCTATGTTTTGGGGTATAAATGATATGGGGATAATGATTTTGTTATTGGAAAAACATTTCTAAGTTGCTTTTGTGTATCATGTATTCCTCATGTTTTCTTTCATTAAATGAGTTTATTTGTTTGGATGTAAAAATTGTTATAATTGATAAATAATAAATTAAAAAAATAATAAAAAGGGCATTGAGTCAAACAGAATAAAATGTATGCAGGAAACAGATTGCACCATGAAATCTATATAGATAGAAATTCCATGTGTGAAGGGAAAGAGAATTGTGGTAGGGTAAACCACTGATCACCTGGCTAGAATGAACAGACAGATGATGAAATGTTTGCAGAAATTAGTGAAACTAACAAATTTGTCAGCACAAATTATAATGGATGATTTTAAGTACCCCGTATTGACTGGATAGGTTTGGGAGATGAAATAAATGACTGTTTCAGATCAGCCGGTTGAGGAACTGACAAGAGGGGGAGCTATTTTAGGCTTAGTCCTTAGTGGAACACAGGAGCCCTTCACTCTAACACTTAGCTCAAGCTATCTGCTATATAGCCCATAAGAATAAAATGAGCCATGCAGATTTTGTGTTTGAGGTAATAGTTTTGATTAAAGTTGGAAATACTATTTGACTAAAGAACTAAACAAGCAAATGGGATCACTTGGCAATAGTGATCATAACATGATCTATCTTGACAATAAATAGAGTGAAGATACTAAGGGAATTTACTGCACAAACATTAACTTTCAAAAGGGAGACGAAGATAAAATGAGGAAAATGGGGTCAGAAAACAAGCAAACAAAAAAAATCCCTAAAGAAGCAGCTGCAAAAGTTAAGTGTTTACTTCAGATGTAGATGTTTTTCAAAAATACCATCTTGGGAGATTAAATTTATTCCATATGTGAGGACCTCACCTAAAACAGATTCTCCCTATCAAAGGTTTCTGCTTTGAGGACACAAATCTTGGCATGGATGCTTGCTACAAGCTTTGGCAATTACAAATCTGAGCATACAGAGGATCATTTTAAAAGGTTTGGTCATGATTTGGATGTCTGAAGTTGTGCACATGGAAATCAGAGACCTCTCCATAGCCATTCCACAAGTGACATTCAAAGTGCAGGAACGTCCAAATAGACAAGAGGGTGTCGCAGAGGAATGTCTGGGGCACAAATAAGCATCAGGAAAGTGATTATTTTCACTTTAATAAGGTCCAGAGAAGATGGATAATGAAACAACCAGCCTTAGAACACAAAGACCCTTAGATCACCCACAGTAGGCTTTGAACCCTACCCACACTGTTCTTAAACCACTATACAAACCATTATGTTATTAGACATCATATCTATAAAATACAATCCTGGGGACATCTATATAGACGTCTGATAGACATCCATATCAGCCATGTCCATGTTTCCAAAATCATGCCTGAACTTGTACGTGCCTGCTTTTTTTTTTTTTTTCCAGATGTTCTGGCTTTGATGTCCCAGATTGTACTTGGACGTCCCATTGTGAAATATGCCTCACAGACTGCTAAAAGTAAACCCCAAAGTGGATTACAATGAGCAAATCTTTTAAATGGCCAGAAAAATGCTACCATACCAGAGCAGTACTAGCAACCAGAACTCCAAAAAAATTATTGTAAAGATTACACAAAATCCTAGAACACCAACACAACTCATACTAAAAAAACCCAAAACAAACAAAAAAAAAACAAGCCAGGCTGCAACAAGTCCTTACTTTGAAACTATGCACTAGCAGGAGAATCACTCACCTTGGTCACAAATTAAGAATATAGATCAACCCTTTCCCAATACAGAATAAGAGACCACAAATTTGAAATATGCAGATACAAACTTAAATGGGAACCAAGAGACCAGACTCACATACAATGCAAAGCTATACTGCAGAAGGGGAATTTTTGTGTTCTTGGATAAAACTTTTTTCTGCTTCTATAGTTGTTTTTTTCTTTCTCTTCTAACCTTCAGATTCAAAGAGGAAGGCAAACTCATTGAAGTCACAGATGAAGGGTCAGCAGCAATGTTCCCTCTAATTTTCTGTAGGTTGTGTGCGCATAAAATATCAGTTGTGCAGCTTTTGAAGGAAGGTTAAATTTTTGTGCGCCACATAACGACACTCGGAGTTATATACTTTAAAATTTGACTACAAGTCAGAATACAGTATGTACACCACATTGATTGAACTAGAAAACATTGTAAAACTTGTGAAAACCATAAATACATAACAACTTTTAAATTTTAAGATGTCTGTGTTGTTTTCTATCAGAATCAGAACTGTAATTTTTGTGCGCTCTGTTGTAAAGTATGTGCGCTCGCTCGGCGAGGTGTGTGTGCGCGCACACGCGCACAGCTTAGAGGGAACAGTGGTCAGCAGCAGGACCTCAGAAAACACCCACAAAACACAAGTGAAGGAGATCTTGAATGATTTTTAGAAGACTGTGTTCGTGATGAACTAGCTAAACTAAAAGTAGACAAAGGGGTATGTTTAGTAAACAGCACTAACATTGCAACGGCAACGTTATCGCACGATAATTAATGTTATGCGTGATAATGTAATATTACCACGTGATAACGTCATATATCGTGCGATAACATCTCCAGCGGCGTTAAGGCACACAGAGAGCGGAGTAAGTCATTCCAGAGGGTGGAGAGAAGGGGTAAATGGGCAGAGAGTGGGGGGGGGGGGGAGAGGCTCCAGGCACACTAGCGCTGTGAAATCACGGTCTGAAAATTAACGCCAGTGAAAACCTCGCCGTTAGAGGCAAATTTGCAGGAGATAGAAACCATTTCAGTCAGCACTGTACAGCAAAGGCAGGGAGACCAAGAAAAATGATAGTAGTGATACATTTGCAGCAACAGCATAGTGCCCAAGTACGAAAGGGCACTATGGTGAGGCTGCATATGGGGTATAAGGGGCTGCAGGCAAGACATGCAGTGGGGCAGCTGGGGCACAGGGTGGACTAGGGAGATGCCTAGGTGGCACATAGGAATGTAGAAACGGTAACCAGCAAGACAGCAACTGACCAAGGGCAAACACGTCCACGAGTGCATGTCCCACAGTGCCACAATGGACATTACCCAGCAAGTACCCCAAAGGGCACATAACATTAGCAGGCGGTTCCGGGGGAAGCATGGATGTCTATGCAGGCACCCCTAGCCCATATAACGTACCATAGGCAGCCACCTACCGGCGCACTGGATGGCCTGGGACTGCACACCACCAGCACCACTGGCATAAGGGCATGTCACGTGGTGGAGGAGGGCTGCTGGTGGTGGAGGGGGCAGTGGCATCTGCCCACAGCAGACCAAGGCCAAGCTCAGTTCAGGTGGGTGGCATGCAGTGCAACAGACAAGGGCTGTCTGATGAACAGCAATGGTATCCCCAGGGAATGACCCACCTCTGCAGAAGCAGTTTGGTGCAGTACACACAGCCAGTGTGTTCAGGGGCAGAAGGTCACAGGTTCAAATCCCAGCTGTGGCTCCTGCAGACCATGCCCCTATGTTTTACCATATAGAGCACATACACCATAAACATGTGCACTCCCTAGAGCAGAGGTTCCCAACTGCAGTCCCGGAGGACCAAACGCCCTTCAGGATTTCATGCTGTCCCTAATAAATATGCATGAGATGCATTGGTATGCAGTGCCACCATTGTATGCAAATGTACCTCATGCATATTCATTAGGGACAGCATGAAAACCTGAATCATGCATGGGCCACCAGGACCGGAGTTGGGAACCTCTGCCCTAGAGCTTCGGCCAACAGGGGTACAAACACCCACACCCACAGGCTCCACTATCCAAAACCTCATGGAGAGTCAGGCTGTTGGGCCCTGCATGGAGCAACAGCTACCAATACTAGCACCTGCATACCTTAGCAATGCCTGAACTGTGCCCAGGACTGGTGTGGCGGGCAGGGCTGCCAACCACCTCTATCTATGCACAATGCTGAAATAGGTGTGGGAGTGTGTGTATGTCTACCCAGTGTTTTGTGGCTGCCTACACCGTACTGAGTCCCCAATGCTTGCACTGTCTCCAGTG
Organism: Ichthyophis bannanicus; assembly: GCA_033557465.1. Lineage (NCBI taxonomy): Eukaryota > Metazoa > Chordata > Amphibia > Gymnophiona > Ichthyophiidae > Ichthyophis > Ichthyophis bannanicus. The sequence continues at coordinate 508,806,561 of CM066031.1, read as the reverse complement.
TTAGCCTGCCAATGTGCATAATGATGAGCAGGGTATTGTGGGTATGGCCTGGACACAGCGGTCTGGGCAGGATGCATCTGCACATGGCATAGGGCAATGGCTGGGACATTGTAGTGCCCGACCACCACCTGCATGGACAGGGTGGCCACAGCATGTCATGCTGGGAGGTCACTCTCACCCTGACTGAGCAGTGACCATGGCATGGCTGGGTTCCCCCATAGTGCTATATAGTATTCTTCTCAAGTGATATCTATGAGTTTCCTTTTCTGGGGCCCAATCACTGATATACTCGCTTGCTGTGTGTGCTCACATCCCATTTTTGGGTGCACACGGTTCTTCCAGGAATATGTACTAGCTAGCAGACTGTCTGCAGTTAGCATGCATATGGCTGGAACACCTTGCAAGGTGCAGTGGGTGGAGACTGACTGTGCCTTCTGCTGGTGAATGTCAGATAGTGGTGAGGAACAGCTGAGCTTTTCCAGGCCTACTGCTTGTCTGCCAGTGCCCTATGTGATGTGTATAGATCTGCATTGACTGCCCTGTAGGGTGCTTATTCTTCAGTAGAACTGGGGTTGATGGTCCCCTCTACTGTCACCATTGCAGAGATGCAGAATGTGGATCTGTTGGTGGGAGATCCTGTCCCCCACCCTGACCCACAGAGGGCAGGTTGGGTGGTGCTACATAATCCACTTTCAGGTCCAAACACCACCCTTCTCTTATAGCATGTGACCATGGCAATCACATAGAATATGCACTATTCTGGGTGCATCATAGTCCACAAGGGCTAAATGTGACTGGGAAATACAGATAGACACAGGTATATCCGAGGTGTGTCTGCAAGGACTATCTATCACACACTGGCACTGATGGGGACCTGCAGCACAGCCTATCTCAGCAAACCTAGGAGCTGCGGACCTGGTGCTGGGCACCCCTCCTCACCCTCAGGGTGAGCACAGGAACCACACAATGTCACGGTCTGTAGCTACTCTGTGCCAGTAACACACACGGTCAGTTCCCCCTACCAGGCCGGGGTGCTATAGAGGCGCATACCCCATCTTGTGATCAGATGTAAGCTGCTGATCTGCATGTGCAGTGCATCATCAGTACCGGTGGGTTTCCACTATCCTGGTAACCACAGCAAACAGTTTATGTGGTCACCTGCAGTCTTTCTGTAGCCAGCCAGCGGTGTGTTAGATGCTATAGAGATGTAGCCCACTGATTTCTTCAATGACTGCATAGGCAGAGGTCATAGGTTTGATCCTGCAGTGGTGTTATTTAATAAGGCTGTCTGAGGCTTTTCCTTTTAATTTAAATCAGTGCTGCCAGCAAAAACACCCTCACAGTGCCATAGCCTAAGGTGCCTCATAAGGCGCCCTATAAAGTGCCCTATAGGGCACATTATAAGGTGCCTTGGCAGATAGGGCACTTTATAATGTGCCCTATGGAGTGCCTTATAGTGCGCCTTATGTGGCACCTTAGGCTGACCTGGAGCAATCTGGAATGGAGGTTTCAACCCGCAACATATGCCACAAACTAAACAAAAAAGGACTTCATGAGCGAAGGCCAAGAAGGACCCCATTGCTCAAAGACAGACATAAAAAAGCAGACCTCATCTTTGAATAAACCCACCTTGAGAAACCACAATCCTTCTGGGAAAATGTTTTATGCACAGATGAAACCAAACTTCAGTTTTTCGGCAATGCAGACCAGCGATACACTTACAGGACAAAGACATGAAGCTTATAAGAAAAGAAACACCTTTCCTAAAGTTAAATATGGTTGAGGTTCCATAGTGTTGTGGGGCTTTTTTGCTGTCTCAGGAACTGGAGGCCTGGAACGTATTAAAGGAATCATGAAGTCAGAGGACTACCAAAGTATTTTGAAGAAAAATGTGCTGCCTAGTAACAGAAAGCTATGTCTGGGTTGAAGCTCATGAGTCCTCCAGCAGTGCAATAACCTAAAACATACATCCAAAAGTACAAAATAATGGTTAAAAAGGAAAAAATGGACTGTTTTAAACTGACCAGCAATGAGTCCTGATCTTGATCTAATCGAGAACATTTGGAAAGAGCTGAAATTTGTCAATGGTAAAAGGAATCCTGGAAACATTCATGAGCTTGAACAAATTGCAGTTGAAGAATGGGAGAAGCTACCAGCTGACAGATGTACGAAACTTACAGATGGCTACAAGAAATGTTTGGAGGATGGCATCACTGCCAAGGGTTATGCAACCAAATATTAGTGAAGCGTGCCATTAATTCTGTCCAGGTCATATTTTTTTATTTTCTCATAAACTACAAAGTCTATGTTGCACAGATATTTTTTTTTTGGTGTATAGCTTTGAACATACTATTAAAATATTATAATGACATACAGTTTGAATATTTCCAATCATTTCTCAAGATATTGTACACAACATGCCTAAAATGCAAGAGTTCCAATAAAGTTGACCACAAATGTATGTACTTCGGAGGAAAGACGGAAGAGAGAAGATATGAGAGACAGTTAAATCTTTCCATAGCATAAATGCACGGGAGGAGAGCCTCTTTCAATTTAAACAAAGCTCTGCAATGAAGGGGCATAGGATGAAAGTGAAAGGGGATGGACTCAGGAGTCATATGTGGAAATATTTCTTTACAGAAAGAGTGGTAGATGCATGGAATAGTCTCCCATAGGTGGCAGTATATGAATTCAAGAAAGCATGGGACAAACACAGAAAATCGCTAAGGGAAAAAAAGAGACTATAGTAGTTAGCATGGAAGGGCAGACTGGCTAGACCGTATGATCTTTTTCTGCCATTGTTTCATGTTTCTAAACAAATGCATTTTCTATACTGAGCAAAATACAAAGATGTAAGAGAAACACAAAACTGACATAATCCAATCATCAAAATAAAAATAAATACTTTTTTCTGCCCTTGTCATCTGGACATCGTTTTTGTAATCACTTTAATCCTGGTTCCTTTTTCTTTATCGGCCATTTTTAATTCCTTTAGTAAGGCTGCTCTCCCCTCTGGTATGGAGCTTGCTCTCCCTTCACCCCCTCATTCTGCATCTTTCCTCTCTTTCTTCTCCTCCATCCAACATTTGCAGTCTCTCTCCCTCTTTCCCCTTCCCAGTCTGCTTCTGCCCTCTCTCTCTCTCTCTCCTCCTCCACTTATCCCCTCTCTCCATTTTTCCTTTCTATCCTGAATCTGCCCAGTGCCTGCAGCTCCACCATCCAGCATTTGCCCTCTCTCTTCCTTCATTCTTGAGCTTCTATCACCTCTCTCTTTCTTTCCTCCTCTCTGGTCGTGGCCAGACTATCCTCCCCCTCCCCCAATACCTGGCTTTTCCTCTTGCTTTTCACCCTGCTCCTTACCCAGTCCAGCAATCCAGGACTTTGGGCTGGGCCTGCCATAACAAAATAAGAAGCTACAGTACTCCAGGCCTCAATGTGTTGAAGATACTGCCATGTTCTTGCTCTCTTTTGACCCTGACTTCTTCTTACTAACAGGAAGTTTGCATGGAAGGAGGTGGTAGAATGTGGCAGTGCCTTCAGCATGTGCATTTGCTCTGCTGCTGGGGTAATGTACTTTCTTTTTTGTTATTCTCTTTATGTGTTATATTCACTGTCTGCCAGTTATTATGCCCCACTATAATTTGTGCCCTTTATGGCTGCATCGCTCGCACGGCCCTTGGTACAGCACTGAACAGAATATTGGGCTTGATGCACCTTTGGTCTGATCCAATATGGCAATTTGTATACTTGTATGGCCAGTACATAGAAGATACTGATATAAAATGTGATTAAAATATACCATAGAAAAGGCTGAATGATTGATCTTAGCAGCCCAAGAACAAGCATTACAAACAAAGGCTACAGAAGCTAAAACTGCAAATAATTTCAAATGACTGCAAGTGATGATTATGTAAAGCCAAAGATGAAATTGTAGACTAATCAGTGCTTTTAGCAAAATTGCCCAAACTGACTATATCATGATTGAGAGATTAAATTAATTCACTGGAATCTCTGCAACAAGTATGGTTTTAATATAGCAAACAACTATGTGAGGTTATATAAAATGAGCAGGTCAAAATCTTGGGGGAGTTTAAAATATCCCTGACATCATGTTCATAGAAAAAAAAAGGTATGGTGTATAGATGTAGGAACAAAAACACATAGGGGCATGTTTACTAAAAACCGCTAATTTGCGCGCCGCAAAATAGCGCACTAAAAGCGGTACTTAAGAGCGCTTAAACGCCCCGCAATCGTGCGTGTCACCCCCGCACAGGTGCACGGCACAATAACGGGCCCCGCACAAGTACGGGCCCGCAAATGTCCGATAGAGGCATGGAACAGCTAACGGAGGGCGGAGGAAGGTTCCTGAGGGGCGGAGAGATGGGTTTAATGGGCGGGGAAGGGGAGGGGAGAGGCTCCCCGCACATTATCGGGGCCGAATCCCAAAGCAAAACTACCGCGAGTGAAACCCTCGCGGTAGAGGGCATTTAAAGGGAAGAGAAACCATTTCCGTCAGCAATGAACAGCAAAACTGGGGAATCCTGCAAATCGTGAGCAGTGTGATACATGTGCACAGCACAAAAGTGAAAATAAAAATAGAAAGTGACCACAACAAAAATATCACAAATAGTAATGCAGCTGGGGAACAGTTATAGTAATGGGCAAATATAGAAAACACACCCAGGAAAGCTCCAGAAAGAAGAAATGAATATTGGAAGGGTCTACGGAGCGGAGACTCTTCCAAAACAAATGTCCTTTTTGGAGCTTTCCTGGGAGTGTTTGCTATGGTTGCCCATTAATATCACTTTTGCCCAGCGTGGTGATATATTGTCCCCCAGTGTCTGTGGTCATTTCCGGGGTTTATGTGCATGTTTGTCACCAGACAGAGTGCATGTGCCCACAGTAAAAATGCGTAGAGCAGGGTTTGTGACTCCATCCTGCCAGGTATACTACCTCCAGGGGCTGCATTGTCTCTGTGGCCATAGTGGCCAGAGGGTCAGAGGTTCAAATCCCAGATGGGGCACATGCCAGCCCAGACCAGCCCAGCCCAGCCCAGCCCCTATATTTTACCCACCACTAAACAAAGATAGCGCAGACACCCCTGTATTGCAGGGAACATAAGCATGGGGAAAACACCCATATTTTACACAACACTGCAAAAACACAACAACAATGGGCATTACCTACAGCCAAATCCACCAAATGCAGTCCCATACTGCCACATTGCAATCTGGTCATCTGCTGTTTCTGAGAGAAGCTCATGCCAGCATGTTGGTGGACGAGTACATGTGGTGCAGGGGGCAGTGGCTGCTAGCCACAGAAGACAGAGGCCTAGCCATTTGCAGGCTGGCACAGTCCACTGCAACAGACAGGCCCTGCCGGATCCACAGTCATGGACGTTCCAGGGAAACCAGCCAATCTGTGGCTACAGGGTGGTGCAGTGTACACAGACAGTGCATGCAAGAACAGAAGGTCACAGGTTCAAAGCCCAGCTGGTGCTTCCGCCAATCCTAGCCACATATTTTTCCCACACCTACACAGTGATAGTAAGGACACACCTTTCGTGTCGAGGACATATGCAATGGTAATACGTCTATCTTTTACCCCACTGAGCACAGACACCATGAACAGACTCTCCCAAATGCATTCCTGGTGTGCCACACACCAGTCAGGTTCCATGCTGCCACTCATACAAATGCCTGTGCTGTATATCTATGCACCACCCCCATGGCATGTAGATGTAGCTCATGCATATTCATGAGGGACAGCAGGAAAACACGAACAGTGTGATGCAGACCTGGATTGGGGTTGGGAATCTCTGCCGTAAAGCAGCAGCCAACAGGGGCAGACACCCACACCCACACCCACAGGCCCCATTGGCCAATGTCTCCTGGAGAGGCAGAACAGTGGACCCTGCGTGCATCTCCCAATACTAGCACCTGCATACCTTAGCAATGTCACCCTACACCTGAGGTATACAGTACACAGCTCTGAGACGTTTGCTAGGAGTACTGGCAGATAGATATCCATACGTTATGCACATACTGCTAGTTGACCCCATCAGAACAATCTGTTAGGTGTTTGCGGGGTGTGCTCCAGGACTGGCCTCTGACGGTGTTTACCACCCTGGGGAGTGATCCCCAGCAGTACTGCGTACCATATCCATGCCTTGCCGTGCCTAGGACAGGTTTGGTGGCCAAGGCTAATTACCTCCTCAATAGTAGCACCATGCTGGCATAGGTGTGGAAGTGTGTGTCTGTCTATACAGTGGGTGCTGGCTGCAAGCCCCTTCCACAGCCCACACTGCCAGCACTGTTGCCAGTATTGGCCTGCTAATGTGCATAATGAGTAGCAAGGGACCATGGGTATATCTCAGACAGGGTGGACTGACCAGGATGCAGCTGCACAGGGCATAGGGCACTGGCAGGGACATGGTAGTGCCTGGCCACCACCTACAGAGACAGGGGGACCTCTGTATGTGCTGCTGGGGGATCACTCTCATCCTGAGTGTGCAGTGATGGCAGCATGGCTAGGCACACCCATAGTGCTGCACTGTGTTTCTCTGGTGTGATATATATGGGTTTCCTGTTGGGGCCTTTTCATTGACTTATCTGCTTCTGTGTGCTGCCACTCCAGTTGTGGGTGCATGCATTTCCATCAGGACCAACCAGCAGACTGAGCACAGATGGTATGTGTCTTGATGGAGTGCCTTGCAGGGTGCAGTGGCTGATGGCTTGCTGCAGGAGAATATCAGATAGTGGTGGGGTGCATCTATGAATATCCAGGTCTAATGTCTGTCTGATATTGTGTTATGGATGTGTGTGTGTGTGTGTGTGGAGCTGCTTGGACTGCCCTGTGGGGGTGGTGTCTACTTCCCCAGCAGGACTGGGGTTGATAGTTAGCTCTACTGCCATTGGAAGGGAGGGGGGGGGGGAAGAGAGAAAAAGGGAGGATAGTATGGAGATCTGTTGGTGGGAGACCCTGTTTTGTCCACGGGACGGGGGGGGGGGGGTGTTCCACTGGCTGTGGCAGACAGCGATCTCCAAGATGTTTATGCAGCACCTACCTATTTCACAGGTTATTGCTGCTTTGAAGATCTGGCATGGCCGCATTCAGCCATGCAAGGTGTTGTGCACCTGGTCCTGGGCGCATCATCACACACTCAGGGTGGGCATAGTAACCGCACAATGTGATGGTGTTTAACTACTCTTTGCCGTTTGACCACCCACTCAGGACACCCTACCAGGCCGAGGTGCTGTGTGGGTGCACAAGGACACCTCCCCCTACCAGGCCGGGTAGCTTTAGGAGTGCAGTTCCCATCTTGTGTGCATCTGTGGACAGCTGATTTGCATGTGCAGTGCATCATGGGTACGGGTAGCCTAACCCTATCCTGTTTACACAAGCAGACTGTCTGTGATGTGATGTGCAGGCTATCTGCAGCCAGGTAGGAGCTTGCTTACAGGTGTAGCCCAATGGTTACGCCACTGCCTGTGCAGCCAGAGGTCATGGGTTCATACCCACAGTGGGGTTCTGTGATAGGGTTTTCCAAAGCATTTTTACATTTACTGTACATATGTTGATGCCTGCAATAACACCCTCAGCGTACTGTACCCATAAGGTGCCTCTGAGGGTGCTTTATTGGGCGCCCTATAGGGCACTTTATGGTTGGCATCCATATAGGGTGCACTATACATTATCCTGTGTCGCAACATACATGCTGCCCTATAGGGGACATTCTAGGGTGCCTTGGCGGACGGTGCACTGTAACATGTGCCTTATGGTCCGCCTTATGTTAACATGCTGTGAGAGTGCGTTTGCTAGTAGTTATCACAAAATAGAATTAAAAAGCCTCCTAAAGCACTCCACAACATAAAATATACTGCCTCAGCTAGCCTTTTTCAATGGGCATTGTGAGGGATTGAACCACTGGTCCCTGCACCATTGGTCAGTGTCTTAACCATTGTGCTGTGGCTGTGTTCCTTTGTTTTAGCATCAGCGCGCCGCCTTGTGGCCATCAGCGCGCCGCATCCTGCTGCCCACAATGAACAGTGCGCCACCTTATGCCGCCCCACAATGAACAGTGCGCCGCCTTATGCCGCCCCAATATGAACAGTGCGCCGCCTTATGCCGCCCCACAATGAACAGTGCCCCGCCTTATGCTGCCCCAAAATGAAGAGTGCGCCACCTTAAAATTATTTTGCCTCCTGACACACATTTCCACATTCAAGGTGGTGCCTCAGCCAGCCTTTTTGGGCTGCACACACTGGGGGATTGAACCCGTGGCCCCTGCCCCATTGGTTATTGTCTTCACCGTTGTGCTACAGCTCTATTCCTATATGTGCACAGCTGCGCCCCACTTAGCCTTCCCACGCGCTAATGTGGGCCCCGCACATTAACGCGATGCGCACACATACGGTCTTTTTTTTTCCTTTTTTGGCCTGAACCGCCCACTCCTTATATGGCACAGGCACACTACCGCGGCCCCGCACGTTAGGAATGTTTAGTAAACATGCCCCATAAAGCAAAGGGACAACCCTGCAAGGAAATTTAGAAAAGAGCAGGGGCAATAAAGTTGAGAGCAAATTTGTAATAGTACCCAACACGGCCGATGTGACACTATGCTGTATAAAAGGTTGACATCATCAGTCACCAGCCCTATAATACAGTATAGCACCACATTGGTGTTTGTTATTTATCACACAGTATTGAGACAAACCTGCCCCTGATGCAGGCAACTGTTTGCTAAAACACGACCTTGGGCATTATTTAAGATTTACTTTATTGGCCTTGCTCTTTTCTGGTTTATTGACGTGACAGTACTTGGCAATAAAAAAACAGCTGGAAAAAAATAACAAAATACTATGACAAAGAGGGAAATATTATGGTAATTATGTATTTATTTGTTGTAGCATTTCGCTCATGGCTTTCCAGTAGCAATACCAACTAAGATTGGAGCTCTTAGAGCAATTCCAATTGGACTTACACATTTTTGTAAACTTGAAAAAGAAGGGGTATGCCTACTAAGCCAGGCTATTGCTTAACCTGGGCTATCTGCAACTAGATCCCATGTTATTCAATAAGACCTACTTGCAGATAGCCCAGGTTAACCATTATCCTGGCTTAGTAGACATACCCTAACATCTAAGGTGCATAGCCAGAACACAATATTTTGTGGGGCCAAGGGCTAATAAAGGAGGCAATAGGTATTCCAGGTTTTCCCCCATGTCATTTACCCTTTCCATGGTGTGGCAGGAGATCTCAAGACTTCCTTGGTTTGCAGCTGTGGCATGCACAGGACATTCCTGCCACAGCAGCAAATGAGAACAAGCCAATGGAGGGGCCTGATGTGAACATGGAGGAGCTTAGGCCCTTCCAGGCTTACCCATGACTACACTCTTCATAGCCCCATCAATTCTGCAAAAAACAACCCTACTTGAAACATCATACATTTTGTGCAAATTTATTTATGATTCCCAGGTCCTTAAGAAGGACCTGAATTAGCAGAGATATAACCAGTCAACATGATGTGCCATACAAAAAGACATACTGTAATAGTCATAATACAGTAATAATAAGGACTAGTTTTAATCCTGTGATTCAGGCGGACCATGTAGCACTGATTTTCGATGCAACATGGTTAGCATTCTGTGCCTGAAAGATAGACGTGGGAAAACCTTACCTGGCTTTAAGGCGCTGGGGCTAACCGTGTAGCATTGAAACTTGGTGCTACATGGGTAGCTCCTGCAGCTTTCTGTCTGTGTGGTGATACCCAGATTTTCAATGCCAAGGCTGCATATGACTCCAGCATGGAAAATCCGGATTAGGTGGGAGGTGGGCGGGCTACGCCCCAATGCGGCGCATAGCACCACCCAGCTCAAATTTGGGCCCTGGATTTTCAGAAGGGCCTTAAATTTCTTAAAAGATATTTCAGTTTGAATCTCTTACACTTTTATTGTACTTTGATGAAAACTAAATGCTAGATTACTAGTTTTGCAGCTTTTATCTTTAAGAAACTAACGGCATTCCTATCATTTAGAGAAAGATGACACTTCTAAACATGCAAGCAAATGAACAAACGATGTTTTGCAAAGCTCAGGATAGCTACCAAAAATACAGCAATTGTTGTTACCATCTAGTCAGAGGTGAGCATCTTTTAAGCATATAGATTCTGTGAAGCAGTAGAACAAATCTGCTAGTATCTTAGGGGGCAAATACCTTTTAGATAATTTTCCTCCTGATTTAGGAAGTATTTGAACTTTTGCTTACAGGCACTTTTGTATCACCATTCCTTGACATAGCACAACATATTTACTATAGCTCTACCATGGTTCATTTCACTAGAGGTACACACAAGTAAGCTAATTATCTCCTGAGAACTTGCTACAATTCTAAGGGTTATGCACAAGATGTTAATTAATCACACAGCTCCCAGATATTTGTAACATGCAGTGTGACTGTGAGGTTGCATTTAAATGAAGGCTAGGCATGACTACTGATGTGTTGTTTGCTAATGCCGCACAGCAAGCAAAATGCTACATTACACAGTGCCAAATTTACAAACACAATACTTGAAGCCTCAGATTTCAGAGAGAAAGTAAAGTATAGAAATAGCTTTCCTGTAGCGCCGCTATGCCTTGCACATTATTCAGAAAGGATCCTTTTTAAAAAAGCTGGAAGCCTTCACAAACTATAAACAAAGCAATTCAGTGCTGGAGGGAGATAGAATGCAAATTAATGCAGACTTTTTTCATAATAAACATATGCATGTTTCACAAAAAATATATTATTAGCAATAGATTTAGATATATTAAAAAACCCATATCCGTGTCCTCAACTTTTCTGAGAAGTTGATGATTGATATTTCCTTTTAATGATGTGAGAAATCGACCCATATTTTGATTAGTAGTAAACTGTTATTTGCAAGAAATGTACTCAAACATCTCTGAATAGGAATTGATGGCTGCCTTTTCCTTGCACATTAGCATTCATTATAGTTCTGTGAAAAGTCTGCGAGCAGGTACATTTGAACAGACCTCTCAGTGCTGTATATTTAGAAATTGAAGGCTTGCACGGATTTCAGATTTAGCTATGAGCTGTGTTAATACCAAAGACACATGGTTACTTGTGTTTCTCAATTTCAGTCATTAGGCAATCTAGTTTATTTTCAACAGATATGATTAACAACAGTCAGCCCATATTACTTTCCATATTCTACCTAATTTCCACAGCATAATATAATGCAATCAGGCAGCCAATAAACGGATGTGAACAAAGTTCTGCTTTTCTGCATCAGATGATATGTGCAGCTTTGTAGTATGTTTCTAATAAGCAGACAGAGGATAACAACTGATGGGGGCAGAAGGAAAATGCTTTGCAAATATACCACATATAAATCCTTGTTCATGTACAGGTATCACAATGTAATAGATGTAAGACATTTGATTTAATATTGTGTACACTATTAAGATGTTATTTCTTCTGCTTAGATAAGCAGAACACAAATTACTAAAATTACAATGAATGAATATTTGGTAAAACGTTCTTGAAAACTGGGATCCTGTTTCCTTGAAGCATATTTTAAAACTGTAAGGGTTAGCTGGATGTAATGTTTGCTCCATTCTGGGCCTGATTTACTAAGAATCTTCTCCCATTCTATGTCTTGAACAAAAAAACCCCAGTAAAGTTCCAGGGTAATACAAGTTTAACATGCATGTTAAAGCTATTTTGCCATGCTGAAAATAGCGTAGCATAGGATAGGGCTTTTTACTTACATCATGCATATTATGATTGTCCCTCAACACACTAATGGGTAAGCACTAAAATTACTGCTTACTGGTACGTAAATTAGAGAACACGACATGCAAATAAGGCTTTTCTAGGCCTACAGGAAATATCATGAACTAGAACTAATAAAAGCTTTGGATCAGATATTAACTTTTACCATGAAGAACCCCTTTCACTTTGAGTTGTCTAATGCAGGAGAATCAAATCTCCCCTGAACTCATACGTGTACAACAGATAGTGGTCCCTCTAGTATCCCACCAAGCAATATCCCCTTTGGAATGCTTAACAAGAACCCCGCCCTAAGGTTCATCCACATGATATATAACAAGAAGCCAGTGTTGTACCAAGGTCTGTGCCAGTGGTCGTGGCTGCACAGGGAGCAAGTACAGAATGGGCACTAATCTGCTAGTATCTTAAGGGGCAAATACCTTTTAATTTTTCTCTTTTTAGATAATTTTTCAGGAAGCCCAGCGAGAGTTCCTGCATGCAGCTGGGTGGGTTGGGAGGTGCTATGTTCACCAAACGCACAGCACATTGCTAGCTAGATGCGCTACTGCAAGAAGCCCCTGTTCCCCCCCACCTCCCCACCCCTTTAAAAAAGGCATCTCTGCAATGCAATGCAGGAATTTTTATCCACCCTCCCAAGAGGCATTCATAAAGTACCTGGAAGGAAATGCCTTAGTCCCCCATAAAATGTATCTATGACCTACAAGAGATCCCCCTCCCTGAGAGTATTACATTTGGTACATATCAGAAATGTCCCTAAAAGTTTTTTATTCATCAGAGGAACTGTTAATAACTGTTTCTGGAAGGGTGGGTGGGTGTTAGAGATTAAGATCTTTTACCTCTGAAAGGAAGCCACTGGTGGGGTTAGGATTCATGATATGCACTAAGCGAAACATCTTGAGAGGGGAGGAAGGTTCCTCTTGAATGTTGGGGGAAAAATGCCTCTCAGGAGAGGGCTTCTGCTTATGCTAATGTCTCTTGGAAGCAGGGTTGTGCCTCTATGGGGGTATGGGTCCTGTTTATGGGGCAGGTATGCTACAGTGAGAGGGGGTGACATTTTGCTATGTCATGAGAATAGGTAGTGTCATAGGGAGATTAGGGGACTCTTTCTGTTTTCTAAGTTATTATTGTTATTATTATTAACATTTTTATAGTCATACAGAGTCAAATTTAAAACTTTTTGATTTTCAAAGCCCTTAGATGTAATGAGCAAGAGTACAGACATCAGCCCTCCACATGCCTTTAAGCCCTAAAGGTCCTCTCAAGGATCATCCCTAAATGTACTCTCATCAATGAAATCATACAATGTGAACCAATCAGTGAGCTTTCTCAGGAATAGCTCCTCACACTCTGGACTCACTCCCAGAGAGGATACACCTGACTCTAGACTCTCTGTACTTCAGGAAGCAGGTGAAAGCCTGATTCTTGTACTGTATATAGCACCCTGTGTTTGTAAAACAGTCCAATCACATTATTTTTTCTAAATGTTCACTTATCTGCCTGGTATGATATATCATTGGTATTCTTCTAACACTATATCATATATGTATGTGATATGATGGTTCCTTTGTAATGTTTTATTATGTATGATACCGATACTGTATTATATTACTGCTGCTACTAGGATTTTAGTTGCCTGTCTCCAAGTTTACCTTACTATTCTAATTGTTCTTACACTGACATGGGGTCTTTCAGTGGAGGTAATAGAGACCAGGACAGTATCTGAATTCAAGAATTCAGAGGGCCCTTTGGTGTGGCCCTTAGGTGGGTTCCTGTGAAGAAGACACCCCCTCCCTCACCGAGAAACAACAATAACAGCCAGACTTGCGGAAAGATCCAGCCTAACAGACACAAAAGGTACCGCACACTGGAGATCGCCAGAATCAACGTCGTGGGCAACCCCCAAGAAATACAACACCTCCAGCAAAGTAAGTAGATAGAGGCCTAAAGGCGCCACCACTGCATAAAACCAGATATACTATCTGCCGAACATATTTGTGAGAACTTGAGCCTATAATACTCTATATAGAACTAAGTGAGAACATTAACCTATAATACTCTATATAGAACCCTGATCGTTAACCTATAATATCCTAGATAGAACCCGGAATGCCCTATTAAAATGTACTACTAATGCTGTATAAAGTAATTAAGCTTATGCATAGCATTCAATGCTATACAATGCATAGGGCTTAGAACGAGCTACGGACCGCTAAGACTGTATAAAGTAACCAAGTTTATGCATAGTATTCAATGCTATACACTGCATAGGCCTTAGAATGAGCTACAGACCGCTAAGACTGTATAAAATAATCAAATAGATGCATAGTATCCACTGCTATACAAAATAGTCACTACTGTACTATATAGACACCGCTGTACTGTACTGGTTAATCTCTGCCTCACAAGGTGTCCACTGGGACAAAAAGGGGTATGTTTACTAAACCATGCCAATGTTACCGGCGCTAGGTGCAGTGTTAATATGAGGAATGCCATATAAGGAAGTGGGCGTTCCGGCGTCAAGGTAGCAAAGGCTGTTTATCGCATGATAGAGGGCGCCTGGGCTCGTTATCACGCAATAACCTCAATTTTGTGCCAGCGTTGTAACAATAGCTATAGAGCTGTAGCCCACTGGTTAATACAATGACTACCAAAAAAGAGACCATGGGTTTGATCCCTCAGAGGTCTCATCTAATAAGGCTGTCTGAGGCAATCCCTTTTCCTGCCTGTAATAGTCAGACACATCTCTACAATCTGTGCTGCCAGCAGAAACACTCACCTCAGTGCCGTAACCTAAGGCGCCCTACAGGGCACAATATAAAGTGCCTTGGCAGACAAGGCACTTTATAATGTGCCCTATGGGGTGCCCCATAGGGCACATTATGCAGTGCTTTGGCTGACAAGGCACTTTATATTGTGCCCTAAAGGGTGCTTTATACAGCGCCTTGGCTGGCAAGGCACTTTATATTGTGCCCTATAGGTTATGGCACTGAAGTGAGGGTGTTTCTGCTGGCAGCACAGATTGTAGAGATGTGTCTGACTGTTATAGGCAGGAAAAGGGATTGCCTCATTAGATGAGACCTCTGAGGGATCAAACCCATGACTGCTGGTTTGGTAGTCATTGTATTAACCAGTGGACTACACCTCTATAGCAGTTAGCACAGCACTGGCTGGCATGTCTGCTGTGGTTACCAGGATAGGGTAAACCCACCAGTACCCATGATGCAATGCACATGCAGAAAAGCAGTCTACATCTGATCACAGGATGGGATATGCGCCTCTACAGCACCTCAGCCTGGTAGAGGGAACTGACCGTGTGTGTTTTCTGGCACAGAGTAGCTACAGACTGTGACATTGTGCGGTTCCTGTGCTCACCCTGAGGGTGAGGTGGGGCACCTAGCACCAGGTACGCAGCACCCAGTTTAGTTGAGATAGGCTGTGTTGTAGGTCCCCATCAGTGCCAGTATATGATAGGTAGTCTTTACAGAAACACCTAGGCTACACCTGTGTCCATCTGTATTCCCCAGTCACATATAGTCCTTGTGGACTATGAAGCACCCAGAATAGTGCATATCCTGTGTGGTTGCCATAGTCATTTGTCATAAGAGCAGGGGGGTGTCTAGACCCACATGTGGATTATGTAGCACCACTCAACCCGCTCTCTCTGAGTCAGGGTGGGGGACAGGATCTGCCACCAACAGAACCACACTCTACATCTTTGCAATGGAGGCAGTAGACGAGACCATCAACCCCAATCCTACTGGGGAAAAGGCGCCCTCCAGGGCAATCAATGCAGATCTGTACATATCAGATAGAGCACAGGCAGTAGGCCTGGAAAAGCTCAACTGCCCCCCACCACAATCTGACATTCACCAGCAGAGGGCACAGTCAGTCTGCACCCACTGCACAGTGTTCCAGCCATACACATACTAACTGCAGACAATCTGCTAGCCAGTATATAGTGCATGTTCCTAGAAGAACTATATGCACCCAGAAGTAGAATGTAAGCACAAACACTAAGCAGGTATGTCACTGATTGGGCCACAGAAAAGAGAACACACAGATAACACTTGAGAGAAATAGTGCATAGTACTATGTGGGAACCTAGACATGCCATGGTCACTGTTCAATCAGGGTGAGCGTGACCTCCCAGCATGACATGCTGTGGCCACCCTGTCCATGCAGGTGGTGGTCAGGCACTACAATGTCCCAGCCATTGCCCTATGCCCTGTGCAGATGCATCCTGCCCAGTCTGGGCAATACCCACAATACCTTGCTCCTCATTATGCACATTGGCAGGCTAATGCTGGAAACAGTGTAAGCATTGTGGGCTCAGTAAGATGTAGGCAGCCACAAAACACTGGATAGACATACACACACTCCCACACCTATTTCAGCATTGTGCAAAGATAGAGGTGGTTGGCACCCTGCCCACCACACCAGTCCTGAGCACAGTGCAGACATTGCTAAGGTATTCAATACTGTCAGGGTCACTCTCCGGGGTAGTAAACACTGCCAGAAAAAAAGGAAACACACTCCACATATATCAGAAAGGTTGCTATGATGAATCTCTGTTAACAAATTGTGTTTAATTTAGGATTTGGTATCTGAAATTAATCATAGCAACTTTTTGATATATGTGGCGCGTGTTTCCATGTTTATGATGGTGCTAAGGTATGCAGGTGCTAGTAGTGGTAACTGCTGCTCCACACCGGGCCCAACAGTCTGACTCTCCATGAGGCTTTGGATAGTGGAGCCTGTGGGTGTGGTTGTTTCTGCCCCTTTTGGCCGATGCTCTAGGGAGTGCACATGTTTATGTTGTATGTGCTCTGTAGGGTAAAATATGGGACATCTTTATCTTTATCTTTATCTTTAATTACATTTAATATACCGCCCTTGTCGAAACGTAAGGGCGGTTTACAATAAAATAATATAAATAAAAGTATTAAAAACAGAAAAGAAATCCATTAAAATAGAGAAAAGATGGACCAAAGAGGTCACAAAACACATCAAACAAAAGACAGACCAAACAAACAAATGAGACATAATCAAACAAAGACAAAAGAACAAAACTATTGGGAGGGAAGGTCATAAGCCTGTTGAAACAGGTAGGTTTTGAGCTGATTCTTGAATTGTTGGTAAGAAGATTCCAAACGGAGTGAAGAAGGTAGAGAATTCCAGAGTGAAGGACCCAAGAAGAAGAAGGCAGCATGCCGTGTCTGTTCGAGGTGAGCGCGAGACGGGGGGGGGAAGAAACAGGCGGTTGGCATGCAAAGAGCGGAGCTGACGATAAGGGGTGTGAAGGGAAACCAGATTTGCTAAATACTGAGGATTGGAAGTGTGGATGACTTTATGTAATATAATAAGGACCTTATATTTAAACCGGAAGCGTAACGGGAGCCAATGAAGACGAAACAAAAGAGGAGTGATATGGTCTGATTTACGAGCAAAAGTGATAATACGGGCGGCTGTGTTCTGTAGAAGCTGAAGACGTTTGAGCTGGTAGGCAGGAAGGTTGGCATAGATTATATTACAATAGTCCAGTCTGGACATGACTAGAGCTAACACCAGAGTGGTAAGGGAATCCTGGGACAAAACCGAACGAACTGAACGTATTTGCCGTAAAGTAAAGAAGGAACGACGGGACAAGGCAGATACATGGTCATGGAAGGACAGGGATGGATCTAAAATCACCCCTAAGTACCGGAGAGAGGAAGTGAGAGGAATGGGAATAGAATTGATTTGGGGTGCAATGACCGGACAAGAAGAACTCAAGGACACCCACATGGCGGAGGATTTAGTGGGATTTAGGTGTAAATAATTAGATGAGAGCCAGGTGGCAACATGGGAAAGACAATCATTGAGGGGGGTAATATCAATAGCAACTGGAGAAGTGTGAAAGAGAAAGACAATATCATCTGCATAAATGCGACGTTATCGCAGTTTAGTAAACATACCCCAAAGTATTCATTGCTGTACAAGTTAGCCACTATTGGTCAATCAAACCATTGCTGTACAAAGTAACCATTGCCACACACAGGAATTACTGCCCCCAAGGCTCAAAATGATCATATCCATCCTAACCCTCACCAGTTTATATCTCCTCAGCAATGCACTCTATGGCTCTCTTGCCTATGCCCCCAACCATAACCCTATTCCAATCCTACAAAGCCAAGGAAGGAGATATTACAGCAGCTCATGCCGTACACCAACAGAATCCTATCAAGACCTTCACCCACACTTAATCCGCATACCGCTCCAACACTCCGCAAAGTCCAAAGTGGCACAGTCCCAAAACCCACGCAACCTGAAGTGTGCACTCATAAATGCACGATCGGTTCACAAGAAATGGCCAGCCATCACTGACCTTATAACACAACTTGAGCTAGACATCCTACTAGTCACAGAATCGTGGCTCGCTGACTCGGATTCAGTCCTTATCAACCAACTCATCCCCCCGACTTTTCAATTTACACATGCCACAGAGGTAACCGTAGAGGAGGTGGCACCTTCATCCTAGTAAGAATGGAGCTCCATTTCCAGATGCTCTCCTCTAACAGCACAACACACCTGGATGCAATTACCATAATCAATAATTCCAGCACCATCAACCTAATCTACAGATTCCCCTCCTCCTCACCTGAAGACCTCTCAACCATAATTGACCTTGCCTGCAACCCCATGAACACACACAGACCAAACTGGGTATTGGGAAACTTTAACTTACCAGCTCGTCATAATACTCATTCCAAAGCCTTCCTGGAAGCACTCACCAAATTGGGCTATGAACAGATATTGGATGCACCCACCCACCGGAAAGGAAATAAACTAGACCTCATCTGCATCCCACGACCAGACATAAGCCTGAACTACAACTTCAACCTAGACATCACCCCAGTCCCATGGTCAACCACAGTCTAATCAAATTCCAGATATCCATGCATCAGCATAGCAACTTGCCCAGCAAAAGCAACCGAAAACTCATTAGCACCCACAGGATGATTTAGACCCTTTGACAAAGAAGCGATCCTCAATGAAGTCCTTCCTAACCCCTTGACTAGATTGTGAGCTCTGACGAGCAGGGACTGTCTTGGCATGTATTTTGTACAGCGCTGCGTGCGTAGCGCTATATAAGTGCTAAATAGTAGTAGTAGTAGTCATGCCAGTGTCGCCTAACCTGGATGAAATGATAGACACATGGAATAACAGCCTGAGATCCTTCACACACCTACCTGCCACAGACAAACCACCTGCCCCAGAGAAGCCACCAAGAAGGAGGAAAACAGCACGCTGGTTCTCCATGGAACTACAGACCTCACTACTTCTCAGGAAACTAGAAAGAAGATGGCGATGCTCCCAATCCCCAGCTGATCAAGCAGCCTACATCTCCCACCTGAAGATACACCAAGATTCAATCTCAGAGAAAATGAAAGAACACCACTCCGAATTCCTGTGTCGCTCTCTAAAATTGTTAAAGATTCACTCCAACAAGGACACATGCCGCAGTCCCTCAAGCACGCCATGATACAACCAATACTGAAAGGTAATAACCTAAGCCCATCTGAACCGAAATCATACCGTCCCATCTCCAGTTTACCGTTCCTTGCAAAAACAGTAGAAAAGACAGTGCAAAAACAACTTCAGGATCACATTGACATGAATGCCCCACTGGACATTCATCAGCATGGATTTAAACCCCGGCACGGTGTGGAAACACTACTTACATCACTCTTTGACAACCTCATAAGAGGTATAGATAATATAAAGAATGGATTTCTGCTAGTATTCATAGACATTTCGGCAGCCTTTGACACAGTATCCCACGCTAGACTGCTACAGCGCCTGCAACAGATAGGATTGCGCAAGAACACTCTGAAATGGTTCACATCGTACCTGGAAGATCGAACACAGCAAGTCAAATGCACCCAAAAGAAATCATTGCAGTTCCCCGCAATGCAAGGAATACCTCAGGGATCTGCCCTGTCATCAATGCTCTTCAATATTTACATCCAACCCATATGCAACATCATCAGACGACACAAACTCCACTATCACATATATGCTGACGACATCATGGTGTATGCTCCAATCAATCTACTAGCACTTAACACCATAACAATAACTAAATGCCTTGAAGACATGAATGTCTGGCTCACAGACAATAACCTGACGGTCAACTATGACAAAACGGAGGCAATGTTCATCACAAGGAACCCAAGCTTCATTCCACCACAGAATATCAGCATTCTAAACAAACTTATAATAGTCAAAAATGAAGTTAGGTTCTTGGGCATCACAATGGACAGAGCTCTAAACATGAAATCTCATATTGCCAAAACCGCAAACAAGGCCTATCAACATTTGAGGACCATAAGAAAGATAAAACCACTACTCCGCCAGGACCACTTCTGCACAGTATGCCAAGCACTCATCACACCTCTGCTGGATTATGGAAATTCTTTATATCAAGGCCTCCCCCAGCAGACCTTACACCCACTCCAAATGGTGCAAAACACTACAGCACGCATCATCACTGACACCCCAAGATCGGAACACATCACCCCTATCTTACAGCAACTGCGCTGGCTACCAATGGTAGCCAGAGCAAAATTTAAAATAATCTTGATCATCTTCAAGATCATCCACCATCTTTCAGCAGATGTACTACAAGAAATTGTAACAAGGAGCATCAGTAACAGACCAAGAAGGAACAATTATGACAACATGATCAGCACACCTTCAGGATATCACAAGACAAAACAAAATACGTCTAGAAGAGCCCCATCACTAATGGCATCCACACTATGGAATTCCCTCCCAACGAGCCTAAGGGAATTAGAAGACATCACAGACTTCTGCAAGGCCCTTAAAACCCTGCTCTTCACAGAAACTTACGAGCAGATAGACAACAGTCCCAACCTGATACACAACAGCCCACACCCGAGAGGGATTGCAACGTAAACTCCACTGCAAGCTCAATACCTAACCAACCCAGTTAGACTCACGATGCCGTCATGATAAATGTAACCCTCAAATTGTGTTGTCTTAATGTTGTTAAATTCCCTCATGTTAAATGTTGTAAAACACCCACATGTTAAATGTTACCCAATTGTGATGTGATGTAACCACTTTGATTGTAGGATAAGGTGGTATACAAGTATGTCTAAATAAATAAATAACAATGGATCAACTCCGTATTATAAACTGAAAGTAATATGTTTAAACCAAAAAACTGTATTTCTCATCAACTAGGAGACATTATTTTTTCGGCAGTTAAGCGGTCTCAGTATCTCGGGGTATAAGCTGAAACTTGCAGCATATCCTCCCCTTACGTCACATCAATGACCACCTATGTACTTACTGCCTTTTTTTAAATTTTAACGAGTGAAAATTTTAAACTTTAAAAATGCCTCTCTTATTAGTTGTAAATAGCAAATTGCTTAGCTTTTGTTGTTGATTCTTAAATTTCTGTCAATTCTTTGTAATACATGTATTACAAAGAATTGACAGAAATTTAAGAATCAACAACAAAAGCTAAGCAATTTGCTATTTACAACTAATAAGAGAGGCATTTTTAAAGTTTAAATTTTTCACTCGTTAAAATTTAAAAAAAGGCAGTAAGTACATAGGTGGTCATTGATGTGACGTAAGGGGAGGATATGCTGCAAGTTTCAGCTTATACCCCGAGATACTGAGACCGCTTAACTGCCGAAAAAATAATGTCTCCTAGTTGATGAGAAATACAGTTTTTTGGTTTAAACATATTACTTTCAGTTTATAATACGGAGTTGATCCATTGTTATTTAAGATTTTACTCTGTACGAGGTGACCAATATAGAAATTTGTAAATAAATAAATAAACAAACCTCATGACCTCTTCAACATAGTGAAAACTCTGAGAAAGGAACCTTCGCCCCCCCCCCCCCCCAACAAGCACACTACACCCTCAGGAATACACAAACTACCTACAAGCCAAATCCAGCAATGTCAGCACCGCTTCAAAGTCCACCCCTAGCCACAATAATCCACACCAACTAACGCCACTCACCTCACTTACACCACCTACGGACAGAGGCATCAAGGACATCATAGCAGCCATCAAATCTACCACAGCTCCAAACGACCCCTGCCCAGCATTCTGGATAAGATCCCTGCACAAGGAACTTAGCCCAATACTAGCCAAGATCATGGACCTGTCCTTCTCCACTGGAAATTTCCCATCATGCCTCAAACAGACTTCAATCCATCCCCTTCTAAAAAACAACAAATTAAACCCCCAGAAAGTAGAATCCTATCAACCAATCTCAAGCATCCCGCTTGAGAAAATTGAGAAGGTTGTCCAACGTCAAATCCAGGACCACATAGATTCCACTGCCCCCCTCGACCCATGCCAGCATGGTTTCAGAGAATCGCATGGCGTTGAGACTCTACTCACCATGCTGCTCAACACCTTAATCACAGGGATGGACAACATCAGATGAGGATATGCCCTGATCTTCTTGGACATTGCCGCTGCATTTGACTCAGTCAACCATGAACAACACCTGATACATCTCCAGGAGAAGGAAATCCATGGTTCAGCCTGGAACTAGTGCAAATCATATCTATCAGACAGGTGGCAGCAGGTACGAACAGGCTCTAAGACCTCCGAGCAGTTTCAACAAAAACATGGCGTCCCCTAGGGCTCCTCACTCTCTGCCCTCTTGTTCAATATACAGGGTGGCCCAAAAAAAGTGAGAACACCTCGTAAATTAAAAGCTTAAATAGTTTACTTATTTACCTTTTTTAGCTATATAGCGTCTTTATTACGACAATTTCCAGTTGCCATCTTTTTTTTAAATTTATCAATTGTTTACATCTGTCTTTTTGAATTTTTAAATAACTTCTATGCTACGAGATGTTCTTCCATTTTTTGGGCCACCCTGTATATATGCAGCCCATATGTGCAATCATCCACTCCTTTAACATCTCCTGCCTGATTTATGCTGATGACGTACTACTCTTCACCCCGTTCACTATCGACCAACCAGATTTCTCATCACTAGTAAGATGCTTTGATGCTGTCACCGACTGGCTCTACTCACAGAGTCTCAGGATTAACTTAAACAAGACAGATGTTCTATTCATCACAAGAAATCAATCCTTCACCCCACCTGCATCATTGAAGACGAGAGACACCGAGCTCCCATGTAGATCCACCATCCGCTACCTAGGCGTCATGTTAGACCGGCATCTCGACATGAAAACGCACATAGGCAATACCATCAAAGCAATCTACCATAAGATGTGGACAATTCGACACCTCTGACCCTTGCTGCAACCAGACGACTTCCGAACAATTTTCCAGGCACTTGTAACCCCCCACTTTGATTACGCCAATGTGATCCTGCATGGACTCCCCAAGAATACACTAAACCCAATACAGCTAGCAATGAACGCTGCTGCCCGATTCTTACAAGGGGCCTCGAGAAGAGACCACATCACCCCAATCTTAAAGGACCTGCACTGGCTGCCAATCAACTTCCGACTCACCTACAAAGTAGTCCTGCTGACCTTCAAAGTCATCAAGAAAATATCCTCCACCTCCCTAATGGACCTTCCCCACCCCACTCCTGCAAACAGATCAAGAAGGACCTTCCCCACCAACACATTAATAACCCCCAGTAAAATAACAAAATACACTCAAGCAACAACTAACAGAGCATTTATGTTCTACGCACCTACCCGCTGGAACGAGCTCCCAACTACCATACGAGCGATCGCTGACCTCGCCCAATTCAGAAAGGCACTAAAGTGTCACCTTTTTCTCCTACACTACTCACTGCCCAGCAACACATCTTCGCCCACCATACCCCCAACCTTCAGCTCAACTATCTAACTGTAAATAACTTACAATATGTAAATAACGTACAACCCTGTACATAGTTTTAGGGCATGCCATGTTGCTACAACAGCTCAGTGACATCTTGCTCATACTGTATATAGTTTCCCCAGTTATGAATCCAAGTTACATTACCCATTCAATGTAAGTACAAAGCAGGCCCCTGCTTTGTACAAAAATGTTATTTGTAAACCGCACTGATTTTAAAGAGTGTGGTATAGAAAAGTGTTAAATAAAATAAAAAAAATAAAATAAAATAAAGAAAGCCTGGGACCAACACAGAAGATCCATGAAGGAAAAAGGTGCTATATTAGTAGATACAGAAGGGAAGACTGGATAGGTCATATGGGCTTTTTCTGCCGTCATATTTCTATGTTTCTGTTTCGCTATTGCTATGCTGTTACTGCAATGTAAGTTGATCATGTCAAAATATATTGCACTCTTGGGTAAATCTTTTCATAAAAGTGGTTAATAAATCGTAATAAACACATAAATAAATAAAATGAATAAAGATATAATTCACAGTCCCTACCCCTTGAGGTTTACAAGCTAGTCAAGATGGATAGACAATGTAATAAATGAATAAGAGATTTTGAATTAAGGCAGCAAAGCACCTGTTCTTCACATAGAAAGATCAATAAAAATAATTTGGTAAAGCTGCCAAAAATCATGGATGTTAAACTTGTTTGTGCTAATGTCTGCATTATTACCATGGTCATTCATCTTAGAACAAGTTTTACTGTGCCCTCAGTCAATAGGTTAACAAGTTACCACAGTACATGAAAAACTATTTTAATATAACTAGAAATTTTACAGTAAAACAGCACAAGTTTTATTGTATAAACTCTAGGCATGTGCATGACCAAGATTTTTATCACATTCAAACCAATTTTATTTTATTTTGGGAGGGGGGGGGGTCATTGTGATTCTGTGCCTACTATAGCTTACAATAAAGGCATAGGCCTGACACTCATAAATTGTTACACCAGGATCAAAACTACATGGTAACTACACAAACACTTGCATGGAGCTCAGAGTTGCTTACCAGTTGTGACTTTAAGGCCAAGACCTGCAGGTTTCCCCTTCCTCCACCCACTTTACAAGGGCTTTCAGGAATACCCACGGGAAAATAAACTCTTGAGCAATAGTCAGAGTGTATGAGAACCCAACACCCATAAAGGTGTTTTGGCATAGGGCCCGATTCAGAGAGGCGACTTGCAGGACTGCACGTCCGGACAGCCCAGACATGCCCTTTTTTGAGTCAGGCTCATAGTTTCAAAAGGATAAGTTAAATGTGTACTGACAAGGGCCTGGTTATTAAAGCTACGAGGCCTGCCCCAGAAAACATATGTGTTGTCAGGTTGGGTGGTATGGATAGGTCTACTGAAAGATATATAGTGATACAGGCCATAGTGCATGGAGAGAGAGTGGAGAAAATAAGTGTAGTGATTTATCTAGAGGTGTCCAGAATGGATTAGGGCAATTTCAGGGTAAAAGCCCCTGTGAAGGAAACCTATTGTCATCCCATGAGCTCAGTAGCCAAAACCTACTCACCA
This sequence comes from Ichthyophis bannanicus, assembly GCA_033557465.1. Classification (NCBI taxonomy): domain Eukaryota; kingdom Metazoa; phylum Chordata; class Amphibia; order Gymnophiona; family Ichthyophiidae; genus Ichthyophis; species Ichthyophis bannanicus. Next base: position 508,781,334 of record CM066031.1, on the reverse strand, counting down.
TACCCTGAAGCTAAGTGCTTCACAACAGGATGAAGGAGAGATCTGGTAGGATCTAGGAGGAAGAAGTCAAAAGCCTCTATCCAGATGTGGAAAATAGTTTTTCCAGTGAGAATACTTGTAAGACTACTGAGGACCTTCAGGCAAGAGGAATTGCTTCTCACGTGATCCTTACAAGTGCCCATGGAATGTTTCTTTTAGGGAGTCTTTCCTAAATTTGTTTATTCTCCCTTTGAGGAAAGGCACCTCCTGTTCGCCCAGCTGAGTGGAGACTGAACAAAGGAGTGAGAATCTTCTCCCAGCTTGCATAAACCATAAGAGGAGAGAAGTACATTTGTTGTTAAGTGCCGTTGAGTCGGAAGGTCCCATTAAGAGCTTAAAGCACTTTCTACAGGAGAAAGGTGGACTTTCAAAGAGGCAAAGAACCAGTCCATGATCTGTATCCATTTATGTGAGGACATACGATTAATTGGGATATTAGTCTTTGCATTTCATATGGCCAGAATGACAAATTTGGTGGTTTGGATGCTTCAGTACATATTCTTCTTTGGAGCAAGTGGCCAATAAAGGCTAGTCTTATTCTCATCTATCATGGAGTCACCTGTTTTCCTTCCTGCTCTACCTCTATTGTCCAACTTAGGGCTTGAGGGGAGATGCTCACCCATTGATCATCAGCCTTTAGTAGAAATCTATAAAATAATGAGTTGAGTGGAATGAGTAAACATGAATTGGTGGTTTACTCTTTCAAAAAGTATAAAGACTAGGGAACATGCAATGAAAATACAAAGTAGTACATTTAAGACAAATTGGAGAAAATATTTGTTTTTCACTCATTGCATAATTAAGCTTTGGAATTCATTGATGAAGGATGTAGAAAAAGATAGAAACATAGAAACATGATGGCAGAAAAAGACTATATGACTTATTGTGTCTGCCCTTCCATATCAATGACTATAGTCCCTTCTTTCCTTTAGAGAACGTTTGTGTTTGTCCCATGATTTCATGAATTCAGATACTGTCCTCATCTCTACTACCACCATTGGGAGACTATTCCACACATCTACCACTCTTTCCATAAAGAAATATTTCCACATATTATTCCCGAGTCTATCTCCTTTAACCCTCATCCTATGTCCCCTCATTGCAGAGCTTACTTTCAATTGAAAGAGGCGCTCCTCCTGTGCATTTATGCCATGGAGGAATTTAAATGTCTCAATCATATCTCCTCTGTCTCACCTTTCCTCTAAAGTGTACATATTGAGATCTTTATGTCTGTCCCTATGTGGTTTATAATGAAGACCACTGACCATTTTGGTAGCCACCTTCTGAACCAACTCCATCCTGTTCATATCCTTTTGAAAGTGTGGTCTCCAGAATTGTACACAATACTCCAAATGAGGTATTACCAAAGACTTAAAATAAGGCACTGTCACCTCCTTTTTTCTGCTGGCCATTCCTCTCCCTATACACCCAAGCATCCATCTGGAGAGGGGGAAAGCTCCTATGATCATGGTTTGGGCAACACCTTATCTATTGTGGAGGGACTCCCCTATAGGGTTTTCAATTTTTTAAAAACCTGCCACCTGTGGCTAGCCATGGCCTGCCTCCTGCCTTACCCACAAAAATAACTGCAGAGAGGGCAATTGTGAAGGCTTTAGCATTTGCAGGCTATATCAAGGTGGGTAGAGACAAGAGGTTGATCTCTTCAGCATCTATTCAGTCACAGCCCCCTTCTCAGCTCCCCCCCCCAACACACATATGTTCTCCCATATGGCATTAAATCCAAACATATATTCTGCATCCACCAAACCACCCCTCAGCCCCCTCCCCAATAATCTGTGCAGAGCAGAGCAGAGCTAGAACCTTCTCCATAAAATTTACTATATGAGAAAAAGATCCCTCTCAATGTCAAGCATATTATGAATTAATCAGGGCCAGTCCCAGAGTCGATTCAAGATGTTGGCATCCTAAGCAAATCTTAAGCTGTATGTCTCCCCCTGGCTGTCAGAATTTATTGTTTAGCTTTGAATGCCCTACTCTCTGTCCACCCCCAGAAGCATTCACATAAGTTGCCTGATGATTGGTCCAACCTTGAAATTAATACAAAAAAGTCATTCGGGACCAAGAGCAAATCTACCAGTTCTTCCAGCTCTTTTAATTTCGTGACTCAATGCATGCTCTTCATCCCCGTCGATCTGGTTTTCATCCTGGGCATAGCACTGACACCATTCTTCTTTCTCTTCTCAGTGAATTGCATGCTTCACATGATCATGGTGACTTCTCGGTGGCAGTTTCCCTTGACCTTTCTTTAGCCTTTGATTTAGTTGATCATCACACCCTACATGATATTGGGCTATGTAGCATGGTTCTTAGTTGGTTTTATTCTTTTCTTTCCTTTTGATCTTTCTCCATTTCCACTGGCACTTCTTCCTCTTCTTCCCTTCACTTGTTCTGCAGTGTTCCCCAAGGTTCTGTTCTAGCCCCTCTCCTGTTCAATATTTTTCTGGCCCCATTAGCTCTTCTTGTCCAATAACACGGTATTTCTGCACAGTACTAAGCTGATGACATCCTTCTAATTCATCAGACCAGTCCTGTATCCACTGACCTCTCGCTCTCAATGCTTGCCTCTCCACCATTTCCGCTTGGCTGTCAAGTAACTTCCTTCGTCTCAACCCCACTAAATCCTCTGCAATTTGTTTCACTTTCCCTCACTCTGGCTCCTTCTCTTTCTGGCTTAACTATCCCCCTTATAGACACTGCTTGCTATCTAGGTGTCACTTTAGATTCGTCCTTATCATTCCATGCCCATCTCTCTGCAATAATCTGCTGTTCTTTTTGTACTCTCTGCCAGATTTATGCCATCCGTCCTTACAAATCATCCAGAATACAGCTGTCTGCATTCTTGCTCATGCATCACATTACGACCATGTCTCACTCTCCTAGTTTGCTATCATTGGCTCACCATCAAATACCACCCACAGTACAAGATCCTTATCCTGGTCCACTGTGCAATTCACACTGGTTCACCCTGTTATGTCTCTTACCTTTTATTCCTCCACTCTTTACACCACGCCCTTCACAGCATTCACACAAACTGTCTCCACCTCCCCTCCGTTTCACAGGCTCATAAGAACATAAGAACATAAGATATGCCATACTGGGTCAAACCATCGTGAATCTACACGCTCTTCAACCTTTTACTTCCTTGCTCCTGCCCTCTGGAATTCCCTTCCCTCTGCTATGTGACTGGAACCTTTTAACCTTAAGTTCAAAGCCCTCCTGAAAACCCACCTCTTTACTTTAGCCCACATCCTCCCATCCTCGTAACTCCCCTTCTTGCCTGGCTTCTCTTTCCTAGTACGATTGTTTTAACTCTTTCCTGTTTTATTGGTATTCCCTTCTGTCTTTGATTTAATTTTATCTGTACATCACTTTCTTGTTTCACGAAGGATGATTAATCACATTTTAATAAACATAAACATACCATGCCAATTCTAACTTCCAATACTCACATAAGGATCCTACCTAGAAAAAGACAGCATCATAAATATTGCTATGGGCCCTAAAATCTATCAATAAACCTATTAGGTATATCAATAAATCTATTAGGAAAGCTGAACAAGCCAGATTACTACATGTTCTTAAACAGAAATTCCATGCTAACTAAATACTCCGTCTTAGTCATACACACACACGCACATTACAGATAGGCCTTCACCAGTAAGTGACCACAAAATGAAATAGAAATATTTAGAAAAAAATTAAACTAAAACCTCAGAAAACAACACCAGAGAAACAAAGAAATGCATTTCCCCCTGTATTGTACAAAACAGAAGACAGCAGATGTTAGGATTGGCATTAGGAGAGATGCAACCAGGGCAATTACCCCGGGCCTCCAAACCAGAGAGATCCTTAGATCTGTCTAATATTGAAAAAGGCACAACTTACTAGTGAGCTTTAGGATCCCTTCTCAGATTTTTGCCTTGGGCTAGCCACAGGCATGTATGACACCAGTCCTGACTCCTGGCAGATGTACTCAGTGCTCAGTTTGTGTTTTGTTTTTACTGCCATGCTGCCTATTCTGGTCCATTGGGGCTAGCATCCCTCATCTAACCAGCTGCTAGTGCAGCCTGGCTCTACCCGCGTTGCTGATAACCTTTGCATTTGCACATCCACTCATATCTGCCCTGTTGACATCTCCCTTCCCCTGACCTCCCCGTTATATACGGGACTTCTCAATTACCATTCTCTTTGATCAAAGACCTTGTGGTCTTACACTCTTTGGATCTGCTGTTCCTCACAGAGATGTGGTTGAGGGAGGGATGATCCCCTCCTCCAATGTTGTCTTCTGCTAGGCTATTCAGCCTTTTCCACTTCTTGGCTGGCCGGCTCTGGTGGAGGGGTTGTGACCATTATCCGCTCCTCTCTCTCTATCTCTGCAGTCTCTGTCCCATCCTTTTCCTATCCTGAGTCCCTTGTCGTCCACTTTGGCGGCAGTTTTCCCACCCATCTTCTCCTTGTTTATGCTCCTCCATTTCTTCGCCCTCACTTATGGGATGCCTTACTATAAACACTTTCAGAGGCTACCCTCCTATTTCCCAACCTCCTGATTTCAGGCAGTTTTAATATCCATCTTTCCTCCCCTTTGAGACCCCGTGATAGGAGTCTTCTTCAATTATTCTCTGATCTCTCACTCCTTCAGTTGGTCCCCTTCCCCACCCATATTGCTGGCCAAACTCTTGACCTTGCTTCTCCTCCACTTTATCTAGCTCTCTCGACTTTTGCCTCTCTGTCCCTTCCTTGGTCAGATCATTTTTGTGTTCCCGGCCGCATTAAGTGCAAAAAAGGGTGGAGAGAGGGCGGGGAGAAGGGGTCAATGGGCAGGGAGTGGGCGGGGAGAGGCCCCTCTCACACTAACGTGGAGGAATGAAGGGCTGAATCCTAACGCAACTGAAAACCAGGTGTTAGCACACAATTGCAGGAGAGAGAAACCATTTCAGTCAGCAATGTACAGCAAAGCCAGGGAAACCAACAAAAAGTGATAAGTGTGATACATGTGCTCGGAACAAAAGGGCAAATAAACATTGAAAATGACCTGAACAAAATGGAAAAAAAAACATAACCAAGCTGGCCAATAGTGATATTAATGGGAAACAGCAAAAAACACTACTGAGAAAGCTCCAAAAAAAAATATATTAATTTTGGAAGGGTCTATGCTCTGTCCCCATACAAGGTGGATGATCCCACAGTGAAATAGCGCTGATCAGGGTTTTCCCTTGTTATTGGACAGGTTTCCTATGGCGTGCACATGTTCTGCAACAGCAGGGTGGGCATGTCGGAATGGGCAACTGGACAGATGCTGGAAATGGGGATACAGAGGGCTGCAGGCAGCACTTGCTGTGGTGCAGCTGGGCCACAGTGCGTACTAGGTTGATGCCTAGGTGGCCCATAGGAATGCTGAAACAGTAGAGCAGCCATACAGCAACTGATGAGGGCCCAACATGGGCATGAGTGTGTTTTCCACAGTGACACAGGGAGAGTACCCAGCAGGTACCCCCAAGGGCATAGAACATTGGCAGGCGGTGCTGGGGGGAAGCGTAGACATCTATGCAGGCACCCCTCCCCAGAACCCGCACCATAGGCAGCCGCCTACTGGCACACTGGATGGCCTGAAACTGCGCACCACCAGCACCACCAGCAGAATGGCATGTCAGCATGGTGGCAGAGGGGTACTAGTGGTGGAGGGGGCAGTGGCTGCTGCCCACAGCAGACCGTGGCCTAGCCCTGTTTAGGTGGGTGCCATGCACTGCAACAGACAGGGTCTGTCTGACAAACAGTCATGGTATCCCCAGGGAATGAACTGTCCCTGTGGCAATAGTGTGGTGCAGTACACACAGCCAGTGTGCTCAGAAGCAGAAGGTCACAGGTTCAAGTCCCAGTTGTGGTTCCTGCCAACCCAGTCTCCATATTTTACCCACTACTAAACCGTGGTAAGAAAGACGGAATCTTTATTGCAGATAACATAAACATGCCTCAAACGCCTATATTTTACCCTACAGAGCACAGACACCATAAACATGCACATTACCTAGAGCAGAGTCTCCCAAATGCCGTCCTGGAGGGCCAAACACCATTCAGGTTCCATGCTTTTCCTAATAAAGATGCCTGTGCTGCATTTCTATGAAATGCAGCACAGGCATGAAAACCCGAACAGTGCTTGGCCCACCAGGACCGGAGTTTGGAACCTCTGCCCTAGAGCAGCGGCCAACAGGAGCTGAAACACCCGCACCCACAGGCTCCATTATACAAAGCCTCCTGGAGAGGCAGGATGTTGGGCCCTGCGTGCAGCAGCATCTCCCAATACTAGCACTTGCATACCTTAGCAATGCCACCCTAAACCCGGGAATACGGTACACATATATAGAAACATAGAAACATGATGACAGAAAAAGACCACATGGCCTATCTAGTCTGTCCTTCCATATCAACAACTACAACAGTCCACTTTTTACCTTTAGAGATCCTTTGTGTTGGTCCCTTGCTTTTTTGAATTCAGTTACTGTCCTCATCTCTACCACCTCCACTGGGAGACTATTCCATGGATCTACTAGTCTTTCCGTAAAGAAATATTTCCGCATATCACTCGTGAATCTATCTCCCTTCACCCTCATCCCATGTCCCCTCGTAGCTGAACTTGCTTTCAATTGAAAGAGGCTCTCTCCCTGAACATTTATGCCATGGAGGTATTTAAACATCTCAGTCATATCACCTCTATCCTGCCTTTCCTCTAAGGTGTACATATTAAGATCCTTAAGTCTGTCCTCATATGCTTTATAATGAAGCCCACTAATCATTTTAGTAGCCACCCTCTGCACCGACTCCATCCTGTTCACATCCTTTTGAAGGTGCGGTCTCCAGAATTGCACACTATACTCCAAATGAGGTCACACCAAAGACTTATACAGAGGCATTATCACCTCCTTTTTTTCTGCTAGCCATTCCTCTCCGTATGCACCCAAGCATCCTTCTAGCTTTTGCCGTCGCCTTTTCTACCTGTTTAGCTACTTTAAGATCATCAGACACAACCATGCCTAGGTCCTGCTCTTCTTTAGTGGACAAAAGTACTTCACCTCCTATACTGTATTGCTTCCTTGGATTGCTGCAGCCCAAATGCATGACCTTACATTTTTTAACATTAAATCTCAGCTGCCAAATTCTAGACCATTCTTCAAGCTTAGCTAGATCCCTCCTCATGTTATCTACACCTTCCTGGGTGTCTGCTCTATTGCAGATTTTGGTATCATCTGCAAAGAGGCAAACCTTACCCGACAGCCCTTCCGCTATATCACTAACAAAGATGTCAAAAGGTTGCTATGATTACTGGCAGATAGCAATTCCTAAGTTAAGCACATTCTGCTCATTGAGCTGTATCATTCCAACCTCTCTGATGTCTGTGGAGTGTGTTTCAGGTCTGGTGTCTGACAGTGTTCACCACCCTGGGGAGTGACCCCAACAGTATTGCGTACCATAGTCATGCCTGCACTGTGCCCAGGACTGGTGCGGTGGCCAGGGCTGCCAAAAGCCTCTATAGTTGCACAATGCTGGCATAGGTGTGGGAGTGTGTATCTGTCTATCCAGTGTGTGGTGGCTGCCAACACCTTACTCAGACCACACTGCTTGCACTGTTGCCAGTGTTAGCCTGCCAATGTGCATAATGAGGAGCAAGGTACTGTGGGTATAGCCTGGACAGGGTGGCCTGGCCTGGATGCATCTGCACAGGGCCTAGGGCAATGGCTCGGACATTCTAGTGCTCGGCCACAACCTGCACGGACAGGGTGGACACAGCATGTCCTGCTGGTTGGTCACCCTCACCCTGACTGAGCAGTGACCACGGCATGGCTGGGTTCCCCCATAGTGCTATATTACATTTTTTTCAAGTGAGATGTATGGGTTCTCTTTTCTGGGGCCTAATCACTGACTTATCTGCTTGATTGGTTTGCTCACATCCTAGTTTTGGGTGCACACATCTCCTTCAGGAACATGCACTGTGGACTAGCTAGCAGACTGTCTGCAGTTATATGTGCATGGCTGGAACACCTGCAGGGTGCAGCGGCTGGTGACTCACTGTGCTTGCTGCTGGAGAATGTCAGATGGTGGTGGGGGGCAGCTGAGCATTTCCAGGCCTACTGTCTTTCTGCCATTGCCTTATGGATATGTACAGCTCTGCATTGGCTGCCCTGTAGGGTGTCTGTTCCTGAGCAGGACTGGGGTTGATGGCCCCCCCCTCTACTGCCACCATTGCAGAGAGTTAGAATGTGGATCTGTTGATGGGGGATCCTGTCTCCCACCCTGAGCCACAGATGGCGGGTTGGGTGGTGGTACATAATCCGCCTATGGGTCCAAACACCCCCCCCCCCACACACACACACACAGGACACTGAAGGCCAGCCCTAGCTGCAGCACGCAGGGGCTGGGAAAGAATCAGGACCACCCTAGTCCAGTAAGTAGGGCAAAGCAGGAAAGGGAGGAGGCAGGGGAAATGCATGTGGTGGGACAAGAACAGTGCAAAGAGCCAGGAAGTAGCTGCAAAGTGAAAGGGCAAAAGGAGCAGGTGGCAAGCTGGACACACCACACAACCAAGTGACAGTAAACACACAAAACAGGCCCACACAGGAAACAGGCAAACAGAAACACAATGGCAAGGTAGAAAAAAGGCAGAATGGACAAAAGGGAAAGCACATATGGAAAGGAAACCTGAACACAGTGAAAAAAAACCTTCAGTTGTTTGTAACAGTGCAGCAACTTGGACCAAAACACAGCACAGTGCAAACATAGAGACATGGTGCTAGTAAAGACAATTACCCAAACAAAAATAACACACTGGTATGTAACATATGTAATAAAAAAAACCCCGGACATATAAACTCATTAGTATAGTACAAAACCCTCAAGTGAGTCCAACACCAGTCCCTTCACAAAGTTTCTAAGCAAAGGAGAAAAGACCTCAGTAAAGCTATTTCTCCCTCTATGCAGCAAGAAGAATACTTGCCTGAAGGGGATGTGTCACATCACAACATCATAAGCCTAACCCCCCCCCCCCCTCTTTTTCCTTAAATCAATTTTATTAAATCTTATTTATAACATTACAAAATATTGAAATCCTGAAAAGTCACAAATCCCAACTTCAGTTGAACATCTTAATACACAGCCTCAGATACACATAATCCACAGCAGTAAAATCAAATGAACTGCATAGCGAGCATTCTACCATCATCTTAAACAAAATACAGTAAAACTCAGCCAGACGCACACTTTCAACAACACCCCAGCCCACGCCTTTAGACATAGCTTTCAAGCTGAAAATCAAAATCCAGAGCATTTCCAAATGATGTATCAACCTGGAAGACCTCTCCTGAGGGCATATCACTCTACCTTCACCCTATAACGATCTCCATTTCGCAGGAACTCCACTTCATTGGGGGTATTGCTTACTATGCACACAACACATGACTGACCTAGGCCGCCCCCCACTACCAACCACCACACCAGTCACCTGAGAGAACCTTGTGCCCACCCCATGCCCCTTGAAGTCTGATACTGTCCACAACAGCACCACCTCCAGTGGGAAACTGCCCAATGCAGCCACCACTGTGCCCACAAAGAAACAGTCCTGCAGATGACACCTGAGTATAAACCCACCACCCCCATTCCTATGACACTGTGCAGCACAACATGCACAAGCCCTAAAAGGTCACCACTAGAATATAAATCATATGAATACTGCAATACCATTTGTCACACAGCACATCAGGTAAACAGTGGATATGGAAGGAGACATGCAGTCTCTTTGTATCCAGCCATTGCTGTACTGTGAGGTATAGAGATGTAGCCTTCTGGTTAGAGCAATTCCTTGATAAGCAGCAGACAAGGGTTCAATCCCCCTTGCTCTTTTTTTTTAAATGACTGTGCTACTCAGATCATTTCCATGCCTGTAACTTCACATCAGGTAAACAATGGATATGGATGCTAACCAGCTGGGGGCAGGGAGGAAGGCAGCAGCATCTAGACCTGCATGGGGTTGTTACCATGGCCCTACCAATGAAACTGGGAGAAGGGCTTGAATACTCCTAGCCCATCTACCTAGATATAACATTCACCCACAGCAAGCACAGATTTTACCAGCCATGCACATACCAATTGCAGACAGTCTGCAGGTCAATACACAGTGCATGTGCACCCATCAGTTGGTTAAGTGATCAGGCCCCAAGAACAGAATATGTACCCACATCACTAAAACTAGACACTATCTAATACTATGTGGATACATAGCCGTGCCATAGTCACTGCTCGGTCAGAGTGAGAGCTCCCTCCCAGCATGACATGCTGCGACCACCTGGTCCCTGCAGGTGGCAGTCGGGCACTACAATGTCCCAGCCATTGCCCTACCTCTAATGCAGACATATCCTGGACAGTCCGCCCTGTTTCAGGCCATACCCACAATACTTTGCTCCTCATCATGCACATTTGCAGGCTAACGCTGAAACAGCTTAGGCCAGGGGTGGCCAACTCCATTTCTGATGCACCACAATCCAGCCTGGTTTTCATGATGTCCCCAATGAATATCCATGGCAGGGAACCCCAAACCTGTCCTGGAGGGCCGCAATCCTGGCAGGTTTTTGGGATAGCCCTAATAAATATGCATGAGATATATATGCATTAGAGATATCCTCCCAACCTGACTGGTTTGTGGCCCTCCAGTACTGGATTGGGAGACCCCTGCCTTACACCTCTGTCATTTAAGATTGTAAGTGCGCAAGGTACAGATGTCCTAGACATCAAAAGGATAGATAGACTTTGTCACATTCCTCCTCGCTTCTCACCACCACCAAAATGTTGTCTATTAGACAACCTTTTGGTGGTGGTGAGAATCGAGGAGCACTGTGACAAATTCTGTCTACCCTTTTGATGTCTAGGACATCTGTACCTTGCGCACTTACAATCTTAAATGACAGAGGTGTAAGGCAGGGGTCTCCCAATCCAGTACTGGAGGGCCACAAACCAGTCAGGTTGGGAGGATATCTCTAATGCATATATATCTCATGCATATTCATTAGGGCTATCCCAAAAACCTGCCAGGATTGCAGCCCTCCAGGACAGGTTTGGGGACCCCTGATCCATGGTATACTTGCATACAAGGGAAGGTGGTGGATGCAAATATATCTTTTGAATATACATTAAGGACATCACGAAAACCTGGCTGGATTGTGGTGCACTGGGACCAGAGTTGGCCACCCCTGGCTTAGGCACTGCAAAGGTCAGTGAGGTGTGGAAAGCACAAAACAATGGATAGACATACACACACATGCTCACATCGATGCACTATGTGAAAATGAGGATGGTTGGCATCCTGCCTGTCCCTCTGGCCCCCTCAGCCCATGGCCTGGCCAGTCAGTAATGCAGGCACACAGGACAGAGGAGATCTCTGGGACCAGAGCAAGCCCCGGACTGGAGTGTGACATCACTGGAGATGTGGCAGCAGGATGAGGCAGGGTCCAGTGTATGCAGATGGTGTTGTGGCAAGCAGGCAGGAAGCTGCAATGACAGACCTGGAGGGAGAAAGAAACATGCATATGTATGACACCTCCTTCCTGCCTCCACAGATGATTTTGTGTCCTGCGTGATGCGGAGGTGCTGAGGGTGCGCTTCCACGTGATAAGGCACAATTGGTCTTGGCTCCTGTGCCGTCTCTGGCGGCAGCTGCACAGGGTACGAGGTGAGTGTGGGGGAATGGCACAGGAACAGGGCTATGACATGCAACATGGCATCTGACAATGAGGACATGGCAGCCGGACACCCCCACCCACCAAAACTAACAGCCACCTCTCTGCATCCCTTCCATAGCCATCCCAGTTGAGGACAGCCCCCCTACCTGCAGCGGAGCAAGAGAAGGAGGAAGAGGAAGAGGAAGAGGAGGAGGAGGCTGGCAACATGATGGCAGCAGAAGGGGGGAGCAGCCAGCGCCAACTGCACCATGCAGCCCTGCCACCACCATGGCTTACATGCTATCCCAGCCACATAGTACTAAGCAGCACCTCCCCATTAGGGGAGATCGGGGATGAGGTCACCCTGGACCTTATGGTGGTGCCCCATTCCCCTGAGGGGAAGGGCTGGACAGTGCTATGAGGGCTGGCCAGGGCACCCCTGGGTGTGAGGAGGGGTACCACTGGGTGGATGGCCCTGAGGGGCATGGGGAGGAGGAGGGGGAGCAGTCCCTGGAAGGGTGGAACTCAGGGCCACCCCACCCAGGGCCACTCAATGGGTGGAGGAGGGGGAGCATGGGGGAGGGGACATGAGGGGCAGGGGCTGGAGGGAGGGGACGGGAGGGTGCAGGGTGCAGAGGGAGGGGACAGGAGGTGGAGGGAGGGGATGGGACGGAATGGGAGGGGGCAGGGGCAGTTGTGGAGGGGCCCTTGGAGCTCATTGCTGATCACCTACGTAGGATCAGGGGCAATGATCCCTCTAATTTTCTGTAGGCTGTGTGCGCATAAAATATCAGCTGTGTGCCGCTTTTGAAGGAAGATTAAATTTTTGTGTGTCACATAACGACACTTGGAGTTTTATACTTTAAAATTTGACTACACATCAGAATACAGTATGTACACCACATTGATTTTAATCAAATTAAATGAAAATAGACGATTACTAAATAAAGCGGGAAATTTCTAGTAATTACAATCATAACTTTTAAATTTTAAGACGTCTGTGTTGTTTTCTATCAGAATCAGAGCTGTAATTTTTGTGCGCTCTGTTGTAAAGTATGTGCGCTCGCTCGGCGAGGTGTGTGCACGCGCACACGCGCACAGCTTAGAGGGAACTGTGATCAGGGGTTACCTCCAGGCCCTCACACGGGCCATGGAGTGGCTCACGGAGGCACTCCTGACCCCTCGTAGGTGATCGCAATGATGCCCCATGGGATGTCTGCCTTTGGGTGGGGTATCAGGAAAAACCATGTAAGTAACTTCTACAGATAGATATTGTTACTTTGAAACACTGTGTCCATGTGTAATCCATATATAGGGTCAGTCTGAGGCCTGAATAGTGGGGATGGGGGTCCCTTGTGGACATCCATCCCTGCCAACCAGCCACCTCTGTCAACCCTGACAAACCTCTTGATATGTATATGGTGGCCATACCAAGAGGCTAGCAGTGGATGGTCTGTGGCCCTGGACATACAGGGCTGATATGGATGTTGGCCCAGGTCACCTGGGGCTGGAGGGCATGTAGTGGCAGAAAGGGAGTGAGGGGGTGGGTGGGTACTGCCTGCAGTGACCTGAGTGGCTCACAGCATGGTGGGCCAAGATGTGTACACATGCAGGCCCAGTCCATGCCATGAATAGTAGGGTAGGATGGCTCGTTGGGATGTCCATCCCTGCTATCCGCACCCCCTCCCGATCCAGTCTAACGTCCCCACACATATGGGGAAGGTAGACAGGGGTGGCAGAGGGGTGGATGGGGGTGATGTCAGGGTGGGTCATGAGTGCTTGCTGACCCCAGACATACTGGGCCAATTCCAAAGCTGGCCCTGTACATCTGGGGCCAACAGCATAGACAGAAACATCTTCCACCTGTGAGGTGAAATAGGTTCCCTGATGTGGCAATGGATCGCAGGCCTGGGACTGTAGAGCAGTGGGTGGGGGCAGAGAGCCTCCCCCACAAACTGTCCCCAGCCTAGGGAGGCAGGATCAGGGGTCAGTCTGTGGGTACATGGTCACAGGCACTGGTGGCTGGGGATCGTGAAGTGTCATGGTGACTGGATGCAATGGTGCCACAGCTCCATTGTACAGGCCAGACTAATTTAGCTGGGGAAGGCCTGTACATGCAGGCGGGCCACTTTGTGGACCTGGCCTGCACATGCAGGCCTGTTTGCGAGTCTGGTCCAGTAGTGCCAGGCGTGCCCCACGGGATCAGTATTGTGGCTCCCTCTGTGTGTTTGGTTCTGACTGGACACACAGATGGCCGGGACGGCCAGAATGTAATTGTGCTGATGGGGCATGCCCGCAGCTGCCCAGCCCTGCCACCTACCTCCCAATCCCAGCAGCACAGGCAGCCAACATGAAAAAAGTTGCGTCTCTATAAGGGACCTCATCTGGGGCAAAGGCTCCAGCACACATACCATCGCAGTCACATCATAGACTCCTTATTCCTACGTGTCAGTGGCAGTGTTTCTGTAGAGGCGGATATATTGCACAACATCAGTCCCATACTGGATAAGGCACCTGTCATGTCACTAAGGATGGGCCTTCTGCTGTAACTGGTTTTGGGGACTTTTTCGTACAACCTTTCTGGAGCCTCTTAATAGTAAATGTCTGGGCAGAATTCTCAGATCCTTTATGCCACATAGGCCTAATGTTTACTGCTGGCCCCAGGGCTGGCCCTACCATTCTTTGCACATGGCCTTGCATTTCAGTCTCACAATTCAACCCCTGACATTTGCAAATGAGGCCCCCCCCAATATGTCACTGCACATGGCCCTGCTTCCCCCTGCCATCAGCCTGACTCTTAGTCTCTGAGCATGCCCATCACCTTGTCCTCTCCCTCAGCTCCTCTTGATAGGCCTCAGGAATCTACAACATGACAACTGCTTTCATCCTCAGCCTTCTAGATATACCTTCCTCATTTGACTATGTAAACCACAACATCCTAATCAGACGCCTAAAACACCTGGGCATAGGTGGCACTATTCTACAATGGTTTCAAGATTACCTGTCCAACCACATCCAACAGGTTTGCGTCAAAAACAACCTATCTAACTCTCAACCTCAGGGTGTCCCCCAGGGTGCTGCATTATCTGCACTTCTGTTTGATATATATCTACAACCTACCTGCAATATCAGCCAATCACACAACTTAGACTACAGAATATATGCAGATGATATAATGCTATTCACCACCTTTGACACCAGAGATCCTAACTACACAAGGATTACCAGCTGTTTCAACAACGTCTCTGAATGGTTCAACTCAGTTAACTTCACAGTTAACTTGAAGAAAACAGAAGCACTCATAAGTACTAGGAATGAAACATTCAACCCCCCCCCCCCCCCCAGTTCACTACACATAAACAATGCCTCACTTGAAATACAAAAAGACATACAATACCTTGGGATATACCTTGATCAAAACCTGGACTTCACCAAACACATTCACTTCTACCCACACAATTTACAATAAAACCAGAATGATTCAACATATGAGACCTCTGCTCTCCCCCACAGACGTCCGTTCTGTAGCCCAGGCATTTATAAGCCCCCATTTCGACTACAGTAACAGCATACTCCATGGTCTCCCAAAGAATACCCTAAAGCCCCCACAACATGCTATAAACACAGTTGCGTGCACAATTATGAAAGACGAGTACATAAAGAAAATAGATGTTATGCCTTGAGCTGCACAGCAGGGTCGTTTTGGTGGCCCTATGGATAAGAATTATGTAATTATTTACCATTAGATGCTTAGATAACACTAATGAAACAGAGTAACAACCAGTACTTCTGAGTTTTATATATGCAGCAACAGCTGATTCATAGCTGTCCAAATAAAGACATTGGTGAGTAATATCATGATGTGATTTGCCTAGATCCAAGACTCATTGAACACGGGCATAGAAAAATGTGTGGAACGTCCCAGCATTAGACATGTCCCGCAGAAGGTGAACGTACATGTGTTTCAGACATATAAACATGTTTGGTATTCTGATAAGATAGACATATATGCCGTTGTATGTCTAACCGCATCAAAATGTGTAACTCCAGTGTGGACATGCCCCCGGAAAAGCAACACAATGTTCTGACATGTGAATTTGGCTCCAAAGGCATCTTCAGACTTATTTTTAACCACCTTCACAGTAAGTGGGACAGAGAGGGAAATGCTTTCACCCCAATATTGAGAAATACCCATTGTTGGGAAATAATACTAGTTTAGAGATCAGCCTCCCAAATATTTATCATTCCTCCAAGAAAGTTGGTAAAACAGTGTACCGGCCTTTGATAAAGGTGGGTGATTAGTTTTTTAATGGAAAGATGTTTTAGATGAACAGAGGTTACTGGTTTGCACTTAGGTTTGGAAAATGTCATATGCATAAATTTTATCTGCATGACTTAGACATTTTTACACACCAATCATACCTGTTGTCTGTGAAAATGCCCTCTGTTCCTGACTACCATTGGACCTCTATTGCTTCCACATGGTTCAGTTTGTTTCCCTTCGGTCAAAGGTCCATTCGGCCTATTATAATTTCCAGACATAGCCAATCTGGATCGCATTTACAGAGTAGCATCCCCGAAAAATAGCAGTATGCTATACTGCTTATCCCAAGCTGCGTAATTCTTTTCCCCATTTCTATGTTATGGACTTTTCCTTCAGGAACTTGTCCAGATACTTTTATGACACAGCTATACTTTATTTAAACATAGATGTCCTTCTGTGTTGTTACAATACAGTGCTACTTTAGTCGACTTACTTTGTTATTCCACGTTTTAGAAGGTCTAACCTAGACGTCTGGGCTGTACGTACACGTTTTCGCTGGAATACGGTTTAGATGTTTAAGCGGCTCGACACACCCATGCTCCTCCCCTCCACGCCCCATCCAGATTACCCGTTTTTCTTGTCTGTACATGTAAAACGTTTTGTTGTTGGAATCGTGTTTAGATGTTTACGTGCCGAAAATGTGCCAAAAACATCCAACATGTACATGTAGACGGCTTATTCATGGTTCAGAATGACCCCCAGAGCCTTCCATTCCCCCTCCCCAAAGCACATTTGATCCTCCTAAGGGCCCCTTAGAAGCACATCCATTCCTTCCAAGAGTTACAACTATTACTGCTACTTATCCTTTGTATAGCACTACAAGGCATATGCAACACTGTACACATACATGTACTGTAAGAGGCAGCTCCTGCTCATCAGAACTTAAAATCTAATCAAGACAGACAACACAACAAACTGGAGACAAGGGTAAACCTAAGGAATGGTAAAGATACATATAGGTGGTGAACAGAAGAATGAGGGGATCAGGATCCAAAAGTAGCCTTGAAGATGTGGGTTTTTAGCCTGGATTTGAATAGGGCCAGAGATGGAGCCTGACATATTGACTTGAGTAACTAGTTCCAGGCATAAGGAGCAGCAAGGCGGAATGAATGAAGTCTGCAGTTGCAGGGGCGGCTCAAGGCAATCTGCTGCCTGAGGTGAAGAATGAGATGGCGCCCCCTATACCCCACATTAGAGCTTTTTCAGAAATCCAAGTCTGAAACAAACCAAAAAGCCGATTAGATTATATGGAGGAAATGCAAGATGTTAGCACACAGGGCCGTATAGAGCTGCAATCACGTCCTGTGCGACTTGCAACTCGGGTGCACGTCCCCCCCTCTCCCCCCATACCTCCGTCCAGCACTGCTTGCTCTTTCCCTGCTGCTGATGCTGCTGCTGCCCTCTGTTCTTTTATGGCGGCGCCAGCAGCAGAGAAAGAGCAGGCAGCGCTGGATGGAAGTATGGGTAGGAGGAGGGAGGCATGCGCCTGATCTGAAAGGCGCCAGCACTTTAAGCAGATCTCTCCCTCCCTTCTCTGACACTGCGTCGGAGGAGGGAGGGACCAGACCTGCTTAAAGGCTGCGAAAAGACTTTAGGGTGCATTTTGACTGCCTGCTATTGTCCTGCCAGCGGCGGCAGGGCAACAGCAGACAGCCGAAATGCGCCCCCCAAGCATTTGCGCCCTGTGCGGCTGCACTGTTTGCACAGGGCTAGGTATGGTCCTCTTTGCACATCAAGGAACTAAAAGACAGCAAGAACCAACAGCACAGTTTATAAAACTAAATTATAACTCATTTTTATTTTGTTGTTATAAACTGCATTATGGTTCTTGATTTTTCTTTTCTAAAATATATTTTGCATCCACAGTAGATGCAGAGCAGAACCAGGACATTCACCCACAGAACTCAATATTTAAAAAAAAAATCTGATTCTGATCATCTCACTAACAGCAACAACAACAACCACTATTCTCCAGTACCAGTCATATTGTGAATTAATAAAAAATCCTACACCAAAGAGCAAACCTACCATACCATACCATATCAGCACAAACTTCCAAAAGTCACATAAGGAGCCCATCCATAAAAAGTGTCACTGTAAATACTACAGTGGGCCCTGGAACATCCATACACCTATTTGAAAAGCTGAACAACTCAAATTACTACAGTATAATATAGATCTTTATATACAAACTGCATGTTAACAGAACACCTGACCTCAGTCACACACGCACAACATCGACCCTCACCAAGTACAGAATAAGTAACCACAATCTACGTAAAATAAAAATAAAAATATGTAGACAAAATTTAAACTGAAACCCCAAGAAGCCAGAGTCCACATGCAGTGCAACATCAGATAAATAAGAGATGCAGTTCCCCAATACTATGTAAAATATAAAAATAGCACAAAGTCCAATCACTAAAATTAAATAAAATTATTTTTTCTACCTTTGTTGTCTGACCATTTTATTCTCTGATCATGCTGGTCCCGATCTGAGGCTTCTGCTTTCCTGTCTTCTCTTAGCTCTCTTTCTGTGGTCTATGGTCCATGGTCCATCTGCCATTTCTTATTTCTTCTTTTGTTTTCTTCACTTCCTTTCATCAGCTCATTTCCAGTTCTAGTAACCCTCCCCAGTATCAGCCCCCTTTCTAGTCCTCCCCTCCCAGTACCTTCCAATGTCAACCACCTTGCATTCCCACGACTGCCACTGGTGTCCATTCCCTTCCATCCCCCTCTTTCCCCACTGTCCAGCCCCTTCTAATCCAAATACCATCCCAGGTATCAGCTCAGGTACACTCTCAGTGCCACCCCCCAGTCAGCTCCCTTCCATACTCCCTACCCTCTGTCCATCTCCCTTCTAGTGCCATTCGCATGTCAGCTCCCTTCCAGCCTCCTCCCCATTACCCAGCCACCTACCACTCCCATCCCCAAGTGTCAGCTCCCTTCCAGTCCACCTTCAGTACATCCCAGGTGTCAGCTCCTTTCCAGCCCCCTCCTTTCCCCATGTCATCTCCCTTCCTGCCCCCTCCTTCCCCTGACAGACCCTCTCAGTATCCACTCCCTTCCAGGTCCTATTCTACCATCCCACCGCATCAGCCCATTTGTAGCCCTAGCCCCTAGTTTTCTTCCAGGACCAGCAGCACTCTCCTGCCCTCCCCTATTAGCCCATTTCCTGTCCCAGCCCATTTCCAGTACTATCCCATTTATCAGCCCACTCCGGTCCTAGCCCCCCATCTGCCCATTACCAGTCGTAACCCTCCAATAAGTCAATTTTCAGTCCTAGCACCCCAATCAGCCCATTTCCTGTCCTAGCCCCCCTCCTGATCAGCCCATTTCACGTTCTAAACCACCATCAGTCCATTTCCAGTCCTAACCCCCCATCAGCCCATTTCCAGTTCTAACTCCCCCCAATCAGCCCAGTTCCAGTCCTAGCCCCCCCCCCCCAACCCAGGGAAATTGAAAAAATAGCAAAAAACCTCTGGCGTAAGAAGCAACTGCCACTGCTGTACGAGCAGCGGCAGCGGTAGAATGAGGAGTCCTGCGGCCATTTCCCCCCCCCCCCCGGGGAGCCTGCTGGTTTCCCCTCTGTGCCAGCTCTGCTTTGCAGAGCCGTGGTGAAGGGAGAGTGTTTCCCTTTCGCGTGGCACTGTTAAAGCTGAGCCCACGGCGCTGATGGGAAAAAGGAAATGCTGTTTCCCATCAGAGCCGTGGGCTCAGCTTTAACAGAGTTGCGGTTAAGGGAAACACTCTCCCTTCACCACAGCTCTGCAAAACTGAGCCGGGGCAGAGAGGAAACTGGCAGACTCTCCGGGGGTGGGGGGGGGCGGCCGCGGGGCTCCTCATTCTGACGCTGCTGCTCCTGGAGCAGCAGCAGCAGCTGCTTCTTACACTGAATGGGTTATTTTTTTTATTTTGAAAGCCGAGTGAGGCAGTCTTTTTGTGGGCAATTTTGCTGCCCCAAAAAAATTGCTGCCTGAGGCTACCGCCTCACTCGGCCTCATTATAGAGCCACCCCTGTGCAGTTGGCAGTGCCAGAGAAGGAGACAGATAAAAGACGTATGACAGAAGAGTGGAGTTCCTGAAGAGGGATGTAGAGAGAGATAAAGGAAATGTATTGAGGAGCCAGAGAATGAATGTACTTATAGGTCAGTAGGAGAAGTTTGAACTGGATACAAAAGTGTATAGTGAGCCAATGAAGTGACTTGAGAATAGGGGTTATGTGAGCATAGCAACACTGGCAGAAGATTAGCCATGCAGCTGAGTTTGAATAGACTGAAGGGGAGAGAAATGATTCAGATGGATAACGAGGGTGGATAACGGTCTTAGTAAGGCATTCAGAAAGGAAGGGATGGGCCCAATATTGAACAGTGGCAGTTAGTGCTGCTAAAGAAGTTAGCCACCGCTGCTGATCTTTGGACCAAGATATTCAATGTTGAGGACATATCTGGCCACTAGCACTGAATATTCAGGTCATCTGGATATTGATGAAGCTAATCAGACAAGAGCAATATTCAGCTGCTGCCTAATTAGTTCCTGCGGTGAAAGTTAGGCCAGCCTTTAAAGTGCCTACATTTTGCCACTTAGGGGTATGTTTACTAAATCGTCTTAGTGCTACCGGCATTAGTTGCAGTCTTACTGTGACGAATGCCATACAAGGTAGTGGGCATTCCGGTCTTAAGGTAGCATTTCGGGTTATCGCGCAATAAAGTCCGTTATCGCGCGATAGAGGGAGCCGTGGCACATTAACGTGCGTTAGCCTTAATTAGGCGCGCTGACCTGCAAACACAACAATAGAGGTGTAGCACCATGGTTAATACATTGACTGATGAAACAGGAGTCATGAGTTTGATTTCCCAGTGGGCTTAATGAGTAAGGCTGTCTGAGACATTACCCTTTACTTTAAATCAGTGCTGTCTGAGGCATTTTCATTTTTAATTTAAATTTGTGCTGCCAGCAAACACACCCTCACAGTGCCATAACCGAAGGTGCCGCATAAGGCGCCCTATAAGGCACTCCAGACGGCACATTAGAAAGTGCACTGTTCACCAAGGCACCTTATAATGTTCCCTATAGGCGCCTTATAGGGCGCTTTATGAGACACCTTAAGGTTACAGCACTGTGAGGGTGTTTTTGCTGGCAGCACTAATTTAAATTTAAAAAGGAAAAGCCTCAGACAGCCCTATCAAATAACACCACTGTGGAATCAAACCCATGACCTGTACCTCCACAATCAGTGAAGTAACCAGTGGGCTACATCTCTATAGCAACTAACAAACCCCTGGCTGGCTACAGAAGGGCTGCAGGTCACCACACAAACTGTCTGCTGTGGTTACCAGGATAGGGTTAAACCACCCGTACCCATGATGCACTGCACATGCAGATCAGCAGTCTACAGATGATCACAAGATGGGGTATGCACCCCCACAGCACCTCGGCCTGGTAGGGGGAACTGACCGTGTGTGTTACTAGCACAGTGTAGCTACAGACCGACAAATTGTGGGGGTACTGTGTTCACCCTGAGGGCGAGGTGGGGTGCCCAGCACCAGGTCCACAGCACCTGGCTTAGCTGAGATAGGAAATGTTGCAGGTTGCCATCAGTGCCAGTGTGTGATAGGTAGTCCTTGCAGACATACCTAGGATACACCTGTGTCCATCCGTCTTTCCCAGTCACATCTAGCCCTTGTGGACTATGATGCACCCAGAATAGTGCATAGCCTGTGTGGGTGCCATGGTCACATGATTTAAGTGAAGGGGGGGCGGTGTTTGGACCCATAGGCAGATTATGTAGCACCACCCAACCTGCCCTCTGGGGCTCAGGGTGGGGGACAGGATCTCCCACCAACAGATCCACATTCTACATCCCTGCAATGGTGGCAGTAGAGGGGACCATTAAACCCAGTCCTGCTGGGGAACAGGCACCTTCCAGGACAATCAATGCAGATCTGTACGCATCCACAAGGCAATGGAACCAACTACCACCAGAGCTAAGAGCAATCAAAGACCTTATGGATTTCAGAAAGAAACTCAAGACACATCTTTTCCAGTGCCAATACAATCTGATATAGTCCCGGGGTAAAAAGTTTCCTCCCAATGAAGCATTGTTGCAGTTATGTAAATATGTAAATATGTGCATATGTATATTCCGATTACTCTCTGTAAGTCCTTCACCGTGTGCTGTGCTTCTCCCTTCAAACCAATGTGTGTATACCGCAAAAATTCCTTTCATGATTGACAAATTCATACATGTAATCAAACCGCTACTGATCGTTGGAAGCAGCGGTATACAAATATATACTAAATAAATAAATGGCAGACAGACAGTAGGCCTGGAAATGCTCAGCTGCCCCCCACCACTATCTGACATGCTCCAGCAGCAGGCACAGTGTTCCAGCCATACACATGCTAACTATAGACAGTCTGCTAGCTAGTCCATGTTCCTGGAGGCAGTGTATGCACCCAAAACTGGGATGGGGATGTGAAAACACACACACACACACACACATCAGTGATTGGGCTCCAGAAAAGAGAACCCATAAATATCACTTGAGAAAAAAGCTATACAGCACTATGGGGGAACCTAGCCATGCCGTGGTCACTGCTCAGTCAGGGTGAGAGTGACCTCCCAGAAGGACATGCTGTGGCCACCCTGTCTGTGCAGATGGTGGCCGGGCAGTACAATGTCTCAGCCATTACCCTATGCCCTGTGCAGATGCATCCTGCCCAGGCCACCCTGTCCAGGCAATACCCACAGTACCTTGCTCCTCATTATGCACATTGGCAGGCTAACACTGGAAACAGTGCAAGCAGTGTGGGCTCAGTAAGGTGTAGGCAGCCACAACACAAAGGATAGACAGACACACACTCCCACACCTATGCCAGCATTGTGCAAATATAGAGGCTTTTGGCAGCCCTGGCCACCACACCAGTCCTGGGCACAGTGCAGGCATGGCTATGGTACGCAATATTGTTGGGGTCACTCCCCGGGGTGGTAAACACTGTCAGAAACCAAAACTGAAACACACTCCTCAGATATCAGAAAGGTTGCTATGATGCAGCTCTATCAGCAAATTGTGCTTAACTTAGGAATTGTTATCTGCCATTAATCATAGCAACCTTTTGATATATGTGTATTCCCAAGTTTAGGGCGGCATTGCTAGGGTATGCAAGTGCTAGTATTGGGAGATGCTGCTGCGCGCACAGCCCAACAGCCTGACTCTCCATGAGGCTTTGGATAGTGGAACCTGTGGGTGTGGGTGTTTATGCCCCTGTTGCCTGCTGCTCTAGGGCAGAGGTTCCCAACTCCGGTCCTGATGGGCTAAACACTGTTCAGGTTTTCATGCTGTCTCTAATGAATATGCATGAGATACATTTGCATACAATGGGGGCGGCACATACTAATGCAGCACAAGCATATTTATTAGGGACAGCATGAAACCTGAATGGTGTTTGGCCCTCCAGGACTGCAGTAGGGAAACTCTGCTCTAGGGATTGCACATGTTTATGGTGTCTTTGCTCTGTAGGGTAAAATATAGGCGTTTCAGGCATGTTTATTTTATCTGCAATAAAGGTTCCGTCTTTATTACCATGGTTTAGTACTGGGTAAAATGTTGGCAGGAGCCACAAATGGGACTTGAAATTGTGACCTTCTGCTCCTGAACACACTGGCTGTGTGTATTGCACCACACTGTTGCCACAGAGACAGTTCATTCCCTGGGGATACCATGACTGTTCATCAGACAGACAATGTCTGTTGCATTGCACGCACCCACCTAAACGGGGCTAGGCCATGGTCTGCTGTGGGCAGATGCCACTGCCCCCTCCGCCACCAGCACCCCTCCGCCACCATGCTGCCATGCCATTATGCCGGTGGTGCTGGTGGTGCGCAGTCCCAGGCCATCCATTATGCCGGTAGGCAGCTGCCTATGTGTGGGTTCTTGGGTAGGGGTGCCTACATGGACATGCGTGTTTCCCCCCCCTCACCTCCTGCCACTGTTATGTGCCCTTGGGGGTACCTGCTGGGTAATCTCCCCTGTGACACTGACATACACTCGTGCCCATGTTGGACCCTCGTCAGCTGCTGTCTTGCTGCTTTACAGTTTCGGCATTCCTATGTGCCACCTAGGCATCTGTTTAGCCCGCACTGTGCCCCAGCTGGACCACAGCATGTGCCGCCTGTAGCCCCCTGTATCCCATTTACAGCATCAGTACAGTTGCCATTTCCTACGTGCCCACTCTGCTGTTGCTGCGCATGTGCACGCTATAACAAACCTGCCCACTCTAAATGACAGAAACCCTGATCAATGCTATTTCAATGTATGATCATTCACTTTGTAGGGGGACAGAGCATAGACCCTTCCAAACATGATATCTTAATTTATACGCTTTGTCAGTAGTGTTGCTTTATGTTTATCATTAATATCACTATTGGTCAGCTTGGTTATTGGGATTTTAAATGTGGTTCTGGTCCTTTTATATGTTTATTTGCCTCTTTGTTCTCTGCACATGTATCACAGCTATCACTTTTCTGGGTTTCCCTGCCTTTTCTGCACATTGCTGACTGAAATGGTTTCTCTTTCCTGCAAATGTGGCTAACGTGAGGGTTTCACTGGCGTTAGTGTTCAGTCCCAGATTTCACAGTGTTAGTGTGCCTGGAGCCTCTCCCCACCCACTCTCTGCCCATTGACCCCTTCTCTCCGCTCTCTTGGAAGCCTTACTCCACCCTTCAGACCCGGATTTCACAGCATTAATGTGCCTTAACGCCGCCACTGCGTTATCGCGTGAGAAGTGACATTATTGCGCGATAATACCACCGCTGCGACTTTAAGACAGTTTAGTAAACATACCCCTAAGTGATCTCTAGGTGCTGTCCTGGAATGTCCCAATGCTAACCAACATTAGTGATGCTGAATATCCCGGTCAGCACAATTAACGCGGTTAGCAAGTCTCCTAACCACATTAATTGCATTGAATATTGGGTCCAATTTTCAGTTGGACAGGGCTAAGCGCAGTAGTCATGTAGCCCTGCCCATGACCACTTAACCCTGGATTTTCATTTCCGCAACAACAGAAATGAACATCCGGGGTTTACCACACAGCTGGAAAACCACCAAGCCTAACTAGGTAGCAGCGATTTTGGATGCTGCCCGGTTAGCCCCGGCATCTTAAAGATAGGCAAGGGTTTTCTTTGCCGATCTTTAAGGCATAGAGCACTAACTGGGCAGCATCCAAAATTGCTGCTACCCAGTTAGCGCCATTCCCTGCTTCTGCTCTGCTCTGGAATGCCCCAACACGCCCCGATGTTAACTGGATAGCATCGAGGTGCATAGGGGACTTAATCGGGGATTTTCAAATGCACTAGCCATGTAGGTGCTTTTGAAAATCCCTGATTAAGGCATTTACATGGTTAACATGGGCTGTTAACCATGTAAATGCCTTTGAATATTGGGCCCACCATGCTCGGATAGAGTATGGTGTTATCTACAGAAATAAAGAAAGGAGGAATGGTGGGTTTAGGGTAGTGGTGGGATCCGGCCAGTTCGGCCTGGTTCACACAAACCATTTCCAGTCACAGCCAGTGTTTTCCAGACCATGCCAAAGACGGCATTGCAACTATGGCTCTGCAGTGGTGGGAATCCACCACCCTGACAATGTTTTGATGGCATCAAGAGAAGCCCCTGATGCTGTCAAAACATTGCCAGGCAGGGGATCAGGCTGCTGGATCACCAGGGAGTTGTGTACCCTTGGTGGAGGGAATCGGCCCAAACATACGGCCACTGAAACATCTCAATGCGAGGAGCAGCAACCCAGCCGTCATGCATGTGGGAGGGATGGGACTGAACCGGTTCCTCGGAGATTAGGATTCCACCTATGGTTTAGGGGGAAAGATAAGGAGCTCAGCTTTGGCCATGTTCAATTTTAGAAGGCAGTGAGATATTCAGATAGCAATGTTAGATAAGCAGGCTAAGATACGGGCCTGGATTCCTGGAGAAATTTCAGATACAGAGAGTTATATCTGAGAGTCATTAGTGTAAAGATGGTATTGAAAACCATGGGAGGAGATAAGTGAACCAAGGAACTGGGTATAGAGAGAGAAAAGGAGAGGTTCCAAGACAGAGCTCTGAAGGGCATCAACTGAAAGCAGGATGGTCCCACCCAAAAATGCATCTGATCTTTCTAAGGGCCCCCTGAAGCATATATGATTCTTCCAGGGTACCCCATGAAGCACATCTGCTCCCCCTAAGGGACCACCTAGGAACAAACATCCACCCTATTTAACTCTCCTGGCAACTTATACCCCCTCCACCCCATGATCCCCCTCTCCGGGCTTATCAGAGGTTATTGATGCTTTGTGAAAGCAGGAGCAATACCCACCTGTTCCTGCTTAGCATGCGACTGGATCAAAAATGGTGCCAATGCCCCTAGAGGTGCACAGACAAACTCAGGAGTCTATGTCCTAAGCTATATTAAGGCAATAATGTGCTTTATTTGCTGATTAAATTGTGATAATTGACAATGATGCAAGTTAACATAGGTTTCTGATCCTTCCACCCTCAATTTCCTTTCAAAAAACTCCCAGACTCCCCCACCCCCTGGCACCTACCAGGGGTCTCCTTGGTAGAGAGCAGTTGGGAGGGGTACAGGAGAGATCTCCAGCCACTGGTGGTTCCTTGAATCAATAAGGTGACCTTATCACCCTAGGAGTTGTTTCAGAGTCAAGGCTAGAGGGTTAAGTTGCTAAACAAGAAATTGCTCGCTTATTTGGCACCAGAAAGTTATAAAGTGAAAATGACAGGCAGGAAGAGCTGTGTAAGAAGGCAACAAAATGGCAAGTGAGACTCATTATTTGGATTCAAGGAGCAGCAGGAAAAGGGAAAAAGAAAACATGAATAATGGTACATCTGAGGGTGAATACTGTGCTAGCACTCAGAGAACTGACAAGATGCACACAGCATTGAGAGACAATGGGGTAAGGAAGACTGAACAGGACAAAAAACTACTGAACAGTAAATATTAGAAGGAGATAATGTTAAAGAGAAGAACAGAGAACAAATGGGAGAGAAAAAAACAAAGAGGAGGTTTCAAACATACTAGCTAAAATTATGCAGATCTCAGAAAAGAAAGATGAGACAGGGCAGATGGGTTCTAAAGATGAAGCATATAAAAAGTTTGGGGGAAGGGGGGGAAAAGATATCATGTTAGGTAGTAAGCCTTTAGAATATATATGTGCTACCTTTTCTTAGGACAGCCAATCCCTATGGGGGGTTAAAGAAAAGATAAAGAAAAATAATTTATTGACATATTTTCACTTTTACAAAGGCGGGCAGAAAACAATTTGCAATGTAATAGTTGCCATGGAAAATGCAAAGCAACTAATAAAAAAGTTGACACGATACCAAAAAGCATAATTAACTGGTGTACAACCATTAGAATATTGGCAAGTATACTAGACGACAAAGCCCCTGAGAATTGTAGGGAGCGATTAAAATACCAAGATATATATGAGACATATAAAACATATGGTAGAAATACATGTTTGGAATATGACAAACAATTCCACTGGAACATGGCTGAAAACAAGAATTTGAGCAGGAGGTAGAAAATACATACATTTATGGATAATACTTACAGTATAACATAAACCCAAAGACAGAACTGAGGAGTCACACTGGGCTGGCAAACTTCACAACCTGCACAGACATTTTCTCAGTAGCAAAGCATCTCTTTTGAAGGGACCCCAGGCCAGGATATAGATAGACAGCTGAGTAGGAGACATTATAGATGGGTTTCAGAAAAGAGGTGTGTAAACTATTAAACAACGAGTCATGGAAACTACAAAAGAAATGGAAATACAGACATTCATACACTATGGAGGTTATTTTGAGCCACGAATAGCAGGGATGTACATCTGGGTTGGATGTGCAACCCCCGTTAT
Source organism: Ichthyophis bannanicus (assembly GCA_033557465.1). NCBI lineage: Eukaryota > Metazoa > Chordata > Amphibia > Gymnophiona > Ichthyophiidae > Ichthyophis > Ichthyophis bannanicus. The sequence goes on along the minus strand of CM066031.1, from coordinate 508,753,316 downwards.
TTGCAGGATCTGTATTCTGCTCCAGTGGCTCCCTGCATGTACATTGCCTTTGTATGTGGAGCTCTGGATGGGGGCGGGAGGAGACAGTGACTGGGCAGAGTGAGGGCGGACCTATGCAACTGGACATACAGGGCTTATTCTTGTCAGGGCCTGGGCAGTGGGGAAAGGAGGCTTTGAGTGGTGTCAGGCTGTCAGAGCACATGCTGGTGTCCTGGTGCCATGGCGATGGGATGCCACAGCACCAGCACACCAGCAGGGGCATAGGGTGGACTGGCCGGGCAGAAGGGTGGATGTCCTGGGCTGTGAAATCTGGGGCAGTCCGAGCCATCTAAGTGCCCGATTCTGCAATTGTGGGGAATCTAGCTCCCACAGTTACAGAATAGGGTACAATTTGGGCCCATCCATATTTTGGACATCCGGATAGTCCAATCGTGAGATGATCAGAATTGGCCTTCACATGAGGTGAGGTACAGCCACAAACAGATGCATTAAAAAGGCTGGCAACACAAAACAGAGATTTTAGAGCAGGTAAGGACAATGGGCTCCTTTTACAAAAGCCCGGTAACTGCTTAATATGCATTTTAACACGTAGCAACTGGCAGCTAGGAAAGTTAATATGGGAGCATGATATTTGGCCATCACACAACAAAGCAAGAATGGGTGCAGTGTGGTTGTGGAGAGCACACTGCTGTTAGCACAAGGGCAATTGCCATGTGCTCAGAGGCAATATGGCAATTCGCATGAATGCAGTTGATGACACCTCTATAGCTGTAGTCATCAGCACTGTGTAGTTTAAGTTATTACCTTGTCTTGTCTATATAAAATAGGACATATATATGTATATATCTCCTTCACTTGATTTGCAGCTTGTCATGCTGCGAGTGCTTGTATGCATCAATGATGCTGCAAGCTAAGCTATCAATAGCGTAACTACTGGCAGTGTCTCCCAAGATGGACAGGTCTCAGCTAAGGTGCCAGACTAAGACAAACCACCCTTCTGTGCAAAAGCAGAATGGGACGGTGTTTACGGTTGAGGATCACACTCCTATGATGCTGGCAAAAATGCTAGCATTACCTGTGCAGAAGAAAGGCCTGGCAATCTACTTCTGTATCTTGCCATGAAAACCCAATGATAGTCACAACAAAACAAATTGCACTATAGTGCTGGAAGATGAGACCTCCAGGTTAGAAGCCACTCAACTGACTATTGCGGATGAGCTGAAGACATTTCAGAGAAAAGCCACTGTTTATGATATGGTTGGATCAAAGCCCTCAGGACGTCTAACTGCTGATGTAGCTGCCCATGAAATGAGAGTCAGAAACTGCAACGGTTTCTTACATATTGAGAACATACAAAACATGAACCAAGGGAAGATGGAGGAGGTCAAGAATGAAATGGATCACATACAACTTGATCTGGTTGGTGTCAGCAAACTGAAATGAACTGGCATCGGACACTTTGCATCTGATGATCACACACTGGAGGTGAAAGACAAAGAAGAAACAGTGTTGTTTTATAATTAAGAAGAAACTTGAAAGAACTGTGATGAAATATAGTGCAATCAGTGAATGCTTAATTTCTATTCATCTATAGGGAATGCCCATCTACACAACAATTATTCAGGTATATGCACCAACAACAGCTACAGAAGAGGAAGAAGTGGATCAGTTCTATGGAGAAGTACAAGCTGAAATTGACAGAATATGCAAAGAGGACATCCTGAAAGTCATGAGTGACTGGAACGCAAAAGTTGGCAACAAAGAAAGCAAAGTGGTTGGAAAATATGAACTTGGCATTTAACAACAGACATGAAGTTGGAGAAAGAATGATAGAATTCTGCAAGATCAATGATCTATTCATCTCAAACACCTCCTTCCAGCAACACAAGAGGCGACTGTACACATGGACTTCACCCAATGGATTGCACAAAAATCAAACTGACTACATCTGTGGAAATCAACATTAGAAAAACTCAATAACATCAACAAAGACAAAACCTGGAGCTGAATGAGATACAGATCACTAACTACTAGTATGCAAACTCAAGCTGAAGTTGAAAAAGAGCAGGCCACTCCTGAATGTAGCAAAATATGATCTTGAGGATATATCACCAGAATTTAAAGGCTGCCTGTGAAAACAATTTGCTACAAATGACAGACCACCAGGAGAATTATGGGATGACATCAAGAAAGTTGTGTTAGAAGAAAATGAGAAGTACCTACCTAAAGTGAAAAAGCCAGAAAGGCAAAATGGATGACTGAAGAAACTCTGAAAATTGCCCAGTAATGCAGAGAAGCTAAAGCCAGAGAAGGAAGAGAGTCAGTCACAGAACTCAACAGAGATTTCCAATGTGCAGCAAGCCAAGACAAGGAGAAGTACAATGATGCATGCAAGAACATAGAATCAGAAACTATTAGAAGAAGAAGATTGGCTTTCCTAAAGCTACAAAAGTTGAAGAGAAAAATTCCAGCCTCGAATTGGAATGCTGCTGAGGAGATCAAGACAAGGTGGAAAGAATATACAAAGTCATTATACCATAAAGATCAAGTGGACCAACAGCCGTTTCAACCTTTACCTTATGATCAGGAGTCATTGGTGATGAGAGAAGAAGTCAAAACAGCATTGTAAGTACTATCAAAGAACAAAGCACTGGGTATTGATGACATTTCAATTGAAGTATTATAGCAATCAGATGTGGCTGTTGTCATAATTAAAAGGCTCTACCAGGAAATTTGGAAGACAACATCATGGCCATCTGACTGGAAAAGATCTGTGTTTATACAAGAAAGATGATCTGACTGACTGTGGAAATTATCTCACAATCACTCTGATCCCACATGCCAGAAAGATTCTACTCAAGATCATCCAGCAGAGACTACAACTATACCTGGAATTAGAACTACCTGAAGTGCAAGCAGGGTTCAGGAAAGGGCGAGGAATGAGAGACATCATCATGGATGTGAGATGGATCCTTGAAAAGGCAGAAGAAGAGCACTGGCTTGAGAACCCAGAGACCAGGGTTCGATTTCCACTAGCACTCCTTGTGGCCTTGGGCAAGTCACTTAACCCTCCATTGCCGCAGAAAAATCCAAGTAATCAATATCCCTGTTTAATGAACATTACCAAGTTTAAGTTACAATGTAAACCACTTTGATTGAAATTATAAAGCGGTATATAAAACCTGTTAAATAAATAAAAGGATAGATATACAGGGTGGCCCAAAAAAGTGAGAATATCTCATAGCATATAAGTTATTTAAAAATTCAAAAAGACAGATGTAAACGACTGACAAATTAAAAAAAGATGGCGAATGGAAATTGTTGAAATAAAGACGTTGTATAGCTAAAAAAGGTAAATAAGTAAACTATTTAAGCTTTTAATTTACGAGATGTTCTCACTTTTTTGGGCCACCCTGTATATATATGTTTTATGGTTCTTTTTAACATCTTTGTTAGTGATATAGCAGAAGGCCTGTCGGGTAAGGTTTGCTTCTTTGTGGATGATACCAAAATCTGCAGTAGAGTAGACACTCAGGAAGGTATAGATAACATGAGGAGGGATCTAGCTAAGCTTGGAGAATGGTCTAGAATTTGGCAGCTGGGATTTAATGTTAAAAAATGCAAGGTCATGCATTTGGGCTGCAGCAATCCATGGGAGCAATATAGTATAGGGGGATGAAGTACTTTTGTCCACAAAAGAAGAGAGGGACCTCGGTGTGGTTGTGTCTGATGACTAGATAGGCCATGTGGTCTTTTTCTGTCGTCATATTTCTATGTTTCTATTCTAAAGGTAAAAAGGGGACTGTTGTAGTTGTTATGGAAGGACAGACTAGATAGGCCATGTGGTCTTTTTCTGTTGTCATATTTCTATGTTTCTATGTTTCTAAACCCTTTCCAGGCCGAGCCCAAAACTCTTGGGATCCAAAATTCTGACTAAATATTCCTATCAAATGGTATATAATACATGACCATAGCAGAAGGAAAATTACTGTTAGAACATATTGAATAAGACGGGTACAATTTTCCTGAAATATGCAAAAATTAACCCGGCTGCAGAATGTGGATTAAAAATTTAAAGTAGGCCTTGAAAGAGTTAAAGTAGCTAAACAGGTAGAAAAGGTGACAGCAAAAGCTAGAAGGATGCTTGGGTGCATACAGAGAGGAATGGCTAGCAGAAAAAAGGAGGTGATAGTGCCTCTTTATAAGTCTTTGGTGCGACCTCATTTGGAGTATTTTGTGCAATTCTGGAGACCGCACCTTCAAAGGAATATAAACAGGATGGAGTCAGTACAGAGGGCGGCTACTAAAATGGTTAGTGGTCTTCATTATAAAGCATATGAGGACAGACTTAAGGATCTTAATATGTACACCATAGAGGAAAGGTGGAATAGAGGTGATATGAATGAGATGTTTAACACTAGAAGCCCCTAAAGGAATTTTACCTAGAAACCCCAAAATGCGTCAATTGACGCATTATCATGATGACTGCATTTAGCATGAAATGCAGATGTGAATTAATGTGAAGTTGCTTATTTGTTAAATACGTGCAGCATGTGATGTCATTACATGACATCATCATCTGTTTATTGTTTGTCGGAGTAAAACTGTAAACAGTGATTGAGATGCGCCACCTAGCAGGAACATGAATTTATACCTAGAAGCCCCAAAGTACGTCAATTGATGCATCCAACACAATTGAGTGCGTCAATTGACGTACTTTGGGGCGTCTAGGTATAAATTAACTTTCCCGCTAGGTGGTGCATCTGTCATTGATTTTCGATGCACATATTTGAACATCTTAACCTTGCTAACAAAGTCATGGAACATGACTGACATGGTTCTAGCAGTGGCGATGGTATACAACTTCGAGGTTGCATTTGCGTCAATTGACGCACTTTGGGGCTTCTAGTGTTAAATACCTCCATGGCATAAATGCACAGGGGCAGAGCCTCTTTTGATTGAAAGCAAGTTCTGCTATGAGGGGACATGGGATGAGGGTGAAAGGGGATAGATTCAGGAGTGATATGCGGAAATATTTCTTTACAGAAAGTGGTGGATCCGTGGAATAGTCCCCCAGTGGAGATGAGGACAGTATCTGAATTCAAAAAAGCATGGGACAAACACAGGATCTCTAAAGGAAAACAGGGGACTGTTGTAGTTGTTGATATGGAAGGACAGACTAGATAGGCCATGCGGTCTTTTTCTGTCATCATTTTTCTATGTTTCTATGTTTCTATTGACTACAGCCAGGCTTTTGACTGTGTAAACCAGGGATCTCCAACTCCAGTCCTGGAGGGCTCCAAACCAGTCAGATTTTCATGATATCCCTAATAAATATGCATGATATATATTTGCATGTACTGCCCCATTGTATTCAAATGTATCTCATGCATATTCATTACAAACAAGAAAATCCACTCTAAGAGTATTAATTACACAAAACAACAAAAACTCTCGGGCTAAAGCAATAGAAATAGTACCAAGTAAGCTAACTACTTCAGTAGCTCAAGAGTCACAACTACTAGACCACCTAGAAGGAAAAGAATATGTCACACCACAATGGCAGCAACAATTTAGGGGAGATAAAGCCTCAGAATCTTATCACTTCCCACTATGTGGCAACAAAGAGCCATAGGGGAGATCAGGAGCTCAGCATCATAGGCATTTAAAAAAACCCTTCTTTTATTGTAATTTTTATATTTTAATAATTCAATAAATAGAAAGATGCCAAGAAGCTATCCTCCCTAAACCCATCACTCACATCGAAACATTGCACAGTCTCAAAATCAATACTTGAAAACCATAAACCAATACCAGACAACTGCATCCAACACTTAAACCCTTAACTTAGCAACAGACTTCACATATACCAACACACTTATATCCCACAACTTATAGCTCACACTTACAACACTCAATCCAAAGCACCAATAATGGCGGATGGGGCAGAGAAAGCACTTCCACGGCACCTCACAGTTCACATGGAGCCCGATTCTGGCAATGGGAAGTCCTGCGGGAGCCAGGATTGGACCCAAGGATGGCCTAGCATGCCTCTCCTGCCTGCGGGGACATCCTCCTCGCAGGTGCCCTAGATAGGTTTGCCAACTTTTTCACCGAGAAAAATCCGACACCTGTGGCTCGCCATGCTTCACCCATTCTCCGCCCCCAGTCCCACCCCTGCCCCGCCCCCAGCCACATGCACAAAAATTACTGAGGATTCAGTCACACCCTCCCTCAGTGCTGGTTCACTCACCCCCCCCCCACCCCTCAGTGCTGGTTCACTCACTCACCCCACCCCTGCTGACTCACTCACTCATCCCCCCTCCCCTGCTGGTTCACTCACTCACCCCCCTCCCCTACTGGTTCACTCACACCACCCCTCCCCTCCCCTCCCTGCTGGTTCACTCACCCCCCCCCCTGTTCACTCACCCCCCTCCCCTGCTGGTTCACTCACACCACCCCCCCTCCACTGCTGGTTCACTCACCCACCCCCCTGTCACTTACTCACCCCTCCTGCTGGGTCACTCACTCACCCCCCCTCCCCTGCTGGTTCACTCACACCACCCCCACCCCCCCTTGCTGGTTCACTCACACACACCTCCCCCCCTGCCCAAGCCACTGCTTCTGCTTTGTACAGAGCAGCGGCTGCAATACACTTACTTTGAAAAGTAAAGACAAACTGTGTGAGAAGCCCTCCGGTCATCGCAGAGCCCGAGGAAGTGATGTCATGGGGGCGGGCTCCTCACAGGTTGTCTTTCCTTTTCAAATTAACTTTATTGCAGCTAAAGTTAATTTGAAAGGAAAGACAACCTGTGAGGAGCCCGCCCCCATGACATCACTTCCTCGGGCTCTGCGATGACCGGAGGGCTCCTTACACAGTTTATCTTTAGTTTTCAATGTAAGTGTATTGCAGTCGCTGCTCTGTACAAAGCAGAAGCAGCGGCTGCACTGCTATGGGGAATCGCGTTCGCGTTCGCGCCGCGGACTTCTGCACAAAAGCCGGTTTTACATCTGTGCCGGCAGCCGGCCTGGCCATGGAAAAACCAGCCAGGCCGGCTGAAAACCGGCCGGTTGGCAACCCTAGCCCCAGACATCCATGACTCTGAACCCCAAAATCCCTGCCGCCTGACCCACAGCTGGCCTCACGCAGCCTGGATCGAGCAGCAGGGACTCCCTGCACCCAGCCCCTGCCTCAGTGGTGGCTGCCATACCCTGATTCTCCTAAAAATACTGCTTATATCACCTCTGAGGTGGTATAAGCAGTATGCCCCAGCAGGCCTGGCAGCACATACAGGGCCGTGACAGGATGTATAGGGAGAGCCAGTGGAGGAATAGAGTTTAGATGGATTGTGGGTGCAGTCCCATAACCCGCGTTCTGAAATGAGGGCCTTCGTATCTAATGTAGCAAAGCAGTGCTTATTAAGAGTAATCTAATTACACAGTAGTGCTAGCATGCAGTAAGAGCTCAGTTTTAAAGAAAAAAAACACCTTGAGATTGGGGCTTAACCCTGCAAACAGAAAAATAAATCAAATAAAGTAAAGTTGAGAAAGCCATAACAAAAGCACAGCTGATCTATTTATCTTAATGCTGTCTCTGAAGAACTTCAAAATGGCTCTCAAACAAGCTGCACTTCTGCACTGCTAAGACCCACTCTCAATAAACTATGCTGCTAAAGCAGCTACACAAGATTAGCTCCCATTGGCAACACAACCTCTTACTACCCTTCAGCTGATCGTTGTTTTGTGTAATACATATTCATTCGGGATATCCTAAAAATCTAACTGCTTTGGGGTCTTCCAGGACTGGAGTTGGAGACCCCTGGTATAAATCATGAGAAGCTATGGGCCATATTAAGAAGCATGAGTATACCAGAACACCTAATAATTCTCTTGCACAACCTTTTCATTGATCAAGAAGCAACAGTTTGAATGGAACAAGAAGAAACAGAATGGTATAAAATCAGCAAAGGTTTATGACAAGGCTGCATATTTTCCCCCTATCTGTTTAATTTATATGCAGAACAAATCATCAGAGAAGCAGGACTGTATGACAACAACCAAACTGTGAAGATTATTGGAGGACTCATCAACAACATTTACTAGGCTGAGGACATCACAGTACTTGCTGAAAATGAAGACAATCTGAAACATTTGCTTCTCAAGATCAAGGAACATAGTCTTAAAATGGGCCTACACCTTAACATAAAGAAGACAAAGATTCTGACAATTGGCAAAATCAATAAGTTCATCACTGATGGAGAAGAAATTGAAATACTGGACCACTTTAACCTACTTGGATCAATACTCAGTAAAGAAACTACAAGCAGTCAAGAAATTTGATGATACATTGCTCTTGGCAGAATAGCTATGAAGGACCTAGACAAGATTCTCAAGAGCAGAGATGTCTCTCTCCATACAAAGATTTGACTTGTCCAAGCCATGGTATTTTCAATAACATCTTATGGATGTGAAAGTTGGACAGTGAACAAGATAAGACAGGAAGAAAATCGATGCCTTTGAATTATGGTACTGGTGAAGAATACTGTGTATACTATGGATCGCCTGAAGAATAAACTCATCAGTACTAGAAGAGATCAAAGCAAAGCATTCTTTAGAAGCTCAGATGACAAAACTTTGTCTTTCATATTTTGGACACATATGCGAAGAGAGAGATCATTAGAGAAACACATCATGCTTGGCAAGTTTGAAAGTCAACACAAAAGAGGAAGGCCAGCAATGCGGGGAAGACAAAGCGGAACAAAACATAAAAGTTGTATTAAACATGAGGCTATGGATAAACTCTTGACTGATCATTGGCTTACTTTTAATCATTTCATCACTGATTTAAAATTCCTGGTGTTAAAGGTTGTCAAGCCCCATTGGAGGGGAGGAGATATTGATAGTCTTGCTGCATCTTGAACAAAGATACATCTTTGAACTCAATACTTTGAAACCTAATGGACTCAATCAGGAGATTGATTTTGCGCTTTTTATGAACCATTTTTTAATGAGATTTCTTTTTTATGATTTATGGGAAAATTGTTTGATTGTTCATGCTTTATTATTTTATTATTTTATTATTCTGTTATTTATTTATTTCTTTTTAGTACTTCCCTTTTCCCTTCCTTTTCCCTCTCCCTCTCTCCCCTTCCCTTCTTCTCCTACCTTTCTACCCCTTTTCCATCCCTCTTCCTTACCCTTTCCTCCCCTTCCCCCCTTCCCTTTCCTCCCTCACTTTTTCCCTCCTCCCCTTCCTTTCTCCCCTTCCTCTTCCTCTTCCCTTTCTCCCTTCCCTTCCTTCCCCCTTCCCCTTCCCCTTCCCCCTTCTCCTTCCCCTCCCTTCCTCCCCCTCCCTTCCTTCTTCTTACTTCCCCTCCCCTTTTCCTCCCCTCCCCCTCTCCCTCCCCTTCTTCACTTCCCTGCCTCCTTTCCCTCTCCCTCTCCCTTCCCTCCAACCCCTTCCCTCCCCTCCCCCTTCCTCCTCTTTCTACTCCTCCTTTTTTCCTTCCACTTTCCTTCCCCCTTTCCCCTCTCCCCTTTCCCCTCCCCTCTCCCCTCCACCCCCCTCCACCATGCTCTCCCCCTCCTCTCCCCTTTCCCCTTCCCCCTTCTCCTCCTCCCCCTTTTCCTCTTCTCCCTCTCCCCCTTCTCTCCTTTTTTTCCTTTTTCCCTTTTCCCTCTTCCCCTTTCCTTTTCCCCTTCCCCTCCTCCCCCCTTCCCCTTCCTTCCACCCTTTTTCCCTCCTTTCCCCTTTCCACCTCCCCATCCCCCTTCCCCTCCCTTTTCCCTCCTCTTCCCTTCCCCCTCCCTCCCCCTTCTCCCTCCTCCCCTCCCCTCCTCTTCCCTCCCCTCCCCTCCATTCCCCTTCATTCCTACTTCCCCCTTTCCTTCCCCCTTCCCCCTCCCTTCCCCACCTTTCCCCCTCCTCTCTCCCCTCCACCATTTCACCTTCCCCCTCTTCTTTCCCCTCCTCTTCCCTCCCCCTCCTCCTCCCCTCTCCTCCCTCTTCTTTCCCCTCCACTTCCATTACCCTTCCCCTCCTTCCCCCCTCCCTCCCCTTTTCCCCTGAGTTATCTATTTATTGGCATCCATTAATTCTTTCTTTCTTTATTATTTATTATTTTTATTCACTCTTTATATACATTTTTTTGACACATCAATTTACCTTCTTATCATTTTACTGTTTTTTTTTTAAACCCACATGAGCCATGTGAAGTTTCCCCATGGGCAAATTGGTGGTTGTCTGTTTCATTACATTTTATACATTTTCTCATACATTTGGGTCTTTTGTCCCCTCCCCCCCCCAACCATTTTTTAGATGGGGCTTTTTTGTATATTTTATGCATGTCTTTTATTTTGAGATATATTCTGTTTCCCTATTAGTCTTCAAGTTTTTATATGAAGAAGTTGTTCTCTATTTTTTTCACTCTTATATGTTTTACTTGGGTACCTTTAAGCACAACATACTGGTTTTGATGCATTTCATTGTGACATGATAAGAATGGACCCACTTTTATTAAGATTGGATCATGTGTATATACATACAAGCATTGTACATTGCTTAAAGTGTAAATGTCGTCTAGCACTGATTCATCAAGTACATACTTATTTATTTATTTGACATGTTTTGTATACCGCCTTTTCCTTCAATCAAAGCGGTTCACAACATACTACAAAGGTCATACAAAGGCAGGGAGGACATGCACCACCTTATCATTACAAACTCTTGTCTCAGCTTCATGGCCCACTTGTTAACATCTCATCACCTTAAGCTCAATCCCTTAAAATCTCAAATTCTTTGAATCACCAAAGTTTGTGACCTTTTAGCTATAAGTCCTACTATCCAAGGGGTTATAGTGCCTAGAATAGATTCACTGATGTATCTAGGGGTCATCGTTGACCCCCAGCAAGTAGCCATTACCATTCATTAGTCTTTCTAGTCCCTCCATCGTCTTCATTCTGTGAAACCATTTCTGTCCTGTCAGGCTCGTCATACTTTGTTCTACACTTTTCTCATATCACACTTAGATTTTTACAGTACTGTTTGTTGAAGCATACATTCCACTCATCTTAAAAAGCTTCAACTTATTCAAAATGCAGCAATTTGTTTACTCGCCAATGGATTTTAATATGACCATGTTATACCTCCATATCATCAATATCTCAATATCATTGGCTCCCATTACCTTATCATTTTCATTTCAAATTAAAAAGAGGCCGCGGGGCAACGTCCCTGCTAGTCATAGGTAATCAGTAACCTTTAAAAAAGGTTTGGACAAGTTCCTGGAGGAAAGGTCCATAAACCATTATTAAGAAGTGACCCAGGATATCAATGCTTGACCCAGTACAAGCATTGCGGAGCCTGTGTCTTTTGGGGAAACTGCTAGGTACGTATGACCTAGATTGGCCACTGTTGGAAACAGGATACTGGGCTTGATGGACCTTGGTCTGACCCAGTATGGCATATATTTTATGTTCTTATGTTCTTATGGGGATCTGCGAGGTGCGAGGTCCCCGGATGATCAAGGGGTCGCGGGGGATGGGTGGCCATGCCGGTCGCAGGGGCACAGCATCTTTTAAAAGTATTGGCCCTGCCGAGTGAGTGATCGTGGCAGGAGCCAATGAAAAGTGAGATCTGCAGGGGGTGGGCAGGGTTCGAGTGAAGGTGGAGTCAGGGCGGCATCTGCGGGAGCAATTTCAGCAGACAGCGGAGTAGAGGGTGTGCTGCCTGCGTCCCACCCTCCCGCCCTTAACGAGTTATTGTTAGAGGAAAGTAAGGGGTGTTGCAGCTGGGGGGGGGGGGGGTGACGGGATCCTGAAGGTGTCTGGGGTCCGGAGCCTTAGGCAATACTTAGGGCGGGGGTGTGGTGCCCCCGAACTGGATAACCCCTGGTTGGCTTTTGCTATAATCATATGGTGAAGCCGGAAGAACAGGGTGGTAGATACGATAGCCGTTGGCCTGTCAGCGGCGGTAGCGGAGGATGCCTCCTTGCTAATCACATGGCTGGTGAGGCATGGATCCGCTAGATTGCTGGCCATGGTTGAAGTTGATGTTAATTACCAATTGTTAATAAAGCTTCGACCGGTTGAATTCCCAACAGTTTTGTGTGTTATTTATAAAAGGGGAAGGAGGGGTAGATTTGGGAAGGGGGGGGGAAGGGGAGGAGCACCGGGTTCCTCGTCCCTCGGTTATTGAAGCTTGTTCACAAAGCATTTTACACAGGTCTACCAATTTATTGATTACTTTGATCACTCCATATTTATCAACAGGCTCCCTCCATTCTCAGCATTCAAATTTCTTGACCCTTCCTCCAGTCTCCTGTGTGAGGCCTCCCATCATTCAGCATTGCTCCCTCCATGTGCACTCACAACCCAGTTATCTTTGAACTGAAGCCTCCTATTCAAAGTCCAAATCACTAGTTAAATTTTATTTCTTCAAAATGACTTTCTCAGCTTTGTCAAGTTAGAGCCTCTGCATTTGATCTTGGCAGCTCTGTAGATCTCCATCCTGTATTTCTGTGTAATTTTATTTGTAATTGTTTATTGTTTCTATTTTTAGATATGATTTGCTTCTTATTTCTTTTCTGTTTTAATTAGAGTTCTTTTCTTGTCTTTCATTTAGTATTGTAAACCACTGTGTAGTCAGTATGACAGAGAGCGGTATAACAAGTTTTCAGTAAACATAAACATAAACTTTTCTTGTAGATTTGGTGATTAAAGTGTGGGATACAAGAGATTTCGGATTATTTTGGGAAATTATTTTTAAGTTTTTTAAAAGTATAGTTATTGACGTGGCTTAAAGCTTTAGAATGAATTTGCTCTAGATTGTAGGTAGGACCGTTAAGAGTTTACAAACAAACAAACATTTGCATTAAGTACATTTTAGAATTAATTTGCTCAAGTTTGTAGGTAGGCTTTTTAGAGTTTACAAACAAGCAAGGTCTACAATGGTCTAGAATTTGGCAGCTGAAATTTAATGCAAACAAAATGCAGGGCCATGCATTTGGGCTGCAAAAATCCAAAGGAGTGGTACAATGTAGGCGGTGAAGTACTTCTGTCCACAGAAGAAGAGTAGAACCTGGGCATGATTGTGTCTGATGATCTTAAAGTAGTGTAACAGGTAGAAAAGGTGATGGCAAAAGCCAGAAGGATGTGTGGGTGAATAGGGAGAGGAATGGCCAGCAGAAAAAAGAAGGTGTTAGTGCCTCTGTAAAAATCTCTGGTGTGACCTCATTTGGTGTATTATCGGCATTTCTGAAGACCACATCTTAAAAAGGATATAAACAGGTTGGAGGCGGTGCAGAGGGTGTCTATTAAAATGGTTAGTGGTCTTCATTATAAAGCATATGAGGACAGACGTAAAAATCATAATATGTATACTTTAGAGGAAAGGTGGGATAGAGGAGATAAGATAGAGTTGTTTAAATACCTCTGTGGCATAAATGCACAAGAGGAGAGTCTCAATTGAAAGCAAGCTCTGCTACGAGGGGACATAGGATGAGGGTGAAAGGAGATAGACTCAGGAGTAATATGCAAATATATTTCTTTACAGAAAAAGTGGTAAATGCATGGAATAGTCTGCCAGTGGAGGTGGTAGAGACAAGTGTCTGAATTCAAAAAAACATAGAACAAACACAGAGGATCTCTAAAGGTAAAAAGGGGACTATTGTAATTGATATGGAAAGGCAGACTAGATAGGCCATGTGGTTTTTTTCTGCCGTCCTGTTTCTATGTACGTTTTAGAATTAATTTGACCTAGTTTTTACAGTATATAAACAAAACAAATAGGTTCCCTCCCCAACTTCCATCCACTGCAGGCACATCCCTTAATTTATAACAGTGTAAGGGTCACTTGGCAATAGTGATCATAGCATGATCGCATTTGATTTAATAAATGCAGGGAGGACCGCAGGGAAATCCACAGCACTACCTTATAACTTTTAAAAGGGAGACTGTGATAACATGAGGAAAAAAGGAAAAAACTATAAGGAGCTGCTGCATAAAGATTTACATCAAGCATGGTTGTTGTTTAAAAATACTATCTTGGAAGCCCAGACCAGACATATTCTATGCTTTAAGAAAACTGGAAGGAAGGCCAAAAACTGCTAGCATGGTTTAGAGGCTGTGGTAGCCAAAAAGCATCTTTCAGGAAATGGAAAAAGGAGCCAAATGACAAAAATGGGAAACAACATAAGCACTGGCAAGTTAGATGCATTGATAAGGCAGGCAGAGAAAATATGAAAAAAAACGCTTACACGCACAATAAAAACTTTTTCAAGTACATTCATAACAAAAAACATGAGAGAATCAGTTAGACCATTGGATGACAGAGGGGTAAAAGGGGCGTTAAGGGAGGACAAGGCTATAGCAGAAAGACTGAATGAATTCTTTGCTTTCATCTTTACTGAAGAAGATGTAGGGAAATGTTTTTTAAAAGTAATGTATTGGAAGAATTGAAAGGAATATTGATAAATTGTAAAGATATATTACAAGTATTTGATAAACTGAAGAGTAGTAAATCATCTGGACTGGATAGCATATGAGGATGTTGAAAGAACTGAAATATGATATTGCAGACCTACTATTAGTAATCTTTGAACTATCATTAAAATCATTTGTAGTATCTGAAGATTGGAGAATGGTCAATGTTATGCCAGTTTTTAAAAAGGGTTCCAGGGGTGTTCCGGAAAACTACAGTCCGGTGAGCCTGACATCAGTACCGGGCAAAATGGTAAAAATCATTATAAAGAATAAAATTATTTAGCATATAAATAGTCATGGTTTAATGGGAGAAAGCCAACAGGGATTTAGCCAAGAAAAGTCTTGTCTTACTAATCTGTTAAATGTTTTTGAAGGTGTGAATAAACAGGTAGACCAAGGTGAGACGGTTGATATAGTGTATCTGGATTTTCAGAAAGCCTTTGAAAAGGTCCCTCATGGGAAACGCTTGGCCCAATTAAAAAGGCTTGGGATTGGAGGTAGTATACTATTGTGGATCAGGAATTGGCAAAAGATAGAAAGCAGAGTAGGGCAAAATGGCAACGTTTCTTAATAGAGAAATAGTGGAGTACCCCAGGGATCTGTGCTGGGCCCACAACTTTTTAACATCTTCATAAATGACCTGCTAATGGGAATGACGAGTGAGGTGATCAAACTTGCAAATAGCACAAAATTATTCAGTTGTTAAAATGCAAGAGGATTGTGAA
Source organism: Ichthyophis bannanicus (assembly GCA_033557465.1). Taxonomy (NCBI): domain Eukaryota; kingdom Metazoa; phylum Chordata; class Amphibia; order Gymnophiona; family Ichthyophiidae; genus Ichthyophis; species Ichthyophis bannanicus. The sequence goes on along the minus strand of CM066031.1, from coordinate 508,738,110 downwards.
AAATTGCAAGAGCACCTTGATAAATTGGAAGACTGGATGTTCAAATGGCAGATGAAATTTAATGTGGACAAGTGCGAAGTTATGAATTTAGGAAAGAACAACCCAAACTACGGTTATACATTGCAAGGTTCCATATTAGGAACCACCACTCAGGAAAAAGATGTAGGTGTCGTCGTGGATAAAACGTTGAAACCCTTCATCCAATGTGCAGTGGTGGCAAAGAAAGAAATAAAATGCTAGGAACCATAAGGAAAGGAATGGAGAATAAAACCAAGAATAATATAATGCCTCTGTATGGTGCAACTGTACCTTGAATATTGTGTGCAATTCTGGCCTAGATGGAGCGGGAGGGGGCATTCCAGAGGTGGAGCGAGGGCAGGGCATGGGTGGGCCATGACCCCAGACATACAGGGCCACTTAAGAGGTCAGTCCTATACGTCCAGGACCTCGAATCTAGATGGGGGACTTATTCTATCTTGAAGGATAAGTCCCTTTGGACAAAGGAGGATCAAGGCGTGGGACCCAGGGACACAGGTAAGGGGGTGCAGGGGGTTCCCCGCAGCCTGACCCAGGTCTTGGAAGGCTGGATTGGGGGTCGGGCTGCAGGTAACAAGCATCCGTGTTCAGTGGGCCAGGATTGCAACTCGTGAATGGAACCACGGTGCCATGGCGATGGGACGCCATGGCACCGAGGCTCCATTCCCGGGACCGGTTGAGTTAGCTGGGTAGTTGCTGGGACCTATGGCCAAACAGAATCGAGTCCAAGCCTGCACGCCTAGGTGTTAGACTTGATTCTGATCCTGAGTGGGCTGCGGGATCAGAATTGGATCTAACTTTGCATGCCTGATTCTGCCCGGCCATACAGGGGGCTGGACATGCAGGAATGGAATTGGCCGTTATGTTTCCATGTAACGTGGGGTAAAACAATTCTGCAAGTGCTACATTTTTCAAGGTGTGTGAACAAACCAAATAAGTGCTAACAAATTATTATCTCTAAAACTCATTGTTAAAAAAAGTTTTTATCTTGTGCCACAATAAAACATTTATGGTAAAACAGGTATTGATGACATATGCTATACATTTTCCTGAAAACATGTAGAAATTTTCCCTCACTAGCATGGTCTCAGTATTATAGAGATGTTAACATAAAAAAAGTATTTGCACCGATACTAGCAGTTTGGAAATTTCCTAAGTTATGAGGGGGATTCCCCCTACTAACCTTAAAATTCTGCTGACTTCTCTTTCTGCCGGAAATCTTGATTTACCATACAAAGTCACAACCTCCCTGCAGAAGAACTGCAGAAGTATTCTCTGGAGATCCCTCCTCATAATATCCCCCCTTCCTTACAAGAATGACCAAGCCCCCAGGTCACCCTCACCTACCTACAATCTTCACCAGCAGGTGGTCCTGCAGAACCCCCTGGTGGTACGTCACTGATCTCAAAATGACACAACCTCTGTGCCTACCTTCTACACTTGACTGATAGTGAAATATCATTAGATGGCACCGTTCTCAGTGCAACTGCTGTCCTGCAGTTGGGGATGGCAGTCCCTCCTCACTGGAAAGAAATGAAGGGCCTATAGAATAGTGAGTGACCAACCACTAGAGAAGGTTAAGGATGGAAGGATCCTTGGCTAATTCCTGGAGGAGGTTTCATAATTTTTGTAGATGGGGGATGATTGGGGGAGGATCCACAGGAGGGCAGTGAGCCATTCTTTTGTTGAATTGGGAGTGGGATTAGTCCCAGAGGGGATTAGATGAAATACATAGAAGGGGATTGTGAAAGGTGTGTGTGTATTGAGAGTTACGGAGTTTGGGACCGTGTACAAGCCTGAACTTTTGCCTTGAACATAAATGTATTTTGAGGCCATCACTGCATTTCCAAGGGTTGCTAGCCAGATAATATGAAGCTCACTGAATGGAATAAAGTTTGTGGAGACATTTCTTCATGGCATATGCCAATTTTAAACTACCATCAGATAAAAAAAAAACTCCAATAGAAGTAACTACCTTTTTATAAAATGCCTACTGTATGGTTTAATAAAATAGTCACAATTGAAATGGTCTCAAAACAGGAGTGTGCAGACAGAGTGACAGTAATGGGTTGCCATGCCACAGGTGATTTGAAGCCTGTCTGAAGCTGAAGAAGATACAGTGTGCTGGTGGGTTTTGGGATCCCAGACTTCTGCACTGGTCCCTGGATATTTAATACCAACTGTGTCTCTTAATTATTTTCAGTACAACACGTTCTGACTGCTACTCTCAGAAACAGTGCCTTTTTTTTTCAATGTTCTTTTAACAAACAGAGCAGCGACAACATTCGGCCTACTTAAAAAATGCCCCTCATTTTTCTTTCATGTTCCCCTAACAGATCTGATAGTTATACTACACAGTGACTACAGTATAAACCTGCAGCGAGAATATTTTGGAAGTCCTCTGTTTTCTGCTGACAGAAACCATTATAATTGTTGCAATGATAATTATAATGGTTCTGCCATTTAAACAAAACCCCTGTTTTTGCATGCCTACCAGCCTTCAAAGAAATCATTCAATTCCCCCTACCCCACCCCACTGAATTTGAAATATAGCAGATCTGAAAATGCCTCATTTGGAGTGCACTTAACAAAGAGACAAAGAACAGCCAAATAAGCTTGATACCATATGGCTGGCAGAGATACAAATCAAGGGCATGAATAATTTGCCAGGGTTTAACTACTATATTTGAAATCTAATGCAATAAGCACTGTGAAAAATAAAGATCTTTTACACATTTTACACATCTATAACTCATTAGAACTGTTTCTATACAGTCTGTCTGATGTAGATTGTGCACAGCGGTCCCTTTTCGAACACTCTTCTCTAGCCAACTGCTGAAGTCTTCATTTACGCTGCACAAATTATCCATAGCAGCAGGTAGGCAGCAATCAGCAAGGTGTAGCTGACAATAGGTCTATTTTCATTACATTACAAAAATTGACTCTGAAGAATTGTAATTTTGCCAAGAATAAGCCCTCAAAGGGAAACGTGGAAAAGTGGATGTGTTGTAATAAAAAAAAAATGTTTTCTCTAGCATTGACAACACAGGTAACAACAGCTCATAGAACCTTTAAGATCAGTGCAATTATACAAACCCTGTGCATGTCATATACACCTATGTATACATATGTCTACATAGGTATATTTTTATCTTCCTTTTAGCATCTTCCTATTTTGCGATATAACTACACATAGAAAAACAATAGAGATTTCTTTGTACAAAAAGACTTGCTATTTTACTGTTCTTTATTTTTCTTAGAGTCAAACTATAAAACCACGTTGCAAACATAGAGCAACATGTCTTGTTAAAAAAAATAGAAAAATATAATGGTAGGTATTATAGAGGCAGCCTTTTTATTTCTTTAAATTTTGAATTGTTTCAAGCTGAATTCCGCAATTTTCTTAACTAGTTTGTAAGAGTTTGATATGTAAATTTCTGAATGCTCTCAAAGACATTTTGCAGATGGAATAAACAGTACAAGTGTAGTTGAAATCTCTGTGATCTAACTTAGCAGCTCATTCAGATAACCCTGGTTGGAGCATGCTCTTGTTAGCGTACATTCATTTGGTAACGTGCCTTAAAAAAATGTTGACAGGCAGAATTTTAGATACGTTGTGGAGATTGGAATTGAGACGTGGTTGGGACCTACACAGTGCTGCCAGGTTTTAGAAAAGGCCCTGCCAAATGCAGATAAGGGTGTGCTGGAGGGCATGTAGGTTTGCAGATAAATAGAGCCACCGAAGCCATTTTACAAAATTTACACATGGGAAAAATAAACGGGGGAACACAGGAGCTTCCACATGTAAGTGTTGGCATTTACACATGTATGTGGGCCATTTTGCGAACCTAAATGTATATGACACAAATTAATTACAGAGGCTGCAATCTTTCCATTTTTTTAAATTTGGGAGGAGAAAATAAACAATGGGAGATTAATGGGGATAACTCCCTTAATTCTTTCTGTAAAGGACTGGCTGAAACAAGCACATTTGAAAAAAACTATACATGTCGGGGAATAGCGCTGAATCCCTCTGTGGTATTTTAGGTCAGGCACATGGATTCCCTTTATAAAATGGTAGGTATATGGCTTGCCCAGGCCATGCTTAAGCCTCACTTCTGCCATACTTCCTTGCAATTTCTAGGTACCAAGGATCTCCACATTTAAATTCTACCCTTTCTAAAATGATCATTTACATATGGATTCAGTTTCTACATCTAAACTCTGGAATTTACAGGTGGAAATTGCAAATTACCCCTTAATGTGCACTAATTGACTTATACTATAGTGCTTTAATTCATTGGTTAGATATCGCCTTCCGACACACTAAAATTTCCCTATGAAAATGAATGTATGAAATTAAGTGAAAAAAAGCACTCAAAAATGTTCATGAAAAAAAGAAAATGAACCAAAGTTTCCTTACCTGTGCACATCCCTACTCTCTGGTCCAAGAAGTGAAAGATATATACAGTAAGGTAGACATCATCCTGAGCACAAGGGGACAACACACGTCTTAGTAACTAGATTAAGGTTATCCAGTTTTTTGGAGGCAAATCTAGGACACTTATCCAATGATGGGGGGGGGGGGGGGTATGGGGGAGAGACTTAGTTTCAGGATTGTGCAATAGGGAGTGAGGGAGGGAAGAAGAGTCACTGGAGCATAGAACACACTGCTTCCCAAACTGTTATCTAGGAAGGCCCCCTTTTAACTACTACTACTACTACTGCTATTTACCACTTATAGAGTGCCACGCATGCAGCGCTGTGCAGCTAACCTACAAGAGACAGCCAGTATACAAGAGACAATCCTTGCCATTGGAGCTTACAATCTAGTCAGAACATTACAGAGCATTGGTCGGTTTAGTGCAAGGCATGGTATGGTCTATACAATTTGGTCATGAGAGTTGACGGGGTTAAGATAAGATAAGGATAGAAGTCAGGATTTGAAAGCGACGGTGAAGAGGTGGGTCTTCAACCTGGATTTGAAGAGGGCCAGGGAGGGTGCCTGGCTTATAGACACAGGTAGGCTGTTCCAGGCGTGAGGTGCAGCAAGGTGAAAGCAGTGAAGTTGGGAGTTAGCGGTGCGGGTGAAAGGCATAGATGGAAGTAATTTGCTAGCGGAGCATAGGTTCCGAGAGGGGATGTAGGGAGAGATAAGAGATGAGAGGTATTGAGGGGCCGTAGAGTGAATGCATTTATAGGTCAGCAGGAGAAGTTTGAACTGGATGCGGAATTGGACAGGGAGCCAGTGAAGCGACTTGAGAAGAGGAGTAATGTGGGCATGGCGAGACTGGCGGAAGATTAGTCAGGCAGCGTGATTTTGTATAGATTGAAGGAGAAGGAGGTGGCTGACGGGGAGACCAGCAAGGAGTAGGTTGCAATAATCGAGGCAAGAGGAGATTAAGGAGTGGATAAGCGTTTTGGTGGTGTGTTCAGAGAGGAAAGGGCGGATTTTGCTAATGTTGTAGAGAAAGAAGTGGCAGGTCTTGGCTACAAGCTGGATATGTGTGGAGAAGGAGAGAGAGGTGTCAAAGACAGCCCCTAGGTTTTTAAACACTTCAAAATTCGCATGATCCCAGATGATGATGCAAAAAAACCAGACATCCACTCCCCTCTCCTCTCTCATCTACTGGCCAACAGTAGCAGCAATCAGCAGCGGGCCTTATGTGCCAGTGTGTGCTCACAGACACCAGTACTCTGGATGGGTTTCTGGTCTAACAGTAAGCTCACACAGAAGGATGGGGTAGCAGAGTCTGTGAGCATTTGCAGACTCACAGAGCCCATGTTGACTGGGACTACTGAGCATAAGTCAGAGAGAGGGAGAACAGACCTATTTCTGTGACACCTTCCACTGATGATGGGATACTTTTATACCCCCTCAAAAAAGCCCTATTGAAATCCATTACCAGTAGAGTGAGGGATTTGAAACACCATGCAGCTAGAGAAAGTCATATATGTAACATGCTGGTAAAGAAACAAAGTCAAACCAGACCCATATTTTTTAATTACCAAGATTATTAAGGAGTCATTAGAAACCAGAATGAACATAGTAGACTAGGCCTAAAAGGCAGTAGCTGTTGCAGTGGGGCACATATAGCAGTTGCTTGCAGGCTTTTATCAATGCCTGGCATCTAATTTGCCAGTGCTTACCTTGTTTCCCGTTTTCTTCAGTAGGCTCCTTTTTCCATTTCCTGAAAGATGCTTTTTTGGCTACAACAGCATTTCTAATTCCACCTTTAAACCATGCTGGCAGTCATTTAGCCTTCCTTCCACCTTTCTTAAAGCATGGAATACATCTGGTCTCGGCTTCCAAGATAGGATTTTTAAACTATGTCCATGTTTGATGTAAGCCTTTAACTGTTTCAGCTGCTCCTTTTAGTTTTTCTTACTACTTTCCTCATTTTATCATAGTCTCCCTTTTGAAAGTTAAAAGGTAGTACTGTGGATTTCCTTGCTGTTCTTTCTCCATTTATTATATCAAACACGATTATGCTATGATCACTATTGCCAAGTGGCCCTAGCACCCTTATCTCTTGCACCAGATCCTACATTCCTTTAAGGAGCAGTTCTAAAATAACTTCTACTCGTGTCAGTTCCTGAACCAACCGTTCTAAGAAACAGTAATTTATTTCATCTAGAAACTTTATCTCCTAGCATGTCCTGTTGTGACATTGACCTAGTCAATACCATGGTAATTGAAATCACCTGTTATTACTACGTTGTAACTTCTGTTACCTTCCCTGATTTCTTTGAGAATCTCATCATCCATCTGTTCATTCTGGCCAGGCAGTCGATAGTACACCCCCACTGCCATCGCCTTTCTTTTTTACATGGAATTTCTATCCATAGAGATTCTACAATTTATTTTGTTTCCTGCAAAACGTTTTATTTTGTTTGACTCAATGCCTTCTTTAACATAGAGTGCAAACCCTTCACAATTTGATCTACCCTGTCTTTATCTTTATTTATCTTTGCAATATAGTTTGTACCCAGATATTACCGTGTCCCATTGGTTGTCATCCTTCCATCAGGTTTATGAGATACCAATTATATCTAGCCTTTTATTTAGTGCTATATCTTCTAACTCTCTCATCTTAGTTTTTAGACTTCAAGCATTTGCATAAGGCATTTCAGAGGTTGTATTTTGTTCAAATTGTCAATCTGGTTATCTGTTGACAGGGGTAATTTGGAATGTCTCAGCTCTGTCTGTAGCAGCGAAGTGCAGACAATGAATAAATCCAGGAGTCAATTTACAGGGTCCAAGCCATTTTATTGTGCACAAGGCCCAGTTAGTCAAGCTTCAAAAAGGACTGAGCAAAGTTCTTACAGAAACTTATTCATTTATACATTTCTTTCCAGTTTGATAAATGCAGACTTTCTATTGGCCCCAACGCCCCCTGCATTTGTCCAATCGGAGATCCCTCCTGGGCCTAGCACCCAGCTCCCTCCTCTAGGACTGTTCTAACAATGGTACAGTTTCTAGGTTTGGATACTTCTCTACTGCAAGGTCGTTTCTGGCTCTAGGAATGCAAGTATTGAAACATTTCTATCTTCATAGCACAAGAGAATAATGAAAGATTTATGCATTCATGAAAACTTCTTATTAAGCAGTTTAAAACAGATTTCTCATTTTTCACAGATTTTTGGTTCTTTCTCTTAGATGGGGGTTGGAATCAGGGCCTAACTTACAGGCCTTTCATATTTGCAGGCTATCGTAGGCCATAGCCTGCCACATGTCTACCCTATACTTAAATAGACCAATCCAAACAACAAGACAGAGGATCCCTCTGCAGAAATACCAATGCAAATCCAATGCAATGTGTGCCTTCAAGTTAATGCTAACTCCTGGTGACCCAGAAGCACCTGGGGTTTCTTGGCAGTGTGACTGGAAGTAGATTGCCAGGCCTTTCTTCGAAGGCAATGGAGGAGTAAGTGGCTTGCCAAGGCCACAAGGAGTGCTAGTGGGAAACAAACCCTGGTTGCTTGGTTACCAAGCCAGTGTTCTAACCACTAAGCTACTCCTCCACTACAAACCACAAAAGTGGAAGACAGCAACATAGCAAACTGATTTTATTAAAGGGCCCAACCTGGCCAAGTTTCGGCGAACTAGCCTTCATCGGGGACCTTGTGTTACTACACACAGCAAATTTGAAAACAGCAAAGTTAAAAATAAAAAAAAAGATGCCGGCAGCAAAGTAAGAAAAAAGAAAGACGCTGGAGCTCTGCTTGTTTTTGAGTCCTGCATGTGGAACAGAAAGAATTTATGAGAATTCTGCCCTGGAAATTCTCATAAAATGATTTCAACTTCCTACATAAAATTTTAAATTTGACTTCCAGAACCTTCCTCCCATACTTTCTTATGTCATTGGTGCCAACATGTACCAAAACAGTAGGCTCCCCTCCAGCATTATCTAAAATCTTGCCTAGGTGGAGTGTGAGGTCCTCTACCTTCGAACCATACAGGCATGTTACCAGGTTATCCTCATGACCACCGGTCATCCAGCTATCTACATGCCTAATGATTGAATTGCTAACTATAATGGCTGCCCTAACCCGTCCCTCATGGGCACATGGCCCTAGAGAAACTTCCTCATTGCAAGAGGATTTTACATCACCTAGAGGATAGGTCCTAGCTACAGAATCACTTTCTGCCACAACAAAATAATGCTCTCCTTTCATGTGACCTCTCTCCTCCATGACAGCAGGGAGGCTGCCAGATTAGAGGTGAGACTTCACTACTATGTCCCTGTAGGTCTTGTCTATATTTTTTGTAGTCTGCATTAGCTTCTTTAAGTATGCTATTCTAGCCTTCAGAGATTGGACTCGTTCTCTGAGAAGAAAGAGCTCTTTGTACCTAGTTCTGACCAGCTGGGAGAAAATCATACATTTGATACTCATTGAAAAAGACTGGATAGCCTCCTTCTTGCATGCCTTATAGAGGACAAGAAAAGAAGAAGTATAATTGCACTAGAGACACTTAATGAGCTATATGCCGGCATGGAGTCATGGATTATTCTGGGTATCAAACTTGCACCTTACACAAGAGCGGGGGAGGGGGAATTTATCAAGGACATTGGACGTGGAATTAGACATTGATTTAAGCATCCAAGGGGGCATCAGAGGGTTTTAAAGAGCAATCTGAGAAGTCCTGGATTAACAGATTAAGATTAAGAGAGAAAAGGTTTCTGGAAAACCTAATGGGACAATGGGGTTGGGGAGGAAATTAAAGAGACAAAGAAAGAGAAATGGATTTAGCACACACCTTTCTCAGAAGTTCAATAAGAATTACATTCAAGTAGAGTAGGCCTTTTCTTATTCCCAGAGGGTTTACAATCTAAATTTGTACCTGAGGCAATGGAGGGTTAAATGACTTATCCAATATCACAAGGAGCAGCAATAAATAGTTGAACCAAGGAAGAGACAAAGGAGAAAAGTTGTGGGGAGACAGGTTCCATCAGAACAGCAAAGACTAAATCTAGGATATGCCCTGATTGATGAGAAGAGAAAGATGTATTTTGAGTGAATCTTAGGTTGGAGATAGCTTGAGGAAATCATGGGTAGGATTGGTAGTTGCAGCGTTTAGATAGATATTAAATTTCCCAGAATCAGAAGAGAGGTATGGGAGACATAGAAGTTAACTATAAACACAAATAATTTCTCCAGAGAAACTGTGTGTGTGGGGGGGGGGGGAGGGGTTGAGAGTAATTATAAAAAAGAAAAAGTAGTCGATTGTAGCACAGTTCATGCAAACTTCTAAGAACTTCAAGCACATGGTGGAATGTGTTCCACTGGCAGAGCAGAGGCAAGGAGAATTCCTCTCCCCTGGTCCCTATAGTAAGAAAAATAAGGAAAACAAGGAGGATAGGCCTTCTTGAGGAGATCAGTCTCATCTAACTTAACACAGGTTTCTGTAAATCAGCAGATGTCAAGGGAAGTAAAACAAAGTAGATTGGAAACTAACATAGATTTAGAATGAATGTATTCAGAAGTCTAATGTGTAGGGAGGCCACGGAAGGGGGAGAATTATTAAGAAAATCAGAGGGATGGGGATGATGCAGCAATGAAGGCAAGTGGACTTACCTGAAACGTAGGTAGGAAGCAGTCTGTATCCCCAAAAGACATTGCAAGAGGTGTCGGGGCCATGACGTTATAGGAGTCATCCAGAGAGAGCAGGAGGATGAAGATGAAAAGGAGGCTGCTAGTGATAAGAAAAGGGCATGAAAAAAGGCACCTCACTGAGGTTTAGGACTTCTGCAAATCCTGAAAGCACTTTGCAAATGGTGTTTTGGATGATATCTGCAACAGAGGAGATGCCAAAGTTAAAATGCTTGTAGTGACTGAAACTAGTTTAATTGCTGGATGTAGTTTCATATCTTGGATTTCTAAGATGAAGTTTAAATGGAAGAAAAACCAAAAGACAATCAGAGGAGAGGCAAAACAATAAAACAGATAAGGACAAAAAAAAGAAAAGGTGAAAAAAGAAAGGGCCAGGAAGGTCACTATAAATTCAGCAAAAAATAAATTTATGTAATCTCTGAAAAGTAACAGATAAACAGTACTTTAATAAATATTAAGCTCATAAAACTAGGAAAAATATATCTGAAAGACTTTAAAAGTTCCTTTGATCTGGAATTTAAATTATTGTTATGAGTGTTATGCATAAAAATTAAGAATTGCTTATTGTCATTTCCAAATAATTAAGATGTTAACAACATGCATTTGTCATTGGAAGGTCTTTTTCTAACCTCTGTGCTGGCCTTACATGCCTGAGGGTGCCCCGGCCCCACCCCAAGTACCACCAGTTGGAAGAGGGATGGGAATTTTCAAAAGGGAGGAGTTCAACAGCTAAAAGGTGACATTTTACTTACATTTCCTTGAGTACTGCTAGATGTGTCTTATTCTCCTACCAGCAGATTGGTGGAGACAAAGAACCAAAGAAAAGCCTAGATTTCAATGACATCACTCCCATGCCTCTATTCGCCTCAGCTACCACAGTTCCTTTCAATATTCATCCAAAGCATTTGGGAGAAACATAGCAAGCCTCACATAACCTCAATCATAGTAACATAGTATATGGCGACAGATAAAGACCAGTATGGTCCATCTAGTCTGCCCAGCAAGGCAGCAAGAGTAGGTGCACCTGCTGCTCCGTGAAGGTCACCCCTTCCCATGCCTTTGTTTAGGGATGTACCCACTACTCCGTGTAGGTCACCCCTATTTGCTGAGATATAAGAGATTGTTATGATTATTTTGATTTTATCCTGTTGCTATAAAGGGATCCACTGTGCCTGTCCCATGCCATTTTGAATTCTGTCACTGTATTTGCCCCACTACTTTCATCAGGAGGACATTCCAAGCATCCACCACCCTTTCAGTGAAAAACTATTTCCTGACATTCCCTTTCAGTTTACCCCCTTGCAGCTTTATGTTATGCCCTCTAGTTTTACAGCTTCTCTGTCTTTGGAAGAGGTTTATTTGTTCATTAATACTCTTTAAGTATTTAAAGGTCTGAATCATATCTCCCCTGTCCCTCCTCTCCTCCAGAGTGTACATATTTAGGTCCTCAAGTCTCTTCTCATAAGTCTTCTGATGCAGGCTCCAAATCATTTTGATCACCTTCCTCTGATCCGCTTCATCTTTTTTTATCCTTTGCGAGATATTGGGGCTTGTTTACAAAGCCGCGGTAGCAGTTTCCGATCATTTTCAATGGGGCCACGGCTCCGATAACGATCGGAAACCGCTACCGCGGCTTTGTAAACAAGCCCCATGTTCTCCAAAACTGAACACAATATTCCAAGTGAGGCCTCACCAGCTACTTGTACAGTGGCATTAGCACCTCTTCCTTTTTTCTGGTAATTCTGGCTTTTGCCACTGCCTTGTCACACTGTTTCATCATCTTGAGATCCTCAGAAACAATCACTCCGAGGTCCTTCTGGTCCATACACACTAACCTTTCATCCCCTATTGCATACAATTCCCTTGGATTTCTGCTTCTCAAGTGCATGACGCTGCACAAGAAAAAAAATAAGACAACTGAATAATCATGGGCAACAATGAGTAATCAACAATAGAGAACCATGTACAAGAAAGCATAAATAGAAGGTTGTCAGTAGAAGATGAACCTACAAAGCAAACTATAAAAACCATAGCAGACCCAAGGGTACTGCAGCAGAAGAACAGAGCAAATACAGTTTCAGGGGCTGACCCTGGACTGGTCTAGCAGGACTCAGGAAAGATATTAACTGGTAAGTAAAATATCACCTTCCATATCATCCTGTAGACCAGTCCAGACAAATGGGATATATCAATGCTACAACTCCACTGGGTGGGAAGAAAACACAGCAGCTCGCAAAACCCTTGAGACAAAGCCATGTTCGCTCGAGCATGGATATCCAAGTGGTAATGCTTAAGAAAAGTGGAAAGTAATGCCCACATTGCTGCCCAACAAATGTCTGCAGGGGCTACTGAGCTCTGCTCCACCCACAAGTATGCTTGTGCTTGGGTAAAATGGGCATGCAAACCCTATGGAACTGATCAGTTCTGCAGCAGATACACCGAGGCAATTGTCTCCCTAATTTAGCTCCCCAAAGTCGACTTAGCCACTGCTTCACCTTTGCACTGGCCAGCAAACAGCACAAAAAGATGGTTGGACTTAAGAAAGGAATTCATAACCTCCAAGTACCGAAGAAGCACCCTCTGGACATCCACAAGGCGAAGATCCTTATCTTTTCCCCAATACTGCTCTATAAGAAGAACAGGCAGACCACCTGGTTTACATGAAAGGGAGAAAGCACCTTAGGCAAGAAGGAAGGCACAGGCCGAATGGAAGTGGCCTCCGTTGAAAAAGACAGATAAGAATCTCAGCAAGACAGAGCCTGCAGCTTGGAAATCTGCCTTGCAGAACAAATTGCAACAAAGATGATCTTGAGAATCAAATCCTTTAAAGTAGCACATTTCAATGGCTCAAAAGGCACCTCCATCAGGGCCATCAGCACCAGACACAAATCCTAGGAAAGGATTACAGACAGGAAAGGAAGACAGAGATGCTGAACTCCCTGGAGAAAGTGTGAGACGTCTGGGTGCAAGGCTAGAGACTTACCTGCCACTGGACCTCAGAAACAGGCCAAAGCTGCTCCCTGTACTTTCAGGGAGCTAAAGGAAAAGCCTTTCTCCATGCCATCTTGTAGAAAGGCCAGCAGAGATGGCACCTTGGCTGCCTCAGGAGCCAACTGCCGAGCATTGCACCATCACTCAAAGAGGTATCAGATCTGCACATATGCTAGCTTGGTAGACCTTCTTCGGGTCCAAGCAGAGAGGAGACCACCACTGCAGAGTAACCCTTATATGCTAGCTGTCTCCTTTCAAGAGCCAAGCTGTAAGCGAGAGGGGAAATGGGTCCTCCAGGATGATTGGCCCCTGCTGAAATAGGCCCCAAGATGGAGGCAACCAAAGAGGAGATGCCTGCAGAAGCCCCATCCAGTCTCCAAAGCACAGTCTCCTCAGCCAATCCAGTGCCACAAGAATAATCCTGCTGAGGTGGCATTCTATATGCCAAATCGCATGCCCTATCAGGGGCCACAGAAGAAACATGTACAGCAGGTGCTAACTTGGCCAAGGCTGGGTCAGGGCATCAATACCCTTGGACCCCATCTCCATGTGGTGACTGAAGAAGCGGCAAACATTGGCATTGGAGCAAGTCACCATCAGATCCATTTTGGGATAACTCCCAGTGGCACAGAATCAACTTAAATGCCGCCTGCCTTAACTCCCACTGTCCAGGATCCAGGGAGAGCTGGCTGAGGAAATCTGCTTCCATATTGTCCACCCCAGCAATGTGCTGATTCAACAAGGCTAGGAGGTTCTCCACATAGGCAAACAGGAGAGCCATCTACAGAGCTACCCCGGCAATCCTCGGGCTACCTTGCTGATTGACTTAAGCCACCACCGTGGTATTGTCTAAAAACACTCAAACCGCCTGGCCCTCGACCAAGGGCCATAAATACAATACATCCAACCTGATGGTCCTCACATCAAGATGGTTGATGGACCACACCACTTCCCTAAGGTTCTAATGGTCCTGGGCTGTATGGTCTTTGCAATGGTCTCCGCAGCCCAAGAGACTGGCATCAGTCATCAGAAGGGAGAAATCATCCAGCAGCACACCCTTCCTCAGATAACAGGGTTGCTGCCACCATCACAGGCTGGTTTTCATCATCATTGGGAGCAGGGGCCTGCTCTTGAACTCCTGAGAACTCGGGGACCACAGAGTCAACAGGGATCGCTGAAGAGGCCGCATGTGAGCATGCACCCCAGGTACCATCTCTATGGTTGCCGCCATCAATCTGAGGAGTTGAAGATAATCACAGACTCTGGGAGACTGCTACACATAGAACAACGCCTAGCAATCCAACAGCCTCTTGACTTTCTCCTCTGGCAGGAGAACTCTGCCCACTTAAATGTCAAAATGTGCTCCCAGGAATTCCAGGGACTGGGAAGGCAATCACTGGCTCTTTCCCTGATTGATCACCCAGCTGAGGCTTTCCAAAAGGTTATTACTCGGGATGCCACTCAAGATGCATCCAAAAGAGAATGGGCCTGGATGAACCAGTCATCCAGAGAGGGATGGACACAGATCCCTTGGAGCTGCAACTGCCACCACCATGACCATGGAGAACATTCTTGGGGTGGTGGATAGCCTGAAAGGGAGGACAGTGAACTGATAGTGAGAGCCAAGCATGGCAAAAAATGATCTGCCCAGATTGGGATAAGAAAATACACCTCAGCCAGATCCAGAGAAACCAAGGACTCCCCTTGGAGCACTGCTTGAATCACAGACAGCAAGGTTTTCATCTGGAAGCACAGGATGCAAAAGTGCTTATTGACCCCTTGAGGTCCAGAATGGACTGGAAGGAACTGTCCTTTTTGGGTACCACAAAATAAATGGAGTATCAGCCCTTGCCCTGTGGGACAGACACCACCACATATAGGCACAGCAACTTGTCCAAGGTGGTCCGCACAACAGCGCTTTTGATTGCAGACCCACCAAGGGAGATGACGAAGACATCCGGAATTAGCTCTTTGCATTCCAGGACATAGCCGAATTGCATGGTGACTAGCTCCCAGCGATCCTTGGTAACCGAGGCTCATTCCTGAAAGAAAAGGTAACGCCTGCCTCCTACTGGAGGAACCAGGGACTGGGTCCCCAAACCTGTGCCCACATGCTCTACGAAAGGACTGAGAATAAGCCCAAAGCCCAGAAACAGAGGGGGAGAAAGGTTTTCCAGGTCAGTAATGATGAAAGTGATGAGACCCCCGGGAATCCAGCCAGCGCGCCCTCGGTGGACTAACAGAGGCTGATGAGAAAAGAGCACCAGCCCACTTCACAGGCCCCCCTGGACCAGTCTTCTGGAAGTCGGTAAGACTTAATCTCTCCCAGGTCCTTCACCAGCTTCTCCAAATAGTCTCAAAGAAGAAGCTTTCCCTTAAAAGCCAGTTGGGTCAACTGGGCTTTGGAAAATGTATCTGCTGCCAAGTGCCAAAGCCAAATCCAGCACTATGACACTATCATCAGGGCACTATCGATGGCCGCTAAACTCATCAGGTCATACATGGTATCAGAAAGGAAGCCAACTCCAAAAGAGGGTAGTATCATCAGGCTGAAGAGACTGAATCCACACCTGCAGTGTGAGAGAATGCGTGGGAAAGCACTATTAACGGCATCTATACACAGCACACATGTGGCAATTATAACACCGAGAGACTGAGAAATGGTGTCTGCCCACTGCTATCACCCTCATGCTGATATTGAGTAGATATGTGAAAGTGGGAGGGAAATATGCCACTCAGGCAGGAACACTATGCAATATAACACCCCATCTCAGAGGAAAAATACCCACATTGTTTTCTCAATTGCCAAATGATAACCAGAGTCTGTGCATGAACCAGTGACCTATTCGTGAATAAGCCTTCACTTATGTGCCATAGCTATCTGAGCCACATCAGAGCTTGAAGCATGTTGTGTGACCTGCCAGCCATAAGATTATTCCAGAATTAGCTCATAAGCACACACCATGAAATGGTTACGATGGACACTCTGCTAGGTCACCCACAGCCTTGCATGTGTGTGTTTATGTATCATACCTTGACAATGACCACATATATACCCATGAATTGATGCACCCACAGCACTACGTGGCTCCAAACACATGACCACTGTGGCTGAGAAAGAAGGATCATGGGTTCAAGAACAGCCTGCAGATCAGGAATTATATGTCTAGGTGTGTTAAGCCTATCATATATTCCAGAGCTGCATCAACATGTGTAACCCTCTGCATCTTGTCCAGTGTGAGTCTTTGTACTCTGAAGCTGCACTAACACTGGCTGGATGACATAGCGTGCTACTAGTACCCACATACTCTGCAGGTGTTGACAATGGATATGAATAAGAATTGGATTTCCATCACTTCTCCTACTCTCCACATGGGCCATGTGACAGTGAGAAGATGCAGCAACACTAACTGTAGACCCTTGCATGCTGGGTGTGTGCACTACTAGCACTGGCACACACAGAGTAGGCATTGGCAACATTCAAGCATTAAAGGTGGCCTAAGGGGCAATAAGAATGCCAACTAATACCTCTTATGGACAGCAAGATTTTGTGTGTCCAGAGGACTGTGAGGTGTAGCAATGCACTGAGCATGTATATGATGCCCAGGCTTTATGGCTGTGCATAAAACATGCTGCATGGTGAGCTATTCTGCAACTCTTCATACTGCAAGAGACATCATTTATGGGCAGGTTAGTTTTGAGTAAGTAGTTGCAACCTGTGAGAGTCACTGGCTGAGGCGAATAGGAAGCCAGGGAAGCGACTTGAGAAGAGGAGTCATATGAGCATATCGAGGCTGGCAGAAGATAAGCCGCACAGCTGAGTTTTGAACAGATTGAGGCATTGTGGGTTAGACTAGAAAGAGGGAAAGAGAAATCTATTTGCATTGGTGTGATATACAGACCTCCCTCACAAGAGGAAGAGGTGGACAGAGAGTTAATTGAAGACATACGCAGCATTGCTAGGAAAGGAAAAGTGCTACTGATAGGAGATTTCAATATGCCAGATGTTGATTGGCACATTCCTGCTGCAGTATCATCTAGAAGTAAGGAGATCCTGGATTCTCTACAGGGAGAACTATTCAGGCAATTGGTAACAGACCCCACACGTGAAGGGGCCATACTGGACTTGGTGCTTACCAATGGTGAAAGTGTTTCTGATGTTGTAGTGGGAGATAATTTTGCATCCAGTGATCACCAGATGGTGTGGTTCAGTATTAGGACTAGGGCTGTTAGAATCCATTCCAAGGTGAGGATCTTAGACTTTAGGAAGACTAACTTTGCGAAGATGGGCCAATACCTCAGGGAGTCATTAGTGGGATGGGAACAGCTGGGGGATGTAGAAAAACAGTGGGCAAAACTGAAAGGGGGTATTTTAAGGGCAACCAACCTTTTTGTTAAAATGGTAAATAAAGGCAAAAGGAAAAGGAGACCGCTATGGTTTTCAAAGGAAGTAGCTGGAAAAGTGAAGAAAAAGAGGGAGGCCTTCATGAAATACAAGAGATCACAGAGAGAGGAAGACAGGCATCTGTATTTGGAAAAACTTAGAGAAGCTAGCAAAGTAGTCAAGAAGGCAAAGATTCAAAAGGAGGAGAAAATAGCCAATGCAATAAAATGGGGGGATAAGACATTTTTCAGATATATTAGTGAGAAGAGGAAGGGCAAAAGTGGTATTGTCAGACTCAAGGGTGCAGGGGGGGGGGGGATATGTAGAAGCTGATAAGGATAAAGCGGAATTGCTTAACAAATATTTTTGTTCTGTGTTCACAGATGAAGAACCAGGAGCAGGACCTCAGAAAACACCCACAAATAGGAACAGAAGCAAGGGACATCTTGAACAATTTTCAGAAGACTGTGTTCATGAGAAACTAGCTCAACCTCAAGTAGACAAAGCGATGGGACCGGATGGGATACACCCTAGAATACTGAGGGAACTTGGGGACGTTCTAGCAACTCCACTGACTGACCTTTTCAATGCCTCGTTGGAGTCGGGAGTGGTGCCAAAGGACTGGAGAGAGGCTCGTGTGGTGCCTTTACACAAAAGCGGAAGTAAGGATGTGGTTGAAAACTACAGGCCGGTTAGTTTAACTTCGGTGGTGAGTAAATTATTGGAAACGCTGCTGAAAGAGAAAATAGTGAGGTTTCTGGAGTCCAGTGGATTACAGGATCCGAGGCAGCATGGATTCACCAGAGGCAGGTCTTGTCAGACAATTCTGATTGATTTCTTTAACTGGGTGACCAGGGAGTTGGACCGAGGGAGAGCTCTAGATGTGGTGTATTTATATTTCATTAAAGCCTTTGACACTGTTCCTCACAGGCGACTTATAAACAAACTGAGCACCCTAGGGATGGACCCTTAAGTTACTGCTTGGGTTAGAAATTGGTTGGGTGGGAGGCGACAAAGAGTAAAAGTAAATGGAGCTCACTCTGAAGAGAAGGATGTTACCAGTGGTGTGCCCCAGGGATCTGTCCTTGGTCCGATTCTTTTTAACATCTTTGTTAGTGATATAGCGGAAGGGCTGTCGGGTAAGGTTTGCCTCTTTGCAGATGATACCAAAATCTGCAATAGAGTAGACACCCAGGAAGGTGTAGATAACATGAGGAGGGATCTATCTAAGCTTGAAGAATGGTCTAGAATTTGGCAGCTGGGATTTAATGTTAAAAAATGTAAGGTCATGCATTTGGGCTGCAGCAATCCAAGGGAGCAATACAGTATAGGAGGTGAAGTACTTTTGTCCACTAAAGAAGAGCAGGACCTAGGCGTGGTTGTGTCTGATGATCTTAAAGTAGCTAAACAGGTAGAAAAGGCGATGGCAAAAGCTAGAAGGATGCTTGGGTGCATACGGAGAGGAATGGCTAGCAGAAAAAAGAAGGTGATAATGCCTCTGTATAAGTCTTTGGTGCAACCTCATTTGGAGTATAGTGTGCAATTCTGGAGACCGCACCTTCAAAAGGATGTGAACAGGATGGAGTTGGTGCAGAGGGTGGCTACTAAAATGATTAGTGGGCTTCATTATAAAGCATATGAGGACAGACTTAAGGATCTTAATATGTACACCTTAGAGGAAAGGCAGGATAGAGGTGATATGATTGAGATGTTTAAATACCTCTGTGGCATAAATGTTCAGGGAGAGAGCCTCTTTCAATTGAAAGCAAGTTCTGCTACGAGGGGACATGGGATGAGGGTGAAGGGAGATAGATTCAGGAGTGATATGCGGAAATATTTCTTTACGGAAAGAGTAGTGGATCCATGGAATAGTCTCCCAGTGGAGGTGGTAGAGATGAGGACAGTAACTGAATTCAAAAAAGCATAGGACCAACACAGAGGATCTCTAAAGGTAAAAAGTGGACTTTTGTAGTTGTTGATATGGAAGGACAGACTAGATAGGCCATGTGGTCTTTTTCTGTCATCATGTTTCTATGTTTCTATGTAAGGGGAGAGAGATGATTCAGAGGAAGACCAGCAAGGAGTAGGTTGCAATAGTCTAGACAGGAGGTGACTAAGGAGTGGATCAGTGTCTTAGTAGTATGTGTAGAAAGGAAGGGACACATATTGCCAATGTTATAAAGAAAGATGCAACAGGTTTTAGCTATCTGTTGGATGTGTGCAGAGAAAGACAGTAGAGTCAACGTTGACGCCAAGGTTGCAAGCTGAGGAAGCAGAGAGGAGTGGAGTGTTATCCACCGAAATAGAGATGGGAGGAAAGGGGGAGGTGGGTTTAGGAGGAAAGATAAGGAGGCCATGTTCACTTTCAGATGGTGGTGGCCACTTTCAACAGCCCTGGATTTGGGGAGCGATCAAAGTAGTGGGCCACATCTGGGTGAGCAGTTGTCCTGCTGATGTTTTTGCTTGACAGAGAACATATGGCTCTGCTGGTAATACAAATGCTACAGAACTCATTTGTGATTCAGGGGTGCCACCAAGGTACAGGTGATGGCAAGCATACACCATGTGGCTCGAGTCAAATATGCATGACACATCTGCATTAGACCAGCACGCTGCCACACTGTATAAGCTGTTTACCCAGGTCTTTCATGGGAGTGAAGTCTTAAATTTCTGTCACATCTGTCGGAAACATGTCCTTAATCTCTGGACTCATAAGATATGCCATACTGGGTCAGACCAAGGTCCATCAAGCCCAGTATACTGTTTCCAACAGTGGCCAATCTAGGTCATACGTACCTAGCAGTATCCCCAAGAGACACAGGTTCCACAATGCTTGTATTGCATCAAGCATTGATATCCTGGGTCCCTTTTTAATAATGGTTTATGGACCTTTCCTCTAGGAACTTGTCCAAACCTTTTTTAAACCCAGCTATACTAACAGCTTTTACTACATTGTCTGGTAATAAATTCCAGAGTTTGATTACACGTTGAGTGAAAAAATATTTTCTCTTATTTGTCTTAAATAGTTTACCCTGTAGCTTCATTACATGACCCCTAGTCTTTCTATATTCTGATAGCGTAAACAATTGATCTACATTTACCCATTCCACTCCATTCATTAATTTATAGACCTCTATCATATCTCCCCTCAGCCGTCAACTTTTCCAGGTTGAAGAGCCCTAACCTTTGTAGCCTCTCTTCATAGGGGTATCCTTCCATCCCCTTTACCATTCTGGTAGCTCTTCTCTCTACCTTTTCTAATATCGCTATATCCTTTTTAAGATACGGCGACTAGAATTGCACACAATATTCAAGGTGCAGTCGTACCATGGAACGATACAGAGACATTATAATATCCTTTGTTTTATTTTCCATTCCTTTCCTTGTGATACCTAGCATTCTATTTGCTCTCTTGGCCGCTGCTGTACACTGAGTGGAGGGTTTTAACATGTTATCCACGATGACTCCTAAAACTTTTTCCTGGGTGGTGGTTCCTAATATGGAACCTTGCATCGTGTAACCATAGTGTGGGTTGTTCTTTCCTAGGTGCATAACTTTGCACTTGTCCACATTAAATTTCATCTGCCATTTGGATTCACAGTCTTCCA
The DNA here is from genome assembly GCA_033557465.1 of Ichthyophis bannanicus. Taxonomy (NCBI): domain Eukaryota; kingdom Metazoa; phylum Chordata; class Amphibia; order Gymnophiona; family Ichthyophiidae; genus Ichthyophis; species Ichthyophis bannanicus. The sequence goes on along the minus strand of CM066031.1, from coordinate 508,716,975 downwards.
ATTTATCCAGATCCTCCTGCAGTTTCCACAGTCCTCTTGGGTTTTAACAACTTTAAACAGTTTTGTGTTGTCTGCAAATTTGATAATCTCACTAGTTATTCCCTTTTCTTGACAGCTTGAAGATGTGTGAAAGAAGGGGCAGGAGCTCAGGAAGAAGCATCTGGAGTTTCTGGAGCAGGTGCTCACAGAAATGAGGTCGCAAGAGGCAGGTGTTGATATGCATCTCATGTACAGACACAAAACTGTCTACTAAAATCATTCTTAGTAATCTTCTTCTCCCAAAATGTTAGCCATATCTTCATGCAGCCACTATGTATGTCAACCTTGCGCAGGGAGATGTGGTGAGGATCATGCATGCAGCTATGCTGTGCTGCACATAGTACATGTTAGCAGATGTAATCTGTCTAGCTGTGTGCACTATGCCCAAAAAGTGCAGTATGCATTTGTGATGTTGTACACATCATCCATAAATTCACCCTCTACAATTTTGTTCTGCATCCCTCGCTATGCACCTGTATAATATTCCTCCCCTCCACACCATCTCTTACAGGACAATGTTTACACACCCAATAAGTAGTGGGCTACAACTATTTCCAACCATTGTCTATGTGCAACCCCTTCCACTATCACCCTTTTAGTATTGTAACCGCCTTTTAGTGCCCCCAGCTGAAGCGTGTAGGGCTCAAGCGACCTGTTATCCTTCTTGGAACAGTTGTCTGACCTTTTCCTGAGGCAAAGCCTTTTGGGAAATGTAGTTTCTTTCACTGTCCAATGAAGAGTAGTGTGAACTCAAAGTGGCTTTAAGCAAACAGGATTTATTTCCCCTCCGGGCGGATTTCAGCATGGAACAAAGGTAACACAAACCATATATTTCTGGCAAAGGACAAAATGAAAAGTCTCCAACAGAAATGGCTTAACTTCAGCAGTAATAAACATTTGCTTCCTAGCAATTAGAACAAACAGTTCTGTTTCCCACAGCTTTGTACTTTTTCTCTTAACACTCCTGCAGTTCTCTGCACTGCTTAAACTCAACGCAGGGAAAATATCTCATCCGATATTGTAATCATACAGTCCATCAATTCTTCAGATATGTTGCCTAGCCATGGCTCTGTTTCCATTAACTCCTCATGGAAGACAGGTAGAAATGTTTGCAGCGTTGTTTCAGGGACCACACCCTCCCTCTCTGGCTTAGGCTTTATATCATACTCTTGGCACATGTATTGCTGTAAACAATCATCCTCATTACAGGTATTAAAATCACAGTCCCAACCCTTTGGGTAAGTAAAGTCACCCTGATTATCAACAGCCTTATTTGAAACCCAGTCTCTGGGCTTACCTCTTCTTCTGCCTGCAAACGGCTTTCTCTGGGCTTTGGAAACAGCTGTTGATTCAAAACCTGATTTGGGAGCTGTGGGTTGCAACTGCCTTCCTGGCTTTTTCCTATCCTTGTAATTCCCAGAATACTGCAAACAGCCTGGCCTGCTTTTGCTGTATTCTTCTCTTGAAAAACACTTTATAAAAGGTTCTCCTTCTACCTTTAAACTTGGATCTGGCTCTGGGCTTGCCACAGTCTCTCCCCCACGGTTCTGGGCTGGAACTAAACCGGTCGCTCTGCCTAGGCCTGGAACTCGGACTCCTCCCTGGTCCTCCTCTTGGTCTGTTAGCTGCCCTCTTTGCTGGCCTCTCACCGGAACCCTCGGTTGGCCTTGTAGGTGACCTCCCAGCTGAGCCTGTGTTGGAGCTTCCTGTGTGGCTCCTAGTCGAGACCCTTTTCTTTCTTCTGAGGCCTCTTTATGTGTCTGCCCTCTAGGGCAGTGCCTGACTCCTCCTCTTAGCAGGTGCTCTGATTCAGCTCTTGACTCCTAAGCTAACTGGCAGCAAGGGCGTGTTTCTTTCCCTTGTGTCTGGTTTCCCTGGTAACTACTAGCCATGTGCTTTTGTTTACAATCCAGCACTGCTTCTGATTCCTGCTTTTTGGCTCTTTCTAAAGGGCTGGAGGAATCCACCATGTCACAGTATACAGACATCACCTATAGTCTGTAGACTCACCCACTTATCCTCGGCATGTAGTCAACCAGTGACAACCCCCATAATAACATTAAAGATACATATGTATGAACAGTCACATCTGTGGGCAGACAATCTATCACACTGTGAGCATTGCAGTAAGAAAGATGGATGAATGCTATCATGCTCCTCTCATGTGGCTCTCAGTGTAGTGTGTTTAATAAATGGGACTCAATATGCAGTATGTCCTGACCTCTGTAGGGTGGCTTTAGATACCTTGGCAATGCTGGCCTTTCTTTGGTCTCAGCTCAGTAGCACTGTTCCCCTCCCCCCAATGTTAGAACAGAGCTTTTCAGGGCTATCACACCACTATGCAGACCCAAACACAGCTAGCCATGCAGTGAAACCTTGTGTACAGGCAACATTGCTATTGAGGGAGACCTTACATTACATTGCATAAGCAGGACCAGTCAGATTGGGAGCAGATATTACTTCTCCTTACCTTTGCTCACTTATGTGTGTGTACATACAGTGTGTGTTATGCAATGAAGCTACAGGGTAAACTCTTTAAGACTAATACAAGAAAATATTTTTTCATTCAATGTGTAATCAAACTCTGGAATTTGTTACCGGAGGATGTAGTAAAGGCTGTTAGTGTAGCTGGGTTTAAAAAAGGTTTGGACAAATTCCTGGAGGAAAGGTCCATAAACCATTATTAAGAAGGGACCCAGGATATCAATGCTTGACCCGGTACAAGCATTGTGGAACCTGTGTCTTTTGGGGAAACTGCTAGGTATGTATGACCTACATTGGCCACTGTTGGAAACAGGATACTGGGCTTGATGGACCTTGGTCTGACCCAGTATGGCATATCTTATGTTCTTATATTCTTATGTACTATAAATATTGATAGAATGTGCTTTAATGTGTCTACTAGCTCCTATTCACCTCAATGGCAGCAGACAATGACTGTCATTGAGAACATATACCACAGCTGATCAGTTCTGTCAGTGCCACAGCCATATTGACAACAATAATACAGTGATGTCTCTGGATGTTCTTGATACATGGGTTGGCACTCAACCCCACTGGATATTTCAGGACCTAATGGTCACCACAGGATCCCTATCAAATGATCCTAATGGCTACCTATGTGCTTTATGTGGCACCAGGTCCCCAGATAAAGTGGGGCACAACATATGCACACATGGCACTGTTGCAGTGCTGAGACACAATGACTCTCTGGAAACAAGATAGTACAGTCTTCTGACCACAAAACCTGTACTTGCAATGTCATACAGACATTATGCTCGTCTGCAGACATTAAGTGTGAGTGTTATCTTCTGATGATGTTTGTCTGGAGTACTTGGAGCAAAACACCCATCATGGTGCTGGTCATGGGATACAAGTATAACATATGCAAAACTGCCTTCTCTCCATCTTGTAACATAGTATCCCACCCCTTGAACCATTCCAAAGAGACATGTTGATACTCCTGGAGCAGCTCGTTATGAGCATTACTAAATGACAGAACAGGTGTCCCTAACTCACTTTCATATAGGAGGAGTAATAGCATTTAGCATGCACTTAACACTGAACAGGTCAAACACAAAGAAGAGCAGACCGCTCTTGCTGGAACAGTCAGATGAACACAAGAAGCGTGCGATGGTCATTAGATACTTTAATTAAATGAATAACCACAACGCGTTTTGGCAAAAACCTTCCTCAGGGGGCATGCAGCTTGCAATAGAATATAAGATAAAAAATAACAAATAATAATTAAAAACTTAATAAATAGAAATACACATACACATGTGAAGTACTTAAAAAAAATCATATCATCTAAAATGGGATATGACATGTGGCATGTAAACATTATAAATAATCATAAATATAGACATAAATACAGAAAAACACCAAACGCAGGGCAGTAAAAACACAAAGAAAAGCTATAACTAAACAAAAATATAATATATTGTATCTATACAAAAACGATTGAGTTTGCTCACTAAAGTACATTGTGGTATATTTCTCCTTTAAAATAATCCTATGTACTGTTTTCATAACTAAAAACTGACACAAACAGGAAAGCCATGATAACTATAAAATATCTATGCATACTGTAATATTATTTGAAAAATGTGTTAATATTATAATAAAACACCAGAATTACATTTTAAGGAAAGCTGCTAAAATTTAAAAGTGCATATTATACTCACTGAATAGAATGGCACGTTGAGAAAGAGTTTTGAAATGTTTCAATATGGAGACCTGTCCCAGATTTCTCAATATCATAGCACTGTCCAATTGACCACATATATTACACCATATCCAGGCAATGCACAACACAGTGATCCACTTGATGGCCCATGCTATAAAGAATATCAGTCACAGTCATGCAGCTGTGAAATTGCTATATGTAAAAGGTGAAATACGTGTCTGGGTTACAACTTTACATTTCCAAGTGAGACTCTCTCCACAGTTTGCATTTGAAAGAGCAACTAATCAGTGCTGGCTTCAGAACCTAAGGTGATAACTTTGTGTTGCATCAGGGATTGCTTTACATTCAGATATACCATTGAACATGTATTTATTGAAACTTCAATGCAGGAACACAAGTTGAATGCACAAAGCTGAAATTGGTTATTACTCTCTATAGGAAACCCTGCACAGAGTCAGAGTACATTGAACATGGAACAGTGAAGTGGATAGAGCCTAACTTTCCACCAAGAGGTCCATAGCTATATAAATGTTTCCCATTTTAGAGACTCCACTTTTAGAGCTATACACTTGCCATAGCTATGCTTCATAAAATGGACCATCACGTTAATTAATGTGTGGTACAATGCCTTGACATGGTGTGATATGTGGTCCAACCTATATGTTCATGGGACAGTCCCAGTATATATAAAGTATTATTGTAGGGGTTTCCCAATTGATACATTTGTGGCTTAGATTGAATCCCTGTGGACCATGTATAATAATATTAGGAAGCTTTCAGATGGCAGTGACTGAACATATGCTCAGGCAGTATTTGGATCCCACCTGCCCATATCACCCACTTATGTCTGGTCAAGACCTACTGTCCTTTATGACTTCATAACAGCTGGTTAGAGTGCACATTTGTAGCTGCTATCCCACATTAGAGAGTTTCTGCAGGGCTAATGGTCCACAGTGCTGCTAGGTGATTACAGCTCTCTCTATATATATATATAGCAGCTATATATATATATCTATATATAGCAGCCCCACCTATAGACTTTGTGACAATTCCGGCCAAGTTATAATCTTATGCTCTATGTTTATATGTATATAGTTACCCTGATTTGTTCCAAGTTTTATCTCCTGTTATTATGTAAGCGCAAAACAGTCTCGACTGAATTGAGCAACCTTTGTTAAATGTAAACCGCACTGATAACAAATAGCGCGGTATATAAAAGATGTTAAATAAATAAATAAATATACCTTGGGGTACAGGTCAAACTTATGACACCCACCAGACTTCAGCTAGTCAATTGCTTCATGGAAGAGACTGCTACTGCAGAGATAGTTGTGAGACAAACCGCCCCTCCCACTCCACAGTAAGACTGGCTATACCATGTGGACAGGTGTGCTGACCCTCAGCAGCAGATTTTAAGCCCTGGACAACACAGTTGAGGATTCCAAACCCAGGCCACAAGATGACATGGCATGCCCATCTTATACCCCCAATGTGGACCTATATCCAAAATTTTCATAGGCCTGGGGTTGTGATTAGCCAAGCGCATACACCTGGACCCATGTGGCTATCACAGCAATGTTTCAAAGGGCTGCTGGTAACCATTACAGGTCAACTGAAAGTAGCAAGGCCATGTGTCATACACTGGCTATTGCCTAGTAGGGGTGTCCCACAAACAATTGACATGCAAAGTGCACACATAGCTCATCTGCTATATATGCATTCTGCAGATGTTCATTTGACATGCTAACAGTGCATGAGAGTGCATGTCATAGACAACACCTATGTATGTGCTCACTGCAGGTAAACTAAGTCTAGACATATGTGGAGGGGAGCATACAGGTTAGAGGAGGGGCATGCTGCAACACTGAAGATCACTGTGTGGCACGACTAAGCACAACATTTCAAGGAAATGAGGGCCACCAAATGACCCAGAACACCCATATCATGAGGACAGCATCTATACATGATTTTGGCAACACATTCTGCAATACATTGCCACATAATGAATTGACATAGTATCTCATAGTACCTGTGGTATGCAAGAATGCAGAGTATGATTAGACCTATCTGACCACATGACTTAATTGCCTCTGTTGCAGCACATCACCAAGAGTTCTACAACTTCAATCAGTATATGTATGAAACATGAGTTTCACATGACTGGGAAATTTATTGATAACATTAAATGCATATCTGTAGCTCCATCCTGTATTCTATGCATTAAATGAAGCAAAGTCACACTCATTGCCTGGCCACCTACACAGGTCATCATACTTTATCACATGCTCCATATTGGCAGTATGAGAGAAAAAGTGAGTGGATGTCAGGTGTATTATATCACGTAAGGGACCTTGTTCCATCATACAGTCTCTGTTGACCTGTCAGGGGGACCTCCCCAATGTGCCCATGGCCTTCTATGTCCAGGTGCATTTTCCTGATGTATGCATCTTGGAGAGATGTGTGACTGTTATGTCCTTGGATCATAGACATGTTACTTGTCCAGCTGCTATATGCATGTGTCAGAATGAATGCTGAGTCGTTATAGCAGATTAGGGAGCTATGAAACCAATATAGATGTTCTTAGACGTTTGCTGTGGCACTGCAACTATTTATCACAGATACTACAACAGAGGTCATCTGTATTTGGAAGATCAAATCAGGAACACCTGAGCAGGGCAGAGCTGTGATGCAAAGGGACCACTGTTCTGCGTTATTTTGAAGTGTAGAAACTGAGAGGTCTCCTCATGAGCACTGTGAGTGGCATGCATTCATTCTAAAGGTTCACAACAATTTGTAGCAGCCTTTGTAGCCAGACATGTAGATACCAAGATATATCCTAAAAGTTGATATTATTGATTGGTCCAGGTTTTCCATATTTTTGGCTACTTGCTTCTGTTCCTCAACCTGCAAGGTATTTGTAACATATGGGCCTTCCTGGATACAGCATTTGATAGGTTTGCAACAGACACAGGGGTCTCTGTTTCATTCCACCAAACTGAGAGTTTGAGGGTCTGTTACATATCTAGGACCTCCCGGGGACATCTGTTAACCTTACATCAAAAGGATATGGGCACTGACAGATCTTTAACTCTCAGCCTTTGATGTTTGGGGGTGCTGATCTTATCAATGTGCTACCAAACTGCCTGGGAGTTCTGTGTTATTTCATCAGACATGGCTAACATATTGGCAGACACAGCACCATGTGAAGACATGGCAATATTACACTTGGCATGGGGAGGGCCTTGTATGCCTAGGCACAAGTATTGGTAGAGGTTGGCTCATTTGTATTCCTTGAGATATTGCGGACATACATGTGCCATGATTCTGGGCATTTACCATTGAGTGCAGCATTCACAAAGTGTCTCTGTAGCATGCAATTCCTTGTCCATATTAGAGCTTTTGCTGGCATTTATCATATAATTTCAGGCCATACCATAACACCCTTCGCTGTACTTCCTTCCCTACTTCTAGCATGTAAGCCTGTTTGTGTAGGACAGTGCTTAAAATAGGATGTGTAGCTTCTCTGCTGCCCCTTAGCCTACCTACTGCCCTGGTAGGATGTATGGCTATTTGTCCAATGCTATGAAGCCATCTAAAGTGGAAGCACTACAATATACTGCCATTGCACAATCAGTGACAGCAACAATGTCTGCTGATGTCATCTGTGTGAGATTCAAACTGTCATTGCTTTGATAACTGTACTGCTTCTCAGACTATAAAGCTACTATGGCTTTCTATATTCTAGTAGGTCCTTCCATCAAACATGTTATTGTCAGAGATTTGTTGTGGCCCATACTTGCTGCTATGAACCTCAGTGTGAGGTGGTCTCCCAGCCATTCCCAGAGCAGCCTGATGTACACACATGGCATTGCACTTTGTATCGTGGCCTATTGCATCTGTCAGGTCAGAATTACTGACCAATCTTTCTGTGATCCTGACAATGGGATTACCACAACATTCTCCATTTCTTATGCCTGTTGGAAGTCAGAGCACATACTTCAGACCTGAATGTCACAGACCTGGCTGATGCATGCTTGGTTAGTTACACTGACACTGTCTATTTTTTGGGTGTGATGCTTACTGAACCATACAGGACAAATATTAATTTGGTTCCACAAATGTCACTATGCACAATATGAAGTGCAGAATTGCAGTAGGGGTACATTGGGTCAGCAAGCCCATATAGCACTCTCTTCCATCTCCACGCATCATTCTCCACATCCATCTCCATATAGGCTTCGTGATCATTTATCTATTCTCCTGACAGCTGGTACACCCTGACCCACATGGTGGAACTTTGCTCTTTAGGACATATCACACACACATCAACTGCAGAGAATGTGCAGGTCACCACTCATGCTCAGTTATTCCAACTCCTCATAGGCACACACATCCCCACTCCTATGCAACCCACTGACATCAGAGCAAATGGCAAGAGCACCCCTCACTGATACCATCCAACTGCCTCCCTCATTATCCTCCCATTTACTGTCTAACACGTAAGGGATGTATAGATATGACATTTCCTTCAGCTATTATATTTTGCTTCAGTCTTTACTTAAGAAGATATAGGAAAGTTACCTGTGCCTAAAATGTTATATAAAGGTGATGTATCAAAAGAATTGAAAGAAATATCAATAAAATGGGAAGATCTATTACTACTATTTGATAAACTGAAGAGTAGCAAATCACCTGGATCAGATGGTATACATTCAAGGGTGTTGAAAGAACTGAAATATGGGATTGCAGACTTACTATTAGTAATCTGTGAACTATCATTAAAATTATCTGTAATACCTGAAGATTGGAGAATGGCCAATGTAACGCCAATTTTTAAAAAGGGTTCCAGGGGTGACCCTAGAAACTACAAACCGATGAGCCTGATGTCAGTACCAAGCAAAATGGTAGAAAACATAATAAAAAATAAAATTACTGAACATGTGGATACTCATGGTTTAATGGGAGAAAACCAAATTGAATTTAGCCAAGGAAAGTCCCGTTCTACTAATCTGCTATATTTTTTTGAAGGTGTGAATAAACAAGTAGACAAAGATGAATTGGTTGATATAGTGTATCTGGATTTTCAGAAAGCCTTTGACAAGGTCCCTCATAAGAGACTCTTGGCGAAATTAAAAATTTATGAGATTGAAGGCAGTGTAGTATTGTGGATTAGGAACTGGTTAAAAGATAGAAAGCAGAGAGTAGGACTAAATGGCCAATTTTCTCAGTGTAGAAAGGTGAATAGTGCAGTACTCCAAAGATCTGTGCTGGGCCCACTGCTTTTTAACATATTCATAAATGATCTAGAAATAGGAATAACGAGTGAGGTGATCAAATTTGCAGGTGACACAAAATATTCAAAGTTGTTAAAACGCAAGAGGATTGTGAAAGATTGCAAGAGGACCTTGATAAAATTGGAAGATTGGATGTCCATATAGCAAATGAAATTTAATGTAGACAAGTGCAAAGTTATGCCTGCAGGAAAGAACAACCTAAACTATGGTTACATGATGCAAGGTACCACCACCCAGGAAAAGGAAGTAAGCGTCATCATGGATATAAGTTGAAACCTTCCACCCAGTGTGCAGCGGCAGCCAAGAAAGCAAATAGAATGCTAGGAATCAGAAGGAAAGGAATGGAGAATAAAACCAAGGATATTATTATGCCTCTGTATCATTCCATGGTGCAACCACATCTTGAATATTGTGTGCAATTCTGGTCACCATATCTTAAAACGGATATAGCAAAATTAGAAAAGATACAGAGAAGAGTAACAAAAATGGTAAAGGGGATGGAAGGATACCCCTATGAGGAGAGACTTAAAACCATGGGACTCTTCAACTTGGAAAAGAGACAACTGAGGGGACATATGATAGAGGTCTAAAAATTTATGAATGGAGTGGAACAGGTAAACCTAGATCGGTTGTTTATACCATCAAAAAGTATAAAGACTAGAAGACATGCAATGAAGCTACAGGGTAACCCATTTAAGAATAATAAGAGAAAATCATTTTTTACTCAATGCGTAATCAAACTCTGGAATTTGTTACTGGAGGATGTAGTAAAAGCTGTTAGTGTAGCTGGGTTTAAAAAAGGTTTGGGCAAGTTCCTGGAGGAACGGTCCATAAATTAATATTAAAGAGGACATGGGAAATCCACAACTTACCCTGGGACGAACATTGTGGAACCTGTGTGCTTTTTTGGGATCCTGCCAGGCACTTGTGACCTGGATTAGCCACTGTTGGAAACAGGATACTGGGCTTGATGGACCATGGTCTGATCCAGTATGGCATTTCTTAAGTTCGTACCTTTGCTCCAATCCAGCACCTAAAATGTGACTTGTAGAAAAGTTCCCTTATCCCGCGTTAAGGTAACCAGCGTTACCAGGTGTTAACCTGCATGCATGGTGCCCTTAATGCCTGATGTCCAGTTAACGCCTGCTAGCACCCATTTTAGTGGGAACGCCTCCTCCCTGCCCCGGAATTTAACATCTGCTGAGGCCCTTAACTCTGCTGTTAGCACATCCTAAAGGGTGCATTCTTAGCGGTCCATAGTAAACATACCCCTAAGTGTCAGCTGCTCCTCAGCTCCTCCCATGAAGTGCCCCAGCACTATCCAGATAGTGCCAAGGCATCCAAATGAAATATTCCACAGCACTATTCAAATAATGCCTCTGAAAATTCTTCTCAGTGAGACTTACTGGTTAGAAGGTCCTGCTAACTAGACAAGTCCTTTTGAATATTGACCTCATAATATTTATACTGAGATTATAAAGCTGAGTCTCCAGGGGTTTCAAACACATATCAAATGCAGTTGAAGACAAAACAAACCCTGTGACACACTCCAGGTCCCTAGAACATCACCTAGACTTTCTCTATATTCTCATTAGTTAAAAAAGACCCAAGCTGCTTCTGTTTAATTCCACCCAAACAAATGACTATCAAATGACTGAGATGAATCTTATGATTCCCTGATTCACATGAAACAGATAGTTCTATCTTTCCTCTCAGAGTCACACCACATGGCCTTTCCCTTTGAAAATACACTAGCAGTGGGAATGGTACTCCAGCACTGACGTACACATTTCCACCTGCTTTGAAGTAGATGCCTTTACTTATCATCCCTTGGGAGGCACTCGAAATTCAGCTTTTTTCTTCTTAGGGCCATCACTTTGGAACTCTCTCCCTGCCTCCCTACATCTTGACTCTTCCTTTCCTAGAGTTAAAATGGCCCTTAAAACCCACCTCTTCTCTGAAGCTTTTAATTTACCCTCTGCTGTAACTTAGCAAGCAATGCCTTTGGACACCAATTAGTAATCTAGCAAGTAACAATTCTGGGCACCATTTTTGACCCTAACATCGGGAACTCTCCGATACTCTGTATTTCCCCCTCCCTTCCTTCCTATGCTAACCCAGCCTTACTACTTTTCTTAATTTTAATTGCCGTCCTTTTCCTTTTCTAATGTTTTATTATTGTAAACCACCCTGACACGATGTTTTGAAGAGCGGTATATCAAAAATTTAATAAACCATAAATCATGCAAATGTACCTGTTTGCAGTACATGTGGGGCTTTCAGAGTGAGAGGCCTGCAATTCAGTTCCTCCTTTGACTTTACCACACCTCTTCCCTGCCCCTTTTCTGCTATAGGTAAAAATATCCACGCTGTGGCAAAGGAAAGTTACAACTTTCATGAGGTCTTTTTATGTGGGTAAACAGCTATGTATCCATTGACAAAGTTTTGAAAATTGCCCTCTAAATAAAAGAATTAGGGGCTGATGTCACCCCTCTTCTCAAGTCACTTCATTGGCTACCTCCGTATCCAGTTCAAACTTTCACTAGTGACCTGCAAGTGCTTCATTCGGCTGCTCCTCACTATCTTTCCTCACTTATCTCTCCCTACATCCATCCTCGGGAACTCCACTCATCTGGAAGATCTATTCTGTCTGCGCCCTTCTCTTCCACTGCCAACTCCAGACTTCGATCTTTCTACCACGCTGCTCCTTATGCCTGGAACAAACTACCTGAGTCGGTACGTCAGGCTCCATCCGTGGCCTCATTAAATCCAGGTTAAAATCTCACCTCTGAGACGACTTTTGGATCCTGATCCCCTTGGTCTCCTGTTCACCGCCAATGTGTTTCCTTACAATTCCCCAAGACATATGCTTGTCCCCGGTTGTTGTGTTGGCTGTCTTGGCTAGACTGTAAGCTCTTATAAGCAGGGACTGTTGCTTACATTTCTCTGTACAGCGCTGTGTATGCCTTGAAGCGCTATACAAATGATAAGTAGTAGTAACAGTAATGTCTTTATTACAGACTAAGATAGGACTAGACATTTAGAAGCAATTAACTGTATTTGTAAATTCAGAAATCAGCTTCCTCTGTCTTTATAAGATCCTGTGGTGTCCATTAAAGACTGACTAATCCAGCCATCACTGTTTGGTTTATTGATCTAGTCTGCAATGCATAGCAATTGACCATATTGTCTGGACTAAAAAAGAAATTGAAGGAAATATACATTCACGCATGCACGTCAACTACTTAGATAATCTACCTTCACCTTACAACTGCAACTGCAACCTCTGGGGTGCCTGCATTATAACATTAGCATCCGTCTTTCCTAGTGAATGACCTCCTTCACCTCTCCTCTGTGGCTTCTTTTAAGTAAAGGCTCTCTCATGTATTTTGTTTTGGTAAATGTCCTTCATGAGTGAGTATACAGGAATGTTTGGTGTACAGTGCATCTCTGGAATAATCCCTGTCAAGGAAGTGTTGAAAACTTGAACAAACACAGTTTTAGTAACATCAGTGAAAAACAAACATGCTCAAATATTAAGGGCCTGATATTCAACGGCATATACATGGTTTAAAACCCTACAAACTGCAAGTGCCACTATACTGCAGTTTTATTGACACTAACAAGATTAGTGCCAAGGAATATCCCCCAGGTCTGCCGCTACGTGCCCTGATGCTATCCGCATAGAACTGGGGCGTGTGGTGGGCATTCTGGTGCGGAGTGGAGGTGGCACCATTGCTAACCGGGTAGCAGCAATAATGAGCTGCTGCCTGGTTAGCAACCCACAGGTAAAGATAGGCATGGGAAAGTTTGCGTTTGCCCGTGGGCACTAACCGGACAGCAGCTCAATATCGCCACTGCTCGGTTAGCTTCTGCAGCGTGCGGAGCCTTTCAGCGTGTTGTGGAAGACATGGATATAATCCCAGACTGAATATCTGGTGTTAAAGTTTGGTGGCGACGACTATGCATAGATATCATAACTCAATATCGAGCTCTAAGGGGTATATTTACTAAACCACGGCAATAGAACAAGTGTGCCATTAGCGCACACTAACTGCACATCTGCGCCCATAGCACATGAAAAAACCACTTTAGCACACTCTAACGATACCTACTGTATGGGCGAAAAGAAGGCGGGGTGGAGAGTGGGGGCAATGGGCAGGGAGTGGGCAGGAACAAGGCTTGCTCCCTTAACTCAGGCATCTTAACGGCAGGAACCCTAGCGCAACTCAAAACCACGCGGAAAGGGTGTTTTGTGAGGCGAGAGAGCCTATTATACGCCTGCAATGTGATGCACAGACGGGGAGCCCAAGTGAGTGATAAAAGTGCTCCATTAGCAGCAACAGCATAGTGCCCAAGAATGAAAGGGCACTATGTTGATGGTGCAAATGGGGGCAAAGAAGGTGGCATATGGATCATGCAGTGTGCACAGGGGGGCACCAGGCAGCTGCCTAGATGGCACATAGGAAGTTAAGATCAGTAAAAGATCTCTTACAATTCAGAAAAGAGCTAAAGACATATCTATTCATCGAGAATTATGAAAATGACCATAACACGTCTCAAAACACGATACATAAGCACACCTAATTCTCATTAATATACCACTGCTCAACACAAACTGCTCAGAATTAACCTAACACTGTACATAACTGTCTGTATGATAGTTCCATATGTTAACTATACATAGCTGTCAGTATGATAGTTTCATATGTTAACTGTATATAAGTTATTCTGTTCAATGTAAAATGTTTTTGTTCAATGTAAACCTGATCTCTGGAAGGGGCGGTATATAAAACTGCAACCCCCCCCCCCCCCATCTGGACCCTGCACCCTAGGCACCTGTCAACCCACATGTTGGATGGGCTGAGGCTGCACACCAGCAACACGGACAACACATGGGTATTGTCGCCCCCTCCTGGCCAGGTAGATGACTGGCAGCAGGTGAGGTCGCCTTTTAGCCTTAAGACAAGACTCCCTGTAATGGCTGCCAGAAGGGCTGATGGGAATCGTAGTTTATCCTAAGGCAAAGGAGTTGTGATCCGAGGGTTTAGGCACAAGACAGAGAATATTTCTTTTAATGTAATCAGGGTTTCTTCATACACAGGAGGCGTGAGGCATAAAGTATGGAAAGGATTTTTAATCCACGGTACTGCTTCAAAACAACAGGAACAAATTATGCTTTGCAATATAACTTCCAACAGAAATAGGCATCACTTTGCTTGAGAAATCAAATTGGCACTTTCAGAACTTTAAACAGATAAATGCTTTCTTCTTAGACAGGAACAACTTCTTGTTGTCCAAACAAAACTTTTAAATGTTCCTTAAACATGTAACTTAGCTTTTCACTTTGTCAGCACAGTCAGCTGTTTCTTGCAGTTTGTGACGTCTTCACAAATTAACGTGCTTCCTGAGCATGGCACAGCTATAATGGCTTTTCTAGGATTCTTCACCGTCAGAGGTAAAACACATAGTACACTGACAATCCATAATACTATTATCCACATTCGTTGTGTCCATTTCTTCCTCTCTATCACCCTCACTTATGGCATAAGGTATCTGCACAGAGAGCTGAGTATTTTCATTCTTTATTAAATCACTTAGCCTTCTCAGTAAAGTCTGCTTCTGCAGCAACTCGTCTGTTAGCTGAGCTACGTGCTGATTAGACCAGCTGTCTCTCTTTTCCCTGGGACTCTGGCTATGCTTAAACTTAGCTTTCTCTCCTATGGGTAATTCTCTGGGGTTTTTCCTCTGTAGACATTGAGAAGGACAGACTTGCCTTGGTTCTGAGGTATTTAGGGATTCCCTCCGTCCTGCAAACCAGTCATGCTTTTCTTCAAGTGCAGACCTTCCGTTTGCTGACACCAGCCTCTCATTCCCAGCTGTGTCTGGCAATCTCTCATCAATCTCCTCTTCACAGCAAATAGTATTTCTCACACTCTGTCTCTCAGGCTCTGCAAACACTCTCTTACTTGCTCTGCCTCCTGGACTCCGTGTTGGCCCCTCTTCTGAACTCTTTGAACCTTGTGAACCTCGTGAACTCCCTGAACCTCGTGAACTAACTTCTGTTCTGTGAATCAGCTTTTTAAACTTTCCTTCTCTTTGAGGCACACCCTGCTCCCAGCACATGTGACTAGGGACAAGCTTCTCTCTGACGTGCTGCTGTGGGCGGGGCTTAGGGATGACTAGCTTCTGAGTCACAGACTCCTGGTTACCGGGGAAACCTTTGATACAACCTGAATTAAAGTGACAGGACCTTTTTCCTGTGCATTTCTATAATCAGCCGTGGTTTCCTCACCACATATTCCCCTTCTTAAGACATTTCGTGCTGGGGTTCTCCCAGAATCACAGCACGTAAATCTCTTATACCTTTTCTCGTTGCTTTGTCTTCCTCGCCTAGCCTGGGTAATGGTGACCACCTGCCCTTGCGCTGTTCGCTCCTGCCAGGGTTTGAGCAAGTTTATATGAAATAACTGTTGGCGTCCTCGTCTGGTTTGTACTAGATAGGTCGCTGGTCCCACTTGCTTAACCACCCGGAAGGGTCCCTTCCACTGGCTCTCAAACTTAGGGGCGGTGCCAGTTACCATCACTAGGACTTTCTCATCCACCTCTAGCTGGCGGGGTCTTTTATTACGGTCATAATACACTTTCTGTTTTTGTTGGCTTTCCCTCAAATTGCTTTCTGCCAACTGGGAGGCCCGCGTTAAGCGTCCTCGCAAATCCCACAGAAATTGGGGTATTTCTGTTTCCTGGACTCCCGGCTCTACCCACTGATCCCTCAGAATGTCTAGTATGCCCCTAGGGCTCCTACCAAACATAAGCTCGTAGGGGGAAGTTCCCAACGAGGCCTGAATTCTCTCTCTACAGGCATAGAGGGCGAAGGGAAGCATCGTGTCCCATTCAGCCATCTTTCCTTCCAACCCCCTCCTTAACAAGCTCTTTAGGGTTTGATTGGTCCTCTCAACCAACCCGTTCGTCTGGGGATGATAAGCCGCCGTTCTAATGTGCTTGATGCCGAAGGCATCCCACACTTGAGCCAAGTACCGTGACATGAAATTGGTGCCACGATCGGACAACACTTCCTTGGGGAATCCGACTTCGCAAAACAATTTTATTAACTCGGCTGCTACCGTGCGAGCCGAAATATTACGAAGGGGAACCGCCCAGGGGAACCTGGTGGCGTGATCCACCATCACCAAAAGGTATTGAAATCCTTGTGGCGTCTTTATCAGGGGACCCACTATGTCAATAGCTATTCGGTGCATGGGAACCGGCACCACTGGTATGGGAATCAGGGGAACCTCCACAGGCCTAATAGCAGTGACCTTCTGGCAGGCCAGACAGGCTTCACAGAACTTGGTCACTTCTTTATAAACTCCGGGCCAATAAAATCGGGTCAATACCTGATCTAAGGTACCCTGAATGCCTTTATGAGCACCTACCGGATGGTCATGGGCTAATCTTAGGACCAAAGTCCTAAAGGTATTTGGAACTACTAATTGCCTCCGAGCATCCCCTGTAAAGGGATCTCGGCTTTCCCTATACAGAACGCCTTGATCTATCTGGAATCTGGGCAACTGTTCCCGGCCCTCTCTAGCAAATTTGAAGGCATATATTAGAGCAGGATCTGCCTCCTGTTCTTTGCTAAAAGAGGGAAATTTTTCCATTAGTTCCTGCGGAACCCAAGGTAAATCTATACCTGCCCGAATCTCATCTCTGTTTTGAGAGCGTATTTGCCTCTCATGGCGCTTCTCTCCCTTTGATTTCCTCACTTTCTTCTGAGGAATGTTTAGCAAATCCTCATGAGAGGGTAGAGCCTCTGCCTCCCCCTCTGCGGATTCTTTCTCTAGGACCTGTTGAGCTTGGGACTGGGCTCGCGTAGATACTAAGCCTTCCTTAACCCCTAACCCTTGCTGAAAATGGGGCCAGTCTCTTCCAAGTACTACCTCCTGGGGTAGTCTGGGAACAATGGCGACCGGGACCTTTCTTTCTACGCCCAAACCTTTTATACGGACAGGGTAAACAGGGTAGGTGCTTGTTGTTCCATGAACGCACCTAATGTTCACACTGCCCGTGGGTGTCTGAGGTGTGTCTAAACTTGTGGCAGTTATCCTCCTCCATAACCTTTTGGAGAGCATCGATTGGTCCGAACCGGAATCCAATAGTGCTTTAACTGGTATGCCTTGTACTATCACCTCCAGTAAAAAGCCTTCCCTTTTCTTACTAGGGTCACTCAACACTAGGGCTGTTTTCATTTTGCACTCACGCATCAAATGTTGTTCACTTCCACACCGATAACACGCACGCTTCTCACGCACCCTTCTATTGGTGGGAACACCAACATTCTGCATATTCTTGCCAGTCCCATTCAACCTAGCCAGAGACGTTCTTGTATAGGGTGAAGCCCTATCATTAGCTATCACCTCAGCTTCCAAAAATCGTTCTGACATAGCTATGGCTTCTCCGGTGTTTTTACAACCCTGTAGCAACAAGAATTCTTGTAACCTTTCGGGTACTGCCGCAAAATACTGTTCCAGAACGAGCTCATCTATCAGTGTTTCCACCGACTTATGTTCTGGTTCTAGCCATTTTAACACTAACATTTTTAGCCTATGGTATAGTGCTCGTGGTGTTTCATCTACGCGCAATTTTGCATTCCTAAGCTGGCGTCTATATACTATAGGTGTTAGACCAAACCTATCCTTAATAGCCTTCTTTACCTCAAAATAGTCATTGGCCGACTCAGCCGGAACGGTTTGGTAGGCTGCCAATGCCTCACCAGAAAGCGAGACAGCTAACCTTACCGCCCACTGTTCGGGTGGCCACCTGGCTATTTGTGCCACTTTTTCAAATGCATCAAAATACGTGTCTACATTTTCACCATCCCTTAATTGTCCCAAACCAAAGGTCTCTCTGGACCCGAGTCCAAAGTTATGGGCTATTCCCAAAGAAAAACCTGTTTGAACTGGATCAGGCTCTGGTGGTTTCTTCTGTTCCTTCACCCAGGCCTCCATGAGCTCCATCAGCGGTTTCTGCTGGGCTTGCGTCTGACTCGCTGCATGCGCTAGAAGTTCCAAAGATAAGTCCCTTTGCTTCTTGAGCTCTGCTGCCGCCCATGCAAGGATATCTTGGCTTTCCATCTTCGTCTCTGTTTCCTGTAGGAAAACAAACACACAACACCCAAGTGCGATTCCTAACACAAGATATGCGTTCCTCTCTACCTGCTGCTATTGCCCCCACCCAGTACCAGTATCCTTTAACTCTCTCTAGTTATACACTGGTTACCTGGTACTAGTGGTGCATCTCGCTCAGCAACAGCGTAGGACCTCGACAGGTCTCCGGACCCTCCGGCTCTGCAGGACTCTGGACTCCTAGTCTCAGGTGCTTGCAACTCTCCGGTGTCCTTCCGTCGACTCTGGAATCACTGTATGCGTCTCCTGGTGTGTAGTCGTACTTCCGCTGTAATCCAGTGAACTGCGTTCCTTTGTGGCGTGGCCTACTCCGCATCCAAACTTTATATCACTTTGTGGTGTGGCCTACTTCGCATCCGAACTACTACGCCACTCTGTCGCCCCCTCCTGGCCAGGTAGATGACTGGCAGCAGGTGAGGTCGCCTTTTAGCCTTAAGACAAGACTCCCTGTAATGGCTGCCAGAAGGGCTGATGGGAATCGTAGTTTATCCTAAGGCAAAGGAGTTGTGATCCGAGGGTTTAGGCACAAGACAGAGAATATTTCTTTTAATGTAATCAGGGTTTCTTCATACACAGGAGGCGTGAGGCATAAAGTATGGAAAGGATTTTTAATCCACGGTACTGCTTCAAAACAACAGGAACAAATTATGCTTTGCAATATAACTTCCAACAGAAATAGGCATCACTTTGCTTGAGAAATCAAATTGGCACTTTCAGAACTTTAAACAGATAAATGCTTTCTTCTTAGACAGGAACAACTTCTTGTTGTCCAAACAAAACTTTTAAATGTTCCTTAAACATGTAACTTAGCTTTTCACTTTGTCAGCACAGTCAGCTGTTTCTTGCAGTTTGTGACGTCTTCACAAATTAACGTGCTTCCTGAGCATGGCACAGCTATAATGGCTTTTCTAGGATTCTTCACCGTCAGAGGTAAAACACATAGTACACTGACAATCCATAATACTATTATCCACATTCGTTGTGTCCATTTCTTCCTCTCTATCACCCTCACTTATGGCATAAGGTATCTGCACAGAGAGCTGAGTATTTTCATTCTTTATTAAATCACTTATCCTTCTCAGTAAAGTCTGCTTCTGCAGCAACTCGTCTGTTAGCTGAGCTACGTGCTGATTAGACCAGCTGTCTCTCTTTTCCCTGGGACTCTGGCTATGCTTAAACTTAGCTTTCTCTCCTATGGGTAATTCTCTGGGGTTTTTCCTCTGTAGGCATTGAGAAGGACAGACTTGCCTTGGTTCTGAGGTATTTAGGGATTCCCTCCGTCCTGCAAACCAGTCATGCTTTTCTTCAAGTGCAGACCTTCCGTTTGCTGACACCAGCCTCTCATTCCCAGCTGTGTCTGGCAATCTCTCATCAATCTCCTCTTCACAGCAAATAGTATTTCTCACACTCTGTCTCTCAGGCTCTGCAAACACTCTCTTACTTGCTCTGCCTCCTGGACTCCGTGTTGGCCCCTCTTCTGAACTCTTTGAACCTCGTGAACCTCGTGAACTCCCTGAACCTCGTGAACTAACTTCTGTTCTGTGAATCAGCTTTTTAAACTTTCCTTCTCTTTGAGGCACACCCTGCTCCCAGCACATGTGACTAGGGACAAGCTTCTCTCTGACGTGCTGCTGTGGGCGGGGCTTAGGGATGACTAGCTTCTGAGTCACAGACTCCTGGTTACCGGGGAAACCTTTGATACAACCTGAATTAAAGTGACAGGACCTTTTTTCCTGTGCATTTCTATAATCAGCCGTGGTTTCCTCACCACAGTATGTCAACATGGTGTAGGGGTGTTGGTGGAGGAGGCAGCAGCACCTGCCTGCAGCAGATCAAAGCCATGCCCTTGTCCTGTGCACAGTGCACATTGCAACATGGAACAAGGTCTGTCTGATGTGAAGTATGTCAGCCCCAAGGAGTGTTTAGCTTTATGGCAGCACTATGGCTCAATGCATGCAGTTGGTGTGTGTATGAGTGGAGGGTCACAGGTTCTGGTCCCAGCTGTGGATTATGCATTGCATGTCCCTGTGACTGAGCTTTAGCCCACAGTGCAGGTGTAGCAGCAAAGCGCAGACAAACCAATGATACCAGGAGTCTGTTCAGAAGGTCCAAATCATTTATTTGTGCACAAGTCTCAAGCAAGTCAATTTCAAAATGGCTGAGCAAAGTTTTCAAGCATTACAACAACTTTTATAGACTTCTGTTCCATTCTAGGTATAGAAAAACATTTCATTGGTCCCGGTACTCTCCCGTACCTCCCGTAGCCCTTCTATTGGTCCCGGTACTGATAAGTTTCTCCAATTATGTTCCTTCTGTGGGCTTCTGTGGGCATGACACCTGCCTGCCCCCCTTCTAGTCCCAATTACAATGGTCAGTTCATCAACTTGTTACTTTCACACTTTCAAGGTTATGGGACCAATTTGTGCGTGCAGAAGAGCAAGGTTCTGTAACTCATCTGTCAGCACTCCTCATTATTTCTCTGCAAATGTACTTTTTCTTATCAGTAACTTTTAAACATGTCTTTTCTATATTTTTCCATTTCTTAATTCTGCAGTTCTGCTTACATAAGCTAATTCAATATTTCTACTGAGTTCTTTCTTACAATAGCAGCATGTTGGGGGATGTGCAATCCTATATGCCTCTCCACAGGCCTCATTTACAGGTCAAGCTAGCCATGCTGGCCTGCCTATGTCAGACACCGTGGGTCACAGGCCTGCACCTGCCACATTCCCCCCTTTGATTAATCTCACCCTATTACTCAATAAGGTGTGAGAATTAAATCACTTTTAGAAGAATCACATCCTGATCAAGGGATTCTTACTAGTTCCACTAGGGCTGGCTTTGTATAAAGCCATTATTTTAGTTGCGGTCTTCCGCTCTACTGTACTATCAATAGCACTATGAATGGAACGCATACAACATGGGATTAAACATGGTAAGCAGAGGATAACAGCAACAAGGATTAGTACTAAGATAATGAAAGTCTTAAATCCTCCCAGCCAAGAGAAAAGGTTAGCAAACCAATTAGGAAATTTCAAGGCGTGCCAAGTCTGTACTGGCACATAAGCATGTCTTTGCATATCTTTAGCAATTTCTTCAACTACTTGACCTTTATCATCTATTTTCAAACAGCAATTAGTTAAATTCAGTTTACCACATACTCCTCCTTCAGCTGCTAGCAAATAATCAAGTGCTAAGCGATTCTGATATATGGCAGTGCGCATCTGAGTACTTTGTCTAGCTAAGAGCGTGAGAGCATGACTAGTTTCATTGGTTATTATTTCAACTACTGCTTGTAAGCGAATAATACGATTAATCATATAAATTGGGGTACGATAACCATACATACCATCATCATTCCAAGTGGCAGGTCCATAATACTCAATAATTCTTTCTGGTGGCCAATCATCACCTCGCCACTTCTCCCACTTGCCTATCTGTAAGGCCTCTCTTTTCTGTCTTGATGCTCCTTTGTGTTTGTGGGTAGTATATACAGGGCATCCTAATTGTTCTCCATGTTCAGTGTTTAACAGGAAGAAAGAAGGTCTGATGGTTCCTAAGACACATGCTCCTCCCCATTGTGGCGGGAGTTGTGCATATGCTCGGTTTCCACAGATCCAATATAGGCCAGGTGGGGCTTGCCAGGCTTGGACTTTGGCAAGGTTAGTCCATAGACCTGCAAGTTCAGGAAATCTAGCTAATGGGTTAGGAGGTTCAGGATGTCTGATTCCTGACCACCATGCTGTCTTTTTGGTCGTGGCATTATAGTATTTCTGGCTAAGACAGACCAGCTGTCCTACCTTTTGGGTGAACTGGGGTCCAGTTCTGGCAAAGCAAAGACGTCCAACGATTGAGTGCGCTAACACCCATTCACTGGTAGTCTTGTGTAACTCAGTTTGGTTGTAAATCATGGAATAATTCAATTCTTGGGCTTCCCAGGGCCATTGATCTCCCATTTGGGTTCCGCCACAGAAATAGCAATCTGAGATCTTCAGACTAGATACTACTGCTCCGGCCAATTCTAGAAACAAATTCTGTGAAGGGTGAGGGATCTCAAACTTATTTACATGCATAGCTTCATAAAAGGTATTATGAATATGATATTTAGATGACTTGTGGGCTTGAGTATTCAATCTAATATACACAATGGTCCCTGGATCTGTTCCCCCTCCAGCAATTCGTAAACCAAACTTATATCCTTGTTTCCATGCATGGGGATTATGTACACGCAAGTGTAAGGGGTTGCAAGCATCTTTCTGACATTTATCATTTGTGGTTGGCTTGGTTAGAGTAGCCATCCGCTTATCTATTTTCTCATCGGTTATACCAGTGTTCCAGGTAGCATAGAAAACACATTCCCAATATGGGCAATAGTAATCTGCCGCTGTAGCAGTACTATACCCTGATCCTGTTTTACCTGTACACTTCCACCAATTTGTGGCACCTTCTGGACACATATACTTATGGTCATTTCGATACGCTTTCTCCCATGTACCACAGGTGGACTGACTATCTCTATTAATAGCATTACATGCATCAAAATTCAAAACAGCAGGTTTAGTAATGTCCTTAAGTGGTGGTGTAGCAGCTAATATAGGTCCATCTGCATCCTTCCATCTTATTTCCAACGTGTAATAGGATGGATTCTGATGCGGATTATAGCATGCTTTGATTTTGCCATGAGTGCAAACATTTAGTTCGGTGGTGTTATAGATACACCGAGTTATTGTTCCCTTGCAGGTATAGTAAGAATGGTAAAGCAAAGTCTGAGTTACTTTCAGTCCAGTTCTAGTAGAAGTAATGCAAGCGGTGCATGGAGGTAGAGCATAAGTCTGTTCAAAACCTCCAAAGAAGGCAACCAAGGCAAAGCAGAAGCAAAGATACATGTTGATGTTGATTGGAGTTCTTCTGAATCCTCAGCTTGCTGATCTTGATCACGACGGTCTATTATTCTTCGTCCCGTTTGCTAATGAAGCAATTTAACGGGTGCTGAGTGTTGATTGAAGATCCTCAAGATGTCCAGCACACATTTAACCAACTTAGCAACTCAGTTGGCTTGTGAAGTCTGACTTAGTCAATGTAGTCTCAAAGTTGTGTCAAATCACACACAAATTGAGTTCGTTGAAACAAAACTGTTGCTGCATGGAAAACAGCAATCCTCTTCGAAAGACTTGGCTACTGCAAAGCACTTGTGATGAAGTGTCTATACTGCTGGTTGCCGTCTCAGAGTAACTCGCAAGGGTACATCAGGGTGCTGCTCTGCTGTCCACCGCTCTGGTTCAGGATTGGCGGCGGGCTTGACTCTGCTGTGGTGGATCCAGGCGTCGATCTCGGCTACCTTTACTGCAGTTGGGGTAGACAGGATGACGGTATACGGTCCCTTCCAATGGGGTTCCAACGGTATCTTCTTCCAATCTTTGATCCACACCGAAGTTCCAGGCTGGTAGGGATGCAAGGGTTCCGTCAAGTTGATAGGCAACTGGTCTTGGATCCACGTATGGAGAGTCTGCAGAACAAAACTAAGAGCTAGGAGTTCTTGTCTGGTTACTTCTGAACCAATCTGGGCTAAACTTCCTTTGATTCCCTGCACTATTGGTGGGGGTTTACCATACAAAACTTCAAAAGGGGAAAATCCTGTTGACTTTACAGGGGCTGAGCGTATTCTGAGTAAAGCTATGGGGAGCACTTGGGGCCATTTCAAGTGTGTCTCCTGACAAAGCTTAGACATTTGGGCTTTCAAGGTACGATTCATTCGCTCAACTTTCCCTGAACTCTGGGGTCTGTATGCAGTGTGGAGTTTCCACTGTATCTGCAAAGCTTTTGCTAACTGCTGAGTAACTTGGGAGACAAATGAGGGTCCATTATCTGACCCTATTACTGCTGGAATTCCAAATCTGGGGACAATCTCTCTCATTAAGACTTTGGTAACTTCTCGGGCTTTCTCAGTTCTGGTTGGGAATGCTTCTACCCACCCAGAGAAAGTACAAACTAATACTAATAGGTAATGGTATCCATTGGCTTTTGGCATTTCGGTGAAATCAACTTGGAGGTTGTGCATGGGGGTGACACCTCCTGACTGAACTCGGGGTGCCGTAATAAGGCCTTGCTTGGCATTATTTTTGGCACAAGTTACACATTGACGTGCTACTGAGGCTGATATGGTTGTCATCAGAGGGATGTAGAAATGTGGTCTGAGTGCTTTCTCCATAGCACTCTTCCCATGTGTGGCTTCGTGGAAAGCTTTGACAAAAGATGGTCCTAGCAGTTCTGGAATTACTATTCGTCCTGGAGGTTGACTGCCCTCTTCTGGTGGCAGCTCAATCCATCCATCTTTCAATACTCCATTTTCTTTGTCACAATAGTAATCTACTTCTTTGGTGGTATATCGTGGGGTCCATAGATTCAAGGGTACTGGAAACAATGCTGCTTGCATTGGCATAGCTTGTGGGGCAATTTGTCCTGTCATAGCTGCTTGTCGTGCTGAGGCATCTGCAAATCTATTTCCTCGAGCAACTTCTCCTTTTCCTGCTTGATGTCCTCTGCAATGCATGACAGCTACACGTGTTGGGGCCCAGACTGCATCAAGTAACATCAATATCTCGGGACCATATTTGACTGATTTTCCTCCGGATGTGATGAGTCCTCTTTCTTTATAGAGAGCTCCATGGGCATGCAAGGTGGTGAAGGCATATTTGGAATCTGTATATACATTTAGCACAAGTTTTTCTCCTAACAACAATGCTCTGGTGAGTGCTATCAATTTGGCTTTCTGGGCTGATGTGCCTGAGGCTAGAGCTGATGATTCAACTACTTCATGTTGAGTGACGACTGCATATCCGGCACAGCGTCGTCCATCAAGGATGAGACTGCTCCCATCAACATAATAGATCTGGTCGGGATTGTCTATGGGCACATCTGTCAAGTCGGGTCGGCTGGAGAACACAGTCTCCATGACTTCGATACAGTCATGTTCTGGGAGTTCTTCACTGATGGGTATCAAGGTAGCTGGATTCAAGGCATGGCTCACTTCAAGTTGTATCTGTGGGTTTTCACATAACATGCTCTGGTACTTCAACATTCGGGAATTGGTGAGCCAATAATTTGCTTTTTGTTCCATAAGGGCAAGGACTGCATGTGGCACAGTGACTCGTATGTTCTGTCCTAGTGTGAGTTTGTCTGCTTCACTCACTAGTAGCGCTGTAGCTGCAACTGCTCTCAAGCAAGGTGGCCATCCCTTGGCCACAGGGTCCAATTGTTTTGATAGGTAGGCTACAGGTCGCTCCCAATTTCCTAATTTCTGAGTCAACATGCCTAAGGCATTTCCCTGTGCTTCATGTACAAACAAGTGGAAAGGTTTGTGGACATCTGGTAGTCCAAGTGCTGGTGATGACATCAATTCTTCTTTTAACTTCTGGAAGGCTGTATCCTGCTCAAGTCCCCACTCCAATGGTGACTTCTCTTCTCCTTTTGTGGCTTCATACAGTGGTTTGGCAATTTGGGCAAAGTTGGGTATCCAGATTCGGCAATATCCTGCCGCTCCCAGAAAGGCTCTGACTTGCTTTCTGGTTGTTGGAGTTGGAATTCTGCATACTGCTTCTTTTCTTTCTCTGCCTAATCTCCTGCTTCCTTGGGTAATACGAAAACCCAAGTATTTCACTTCTTTTTGACATAGCTGTGCTTTGGCTCTGGAAACTTTGTATCCAGCTTCATCTAGTAACTGCAAGAGATCTTTGGTGGCTAATATACATTCTTTTTCTGACACGGCAGCTATCAACAGATCATCCACGTACTGGAGAAGCACTCTCTTCCCCGGGGCTACTGGATAGCTTGAAAGGTCTTGATTTAGTGCAGCACTAAAGATGGTAGGTGAATTCTTGAATCCTTGGGGTAATCTTGTCCAGGTGAGTTGGCCCCCTCTTCCAGAGATGGGGTCCTGCCATTCAAATGCAAACAATATTTGGCTTACAGGGGCTAATCTTATGCAAAAGAATGCATCTTTTAAATCCAGTACAGTGAAATGGGTAGCTTCAGCAGGTATCAGTCCTAGAAGAGTGTAAGGATTGGGTACAACTGGATGTATAGTTTCAACTGCATCATTTACTCTTCTCAAATCTTGCACTGGGCGATAATCATCTGTCCCAGGTTTCTTTACTGGCAAAAGTGGAGTGTTCCATGGGGATTGGCATACTTTTAGTAGGCCATATTCGAGCAATCTCTGTAGGTGGCGGTGAATGCCTTCAATTGCGGCTCTTGGGAGAGGATACTGTTTGACGTGCACTGGGGTAGCACTAGGCTTGAGGGTTACAATCACTGGAGCTATATGCTTGGCTAGGCCTGGGGGACTGCCTTCTGCCCATACTCCAGGTGGTGCATGAATGTTCTTTAAAGTTTGTTCAAAATAGGTATCTTGGACAGAATCATCAATGTAATATCTCCATTCTTCTTCTCGGGGAACTGGCAGCAGCATTACTCCTGCTGGCTTGGCTTGGGAATTTACTGTCATTTGCATTTCTCCTTGCTCAGAGAAAGATATCTGTGCTTGAAGCTTGGCTAACATGTCTCGTCCCAGTAGTGGTACTGGACATTCGGGCATATAAAGGAATTGATGAGTTACTTGCTGTCCTCCTAGACTGCATATTCGGTTTTGAAGAAAAGACTTTGTGGCTTTGGCACCAGTTGCTCCTATAATGGTGACTGCTTTTTTAGTGAATGGGGCTATCTTTTTGTCTATTACTGAATGCTCTGCTCCAGTATCAACCATAAAGTTCATAATTTGGTCTCATATTTGTATTTCGACCATAGGCTCCTGGAGACCTAAAGCAAACTTGGAGCCCGGTCTGTCCTAATCCACGTCATCCTCATCATGGGCTTGTGTGGCCAATGCTTGGATGGCTCCTCCTCCCCTCTCTCTCTGGAATTGTTCTCGATTGGCTCCTCCTCGGCCTCGGGGACGGCCTCGTCTTTCTTCTCGCCACTGATGATCGTTGTCGTCATCTTGCTGGGCGTCTTCGAGTTGCGGGCACGTATCTCTCCAATGTCCTTCCTCTCTGCAATAGGCGCATTGGTTCACGCCTAGTCTCTGGGTCCGGCCTCCGCCTTGACCCCGCCCTCTTCCTCTGCTCCTTCGACTAGGGACACCTCCCCTTTTCTTTTCAACTATGGCCGCAGCCAAAAAATCAGCTTTCTTCTTCATCTTTCTATCACATTCTCTCTGTCTTTCAGTATCACGATTCACATACACTTTATGAGCGACTTCCAATAACTGTGTTGCATTCATGCCCGCAAACCCTTCTAATTTCTGTAATTTACGTCTAATGTCTGGTTGAGACTGGTTTACAAAAGCAGAATTCACCATGCATAAACTTCCTGGTGCCTCGGGATCATAGGGAGTATACATTCTGTAGGCTTCAGTTAATCTTTCATAATAATCTGCTGGGCTCTCATCTATTCCTTGGATAACTCCTGCGACTTTGGAAAGGTTCATAGCTTTTTGGCCCCCCCTTTTCAGGCCTTGTAAAAAGCCTTGGCGAAAACGGGCTAGGGCTGTGGATCCTTCATCTGTATTTGGATCCCATTGGGGGTCTTCATTCGGGAATTCTCTCTGTGCTGCTTCTCTACGATCTATTATATTCTGCCCCTGCGCCGGAGCTGCAGGGTTTTCTGCCATCCATTCAATAGCTGCTTTTCTAATTCTCGCTCATTCTTCTGTAGTGAATAGGGTGGTCAGGAGCTGACGGCAATCTGGCCAAGTGGGTTGGTGAGTTTCCATAATACTAGTTACTAATTCTGTCAGCTCCTGGGGTTTGCTAGTGTAGGAGGCATAATGCGACCTCCAATTTAATAAATCAGTTGTAGAGAAAGGAATATACACATAAGTTAGGGGTCCCGCTACCACTTCATCATTATCATTCTTTACGGGCACTCCCGGGACTTGCCTTAAGGGAAACAGTTTGGCTGTCCCAGGCGTTGTTTGGGATCTAAGGGTTATTGTCGTTGCCTTTGCAGGAGTCGCTTTCTTTTTCTCAACTGGTTTTGCTTTGGGTTTCTCTTTCACTGGCGTGCTAGTGCTAGCGCTGGCTTTCTCAATTATTTGTACACTGTCCTCCTCCTCTTCTGGGGAATTCCCTTCTCCTTCTATCTCCGCTTCTGACTCACTTTTTACGTCCTCCACTTCTCTTTCCACTGATTCTTCCTCTTTCTCTTCTCTAGGAGGGGGACCGGGGGTTGGGTCCCGCCTCGGCTCTGGTTGTCTCTGGGGTTCTGGGGCAGGACGACGCCGGCCTACTCTTACTGGACCTGGGGTTCTGGGCTGCCTGAGGACTACTTCTGGGGAATCAGGATCTGCCAGGATGGGTTTCTTCGTGGCTTTCTTATCCTGCTCTTTCATTCTAGGCTGTTCCGTTTTCTGTCTAGAATCTGTTTTAGCTAACATTATTCTGCACTGTTCCTCATAACAGCGCTGCGCCCAGGAGGGCGGATCTTCACAAATACTTAACCAAGAATCTATATAGGGGTACTGATCGGGGTGCGCTACCCGCACTCTACGATGTATTGACTGAATAATTTCTACAGTGAACGTTCCCTCTCGGGGCCAGATGGGGTCCAGATCGGGCCACTCCCTAGTACACAAAATCTGCAAACGGGCTGCTGTCATTTTAATACCATAATCTCCTGAATATCCCTCTTTAAAATGCGCGATCATACATTCTAATGGAGTGTTTCTAGTAGACCCCGCCCCTCCCATTTCGATGTGTGCGCGCAACAACAGACAGAAGGGAAAAAGGAGGGCGGACCGTGGGTAAGGGGTCCTCACGGCCCTGGAAACGTATAGGGAATACAAATAACAAGACAAGACGACAATCGCTTCCCCCTTTTCGCGACCTGAACGCGGTCGCCCGGTCAGGAAATGCGCTAATCAGGGGTCCGCCTTCACTTGGTCCGTGCTGCCAGACCTCTCATTCACACTTCGTTCACACAATCATGCTAGCAACGTATTCCCAGAATGCATTCGTTTCTATCTGTTCTGACTAGTCTTTTTCCCAATTACAAAAAGGATGAGGGTTTCACCTAGCGAATTCCCATGCCAGGCTACTCGGCTCTTCCTTGAGAGTTGATCATGCTCTCTTACCAATTCCCAATATCTCGAGATTACAAATTCCAAATTCCAATGGCAGTACTGCTCTTTCTATTTCTGTCTAGACCCAAAATCAAAACTATACTCACCGGATCCGGTCCTCAAACTTCCCAAGCAGGCGCATGAGTTGGACCTCGGACTCCCCTCGCTCGGGTTCGAGGCGTTGGCTCCAACCGGGCCCGGCACCCGCCGAGGTCCGACCAGCTCCCTCCGATACAAGGGACCGGTGGCGCCAGGGAGCGGCCCTCGTCGGAAGGGCGCGATCCCGGCAGGACCAAGCCTATAGAGGCGGAAAGTCGTGGTATATTGCCCTATATACACTTTGATTCCACAACTTCCCGGCCAACGCACCAAGGAATATGTAGCAGCAAAGCGCAGACAAACCAATGATACCAGGAGTCTGTTCAGAAGGTCCAAATCATTTATTTGTGCACAAGTCTCAAGCAAGTCAATTTCAAAATGGCTGAGCAAAGTTTTCAAGCATTACAACAACTTTTATAGACTTCTGTTCCATTCTAGGTATAGAAAAACATTTCATTGGTCCCGGTACTCTCCCGTACCTCCCGTAGCCCTTCTATTGGTCCCGGTACTGATAAGTTTCTCCAATTATGTTCCTTCTGTGGGCTTCTGTGGGCATGACACCTGCCTGCCCCCCTTCTAGTCCCAATTACAATGGTCAGTTCATCAACTTGTTACTTTCACACTTTCAAGGTTATGGGACCAATTTGTGCGTGCAGAAGAGCAAGGTTCTGTAACTCATCTGTCAGCACTCCTCATTATTTCTCTGCAAATGTACTTTTTCTTATCAGTAACTTTTAAACATGTCTTTTCTATATTTTTCCATTTCTTAATTCTGCAGTTCTGCTTACCTAAGCTAATTCAATATTTCTACTGAGTTCTTTCTTATAATAGCAGCATGTTGGGGGATGTGCAATCCTATATGCCTCTCCACAGGCCTCATTTACAGGTCAAGCTAGCCATGCTGGCCTGCCTATGTCAGACACCGTGGGTCACAGGCCTGCACCTGCCACACAGGCACTGCACCAACATGTACAAACCCAATGAATCAGCCAGCAAGAGTACAAACACCCATCAGCCACACCAACAGGCTCCACTATCCACTGCTGCATGGAGAGTCAGGCTGACAGTACTGGCACACTGAGTGGGCATTAACATCAGAGTATGCAACTAGCTCCTGCACAAGGCACACACAATTAACTTTGCTGGAGCTGATAGCAGGACCAAGGTGGTAGGCAGGAGTGCCAACCATCCCCAATTTTGCACAGCACATCAATATGATTGTGTGTGCGCATGTGTGTGGGTATGTCTATCAATTTAGCCACGGCTTTCTACACCTCACTGAACCCCGCAGTGCCTTAGCTGTTTTCAGCATTAGTCTGCAAATGTGCATGATGAGGAGCAAAATATTGTGGATATAGGCTGAAAGGGCATATTAGCCAGGATAGGTCTGCATTTGAGGTAGGGTGAATAGCTGAGACATCATAGTGCGTGTCCGCCATGTGCACAGCCTGGGCGGCCACAGCACGCCATTCCAGGAGGACACCCTCACTCTGACTGAGCAGTGACCATGGCACAGCTATGTATCCATATAGTACTGCATAGTGTCTGGTTCTAGTGATGTGGGTGCACACCCTGTCCTGATTACTGAGCCAACTGCTGGTTGCTTATGGTTGCTCTGTGCACTGACCAGTGGCCTGTCCACAGTTGGTATGTGCATGGCTGGAAAACCTAGCGGTGGGCAGCAGCTGTGGGTAAATGATAGACTTAGGTGGTTAGGAAGTGAAATGTTACAGATCTATGACCAGTGGTACTGTTAAGGCCAGCAGGACCCTAGTAACACCTCTGTGCAAGTCTAGATATGCAGCTCTACCCCCATCCCAAGGTAATTGGCCACCATGGCATCAGCATTGTAAGCCCAGGTATTAACATGCACTGTTCTAGGTGGGTCTGGGTCTGACAGAGCCAGATGTAACTGGCACATGCTGCAGGACACAATGTGATTAGCATAATCACACTAGCAGTGATGGGGATCTACAGCACAGGCAACAGAGACCATCTTTTTCACTGCAGGTACTGGGGACCTGTTGCTGGGAACCCATCCTCACCCTCACCCTCAGGGTGATCACAGAAAGTGCTCAGTAGCATGGTTTGTAGCTGCTCTATGCTTGTATCACACACTGTCAGTGCATCTTACTGAACTGAGATGATGGATAAGTGCATTCTCTATTCAGTGATCAGCTCTAGACTGCTGTTCTGCATGTGCACTGCATCATGGGTACTGGTGGAGCTACCCTATGCCGGCGCACACAGCACACATTTTAGGCAGAGACCTGCAGTCTCTTTGTATCCAGCCATTGCTGTGCAGAGAGGAGTGGAGATGCATCCTACTGGTTCGTGCAAGGGGGCAGGGGCTCAATTCCTGCTTGTTTTATTTAGTGACTGTGCTACGCAGACCAATTTCATGCCTGTTACAGTCAGGATTCTGCAGATTGGTGCTGCCAGCCCATACCACCCTCTCCCAGCCCCCATCCATCCTTCAGCCCATCTATCTGCCTCTATTGGCTATGTACAGCCCTGTCTTCTTGTGTAGGCTGCTACCCCATGACCTACACTGGTACCCTTTTCTGAATTATGGCTCTTTGTGCTTGCCTCTCTTGTGTCTGATCTGCATGTAACCACTACTACTTTGTCCTCCTGTCACTGCAAACATCCTACCACTTCATCCTCCACTGGGGGTCACGTCTTCCCCATTTTATGCCACACACTGACATTGCAGCACTTTATATTGGCACCATCCTGTGCATTAGTACAGCTGCTTCCCACATGCTCATCAACTTTACTGGCTGCCACATAGGGAGCCCACCAATATGGCAGGTCCATCACCTCCCACCTGTCCTTCCTTCCATCACCTTTACATTGCCATTCCTTGATACTCTATCCAGCATTAGGGTTACAGCCATTTTCCTGACTTAAGGTACATGCTTTCCACCTTAGGGCACCTTGCCTCTCCTTAGGATACCTTGTCTCATGTTAGGATACCTTATAACATATTAGGGCACCTTGTCTCTCTTTGGGACACCTTGTCTCTCTTTAGGATGACTTGTCTCATTTTAGCAATTACACCAAAACCCATATATAGTGAATAAAAAGATACAATACAAAATTAAATTCACCATAAAACCAGTCCCTGAATTTTTAAATTTTTTTGTCGAAGCGCACTGGAGGAGGAATGGAACTGAACTCCATCCACACCAAGCGGCTGGCTGCTTTTATTTAAAGTAGGTTCTCCACCTTACTAATATCATAGAAAACTTAACTTATCTGAAAGTGTCCATGTTCAATGGGTATAATCCACACCGTTGCCCAAGAAAATTGTTTTGCACGACGTGCACGTTTCGGGATAAAAATCCTGTCTCAAGTGCCTGTTGGTCGTACTCATTAGCAACTGTGATTTGAAAAAACGCCGTCCTCGCGGCTCAGGACTATTCCTTGTAGTATCTAGGCCAATAGGACAAATTTAAACAAAGAACCCACCAATCAGAATAGGGGTTTCCTCATTGTCAAAGAGGAATCCCTGCTATGATTGGTCTAAACTTTAAAGCACCACAGGTCCCTACAATAGACTTCCCCAGCCAATCTCTTGATTCAGACCTTGGGGGTTGTGCCACCCCTCCCTCGTCTACCCCAGTATGGTGGCAGTC
The DNA here is from genome assembly GCA_033557465.1 of Ichthyophis bannanicus. NCBI lineage: Eukaryota > Metazoa > Chordata > Amphibia > Gymnophiona > Ichthyophiidae > Ichthyophis > Ichthyophis bannanicus. The sequence goes on along the minus strand of CM066031.1, from coordinate 508,683,409 downwards.
AAGAGAGGGGGCACAGCATAAGTTACTCTGTTATCGCTGTTCCCTGGATGTGCTTGTGTAGTTGTAGCCCAGTGATCACAGCCAAAGTAGGTTGAGGGTAAACAATAGGTTTATTGTTCCCAGCAGGTTTTCTTCCCCCCAAAACAGAGGTCAAAGGATATCAAAACATAACAGATAAAGTCTTGTATAAAAGCCTTCCTGATACTTCTCAGGGTATAACAGGTAAATCAAAGGTCAGCTTCTCTTCGTGCATTCCACTTTCCAAAACATCTATATTCTTCTTAACAGCGATACTTTTTCTCACATAAGACATTCAATAAAGAACTTCCAAAGTTGTGGTTTTTCCTCTGGTCCACATCTACATAAGAAACTCTCTCCTAGCCTCCAAGTAAACTGAAGCTTCTTCCATGAGCTTAATCTTTCTTCCGTATAAACCTTCTGCCAGAAGAATCTAGGTTTCCTGAAGCTATCTCTTGGAATTAGGCAATTAAATAGGATTGGCAGTCAGACAAGCTTCCTGTCTGTAATTAAACTCCAATCTCTAAAACACTTTTATAACAGCCTTAAAATATTGCATATGTTTAAGCTGTACATTAAAAGTCTCTTTGGCAGATACCACATTCCATCTCAGAGCCACTACTATAAGATAATGGGATATCAGTTTGCATTGGTTCCTCTTCACTAACTGGAGCTTCTTGAATATAAGGCTTACTCGAGTCTAGTGCTCTTAGGTGTTTAAGGAGACTTTGTAACTGCTTATCTCCCTTCTCTCTAACTGTCCTGTGCTCTTGCAGGGATATCTGTTTATTAACCTTCTTAAAGAGCTGAGCATAAGGATTTCTTTCTTCCTTGTCTTGCCCGGGTCTTATTCTCTGGTGAGGAGGTACGTATCTCTTCTGACTAGGCTTTACAGGCACTCTTAATATCTCCTATTCATCAGAATCTGTATCTAGGCTTGTGTCACGCTGCTGCCAATTAAGAGCATGCTGAGGTGCACCTGTGCTAGCCTCTAGCTTGCAGGTTCTGACACGTTCTCTGCTGTGAGGCAACGTTTGTCTTTCATACACTGGGATTTCCCTTCCACCCAGTTTCTCTCTTGTCTGCCTATTCCCAGGGAAACTATCAGCAGACATGCTCCTATCCCTTTCAGACAAAGACTCTATACTTTGTTTAAAAGACTTATAGGCTTTTCTGACCTGCTTTGGCTTTGCTTGAGGGCTATTCCTTCCTGGGAGGACTTTCAGCTGTTTTCCCCGAGACGTGGCTTCCTCTGTGCAAGGTGGCTGGCAACCGTCCAAGTAATTGGTTCCCACCTGGTCCCTCTTGCTACGAGCTCTGCCTCTTTGGGAAATCACGGCTCTCTCTGTCTCTCTGAGAAGAATGCCTGACTCCAAGGCTGTATCTGCTCCTTTGGAGTCCCTTTCTCCTGGCTGTGCCAAAGGTGAGTGTCTGCTTTGCTTTCTCCGTTCCTGCAGCTTCTGTTGCCTGTGTAGCTCCTCGTTCTCCTCCTCTCTTTCCTTTTTCTCTAAGTGCTCCTCTTCCTGTTCTTTCCTTGAAACTACCACTTCCTGGTTATGAGGACTGGTTTGTCCAATCAGGCGAGAGTCCACCCCTTTCCCTGATAGGCTAGCTCTCCCTGTCAGCCTAGAGCTAGGGTGTGGCTCCCTTTCACGTCTCTCCTGCCCTGCAACTTTGTGTGCTGAGGTTTTAACCCTCTCTTGCCCTGTATCTATGGCAGGTTCAGAGTAAAAAGTGTGTTTAAAACCCTTTTTCTTGCGCTCTGACAGCTCTGCCTTGTCACAGGGTGCATGGAATTAAGGAAAAAAATCCATCGTTGTTCCGTCCATTGTAATTTTTTGATCCTATTGCCACCCCGAGGATTGGAAGGAATGTGGTGGATTGTCCATTGAAGATCAATGAATTGATGATTTTTGTTAATCCAATGCTGAACTATCGGAGCTGAGATGATTTGTTGCCGCAAACGTGAGGCATGTTCCACCTATCGCTTTTTAACTTGACGGGTAGTTCTGCCCACATATAAAAGCTTGCATGGACATTGTAGCATATAAACTACATGAGTTGATAAACAGGTAGTATCCCATAGGCGCACAAAAACCTGGGTCGTTATCGGATGTTGCCATTCCTCTCCCGAAATCGTCTGTGAACAATATATACATTCCCCGCAGGGATGATGACTTCCTCTGAACAATATTGGTGACGGCCTGTCCCTAATTGTTGTAGAATTTACTAAACAATCATTTAAATTAGAACCTCTAGAATAAGCTATCATTAATGGTTTTTTAAAACATCCATGTAAATGCAAAATGGGCCAGTGAGTGTGTAAAATACGCACTACCGCAGCACTACGATCGGTGAATGGAACCACACCCACAATCTTTTCTGAGGGTGGAGACCTTGACGCTGTGTATTGAGGGTTCAAGAGCCATTCTCGATGAACGTGAGAAGCTCAGCGATAAGCCTTTGTAATAACTTGAAGGGGGTAACCCCTATCTAATAAACGCTGTTTTAAATCAGAAGCATGATGTTTAAAATCTTGTAAAGAATGAAATATTCGTCTTAATCTAAGGAACTGGCCGTATGGTAAACCTCTACGAAGAGGGCCAGGATGGAAACTCCGGTAATGAAGTAAACTGTTACGTTGTACTGACGTCCTAAATAGGATGGTCATCAAAACTCCCGCTTCAATGTATATTGTAATATCTAAAAAATCTATCTTTGATACATCAATATGTTCAGTGAACTGTATGTTGGGTTTTAACAAATTTAACCAAAGGATGAATTCCTGAAGTGAAGTCAAATCTGATGTCCAGATGAAAAATATGTCATCCAAAAATCTCTTCCATATGAGCACACTATCAAAGAAGTGAGATGGTCTAATCATATTCTCCTCCATGTCTGCCATATATAGAGTGGCCACTGAGGGAGCAACAGTAGCTCCCATCGCAATACCTGAAATTTGCTGGTAAAAAGACCTTTATACCAACATTAATCAGGAGGAAGCGTTGCAATTATTAAAAAATATGTTTGTCTTCACTCCATCTCGGTTGCCAAGATCGTTCTTATTACATAGTAACATAGTAAGTGACGGCAGATAAAGACCAGCATGGTCCATCTAGTCTGCCCAGCAAGATGGCAAGAGTAGGTGCACCTGTCGCTCTGTGCAGGCCACCCCTCCCCATGTGTTTGTTTCTGTTTAGGGGTGAACCCACCACTCCATGTAGGACACCCTTATTTGTTCAGATGCTAGATAGTTCAGAAGTTAGATGGTACTGTTTATTTTGCTTTTGGTCTGCGCAGATTAAGGAGAACATTGTGAGGGTGCAATGTTCTCCTTAATCTGCATAGGGTCCTCCACCGGCATTCCTGCCGGTGGGGGGAGGTGCAGAGCGATTGGCAGGAAGTGTCCCGAAGCCGCCCCAGCAGAGCCCTCCTGTCTCCCTCATTGTGGCTTACAGAGCCATGAAGGGAGAGTTTCCCATCTCCCTTCACGGCTCTTTACGGCCACGCTGATTCTAGATAGGAGGGCTCTACCGGGGCAGCCGTGGGGCACTTCCTGCTGCTGCGGTAGCGGCTCCTCTCCTCTCCTCATTTTTTTTTTTGTTGTTGTTGTTTTTTTTGATGGCCGGCAGCAGCAAGCTCGCCCTCCTTTTCCAGGCAGCCGTGGCTCCCTGCCTCGTAGAGAACCGCGGCTGTGCTGTGATTGCAGTTTTAAACAAAAACGAAACTGGTGCGGAGCCTTCCCGCATCTGTGAAAGACCCCGTGCAGCTTTGCCCCGCCCCAAAGGAAGTTACATGTAATTTCCTTTGGGTGCAGCTTTGTCCCGCCCCCAAAGGAAGCTACATGTAATTTCCTTTGAGGGAGGGACAAAGCTGCACGGGGTCCTTCCTGGAGGTGAGTAGGCTCCGCACCAGTTTCGTTTCTCTTTAGAACAGCAGTCGCAGCACAGCCGCGGTTCTCTAAGAGGCAGGGAGCCATGGCTGCCTGGAAAAGGAGGGTGAGTTTGCCGCTGCCGAGAAGCAGACTTGGCAGCAACTTGTGCACTTCTTTTTTGTTTTTGTTTTTTTTACTTTTGAAGGTGAAGTGATGCGGCTGTTTTGGGGGCATTTTTTGCCGCCCTCAAGACTTTGCCTCCTGAGGCAGCCGCCTCACTTCGCCTCATTATATAGCCGTCCTGACTAGAGGAGATGAAATGAAGCTGAAAGGAGGAAAATTTTAAAACATCAGGGAATACTTTTTCATGGAAAAAGTGATGGGGCAAAAACAGTGATGGAATTCAAAAAGGCATGGGATAAATTCAGAGGATCCCCATAAAGGAAAAAGAGCATTCCTGCTCTAAGCAAATCTTAAATGACTTTCACACTTCAAAAAAGCATAGAACAAGGGTAATCAGCATGTAGCAGGATTACAACTCATTGTAAAAAGCATAGAGCAAGAGCAACCTGCACAGGGTGATAGTTATAATGCTGAACAACTTGTTGCACAGAATAGGTGGGCCATGCTAGTCTTTATCTTCAGTCATTTACTCTGAGTTATGTTTGCAGCTAACACAGACTTTTAGTGCAGATAGTGTGGTATCATCTGCAAAAGCCATGCAGTATCTGTTGGGAGCATGCACAGCAATTCCCCAGCAGATACCGCTTCAAAAGTTCAAACAGAGGTACAGCAGCATGAATGCAGCTAATGCCACCCATTGAGGTGGCAGCGATTGCGCCTGCGTTGTCTACAACTCCGATGGCTACAGCCCACAGTAACCACACATTGCAGACACACCCACTCTCCACCCCAATCCTGCTCACTCACGTAGATACTGCAGAAAATGCAAACAGTGCAGGAAATTGCTGTGTTATCTGAATTTTCCCTGCGCTACCCATTACTGCACGTCAGGTGTATGCACTATTGACCATATTAACAGGTAATACAATTAAGTAAACATGCTCCAATGTTACTATTCATTAAATACTGTCTTATCATGCATCTTTCATAAACATTTAGAATTTAATATATTCATAATTGATAATTCAATTATCTTAAAAATATTTAAAATGAAAAAAAAATGTCATATTTATTCCATCATGGTTGGATTAGAAAAAGTGGTTGCACACTAAAGGAGTTTCCTTAGGGAATTTAAATATCAATGGGAAAACACAATATTTAGAGAATACACTTATCTAGAGAGAAAGGAGGATACTGTAGGAGAAAAGCACATTTAATAAAAAAGAAACTAGCTGGGATGCTGACCTTGGAATTTAAGTTAACCGCTAGAAAAAATATAACTAGAATCATGCATTCCCATGGATCCTGCCCCAAACCTTTCCTTCTCTCTTTATAAATTTTAAAGCTGGTTTCATTCTATTTGGGCTTTTGGATTATACTTTTCTTTAGCCAGCAGGGTCTATTCCAAATCCGTAGAGTGAATGACAACTTTCAACTTACATTCAGTTCCTATTGGAGAAGAAAACTAGGAGAATTTCCTGTGACAATAAAGGATGGAAGGTAATGATTTTCACTACGTCTGGGACTCACTTGAACAGGAGAAATAATGAGAATTGAATATTTCATAATTCGTTTTTGCCATACTATGATTGGAGTGATCTTACTGTCTAAGGCCTTGGTATTCACTCCAGGTCAGGTTTTCAGAATATCCCTAACAAAGATGTATGAGAAACAGTAATATGCCTTCTGCATCCATTGTATGCAAATCTCTCTCACTCATATTCTTTAGGGAAATCCTGAAAACCTGAGATTTTTCCAGGATTAGGAGTGAGTACCGCTGTTTTGTTTAGGATTCTGATATTGTTAGCTGTGAAGTGAGTGAATATTTCTGGAACTTGTTTAGTGATATGCCTTCTCCTGCATTATGGCCCAAATATTGAAATATTCGATTCACCGGGGAATTGATTATTTTTTAAAACTTGTTTATTATATAATTGCTTTTGTGGACATGTTGAACCAAAGTGGTACAATATTAAGGGTCTGTTTACTATGCTGGGCAAATGGTTAACACGCGCTATTTATAACTAGGCCCCATTGAATAACACATGTTAAGCATCAGCCTGGCTTAGTAAACATACCCCTTAATCACGGGGCAATATTCTTGGTGGTCCTTTTCTTTCTTTTGATGAGCCTATGTACTGTGTTTTAAACAACAGTAGTACTTTCAACTGACTAGGCATGTAAGAGCTGGGGCGCATTCTCTGGGACTTTCCTTTATTAGACGAATGCCATCATGCCCTAGATATTGCTAAAGGTCACGCTAGACTTTTAGGTTAATGTGAATTAATGAAAAAAACTTCATTTGACTCCTATATTGACATAGTTAATTTGTCATCTTGCTTTTTGGGTTGAAATTTCACGTACATCTAAAGGAAATAAGTATTGTTTGCAATTTTGAAGTGATGAAGTACATGAGAGACAACCAGGCACATAGGCAATGGCAGGTACCCATTCATATTTAATTTAGTTTCTAAAATTATTCCCAGAATCTATAATTCTCCCATGTTCCATTTCTTAAAAGTAGCTTGTTGACTAATGAGGTGTGGTTTGATCAAGATAGCTGCTGAGGTGTGAACGAGCTGCAATGCCTAAGCATAAGGGAAAATTGAGAGCTTTTTCCTGTCGAGCCCTTACCTTCTTTGATGGGCCCTTTGGACCATTTTGTGCAGCTCTCCGAGATTACAAGAAGGGAGATAAGAGCGGCTTTGTGGCGCCGGTGGAAGAAAACTCGATGACCTCTGGCCTGGACGTGACTCTTTCCCCGGATGTACGTGTCCCGCCAATTCTCTCAGGCTCTCCTGCACTCCCCTTGGTGTTTCCAGCTGCCGACTTGCCGGAATGCGTTGAGTCTATGGCTGAAGGACGGGGTGCGCCGGTTGAGGATGTTGGAGAACGGCCCTCAGGAAATTGGGTCAATGAGCCCAAGGAGTGTTTCCTCTCAGGGGCGTATTGAGATTGGTGCAGCAAGGCTTTCTGTATCTGATGTTGCTTTGGTTGTGGCTCCATTTTCCTTTAGCTTACCTTGCCCTGATTTGATCACCCTTGAGAACATTTGGGAAGCTATTACTGGACTATCTCAGGTTGTTGGTCAGCAGTTATCATTGTCTTCTACAAAACTTTCCTGTTTGAAGGAATCTGTTACTAAATTAAATGCTGAAATGGTTGAAACTCAGGTGAAAATTGGTTTTATGGATCAAAAATTGAATCAGACTTCTGATCTGACTTTGACTCTTGTTAAAGATAACATTGCCCTCTGGGCGAAGATTGAGATGCTGGAGAATGCTACGAGGTCCTCTAATGCTCGTATTTTGAATGTTCCTATAATTCCTGGTATGGCTCCTATAGAATTATTTAAAAAATATCTACAAGAATCATTATCTGTGTTTGGATTTGATATCACCTGTTACAAAAGCGTTTTATTTACCATCTGGAAAAAGGGAGTCTAATGCTACTAATGGGAATGTGAATATTGACATGGATTTTATTAATGTCTCTGATCTCCTCCAGTCACCTACTTTGGATAATATGAAGGTCTCCGCATTACTTGTTATTTTTGCTTTACAATCTGAATGGGTCTGGTTACTTAGGATGTATTATAAGAAAAGAGCAAACCTGTTTTATGGTCAAAAAATTCTAATCTTTCCAGACATCTCAAGGGAGACATAAAAAAGGCATAGACGATTTTTGTTACTGAAACCTGGAGTGATGCAATTAGGTGCTTCTTTCCTCTTACGTTTTCCTTGCAAGTCTGTTATTGTTTTCAAAGCTCAGAAGTATATTTTCTTTCAATCAGAAAACCTTACTGCATTTCTTAGTGCTCGATTGCCTGTAGTGTCTTCCCCTGTTGAGGATGATGTCATCCATAGGTAGGATATAGCCTTGGGCCCTCTGCTACTATCTTGTTTTCTGATAAATGTTTCTTTGTAATTAGTGGGGGTTTCCCCCCTATCTAATGTATTTTCTTTTGCACCTCCAAGTAGGGGACTATAGGTATTTCTTCTTTTATTAGATTGCTATGCATTGTATTTGCCTTTACTTTTGTTGTAAGAAATATCTTTTCTGTACAAGCATTTTGCTTAATCTTGTAAAATCATAAATTATAAATAAAAAAGCAGCTTGTTAACCAATAGCATGCACTATTGAGTAATAGTGTTCACTAATCATGTATAGTGAAGCATATTTAATAAAGTGCACTATCCCATAATGTGTGGTTTAGCATTCAATTTGGGTACCATGCTAAAATGTAGTACGGGGCTCCCAAGCTATTCTGATAGCATGTGTCAGGTGGGGGACTGAGTGGGACATGGGAAGAATGGAGGCATTGCCAGATGTCATGGCTAGAGTGGGCATTAGTGGCCCATGTGCTTGGTGCTATTAGCACAGGTACACTCAACGTCAGCTCGATGGGTGGCGTTGCATGCACCCATGTGCTAGCTTGCACAGTATCACATATAGAGCCTGTGCTAACTGCAGGGGAGGAAGCATACGCATCCTGACATTAGCACTGACCCCCGCATAAGATGGCCCACACATGTGTTATCTCTATCTTTATCAACACAAGGCTCCATGAACATGCCCCAGTAAGCATTATTCATGACTAGTCAGTAATACTGCTCCATAGTGAGCCTAAAAGGCCCTTTTAATGGAAATTTTAACACACATTAATGAAGCCAACCTGTGTTAAGTGCCAACAGCTCTTTTATTTCAATGGGCGCAATGGCGCAATGTACCTTAAGTTCATTAATGAGTGTTGTTGTTGTTGTTGTTAAGTGCCGTCGAGTCAGAGTCGACTCATGGCGTCCCTTTGGATAGATATCCTAAATTGTGTTCAGTCTTGAGTCAGGCGGCTCATTGTTGACAGACTGGTACCAGTAGCTGCTGTTATTGTATCGATCCATCTCATTGCTGGCCTTCCTCTTTTGCGTTGACCTTCTATCTTGCCAAGCATGATGTCTTTCTCTAATGATCTCTCTCTTCGCATGATGTGTCCAAAGTATAAAAGTCAAAGTCTTGTCATCTGAGCTTCTAAAGAAAGCTTAGGTTTGATCTCCTCTAGTACCGACTGGTTTGTTTTTCGGGCAGTCCATGATATACACAGTATTCGCCGCCAGCACCATAATTCAAAGGCATCAATTTTCTTCCTGTCTATCTTTTTCACTGTCCAGCTTTCACATCCATATGATGTTATTGAAAATACCATGGCTTGAACAAATCAAATCTTTGTATGGAGAGAGACACCTCTGCTCTTGAGAATCTTATCTAGTTCTTTCATAGCCATTCTTCCAAGAGCAATGCATTGTCTGATTTCTTGACTGCTTGTTGCTTCTTTATTGATAGTTGATCCAAGTAGATTAAAGTTGTTCATGATTTCAATTTCTTCTCCTTCAACGATGAAGCTGTTGATTATGCCAGTTGTCATGATCTTTGTCTTCTTTACATTAAGGTGCAGGCCCATTTGAGACTAAGTGATAACCTTTAATAAAAGTGCCCCAGTGTGCAACAATAATCATAGATGGAAAGTGATGAAATTTCTGGGGGTTTTCTTTCATTTTCATTTGGAAACAACATGAATTGATTCTGGAAACGTTCAAATGTCCAATGTTGTCTCAAACAACTGTACGTCTCTAATAGTTATATGCATGTACAATTTGGGCACACCGTAGGCATGCAATCATGATGAAAATAAAAGAAACTGGTATAGTTTGACCAAAAATGACAACAAATTTGGCCCTGCACATGCCATTAGATATCTATCCTATACTTTGTAGCCTTTCAAACACAAGATTGAAGTTTGCCTTCGGGGGATCACATTACATCTTTTCCAAAGTTGTAGGATTAGGAAGATTGTTAAAAGATTTTGAGAAGGAAATATGGTTCCTTAAAGGAATTTTAGGGGTAAATGGGAGCCCAATGGGAAGTATCAATTGTAGAACAGCATCTAAAGTTCACATTTAAATTATTCTTAATGTTTACTGTAAAACATTTCTAATGCTCTTTATAACTCAGTTCCTTCTAAACTGTTTTGATTTGTAGAAAAAATGGTATATCAAAATTTGTTAAATAAAATAAATAAATAAATAAAAATAATTTTGAAGAACAAAAGGACACCTAACATAAGGAGATGTTTACTAAACCACGTTAAAGGAGCAAGTGTGCTGTTAGCATGCGCTAACGGCACAATTGCACCCTTATGTAAAACGCCGCCTTAGCACACGATAATGGGACCAGCAGCGTAAAGTGCTCTATGGGCAGAGAGTAGGTGGAGAGTAGGGGTCAATGAGCGGGGAGTGGGCAGGAACAAGGCCCTGCTCCCTTAACAATGGCAACTTAAGACCAGGAACCTTACCACATATGAAAACCTGTCAGTAAGGGTGCACTTTGAGGAGAGAGAGACTATTTTAAACGTCTGCAATGTGATGCACAGACAGGTGAGCCCAGGATTGTGATAGTAGTGCTCCATTAGCAGCAACAGCATAGTGCCCAAGTATGAAAGGGCACTATATTGATGGTGCAAATGGAGAAAAGGAGGGTGAATGTGGATCATGCAGTGGGGGCTGATGATGTAGAGGGTGGACCAAGCTGTTGCCCAGGTGGCACATAAGGACCTGAAAATATGCCAGACTGTGTCATACCAAGGTCCATCATGCCCAGTAGCCTGTGTCCAACAGTGGCCAATCTAGGTCACAGGTGCCTAGCAGTTTCCCCAAAAGACACACAGGATCCACAATGCTTGTAAAGGGGCAAGCAGTGCAAATCCCAGGTCCCCTTTAATAATGGTTTATGTACCTTCCCCAGGAACCTGTCCAAACATTTTTAAACCCTACTACACTAACAGCCTTTACTACACCATCCGGTAATGAATTGTAGGGTGTGAATATGCATTGACAGAAAATATATTAAAACCTAGTAGTCCTAAATGGGTTACACTGTAGCCACATTGCAGGCCCCCTAATCTTTCTACATTCTGATGGCATAAGCACTCAATCAACGTTTACCCGTTCCACTCCAGGTAATATTTTCTAGACCTCTAACATAGCATCCTTCAGCTGTCTCTTCCCCAGGTTGTTGAGACATAACATTATCAGGTGGTGATGGGGTCCCTGGAGAGACAGATGGCTGTGTGTGGGGGGATATGTGGCCATCCATGTAGGCATCCACCTACCCACATGTTGGCTGGACTGGGACTGTGCACCACCAACACCTACAGCATATGGGTATGTCAGCATGGCATGGAGGGTATTGGCAGAGGGGGCAGCGGCACCCGCCTGTAGCAGACCAAGCCATGCCATTGCGCTGTGCGTAGTGCAACATGTTTCAATGTCTGTCTGATGGGAAGTATGTCAGATCAAGAGACTGATATGCCTATGTGACAGCACTGTGGTGCTCTACACACAGTTGGTGTGTATCAGAGCAGAGAGTCACAGGTTCAGATTCTGGCTATCGATCATTCAGTGCATGTCTTTAGATTTTATCCCACAGTGCTAGTACAACACCAACATGTGCAACCCCCAATGAATCAGCCAGCAAGGGTACGAACACCCACACAGACAGGCTCCACTATCCTCAGCTGGATGGAGAGTCAGCCTGATGGCACTGGCACACTGAGTAGCCGTTAACACCAGAGCACTACTAGTAGCCCCTGCACAATGAGCACACCTTAACAATGCCTGAGCTAAGTTTAGGACCAGAATGGCAGGTAGGAATGCCAACGTAGTGCCCAACTGCCATGTGCATGGTCCGGGTGGCCACATCATGTCATGCTGGAGGGGGGGGGGGCATTCTCACTCTGACTGAGCAGTGACCATGGCACATCTATGTATCCACATAGTGTTATATGGGGGTATGTTTACTAAACTGCGGTAATGTCACCCGCGTTGGGTTCTGCGGTAAAGGTACAGATGCCCATATAAAGGTGTGGGTGGTGCATCATTACAGCAAGCCATATCAGCTAATGCACGTTAAAAGGTGCCTTAGACTAACGCGTGTTACAAGGCGCCTTATAAGGCACCTTACAAGGCACATTACAAGGCGCCTTGTAAGGTGCCTTATAAGGTGCCTTGTTAGGTGCCCTATAAAGTGCCTTATAAGGTGCCTCGTTAGGTGCCTTATAAGGTGCCTCATAAGGCGCACTATAGGGCTCCTTAGACTAAGCGCTGTATTAGGTACCCCTGGACAAGGCACGGTAGAGGGTACCCAGGGCTATGGAAGCATAGGTTAAGGTGGCCTAACAAGGTTACGGTGCCTTAGGTTAGTTTGCCCTAAGGGCTGCAAGGTGCTTCAGGATGACATGCATGACCTGTGAGGCACAGAGACAGCTGTAGCCCTAACACTAGATAGAGCACTGACGAAAGGCAATGAACAGGTCAGTGAAGGAGGGAGAGTTGGGAGCTGCTGGACCTGCCATATCTGAGGGCATCCCATGTGGCTGCCAGTACTGTTGACAAACATGGTGGGGGCAACTATACCACAGCACAGAGTGTTGGCAATGTAAAGTACTGGAAAGACAGTTGGTGGCAGACGTTGGGAATGCATGTCCCCCAGTGGAGGCGGAGGTAGGTAGGATAGTTACAGTGATGGGTGGTCAGAGGAGTGGTGGTGCCATGCAGATCAGGCACAGGGGAGGCAAGCATGAAGAGGCACAATGCAGGAAAGGGTACCAGTGCAGGACATGGGGTGGCAGCCTGCACAGGAAGACAGGACTCTACACAGCTGACAGATGCAGGAAGATGGACCTAAGGATTGTTGACAACAGTGGTGAGGGTAATATGGGCTGGCAGCACAGATCTGCAAAGATATGACTGTTACAGGCATGCAAAATATCTGAGATGGACAGGCATGAAAAGAGGGACCAATAAGGAATCAAACCCATGACCACTGTTTAGATTGTCATTGTATTAACCAGTAGGCTACACCTCTATGGCTTGTTGTACAGCAATGGCTGGGTACAGAAGGACTGCAGCTAACCGCACAAACTGTCTGCTCTGTGTGTTAGGATAGGGTAACCCCACCAGTACCCATGATGCAATGCACATGCAGAACAGCGGTATACAGCTGATCACCAGATGGGGTCTGCACCTCTCCAGTACTGCAGCGTGTTAAGATGGACTGACAGTGCATGATACTGGCACAGAGTAGCTACAAACCATGCCATTGTGCAGGTTCTGTGTTCACCCTGAGCATTAGGATGGGTGCCCAGAACTAGGTCTGCAGTACATGTGGTGCTAGAGATAGGTCCTGCTGCATATCCCCAGCACTGCCAGTGAGTGCCAGGTGTTCCTAGCAGCACAGCTGAAAGTATGTCTTTGTCCATCTGTGTTCTGCAGTCACATATAGCCCTGTGGGGCCCAGACACCACCCAGATTAGTGCATACCCATTGTTAGGGTTTGTCTGCCATGGGCATCTGTTATCAGGGCAGAGGGGTGTCTAGACTTGCATGATGTGGATGTAGTACTGTCTCTATAGGTCAAAGTGGTATACACTATATACCCTCAATCACCCATTTTGCAGGTGAAGGACAGGTGCCTGAGCCTTGGCTGTAGGACAAGCAGCCATAGTCCTGCTGGCAGAGGACAGCTCTCCAGGGCTGGTGGACCAGAGCCATACCTATGGCTGTGGCAGACCAGCAGTAATGCTTGGGTAAGCCAGAGAAACCTCAACTGCCCCACACCATGGCTTGCCATTCACTAGCAAACAGCACAGCACAGTACCCTATGAGATGTTCTAACCATGCACAGACTAACTGCAGACAGTCCACTAGCCAGCCCATAGTACATGCTCACAAGGGAACCCTGTGTAACCAGAGATGGGATGTACAGCACTAACACCAAGAAGGTATCTCAGTGATTGCGCCCCAGAACTGGGAACACACAGGTATAACTGAAGACAAGCAATGTTGAGCACTATGTGGGAGCATAGACATGCCATGGTCACTGCTCGGTCAGGGTGAGAGTGCCCTCACAGCATGCCATGCTGTGGCCACCCTGTCCATGCAGGTGGTGGTCAGGCACTAGAGTGTCCCAGCCATTGCCCTACACCCTGTGCAGATGCATCCTGTCAATCTGCCCTGTCCGGGCCATACCCACAATACCTTGCTCCTCATTATGCACATTTGCTGCTAACGCTGGTAACAGTGGGACATTGTGGGCCCAGAGCGGTGTAGGCAGCCACAAAACAATTGATAGACATACACACCTCTATTGCAGCATTGTGCAATGATAGGGGTGGTTGGCAATCCTGCTCGCCACACTGGTCTTGATCACAGTGCCGACATTGCTAAACTGTGCAGAGGGTAGTAGTAGTGCTCTGCTGATAACTGCAGCTCCATGCTGGGGCCAACAGCCTGACTCTCCATGAAGATTTGGATAGTGGAACCTGTGTGAGTGGGTGTTTGTACCCCTGTTCACTGCTGCTTTAGGGTTTGCACACGTTGATGTTGTATCTGCATTGTAGGGTAAAATGTGGGGAGATGCTCTGTAGGATCCACAGCTGGGACTTGAACTTGTGACCCTCTGCTCTTGGACATACTGGCTGTGTTTACTGCACCACACTATTGCCACAGAGAAGTAGTGGTCCCTGGGGCTACCCTTACTTTCCTCAGGCAGACCTTTTCTGTTGCACTGCACATACTGGTACAGGGCATGACCTAGGTCAGCGATGGCGAACCTATGGCACGCGTGCCAGCTGTGGCACGCGAAGGCCTTGCAGCTGGCACGCGGGAAGGTCCGCATTTAAAAGGTCCCAAATTTAAAAAAAAAAAAAACCAAACAAACCGGCTGCTTCTGCCGCGGCAGCCTCAAGAGCTCTGCCGCGGCAGCCTCAAGAGCTCTGCCGCGGCAGCCTCAAGAGCTCTGCCGCGGGGCCCCCCCCCCCTGCCCGGCAGAGCCTCCCTGCATCATCTACCTTCAAGTCGCAAAACGCGGGCTTCTTTCAGAGCCGCGAGAGTTTCCTTTCTCGCGGCTCTCCCGCGAGAAAGGAAACTCTCGCGGCTCTGAAAGAAGCCCGCGTTTTGCGACTTGAAGGTAGATGATGCAGGGAGGCTCTGCCGGGCGGGGGGGGGCCCGCGGCAGAGCTCTTGAGGCTGCCGCGGCAGAAGCAGCCGCTTTGTTTGGGTTTTTTTTTTTTAATTTGGGATGATAGGGGGGAAGGGGGTTTAGGACTGGTAATGGGCTATTGTGGGGAGGCTAAGACTGGAAATGGGCTGATGGGGGGGGGGTTAGGACTGGTAATTGGCCATGGGGGGGGCTAAGACGGGCAACGGGCTCAGGGGGGGGGGTTAGGACTGGTAATTGGCCATGGGGGGGGGGGGGCAAAGACTGGAAAGGGGCTGATGGGGGGGTTATGACTGGTAATATGCCGGGGGGGGGGGTAGGACCGGTAATTGGCAGGGGGGGGTAGGACTGGTAATTGGCCAGGGGGGGGGGGTTAGGACTGGTAATTGGCCATGGGGGGGGGCAAAAAATGGAAAGGGGCTGATGGGGGGGGTTAGGACTGGTAATTGGCCAGGGGGGGGTAGGACTGGTATGGTAATTGGCCGGGGGGGGTAGGACTGGTAATTGGCCAGGGGGGGGTTTAGTAATGGTAATTGGCGGGGGTTAGGACTGGTAGAAGTCCATGGGGCGGGCTAAGACAGCAAATGGGCTGATGGGGGGGGGGTTAGGACTAGTAATGGGCCATGGGGGGTGCTAAGGCTGGAAGTGGGCTGGTGATGGTGATGGTGATGGTGATTTGGGGGGGGGTAGGACTATAAATGGGCAATGGGGGGGGGCTAAGACTGGAAAAGGGCTGACGGGGGGGTTAGGACTGGTAATGGGCTGATGGGGGGGTTAGGACTGGTAATGGGCTATGGGGGGGCTAAGACTGGAAATGGGCTGAGTGGACGGTGGGCTTGAACTGCAACTTGCTGTTGGGAGTGGGGCTTGGAATGGTAATGGGTTGTGAGGGGGCGGGTGCTAGGACTGGAAATGGGTGAGGGGGGGCTAGGACAGGAAATGGGCTGATGGAGGGGCTAGAATAGGACTGGAAATTGGCTGTTGGGGGGTGCTAAGATTGGAAATGGGCTGTGGTGGGGGTTTGGATTGAAATGGACTCATGAAGGGGCTAGAACTGGAAGTAGGCTCATGGGGGGCTTGGATTGGAAATGGGCTGAGTGGAGGGGAGCTAGGATTTGACATGGGCTGATGGTGGGGCTAGGAAAGGACTAGAAATGGGCTCATGGGGGGCTGGGTTTGGAAATGAGCTGATGGAGGGACTCGGATGGGACTGCAAATAGATGGGGGAGCTAGGACTGGAAATGGGCTTATGGGGGGTTAGGACTGGAAGTGGGTTGATGAGGGGGGGCTAGGACTGGTATTGGGTTGGGAGGTTGCTAGGACTGGAAATGGGTTGGGGGGCTGCTAGGACTGGAAATGGGCTGATGCAGGGACTAGAAGGGAATGGATGCTGGGTGAGGCTGGAACTAGAAGGGAGCTGGTGTTGGGGGAGGATTAGAATGGGATGGGGCTGGGAGAGTAAAATGGAGAGGGGAAAAATATTTTGTGTGGGAGGGATAAAAAATCTACAATTGGCCGGGTATTGGGAGAATAAGTGGGGATTGAGGATGGAGGGGTAAATTTTGAGTAGATGAAATAGGAATGAGGAAAGAGCAAAAGGAGAAAGATTAGTATGTTAAAGCAGATGTAGAGAGAGAATGGAAAAAAAAACCCCAAGAAGACAGAAGAAAGGACAAATGGACAGCAGATGGAGAGTTAGGAGAAGACACGAAGAAAACCAGAAGAAAGTGGCTGGAGCAATTGCAACTGAAAAAAAATGCACAAAAGGTAGAAAAATATCTCTTTATTTTGAATTTATTAACTGGAATATGTCAGCTCTGGGAAATGTGCATCATTAATTTTTGCGCTTTGTTTAGTACAAGAGGAAATTAATTTATAGTTTTATTTCTACAGTGTTGTTGTATATTCCAAGTTTGGCTTTTGGGGTTCCCAGTTTAATTATTGTCTTCCTGTTTTTAAATTGTGATTCCTTGTTTGGTGATGGTCTGTTCTGCATGTGTAACTGAGCTGAGGTATTCTGTTTATATAATTCCTATTTGACATTGCCACTTGTTCTTTCCCCAGTAGGTCATGTATTGTTGTTCTCTGAAATGTATTGGTTTAATATTTGCAGTGTTGCCTTTTGATAGTTAGGGTATGGTGCTTTGTGAGTCCTGGTAGTACTGTTAGGATACGGCGGGTTTGCTATGGGTTCTAAATGGGCAGCGTTTGTAGTAGTTCCTAATGTGCCTGGCGGTTGGTACTGGATTATAGTAATGTAGAAACCTTTTAGTCTTTCTTTATCCATATACTCATTAAGAGGCATGTTTACTAAAAGTTAGTGTATGGTAACATTATGCAAATATTTATGCAAATGAGGCACCTTATGCAAATGAGGCTTTAATGGACGTGCTGGCACTTTGAGGAAATTCTTTGGTTTTGTGCGGCAGTTTGGGCACTCGGGCTCAAAAAGGTTAGCCATCACTGACCTAGGTCCACTGCAGGCGGGTGGCACTACTCCCTCCAGCACAAACACACACCCCCTGCCATGCTGACATGACCATATGCTGTCGGTGCTGGTCGTGTGCGGTCCCAGGCCATCCGCTGTGCAGGTAGGCGAGTGCCTAGGGTGCGGGGTCTGGGGTGGCGAGGCATACATGGACATCCACACATCCCCCCCATCACTGCCTACCAATGTTATGTCCCTTCCACATGGGGGAATGATGACTGGGGGGGATGTCAGGCTGGTGCTCTAGCAACTATTGGCTAGGGTGGACCGGGTAGATGTAGGTGGAGTGTGTTGTTACTGCTGACTGTGGAAAGGCTAGGGTATGCACCTCAGGTACATTGTACCCAGTTTGGCCTACTGGGTGTATATATGTTTCCAACAACATATGGGCACACCCTGCAATGCCTTACTAGGGGCTGCCGTAAAGTGTGTTCAGTTAGCTGGATCTACGAACTGTATGGGACCCATCCTGGGTGTGGTCTATGGACCCTTGTTAGTGTCGTCCCCAGATGTGCACTGCTTGCCCTATTACAGGCATAGTGGTACCTGTGTGACTTTTGGGGTACTTGCTGGGTAATGTCCACTGGATGGGACACTGTGGAACACAGACTACTGGGAATGTTTGGCCCTGGTCAGCTGCTGTCCTGCTGATTTCCAGTTTCTATGTTCCTATGTGCCACCTAGGTGACAGCCTAGTTCACCCTGTGCCCCAGCTGCCCCCACTACATGTCCCACCTGCAGTCCCCCTATGCCCCCATTTGCACCATCACCATAGTGGCCTTTCATTCTTGGCCACTATACTGTTTCTGCAGATGGAGCATTACTATCACCTTTCTCATGCTCCCTGCCTAGGCTGTACATTGCTGACACTGAAATTGTTTCTCTCTCCTGCAAATGTGCATCGGACGCCAGGTTTTCACTCATGGTAGTTTCCAGACCTTCAGTTCCCCACGTTGGGGTCGTGGGAGCCTCTCCCCACCCACTCCCCGCCCATTGACCCCTTCTCTCCGCTCTCTGTCCACCCTCTGTGGTGTTTACCGTGGCCGGGAATGCTAACGCACATTAGGTTACGTTAACGCACAATAACCTAACACTAACACACGTTAACGTTACATAGCACGTGTTAACGTTACCTAACGTGCATTAACGGAGCCGCTGCTATGTTACCGCAGTTTAGTAAACATACCCCATGGTGTCTGGTTCTAGTGAGATGGGTGCACTTCCTGTCCTGGGGGCCTGAATATTGAACCAACTGCTGGGTAGCCATGGTTACTTTGTGCACATGCAATGCATACTTGCCAGAGGACTGTCCACAGTTGGTATGTGCATGGCTGCAACACCCAGTGGTGAGCAGCAGATACAGTTTGACTGTGCTTGCTGCAGGTGAATGTTAGACAAATGCAGTTGGGAAGTGAGGTGTTCGAGGCCTACTCCCAGTATCACTGGTAGAACCAGCAAGACTCCACTAACAACCTCATGCAGATCTAGAGGCTCTTTCCTCTGATAATTGTCAAACATAGCATCAGCACTGTAACAGTGGGTATCACAACGCACTGTTCTAGGTGTATTCCAGTTCAAAAGGGCCAGATGTGACTAGCATATCGTACTGCAGACAATACTACTTCTCATTAGCAGTGATAAGGATCTGCATCATAGGCAACAGAGACCATTTCTAGTACTGCAGGTGCTGGGTGACCATCCTCACTCTCAGGGTGACTGTGAAAACTGCTCTATAGCATGGTTTGTAGATGTACTGTGCTTTTATCACACACTGTCAGTGCATCTTATGAGCTGAGGTGATGTTTGAGTGCATTCTCCATTTGGTGATTAGCTGTAGACTGCTGTTCTGCATGTGCACTGCATCATGGATACTGGGGTGGGGGGGCTACCCTATACCGGCACACACAGCAGACACTTTAGGCGGTGACCTGCAGTCTCTTTGTATCCAGCCATTGCTGTACAGTGAGGTGTGGCAATGTAACCTACTGGTTAGTTCATGGCCTTTGTAAGTAGGCAACAGGGGTTTAATTCTTACCTGTTCTTTTTTGTGACTGTACTACTATTTCATGCCTGTAACAGTGAGGCTCTTTAGATTGGTGCTGGTAACATAGTAACATACTAACACAGTAACATAGTAAATGACGACAGATAAAGACCAGCATGGTCCATCTAGTCTGCCCAGCAAGATGGCAAGAGTAGGTGCACCTGTCGCTCTGTGCAGGCCACCCCTCCCCATGTCTTTGTTTAGGGGTAAACCCACCACTCCATGTAGGACACCCCTATTTGTTGAGACTTTATATGGTTCAGAAGTTTGATGGTACCGTTTATCTTGTTTTTATCCTATTGCTGTAAAGGGATCCACTGTGTTTGTCCCATGTTTTTTTGAATTCCGTCACTGTGTTTGCCCCCACCACTTCCATCGGGAGGGCATTCCAAGCATCCACCACCCTTTCAGTAAAAAAATATTTCCTGACATTGCCTTTCAATTTACCACCTTGCAGCTTCATGTTATGCCCTCTAGTTTTACAGCTTCCCCGTCTTTGGAAGAGGTTTGTTTGTTCATCATTTCTCTTTAAGTATTTAAAGGTCTGAATCATATCTCCCCTGTCCCTCCTCTCCTCCAAAGTGTACATATTTAGGTCTTCAAGTCTCTTCTCATAAGGCTTCTGACGCAGGCTCCAAATCATTTTGGTAGCTTTCCTCTGAACAGTTTCCAGTCTTTTTACATCTTTTGCAAGATACGGTCTCCAAAACTGAACACAGTATTCCAAGTGAGGCCTCACCAGTGACTTATACAGTGGCATAAGTACCTCTTCCTTTCTGTTTGTAATCCCTCTTTGTATGCAGCCCAACATCCTCCTGGCTTTTGCCACCGCCTTGTCGCAGTGTTTTGCCACCTTGAGATCATCAGAGATAATCAAACCAAGGTCTTTCTCCTGAACCATGCATACCAACCTCTCGCCCTCTATCGCATACATTTCCCTTGGATTTCTGCTACCCAAGTGCATGACACTGCACTTTTTCGCATTAAATCGCAGTTGCCAAGCATTAGACCAGTCTTCCAGCTTTTGTAGATCTTTCCTCATGTTAACCACTCCCTCGGGGGAGTCCACTCTGTTGCAAATTTTTGTGTCGTCTGCAAAAAGACAGACTTTTCCATTCAGTCCTTCAGCAATATCACTCACAAATACATTGAACAGTGCCGGGCCCAGGACCAAACCCTGTGGCACCCCGCTAATCACCTTCCTCTCATCCGAGTGAGCTCCATGTACAATCACCTTCTGTCGTCTGTCAGTCAACCAATTTCTAATCCAGTTTACCATCTTGGGACCCATCCCCAAGCTACTGAGTTTGTTGACAAGCCTCCTATGAGGAACAGTATCAAAGGCTTTGCTGAAATCCAGATAGATGACATCCATCGCATGCCCTTGATCTAGTTCCTTGGTCACCCAGTCAAAGAACTCAATCAGATTTGTTTGGCAAGACCGTCCTTCGGTAAAACCATGTTGCCTCGGATCTTGCATCCTGTTGGTTTTGAGAAAGTTCACTATTCGCTCTTTCAGGAGCGCCTCCATTACTTTTCCCACCACCGAGGTAAGACTCACGGGCCTGTAGTTTGACACTTCTTCCCTGTCACCACTTTTGTGTAGAGGTACGACATCAGCCATTCTCCAGTCCTGAGGAACCTCTCCTGTTTCCAAGGATCTGTTGAAGACATCCTTTAACGGTCCTGCAAGAACCTCTCTGAGCTCTTTCAGTATCCTGGGATGTATCCCATCCGGTCCCATGGCTTTGTCCACTTTCAGTTTAGCAAGTTGTTCTAACACCTCGTCTTCTGTGAATGGTGTGGTATCTATTTCATTCCCATTTTTATATTTGGGAGTCACAGCTGGTCCATCTCCAGGATCTTCTTTAGTAAAAACAGAGCAGAAGTATTTGTTTAGCAATTTTGCTTTTTCAGTGTCACTTTCCACGAGTCCTTTCCCAGCACTTTTGAGTCCTGCAATTCCAACTCTGATCTTCTGCCGTTCCCGAATATACCTGAAGAAAGTTTTGTTGCTACCCTTAACATCTTTAGCCATCCTTTCCTCTGCCTTTGATTTTGCTATCCTTATTACTCTTTTAGACTCTTTGAGTTGGATCCTGTATTCATTTCTGTGTTCTTCTGTTTGCAAGCTTTTGAATTTTGCGAAATTTATGGTTTTTGCCTTTATTTGAGCAGTCACCTCTTTGGAAAACCAAATAGGTTTCCTTCTCCTCTTGTTTTTATTTACTTTTCTTACATATTTATCTGTTGTCCCTTTTATTGCCTTCTTTAGTTTAGCCCATTGCAATTCCACTTCCTTTATCTTCTTCCACCCCGTCATCTCCTCCTTTAAGTACTCTTGCATTTTATTGAAGTCAGTGTATTTGAAGTTTAGGACTTTGAGCTTGCTATAATTGGCCTGTACCATGGCTTTTATCTCAAACCACACCATGTGATGGTCGCTGTTGCTCACAGTGGCACTCACGCAGACATTCAACACACTATCACTGTTGGTGAGCACTACATCCAGTGTTGAGCTTTCCCTGGTTGGTTCCATCACCATTTGTCTAAATAATGCATCATGAAGAGCATCCACAATTTTTTTGCTTCTTTCCAGATGTGCAGAAGGAGTAATCCAATCCACATCATGTAGATTAAAGTCACCCAATATGATCGCTTCCCCCTTTGTTGCTATCTTGACAATATCTTTAATCAATTTGTTATCTCTCTCTTCAATTTGAGTCGGAGGTCTGTAGACTACAGCAATATGGATGACAGTGCCATCTCCTCTTTCCAACACAATCCAGAGCACTTCTTCTTATCCCCATGTCCCCTGCATTTCAGTAGCTTTAATATTGCTTTTGACATACAAGGCTACTCCTCCTCCTTTTCCATTTTCTCTGTCTCTTCTGAATAGATTATAGCAAGCTATGGCTATATCCCAATCGTGCGATTCATTAAACCATGTTTCTGTAATGGCCACAATGTCCAAATTCGTTTCCACCATTAGGGCTTCCAGGTCTGGAATTTTGTTGGCTTAGCTTCGAGCATTTGTGCTCATTGCTTTCCAGCATTTTCCTGGCTTGTGTGTATTTTGCATTGATTTTGTTCTGCCTACTTCTTCCCACATGTTTTTGATGTGTGGTTTAAAAGTGTGGCTGTTTCTGATGGTGTTCTGCTTTTGCTGGGGTGGCATGCAGATGTTGACCTTCCACATCCGTCACCCCCTCTTCCTAGTTTAAATGCATATCCACATACTGCCTGAATTTTTCACTTAGGATTCTTTTCCCTGCGACAGAGAGATGTAGTCCATCAGCACAGTACAGTCTCTTGTTGATCCATCTGTTGTCCCAGTTACCAATAAATCTGAATCCTTCTTGTTTGCACCAGGTCTGGAGCCATGTATTAAAGCTGTAGCCCATACCACTCTCTCCTCAGCCACCATCCATCCTTCAACCCATCTATCTGCCTCTGTCGGCTATGTATAGTCCTGTCTTCTTGTGCAGGCTGCTACTCCATGACCTACAGTGGTACTCTTTTCTGTATTATGGCTCTTCGTGCTCACCTCTCCTGTGCCTGATCTGCATGTAACCACTACTACTCTGTCCTCCTGTCGTTGCAAACATCCTGATGCTACAGCCTGGAGGACACTTCTTCCCCTTCCTATGCCACACACTGTCACTGCAGCACTTTACATTGGCACCACCGTGTGCATTGGTACAGCTGGCTCCCACATGTACGCCCACTTTACTGGCTGCCACATAGGGTGCCCATCGACATGGTAGGTCCATCAACTCCCACATGTCCTTCCTCCCATCACCTGTAGATTGACATTCCTTAGTGCTCTATTTAGCGTTTGGGTTACAGCTGTTTTCCTGCCTTAAGGTGCATGCTTTCCACCTTAGGGCACCTTGTCTCTCCTTAGGATGCCTTCTCCCCTATTAGGGCACCTTAACTGTTATGGCACCTTATCTCCTGTTAAGGTGCCTTATCACCTCTTAAGGCACCTTATCTCCTGTTAAGGTGCCTTATCACCTTTTAAGGCATCTTGTCTCTCTTTAGGATGTCTTGTCACCTTACCGCACTTGGTCCTGTTAGCTCACATTAAATGGCCTATCGCACTCCGGTGGAGGAGAGATGGGGTTGAGGAAATGACGGAGGAGATATTGCGGGTGGCCTTTGAGGGGATAGTGAAAGGCCCGGTATGGGTGTATTTGCAGGAAATGCAGTATAAATTTTTATGGCGGGCGTATACTAGTGATAAATGGGCCTCTCACGTGGGGTTGCAGCTCTCTGCTACTTGTCAGTGGTGTGGCTACGGCGTCGGGACTTTAACGCACAAATTTTGGGGGTGTCCGAGGGTGCACGCTGTGTGGGTGCAAGTCTGTAATAAGTTGAGGGGGTGGCTGGGGGTGGGAGGTGTTCTGCAGAGAGAGGTTTGCTTGTTTCATAATTGGGAGTTGGGGTGTGAGAGGTTTTCTTTTGGGCATAGGGCTCTGCTTGAGCGGGGTTTCCTGTTGGTTAAGAGGGCCTTGTTGTGTCAGTGGGTGGCTCCCTCCCCTCCTTGTCTGGCGCTCTGGGAGAACTTCATGTTCGACCTGATGTGTATGGAAAAGTTGACTGCACAGCAGAAGGGAGGTAAGAGTTGGGAGGGTTTTTTGGAATTATGGTCTCCTATGATTTCTCAGTTGTCCCCTAGAGAACGGAGTGGGGTGTTAAATGTTTAGAAGGTGTTACCTGTTTCAAAGGGTGGTTGTTTTTTTTTGTTGTTTTTTTTTTGAGGAGCGCTATGCCACCATGTTCTGTTCTAGTCTTTTATCTGCTCTGAGTGCTGGAGCTTGCAACCTGCCTGTAGTCTGTGCGGGAGCGTGGTTCCAGGTCCTCCTGCTCTGTGTTGTGATACACGCTCTTTGTTGTAGTGATATCACTGTAACTCTCACCGGAGTACTTGCTGTACTTGCTGTTCCTAATGCCAGGTTTGTTGAATGCCTGTGTTTGCTGTCGGGGAGGGTGGGGGGGGGGGGGAATGTTCGTCTAATTAGTGTCAGGGGGGCTATCCTCCATGATTGTATTTTGGGAAGGGGACGTGGTTTGTTTTGCTTGCCCTTTTCTTGATGTTTGAATTTTGTGTGAAAAAAACAAAAATTTTCAATAAAAATGATTTGAAATAAATGGCCTAATGTACCCTAATGCCGACATGCCCCCTACCCGCCCACTGCCTTATATGTCTTCAGGCACCTTAACGCTGCCCTTACCATGGTGACTTTACTGCAGTTTAGTAAACATACCCCATAGGGTTGAGATGGACCACTCCAAAAGTATTGTAATAATCTAGGTAGGAAAAAGAGTTACACTCAAGGTGAATTAGGAGGTGTGGATAGTGCCATTAGGTACATTGATCATTAATTCTAATCTGTAGATTTTTGAGGCAGTGTCTCTAATTGTGCTACTGCAAAAATTCAATTAATCCATTAAAAGTCTGCATTCTTTTCTTAAATCTTCTGAAATTTTCAAGGCAAAATAAAATTCAGTTCATCTGATATTCACTTTTTAGATGCCTGATGCTAAAAATGAGATATTTACAGGTCTGAGAGACTAGAATTATGAAACATGACAGGCAGGTTCAGCTTACACATAAGGAGAAATCTTCAGTCCATCAATCAATCCTAAACTGAGTGAAGTTAAAAAGTGTAAATTAAATGTTATACTTTTTTTTTCAATGCACAATAGGGCCCTCTACTGTTTTGATCCTGCTAATACATATTCAAAGCCCCAAGAAATTGTAAGCTGTCCTATGCTTTAAGGAAGAATTGGAATTGACTTAAAAAGGTCTGGACTGAAAAGCTTCCCTGTTGAAATATATAACAATGAAACATAGCCCTAGAGTCTTTTCTGTTAACTGCCTTGACCACATCATCTGGAAAAAAAATTATAGTGCTTAATTTTATGATGAGTGAAAATGTTTTCTCCATTTTTTAAAAAATACTATTATGGATATGTTTATTAAAGCATGTTAAGATAACAGGCATTAACAGCAGTGATAAAGGGAGTTAATCCTTAAAAGATGTTGGGCAGTAGGGGGCATTATGGGCCATTTAACGTATGTTAACAGGACAATGGGCGTTAAGGTACAAGCATGCACTTTAGCGTGCGAAAACAGCTTACTAAAGGGTGTTAAGATAACAGGCTTTAGCAGCGATAAGGGGTGTTACATGCGCAAAGGCGTTGGGCGTGTAGGGGACATTCTGAAGTAAAGGGTGCTATGGGTCATTTAATGGGCATTAACAGGACATCAGGTGTTAAGATGGCAAACATGCACCTTAAAGTCAGAAAAAGGCTGTAACCCTAACACTGGATAAAGGTGCACCAAGGAAAGTCAATATAAAGATGATGGATAGAAGGACAGGTGGGAGCCGATGGACCTGCCATATCTGTGGGCACCCTACATGGCAACCAGTAAAGTGGACGAGCATGTGGGAGGCAGCTGTACCGATGCACAAGGTGGTGCCATTATAAAATGGTGCAATGTCAGTGTGTGGCATAGGATGGGGAAGACGTGTCTCCCAGCAGAGCCAGAAGCAGCAGGATGTCTACAGCGACAGGAGGACAGAGTAACAGTGGTGACGTGCAGATCAGGCACAGGAGAGCCCTGACTGTTACAGGCATGAAAATGATCTGAGTAGCACACAGTCACAAAAAAATAAAAAACAAGCAGGAATTGAACCCCTGTCCTTTGCTTATGTAGATATTGCAGTAACCAGTAAGGTATGGCGGTGTAGCCCTGTAAAACAATGGCTAGATACAAGGAGACTGCAAGTCACTACCTAAAATGTCTGCTGGGTGTGCCACTATGGGGTAGACCCACCAGTACCCATGATGCAGTGCACATGCAGAACAGCAGTCTAAAGCTGATCACCAAATGGAGAATGCACTTATCCATCACCTCAGCTCAGTAAGATGCACTGACAGTGTGTGATACAAGCACAGAGCAGCTACAAACCGTGCTACTGAGCAGTTTCTGTGGTCACCCTGAGGGTGAGGATGGGTGCCCAGCACCTGGTCCCCAGAACGTGCACTGTTAGAGTCTGTTGTCAGTGTGTGGTGAGTATTGTCTGTAGTGTGATTTGCTAGTCACCTTGTTTCCTGCAAACTTGTAGTATGCTGTGTATGCCTGTCAATTTGGCCCTGTGACTTGTCCCTCCTAACACATTGCATGTTCTAACCAGTTTAAAAACTGCTGATGCCAACTACTGTTGTGGGGATGTCTGTGTTGGTGATGCGCAGTCCCAGCCCATCCAACATGTAGGTTGGCAGGTGCCTAGGCTGCAAGGTCCAGATTTGGGGGGGGGAGCAGAGGCATACATAGATGGCCACACAGCCCTTCCCAACCTTCTGCCTCTACAGGGACTCCATCATCACTTGCTAATGATACGTCTCAGTGGGAAGATGATAATCACTGCTGTGGTAGTCCCCTGGATGCCTGCATGCTGCAGCTACCTAGAGGGCTACAACTGTTGGCACTATCAGCCTCTTCCCACACAGCTGGGTTCAGTGGAAGCAGGAGGGGGGCCAGCCGGGATCTCTGCCTGGGGTGCAAGGACCCTTAGACCGCCCCATGTGGCACATCTCCTTGCTGCAGCAGTAGCATGTCTGTGTGCAGGCACTATCACTGTGGGATCATGATGAACATCACAGGTGATAATGTGGATGATAGGATACCCCTATGAGGAGAGGCTAAAAATGTTAGGGCTTTTCAACCTGGGGAAGAGTTGGCTGAGGGAAGATATGATAGAGGTCCATAGATTGACCTCCATTGACTGGAATGGAACAGGTAAACGTAGATCAATTACACTATCAATATCTAGGAAGACTAGGGGACATGTAACGAGGCTACAGTGTAACCCATTTAAGACTACTAGGTGGAAATATTTTTTCAGTCAATGCATAAATAAATTCTGGAATTCCTTACTGGAGAATGCAGTAAAAGCTGTTAGTGTAGCTGGATTTAGAAAAGGTTTGGACAGGTTCTTGAGGAAAGGTCCATAAACCATTGTTAACGAGGACCCGGGATATCCACTGCTTGTCTCACTACAGGTATTGTGGATCCTGTGTGTCTTTTGGGGAAACTGCTAGGTACTTACTTTATTTTATGTTTATTAATTATATACCCTGTTATCCGAGTTATATTCTCCTGTTTTCTGTAAACACAAAGTACTGTTGAATTGTGTATCTCACTGTTTTTTGTGAACCGCGCTGATGCCTAATAGTGCGGTATATAAGAGTCTATAAATAAATAAAATAAATAAATACTTGTGACCTAGATTGGCTATTGTTGGACACAGCATACTGGGCAAGATGGACTTTGGTTTGACACAGTCTGGCATATTTTGTAATCTTATTTTCTTATGTGCCACCTGGGCAGCTGCTTGGTCCACCCTGTGCACCAGCAATCCCCACTGCATGACCCATGTGCCACCTCCTTTGCCCCATTTGCACCATCAACATAGTGTCCTTTCATACTTGGGCATTGTGCTGTTGCTGCTAATGGAACACTACTATCACTCACTTGGGTTCTCCTGTCTGTGCATCACATTGCAGACATTAAAATAGGTTCTCTCTTCTCAAAATATACCCTTTCTGCATGGTTCCCAGCATTAAGGCGCTTTAGGACACTTTTGCACAACACATGTTAAGGGAACACCTGTTGTTAATGCTCTCTCTCCTCCCCGTTAATGCCCACTCTCCACCCACAACGCTTGGTGCGCTTAGAGAACCTTGTACTGTTCTGAGCATACACCAGACAAGTGTACATAGCTCCTTTGCATGAACATACCTATTTCAACAGTATTCATGTCTTGTTTGCATGAAATCAACACTGTCAGTGTTAGCATCAGCTTAGGAGATGTATGTTTTACCTGCGGAGGGGTGGCCGCATGGAGACTGGCAGCATCAGACACGTATAACATTTCAGATTATGGTGGGTGTAGGGATGTCCAAACCATTTACCTGTGTCCAAGGCATGGGGATGGCTGCATAGTACTTGTAGTGCCCAACAAAAATGTCTATCTCTCTGATTCTGGCCCCGCAAACATGTCCAGACAGGCGGATGTGGAATTAGGTTCAAAAGGAGCCTGTTTTTAATTTAGATATGTCCATGGGCCGGAGATGCATGTTATGGAATTGGGCTCTAAAGGGGTCATTCTGTGCCACGGGTAGTGGGGATGTATGTCCTGGCTGGACGTACATCTCCGCTATTCATCCCCCTGCCTCTCCCGGTGCAAAGGCTCCCCATACAAACTGCACTGTTGTACAGGGAGCCTTAGATGGGGATGGGAGAAGGCAGTCTGGAGATGGAGCAAGGGCGGGGCATGAGCAAGCCGTGACCCTCGGATGTACAGGGTCGATTCTGACCATGTAGACGAGGGACTTATTCCACCTTGGAGGTGGAATAAGTTCCCTTGGATACCGGGGGACTGCAGTGCCAGGCCAGACAAAATGGTGAGGGGTGCAGGGGGTACCCCGCAGCCTGACCATGGCCATTAGACCATATCTGGGTCAGGCTGCATGGAAAGAGCAATTTTGGTCGGCGGCTGGGGATCACACCTCTGTAGTGGATCTGTGGTGCCATGGCAATGAGACACCATGGCCCTGTGGCTCCATTACGGAGCCTGGCTGAGTTAGCCAGGGATCTACTGGGCATGCAGCCTATCAGAATCAGGGCTCAGCCTACACATCTAGGCTGGTAGACCCAATTCTGATCCTGTGGGTACATCTAGCACCTATGGGATCAGAATCGGGTGCTACCGCTGTTTGCCCAGATTCTGAGGGGCCGCACAGGGGCTGGAAAGCCAGAATAGAATTGGCCTCTAGGGGAATAATGGTTTTAGATTAATGTAGCTGGTTGGGGAAGAAGAGGGGGAGAGCTGTGGGAAATTCAGGCAGGGTAAGATAGGTAGGGTGGTTATTCAGGGGAGGTGATCTTAGTTTGATGTGAGCCAGGGAGGGAGATGCAGTAAAGTGATGATCTCAGTAGGTCCTGATGATCTCAGTAAAGTGATGATCCTGATGATCTCAGTAAAGTGATGATCTCAGTAGGTCCTGATGATCTCAGTAGGTCCTGTTGGAATGAACCGACCGCAGGAGTTATTTGAACTCGTCAAATCTCTAACTAAAACATCTCAAAGCGATAACCTAAACAACTCCATCAAGGCCCAAACATTGGCAAACCACTATGCGAGCAAACTAACTGCCACAAGTCCTACACCCTACCTTGACTCAACACTACCGACACCACTAAACAACCTTGACACCAACACAAATCAAGACCAGTTATGGAAACATTTCCACAAAATCGGAGACCAGCAAATTGCAACCATACTCACAAGCATAAACAGCACCACATCCCCACTCGACCCCTGCCCAGCAACCTGGATCAAGGCTGTGAAACAGGACATAGCACCGTACATCTCACACATAGTAAACCTATCACTGCAACAAGGATTCATGCCCTCTGAGCTAAAGAAATCCGTCATAAGACCTATTCTAAAAAACAGTACACTCAGCAGAGATGACCCAGCATTCTACCGCCCAATATCGAGCATACCATTCCTAGCAAAGATCATTGAAAAGGTGGTCCTATTACAACTCCAAGACCACCTGAACGACAATGCTCCTCTAGATGACCAGCAATACGGCTTTAGATAACATCATGGGGTCGAAACCCTATTACTAGTTCAACTTAACAACCTACTCAAGGGCCTGGAAAACAAAAAGAAAATGTATATACTCCTATTCATCGACATCTCAGCTGCCTTTGATACAGTTAACCATCGAACCCTCATAAACAGAATCAAGTCAATAGGAATATCAGGAACCCCACTAAAGTGGTTCACATCATACATCTCAAACCGAATGCAACAGGTACAATTCAACGGCGAAAAAGCAGAAGCATTCTCTCAAACACAAGGTATACCACAAGGCTCTGCACTCTCAGCACTCCTTTTCAACGTATATATGCAACCACTATGCAAAATATTTACACAGCATAAAATCAACTACCACATTTATGCCGATGATATTATGCTGTACACACAACTTGACACTGACAACCCGGACTACAGCTCACTCGAAACATGCCTTGGCGAGATGCAAAACTGGTTACAACAAAGCAGCATGACAATCAACCACAAGAAAACTGAGGTGATGTATATCTCAAGGAAAGCAAACTTTGACCCACCTACATCAATAACCCTGTGCAACAACACTTATCAAACAAAGAAAGAAATAAAATATCTAGGAGTTACATTTGACTGCAACCTAAGAATGGAAACTCACCTGCGCAAAACCAACAGGGCAGTCTTCTACAAACTGAGAGCGCTACAACCCATACGGAATATTATTGATCCCCACGACTTCAGATCCGTTGCTCAAGCACTCATCATGCCACATTTCGACTATTGCAACGCCATTCTTCAAGGACTTCCAAAGAAAACCCTGAACATCCTTCAAATGGCACAAAATGTAGCTGCCAGGATCATCATGAGGAAAAGTCTTACTGAACATATTACACCAGTACTAATTGAGTTACACTGGCTCCCCATAGCAGCCCGCACAAAATACAAAATACTGACGACCACCTTCAAACTCATCCACAGCATAGCACCATCCTTCCTCGACACCCTAATCAGATTGCAACCTTCCAACAGGAACAGGAGAACCATCAATTCCAACACCCTCCACACTCCAACAGATATCAGATCAGTCAAAATAATCACTAGTAACAGGGCTTTCTCATACACAGCACCGACACTATGGAACCAACTCCCACCCGACCTACGAGCCAGCATTGATCTAGCCGACTTTAGAAAGAAACTCAAAACCCACCTATTTCAAAGTCATTTCAACCTGTATTAAACTCGCATGAGGGGCAACTCCCCCCCAGCACCCCAGAAAACCTGTAATGTATAAATGTACATATGTAAATTATTATCCCCTTAGCTAAGAAGTAGATAATTTTCTGCGTGACGTGCTAACCTTTCGAATCTTTATGTACAAACCAAAATTACTCTGTCTTGATTCGACAGCTTTTTCCATGTAATCTTACCCGCTTCTGATCGCTGGAAGGAGCGGTATACAAATGCTTGCTAAATAAATAAAATAAATAAATTAGTTAGGTGCCAAAGTATTCAATGATGAGGAGGGTTTTTAGTTTCTTGTGGAATTCGTTGATGTCCTGGGTGACACAGATGTTGTGAGGAAGTGTGTTCCATAAGTTAAGGGCATAGAGGGAAAATGCTCTATTTGATGTGGATTGGGTACTTGTCCTGTGTGGAAGGAACACTGAGGCTGGACATAGCAGGACATGTGCCCACACCCCAGTAGAGGGGGTATGGAGTGGCAGGATGAGCACAGCTGCACAGATGCAACAGCAGGGACGCTGCCTACAGCACAGAACCAGTGTGCCTGCCATGATGGCAGAGAGGGATGAGGCAGCCAGCAGGCCGCCACCAATGACCATTGGTCCATCCAACGGTCCACATAAGGGAGTGGAGCACCTGTGCCATTGATTGAGATGCTCCCACCCCTACATAATAAGTGGATATGTGCTTACGCGGGGGACATATGGGCGCTGCTGAAGGCCTACTCCAAAATAGGAGAACAGGGCATGTCTTGGGCAAAATGTCAACTCTGCAACCTTACCTGCATGATGAGAACACTACTACTACCATGATGCATCTGTCATGAAGCACTACAAGGCATATGCAGTGCTGAACAAACACATAGGAAGACAATCCCTGCCTGAAGAGCTTACAATGAAGTGATGACAATCAGTTCAATATAAGATATAGAAGAGTACCATAGGGGGAGGAGATACCAGGGAAACAAGAGAGAAGGATCCAACAGCAGCCCCAAAGAGGTATGCCTTCTGAATGTGTATGAAGAGGAAGAGAAAGAATATATGAAGTAAGGATAGAGGACACTTGTACCAGGCATAAGGAGCAGCACGGTGAAAGAAGGGAAGTCACGGGATATCAGTAGAACAGGGCATAGACAGGGGGTAGGGCGAGGAAGTGTGAACCCCACGGGAAGGGTTGTAGGGATAGAGGATTGAATTAGGTCAAGCCATGTTCTTTTGATTATCACTCCTACGAGCAAAGCAAAGATACAACATTACACGCTAGTGGTTACACAGTACATTTATTAATACAGGATATATGCATATAGATTTTAGATACATCACTGAACTGGGCATTCTCTTCCAGTTCACTTCAAATGGGAAAGCCCAACAGCACAGACTGGAATCAAGTTCAGGACACGTCACGCTCATCAGCGGAGAAAAGATGGCTTCCAGTTTGTCTAGGACTCTCCTGCTATCTTTATACACCTTGACAAACAATTGACTTATGGTCGGCCGACAAGACTCGTCACCTGATATATCTATGTAAAGTCACATACAAAAGTCTTCTTAGGCTTCCTTTGTGTTTCACATGCAGCTGTACTCTGACAACATGTCTGGTACCCAATGACCCAATTCCTATCTAGTTCAGATATAGTTCAATGTCTAGTTTACTGTCTGGTTCCAGATATGATTGGATGAAATTCAATCTCTTCTTCTGATTCTCTCATACATCAACCATCCCTACAACAAGGATAGATAAAAGGTGAGGGGCAGTACATGGGATGCAGTTATAGGCTAGCTGAAGATGTTTGAGATGGATAAGTAAATGTACGGGGAATCAGTGAAGCAATATCAGGAGAAGGGTTATATGACTGTGTTAAGACTGGGGGAGAATGAGCCACGTAGCAGAGCTCTGAAGTTATGGATGGGGAGAGAGATGACTCAGAGGGAGACCAGCAAAGAGTAGGGTGCAGGTGCAAGACGGATAGTACCTATAGTGACACCACTTTTAGTCCTGTGTTCAGAGAACAATGTGTTCTGTGTAAACTTGGGACCCTTCCAAATGTGCAGACCCAGTCATGAACAGCCATCTGATGCACCAGTGCATCCACGTTAGCAAAATCCATCTGTAAGATGTGACATCATGGTTTGACTGCATCAGAAACACACACCAAGTATGGGGGACCATTACCATGTGTCCTGTCCCACCATGCCATGCGATGTGTGTGTGTGTGTGTGCCTGTTGCATGGGCTGCCTCCCTGAGTGGACATATCCCATGTGTTCTAATGAAATATCAGTTCTACCAGCAGCACTGGCAACCGGTGCAGCATACAGAACAAAAAATACGTCTCCCTCTCACACCTATCAAGCGCACTTTGTCAGACAGGTATGACACGGGGCCTGCTGAGATCCCAACAGAAATGAGCAGGCCTCTCTGCATGACTGCATCTACCCTGACAATGCCCACATCTACCCCCATGGGTTAATGACTCCATATGGGAGCTCTGTGTTTCAGCACACAAGGGCAGTGTGTCTCATAGAGCAGTAGTTGCAGGTTCAAGGCCTAGTGGTGGGTCATGTATGGCATGTCCCTGTGGTTAAACTTTATCTCACATTGCAGGTACACCACTAGCATGTGCAACCACTCATGACTTGTGCAGCTAGGGACCATACACCTATCAGCTGCATAGACAGCCTACTCTACCCACACCTGAACGGAACAGCCTTCATAGGATGTCCACAACCCCTTTTGATCTTGGATTGCTCATGTAACACTCCGTTGCCTGATAGCACCGGCATACTGAACAGGCGTTGACAACGTGCGTTCATTTCAGAGCGCACAATGAGCGCACATTATGAATGCTTGAGCAGATAAAGCAGTGGCATGCAGGCAGTAATGCCAACCAACACCACTTTTGCAGTTTGCTGTGAGTTGTGGGTATGGGTGTTTGCGTGTGTCTCTCCAGAGTACTGTGGCCTTCTGCAATGCCCAGTGGTCAGAATTGCATAAGCTGTCCCCAGCATTTGTCTAGAGATTTCTATGATGAGAAGCAGAGGATTGTGGATATGGCCTGAACTTGATTGCTTAGCCCAGGATGAGTATGCATTGGAGGTGGGGGTCAATGGCTGAGACATTGCGGTCCCCATCTGCCACATGCATGGCCTGGGGTTCTACATTCTGTCATGCTGGGAGGGCACTCTCACTGTGACTGAGCTGTGGCCATGTCACGGCTAGTTAGCCACATAGCGCTACATATAAATGGGCTGTGGGTTCTCCTTCTTTCAGTGGGAGCACAATCACTGCGCTGATTTCTGGGTGTTCATGATATTTGGTTCAGCCAGAGTGGTCCTAGTAGCTCCGTGCACATGCAGTATATTCACGCCAACAGATTGGCCAAAGTTGGTTTGTGTGTGGCTGAGACTGCCCTGTGGTAGTCTCCATCTCCGTCTCCATCTCCTCCTCCTCCTCTGCTTCCTCCTCCTCCTCGCCAACATAGCTCTGAACCAGCAAAATCCACCTCTAACAAAGCATGCTCTGGGAACCAGGTGCTGTGCACCCCTCCCCACCTTCAAGGTGACCACTGGAATCAGTCAGTAGCACAGTTTGCAACTGTTAATGTGCTTGTAGTAAGCACTGTCAGTGTGTATCAGTGAGCTTATTTTCTGAATCACTACATCCCCCATCTGTCGATCAGCTGCAGAATGCTATTCTGTATGTGCAGTGCATCATGAGTACTGCGGATGGGCTAACCTATCCCACCACACACAACAGACATTGCAGGCAGGGATCTGTAGTCTCTCCAGTTAAAGCCATTGCTGTATAGAATGGTATCAAGTTGTTGCCTATTAGTTAGGGCACTGTGTCCATAAGCCAGGGACATAGGTTCAATTTCCCCTTGTGACTGTGTACTACTCAGTTTATTTTCATGCTTGGGACAGTCCGGGTGCTGTTGTGACTGACTGTCACACATTTTGTGCTTTGTTAGGTGTTTAGGCCACACTTTGGGTATGCAGACATGCTATTCACCATCCTGCCCTTATGAGCAGATACCTTTATTGGCTATGCTGAAGCCCATTGCAGGGGGTCAGGCATGCCCACCCTGCAGATGTCTGCCATCAGATTGGAGGCATAGTATAATGGTCAGGACACTGCCTCAGGTGCCATGATATGTGGGTTCCATACCTACTGCTCCTCCTTGTGTGATTGTTTTTTTATAGTTTTACTGCAGCTTTTCATTTTTGGCACAGCCTTCATAGGATGTCCACAAACCTTTTTGATCTTGGGCTGGTCACATAACATTCCATTGCCTTAGCAAACTGTAGGTTCTCTGAGCCTCTGTTGTTTACCACACATTACCAAATTTTGGGTACAGGGTGCCCTGCTTTGACTGCACTGATACAGCAGTATGTGAACATAATAGTATGTGAACATGTGAACAGGAAATAATAACTGTGGAAATGTAAGTGCATTAGGTGCTTCCCACTGGAAGCATTGCAGCAATAAAACAAGCATTTATTTTTTCATTTTATTCATGGGAGTAGGTATAGGCATGGATATCTCACCAACCAGAGCCAGATATGCTTGTGCAGTTTTGAAATTGCACCATTGCATGCATCTCCCTTACTCTGCCCATGCCATGCCTCCATCATGCCCTCCTGCTACATGGATGTTCTCACACTGGGGATGTCTATATACCTGGCTTCTAAAATAGCTCCAGGGATGTCTCCATTCTTTGCACATCTAAGTGCCATTTTCAGATGTACAGTTCATGAATAGGGCTTCTAAAATATTTCCCATAGTCTAACACCACTGTCATGGCTTTACATGACATCCTCCATGACCAGGACCAGCCCAACCATTAGGCAAGACAAAGCGGACACGCAGGGCAACAGCTTCTTGGGGAAGCAAAGGGCAGAACTATTCTACTACTACTACTGCATATTTGTATAGTGCTACAAAACGTATGCAGTGCTGCACAGACACATGTAAAAGATGGTCCCTGCTCATCAGAGCTTACAATCTAGACAACACAGCAGATGTAGACATGGGATACAGCTGGTAAGGAATAACAAAGGAAATCAGGTGAGTCAAGATCCAAAAGTGGTAGTGAAGAGGTGAGCATTCAGCCTGGATTTGAAAAGAGTCAGAGAAGGCGCCTGATGTAAAGAGCAGCTAGACTGAGCAGCAGCGGTCCACGGAAGGCCTTCTGCTTCAGTATACATGGTCTGCTTCTTTTGACTCCCCTCCTCCGACAGGAAGTTGTGTCAGAGGGGAGGTCAGAAGTGGTAGACTATGTGTGCTGAAGCATATGGCCTGCTGCAAGCTGCTGCCATCACACCACACCACACCAACCCTCCTCCCACCCCACCAATTGAATCAGCCCTGGGGGGGTCGCGTGGCATGGCTGGGCTGGGTTGGGAGGGGTGGCACAGCCAGGGCTTCTGCCCACAGCAGTTACTTCCCTTTTGGGGTCCAAACAGAACCCAAAAAGCTGGTACTTATTAAGAAAGTATGACATATGTAACTAAAAATTCTTTCCATTTTCAGGCATAATAATGTCTATGACGAAAACTGAAAACCTATCTGTTTCAAACCCACTACAACTTGATCTAACTGCGATACCCTACCTCAACCAGATCTCCTCTGCCGCACTCGGCAGCATATAATCTAATAGTATATAGTCATGTATAACTTGTACACCTTGGCAACTAATTCCGTACAAATTGTATATAACCATGTATAGTCTGTACACCTTGGCAACTAATTCTGTAAAAATTGTATATATGGGGCCCTCCCCCAATCTACTGAAATCAAATGTATACCTTGATCTGTGTGCTTTAATCAAATATGTATCGTATCCAAATGCTTGTCCCGTGTTACGTAATCATTGACTAATCAAAATGTAAAACTGAAATCTCAATGTACCGTACAATACATTATGATTCTGTAAAGTAAACCGCTGCTGATCGTAGGAAGCAGCGGTATACAAGTGTTTACTAAATAAATAAATAAATAAATATGAAAGGAAGACAGGCTTGATATACTGCTCTACATGTTCTGAGAGCAATTTCATTGATTACTCTGATTTTGAGGATTCAGACATCTTCGATGATTGATCAAATCTAAGAACAGTCAGATCAAAATGACACGGAATCCATTCAATATGATTTAGATGAGCCAAATGTTGATAGTCAACCTTATCAACCCATTGATTACCTTGCAAGAGGAAGAGGTTGTGCACAGGCCCATGGTGCACATGGTTGGGGATGTGGCAGGGATCATAGTCAGCTGAACCATGGTTCTGTAAATGCACCTTGACAGGAATCAACACCAGATGTATTAGTCGGATGAGACGGCACAGTTTGGCATAAAAATGTGCCAAATGCTAGTAGACACAGGATTCAAGACAACATCAGGCAACAACCTGGAATTACTAATGCTATTACCTGTTCTTCAGTTGTGGTTGCTTTCACATGCTTCATAACCCCAGAAATGTTTGATCTCGTGGTCCTGGAGATCAATCGAGAAGCACAGTGGCAAATCACGATATGGGATCACAGTAATCCTCACCAACCAAAGAACTAACATAATGTTGATAGCATTGAAATACAGTAAAGCCTTTTGTGGGATTGTGTCTCTTGGCTGGGATGCATAGATCTTGCCATGAACCAGTTGCATCATTGTGATCTGAAAAAGAGGGAAGACCTATCTTCACAGCAATAATGTCCAGAAACAGGTTCACAGATATCCTCAAATATGTTGGATTTGACAACAGGTAAATTCAAGCAGATAGAAGAGTCACTAACAAGCTGACAGAATTCTGTGATTTATGGTTGCTCTTTCAGGCACAGCTGGTTTTATGGACCCCAGTTGGTAAGATCTGAATGTAAAATATGTCAATAAGATAAAGGTTAATCTATATAAGCTCAGCCAATCAGAATAAGTAATGACTAAGATTGATAGAATGAGTTAGTGTATGCAATTATGGATATCATCCGTGTACATATAAGGGCCAGTTCTGGAACTAGGTGTCACTGTCAGCATAGCTAAAGAGGCCAAGAAAAAAAGAACTGCCATTAATGAAATTGCGCTGAGTACTGGGGATGATGGAGCCAAAATGAGCACTTCTCAGATGCCTGGAGCAGGTCTAAACTTAGACATGATGCTGGACATCCAGAACTTTCTGTGATCAGATGGGGACATCATACTTCTGGGAATGCCTCAGCCATGCCTCCACTATGCCCTCATTCAGACTTGGACATCCACAGACCCGACATCTAAAATGACTCTGGAAGTGTCTCTATGCCCATTTTCAGATGTCCAAAGCATGAATAAGGTTTCCAAAACAACTCCCATAGAATATTCCCAATCCCACCACCATGCCTCTTCATAAGGGGTTGCAATCATTTTCCCACTTGACCAAGCAGTCCACCATCACCAAAATCGCTGCTCTGAATCCCAGTTGCTGCCAAACATCCTCTTGCTTCACTTCTTAAATATTCAGTTCTTGGATGAGAAGGTTCAGGGTATCTCTTGTAGAACTCAGTTCCTCCATGTCATCCTTAAAGGACTTTTGACTTTGATCACCTGCATGATAGTTAACATTCCTAGTAACCCATAGGCTTCTTGATGCCAATCTTGGTCTCCATTGTCATCTGATTCACAGTCATATGTTGTTCCACTAATCTCTCTTACATTTCATAAGTAAAATTCAACCTAGTACCGACATCCAGCTTGAACTGATGTGCAGGTAACTCTGTTGCTTCCTGCGTCTCACTCAGCTGTTACTCACCCTTCACATTAAAGTGAAAATACCTGGCTATTTTTCAGCACTTTTAGATCAATTGCCTCAGAACAGGGCTGCCACTTTCCTTGCTGCCCAAGCCTAGGGAGTCTCCCCTGAAATCTACTCTCCTTCACTGCCTTGACCATGTTTGTCCCACCATCTGTTACAGGTTATCTTTATGCTGCCGGGTGCTGTTTTTGTTTCCTATGTACCAGAAAGCAGGGTGCTCTGTTTCTTCCCTATGTACCAGAAGTGCAACATTGCTCTCATTTCTGCTACAATAAGGGTCCATGTATGGCTGTCATCCATTAATTGGCTATGCAGCACAGCCCACCATTACCATCTTCCTCTTTCTTCCCCGTTATACCTATAGCCTATTTCTGTCTTATCTGGCAGCACCTGTGTTCCATCAGGAAAAGGTAGGCATGTGTATCCTTCTGACTAGTCTAGATGTCAGTGGTAAGATGCATGCTACTACCATCCTCTATTTTTGCCAACTCTGCCTGCAGTTGGTGATACACTGATTATACAGGCTGAGGATCCCCTGCCTATTATATGTTCTCCTGCAGGACATTCAATAAGCAGGAGCTAAGAGATACATTAGCCTCTTAAACCCCATGTTCCCAACTATCTTTAGGGAATAGTCATCCAGGGCTATCATTTCCCTGATGAATGTGGTTACAACACTCAATGCTGCCTGCTGCATGCCCCATGAAAATGCTAATGGACACCACCCCATGTCTTCCATGGTGGCTTGCTTTGATGCACTTCGGGCCTGCTGCTATGCCATCTGACTGGGGCTATTCTTGACAAAGAGATTTCATTTTTCCTGCACTTTTCCCAACACTGCTATTTCCACTCCTGCATTGAGTCCATTGCCTAGGATCAGCCTCCTCATTTGTACTGAACTAGAAAGGGTGCTGTTTTGCCAAAAGATGTAGCATGCCATTGTTTGTAAGATCCACTTATATATTAGGCCAAATTTGCAGAGGGTTAATCTTTATTTCAACATAGCCGAGCAAACATTAGAGAGGCATACATTATTGTTGTTGACATTGTTTGTAAGATGACACATCAGCTTCCCTCTGCTGTAAATGGGAGAAAAAAATAAATTAAATGTTACCTGGGTTTCCATGGGTATTTTGAATTCAGGAGGAGGCTCCTGTGGGCTTGTACTGGTTGATTCACAGCAGCTTTGAGGTAGGCAGTAAACTTTAATTAAAAAAACATGGGTCTGCAGTCAAGATTAGGATTGGGGCATTTGGGCTGCACAATTTTGTAAAGAAAATTGAAGCCAGAGCCCTGATTTTGGTGGCATTGTGTGTCAACGATTGCAGCTATGCCATGGGTAAGGAGGCCTAAATTAGAGATGGCATGGTCGGGGCTGTGGGACTGAAACCCAAGTTGAGAGGGAATGGGTATTGTTAAGGCCGAGCTACAAGCAGTGTTAAAGCCATAAGTTAAAGGCAAATGCCTCAACTCATGGCATGATGGGATAGAGGCTGCAGTTGAGTGCTGGGGCCAGGATGGAGAAAGAGAGCATTATGAGTGATGGTTCACAAACCTTGCAGGGCCTGATTACAGTGGCAACACTGAGAACGTAATAAAATTTAAAGAACAGTACAGATTGTAATAAAAAGTTAAAAAAATGGCAGGAACGTATAATTAAAAATAAAACATTAAAAAATTAGATATTAACAATGAAATCTGATAGTTATCATTCAATTCATATTTGATGAATGATCCATTTAAGATTATAGTACCCATTATAAATGGTTTAGAATAAATTGTTTATAATAAAGGACAATATATTGACTATAGGGTAGATTCCAGTTTGTGTTTAGTGGGGATGGACGTCCGGTTCAGAAGTCCATCCCCGCTAAACGCTGGGGTGCTGCTGCAGCTGACAGAGCTCCTTGCACATACAGGCAAGATGTGAGGGAAATCTGTTTGTGGGTGGGAGGGGCAGGCCCGAAGTGGAGTGAGGGCAGGCAGTGGGTGGGAATCTGACCCCGGATGTATATGGCTGATTCTGAGATTGGCCCTGTACATCTGGGGTTGACCATTTGCACGGGGGACTTATTCCACCTTGGAGGTGGAATGTCCCGCTGGATGGCAAGACATGCAGCAGTTGGGGCCGCAAATCAAGGTAAGGGGGCACTGCCATGGCCAGAGTTGTTCCCCACAGCCCAACTCTGGCCATGGCAGGCCCGATCAGAGGTCAGGTTGCAGGGAAAGCAATTTTTCAGGGTCTACTTGGGATCAGGGCTCCTGCATGGAGCCGCGGTGCCATGGGATCGGGATACCACAACACCACTGCTCCATGCAGGAGCCTGGCTAGGCTAGTTGGGCAACTGTTAGGACATCCAGGGTGCCTGAATGGGGCACGTCCTGGACGTCCCTGCCTTATGCTGCTATTCTGCTCTCATGGGAGCAGAATCGGGTGCATCCCCAGGCCGCCTGGATATCTAGATGTCCGGACAGCCCAGGGACGCACATCTCTGAATTGGCCTCTATATAATTCCAATTTCATTGTGCAGGAATAATTTAGAGGCCTTACAGCTAATCTGAGTGCTGTGCTGTACCGGTCCTCCTGGCATAATGTAGGGTCTTCCAGTCGATCTCAGAGATGTGCTGGTTCTCCTGACATATGTTAAGCCCTTGCAGCTAATCTGGGTGCTGTGCTGGTCTTCTCACTGTTTTACTCCTTTCAAAGTGCGTTGGTGTGCTGCTTTACCTCTTTCACTATCTTCAGATGTTCATTGATCTCTTTGTACAGCTTTGCCATTCAGATGGTGATTTCAGCACCCATCCTGACACTATTCATACTTTTTGCCCTTCTTGTGGTTCCCCAGGGGGGTTGGGCATCCTTGATGCCTTGCAATGCTGTTAGAGATGGCTGCTATCAAGTAGATCAAAAATAGATGGCGGACCTGACTGTTGCACTGCAAAACAACTTCCCCTATATACTTTTATGGTGATAAAGTTGACATATGAACAACAATTTCAGTTTCCAAAGACTAGCCAAAGGGTATATTCTGAAAATCTAGCAGAGAGGCAGAAGGAGACAATAGTGAGAAACTAAAGCACTAGTATAATTCGGTTGAATGTACATAAAATTATTGCCATATCAAAGAATGCCTTTTAATCCCCAACAAATGTTCTATTTTTACTGCTATTTTGTACTGAAGCAATCAGCTTTTTACATATGAATTACATAATAATAGCAAAGCACCCTGGTGGAAAAGAGTTTCTTCTCCTGCTGGTAAAAAATTAAAATAATCACAGATGACTAATGATCTGAAACACTGACTGACAGCTTAGAAGCAGAATACACAGGCATCATTCTCTGAAGTACAATTTGTTCTGTAAGTTGATTTTAGTTAGAACTTACCATTCTCCTTGAAGTAACAACTTCATACCATCTCTTTCAATATATGACAAGACCTCTGTTTAGAGTTTACTGTGACATAATGGTTTTATATTAGTAATTCAGGGAATACATTTCACAGGAGAGAGTTATCACAGAAAAAAGATGAATCAGTAGTACCATAAAGATAACCTGCAAAATGCTCTAACAAAAGTGGATTTCCTAATTCAGTGGTTTTCATTTCAGTCCTCGGGACAAACTCAGTTAGCCTAGTTTTCACGGTATCCATGATGAATACGCATGAGATCAATTTGCATATAATGGCGGCACTATATGTAAATTTTCACCATTCATATTCATTGTAGATACCAAAAAATATATGGCAGCTCAGATCTTATCTTTCCCGGGATATTTGAACTGATAGAAATTTAAAAAGTGGTTGGGGCAAGGTATCTCAGGCCAGAAGGCCAGGGGTTCAAATCCCACTGGAGGACAGCAACCTTGGGCCGGAAGGACTGGGGTTTCTAGTCCCACAGATGCTCCTTGTGGTCTTGGGCAAGCCACTTAACCCTCCATAGCCCATGTTCCCTGTAAAATAGTTATCTCCAAGTTATAATGCCCTGTTCAATGTAATTTCGCCTTGTTCAATGTAAACCGCCTTGATATCATGAAAGGAGGTAAATAAGAAATGATAAATAAATAAAAATAAATAAATGTAGCCTATCCAGTCTGTCCATCCATACCAACTACTAAGCTCTACGACCACTCCTTTTTCCTGAGAGATCCTCTATATTTGTCCCAGGATTTCTTGAATTCAGATATAGTACTCATCTCTGCCACCTTCACTAGGAGGCTATTTGATGCATCCACTACTCTTTTCATAAAGAAATATTTCCTGAGATTACACCTGAATCTATCCCCTTTCCCATCATCCTATGCCTCCTTGAAAGAGGCTCTCCTCCTGCGCATTTATTCCATGAAGGTATTTAAATGTCTTTATCATGCTTCCCCTCTCTCCCCTTTCTCCCGAAGTATACGTATTGAGATCTTTAAGTTTGTCTCCACATGCTGAATGACAAAGATCGCTGACCATTTTAGTAGCTACCCACTCCACCGAATCCATCCTGTTTATATCCTTTTGAACATGTGGTGTCCAGAATTTTATTTATTTATTTAGCTAGGTTTATATACTGCTTTTCACCGGGTCAAAGCGATCTCCAAAGAACAGAACATTTTACAATGAACATATGTTGTATAAGTAACAGGGTAACAGTTAACATTTGACATAATAATTAATAGAACATTTTAAATGGTATAAATAACTATTTACAATTGTGAATCTGTTATGGTTGAGTTATATTGATGGAGGGGGTTAAGTGGAGGGACCAAAGTGTTCAGTGAATAGGTGGGTTTTCAGGTGTTTGCGGAATGTAAGGAGATTGGTGATGTTTCTTAGTGTGTAAGGGAGGGAGTTCCATAGGGAGGGAGTGTAGAGCTCAAATGCTCTGCGGCATGCTTGTTGATTGTATTTATGCTTGCTTTGTGTGATGTGATCATA
Organism: Ichthyophis bannanicus; assembly: GCA_033557465.1. NCBI lineage: Eukaryota > Metazoa > Chordata > Amphibia > Gymnophiona > Ichthyophiidae > Ichthyophis > Ichthyophis bannanicus. The sequence goes on along the minus strand of CM066031.1, from coordinate 508,639,216 downwards.
TTTATTTGCACCCTGTATGGTACGTGCAGCGGTGTGTAATGCAGTTTGTAGGCGGAGGAGTGTTGATTGGGGTAGACCTTGGTAGATATTGTTACAGACGTCTGCATGGGGATGTGTGAGAATTAGTGCAAATCTGAAATCTGTTGGTCGAGAAGAGGACAGAGTTGCTGCAGGGTCTTTGTTTTGAAATAGATTGTCCTTGCTGTCATTTCTATTTGGATTTTGAAGGATAGTTGCTGGTCAATAGTGATGCCAAGGTATTTCAGTTCAGTTTTTACATTTATCAGTATGTTGTTTTATAGTAGCTGGGGGTTGTCAGACGGCTGCCTGGGTGAGAATCTTCACAGTCTCGGCAAGTGCATATCTCTATATGATTTGCAAGGGATTGTGGGCAATGTAGTTCATTCACACCAGACACAGCTGCTGACAATAATTTAGTTGTGCTCTTGGGTAAAGCCAATAAGATATTTATTTATGGGGTTATTTCTCCCAACACAGATATGCTTGGTAGCACATAAATTAGGTTACTTGCTTTCAGTGTTAACTTGGAAAAACAAAGTCAAAATCAGGAAACAACAAATGAAAAGCCACAAAGCAAGAAACAAACTGTTCTTTTCAGGTTAACTTCTGATTATTTCCCACATAGATACAGAAGTGATTCTCTCCTAGCTCACAAGCAATTAGGTAAGGCTTAATTGCTAGCAGTTACCAGCTGAAACCCCTTAGCTGGCTTACCTTCCACTGTGTGGGTCAAATCCTGCTTCAGCAGCTTTTCTGAGTAGATTAAAGAACAAATTTGAATTTCTTTGTGATGGTTGCTGTACTTTATAACAGAAAGTTACCAACGGAGTTTAGATAGAGAGCAGTTCATATAAACAGGATCCTCATCTGCTATTATTCCCCCTTGTTCAACAAGCATGGGTTCAATATCATGGATTGGCACAGATGAATCTCTCAATGGAGCATTTTCAGGAGAATACTTGTTTCCCTGCTGTCTTTCAAGGTTATAGCTAGGGCATAGATCAGTGTTCATACCTGAGCTTCCATTGCTGCTAGAGTTCCTCTCTATATAGCCTGGCCAGTATGTAGTCCAGTTCTTATGTCCAGCCTTCCAATCCAGATCCCTGGACACTGGATCTCTCTTCACATACCTTCTGGCACAGGTCTTAGGGTCCCTTCCACGTGCAGCCGTCTCCCTCACAGGTAGCCTCTGGTGATTCCTAGCTCTGCAGCACCATTCCTCTGGTCTCCCCCAGTCCAATGGTGTATGCTGGCCCTTGGAATACCTCCCAGTATACGTACTGCTTTGGACTCTTCTAGACCTCTCAAAGGCTTTTCTCTTCCTTCTTCCAAAGGGTCTCTTTCCCTCTCTGTCCGTCCGGTTTGGCTTCTGCTTCTGATGATCCTTCAGATGAAACTGATGATCAAGCTCAAGCTGCTTCTCAGGATATCCAAGGTGATCATGAAGATGGTCATCTGTAGAATAAACTCTACTCTTATTCTGCTTAGATGAGTGCTCCCCCCTAATACAGCGCAGCTGTGCTGAATCAGGCCTTGCCCTTTGAGATGAGTGTTCCATCCTAGCACAGCGCAGCTGTGCTGAATCAAGCCCTGCCCTTTGCAATGAGTGCTTGGGGATTACCTCATAGCCCTTTTGATTGAACACACATTTTCTCACTTCAGCTCCTCTCATGGCTGTTGGAAACCTGGTGCATTCTGGGACTGGTAGTCTTTTATGGCAAAATTCTGTTTTCTCATTTCTACCAGCACTGACAGGTTGCTTGTTCAGAGACACTTCACCTTTTCTATAGCCCCTTCCTGAGCTATGATAAGCTTCCTTATCACAGGGTGTGAAGGAGGTATCTTTTGTAATGAGCATAGCTTCAGTCTTCTTAAAGTTGATAGATTGTTGGATGAAAGCCAGTGTGTAACTTCTGTGAAACAGTCTTGAATTTCTGTGTAATCAAGTTGATTGAAGAGGAGTGGGCAGTACAGCATAATATCATCGGCGTATATGTGATAATGGATGTTGTGTTTTTTTATGATTGTGCATTGGGGTTGAAGGTATAGGTTAAAGAGGGGTGCGGATAGGATGGAACCTTGTGGTACTCCTTGTGTCTGTTGGTAGAGTTTGGAGATGTTTGGGCCAATTTTTATTTGTTGTGGTCTCTCTGTAAGATATGATTTGAACCATTTAAGTATGGTATGCTGGATTCCAAATAGGTGTAATCTCTGTAGTAAGATATTGTGGTTGACTGTGTCAAAAGCTGAGGAGATATCCAGGAATATCAGAAGATAGGTTCATGTATGATCTTGGATTCCCTTGATTATGGTGTTAATGAGGCAGGTCATGAGGGTTTCTACATCATGTAGTGGACAAAATCCATGTTGTTGAGGATCAAGTAGGTGGCTTTCATCAATACGGTTTTGAAGCTGGAGCTGTACAGTTTTCTCTATGACTTTAGCTAGGAATGGGAGACTGGTGATAGGTCAATATGATGCTGGGTCTGATGGGTCCCGGTTTGTTTTCTTCAGTGTAGGGCGGATGGAGGAGAGCTTAAGACTGCTAGGCATTATTCCTTGTTGGACTGTTTCATTCACTATCTTGGCTAGAAATGGGCTGAATCTGGTACTTGTTGATTTGATCTAGTTAGGAGGACATAGGACTAGCGCTGAGGTGGTGGTGTTTAGCTTGGTTAGAATGTTCTCAATATTTTTACTCTTGATTGTTTGGAATATGAGCCAGCAGATCTTGTTAGGAGTTGTATCGGTGTGCGGGGGGATGTTGTGGATTGGATCTGGGTGTAGTTGTTTGTAGTGTGCAGCTAGTTGTTGGTGGGTGATGTTGATTGTTTGGTTGGGGGTTTGTGGGGGGTTCGGTGAGTTGTCTTACTAGATCAAATAGTTCTCTTGGGCAATTTATTGCAGTATTGATGATTTTTGGGTGATATTCTTTCTTGACTCTATCAGCGGTGGTGTGATAGTTTTGTAGAAGTATGAGGTACTTGTTCCTGTCTTCATCTGAGGTGATTTTCCATCATTTTCACTTGGTTTGTCTCAGTTCTGCTTTAGTTTTCGGAAGGTATGGGTATACCAGAGAGTTTTGTGGATATGATGTTTTTTGGTGGGGTTTTGTTGCTTTGCTGGTAGTTTTGCTGTGGATTCAATCATTTTATTCCAATTGTCTGTCAATATTGTGGTATCTGTTGAGTCTGTGGTTAGATATGGTAGAGTGTTCTCTAGGAAGGCGTCCTTGTTGAAGCATTTGAATCGTGTCGCTTGTTGGTGATTTGTTTTTTATATTGGTAATTTTAGAGGTATGGAGAAGGTGATGAGGCTATGGTCTGACCAGGGTAGTGGGTGTATTTTTAGGAAGGGGGAGGCTGGTGTGGATAGGACGGGTGGGGTAAATATTAGGTCCAGGGTGTTTCCTTTGTTGTGAGTGGGGAGGGTCACTGTTTGTGTGAATTCCATTGATTCCATTGCTGTGAGGAATGTGTCCACTGTTGTTATAAGTAAGTAGGGGAGGTTGAAGTCTCCAAGTATGATCATGTCTTTCTTGGATTTTGAGTGTTCAATGCAGTTTTCAATTATGGCAGATAAGTCATTTGATGATGATGAGGGCATTCTGTAGTTGAGGATGATGGTTATATGGTTGTTTGTGATGGTGACTGCATCAATTTTGTCCATACTGTTAGTTGATAGAGGTCAGAAATATAGGTGTGATTTGGTTATGATTAATACTCCTCCTCCTCTTCTATTATTTCTTTTGCACTGGAATAGCTAGCAGCCTTCTGTTTTTATTTGATTGATGAGGTCGTTGTCAGTATCAGAGAGCCATGTTTTGGTTATACACAGAGGGCGCTATTCCGACATCGATGTCCTGGCCCTCTGTGTATCTGGTCAGAACTGGACACACAGAGTTAGCCGGGATTCTGATTCCACGGGGCACATCTAGCCCCGCAGGATAAGAATCACGACCGGGTCTGTTCATGCAGGTCGGGACCCCGATTCAGTCCAGCCTACACATACAGGCCTTGCCCAGATAGCCCAGTCAGGGCTTTTCAATGGAGCTGTGGCACCATGGCGTCTGGTTGCCATGACACTGTGGCTCCATTGAAAAGCTGCGATCACCAGCTGCCATCTCAAAAAGTGCATTCCTTGCAACCTGACCCCTGGCCTGGCCTCCCAAGTCCAGGGTCAGGGCACAGGGAATGTCCTTTTCCCCCTCCTGCCCCTTCTGAGCCCCGGGCCTGCCATCTCCTGCCGACTAGGGGAACTTATTCCACCACCGAGGTGGAATAAGTTTCCCTTTTAAGTCACCAGCCTGAGACGTACAGGGCCGACATTGGAATCGGCCCTGTTCGTCCAAGGCTGATGAACGCCCACTGCCTGCCCTAACGCCGCCCCCAATCCACCCCTTTCCCTCCCCCATCTAACTTCCCCATACAAGTAGGGAAGTCAGTCGGGGTCGGGAAGGGGCCCAAATAGCAGGGATGGACGAACCAATGGGATGTCCATCTCCACTATTCATGCCTCGGAATGACACCTAGAATGTCTAGTTGTTATTCGGTGAGCAGGTCTGCGACGGTCTGTATTTTGTTTCTGACTGATCTGGCATTGATGAGGGCACATCATATTACCTGTGCTGTTTTGTCTGGGGTAGTAGTATCTGAGGGGGAGGGTTGTATGGCTATAAGTCGTCTTGTCACGTGTTGTTGTGCATGGTTAGAAGGAATGAGTAGTCGTGGTGGGGATGCTATAAGGTAATTGCATGTTGTATGGTTGTGTGGTATGTGTAGGAGGAATTGTGGGGTATTTGGGTTATTGTGTGCTAATGCTAGAAGTATGAGTGCAAATATTGAGTATATTGAGAGGTAGAGGGAGAGCATGGTTATTTTATACGGTGGTCATAGGGACAAATAGCTTTTTTTCAGCAGGTTATTTCAGTTGTTTGTGGGAGGAGGTTCAAGTGAAGGAGGTGGAGGAGGTTATGTAGTGGGCTTTGCACATTTACCAGAGTGTTGCAATCTTAAATACAATTATTAGCAGTAATTACATAGAAGGATGATATAATATCTATGCAGTAGTTGATACAGTATTTGTCTGGTATCAAAAGTTGTTTGGTTTTTTTTTGGAAGGTTAAAATAGTGGGATTGAGTGTTATAGTCTTTATGTCGTATTGTATTGGTGTGGTTCTTTTTCTGTGGTTACTTACAGTTTTGGTGTCTTCTGTTAAGTTCAGTCACTTAGGGCATGAGTTTGTCTGTGCGGGTGTGCTTGTCGGCAATGAATTAAAGTGTTGCATGGGCGCATAGGCTGGATCAGTTTGGTGGTGGCAATTGGGGAGGGGTTTCCCTTCCTGTTCACTTCCCAGTGCTGATCTGGATGGTAGAGGGCTGAGAGAGCCCTTGTCATCTTCTGGTACTATAGTTTAAGCTGTTGGGGTATGATGGGCCAGATCGGACCTGGAAGGGCCGATCAGAGAGGGGCTGCTCTTCCCTTCATCTGCTCAGTGTTGATCTGGGTGTCAGAGGGCTATGTATTTCTATAGATGGCTTTAGCTTGGGCTGGTTGTTGGGGTATAGAGATGGTATTGCCATATGTTGCTCAGTGCCCCACTCAAGGGCCACGCCTAAGGGCCCTCTGGCGAGGCCCTAAGGTGTGGGCATGCCTTCTGGCACTGGTATTTAAAATGCTGGCTGGTGGGTCTGATTGGCCTTCAGTGCAGGGAGAAGGAGGAGCTTCAAGTCTGCTACCTGTGCTGGATGCCATGGTCTTCGGGCCTTCTGGCACTGGTATGTCACCCAGTGCTCCAAATGATATCACACTTATACAGAGGCATTATTGCCTCCTTCTTCCTATTGGCTATTTTTCTCTATATGCACCCAAGCATCCTTTTGGCTTTTGTCATCATGTTTTCTACATGTTATGATCATCAGAAACAATTTAATGCTAAAATATGCAAGGTGAAAGGAGATAGACTCAGGAGTAATTTTCAGAAATATTTCTTTACAGAAAGAGTGTCATATGAATGGAAAAGCATCCCAGTGGAAGTATCAGAGACAAAGACTTTATATGAAATCAAGAAAGCATGGGACAGACTTGGAAGATCTCTAAAGGAATAAAAGGGACTGTAGAACTTAGTAGTTGGAATGGAAGGGCAGACTGAATAGGCTGAAAGTGGCAAAGAGAGAAATCAGGATGGCAAAAACATATGTGGAAGAAAAAAAAATGGGTTACAGATGTGAAGTAAGGTAACAAGACTTTTTTCAGGTATATTGGGGAGAGGAGGAAAGCCAGAGGTGGAATTGCAAGACTAAATTGAGGGCCAATTGTGGGACGTGATAAGTTAAAAACAGAATTGCTAAACAAATACTTCTGTTCCATTTTCACCCCAAAACAAATTCTGGAGGAAGCCAACACATTATTGATAAAGGTATTAGTGAGAACTGAGAAGATGCCACACCATTCATAGAAGATGAAACTGCAAAACTGAAAGTAGGAAAAACCATGGGACTAGATCAGATACAACCTAGATACTGAGTGAACCTAGAAAGGTTCTGGCTGGACCTTTAAAAGATGTATTTGATAGATCACTGGAGACAGATGAGGTTCCACAGGATTGCAGAAGGACTGATGTGGTCCCTCTTCACAAATGTGGTAACAGAGAAGAGGTGGCAAACTGCAGGTCAGCAAGCCTTAGCTCAGAGTTGGGAAAAATAATGGAGTGGTCTTTCTAGAATCTAATAGTTTAGAAGATCCAAGGCAACATGGTTTTAGAAAAAGAAGGTAATGCTAAATGAATCTGATTGATGCCTTTGACTACTTGACCAGAGAATTAGATTAAGGGCATGTGATAGATATGGTCTACTTAGATTTCAGCAAGTTTTGATACCGCTCCTCATTGGAGGTTTATGAATAAATTAAGCAGCTTGGGGATGTTTCACAAGGTGATAAACTGGATGAACAATTGGTTGACTGACAGATCACATAGGGTAGTGGTAAATGAAATTCACTCTGAAGAAAGGAGGGTGAGTAGTGGACTGCCTCAGGGATTGGTCCTGGGACTGATACTGTTCAATGTCTTTGTAAGTAATATTGTTAAAGATTTAAAAGATTACGCAAAGATTTGCAATAGAATGGACACTTGAGGGAGTAGACAACATGAAAAAAGATCTAAAAAAAAGTAGAAGAATGGTCTAATACTTGGCAGTTGAGATTTAATGCTAACTTGTACAGAGTGATGCATTTGGGATGAAGAAATCCAAAGGAGCTGTATGCAATAGGGGGCGAGAGATTGGTGTGCATGGACTAGGAGAAGGAACTTGGAGTGATAGTGTCTGAGGATCTCAAGATGGAGAAACAATGTGACAAGGCAGGAGCCAAATTCAGAAGAATGTTAGACTGCATAGAGAGAAGAATAACCAGCAGGAAGCCCCTGTGCTGGAAATTGGTGAGTCCTCACGTGGAGCACTGTGCTCAGTTTTGGAGACTGCACCTCACAAAGGATATAAAAAGACTTGAAACAATTCAGAGAAAGGTGACTAACATGATATGGGCCCTGCACAAGAAGATATATAAGGAAAGATTTGAAGGCCTAGAGGAGAGGAGGGAAAGGAGGGACGGGGGGATATGATACACATGTTTAAATATTAAAAAGTGTTAATGAACAAACAAACTTTTTCAAAATGAGGGAAACTGTAGAAATGGAGGACATGAAATAAAACTGCAAGAGGTAAAGTTAAAAGCAAAGTCAGAAAATACTTTTTCAAAGAAAAAATGGTGGATGCCTGTGTAAATGCATGTGCCTGCATTTAAGTCACAATCACAGCTTCTTAGATTAGTAACATAATAACATAGTACAAGACAGCAGATAAAGACCACTATGGTCCATCTAGTCTGCTCAGTAAAGTAGCTAGAGGGGTGCCTGCTACTGCATGCAGGTTACCCCCTTCGGCGCCTTTGTGTAGGGTTGTACCTGCTGTTCCACCATTTGTTGAAGTATAAAATGTATTTGTTTTGATTCCATCTTATTGCAACGTAGGAACACTCTGTGCCTTTCCTATGCCTTTTTGAATTCTTTCACTGGTTTTGTTCCTACTACTTCCTTCAGCAGGACATTCCAGGCATGCACCACCTAAAGAGGTGCCTACTTTCTCTCTTAAATTATGGGACCCATTATAAAATTACCCTCCAGAAAGCACCATCCAAGAAAAGGATAGCAGCATCATCATGGCAAGGCCGCGGGGCAGGGTCCCCCCGGCCGTAGATAACCAGGCGCGCGGCCCGGTGCGGGGACCCTGCCCACGGTTAAGGAGGGGAGGGCTCTCGCGGGCATAATTTAAATCTATTGGCTCGCCCCGATGAAGAATTGGGGGCGAGCCAATGAGCAGGGCGATGCAGAAGCCCGGATGACCGGGGCTTTAAAGGAGGGCGCGCGGCGGCGGCGGTCTCTCGGGAGCCAGCAGTGGAGAGAGAGAGGTCCGTCGTCGTCGGCTGCAGCAGGTCCCGTGCTTGACAGTGGGTGTAGCGCTGGGCAGGAGAGGACCTTGCCGGACCGGAGACTTGCAGCGGTGTGCCTGGGAGGCGGCGCGCAAGTATACCGACAAAAATACATAAAATAAAATAAAACTTTTCGGCCGCGCTGCGATTGCCGGCTTGTGGGTCCGTGGGGGGTCGGGAGGTAGACGGCGTCGGGCCCCCGTCGTGCGGCCGGTGGTGAGAGGCGTCAGTTTTCCGCGGCGGGTGGAGAGCATGCCACCACGGAGGGGCCGGCAGGCCCGCGGTTCAACACGTGGTCGGGGTGAGCAGGGCCGGGGAAAGAGACGCGGGCAGCCTGCGCCTGCTCCGGCGGGGGGGGTTGGGGGGAGGGGCGGCTGGAGGAGCTTCGGGGAGGGGGTTTGGGCGGGTCGTGGCTGGGGGGGCCAGGGTTCGGGGCGCTAAAGGCTCCAGTGGGGCTCGAGCCCCTGGGGGCAAGGCTGCAGCCTCAGCGGGAGGGCAAAGGAGGGGGGGTGGCAGGGGGGAGAGGGAGCTGTGCTTGGGGCTGGAAAGGGGGGATAATGGGGCCCAAGAACCAGGCAGGGTTGGGGTGGTGCAGGGGGACATGGGGTTGGCTGATAGGGGAGAAGTGAGCTCTGGGGGGCAAGGAGGGGCCGGGTTGGGGGAGGCGGCTGCGGTAAGTAGCGGTGGTGAGGGACAGGAGATGGGGGGGTGGGCTGGGGGGGGAGGGCCTTTCTTCCCGGGGTGGGCCTCCCCTTGGTTGGGAGCACTGAGCTATGGGCAAGGGCCCTTTGGCCATAGGGGAGTAGTGGGGCGTATGGGTACGCCCGTGGGCTATGCGCCGTGGGACCATTGGCAAGGGGGAGGCCAAGGCTCGTCACGGGCGGAGTGGTTGTCGGCTTGGCAGGCGGGGGGTTCCCCGGCGGTCCCCTCTCCCCCCTCTTCTTCTCTTTTGTTTTCACAGGTCGACGCAGCGGTTCCAGTGACAGTGCAGCGGTCCGGTGGGCAGAGTACGGCAATGACGGAGGACGTTGGAGCCGGCTCGGTGGAACCCCAGCGGCATGAGGACGTCCCGGCGAGCGGGATAGGGGCGCGGACAACCAGCAGGGGGAGGCGAGAACAGGACGGATTGCTGCCGGATCTGCCGGCCAGCGTGGGAGGTGCTGGGGGTGAGTTGTCTGGGGGCAATGGGGGGGGGGGGGTGAGTGGGACGGTTCAATCAGAAGGGCCCGAAAAAAGGGGGCGGAAGGCTAAACGTAAGCGACGGCACGCACGATGCCGTCAACACAGTTCGGAGGGTTCTTCGTCGTCCACAGTTTCCACATCGTCATCCTCGAGTGCGCCTTCCCGTGCAGGGCAGGGCGGTGAGCAGGGGCCGGTGGGACCTTCGGGCGGAAAGGGGGTTCCTACGATGGTAGCATTCACGGAATTTTGGGAGGGGGTTCCGCGGCATTTGCGACGCAAAATATGGAAGAGGAGGTATATTGATATATTTCATTTGCTGGAAGGGCGGAGGCGGTCAGGGGAGAGTAGGAAAAAGCGGAAAGAAGATGAAAAGGCGGGTCGCGTCAAGAAAGTGTCACGGAATGTTCTGAATTGGGTTCGCTCCTTTTTAAGATTGGCGAGTGTTTGGGGGCGGCGGGCGCCAGAGGATTATGGAATGCTTTTGGCGTACGCGGACTCTATAGTAGAAGCTGCGCAGAACCATGGCAGCTTTGCGTGGCTGAACTACGACGAGAAATTTCGGGACAAGATGGAGGAGAGCAAGGGGCTATCCTGGGGAACACAGGATATCAACTTATGGTTAACCCAGATGTCCATCGGGACGGGGGGGGTGGAGGGGCAGGGGGGCGTGGAGTGGGGGGCGGTGTGGGGGGTGCAGGGCGGTCCTTTCGTGCAAACAGTGGTTCAGTGCAGCAGAGGGCGGGGGGGGGGGGGCAAGGTGACATCTGTTGGCGTTTCAACAGGTCCTCGTGCCCGTTCCCGTACTGCAAGTTTAAGCACGCATGTGCGGCCTGCGGGGGCGGGCATTCCGCTCTCAAATGTTTCAAAAAAGGTGGGGTTCCTGCCACCGCCCCAGCTAACAAGTAATTCTGATTTGGCGGAGTTGGCCCCCTCTCCAATTTCCCGGGAGGTGATCGGTGGGTGGCTGTGTTCTTATCCGCGGCGGCGAGAGAGGGAAGTGTTAATGCGTGGGTTTTTTGAAGGGTTCATCATTCCGGTACAAGGTACTATAGTGGGTAGGGCTGCGCGCAACGCTCCGTCAGTGCGGCGCTTGGCGGCGGTGGTTAAGGAGAAATTGGCGGTCGAGTTGCGTCTGGGCAGAATAGCAGGTCCATTTGCGGAGCCGCCATTGGAGAATCTAGTGGTTTCCCCATTGGGGGTAATCCCTAAGAAGGAGACGGGGAAGTTTCGTTTGATACATAACCTCTCCTTTCCATTGGGGGACTCGGTGAATGATCATATTCCGAAGGAGCTGTGTTCGGTTCGTTACGTGTCCTTTGACGAGGCGGTGGGTTTGGTGAGACGCTGTGGCCCGGGGGCTCGGTTGGCAAAAGTTGACATCGAATCGGCTTTTCGTTTGCTGCCGGTCCACCCGTCTTCATTTTATTTGCTGGGTTTTTCTTTTGAGAATGAAGTTTATGTGGACAAGTGCATGCCAATGGGCTGTTCGGTGTCTTGTGCATACTTCGAAATGTTTAGCTCCTTTTTGCACTGGAACTTAGTACGACGGGTGGGGGTTCGGAATGTAGTACACTATCTGGATGATTTTCTGTTTGTGGGGGCGGCTGGTTCAGGGGAGTGTCAACAGTTAATGGACGGTTTTCTAAGCATGGCAAGGGCGTGTGGGCTCCCGCTGGCAGAGGACAAGACAGAGGGTCCCGCCACTTGTATTAGTTTCTTGGGGGTGGAAATTGACTCGGTCGGAATGGTGGTGCGCCTCCCGATGGAAAAAGTGTTAAAGTTGCGGGTCCTGGTAGCGAATGGGTTAGCGTCTAGCAAGTTATCTCTGAAGGAATTGCAAATATTGATTGGTTTGTTGAATTTCGCCTGCAGGGTCATCCCGATGGGCCGGGTATTTATGCGTCGCTTGGCGGCAGCCACGGCGGAGGTGCGCAAGCCGCACCATCGTATTTGAATGTCACAGGTCATGAAGGCTGATTTGAGGGTTTGGGATGTTTTCCTTACGGACTTTAATGGGGTATCGGTTCTGATGGAGGAGGAGGTCTCTAGTGCGGAATTGCAACTTTATACGGACGCGGCAGGCGGGAAGGGTTTGGGGATTTACTTTAGGGGAGACTGATGTGCGGCGCAGTGGCCCCATTCATGGCACGTGGCGGGTCTGACTAGCAACATTACGTTCTTGGAGTTGTTCCCGTGGTTGGTCGTATTGCACTTGTGGCCGGAACGCCTGAGGAATCGCAGAGTGACATGGTGGTGCGACAATGAGGCGGTGGTGGCGATAGTCAACCGGTATTCCCCGCGCTGTCCGCTGGTAGCGGGTTTGATGCGGGACATAGTGTTTGAGTGTTTGCGTTTAAATGTCGCGGTGAAGGCACGACACATTCCGGGTTGCACTAATCGAATTGCCGATGCTCTTTCTCGTTTCAAGTGGGATGTGTTCCGGAAGTTGGCGCCGGATGCGAGCGAGGAAAGCAGAACGGTTCCAGAGCATTTATGGACGATTGGCCAGCAGAGATGGTTCGCCTGTTGAAGGATTCCCTGGCCCCGGCGACTTGGGTGGCTTACCGGAAAGGATTCAACATGGTCCTTGGCTACTTGGAGTCACAAGGCTGGCGGCCCAGAGCGGGGGTTGACTACTTATTGGGGCGTTATATAGCGGAGGCGAAGTGCGCCGGCGCGTCCCGGGCATCACTGCGTAGGCGGTTGGCGGGCTTTACCTTCTTTGCCAGAGCGGCAGGCTGGGTCTTAGGGAAGCCGGGATTTGTGGTTCAACGGCTGCTTCGCGGCTGGGATAGAGGGAGCCCGCCTCCCCGTGACTCCCGGTTGCCAGTGACACATGATCTTTTGGTAAGACTTTGCGAGATACTGCCGTGTGTGGCAGAGTCACGCTATGAGGCTGTTTTGTTTAAGGCAATATTCTGCTTGGCCTTCTTTGGGGCCTTCCGGGTTGGGGAAATGGTGGCCAGCTCGAGCAGGGCCGAGCGGACAGGGGGGTTATTGTTTAAGCACGTGCAGCTTGAAAATGGGCAGCTGAGGGTTCGGCTGGCAAAGTCCAAGACCGATCAATTAGGCAAGGGGTTGTGGGTGGTGCTGAGGGAGGTGGTATCCTTGCCGACTTGCCCTGTGGAGGCCGTGCGGGCATATGTGGCGAGGCGCCCGGTCGCAGATCACCTGTTTTTCTTGCACGAGAATGCAAGGTGGGTGACCCGATTCCAAGTGGCAGCGGTGCTGCGGTTGGCCATCAGGAGGCTAGGCATGGATCCGGCACACTTCGCTCCACATTCCTTCCACATTGGAGCGGCGACAAGCGCAGCTGCGGCTGGGCTGTCGGAGGCTGCGATTCAAAGCATTGGCAGGTGGCGGTCACAGGCGTTTAAAGGTTATGTCCGTTTATAAGGGGATGGGGGGGCCTGTTGCTAACCTGTGCTTTCTGTTTCAGATGCTGTGCGGTGCCCGCGAATGTGCTGGATGTTCGGGCATTCATTTGTGCATTGGGCAGGGCGGCAGGCAGCTGAACGACCGCTGGGGCCTAACTTGGGTCTGGATCCGGCTGTGTTGTCGCTTCTATGGCTGGGTGAGCGTGGTCTGCGGTGGCCTCAGCTGTTACCTATGCTTCGACACCATAGCCGAGTTAGAGCCGAACCCGCTGTGATCCTACTGCATGTTGGAGGGAATGATCTGAATGGATGGACCTGCAAGCAGATCATTCGAGCAGCGAAGCGGGATTTTGCAATAGTGTATAGGATGTTCCCACAGGTTATGTTAATGTGGTCAGACATAATTCCAAAGCCTGTCTGCCGGCACCAACGGCGTTGGTCCCGGGGGTTGGCAAAGGTCAATCGACAGATCAGGCGGTGGGTATGTCAGCAAGGAGGGTTTCAGATTGTGCACCCCTGGGTGGAGGTGGACTGTGCCGGGCTATATCGCACGGACGGTGTGCACTTATCTCCAGTGGGGGTGGACCTCCTGTTGAACGACTGGCAGGAGGCCTTGGAATGCATAGTCCAGCAGGAGGCTCGATGGTCGCAGCTTAGTGGGGGGGCGGCGTAGAGGCGCAGGTGCGCTATACGCCGGGTGGCGGGATCCCGGAGGTTTCCGGGGTCCGGAGCCTTAAGCTCGAATTGGGGCGGGGGCGGTCGCCCCCAACCCGGATGACCCCTGGCCGGTCTTTGCTAGTAATATGGCGAGCCGGGGAAAGGGGGGGTTGGCTTTGCCGCTGGCTCGGCCGCGGCGGGAGTGGAATGAGTTCACCTTGCTAGTAATATGGCGGGTGAGGGCTCATCCTACTCGGGGGTTTGTTATATAATGGTTTGTTATATAACGGTTGTATGGTTTAAGCAATGTTTGGAATTTTATAATTTGGTTAATAAAAGCTGCGACCATTTTGAGCCAAGTTATTGTCTGGACTGATTATTGGGTAAAAAGGGAGAATGACGAAGTAAGGGGGGGGGGAGGGGGAGGATCAGGGTACCACCGGGTCCGAGCTGCCTTGGTTATGGCAAGGCCGCGGGGCAGGGTCCCCCCGGCCGTAGATAACCAGGCGCGCGGCCCGGTGCGGGGACCCTGCCCACAGTTAAGGAGGGGAGGGCTCTCGCGGGCATAATTTAAATCTATTGGCTTGCCCCGATGAAGAATTGGGGGCGAGCCAATGAGCAGGGCGATGCAGAAGCCTGGATGACCGGGGCTTTAAAGGAGGGCGCGCGGCGGCGGTCTCTCGGGAGCCAGCAGCGGAGAGAGAGAGGTCCGTCATCCCACCTGCCCGCCCTTGCTTTGGTGGGCTTTGGGTAGGGTTGTCGCAGCTGGAGGTGGGGCGGGATCCCGGAGGTTTCCGGGGTCCGGAGCCTTAAGCTCGAATTGGGGCGGGGGCGGTCGCCCCCAACCCGGATGACCCCTGGCCGGTCTTTGCTAGTAATATGGCGAGGCCGGGGAAAGGGGGGGTTGGCTTTGCCGCTGGCTCGGCCGCGGCGGGAGTGGAATGAGTTCACCTTGCTAGTAATATGGCGGGTGAGGGCTCATCCTACTCGGGGGTTTGTTATATAACGGTTGTATGGTTTAAGCAATGTTTGGAATTTTATAATTTGGTTAATAAAAGCTGCGACCATTTTGAGCCAAGTTATTGTCTGGACTGATTATTGGGTAAAAAGGGAGAATGATGAAGTAAGGGAGGGGGAGGGGGAGGGGGAGGATCAGGGTACCACCGGGTCCGAGCTGCCTTGGTTATGAATAATATATTGAAGTCTTCTGTTCAGTGTGTGGCAGAGGCTAAAAAACTAACATTATCTTGGAAATTATTAGGAAAGGAATACAGAATTAAACAAAGAATAGCATAATGCCTCTGTAGCGTTCTATGAGCAACTGGTCTTTGGGTATTGTGTAAGTGTGTGCATTCATAAGCATGCGTTAGGTTTGTAGGGGCACTTAAAAATTGAAACTGCATGGAAATAACTTGCATGCATATATAACTATTAATTAACACACACACAATTCACTGTGCATATTGAAAAGTTCTTGCATACTTATAGTACACCTAACACTGAATAGGTGACATGAAGATAGAAAATGCACAAAAATCAGCAAATATTAGTTTAAAATGAGCATGAGCCAATTTCTGGTTGTCACTATTGTAATATCATGCAGATCAACCTTTGCAAAGGTCGTGAGATTTTTCTTACCACTGCTTACAAAGTTAGAGCCAATTGTACTAATGATAGAGCATTTCTTCATATTTTTATCTTCCATTCCATGCCATTTTTTATTTAAAAACTTTCTTCATATTTTCTACCAGGCCTTTCAGGAGATAGTCTGAGTCAGTTGTAAATGAGAAAAGCTCTTTCATATCTAGTCCAAAACATTAAGGAGGTTAATTTAGAAGCCTTGCGTGGTAATTCAACATGTAAATAGCAACATCTATTTTTGTAGATGGCATAGACATATAAATTAAGATTTTAGAATAATGGCACTTTCCAAATTGTCACAGGATGTGCAGATTCAAAGGGGGAGTGTTACAAGCACGGTTTGGGTGGCCCTAGAATTATGGGAATTTTATTTTAGAAGCCCTGTTCATGACTTACACATGTATATACAATATGACCATTTACATGTGAAAATTGCATCCTTATAGAAATGGCCATTTTAGAAAAGGTTCATTTTAGATGTGGCTGTCCATATCCCATTGAAAGAGGATAGAGGCATGTCAGGGGCATGGCCTGGGTGGGACAAAAATCTATATGTGTAATCCTCACTTCATATGAGTAATGCGTATATAAGACTAAAATTGTCCATGTCTGGATTTACACGAACTCCCTGAATGAACGGGAATTTAAATTTGCCCATTTAGGCCGGTTCTTTACAGAATGGATTAAGGGGAATATTCCTCCAATGTTTATTAACGATGTCCTGCCCTCAGTGTCTGAATGTTATCTCCGCATCCTATCTAAAACATGTCTTTGTTTACGTATTACCAGTCTTGCATATGTTTTCTTTAATTTCCCCATCAGTTTTGCACCTCCTCTGAGGCAGGCATATGGAACAGCAAAAGGCTTGTTTCGGCCATAGTTTGAAAACTTGATTGAGGGCAATTGTGCTTACCATATGGTTATTAATATCACTTTAAAATATAAAAATATGCCTTTAGGAACTTTGATACTTAATTGGCCACTCTTATATGTATAATTTTCTTTTATATACCTGTTGTCCCTTACACTTACAAGCGCTGGTGCTTGTATATCAAAGTCGCTGAGTGATGCCCCTCTTCTTGTAAAAGTGTATTTTTATAGAATGGGTGTTCCCACTGCATGCACATAGAAACACACGTGTGTTTCCTATATCTCTATACATATTTTACAAAAGGCTCCACATTCAGTAGGCCTTTTGTAAAATAGGCTAGAGGCTGTGAATGCCCCAAGTTTGATGTCTTGTATAAATGCCCCTCAACTTTCTATGACTTGCCTGTGGTCATATTATTTGACTAATGGACTGCAGCTACTACAGTTAACTGAGTTATATAGCGGAATTAGAAACGATATAGAGAAGGATAATCAAAATGATAACGGGGATAGAATTACTTTCCTATGAGAAAAGGCTAAAGAGATTAGAGCTCTTCAGCCTGGAGAACAGACAGGTGAGGGGAGATGTAACAAAGATCTATAAAAGCTTGAGTGAAGTGGAATAAGTAAACATGATTTGACTGTTTACTCTTAAAATATACAAAGACTAGAGGACAGACACATCATGTAGTTACTAAGTAGTACTTTAAAAACAAATAGGAGGAAATATATTTTTTCACTCAAGCATATAACTAAGCTCTGGAATTTGTTGCCAGTGGATGTGGGAAAAGTACTTAGCGTAGCTGGGTTTAAAAATGTTTTGGCAAGTTCCAGAGGAAACATCCATAAACTGTTATTTAGGTGCTCTTGTGAAAAAGCACTGCTTATCCATGGCAGTAAGTGGCATGAAATCTTGCTGCTTTTTGGGATCCTTCCAGTTAGTTGGAAATGGGATACTGGAATTGATGGACCTTTGGTCTGAGCCGGTGTAGCAATTCTTATGAATAGACTAAACTACAACATTCAAAAATACGCTAAAAACCACAGATATTCTCATTTTACTTTCTGTTTTTATATCCATTCAAAGTCTGATTGTGTCCCTGCAAAATATTTCAGTCAGCAGTGAATCAGCAAGGATCACCAAGGCAGAATCTGTAAAATCAAGGTCATTCAGGCTTATTGTCACTGATTTCTCTTGTTTCGGCAAAGGAGGAATTGTTCTGTTTCTGATTCTTGATTATAACACACTTTGGAAATTATTTTTTCTGAATCTTTTTAAGTGCCCAGTTTCTACAATTTGTTTTAGAGTTGGCCTAAATTCATTTGAATAGATATTTGAAATCCATAATGAATTAATGAGAAATGGTAGCTTCTGGTTATGATAATATAACTGCAGATTTTTTTTAAAAAAAGGTGCCAATTAGCTACCAGGGAGAGTTCAAAAACAAAACATCTTGACATTTACTTTCTTACAGAAGAGCTACAGTTGATGCTGTAAAAAAAAAAACACATTCAAATTATCAGAAAAAATAAGCATGCTTTGAATTGTTTGGTATGATTGGTATAGTTAGTGTTTCTAGTCACAGAAATAAAGGTCATCAAACAAGTTACAGATGAGACTTTTTTACTAGAATTTCTTGATTCATTTGTAACTAGCTTTGAAAGGCTGCACGTCCTTCACTGGATCAATGAAGAGTAAGATACAGATAATAATGATAATAATAATAATAATCAACTTTAAAGCCAAATTTGGAAAGGTCATCTAGGTTAGAAAAGGCACTGCCAAGTAGTCCCGATTCCATCCCGGACGTAGAAGCTCTCTGTGCACCCGGCCAAAACCAGACGCACAGAGGGAGTTGCGATGCTGATCCTGCGGGGCACGTCTAGCCCCGCAAGATCAGAATTGCAAACAGGCCTGTATGTGCAGGCCGGGACTGCGATTCAGCCCAGCTTGCACGTATAGGCCTTGCCCGACTAACTCAATCAAGGATTTTAAATGGAACTGCGGCGGCATGGCGTCCAGTTGCCATGGCACCACGGCTCCATTTAAAAGCTGTAATCCCCAGCCTCCGGCCTCCAAATTGCTTTCCCCGCAGCCCTACTCCCAATCATGCCTCCCAGGGCCAGGGTT
Source organism: Ichthyophis bannanicus (assembly GCA_033557465.1). NCBI lineage: Eukaryota > Metazoa > Chordata > Amphibia > Gymnophiona > Ichthyophiidae > Ichthyophis > Ichthyophis bannanicus. Next base: position 508,620,853 of record CM066031.1, on the reverse strand, counting down.
GGGCTGCGGGGAATGTCCCCTGCCCCGGGCTCACCGATCCTGCCGTACCAGGGAAGTTATTCCACCTCAGAGATGGAATAACTTCCCTGTTCAAGTTGCCGGCCCCAGATGTACAGGGCCAACATTAGAATCAGCCCTGTATGTCTAGGGCCGGTGACTGCCCACTGCCTGCCCTAATGCTGCCCCCAATCCTCCCCTTTCCTGCCCCCATCTACCTTCCCTGTACAACACATGGGGAAGGTAGTCAGGCCCGGGAAAGGGCATGAATAGCGGGGAAGGGACGTCCATCCCCACTATTCATTGCTCAGAATGACCCCCAGTGTATTTTACAAAAGGAGCACTGAACACAGACAGGCTCATTCCATCCTGGACATACAGCCCCTCTGTACGTCCAGTTTGAATCAGACGTACAGAGGGGGTCATGATTCTGATCCTGCGGGGCACATCTAGCCCCGCAGGACTATAATCGCAAACAGCCCTGTACATGCAGGCTGCGACTGCGATTCAGCCCAGCCTGCACATACAGGGAAAGCCCAACTAACTCAGTCAGGGCTTTACAATGGAGCAGCGGCACCATGGCGTCCAGTTGCCATGGCATCATGGCTCCATTATAAAACCGTGATCCCGGCCGCCAGCTGCACAAAGGCTTTCCCCACAGCCTGACCCCCGATCTGGCCTCCTAAGACCAGGGTTGGGCTGCAGGGAATGTCCTCAGGCTCCCCTGCCCATCCACACCCCAGGCCCACAGAAAACCTACCTCAACCCTAACTTTCGTTTTTCTCTGTACCATTGCCATGACCATCCACGACTCTGATTCATCCATACATGATCACAACCCTATCCCAGTATTCCTAGGATCAAATAGAAAATATCACCACAACTATCATCAACCTCATCCAAACCTACAGCACAAGAGACAGACACGCCTGCTCTACATAACACTGGAGACCATTACTAACAAAAAGATCAACAAAGATGACGTGCAACACGAGCTCAGGTGTGCACTCATCAACGCACGGTCTGTGCGCAACAAATGGCCAGCCATCACAGACCTATTATCCAACTACAATCTAGACCTTCTAATGGTCACTGAGTCATGGCTCTCTGACTCAGACACTGCCCTAATTAACCAAATCACTCCCCCTAATTTCTCACTCTTTGCTTGTAACAGAGATAACAGAAGAGGTGGAGGAGTCTTCATAATAGCAAAGTCCGAGCTGCAATACCGAGTGTCCCTAACCAGGAGCTCTCAGCACCTAGACACTATAACTATCACAAATAGAAGCAACTCTATCAATCTCATTTACTCAGCACCAAATGCAGTATCAGAAGATTTCTCGGATATAATAAACTTGGCCTGCAACCCTGATAACCCCAACAAACCAAACTGGTTGTTAGGTGATTTTAACCTTGCCTCTCTACATCACGACTTATCTAGTGCATTCCTCGATGCAATGACAGACCTTGGTTACAAGCAAATCGTGCACAACCCCACACACAAACAAGGGAACATCCTTGATCTGATATTCGTTCCACCAGCAGTCACGAGCTTAAATAATCATACCCAACCATCTATTATCCCAGTCCCTTGGTCAAACCATAGCCTGATCATATTTCAGATACCAACAAATCCAAACACACTCGCCCAGCCAGTCACCTCAACAGCAAGCTCAGGGCATTTTAAGCCGTTAGACATAGAGACCCTCACTAAACAAGCGCTGCCAAAACTATCCAAGCCAACGGACAACCTGAACGAATTGATCTCTAACTGGAACGACACTCTCTATCAGTATGTCCATCAACCAACCATGAACAAGAAACTCCCACCCAAGAATCGTTCCAATAAAAAACAGGATGCCCCATGGTTCTCTCCAGAACTACGTACATCTCTACTTCAACTGAGGAAGTTAGAAAGAAAGTGGAGACATACCCACAACAGCCAGGATCAAGAAGAGTATCTCACTCACCTCAAAAATCATCGCGAACTAACTTGGGCCACAAGGAAAGAATTCCACTCTGATCTTCTCAGCAGAGCACTAAACAGACCACGTGATCTCTTCAATTTAGTAAAAACGTTAACCAAAGAACCATCGCCACCGCAACAAGAATCCATACAACCACAATTATATGCCAACTTCATCCAATCCAAATTGGTCAAGGCGAATACAACTTTGTCACAAGTACTAATCCAACTCCCTCAAGCTCAAGCTTCACTCGATAAATTTTCACCTCCATCAAGAAAAACCATCGAAGATATTATCGCCAACATAAACACCACCACGGCACCAAATGACCCATGTCCAGCACACTGGATCAAAACCTTACGTGCCAAGCTTAGCCCTTGCATAGCTAAGATCGCAAATATCTCCTACCTAACTGGGATTTTCCCTACTGCCCTTAAACAAACATCAATTCGCCCACTGCTAAAAAATAACCAGATGGACCCAAAGAAGGAAGAGTCTTACCGCCCAATTTCCAGTATTCCCTATCTAGCCAAAATACTTGAGAAGGAAACTCAGAGGCAGATCCAACAACACATAGACACAGCAGCCCCGTTGGACCCATGCCAACACGGATTCCGAGAAGCTCATGGAACTGAAACACTCATGACTTCACTATTCAACAAACTCATTTGTGGGATTGACAACATTCACATGGCCATTGCAATGATTTTCCTGGACATATCAGCGGCATTTGACTCAGTTGACCATAAGATTATGCTAGCTAGACTTCACGAAAAAGGCATCCATAACCTTGCCTGGGACTGGTTCAAATCATACCTAGAAGAGCGTTGGCAACAGGTCCGTATAGGCAACATTACATCTGAACCCTTCCAACAGAAACAAGGAGTACCCCAAGGCTCATCTCTATCTGCGCTGCTTTTTAACATATACATGCAGCCAATCTGCCAAATAACCAGAGACTTCGGTATATCTTGCCTATTATATGCAGTTGACGTGCTAATTTTCACACCGATCAATGTATCAAATCCTGACTACTCTGCACTAATCAACTGTTTCAATGCAATAACCGACTGGCTTCTCAATCAGAACATGAGAATAAATTTCAAGAAAACCGAAGTGCTCATAGCCACAAGAAACAAGCAATTTTCTCCACCAACCACCCTCATAGTAAGAGATGCTGAACTCCCGATCAAGGCCTCCATAAAGTACCTCGGTGTGATACTTAATCAACAACTCAATCTTAAGGAGCACATAAAGAACACCATAAGGACAATCTACTACAAACTAAAAACACTGCGTCACCTGAAACCAATGCTGGAGACCAAGGATTTCCATACAATTTTCCAAGCAATAGTCACACCGCATTTCGACTATGCGAATATCATCCTCCATGGCCTCCCCAAGAATACACTAAGTCCACTTCAACTGGCGATGAACGCGGCAGCCTGCATCTTATCCGGAGCTTCAAAAAGAGATCATATAACACCAATACTGATCGATCTACACTGGCTCCCGATAAATTGCAGAATAATATATAAAACTCTCATCACATTCAAGGCTATTAATAAAATATCCCCTGCATCGATCTCAAATCTCCTCACTCACGCACCGAACAATAGATCCAGGAGACTAGTAGCAGAAAACACACTAGTTACTCCTAGTATCTCCACAAAATGGACACAACAAACCACTAACAGAGCTTTTGTGTCTTATGCTCCCAAGTGCTGGAACAAGCTACCTCCCAGCATCAGATCAATCAGGGATATCACCCAATTCAGAAAGTTCATCAAGCACTATTTATTCACTTTGCACTTCAAGCTACCATACACACCCTAGAATTGTCTTCCGCCTCACTCATCTACTCTTACACATAACAACAACCCAGAACAAAGGTTTAAAATGTGAAAAATACTGCAGCTCGTCAAATACCAAACCTTGATGTAATATATTTAATTGTATATAGTTATCCCCGGTTCACACCCAGTTTACCTTCCCTGTTATCTATAAACCTAGATCAGTTATATATTGACAGGTATTTTGTTGTTTAATGTAAACCGCACTGATGATGAATAGTGCGGTATATAAAAACTGTTAAATAAATAAATAAATAAAATAAATAAATAAAACAGACGTCCAAGAAAGTTATTCCACCTTGGAGGTGTAATAACTTCCGCACAGAAGTCGCCAGCCCTGAACATACAGGGCTGATATTAGAATCGGCCCTGTACGTCCAGGGCTGGCAACCACCCACCACCCACCCTAACCACACCCCTGATATGCCCCTTCCCCGCCCCCGGGGAGGTTAGAAACTGGTGGGGAGGGCATGAATTGCAGGAATGGATGTCGCATTGGGACGTCCATCCCCACTATTCATGGGACAGAATCAGGCCCAGAGCCTTTTGTAAAATATATATAAGGCCACTAGAAAAACATGTCTATTTGGTGGCTATTACAGGAGAAAGAGTCACTTTATAAAAAAGAAAACATATTCAAAATAAGATTGGCATTACTGGGGCTTAGCACTGAAAGTCCCTGCACTTTCACATATAAATATCATGTTTTGAAATATTGTACATCCAAGGGACGCGCTCCCAAACCGAAACTCTGTTTTTCAGGTGTTGAACACCAGAGAGGTAAGTTCTATGGCTTCCTTAATTCCTCCGCCAAACTGCAGGTCAGATGAGCAGTCGGCTAACTTATGCATAACTTAAGATAGGTGTGTAAATGCTGATTTTTGAAGAAGATACATATTTCCGTTACAAAACAGGGAATTCCCATATACTTCTCAGGTGCTTCAAAACTATTCCCAGAACACACCCTCTTCAAATCTGTGCATTCTGCAGGTATACATGTGTAAATAGCATTTTTTTCCCAAATTGATACTTTTTCATATATGCCCATTTACACATGTGAATGGTGTCTAAAATCCCCTCCTTAATGAGAAAGGAAATGAACAAAGGTGCACTTTTACTTTAATATGTTAACGTTTTCACTTACTATGCATTCAACTCAAAAATTAATGTTAGGTAAGTGTAAAGCCTGTGCCCTACCTGTTGGCAAAATGACCAATATCCGCCCTCTAGTTACCACTCAGGGCAGACCACACAGTAAATGCATCAGCAGACAATGCTTAAGTGCAACCCCATTATACTTTAGCTACAACAAATAAAAATAGTGCTTCAAAGGACGATCTTGCCAAACAAATCTGAGTTCTTTGACTGGGTGACCAAAGAACTAGATCAGGGGCATGCGATGGATGTCATCTACCTAGATTTCAGCAAAGCCTTTGATACTGTTCCTCATAGGAGGCTTATCAATAAACTCAATAGTTTGGGAATGGGTTCCAAGGTGGTGAACTGGATCAGAAATTGGTTGACTGACAGACGACAGAAGGTGATGGTAAATAGAGCTCACTCTGATGAAAGGAGGGTGATTAGCGGGGTGGCCCATGGTTCGGTCCTGGGCCCGGCACTGTTCAATGTATTTGTGAGTGATATTGCTGAAGGACTGAATGGAAAAGTCTGTCTTTTTGCAGATGACACGAAAATTTGCAACAGAGTGGACTCCCCTGAGGTAGTGGATAACATGTGGAAAGATCTACAAAAGCTGGAAGAATGGTCTAATGCTTGGCAGTTAAGATTTAATGTGAAGTGCAGTGTCATGCACTTGGGAGGCAGAAATCCAAGGGAAATATACGCAATAGAGGGCAAGAGGTTGGTGTGCACGGACCAGGAGAAGGACGTTGGTGTGATTATTTCTGAGGATCTCAAGGTGGCAAAACGGTGCAACAAGGCAGTGGCAAAAGCCAGGAGGATGTTGGGTTGCATACAAAGAGGAATTGCCAGCAGAAAGGAAGAGGTACTAATGCCACTGCATAAGTCACTGGTGAGGCCTCACTTGGAATACTGTGTTCAGTTTTGGAGACCATATCTCACAAAGGATGTAAAAAGACTGGAAACGGTTCAGAGGAAGGCGACCAAAACGATTTGGAGTCTGAGTCAGAAGCCTTATGAGAAGAGACTTGAAGACCTAAATATGTACACTCTGGAGGAGAGGAGGGATTGGGGAGATATGATTCAGATCTTTAAATACTTAAAGAGAAATAATGAACAAACAAACCTCTTCCAAAGATGGGGAAGCTGTAAAACTAGAGGGCATAGCATGAAGCTGCAAGGGGGTAAATTGAAAGGCAATGTCAGGAAATACTTTTCCATTGAAAGGATTGTGGATGCTTGGAATGTCCTCCCGATGGAAGTGGTGGGGGCAAATACAGTGACAGAATTCAAAATGGCATGAGACAGACACAGTGGATCCCTTTACAGCGACAGGATAAAATCAAAATAAACTTAACTATCTAATTTCTCAACAAACAGGGGTGTCCTACATGGAGCGCTGGGTTCACCCCTATACAAAGACATGGGGAGGGATGACCTGCACGGAGAGGCAGGTGCACCTACTCTTGCCATCTTACTGGGCAAACTAGATGGACCATACTGGTCATTATCTGCCATCATTTACTATGTTACTATGTATGTTACTAGGCCCTGACTGATTTAACAAATACACTGGGTTCACAGATTAATCAGCTTTAATCTAAAGAATTCCTTTTTCCCAAAGATTTAGAAAAATTCCCAGAAGTAAATACTTACAATTGCAGATCTCTCTCCAGAAGTAGAAGTCCCCTTTAGTAGTCCTTCAAGACTGAGCTGTCCTTCAAGGCTGAACTTTGATACTGTTCCTCATAGGAGGCTTATCAATAAAATCAACAGCTTGGGGATGGGTCCCAAGATGGTGAAGTGGATCAGAAATTGGTTGACTGACAGACAACAGAGGGTGACTGTTAATGGAACTTACTCAAATGAAAGGAAGGTGATTAGCGGTGTGCTCCAGGGTTCGGTCTTGGGACTGGTACTGTCCAATACTGTATATTCATGAGTGATATTGCCGAAGGGCTGAATGGAAAAGTCTGTCTTTTTGCAGATGACACCAAAATTTGCAACAGAGTGGACTCCCCTGAGAGAGTGGATAACATGAGTAGAGATCTACAAAAGCTGGAAGAATGGTCTATGCATGGCAGTTAAGATTTCACGTGAAGAAGTGCAGTGTAATGCACTTGGGAAGCAGATTTCCAAGGGAATTGTATGTGATAGGGGGTGAGAGATTGATGTGCATGGACCAGGAGAAAGACCTCAGTGTGATTGTTTCTGATGATCTCAAGATGGCAAAACAGTGTGACAAGGCTGTGGCAAAAGCCAGAAGGATGCTGGGTCGCATACATAGAGGAATTACCAGCAGAAAGGAAGAGGTAATAATGCCACTGTACAAGTCACTGGTGAGTCCTCACTTGGAATATGGTGTTAAGTTTTGGAGAGCGTATCTCGCAAAGGATATAAAAAGGCTGGAAGCGGTTCAGAGGAACGCAACCAAAATTATTTGGAGCCTGCGTCAGACTTATAAGAAAAGATTTGAAGACCTAAATATGTACGCTCTGGAGGAGAGGAGGGGCAGAGGAGATATGATTCAGACCTTTAAATACTTAGAGTATTAATGGACAAACAGATTTCTTCCAAAGATGAGGGCATAACATGAAGCTGCAAGGGGGTAAACTGAAAGGCAATGTCAGGAAATACGTTTTCACTGAAAGGGTGGTGGATGCTTGGAATGCCCTCTCAATGGAAGTGGTGGGGGCAAATACAGCGACAGAATTCAAAATGGCATTGGACAGACACAGTGGATCCCTTTATAGCAACAGGATAACATCAAAATAAGCATAACTATTTCTTATATCTAAACAAATAGGGGTGACATACACGGAGCGTTGGGTACACCCCTAAACAAAGGCTTGGGGAGAGATGACCTGCATGGAGCGACAAGTGCACCTACTCTTGCTGCCTTGCTGGGCAGACTAGATGGACCATGCTGGTCTTTATCTGCCGTCATATGCTTTGTTACCTATAAGCACTCCCCATCCTTTTCAATCACCCACACAGATTCTGATCATCACAGTTAATTTTTTCTACAAAAACAAATCTTCCATGTCAAAGAGCAACTCCTCCATTTCCGAGAGTGATCAAAATTAGCATAATTACTAGGCATGTACAGGTCCAAGATTTTTGTCATTTTCCTTCTGTGTGTGCAAAATTGAGTATGCGTGTATATAGTTAGAAATTAATGCAGAGGCAGTCGATATATGCACACACAAGCAATTTGTGCATACTTAATTTTTAGGCATACAATGAATACCCAAATGAACACAAAATGCACAAGCCTATTAATTACAATATGATTATCCATAAGAAATGCCATACTGGATCAGAGCAAGATCCATCAAGCCCAGTGTTCTGTTTCCAACACTGGCCAATCCAGGTCACAAGTACCTAGCAGTTTCCCAAAAAGACTCACAGGTTCCACAATGCTTTTATTGTGACAAGCAGTGGATTTCCCGGGTCCTCTTTCATAATGGTTTATGGACCTTTCCACCAGGAACTTGTCCAACCTTTTTTAAACCCAGCTACACTAACGAATTTCAGACTTTGATTACACGTTGAGTGAAAAAATATTTTCTCTAATTAGTCTTCTTTGCTTGTCCCCTAGTCTTTCTACTTTTTGATGGCATAAACAATCAATCTGCATTTGCCCGTTCCACTCCATTCATTCACTTATAGACCTTTATCATATCTCCCCTCAGCCGTCTCATTTTCAGGTTGAAGAGCCCTAACCTTTAAGTGTTTCCTCATAGGGGTAACCTTCCAAACCCTTCACCATTTTGGTGGTTCTTCTCTGTACCTTTTTTAATTCCGCTATATCCTTTTTAAGATACGGCAACCAGAAATGCACACAATATTCAAGGTGCGGTCGAACCATGGAATGATACAGAGGCATTACAATATCCTTTGTCTTATATTCTGTTCCTGTTCTTATGATTCCCAGCATTCTATTTGCCTTCTTGGCCACTGCTGCACACTGGGCAGAGGGTTTCAATGTGTTACCCATGATGACACCTAAATCGTTTTCCTGGGTGGTGGTTCTTAGCGTGGAACCTTGCATCATGTAACCATAGTTTGGGCTGTTCTTTCCTAAGTGTATAACTTTGCACTAGTCCACATTCAATTTCATCTGCCATTTGAATGTCCAGTCTTCCCATCTATCAAGGTCCTCTTGCAATTTTTCACAATCCTCTTGTATTTTCACAACTTTAAATAATTTTTGCCATCTGCAAATTTGATTACAAATATGTTAAAAAGCAGCAGACCCAGCACAGATCCCTAGGGTACTCCACTATTCACCTTTCTCCATTGGGAAAACTGACCATTTAGCCCTACCCTCTGCTTTCTGTTATTTAACTAGTTTCTGATCCACAATAGTACACTGCCTCCTATCCCATGACTTGTTAATTTTGCCAAGAGTCTTTCATGAGGGACCTTGTCAAAGACTTTCTGAAAATCCAGATCCACTATATCGACCAGCTTACCTTTGTCTACCTGTTTATTCACACCTTCAAAAAAAAAACCAGATTAGTAAGACAAGACCATCTTTGGCTAAAGCCATGTTGGCTTCCTTCCCATTAAACCATAACTATCTACATGTTCAGTAATTTTGTTCTTTATAATGGTTTCTACCATTTTGCTTGGTACTGAAGTCAGGCTCACTGGTCTGTAGTTTCCTGGATCACCCCTGGAACCCTTTTTAAAAATTGTCATTACATGGGCCATTCACCAATCTTCAAGTATCACAGCTGATTTTAATGATAGTTCATAGATTACTATTAGTAGGTCTGTAATCTCATATTTCAGTTTTTTCAACACCCTTGGATTTATACTATCTGGTCCAGGTGATTTCCTACTCTATAGTTTATCAAATAGTTGTAATACAGCTTTCCGGTTTATTGATATTTCTTGCTATTCTTCCAAGGTATCATCTTTAAATACCATTTCAGTCATGGGTAACTTCCCTATATCTTCTTCAGTAAAGAACAAAGCAAAGAATTTATTCATTCTCTTCACTGTGACCTTGTCCTCTCTTATTGCCCCTTTTATCCCACTATCATCTAATGGTCCAACTGATTTTCTCAGGTTTTTTGTTATGAATGTACTTGAAAACGATTTTATTATGCATTTTTGCTTCCACGGGAAGCTTTTTTTTTTTCAAATTTTCTCTTTGCCTGCCTTATCAATGCCTTGCATCTAATTTTCCAGTGCTTATGTTGTTTCCAATTTTTGTCATTTGGCTCCTTTTTCCATTTCCTGAAAGATGCTTTTTTGGCTACAACAGCCTCTTTGACCTTACCTTTAAACCATGCTGGCAGCTTTTTGGACTCCCTTCCACATTTCTTAATAGCATTTTTAAACAACAGTCATGCTTGATGTAAATTTTTAACCTTTGCAGCTGCTACTGAAAACCATGAAAGCCATGCCACCTCATTCTTCAGCCTAGTGCATCTGATCCAGAGCCTGGAGAAAGGGGTGTTCTTCCTCAGCAAAAACACCTGAAAGGCCTGACTCAGGGATGAGAAAGGACTGATTATGCTTGATTTTCTATGAGTTCTTTTCTCCTCTTTGTGCCACTTAGGAAACTCCTACTTTTGTTATTCATTTGGAATTGTAAAGGTGGGAGCAGAGCCGACTCCAGAGTTCATTCAAGGTGTTGGCACCCTAGACAAATCTTAAACCTCATGCCCCCTCTTAGCTGTCAGAATCTATAACTTTGAATGCTCTGCTCTTTGCCACCCCTCAGAAGCTTCTACCCTAGATGGCTGCCTAGTTTGCCTAGTGGTTGGGATGGCCCTGGGTGGGAGGGTTATAAATATGTTGAATAAATACAAATAAATAATTATATGCAGATCATATACATCTGCATCATATGCAATGTTCTGGGTTCTACAGCTTATTCAAAAGGGATGTGCATTCAGTTTGTTGTTCAGTTCAGAAAAGCCCATGTATGTAAAAGAATGCAAACTAATTTGAATTTATGTGCACAAAACCTCCAAGTTTATGGGCTATGTTTACTAACGGGGTCATTTTAGAAGCCCTATTTGTTAGTTGGATGTCTGAAAATGGGCAAATCACTGAGACATCCCTAGAGCCATTTTAGAACAATGGGTATTTGGACATCCCCAGTACAAGAATGTCCATGTAGCAACGGTGTGGTGGAGGCTTGTCCTGGGTAGATCAAGGGAGATGCATATTGCTGTGCATTTTCAGAATGGCCCAAGCACATCAGGCCCTGGATGTTGAGGTGTCAATGCCTATGCTTGCTCCTGACCACGAATAAGGTACAAAAACATGCTTGTTTCATGACTGCAATGCTTGCCAAGTGAAAAGAAAAATGTACTGTCATTGCCACAGTTAACATTTCCAGGCCAAAGAAACCCACATGTAAATACATACTCCAAACATGTTACTAGCCTTCTGCTATACGTCTGAGTATCTGAAATGGCAGGCAAGTGAGTGCTAGTCTCATAACATAGTTTCCCCCCCTTCTGAACTACCCAGTCTGGGATGTCTTCATGGTAAGCCGTGCAATTCGGGGATGTCCACATTTGTAAAATGACCTAAACCCATGCATGTATGCAGCCCTGCTATGAGCACAGAGCCCATTTCCATAATCAGTTACTGGGATGTTCATTTTTCAGGGTAGAGATGGAGTGATTTCTGATGCCATTTATATGCGCCTCCCTTTGCTGTTGCCAGTCCCCAGATTTCTGGACATTTTGCTCTAGATGTCCCAGATTCTTCCTAGACATCCTTTCTAGAATGCTACTTCACAAGTTAGCATGTGCTATCTGCTGTAGCACCCACGTCACTCCTATGGACATGGTAGCCCTAGAGCATGCCAACATTTAGTAAATATGGCCCAATATGTGGAAAATTGAATTATGTGCACTAAAATATTTGTATGTGTGTTAAATTTTATATTCATTGAGAAACATATTTACTCAACATTAATGTGCATGCTCCTAAATTCTGAAATGAACAAAAAATGCCTGAAAATTGGCCAGAAAATCTATAAATGATTTAAAAAATTCTTCCATGCACATCTCTATTGTTTAATGCTTTTGCATTGCTTATGTTTAAATGTGGATTCTTTCAAGGATGTTTTTAGAACACTTTGATTATTCAAGGATAGAAATATATGCCCCTGACACTCACTTCATTGCATTTAATACAACAAAACCTAAGAACTGCACATTTGTCAATACCAAACACAATTGAATTATTCATTGTGATATCATTGGCGATTCTTAGAACCTTTCTAAGAATAGAAAATATGTCCACATATTGTTTCTGTAGCTGTAAGTCATGAATATTCAGAAAGAACCTACAGTCCTTCACAGCACCACACTCTCTTTCCTTGAGACAAATTTCTAATGAACTTTATTTATGCATGTATGTATTTATTACAGAAATAATGTTGTTTCAGAAATGTATCTTTTTTATTTATAGTTGGTTCATAGCTTTTCATTAGGAACTACATTAAAGTACAGTAGGCATTACTCTGTCTCCAAAAAGTGTGCATCAATTTGTAATAAACAGGCCTATGGTTTTTATTGTTGAGATGTATTCTTATAAAAGAAAATCTGCCATGTTTACTTTTCATGTTTGAGCTTTGAGTTTTGATGAGGATCAGCACAAGACAGCAGCTCAACAGACTTAGGAGTATGTTTACTAAACCGTCTTAATGTCGCAGCGGTGGTATTATTGTGCGATAATGTCACTTATCGCGCGATAACGCGGCGGCGGCGTTAAGGCACACTAACGCTGTGAAATCCGGGCCTGAAGGGTGGAGTAAGGCTTCCCAGAGGGCGGAGAGAAGGGGTCAATGGGCGGAGAGTGGGAGGGGAGAGGCTCCAGGCACACTAACGCTGTGAAATCCGGGTCTGAACACTAACGCCAGAGAAACCCTCGCATTAAGGTACATTTGCAGGAAAGAGAAACCATTTCAGTCAGCAATGTGCAGCAAAGGCAGGGAAACCCAGAAAAAGTGATAGTTGTGATACATGTGCAGGGAAGAAAAAGGCAAATAAACATATAAAAGGACCAGAACCACATCTAAAATCCCAATAACCAAGCTGGACAATAGTCATATTAATGATAAACATAAAGTAACACTACTGACAAAGACTATAAATTAAGATATCATGTTTGGAAGGGTCTATGCTCTGTCCCCCTACAAAGTGAATGAACCCACATTGAAATAGCGCTGATCAGGGTTTCTGTCATTTAGATTGGGCAGGTTTGTTATGGTGTGCACATGTGCAGCAACAGCAGAGTGGGCATGTAGGAAAGGGCAACTGTACTGATGCTGTAAATGGGATACAGGGGGCTGCAGGCGGCACATGCTGTGGTCCAGCTGGGGCACAGTGCGGGCTAGGCAGATGCCTAAGTGGCACATAGGAATGCCGAAACTGTAAAGCAGCAAGACAGCAACTGACGAGGGTCCAACATGGGAATGAGTGTGTGTCCCACAGTGTCACAGGGGAGATTACCCAGCAGGTACCCCCAAGGGCACCTAACATTGGCAGGCGGTGGGGAGGGGGGGGGGGGAGAAACGCGCATGTTCATGTAGGCACCCCTACCGGAGAACCCACACCATAGGCAGCTGCCTACCGGCATACTGGAGGGTCTGGGACTGCGTACCAGCAGCACCATCGGCATAATGGCAAGGCGGCATGGTGGCGGAAGGGGCAGTGGCATCTGCTCACAGCAGACCACGGCCAAGCCCCCTTTAGGTGAGTGTTGTGCACTGCAACAGACAGGGTCTGTCTGACGAACAGTCATGGTATCCCCAGGGAATGAACTATCTTTGTGGCAACAGTGTGGTGCAGTACACACAGCCAATGTGTTCATGAGCAGAAGGTCATAAGTTCAAGTCCCAGTTGTGGCTCCCACCAACCCTTTTCCTGTATTTTACCCAGTACTAAACCTAGGTATGATACTGTCTGTCTGAAACAAGATTTAGCATTAAATCTGACTTCTTGGATTAGGAAGGTGAGAGGCTTTTTTTCTTTTGGCACCCACATATTTTCCTTGTCAGGATAAGAAGTCTCAAACAGTGTATTTAGTAAGAACATAAGAACATAAGAAATGCCATACTGGGTCAGACCAAGGTCCATCAAGCCCAGTATCCTATTTCCAACAGTTCCAATCTAGATCACAAGTACCTGGCAGATTTCCAAAAAGACACACAGGTTTCATAGTGCTTGTATGGGGACAAGCAGTGGATTTTCCAGGCCCCCTTTAATAATGGTTTATGGACCTTTCCTCCAGGAACTTGTCCAAACCTTTTTTAAACCCAGCTATACTAACAGCTTTTACTAGATCCTCTGGTAACAAATTCCAGAGTTTGATTGCACGTTGTGTGAAAAAATATTTTCTCTTACTAGTCTTGGGGATATGTTTACTAAACAGTGCTAACATCACAGCAGCGACGTTACCACGCGATAAGTAACGTTATCGTGCAATAATGTTAAATTACCGTGCGATAACGTTACTTATCGCGCGATAACGTCTCCGGCGGCGTTAAGGCGCATAGAGGGTGAAGTAAGTCTCTCCAGAGGGTGGATAGAAGGGCTCAATGGGCGGAGAGTGGGCGGAGACAGGCTCCAGGCACACTAACGCTGTGAAATGAAGGTCTGAAAATTAACGCCAGTGAAAACCTCGCGTTAGAGGCACATTTGCAGGAGAGAGAAACCATTTCAGTCAGCAATGTACAGCAAAGGCAGGGAAACCAAGAAAAGTGATAGTAGTGATACATGTGCAGCAACAGCATAGTGCCCAAGTACGAAAGGGCACGACGGTGAGACTGCAAATGGGGTACAGGGGGCTGAAGGCGGGACATGCAGTGGGGCATCTGGGGCACAGGGTGGACTAGGCAGATGCCTAGGTGGCACATAGGAATGCAGAAACTGAAAATCAGCAAGACAGCAACTGACCAAGGTCAAACATGCCCACAAGTGTGTGTCCCACAGTGTCCCAGGGGACAGTACCCAGCAGGTACCCCAAAGGGCACATAACATGGACAGGCATTGCTGGGGGGAACCACAGATGTCTATGTAGGCACCCCTACCCCAGATCCCACACCATAGGTTGCCACCTATAGGCACACTGGATGTCCTGGGACTGCTCACCACCAGTATAAGGGCATGTCAGCATGGTGGCAGAGGGGTGCTGGTGGTGGAAGGGGCAGTGGCACTTGCCCACAGTAATATCTCAAGTAATATCTATGGGTCCCCTTTTTTGGGGCCTAATCACTGACCTACTTGCTTGGTGTGTGTGCTTATATCCCCCTTTTAGGGGGCACACAGTTCCTCCAAGAACATGCACTATGTACTAGCTAGCAGACTGTCTGCAGTTAGCATGTGTTTGGCTGGAACACCTTGCAGAGTGCAGCGGGTGGAGACTGACTGTGCCCTCTGCTGGTGAATGTCAAATTGTGTTGGGGAGCAGCTGAGCTTTTCCAGGCCTACTTCCTGTCTGCCAGTGCCCTATGAAATACGTACAGATCTGCATTGACTGCCCTGGAGGGTGCCTATTCCCCAGCAGTACTGAGGTGGTGGTCCCTTCTGCTGCCTATGATGTAGAGTGTGGATCTATGGGTGGGAGATCCTGTCCCCCACCCTGACCCAGAGAGGGTGGTTTGGGTGGTGCTACATAATCTGCTTTTGGGTCTACACAGCAACCTTCTCCTGTAACATGTGAACTTGGCAACTACACAGGTTATGCACTATTCTGGGTGCATCATAGTCCACAAGGGCTAAGCATGACTGGGAAATACAGATGGACACAGGTGTATCTGCAAGGACTACCTGGCACACACTGACACTGATGGGGACCTGCAGTATTGCCTATCTCAGCCAAGCAATGTGCTGCAGACCTGGTGCTGGGCACCCCACCTCACCCTCAGGGTGAGCACAGGAACCACACAATGTCACGGTCTGTAGCTACTCTGTACCAGTAACACACACGGTCGGTTCCCCCTACCAGGCAAAGGTGCTGTGGAGGCACATACCCCATCTTGTGATCAGATGTAGACTGCTGATCTGCATGTGCAGTGCATCATGGGTACGAGTGAGTATACCCTATCCTGGTAACCACAGCAGACAGTTTGTGCGGTGACCTGCAGTCTTTCTGTAGCCAGCCAGCACTGAATTAGAAGCTATAGAGGTGTAGCCCACTGGTTGCTACAATGACTGTGGATGCAGAGGTCATAGGTTCAATCCCACAGTGATGTTCTTTATTAAAGTTCTCTGATGGGTTTCCTTTTAATTTACATCAGTGCTGCCAGCAAAACCACCCTCACAGTGCTGTAACATGGTGCCTCATAAGGCGCCCTATAGGGCACATTATAAGGAGCCTTGGCCAACAGGGCACTTTATAATGTGCCCTATGGGGCGCCTTAAGAGGCATCTTAGGTTACGGCACTGTGAGGGTGTTTTTTCTGGCAGCACTGATTCAAATTAAAAGGAAATCCCTCAAACATCCTTATTAAATAACACCACCACAGGATTGAACTTATGACCTCTGCCTCCAGAGTCATTGTCACAACCAGTGGGCTATATCTCATGCCACAGCATTGGCATGGACTTAAGGTTACCGCATGTTAATGAGCCAAGGCACCCACTATCGCACAATACAGATTCTTGCTACCTTGCCACGGGAATGCCCACTACCTTATATGGCATTCTTCACATTAACACTGCAACTAGAACCAGTAACATTAAGATGGTTTAGTAAATGTTAGTGTGGGTGATTCCTTTCCCAGCACTATATACCACTTACCCTCGGGACATCCGTTAATCCTCTGGGCCGAGGAATCACCTTACCTTCTCTGTATGGAATTCCAGGGGAACAAACATACACACTCGCACATAAGTAGTATGTAAGTTTATTCCACAGGTTAGAGGGGCTGTCTGTCTTTTATACATTAACAGAAACATATACATACGTCATCAACTCATCCCCTGAGGCCCACCACAGCTTATCAGTAACTTTACAGATGTTAGTCGTCTCCATGTAGAACAATCAATTTGTCTTAGCACAGCACATTCCTTTCCATATATAGATATATACAGGATTCCTATTTTCCCCTGTGGGCCTCTTAGTCCTGCTACATGCTTTAAGCTTTATTTTTCCCTATCAATCCCCCCTTTGGGCCTGCATAAGCCCACTATAAGAACAGCCAAA
Organism: Ichthyophis bannanicus; assembly: GCA_033557465.1. Lineage (NCBI taxonomy): Eukaryota > Metazoa > Chordata > Amphibia > Gymnophiona > Ichthyophiidae > Ichthyophis > Ichthyophis bannanicus. The sequence continues at coordinate 508,603,707 of CM066031.1, read as the reverse complement.
CAGTCTTCTGAAGGACAGTTAAGCAGACATTATTAACTGGAGGTCGGTGGTGGCACGCTCGGGTACATCAGCCACCATGGAAACAGGTATATAAGAGTACATAAAAGTGGTGGAGTTCTGCAGGGCCTAATTCAGGGGTGATAGTGGGGGTCTGGCAAACTGGGATCCAGGAAGTCCAGCTAAGGGCATCCAAGCGAACTGAATCCAAGTTGCATTGTTCTCTGTCTGATGTGCCTGCGTCCAAGGTCCTCATGGCTGGGGCAAGTCAGGCATCTTCCAGGAATCCTCCGGTGCACTCTTGACGCATGAGGTGTGTACCCAGTTCGGATGCTTATCAGTCAGCACGGCTGTGCAAGTAACTGCAATAATCTCCTCCGGATCTCCAAACAGCAGATCCCACTGGCCCTTCTTATGAAACAGCTTTACCAGCACACGGTCTCTGGGGCGGAACGGGTGCGTCGGATCTGTAGAAGGAAAAGGGAAAGCACTGTACACTTGTTCAGACACCGTGCATAAATATTTAGCTAGCTGTGTAGCATATTCTTCCTGTGCCAGCAACAAGTCATCCGCCATTATCACCGTTCCCTCAGTCCATTTCCAGGGTAAGGGGCGGGGTCGTCTCATCAGAATTTCAAAAGGAGAGAATCCAGATGCCCCGGGGATTAACCTAATTTCTGCCAATACAGCTGGCAGATACACTGGCCACCTTCCTGGGGCGTGTTGTGTAGCCTTTTTAAATTTTTCTTTAATTGTTCGATTCATTCGTTCTACTATCCCTGATGAATGTGGGTGATATGGGACATGAAATTTCCAATCAATGGAAAACATATGAGTAATCTGTTGTAACGCCTTAGAGGTGAACGCTTGTCCCTGATCAGAATCTATAGAAGGGGGACACCCAAAGCGGGGAATAACTTCCTTACAGAGAATTTTTGCATCTTCCTTGGTCGTGGGAAAAGCCTCTGGCCACTTTGAAAACCTATCTACAATGACCAACAAATACTTATAACCCCCTATCGATCGTGGCATACATGTGAAATCTACTTGTAGGGCCTGAAACGGGCCTTGGGGTGGGGGTAAATGTTGCAATTGTCCTATTGCTTTTCCCTGCTGAACATTATTCCTAGCACATACTAAGCATTGACTCAATTGTGATTCCACTAAATGAGGCAAATCTCTGCAAACAAATATTTCCTGTAAATCCTTAAGAACCGTCTTTCTGTTTTTATGCCCTACCCTGTGTACTTGACCAATTAAGAGAGGGGCTGCCGCTTTCGGTAGTCCTCTTCCCCCCCCCCCCCTTTTTCCTGCCAAATCTGTGCTGAATTTAAACTCATATTATGCTGTTCCCAATGCATAATATCCTCGGGATCTGCAGCAGCCTGCAGGTGGTGCAGAGGAAAAGAATGCTCAAGAGGGGAAACATAATATTCAGACAATGGAGGATCACACAAATAGTAAGAAACTGTTGGCATGCCCTGAGAGATATTATTACTACGTAAGAGTTCAATTTGGGCTTGTGCACACTGTTTGGCTGGAAGATCAGCTAAAGCATTGCCTTGAGAGGCAATAGAAGTGTCATATCTGTGTGCCGTACATTTAATAACGGTGACTTCTTTGGGTTTACATAAGGCGGCCAACAGTTCATTAACCAATTGTGCATGAGAAATTGGTTTACCGTCTGCCGTTTTCCATCCCCTATGCCCCCATAAGAGACCAAAATCATGCACCACCCCAAAGGCGTACCTGGAATCTGTATAAATGTTAACACGTTTATCAGCAAATAATTCACAGGCTCTAGTAAGTGCTACCAATTCTGCAGCTTGTGCAGAACCATAAGGTAATAACTGGGCTTCATGCAAAATATTTGGGAGTTCTACAATGGCATAAGAAGCAATGTAGGAGTTGTATGCGGGACGGACACAGCTCCCGTCCACAAATACATGTGGAGCATCCGGGAGCGGGGAGGATGGCAAATCAGGACGTACTGACGTCTCAAAGTTAATCAACTTTAAGCAATCATGTTCTTCTTGGGGCAACTCGGAATCATCTACTGGGCTCATCGAGGCCTGCAAGGCCAGCATCGGGGTAAAGGCAACGGATTGCTGTTTAACCGACAACCCTTTAGTAGTTGTTAAAATTACCTCATACCCACTAAGGTGCTGGGCTGTCATGTGTTGTGTAGTAAGGTTCTCTAACACATTTAAAACAGAATGGGTAGAAAACAGAATAGTCTCATGAGACAGGGTAATCGGGATAGTCATCTGTATGGCAATAGCCGAAGCCGCCAGGGCTCGCAAACATGCAGGCATACCCTGTACATGGAGGGGCAATTTTTTCGATAAATATGAGACTGGGTGCATTCCCCCTCCCCTTCCTGTGGTCTTGAGCCAAAATAGCTGCCATAGTTCCTTCCTCTTCCCTTACATAAAAGTAAAACATTTTCCCATAATCGGGTAGTCCAAGTGTAGGAGCTGAGATAAGCAGCTTTTTCAAAGTAGCAAATGCAGAAAGTATTTCTTCAGTCCATTCAATAGATGCAGAGCCTGGTAGCTGCAAAGTAGCCCTTTGCAATATGGAATCCCAATAAGCACAGTCCAGGATCCAAGCATGACAGAAGGATACTAATCCAAGGAAAGCCAGCATTTGTGTCACTGTTGTTGGAGGAGATAATTTTATAATTGCCTGTACTCGGGCGGGAGAGAACGCCCGGTTTCCAGAGGACAGCACAAACCCCAAGTAGGTAACACGCTCACAACACCACTGGAGCTTTTTTAAAGAAGCCTTATGTCCATGGGAGGCTAGATGGCAGAGCAAGGATACAGAGTCATTTTCACATTCTGTGATTGTTTTAGAACATAACAACAAATCATCCATATACTGGAGAAGGGTGGAGGAACAAGGCGGATGCCACATTTCAATTGATGCCTTAAGAACAAGAGAATATGCCACCAGGGAATCAATGTATCCCTGTGGCAGGCGAGTCCAGGTATATTGTTAGCCTGCATGTGTGAAAGCCATAAGAGGCTGCGTGATGGGATCTAGTGGTATGCTAAAAAAGGTATTAGCTAAATCAATAACCGTGAAGCATTTGGCTTCCTTAGGAATAAGAATAAGTAGCCCGGCAATATCGGGCATCACCGGTGCCAGTGGGACGACAAGCTGATTTACGGCCCGTAAATCCTGGGTAAAACGGAACCCATCCCCCTTAGGGATGGGATTCATGGGAGTATTATAAGGAGAAACAGTAGGAACTACAATACCTGCTGCAACAAAATCCTGGATCATGGACTGCAAAGCAGTTTCCTTAGGGCCAGTCAAAGGGTACTATCAAATACAGATGACAGCTTGAGGATCCTTCAAACGTGCCATGTACAGCGTACAGGGGACCAACCCAGCGTCAGTTGGGGAGGTGGCCCAGAGTTTAGGAGGAACCTTAGACAACCCATGCGCCTCTATAGAAATCATATTTAATAAAAAAGGAGAGTGCAAAGCAAAAGAGCCATCTGAATTACTAATAGTTACTGCTTCTAAGTGACACAACAGGTCCCGCCCCAGCAGACTCACTGGACAGGAGGGAATAATCGTAAATAAATGTGTAAACAGAACAGTATTGTTGCCAAGCGCGGAGACAGACAATGGGGGTGTAATCCATGTGGGGGTAGAGGTTCCATTTATCCCAACTGAGGCAGGACCTGGCGTTAAGGGTTCCCTACAAACAGAGGCATGCAACAAAGAGCAAGTCGCTCCTGTATCGATTACAAAGGAGACTTGCTGGCCATTAATGCACAACGTACAACAAGGGGGCTCCTTCCATCCACCCGTTAACTGAACCCAGATCGGAACCGTTACCTCAGGGCAGCCCTATGGGCATTGCAGGGGCTGTTGCCATGTAATAGGGATAACAGGGGTTGCGGGGCTACTAGATGGGGGAGGGAGTGGTGCCGATGGCATTGTGGGAGAGGGCAAGGCCCACCCCCCCTGAGTCGGCACAGGGCCGCTACCTGCCATGTAAGGGCACTCATTTTTCCAATGTCCTTGTTGCTTACAATGAAAACAAATCTGATTCCTAGATATTCCCTGCCCTACTCCTCTTCCACCACCCTGCCCGCCTCGAAACTAGCCCCGCTGTCCCCTCCACCACCGAGATTGCGACCACTGGGGCCCCGGGGTTGAGATGTTGCCAAGCATGAGAAATTTTACCTTTCTTAACATCCATATCTGCAAAGCATCCCACCGCTTCCTTTGTTAATATTACCTTCTCTAATTCTGCCGGAGTCATGCTAAACCAAGCATCTATCATTCGCTTACATGCTACAGTCACTTCGGGGCACATAGCACCAAACAGCATCTGAATATAGATCAAAGCCATCAGGCATTCCTGTGATAAATCTGCCTCCTCCTTCCAACACTTATGAAACCTTCGCACAAACTGTGAAACTCCTTCACCTGGTTCCTGCACGCATGCAATAGATGCAGCAAGATTCTGTTTCACCCCAAATAAATGCTCAAACTCTTCTAACACTTCTTCCCACAGCTTTTTTATCACCTCGGGATATCGGAGGGGATAATTAGAATCATCCGGCATCTCATAAGGATTCGCCAGTGACTTAACTTTCGAAAAATCAAATGGGGTTTCTTCATCATACCCCAGGACACCCTCAATAATGAGGCGGTAGTCCTGCGCCTTGCACTGCAAACCACGAGTCATAAGTTGCAAGTAGTGCACAGTGGCAGCTGGCATTTTCATGGGGTTCGGGGCATGCTGTAAGATAGAAGAAAGGATGGCAGGATCCAGAGGCTTAACAACAAGCTGGTTACCAATAGTTAGAAAAGGATACTGGGTGTATATATGGCCCTTAAAGGTAGGGTCTCCTGTCACTCTATCACTATTAGAAGTTCTCACGTCATTTGAATCCAGCTTATGAAAAGGGTTATGAGGGCTAAGTCCATCCCTATGAGCCCTAGCCCTACTCTGTTCCTGTTCCCCCCCCCCCAATCTTCGAATGAAGGCATCGGAAGGGGGGAATTAGGGGGGGTAATAAGGGACTCCAGCAGGGCAAAAGTGATGGAAGGGGAAGCGGCAGTGGACCCTTCGGCCCCCGCTTGCATCCCAAAACTTCCGGTAGAGACCTCCGGAGATGTCTTACACAATTGGCGATACATGTTGTCCCTGGGCACATCCCGCCCAGCAGGAGTGGGCCCAGATTCAGTCAAGCATGGGCTTGAGTGAGAAGGTAGGGCAGGAGAAGGTAGCCGGGCAGCGGGCAGCAGTGGAGGCGAACCGGCAGGCTCCTCAACCTTTCCACGGACAGCCTCATAAGTGGTACATATCTGCTGAAACATTTTATCTATAGGTAATTCCCGGTGGGTGGGGGCATGCCCCGCCATTACTACCATGGGGTTGTGCGGTAGAAGCAGCCGCTGCCAGAATAATGTCCTCTAATGAATCAGAGTCTCTGGCTGACTTTACAGTGCCAGCCAATCCAACCAGGGAGGGGTAAATGGGCTGATATGACAGAGGGGCCGTGGGCACCCGGGAGGACACCTTGGGTTGGGGCGATTTCGGAGGCAGTTCCCGGGGTGAGTCAAGCACCGGTAGGTGCTGACCATTATAATAAGGAGCCAGTTGTATCCATACAGTACCACATTCCTTCATATAAGATTTTGGCCATTTCGGGTCTCCGGAATAAAAGGGAAAAGCTTTTTAATCCCCCAGACACAATCCACGAATCATATCTAAATGCCCGGCAGAGAAGCTACCCTCCCTGGGAAAAGGATTTGAGCTATGTAAACCTTCTGTCCACCCCGCCATATTATCCACCCAGGGATCAGTATAATAACCCCCTGCCACTCTGTCTACGTATTCCTTTGGCGTCTCCCCATCTGCTGGGGGTACCCCGGGAGGGACCAGGGTACGGCGAGAATAGGATGCCTTCCTAGCTGCAGTTTTAAATCTTATCACAACACTTGGCTGCGCATGCACTCCCGTGGATTCTGGAGCGGTCCCCTTACCTTGGGACCCCCCATCCTCTAATTAATATCCAACAATCGCACGCTTGGCCATTTGCTTTCTGCCAACAACCATCACTAGCGCTATCGCTTCAGTCTGAGGCAGGGACGTCTTGCCAAGCTCACACAATCACACAAGCCACAGAGAAGGAAAAGGGTATTACCACAGGCCCAGCAGGATGTCCCTGTTATGCACAGCTCTACCAAAGCGCAAGTTATGCATAGCGCTACCAAAGCGCATTCCCGAGACGAGCTACCAAGGCAACGTCAATTTAGAAAGTCTGGAAATCCCAGTGCAATGGGGAAATCCTCACTTCTGACACCAAATTGTTAGTGTGGGTTATTCCTTTCCCAGCACTATATACCACTTACTCTCGGGACGAGGAATCACCTTACCTTCTCTGTCTGGAATTCCAGGGGAACAAACACACACACTCGCACATAAGTAGTATGTAAGTTTATTCCACAGGTTAGAGGGACTGTCTGTCTTTTATACATTAACAGAAACATATACATATGTCATCAACTCATCCCCTGAGGCCCACCACAGCTTATCAGTAACTTCACAGATGTTAGTCGTCTCCGTGTAGAACAATCAATTTGTCTTAGCACAGCACATTCCTTTCCATATATAGATATATACAGGATTCCTATTTTCCCCTGCGGGCCTCTTAGTCCTGCTACACACTTTAAGCTTTATTTTTTTCCCTATCAGTAAACATGCCCCTTAAATGGGTTATACTGTAGCTTCATTGCATGTCCCATAGTCTTTCTACTTTTTAGTGGCATAAACAATCAATCTATGTTTACTCATTGCACTCTATTTATTAATTTATAGACCTCTATCATATCTCCCCTCAGCCAGGTAGAAGAGCTCAAACGTTTTAAGTCTCTCCTCATAGGGGTATTCTTCCATCCCCTTTACCATTTTGGTGGCTTTTCTCTGTGCCTTTTCTAATTCCATTATATCCTTTTTTAAGATACAGTGACAAGAAATGTACCCAATTTGAATACATATTACATAATAGTTGTAAATGTATAAATATTTCAGCTCTTTCTTAGTATTCCACTACTTCTCATCTGAAACCCAATTTTTTAACATTTTTTATAGGAAATGTGAGTAAATCACTGCTATTCTCTTTCCATAATACAGACAGCTCCTCTTAGCGGCAAGGGCAAACATGTCCACGAGTGTGTGTCCCACAGTGTCCCAGGGGACAGTACCCAGCAATTACCCCAAAGGGGACATAACATTAGCAGGTCTAGGCAGGCACCTCTATCCCATATCACACACCATAGGCAGCCGCCTACCGGCACATTGGATGGCTGGGACTGCGCACCACCAGCACCACTGGCACAAGGGCATGTCAGCATAGTGGCGGAGGGGTGCTGGTGGTGGAGGGGGCAGTGGCATCTGCCCACAGCAGACCAAGGCCAAGCCCTGTTTAGGTGGGTGCTATGCACTGCAACAGACAAGGTCTGTCTGACAAACAATCATTCTACTTCTGTGACAACAGCTTGGTGCAATACACACAGCCAATATAGTCAGGGGCAGAAGGTCACAGGTTCAAGTCCCAGCTGTGGCTCCTGCAAGCCATGTCCCTAATTTTTACCCAGTACTAAACCATGGTAATAATGGCAGAACCTTTATTGCAAATAAAATAAACACACCATAAACGCCTATATTTTACCCTTCAGAGAACATACACCATAAACAAGTGCAATCCCTAGAGCAGAGTTTCCCAACTGCAGTCCTGGAGGGCCAAACACCATTCAGGTTTCATGCTGTCCCTAATAAATATGCCTGCGATGCATTTGTATGCACCGCCCCCATTGTATGCAAATGCATCTCATGCATATTCATTAGGGACAGCATAAAAACCTGAACCATGTTTGGCCCACCCGGACCGCAGTTGGGAACCTCTGCCCTTGAGCAGTGGCCAACAGGGGCACAAACACCCACACCCACGGGCTCCATTATCCAAAGCCTCATGGAGAGTCAGGCTGTTGGGCCCTGTGCGGAGCATCAGCTACCGGTACTAGCACCTGCATACCTTAGCAATGCCGTCTTAAACATGGAAACACGTTCCACATATATCAAAAGGTTGCTATGATTAATGTCAGTTAACAAATCCTAAGTTAAACATAATTTGTTGACAGAGATTCATCATAGCAACCTTTCTGATATCTGTGGCATGTGTTTCAGTTCTTGTTTCTGACAGTGTTTAACACCCCGGGGAGTGACCCTAACAGTATTGAGTACCATAGCAATGTCTGCACTGTGCCCAGGACTGGTGTGGTGGCCAGGGCTGCCAACCACTATCTATATTTGCACAATATTGAAATAGGTGTAGGAGTGTGTGTATATCCAGTGTTTTGCAGCTGCCTACACCTTACAGAGCCCACAATGCTTGCACAGTTTCCAGTGTTAGCCTGCCATTGTGCATAATGAGGGGCAAGGTATTGTAGGTATGGGCCGGACAGGGCGGTCTGGGCAGGATGCATGTGCACAGGGCATAGGGCAATAGCTGGGATATTGCAGTGCGCGTCCACCACCTGCAAGGACACAGTGGCCACAGCATGTCATACTGGGAGGTCACTCTCACTCTGACTGAGCAGTGACCACGGCATGTCCAGGTTCCTACATACTGCTATACACCAAGTGATATTGGTGGGTTCCTGTTTTTGTGTCCTAATCACTGACAAGCCTGCTTTGTGTGTGTGCCAGATCCCACGCCTGGGTGCACATCATTCCTTTTGGAACATGCACTATGGACTAGCTAGCAAGCTGTCTGCAGTTAGCATGTGTATGGTTGTAGCAACTTGCAGGATGCAGTGGGTACACACTGACTGCCCTCTGCTGGTGACTGTCAGAATGTAGTGGGGGGCAGCTGAGCTGAGCTGACCAGGCATACTACTTGTCTGCCAGTGGTCTTGTTCCATATGCAGATCTGCATCAACTCTTTGTTTGCCAGTTGGATGGGGGTTGCTTGTTCCACAGTCTGTCATCATGTACCTCCACTGCCCCTATTGCAAAAGGTGTGTGTCTGTTGTTTGCAGGTCATGTTCCCTACCCTGCCCCAGAAAGTGCGGGTTTGCTACGTATATCTTCATCATGTGAGTTCAAACATGGCCCTGCTCCAAAAACAGATGTCCATGGCAACCTCACTAAATATGCATTATGTTGTGTGCATCATGGTCCACAATGGCTACATATTACTGGCAAATAGAAATGGACATAGAAAACTCCTAAGGCTGTCTGAAAAGAACACCTCCCACACTGACAGTGATGATGAACTGCAGCAAAACCTACTGCAAACAACCCGGGTACTGTGGACCTGGTGCTGGCCACACGACTTTACCCTCAGGGTGAGCACAGAACACGCACAATGGCATGGTCAGTAGGTACTCTGTGCCAGTAACACGCATGGTCAGTCCCCCTACCCAGTTGACATGCTGTGGAGGTGCACACCCCAGCTGGTGAGCAGATGTAGACTGCTGCTCTGCATGTGAATTGCATCATGGGTACTCTTGGTGCTCTCCTATCCTGAGAGCCACACCAGTGTGTCTGGTGACCTGCACTGGTTCAGTAGCTAGCCATAGTTTAGTTACAAGCAATATCAATGTAGGACAATGGTTAATACAATGACCTGTGGGAGAGGTCATGGGTTCAATACCCCAGTGGGCCTGTATATTTATTTATCTTGACGGATATAATATACCACATTATCATTACATCAAAGCATTTTATCACATGAAACAATTTTTAAAAGTGTGGTCAATCGCATGCAGTGGGTATGTTGGAAGAGTGGTGTGGGCTGCAGGTTGCTAGATTTGCTGGTGAGCTATATACAAAGTGTGTCCGTTAGTAAAACTGTCCAAGGCTATGCTCGTTTATGCCTGTAACAGTCTGACATAGAGCTGAAATCAGTGTTCACACCCCAAAGCACCCTCACCTCAGTTGCCCAACCTAAGGTGCCCTGTAAAGTGCCTTAGCTGTGGCCTTACACAAACCCGGTAAGCAGAGCAGAAAGTGTTTGCAGATGACTTGGTGTTGCTGTGTAGTCAGCCATTGCTATGTTAAAAGACATAGCACACTGGTTAATGCAATGCCTTCACAGCCAGTGGTGATGGGTTTGATACCCCAGTGTACCAACATCGAGATAAATGCCTAAGATGCATGTCATGGCAAGAATAGTCAGACACATCTCTGCAATGTGTGTAGTGGAAAAACATTTTCACTGTAGCAGTACCCCAAGGTGCCTCACAGCATGGCGTGGCAGAAAGTGCGTCATGAAGTGGCCTGGACAAACAGCAGAAATCCTGCTAGGCCGCATATCTTGGTGGCGCCACCATTGTTCACCGTGTACCTGATGTGGCACTGGCACAGAGTAGTTTATGCAGTGTGCTGTAGTGATGCTCGGCAGCACATATGCGACATGTGTGCATACATCAGCAAGGCATCTGAGAAAATGGCGACGCGGTCAAGGAAGCCTGCCTTCACCCATCAGGAGCTGCGACACCTTGCAGCACTAATCTGCGCTAGGCAGCAAAAATTATTCCCTGGCTCCTCAAAATGCCAGGACCTCTGCCATGTTAGGAAGGCATGGGAGCACGTCATGAGGTGGTTCAATCGTATTGCGGACTACCCACATGAGGTAAGTGTATGGGGACAGGTCACACAATGCAAGGTGTGCAACACAATATCCAGCAATGAACACACATCATAAATGTACAACATGGTATAGACACCAGTCTGTGGGCCAACCAGTGCTGAATGTAGCTGTGTATGCTGCTGTGTGTAAGTATGCCCTATACCCAGGAGGCTGTGGACCTGATCACAGAGGTCTTGGTGTCATCCTGGTGTTATGGTACCTGCTGCTATTGATGTGTTTAAATCCACCCTACCCCCAGGAGGCCTAAGACCTTCCTAAAGAGGTCTGTTAAACAGCATGCTGATATGGTAGTTTATGCAGTTGCAGGTTCACACATCTGCCCTACCCCCCAGGAGGCCTGAGAACTGATTACAGAGGTCTGTTAGTCATCCTGGTGTTATGGTAGTTGCTGCTTTTGATGTGTTCAAATCCACCCTACCCCCAGGAGTCCTGAGACCTGTTTACAGAGGTCTGTAATAAATCCTGTTATTATGGTAGTTTATGCATTTTCAGGTTAACACATCTGCCCTATCCCCAGGAGGCCTGAGACCTGATTACAGAGGTCTGTAATAAACCCTGTTGTTATGGTAGTTTATGCAGTTGCAGGTTAACACATCTGCCCTACCCCCAGGAGGAGAGCAGCAGCAAGCCAGCATCGGAGGTGTGTGAGCGGGAGCTCCACCTCTTTCCTTTCAGCCTACCCATACCAGCTGCCTTTAATGGCTTTAAAACCGTCACTTCCACTGGCGTGCCCACACCTTGCGGGCCCGTGCCTGAGGGCCTCGCCAGAGGGCCCTTTGGCGTGGCCCTTAGGTGTAGGACCGTGCGGGGCCGTTTAAAATGCTGTTACATTGGTTCTGCTTGCTGTGGAGATTGGAGCGGTGGAGGGGTGATGTCGACAGCGGAGGTTGAGTGGGAGCTTAAACACCTGGTGGTATGATATCTACCTCTTCGGATGCTATGTGGAGCATTTCTTCTTGTCTCCGCTATTCCTTTAACTATCACTGTATCTCTTATTTTGTCCTATCTTTTCATATTTTCTGTAACTTTTATGTAATATTGTAAACCGCTCTGATGCTTTGGCTTGAGCGGTATATCAAATGTAATAAACATAAACATAAACATAAACATGAAATTGGTCTGTTAGTCACACTGGTGTTATGGTAGTTGCTGCTGTTGATGTGTTCAAATACACCCTACCCCCAGGAGTTGTGATACCTGATTAAAGTGGTCTGTTATTCATCCTGATGTTATGGTAGTTTATGCAGTTGCAGGTTCACACATCTGCCCTACCCCCAGGAGGTCTGAGACCTGATTACACAGGTCTGAAATAAATCCTGTTGTCATGGTAGTTTATGCAGATGCGGGTTCACACATCTGCCCTATCCCCTATCTGAGACCTGATTACAGAGGTCTGTAATAATTCATGTTATTATGGTAGTTTATGCAGTTGCAGGTTCACACATCTGCCCTATCCCCAGGAGGCCCAAACTTGATTGCACAGGTCTGTTATAGATCACATCTGGATTATGCAAACTCAATTCTGCATGGACTCCCTCAATCCACGCTGAACCCGCTACAAATAGCCATGAAGGGAGGAGTAGCCTAGTGGTTGGGGCAAGGTACTTCAGGCTGGAAGGTCGGTGGTTCAAATCCCACTAGAGGACAGCAACCTTGGGCCGGAAGGACTGGGGTTTCTAGTCCCACAGATGCTCCTTGTGGTCTTGGGCAAGCCACTTAACCCTCCATTGCCCATGTTCCCTGTAAGTATTAGTGTATGTGTCTCATATCCCCACGTGTTAAATGTATCCCCCAATTGTGTTGTGACCGCTTTGATTGAAGGATAAGGCGGTATACAAAACTGTCTAATAAAATAAATAAAATTAATTAATGCCGCGGCAAGAGTTCTCCATGGAGCATCCAGGAAAGACCACGTTACTCCCATCCTGATGCACCTACACTGGCTCCCAATACGCGGCAGACTCACATACAAAATCTTATTACTAGCATTCAAGGCTATCAATGGGCTCTCATCCACATCACTAGCAGAACTTATCCAGGTCACACCCCCCAATAGATCCAGAAGATCTACAGCAGATAATTCTTTGATTGTCCCGAAAGCAATAACCCTATGCACATGCTCAACGGTAAACAGAGCCTTCAAATTCTGCGCGCCAAGATGCTGGAATACCTTACCTCCCAGCATACGAGCAATCCCTGACCTAACACAGTTTAGAAAGGCATTGAAGCACCATCTCTTCCTCCTATACTACCCCCAGACACCTTAATACCCTCATCCACAACTTAGACGACACTATTCAGCAAGCCCTACTACATAGCCAAATCCGACTATGATTAGAGATGTGATGCCTATTTTGCCATACTGATGTACATAGTTAGCCCCTTGTTTTCCAAGTTCAACTACCTTGTTACACCTGGTTATCCAAGTTCTATTTACCTTGTTCAATGTAAACACAAATCATATTCTGAGATGTGTAAGTTGTTAAATGGAAACCGCACTGATGCTGAATAGCGCGGTATAAAAGAGACTGTAAATAAATAAATAAATAATAATAATAAATAAATAATGGTAGTTGCTGCTGTTGATGTGTTCAAATCCACCCTACCCTCAGGAGTCCTGAGACCTGATGAAAGGGGTTTGTTAGTCACCCTGGTTTTATGGTAGTTGCTGCTGTTGATGTGATCAAAACCACCCTACTCCCAGGAATCATGAGACCTGATTAAAGTGGTCTGTTATTCATCCTGGTGTTATGGTAGTTTATGCAGATGCAGGCTCACACATCTGCCCTATCCCCAGGAGGCCTGAAACCTGATTACACAGGTCTGTTAGTCATCCTGGTGTTCTGGTAGTTGCTGCTGTTGATGTGTTCAAATCCACCCTATCCCCAGGAAGCCTGAGACCTGATTACAGAGGTCTGTTATTCATCCTGGCGTTATGGTAGTTTATGCAGTTGCAGGTTAACACATCTGCCCTAACCCCTGGAGGCCTGAGACCTGTTGAAAGTAGTCTGTTAGTCACCCTGGTGTTATGGCATTTGCTGTTGTTGATGTGTTCAGATCCACCCTACCCCCAGGAGTCCTGATTCCTGAATAAAGTGGTCTGTTATTCATCCTGGTGTTATGGTAGTTTATGTAGGTGCAAACTCACACATCTGCCCTATCCCCAGGAGGCCTGAGACCTGATTACAGAGGTCTGTAATAACTCATGTTATTATGGTAGTTTATGCAGTTGCAGGTTCACACATCTGCCCTATCCCCAGGAGGCCTGAGACCTGATTACAGAGGTCAGTAATAACTCATGTTATTATGGTAGTTTATGCAGTTGCAGGTTCACACATCTGCCCTATCCCCAGGAGGCCTGAGACCTGATTACAGAGGTCTGTAATAACTCATGTTATTATGGTAGTTTATGCAGTTGCAGGTTCACACATCTGCCCTATCCCCAGGATGCCCAGACCTGATTACACAGGTCTGTTATAGATCCTGTTGGGATGGTAGTTGCTGCTGCTGATATGTTCAAATCCACCCTATCCCCAGGAGTCCTGAGACCTGATGAATGTGGTCTGTTAGTCACCCTGGTGTTATGGTAGTTGCTGATGTTGATGTGTTCAAATCCACCCTATCCCCAGGAGTCCTGAGACCTGATGAATGAGGTCTGTTAGTCACCCTGGTGTTATGGTAGTTGCTGATGTTGATGTGTTCAAATCCACCCTACCCCAAGGAGTCCTGAGACCTGCTTAAAGAGATCTGTTAAACAGCTTGCTGTTATGGTGGATTATGCAGTTGCAGGTCACACTTATGCCCTATCCCCAGGAGTCCTGAGACCTGATCAAAGTGGTCTGTTAGACATCTTGGTGTTATGGTAGTTGCTGTTGTTGATGTGATCAAAACCACCCTACCCCCAGGAGGCCTTAGACCTGCTTAAAGAGGTCTGTTAAACAGCATGCTGTTATGGTAGATTATGCATTTGCAGGTCACACATCTGCCCTAACCCCAGGAGGCCTGAGACCTGATTACAGAGGTTTGTAATAAATCCTGTTGGTATGGTAGTTGCTGCTGTTGATGTGTTCAAATCCACCCTACCCACAGGAGGCCCAGACCTGCTTACAGAGGTCTGTTAGTCATCCTGGTGATATGGTAGTTGCTGCTGTTGCAAGGTTCACACATCTTCCCTATCCCCAGGAGGCCCATACCTGATCATAGATGACCATTATAGATGCTGTTGTTAGGGTACCTGCATCTTTTGGGGTGTCACAGATGTGCCCTAACTCCAGGAGGCCCCAGACCAGATCACAGATGAACTCTGCTCTATCAACCTTTTATATCGAGCTCCAACACCCTCACCAGACGAATTACCAACAATAATCAATCTTGCTTGCAATTCCAGTATCCCAAGCTGGATAATGGGAGATTTTAACCTGCCTTCTCTAACAAGTGCACATGCAACAGCCTTCATTGATGCTATGAAAGATCTGGGATACAATCAGATTATTGAATCACCTACCCACATCAAGGGAAGCACACTTGACCTGATCTTCGCCCCACAGATAGCAACAAATATAGCTCACCACTTCGCCACATCAATAACTTCAGTACCCTGGTCTGATCATGATCTTATCACATTTCAGATACCCACCATCCATCAGACTAACAGCACTATCAAGGCACAAGCCCCACCGAGCTCTCTATCTACACGTTTTAAGCCTTTTGTTAAGGATAAAGCCCTTGAGGAAATCTTACCTCGCCTTATTATCACACTATCTGACCCAGATAAACTAGTTTCCAACTGGGACCACGCCCTTAAATCAGCTGCCTCCCTTCCAACCACAAGAATAAACATCAAGAAGCGAGAACATGCTCCATGGTACACCAATGACCTTAGAGCGTCGCTCCTTCACTTACGTAAACTAGAGAGACACTGGCGCCACGCCCGGTCCCCTGAATCTCTACGTACATACACCTCTTATTTACAATCTCATCGAGCAATGACGATGGAAAAAAGAAAACAATACCATGCAGATATTCTAAAGCGATCACTTAACAAACCCCATGATCTGTTCAGCATAGTTAAGTCCCTAACAGGTGACCCAGCTCCCGCCCAAACAACTATGCCTCATCCACAAGATTATGCAAACTACCTACAATCAAAGATAATCCAAGCCAACAAGTTATCAACCTGCACAATCTCCTCTACTACATGTAAAACCCCTCTACTACATGTAAAACCCCTCTTTGCGAAGTATCCAACAAAGAAATACAAAATATTATCACATCCATTAATCTTACCACTGCCCCTAGTGACCCATGTCCAGCTAGTTGGATCAAAGAATTACGCCAAGAACTTAGTCCTGCTATAAGCAGAATCACAAACCAATCCCTCTCCATAGGATCTTTCCCACAAAGCCTTAAATTTACTTCAATCCGCCCATTATTAAAAAACAACAAACTTGATTCCTCCAAAGTTGAATCCTTTCGCCCAATATCAAGCATCCCCTACTCGCCAAAATCATTGAAAAGGTAGTTCAACGACAAATCCAACAACATATTGACGATGTAGCTCCACTGGATCCATCTCAACATGGCTTCAGAGAAGCTCATGGTGTCGACACCATCCTCACAACTCTCTTCAATGATCTAGTTACAGGACTTGATAACATCCGCCAGGGATTTGTCCTCATTTTCATGGATATTGCTGCAGCCTTTGATTCAGTCAACCATGAAACTCTGATACTCCGTCTTGTGGAGAAAGGAATACAAGGCTCAGCTATAGCATGGTGCAAGTCCTACCTATCTAACAGATGGCAACAAGTCAGAACAGGTCCCATGACTTCTGACCCATTCCCTCTCAATCAAGGTGTACCTCAGGGTTCATTCCTATCTTCATTAATGTTTAACATATATATGCAACCAATTTGTACCCTAATCCGCTCCTTCAACATCCAGTGCCTAGTCTACGCAGACGACGTCCTAATCTACTCACCATTCCTGATTGATCAACCTGACTTTTCACCTATATCAAGCTGCTTCGAAGCTGTATCACAATGGCTTACAACACAAAATTTAAGGATCAACCATAGTAAAACAGATGTCTTATTCCTCACCAAGAACCAGATGTTCTCCCCACCCCCCACATTAAAAGTAAACAATATTGAGTTGATAGCAAAATCAACTATCCGCTATCTCGGCATCACGCTTGACCAACGACTCGACATGTTTACACATGTGAAGAACATCACGAAAGCAATTTACCATAAGGTCCGGATACTACATCACCTGCGCCCCTATTGGACTTTAATGACTACCGAACTATCTTCAAAGCCTTGGTGCTCCCACATCTAGACTTTGCAAATATTATCCTTCATGGCCTCCCTCAGTCAACACTAGGACCTCTTCGCCTTGCAATGAATGCTGCAGCAAGGGTACTTGCAGGTACATCAAGAGCTAAACATATAACCCCAGTCATGATGGATCTCCACTGGCTTACACTTCAGGCTAGAATCCAGTATAAGTCCCTAGTACTAACATTCAAAGCCCTAAGGAACCAGATCACCTCACCCATCAGCAAACTCATTCAAAGACGGCCGTTCAACAGGATCAGGAGATCTAATCAAGCAAACACTCTAGAGATCCCCAACATTCTAACTAAGTGCAAAAAGGCTACTGCCAATAGAGCCTTCTCCCTATTTGCACCCATGACCTGGAATGCCCTCCCCACTGAGCTCCGTTCCACCCCAGACCTATTGTCATTTAGAAAAGCCCTCAAACAACACCTTTTCCTCATCCATTACCCAGAATCCAATCCCAGAAACAACCACCCATCCTCACAGCCTACACCCTACTCCACCCCACCCAAAATCCAACACCATAAAGAAAATGACTAGCTCTACCACCATATCCCCTCTCTTATTTATTATTGGTACTGATCACACATCTTATTGATTAAACCTCTTATAAATATGTTGAAACCAAGCTATACTATATGTATAATTTCTCACCATACTCCATGAATAATTACTCTGTAATTAGTTACCCCTGTTACCTCCAGGTTATCTCGTCCATGTTCAATGTAAAAACTCAATTGTCGTGTGACATTGCAGTATGTATTTTGTTCAATTGTAAACCGCACTGATTTTAATAGCGCGGTATATAAGAGAAGTAAATAAATAAATAAATAAATAAATAGTTCAGCTAGGTGTGGTGGTCCATGATCCTGTTGCATTCACCCACAACTGCCCTATTCACAGGAGGCTCTAGTCCTGACCATAGAGGTATAGTAGAAAACCTGGTGTCATGATAGTGGCTGCTGGCGGTGTTCAGGGTCACCCACTTCCCTTTCTATCCCAGAACACATCACACATGTTTTGTAATGATATCATGGTGCCATGGTGGGTGTGTCGGCTGATGTGTGTAGGTCAGGTAAACACACAGGTGTGTGCCGGACCACACAGCGAGTTAGTAAACACCTTCCCTGGAGACCAGCATGCCTACCCCACACATGGCATGGTGCTGCCATGTCATGCAAGGAGAGTGTAGGAACAGGGTATGGGGATCCTGGGGGTTGCACACAATACACATAGGTGGCACCCCACACATGCACAGACCCACAGCCATACATGCAGGCGGCGCTGGCAACAGGTAGTAGAGGACAAACTGGCCAGAGCAGCAGCAGCACCCTGCAGCTCACAGTGATGTGTGATATGCATTGGCCACCCACCAGAGATATCTGGCTCCTAATGCTCCCACCCATTGCATTCCCCCCCAGGTAGAGGACCTACGGAAAAAGGGACGGGAGTTGCAGCTGCACTGCCTGGATGTCCTTTCCCGCCTCCAAAGGAGGGCACTGGAGTAAAGTGGCGGTGAGTGTTGCTGCCTCTGCAGCGCAGTACAGCATGTCACAGTGGCCCAACAGCCTGTGGGAGGCCACACTATGTTTATGTGATGTGTGAATCGCATGATGGTGTGCTAATGACTGTCTTCCCCCACAGAGGATGCTGCTGCTGGTGAGGGCCCATCTACATCAGGACCCCCCACAACAGGCCCCACAGCCCCAGTCCAGCCGGAGGAGGAGGAGGAGGAGGGGGAAGAGGCCGAAGAGGAAGAAGACAACATGGAGGGGGCAGAGGGAGGGTGTGTTGTGTGCGGCAGGGGGGTGAGGAGGGCAAGGGTGAGGCGGAGGGGGAGGGAGGTGACAGGGGGAGGAAGTGGATGTAGAGGGGGTAGGATGGTCCTGTGGGTGGGAGGAGACACAGGAGAGCACAGGGCACTGTGTGTCCCTGCCAGCTGCCACATGTGTGCGGCAATGGTGGCCATCTGGGTGTAGCGTCAACACCCATTGCCACAGACAGGGCCCACGCACATGCCACCACACAAACACCGGGCACCTGGCGTGGATGTGGTGGCAGGTGCATCCAGGACCTGTCTGTGGCAGTGGTTGGCATGCTGCAATGCCATCAGTCCCAGGACCGCACCATCCGGTGGCTGGCAGGCGCCATTCAGTGGATGGCTGCCGAGATGCACAAGCAGTGTGCAGCTGGTATGGGCGGTGCATCTCAACAGCCATCCCCTGATGGGTATCCCAGGAGCATTTGAGGGCCACAGGGGCACCCACACACGTGCCCTGTGCTGTCCTGTCACCCGGGACACAACATGGGGTGTGTTTTAAATATTGCCCATTGTACAGTTAAAAGTAAACATGTTTGTAAGTACAGCACAATGGTCATGTGTCTCCCTTACAGACAGACTGTTGACGTGAACATGGGACATGTGTGTAGATCCCAATGTGTATGCGTGGTAGACATAGGTAACATACATGGACCGTCTCCACACTCAGGTGTGGGGACTGCCCATGTGTGTAGGCGTCTGTGTCCCCTGGTGCCCCTGTGCTACACTGATGTGCTGTGTGTCCCAGCAGCTATGGTCACATGCATGCTGCTTGTGATGTGTAGGCTGCATATCTGATGCACCATGCTCAGGGGGGGAATGGAGGGAAAGGCTAGCAGCACGTATGTGGCAGGAAAGATAGGAGGGACTGCTGTACCCAGGAGCTGCACAGGGGGATAGATAGTGAGGATGTGACAGGTGGATGTTGGTCAAGAGGATGAGGAACAGCTCACTACAAGCGCTGGGGATGAGTAACCAGCTGACTGTAGCTAGATACCTTTGTCTGCCTGTGCCCCCGCAAGCATATGTGGGTAAACAGCCACATAGGCTCTGGTATGGGCAGAGAAGATGGTCACATATGTGGGTAGACTAATGGAGAGAATATGGGGTGTGAGAGAGTGACATATCCGTAAAACATACATGTACCACCATAAAGATATTGCTGATCGACGGGAGAGGTAGGGTATACCCACACGCATAGGTAGAAGGGTGCACACATGGCACAGTGCATGGCACACAGGGAATGGTATAACGTATGTGTGGTGACTGGTGGTAGTGCAGACACCACACCCCTATAGGAAATGGGGAGGCACATGTGGCCAGGGTGACAACATGGGTTGCAGGGTGCACAGGGGAGCACAGTGGCACACGCTGGAGACGTACACATAGGTATAAATAGGTTTTGATGTCTTTATTGTCACAGATATGTTGACCTTTGCCCCAACCTCACATCCTGCGTCTCTGTCCACATCCACGGCACACACGGGCCAACCCACCCTTCTGTGCCGGGTCTGCCAGTGACGCCTCTGGTGCTGGTGCTGGCTGCTGGGGACACCAAGTCATGGCCTCCTGGGCATCCGCAATGTGCACTAGCGATGTTGCCATCATCTCAGCTGTGGCAAACAGTTGGCTGATCTCCTCCCGAATGGCCATCATAGCCTGATGAGTGGCTGTGGGTGAGACACAAGGTGATGTGTGAGACATATATTGCACCCCCCACCGTGACTCATGCACATGTCTGGCGTATCCCAACAGACCGGTCCACAGAGCAATCATGCATGCGACGACTAGCAATGTAGTACCATGTTTACATCTGTGTGTCCCATGATCCATCCTCAGGCTAGGAAATGATCCTGCTGAGAGGTCGTGGGAATCACAGATATGACACATGGTACTGTGTTGCAGTTCATTGTGTCACTGCTTGATCTCTGCACTGGTTATTTGGGATAGGCCAGATAACATGGGGATTCATGGCACACAGATAGATATCTAGGGGGCGCTTTTTGCTCTACACCTGCCGCACATTATTGATTACCCCGACTATCTATGCTAGGTACCATTACCCAGGGAGAGGGGTCCGCCGAGTAAGCTGTATAGGTGATCTGGGATAGGTGTGTACCACTGTACGTCTCCTTGGGGTATATGGTGGTGAAAAGTGAGCGGATGTATGAGCTCATTAACATGATGACACCAGACGATCCATGCTACAAGAGGGGGGAGTGCACATGGCACAGACCCCCACTGAACATACAAACCTACTTGCTATGGTGTCATAATATTGGGGAGCACATGGAATGTCATTGTGGATGATACGTCAAACCCCAGGGGGCTTGTTGTATATTCTGTTACCCACATTCCGCATCGTGCCTTGATGAGGCAGTATGAGCCTGCAGCTCTGCAAGGATGATATCCATGCTGGTGTGTGGGGTGCCTGATGTCCTTGGTGCCTGCAATGTGTGGTGAATCCCTACTGTCTCTGTGTCCTCCACAGCCCATGTGTTGCTGCTACTGGCCCCCATTTGTGCGTCGGCATCCGCTGCCCTGTCCTCTGCCTCGGGCACCACATTATTTCCTGGGGTCTCCCCACCAGTGCTGGCTGCATCCCCAGACTCTGCGGCCTCTGGCCCCTCAGCATCCTCTGGCACCATCACATCCTCCTCCTCATACGCTTCCATGGCCTAGATGTAACATGGGGGGTGGAACAGGGTACACAGCAAAGATGAGTTTGCGCAGGGCACATATCTACACCTGTGTAGTACATTCCCGCCAAGAGCAATGTGGTGTCCGCCTGTACCTTCTATTTCTGCACCTACAATGGGGACAGCACATGTGTGTACAGTGTGCTGTACCAGGTGGGGGGGGGGGGAGGAGCGGCTTCTTGCACTGGTGGAGCTGTGACACATTTGCTGTTGTGTTTGGGGGGATGGGGTGGCAAGTGCTGGGCCCACTATATGCAGCACTAGGTATGCACTGTGCATGTGATCTTGGATGTGGGCTCAGCGCTACATGTGGCCAGGGTGTGTTTGGGAGCCTTGAGTAGGATTGTGGCCTGTCTTAGTGTGTGTGAGCGATGTGTATGCATTGGCCTGAGTGGTATGCACGGTAGGTGTTGCAGAATGCGTCCGGGTCAGCCAGACGTGTGTGGGGACTGCCACTTTGGTAGCCACTGAGCGGTGTGGGTGGACAGCTATCACATACTCATTGTGTGTGGTGGGTTGTTTCGGGGGATGAGTGGAGCATTGCTGGGCATGGTATTTCACCATGGGTGTGAGTCATGGGAATGTGTCTGTGGCACTGCGGTACCTGTATAAGAGCTGACTCCAGGTGGTGTGGGGGTTTGGCTAGGTGCAGATGGTACGGCTGTGGCAATGTGCACCCCAATGTCTTGTGAGGGTGGGTGGGGGATCCCGACTGTATGTTGCCAATGACAGAGTGTTATGTGTCTGACATCTGTGTGATGTGGTTGTTGGGGTTTGTTTGCGTCTACCTCGTCATCACAGTGTGATCAGCCTTCCTCTGTCACTGGTCTGTGATATGTCCCTGGACAGGTAATCGCAAACACATGTCATAGCTGTTATAGGTGGTGTGTGTGGGTCCCCCCAGGTCAATGTGTTCTGGCCTAGTTGTATGTCCCTCCTGTCTGTGTCCCCGTCATATTGTGGTGCGTGCCTGGCTGCAGATGTATGATGTTCTGTGTGACTTATATGCCAGATACGCATAGCTGCTGCATGTGCTGAATTCATGGGGTGGAGGGTGTTGGGCCCTCCCCGTATGTACGGTCATCTTTCGCACTCATGTGCAGTGGGGGTGGGGTGACACTCTGCCTGGCTGAGGGACTGCCCTCCCCCCCCTGGTTCTGTACATCTGTGCAGTGCTCTACGATGTCCAGGACTGTGGCTGTCGTGCACACAGCCCCAGGTCCCTGTCACACCCACCCTGTACCTACCCAGCCACGTTTTGCTGGATTTGTGGCCCCCAGTTGCCTGTGTTAGGGCACACGTGTTCTCAGGATAGGTCCCCACCTTCCCATCCATGGCCGGCATGTGCTGGGCCGTGAGCTATACGTGTGCTGCATATCTCTGACCTACCTGCCTGTGGATGAGCGGTGTCTAGCACTTCAGGCAGTCCACACAAGTAGATGGGGCCAAGACAGTCTGTGAGCTCCTGCTCCAGGGGTGTCAGTGTTGGGGCAAAGGGGGCACTCCCTCTGGTGCCCATGGCATGTCGCCTCTCTGCCACCATGTGTTCACGGACACCACGCTTAATGTCATTAAAAGCCACAGTGTGACTGCATGTATAGGTCAGCAGGCGAGCCTTGACATGGATGCGGAGACGGATAGGGAGCCTGTGAGGTGTCATGACAGAGGAAATATTATTGCCATTATGCGTCTGGCGGTAGATTGGCCATGCAGTGCAGTGTTGCAGATTTCCAGGCAGACACAGATGATTCAAAGGCATATCAGCAAGATGTAGATTACAGTAGGCAAGCCGGGAGCTGATTAAGGGGTGGGTTGGTGTTTTAGTTGTGTGTTCAGGGGAGACTGGGGAAATATAGCTGATGCCATCTAGAAGGAAACCGCAAGCCTTAGCTACAAGCTGGGTATGTGTGGAGAGGAGGAAAGTGGAGTCCAAGACAACTCCTACATTGAGGACACTGGAGAAAGGAATGTGTGCCCACCCACACACAGACGCTGTAATGGGAAGGGAGGGTTTAGGTGGAAATATGGGATATCCGTTCTTTGCCATTGTCAATATCACACAGTGGGGTGACATGCAGCCTGCAATGTCAGGTGGCAAGCAGACATCGGGTTGTGGTTTGGCAGACATAGCTCAGGCATGGAGAGAGATATTTGCAACTCATCATCACACAGCTGGTAATGTAAGTCAAGGGATGAGATAGCCACACCAAGGAACTGTATATCGAGAGAGGGAATGGAAGAAGCCCCTGGATATATCTTTGTGGCACAGGAACTGGCAGAAGGGTAGCAGAGGACATGGAGCCACAAGAACACACACTTAAGGGGCAGTGGGAGAGATATGGAGGGGCGCAGGATAGTATAGAAGCCTTAGAGACGAGCAGGGACACAGTAGCGAGGAGACGGTTGTGTTCAACAGTTTTGGAGGCAGCAGAGAGGTCAGGAAGGGGACGGACAGAGTATGGGCCCTTGTATTTTGCCACACACACTTCAGTGAGAACTTTAGCATGAAGTGAGTCCGTACAGTGTGATGGAGAACAGCCAGTCTATAAAGGATCTTGGGGGATATGAGAGCTGAAGACGTGAAGGTGCTGTGTGTGTTGCACAGCTCCAACATGACATATGTATGTTTCTCTTGTGTTTCTCATTCCACAGGACATCCTTGATGACCCTCCTGGTGCTGTGGTGAAGTGCCAGCTGACTGTACGTCATTCAACATGCAGTAGTCTGGGGTAGGTGGACCTACAGGTAATTTGTCCATGAGGACAATCAGGGGGAGCACATGTCTGCGGTGATCTATCATAGTGCACATATGTTGTTGTTCACCTCTTTGCCCTGCCCCCCAAATCCCATATGTTGCTGTTGGCACACATATCCACATGTGTGCCTGGCCAGTTTGTCATCTCCAGCACTGTCTCTGGGACACATTCAACAGAGCTGCGTGTGTATGCAGGTCCTAGGTGTTCTGGTGGTGGGCTGCACATACAACCTTCCTTGACATAATAGCATCAGCCAACAGCAGTGTATCATTACATTTGACAAGCCTTTATCTCCACTAATCTCCAGTTGTGCACATACAGTCTGTATGTGACTGGCGGCATGATCACCTTAGCATACTCTGTGTGTGTGTGTTTTTGGGTTGGCTGTGTGATGATACAGTTTGCAGGCATTTTGCATTATCATGTGGTGTGAGGGGTCTGTACACCTGTGGAGCGGTGGTGATTGTGCTATCTCTACCTTACTGCTGTTGACCTTGTGAACATTGTGGACATGTGTTGTGTGTTGTGAGCTGACCTATCTCTTGTGTGCTGACAGACCACTGCACAACAGCATTTATGTATCACAGATATCACCATAATTTCGACATGCATCAACAGTGGCTGGACATGGGGACAAGGTAATTCTACACATTTCGATGACATCTTCTCCCTTCACTGTGACATGTTGTGGCCTTTGCCAGCCTCAGAGGATCCTGAGCAGACACTTGCTGCAGACACACGGTAGGTTGCACCTTGGGTCTTTTGGGAATGACATCAGCCTTTAAATGTTAGTGATTTGCTATTTGTTTCATGGACCTTTCCTGTTGAGTCTCTGTACACCAATGCTGATGCACATGGGGTGTAGCTGTGCAATGCCTGTTTGACATGAGCATGGACATGACCATATCCATGTGACACACTCATCTGTGGTTCCATTTCCAAATGTCCACAACATGCAGTGTGTTCTATGTTGTGATCATGTTATGTTTGCCTATGTGACGTTTCATTACGTACATATTGATGTTTGACTCCCTGCAATTTGGCCTGATGTTGTGAGCAGCATACCAATACATTGTTTCTCCTTCTTCTGCACAGGGCAGAGGACACACACAGCACATCTACTACAGTGCATCCTCGGTCAACATCACCCACCTGTTGGTGGACACAACAACACCATGCAACTATCCCTGGGAGATAGTGCCATAAGATGTTTGACCTCTGTGAGTGGGACACATGCCTCGGATGGACATTATTGTTGGACTGCTACTTTGAGCATAACAGGCCTGTCCAACACACTGTTGCTACCGTGCTCTGGCAGGGTGTCATGTTCATCGCAGGAGACACACATGACCTTTCCAGTACTGTGGCATACTGAGATGTCATACTTGACTATGCATGCCCATGGTTTCGAGGACAGTCTCAATGGGACTTGTTGGGTTGCAGGCACCCTTTGCACTGTGGACACTGTGTACTGGTCCCTACGTGTGCAGCAGGGACTGACATTGTCGCTGTATGTTGTACATCCATCTGACATTATGTTGGTGTGTTTTGCCCATGTGTGTGACCTGCACTGCAGGATACCCTCATCAGTTTAGTTCAGCAGGAGCATACAGCCATGCATGTGGCACAGGGGGCACATTGGAGAGGTCCTCTTGTCCATGTCAGCCTACCCTCCACTTGGACATGACACAGTATTTGCCACGACACCACTTTACTGCACACCAACATCTTGGATTTATATTTGCGCTCACCAAGGGTGTTACAGTGCATGTGTGGCATCACTGTATCATGTTTCAATGTACACGGTACATGTGCATGTGACTGAATATGTTGGTGCAACACAGCATGTGACAATATGGCTTCTGTGTGGTTTACTGGAACATGTTTGACCTTTCTTTCAATCTCTATATATAGGTTATTATGTTTGTTTACTGTACAGCCGTGTCGCTCTACATTGATTTAGAAACCTAGCATTGCATGTCTGCACAGTCCTATTTATCCCCTGAGGTTCCGGCACTCACATTGCCCCATTATATTTGGAGTGTGGCAGTGTGGGTGTCCATTTTCTTCCTTCATTTGTGCATTCCATGTACCGTGATATATGTGTACAGACACTGTATCCACACCACCCATTGCAGGGGACCTTCTGCATAGTGCTATCTCTGAATGTGTCTGAAGTTCATTTTATTTGAATTCTCTGTGTTCATGTGCCTCTTGTACCTGTTACCATATCCTCATTTTGCATTTGGCAATTGTTTTGGGTTACATTGGTGCCGCTTTGATTCCTATATCAGGCATTATGTGACAGCTGTAACATATATTTCGATATCTGTGTTTACACTTGCTTACTTTTAACAACGTATACTGTTTCATTTTTGTGCCTCCTGTATTTACGGACAGATATGTTTTTGGGGACAAATCATGACTGATGTGTGTTGGGCCCTCATCATGCACCGCCTATTGTCTAAATGCACACATATGTGACTAAGGCATTTGGGGCATGCGGCAGCATGTGGGGGTGGGAAGCTAATGCATAGTGCACACCATGCACCTAATGCACATTATTTCTCCTGCCCATCATCTGTAGATGGCCCAGTGACTTTTCTGTGACATGAGAGTTGCTGCCCTGCCAAATGTGTTTTCACTTTTTTCACTGTTATCCATACACCTTGATATTATGTAAGGCGGTATCTACGCTATGTCTCATGGTTAACCAAAATAAAAATATGTGTTTGACGTACATTTGTCTCTGCTGCGGCTTGACCACACTAGCACACATATCTAGTGATTTCCTGGTCAGCTACATGGCCCACCTGTGCTCACATCCTTGTATGGTGCCAGCTGTCTATCTGCCAGCCATCTGCCACATCACTGGGTGTTACGGGTTCCCATACACACATTTCTTTTGAGGTAATATCTTTGCATTATGCTTGCAGTGGTTGTTTGGGATAGTGGTTACAGACATGTGTTGGAATACCATAGGTTGCAGGTTTGATTCCCACATGAGGGTTGTGCTAACCTGACCATGAGCTGCCTGCAGGTTCATCACCTCTCCACACACCCTTCCATCTCTTCACTATAAACCACAATGTGCCCTCTGTGCTGCCTATCCATCACATATTAGCTGTTACATATGTCTCTTTATTTATTTATTTATTTATTTATTTACAATTTCTTATATACCGCACTATTCGGCATCAGCGTGGTTTACATGGAACAGAAAAATCAGACAGGATACATATGTCTGAGTTTACAATTAACAGGACAGCAAAACTTGGATTTCTTTCTTTGTACCATCCATGTAGGCAGTCTGCTTGGGGGATTGGCATTGCTGTTGTTCAGCTGGTCTGGACCACACCTGTTTGCAGGTTCAATTCTCACATGCTTCTGTTCTGTTCCCTATTTTGCCCTGCTCCACAGAGCATCCCCTGCCGCCCTTTGGGTTTAGGTTCTTTCCTCTTTTGCATGCTTTATCCACTGCATGACATTTCATTGTGTGTGCATGTAGTTATCTGTGGCTCTGGTCCCAATTACAGACTGTGATCTGAGCTGTACGCACCAGTTCTGCATGTGCATTCCATCATGGTTACTGTTGGGGTTTGCCCTATCCTGGCAGACAGCAGTCTTTTTGTGTGGTGCCCTGCAGTTTCTTGTATGCAGCCTTTGCTAATGAACTCATGTTGGTGGTGTAGTCTAATGGTTTGTGCATTGAAATTTGTGCTGATGGTTGTGGGTTTGATTCCTCTCTGTTCTCTTTCATTTGTATGCCTGTCCTACACAGCTACTTTTCATTCTTGTAACAGTCATATCTGTGCAGATCTATGCTGTTGGCACATTATACCCTTGTAACAGTTGCCAAACACACTTCTTTCCGTCTATGTGTCTGCCAGCTGTGTGGCGTCCTGCCCTGATGTGCAGGCTGCTACCCTATGTCCTGCACTGGTACATGTTTCTGCATTGCGGCTCCACCTGCTTGCCTCTCCTGTGTCTGCTCTGCATGGCACTGCTACTCCTATGTCCTCCTGTCATTGCACCTATCCTGCCACCTCTACCTCCTCTGCTGGACACGTCTTCCCATCCTCTGCCACACACTGTCATTATTGCACGGTACATTACCAACACCTTGTGCATCGGTACAGCTGCCCCCCGATATGTTTGTACATTTTACCAGCTGCCACATGGGCTGGACGCAGATTTGTCTGGTCCATCAGCTCTGATCTACTTCCTTCCATCACTTGTGCATTGCCTTTCTTTGGTGCTCTGTGCAGTGTTAGGGTTACATCTGTGTTTGGGCCATACCTTTCTTGCTTGTCAACTTGGGGAACCTTACTGCCCTTGGGCACTATTTCTTGTGTCACCTATACGTCCTTGGGGCATCTTTAACAGCACCATAGATTCTGGCAGCTTATGGGGCGCCTTATATGGTGCCTTGGGGGTTGCCAACCTTTTGTGCCGCCCTCTGGGGCACATTATGACCCACCTTGGCTGATGTGGTGGTTTATGATGTGCCTTTTGGTGCCCCCTAAAAGGTGCATTAGGTTACGGCACTGGGTGCGGGCATTTTTAGCTGACAGCACAGATTGTTGGAATGTGCAGGAAAAGGAATCACCTTGGGCACCCTTATTCATTGAGCCCATTGAGGGATCAAACTCATGACCCCGTCTCAGCAGTCATTGTATTAACCAGTGTGCTACACCTCTGTTACTGTGATTGCAGGTCAGCGCGCGAAGTTAAGGTTAATGCGCGATAACGTCCCACGGCTCCCTCTATTGCACGATAACAGACAGGCGCCCTCTATTGCGCGAAAACCCGCCATTGCTACCTTAAGACCGGAACGCCCACTACCTTATATGGCATTCATCACAGTAACGCCGCAACTAGTACCGGTAACATTAAGACAGTTTAGTAAACATACCCCTTAGTGTTTTACCTGCTGTTTCTAGTTCCTTTCCATCACACACCCAAAATAAATCTTTGGAAAAACAGAGACAATCTTTGGTTATATTGTTAAAGCTACGGTATTAGTTACATATTACAAATAATTTAAAAAAATCCCCTCGCTCCACCCATGAAAGATATTTAGAGGCCTTTTTACTAAAGCTCATTAGGGTGTTGCACCTCGTACGTATTTAGTGTGAAAACTAGCATTTAGTGTGAAAACTAGCATGGATTAAATGTGAAGTCTCTGCACTGTCGGGGGTATCACTGGCATTTTCCTAGCAGTTATCGCATGAAGGCATGCCATAACATGAAGCACATAAGCTTGGTGCACCATATGCCACCCACAGAGACTGTACATAGTTTTACGTTTGCGACTGTTTTCTTTTAAAACAATATTAATGTAAATAGTTACAATTTGTTCTTTGTAAATGAATACTTACCTTTGTACTATTATAAGTTTGTTTCATTTTAAATCACATTTGATCGCCTGGAAAATGCGGCATAAATATTTAAGATAAATAAATAAATTATTCTGTACACTCATGCTAACTGCAATGTGCTCTCTATGGTCATACTCTGCCCATTCTCCACTCTTCTGCACAGTGGGTGATTAACATGTGTTCAGTGGCCAGTCGCTGTCATGCCCGTGTGCTACCTGTTACCATGGGCCATTACTGCCCACTAAAGAACACACGTTAACCACTTAGCAGTCTTTAGAAAAGAGTCCCTTAATCCGAATAACTTATTAGCATGGTACAGCTGAATGCCTCACTGTGCACAAAACTGCGGGAGGGAGGGAATGAGAGAAATGCAATACACCGAACAGACGCATAAATACAAGAGCTATTGATGAACATTCAGCTTTCTCACATCCTTAATGGTTATAGTCTCTCAAAAGACCAAGCATGCTCTTTAATTATCTTTTCTTGGATAAGACTGAATAGAATAGATTATGGTTGTTAGTGTTCATTTTCCTTTTTAGGGCCTTGTGAATGAATCTTGTCTCCCCCCTCTCCCCTAGATCTTCAAAATTCCTTTCTTTTTTTAAAAATAGTCAACAGCTCATAGAAGTGCTTGTATGCTTTAACTATTGCTTCACTTCTCCTGCTCTACTATGTAACTTTTTTTCTCATTTTATATCGCTTAATATTTTTATAAAAACATTGTTGATGCAGCAAAATCACTACTGTTAGCTTAATATCTGCTGGGGAAACATATTTTAGATCTTAGACTTTTTAATTCATAATCTTCTTTCTCTGTGCAATGCTGCCATTTTAAGCTGTATATGTTCTAGATGTTATTTTTCCTAGCATTTAATAGAAACCCTTATAATAGAGGTGAATAGGGTCATATATTGACTGGGACAGTATACAGTACTGACTCTCGCCAATAACCAGAATTCATAACATGCATAGGAAGTAGTAGTAAAAGCAGTAGTTTGGAGTTTGTTGACACAGCAGTACATAATGTAGATCACATTGTACCAGACATATGGGTGTAATTTTATCAGCCTATTTTAGACCTAGTTCTCAGTGGAATGCAGGATCCAGTATGAGAGGTAACTGTTTTGGGGCCGCTGGACAATAACAATCATAACATGATCACATATAGTATGATTTAATAAATGGAGGGTGGGTTACCAAGGAAATGGACTGCACTAGCATTTAACTTTCAAAAAGGAAACTATAATAAAATGAGGGAAATGGTTATGAAAAAACTAAAAAGGAGCAACTGCAAAGGTTAAGAGTTTACATCAGGTCTGGTTTTTTTTTTTAAATACTATCTTGGAAGCCCAGACCAGATATATTCCATACTTTAAAAAAAGGTGAAAGGAAGGACAAATGACAGCCAGCATGGCTTAAAGGTGAGGTCAGAGAGGCTGTTATAGCTAAGAGAGAATCTTTCGGAACATGTTAAAGAGAGCCAGATGATGAAAACAGGAAACAGCATAAATACTGACAAGTGAAATGCAAGTTTCTCACCTTCATGTCTCACTAGAGAAAAAACCTGGGGACTCAGTTAAGGAAATTGATCTCCTCTTCCCTAGAGCTTTCCTGCTGCTGCTATGTACAGTGTTGGATGTCATTAGAGGAGTCCCCAGCCTAGTATCAGCACTCTTCCTTGTATCTGACCCCAAATGGTATTGTTTCTGTAAATGATGCAGCATGCCAACAGTATATGTATTCTCCATTATGTGATTCTTCAAACATTTTAAAAGGTCTCCACGTCTCTGTTTTACAGGAGATTTTTTTCTCTACTTCCTTAGGGGCTGCTGATACATTTTCTGTTTTTGTGCCACTGCTACAGTAACTGGAGCTGAGGAAAGAGCAGAAGATGGAAGGCCAAGGGCATCCTTTACATTCTCCAGGCAGTATCAATTCCTCCCTCTTCACAACTCAGTATGTGGAGGAGTAGCTTAACAGAGCACTGTGCTGTAACCAGAGAAACAAGGGTTTGAATGCCTATGCTACTCCTTGTGATCTTGGACAAATCATTTAGCCTTCCAATGCCTCAGATACAAACATATTTTAAGGCTTCTGGGGACAGGAAAAGGACCACTAAACCCGAATGTAACTTCTGAGAAAAGGTATTGAGCTAAATCTAATTCCCTAACAACTAGGTTTTCAAGATTCTCCTCAACTAGAAAACATTTTAAAATAGCATCAGTGTTAGAGTAATATCTAATGATCCTGCTGGAAATTTGGGAAATACAGAGTGATAAAAATCATCCATTCATTTTTTGGGATTTTTCCGAGGTTTTAGACATTTTTCAGTTCATTTCACACATTCATTTTCATAAAAAATATTGGCACACATTAAAACCTTTCAACAAGAATTAATTTGTAGGGTAAAGACCCGGTCGCGAATTACCGTGGCCGGGCACAGGTGTTCATTGGCGGGCCGAGGGAGCGAGGGGGGGGGGCGGCGAGGGCGGGCCGAGAGGCAGGAGATAAAACAGCACGTTCGGCGCTGGCTCGGCCTCTTTTGCCGCTCCCCCCCCCTTCCTTCCGCTAGTGGGGAAAGACGTAAGACATCACCACTTTGAGGGAGCCGCATCTGTATCAGGCCGAAGATCAGTCCTGCATATCGAAGTGAAGGACAGCACAGCGTCGAGGGAGCCGCGTCGGTATCGGGCTCGGCGTGAACTTGGGCGGCAAGTACAATATTAACCACATAAAGAAAGAGCAGGAATGAGATGGTTGGTGGGTGCCCCGTTAGGGGGGGGGGGGAGAACAGTAAAGTGTATGGCATGATGGCGGCATCCAAGGGAGGGGAGGATTGGTGCGACCCACCGCTTGCGCCCTTGGCCTGCTCTCGCTGCGGCTCACCACGTGCGCCCTGGGGCTGTATCTCCGGCTGGTCACAATATGTATATCTGTGAAATCGGGGAGAAAGCAGGGGAGGCAGACATGGTGTGCGAGGCTGGGAAGATAATCCCAGAAATTGAGCCATGTGCGCGCCCAACCAGAACAGCCTGCTATGCTGTGCAGGCAGGCAGCGATATCATGTGGACCTGACACATGATAACAGGAAGCACGTGGAAGGCGAAATTCACTGTAAAAAGAAAAAAAAAAAAGGGAATTAGGTTGGGAAGCGGGGAGAACGGACAAGAAGGATCTAAAAAAGGCAGGGGGGGGTACGTATGGTAATATGAAGGATTATGAAATGAAGAAAGTACTCGGTGAAAAAGAAATAGGGAATATTAAAAAAAAAAAAAAAGAGGAACCCCTATTTAATAAAGTGGGATATTTATCTGTAGGGAACAGTTGATGTTGAAAGGCGGAGCAATGATGTAAAAAAAAAACCAAAAAAAAAAAAACCTTATGCTATTATGGAGAGATATTTCGGGGATAAGCTGGCGGGAGGAGCTGGGATGCAGGAGTGCACGGGATTAAGACAAGCGTATAACACATATATTAATTTAGTTGTTTTCCCACCACCTTGCATAGTGAGTTTTACCTTTGACTAGAGATGCATCGAAAGGAAATCCGAAGAGCCGCCGGGGTGCACAGCGCTAAGCAGTCACGCGCTGCTGCGATAGAAGAAAGAACCCGCAGCACGAACACGTGCAGACAAGAGATCAAACAGGAGAGCGACTTCAGCTAGCAAGGAAGTAACAAGCAGGACAGCAGCAGTGAGGCCCAGGCACAGCACTAGGGAAAAGATGACAGAGCCACGCAACAGTGCGGGTCCTACGCAGAAACAGGAGCGGGACGAGCTGCTACAGATGATACGGGATCAGGTTACCCAACACGGCCCGACTGCAGTTAGACAAAGACTTGGAATGCCAGGCTTAGAGAGCAGGGAACAGCCGTCCACGAGCAATAGCATGTCATCATCGAGCATGACAAAGGGTAAGAATGGGTATGAAAGGGGGGCGCCAGAGCTGTTAGCCTCGCCATCAGAGGAATCCTTTTCAGATAGTGATGGGGACCTCACACTGGCTGATGTCATCCAGAATGCAGTTAAAACATAGAAAATCAAAACAAGTCAACCCTATAAGGCAGGTATGGTCAGGACAGAGTCAAAAGGGGGAGGACCGGGACAGCATACTAAATGAGGCGGCCAGAAGAACGCAGGTCGAGTGGCGCGATACCAATAGCGATCCACACTGTGGTGTGAGTTCATTCGCCAGTGCAGTGCCCAAAAAGATAAAAAAGAAGATTTGGAGACGAGAACTATGAGGTGAAGTTCAGGAGAAGCATGGCAGAAGATCCCACACTAGCATGGCATCACAGGATATTGGACCTGTGGACCGAAGAAATGGCACCCAATAGGCCATGGTGTCAAGACGGGCTGCAGAAATCTTTTCAAGGCACGCAATGGCAGTAGCCTTTCAGAACTCTCAAGGGCGGCAAGCCAATCTGTCGGCCGTGTGAAGGGCATGCCGGCAGTACAATACAGGGTGTTGTACATGGCAGTCCTGTAAATACAAACATTCCTGTGCAGTATGTGGAAGCGGACATCCCGCGTTCACAGGCAGGGCATCAAGGGAGGCCAAGCCTGTCAGAACAGGGCAGCAACGCTCAAACGAGGGTATTGGCCCCAATGCCCATCAGACTTGAACGGATGCGTCCGTGGCTGCAAGCATACCCGAAGCGGGATATAGCCGCACATAGTGAAAACGACTTCGCTCACAGTTTTCGCATTCCATCCCTAATATCAATAGAATCAAAACACGTGTCAAAAACAACCCCACATCAGTACGAAAACATAACTCCATAGCGCATAACAAGATAGCAAAAGAAATAGGCATGGGAAGAGTAGCCGGGCCTTTCAAGTCACCATCATTTAAGAACATGGTACTCTCTCCATAGGGTGTGATACCAAAGAAAGAACCGGGGCAATTCCGGTTGATTCACAATCTATCATACCCGGAAGGGAGGTCAGTTAATGATTATATTGATCCGGCCTTATGCGCCGTTAAATATGCAACCATCGATCAGGCGGTTATGCTAATATGCCAGAGTGGGCAGCAGACACAGTTAGCGGAAGCGGATATCGAATCCGCTTTCTGTCTGCTACCGGTTCATCCTGAGTCCTTCCCATTATTGGGCTGTACAGTTAAGGGGGACTTCTTTTATGATAAATGTTTACCCATGGGATGTGCGGTGTCCTGCGCCTACTTCGAACAATTTAGTTCATTTTTGACACTGGGTGGTTGAAGTCGTGGCAGGCCCCAACACTGCTGTACACTACCTAGATGATTTCCGATGCATAGGACAAGACTATGACAACTGTAAAAGGATAGTGGATATCGTTGAACAGGTGGCACAGTCTGTTGGAATTCCATTAGTGAAAGAAAAGACAGAGGGCCCATAAGCGATCATCACTTTCCTAGGCATTCAAGGCACACAGGTCATGTCTGCCAGCTGAGAAGGTGTTGAAGTTGAAGAAAGATATTCAACAGCTTCACGGTCAACGAAAACCTACATTGCAGCAATTTCAGTCCATGCTCGGCCTGCTATGCTTTGCATGCAGGGTGATACCAATGGGGCGGGTTTTCTCCCGCCGTATGGCATGGGCAACTAGAGGAATACAAAAAAAAAAAAAAAAAAACCACCATCGCATCCGTGTCAACAGGGAAATACGAGAAGACCTTCGGGTCAGGTTGCAATTCCTACACACGTATCAATGGACTTGCATTCTGACAAGAGCTCCTAGTATCTAATGCGGAACTAGAATTCTTCACCGATGCCTCGGGAGGAATGGGGTTCAGCATATACTTTAGAGGAGCGTGGTTCAGAGACATGGCCCAGGGAATGGCAGGTCGAGGAGACCACCAGGGACATCACTTTCTTAGAACTTTTCCCGCTAATGGTAGCCTTATGTATTTGGGCTCCTGAGCTCGCCAACAGAGCTATCACTTTCCATATCAATAATTCTAGCGGTGGTTAACAGTATGCGAGCAGAGACCGCAAGGGTAGTGGCACTGTTAAGAAAAATTGTTACTATGCCTGGTGCACAGCATAACCCTTAGAGCGGAACACTACAGATGCTCTTTCTTGTTGTAATATCAAACTCTTTCACCAACTGGCCCCTGAGGCAGACAAGATCAAGACAACCGTGCCCAGTCAAGTCTGGGAGTATGGTCCACCGAGGTATGACAGCTCCTGTTGGGCTCCTTAGCAGAGCAAACAAGGCGAAAATACATCGCAGCATGGGGGAACAGTTCCAAACTTTGGCAGAGATACCAGGATACCACAC
The DNA here is from genome assembly GCA_033557465.1 of Ichthyophis bannanicus. NCBI lineage: Eukaryota > Metazoa > Chordata > Amphibia > Gymnophiona > Ichthyophiidae > Ichthyophis > Ichthyophis bannanicus. Next base: position 508,567,755 of record CM066031.1, on the reverse strand, counting down.
AAGGACAGACTGGAGGTAGGGACAATACTGAGATGGATTTTGTTTGGCAAGGCTAATGGGTTCACAGAGATAGCAGTGAAAGCACGTTTAGCAGCACTAGCATTCTTGGCAAAGGCAGTGGGTGAGAGGAGTCTGAAAGCGTATTTCATCATCAGGAGAGTAATGAGGGGGTGGTCCGTAGGATAACCATGTACAGTAGATCAACGGCGCCCGATCACTCATCAGATGCTACAACAACTGAGGGTGACAACTAGCCAGGTATGCTACACTGAGTATGAAACTAGGCTGTTTAGATGTGCCTTTTCATGGGCATTTTATGGAGCACTCTGGATAGAGGAGCTAGTGGCATCCTCATCCTCCAAGTGCAGAACAGCCTATGGGGGGATCTAAAATCGAGAGGTAGACTTCCTCGCAGGGGCAGTAGTGATACACTTGCGAAGATCAAAAACGACACTGTCGGTAAGGGTGCGAAGGTGGTGTCGTCGGCATTGCCCAACGACCTCTCGTGCCCAGTTACAAATGCCATAGCATATCGCCAGTTACAAGCGGACAGAGGAAAGCAATGGTTCTTGCATGCGAACGGCGCCCCCCCACCCCCCATCATGCTTTCAATTTGCCAAAGTTCTCAAATGGGTTATAGAACGAGCAGGACGGGATGCGAGCTTTTACGGCTCACAATCCTTTCATATCGGAGCTGCTTCTACGGCAGCCAGCATTGGGACGTCAAAAGATCAGATTATGAATATAGGCAGGTGGCGCACGGACAGATATAAACTATATATACGCCCAATGGAATGAAGACTGGCTGGGTCGGAGCTGCTTCTACGGCAGACAACATTGAGAGGTCAAGAGATATAACTGTATATACGCCCAACGGAATGAATACGGGGTGAGGTTACAAAAAAAACCAAAAAACAAAACCTACTACTAAGGTATAAAGGGATGGAGAAAGTCGACAGTAGCAGTTAGTATTTTCCTGGTGAATCAATGCCTTATTTGGCAAATTATTGTACCTTTCTGATTGTGATTCAATACAGGGGTAAGTCGCCGCATATGGCCGAGGGAAGCCTGGATATGTTCACTGGGCACAAAAACGGACTTGGTACAGACCAAAGGGGCTGAATTTGGGACTTACAGGTGCGGAGGTTTCTGTGGTATGGCTGGGGGCGACGTGGTATGGTGTGGGACCAGCTAGTGGGGGCGACGTGGTATGGTGTGGGACCAGCTAGTGCCATTCCTGCTACAAAGGAAGAGGCAATCTGGGAATCCTACGACGATAGTAGTTCACCTAGGGGGCAATGACCTTGCGTCTACTCACAGGGTCGAGCTCACAAAAAAAAAAAAAGAAATAATAATAATAATAATAATGCAGGGTGACAAGCGGACTCTGGCAAACACCTTCACTGGGACTTTGCTGGCATGGTCGCACATCACACCACGGCGAGTGTGGAAGGACAAAAAAAAAAAAAATTTGCACAAGGTACAGGAGAGGACGAGATTAAAAGTGAACAAGTGGATGGCCCACTTCATGGAGGCAATAGGAGGCTGCAGCGTTAGGCATGACCTCATCGAAGAACATTGTCCAGGATTGTATTGCGCAGATGGAGTACATTTGTCTGACATAGGAATGGACACTTTCCTGTGCGCCATACGAGACACGGTCGAATGATTATGGTGGAAGCGGGTGTTGGCCACAGCAGTGTGCTAGAAGTGGGGCCCCGCCAGCAAGCGAGGATTCGCTGCTGTCGGGGTTGGCAGGAAAAACGTCCCCGATGAGAGAGAATACAGCCCAGTTTTTGTGAGTAACAGGGGGAGAGCTGCAGGGGAGAAACATGGACCTTCCCCCGGTGAGATCGACAAGGCAACAAGAACACCGCGCAGATGGCCCCGGCCTCGCTTGGATGGCGGGCAGGGGGGGTAAAGCAAGGGAAAAGGGTTGCGAAGGCAGCTTGAACGGCGGGCGCAACTTCTTTTCCCATGAAGGATATGAAAGGACTAAGGACTGAGGGAAAAGCTGTTACGGCGAAGTTCCCTACAGACAATTGCAAGGACTGATAGAGATTGGCTGTGTCTCTCGAGTGGGCAGAAGGTTTTGATTTGTTATGTGCATGCTGTGGCCAACAGTTTGTTCTGTTAATGTCCATTATGGTTAATAAATAAACAAATTGTGTTGTCGAAAGAGAATGCTTGAAACGTGGTGACTTATTGAGGGGGGAGAAGGGATAGGGTGGGGGGTGGGACAAAACTCGAGGCCGACTTGCCAATTGTATAGCTGAGACCTGGTCGCGAATTACCGCGGCTGGGCACAGGCGTTCATTGGCGGGCCGAGGGAGCGGGGGAGTGGCGAGGGTGGGCCGAGAGGCAGGAGATTAAACAGCGCGTTCGGCGCTGGCTCGGCCTCTTTCGCCGCTCCCCCCCTTCCTTCCGCTAGTGGGGAAAGACGCCCTCCTCCCAACCCTCCCAATTAGCAAAGGGGAACAGGGGGGGGGCGAATTTCGTCACGGCATGCAGGGGAAAGGGCAGGAAAAACAGCCCCGATGAGAGAGAACACAGCCCAGTTTTTGTGAGTAACAGGGGGATTGCTGCAGGGGAGAAACATGGACCTTCCCCCGGTGAAATTGACAAGGCAACAAGAACACCGCGCAGATGGCCCCAGCCTCGCTTGGATGGCGGGCAGGGGGGTAAAGCAAGGGAAAAGGGTTGCGAAGGCAGCTTGAACGGCGGACGCAACTTCTTTTCCCATGAAGGATATGAAAGGACTAAGGACTGAGGGAAAAGCTGTTACGGCGAAGTTCCCTACAGACAATTGCAAGGACTGATAGAGATTGGCTGTGTTTCTCGAGGGGGCAGAAGGTTTTGGTTTGTTATGTGCATGCTGTGGCCAACAGTTTGTTCTGTTAATGTCCATTATGGTTAATAAATAAACAAATTGTGTTGTCGAAAGAGAATGCTTGAAACGTGGTGACTTATTGAGGGGGAAGAAGGGATAGGGTGGGGGGTGGGACAAAACTCGAGGTCGACTTGCCAATTGTACCGCTGTGCACATTACATTGATTTAATGATATTGATTTTTTTTAAGAAGTAGCTACAAATTGAATTTGTACAAATGCACACCCCTAGTGGAAACCCGATCAGAGGATTCATCAAATTCAGTATCTGCCAAAACCTGCACCATACACTTCTCAGCACAGAACAGGGTGCGCCTGCTACTCTGCTTTTACTTGTGACTGCTCTCTTGTCCCTTAGCCTGCAATGTCTCTGTCCTCTTTTGCTCACCTCTGGAATTGGAAGCAAACAATTGGTCTTTCATATGCCGACCGGAAGCTGCAGCTGTTGATACCTTTTTCTTCAAGAATCTCTCTTCAGGTTTGCTAGTGGACTATAGGCAATTGGAGACCATCTTTTCTGTCTATCTGTCCCACTGCTACATTTGAAAAGAGACGGCTGAGGGGAGATATGATAGAAGTCTATAAATTAATGAACGGAGTGGAACAGCTAAATGTAGATCGATTGTTTACGTTATCAGAATATAGAAAGACTAGGGGACATGCAATGAAGCTGCAGGGTAAACTATTTAAGACTAATAAAAGAAATTATTTTTTCACTCAACGTGTAATCAAACTCTGGGATTTGTTACCGGAGGATGTAGTAAAGGCTGTTAGTGTTGCTGGGTTTAAAAAAGGTTTGGACAAGTTCCTGGAGGAAAGGTCCATAAACCATTATTAAGAAGGGACCCAGGATATCAGTGCTTGACCCAGTACAAGCATTGCGGAACCTGTGTCTTTTGGGGAAACTGCTAGGTACGTATGACCTAGATTGGCCACTGTTGGAAACAGGATACTGGGCTTGATGGACCTTGGTCTGACCCAGTATGGCATATCTTATGTTCTTATGTTCTTATGGCCCCAGATTTCACGGTATTATAAATTTAATTTCCTCCTCTGCTTCTACCAGTAATTTCATGTCTACCAAGCATTGTGATTCAACCAAACATTGTGATTCAACAGATTAGATTGTAAACTCTATGGAGCAGAGACTGCTTCTCGTATATTGGTTTGTCCAACACTACAGTATGTATGCCTGGTAGTACTTTAGAAATGATAAGTGGCAGGGGTATCCTAAGGGGTAAACGGGGCCATATGCAGAGAATCATTAAGGGGCCTCATTTGCATAAATCTTTGCATACCATATTTATTTGCTCAGTACTATGGGGGAGATATGTACATAGTTAATTGTTATTCAGTACATAGTTGTACTGTTATATGTAACTGATTCTGTTCTATGTAAACCGTCTTTGATCTATTGGAAAAAGCAGTATAAAAATACAAAATAAATAAAATAAAATAAATATGAGACACATTGGTGAGCTTCACTTCTCTGTTTCTGTGTCCTCTTCAGTCTCCCAGCATCTGTTCCCTGCTTCTTGTGCCCTCCCCATGTATCTTCATTCTCCAGTGTGTACACAGGTAAAGTATACATGACACTCAATGTGCATTATTTTCTTACTATTTTTTTTCTCATTTTATATTTTCCCTTCTCACTTTTAACTTGGTCACAGCATTGACCAAAGAAATGTGGTCTACAAATACATGGCCATATTTCAGGATCTGCCTGCCTCAGGGGTCATACATCAAGTTTAAAACAGAATTAGAGAGAATAGTGTAATAAATATAAGGCCATTATTGACTATAGCTCCATAGACAAAACAATTTCTCAAAAGGTTTAGCACAAGACTAATACCTCTCAAGGAGAGTCCCAGGATAGACAGCACTCTTCAAAGTTAAATCTCATACCAATCTATTATGAATATATGCTGCAGGATTAGTGATTGCCTTCTAAGTAATATTTCTCTTAATAAGATAAATGTGTATTTTTTCACAAAATATTACTATATATAGCAAACACAGGTTTACAGATGCTGATCCAGACACCTAAGAATATCTACCATTAAATGGAGAGATCTCTAAGGTCCAGGTAAACTAATGGTGATTTCCCATCAGCCCCTGTGGGCTTAACAGAGACGCGAGGGAGACACTCTCCCTTTGCGCCTCTCAAAGCCGGCACGGAGGGAGGGATGGACGGACGATTCAGCCGGGCAGAGGGGGGCCCCGTGGGTCAGTCCATGCCGCCGTGGCAGCAGAGGGGGCCCTGCAGGAACAGTCCATGCTGCCGCGGCGGCAGCCAGCGTTTTTTTTTTATTAAATGTTACTTTAGGCCGATGGGGGGGGGGGTAGGACTGGTAATGGGCTATTGGGGGGGGGGGCTGGGACTGGAAATGGGCTGGGGGGTTAAGGCTGGAGGTGGGCTGATGGGGTTAGGACTGGTAATGGACTGTGGGCTGTGGGCTGTTGGGGAGGGTTAGAACTGGTAATGGGCTGTGGGCTGATGGGGGCTGTCTGGTAATGGGCTATGGGGGGGCTAGGACTGGAAATGGGCTGGGGGGTTAAGACTGGAGGTGGGCTGATGGGTTAGGACTGGTAATGGACTGTGGGGTGTGGGGCGGGGGTTAGGTCTGGTACGGGCCTATGGGGGTGGCTAGGACTATAAATGGGCTGATGGGGCGGGCTAACACTGGCAGTGGGACGATGGGGTTAGGACTGGTAATGGGCTGTGGGCTGATGGGGGTTAGGACTGGTAATGGGCTATGGGGGGGTTAGGACTGATAATGGGCTATGGGGGGGCTAGGACAGGAAATGGGCTGATGGGGAGGGGTTAGGACTTGAGGTGGGCTTATGGGGTTAGGACTGGTAATGGGCTGTGGGCTGATGGGGGGGTAGGACTGGCAATGGGCTATGGGGGGCTGACTGGAAATGGGTTGATGGGGTTAGGACTGGAAGTGGGCTGATGGGGGGGTAGGACTGGTAATGGGTTATAGGGGGGGCTTAAACTGAAAATGGGGTGATGGGGGGTTAGGACTGTAAGTGGGTTGATGGGGGGGCTAGGACTGGTATTGGGTTGGGGGGTTGCTAGGACTGGAAATGGGCTGATGGGTGGCTAGGACTGGAAATGGGCTGATGCAGGGACTAGAAGGGAATGGATGCTGGGTGAGGCTGGAACTAGAAGGGAGCTGATGTTGGGGGAGGATTAGAATGGGATGGGGCTGGAAGAGTAAAATGGAGAAGGGAAAAATATTTTGTGTGAGAGGGATAAAAAATCTACAATTGGCCGGGTATTGGGAGAGTAAGTGGGGATTGAGGATGGAGGGGTAAAATTTGAGTGGATGAAATAGGAATGAGGAAAGAGCAAAAGGAGAAAGATTAGTATGTTAAAGCAGATGTAGAGAGAGAATGGAAAAAAACTAGAAGAGAGAAGAAAGGACAAATGGACAGCAGGCGATGGAGAGTTAGCAGAAGACACGAAGAAACCAGAAGAAAGTGGCTGGAGCAATTGCAACTGAAAAAAATGCACAAAAGGTAGAAAAATATCTCTTTATTCTCTGCACACCCAAAGTTATGATCCCAACTTGAACTGTAAATATTCCAGAGATGATATATCTTTCTGTATATAGTTTGTATATAGTTCCCCTGTTATCTCCAAGTTCTGACCCTGTTATAATGTAAGCAAAGGATTGTTCTAATGCGAAAATTTGTTATCTGTAAACCGCGCTGATACCAAAGAGCGCGGTATATAAAAACTGTAAAATAAATAAATAAATTTATTAATTGGAATATGTCAGCTCTGGTAAATGTGCATCATTAACGTCTGCGCTTTGTTTAGTACAAGAGCAAATTAATGTATAGTTTTATTTCTACAGTGTTGTACATTCCAAGTTTGGCTTTTGGGATTCCCAGTTTAATTATTGTCTTCCTGTTTCTAAATTGTGATTACTTGTTTGGTGATGGTCTATGTTCTGCATGTGTAACTGAGCTGAGGTGTTCTGTTTATATAATTCCTATTTGACATTGCCACTTGTTCTCTTTCCCCAGTAGGTCATGTATTGTTGTTCTCTGAAATGTATTGGTTTAATATTTGCAGTGTTGCCTTTTGATTGGTAGAGTATGGGGCTTTGTGAGTCCTGGTAGTGCTGTTAGGATACGGCGGGTTTGCTATGGGTTCTAAATGGGCAGTGTTTGTAGTAGTTTCTAATGTGTCTGGCAGTTGGCACTGGATTATAGTAATGTAGAAATCTTTTAGTCTTTCTTTATCCATACGCTCATTAAGAGGCACGTTTACTAAAAGTTAGTATATGGTAACATTATGCAAATATTTATGCAAATGAGGCCTCTTATGCAAATGAGGCCCCGCACCCCCCTTGGGCCGCCCCTGCTGGGGGCCCACAATTTTTGTTGGTGTAGGGCCTCACTCAAGGTAAATCCGGCCCTGTTCACTCCACATCTAGATTATTGCAAATTGATACTTCAAGGACTACCCAAAAGCACAACTCAAACCTTGCAAATAGCACAAAATACTGCAGCCCGATTAATCACTGGATCAAAAAGGCAAGAGCACATCAGTCTTAAAATTCCTTCACTGGCTTCACATACAATTCTGAATAAAATACAAATCAATAATGATGACATTCGAGACCTTACACAACTGACTGCTTAAAACAGCTAATCCAGATGGTGCCAGAGACTCAATCAAGGAGGAAGCAACATCAAAACACTCTTTCAACAACATCTATTAAGACTAGTGCCTCCCAAAAAACGCTCCAAAGAGCATTCGGATACTTCAGCCCGTCCCTCTGGAACTCATTCACACATCAATTAAGATCAACTACAGACACCTCCAACTTCTGAAAAAAATAAAAACTCACCTGTTTACAGAATACTTTGAAATGCCACTAGAACCAAAACCTAGACACAAACGTCTGCCAATCACCCCTTCCACATTACCGTATGTTACCCTAAACTGAGTTGCCTATACTACAAACATAAAATAGTTGTTGTTGAAATGTTACACAGTTCAACTTTGTGATGTATACAGTTATAATGTTCACTGTTCCATTTAACATTGTTGTGTTCAATGTAAACCGCCTTTATAACACTGAAAGAAGGTATATAAGAAATGCTAAATAAATAACTAAAGAACAGTAGAAGTGCCATTGAGTGCACAGCAATAGGGACTACTGTGAAAGTTGTATACTGAAAACTGTGACAAATAACACACTGATGGCACTATAGCGATTACTTCAATCTGAAAAAGACTTCCGGATGCTATAATAAATGTTCTGACAGAAAGAAAGTGAAATTAATCTCTCCAAATTGTCTCACCAATATTTTAATGAAGACCATTGTGCAGCACAAATCATTGTATATTCAGCCAATGAAACAAATGCCGGTCAGGATCACATTTAAAAACATGATGCGACGCTGAAATGCCGAAAGCCAGAGTAGTGCCAGTAGCATCAGCTGATACTATGCCTGGAAATGTGGATTTGAAATTCCAGAGTATTTTAATAATTCAACAGTACAATTGTTATCTGTGAAATGGGCAAACAGTTCAACTGTACTACTGGGAGAATGTCTTTTAGAAAATATAAAGTCTACTAAGTAAATGGAGCTTTAGATGCAGTGCTCTCACTGTGCCAAGCGAGAGGAGCAGCAAAAATCTACCTGCGGCTGCTGTTCTCCATGATCTGTTTCATCACATTAAGTTGCACTAAACACCAGCATCATGTTGTAAGCACACATTTAATAATGACAGGATAGTAGGGACTAATGCTGATCTCGTGAAATCAAGGGGATAGTAGGGACTAATGCTGATCTCGTGAAATCAAGATCAGGAATAAGCACTTTCCGATATCAGTTTCCTGCTTTAACGCGATGGATCAGATTGAAGAGCTTCCTTTGCTGCTCCTCTTGTTATAGTGACAGCACTGCCGCAGAAGCTCCTTATCAACTTCTTCCACTGGTGGACAATGTTAATATAAATATAGAAACATAGAAACATGATGGCAGAAAAAGACCACATGGCCTATCTAGTCTATCCTTCCCTATCAACTACAAAAGTCCCCTTTTTACCTTAAGAGATCCTTTGTGCTTGTCCCATGCTTTTTTGAATTCAGATACGGTCCTTGTGTCCACCACCTCCACTGGGAGACTATTCCATGCATCTACCACTCTTTCCGTAAGGAAATATTTCCACATATTACTCCTGAATCTATCCCCTTTCACTCATCTTATGTCCCCTCATAGAAGATCTTGCCTTTAATTGAAAGAGACCTTCTTGTGCATTTATGCCATGGAGATAATTTAAATGTCTCTATTGTATCGCCCTTATCCGGCCTTTTCTCTAAAGTATATATATTTGAGATCTTTATGTCTGTCCTCATATGCTTCATAATGAAGACCACTAACCATTTTAGTAGCCACCCTCTGCACCAGTTCCAACCTGCCTATATCCTTCTGAAGATGTGGTCTCCAGAATTATACATAATACTCCAAATGAGGTCGCATTAGAGACTTATACAGAAGCATTATCACCTCCTTTTTTCTGCTGACCATTTCTTTCCTTATACACCCAAGCATCCTTTTAGCTTTTGTAGTCACCTTTTCTACCTGTTTAGCTACTTTAAGATCGTCAGAAACAATTGTGCCCAGGTCCCACTCTTCTTTTGTGGACAGAAGTACCTCACCCCCTATACTGTACAGCTCCTTTGTATTTTTGCAGCCTAAATGCATGACCCTGCATTTTTTAGCATTAAATTTTAGCTGCCATATTCTAGACCATTCTTCAAGTTTAGCTAGTTCCCTCCTCATATTGTCAACTCCTTCCTATGTGTCTACTCTATTGCAGTTTTTGGTATCATCTGCAAACAATCAAACCTTATCCGACAGTCCTTCAGCAATATTACTAACAAAGATCTTAAACAGAATCAGACCAAAGACAGATCCCTGTGGCACACCACTGGTAACCTCCTTCTCCTCAGAGAGAGTTCCATTTACCTGTACCCTTTGTCGCTTCCCACTCAACCAATTTCTAACCCAATAAGTAACTTTAGGGTCCATCCCTAGGGAGCTTAGTTTGTTTATAAGTCACCTGTATGGAACGGTGTCAAAGGCTTTACTAAAATATAAATACACTACTACATCTAGGGCTCTCTCTCTGTTCAACTCCCTGGTCACCCAGTCAGAGAAATCTATCAGATTTATCTGAAAAGACATGCCTCTAATGAATCCATGCTGTCTTGGATCCTGCAATCCATTGGACTTCAGAAAGCTCACTATTCTCTCCTTTAGCAGCCTTGTCAATAATTTACTAACCACAGAAGTTAGACTGGCCTTATATCTGCTTTTATGTAAAGGCACCACATGTGTCTCTCTCCAGTCCTCTGGCACCACTCCCTACTCCAAAAGAGGCATTGAAAAGATCATACAGTGGAGCTACTAGAATGCTCCCAAGTTCCTCATATTCTTGGATGTATCCCATCTGGACCCATGGCTTTGTCTACTTTTAGTTTAGCTAGTTCCTCTTGAACACAGTCTTCTAAAAATTGTTCAAGATTCCCATCACTTCTATTGCTATTTGTGGGTGTTTTCTGAGGTCCTGCTCCAGGCCCTTCATCTATGAACACAGAACTGAAATATTTCTTAAGCAGTTCTGCTTTATCTTCATCAGTTTCTGCATATTCCTCCCCTGCACCCTTGAGCCTGACAATACCACTTTTGCCCTTCTTCCTCTCACTAACATATCTGAAAAATGTCTTATCCCCACATTTTATTGTATTGGCTATTTCTTCTTCTTTTTATACCTTTGCTTTCCTGACTACTTTGCTAGCTTCTCCAAGTTTCTCCAAATACCAATTAAGTTCATTGTAACTGAAATTCACCTATTGTCCCACCCACTCACCTCTTCTCCTATAGCCCTGCCACAGTCTATATTCCTTGCACAGCTATGGGAGTACTTTCCTTCATGCCCACAGCTGTGCTAACTTGCAGCCACTGACATCACAGAGAAATTATATCATGATATTTCCTGTCTCTTGTGCAAGACAGGAAATGCCCCAGTTTCACTTCTATGAGCTCGGTGGTTTCGGTGGCTGCAGGTTAGCAGCCATGGGTAAAAAAAAAACACTCCCGCTGCTGAGCAGAGGTGAGTGGGTGAGGCAGAATTTGGACCTCACCAGTACACCTCTTATACTAGGCAGCACTGTGGGGTCCCTCTGGGAGCAGGGCCATGTGCGAGCAACACACTCGCACATGTGTCGCGCTGGCCCTTATAAATAGTAAATATAGTAGTAGCAGCAGTAGATGACTGTATGCCTGTCTCTGCCTTTGAGTCCTGTTTGCACTCTGTCTGGGTTCCTATTTTCCTGTCTCTGGACCGAAAAGCCTGAGAGATTTGTGAAACTCTCTTTGCCTCTGATATGGATACAGTATTATGTTGTCCTTCTGTCTCTGGGCCCTCTCTCTGCTATTTGTTTCTGACTATAATCTCTCTTGACTCTGGAACTGTGGCAGTCTATGGCCTAAAATAGTCTGCAAATGTGAAAGGCCTGTAAGTTAGGCCCTGATTCCAACCCCCATCTCAGTAAAGAACCAAAGTCTGTAAAAGTTTGAGAAAAACTGTTTAAACTGCTTAATAAGAAGTTTTCATGAATGCATAAATCTTTCATTATTCTCTTGTGCTGTGAAAATAGAAAATTTTCAATACTTGCATTCTTAGAGCCAAGGACGACCTTGCAGTAGAGAAGTATCCAAACCTAGAAACTGCACAATTGTTAGAACAGTCCTAGAGGAGGGAGCTGGGTGCTAGGCCCAGGAGGGATCTCTGATTGGACAGGTGCAGGGGGCGTTGGAACCAATAGAAAGTTTGCATGTATCAAACTGAAGAAAGATGTATAAATGAATATGTCTCTGTAAAAACTTTGCTCAGTCGTTTTTTGATGCTTTGACTAACTGGGCCTTGTGCACAATAAATTGGCTTGGACCCTGTAAATTGACTCCTGGATTTATTCATTGTCTGCACTTCGCTGCTTCATATTCTTGGTGCGTTGGCCAGGAATGTGCGGATAGTGAATGGTAGTCAAGCGGATATTCCACGCAATTCGCCTCCAGGTTTGGCCCGGTCGGAACCGTGTCTGTCCGACCGCAGGGGAAACCTCGGGCGCCGCCGATCCCTTTGTATCGGAGAGGGTTCCGCCTTGCCTCGGTGGGCCACTGGGTCCGGCCGGCCAACACCTCCGAACCCGAGGGGAGTCCAGGATCCAACCCAAGAGCTGGTTTGGTATTGGGAACCGGATCCGGTGAGTAGATATTTTCTTGTTTAAAAGTCAGTGAAGCCTGGGGAACAGAATCTTGCATGAGTGCGCGAGACTAATTTGGTATAGACTAACTGGGAAAATCTCACATGAGTGTGCGAGACGTCTTGCATGGGTGCGCGAGACAAGAGAGCTTGATCACCTCTCAAGGGCGGTCCTAGTACGCTCCGCATAAGGGTTAGCAGACTCCGAAGCCACCGACCCTTTGGTTGGGAATAATCAGTTAGTCAGAAAACTTTGGGCATTGTGAAAAACAATTTCTTGTACTGGTATGATTCTTTGTGTGATTGAGAGGTCTTGAAATACAGACCGAGCGAGAGCGGACTCCTGAGTAGCGCAGTTCCTGGCTGGGCAACCGCATCCAGGTCGCGAAAAGGAGAAAGCATGTGGTGTTTGTTCCCCTCAGTGTTTTGTGGGCTGTATGGACCCCTTACCTACAGCCTGCCACCCACCCACTACCTGAACCTTGAGGGTTTAAGTAGGAGGTGGCCTTTGGTGCCCTTCAGGGTTGAGACTGTAGTTGTGTGTGCTCAAGTAGTTAAGGCAGGCAAAGAAATTTCTTTTGTGAGGTTTATTTCCCGCTTTGCAGTTCAAGTGCAAACAGACGCAAAAGAAGTATTTAAGGCACAAAACAAGAGTAAGAAACCAAACTTATACAAGGTTTTGCACTGCTGGGCTAAATGTCCATAAGCTTCAGGATTCACATTCACTGGTCATGTGACTTCTCATTAACTGAAACAAACTCTGGCAAACAGCAAAGCTCTTGATATCCAGACAATTATGCTTTAACTTATTCACTTCTCATAAGCTTCTCAGCATGACAATCAGCAAGGTAACTTCTTGTTATATTTCTTCATATAACCTTTTACAGCATTTAATTCATCTCCTTCTCAATAACACATGTTGAGCAGTCCATTGCACAGTCCTGTTCTGTGAACGGTAGAGAAGAATCTAAAGGCATCACAGCTGCTTGTAGGCTGTGCTGAATTATAGGGAGAAACTGCCCTGCTCTCAAGGAATTCCCTGAAGTCTTTGAGAAGTAATTCAGCCTGCGTCTTTCCTGGGCTAAGCTCGTATTTTTCTCCTCCCTCAGGTAAATGTTTGTTTAAAACCTTTATCTCATGATAATTAGCAATGCTGCTTTTGTTAGGACAACAGTTCAGCGTGGTTAGAAGAATCCTTCCCCCACTTATCTCTGAACGTAAGTGCTGGGTTTAAAACTTCAGCTGGGTCTGGAGAGTTTCTAAACAGGGTTTTAAAAGTATAACCGTCAGGTTTCTCTTGGCTCACGTCTCTGCAATAAGACTTATCAGCTTTCTCTCTGTTAGCTTCTAAGCTATAGACTTCAGCTGGCTTATGAGAGTATCTTGTGCTGCTTAAATACTTTTCAGGCTGCACCCAACTGCCACAGTATTTTCTGACTTTATTCTGGCTTTTAAAGTTAGCCTTCAATCTTTCTGGCTTCCCACTGTTATAGCTGCTAGCTGCTTCAACCCCACTCTGTACCTTGTGCTGAGGCTTTCTCCAGGAGAATTCTTTGTCCCTCTGCTTTCTGCTCCAAGGTCCTGCTTGGTTCTCTAGAAGCCTGGGTTGTATCCTTGGGTCTCTCAGTGCTCTTGAATCCTTCTGCTCCCAGAAGTCTCTCACTGCCCCTGAGTCTCCCAGGTACTTGCTTCGTGAGTCCAAATTGCTCCTCTGTGGATCACAGCTGCCTAGTTGCTCTTTCTCCAACTCTTCCTGTTCTGCTTGTCCTCCTTCAACTTCTCCTTCAACTCCTCCTTCAACTCCAACTACTCCTTCTGACTCTAACTGTTTCTGACTGCTTAACAAGCTGCCTGTGTGTTGCACTACCCGCCTCCTGCTTGGGCGTGCCCAATCAGAGACTTGGCTTCTCTCCACCCCTAAGGTGAGGTGTGGTTCCTGATTAGCTATGTGTTTTTTTCTCTCTGAAGAGAAAATCCTGCATTCTCTTGCAGTACCGGTTTTCTCCACCAGATCTCTGTCTGTTTCCATAGCTTCATGAGAGGCTTCTACGTCACAAGCCATACTACCTACCCTTACTGTTTGTTGTCTTGTATGTCATTACGTGTACGCCATTACGATTATGGGAGGGACGGAGTCCACGCAAACTCCGCTGGAATGAATGATCACAAATTTCCGTAAAGAATTTTCAGGAGACTATGGCATAAAATTGTCTCCGTCTAGATTAAGAGTATTATGTGATAGGGAGTGGCCTGTGTTAGCTACTTCATGGCCCCGTGGGGGCACCTTTGATGTAGAAACAGTTTCTCGTATCCATCAGCTTGTACAAAAAGCACACCCTGATCAGTTCCCCTACTTAGATTCCTGGCTAAGTGTTTGCGAAAGGCAGCCTTCTTGGGTGAAGCGCTGCTATGAGGACCAGTGCAGAATATTAGTAGCAACTACTAGGGGGACCCGAAAGGTGGAAGAAAAGAAGCCACCTGTGTATTCTGCCCCAGAGTCCCCAGAAATCCTGGCCCGTTTACCCCAGCACCCACATAGGTTAGTTCCCCCAGCTCCGCTACCTGAAGCAGAACCTGATGAGATACCTCAGCAATTACTGCTGCAGCAGAAAAAGAAGCCCATTTCCCCGAGTCATAGCCCCGAGTCTGGCCCAAGTACGTCGGGGGAACCAGGGTCCTCCGACGAGATGGATAGCGGAGGCTCTCCTGCCAGTTCAGGGTCACCAACCAAGGAAGCCTATACCCGGGAGCCGTATGATTTAAGAAGTATAACCCCGAAGAAGAAGGAGAAAGCAGGGTGCCTAATGCCATTGCGTCAAGTGCCTGGTGTACCTATCCTAAATGAACAGGGCCATATGGCACCAGGACCAACCAGTCTAGTCTACATACCTTTCTCCACTACTGATTTATTAAACTGGAAAACGCATTATGCATCCTATACAGCAAAGCCCCAGGAGTTGACAGAATTAATGTCTAGTATAATGCAAACTCATCAGCCTACCTGGGCCGATTGTCACCAGCTCCTGTCCACTCTCTTTACTACCGAGGAGCGAGGGCGGATAGTGCAAGCAGCCATCCGCTGGTTAGAAGAAAATCCCGTAGAAGGGGGGGGGGGGAATCTAAATCTCCCACAAGCAGCCGCCCCAGCTTTCCCGAATGAAGATCCTAGATGGGATCCGAATGATGACAGGGGGGCAGCGGCCCTAATGCGATTTCGCCAGGCCTTGCTGCAAGGCCTGAAGAAGGGGGGCCAGAGGGCCATGAATAACGGGAAGGTATCTGAAGTTATCCAGAGTCCAGATGAGAGCCCAGCGGCTTTTTATGAGCGGTTGTCAGAAGCTTATAGACTATATACCCCATATGATCCCGCCGCTCAGGAGAATTTGCGCATGGTAAATGCGGCCTTTGTCAGTCAGTCCCAGAGAGACATAAAACGAAAATTGCAGAAACTGGATGGATTTGCGGGTATGAATACAGCACAGTTAATGGAAGTCGCTCAGAAAATATTTGTGAATTGTGAAAATGAACGTGACAGAGAAAGTGAATGAAAGATGAAGAAGAAAGCAGATCTTCTTGCTGCCGCTTTAAGTGAACGACGTGGAGGAGGTTTTCCTAACCGAAGGACCAGAGAATGTGGAAGGGGCCGTGGAAGTAGCAGGCCTCCTTTGGGTGCGAATCAGTGCGCCCATTGCAAGGAAGAAGGACATTGGAGAAATGAATGCCCGCATCTTGACTCCATCCCCAGGAGGGGAGGAGGAAGCCCCTGGAGAACAGGAGGCCAATTTCAAAATCGGGGAGGGATGAACCGAGCACAGTTCCAGCACGAGAGAGAAGAAGCCATTGAGGGAGTGGCAGTAGCAACGGGCTATGATATGGATGAAATGGATGAAGACTAGGCCAGACCGTGCTCCAAGTTCACCCTGGGTCCCCAGGAGCCTATGGTCAGTTTAAAAATAGGGGACCAATATATGGACTTTATGGTAGATACAGGAACAGAACATTCTGTGGTGGCAAAGCCAGTGGCTCCTCTCTCCTCTCGATCTGTCACCATTGTTGGGGCCACTGGGAACAGGGCCACCAAACCATTCCTGCAGAACTGTATGTGTGAACTAGGGGGACAGAAGATAACGCACCAGTTCTTGTATATGCCTGAATGCCCTATTCCACTTCTGGGCCGAGATATGCTTGCAAAGCTTCAGGCATAAATATCCTTTGCTGAAGGGGGAGAAATGAAAATGACTGTGAACCCAAAGCCTGCTGGATTAATGGTGCTGACTGTTCCCCGAGAAGAAGAGTGGTGGTTCTATAGTACATCTCCAATTAAGTCAAACAGTTCCTGTATACTGTAAGCCTGTTGGCTGACTGTGTCACCCTAGGCAGCTGCCTAGATGGAGACCCAGTTTGAGTTGTGGAAGAATAATGACTCAAGAGTCGTGTCCAAAGTGGAATTAAGGATGGGATTTATTCCCTGTCCCATACGGATGGCTTTCAGATAAGGATAACACAAATTAAGCTGTTACATCACAGGCAAAAGAACACTTTAACAAAACCAAGCTTCTTCTTTGTTTTCCCCAAAACACAAAAGTATTATCTTCCTCCAAAGAAATCAAAAACACACTTCCTTTTCTTCTCTTTAACGCAGAGATTCTAAATCATCTGTTACTCCCAGACTGCAATCCATTGGCTCCTGAATATTCTCTGGGATAGTGCTTTCCCACTGCATCCCCTCTTGGGCTTGACCTGCGTAGGATCTCTGAGTTTTTGCAAACCTGTACTCAGACCTCTGCTCTGGGGTAAACTCTGTTCTTGGGAGATACAAGTGCTGCTGCTGGGGGTCAGAGGCAACAGGAGCTGGGCTGGGGAATTCTTCCCAGTCCCTAAGCCATTGAGGGAACTCTTGCTTCCTATATGCTTTGCTTCTCCTCCCCGAATCTACTCCACCCCCTTTATAATACAGAGGGTACTTATCTTTCCCACGAGAGAATATGGCTTCTAGTCCTTCTTCCTCTAGCCAGGGTTTTCTATCAGAGCTGCAGACTGCTTTGCCCCGGCAGTATCTGTTGCTGGGTCTAGCAGGGTAGCACTTGCTTCCTGCTTCCTGTGAGACTCTCAGAGTGTGACCTTTGCTCTCTGGTGATCTGACTGCTTGCCTGGGTGCGAGGACCCCTCTGGTTGGGAAGACCTTAGCTCTATCTCTCCTGATCCACTCGGGTTCGTCAGACTGCTTCTGCTCAAACCTGGATCTCCAAGACAGCGGGTCTCTTACTGTTTGGTCTGGAGTTCCCAACTCAGCCTCTCTGAGGATCTCTCTGCTCCTTGTCTGTTTCTCCAGGCTAGGTTCCAGACTCTCCTCCACACTCTGGCTGTGCTCTAGGCTTGTTTCCCTTGCTTGGGGAAAGCTTGTTCCGTCTCTGAATCTGAAACTGCATCTGGGTCTCAGTCTGACTCTGCCTGTGAGTTCACCCTCCTCTTCACTTGATTTTCCCCTAGTTTTATTGAGCTGCCTATTGGACGTGGAACGTGACTGTTCCCACAGGTGAGCCTGATTAGAGCTCTGAATTCTCTCTGCATCACTGCAGCCCTGAGGAATGTTTGTTTCTTCACTCCCTGCCCCCTTGCACTGTGAATGTCTCCACTGACCCTGTGACTGTGAGGTAAGCTCTTCATTTCTAAACCCTTTTAATACTTCAGGTTCTATGCTGTCTCCCTCATAAGAAATAAGCTCTCCTTTTAGAGCCTCTCTGGTTATTTCAGGCTGTGTACTGTCTATCTCATGACCAGTAAGCCCTTCCTTTGTTTTCCCTTTTAAAGTTTTAGACTCTGTGCTGTCCACCTCATGACAATACCCACCAGCCTCATAGCCCTGCCTGAAGTATGGGCAGAAGATAACCCACCTGGCCTAGCGAAGAACATAGCCCCTTTCATTGTCACCCTCAAGCCAGGAGTGGAACCAGTGCATGTGAAGCAGTATCCTCTGCCCCGACCAGCCATTGAAGGAATCCACTGCCATCTGATGAAACTGTTGAAGTATGGACTACTCAAGGAATGCCAGTCACCTTGGAACACCCCTCTTCTCCCAGTCAAGAAACCTGGGACAGGGGATTACCGCCCAGTACAAGATCTGAGGCGGGTAAATGATGCAGTGGAAACCATACACCCAGTAGTACCAAATCCTTATACTCTCTTGGGACTGATCCCCGCTGAGGCTACTCATTTCACCGTCCTGGACCTGAAAGATGCCTTCTTTTGTGTACGCCTGGCCCCCACTAGTCAATTTTTATTCGCTTTTGAATGGCAAGACCCCACAACAGGAAGACGGGGCCAACTCACCTGGACCCGATTACCTCAAGGATTCAAAAATTCACCTACTCTCTTCAGTGCTGCCCTGATCTTTCAAGTTACTCAGTGAACCCGGGACAAAGGGTTCTCCTTCAGTATGTGGATGACCTGCTAATAGCCACCAACTCAGAAAGTGAATGTCTACAAGCCACCAATGAACTTCTGTACCTTTTGAATGAGGCTGGATACAAAGTCTCACGAGCTAAGGCGCAACTATGTCAAACCGAACTCAAATACCTAGGGTTCCAGTTGTCCAGCGGAATTCGACGATTGGGACCTGAACGCAAAGAAGCTGTATGCAGTATTCCCACTCCAACCACTAGGAGGCAAGTGAGAGCCTTCCTGGGGGCCACAGGATACTGTCGCATATGGATCCCCAATTTTGCGCTGCTAGCAAAACCATTGTACCAAGTTACCAAAGGAATGGAAAAGTCTCCACTGGAATGGGGACCGGAACAGGATGCAGCATTCCGATCTCTGAAAAGTGCTCTGATGTCATCACCAGCTCTGGGACTCCCAGATGTCCATAAACCTTTCCATCTCTATGTCCATGAGTCACAAGGAAATGCTTTAGGGGTGCTAACCCAATCTCTTGGATCTTGGCAGCGGCCAGTAGCCTATCTGTCAAAACAGCTGGATGTGGTAGCAAGAGGTTGGCCCCCTTGTTTGAGAGCTGTTGTGGCAACAGCCCTTTTGGTGAGCGAAGCAGATAAACTTACTCTAGGACAGAATCTTCTAGTGACTGTACCCCATTCTATCCTTACCCTTATGGAACACAAAGGAAGTTTCTGGCTAACAAATTCACGAATGTTGAAATATCAGAGCATGTTGTGTGAAAATCCCCAGATACAGTTAAAAGTTAGTCAAGCTTTGAATCCTGCTACATTGTTTCCAATTGGTCCTGGACCCCCTGATCATGACTGTATAGAAACTATGGACACTGTATTTTCAAGTCGCCCAGATTTAATGATGTTCCTTTGAAGGATCCTGAACAGACTTTCTTCGTAGATGGAAGCAGTCTCGTCATCAGTGGACATCATTGTGCTGGATATGCAGTGGTGACCCTTGACCTGGTAGTTGAGTCCTCAGCTTTGGCCCCAGGAACTTCAGCACAGAAGACTGAGTTGATAGCTCTTACTAGAGCACTGATATTAGGAGAAGGACTCTGCTTAAATGTGTACACAGATTCCAAGTATGCTTTTACCACTTTACATGCACATGGAGCCTTGTATAAAAAGCGAGGGTTGATCACCTCAGGAGGCAAGTCCATTAGATATGGGCCCGAGATATTGATACTATTAGATGCTGTATGGGCCCCTAAGCAAGTTGCAGTCATGCACTGTCAAGGTCACCAGACAGGAGTAGGAGAAGTTACCCGAGGTAATAGGTTTGCTGATGCCACTGCCCGAAAAGCAGCCACAACTGGACGAGTTGTGACCCAAGGCATTCCAGTGCAAGCAGCCATGTTCCCTGTGCCCCTTAGCTCATGGGCTCCCCGATACACTACAAAAGAGTTGGATTATTTCTGTGAAAAGGAGGGAGGGGTCCTAACAGAAAAAGGTTGGATAGTGCTGCCACCTCCAGAGGGGAGCACACCTCCAGGTCCTACAGTCATTCCTGAAGCACTAGGACCAGCTTTTGTTCATGCTTTCCATCAGGCCACACACTATGGGAAGACGGCCATGGAAAGAGCCCTAAAACCCCATTTTTGCATTTCACTACTAGGACCCCTGTCCACTTCAGTGGCACAGCAGTGTTTGACATGTGCCAAGAACAATCCTAGGCAAGGTCCCGTTCCACCCCCAAGAGTTCAGTCAGTAGGGGTGGCCCCCATGAGTGATATTCAAGTAGATTTTACTGAAATGCCACGAGCAAATGGATATCACTACCTGTTGGTTCTGGTTTGCACATTTTCCGGGTGGGTAGAAGCCCATCCCACTCGAACAGAGAAGGCTCGAGAAGTCACAAAAATACTGCTCCATGAGATTATCCCTCGATTTGGAATACCATTAACTATAGGGTCAGACAATGGACCCTCATTTGTGTCCCAAGTAACTCAACAGTTAGCTTGAGCTCTACAGATACAATGGAAGTTGCACACTGCCTATAGACCCCAGAGTTCAGGGAAGGTAGAATGTATGAATAGAACCCTGAAATCTCAGTTGTCCAAGTTATGTCAAGAAACACACCTAAAGTGGCTTCAGGTTCTCCCTATAGCCCTACTTAGGATACGCTCTGCCCCGACCAAGTCTTTGGGAGTTTCCCCTTTTGAGATTTTGTAAGGGCGACCCCCGCCCATTGTACAGGGAATTAAAGGAGATATGAAACAAATAGGATCTGAAATAACTAGACAAGAACTATTGGCTTTAGGTTCTGTTTTGCAGAGTCTTCATGCCTGGGTACAAGATCGATTGCCCATCAATCTGACCGAACCTCTGCATCCCTTCAAGCCAGGAGTGTCAGTGTGGATCAAAGAGTGGAGAAAGACCCCGCTGGCGCCGCATTGGAAGGGACCTTATGTGGTCATCTTGTTAACTCCAATCGTAGTAAAAGTCGCAGAACTCGAACCCTGGATCCACCACAGTCGAGTGAAGCCAGCCGCTGCTCCTGAAACTGGTCAATGGACTTCAGTGAATGATCCAGAGACTCCATTGCGACTCACATTGCGGAGACAACCAGTATTGTAAGAATCTTCAGAATCTACAATCTCACCCCTGTCACGCAAGAGTTGCAGCCAGAGCAGAAAAGAAGAAGGAACTCTACAGGCTCAATGTACTCGACATTCCAGTTGACCTCCAAAGACTGAGATCATAATGTTCTTCCACTATTATCTTGTGGGAGCGGTAGTCCTGGGATTTCTGGAAGAGACGTTTGCCTTACCCCCTTGTGCAGCTTGCATAACTACCACCCGAACGGGACAGAAGGTCACTCAGACTTTACTTTACCATTCCTACTATACTTGCACTGGTATAGTCAGCCGGTGTATCTATAATGGCACAGAGTTAAATATCTGTTCGAAGGGGAAAAGTAAGACTTGTTACAACCCTCGACAGAACCCCTCTTATTATGTACTTGAGCTACGCTGGAATGATGAGGATGGGGCCCTCATAAATGCCACGGGCCCAATTACAGATTCTACAAAATATGTTGCCTTGGAATTTGATGCCTGCGATGTGATAAACAGAAATGCCTACCACAGGTGTGGATCATGGGAAAAATCCTACTATCACGATAATAAATATATGTGTCCAGAAGGAGCCTATGGATGGGGACGGTGTACTGGAAATAATTCCCCAACCACCGTCTATAGCACAGCATCTAAAGATTCCTACCTCTGTCCAAAATGGGAATGTGTATTTTTTGCTACTTGGACTAATCCACCTATGGGGCGGGATGGAGATAATCGAAAAGGTAGCCTGACAAGGGTCAGATTACCTGAGCCCGAGAAATGCAAGAAGGGTGCCTGCAATCCTCTACAACTCCTCATATTCGACCCTAGCCAGTGGAAGCAAGGATACGGATTTGGAGTGCGTATAGCAGGAGGAGGCGTAGATCCAGGAACTATCATACATATACGGTTGAATACTAAGACTCATATGTCCGCACCCTACCAAATACATCATTCTTTTTATGAGGCCATTAAAGCAGAGTTTGAGGTTCCTCACACCTCCCAAAATTTGTTCTTTGAACTCGCTGGAGCAGTAGCATCTAGTCTCCACATTTCAGACTGCCTTTTCTGTGGAGGAACTAAGATGGGAGACCAATGGCCCTGGGAGGCGCAAGAAGTGAACTATTCTATTCCTTACAATAAGACTGACTTACATAACACCACTAGTGAGTGGGTACTGGCCCACCCCATTGTTGGTAATTTGTGCTTTGCTCGCTCAGGACCACAGTTTAACATGGAGGTTGGACAGCTGGTCTGTCTCAACCAAATGTTCTACAACAGTACCACTAAAAAGACGTCTTGGTGGTCAGGAATCAACGCTTCAGAACCCTCCAATCATCCCTGGTATGAGAAGGCCAAGTCTGAATGGGGGCGTGACAGAGGTGTAGCCGGGGCATTCCCAAGAACTTGGACATCCCTGCCTGATCATAGAAATGTCCTAAATGTCTGGAATTGCATCTAAGGTTATACCTGCTCCAGGTATGAATAGGCATCTGAAAAGTGCTTGTTTTGTCAGGCAAATGTCTGGAGAGTGCAGAGAATGAACTACACAAATACCCCCTTTATTTTATAATATGTCATTGAACTCTGATGAGGAATGGGAGTTCATATTTTCATTTTGCTATGCTGCTAGATGTCCCCTTATGGTAGCTTGCATGAGATTCATGTCCCCACCCTACGCTTTCTAAAGGGGGATGTCTATGTGGCCGCTGGTGTGGATATCCATGTTGGGAATGTCTATGTTTGAAAAATCAGCTGGAGACATAGGCATCCCTGGCGTTTTTCTGCATATTCTGACCTGGACATCCCCAATTTGACTTGAACGTTCTTTCTAAAATGCTACTTTTAGTGCACACCAAATTGATTTAATGTGCATTAGCCTATGAATTAAGGCTTTTAAAGTCAATATCTGTTTTAATTCATGTTATTTCCTTTTTTATTAAAGCAAATGTGTGAAACATCACAAAATATCCAAAATTGTAGAGAAAACTTAAACAAAATGAATTGAAATGTTTTGCCCTTTGCATACCTCCAGCTGCCTGTCAAAACGTTTCAACAAGATTAATGAAGTGCTTCATGCTTCTGCTTTCTCCTCCATCCAAAGTGATTCCATTTTGTCTGGTTCCCTCTTCTGCATTATTGCCAAAAGCAAATGGCACAAATGATGATTCTGTTCCTTCTGCCCCCATGGTTATTTGGTTCATTATGGGGGTAATTTTAAAAGAAATGGACATGGCTTAGATATCCAAAATGTGAGATGTGGATGTCTGAACGGCAGGGACATACAAAGTGTGATTACAGAACCAGGCAGATCTGAACATCCTTGTGGATGGCATGTTCAAGTCTAGGTATCCCAAAATGGGTGCATCTGGGAGGAGTTACAGGGCATGGCCAAGGTGGAGCAAGGGTGCATTCATTCAAGGTGTATTTCATACAGCATCCTGGGTGTGCTGGATGTGGCAGCCAGACATCCTGGCCTAGACCTGCTATAAAGCAAGAAACACATTTGGGACTTTTCTGTCTATGCTATCATGAATGTGATTGTGTTAGTAGGAGCATGAAGGAGATAGAGAAGTCTAGAGAGAGGAGTCTGCCTGTCATCCCTGTCTGCTATGTACTGTGTAGTATTTCCCACTGTGTCTCAACTGTGCTCCCCATACTGTACATCCATCACTGTTGCCCATCTCCGATCAGCACTGCCAGCAACTCCTGTCTCCCAACCTGGAGTAAGATTTGCCTTCGGGTGCCATAGT
This sequence comes from Ichthyophis bannanicus, assembly GCA_033557465.1. Classification (NCBI taxonomy): domain Eukaryota; kingdom Metazoa; phylum Chordata; class Amphibia; order Gymnophiona; family Ichthyophiidae; genus Ichthyophis; species Ichthyophis bannanicus. The sequence continues at coordinate 508,543,809 of CM066031.1, read as the reverse complement.
GAACGATTAGTGGCATTTTCCACAGGATCATGTTACAAAATTAATAATTTGCATGTCTACCGCTGCTTCTATTTACATCCAGATGGCTGCATCTGCACATCCCGAACATCCTGAAAGGCAGGGGGTTTGGGGGCAGCTCCAGGTTCCTGCTGAGGGTCACTGTTGATGGCAAATAGCACGGGGTTTGGGGAAAACATGATTTTACACACTATTTCTGCAGATGAACACCATGCTAAAGTTGTGGATGCCTACGATACATTAGAAGAGCAGAGCTGGACCCCCAGTGCATCGCTGTATTGGTACTGCAACACCACTGAGTCTATGTGGTGAGGACTACTGTCACACATAACTGTCGCCATCTAGGACTGTTCATGTCACGGTGTACAGCGTAGGCAAAGATGCTTTTAACCAGCCAAGAACAAAGGGACAGTTTCCTGCTGTCATTTGCATATACTAACCCAGAATGGTGCCTGATGGTCCTACATATCTTTTGCCCTGAGCCAAGACCATTCAGCTCTAGTGATTGATTCCTACGCAAAGATCCTGATGGGTATACACCACTGGGATGCTGCTGCCACCACTTATTAACCCCTATTGTTGCTATTTGTGGGCTTTCTGGCATGATATAGGTTTGTGTGTGTGAACAATGCCCTTTGGTGATGGGGAGATCTGTAGGGAAAGGGAAACATGGACTATACAGGCCGCCTCATCATCTCTTCATGCTGGGAGTGACTAAGGGAATCTAGTGATATGCACATGCTACCAGAATGGTTCCCACAGATGGCTATATGTTCTTTTGGCTCCCAGTGTCTCCTATGGAGTGAACATAATGTTTACATAGAGCTGGATGTCCTGGCCCTCTGTGCAACCGGTTGGAACCGGACGCACAGATTTAGCTGGGATTCTGATCCCGCAGGGCACATCTAGCCCCGTGGGATCAGAATCGTGTCCAGGTCTGTATGTGCAGGCCAGGACTCTGATTCAGGTCAGCTTGCACGTTCAGGCCTTGCCTGGCTATCTCAGTCATGGCTTTACAAAGGAGCCACAGCACCACAGCTCCATTCAAAAGCCGCGATGTCTGGCCGCTGGCTCAAAAGGTGCTTTCCATGCAGCCCGACCCTTGATCTGATCTCCAAAGGCGAGAGGCGGGCTGCAGGGAATGTCCTCTGCTCCCTCCTGCCCTTTCTGAATCCTGGGCCTGCCATCCCCCGCTGACTAGAGGAACTTATTCTACCTCCAAGATGGTATAATTTCCACGTTCAAGCCGCTGGACCCGGACGTATAGGGCCAACATTGGAATCGGCCCTGTACATCCGGGGCCGATGACTGCCCACTGCCTGTCCTAACCCTGCCCCCGATCCACCCATTTCCAGCCCCCATCTAACATCCTTGTACAACGCGCAGGGAAGTTAGATGGGATTGGCAGAGGGCACGAAGACGTCCATCCCTGCTATTCTTGCCTCGGAATGACCCCAATAATGTTTATCTTCTGTCATCCTGACCAATGCTTGCATGGGGAATGTAGTCTTATCACTTCATTAAAATGGTTTCTATAAGAGGTCTACTGTTTAGCAATAAAGTCATTGAGGATGATTGGCTGAATGGGCATAGATGGCCCCTAGGCAGATACATCCCTTGAGCCACTGGCTACAGGGACACAGGGCACAGGGTCCCACAACAATAATAATCCATTTCTAACTAGACCCCTCCCTCCTGGGTAGAGGTGGCATCAGAGCAGAGATGAAGCCCCACAGGTCCAACATGGCCTGAATAAGGGCCTGCATCTCTGCCCTGAGGCTTCCAGATGGCCAACCATGTGGTCCTGGCCCAGTGGATGGCCACAAATCCCTGCTGTACCTCATGCCTGAGAGGGCGGCCTCGTGGTGGGGCATCAGAGCCACTGCTGTTCCACAGCCCAAAGCAGCTCTGTCACAGCAGTGCTGCCATTGGCTGGCACCCCTGCACCCCCCAATCCTTCTATATCTAATCCCTTCTTCTCTTCTTCCCCTCCCCTTCCAATCTCCCTGACACATGAACCCTCCCCTCCCACTCACCCCATCCACCTCCACTCTGTGTGCCTTCCACTCCTTCTCATGCAGCTCATAGCCTCTCAGCTGCATTGGCAATGGCTGCCAGTCCACACTTTTCTGACATACTACCGATGTATCGAAAACAGAGCATGGGTAGCATCGTGGTGTCCTCCAGCACCTCATTGTTCACCTTTTCCTGGGCCATATCAATTAGGAAACACCTGGTGCTGCTGCTTGCAGCGCTACTGGCCATCGTTTTCTCGGTGGGGAGTGGGACCAGAATTGCTGTCCCTGGGCTCCTGCACTGATGCTGATGCTCCTACACTGCTAGCTCCCTGTTTATTTCTGCAGCCTGCCCTTCGGCGGTGTCTGGCCCATCGCCTTCTGTCACGTGCATGGCATCTGCAATTGCATAGTAGAAGGGAGGGGAAAGCACATTACAAATGTTGCTAGCTATGCAATCTTCCCATCTTGTTGCCATGGCTGTCGTTGCTGTCTGTACTCCTGACACCCACCATGGACCGACCCATGCCAGGAGCTCAGGTGGCTGTGCTCACGCATCTTGTCCTTACCTTGGTGATCAGCCACCTCCCACCACAGTCTGTCCAGTAGCTACAGGCTTTTCTTCCTCAAGACCCTGAAAAGAGTTTTCAGGGCCTCTGTGTCTTTTGATATCCTATATCAGTGTCAATAGTGCTTTTATGCCATTTTCACTTGGCATCTGGCACTCCCACACACCTTCTTGCTACTGGGATGGCTCCATTCTACATTCTGTTTTTGGAAGCCACCTCTAGCCCTGCCTTTGGAACCAGTGCCCACTCTGGCCTTACCGCTCTGGCCAGCCATGCACCAAATGGACATCCTGGGTCATTCCATCATCTGGCCCCTGCCTGTCGCTGTGTGCACAAGGTGCAGAAGTGGGATTTGAACCCTGGTTCTCAGCCTGCTGCATTACACTATTCTACTCCTATTGTATGTGCTTTAATTTTTATTTATTTATTTATTTAACATTTTTTATATACCGCACTATTCATCATCATTAATGCCTTTTACATTTGCTCCAGAAATATTTGGGTGTTCTTTTTATAGAATAATGACTGAAACAGTTCAAAGGGTAATTCACTAAATTAAAAATGTCTGACTTTCTTTTCCAACTTTTAATATTACTCAGTAACAGTTAATTTTGATGATCCTAATCCAAATTAAAAGCAGTGGGTAGCACAACATGGAGGGAAAGGTAAAGAGGTAGTATAACAGAGCCACTAAACATTACACTCTGTTGGCAGCCCTAACTTAATTTAAAATCTCACTTGTTGTACAGTGATACACCCGTGTAGAATGGTAGGTGATCCACAACACAGAATGAAAAGTAGTAGCTGCATCTCTGCCCATTCACGGTGAATTTGTATAAGCTTGCTGCTTTTTATAATGCAATCAATAACATATTTTATTAGTTCCAGAGCATTGCACACAGCCTACTAGAAGTAATCGCACTTTATTGTTTTGAGTGTGAATATCACAATTAACCTAAGTAAAAAATAGATTTGTTTTTCTAAATTCTGGAGATTTAGAAGTTGTAAAAGTCCAATTACAAATTAGCAAGCTGTGAATAATAAGATAAAAAAAGCTTTTAAACATGAATAACCATTGATGGTGAATGGGGATGATCATGGAAGGCAAATGATATCATGCGATTTTTTTTTTCCTATAAATAATTGAAGATTGCACAGAATAGTGATTTCCATTATATACTTGGAACAGATAGGGAAAGGATAGTGGAAGATTATATATGTTAAAGAAGTAATCGAATTGATTGTCTTTGTAGGACCTTCTCATTTACAAACCTTTCTAAAGCTAATTAGTTCCTTCTCAGATCAAAGTAAAAGGGGGGTGGGGGGGAAAGAGGCAAAAATCATTGCAATTGCATTGTAGCATATCAAGCTTTATCATCTTGGACACGTGGTATTATTTTAAGGAAACCTTAGATATTAAGGAAATGGGAAATGTCTTAAATAACATTAAATATTTCAGCCAGAATGGAACATTTTTAAGCTGAAAATTATCTTAACTTTGGGCTCTAACTTTGCTGCAGGATAAAATAGTTGAAACTCTTGTCTTGTCGATTTGCTTGATGTTTTCCAGTTTGTTATAGCGTTCCTCCGAAGGATGATTTTACTTTGGCACTGTTAACACACACACATTTTAACTGGCCTGCTTCAAATGTTCAGGGCTTATGTTGCTTAGGCCTGATTTCACAGGTTATCATGGGGCCAGACATAGTTAGACATTGTTTTGGGGGGGGGGGGGGGCGGGGGGTTATGCTTCAGAAGCTTTGGTAAATACAATAAATTGTCTTTGACCTGCTAGCAAGTTGCTTCTTAAGCCAATAATCTGCTAGATTGCTCAATTTCTGAACCTATCAAAGTACTTTGCTTACTACAGCTGAGGGTCTGAAATGCCTGAAAATTTTAAAGATCATAGTTAAGCATCTTTTGTATACTCTCATCACTTTTCATGAGATAACATAAACTTTAATTATAGTTTTAATTATAGTTATGTGTAAAACAGGGGTTATGAAGTTGACCATGTGAGTGCATAAACATTGTTTGCTTTGTTCTCCAAAATGATAACAACTTGGGGAAAATAAGGAGTCAGTCATGTTTGTTTTCACAAATTTGTTCACGGTATGCTTCAGTCCAAAGCAAGCCCTATGAATGCAACCGGTTTTGGGCAAACCTCTGAGATCTGAGGTGGTAACACTACTAGTGGTAATAGCGATAGGGAAAGTTTGTAAGTCATCATTGACATGCTGATTTTCATAGACTTCATATCATATAGTGAGTACATGCTGCCCTTCAGTATGGTTTTACCATTTGTTGGAACATGCTGAAACCTTTGTTTTATGACTACATGTACAAATAGAGTGGATGAGTAACCTCATCTCTTTTGTAGCAGTTAAGCAGAAGTAAGTTGTCTTCTCCGGTTTAAGGTACTAAGGTGGATCAAATGTTTGAAAGGAAAAATGCTCATGGAAGGGGCTGTGAAAGTTTGTAAGTTCTGGGGGTCATTTTATAAAGGTTTCAAAGCATGTTATTTTTGTTTTGTTTTGTTTTGTTTTAAGTGCAATTAAGTCAGTGCTGTCTCCTGATGACCCAACAGTCCCTGGGTTTTCTTGACAAGATATGACCTGAAGTAGATTACCAAGCCTTTGTCTTCTGAGGTAATAGAAGGTAAATTAACTTTCCCCAGGTTACAAGGAGTACTAGTGGGAATCTCTTGGGAAATAGGCTGTTGCTATAAGCACTAGACTACTCCTCCACCTCACACAGCCTATACACACTTCAAAATGACACATATTGTAAAAAGGGGTGCTTGTTATGAAGGTACCACCATCTTGGCAAGTATGCAAATTAACTGTCTTGCAAAGGATTGTGGTTATTGAAGTCCATTCACACAAAGCTTGCCTTTTTTAAAATAGTGAAAACTCTTGCAGTTGGTCAAGTGTAGGCAAAATTAGAGTTTATTTATGGGGTGATTATCCCACACACAGATATGCTTGGTAACACCTTCCAGATAACTTCTCCAGGGTTTTATTCAACACAAAATAAGGCAACTGAAATATCTTATGCAAATAAGAATCAAAGTCCTTTATAGAACAGAAAGGCTTCTTTCAACCACTGCTAATAAACTCCTTAGCAGTGCTGGGGAAAAACAAATCAAAGAGGGAAACTTCTTTATACTAAACAATGCTCACTTTCTCCATACAGAAAATAACTTTTTAATCCTACGTGTGCACGGCTTGTGCTGGGCTCTCCTCCACCAGCAGGTGACAATTAACTGCAATCAGTAGCTTGATTTCAGCACACGTACAAAACCTTCCCAAAAGCTTTTTCATTCAACAAAACTTTATGGGAAGCTAATATTTAGAATGTTTCCTTTTGATGTTTGCTCTGATATTTAGGATTTTCCTAAAATAACAACCTACTCAAAGAACAGTCCATATAATCATATATTAAACCTTGCTCTTGAAATTGCATAGATTCTGTTTCTCCGTCTGACTCAGAGGGCTTTAGGAACTGACCTCTGCACAGAGAGAAACTTTTTCCCTGTTGTTTGCACTGCTCAAAGCTAGAGAAACGTTCACAGTTCCTACCTGAATCCAGGCAAGCGTCAGGCTGCTTCTTCTGGTATTCTGGCCAGTATGCAATAGAGCTTTTGTGTCCTGTCCTCCAGTTGGTATCTCTGGATCTCAGGATCTTTTCTCCAGACGTCCTCCAAGAGGTATTTTGGCTCCTTTCTTCCTTAGCCGCAACAGTCCTCTTCCTAGGTGTTGCTTGAGGGTCCCTGGCTGTGGATCTACAGACCTCTGGCTTTTTCCAGTCCTCTGAAGATTCTTCTCTCCCTTGGATATCTCTCCAGGCATAGGTACTTCTCTGAGCTCCTCTCTTGGACCGTCTGCTTCCTTGTCCTTGTTCCTTCAGGTTCCGGTTGTTCTTCCTTCTGTTCTCTTTCTCTTTCTGATTCCCCTTCTCCTTCTCCGTCTCCTTCTGTCTTCCTGAAGATTCCCCTCTAGCTTTAAAGGACTTAGATTGCAACTCCACCCCTGCATTCTTCAGGTGTTGTGGATTAAGCATTCTCCTAGGGGCTGTTTGATTAGGGATGACATAATGCTTTCTCTGATTAGACTCATGCTTTTCCACTCTAGCTCCCCTAGGGACTTTCTGCATACTAGTGCATTCTGGAACATGTAGTCTTTTAGGGAAACAAGCTGTCTTATTTCTAAGACCTGCCAGCACAGGTCCCTTGATCAGAGTAAATTCTCCTCTTTTATCATTACTCCCTGAGCTTTGATAAGCTTCCTTATCACAATATGCAAACCATTTTATAAGCTGCATATGCCTTGTCAGCACTGTGTATGCCTTGTAGCGCTATACAAATGATAAGTAGTAGTATTAAATATGTGTGTACATTAGGCAACATACTCGTACATAAGTTGGGCTGTCTAGAACAAGGGCATGTTCTGGGCAAAGGATGGGTGTATCCAGAGTATGATGCATAAGAAGGACATGTTATTTATAATGCCTGTATGCCTCCGTATCTTTCATTAAAAATGGGTGCATGCTTTTACACCTGGTAGAATAATACCTAAACTAGCAGCGGCTTGTCTTGTGGGACCTAGAATGTGGATTAGTGGTTAGTGCTGGAGATTTGCATGTGAGTTAGTGTTCTGTCAGTGCTCTTCTTCCACTTTCATTGTGAATAGGAAGTGAACCATTACATCAACTAAACCAAACACAACTTTTTGTCTCAGTCTCTTTTTACCATCCTTTTTCCTCTATGCTCTTTTTTTAAACTTTCTCTTTTACTTTCTCGTCCCTCTCTGTCTGTCACTCCACAAAACCCTCATTCAAGAACCACACAGCCGTATGGTTCTCTGCAGAACTACGCTAATCACTGATGCACCTCAGAAAGCTTGAACGCCGCTGGAGACGTTCTAGACATGCCAACGACCAAGCTGTATACCTAAATTCTCTTCATCAGCATTGTAAAGCTGTCAACCACAAGAGAAAGGAGCACCACGCCAACACCCTCATGTGTTCCCTCAACAAACCAAAGGAGCACTTCAATCTCATTAAAATTCTCACAAAGGATACATCCTTACAAAAACCAGCAAATATCCTCAGCCCAGAAATCTTTGCCAGATACTTTCAAAGTAAAAACACCTCAGCAACGCCCCACTCAGACCTGCCTGGCCTCTGCAGCCTATCAGTGCATTCCCCCTCTGCTAATGATATTCTTTTATCCACAATAGAGAACTTTTATTCATACTCCTCTGAACAAATTGAAAAAATCATTTGTGGAATCAACACCACCACCTCCCGGCTGACCCATGTCCGGCATTTTGGATCAAGCAAACATGAACGAACCTCAGCCCAGTCATCGCCAGAATCATTAATCTCTCACTGTCTGAAGGATTCCTACCACCTCCCCTCAAAACCGCTTCCATTAGACCGCTGATTAAGAATATCAAACTCAATCCATCAGAGGTCAATTCCTATAGGTCAATCTCCAGCCTTCCTTACTTAACCAAAATACTTGAAAAGGTTGTCCACCAACAAATTCAAGACCACATTGACTCCTACGCACCTCTGGACCCACAACAGCATGGATTCCGACAGCATCAGGGCGTGGAAACCTTACTGACAACTCTTTAAAACCGACTCCACACTGGATTAGACAACCAGACACAAGGTTTCACCCTAATATTCATGGACATTGCTTCTGCTTTTGATTCAGTCAACCACAATCTCCTGCTTAACCGCCTACACCAAATAGCGATAAGGAACACAGACCTCAACTGGTTCAAATCTTACCTTTCTGACCACCAACAGCAAATCCGAGTAGATACGCAATCATCCAAACCATTCCAGCAGACACAAGGTGTCCCACAGGGCTCATCCCTCTCCGCCTTGCTCTTCAATGTGTATATACAGCCAATCTGTGCTATCATGCAATCATTCAAAGTCTATGATCATATCTATGCCAACAATGTCTTACTCTATGCCCCCTTCTCCATAAGCAATCCTGACTATTCTCCCATCAATCTCCCATCAGTGTTTCAAAGCAGTTTCAGATTGGCTTGCCTCCCACAACCTGACAGTTAACAGCAGAAAGTCAGAGGTTTTATTTATAACTAAAGGCAATACTTTCAACCCACCAACCTCCCTCAGGCTGAATGACATCGATTTTTTGCCCAAGCAGGAAGTATGCTACCTGGGAATTACACTGGACCACCATCTGAATTGGGAAACCCACATACATAAGATTACTAAGGCAGTTTACCATAAACTAAGAACCCTCCAGCACCTACGCCCTCTACTTGAACCCTCAGATTTTCAAACAGTTTGCCAAGCCCTCATTTTTCCTCACTTTGACTACTCCAATATAATTCTCCATGGCCTCCCAAAGCATGCTCTACAGCCTCTACAACTGGCCATGAATACAGTAGCCCAAACACTAATGTCAGTATCCAGATATGAACACATCACGCCCCTCTTGATACAGCTCCACTGGCTCCCTATAACAAGTCGCCTGACATACAAAGCCCTCCTGCTTACCTTTAAGGCTCTTAATGGCATGTCTGCAACCTCCATCGCTGAGCTCATACAACGGACCCCGGAGACCAGAACTAGGAGGTCATGCATGGTAAACTCTCTCTGCATCCCATCAAAAATAAGGACTTGCACCCAATCTACTAAGAACCGGGCTTTTTCATTTTTTGCACCAACCTGCTGGAATACCCTACCTCCAATGATACGAGGCATCACAGATTTGACGTCCTTCAGGAAGGCACTAAAGACATACTTGTTCCAATCAGTCTACAACCAACCACACTAAACAAGGCCTCATATTTCTGCCCAGCCTTGCGCATCACCCCGTATACTGGTTATGAACACTGGTTAAGAACATTTAGCTTGATTATATTTTATCCGACTGTTCCTCTGTTTTTTTAGTTATATTTAACTGTTCTATTTAAAACTGTTCCATGTAACTGTTCCATTGTTTTTGTTCTTGTTGTATCTGGTTCTATGTAAAATGTTGGCTGCCTTTGTTATATGTAAATCACACTGATTGCTAAAAGCGCGGTATATAAAAGAAAATAAATAAATAAATAAAATAAAGGGGAGAGAGAGGTGGCAGTGCTGAATGGCAGGAAGGGTAAAAGGAAAGATGCTGGATGAGGGAAAGGAGAAGGAGAGGTGAGGATGTTGGTCAAGAGGAGGTAAAGATGCAGATGCTAAACAGGGTGAAGGGGAGACAGTCAGAGATGCTGAATCTAGGCAGGGATCAGTAGGGAAGAGGGGAGAGAAGTGGAGATGTTGGATGGGAGAAAGGGGAAAAAAGTGGCTGAGATATTGAATTGGGGGGCAGAAAGTGGAGGAAGAGATGGGAATAGGATAGATGAGTGGGAGGGTAAGGAAGACGAAAGGGGAGAGAAGAAGTGGGAGAGAAGAGAGGGGAAGAAGAAGATTAGATTGAAGAGTGAGAAGGAGAGAAATGAGTGTGAAGGGGCAGAAGAGAGAGAGAGAGAGAGACAGAGGGAAGGAGTGAGAAGGTGGGCTGGAGGATAGGTAAGCAAGGATGAAGTCCTGGAGGAAGAGATAAAAAAATAAGTGAAGGATGAGGAATTTATGGAGAGGAGGAGAAGGGTGAGTGAGTGAGTGGTGATTAACAGTGTGTGTGAGGAGAAGCAAAGGGCATGCATGTGAGAGCAGGAAGGGAGGAAAAGGATAAGTACAGGTAGGAGAGGGTGATAGAGTTTGTGTGTATGTGTGTGCGTGTGTAAGTGTGTGTGTGGCAAAGTGAGAAGGAGTGTCAGTGGGGAGGAGAGAAGAAAATAGGAACATAAGAACTGCTATACTGGGTTAGATCATAGAACAGTACTTGATATATCCCAAAAGTAGTCAGTTCCATGCTATTCATTTCCATGGATAAACAGTAGTTTTCTCTTGGACTACCTTAATAATTGTTTATGGACTTATCCTCCAAGAATTTGTCCAAACCTTTTTAAAACCCATCTATAATATCTGCTTTTATGAGTTCCAAAGACTAAGGAGGGAGGAGTGGCCTAGTGTTTGGGGCAAGGTACAACAGGCCAGAAGGTCAGTGGTTCAAATCCCACAAGAGGACAGTAACCTTGGGCTGGAAGGACTGGGGTTTCTAGTCCCACAGGTGCTCCTTGTGGTCTTGGGCAAGCCACTTAACCCTCCATAGTCCATGTTCCCTGTAAGTATTAGGGGTATGTTTACTAAAACCCCGTTAGGTGCGCGCCGCGTTATTGTGCGGGATGCCATAAAAGGAGTGGGTGTGTCAGTTTGAAAAAAGCAAACCGGGATTATTCATGCGCTAATGTGCACGGCGCACTAATGTGCGCGGCGCACATTAGCGCATGAGAAACGCACGCGGGAAGCATAAGTGGCACGCTGATTTGCAAGCACAGGAACAGAGCCACAGTACAATGGTTAAGACACTGACCGATGATGCAGGGATCATGTGTTCAATCCCCCACTGTGCCCAATGAATAAGACTGGCTGAGGCACTACCTGTTATGTGTAATATTGCAGTCTGAGGCATATTAATTTTATTTTAATTACTGCTACTAGCAAACGCACTCTGAAAGCACTGTAACATAAGGCGCCCCATAAGGTACCCCAGAGGGCACATTTTAAAGTGCACTGTCCGCCACGGCACCCTACAATGTTGCATAAAGGGTGGCGTATAGGGCACAATATAGGGTGCCCTATGAGGCACAGCAAGGTCATAGCACTGTTTTTGATGGCAGCACTGTGCATTTAAACGCATGGAAAGCATAAGTAGGTGCGCTGAAACGCAAAGAGGAATAGCAGTGTAGCACAATGGTTAAGGCACTGACTGATGATACAGGGGTCATGAGTTCCATCCCCAGTGTGCCCAATACATAAGGCTGGCTGAGGCATCAGCTTTGACATGTAAGTATTGTTTCCTGAGGCATTTTATTTGTATTTTAATTATTGCTGCCAGCAAACACACCCTCACGTGCCTTAACCTAAGGTGCCGCATAAGGCACCCTATAAGGCACTCCATAGGGCACATTATAAAGTGCACTGTCCACCACAGCACCCTATAATGTCCCCTATAGGGCACCCTATAAGGCGCTCCATAGGACACCTTATAAGACACCTTATACGGACTGGCACCCTATCAGTCGCTCCATAGCATACTGTATAGTGCACCTTTTATGGACGGTAACCATAAGGTGCCCTATAGGGCACCCTATAAAGCGCCCTCTGAGGTACCTTATGGGTACAGTACGCTGAGGGTGTTATTGCTGGCAGCACTAATGTACTTTAAAAAGAGATAATGCTTTGGACAGCCCTATCAAATAACCACACTGTGGGTTTGAACCCATGACCTCTAGCTCCACTGGTAGTGAAGTAACCAGTGGGCTACAGCTCTATAGCTGCTAACAAGACCCTGGCTGTCTGCAGAAGGACTGCAAGTCACCACACAAACAGTCTGATGTGGTCACCAGGACAGGGCTAACCCACCCATTCCCATGATGCACTGCACATGCAAATCAGCAGTCTACAGATGATCACAAGATGGGGTATGCACCCCCACAACACCTCGGGCCTGGTAGGGGGAACTGACCGTGTGTGGTACTGGCACAGAGTAGCTACACACCGTCACATTGTGCAGGTACGGCACTCACCCTGAGGGTGAGGTGGGGCGCCCAGCACCAGGTCCACAGCAGAGATAGGCCATGCTGCAGGTCCCCAGCAGTGCTAATGTGTGAGATAGGTAGTTTCTGCTGACACACTTTGGATATATCTGTATGTCTCAGTCAGGGGTAGCCCCTATGGACCCCTAGGAGGATTATGTACCACCACCCTCCTCCTTCTCCTCCTCCTCCTCCAGGGCTAAGGTGGTAAACAGGGTCTCCCACCACCAGATCCACATTCTACCTCCCTGCAATGGTGGCAGTAGAAGGAACCATCAACCCCAGTCCTGCTGGGGAACAGACACCCTACAGGGCAGTCAATGCAGCCCTGTACACATCCATAACATAATAGCAGACAGACATTAGGCCAGGATATGCTAAGCTGTACCCCACCACTATCTGATATTCTCCTGCAGCAAGCCTTCAGCCGCTGCACCCTGCAAGGTGCTCCATCAGGACACATACCAGCTGCAGACAGTCTGCTAGCTAGTCCATAGTGCATGTTCCTGGTGGGAATGCGTGCACCCCGAACTGGGATGTCAGCATACACACCAAGCAGATAAGTCAGTGACTGGGCCCAAAAGGGAAACCCATAAATATCACAAGAGAAAAATACTATAGAGCACTATGGGGGTGCCTAGCCATGCTGTGGTCACTGCACAGTCAAGGTGAGAGTGATCTCCCAGCAGGACATGCTGTGGCCAACCTGTCTGTGCAGGTGGTGGCCGGGCATTACAATGTCCCAGCCAGTGCCCTATGCCCTATGCAGATGCATCCTGGCCAGGCCACCCTGTCCGGGCTATACCCATGGTACCTTGCTCCTCATTATGCACATTGGCAGGCCAATACTGGCAACAGTGCTGGCAGTGTGGGCTGTGGAGGGTGTTTGCAGCCACCACACACTGGATAGACAGACACACACTCCCACACCTATGCCAGCATTCTGCCACTCTAGAGGAGTTTAGCAGCCCTGGCCACCACACCAGTCCTGGGCACAGTGCAGGCATGGATATGGTACGCAATACTGTTGGGGGTCACTCCCCAGGGTGGTAAACACTATCAGAGACCAGACCTGAAGCACACTCCACAGACAGCAGAAAGGTTGCTATGATGGAGCTCAATCAGCAAACTGTGCTTAACGTAGGAATTGGTATCTGCCAGTAATCATAGCAAACGTTTGATAGCTGTGTACCATATTCCCAGGTGTAGGGTGGCATTGCTAAGGTATGCAAGGGCTAGTATTGGGAGATGCACGCAGGGCCCAATGTCCTGCCTCTCCAGGAGGCATTGGCTAATGGAGCATGTGGGTGTGGGTGTGGGTGTGTCTGCCCCTGTTGGCTGCTGCTTTACGGCAGAGGTTCCCAACTCCAGTCCTGGTGTGCCAAACACTGTTCGGGTTTTCATGCTGTCCCTCATGAATATGCATGAGATACATCTGCATACCATGGGGGTGGTGCATAGATATGCAGCACAGGCATCTTTATTAGAGGCAGCATGGAAACTGTGATAAGGAAGCTTATCATATCTCAGGAAGGAGCTATAGGAAAGGTGAAGTGACTCTGAACAAGCAACCTGTCAGTTCTGGTAGAAATAAGAAAACAGAATTTTCCCATAAAAGACTACCAGTCCCAGAATGCACCAGGTTTCCAACAGCCATTAGAGGAGCTGAAGTGGGGAAACGTGTGTTCAATCAGGAGGGCTATGAGGTAATCCCTAAGCACTCATCTCAAAAGGCAGGGCCTGATTCAGCACAGCTGCGCTGTGTTAGGGAGGAGCACTCATCTAAGCAGAATAAGAGGAGAATTTATTCTACAGATGACCATCTTCATGATCACCTTGGATATCCATAGAAGGATCATCAGTTTCATCTGAAGGATCATCAGAAGCAGAAGCCAAACCGGACGGACAGAGAGGGAAAGAGACCCTCTGGAAGAAAGAGGAGAAAAGCCTTTGAGAGGTCTAGAAGAGTCCAAAGCAGTACGTATACTGGGAGGTATTCCAAGGGCCAGCATACACCATTGGACTGGGGAAAGCCAGAGGAATGGTGCTGCAGAGCTAGGAATCACCAGAGGCTACCTGTGAGGGAGACGGCTGCACGTGGAAGGGACCCTAAGACCTGTGCCAGAAGGTATGTTAAGAGAGATCCAGTGTCCAGGGATCTGGATTGGAAGGCTGGACATAAGAACTGGACTACATACTGGCCAGGCTATATAGAGAGGAACTCTAGCAGCAATGGAAGCTCAGGTATGAACACTGATCTATGCCCTAGCTATAACCTTGAAAGACAGCAGGGAAACAAGTATTCTCCTGAAAATGCTCCATTGAGAGATTCATCTGTGCCAATCCATGATATTGAACCCATGCTTGTTGAACAAGGGGGAATAATAGCAGATGAGGATCCTGTTTATATGGACTGCTCTCTATCTAAACTCCGTTAGTAACTTTCTGTTATAAAGTACAGCAACCATCACAAAGAAATACAAATTTGTTCTTTAATCTACTCAGAAAAGCTCCTGAAGCAGGATTTGACCCACACAGTGGAAGGCAAGCCAGCTAAGGGGTTTCAGCTGGTAACTGCTAGCAATTAAGCTTTACCTAATTGCTTGTGAGCTAGGAGAGAATCACTTCTGTATCTATGTGGGAAGTAATCAGAAGTTAACCTGAAAAGAACAGTTTGTTTCTTGCTTTGTGGCTTTTCATTTGTTGTTTTCCTGATTTTAACTTTGTTTTTCCAAGTTAACACTGAAAGCAAGTAACCTAATTTATGTGCTACCAAGCATATCTGTGTTGGGAGAAATAACCCCATAAATAAAAATCTTATTGGCTTTACCCAAGAGCACAACTAAATTATTGTCAGCAGCTGGGTCTGGTGTGAATGAACTACATTGCCCACAATACCTTGCAAATCATATAGATATATGCACTTGCCACTGAGACAAGGTAATAAGTACCTGGGCATGATCCAAGGGAACTAGCTGAATGGATGGCAGCCCAGTTTAGCAGGCAACAGGAGCTAGCACAGCAGGCTCAGGACACTGCTATGAAAGCCTTAATGGACCAGCAGAAGCCAGTGCTTGATCTGGTGCAAGCCCTAGTTCAGCTGCAGAGCCAAAGTGGAACAGATGCAAGACCAGCAGTAAATACTGGTACACCACATGTGGACAGTGTGGGACTCAATCAAGGGATTGGGGCATTTAGTTTTGGGAAGCTAACTCCAGATGATAATGTTGATGATTTTCTAGAGTCTTTTGAAAGAGTGGCACAAGCATTAGCGTGGCCAGAGACCCAGTGGGCTGTAGGGCTGGCAGCCTCATTAACTGGAGAGGCGCTTGCAGCTTATAGAGCAATGCCAGCAGCCCAGTCTTTGAATTATAAGGATGTAAAGGCTGCTATTAGAGATCGCCTAGGGTTGTCTATTTCAGAGTATAGGCGAATGTTTAGAGCTACTACATTGAGAGTGGGTGAGACACCCAGGGCTCTGAGTCAGAGAATCAGAGGTTTAGCTGTAAAATGGTTGGAGCCTGAGCAAAAGACGGTAGAAATGTTATTAGATATTATAATGCTTGAACAATTTATGTCTGGGGTGCCTAAAGATTTGCACACTTTCCTTATACAGCAAAATTGCCAAAATCTTGGAGAGGCAACCATGCTAGCAGAGAGATTCTTGGAAGCCACACAGGTTTGCCATAGAATGGGTGGCCCTCTGAAGATTGGTGCTGAGGCAAGATGTGCTGTATCAGAAAATAAAATAATTAAAAATGTTTCTGAAAATGAATGTACTGTATCAAACCAGATGACACAGTGGAATAGAAAGAAATGTTTCAAGTGTGGAAAATGGGGACATTTAGAAAAGGGATGCCAGACACACACTAGCTTAGTGGGTGTGGATTTAAAACAGCCCAAAGATGGATTTCTTTTGATGGTTGATGTGCAAGGAATTACCACAAATGCTTTGTTAGACTCTGGGGCAGACCAGAGTATGATGTCAAAAAGGCTTTGGAAGAGGATAGAGGCCCAAGAAGGATTTGTGCCTAGAACCCCTGAAAGCCAAGTTCACATCAGATGCATTCATGGTGCTGCAACACCATATCCCACCTATAGGCTAAAGGTTAAGTGCCTGGGGGAACAAGAGGAAGTCCTGTTAGCAGTGGTGCCTAGGCTACCTTTTGATTTGGTTCTAGGAAGAGACTGGCCAAGATTTAAGCAGGGTCTAGTGGAAGGACTAGGAAAGAAGGAGGGAGAAGGTTTAATGGTAATAGCTCCCGGGCCTTTATTTGGAAGTCCTCAGACCCCAGCTAAAAAGATGGTTAAGCGTCCAGAAGACCAAGCTACCCCAAAGCAGACATTCGTCCTAAAGTACCATAGGGTCACGGAGAAGGCCCAAGCTCCTAAGCGGGCAACCCCTCAAGCTGCTGGGTTTGACCTGTGCAGCATAGAAAATGTGACTGTACCTAGCCAAGGGAGAGCCCTGGTGGACACTGGTCTCCAAGTGGAAATACCTATTGGATGTTATGGGAGAGTAGCCCCAAGGTCCGGATTAGCCCTTAAATATTTCATCAATGTGGGTGCGGGAGTAATTGATCCCGATTACAGGGGCAATATTAAAGTTCTGTTGTTTAATTTTGGACAGAATGATTATCACGTGAAGACAGGAGACAGAATTGCCCAATTGATCTGTGAGAGGCTGGGTTTTCCACCTGTGGAGGAGGTCACATCCCTGGAGAATTCTGAACGTGGAACCAAAGGCTTTGGTTCTACTGATGTCAAAGGGGTTAAAAGCCTAGCTGCCACCTGTGCCCGAGAGAGGGAGGTGAATGAAGAGGAAGATTTGGGACCCCAGGTATCTGATTGTAAAGAAAAATCAGAGCCCCAAATAGGTGAGGACCTGACAGTGGTACAACAGGAAGAAATTAGGAAGTTGCTTAAAGAATTCCCAGATGTGTTCACACCCACATTTGGTGGAGACACATTTGGTTGCCCATGAAATAATAACTCCACCTGGGAAATTAGTTCGTCAAAGGCCATATCGCTTGCCTGAAGCCAAGAGACAGGAAGTAGTGGCACAGGTCCAGGAGATGTTGGACATGGGAGTAATAGAGGAGTCAAAGAGTCCCTGGAATAGCCCCATAGTCCTGGTGCCGAAGCCTGATGGATCTTTAAGATTTTGTATTGACTTCCGGCAGGTAAACGCCATATCAGTTTTTGATGCATATCCAATGCCAAGAATTGAAGAGCTGTTGGACCAGCTGGGACAGGCTCAATACTTAACCACCCTTGATATGACAAAAGGATATTGGCAAATCCCTCTCACCAGGGAGTCGAAGCCGAAGACTGCGTTCAGCACCCCCTTTGGCCTTTTCCAGTTCAAGAGGATGCCTTTCGGACTGCATGGAGCAGCGGCTACCTGCCAAAGGTTAGTGGATCAGGTACTTCGACCCCACCAAAATTATGCTTTTGCATATATGGATGATGTCATAATCCATAGTAACACCTGGGCGGAGCATCTAAAGAGGATCAGGGCAGTCTTGTGCTCCATGAAGCAAGCGGGAATCACTTTAAACCCGAAGAAGTGTGCCTTTGCAAATAGGGATTGTCAAAAATAATCACCAAAAGAACCCCCGTGGAAAATTTTGTATAAACCAATTATCTTTTTGTCGGATGTTCCAGGAAAGGGACATGTACAGGTACTATGTCCTCCACTCAGTTACATCCCTTTTATTAATTTTGATATTAAAAAAACCCCGTCTACTTAACTGAATAAGACGGTTATCAGCAATCCTTGTCAAGCACGACGTGCACGTTTCGGGTCTGTAGCCCTGTCTCAAGTGCTGCCAATATTGCGGTTGAAACCGCAGTATTGGCAGCACTTGAGACAGGGCTACAGACCCGAAACGTGCACGTCGTGCTTGACAAGGATTGCTGATAACCGTCTTATTCAGTTAAGTAGACGGGGTTTTTTTAATATCAAAATTAATAAAAGGGATGTAACTGAGTGGAGGACATAGTACCTGTACATGTCCCTTTCCTGGAACATCCGACAAAAAGATAATTGGTTTATACAAAATTTTCCACGGGGGTTCTTTTGGTGATTATTTTTGACAATTTCATATAGTATCACTAAATTAGGGATTGGTATTTGTATATTTGCAAATAGGGAGGCAAAATACCTGGGCCACCTAGTGGGAAGAGGAAAAATTAAACCTCTAATGAGTAAAGTAGATAGCATCAGGAATTTTCCTCCTCCAACAACAAAGAAACAACTAAGAAGTTTCTTAGGACTTATTGGATACTACCGCAATTCGCAGAGAAAAGTGCAATTTTCACGGATATGCTGCGGAAGAATTGTCCACACCAGCTAAAGTGGACACCTGAAGCTGAAAAAGCGTTTTCAGTCTTAAAAGGAAAATTGTGTACAGGACCGGTACTGAAAGGGGTGGACTTCAAGAAACCCTTTCTGGTTCAAACGGATGCATCGGACGTAGGGTTAGGAGCGGTTCTATCCCAGTGTCATGAAGGGGAGGAGCATCCTGTGATGTACCTGAGCAGGAAGTTGTCACCGGCTGAACAAAAGTATTCCACAATAGAAAAAGAATGTTTAGCTATCAAGTGGTCAGTGGAGGCGTTAAGGTTTTACCTTACAGGGAGAAAGTTCCAGTTGGTCACGGACCATGCCCCACTTAAGTGGTTGCAGCAAATGAAGAACCACAATGCCAGGTTGACACGCTGGTACATGGCCTTACAGGCATTTGATTTTCAAGTTGAACATCGTGCTGGGAAGTTACACAAAAATGCGGATGCCCTTTCCCGGATTACGGACTGTAGAGAAGAAGTTTCACCAGTGACACCAGTCCGTAATAACTTAAGCAGGGGGGTATGTGATAAGGAAGCTTATCATAGCTCAGGAAGGAGCTATAGGAAAGGTGAAGTGACTCTGAACAAGCAACCTGTCAGTTCTGGTAGAAATAAGAAAACAGAATTTTCCCATAAAAGACTACCAGTCCCAGAATGCACCAGGTTTCCAACAGCCATTAGAGGAGCTGAAGTGGGGAAACGTGTGTTCAATCAGGAGGGCTATGAGGTAATCCCTAAGCAGTCATCTCAAAGGGCAGGGCCTGATTCAGCACAGCTGCGCTGTGTTAGGGAGGAGCACTCATCTAAGCAGAATAAGAGGAGAGTTTATTCTACAGATGACCATCTTCATGATCACCTTGGATATCCATAGAAGGATCATCAGTTTCATCTGAAGGATCATCAGAAGCAGAAGCCAAACCGGATGGACAGAGAGGGAAAGAGACCCTCTGGAAGAAAGAGAAGAAAAGCCTTTGAGAGATCTAGAAGAGTCCAAAGCAGTACATATACTGGGAGGTATTCCAAGGGCCAGCATACACCATTGGACTGGGGAAAGCCAGAGGAATGGTGCTGCAGAGCTAGGAATCACCAGAGGCTACCTGTGAGGGAGACGGCTGCACGTGGAAGGGACCCTAAGACCTGTGCCAGAAGGTATGTGAAGAGAGATCCAGTGTCCAGGGATCTGGATTGGAAGGCTGGACATAAGAACTGGACTACATACTGGCCAGGCTATATAGAGAGGAACTCTAGCAGCAATGGAAGCTCAGGTATGAACACTGATCTATGCCCTAGCTATAACCTTGAAAGACAGCAGGAAAACAAGTATTCTCCTGAAAATGCTCCATTGAGAGATTCATCTGTGCCAATCCATGATATTGAACCCATGCTTGTTGAACAAGGGGGAATAATAGCAGATGAGGATCCTGTTTATATGGACTGCTCTATATCTAAACTCCGTTGGTAACTTTCTGTTATAAAGTACAGCAACCATCACAAAGAAATACAAATTTGTTCTTTAATCTACTCAGAAAAGCTCCTGAAGCAGGATTTGACCCACACAGTGGAAGGCAAGCCAGCTAAGGGGTTTCAGCTGGTAACTGCTAGCAATTAAGCTTTACCTAATTGCTTGTGAGCTAGGAGAGAATCACTTCTGTATCTATGTGGGAAGTAATCAGAAGTTAACCTGAAAAGAACAGTTTGTTTCTTGCTTTGTGGCTTTTCATTTGTTGTTTTCCTGATTTTAACTTTGTTTTTCCAAGTTAACATTGAAAGCAAGTAACCTAATTTATGTGCTACCAAGCATATCTGTGTTGGGAGAAATAACCCCATAAATAAAAATTTTATTGGCTTTACCCAAGAGCACAACTAAATTATTGTCAGCAGCTGGGTCTGGTGTGAATGAACTACATTGCCCACAATACCTTGCAAATCATATAGATATATGCACTTGCCAAGACTGTTGAAGATTCTCACCCAGGCAGCCGTCTGACAAACCTGAATGGTGTTTGGCCCTCCAGGACTGCATTTGCGAGACTCTGCTCTAGGTAATGCGCCTGTTTATGGTGTCTTTGCTCTGTAGGGTAAAATGTAGGTGTTTTGGGCATGTTTACGTCATCTGCATTAAACGTTCTGTCTGTATTAGCACGTTGTAGTAGTGGGTAAAATATGGGGACTGGGTTGGCAGGCAACATAGCTGGGACTTGAACCTGTGACCTTCTGCCTCCATACACACTGGTTGTATGCACTGCACCTCCATGTTGCCACAGAGACAGTGCATTCCCTAATGATGCCATGACTGTTTGTCCGGCAGGGCCTGTCTGTTGCAGTGCATGGCACCCACCTACACAGGGCTAGGCCATGGTCTGCTCTGGGCAGCTGCCACTGCCCCCTCCACCAACAGTACCCCTTTGCCACCATGCTGACATGGCCTTATAGTGGAGACAGCATAAAACCTGACTGATTTGTGGGCCTCCAGGACTGAATTTGGGGGACTCTGCTCCAGGTAATGCACATGTTTCTGGTGTCTGTGCTCGGTGGGGCAAAATATAGGCGTTTGAACCATGCGTATGTTCTCTGCAATAAAGGTTTGTCCTTACTATCACGGTTTAGTAGCGGGTAAAATATGGGGATTGGATTGGCAGTAGCCCCAGCTTGGACTTGAACTTGTGACCTTTTGCTCCTGAACACACTGGCTGTGTTCACCGCACCACACTGTGCTCGCAGAGACCTTGCAGTCCCTGGTGATACCATGGTTGTTTGTCAGACACAGCCTATCTGTTGCAGTGCATGGCACCTACCTACACAGGGCTAGGCCATGGTCGGCTCTGGGCAGCTGCCACTGCCCCCCTCCACCACCAGTACCCCTCTGCCATCATTCTGACATGCCCTTCTGCTGGTGGTGCTGGTGGTGTGCAGTCTCAAGCCATCCAGTGTGCAGGTAGGCGGCTGCCTATGGTGCATGTTCTGGGGTAGGGGTGCCTGCATAGGCGTCCACCCTTCCCCCCAACACCGCCTGCCAATGTTCTGTGTCCTTGGGGGTACCTGCTGGGTACTATCCCCTGTGACACTGTGATAAACACTCTCGTGCCCATGTTGGGCCCTCATCAGTTGCTGTCTGGCTGCTGTTCAGTTTCAGCATTCCTAAGTGCCACCTAGGCATCTGCCTAGTCCACACTGTGCCCCAGCTGCACCACAGCATGTGCCGCCTGCAGCCCTCTGTATCCCCTTTCCCAACATCTGTCCAGTTGCCCATTCCAACATGCCCGCCCTGCTGTTGTGGAACATGTGCATGTCATAGGAACTCTGTCCAATGGAGAGGGAAACCTTGATTAGTGCTATTTCACTGTGGGATCATTCACCTTGTATGGGGACGGAGCGTAGACCCTTCCAAAATTCATATTTATTTTTTGGGGCTTTCTTGGGAGTGTTTTTTGATGTTTCCCATTACTATCACTATTGACCAGCTTGATTATAATTTTTTTAAATTTTGTTGGGGTCCTTTTCAATGTTTATTTGTACTTTTGTACCGTGCACATGTATCACACTTATCACTTTTTTATAGGTTTCCCTGGTTTTGCTGTACATTGCTAACAGAAATGGTTTCTCTTCCCTTTAAATCGGCTCTAACGCGAGGTTTTCACTCGCGGTATTTTTTGCCTCGGATTTCAACCTCGCAAATGTGCGGGGAGCCTCTCCCCTCCCACTCTCCACCCTTTGACCCCTTCTCTCCTCCCCTGGGGAGCCTTCCTCTGCCCTACGGGAGCCTTTCCCCGCCTTCATCGCATATTAGCGCGCCGTGCACATGAGCGTGCACAATAGTGCACTGTGCACCTGAGCGTGCACAATAGTGCCCTGTAACGCGACATTAGCATGCGCTAAGGTACCTTAGCGCACGCTAATGTGCGCAGCGCACATTAGCGCACAGTAGCGCACATTAGCACAGTTTAGTAAAAATACCCCTTAGTGTATGTGTCTCATATCCCCTTGTGTTAAATGTATCCACCAACCACTTTGACCCAGTGAAAAGCAGGATATAAATGCAGCTAAATAAATAATTATATTATATACAGTACTACTTTGTAGCTTTATGGATTATCCGCTAGTCCTTGTATTTTTTGAAGGAGTAACAATTAATTTATGTTGATCCATTCCACTCCTCATGATTTTATAGACCTCTATCATATCTGCCCTTAGGCATCTCTTCTCCAGGTTTCAGAGTCCTGAATTCTTTAGCCTTTTCTTATAAAAGAGTCATTCCATCCTCTTCATCATTTTGCTCTGTACCTTGCTCTGTACCTTTTCTAATGCCACTATTATCTTTTTTGAGATGCAGAGACCAGAATTGAACATAATAATCAAGGTGTGGTCACACCCAGGGCTGGCCCTACCATTAGGTAAACCAGGCAGCTGCCTAGAGTGCTGGCACTCTGGGCACACCCATTGTCGCCACTGTTGCCCCACACCGGGACCCACAGCGGTAGCAATGGATTGAAACATCCCCAGAGTACTTACCTGCACACTTCAGTGCTACATGACTGTCTGCTTCTGTGCCCTCCGATGGCTGACTTCCTGTTTGCATGGGGGCAGGAATTCAAAGCTGTCTTCATCAGACAGAAAGTCGGCCATCAGAAGGGGCAGAAGCAGAAAACCCCATGGCGCCAATGTTGCAGGTAAGCGCTGTGGGGCTGTTTCAATTAATTGCCGCTGCTGTAGGTCCCGCTGAGGGGCAGCAGCAGTGGTAATGAGGCATGGCCGGCTGAATGGGGGGATGGCACAATGGATGAGGTTCACCTAGGGCACCACATCTCCTTGTACCGGACCTGGTCAAGCTATGGAATAATACGGAAACGTTATGATCTCTGTTGTTTGATTTTCTGTTCCTGTCCTAATGATTCCTAACACTCTGTTTGCTTTTTTGGCCACACATGAACACTGAACAGAAGAATTTAATGTATTGTTTATGATAACACCCAGCTCCTTTTCTTGGATGGCAACTCCTAATGTGGAACCTAGCATTGTGTATCTATTGTTTGGGTTATTCTTCCCTACATGCTTCACTTTGAACTTGTCCATGTTAAATTTAATCTGCCATTTGGATGGTCAGTCTTTCAGTCACACAAGGTTCTCCTGCAGTTTCTCACAATCCACATGCACTCTAACAGCTCTGAAAAATTTGGTGTCATCCTGCAAATTTAATTACCTCGCTTGTTGTTCCCAATTCCTGATCATTTATTTATTTATTTAGACAGATTTGTATCCCACCTTATCCTTCAATCAAAGTGGTCACAACACAAATGGAAGGTTACAAATAACATAGGGTAGATAAGACATTAACAAACAAACTAAAAGACTTAATGCAATATTTATACTGTAAATATGATAAAAAGCACTGGTCCCAATACAGATCCCTGTACTCCTTTGAGAAAATTGACCATTTATCCCTACTCTCTGTTTGCCTATCTCTCAACCAGTTTTCAATCCACAAAAGGACATTGCCTCCTATGTCATGATTTTTTTAACTTCCTCAGGAGTCTCTGATATGGGACTTTGTCAAATGCTTACTGAAAGTCTAACTACACAATATCAGCTGACTCACCTTTATCTACATGTTTATTCATGCTTTCAAATAAATGGAGAACCTTGGTGAGGCAAGACTTCCCTTTGCTAAATCCATGTTGACTTTGTCCCATTAAACCATGTCTATTCAAGTATCCAGTAATTTTGTTCTCAATAGTGGTTTCCACCATTTTGCTTGGCACCAATGTTAGGCTCACCGGTCTATAGTTTGCCAATTTGCCCTGGAGCCCTTTTTTAGAAATAGGTGTTATGTTGGCCACTCTCCAGTCTTCTGGTACCATAGAAAATGTTAAGGCTAGGTTAAAAATCACTAATAGTAGCTTTGCAATTTCATCTTGCATAACCACAAAAGGGAGCGCATCTCTTTTTATAAAATAAAGACAAAATCAAATCCTTTTTCAGAGACATCATACGGATCTCTGGAACTGAAGTGTGCCTGTAGCTTTCTGTTTTGTTACAGGGCCAGAGACTTATCAGCCCACCTCCCCCTCACACCACAGTACCTCTATGAATGGTCTCCTTCAGAGATGTCTCTAGAATAGCCATCAAGCTTAAATCATTGGAGACACCCTCACACTCCAAAACATTCTTAACTGAACTTGATACATACAGTAATATGAATTTACAATAATAGGTAAGGAGTTGGGCTCCAAATGCAAGATTTGTAAACAATATTCTTTTAACATTTCTTTCATGGAAATCATCAAATAATAAGGACAAATCAAAACATGAAGATCAAAAGTACTCAGAGAGTTTTCTACCCTTTCTAACTTATTCTCCAAGACTAAATTTCCCTTCAAGAAAACATTATTAACAGATTCAGGACACTCAATCTTTTTCTGGTGAGTACATGTTTTTAACCGTCTTCTTAGAAAATTTACATAACTGGGATAGACAGCCAGTAAGAACAGATTTCATCTTAACCATAACCCTCCAGATCTCTAAAATAGTTACATCCTTATGTAGAATTAAGGACAACAATCCCTCTACCCTCGATAATCCTGAAAGAAACACAGGCTTAAGGAGAATAGCAGATGGTACTGTAAAAGCCTCTCCAGCAAGGTGGTGCAATCGGCCCTCCATTCATCAATTCAGGGGGCAGTGGGAGGGGGGATCCAAAACTAAGGAAGAAACTCTTACTCTGTCCTCAATTGTAGCTAGAGTATTAACACAAGGCGCTCTTTCCTGCCTATCCCCAGAATGGACACGACTAGGCAACAGGGTAGAACTGCCTATGCTCATGGTTGGGATTTAGGTGGAGAGCAAGGATCAGGACTCAAAGAAGGAGCCCCCAAAGTGTTTTCTTCTGAACTATTCTTAACCAGGGATTCCAGGCAGCCCTGCACATTAGGTAGTTTCGATGGGTCCCTGTTTTACAACAGTACCTGTCAGATTCACCTTCTTAGATCTCCTTTTCTCTTTTTCATAATACAAGGAGAAATAAAACAAAAGTGAAAGTTTGAAAGGGACTTGTGATATAAGGCAACGCTCCCACCACTAAGGGGTGTGTTTACTAAACAGTGGTAGCGGCTTCTGTGCGATATTGGAGCCTGGCCTCATTGAATATCGCATGGAAGCCGCTGCTGCTGTTTAATAACATACCCCTAAGACTCTATTCACTTCTCCATTGACTCCAAAGAGGCTCCTTTGGGCACATGACCATGGGCATTCAACTGCAGACCATGGCAGAAGCAGTTCTTTTATACCTCCTGATGGCAGCTGATGACATCGTGCTGTGCTCTGCCATAACTGGCAGGCTCCTTCAAGCCCCTCGATGGCAATGGGGCACTTCCTCAAATCAACCTCAGCAGCTCCAGCTGAGTGTTCAGCACTTCCTCTTCCCTGAGTGCTCCGTTTACCCCTTGGTCATCTAATGGTCCAACTAAGAAACTGAATTAATGTTATTATGAGGAGAGGGGTAGAAAGTTCAGTACCCCTGCCACCCTTATTCCTTTCTCTCCCTCTCAAATAAATCAGGCAAACTATACCTATGGCCATTACCCAGCCAGTTTTGTCTCCCAGAAATAAAGAGGGAGAACAGAGGTAACAGTAAATACGTAAATAATATTACATTAAAGGCAAATAAAATAACTTCAGATATGGGTAAATATTATCAATGGTCCAAAAATATTGCAGTTAAATTGTTTGCCAATAAATATCAAAATCCACTTATAAGAAAAAACAATTATAGGTAGAAATATTCATACAGAACTCATAAATGCATAAACGTTAATCTTAATAAAATATGAGAAACAAAAATGCTATCATAAATTCACCAAAGAAACCTCCTATATGTCTTCAAAATATAATGGGCCAATAGTGAGCCTTTGTCAGTGAATATTTTTTTTTGAGAGCTGGCCAGAGTGGGTAAAGTAAACCCACAGATATTCTGCAGAAGTTTGCAGATAGCAGCTGCTGCTGAATATCTAGATTTTATGGTCATTGGCAGCTAACCGGATAGCAGTGATTTTCAGCTGCTATTCTGATAGCCAATCCGCATACACTTAGGACAGCTTATTTCCTGTCCTAAGTTGTGTGAATACTTATTTGAGTAGCAATGCTGAAAATTGTCATTATCTGGATAAGTATGGCTCCTCCCCCGATTCACCCATGTACCGCCCCGGCACTATCTAGAAAGAAGGCTATGGCAGTCAGAGGAAATATTCTATGGCATTATCCAAATAGTGCCACTATATATTGGGTTTACTTGGCCTTATCCAATTAACAGATCCTGAAAACTGGATACACCTTTTAAATTTCAGGTCTTAAATATTTTAATTTAAGGAGTAGAATTTAGAAAAACTCAATACAGGGGGCGGAGACTAACTTCGGGCAAGATGGATGTGTGAAAGCTATGCTCCAGAAGGTAAGGTCAAGAATCCTTACTTCTGCTGCTTTTAATAGAGCAGATCCTACCTATTTTGGAAGCAGTCAACTCCAGATATGTCTGGCCCTAAACCAATGCGTCTGGATTACCAAGGAACACAAAGCGCCAGTGCAAAGCGAACTATAACGGAGCCTCTCAAAATGGCGGTCATCCGAGATTGTCCTGAGGCCTTGCAGGAACTTCTTTCTGAGATCCGTGCTGTTAAAGACATGGTTAAATCAAATGGAGACTCGCTGAACACAATGCAAGAGCATATCAATGCCTTAAAAATCAGCTTGGAGTCGATTACAGTGAGATTGGAGAAGGTGGAAAACGTGGTGGCAACACACGAGGAGCGGTTCAGGGCCGTTGAGAAGCAAGCAAAGCTTATCCGGTCACTGAAAAGAGATTTGGAAGATGGTAATAACCGTGCTCAGAGAAATAACATTAAGATTCTGGGAGTCCCCGAAGGAGCTGAAGGTACAGATATGATGGCCTTTTTGCAGTCAATTATCCCGGGCTGGCTAAAAGTGAAGTTTGCTATGCCATTTGAGATCGAGCATGCCCATCGGGTGCCTACTCAATCTGTGGTCTTGGGCAAGCGTCCACACCCAATCATTCTAAAAGTTCTGCAATTTCAACAAGTCATGCAAATTATGGAAGCAGCCAGATTGCACTCTCCATTGGAATACCAAGGGCATAAACTCCTCTTTTTGTCCAGACTTTGCAAAAGAGACGGTAGGCAGGAGGAAGAGTTTCTTGGCGCTGCATCCACGACTGCTGCAGCTGCAGGCCCGTTTTGGGCTGCTTTATCCTGCCCGCATGAGAGTCATGCTGCATAACCAAACTAGGACTTTTGACGATCTAGGGGAGCTGCACGCTTTCTTGAAAGACAAAGAACTGGTGTTGGTGCAGTGAAAACCTTGCTTTGCAATCAGTGGTGGACATAAGTTTGCAGAGTACTCTAATCTCTCTTATATGGGCGCTTTGACTGGATCTGAGGTCGTGGAGTTGTGATTTGAATCATGCAGAGTTGACATTCAATGTGGTTCTCTTCGGGGTAACTCCACGGTATTGCTCTTGTCACGCAGTCCTTCTCTTTTGTTCTTTTCTTTCTTTCTTTTAAGTTTCTCGTCATCTGGGATGTTTGGGCTGGATTGGATGGCATCAGAGCATTGAAAGACAAGATGGCCCTCATATGTCTACATGTAGCCTTTAGTGATTATACAATGTATTGGGAGGGGCCGTTTTGCTCTAGTGTTTTAGAGCTTCGGCATTTGGGGAAGTTACTCTAGTTGTGGGTAGTGGTCAGTGCAAGAAGCTTTACTTGGCAGTGGAGTTGAAGTGAATTAGTCAGTTATACCCTCCATGCCTGTCTTGTCCCTTTCGGCTCACCCACTAAGTTTGGAGTTCAGTATAGCCCCCCAGGGTTTTGGTGTTTTTTGATGTTCAGAATCATATGATGTTTTTTTGGGGTGATCTTCTACAAGGGCTATGGCCAAGGGATGGTATTTCTTCTCGTGCTCTTTGCCTCGGGCTATTAATGCTGCTTCAATTCTGGGTGTTTAAGGATGTGGATTAACAATGTAAAATCATATGTTACAACCTGGTATGTTTCTGTAACAATTGTTTATCACAGTGTGCTATTTTGTCACTATGTCTTCCTTTAAGATAGTCTCACTGAATGTTAAGGGCATTAACAATCCCATTAAGAGAAAAAAATATATTTTTATATGGGCGCAAGGAGTGTATGGACATCCTATTTCTGCAAGAGACACATTTGAATGTAAAGGAGTCTTTAAAATTAGATATGAAACCCTTTTCACTTGTGGCTTTCTCAGCTGCTAATCATAAGAAAAATGGGGTAGCCATTCTACTAAGGAAATCCTTATCCCCTACTGTGCTGCAAACCAGATCTGATATTGAAGGGTGGTGGGCAATGGCTGTTATTAAGATAGGATCCACTGTACTGGCCTTAATCAATATCTATGCCCCCAATATAGATTGCCCTACTTTCTTTAGCTCCATAGCGGCTTTGGCGCAAGAGGTGTCTTCAACCTCACGCTAGACCCCTTGTTGGGCAGGAGTCCTGTAAGAACTAATAAGGTCCCCAAAGCACACCCTGTTCTTTTGTCACTAATACAAGAATTAGGCCTGGTAGACATATGGCGGTTGCAGCATCCTGTTGATAAGGAGCAACTAATTAGAGTCTCTCAATCCTCCTCTATCTCCCAGGCACTATACTTCTTTGCTCACAGAGCTCATTTTACCCCAATAAAGGTTTCCAAGTGGGATAAGTCAATTGGAAATGTGTGTTGGTCTTGTCAGAGGGATGCTGGCACTCTAAGGCATGTGGTATATGACTACCCTAATGTTCAGTCCTACTGGATTTTGATTTGGAACCGAATCCAAGAGGTCTTGGGATTCAGGGCCACTCTCTCTTGGTCTATTATAGTTTTCCAATCAACAACTGGCATCTCATCGTTACAGAGGAATTGTCATTTCCTATTTGACTTTATGATGGGAGTGGCACTGCATCTCGTAACTGCCAATTGGAAACATATGGCAGATCTCAGCTGGCACACATGGTGGAATCGTTTATGTCTATGTTGTAAATATCAGCAGATGCCACGTTATGGTAATCACCTATGCCTTCTACCTTGCTTAAATGGAAACAGCTATATGGTTATATATCGAAAGCACAATATGTTGTGAATTAAGGAGTGATTAATCAATCAATCATGTTTGCACACGGTTTAGGGCAATTTTTAGTGGTGCCATAGCCCTTGTAAACCTCTTTCTTCCTTTTTATAGTCCCTTTCTAAGATGATCACATGATGAGGGGAGGGTTGATGTTGGGTAGGCTGTTAAGGCCTTTAGTTTTTTGCTCTTATGTTCAATTGTAAGTTTAATTATAACTTTTTTTGTTGTTTTTTTGTTGTAATTTGCCTGAAAACATAAATAAAGAATTAAAAGAAAGAAAAACTCAATACAATTTCAGTGTTGCTTGTTCAATATCCTTACTATCACTCATTCCAGCCAGCCAAAAGAATGGATTAAAAAAAATGTGTTCAAAGAATTCTTGCAGAAAATATACAGTTTAATAGAAGTCAGAAGGTGTCATCAAAAATATAATCCACTGATAAATGCAAAAAAGCTCCTTCCTTCTTTCCAGTGTCAAAGTAAGTGTGAAAATTAAAGCTACAATAGCCCAAAACCATTAAAAAAGGGAAGAACATATCTTGTCTTCACAATTGGGCTATCCTCCACATTATTAAAATGTAAAACAATTTTATGACCTTGCCCTAGGTTTTGCAAAACCTTGTTTCATTGGGAACGTATTTTAATCCTTCAAAATCTATGCCCACAAAAATAATAAAAAACTTTCAGATGTGAACATTTCATCATAAACGTTTTGGAACCTGTATACTAAGTGGGGCATTCTGATCAGGGAATAGCGGAGTTGGACATCCAGGTTGGATATCCATCCCTCGTTTAGGCCCAGCACACTATCCCCACATGTATGGGGGTTTGTGTGGGAAGTGCTGGACAAGGGCAGGAGGCTGCGGCATGGAGGCAGAGTGGGGGTGGGCCAAACCGGCCAGTAGTACAGAGGCCATTCAGGTTGGGCCTCTGTATATATGCTGGCATCTATTTGTACACCCAGATTATTTGACATCTAAGTTGGATTAAGTGCCGGGCACCCCTCTGATTGTGGACTGCAGTCCCCCTATCCAATCAAGCCGCAGCAGCAAGCTACCCGCCGCCCGATCCCAGCTGTGGGATCACCCGCTGAGGGTCAGACAGCGGGGAAATGGAGCCACACGTCATCTGTGCCATTGGAGGCTCCTGCTGTATGTACCAGTGCCATGGCGACGGGATGCCGCAGGACCCGCAAACAGCCGGAGTGTTGGGAGGGCTGGCTGGGCAAAGCACGGGATGTCTCCCACAACAGAATAGAGGGCATGCTGGGCCATCTAAGTGCCATGATTTTGCAACCACAGGAACGTATAGCTCGCAGAATCAGGTACAAATTGGGCCCATACATTTTTTGGCCTCCAAGTGTGCTAAGCACTTAGGGGCATGTTTACTAAAGTCCGCAAATTTGCGCGCCGCAAAATAGCGCACGGCAACGCGCCACTGAAACGCGCATAAACGCGTTTAAACGCCCCGCACACATGCGTGTCACCCCCGCACAGGTACGCGGCACACTAACGGGCCCCGTACAAGTGCGGGCCCGCAAATGTCCGATAGAGGCGAGGAACGGCTAAAGGAGGGCGGAGGAAGGCTCCGGAGGGGTGGAGGGACGGGGTCAATGGGTGGAGAGTGGGAGGGGAGAGGGTGCCCGCACAGTATTGGGCCCGAATTTGCATTTAAAGGGAAGAGAAACCATTTCCGTCAGCAATGTACAGGAAAACCGGGGAAACCAGCAAAACGTGAGCAGTGTGATACATGTGCACAGCACAAAAGTGCACATAAAAATAGGAAATGACCACAACAGAACTATTAAAAATAGTAAGTCAGCTGGGGAACAGTTATAGTGATGGGCAAATACAGAAAACACACCCAACAAAGCTCCAGAAATGAATTTTGGAAGGGTTTACGGAGCGGAGACTCTTCCAAACAACATTTCCTGTTGTGGAGCTGTCCTGGGAGTGTTTGCTATGGTTGCCCATTAATATCACTGTTGCCCAGCGTGGTGATATTGTTTCCCCCAGTTCCCGTGGTCATTTCCGTGGTTTATGTGCACGTTTGTCACCAGACAGGGTGCATATGCCCACAGTAAAATTGCATAGAGCAGGGTTTGTGACTCCATCCTGCCAGGCTTACTACCTCCAGGGGCTGCACTGTCTCTGTGGCCATAGTGTGGTGCAGCGGACAGAGTCAGTACCTCTAGGACCAGAGGTTCAAAGCCCAGCTGGGGCACTTGCCAGCCCAGTCCCTATATTTTACCCACCACTAAACACAGATAGCGCAGACACCCCTGTATTGCAGGGGACATAAGCATGGGGAAAACACCCATATTTTACCCAACAACGCACACACACCACAACAATGGGCATTACCCACAGCCAAGTACCCCAAATGCAGTCCCGTACTGCCACATTCCAATCAGGTCACCTGCTCTTTATGGGAGGAGCTCATGCCAGCATGTTGGCGGACGAGTACATGTGGTGCAGGGGGCAGTGGCTGCTAGCGACAGAAGACAGAGGCCTAGCCATGTGCAGGCTGCCACCGTCCACTGCAACAGACAGGCCCTGCCGGATCCACAGTCATGGACATGCCAGGGAAACCACCCAATCTGTGGCTACACAGTGGTGCAGTGCACACAGACACTGCATGCAAGAGCAGAAGGTCACAGGTTCAAAGCCCAACTGGGGCAACTGCCAATCTTGCCCACATATTTTTCCCCCAAGTAAACAGTGATAGTAAGGGCACACCTTTCCTGGCGAGGACATATGCAATGGCAATACGTCTATCTTTTACCCCACTGAGCAAAGACACCATGAACAGGGCCAGTACCCAGAGCAGAATCACCCAAATGCAGTCCTGGTGGGGCACACACCAGTCAGGTTCCATGATGCCACTCATACAAATGCCTGTGCTGTATATCTATGCACCACACCCATGGTATGTAGATGTAGCTCATGCATATCCATGAGGGACAGCAGGAAAACCAGAACAGTGTGATGCAAACCTGGACTGGAGTTGGGAATCTGTGCCGTAAAGCAGCAGCCATCAAGGGCAGACACACCCACACCCACAGGCCTCATTGGCCAATGTCTCCTGGAGAGGCAGACCATTGGACCCTGCATGCATCTCCCAAAACTAGCACTTGCATAACTTACCAATGTCACCCTACACCTGAGGTATACGGTACACAGCTCTGAGACGTTTGCTAGGAGCACAGGCAGCTAGATATCCATACGTTACGCACATACTGCTAGTTGACCCCATCCGAACAATCTGTTAGGTGTTTGCGGTGCGTGCTCCAGGCCTGGCCTCTGACGGTGTTTACCACCCTGGGGAGTGACCCCCAGCTGTACTGCGTACCATATCCATGCCTTGCCGTGCTCAGGACCGGTTTGGTGGGCAAGGCTAATTACTTCCTCAATAGTAGCACCATGATGGCATAGGTGTGGAAGTGTGTGTCTGGCTATACAGTGGGTGTTGGCTGCAAGCCCCTTCCACAGCCCACACTGCCAGCACTGTTGCCAGTATTGGCCTGCCAATGTGCATAATGAGGTGCAAGGTACCATGGGTATAGTCAGGACAGGGTAGCCTGGCCAGGATGCATCTGCACCGGGCATAGGGCACTGGCAGGGACATTGTAGTGTCCGGCCACCACCTACACAGACAGGGTGGCCAAAGCATGTCCTTCTGGGAGATCATGCTCACCCTGACTGTGCAGTGCCCACAGCATGGCTAGGCACCCCCATAGTGCTATACAGTATTTCTCTCATGTGATAGATATGGGTTTCTATTTGGGGCCCAGTCACTGATTTATCTGCTTGCTGTGTATGCTGGCAGACCAGTTCTGGGTGCATGTGTCTCCATTGGGAATATGCACTATGGACTAACCAGCAGACTGTTTGTAGCTGGTATGTGTCTTGCTGGAATGGCTTGCAAGGTGCAGTGGCTGTTGGCTTGCTGCAGGGGTATATCTGGTGGTGGGGTGCAGCTTACCTTATCCTGGTCCTATGCCTGTCTGCTATTGTGTTGTGGGGTGGGGGTGGTGTTCATTCCTCAGCAGGACTGGGGTTGATGTTGCCCTCTACTACCACCTTTGCAGGGAGGTACAGTGTGGATCTCTTGATGGGGGGGGGGCCATGTTTGCTGGGGGGGAAAGGAAGAAGGAGGCCCTGGTGGGGGTTCCCAGGGGGTGCTGAGCCTGACTGGGATATCCATGGTGTTTGTGCAGAAACTATCTATCTTACACATTAACACTGGTTTGGAACTCCCACTTGGCCTCCATCAGCCATGGAAGGTGTTGTGGACCTGGTCCTGGGCGCCTCATTGCACACTCAGGGTGAGCACAGAACCCGCACGATGTAACGGTGTGTAGCTACTCTGTGCCAGTAAAACACCCGGTCAGTGCCCCCTACCAGGCCGAGGTGCTGTGTGGGTGCACCCGGTCACTCCCCCCAACAGGGCCGAGGTGCTGTGGGGGTGCATTCCCCATCTTGTGTCCATCTGTGGACAGCTAATTTGCATGTGCAGTGCATCATGGGTACGTGTGGCCTAACCCTATCCTGTTTACACCGGCAGACTGTCTGTGAGGTGACGTGCAGGCTATCTGCAGCCAGCCAGGGGCTTGTTAACAGCTATGGAGTTGTAGCCCAATGGTTACATCACTCCCTGTGCAGCCAGAGGTCATGGGTTCAAACCCACAGTGGGGTTCTGTGATAGGGGTGTCCACAGCATCTTTTTAATTTACTGTACATATGTTGCTGCCAGCAATAACACCCTGAGCATACTGTACCCATAAGGTGCCTCTGAGGGCGCTTTATGGGGCGCCGTATACGGCACTTTATGGTTGCCATCCATATAGGGTGCACTATACATTATCCTGTGTCGCAACATACATGGTGCCCTATAGGGGACATTCTAGGGTGCCTTGGCGGACGGTGCACTGTCACATGTGCCTTATGGGCTGCCTTATGTTAACATGCTGTGAGCGTGCGTTTTCTAGTTGTTATCACAAAATAAAATTAGTGGGCCTCCTACAGCACTCCACAACATAAAACATACTGTCTCTGCTAGTCTTTTTCAATGGGCATTGTGAGGGATTGAACCCCTGGTCCCTGCACCATTGGTCAGTGTCACAACCATTGTGCTGTGGCTCTGTTCCTGTGCTTGAGCAGCAGCGCGCAGCCTTGTAGCCATCGGCGCGCCGTCCTGTGGTGCACAAAATTAGTAGTGCGCCACCTTCTGCCGCGTAACATTAACAGCGCGCCGCCTTATGCTGCCCAACATTGGCATGCCCCTTAAAATAATGCCTCAGCCAGCTGTCTTCAATGGGCACTGTGGGGAATTGAACCCATGATGCCTGCACGAGTGGTCAGTGTCTTAACCATTGTGCTATGGCTCCATTCCTGCTATTTGCACATCAGCGCGCCACTTATCCCTCCCACTATTGGGCTGCCCCTCACACATCAGCGCGACGCCTTCTGCCCACAGGCTCGCCGCCTTCTGTTGCCCCATTTTATCAGCGCGCCGCCATCTGCCGCCCACAATGTACAGTGCGCCGCCTCATGCCGTATAAAAAAAGAGTGCGCCGCCTTCTGCCGCCCATAATCAATATACCTCCTACACCACTTTTGCCCATAAAAGTTGATGCCTTAGCTGGTCTTTTTCATTGAGTGCAATGGGGGTTTGAATCCCTGGCCCCTGCACCATAGGTCAGTGTCTTCACCGTTGTACTACGGCTCTGTTGTTTGGTTATGCAGCAGTGCCCCACTTAGCCTTCCCACGCGCTAATGTGGGCCCCGCACATTAGCGCGACGCACACACGTACGGTCCGGTTTTTTTCTTTTTTCTGCCTGGCCCGCCCACTCCTTATATGGCACCAGCACACTAACGGGAACCCGCACAGCAACGGTGTTTAGTAAACATGCCCCTTAGTATATTTTTTAACTTAATAATATATACTAATTGTTCTCTTAGATGCAGATTCCATATGGTCCAGCCATCTTCAGTGGAAACATTTAAATTGGGCACAGGAATGATCTGGGATGAATTCTGCAACTGTGGGTATAGACGTGCCCACGGTTTGGGAATCACGTCGTAGATGTGTCTGGTGCAACATGTCTGACATGCTGTTCAGCTGGTCAATGCATGTATCCAGCACGAGACCCACGCATGGGTGCAGGTACAGCCATAGAGTGAAGCATAAAAACATGTCCCACGTTAATATTATGAGACATGGGTAAATGCTTAAATCGTTTTGGACATCCCCATTCTCACTGTATTCTAAAAATGTGCACTTTTCTGATTGTTCTCATCCCCTGAGATAGCTGCATCTTCTCAGTTAAAATGTGCATCTCTTAAGCTGTTGTTATCACTAACAGTGTTTTGCTGATGCAAAATACACATAAATAGTGATGATACATAAATGCTGATGCAAACTAGACCACATATACTAGTATGTGTCATGCCCAGAATACTGCAAAGTAATCTTAGTGCCCTCTAATATATTGTAAGATCAAGTAACTCTTAAAATGTTTATCATGACATACCTTGCATTACACATTACTTGGCAGTATAGCACTGCCTCAGTTATTCTTGCATTGGTCATCTCTAAAAACACTCCTGAAAATGCTAAGTATGGACCCTTACCAACCCCACAACAACCTAAACTAACTTTGCAATTTCCCAAAAGATGCATTATATTGCTGAGTATCAAAACTATGATCCTCTAATGACTATGGATTTCTGTCTATGGCATCTACTGTATTTCCCACATATCTGAGTACTGGCATTTCTCACATTGGCTCCCTAGATGTGGCTACACCTGTCCCATACAATGTCTATAGTCCAATGTCATTCTGTATACATCTGCTATCTGTGGGGCAACCCTGCCTGCCTTCCCATAGTCTGCATTGTGGCAATGCTCCCCTGGTCAGGCTAGTGTGGGCATGGGAGGGGGATCCCTATGCCATCATACCAAGTAGTCAGAGTCCAGATATTTCATCACTCTCGCAGTTTACATAGATCCTGGATAAAGATATAGGACTCATGGCATAATTTTGGGAATGTTGGCACATCAGTCATGTTTCCCAGGAAAAATGTGTATTTTTTAACCCAAAAACAGTACATGCATATTTTTAAAAGAAGGACACAGAACCATGTTCCTGTCTGGCTCAAGGGCAAGAATCACAAGAAAGGTAGTTCTTTCTGTTACCACTTCCAGGGAACTTTCAAGAAATCAAGTCATTTCCAAAGATTGCTATGAGACCGTAGATGCACTGGACCATTTCAAAATAGATTTTAAGGACAAATATTGGGCCCAAACTACTGGGGGAAGAGACTCCAAAGATGTCTTCAAAACCTCCAGCAGATATTTTCTCAGCGTATCAATGGGCGCCAAAATTGGAGACTGGAAAATTTAGGAGGTGCAAGTTATTGCGCCTACTTTGATTCTCCAACCTCTCCAGCTTCTGAGCAACCAACATTCTTTCCTTAACCACAGCAATGTTAAAGTCAACTTGGTCAGTGTTATGGACTTCCAAGAGTTCATGTCTTGCTCCTTGCTGATTCTGCTCTTGAACCAGACTTTCCATAGTCCCAGAAACAGCAGATAAGTCACATTTAACTTTGCTAACAGTAGACAAAAAAGAAGAAGTCAAAGCAATGACGACATCTGATAAAGCTTCCAGTGTCACCACTGCATGTCTCTCAAGCAAAGCCTGGAACCAGCGTGCCAACAGCCAAGTCTCCCATGGGCACACCCTTCACCTCCTGGGCTCCAAAAAATTGTGATAAAGATCCTGGACACAATCCCATCAACAGAAATGATGCAGCAACAGGGGCCTCCTCAACACAAGACACCATGATCTCTCCATTATAGCTTACCAGGAGCTGCTCTCTGTCCCCCCTGCAAGAGCTTCTGGGTCATGGTGGCACAGTGTGTTGCTCAGGGCACAAAGAAACCCCCTTGATGCTCTGGTCTGGTCTGGTCCCCCCAATCCTGCCTGAACAGCTGAAAGGATGCAGTCCTCTCCATGTACCACAAACTCTTCCAGGGCCCTCTAAACTGACTACTGCAATTGTGCAGCTTATGCTTCCTTATGCTGATGAAGCATTGCTTACAGAGGCAGAGAAATCCATCAGAAAGAGGAATGAATGCAAGAGAATCTTAACACAACACCATCTTGCCTCTCTAAGGCAGTAACTTTTTTTTTCATGCCTTCAAGTCAGCTCTTCTGGGTTTTCTTGGCAGCATGTCTGGAAATGGATTAATAGGCTTTTCTTCCATGGCAATGGGGCCTTTCTTCCATGGCAATGGAGAGTTAAGTGACTGTCCCAAAGCCACAAGAAATGCTAGTGGGAGTTGAACCCTGGTCTCTTGAGTATCAAACCAGTGCTCCAACCACTAGGTTGCTCCCCCCCCCCCATAAACCACCTTGACCAGATAGCATACATCCAGGGTGCTGAAAGAACTACAGTACACTGAGATTATAGACCTACTATTAGTAATCTGTGAATTGTCATTAAAATAATCTGTAGTACCTGAAGATTAGAGAATGGCCAATGTAGTGCCAAATTTTAAAAGGGGTTCCAGGGATGATCCGGGAAACTACAGACCAGTGAGCCTGACATCAGTACTGGGCAAAATGGTAGCAAGCATTATAAAGAATAAAATTACTGAACATATAGATAGACATGGTTTAATGGGAGAAAGCCAACATAGATTTAGCCAAGGAAAGTCTTGTCTTTCTAATCTGTTATATTTTTTTGAAGGTGTGAACAAACAAGTAGATAAAGGTGATCTGGTTGATATAGAGATACATTCCAAGTTGGCTGCCCAGGCTCCTGTGTGCCGGATCAGAAGCAAGACGCACAGATGTAGACCTGATTCTGATCATGTGGGGGCTAGATGTGCCCGCAGCATCGGAATTGGGTCTGGGCCTCTTCATGCAGGCCGGGACATGATTCAGAATGACCTGCATGTACAGGCCAATGCCTGGCTAACTCAGTCAGGCTCCTGAATGGAGCCGCGGTGCCATGTCATCCCATTGCCATGGCACTGCGGCTTCATTCAGGAGCCACAATCCCCAGCCGCTGGCCACTTGTTCCTTTCTCCACAGCCTGACCCCCAATCTGGCCTCCCATGGCCAGGTTTGGGCTGTGGGGAACCCCTTGCACCCCCTCACCCCACTTCCACGCCTGGGCCTTCTGTCCCCCGTCCAGTCTGCCGGCCCAGGGCATACTTGACCAACTTCAGAATCGGCTTTGTACGTCCAAGGACCGCCCACTGCCTGTCCTCACCCTGCCTCCGCGATGCCCCCTCCTGCCCCATCTAAGCCTCCCCATACAAACTTCATATGGGAATACTTTCATTGGGGATGGCAAGGGGGGCGAATAGCGGGGATGGACGCGTTGTAATAGACCTCATGGTGTAAATGGATTTGACAAGGTCCCTCATAAGAGGATGTTGGCAAAATTAAAAGTCATGGGATAGGAGGCAGTGTACTATTGTAGATCAGGGGCAAGAGTCGAAAGGTCGTCAGGATGAATTCAAAATTCCTTTATTAAAGACGTCCCCAACGCGTTTCAGCATAAATTGCCTTCCTCAGGGGGTAACAGCTATAACATCAAACATAGAAAACTTGTAACAATAATAAGTACCAAACAAGATATGATTTGATCGAGCATGCAACAATGTTAATAATATGATCCTTCAAGGTCATTTTCTGGTTCTCTTTATACAATCAAATGTACAAGTTTGTCTGTTTTATTTTATAGTTGATCTCCTCCATTTCCTATGATACAATAGTAAGTTTAGCATTGGTCTAACGTGAGTATTCACCTAAGCACAATGTTTTGTCTGGAACTTTATGTCTATGGTTGTCTGTCTTTTCCATACTAAGTACCTTTACTCATGTCCTTCATCGTTTTTTAATATATTTATAAAGATTGTCTGTGTCTTTTTATGTGAAGAGGATTAGTCTTGTGTTCACATATCAGTTCAGATTTAACAAATTTTATTTTAAAATTTCTTTATATACATTACATTAATCTTTCCTTTTGTGTATTGCTGTTTTTATATATTGATCTTGTTTGGTACTTATTATTGTTACAAGTTTTCTATGTTTGATGTTATAGCTGTTACCTCCTGAGGAAGGCAATTTATGCCGAAACGCGTTGGGGACGTCTTTAATAAAGGAATTTTTAATTCATCCTGACGACCTTTCGACTCTTGCTCCTTGTGTACCCTACGTTCAGCTGCAAGAGCAGTGCTCCTCGTTTTGTTTCCTATTGTAGATCAGGAACTGAAAAGGACATTGGTTTAAATTATTTTGAAAAAAAAAAGTTGATGATTAAATGAACAGTAAAGCTGCTTTAACACAGGAAACATCCATAATCTCTAAGGGATGTTTAGAGCATTATTAATAGATGATTGCAGCTGTATGACTCAGGCTTTCAACGTAAAATTATTGTGTGTAAGATCCTTTAGAGCTCTGTTAAGAAGCATTAGATTTGTGTAGATTGTTCTTTTGCCATTTTAGCGATTAGAAACTTACAGGGGTATGTCATGTCTAATTTTGCTTTGAAATTGAATAGACTTGATCCAGTTTGGGACAAGCGACCAGCATGGGTGTAGTTTGAATGTTTCATTTGGGGGGGAGGGGGGCAAAGGAATGGGTTACATTTGCATATATGTATCTCATACATATTTATGATTATCTTAAAAAAACAGACAGGAAGCCAGTATATCAAACAGAAAAAATATGAATTATGCCAGCACTGAAGAGGTTTCTCTCATAGGTCCCCCACTCAGATTCATGTATAATAGCAAGGGGTGAGCACACTTTCCCTCTCCCCCTTCCTAGACCTGATACTGCTCCACTCCCACCACCACCCCAACTTTCTTTACCTTTCTCCATCTCCAAAACACAATCTTTCCCTTCATACTCCCTTCCCCCTCTAGTCCTGTATTTTCCCCCTTTCCCATACCATGCTAGTGTTGACCTTAGAAATACAGAGGCTCTAGATATAGAGATGCTACGTAATGGGAGGCAAAATGGCTGACAGTGGCACCAAGTAGTTTTTTACCTTCCAGAGTAATGCCATCAGATGGGCTAGTATTATGCATTTCATGAGGAACAAACTTCACCCTTAACTCATGGTTCACTGCCTGGAGAATCTCAGACTTCCATGTCAAATGCTTGTCCCAACACTTGCATTATATAAAGACAGCCTCCTTCTGATAAGGTATGCTTAGAAATTCTTGGCACTCAATAGAAATCAGGAAAAGTTCTGTATCTTTCTGCCATATTTTATTGGCTTCTGATTACTTTTCTTAGTATTTGAGAATCTTCTATTTCTCTGCACATAGCACAGGACAGTCCAGCAGTTCTTGATTCCATTTCTGTGTTTTTCTCTTTTACCTCAATGTTTGGTTTTCTTGCACCAAGTTTTTTATAGGTGGTAATGGGAATATCCCACGTGGTCACAGATTCTCCAGTTGTCCACAGTACTGTCAGGATCATAACCAAGTCTCTGGTATCATGATGTTTTAGTATTTATGCCTTTCTGCATATAGGACTTCTGACATCAACATATTGCACCAATGTATAACTGTAATACACAATCTGCATGTCAGTTCTGTCAGATTTTTTCTATACTGATCATAAGCTATTTTGTCCACGGCTCACTTGTGTACAGCTTTAATTTCCTGTCTTTAAGTTTAAGTTTACTTCTCCTTAACCGTTCTTGTGTCAGGTTATCTTCTTTAGAAACCATAAGTAGATGGCATTTATTTTCCACTGTGCTTGTAACTTAGCCATTTGTTCCTCCTTGTTTGCTGGTCTGATACTTTGAAAATATGTTTTTCTTATTTTTTCAAG
This sequence comes from Ichthyophis bannanicus, assembly GCA_033557465.1. Taxonomy (NCBI): domain Eukaryota; kingdom Metazoa; phylum Chordata; class Amphibia; order Gymnophiona; family Ichthyophiidae; genus Ichthyophis; species Ichthyophis bannanicus. Next base: position 508,502,154 of record CM066031.1, on the reverse strand, counting down.
AATGTTATTGTTTGTTCTCTCCCCGCCCCTCCCCCCTCCCCCCATTCCTGCAATGCATTGGAATGGTTGTCCAAGTTTGAAGACGGATACTGCTTTGACATCTGCACATTGAGTATTTAGGTTGGTTGATGCTATTTAGTCTGCCTATATATCTAAATGTATACTCTATTTCTATAAGATCCATATATATTAGCCACAAAGGAGTTCTTGTTACATCAAGGTTTTCATAATTGTAATGAGCCCAGTCTTATGTTTCCAAAGCCAAATGAAACTATGGGCATTGCAAGCTTGTATCTTATTCCATCACATCAAAGCACCTTTCAATATCCATTTCAGTCTTTGATAACACTCTGTTGATCTTTTTTCTCATTACTTTGTGCTGGATTGTTGCACCTTCCTAGTCAAGTTCCTAAGAGATGTTTCCATGTTTTTCAGGATTGTCTTTGCATGTTTTTCCTGATCAAAAGTCATCTTAATTCAAGTAAAAAAAAAATCTCTACTCAAAGCTTCCATCAAATGGCATCACATGAGCTATACAGATCACCTAAAAGGATTAGCATACCATATCTGGGAGTGAAGTTAAACATATATCCCAGTGAATTCATAAGGGTACTCTGGTAGGTAGACTTCAGTGTCGTATACCGTATATGCTCATCTGTAACAATCAAGTGAGAAAAAGAATAAAATTATATTTATCTTAATGTAAATGCAGTCATCTTTGTTTCCTGTTAACATAAACATCCACAATATTTCAGGATTTATTTTTAATCTACTTCAATATGAAGAAAAGTTAATCCTGAAAATCTGTCTTCTCCCATGGCTCAGCACAGCCAGTTTTTAGTTCTTCGTATTGCCGAAAAGCTTTGTTCTGATGTGGTTGTCCCAATGGGGACTGTTATAGCTGGCTGAATGAGTTTCTAATAGTTTGGGTATATAATTGGAGTCACTTCTTCTTGAAGTCTTTCAAAGGTGACCAGAGGCTGAGAATTGTTAAAAATATCCATTTCTGCAGCCACAAGGTGAGGATTTATTTTGAGATGGGCTGCGTATTTCTGCAAGAGTGGACAGATGCCAGTTTTGTTGCATCTTAACAGAGAGTCACAGGCTTCAGCAAATTTTCATTACTTATTTTGAGAATCATCTGTATAATTCTGTAAGTAAAAGCCTCTGGTAAATAAAATATGAAGAGGGCAATTTCATAATCTCTCGTGGAATTAACATGCGCAATATCTCTGCCTGTGTGTATTCCCTATAGCAATTCTTTTTTCTGTATGGCAGATAATAATCACATTGATCCGAGAGTTTTACAATCTTTCAGTCTCTACTTTTGGAATTTATCCACAGAGTTCATTGATTGGACCAGTTTACCTTGAGAGGGCTTAGCACTTACACTCCACTCTCACCTCTTCCCTTCTCAAAATAACTGAGTCCAGTCCAGAATTTGTATTCTGAACCAAGGATTTATGAGTCACTAATGACAAAATAGTAAAAGTTTCAATGGCAGAACATTAACTCCAGTTATTTCCTCCTTCCTCCCCTTAAAATAAGTAACAATGTGTTTCTTCTCTTTCCATTTATTTAGGTATGTTTTAACACTTCACAGTATGAGATGTCCTCCTATTGCTGGGCTAGAATACACTAACTGCTCAAGCACTCTGCTTGTATTACCTCTTACAGTTACCCTGAGTGGGAACCTCTCACTCTTGTTAATAGGTATCTTTCAGTGTATCTGGAGCTGGTTACTTCTGAAGATGCAGGTCTCCAATACTGCATGGTAGGTACTCCTGGCTCTGTTGATGCTGTGTAGCTTAAATGTTGATGAACTTCTTAGAATCTCCTCCCCTTCTCCCTTGGGGTCTGTGCTCCCTTGTTCCTTACATAGGCAGGGTTATTCTCATAATGAGGCAGGGAAGGCTCAGGTATTTAAACTGTAGCTTGAGCCTAAGACATCCTCCTTTTCCCCTTCTCTCTTCTCTGCTCCTCCTATGCCTATAGCTCTCTGGATAGTATGGGGTCACCCACAACTGCCCACCTAAGGGGAGATCGCTCACTCCCTGCTCATGGTACAGTGGTTGGTTGCCAAAGGACAGATCTTTGCCTTCACAAGTGTTTTATATATGACTTGAATGTTTCAGTCTCCTTCTAACATGTTTATGATTATTTATTTATAATGCTTATATACTGCAGATCTGTTTCATACTCTATGGTTTTCAAAAATACAAATGAATAACATGTATATCAAATTAATAAATAAAACAGAGTAACAAATATTTCAAACTAAAAACAATCGAACATAGAATAATCAAATAAACATTACATAAAACACAATTAAAATAATTTTACATATTGATTCAGCATACTGTAATTCCTTCAAGGATATACCTGCCTAAATAAATAAGCTTTCAACTGTTTCCTAAAAAACAAAATAATTCTACATTAACCTAAGCTCCAAAGGAAGTTGATTCCACAATTATGGGCCCACCATGGAAGATAAATGATTTAATATCCTGACCCTGTGAATCTCAGGGATCACTGGGCACTGTAACAGTCTCTTCCTTTTGGATCTCGGCATCTGTGTGGGTTGTTAATAATTATAAGGATATAACAATGGAATATCAACAACCATGTTTAAAACCTTAAAAATAAAAGTAATTAATCAAAACTGAGTCCTTGTAATAAAAGGAAGTAAATGCAAAGCCTTCAGGTAAGGGAAGATGTGTTCTTAAAATCCAGCCCCTAATATCAAATGCATAACTGAATTTTGAATTAACTGCAGAGATTTCAATTAGGTCACAGGAAGTGCAAACAACATTGAAATGAAAAAAAAAAAATCAAACAGATTGGTATGATCACTGAGCAGAAGGTATACTCACCTGTTATGGAAAATGCTATATTTTTGTCAGACTATATTGTAGTAATTTAGAAGGGCCATTGGATGGTATTGCTTCTCAAAGCAGTGACATCCAATTAGTCTCTACACACATATTAGCACATGTATATTTGAGGTCCATTTTATAAAGTAAGTATGCACATAGTTTACTGTATAAGATAGGGGCATTAGTAACATAAAAACACATGCAAATTAAGTACGGGCACTGATGCCTACTGCATGACAGATGTGAATGCATGTGCCTAGATTTTTCAAGAATGTGTTTAAGTTATAAAATTTTATAACTTGCATGCATAAATACGCACACTGCCTAATCTTTACCCATGTGCACATCCACACTATGGAAGAGCTATTGGGTAAGGTTTGTTTCTTTACTGATGATGCCAATATCTGCAGCAAATAGCAGAAAAAACCCAAACCAAATGAACAGCGACCTAATAGTAATTAAACAAATTTTTGTCGGATCTAGCCGGAGGAGGGTCGATATGAAAAAACGACCCACACCAGGCGGTCAGCTACTTTTTTTCTCATAAGGTTCTTCACCCCAATAATTAAATCTAATAAAACTTTATTTCACTTATCTCAGTTCAATTCAAAGTTCAATCCCAAGTTGCTAGTAGAAAATAATCTCTTTCTCTCCCTCAGAGATCCTCTGTATTTTTCCAATATTTTTTTGAATTCAGATATATTTCTTCTCTACACCACCTCTATGGGGAGACTATTCCAAGTATCTAACACAGTTTCTATAAAGAAATGTTTCCTCAGATTACATCTAAGGGTATCGCTTTTTATCTTCATTTTATGAAATTTCATTCCAGAGCTTCCTTTCAAATAGAAGAGGGCCACCTCCTGTTTATTTATTCCATGGAGGTATATAAATGTCTTTATCATATCACCTCTCTCTCACCTTTTCTCCAAAGTATATGTATTGAGATCTTTAAGCCTATCCCCATATGGCTTATGACAAAGACTACTGACCATTATAGTAGCTACCCTCTGGACTAACTCCATGCTGTTTATACCTTTGAAGGTGTGGTCTCCAGAATTGTACCCAGTACTCCAAAAGAGGTCTCACTAAAGACTTCTGCAAAGGCACTATTACCTCCATTTTGCTGCTGGCCATTCCTCTCCCTATGCATCCAAGTATTTTTCAAGCATTTGCTATCACCTTTTCTACCTGTTTGTTCACTGCAAAATCATCCAATATGATCGTACCCAGGTCCCGCTCTTCTTTCATGCACTGACATACTTCACCCTTATATTGTACTGCTCCTTTGGATTTTTGAAGTACAAATGCATGTCTTTGCATTTTTAGCATTAAATCTTTGTTGCCAAACTCTTGGTTATACTTCTAACCACTAGGCTACTCCTCTACTCTTGTGGCATGGAGGAGTAGCCTAGTGGTTAGAGCAGCAGCATGAAACCAGAAAGAACAGCATTCAAATCCCACTTGGTACTCCTTGTGGTCTTGAGCAAGTCACATAACCCTCCACTGCCTCAGGTACAAACTTAGATCATATGTCCTCTGGGAAATTCCTACTGTAACTGTGGGGATAATTTGGTTTAGGTCTAGATTTCAGGTCAGCCTCTTGCTTTCTGCAACTGCACCCCTGTCTGCTTGAACTGTACACAGTCTAACATGAATGGCACAAGAAGAAACAGCGCTTGTGGGATACAAGAGAAAATATGTGGGCTATTATAATAAAGCCTAAAGAGCCATACTTTGGACAGAAGTGTCCAAGGATATAGGCCTAGGCTCAGACAAAAAATACAGGCCAAGCTAGGAATTCACAAAACTAATGAGCAAACAAATTCTCTTAGCCCTGAAGATTACAGATGGTGCCAGGAAACTGAGATAACATGTACAGAACAAAGGAAGGAGACGGCTACAGATAAGGCAGACCTTGAAACAACAACTGCAAAAGAATGATTAACAGGGGAGTGTCCCAGGGTCCCGAGAAAGAGCTTTTGCAGTGGTTTTCAGTTTTTTTCAGGATCTCGGCAAGAGACGTCAGAATTTATGCAGAATTTGCTAGAACTCTGAGACAGAGGGGTATATAACAAGACAGCAGCAGAAGGGCATGGGCAGTGTTTTTCTCCCCTTGCAGAGAGAACGTTGCCCGTCACCTCTCAGACAGACACTTGCTATCTGCATTTTAAATTATTTTGCTATGCCAAATAAAGAGATTTGTAGCTAAGCAACTGTTGTTTAAGCTATTTATTGGTAATTGGTAATATTTGGGGAATTTTGTGGGGAAACCAGGCCCACAATTGGTGCCGAAACCCACCCCTAAATTGAGTGTAGCCACTCCTAAATTTTTCTAAATTGCCCAAGGATTCCTCTGACTGCACTTTTGGCTGCGTTTTCATCAGAGAGGATACCTCCTGTTTTAAAAGACAAAACAGGAGATGGGGATACCATCTCATTAGGAGATGAGGATACCTTCTGCTGGTCCAGAAGACGAGAATACCTCCTGCCGGTCCAGGAGATGAGGATACCATCCTAGTGAGGATGAAGAAAAAAAAAGAGAAAGGATACCGTCCTGAGTGACGACGAGAGAAAAAGGATACCCTAGGAAGACTCCAGTGGTGAGTATTGCTGTGTTACCTGTTTTCAGAGCAAATTTTCTGCTAATTTTTCAAAGTACCACACTCCAATATTATCTTCAAGATTGTGATGTTATATCAATGACTTATAACCAGAATAACAATAATAGGTAATATAAGTGATGAGGTCTCAGACTTATATGGGTGCTTTTATTCAGACTTTAACATATCTGAGACATATGCACCTTTTCATTGCATCAATGACCTCTGACATGTCGCTTAATGTTAGAATTTATAGCTTCTTAATCCACCTTAATCAACTGATTTTTTAAGCAACTATTTCAAAATGCTTAGTTTATTATACGTAATCCCCAATGCCCAAACTCAGCGCCTTCTCTGCGTTTCACTGTTATCCAGCTTCTTCAGAGGGTTCTTTTAAAAGCACTAATAACAAAATGAATAAAAGTCATATTAAGTACTCACGATCTTACATATCTCATCAGACTAAATTCATGTTCTATAGAATACCATTATAAATCTGTACCTCTGGGAGGCGGAGCCAGCTACGGACCTGCATGGACGCTTAAGGGAGAGCTCCCGCGGACCCAACTAAAAATCCTGCCCCACCCCGCATTGTGCAGTGATCCGGTGGCCTAAAGTTTATTATCTGGTGCGGGATATGGCATGCAGTAAGCAAACCAGATTAGAATTCTCCAACTCCCAAAATTCTGGAGCCAAGAGGACAAAAGCAGACTCGCTGTCCCCGCTTAAAATGGCGCTGCAGCGCGAACAAGAAGAAGGGCTGCGAGAGATCCTAAGTGAACTCAGGGCAGTGTGAAATCGAGTGGATACAAATGGTGAATGCCTGAGTGAAGTACAGGCGGTCACTAGAGAGCTGAAAGAGCAAATGTTATCGCTGGTGGCCAGGGTGGAAAAAATTGAATCTAAAGCAGTGGTGCATGAGGAAAAGATGACGCAGTTATGCAAGGCGGTGAGGAAGGTAGAGATTCTGGAACGCACCCTGGAGAACATGAACAATAGGGCACGTAGGAACAATATCTGCATTTTTGGAATCCCGGAGGGTGCAGAGGAGAATGATCCTATCTCGTTTTTGGAGGATTTAATACCTAGACTGTTGAAGCTGAATATGGCCCACCCGTTTGAAATTGAAAGGGCACATCGGGTACCCTCGACATTGAACATGCAGGCTAAAACTCCTAGGCCGCTGATCCTCTGCGTCTTGCGATATCAGCAAGTTGTGCAAATCATGAATGCCGCGAGGGTGTGTTTGACTCTTCAGTTTGAGGGCCACAAAGTCTCCTTTTTCCCTGACTTCAGCAAGATCACGGTGGAATAGAGGAAGCAGTTTTTGTCATTTAGGCAAAGATTGCAGCGCCTCCAGGCGCGATATGGACTATTCTATCCTGCACGTTTCCGAGTCACTCTTAATAATGTAACTAAGAACTTTGATGACCCTACTGCGCTCGAGAGATTTATTGAGGATCAAGAGACACTACAGATGCAGTGACTAATTTGTCTTGACTTTCTCTCTGTTGGAGTTTTTGCAGAGATCGGATGGACTGGGCCTGCAATGTAAAGTGTTCAACTTGCAGAGGGACCAGATCGGAAGTGGGCCTCCCACTACAGTGCCTTTTGTGGTTCAGGACCCGGGTTTGTGTGTTGTGAGGTTATGTGGGGTGTGGGGTATTTGCACTTTCTGATGTGGGGTTCGATGTGTGACATACATAATCTATCTGTTGGCTTATCCAACTAGGGGTGTGTGGGTTGTTTTTAGTATGTATCGGTTGTAATTGGCTCTCTGAGGGATATGGGTGGAGGAGGTCAGTGATGGGTGGCTCACAGTCTTTGCTGGGTTGTTTTTGTATTTTTTTCAGTGTCGGGAATGAGCATGGCTATGGAGGTTCATTTACTTTCTCTGAACGTGAAAGGGATTAAAAGCCTCATAAAAAGGAAAAAGATAAGTGCATATTGTAAGCACCAGAAGGCAGACCTGATTTTATTACAAGAAACCCATTTGAATCTGACGGAGTCTAAAAAGTTAGAGGACAAACACTACTCGTTGCTGGGTGTATCGCCAGCCTTGCAAGGGAGAAATGGGGTGGCTATATTAGGGTGGAAGTCTTTGGGCTGCAAAGTTAAGGACAAGTGCGGTGATGAGGAGGGGAAATGGGCCCTGGTTTCCGTAGAAATCGGGGAGGTTACCTTTACCATTATCAATGTTTATGGGCCAAATTCGAATGATCCCAAGTTTTATACAGACTTAACTAGAGTGGTGCAGGAGCACTCCGCTTCTCCATTGATAATGGGCGGGGACTACAATTTAACCCTTGACCCTCTACTGGACAAGAACCCTAGTAAGGTGGAAAGAGTTGCCAGGGCAAGGGTGGCTCTCAAGGCCCTTATTTCCTCGCTAGGACTGATTGATGTTTGGAGGCTTGCACACCCTACAGATAAGGAATATACCTTTTTTTCTCCGCCTCATCAGTCCTGGTCAAGAATAGATTATTTTTTAATTTCTAAAAGATTGATACCTGAGGTGCGGTGCGCTGAAATCCTGAGTATGCATATTTCAGACCATGCTGCCATTTCTTTACAAGTGACCTGGGAAGAGGGGACGGGCCAATCGTGGACTTGGCCTTCAAAAGATCACTGTTGGCCGACCCTCTGTTTCAAGAGGAAGTCAGAGCAGCCATAAAGGGCTATTTTGGCACAAACAATCTGGGGGACACCTCGACCTGGGTGTGGTGGGAGGCCTTTAAAGCCTGCCTTCTGGCAACGATTACTAGCTTTTCCATTAAAGAACACAGACGGAAGAAAGCTAGGTTGCTCAGTCTGGAAGAGCAGATTAAGGCAGGGGAGAGGCTTCTATTCGAAAAAGCTGACATAGCCATAACGCTCCGGTTGCAAAGGCTCCGGTATCAATATAATGAGATTTTGAGTTCAGAGACAGAACACGTTTTACTGAAGCAGAAATCTCGGTTTTATGGTGAGAGTAATAAAGGGGGTAGACTGCTGGCCAATACCTTAAAAAGGAAGCAGGAAAAAGACCATATAGCGGTCATTGTTGACAAAAATCGCAAGTCACTGTCTAGTACTGAGCAAATTTTAGAAGATTTTTCAGATTATTATCAAAAGCTGTACTCCTCTGAATGCAAACCTGAAGCAGAGGTACTTGAAGAATTTCTGCAAAAACTGAATCATCCTAAATTATCACTGCAACAAGCTAAGGAGCTAGAGAACCCTTTTTCGGGGGAGGAAATCTGTAATGCCATTGCTAGTATGTCAACGGGAAAAGCAGTGGGCCCAGATGGTCTCCCGCTAGAATTCATCAAGGCTTTTCGGCAAGATCTTCTCCTTTATTTGCTGATCTATTATGAAGCTCTCTGCAACTCTTCTTCACATATAGGAAACTTTGGGGAGGCCACGGTTATTGTATTGGAAAAGCCTGTGAGGGACCCTACACAGGTAGCAAATTATAGGCCCATTTCTTTATTAAATTCTGATTATAAAATTTATGCTACAGTCCTAGCGAATTGGCTTGCTATTAACATGGGAGGGTTGATTTATCCCGATCAGTGTGGTTTCATCCCAGGGAGAGCGACCTCTGACAATGCTAGGCTTTTATGCAATCTTTTAGAGAAAGCGAACTGTCTAGATGATGCCTATGTTGGCATTTCTTTAGACGCCGAAAAGGCCTTTGACAGGCTGGAATGGCCCTTTCTGTTCAAAACCCTAGAATGGTTTGGTTTAGGTCAAAAGTTTCTTAGCATGATTCGAGCTTTATACTTGAATCCCAAGGTCCGGATATGTGCAAACAGGATTCTCTCACGCTCCTTTTCGCTGCACCGAGGTAACCGCCAGGGTTGCCCTATCTGTCCCTTGCTCTTTAATCTGGCCTTAGAGCCGCTAGCCATTGCAATACGACAGCACAAAGGCATTAAAAGTTTTGTAATCGGGGATTGGCAGGTTAAAATCTCAGCTTATGCAGATGACCTTTTGCTATTTACTCAACCACATGGAATCCCGGAGATTTTAAATTTGATAGAGCACTACTCTGGGTTATCTGGTTATAAAATAAACTGGACCAAATCAGTTGCCTTCCTTATGAATAGCAGGGTCAAAGCTGAGCAGTTGGCTCCTTTCCCATTTTGTTGGGAAGCAGGTAATATTAAATATTTAGGAGTTAAATATGGCTTTCCCATTGAGCAGGCCATCCAAGAGAATGTTAAAGACATGTTGCAGACCATAAAGCACTTAGTACTGACTTGGTCGCCCCCTCTATCTTTCCTGGTGGGGAAGATTAGAAACAATAAAGATGACCTTAATGCCCAAGATTAATTATATGTTAAGCATGCTTCCGATTCTATTGGCCCCGGGATTCTATGTTTATTTATTTATTTATTTATTTATTTATAGTCTCTTATATACCGTGCTATTCAGCATCAGTGCGGTTCACAATAAACAATGAGTTACACAATTCAACAGTACTTTTGTTAGTATGTTGAAGTGGAAAGATGTTTGTGTAGATTTCTGTGTGTGTGTGGGAGGGGGGGGGGTCGACAGCCTAGGATAGCTCTCAGGAAGCTGAAAGCTGCTAAAGACAAGGGGGGAGTCCATTTCCAGGATTTCCGGAGTTACCACCAAGCTTTCCTTTTAAAACAAGGAGCACTGTGGGCCTGTGAGGAGGAATTAGATTATAAACCAGTGTGGCTAGAGGTGGAAAAGCGGATTGTTTATCCCTGTCCAACTCGGCTGCTCTTGGGTATGAAACACCCTGAAAAGTACCTAGTAGGTAAAGTGGTTTCCGCTACACAAGAGGCCTATTTATCGTAGAAACGATGTGTAGGGACAGATGACCCCCCTGGCAGGAGATCACCGTTATGGTGGAATCCAAGGTTTAAAATGAATGGTAAAAGGTTTGCTTGGAAGAAATGGCAGGCATGCGGTATCTGGTGTCTAGGGCAAGTGCTTGGTCTCGCGGGCTGGAAAGACCTCCGCTCTCTACGGCAGGAATTTTCTCTCCCAGAATCTGCCTTGTTTCAGCGGCTTCAGCTCCATCATATTCTCAAAGCATCTAATATCTGTGCTGCTGAGCTGTCTTCGGAAGATTGTTTAGTTCGACAGCTGTCGGAGACAGCTGGGGTGGTGGGAGCAGCGTCAAAAATTTATGCGCTCCTGAGGGACGGCAGACCGCTTTCTTTGAGGGGGCTGGTTAGAAGCTGGGAAGTGGAGGTCTCAAGTCCTGTCCCTGATAAGGCTTGGAGAACCATATGGGGCCCTATTACTAGGGTCTCTAGGTCAGCCGCGGTCACTCAGTCTCTGTTTTTCTTTATGCACCGGGCTCTCATCACTCCTGTTAAGCTGGCCAAGTGGGATAAAACGGCGACGGGCAAATGTTGGTCTCGTCAGATAAAAACTGGCACTTTTATGCATATGACCTTTGAATGCTCTCACGTTCAGAGATTTTGGAGGCTTATCTGGAACAGGATGCAAACTGTATTAAAAATTTCTGGTACATTGTCTTGGAGTATAGTTTGGTTAAGATCAGCAGCACATGTATCTGGCTTAAATAAAGAAAACCGCTTTTTGTTCAACTTTATGATAGCTATTGCTTTAAATGCTATCTTTGCAAATTGGAAGGATTCACGAAAGCTCTGCCTTGATATGTGGTGGAATCTTGTTTGTCAATATGCCAGATACGAAAAGTTGTACTGCAAACTCCATTACCCAGATAAAACAGGTATAGTTGTGGGCAAATGGAAATTGCTTGATAATTTTGCTGCTTGTGCACAATCAGGCTATTTCCTCCCTGAGGAGTAGAACGTTCATGTTTTTAATGCAAGGTATAATGGCACACCTTTTCATCTTGTGTTTGGTGACTTGGGCTGCAGGGTTGTCAAAGTCTGCCTTGGAGAGCCGGGGAGGAGGGAGGTGGGGTTCGTTGTTTTGTTTTGGGGTAATCATTGTGTGTATTGAGTTTTTTGTTGTATTGCAAAATTATAAATAAAGGTTATAAATCTGTACCTCTGTTGCATAAATCTTTTATGTTGTTAAATTGTATGTCCTTTGTATTCCATGAGCCTACCGGCTTCTCAACAAGACGCCGCACATGCGGACTGAACTATATATAGGTCATGCTGATCACAGCGTTCTATTCACCTGTGTGTGGCAGCGCTTATACACCACTTCTATACACACACGCTCCAATCTATTTGAGCGTTTAAGCCCCCAGGTATGACTGATTGCAGAGTATATATCCATCTTTGTTCTCGGATCAATAAAGTTTGTTCCTTCGATTTCCCATTGTATCCTGTAACAATTTGATCTACGCAGAAACAATATAATTCTTCAAACTTGTGATTATATTCTAAACAATGGTCCACGATAGGTGCTTCTCTTTTTTTACAAGACAATCTACTACAGTGTTCATTCATTCGTATTTTAAAAGCTCAAATTGTTTTGCCTACATATATTAGATGGAATCTAAGCATGCCACATCCAGCACTCTCCCTTGATTAAATTCTCTGGTCAAGTCCCTGGTTATAAGACCTACTTCCAGTAAAGCCATGCTGTCTTGGATGCTGTAATCCTTTGAATTACAGAAACCAAACCCTTTTTTTAGCAGTGCTTCCATTAATTACTCACCACAGAGATACCAATCTCTTCTTTACTTCTGCTTTTGTGGACAGGAACCACATACACTCATCCCCAGTCCTCCAGAATCACTCCCAACTCTAAAGAAGCATTGAAAAAGTCAGCTAGCAGAGTCACTGATACTTCCCTAAGTTCTTTCAATACCTTCGAATAAATCCTGGCTGGCTTCATCTACTTTTAGTTTTGCTAGCTCCTTATGAACATTGTCTTCTAAAAATTGTTTGAGTTCTACAAACTCTGAAATGCCTGTATGCAAATACTAGAAGTCTAAAAAATAAGATGGGATGTCTAGAATTCATTACTAGACAATGTAGTAAAAGCTATCAGTGTAGTTGGATTTAAAAGAGGTTTGGAAAAGTTTCTGGAGGAAAAGTCCATAAACCATTATTAAAGAGGACTGGGGAAGTCCACTGCTTATCCATTGGATAAGCACCATGGAATCTGTATACCTTTTGGGAACCTGACAGATACTTGTGACCTGTATTGGCCACTATTGGAAACAGGATACTGGGGATGATGGACCCTTGGTCTGACACAGTATGGCATATGTTATGTTCTTATTTAAGTATTAACATGCTTGCCTTCTTTCTATAATTTAGGGCTTGCAGCTGATCTGGGTTCTGTGCCAGTGTCTTTGCTGTTTTACTCTTCTCAAAGTTCCTTGGTGTGCTTTCACCAATTGTGGGGTTCCTTTGTCCTCTTCCAGTCTCTTAAGTTATTCCTTGTGCTCTTTGTACCGCTTTGCTATTCTGATGGAGTTTTCTGGTGTTCATTCTGCTATTATAATACCCTTTGCCCTCTTTTATTGCCCCCAAAAGGTTTGTGACACTCTTAAAGGCTTGTAGTGTTGTTTGAGATGCCTGTCATCATGTTGCAAGCAGAATTGTTTGGAAATAGATAGCAAGCTTTTCAGTTCTATTGTTAAATGGCTTCCTACATAGACTTTAATGGGGACAAATTGAACAAACAAATGAACACATTGGTTCCCGAAGACTAATCAAATGGGTAAATTCTGACAAATAAAAGCAAGCCTGAAACATGCTATTCCCCATCATGCCCCTATGAGAGCATGGCCTTATTGTCTCTGCTGCAGCCCAATGCAGGGGTCAGACATGTTCATCCTGCAGCTGTCAGGCACCAGCTTTGAGGTGTGGCATAATGGTCATGGCAATAGCTTGGAGGCCAGGATACCTGGGTTTGAGGCCCACTAGCACTCCTTATGTGACATTTCAAAATGTGTTACTGTCACATTTTATGTCTGTCATAACCTCCATAGACTGACAACACCTCCTTGTGACCTTGAGCAGGTCACTTAACCCATCAATGGCTCAGATGACTGCAGGTCCGTACAGTCCCTGTTTATCATCAGACAATACCAATTCATCGGTAAGATGTACTACAACGTGACTGCACTGATACTACAGTATCCTAACAGGCAGTTACATGCATACAGCTGTAACCTATATTTGAGACATGAGTCAGGTATGACATCATGACTGTGACTGTCCAGCTTTGGCTCTATCATATCCCTGCAGTACAAGTGGACACATCCTACCTCCCGGATAATCACCTGAAGGTATCACCTCATATCCATATGTGCTCCATATGGACATGAGGTGTCCAGTTTAGATGACCTCTGTCCAGTTGATATCTGCAGATTTGTCTGGGGTGTTGTATGGTGGTTGTGTGGCTGTGACAGGTGTGAGACCCACATGTCTAGTATCAGGCATTCCATGTTGCACTGATGCACATTTTCCCACACACTACAGATATGTTGGGGATGGCACCTATGGCACATTGGTGCTGACAGCCCATAACACCCTCTCCTCTGCTGCCATTCTTCCTTCAACCCATCCTCCACCTCTGTCGGCTTTGTGCAGTCATGTCTTCTTGTGCAAGCTGCTACACCATGACCTACACTGGTTCTCTTTTCCACAGTTTGGCTCTTCACGCACACCTCTCCTGTGCCTGATTTGCATGTCACCACTTCTACTCTGTCCTCCTGTCACTGCACATATCCTGCCACTTCTGACTCCGCTGGGGGATACATCTTCCCCATCCTATGCCACACACTGACATTGTGCCATTTTACATTGGCACCTCCCTGTACATCAGTACAGCTGCCTCCCACATGCTCGTCCAAGTTACTGGCTGCCGTGTAGGGTGTCCATGGATCTGGCAGGTCCATCAGCTCCCACCTGTCCTTCCATCACCTGTGAGAGCCATAGGAGAAAGGGTTAACACAGTAATACAAGAAAAATCATTGAAATGTCTGAATGCTGGAATTGTAGTGAGGTGCGTACGTGCAGCTTTTGAGAGGTATGTGACATCATATGGAAAAGTATGTGAAAATACACTTATCAGCAAATGGTGGCCAGAGAGAGGGTAAAAGGCAATCATGAGATATAAACATGCCAGCTTAGCATGAAGAAGAACATATGGCCCTCCAGTATAGTTCTCAGAACACGGGGAGTTGGAGAGATATATTTCTTGGGAACTGAGGAGTGGGAGAGAACCAAACAAGAGAACCAAGCAAGAAAACCAGGTAAAAAGGGGCAGAGGTCAGATAACAATATAAATCTGACAAGGCCCAGACTGATAATTGCAGACATGGGCCCAAGAAAAGGTCAACAGAGAGGGGTACAGACATGAGTAGAACAACATCACACAAGTGGGGCCCCAGACAGCTGGAACAAGAATGATCTAATTAGAGAAGAATGCCCCAATAGTAAGAATCATCCCGAGCAAAGGTATATATTGTGACAGGACCAGATGTATGATGAGTTTGTTTCCTGTGCAGTGGAGGCTGCGTGGGGTATGGATTCCCTGGGTTCTCCACAGTATCTCTTTTTGTCGAGTGAGAGTTTTGTGTGAATGGCAGTATGTATTGATTTGTGTACTGTTTCTCTCGTATCCAGGGAGGCCTGTCATGCATTTTCTCACTAGCTGTTGAGTCAGGAAGTAAGACAGGCAGGCAGGACCAGACATTCTGACTTGTAATTGTTTAGATCTAAGATAAGACAGAATGACCCTGTTTGCTTGCAGTGAGTGGTGGTAAGATTTTTTTTTTTTTATATTTAAACTTTTTATTGATAACAGATCCAAAACCAACACAGAACCAAACATAATAGCTTCTAACAAAGAATAGCTAACATCTCCAGGAGCCACTCCCCAGAAACAGCCCCCCTTACAATATGCACATCATTGTAAGACTGGCACAATCCCGAGCCCCCCCTGTTGCCCCCAATACACCATTCAAAGCAACTGATCATAGCCACCCTCACCATGCCCGCATCCCCCACACTCCCCCACCCAGCAAGTCCACCAAGAGGCCTCCACCAGCTCTTCAGCCCTTCCATCTTCGGATCTGTCAGTTTTTATTTAACCCCAGTACCCCCCACGAAATGGACTCCCCTCCCCCTCCCCCCCTCCCCCCCCGCCCCCACCCTCCCTCCCCCCTCCTCCCCTCACCCAACATCTCCCCCCCCCGCTCCCCCCCTCCCTCACCCCATCCCCCCCACCCCCTTTATACCCCCCTCCACTCAATCCCCCCCTATCATCATCCTGCACCCTCACCATCCACCACCCCCTCCCCCTCCAGAACACGTTGCAAAGTACCCCACCTTTCCTCAAACCCCCCCAGCCTCTGCCTACGGGCTGCCGTTAATTTCTCCATAAGCACTATCGTCCGAAGGCGTCCCTCAAACTGTGTCACCGAGGGCACCTCCCTGCGCTTCCAGGCAGCAGCAATCGCACACCTGGCCGCACTCAAACAAGCTAGAACCATCTTACCTCCCCCCCGCCTACCAGTTCCCCCTCCCCAGAAAGACAACAACAAGATAGTAGGCTCCATCGCCACTGTGACCCCTAATTTCTCCTGCAGCCACCCTATAATCCAGCTCCAATACTGCTGAATCTTCTCACAACCCCATCAGATATGCCAAAAAGTCCCTAACTCCCCACACTCCCGCCAACACAGGAGGGAGACTCCCGGGTATATCCGATGCAATCGCGTGGGTGTGTAGTACCAGCGCATCAGAACTTTATAGCTATTTTCCCTGGCCCCACTAGAGCTCAAGCCCCGCGTAATCTGACCCCACACCTGCTTCCACTCCACCCCAGAGAGAGTTCGATCCAAATCCCTCTCCCATTGCACCATATATTGATGTTTCCCGCCCTCATCCCCTGTCACCGCCTTATATAACCCTGACACCATACCCCGGGAACCACACTTCCCATACCACAGAGCCTCCAGCCCAGAGATCTCCGCCCCCGCCCCATCGAATCCCCCCACCTTCCTGAGATACGACCAAATTTGCATATAAGCATATCGGTCCCCACGGTCCAGCTTAAATTCCCCTTGCACCTCCTCAAAACTCCGGATCCTCCCCTCCTCTACAAGTGGAAAGCTGCATCCCAAGCCTTTCCTGGTCCACTGGTCAAACCGCCCCCCTTCCCACCCCGGGCGGAACTCCTTCCACCCTCTCCACGGAGTCATAAGCGAAAACCCCGTTCCCCGCCGAGCAATATCCGCTCCCCTAGCCTGATCCCAAATCCGAACCACCTGGCACATCCCAGGAGAACCTTGCCCCAGGTCGCCCCTCACCCCCCGCGGTGCCCATAACCAAGCATCGAGGCGTCCTCCTCTAACCTTCCCTTTCTCCAAGTGAACCCAGGGGCGTTCTTCTCCCCCCTCCCGCCAGCCCAGCGCGTGTGCGAGTTGGGCCGCCCTATAGTAAGCCCGCAGGTCAGGCACTCCCAAGCCCCCCTCCTCCTTTGAGGAATACATCACCGTCCTCGCCACCCTCAGGGGTCTCCTCTTCCAGATGTAACTAAATACTCGCCTCTGAAGACCCCGCAGCACCCCCTCCGGTATCCCCACCGGCAGTGCATGAAACAGATATAATAGCCGAGGCAGAACATTCATTTTAATGGCCGCGATTCTCCCCAACCAGGAGATCTCCATCCGCATCCATCCTTCAAGATCACTGTTTATCCGACGAAAAAGCCGAGGATAGTTAGCAGCAAACAAGGTCTCATACCGATCCGTGATCTGTACTCCCAGATACCCCAATGAGCCCTGTACCCAACGTAGCGGAAACCTACCCCTCAACACCCCCTCCTCCTCCGCACCCATCCTTATCTTCAGCACCTCGGTCTTGTCCACATTCATCTTAAACCCAGATAGGGCCCCATACCTCTCCACCTCCCTCATCACCTCCGGCATAGAAGCCAGCGGAGAGCCGAGAAAAAGCAAGATGTCATCCGCATACAAGGAAATCTTATGCTCCTGATCTCCGCGGCACAACCCGCGGATCCTATCATTCCGCCGAATGCATTCCGCCAGCGGCTCCACCACCAGCGCAAATAGCAAAGGCGACAACGGGCAGCCTTGGCGCGTCCCCCTTCCCAGGGCAAAATCCCGGGAGTACCGCCCATTAACCTTAACCCGCGCCCTGGGGCCTTGATAGAGCGCTCCCACCCACGCTAAAAACCGCGGCCCACACCCCACCTTCCGTAGCACCTGCGTTAAAAACCCCCAATGAACTCTATCGAAGGCCTTCTCAGCGTCTATCGACATCAAAAGAAGATCCTCCCGCTCCTGCCACGCCTCCCAGACCACTCCTATGGCTCGCTTAATATTATCGGCCGCTTGCCGCCCCGTAATAAACCCCGCTTGATCCACCTGAACGATTCCCGGTATCCACCCGGCCAATCTCCCCGCCAAGACTTTAGCCAGCAGTTTAACATCTACATTTAAGAGTGAAATAGGTCTATAGGAACTACATCGTCCGGGATCTTTCCCTGGTTTTAACAATATGGTAATCCCTGCCGTCAACATAGCTGGGGAAAGTCCACCCCCCTCCCCCAGTACCCCATTAAACACTCTCCGTACCAAATCCCCAATGTCCCCCCAAAAAACCTTATAAAATGACCCAGTCAACCCATCTAAGCCCGGCGACTTCCCTGCCACCAGGCCCTTCACCGCCCTCTCCAATTCTCCCTTAGATATTTCTGCCTCCATCTCCTCTACCGCCCCCGCTGATAATTCGGATATAGGGATACCACCAAGATACTCCTCTATCCCCCCCTCCCTCACCCCCTCCTTCCCCATATAACTCCTGGTAGTACTCCTTAAACCGCTCTTGTATGGCATCATCACCCCTGCGCATCTTCCCATCCGGCCCCTCTATCTGATATATGGTCGCTGCCCCCTTTTGCTGCCGCAATTTCTGCGCCAACAAGCGTCCTGCCTTATTCCCCAGCTCATACTGCACCTGTCGCACCCCTTGGAAGATATGTGCCACCTTTTCCGTCTGCACCACTCGCAATTCCTCTCGCACCCTCTCCATCTCCTCCCGATCCTTCCGAGCCCCCGAACGCTGAGATCGTGCCTCCGCCACCTTTACCTCTGTCCGCATTGCATCCTCCCGTCTCTTTCCCTCTCCCGCTTCCTCCGCGCCCCCCACATAATGAATCTGCCCCGGACCACTGCCTTTAATCCTTCCCAAACCACCACCTCCTTCACCTCCCCCGTATCATTAAAACGCAAATATTCCTGAATAGCTTCCCGCACATCCGCTACCACCGCCCCATCCCGAAGTAGTCTATCGTTCAGCCTCCAAAACACTCCCCACCTTTCTTTGGACTGTGCAGAGTCTCCACTACTGCCCTATGATCAGACCAGCCCACCGGTTGAATACACCGCTCTCTGACCTCCTTCATCCAATTCTTATCCAACAACAAGAGGTCTATCCGACTCCAGCTGCCATGTGGAGCGGAGTAAAAAGTAAACTCCACCCCCTTCGGATTCAGGGCCCTCCACATATCCACCAAATTAAGTTGCCCCATCATTTTCCGTAACTCCGCCCTAACCTTCCTCCCCCCATCCCCCCTCCGCGGCTGACGATCCATCTGTGGGTCCAACACCAAATTGAAATCCCCCCCCACCAAAAGCTTCCCGTTCCCTGCCCCTTCTATAAGCCGCCCCACAGTGCGCCAGAACCCACTTTGCGGTCCATTAGGGCCATACACCGCCACCACCACAACATATTCCCCCCCCCCAATTTTCCCATAATCCCCACCACTCTCCCCCCCTCATCTTTAAAAGACCCTTCCACCTTAATCCCACACCCTTCCCAAATCAGAATAGCTACACCCCCCTTCCGGCCCCTCCCCTATTACAGGAAAAGAACTGAGCTGGGTACTGTCGGTGCCTCATGCGCCCCACCTCCCCCGCCCTCAAGTGAGTCTCTTGTACCAGGACCACATCCCACTTATCCCGCACCACCTCCCGGTAGAATAAGCCCCGCTTAGTTGGAGAGTTCAACCCTTTCACATTAATAGTCCCTATCCGCACCATCTATAACACCCCCCCTCCCCCTCCACTACCTTTCTTGTGTTCAACCTCCCCCATCCCCCCACCCCACCCCCTTCACCCCCCGCCCCCTCCCCTCCCATTCCCGCCCTCCCCACCCCCCAGCCCCGTACCCCCCCACTCCATCTTCAGACCCTCCCGGGCGTCCCGTCCAAACCCATCCCACCTCCTCCCCCCATGTTCTCCTCCCCCCACTCCCCGCCATCCAGACAGCACACAGCAAGTATCACACAGTAGTAACTTATCCCACAGGCCCACCAAGCCCTCCACCCCTTCCCTTCCACCCCGCCTCCCCCGCCTTCCCCTCCCCCAAATGCCCTATGAGTCCAGTGTCCAAACCCGAAGAAGGGATCTCTAACATCCCCCCTCAAAAAAGTACTTGCAGCCGGCTCTCTCCAGGCTCTTCAGTCAGCTCAGGTATCAGTCTCCAACATCGCCCTCCGCCGGTCCCTGGAAAGCCACTGCAGCCGCTTCCCCCGCTCTCCAACTCTTTGCCATTGTGCACTGGAAGGCCGCTGCTGCTTGCTTGGCCCCGCCGGGTCCTTCTGCCATCGCTCCATCTCTCCCATATCTGGCAGCCCCTCACAACCCAACTCTCGAAGGGTAGACCACGCCTCCTCCACCGTTTTCACTTTGCGATTAACTCCATTCACAAGAGAGCAGGACCCCAAAAGGAAATAGCCACCGATAGCGCATATTCTGCCCTCTCAAATATGCCGTAATCTCTCGCATCTCCCGTCTTCTGTCTAAAGTGCCCTTAGACAAGTCATTGAAGACTTCAATCTCGTGGCCTTCCCAGGCAATGCGTCCAAACTTCCGGGCTACACTCAGCACCCGCTCCTTAATCGGGAAGCTACTCATGCAGGCTATGATGTCCCTTGCTTGCTTTTCCCGCCGGGGGCCCAGGCTGCGATGAGCTCTCTCCACTCCAATTTGTTCAGTACTCACACCAACAACATCACCCCTCTGCAGAATATGGCTACAGAGTTTCTGAACTACTGCCACACAGTCCTTAGCTGCCATATCCTTGGGCACCCCCCGGATCCGCAAGTTATTTCTTCTAGCGCGATCCTCCAACTCCTCTATTTTCTCAAGCAACTCATTTTGCTGGCTCTGGAGAGTTTCCTGCACTGCCACCACTCCATGCAGCTCTCGCGCCACCTCCTCCACGTGGCTCTCCAAGTCCTCCACGCGGCCGCCCAGATTCCTCATCTCCTGCTGGATAGCCTGCAAAGTGTCCTTCACCTCCTTCCGCATCCCCTTAATTTCTTTCTGCATCTCCACCTTAAATTCTTGCAACCAGCGATGAAGGGGTACCTCCTCCACCCCCTCCATGTCTGTGCTGCCGTCCTCGCCAGAGCTCTCGCCACGCGCTCCACCATCAGAGCAGGCCGCATCTGCCGCCGCCGCCGCCATCAGCTCCCGGCGCACATAGGGAGACTGAAAACCCTCCAGTTTCTTTTTCGCCGCCATCCGGCTACTCGCTGCTCTCCTGCCGTCCACTTTAACACTGGGGGAACCACCACAGATACCACCACTCTCGGGGCTTGGACGGAGCTAGGCGTTTAAGCTGCCATTAGCTCCGTGACGTCACCGGAAGTCTCTAGGTGGTAAGATTTTAATTCCACTGGACTGTATTCCTTTGTTCTTAGCTTTCTGTTCCTGTAAGATAGAGAATAATAAAAAGATCCTTTAGGAAGAAAAATCTGTGAGATAGTTATTACCATGTGTGAGTGTGTTGTTCTGTAGTATAAGGAGAGATTTGTTCTGTATAAGGTGAAATTTTGTTGTGAATTGCAGGTCTTCTCTGTGATCTTTTTTTTGTTGGGAAGTGATATGTCCTCCATGAGTGGTTTCCCTTCTGGACGGAGGAAGGTGTCAGCTTGGGAACTGTCTGGCCAACAGTCCAGCTGACCCTTGGTTCTGTACACACCTTCAGATTGACTTTCCTTGCTGCTCCTTTAGCCAACATTAGGGTTACAGCCATGCTTGACACTTTTAACACCCGATGTCCCATTAACGCATGTTAAATGGCCCATAGTGCCCTTAACGCTGGAATGCTTCCTACATGCTCAGAGCCTTTTTCACATGTAAAACCCCTTATCTCTGCCATTAACACTCACTAACGCCTGCTCCCTTATTGCCCTTTAGTAAACATACTCCTAAAACTCAATCAGGGCACTGTTTTAGCAAGCCAGATTATATTAAGGGGTATGTTTACTAAACAGCACTAACGTCACAGCGGCAGTATTATTGTGTGATAAGTGATGTTATCACGTGATAATGGCGCATTATCGCCCAATAACGTCACTTATCATGCGATAACGCGCCTGCGGCATTAAGGCACCCTAATGCCGTGAAATCTGGCTCAAAAGGGCAGAGTAAGGCTTCCCAGAGGGCGGAGAGAAGGGGTCAATGGGTGGAGAGTGGGAGGGGAGAGGCTCCAGGCACACTAACGCTGTGGAATCCGGGTCCGAACACTAATGCCAGTGAAACCCTCGCGTTAAGGCACATTTGCAGGAAAGAGAAACCATTTACGTCAGCAATGTACAGCAAACCCAGGGAAACCTAGTAAAAGTGAAAGTTGTGATACATGTGCATGGAACAAAAAGGCAAATAAACATTGAAAATGACCGGAACCAAATTTAAAATCCCCATAACCAAGCTGGCCAATAGTGATATTAAAGAGAAACATAAAGAAACACTACTGAGAAAGCTAAATATATATATATATATCATGTTTGGAAGGGTCTATGCCCTGTCCCCCTACAAGGTGAATGATCCCACGTTGAAATAGCGCTGATCAGGGTTTTCCCTTTATATTGGGCAGGTTTCTTATGGTGTGCACATGTGCTGCAACAGCAGGGTGGGCATATAGGAAAGGGAAACTGTACAGATGCTGGAAATGGGATACAGAGGGCTGCAGGTGGCACATGCTGTGGTGCAGCTGGAGCACAGTGCGGACTAGGCAGATGCCTAGGTGGCACATAGGAATGCTGAAACTGTAGAGCAGCCAGACAGCAATTGATGAGGGCCCAACATGGGCATGAGTGTGTTTCTCACAGTGTCACACGGGATAGTACCCAGCAGGTACCCCCAAGGGCACAGAACATTGGCAGGCGGTGCTGGGGAGGGAAGTGTGCATGTCCATGTAGGCACCCCTACCCGAGAACCCACACCACAGGCAGCTGCCTACCGACATACTGGATGGCCTGGGAATGTGCACCACCAGTACCACCGGCATAATGGCATGGCAGCATGGTGGCGGAGGGGTGCTGATGGCAGAGGGGGCAGTGGCATCTGCCCACAGCAGACCACGGCCAAGCCCCATTTAGGTGAGTGCCGTGCACTGCAACAGACAGGGTCTGTCTGACGAACAGTCATGGTATCCCCAGGGAATGCACAGTCCCTGTGACAACAGTGTGGTGCAGTACACACAGCCAGTGTGTTCTAGGAGCAGAAGGTCACAAGTTCAAGTCCCAGCTGCGGATCCTGCCAACCCAGTCCCCATAGTTTACCCAGTACTAAACCGTGGTAATAAAGATGGAACCTTTATTGCAGATAACATAAACATGCCTGAAACGCCTATATTTTACCCTACAGAGCACAGACACCATAAACATTTGCAATACCTAGAGCAGAGTTTCCAAACTCCAGTCCTGGAGGGCCAAACACTATTCAGTTTCATGCAGTCTCTAATAAAGATGCCTGTGCTGCATTTGTATGCGTCGCCCCCATGGTATGCAAATGTATCCCATGCATATTCATTACAGACAGCATGAAAACCCGAACAGTGTTTGGCCCACCAGGACCGGAGTTGGGAACCTCTGCCCTAGAGCAGCAGCCAAAAGGGGCAGAAGCACCCACACCCACAGGCTCCACTATCCAAAGCCTCATGGAGGGTCAGGCTGTTGGGCCCTGCATGCAGCAGTATCTCCCAATACTAGCACTTGCATACCTTAGCAATGCCGCCCTAAACCTGGGAATACGTTACACATATATCAAAAGGTTGCTATAATTAATGGCAAATGCCTGCAAAATCGATTTGCTGCTTTAGATACAAATGACAGAGCTCCAGAAGAGTTATGGAATGACATCAAGAAGGTTGTGTTGGAAGAAAGCGAGAAGTCTCTACAAAAGGTGAAAAAGCAAAAACGGCCAAAATGGATGACGGAAGAAACTCTGAAAATTGCCCAGAAACGCAGAGAAGCTAAAGCCAGAGGAGAAAGAAAGACAATAACATAACTCAACCTAGATTTCCAACGTGCAGCAAGACAGGACAAGGAAAAGTACTACAACGACGCATGCAAGGAAATAGAAGCAGAAACTATTAGAGGAAGAACAAGATCGGCTTTCTTAAAGCTACAAGAGTTAAAGAAAAAGTTCCAGCCTCGAATTGGAATGTTACAAGATGCTCAAGGTTCTATGTTGAATGATGCTGAGAAGATCAAGAAAAGGTGGAAGGAATATACAGTTTTTGTATGATAAAGATCAAGTGGACCAACAGCCGTTTCAACCTGTACCTTATGATCAGGAACCATTGGTGATGAAAGAAGAAGTTAAAGCAGCATTGAAAGCCTTATCAAAGAACAAAGCACCAGGCATTGATAGCATTCCCATAGAAGTATTACAGCAATCTGATGCAGCTGTTACCGTACTTACAAGGCTCTGCCAAGAAATATGGAAGACAACATCATGGCCAACTGACTGGAAAAGATCTGTGTTTATACCAATACTAAAGAAAGTGATCCAAATGACTGTGGAAATTATCGCACAATCGCTCTGATCCCACATGCCAGCAAGATTCTACTGAAGATTATTCAAAAGAGACTACAACCATACTTGGAACAAGAACTCCCTGAAGTGCAAGCAGGGTTCAGGAAAGGGCGAGGAACAAGAGACATGTTTATGTTTTTATGTTTATGTTTTATTTCATTTGATAAAAAACCGCCTTTCAGGGTAGGCAAAGCGGTGTACAATAAAACCAAATAAAAAGAAGGCCGAAGCCAACGAAATGGAATAGAAATACAAATTCTTAATAGGAAAGCAATAACACAGGATAGACAGGACCAAAAATATAACAGAACACAAACACGAGGAAAGCAAGAATAGGACACATGGGATTCACACGAAGGGAGAGGGAACATCAAACGCCAGGGAAAAGAGGTGAGTTTTCAGGTTCTGTTTAAAAGTGGGATGGTGGGGGCGCTCGTGAGCCCGCTGCAAGATGGCCGCACTCAACTAGAGCTCCGTCCCCTCAACCCCTCTTTTTTCGCTAACACACGCTAACAGTAGCATTTCGCCCCCCTCCTGTACCTCTCCTGGACCAGCGCAAGCCAGCGATCCCCCTGGGGGCCCTGTTCAGCGATCCACTTGCAGCCAAGGACCGACGAGTGTCTTGTCCCAGCGCGGCCTGCCGGACACTGTTTTCTTTTTTGCCTCCGGCCTCGCGCCTGATTGACCTTGCCGCCGGCTGCTGCTCCCGACACAGCTGAAAATCGCCGGGGGTGGACATCCGCGGGGCTGACAGACTGGGCCCTTCTTTCCCACTTGCGGATCAAGCAGCGGTCCGTGGCATAAAAGGAGGCACACACTCTTCAGCGTGTGGCGCTCGGTGTTAGTGCTGCAGACCTGCGGGAGAGAGCCGGGACCACGTGGAAACCACGCGGCGGCTGCCGCGGCAACTACTGGCACTCACCGGCCTTCCTCTCCAATACGGATCATCCAAAGGGGGGTGAGTTTGAATGTTGCTTCCTCCCCTGCACAGCTTTTGATCTGCGATCGCAGCTGGCCATCAGGTCTCCTTTTCCCTGCCGGCCCAGTGTGCAGCCAAGGCCTTCGCCCTCCTGAAACTACTCTGGGTGCCCTGCACAAGTGGCCTCTTTGACATCTGGCCACTCATTGAAGCTACAGAATCCATCATTGCGGGCCCCTGCTGCTCAGCCTCCCACTGCCTTACATCGCTCTCTAGCTCTCATCAGTGTCAGGCTGTTCTTCTGGGGGGACGGAGGCAGTTTACCACTCCCTGTCCTACTGTCTCGCCAGGGCCCCCCGCTTTGCTGATATTGTTTGTCAGCCTCTCCTGACACTGTGAACTGGTGGACACTCGCCGGGCTGGTGGGACCTTGAACGCCATCACCTTATTGGTGCTCTCACTGTTGCTGGCATTGACTCTACTTTTCTCCTGACACTGTGTGATCCCGGCGGCTCTGCGAGATGGCTGCTAAAACCAAAACTTCTGAGACTCGGGAGGGGATGCGCTCCTCCCAGAGACTGCAAAGTAAGTCCGGAGCCTCAAGCAGTCCACGCGGCCACTCTCCTCCAACGGGTTCTGACGATGAGACTGTAAGTGAAGAGGAACTGGACCCTCATAAGCCTCTCACCTCGGCTCAAATCAAACAAGAGTTCCGTAAGGGCTTCGCAGAGCTAGCCAACGAATTCCGCATGCTACGGGAAGAACTGATGAAAGATGTCGCAGACCTCCGGTCCGACGTTACAGAACTGGGAGCCCGAGTGGAGGACGTGGAGGCCAAGGTGGTTGACCATGATGGGACTCTGATGGACTTACAATGTGCTCTCGATAGACAGCGTGCGCAGGCCATGGAGCTGACCTATAAAATTGATGACATTGAAAACCGCTCCCGCCGCAACAATGTGCGTTTTCGTGGAATTCCAGAGGCGGAGGGGGGCGGGGAGGACCTGCCGTCTGTGCTTAAGCTGCTGATAGCGGAGTTGCTGTCGGCGGAGGAGCTTACCACGCACGCTTCTGGAATGGAAATTGAGCGGGTTCACCGCGCCTTGGGAAAACCTCCTAACAACCAGCCACGAGATGTCATTGCAAGATTTCTCCGCTATACCGATGCTGAGCTTCTTATACGTCGAGGCCGGGAGAAGAAGATGGTCCGCTTCCAGGACGCGACAGTGTCCATTTATCAAGACCTCTCGGCGTTCACTTTGGCGCGTCGGAGAGAGATGAAACCAGTCACGGCGGTCCTGAACAACAAGGGGATTCGCTATTCTTGGTCCTTCCCATTTCGGATGAACTTCCTTCTGGGTAACAAAAAGATTTCTGCAAAGGACTACTCTGAGGCTTGGCGAGCTCTTCGCCAAGCGGGACTAGTTGATGATAATGCCCAGCCTCATCCGCCGCCTCCCAAGCCCCAACATTCCAAGTGGCACAGGGTAGGCAAGTCCACTTGACACTCTTGTGGATCTGCAGAGCTCCTCTCACTTATTTTTATTTATTTATTTTTTTAAGGAGCCTTGCCCAGTGGGTCCCTTGGATTTTCCTTTTCTGGGCAACTGGTGGTAGGGATCACCTTGGGGTTCCCACTCCATTATCCATGGGAGGCGACGGTTGAACTGCAAATGTTTTATTGCTGTTACTGTTTTGATGGGGGGGCATGATGGGACTGATGGTCCGGGATGGGTGGGGAGCGATGGGGGGAATGTTTTTCTATATTTAGGTTGAGCTTTCTCTTTTGGGGGATTTTGGGGGGTACGGGGTTTGTGGTCAATTTACCGTGTCCTGTATTAACTTAGACAGGCAGGTGGTATTGACGGGAAGGGGGGGGGAGATGGGTGGGAGGGGGGGCTTTTCAACATGGATCTGGGGGGTAATCTCGGGCAGGGGTGGAGGGTCTATGGCTTTTGTTCTTAGCGGGTGGATTGGGTGGGCTTGGCTAACTAATTTCCTGGACTCGTCTGGGCGAGCCCCCCTTGGGACCTTTCGGGTGTCTAGCGGTGGTGCGGGGCTAGGTCGTATTTCTTAATGGTGCGCTTTGTCTCTTTTAATGTTAAGGGTCTTATCTCCCCACGGAAGCGGTCCCTGCTGTTCTCAGAATTGCGCACTTTACAAGGGGACATTGTTTATCTGCAGGAAACCCACCTTCAGAACTCCAAGCAGGGGTGGCTAAGGCGTTCCCCATATAATGAAGTGCGAGTGGCCTCCGATTCGCAGGGCCGGAAGAAGAAGAAGCGGGGAGTGGCTCTGCTCTTCCATCAGAGCCTCTCCTTGCAGATCGATGAGATAAAGCGAGACACCCTGGGGAGGTGGCTTTTCTTGAATGTTCGCTTAGACGGATGCTTGCTAACCTTAGCCAATATCTATGCCCCAAACACGAATCAGGGGCCCTTTTTTACACGCTTGAAAGCCCTACTGGCGGATTTTGCAAAAGGCCCTATTGTTTTGGGTGGGGACTGTAATACGCCTCTGGTACCCCATTTGGATTCCACGGGTCGTGCTGGGGGGGGAGTGGGGGGATCGGCCAGAGCCCTTCAACGCTTAATGTCCGACTTAGGCCTGCGGGATGTATGGAGAGATGCCCATGCGGGAGAGAGAGGTTATACTTACTACTCCCCGGTCCATCAGGTCCATACTCGCATTGATTATTTTCTACTGGACCAGCGCCTGATGGACGGGAGAGTACAGGCTGGACTCGGAGCGCTAACCTGGTCAGACCACGCCCCGTGCTGGCTTTCCCTCCCGGACGGCATGTGTAGTGAGTCTCGCCCTCTCTGGCGTTTAGACGTGAGGTTCCTACGGCGGCAGGGTGCTGTACAGGACCATGCCCACTTTATTCAGGAATTCTTTGAATTTAATGATACGGGGGAGGTTCCCCTTCCCACGGTGTGGGATGCTTATAAGGCTACAGCCCGCGGTCAACTTCTGGCTGAGGCAACTCGCACACGCAGACTTTGGACGCGTGAACATGACCATCTGGTGCGGGAATCCGCTCGCCTAGGCTTGGAGCACGCTCGAACCGGGTCGCGGCAGGTCCTACGTCAGTGGCGGACAGTCCGAGCGAATTTAGATGCATGTATGCAGAGAGAACTAGATAATAAGCGCCGGAAACTAAGGCAAACTTTCTACGAACATGGGAACAAAACTGGCCGCCTTTTGGCTTTGCGCTTGCGTCAACAACAATCCTCGAGAGTGGTCCGTGAATTACGTGATGCAGGAGGACAGAGGAGGGTCCTCTCCCGGGAGATTCGTGAGCTTTTTGCCGATTACTTGGAGCGGCTCTACAAAGCTGAGCCCTCTGGTAGGGACCACTTGAAGGATTATCTTCAGGGGACCGCCCTACCGCGTCTGTCTGATTCTGACCGGGCTCAGTTGGACTCAGAATTTACGATTGATGAGGTGGAAAATGCAATCCGGCATTTGAAAACTGGCAGCGCGCCAGGTAGTGATGGATTTCCGGCGGAATACTATAAAAAGTTCCGAACGCACCTGGCACCATCCCTGACCTGTCTGTTTAATGAGGTCTTGGGGGCAGCCTCCCTTCCACCGTCCCAGCGTGAGGCATTGGTCGTGATGATACCCAAGCCCGGCAAACCCCTGCATGATGCGGCGTCGTACCGCCCCATCTCCTTGTTAAACGTCGACGTAAAAATTTATGCTTCGGTGCTGGCTGCACGTTTGAATCGGGTTCTTCCGGGCTTGGTTCATCCTGACCAGGTTGGCTTTGTGCCGGGTCGTCAGGCCGCGGACAACATCCGGCGTATGTTACAAGTTATTCATGTGGCCCAGCGGGACCCGCAACCAACGTTGCTAGTGGGCATTGACGCTGAAAAAAGCCTTCGACCGGGTGGATTGGGAATATTTATGGTGTGTTCTGGAGCTAATGGGCTTTGGCCCTAACTATATTGGCTGGGTTCGTAGCCTCTACCAGCAGCCCCGGGCGTGCGTTCGGATTAATGGGGGACACTCGCGGCATTTCTTTTTGGAGAGAGGTACACGTCAGGGTTGCCCTCTGTCCCCCCTGCTTTTCGCCTTAGCGATGGAACCCCTGGCCCAGAGCTTTCGAGATCACCCGGGATTGCGAGGGGTCCGCATTGGTTCCGCGGAATACCGGATCGCGCTCTTTGCGGATGACATCATTTTATCCTTGGTGAATCCGTCTGCTTCTCTCCCCATCGCGATGCAGCTGTTCGCGGATTTCTCTCGGGTCTCCGGCTTTAAAATCAATTATGCTAAATCGGAGATCTTGAATGTTGGGGTCCCTGGGGCGGTTTGTGCGGAGCTTCGAGAGGCTTACCCTCTCCGCTGGGTGCCTGGCACTCTAAGATATTTAGGGGTGAATTTGACTGTGGAACGGGCGGATCTTTTCAAAGCTAACTATGATCCCTTGCTTCGTCAGGTCCGGCGGGACTTGGAGGTCTGGAACGGCCTACTCCTCTCCTGGTTTGGACGTATAGCTGTTGTCAAGATGGTGGTTGTCCCACGTTTCCTTTACTTCTTTCAGGTTCTCCCGATCCCTATCCCGCGAGCTACTTTGGCGGCCTGGCAAAAGTTACTCATGAAGTTTGTGTGGCACTATCGTCGCCCGCGCCTAGCACGGCAGGTTCTCTTTGCCCGTACGCGTACCGGTGGTATGGGAATGCCCAATTTATCTTGGTACTATGCGGCAGCGCAGTGTCGGGCGGGGGTGGAATGGATGATTGCCGATAGCACTAAGCGATGGGTGCAGATGGAAATGAGTCTGGTGGGGGGAGCGGGGTTGGGGGACTGGCTGTGGCTTGGACCACGACTCCGCCGTGGCAAGTGCACTAGTAACCCTTACGTTTCTCATACCCTCCGTTGCTGGGATCAACATTTTCGATCACGTGATGTGGACATATCCCCTTTAGCCCCTATAGTTGATAACACCTCCTTCCCACCGGGTTTAAGTGATGTAGCTTTTCGGCAATGGGGACACCTTGGTCTCAGCCGGGTCGGTCAATTTTTTGCAGATGGTCGGTTGCAACCCTTTCATGCCCTACAGGCCGAATTTGATCTTCCGGCGGGGCATCTCTACCAATACCTGCAGGTGACGCATTGGGTCAATTCTAGGTCCGTTCGACCCCACGTTGCTCGAAACCTGACAGACCTGGAGCGCTACTGTGAGGGGTGTACTACTACTAGGGGTCTTGTGGCGACCCTATATGCCCATTTTCAGGGGGCCCAGAAGTGCCCCACACGGCATAGGGTGCTCTGGAGCTCTGACCTGGGTCTCTCCTATACTGATCAGCAGTGGGAGACAGTGGAAAAGCGCCTGTGGCAGAGCTCGGTTGCGACTAATGCCCGAGAAACGAACTATAAATTGCTGTATCGTTGGTATATGACTCCAGCGCGGATCGCTCGTATGTATCCCGGGGCTGGGGACCTCTGTTGGCGTAACTGTGGGCAGCGGGGTACCCTGGGACACATTTGGTGGGCGTGCCCCCGCATTCGCTCTTTTTGGAAAGGTGTACAGTTCCGGCTGCAGATGCTTTTGGGACTGAGTATCCCCTGGGATCCGGGGATTTTCCTTTTTGGGGCCCATGTGCCGGGCGGCCGGGCTCTGCAACTTGCCTTACTCCGGCACGGCTTGAATGCGGCTCGGCTATCCCTGGCAGCGGCCTGGAAGCAAGCTTTGGCCCCCTCTTTCCAGGTCTGGCTGGAACGCATGTGGGATACATACTCTATGGAACGAGGGGGTAGCGGTTGGCAGAATGCGCCTGGCTCGTTTTGAATTGGTATGGGCGCCCTTTGTGTCGCGTTATGGTGCGTGATAGTCCAGGATAAACGGGGATACTACACCGACCTCTTCGGCGGTTGGCCCCTTCTCTGTGTTCTCACGCTCACCTCTGTCCCGAGCTCTGACCTCCACAAGTCATAGATGGGGGGTTGGGAGGTGGGGGTGGGGGGTCCCGGGTTCGGGATGACATGGGGGGGGGGTAGGGAGGTTGTGGGGGGGGGGGTACAGGTTTCTTCTTCATTATAAACGTATAAAAATGAAGACATATTGTAGGTTGCTGTTGTGACCTGATGTTGTACTGTTACTGTTGCATCCTTCTTTTTTGAGGATCCTGGCGGTTACTGTATTTTTGTATTCTTTGGAAGTCTTTCAATAAAAAAAAAAAAAAAAAAAAAGTGGGATGGTGAGGTTCCAGGCGGAGTGAGGGGGGGAGGGAGTTCCAGAGGGCGGGGCCGGAAAAAAAAAAAGCGAAGGAACGGGTGGATTGTAGTTGGGAACGGGAGGGGGAGTGGAGAGCGAGGCGGTTCAGGTGGAAGGAACGAGGAGTGTACCTGGGAGAGTGAAAAGAAAGAAGGTCGGTTAAGTATTGTGGGGTGCCTGTATGGAGAGCTTTGTGAACCAGAGTGAGTAGTTTGAAATGAGCACGGTAGGGAAAAGGGAGCCAGTGAAGACGAAATAGAAGGGGCGTTATGTGATCACGGGGGGAGGAGTGGGTGACCAAACGGGCAGCAGTATTCTGAATCCGTTGTAAGCGGGACTGTTGGGATTTAGAAAGGCCGATGAATAGTGAGTTTGCGAAGTCAACCCGTGATATAACCAAAGATAGCAATAAAGTGGTGAGCGCTGAAGAGGATAAGAAAGGGCGAACTGCACAAATTTGTCGGAGGAAAAAAAAGGAAGATTTAGTGATATGTGATATATGGGAATGGAAAGATAGATCAGAATCAAAGTGAACCCCAAGATAACGAAATGCAGATGTGAGATGGATCCTTGAAAAGACTAAAGAATACCAAAAGGATATCTATTTGTGCTTTATAGACTATAGCAAGGCTTTTGACTATGTAAACCATGAGAAACTCTGGGCCACATTAAGAAGCATGGGTATACCAGAACACCTGATCGTACTCTTGCACAATCTGTACATTGATCAAGAAGCAGCAGTTCGAATGGAACAAGGAGAAACAGAATGGTTTAAAATAAGCAAAGGAGTAAGACAAGGCTGCATAATTTCCCCCTACCTGTTTAATTTATATGCAGAACAAATCATCAGAGAAGCAGGATTGTATGAAGACAACAGAGATGTGAAGATTGGTGGAAGATTCACCAACAACAACAAGGAGTGGAGGAGTGGCCTAGTGTTTGGGGCAAGGTACTTCAGGCTGGAAGGTCAGGGGTTCAAATCCCACTAGAGGACAGCAACCTTGGGCCAGAAGGACTGGGGTTTCTAGTCCCAAAGGTGCTCCTTGTGGTCTTGGGCAAGCCACTTAACCCTTCATAGCCCATGTTCCCTGTAAAATAGCTATCTCCAAGTTATAATGCCCTGTTCAATGTAATTTCAGTTTGTTCAATGTAAACTGCACTGATGCAGAATAGCATGGTATATAAGAGAATGTAAATTAAATAAATAAAACAACCTTTGTTATGCTGATGATACCACATTACTGGCTGAAAGTGAAGATGATCTGAAACATTTGCTTCTCACAATCAAAGAACATAGTCTCAAAATGGGCCTGCACCTTAATGTAAAGAAGACAAAGATCACGACAACTGGCAACTGGGTTCATCGTTGAAGGAGAAGAAATTGAAATCGTGAACAACTTTAATCTACTTGGATCAACTATCAATAAAGAAGCAACAAGCAGTCAATAAATCAGAGGATGCATTGCTCTTGGCAGAATGGCTATGAAAGACATAGATAAGATTCTCAAGAGCAGAGATGTCTCTCTTCATACATAGATTCGACTTGTTCAAGCCTTGGTATTTTCAATAACATCATATGGATGTGAAAGCTGGACAGTGAAAAAGATAGACAGGAAGAAAATTGATGCCTTTGAATTATGGTGCTGGCGGCGAATACTGTGTATGCCATGGACTGCCCGAAGAACAAACCAGTCGGTACTAGAGGAGATCAAACCTAAGCTTTCTTTAGAAGCTCAGATGACAAGACTTCGACTTTCATACTTTGGACACATCATGCGAAGAGAGAGATCATTAGAGAAAGACAACATGCTTGGCAAAATAGAAGGTCAGCGCAAAAAAGGAAGGCCAGCAATGAGATGGATCAATACAATAACAGCAGCTACGGGTACCAGTCTGTCAACAATGAGCCGCCTGACTGAAGACCGAACACAATTTAGGATAGCTATCCAGAGGGTCGCCATGAGTTGACTCCGATTCAACGGCACTTAACAACAACAATTAATGGCAGATAGCAATTCCTAAGTTAAGCACAATTTGCTGATAGAGCTGCATCATAGCAACCTTTCTGATATCTGTGGAGTGTGTTTCCATTTTGGTTTCTGACAGTGTTTACCACCCCTGGGAGTGACCCCAACAGTATTGCATACCATAGCCATGCCTGCACTGTGCCCAGGACTGGTGTGGTGGCCAGGGCTGCCAAAAGCCTATATATTTGCACAATGCTGGCATAGGTGTGGGAGTGTGTGTCTGTCTATCCAGTGTGTTGTGGCTGCCTACACCTTACTCAGCCCACACTGCTTGCACTGTTTCCTGTGTTAGCCTGCCAATGTGCATAATGAGGAGCAAGGTACTGTGGGTATTGTCCGGACAGGGCAGCCTGGGCAGGATGCATCTGCACAGGGCATAGGGCAATGGCTGGGACATTGTAGTGCCCGGACACCACCTGCTCTGACAGGGTGGCCACAGCATGTCCTGCTGGGAGGTCACTCTCACCCTGACTGAGCAGTGACCACGGCATGGCTATGTTCCCCCATAGGGCTATATAGTATTTTTCTCAAGTGATATATATGGGTTGTCTTTTCTGGGGCCCAATCACTGACTTATCTGCTTGGTGGGTGTGCTCACGTTCCAGTTTTGGGTGCACACATCTCCTCCAGGAACATGCACTGTGGACTAGCTAGCAGACTGTCTGCAGTTAGTATGTGTATGGCTGGAACACCTTGCAGGGTGCAGCGGCTGGAGACTCACTGTGCTCACTGCTGGAGAATGTCAGATAGTGGTGGGGGGCAGCTGAGCATTTCCAGGCCTACTGTCTGTCTGCTATTGCCTTTTGGATGTGTACAGATCTGCACTGACTGCCCTGTAGGGTGCCTGTTTCCCAGCAGGACTGGGGTTGATGGTCCCCTCTACTGCCACCATTGCAGGGATGTAGAATGTGGATCTGTTGGTGGGAGATCCTGTCCCCCACCCTGAGCACCAGAGGGCGGGTTGGGTGGTGCTACATAATCCTCCTATGGGTCCAAACACCCCCTTCATTTAAATCATGTGACCATGGCACCCACACAGGATATGCACTATTCTGGGTGCGTCATAGTCCACAAGGGCTAAACGTGACTGGGAAATACGGTTGGACACAAGTGTATCCTAGGTGTGTCTGCAAGGACTATCTATCACATACTGGCACTGATAGCGACCTGCAGCATAGCCTATCTCAGCTAAGCCAGGTGCTGCGGACCTGGTGCTGGGTGCCCCACCTCGCCCTCAGGGCGAGCACAGTACCCGCACAATGTGACGGTCTGTAGATACTCTGTGCCAGTAACACACATGGTCAGTTTCCCCTACCAGGCCGAGGTGCTGTGGGGATGCATACCCTATCTTGTGATCATCTGTAGACTGCTTATCTGCATGTGCAGTGCATCATGGGTATGGGTGGGTTAACCCTATCCTGGTAACCACAGCAGACAGTTTGTGTGGTGACCTGCAGTCCTTCTGTAGCCAGCCATGTGCATGTTAGTAGTTTTAGAGATGTAGCCCACTGGTTACTTTACTGACTGTGGAGGCAGAGGTCATGGGTTTGATCCCACAGTGGTGTTATTTGATAGGGCTGTCTGAGGCATTTCCTTTTTTAATTTAAATTAGTGCTGCCAGCAAAAACACTCTCACAGTGCTGTAACCATAAGGTGCCTCATAAGGCACCCTATAGGGAACATTATAAGGTGCCTAGGCGGACAGTGCACTTTATAATGTGTCCTCTGGAGTGCCTTATAGGGCGCCTTATGTGGCACCTTAGGTTACGGCACTGTGAGGGTGTGTTTGCTGGCAGCACTAATTTAAATTAAAAAAGAAAATGCCTCAGACAGCACTGATTTAAAGTAAAGGGCAATGCCTCAGACAGCCTTACTCATTAAGCTCACTGGGGACTCAAACTCATGACTGCTGTTTTATCAGTCAATGTATTAACCATTGTGCTACAACTCTGTTGCTGTGTTTTCAGGTCAGCGCACCTAAGTAAGGCTAACGCGCGTTAACGTGCCACCGCTCCCTCTATCGCGCGATAACGGACTTTATCATGCGATAACCCAAAACGCTACCTTAAGACCGGAACGCCCACTACCTTATATGGCATTCGTCACAGTAAGACTGCAACTAATGCCGGTAACATTAAGACGATTTAGTAAACATACCCCTAAGTGTTTCTTTCCCTCCTGCCCACCCTGACTGCCACCCACTCCAGGCATAATCTTAGATTTATAAGCTCTTACAGCTCTTACAATGACAGAGGTACTCAACGTCACTTTTAAGTTTAGCTGGCTATCCTCATCAGATATAGCTTAATTAATTAAGGCTCTGAAATTCATCCTGATGTGAGCAAAGTCCCTTAAACCTATTAGGTATACTTATGTTTGTACAATTACTCCTAGCAGCATTAACTAAGAAAACAAATTCCATATCTTAACAAAACCTTAAAACTAAGATGCAGACAGCAGTCTGACAGCGAGATGGAGGCTATCTAGTCTTTTGCATTGAGTGACACATACGATTTTCTCCCAGTTGGTGGAGTTTTACTGGTGCACTAGGTACAAGGAGCTCTTTGTTCTCAGAGAACAAGTATGATCTCTGGAGCCTAGAGCAGCAATCTTGGAGGAGCTAAGGAAGACAGAGAGGTATATAAATGAGACCTATAGGGACATAGTACTGAAGTCCTACCTCAAGTCTGGCAGTCTTTCTGTTGTCATTGAAGAGAGAGGTCACATGAAAGGAGATCACCACCTTGGTGTGGCAGGAAGTGATCCTGTAGCTAGAACCTGTCCTCCAGGTGATTAAAAAAAAAAACCCTCTTGCTGCAAGGAGGTTTCTCCAGGGACATGTGCCCATGAAGGAAGAGTTAATACAGTAATTTTAGTTGGCAATTCAGTCATTAGGCATGTAGATAGCTGGGTGGCTGGTGGACATGAGTATTGCCTGGTAACATGCCTGCCTGGTGCAAAGGTAGCGGACCTCACACGCCACATTGACAAAGTTTTAGATAGTGCCGGGGAGGAGCCTATTGTCTTGGTACATATTGGTACATATTGGGAAGTATGGGAGGGAGATTATGGAGGCCAAATTTAGGCTTTTAGGTAGGAGGTCAAAAACCAGAACTTCCAAGGTAGCATTTTCTGAAATGCTTCTTGTTCTACGTGCAAGACCCAATAGGCAAGCAGATCTCCAGAGTCTCAATGCATGGATGAGATGATGGTGCAAGGAAGAGGGTTTTGGATTTGTTAGGAACTGGGCAATATTCTGGGGAAGGGAGGGTCTTTTCTGAAAGGATGGGCTCCACCTTAACCGGGATGGAACCAGGCTGCTGGCATTAACCTTTAAAAGGAGACAGAGCAGCTTTTAAACTAGATAATAGAGGAAAGCCAACAGTTGCCCAAGAATGCATGGTTCGGAAGGATGTACCTTTGAAGGATACTAGCAAAAGAGGGAAATTAGGGCATCCTGATAGAGAGGTTTCAATAAAGATAAAAGTAACCCAAGTGCCCTTTAGTACAGAGCAGGGAGAGCTGAAAGATTCCAAATTACCACTATCAACTGATAACCAGATTAATATGAATAAAAATAAAACCTCTAAAATGTCTGTATGTAAATGCTAGAAGTCTAAAAAATAAGATGGGAGAGTTAGAATATATAACACTAAGGGGTAAGTTTACTAAATGGCATTAAGGGAACCAGGGTGCCATTAACACACGTTATCGGCACTCTTGCACCCTTAAAGCATCTAAAATGCTGCTTTAATGTGCTTAAAGGCTCCAGCAGCACATAGTGCCTTGTGGGCGGAGAGTGGGTGTTAACGGAGCAGAGAGAGGGCATTAACAACATTTGCACCCTAAACGTGTCCTAAAGCGCCTTAACCCTGGGAACCCTAACGCAAAGTAAAAAACACACGGAAAGGGTGTATTTTGAGGAGAGAGAGCCTATTTTAATGTCTGCAATGTGATGTACTGACAGGGGAGCCCAAGAGAGTAATAGTAGTGCTACATTAGCAGCAACAGCATAGTGCCCAAGTATTAATGGACACTATGTTGATAGTGCAAATGTGGGCAAAGGAGGTGACACATGGGTCATGCAGTGGGGGCTGCTGGTGCAGAGGGTGAACCATGCAGCTACCTATGTGGCACATAAGAACATAAGATTAGAAAATATGCTAGACTGTGTCAGACCAAGGTCTGTCATGCCCAGTATCCTGTGTCCAAAGGTGGCCAATCTAGGTAAAAAGTACCTACCAGTTTCACCAAAAGACACACAGGATCCATAATGCATGTAATGGGGCAAGCAGTCTCGGGTCCTCTTTAACAATGGTTTATGAACCTTTCCCCAGGAACCTGTCCAAACATTATTTAAACCCAGTTACACTAACAGCTTTTACTAAATCCTCCAGTAATGAATTGCAGGATTTGATTACGCATTGACTGAAAAAATATTTCCACCTAGTAGTTTTAAATGGGTTACACTGTAGCCGCATTGCATGTCCCCTAGTCTTTCTACATTCTGATGACATAAACAATCGACCTACGTTCGACTCCAATCAATAATTTATAGACTTCTATCATATCTCCCCTCAGCCATCTCTTCTTCAGGTTGAAGAGTCTTTTCAGCCTCTCC
This sequence comes from Ichthyophis bannanicus, assembly GCA_033557465.1. Lineage (NCBI taxonomy): Eukaryota > Metazoa > Chordata > Amphibia > Gymnophiona > Ichthyophiidae > Ichthyophis > Ichthyophis bannanicus. The sequence goes on along the minus strand of CM066031.1, from coordinate 508,464,095 downwards.
ACAAAGGGGTATCATGCCATTTGCATTACCATCTGTGATGTCCGTCATAATCCTACAGTGATAGTGGTTACACACAGACATGCTACTGCTGCGGAAAGGAGATTGCCACATGGGGCAGTCCAAGGGTCCTGGAACTCCAGGCAGAGATCCTGGCTGTACCCCCTGCTGCTGCTGAACCCAGCTGTGGGGAAAGAGGCAGATAGTGCCAACAGCTGTAGCCCTCCAGGTAGCTGCAGCATGCAGACATCCAAGGGATTACCGCAGTAGTGGTTGTCATCCTCCCCCCGAGATATATCATTGGCAGGCGGTGATGGAGTCCCTGCAGAGGCAGATGGTTGGGGGAGAGGCTGTGTGGCCGTCCATGTATGCCTCTGCCCCCCCCCCCCCCATCTGGACCTTGCACCCTAGGCACCCACTAACCCATATGTTGGATGGGCTGGGACTGCACACCACCAACATGGACAGCACATGGGCATGTCAGCATGGTGTGTGGTGTTGGCAGAGGGGGCAGCGGCACTCACCTGCAGAAAACCAAGGTCATGCCTGGTCCTGTGCACCATGCACATTGCAATATGTGCCAAGGTCTGTCTGATGTGAAGCATGTCATCCCCAGGGAGTGTTGTAAGCCTATGGCAGCACTGTGGCTCAATGCACACAGTTGGTGTGTATATAAGCAGAGAGCCACAAGTTTGGGTCCTGGCTATGGATCATGCATTGTACTGTATGTCCCTGTGGCTAACCTTTAGCCCACAGTGCAGGTACAACACCAACATGTGCAACCCCCTATGAATTGGCCAGAAAGGATACAAATACCCATCAGCCACACAGACAGGCTCCGCTACCCACAGATGGATGGAGAGTCAGAACAGGCATTAAGATCAGAGCATGCCTCTTGCTCCTGCACACATTAACAATGCTTGAGCTAATATCAGGTCCAAGTGGCAGGTAGGAATGCCAACCAGCCTCATTTTCGCAACGATATGTGTGTGTGTGTGTGTGTGTGTGTGTGTGTATGTGTATGTGTATGTCTATCCATTGTTTTGTGGCTTTTTACACCATGCTAGAAGTTCCAAACAACTAGTTATGGAAATTTGAAAACAACTTCAATGAGAGAGCTCAAAGTTCGTTAATGATGTTAGCTGGTAATGTCCCCTCTCTGTGCCGGGTTCAGTTTCTTCCAGACTCAGAAGCTTCATACTAAAAGCAGGTAGAATAACACCCAAAAAATATTTATAACAACAAGCCAAAGGCAGCCACAAAGCTGCAAAACAGGTAGAAGATAGTGAATGTGTCTGAAAAAGCTAAAGCACACTGACCTCAGAGCCACGCAATTAGAAGGATGGCATGAGCCACCCAAATCAGGGAAAAGGCAGCAGCGAAGCAGTCCATGAGAGTAGTGCAGTCCCTGTGAGATCCAAAATTATTATTAGTTGATCTACAAGTTAAGTTGAATTATTACATTAATGCCTTTGACATATTGTTAACCCTTTGGCATACTAGAGAGGTTTTTTGAGACTGGATCTCAGAATGAAATCAGGCTGCTGACTGGTAAATGCTGATATGTTTACCTAGCATTTTAATATTTATCTATAGCATGAAAATTCAGTATAAAGGCCATTTCTATAAGTGGTTTTATACTGTTACTGACATGAATCTCCAAGTCTTTAGGCACCAATGAGGGACTATGGCAGTACACATTGATAAGTGTACACTCTGGCAGCTCCTCCTCCTCTCCCACCCCGCTCCATGTTGGTGTATCCCAGAGATCCGTCCTGGACCCCCTCCTTTTCTCTCTTTATATCCAATCCCTTGGCACACTTATCTCCTCCCACGGCTTTCAGTACCACCTTTATGCTGACGACTCCCAAATCTACCTCTCTACGCCTGATATCTCCCCTGCAATCCAGGCCAAGATCTCGGCCTGCCTTTCTGACATCGCCCTCTGGATGGCTCATCGCCGCTTGAAATTGAACATGGCCAAGACTGAACTCCTCCTCTTCCCCCCTAACTCCTCTCCTCCTCTTTCCCCTTTTTCAGTCTCTGTGGATGGATCTACGATCCTCCCTGTTCCCTCGGCCCGCAATATGGGGGTCATCTATGACACCTCCCTCTCCTTCTCCACACATATCCAGCACATTGCTAAGACCTGCCGCTTCTTTCTCTACCACATTAGCAAAATTCTCCCCTTCCTGTCAGAACACACTACCAAAACGCTTATCCACTCCTTAATCTCCTCTCACCTCGACTATTGCAACCTCCTTGCTGGTCTCCCCGTGAGCCACCTCCTCCCCCATCAGTCCATACAAAGTTATGCTGCTCGACTAATTTTCTGCCAATCCCGCCATGCCCATATTACTCCTCCTCTCAAGTTGCTTCATTGGCTCCCCATCCAATTCCGCATCCAATTCAAGCTTCTCCTGCTCACCTATAAGTGCATTCATTCTGCGGCCCCTCAGTACCTCTCATCCCTTATCACTCCCCACATCCCAGCTCGGGAACTTCGCTCCGCTAACAAATTACTTCTAAATAGGCCTTTCACTCATGCCGCTAACTCCTGTCTCCACTCCTTCCACCTTGCTGCACCCTATGCCTGGAACAGCCTCCCTGTGGCTATACATCAGGCACCCTCCCTAGCCCTCTTCAAATCCAGATTAAAAACCCATCTCTTCACCATCGCGCTCAGATCCTGACTTCTATCCTTCATCTTAACTTGACCCTGACCACTTTCATGACCAAACTGTAGAACCATCGATTTGATTAATGTTTTGTACTGTCTTGACTAGATTGTAAGCTCAGACGAACAGGGACTGTCTCTTGTACGTATGTCTGTACAGCGCTGCGTGCGTGGTGCTATATAAGTGCTTAATAGTAGTAGTAGTAGTAGTAATAAGGCTTCGTTATCTTTTATTTTTGCTGAAGATTTCTTACTATGATATTGAATATATGATAAAAAAATATGATAGCTATCTCGTGGTTAAGATATTAATAAAATTATAACTGAAAAAAGCTTCTTTATAATTGAAATAGTTGTTTTATATATGATTTGGCAAACAGAGTCTTTCGTCCAGGCAACTGCTTTGACATTAACGATTCTGCAGTTACTGTATGAATAATATGGGTGAATAGCCACTCTGGTATGATAAAGGTCTGTTCAATTGCCATTAAATAAATCTCTACTAATTTAGTAGCAGAGTATTAACTGTCTATGTTCTGTGGATTTCATGTTTTTAAAGTTTTTTTGGAATACTTCAAAAGATCACAATTGATGCTATTGCTATGATCATGGGTCTTTTCTAATTTGTTATGGTTTCCATTGACCTTTTTTATATTGGTATTAGAAATATAATACATTCTTTATTTTTTCAATTTTCAGCTAGTTGATGACAAATTGATTTTTTCGCCAAGTGAAATGTAAATAGTTTTATGACATTAGGCCATCATTTAACATCCACAATTATTTAATTTATAATTGAATGTTTTATTTATAGTGGATACATGTGGACCCCTTTAAATTGGAATCCTATTGCAGTGTATTAAGAGCAAAGATAATGTTTATCATCTCTTTGATGTATGTTTACTAAAGAGCAGTAAGGGAGCAAAGGTGTCATTAACGGGTGTTACCAGTGCCTGTGCGCGGTTAATGCCGCAGAAAGCACCGATAATGCTGGATTAACGTGCAGAAGCTAGGCCTGTAGCGTTAAGGTGAAAGGAGGTAGAGAATGGGTGTTAATGGGGTGGAGACTGGGCAGGGATAGCATGTTCTCCTTTAACGCCAGTTTGTGTTACCGTGCGTTAGAGCTCCTGGTGCTGGGAACCCTAACGCCATCTGAAAGCTCACAATAAGGGCTATTTCTGAGGGGAGCGAGCCTATTTCAATTTATGCACTGTGCTCCACCCACCATAGTTTTCAAATTAGTGATAGTAGTGCTCCATTGCCAGCAACAGCATGTTGCCTCATTAATAAAGGGCACTATGTTGTTGGTGCCAAATTGGCAAAGGAGGTGACATGTGGGTGATGCAGTGGGACTGTCTGCTGCCTAGGGTGTAACATAGTAACATAGTATATGATGGCAGATAAAGACCAGCATGGTCCATCTAGTCTGCCCAGCAAGGTGTTAAGAGTAGGTGCGTCTGTTGCTCCAAGCAAGTCACCCCTTCCATGCCTTTGTTTAGGGGTGTACCCACCGCTCCGTTCAGGTCACCTCTACTTGTTGAGATATCAGAGACAGTTAAGTTTATTTTGATTTTATCTTGTTTCTATAAAGGAATCCACTGTGTCTGCCCCATGCCATTTTGAATTCTGTTACTGTATTTGCCCCCACCACTTCCATCAGGAGGGCATTCCAAGCATTCACCACCCTTTCAGTGAAAAAGTATTTCCTGAAGTTACCTTTCAGTTTACCCCCTTGCAGCTTCATGTTATGCCCTCTAGTATTACAGCTTCCCTGTCTTTGAAAAAGGGCTGTTTGTTCATTAATACTCTTTATGTATTTAAAGGTCTGTAACATATCTCCCCTGTCCTTCCTCTCCTCTAGAGTATAAATATTTAGATCTTGGAGTCTCTTTTCATATGTCCTTCTCCAGGATTTTCTTTAGTAAAAACAGAACAGAAGTATTTGTTTAGCGTTTTCTCTTTTTTAATGTCACTTTCCACAGATACATTCTTAGCACTTTTGAGTCTTGCAATTTCACCTTTGATCTTCCTCTTCTCCCGTATATACTTGAAAAAAAAGTTTTATCACCATGCTTTAGATCAGGGGTCTCAAACACGCGGCCCGCGACGGAGGAAAACAAAAAAAACCCCAAACCCTGGCTTCTGCCGTTGCCGCCAAGTTTGAATTGGAGGCCTGTAGACTACACCAGCATGGATGATAGTGCCATCTCCTCTTTCCAACAAAATTCACAGTGCTTCTTCCTTTCCCCATGTTCCCTGCTTTTCAACAGCTTTAATCTTGCTTTTGACATATCCAGGGCTACTTCTCCTTCTTTTCTGCCTTCTCTGTCTCTCCTAAATAAATTATAGCCAGCTATGGCTATATCCCATTCATGTGATTCGTTAAATCATGTTTCTGCAATGGCCACAATGTCCAAGTCCATTTCCACCATTAGGCTTCCAGGTCAGGAACTTTGATGGCTAGACTTCAAGCATTTGTGCTCATTGCTTTCCAGCATTTCTTGACTGGCTTGCCTGTATTTTGCATGGATTTTGTTCTACATGCCTCTTCCCGCTTGCCATTGATGTATGGTTTAAAAGTGTGGCTGTTTCCAATGTTATTATGCTTTTGCTGGGAGTGACATCCTGAACTTGTCCATGTCCATCTGTCACCCCCTTTCCCTAGTTTAAATGCCTGTCTACATACTGCCTTCATTTTCCATTTAGGATCCTTTTCCCTGTAACAGAGAGATGTAGTCCATCAGCACAGTATAGTCTCATATTGATCCATCTGTTTCCCCAGTCACCTATATATCTAAATCCTTCTTGTTTGTACCAGATTTGGAGCCATGTATTAAAGTTGTTTATGCAATGTAGCCTTATTGCCCCCTTACTAAGGTCGAATTTTGAGAATGCTATACTGTTAACAATGGGCTTGAGTTTCTCTCCCAGAGTCTGGAAGTCTCTTTGAGCTGCAGAGGTACTGTTTTTAGCCAGGTCATTTGTACCCAAATGGATGAAAATGTCAATTTTGGGGTACTCACTTTCTGCACTAACCATACCAACAATTTGGTTTGTATTCCTGCTGGCTAAAGTGCCTGGGAGGCATTTGACCAGCCTCTCTCCTTTGAACTGTGTTCCCAAGCTGGTGACTCTGATGATGGAATCTCCAAGTAGTAGTAGTTTTCTGTTTTGTGATTTTTTTCTTCATATTTGGTACATATTTGACACATATTTTGAGTGGAGGAGTGGCCTAGTGGTTGGGGCAAGGTACTTCAGGCTGGAAGGTTGGGTGTTCAAATCCCACTAGAGGACAGCAACCTTGGGCCGTGAAGGACTGGGGTTTCTAGTCCCACAGGTGCTCCTTGTGGTCTTGGGCAAGCCACTTAACCCTCCATAGCCCATGTTCCCTGTAAAATAGTTATCTCCAAGTTATAATGCCCTGTTCAATGTAAACCGCACTGATGCAGAATAGTGTGGTATATAAGAGAATGTAAATAAAATAAATAAATACATTATCAGTAGATTGGGCATTGACTCTGTCATTTAAGGGCATTTCAGTTTCCACGGATTGGGCACCCTCATTATCCAAGGAAGAGAAGGCATTATGCAGGGATATCTCTTGATGTAGAGGGTGTCTCTGCGTTACAGGTCGCAACCTACCAGAGCCCACTGTGATCCATTTGTTCCAGGGCTGTTTGATTCTTTGTGGGAGCGGTGGTGGATTTTGTTCAGTTTGTACCCTAGAAGAGGTGTGTTTAATTGCAGCTAATTCTTCCCTTAATAGAGTCAATTCTTTATGCATATCAGCTAACTTGAGGCATACAGGGCAAGTTCTTAGGTTCAAAATGATTCTTCTTAGAATAAAAGCACCACAGTTAATGCACTGAATACACGACATGCTGATTAAGACTGTTACAAAACGGTACTAGAAGAAGGAGAAAATGAGAAAAGGTGGGTGTAACACCTAATTAAAGGACAGATGACTGTATAAGCAATGCAACCCTGAGGCAGGTGGGGTGAAGGGTAGGATGGATGTGAAATTAAGTGTCCCTGGCCAGTAGACCTTATATGAACTGAGGGCACACTCAGATATCTGATTTAAAGGCTATGCAAGGAATGTAAGCAGTCTAAATATTCCTGAACTTATAGCCAATTCCCAATTGGGATACTGTAAAGACAAAGTCTCCCCAGCCTTTGCTGTTCTCCTCTCCCTATCCCAGAGAGACACTGCATGCCTATCAAAACTTTCAGCCACCTAGCTGTAAAAGCAGACACAGCAGCACTAAGGGAGGCAAGAACACACTACTCTCTTCAAGGTGCTTTCCTTCTCAAAACTTTTTTTCATGTTTTTGAGTAGCAAGCCCTACCATCCATCAGCCATTCATCAGTGGCTCAAAGTGAGACTTGAAGCTTTCTGGTTTTTTTATGCTTTCATGTCCTAAGCCCCAAGGAGCTTTTACTCACTCCCTCAAAGACAGTCTTGAAAGTGGTGTTTTTTTTAGTCCTTTTTTTTTCCTCTTAACCCCTAGCACCCTTTCCTTCCTCACTCTCTGAAAGTTGGGGACTAAATGGTTCTCTGAGACATGGGCTGGGGTCTGTTTGTTCCAGCCTTGCTCTGACCTTATCGCCCATGGGGTTTGCAGAACTTGACAGAGATAGGTTTCTTTGATTGCCTGCCTATAAGTTGCAGTATGATTGGCTCAAGTGCCTCGTGCTGGCTACTGGTGACCCCTCCTTGACCTTTTCACCATCTTAGATTGGCTCTTTTGTGTCTGGGAGTGTTTGTACGCTTGATGAAATAAAGTCATTGAATGGTGATCTGGGAACCCAAAAAACATGATTTTTATTGATTTTTCCATTCACCAATGCAATGCACATATCTAATTTTTGTGTTAGAGTAGTGCTATATAGGGCTTTGGATTTTATGATATTATTATGCGATGGGGCAAGAGGGAGCTGATACACCTCAAAGGGTGTGTGCTAGGGCTAAGCATGTCTGCAGGCAGACCTCTGATGAGATGTGGCTGAAAAGTGCTTGAAACCTCAAAGTGCTGAAGGTGACTCACTATGAGGCTGGTGTAGAAGGATTATCCACATACCGAAGTATGGAGTGAAGATGTGAATAGAGATAATATTCTTGTTGGTTATTCTTGGCTCGGGCCTTGTTCTTTTAATTCTAGTAAGACTTTGGTCCCTGTATTCCATTTCTGTTGTTTTGTGTTTTTTTGCAGATACTGTGAAGAGAGGTGTGAGTGAGATGAAGCAGGTGGGTCCTGGCTACCATTATTAATTGCAGATGCAGAATATTTGTCACAATCATTTCTCATTTGTAGAACTCTGGTTTAAAATCTGTCTAAACCCACTACCCAGAATAGCATCCCATTTATATACAGCTCAGTCTATTATTCTATATTTATATATTTGAAACTCAATATATTTTATTTTTCTGAGCTACAATGAAAAGATCCATTGCTAAGGGACATTTTTAAAAAGTCATAGGAGAATATATTTGCCTTTTGTCTCTTTGTCTCTTAAATGATTGCAATAATTGTGCATTTATTTTGACTCTAACCTCAAAACTATGATACATCATAATTATGCATTCATATTATTCAGACCTCACTTCATTTTAGTAAGAATTTTCTTTAATGTTCCCATGTGCTTTTTCAGCATTAAGGGAAACTATCATAGTGGTTTCAGAACTGCACAATGTCTAGAAAATTATGCAATCTTCCTCTATTCATTGCCATAGAATGTTATGGAATAAAACCAGTTTGATTTTGTTGTATCAATAATTGCAGAGAGTATTTTTAAATAATCATTCAGAATGAATTGTGAATGCTATATTTAAGAGCAATAGCTATATAATCCTTATTGTTCTTTAAACCTTCCAGCATTGAGGATGTAGAAAGTAGAGGGTCAATATTCAGCTGAAAGATATCTGGATATAGATATTTTAATCAAATGTTTTAAAAGATATCCAGATATAACAGTGCCAATGAATATAGCTGGTTAAAGATATCCGAATAACTTTCTCGGGATATCTTAGGACTGATATATTTGCACAAACTTACCCAGAGGATTTTAATTGAATAGTGACTGAATGTTGGTGCTATCTGTGTGGAAGGTAATTTGATAAAATGTTGCCTATGTGTGAAGGCCAAGTAGGCATTTATTTCAAGCCTATTCTAAAGACATATTGGTGTCTATGGGCCTTTAGTAAATTACCCAACCATGCCAGCAAGAATCACAGCTTAGAAGAAACCACAGACATATACACCTGTTCAGGAGGTGGAAATATTCATGCATAAGGTACGTGCATTTGCATGTATTTTATAAAATATGCATGCAACTCATGACTCCACCCATACATAGAAACATAGAAACATGATGACAGAAAAAGACCACATGGCCTATCTAGTCTGTCCTTCCATAACAACAACTACAACAGTCCACTTTTTACCTTTAGAGATCCTTTGTGTTTGTCCCATGCTTTTTTGAATTCAGTTACTGTCCTCATCTCTACCACCTCCACTGGGAGACTATTCCATGGATCCACTACTCTTTCTGTAAAAAAATATCTCCGCATATCACTCCTGAATCTATCTCCCTTCACCCTCATCCCATGTCCCCTCGTAGCAGAACTTGCTTTCAATTGAAAGAGGCTCTCTCCCTGAACATTTATGCCACGGAGGTATTTAAACATCTCAATCATATCACCTCTATCCCGCCTTTCCTCTAAGGTGTACATATTAAGATCCTTAAGTCTGTCCTCATATGCTTTATAATGAAGCCCAGTAATCATTTTAGTAGCCACCCTCTGCACCGACTCCATCCTGTTCACATCCTTTTGAAGGTGCGGTCTCCAGAATTGCACACCATACTCCAAATGAGGTCGCACCAAAGACTTATACAGAGGCATTATCACCTCCTTTTTTCTGCTAGCCATTCCTCTCCGTATGCACCCTGTGCATACTTTACCTAAACCTCACCCCTAGACACACTTAAGGGTTAGTTTACTAAGTGGCGTTAACGTCACCAGCGATAAGCGCTGCGCTGTTACCAAAGTCATATAAGGATGTGGGCGGTGCGATGTAAAGGTAGCCATGGGCCATTTACCGTGTGGTACAGGACACCCTGGCCAAGTACCGTACGGCACAGGGTGCCTTGGCCACTTACCGTGACATCTGATGGCAAGCGACAAGCATCAATGCGCCAAAGGTCTACAAGGGCTGCAACCTAAGGTGCCCTGACAGCATAAGACACCCTGAGGGATGAAGATGTATGGTGCCCCAAGATTGATGGATTTACAAGTGTTAGGTGATACATCTTTGGCAGCTGATATTGTAATCGGTAAGTGGGATGTGAGCCACAACCAAGGTCACGCACACACACCATTAAATTGGCTAGATTGAAAACAGCATGCATAACTATACCATCATGTGTTAAACATGAATGTCGATGCAGTCAGGTTTGCCATCAGACAAAGCCTATGTAATTTATCAACACAGAGCACTATGCATGACATGATCACATTAGCCACATGGCAGAATCTGAAATGTACCAAAAGCACTGTGGTCATCTGTAAAGGCCTGTTCAGACCTCATCCCAATACCACTGTCACATTAACATGACAAACCCATCTCTGGTCTGTTAAACATGATAATCATAGTCCATCAGCCAAAAAATAATTGGTTATCTGAATGTGCAAACTGAAAGAGAACAATGAAAGTAGGGCAAAATGCTGAGAGGTGAATGGCACACATATACTGAACCAGGCAACAAACACCTATGAAACACAGTTCAAGCTCCCCAAGTCACTGTACAGGCAGTGATTGGTAAGAGACACAATTAGACACAAGGCTAGCAGATGTACATGTGGGTATCCAGATAATGAAAGGTGTAACCAGCAGATGTGCTGCTGACATCATGCTGCAGAATAGCACATGATGACCACATCACATGTGCAGATATCTGCAGAGGCTAAAATGACTGTAAAATAGAGTAGCAGTTTGGAATATCAATATAAGCCTCATGGCTGCATGGTCACACAAATGACATAGTCAAAACAAATGCCATACAGATGTCATTTTTGAAACACCAAAAGGGATGTCAACATCATTCTGGAGATAGTGACATGGTGAGATAGTAGTCACAGGTAACAGAAATTGGAGATTCCCACAACAAAAACATAAATAAGGGAAGAAGGGGGTACCATGTGCAATTGCTACCTAGCCACAGATGCTATAGCTGTGCTGTGATATGTCAGAGCAGAAACACCAGTGTGTAGAATGTCCTAGAAAACTGCAGTGCTCCTGCAATAGGCCATGTGTTCTTTGCGGCATGAGATGCACAGACAAAAATGTGCCACCCAAAACCACCTGTGACCCTGACCCATCTGTGATAGTAGTCATGCACCCCAGATCACCCGAACAGCATGTACATAATAGACAGAAAAAATACCCACCCAGCAGGACACAGTCCTCATACTGTCTACTCTCAAACTGTTGGAATAGTGCTGAGTGATGGATGATATAGGAGTCATGGGTGGACCCTGGAAACCTGGGAACCATATTCAGAATATGCATATTTGCATCACATACAACCTGCACATTCAGGGAATGGTGGTGTTTGTGGTTGCGGAACACTGCCTCCCCGGCGCTGGGTGGGACCAGCGCCGGCAGGGAAATATGTGTGCAATCGATAGCTCCCATCATGTGCGGTATCCCTGCAATCTGCTCAAATGCCTGGTTCAGGGCCCCCTACTGTTGCCTACTGTTAGGAAATACAATGTAATTCCTTACTGATCATGGCTTGCAGTACCTGTTGGAGACAGCGTGAGAAGGTGGCCCAGTTCATTCCACCTACTGCAGCCACTGATGTCTGGAAGCAGCCAGAGGCAAAGAAATGTAGGGCACTCAGTAGCTTGACCAACCCTGGTTTGGCATAAGACCGGCTAGTCTGAAGCTCGAAGTCAGATCTTAGATCCTCATAAAGCTCTCTAATAGCTCCTGTGCTCAGACAATAGAGGGAGATAACCTGGTCCTCACGCATGCCCTGGAGCATGGCCCTGGGCCTGTAAAGGCGAGGCTGTCTGGGGCACACCTCTGCACGTCTATGGTGTCATTGTGCCCCATCCCCGGTCTGTGAATCCTCCACAGTTGCAGGTCTGTGTTGCTGCAGGACTGGATCCATACCCATTGCCACTCTCCCATGGACACCATCTCCCTCCTCAAGCAACTGCACTTCTCCCTCACCATGCAACCACTGGACAGCACTCGCAGCAAAGACAAAGTGAGCCATCATGGATGACAGATTCAGCAAATTCACAGTGCCTAAAATAGGGAGGGGATGGGCAAATGATCAGAACAAACACTACACACCTGTGCATAATGCAGCGCACACAAGCAGCAGCACAAATTTGATGTGGTGAGGGACCCCCCAGCATCCTACGCCTGTGGAAGGAGCGGGACGCAGGCGGAAGATGCCCTGCACATGCAGAAGGTGCAAAACATAGGTGCAAGGCACGGAACATAGGTGCAAGTTGCACTGCACATGCGCAAGGCGCCTTGCATGGAATGTAGGCACAAGGTGCCCGGCACATGCATTCCACGCCCACACGAGTTTCATGGCAACTCGCGACTGATGACGACCGTGCTGTGCATGTATCGCTATCATTGCATGGATGTACCTCTACGAGCATCATTGCAGTACTTAATAGAAGAAGTACATGTCTGGAGGATTTTCAGCACGTGTCACGCATGAAACACGATGGCCCCTTTTGTATATGCACATGGTATTGTGGTCATGTGCAAGTCAAAATGCACATGCGTTATGTGTCCTGCGTCTGTGCAGGGTGCCCTGCATGTGCATAAAGCACCCTGCCCATGTGCATGGCACCCTATACGTAGCCAAGGCACACTGCACATGCACGAGGCACCTTGCACATGCGACCTGTGCCCTCCACAGGCACGTTGCACCTTACGACAGATCATGGCCCTTCTGCTAATGTCAACCTTATACAACATGTATTTAGTAGTTAGGAGAACTGGCACGTGTGTGGACATGGGTACTCTGCACCACGTGTCATACGTAGAATGTGCTTCATTGTGTATGCTGATGTGCATAGTGCCTCATACACGTGGAAAGCACCGTGAGCATGCACAGTGTGCATAATGCACGTGTAATGCACGAGGCATGATGCACATGTGCAAACGGTGTAGGGCGTAGTGTAGGTGTGACACACGGTGCAAATCAGTGTTCAGTCTGGAGACGTGATATTGCTGTTAACTATGGGAAACATGCAACAAGAGGAGATACCAACCGACCAAGGTGGAAAAACACATGAAGAGCATCCCCTTGAGCAGTCTGAGGTCCAGGTCCCAGAAGAGGAACAAGCTGGGCCATCAGGGGTGTCACAGCAAACAGAAGAGCAGCCTGACAAGCCTCTACCTGGAAAAAGAAAAAGGAAGCGTGTCCCTTTAGAGGTGCGCAAGAGGGCAATGAGGTTCACCCAGCAGGAAAATGATATCTTCCTGGCCAATGTTTTGGAGCACTATGATGTGCTCTTTGGGCACCTCAGCACAAGAATACTTCTTAGCACAAGAAACGTGGTGTAGGAAGAGATATGGGAGGCTGTTGGTGAGTCTGGTGGACCACCCAGGGACATTGAGAGCCTCAGAAAGAGGTCTAATGACATTAAACGTAGTATCCAAGCACACCTCACAGCGGAGCGCCGGCATTCAATGGGCACAGGTGGTGGCGGACCCAGTGGGGCACAGCTTTCTGCCCTTGAGCAACAGTTGGCAGAGAGACTAGGGCCCATCTACGTACATGGACTGCCTCCATAGCTGGACACAGCCCACCCACGGGCTGGTAAGTGTTAAAATGTGATTTCCAACCATCTATCTAGCTGATAAATGCACGTGCCTTTTCCCCTCATAACATGTTGACTGTGGCCTGTACTGCTGCTCTCCTATCAGATGTTTTATGACAGTTACAATGTTGTTGTTTGCCCAGTCACCCATTGTATAATGGTCCTTGGCCTCGTGTAATGATGACACAGTATAGCTAAAGCACAAGAAACATGACAACGAAGATTATCATACACATGTGACTCAATTTTTAATTTATTTAACATTTCTTATATACTGCCTTTCATGATATCAAGGTGGTTTACATTAAACAAACTGAAATTACATTGAATGGGACATTATAACTTGGAGACAACTATTTTACAAAGAACATGGACAATGGAGGGTTAAGTGGCTTGCCCAAGATCACAAAGGGCACTTGTGGGACTAGAAACCCCAGTCCTTCTGGCCCAAGGTTGCTGTCCTCTAGTGGACTTTGAACCCTTGACTTTCTGGCCTGAGGTAACTTGCCCCAACCACTAGGCTCCCTCCTCCCTCATGTGGCAAATGCAACCCTGTTAATCAAGCACACATGCTGTCCTCTGCAAGCAACTGACACATCCTGTAGAAATGGATGGTCTTATGGCCACACATATACCGTGTATGCCCTTAGCTACATGTGTGACCCTATGGCCTGTGTGACTGCTGCATGCATGGACCTGTGCAGCTCCCTCAATGTCAAAAAGAATGTACTTCCTCTCTCTCTACAATGCAGCACAAAAGGAAAGCTAAAAGCTGAGTGTTACCTGCTGCAACGATGGCGGCGGCAACTAAGGGTCCTCTCGATGCCTTCTTGAGGCCTGCTGGTGTGGTTGAAGCTCTGGAATTATCAGGCTCGTTGGGGGCGTCGAGAGTGGAAGGAGGCTTGTTGTGCCCCTCTGAGCTGCATGTCTCTCTTAGCCCGGAGGTGTGGACCCCTCCGATTCAGCCAGCATTACTCTCAGCAGAAGCAGCGGAAGCGGAGCTCCGAGGCGTCGGGGAAGCAGTGCTCGCTGAGTCATCTCTTCCTGCAATGTTGAGTAGCTCCGTGGCAGCTGTGTTTGGGGCTGCGGAGCCTGCGGATATAGTGGTCAGCTCAGCTGGGAGCGGAGGAAGTTTGCTTGCTGAAGTAGATGCTGGCTCTGGTATTTCCTCTCTTACATCTACCGGGATCATAAGCGTATTACCTGTGCAATCTGTGCAACGACCGGCAACAGTTACCTTGGACTCCCTTTGGGAAGGTCTCCAAGCCTTGGAACGTTCCTTCATATCTCAGTTTGGAGTTCTTCAGAGTGCTTTGGCTCTTATCCTTCAATCAGTTGATCATCAAAAGAAAGAAGTAGCCACTATTTCAGTTAAGGTGGCCCAGTTGGAGAAAAAAGTAGAGGGCGTAACATCTATTTCAGGTATTGTTTCTAATGATTTGCTAGCTATCCATGGGAAGATTGAGATGTTGGAGAATTCTGTTTGTAAAATAAATTTGTGCTTGTTGAACTTTCCTCGGGTGCCTAAGGAGCTGTTTAATACATATGCTACTTCTATATTAAAGCTTCCGTGATTTGCTTTTGAAACTTTATTTCAAGGCAAGAAATGGGACCTTCATGGGGGGGACAATAAGGATGTTCCCGGACGTTTCCAAACCTACCCAGAAGCATAAGCAGCAATTTCTCCTGTTAAGACCTCAGGTTTTACAGTTGGGTGGTTTGTTTGTTTTTACGCTATCCATGTAGATGTTTAATTAAATATCAGGGAGTTAGCTATACCTTCTTTGAGCCAGCTCATTCAACTCAATTTGTTACTAGTAAGAGTATTCCTCTGCATAGCAGTTGTGCTGTTCTCACTCCCTCCCTTGGTTTAGGGGGAGTGGTTGTAGGTCTGTGCATTAGTTAATTCTACACCAGTGCTGTGTCTATTTCTTCTGATTTTTTCTTTTGAATTGTGTCTTACTTTCCCTTCAATTGTGGGCTAGTGAATTTATATTTAGAATTTATATTTAGTGCAAAGATAAGGGTGTTTTTCCCTTTTTCTTTGTGTGTTTCTTTTCTTATATTTGTATTCTTTACTGTAACAAGATTTTCTCGTGTAAAACTTAAAATTGCATAAATAAATAATAAAAAAAAGAAAAAAAGAATGTACTTCCAACCTTGTTTCTGACCTGTCCTGTGTGGCTCCTGGGATAGCATGGTACCTTACAATGTGAAACTGCCTTGATATGGCCATGTACCTGAACGCAAAATGTACTGAGTATACTTTGTCTTTCCCCAGGTGACACACAGCAGTTGGAGGTTGAGGTGCCTTGATGGAGGTATGCCACACCGACATCCCAACAGGGGAGGATGGCACTCATGTGGCAACACCACCGAATGCTGACACAGGGGAAGAGGTGCCTGCATATGCTGCAGAGGAAGAAACAGAGGGAGAGGATGTGTGTGAGGAGGGGGAGGACGACATACACCTATACCTCAAAGGCAGCAGCAGCACTGATGAGGGCACAAACACCCAGACAACGCAAACTGAGCCGGAGACTGCACCATGCCCTGCTCCAGGCCTATCTGAGGCTGCCAGTTCCCAACGCATGATGAGGGAGATGATGCAGGAGTTGCATCACTACACTGACAACCCATGCAGAGATGGGTGACAGACCGTAATGTGACATGTTATGGCACATGGTGTGATAGGGAATCCAAACAAAAAAGGAGCACCGCTCTTGCAGCAGAACACAGGATGCACAAAAAGCAAGAGTCAGGAACGTAAGGATAAGTTTAGAGTTCTTTATTAAAGTTGTCCCCAACGCGTTTCGGCATACATTGCCTTCCTCAGGGGGTAACAGAGTAGACCAATTCTAAATTTCCTATCGTACCATAGACATATGATGTGGTCAAACTGCTTCTGAGGTTCTGACGTGTATAGAAACAATCATCAATTCATGAGAAGTAGTTCGTCTTAAAGAAAGCAGAACCGCTACAAATTGTTGAGCCTTCCACGGAGTCACTGTTGGTGGGGGTGGGGGGTCCTATTATTGTGTGGGCCAGAAGGGAAGGTATTAACACCAAGAACATCTAACATGTGTCCAACTTGCTTGCATTTGTAATGCATGTGCATCGTGGGATGCTAGGGGTATGAGGTGACATCAGATGTAAAAAATGTGAGAAAAAACACAACTATTGACAGTCCTGTCTCCTTACAGTCAGCCGTAACATTTGGCAAAGAAGACCATTATGTTCATCTGACGAACTCTTTCACCTCTGACCCTCGCAGTCTCTTTACTACTCTTAGCTCTCACCTCCAAGTAACTCCGCCTCTGATCCCTCCCACCCTCTCTGCCAAAACCCTGGCTGACTATTTTTGTGACAAAATCCACAAGATCAGCCTCAAATACCCCACAAATTCAGCTACTTCTCCACCTCCCCCTTATCACTCCCAAGTCCCCCCCTCCCCCACCTCGGCTAACCTCTCTTCCATTCCTGAAGAGGAAACAGCACACCTTCTTTCCTCGCCCAAACTCAATACCTGCTCCTCACCCAAACTCAACACCTGCTCCCCTGATCTTATCCCTAGCCATCTCCTCCACTGTTGTGCCGTCCATCTCTCATATTCTCAACCTATCACTCTCCACTGCAACTGTACCTGCAGCCTACAAGCATGCTGTGGTCACACCTCCCTTAAGAAACCCTCACGTGATTCCACCTGTTCTTTTAATTGTTGCCCCATCTCCCTCCTTCCCTTTGTTTCTAAGATACATGCCGCTGCCTCGACTTCCTCTCCTCTCATGTCCTCCTGGATCCTTCATAGTCTGTCTTTCGTCTGTCACACACTACAGAAACTGTTCTTGCCAAAGTCTCCAGTGACATGTACCCTGCAAATCCCATGAGCCTGTACTCTGTCCCCATCATTCCTGCCCCTCTGCAGCATTAGACACTGATGACCACAACCCTCTCCTTGATACCCTGTCCTCACTTGGTATTAAGGTCTCGGTACTATCCTATGTCTCCTCCTATCTCCCCCATCGCTCTTTCACTGTTAGTACTGGTTGCACCTCCTCCCCTTCCCTACTGTGCCCTTGTTCTCATCTTTTGTACTATCTGATGAGTAGGGAACATCTTTTATATGTGTCTGTACAAGGCTTCTAATGCTATACAAATGATTAATAGTAGTAGTAGTAGCAGATTTTGCTTCTCTGCCTCCTAATAAGCAGGCAACTATGCTGAACACCTTTTTGCTTGTTCAGTTGGATACTACTGCACTGCTACAGCATAATTGTGCCTCTATGGCCTGTCATCATCCATGGTACAATGCAGATCTTTGACTGCTTAAGCATCAAGCCAGGAGAGCAGATAAAGACTGGAGAATACAAAGAATTAGAAGTGACTCTGCTCAGAGACTGTGTAAAGAGCACTTCTATAATTAGCATTACACTCTAATAAAAGGCTAAAAAGTCCTAATAAAATAGGCTCATTAGCACTGCAGGCAAAAGCTCTTAGAAATTATTCTGACCTGAAATCTGGCCCACGGCCTCAGTCCTTCAATCCTGAAACTTCCTTAGTGGAGGTAGTTGCCAATTATTTTAGTTCAAAGGTTGACACTATTCACAAAGATTTTATGACTTAGGTAATCCTGGCCTTTTGGCTCCATTATCCTCTGTAACATGTTCTGCTGTTTGGTTTTCATTTATGAAAATCTCCTTGATATCCTTCGAACATACTATTAAGTAACTTCACCAAACTATATATGTCTTAGACTCTATCACTATCCTACTACTACTGATATTTGTATAGTGCTACAAGGCGTACACGGTGCTGTATAGACACATGTAAAAGACAGTCCCTGCTCATCGGAGCTTACAGTCTAGTCAAGATAGACAACACAGCAGCTGTGGACAAGGACTAAGCAGATCAGGATACAAAAGCAACCTCAAAGAAGTGAGTTTTCAACCAGGATTTGAAAAGGCCCAGAGAAGAAGCCTGACATACAGACTCAGGTAGTTTGTTCCAGGCATAAGGAGCAGCAAGGTAGAAGGACCAAAGTCTGGAGTTGGCAGTAGAAGAGAAGGGAACAGAAGGGATCTGCCAGAAGTGTGGAGTTCCCGAGGAGGGCTGTAGAGAGAGATAAGAGAGGAAAGGTAGTGAGGAGCAGCAGAATGAATACACTCATAGGTCAGTAGGAGAAGCTTGAACTGGATACAGAAACAGATAGGGAGTCAATGAAACAACTTGAGAAGAGGGATTATATGAACATATCGAGGCTGGTGGAAGGTTAGCCATGCAGCTGAGTTTTGAACAGATTGAAGGGGAGAGAGATGATTCAGAGGGAGACTGGTAAGGAGGAGGTTGTAATAGTCTAGATAGGAGGTGACTAAAGAGTGGATAAGTATCTTTGTAGCGTGTTCAGAAAGGAAGGGGTGAATTTTGCTGATATTATAGAGAAAGAAACAATGGATTTTAACTATCAGTTGGATGTGTGTGAAGAAGAAGAGGGAGGAGCCAAAGATGACCCCAAGGTTGCAAGCCGAGGAAACAGGGAGGAATAGAGCGTTATCCACAGAGATACAAATAGGAGGAAGGCAAAGGTGAGTTTAGGGGAAAAATAAGAAGCTCAGTTTTGGCCATGTTCAATTTCAAATAGCAATGAGATATCCAGGCAGCAATGTCAGATAGGCAGACAGATATCCGGGCCTGGATTGCTAGAGAGATTTCAGGTGTAGAGAGGTAGATCTGAGAGTCATCAACTTAAAGATGGTACTGAAAACGTTGAGATGAGTGCACCAAGGGACTGGCTAGAGAGAGAGAGAAAAGAAGTGGACACAAGACAGACCCTTGGAGTATATTAACTGAGAGTGGGATATTAGTAGAGGATCCACCAGAACAAACACTGGACGTTTGGTGATAGAGATAAGAAGAGAACCAGGATAGCATAGAGCCCTTAAAGTCAAGTGAGACAAGGCATCAATAAGACGATGGCCAACAGTGTCAAAAACAGCAGAAAATTCAAGAAGGATGCGGATCGAGTAAAGACCCTTAGATTTTGCCAGGTACAGGTTGCTGGAGACTTTGGCATAAGTCATTTCAGTAGAGTGTAAAGGACAAAAGCCAGATTGCAATGGATCCAAAAGAACTGGAGAGGAGAGAAAGTCAAGGCAATGGCGATGAACCACATGTTTAAGTAGTTTAGAAATGAAGGGGAGGAGGGGTATGGGTTGATAATTATCACCTCCACCTGGCTTAGGGAGCCTGCTTTTGGTTTCTCAGCTCCACACTTTTGCTGGTGAATCATAGCCTTTTCTCCAGCATGTTTCCAGACCCCTGCTGGCAGAAAGTCATTTGGGCATTATTGAAAAATCTACTCAACCCAGTTATTCTCTCCAATTACTGATCAGTATTGAACATGCCTTTTCTGTCCAAGCTTACTAAAAAGGTTATGCTTCAAGAGCTGCAAAGCTTTGTTGAGTCTTCCTTTATTCTTCATCCTCCACTAGTCCAGGTTATATTCTGAGTCATCCTTGTTTCCCTAGTTAGTGAAATTCACAAAGAACTCAATAAGGGTAGGACTGTCCTAGATGTCTCTTTAGATCTCTTCATGGCTTTTGAAGTTGTGGATTATGACTTGTTGCTTTCCTGCCTTCAAGATGTTGGTCTTTGCGGGCAGGTTATCAGGTGGTTTGCATCTTTTCTTGCTGGTCTTCATTTTGTGTCATAACTCCTATGGCCAAATCCCCCCCCCCCCCTGCCAAATAACCTATGGGACCCCTCAAGGCTTAATCTTTTTACAAATGCTATTTAATATCTTTATGAACCTATTTGCTCTCTTATTGAGAAACAGTCTATTAGCACTTATTTTTATGGAGATGACATTCTCTTGGTTTACCTCATTAGTCCCCAGGCTCCAGATCTATCCCTGCTGAATTACTGCCTTGGTCAAGTAGCCCTATGGGTGTAGTCCCATCACCTTCATCTCAATCCCACAAAACAAATTGTCTTCTGGATTGCTGTTTTTTCTCTTTGCTGTCTATGGTTCCAACCCTCTTCTCACTAGAGTAACTAGAGTAGACACTTCAATATCTGGGAATTACTATTGACTCTGAGGGTCATTCCGAGGCACCCCTCTGCCGATCTCAACTAACCTCCCTGTATGTTGTACGGGGAGGTTAGACAGGGGTGGGAAAGGGGAAGTGCAGGGGAGGAGTTATAGTGGGCAGTGGGCAATCGGCGGCCACGGACATACAGGGCCGATTTCAATGTCGGGCCTATATGTCCGGTGCCGGCAGCCTGAACGGGGAACTTATTCCACCTCTGAGGTGGAATAAGGTCCCCTAGTCAGGTGGATCTGGCAGGTCCAGGGCGCAGAAACGGTGGGAGGGAGCAGAGGAAATTCCCTATAGCCCGACCCTGGCCTTGGAAGGCCAGATTGGAGGTCAGGCTGCGGTGAATGAACATTTTGGTCCGGCAGCCAGGGATTGCGACTCTTGAATGGAGGTGTGGTGTCATGGCAACCAGACGCCATGTCGCCGTGGCTCCATTCAAAAGCCCTGACTGAGTTAGGCTGGGAAAGCCTGTATGTGCAGGCTGACCAGAATCGGGGTCCCAGCCTGCATGTACAGGCCTGGACATGATTCTGAGCCCATGGGGCTAGACGTGCCCCAGGGGATCAGAATCCCGGCTTACTCTATGTGTCCGGTTCTGACCGGGTGCACAGAGGGCCGGCACATCCAACTCGGAATCAGGCCCTCTGTGTTCACCTTCATACCTCATGTCTCTAATGTGGTCAAGTGTCCTTTTATGTTGCCTTATGTCAATTTCAATCAGTCCACAGTTATTTAGACATTGCAGTCCAGCATGCACTCATCCATGCTATTGTTATGGACTGCCTTGACTACTGTAATGTAGCTTACAGTGGCTTTAAGAGTATGGACATAAAGCACCTTCAGACTGTCCAAAATGTGATCATTTGTATTCTTTGTCAAGCTTGCAGATATAACCATGTCTTGCCCCTGCTATGACAATTCTATTGGTTCCTTGTCCTCTTTTGGACACTGCAGACTTCTTCTCTTGGCCCATACAGCCCTTCATACTGGGAGTCTTCTTTACTCAAACTGTTTCCTACTGCCCGGTACATACCCTTTCCTTCTGGTTCTTTCATTGGCAGTTCTACATGAGGGTCCACAAGATAATCTGCTTATTTTTTTTTTTGGGGGGGGGTCTTCTTTACACTCTGAACTTTCCTATAATAAATTCATAGCAGGTTTGAAAGTATGACTATTTTCTATTGCTTTCACAGAGCTAGGGCCTTCAGGATGAGGCGCAGGATGGTGCTCTGCACATTTCTGGAAACTAGTAGATTGTCCCCTTTGTTTCTCCTCCTGTGTCTCTTTTTCTGTTCTGTCTATGATTGTAGTCCTTTTATTTTGTTTTCTAGTTGTAAACTTCTCTAATGTGCTACTGATAAAGGGTGGTATTGTAGCAGCAAAGCGCAGACAAACCAATGATACCAGGAGTCTGTTCAGAAGGTCCAAATCATTTATTTGTGCACAAGTCTCGAACCAGTCAATTTCAAAATGGCTGAGCAAAGTTTTCAAGCATTACAACAACTTTTATAGACTTCTGTTCCATTCTAGGTATAGAAAAACAATTCATTGGTCCCGGTACACTCCCGTACCTCCCGTAGCCCCTCTATTGGTCCCGGTACTGATAAGTTTCTCCAATTATGTTCCTTCTGTGGGCTTCTGTAGGCATGACACCTGCCTGCCCCCCTTCTAGTCCCAATTACAATGGTCAGTTCATCAACTTGTTACTTTCACACTTTCAAGGCTATGGGACCATTTGTGCGTGCAGAAGAGCAAGGTTCTGTAACTCATCTGTCAGCACTCCTCAATATTTCTCTGCAAATGTACTTTTTCTTATCAGTAACTTTAAAACACATCTTTTCTGTATTTTTCCATTTCTTAATTCTGCAATTCTGCTTATCTAAGCTAATTCAATATTTCTACTGAGTTCTTTCTTACAATAGCAGCATATTGGGGGATGTGCAATCCTATATGCCTCTCCACAGGCCTCATTTACAGGTCAAGCTAGCCATGCTGGCCTGCCTATGTCAGACACCGTGGGTCACAGGCCTGCACCTGCCACATTCCCCCCTTTGATTAATCTCACCCTATTACTTAATAAGGTGTGAGAATTAAATCACTTCCCAGAAAATTCACATCCTGATTAAAGGATTCTTACTAGTTCCACTAGGGCTGACTTTGTATAAAGCCATTATTCTAGTTGCGGTCTTCCGCTCTACTGTACTATCAATAGCACTATGAAGGGAACGCATACAACATGGGATTAAACATGGTAAACAGAGGACAACAGCAACAAGGATTAGTACTAAGATAACGAAAGTCTTAAATCCTCCCAGCCAAGAGAAAAGGTTAGCAAACCAATTAGGAAATTTCAAGGCGTGCCAAGTCTGTACTGGCACATAAGCATGTCTTTGCATATCTTTAGCAATTTCTTCAACTACTTGACCTTTATCATCTATTTTTAAACAGCAATTGGTTAAATTCAGCTTACCACATACTCCTCCTTCAGCTGCTAGCAAATAATCAAGGGCTAAGCGATTCTGGTGTATGGCAGTGCGCATCTGAGTACTTTGTCTAGCTAAGAGCGTGAGAGCATGACTAGTTTCATTGGTTATTATTTCAACTACTGCTTGTAAGCGAATAATACGATTAATCATATAAATTGGGGTACGATAACCATACATACCATCATCATTCCAAGTGGCAGGTCCATAATACTCAATAATTCTTTCTGGTGGCCAATCATCACCTCGCCACTTCTCCCACTTGCCTATCTGTAGGGCCTCTCTTTTCTGTCTTGACGCTCCTTTGTGTTTGTGGGTAGTATATACAGGGTACCCTAATTGTTCTCCATGTTCAGTGTTTAACAGGAAGAAAGAAGGTCTGATGGTTCCTAAGACACACGCTCCTCCCCATTGTGGTGGGAGTTGCGCATATGCTCGGTTTCCACAGATCCAATATAGGCCAGGTGGGGCTTGCCAGGCTTGGACTTTGGCAAGATTAGTCCATAGACCTGCAAGTTCAGGAAATCTGGCTAATGGGTTAGGAGGTTCAGGATGTCTGATTCCTGACCACCATGCTACCTTCTTGGTCGTGGCATTATAGTATTTCTGGCTAAGACAGACCAGCTGTCCTACCTTTTGAGTGAACTGGGGTCCAGTTCTGGCAAAGCAGAGATGTCCAACGATTGAGTGCGCTAACACCCATTCACTGGTTGTCTTGTGTAATTCAGTCTGATTGTAAATCATGGAATAATTCAATTCTTGGGCTTCCCAGGGCCATTGGTCTCCCATTTGGGTTCCGCCACAGAAATAACAATCTGTGATCTTAAGACTAGATACTACTGCTCCGGCTAATTCTAGAAACAAATTCTGTGAAGGGTGAGGGATCTCAAACTTATTTACATGCATAGCTTCATAAAAGGTATTATGAATATGATATTTAGATGACTTGTGGGCTTGGGTATTCAATCTAACATGCACAATGGTCCCTGGATCTGTTCCTCCTCCTGCAATACGTAAACCAAACTTATATCCTTGTTTCCATGCATGGGGGTTATGTACACGCAAATGTAAGGGGTTACAAGCATCTTTCTGACATTTATCATTCGTGGTTGGCTTGGTTAGAGTAGCCATCCGCTTATCTATTTTCTCATCAGTTATACCAGTGTTCCAGGTAGCATAAAAAACACATTCCCAATACGGGCAATAGTAGTCTGCCGCTGTAGCAGTACTATACCCTGGTTCCTTTTTACCTGTACACTTCCTCCATCCCGTGGCTCCTTCTGGACACATATACTTATGGTCATTTCGATACGCTTTCTCCCATGTACCACAGGTGGACTGACTATCTCTATTAATAGCATTACATGCATCAAAATTCAAAACAGCAGGTTTAGTAATGTCCTTAAGTGGTGGTGTAGCAGCTAATATAGGTCCATCTGCATCCTTCCATCTTATTTCCAACGTGTAATAGGATGGATTCTGATGCGGATTATAGCATGCTTTTATTTTGCCATGAGTGCAAACATTTAGTTCAGTGGTGTTATAGATACACCGAGTTATTGTTCCCTTGCAGGTATAGTAAGAATGGTAAAGCAAAGTCTGAGTTACTTTCAGTCCAGTTCTAGTAGAAGTAATGCAAGCTGTGCATGGAGGTAGAGCATAAGTCTGTTCAAAACCTCCGAAGAAGGCAACCAAGGCAAAGCAGAAGCAAAGATACATGTTGATGTTGATTGGAGTTCTTCTGAATCCTCAGCTTGCTGATCTTGATCACGACGGTCTATTATTCTTCGTCCCGTTTGCTAATGAAGCAATTTAACGGTTGCTGAGTGTTGATTGAAGATCCTCAAGGTGTCCAGCACACATTAACCAACTTAGCAATTCAGTTGGCTTGTGAAGTCTGGCTTAGTCAATGTAGTCTCAAAGTAGTGTGTCAAATCACACACACAAATTGAGTTCGTTGAAACAAAGCTGTTGCTGCATGGAAAACAGCAATCCTCTTCGAAAGACT
Source organism: Ichthyophis bannanicus (assembly GCA_033557465.1). Lineage (NCBI taxonomy): Eukaryota > Metazoa > Chordata > Amphibia > Gymnophiona > Ichthyophiidae > Ichthyophis > Ichthyophis bannanicus. The sequence goes on along the minus strand of CM066031.1, from coordinate 508,438,978 downwards.
TGGCTACTGCAAAGCACTTGTGATGAAGTGTCTATACTGCTGGTTGCCGTCTCAGAGTAACTCGCAAGGGTACATCAGGGTGCTGCTCTGCTGTCCACCGCTCTGGTTCAGGATCGGCGGCGGGCTTGACTCGGCTGTGGTGGATCCAGGCGTCGATCTCGGCTACCTTTACTGCAGTTGGGGTAGACAGGATGACGGTGTACGGTCCCTTCCAATGGGGTTCCAACGGTATCTTCTTCCAATCTTTGATCCACACCGAAGTTCCAGGCTGGTAGGGATGCAAGGGTTCCGTCAAGTTGATAGGCAACTGGTCTTGGATCCACGTATGGAGAGTCTGCAGAACAAAACTAAGAGCTAGGAGTTCTTGTCTGGTTACTTCTGAACCAATCTGGGCTAGATTTCCTTTGACTCCCTGCACTATTGGTGGGGGTTTACCATACAGAACTTCAAAAGGGGAAAATCCTGTTGACTTTACAGGGGCTGAGCGTATTCTGAGTAAAGCTATGGGAAGCACTTGGGGCCATTTCAAGTGTGTCTCCTGACAAAGCTTAGACATTTGGGCTTTCAAGGTACGATTCATTCGCTCAACTTTCCCTGAACTCTGGGGTCTGTATGCAGTGTGGAGCTTCCACTGTATCTGCAAAGCTTTGGCTAACTGCTGAGTAACTTGAGAGACAAATGAGGGTCCATTGTCTGACCCTATTACTGCTGGGATTCCAAATCGGGGGACAATCTCTCTCATTAAGGCTTTGGTAACTTCTCGGGCTTTCTCAGTTCTGGTTGGGAATGCTTCTACCCACCCAGAGAAAGTACAAACTAATACTAGTAGGTAATGGTATCCATTAGCTTTTGGCATTTCGGTGAAATCAACTTGGAGGTTGTGCATGGGGGTCACACCTCTTGACTGAACTCGGGGTGCTGTAACAAGGCCTTGCTTGGCATTATTCTTGGCACAGATTTGACATTGTCGGGCTACTGAGGCTGATATGGTTGTCATCAGAGGAATGTAGAAATGTGGTCTGAGTGCTTTCTCCATAGCACTCTTTCCATAGTGGGTGGCTTCATGGAAAGCTTTAACAAAGGCTGGTCCTAACAATTCTGGAATTACTATTCTTCCCGGAGGTTGACTACCTTCTTCTGGTGGCAGCTCAATCCATCCATCTCTCAATACTCCCTCTTCTTTGTCACAATAGTAATCCAATTCTTTGGTGGTATATCGTGGGGTCCATAAATTCAAGGGTACTGGAAACAATGCTGCTTGCATTGGCATAGCTTGTGGGGCAATCTGTCCTGTCATAGCTGCTTGTCGTGCTGAGGCATCTGCGAATCTATTCCCTCGAGCAACTTCTCCTTTTCCTGCTTGATGTCCTCTACAATGCATGACAGCTACACGTGTTGGGGCCCAGACTGCATCAAGTAACATCAATATCTCGGGACCATATTTGACTGATTTTCCTCCGGATGTGATGAGTCCTCTTTCTTTGTAGAGAGCTCCATGGGCATGCAAGGTAGTGAAAGCATATTTGGAATCTGTATATACATTTAGCACAAGTTTTTCTCCTAACAACAATGCTCTGGTGAGTGCTATCAATTCGGCTTTCTGGGCTGATGTGCCTGAGGCTAGGGCTGATGATTCAACTACTTCGTGTTGAGTGACGACTGCATATCCGGCACAGCGTCGTCCGTCAAGGATGAGACTGCTCCCATCAACATAATAGATCTGGTCAGGATTGTCTATGGGCACATCTGTTAGGTCAGGTCGACTTGAGAACACAGTTTCCATGACTTCGATGCAGTCATGTTCTGGGAGTTCTTCACTGATGGGTATCAAGGTAGCTGGGTTCAAGGCATGGCTCACTTCAAGTTGTATCTGTGGGTTTTCACATAACATGCTCTGGTACTTCAACATTCGGGAATTGGTGAGCCAATAATTTGCTTTCTGTTCCATAAGGGCAAGGACTGCATGTGGCACAGTGACTCGTATGTTCTGTCCTAATGTGAGTTTGTCTGCTTCACTCACTAATAGTGCTGTAGCCGCCACTGCTCTCAAGCAGGGTGGCCATCCTTTGGCCACAGGGTCCAATTGTTTCGATAGGTAGGCTACAGGTCGTTCCCAATTTCCTAATTTCTGAGTCAACATGCCTAAGGCATTTCCCTGTGCTTCATGTACAAACAAGTGGAAAGGTTTGTGGACATCTGGTAGTCCAAGTGCTGGTGACGACATCAATTCTTCTTTTAACTTCTGGAAGGCTGTATCCTGCTCAAGTCCCCACTCCAGTGTTGACTTCTCTTCTCCTTTTGTGGCTTCATACAGTGGTTTGGCAATTTGGGCAAAGTTGGGTATCCAGATTCGGCAATATCCTGCTGCTCCCAGAAAGGCTCTGACTTGCTTTCTGGTTGTTGGAGTTGGAATTCTACATACTGCTTCTTTTCTTTCTCTGCCTAATCTTCTGCTTCCTTGGGTAATACGAAAACCCAAGTATTTCACTTCTGTTTGGCATAGTTGTGCTTTGGCTCTGGAAACTTTATATCCAGCTTCATTTAGTAACTGCAAGAGATCTTGGGTGGCTCGTATACATTCTTTCTCTGATATGGCAGCTATCAACAAATCATCCACGTACTGGAGAAGTACTCTCTTCCCCGGGGCTACTGGATAGCTTGAAAGATCTTGATTTAGTGCAGCACTAAAGATGGTAGGTGAATTCTTGAATCCTTGGGGTAATCTTGTCCAGGTGAGTTGGCCCCCTCTTCCAGAGATGGGGTCTTGCCATTCAAATGCAAACAATATTTGGCTTACAGGGGCTAATCTTATGCAAAAGAATGCATCTTTTAAATCCAGTACAGTGAAATGGGTAGCTTCAGCAGATATCAGTCCTAGAAGAGTGTAAGGATTGGGCACAACTGGATGTATAGTTTCAACTGCATCATTTACTCTTCTCAAATCTTGCACTGGGCGATAATCATCTGTCTCAGGTTTCTTTACTGGCAAAAGTGGGGTGTTCCATGGGGATTGACATACTTTCAGTAGGCCATACTCAAGTAATCTCTGTAGGTGGCGATGAATGCCTTCAATTGCGGCTCTTGGGAGAGGGTACTGTTTGACGTGCACTGGTGTAGCGCTAGGCTTGAGGGTTACAATCACTGGAGCTATATGTTTGGCTAGGCCTGGGGGACTGCCTTCTGCCCATACTTCAAGTGGTGCATGAATGTTCTTTAAAGTTTGTTCAAAATAGGTATCTTGAATCGAATCATCAATGTAGTATCTCCACTCTTCTTCTCGGGGTACTGTCAGCAGCATTACTCCTGCTGGTTTGGCTTGCGAATTCACTGTCATTTGCATTTCTCCTTGCTCAGAGAAAGATATTTGGGCTTGAAGCTTGGCTAGCATGTCTCGTCCCAGTAATGGTACTGGACATTCGGGCATGTAAAGAAATTGATGCGTTACTTGCTGTCCTCCTAGACTGCATATTCGGTTTTGTAGAAAAGACTTTGTGGCTTTGGCACCAGTTGCTCCTATAATGGTGACTGCTTTCTTGGTGAATGGGGCTATCTTTTTGTCTATTACTGAATGTTCTGCTCCAGTATCAACCATAAAGTTCATAAATTGGTCTCCTATTTGTATTTCGACCATAGGCTCCTGGAGACCTAAAGCAAACTTGGAGCCCGGTCTGTCCTAATCCACGTCATCCTCATCATGGGCCTGTGTGGCCAATGCTTGGATGGCTCCTCCTCCCCTCTCTCGCTGGAATTGTTCTCGATTGGCTCCTCCTCGGCCTCGGGAACGGCCTCGTCTTTCTTCTCGCCACTGATGATCGTTGTCGTCATCTTGCTGGGCGTCTTCGAGTTGCGGGCAAGTATCTCTCCAATGTCCTTCTTCTTTGCAATAGGCGCATTGGTTCACGCCTAGTCTCTGGGTCCGGCCTCCGCCTTGACCCCGCCCTCTTCCTCTGCTCCTTCGATTAGGGACACCTCCCCTTTTCTTTTCAACTATGGCCGCAGCCAAAAAATCAGCTTTCTTCTTCATCTTTCTATCACATTCTCTCTGTCTTTCAGTATCACGATTCACATACACTTTATGAGCGACTTCCAATAACTGTGTTGCATTCATGCCCGCAAACCCTTCTAATTTCTGTAATTTACGTCTAATGTCTGGTTGAGACTGGTTTACAAAAGCAGAATTCACCATGCATAAACTTCCTGGTGCCTCGGGATCATAGGGAGTATACATTCTATAAGCTTCAGTTAATCTTTCATAATAATCTGCTGGGCTCTCATCTATTCCTTGGATAACTCCTGCTACTTTGGAAAGGTTCATAGCTTTTTGGCCTCCTCTTCTCAGGCCTTGTAAAAAGCCTTGGCGAAAACGGGCTAGGGCGGTGGATCCTTCATCTGTATTTGGATCCCATTGGGGGTCTTCATTTGGGAATTCTCTCTGAGCTGCTTCTCTACGATCTATTATATTCTGCCCCTGCGCTGGAGCTGCAGGGTTTTTCTGCCATCCATTCGATAGCTGCTTTTCTAATTCTCGCTCGTTCTTCTGTAGTGAATAGGGTGGTCAGGAGCTGACGGCAATCTGGCCAAGTGGGCTGGTGAGTTTCCATAATACTAGTTACTAATTCTGTCAGCTCCTGGGGCTTGCTAGTATAGGAGGCATAATGCGACCTCCAATTTAATAAATCCGTTGTAGAGAACGGGATATACACATAAGTTAGGGGTCCCGCTACCACTTCATCATTATCATTCTTTACGGGCACCCCCGGGACTTGCCTTAAGGGAAACAGTTTGGCTGTCCTCGGCGTCATTTGAGTCTGGGATCTAAGGGCTATTGTCGTTGTCTTTGCAGGAGTTGCTGTCTTTTTCTCAACTGGTTTTGCTTTGGGTTTTTCTTTCACTGGCTTGCTAGTGCTGGCGCTGACTTCCTCAATTATTTGTACACTTTCCTCTTCTTCTTCTTCTGGGGGATCCTCACTTTCCTCTTCTTCTAGCTCCGCTTCTGGCTCACTTTTTACATCCTCCTCTCTTCTCTCCGCTAATTCTCTCTCTTCCTCTTCTCCAGGAGGAGGGAGGTCAGGGATTGGGTCTCGCCTCGGCTCCGGCGGTCTCTGGGGTGCTGGGGCAGGACGCCGCCGGGCTATTCTTACTGGACCTGGGGTTCGGGGCTGCCTGAGGACTACTTCTGGGGAATCGGGATCTGCCAAGATGGGTTTCTTCTTGGCTTTCTTATCCTGCTCTTTCATTCTAGGCTGTTCCTTTCTCTGTCTAGAATCTGTTTTAGCTAACATTATTCTGCACTGTTCCTCATAACAGCGCTGCGCCCAGGAGGGCGGATCTTCACAAATACTTAACCAGGAATCTATATAGGGGTACTGATCGGGGTGCGCTACTCGCACTCTACGGTGTATTGACTGGATAATCTCTACGGTGAACGTTCCCTCTCGGGGCCAGATGGGGTCTAGATCGGGCCACTCCCTAGTACACAAAATCTGCAAACGGGCTGCTGTCATTTTAATACCATAATCTCCTGAATATCCCTCTTTAAAATGTGCGATCATACATTCTAATGGAGTGTTTCTAGTAGACTCCGCCCCTCCCATTTCGATGTGTGCGCGCAACAACAGACAGAAGGGAAAAGGTGGGCGGACCGTGGGTAAGGGGTCCTCACGGCCCTGGAAACATACAGGGAATACAAATAACAAGACAAGACGACAATCGCTTCCCCCTTTTCGCGACCTGAACGCGGTCGCCCGGTCAGGAAATGCGCTAATCAGGGGTCAGCTTTCACTTGGTCCGTGCTGCCAGACCTCTCAATCACACTTCGTTCACACAATCATGCTAGCAACGTATTCCCAGAATGCATTCGTTTCTATCTATTCTGACTAGTCTTTTCCAAGTACAATTACAAAAAGGATGAGGGTTTCACCTAGCGAATTCCCATGCCAGGCTACTCGGCTCTTCCTTGAGAGTTGATCAAGCTCTCTTACCAATTCCCAATATCTCGAGATTACAAATTCCAAGTGCCAAGTTCCAATGGCAGTACTGCTCTTTCTATTTCTGTCTAGACCCAAAATCAAAACTATACTCACCGGATCCGGTCCTCAAAACTTCCCAAGCAGGCGCATGAGTTGGACCTCGGACTCCCCTCACTCGGGTTCGAGGCGTTGACTCCAGCCGGGCTCGTCGCCCGCCGAGGTCCGACCAGCTCCCTCCGATACAAGGGACCGGCGGCGCCAGGGAGCGGCCCTCGTCGGAAGGGCGCGATCCCGGCAGGACCAAGCCTATAGAGGCGGAAAGTCGTGGTATATTGCCCTATATACACTTTGATTCCACAACTTCCCGGCCAACGCACCAAGGAATATGTAGCAGCAAAGCGCAGACAAACCAATGATACCAGGAGTCTGTTCAGAAGGTCCAAATCATTTATTTGTGCACAAGTCTCGAACCAGTCAATTTCAAAATGGCTGAGCAAAGTTTTCAAGCATTACAACAACTTTTATAGACTTCTGTTCCATTCTAGGTATAGAAAAACAATTCATTGGTCCCGGTACACTCCCGTACCTCCCGTAGCCCCTCTATTGGTCCCGGTACTGATAAGTTTCTCCAATTATGTTCCTTCTGTGGGCTTCTGTAGGCATGACACCTGCCTGCCCCCCTTCTAGTCCCAATTACAATGGTCAGTTCATCAACTTGTTACTTTCACACTTTCAAGGCTATGGGACCATTTGTGCGTGCAGAAGAGCAAGGTTCTGTAACTCATCTGTCAGCACTCCTCAATATTTCTCTGCAAATGTACTTTTTCTTATCAGTAACTTTAAAACACATCTTTTCTGTATTTTTCCATTTCTTAATTCTGCAATTCTGCTTATCTAAGCTAATTCAATATTTCTACTGAGTTCTTTCTTACAATAGCAGCATATTGGGGGATGTGCAATCCTATATGCCTCTCCACAGGCCTCATTTACAGGTCAAGCTAGCCATGCTGGCCTGCCTATGTCAGACACCGTGGGTCACAGGCCTGCACCTGCCACAGTATAATAAGATTAAACAATAACAATTAAACTGCAGCAATGCTATCAGCAGTCTGGTAGTGAGGTTGTTTCACCACTTCAGGTTGAAAGGCTCCCTTCCAACCTCCAAGGGGTAGAGTCAGCTCCCAATAAACCCCTCCCACTTTCCACAGTCACCTCACACTCCAGACCACTGAACATCCCCCTAATCATACCTGCTGAAAGCACTCCCACGTCACCAATCATAACCACTTGGCCACCTCCATTCAAGATTCCTCATCCCTTGGAATGCTCAAGAAATAGTCAAAGTCCCCCCTGGCCCACCTTGACCCCCTTCATTCAAATCCTACCCTGAATGCATCCCCTAACCCTCTAAGTTCCTATGGATCTTACTGGAGTCATCCTTGCTGTCTAGTGGACATTGGGGTAGGAGCAGCCCTTCCTCCAATCCTGCCCCAGCTGGTGAAGCTTCTGATATGGCAGTCTTCACGCCTCCGATTTTTTTTAAGTGCCATGAAAAACTGACTAAATTTAGAGATTTGAATTCACTCATTATAACTGCTGAATGATGGCCTACATCTCATTCCTGGTTCTTACAGGTATGTCCTTGGAAAATTCAAATGATTGGATCCAGTAGCAGCAGTGCTAGATTTAAGTTGTAAGAGCTCAAAGATATGTGAAGAGGGGATAGGAGATTTCTTCTCCCCTCCCTCCCCACACCCTACCCCCTCATTGCCACTGCACAGATCCCCTCCCCCCTCTCCCTCCCCCTTTTCACCTTTGGGTCTGAATTTCTCATGGTTGTTCTGGCAATAGCAGAACTCAAAACAAGAAATCACGTTTCGGGGCCTGCCTGCCTTCATGTTCTGACAATCCGCTTGGTGCTCTGCCCCTCCCTCTGCATGGATTTCCTGTTACCAACGAAACCTATACAAGAGGTAGAACAATGTAAGGTCTGTCAGAAAGTGATGGCTGCCTGAGTTAGCATAAAACTTCAGAACTACAAATGAGCAAAAAACTGCACTAGAGTCTAGCACAGTTATTTTCCACTGGGGACAATTTTTAGTGCAACAGTTGGCATACATTTTGATGATTTTCCTGCGATTTCCTGTACTGAAGATTTTCCTAATCTTTCTTCTTGCACTAGTGGGTAGTACAGCTTACTGCATCCGCTTTTTAATGTGATTTATAGGAAACAAAGAGAGGTTCTATTAATGTGTGGTAAATGTCAATTTACAGTGCAAAGCGTCACCCCACAGGTCACATATAAGTGTGTGCCTTCTTGTCACTGCATGCACTTTATATGTCTAAGTCCTGGGGTAGTTTTAAAAATTTTTTTTTTACATTCATAAAAAGGCCTTTACAAGAACAATATTCTTTATAAAATTACCTCCATAGTGTCATGCCACCATGGTAACTGTAACCATGACTGTGCTCTAACAGCACTTGCTAATTCTATGTGGTATCTTATGACTGCCCTGAAATTCAACATTTTTAGAAAATATTTCTTAAGGAGTGAATAATGGTAAATTCATTTACCATACGAGGAGAAGACAAGCAGGGTTTTCAGGTAGAAATGGAATAACTTTTATACACCAAAAGCCACTCCAACAAACAATTCATATATCAAAGAACAAATTTTGTTAACTTTTCTGTGCATCTGGTGTGCCAAAGGTCCAATGTTAAATGCCAAGGACTCTACAAAGCAAAATATTGAGGGGCCAATATTTAAATGAAATCATACATACATTCACCTGTGGCAAGTGAACATATAGCTTAGTTATCTGTAGGTTCCTCTGGTTGAGAAAGCCAAGATGGCAGATGCATGTTAGTCGGCTCTCCTTGTGCTCCTTCCCTTTGGTTTTGAGTTTTCCTCTTGTAGCTCTGTTATGCTGCATAAGCGTAAGGCAAAGGTGTGGGAGCTGCCGAGTAGTGCAGAGGTGGTTTTTTGAACCTGCTCATTTGACACAGTTTATCATGGGGAAAGGTGGGGACTCCTCACAGTAACCTTTGTATCTTCAACCTTCCCCTTGGAGTAGGGGTAGTGGTCACGCACAGTAGATCGTTTTGTCTGCATCAGTTTTTGTGTCTTACGTATTTCCTTAGATACTTTTCTTAACAAGTGTGTAATCTTTGTTTTCTTATTTGTAAATGTATAAAGGTAAAATTAAAACAAAACCCTTAGTTATCTGTACCTTTTTAAAATGTATGCACATAGTACTGGGTCAATAGTGTAAGAGAGTAACCTATATGCTATCTAGGTTTCCATCAGAGTGGGGATAAATGAGATTGGGTATTTCAATTAACCAGATAGCTATCTAAATATCTTCTCTGTGCAATTTAGGTCTACTGAATAGTGTCAGCATGATACATGCATTAAGCGGTAAATTTACTAAAGTGCACTAACTGTTAGAACGGGATTTGATGCACGCTAAGGGTGCCACACTAGCAGTTAACATGGGGCCCCAGGCTATAAATCCTGTGCTAACCGATTAGCGTGCCATTGGTTAGGGACTGGATGGATTAGGAGAGAACATAGATATTGACTGCATGTCAGAACATTTATTTATTTATTTATTTTATTTAACTACATTCATATACCGCTTTTCACCGGGTCAAAGCGGTTTAACAAAGGGGGGGGGGGGTGGACAGTAATCATTATGGAGGGGGGAGAGACATCACCGGGGGGCTAACATTGATGATTCGAACAGATAGTAAAGACTCAGACAATATACATGAGTCTCTTAGGGTATTTTTGGGATTTAGCAGAAGGACTGTGGGTTGTCAGTGAAGGTTGTCTGTTTCTGGTCCAAGGTATTCATGAAAGAGGATGTTTTTTAGTTGTTTCCAGAACGCGGATAGATCACCAGTGTTTCTGATTTGGCTCGGTAATGAGTTCCAGAGGGAGGGTGCGTATAGTTCGAAAGCTCTGTTGCAGGTTCGTTGATTATATTTTGTTTGTTCATAGGGGATGGTAAGGATGTTGTTGGTGGTCTGTCGGGTTGGTCTGTTGTGGGTGGGCTGGGATAGTAGGGAGCGGAGGTGGGAAGTCTATGTTTGATAGAGGGCTTTGTGGATAAGCAGGGCAACTTTGTATTTGATCCTTGCTTCGAGTAGAAGTATGTGTAATTCCCTCAGGACTGGGGTGATGTGATCGTGTTTTTTTACATTCCAGATGATTCTTTGCGGTGGTGTTCAGGGCAGTCCGTAGTGGGTTGGTGTGGGTCGCAGGAAGTCCGTGATAGATTATGTTGCAGTAGTCCAGCATGACAGTTCTGAAGTCCTGTGGATTAATAAGTGGTCTGAGCCATTGTATCATTTTTGCTTTGTGGAATATTGTCCTGGTAGTCTTTTTAATCTGTGGAGTAAATGTGAGTGCCTGGTCTATAGTGATTCCCAAATATTTTATGTGGGGTTGAATTTTATGTGGGGTGGTTCCCAATATGAGGTGTGGTGGTGGGGTGAAGTTTGGGTCCTTTGTTACTATGAGGGCTTCGGATTTTTGATGTTGATGGATAGGCTGTTCCTTTGTAGCCAGTCGGAGACCTCAATGAAGCAGTCTGACATGGGTGTTTTGGGCACACGCTAACTATGCCTGTTACCATTAGCACAGGTGCACTTAATTTATTTATTTATTTTTGGTTTTATATCCCGCCTTTCAGTTAAATCAAAGTAGTTTACAGATAACTGTTAGGAAACATTTTTCAATGGTCCCCTGCCAATGGCATTGTGCTATTGGCGGGGAGATGAAAGCACATGCTCACAAAAATTAGCCTTCTAGCTAAGCTGGCGATACCATCACACGCTACTGGCACATGCATTAATAAGCACGACCCTGTATGTATATTCAGTGTAGCTGTTATAATGGTGCTGAATGGATATACTAATTTAAATGCCAGATAGAGCTCTGTTCTTAAATTGATGCAGTTCACACGTTCTGTGAATACTGACCCCAGTGTAAAAATTGGTACAAAGAAAATTTCTTAAAGAAAAACATTTCTAGAGACTTCATAAAATACAGTCTAAATCAATGTAACAAATATAAAAAAGACACAATATATTGTGGGACAGTTCCATCATCATGAAGATATGGCATCAATCATGTGCTTCAATCATAATGACATTGTCTTGGGCACAAACATCAGAGGCAGAGACAGACAAGCTATTTAATACTTTTAAAAAAGCTGCCAAATATCCAACAACCAATCAAGAAAAAGCTGAGGTTTTCCATATAACTGAGACAACCAATGGTACCTGTTCATAACCCATTTGGAGCTTGGATTTGTAAGGCTGAGTAATCCATAAGGATAGGCACAAGAAAACATTTGGTTCATTTTAGCATCATTTTTGGAGTTTTTTTCCAATTTTCTGATATTTTTGGTTCATTTCACACATAAAGAAAATTAACAAGCATTAGAAAATTTTCATATGCATAATTTGTAAGTTAACATGCATTAAAAATTCTTTGCGTGCACTGCATTTTTAAGGGGTGCCATGAAACCAAGCCCGCACTTTCATGTGTACATTCTTAGTAAATAAATTGACAATCCAAATCTAAAAAACACTATTACGACTCCTTTGCTTCTACTAGCATGTTGCTGCATCTCATTGGACAGCATAATTAGTTGTTTCTGTCTGATATTTATTTGGCATAAATTTATACACCGCTCCTTCCAGCAATCAGAAGCGGTCCTTAGGAAGACAAGACAAGGGAATATGTACAGCACAAAATTTAGGAATACAGTATGATTACGGTAGGGGGACTAACAACCACCAGTTCACAGTTATACAATTGATTACACAGGTACACTACCAAAAAACTGCCTCCAGTTTTGCAACTGATTCCTATAGATTTTGGGGTGCTGAATCCAGGAAAAATAGCCAAAATGTTCCATCACATCACGTTTTCTTGCAAAATTAGATTTCTTACCCATATAAGGAATATTCACATAATTTCTTTTTAGCCGACTGCAGTTTATTTTCTTGGCCCAAAATAGAGGTTGTAATGGTTAACTAACTAGAAACACTCCCTCATGATATTTTAGAGTGTTTTGTATTCATTTTATACATTAACAGGACAATTGGGAGGCGGGGGGCTAAATCCAGTACTCGCGCTGGCGCATGTTCTTTCCTGTTCGCCTCGCCTCGTTCGCTCGCTCAAACACGGTGGTTGCGACATGAACGTTCCTGTCAAATTTCAGTTTCTTGCAAGTTCATTATTACCTTTTGTTTGCTCAGTCGTAATCCAGCTTTATTCCGAAGTCGTTCACTACAGTTGTAGTTTGCAGTGCTGTGTATTTGTGATGGCTCACAGAGTCAGAGATTGCGTCAACTCTCCGGACAGTTTTTGTTTTATTTGTGGGGAATATACCATGAAAAAGCAGCAGAGGAACATTTCTGCATTTATTAAAAAAGTATATTTTGCCTATTTCGGTTTGAAGTTAGGCGATCAAGACAAACCGTGGGCTCCTCACAAAGTGTGCAAGACATGTGAGGAAGATCTACGCTTATGGATGAAAGGTAAAAAACAAGCATTTCGTTTCGGAATACCTATGATGTGGCGTCAACAAAGAGACCACAGCAGTGACTGCTATTTTTGCTCTTGCATTGTGAAGGGATACAACTTAAAAAATAAGAACGTAATAAGTTACCCCAACCTTCCCTCAGCAATTAGGCCTATGCCTCATAGCAATGAAGTACCTGTGCCTGAACCACCAAAATCTTTGGATCATATTTGTGTGGACGGTTCTGATCATGATGAGACTCATCAGATGGCTTTTCCCGATGAGTCCAGTACTTCCGAGTTTGAAACTGAACCAGATCCGAAACCTGAACTTTTCTCTCAAGCTGAATTGAATGATTTAGTCCGGGATTTAGGACTCCCAAAAGATGCTGCCCAACTGCTAGGTTCTCGGCTTAAACAGAAAAATCTATTGTCACCAGGAACAACTTTTTATTGGTACCGCAACCGCGAGACACAATTTTTGAAGTATTTCAGCAAAGAGGAAGATTTGGTATTTTGCAACGATATATACGGAGTGATGGAAAAGTTTAAACTCAAGTATGATCCTGCTGAATGGCGGCTGTTCATTGATTCATCAAAAGACAGCATAAAAGGTGTTCTTCTTCATAATGGCAACACATTCGCTTCAGTTCCTATTGCTCACTCTGTTATTCTCCAAGAAAAATACGAGAATTTGGCCATGATTCTTCAGAAGATTCGTTATGATGAGCATAAGTGGATGATTTGTGGAGACTTTAAAATTCTATCCATGCTATTAGGGCAGCAATCCGGTTTCACCAAATATCCCTGCTTCCTTTGCTTGTGGGATAGCCGGGCCCGCGACCTACACTGGGGGAAAAAAGACTGGCCAATTCGGGAGTATTTGAGACCCGGTGAGAAAAATGTTCTTCATGAGAGCTTGGTACCTCGTGATAAAATTCTATTACCACCTCTCCACATTAAGTTGGGTCTCATTAAGCAATTCATCAAGTCCCTTCCAAAAGATGGTGAGTGCTTTCGGTACCTTTGCTCAAAGTTCCCCCGACTTTCTGAAGCAAAGCTAAAGGAAGGAGTGTTTGTTGGCCCTGATATAAGGAAACTCATTTCAGATGGAGCATTCGCTGAAACGATGTCTGAGAAGGAAAAAGAAGCCTGGGATTCCTTCAAGGATGTTGTTCTCAAATTCTTGGGGAACAGGCGGGATGAGAACTATAAGGATATTGTTGCCAGGATGCTCAATGCCTTCAAAGAACAAGGCTGTAACATGAGCCTGAAAGTCCATTTCTTGCACTCCCATGTGAACTACTTTCCCGAAAACTTGGGGGCGTACAGTGAAGAACAAGGTGAAAGGTTTCACCAGGACATCAAGGACGCAGAGAGAAGGTACCAAGGAAGATGGAACACCACTATGATGGCTGATTTCTGCTGGTTGCTGCTGCGGGAAACCCCAGATGAAAAATACGCCAAGCAGCGCACCAAGAGAAGCATTCGGGGGAAGAAGAAACGGGCCCACCAGGAGATTGATTGACCCAAGAATGACTTTAAAATCTAAACTGTGTTGACAAATATTGTGTTTTTACTAAACTTTGAAATAAAAATTTGCTAGTTATTACCACAGTGTCGGATCTCATTTATTAGAATTTTATTTTCACACCATCGGGTGTTTGTCTTCATGTATTGCAATGGTGCGGTTTGCGTTTTCTATTCTTACATACATACCTGTACAACATTTTTTACAAATTTCTTTGCTTTGCTTTGTGTCTAACCTCGCTCTTATATGCTCAATGTTTGTGCACATGTATGTGGCTGTTTTAAGTGCAGACAATTTTGCTACCATCACAGTGTGTTTTGTTGACATTACTCTATTCTTATGTGCTACCTTGTTACAATTTTCTTTATTCTTATTTGAATAACTACTAAACAATTAGTATAAAGAATTCATCCAAGAAACTTTTATCTCGATCGCACTCAATCTGAAACGTTCACCTCAAACTGCTAACCCAATGTAGCAAAAAATCTGTACGTGATGGAGCAAATTGGTTACCAGATTTGGATTCAGTGCACCAAAAAACGTAAAAATCAATCGAAACATTAGAGGCAGTTTAAAAAAAAAATTTTTTAGTGTACCTGTGTTATTCAATAAATTACAGAATTGAGCAAACAGAGCAGGTTATAAATGTACATAGAGATCGCAACAATTCAAGCAATTAGCAGAGCAATATATACATATAAACACAATTTATTCTTTTTTTTTTTTTTTTTTTTAAGAATCTTCAAGGATGTGATGCAACAATGAGAATTTAGGTTCCTATTAACCTTGTGCTTACAAGGTGGAAAGGCAGGATGGGAAGATAAAGTTGAGTTCAGCTAGGTGATGCCATAATACGATTGGAACAGGTGTTTTAAGCTCTTTTCTGAAGGTGTGTAATTCTTTGGTCTGCCGTAACTCGTGTGGGAGCTGGTTCCAGAGCATAGGTGCTGAATACGTGAATGCCCGGTTGCTCGTCCGTTCTTTGACTGATCTTATGCTGCTGGGTACGCAGAGTGTGTCTAGGTTTGATATGGTGAGCAGATATTCGTATCTGTTCCTGATATTCCTTCATCCACTGACAAGATGGTCCTAATCTTCCTTTTTTTCCATTCTTTTCTATTTTTCTGATTCATATCTGGTCCCTTGATTTAATGTGCCAAATGAATGCCTAAGGGGCCCTTTTATTGTGCTGCTAGCCAGTTAATGTGTGTTAATTGACTATGGTGCATGCCAATGCATGGGCATACCAGCTATCAACTGCCCAAACACACGTTAACCACAACTCACATGCTAATGTGAAGAGTAGGCTGATTAAAGGCAGTGTGGGCACAGGGAGGTGATCGGGTGTATCATCTACAATATCGGGAGCAACTATGGATATATCTATTACAATCAATAATACCAGAGAGTCTAAATTTATCATTGTACTGGTGGAGTCTATTGTAAGAGTTGTGTGATTGGATAGTAGGACAGCCAATGCCCTGGAGGAGCAGGCGGTCAGGTGACCCTTTAGCGGCTTTAATTGGAAGAAGTGAGAGACTGCTCAGAAACGTTCATGGGTTTTGAAGAAGGGTCAGGAGTTTCTATGACCAGAAACACAATGTTGTGTCAACACGAATGAAATAAGGATGGACTATTATGGTGTTATGAAGATTGAGTATGCAGATTGAATGGAGTCGTAGCCATTTCAGTTATTAGAAGAGCGGAGTTTGAGAAGGTTAACGGCGTATCTGGATCCAGAGATGGTCTTTTATACACCTGTGGCGTGATTGCAATGACACAAGAAAGTTTGGAGTGTTTCTGGTTGCGTCACGGGAGAGCTGGTGGAGAACACTAACTCTTTGGTATTTCTCTGGGATAAGAGTGCACTGGATGATTGATCACTGGTTGAGTACTGATACAACCCGGTCTTTACAGCTGATTTGGTTTTCCTTCAGGTAAAACTTTTATGTCCTTTGAGGGTTTATTGGGGAAGTTCCCCTTTTATCTTTATATTTTAAAACAGAATAAAAGGAGTATTATGCTGCGAGAAGGAGTTCCCTTCGTGGCATACATTCCGCCAAAAAAATATATTTCTTTGCAATTTGAGTATTAGGTTAGATAGGGCAATTAGGTTTATCATCCCACTGACAGTGGCAACTGCAGCATTGCACTAGATACACAAGGCTGGGACAGAGTTTCATCTGCAGCATGCTGCAGCCGCTGTGACCACCACCCCCACACTCAGACATTGCTGGCATGACAGCATGGTGGCAGTGGGGGTGACATGACTTCTGTTTGACTGCGGCAGCATGTATGTGCTCTGCTAGTTACAGTGGAGTCACACCAGACATCACAGATGTACACTCTAGGCAGTGGCCTGGTCAGCCTTGTGGACCAGCAAGCCCCATTGCATCACCCACGTGACACCTCCTTTGCTAATTTGGCACTGACAATATAGTGCCCTTTTTTAGTAGGACATCATGCTATTGCTGCCAATGGAGCACTATTATCATATATTTGGGAACTCTGGTGAGTTAAGCACATTGCATATATTGAAATAGGCTCTCTCCCCTCAGAAATAGCCCTTACCGCGAGCTTTCACATTTGTGTTAGGGTTCCCAGTGCTGGAAGCTCTAACGCATGGTAACACAACCCTTCATTAAGGGAGCACACACTATCCCCGCCCAGTCTCTGCCCCATTAATGGAGTGGAGGAGTGGCCTAGTGGTTGGGGCAAGGTACTTAAGGCCAGAAGGTTGGGGGTTCAAATCCCACTAGAGGACAGCAACCTTGGGCTGGAAGGACTGGGGTTTCTATTCCCACAGGTGCTCCTTGTGGTCTTGGGCAAGCCACTTAACCCTCCATAGCCCATGTTCCCTGTAAAATAGTTATCTCCAAGTTATAACACCCTGTTCAATGTAACTTCAGTTTGTTCAATGTAAACTGCACTGATGCAGAATAGCATGGTATATAAGAGAATGTAAATTAAATAAAAATAAAATTAATGCCCACTTTTCAATTCCTTTCCCCTTAATGCTATGGGTACAGCTTTCATACATTAATCCAGCGTTACTGGGACTATGCATGGTGTTAACCACTTACGGGTGCTTATACTACCCATTAATGTCACCTTTGCTCCCTTACCACCCTTTAGTAAACATACCCCTAAGTGAAATGAAGTAGTAAGAGTGGATATAACAACAGCTGTCATGAACTTAAAGTCTGAGATGAAGTTTTTGGCTGACTGATTAACCCAAAATGAAATCAATATTGTTGAGCAACTAGATTCTGTGGCAATTTTGCAGAACTTCAGAAGATAGAACTGTTAAATAAACAGACCAGAGATAAACAGAAGATATGTAAAATAGACAATGGGGGGGGGATGTAAAATAAAACATAGGATATCATAATGCCTCTGTATCATTCCATGGTGCGACCACACCTTGAATATTGTGTGCAATTCTGATCACCGTATCTTAAAAAGGATATAGCGTTATTAGAAAAGGTACAGAGAAGAGCCACCAAAATAGTAATGGAAGGGTACTCCTATGAAGTGTGGGGCCCTGTATCCCACAAACCAGCATAATTACCAATTACCACTAATATCCCATACAGTGCAGAATCAAATGTCAGTACAGATGCAATCATGGTATAGTTTTATTGGATAACCGATGGATATTACAGGGGCAAGTGAGAGAAGCTGACCCTTCGGGCACTAGGCACCTCCGGAAGGCTTCTCTCCCCCTATGGCTAACAAGACATTCCCTATATACATTTTTGTACTTCCGTGTATGTGCATATCTGTGATCATGTATAATTTCTCAATCTATGAGTTTGTGTCTCACTCCCTCCATAACCCCCACCTTCTTCGTTCTGAATATATATATATATATATATATTTTTTTTTTTGCAAGATGTCCTAACCACGAGATCCTGGACAGGCTCTTACTTCTCCCTCCTGGATACTTACCCAATACCATCTGCTTTCTTCAGGGCTAATTGACCCTTTTGCCACATTGCTCTGCAACTGTCAGCTTGTGGTTTTTCTGGATGTAACTTATTCATTCTTCAGCCTAGCATGCAAGCCTCTGAGCACGTCAGTCCAGAGTTTTGCAACTTCAACTGCTGAATTGTTATATATTTATTCTCAGGTCAATATAACTTTTATTGCCCACAGTTTAACAGCATGGCTGACCTATATATTTGTAACTCATGAGGGATTAATGCAAGGGCCTGTGTATCCCAACAGAAGAGAGGCTAAAAAGGTTAGGGCTCTTCAACCTGGAAAAGAGACGGCTGAGGGGATATATGATAGAGGTCTATAAATTAATGAATGGAATGGAATGGAACGGGTAAACGTAGATTGATGGTTTATGCCATCAGAATATAGAAAGACTAGGGGACATACAATGAAGCTACAGGGTAAACTATTTAAGACTAATAAGAGAAAATATTTTTTTCATCAACGTGTAATCAAACTCTGGAATTTGTTACTGGAGGATGTAGTAAAAGCTGTTAGTGTAGCTGGGTTTAAAAAAGGTTTGGACAGGTTCCTGGAGGAAAGGTCCATAAACCATTATTAAAAGGGACCCAGGATATCACTGCTTGACCCAATACAAGCACTGAGGAACCTGTGTCTGTTGGGGAGACTGCTAGGTACTTATGACCTAGATTGGCCACTGTTGGAAACAGGATACTGGGCTTGATGGACCTTGGTCTGACCCAGTATGGCATGTCTTATGTTCTTATGTTCTATTATTCACATCCTTGGAGTATCAGATCAAGCAGCCTCAGGAGTTGTATTTCAGATAGTTCAAGAAATGTATGATCTGTATATACCTGAAAATAAAGGCAGAAAAGGATGACTGGACAGGGCTCAGAGTAATTGGAGGACCAGGTTCCTCACATGCTAAAGTGGCACCTTTTGTCGCTTACTTCCACACAAATTCATGGCTGTCATTGGGCTTAAATGCTCTATTATTTAGAAAGATAATGGCATTCACATCTTTGCTGACATATCTCATTATACCTTACAAAAAGATTTTCACCTACTTAAGCAGCTCCTCAGAGACAAAGGTATCTCCTATAGATGAAGATTTCCTTTTGCGTTGATATTTCAGTATAATGACAAATGTTGCACCCCCATCACCCCCTGATGCACTCATTGCCACTGCTGCTGTCCCTCTCTGGGACGTGCAGTGGTGACAATGGCCCCAAACAATCCCACGGCATTTACCTTTAAACTTCAGCGCATGGGGCTGTTTGCTTCCACCCCCTCTGACACGCAGTGTTGAGTTCGTATTTGCAAACAGGAAATCGGCCTCGGGTGGTTCAAGGGTGCAGATGCAAACAGCCCCACGGTGCCAAAGTTTAAATGTAAGTGCTACAGGGCTTTTTGCAGTCATTGCCATTGCTGTAGGTTCAGAAAGGGGCAAAAGCGGTGGCAATGAGCACCCCTGATTGGTCGTCAATCTAGGCGACCACCTAGTTTCCCTAATGGTAGCACCAGCCC
This sequence comes from Ichthyophis bannanicus, assembly GCA_033557465.1. Taxonomy (NCBI): domain Eukaryota; kingdom Metazoa; phylum Chordata; class Amphibia; order Gymnophiona; family Ichthyophiidae; genus Ichthyophis; species Ichthyophis bannanicus. The sequence continues at coordinate 508,419,447 of CM066031.1, read as the reverse complement.
TGAACTGGAGGATTATTTAATTGACTAGATAGACTGGGAGAGTCAAGTAACTCTAAAAATGACAAGGACCACCCAAGAAAATCTAATAGAGATAATTAATGAAGGCTCAGTACACCGAAAAGAAGACAAATTTCAAGTGGGATGAGGTCTCCCAAAGAAACATCATCAAACCTTGCTTGGATGTTTATGGAATCCATGACCTAATATAATTACTTACTCACTCTGCACTTGACTTATGTTGATACTGAAGAACAAAGAAAATTCCATTGGGAGCTAATGATATGAGTAACCTTTTCTTTGTACTCTGTGATGTACAGTATTTCTAAATGTAGCTGATGGGAAAAGGGAGGGGAGGAAGTTTATGATTCAACATAGAATGTGAAATATTAGAGCTAAAAGGATCATGACCCATATGTACTTTATTTTCCATCCTTCCTTCCTCCCTCCCTCCCTTTTTCTTACTTTTTTTTTTTTTTTTGCTTTTCTTCTTTAGGGTGTACGAATAGTTGTCTGTAAGATCTGAGAGGGAGTTAATGCCATTAGTTTTGTCATCAGCACCCTTTCCTAGTATGCCGAGTAGCAGAACTTGATACTCTTTTGTGAGTTGATATATTAAGTTCTGATGTTAAATGCTAAGGGGGTTATTTTAGAAGCATTCACATGTCCAAAGCACAGCATTGAGACATGCAGATTGACATGCACATCTCAATGCCATTTTACAACCTCCTTTTTGTGGATGCAGGAATGCTCATCACATCTACACAGCCATAGGGAGAGGTGGGGGTGGGGAGTGAGAGTGAGAGTGGTATGAGCAAGGCCAACAATGCAGACATGGATTCCCGTCTTTTCTAAAATTCCACTTCACTTGTATATCAACTGGTAGATGGGAAGAGCAGGGATAAAGGTAGAGGTAAAGATGGGGAGGGGGGGCGGTTTGCAAAGATAGGGTTGGGTATAAACTAGATTCAGAAGATGCTTGGGAGTGGGAAGTTATTTGATTATTCACACATAGACAATGATTTTATTTTTATAACGGTGAAATCAATTATATGGAATGTCAATGAATGACAGAATTACAAATGTCATGGGACAGACACAGCGGAACCCTTTATAGCAGCAGGATAAAATCAAAATAACCTTAACTGTTTCTGCTGTCTCAACAAATAGGGATGACCTGCAAGGAGCAGTGCGTACACCCCTAAACAAAGGCATGGGGAAGGGTGACCTGCACGGAGTCGCAGGTGCACCTACTCTTGTCACCTTGCTGAGCAGACTAGATGGGCCATGGTGGTCTTTATCTGCCATCATATATAATATATGTTTCAAAAAACAATGTATGTCAATGGTTTCAGTAGCCCAATTAAGATGAAGTGAGTGGAAATTTCCCTAGTGACAACATTTTGACTGGGGAGGATCAGTTTGTTTTGGTTACTGGATTCCTTAAGAGGAATCCAGTAACCAAAGGGACCAGTGATGCTGGACAATATCTATGAGGAGCTTAGCAATTTTTTTCAAAATAATCTTTTCATGGGTTAAAACAAGCCAAGGGGTTATTATGGGAGGAGACTTTAGCACTATATTACCCACTCAGGATAAATCTGACAATGTTTCTTCTTTATTTAAAGAAGCATTCCAGTGCCTTTCATTGCCTTTGAGCTGTCCACCTCGATCAGCGTATGTTCACCAGACTGATATGCAAGGCAAGTCTAGAGGGTATTCTAGGCCCCTTATACATGGAAAAATTGCTCTTTGATACTGCCTGCTATATTAGAAGGTCAATATGGGTTGCCATATTGTGTCTCTCTCCATACAAAGATTCGACTTGTTCAGGCCATGGTATTTTCAATAACATCATATGGATGTGAAAGCTGGACAGTGAAAAAGACAGATAGGAAGAAAATTGATGCCTTCGAATTATGGTGCTGGCGGCGAATACTGTGTATACCATGGACTGCCCGAAGAACAAACCAGTCGGTACTAGAGGAGATCAAACCTAAGCTTTCTTTAGAAGCTCAGATGACAAGACTTCGACTTTCATACTTTGGACACATCAGGCAAAGAGAGATCATTAGAGAAAGACATTATGCTTGGCAAGATAGAAGGTCAACGCAAAAGAGGAAGGCCAGCAATGAGATGGATCGATACAATAACAGCAGCTACAGGTACCAGTCTGTCAACAATGAGCTGCCTGACTGAAGACCGAACACAATTTAGGATAGCTATCCAGAGGGTCGCCATGAGTCGACTCCGACTTGACGGCACTTAACAACAACAACATGGGTTGCCATGAGGTTTCTCCCCCCGTTAGAACCTGGTGACTTCCGGACAACATATCAAGCACTGATCATCCCACATTTTGACTACGCCAATACGATTCTACAAGGGCTCCCAAAATCCACCCTAGCACCGCTCCATCTTGCAATGAATGCAGCCACTAGATTTCTATATGGGGCTGCCAAGCGAGACCATATGACGCCCATACTGAAGCAACTCCTTTGGCTCCCGATTCAAGCCAGACTAACCTACAAGACACTACTACTGACTTTCAAAGCCATCAATGGACTCTCCTCAGCATCTTTATCCGAACTTGTCCACATTACTCCCCCTAACCGGACCAGAAGATCAACAGCAGTTAACACACTAGTAATCCCCAAGGCAGCAACTCAATGCATTAAAACAACAACATACATGGCTTTCAGTTTCTGTGCACCTAGCTGCTGGAACACCCTACCACCTGGCATCCGCGTGATCCCTGACCTAATACAATTTAGAAAGGCCCTGAAGCACCATCTCTTCCTGAAACACTATCCAGAAGAATGTTCTAAATAACGCCTTGCCCCGCACTAACACACATTAGGAAACCGCATAATTAATGATGATATATGTGACATTTGATGTATATATGTAAATAGTTTCACCCAGTTGTTAGCAAACTTTTTAGCACCTGTTTAGTGTAAGTGCGTCGCAGAACCCTGCGTCGTTTATGTTCTCTGTTCCATGTAAACCGCACTGATGTTGAATAGCATGGTATAAAAGAGACTGTAATAAATAAATAAAATAAATAAGTGGTGCTAGTGTTGTCATCTGGTAGAGTTCCATATCCAGGGGGTAGAGTTCCATATCCAGGGGTGATAATCCCACTGGCAATGAGATCCATTTCTTTTCAGATTTGACATTTGTAAGCAGAGAATGGCCCTGGTGAATAGGAATGTCTACTCAAGACAGGTAGCTAGGGATTCTTATGCATCATCTGGTCAGTTTGGCAGTAGATGGGTTACACCCACAGTGACTGAAGGGTTTTTCACTGCCTGATCTTCAAGGTCAGACCAGGCCTAGGGGTTACATATGATACATTAAAAGGTAATCAGCTTGTTCGGAGTTATGGCACATCTGCCTACACAGCCATCAGGAATATTCCTCTCTGGCTGACCAGTGGTAATAGAGTCAAGGTTCTAAGTCATTTCAGCATCCTGATTACTCTTGAAGTACTTGCGATGCTGGTTAGCTTCCTGACTGGATGGGCGGAGTTTTGGAATTCTCTCCACCTACTGGAAGAAGGGCAAATGCCATTAGTGTGGATTGGTCTGGAAGGACTCAAGGAAGAGCAGTCACCAGCTAAGGAATAATTGATCTTTGCCTTTTTTGAGGTTTATTAAATCCAAATCAGAGACAGTATCCTTAATGCACTCGAATTGAGAAGACAAAATGGTATGAAGGGAGGATATTTGACCCAAATGATCTGCCAAAGAATTTTGTGAGTCCATGTATATGCATTGATACATCATACAGAGAATCTTAAATTTGCATCTTTTTACCACTGGAAGCCAGTGCAATCTGGATAACACCGGGAACAGGGACCATGGCAGACAAGGTACCATCTTGGCAAAGTTGGAATAAGTTCTGAGCGCCACTGCAGGTATTGCCCTACCGCCCAATCCCAAAACCGGCAGACCCGCCGAGGGTCAAATGGTGGGAAAACCAGTCTGGGGAGGCATCAGGCCATTGGCGCACCAGCGGGAGAAGGGAGGCCTGGCCATGCTGCCTCCAGGTCATCCCCACGGCTGCCACAGGGGCATTCTGGGTAGTCACGTTGCCCAGTTCTGCATTCCATGGGAGCATCTAGCTCCCATGGTGCAGAATCAGGTGCAACAGAGCCCATCCTGTCCGGGGAGGTCTGGACGGCCCTGATGTGCCCCTTCCTGGATCAAGTTCCACATGAGGTCCATGTTACTATAGTCGTTAAAGGCAGCTGTGACACCTCCCAGTCCTCAAGGCTTCAGCAAGCCCACTCTCTCTTTTGTGACACCCAGCGGTGGCATAGTAGCAGGGGTAGCGTAAACAGTGACCTAGTGCATTATTGCTACCATGCTCTTTCCCCATGCTATGTTTTGCTTTGGTACATCCCATTGACATAGACTGGTCTAGGAAGGGTGAAGAGGAAAGATCAGTTATATCTTGCTTGATAACCAAAGTTCTCTCAATTCTGCCAAATCACTTCATGATCCTCACTCTTGTTCAGTTGCCTAATAGTAGAGGACATGCATATATGTGTGTGTGTGTGTGTACATATACAGGGTGGCCCAAAAAAGGTGAGAACATCTCGTAACATATACGTTATTTAAAAATTAAAAAAGACAGATGTAAACGATTAACAAATTTTAAAAAAAGATGGCGACCGGAAACTGTCGAAATGTTGTTGTTGTTAAGTGCCGTCGAGTCGGAGTCGACTCATGGCGACCCTCTGGATAGCTATCCTAAATTGTGTTCGGTCTTCAGTCAGGCGGCTCATTGACGACAGACTGGTACCCGTAGCTGCTGTTATTGTAGCGATCCATCTCATTGCTGGCCTTCCTCTTTTGCGTTGACCTTCTATCTTGCCAAGCATGATGTCTTTCTCTAATGATCTCTCTCTTCGCATGATGTGTCCGAAGTATGAAAGCCGAAGTCTTGTCATCTGAGCTTCTAAAGAAAGCTTAGGTTTGATCTCCTCTAGTACCGACTGGTTTGTTCTTCGGGCAGTCCATGGTATACACAGTATTCGCCGCCAGCACCATAATTCAAAGGCATCAATTTTCTTCCTGTCTGTCTTTTTCACTGTCCAGCTTTCACATCCATATGATGTTATTGAAAATACCATGGCTTGAACAAGTCGAATCTTTGTATGGAGAGACACATCTCTGCTCTTGAGAATCTTATCTAGGTCTTTCATAGCCATTCTGCCAAGAGCAATGCGTCGTATGATTTCTTGACTGCTTGTTGCTTCTTTATTGATAGTTGATCCAAGTAGGTTAAAGTTGTTCACAATTTCAATTTCTTCTCCTTCAACGATGAACCTGTTGATTATGCCAGTTGTCATGATCTTTGTCTTCTTTACATTAAGGTGCAGGCCCATTTTGAGACTATGTTCTTTGATTGTGAGAAGCAAATGTTTCAGATCATCTTCGCTTTCAGCCAGTAATGTGGTATCATCAGCATAGCGAAGGTTGTTGATGAGTCTTCCACTGTCGAAATAAAGACGTTATATAGCTAAAAAAAAGTAAATAAGTAAACTATTTAAGCTTTTAATTTACGAGATGTTCTCACTTTTTTGGGCCACCCTGCATATATCTACATCTATCTGTCTATCTAGATAGACAGATAGAGATGTGTGGCATATGTATATGCTAAACTGCCTATAAAGGAGGTAAAATGTGGATAGCATCCTAAAGTGAATGTGCACTAGCACTAATATTTAACTTTTAATTTAAAGAAAAAGGAAGCTTGGACAATTGCAGTACTGGTTGGCTTCCTGACTGCACATGCATATGTTGGGAAACTGGCAAGATTTTAGCACTATCTCTACCTTCTGGGATGAGGACAAAGCCCATTGGTGTGGCCTGGTCTGACAGGACTTAAGGAACATCAGTTACTAGGTAAGGTATAGATGATCTTTGCCCTTTCAGGCACAGTAACCTTAATACCCCCAATGGGGAAGAACAAAGTGGTATGCATGGAGGATATTTGCCCAGATGATCTGCCAAATAATTTGGTGAGTCTGTGTATACACACTGATACATCATACAGAGAATCTTAAATTTGGATCTCTTTTCTGCTGGAAGCCACTGTAATAATAGCGGGGTGATATGGTCATGTTCCTTTATGTCCATGGACAACTGTCCAACTGTGTGTTGGAGTAAGTATCTTTCCAACTTAACAGGATAAACCAAAATACAATGATTTACATTTATAGGAATACAATAGCCATGTGCACATCCAGTATCATTAGAGAAATAATAAATAGTAATCGTAGTTGTAAAGCTAACCTGCCAATCAGCTACAATACAGTACCATACTTAATCTCTCTATTATGATCAGCAGGCTGTACCATTCCGAGTGCTAAAAATCAGTATAGTTCATTAAGATATAGTTGAGACTAAGAACATAAGAACATGTCATACTGGGTCAGACCAAGGTTCATTAAACAAAGTATCCTGCTTCTAACAGTGGCCAATCCAGGTCTCAAGTATCTGTCAAGCTCTCAAAAGTACAGTATACACATTCCAAGCTGCTTGTCCCAGGGGTAAGCAGTAGATTTTCCCAGTCCTCTTTAATAATGGTTTATGGATTTTTCCTTCAGGAACTTGTCCAAACCTGTTTTGAACCCAGCTCACTAACAGCCATTACTACATTCTCATAATAAATTCCAGAGTTAGATTACGTGCTTAGTGAAAAAATATTTTCTCCGATTAGTCTTAAATGTGCCACATGTAGGTTTATTGCGTGTCCCCTAGTCTCTCTATGTTTTGAAGGAGTAAGCAATTGATCTACATTTGCCCATTCCACTCCATTCATTATTTTATAGACCTCTATCATATCTCCCTTTAGCCGTCTCTTTTCCAAATTGAAAAGCCCCAACCTTTTAAGCCTTTCCTCATAGGGATATCCTTCCATTCCCTTTACCATATTTGTCCCTCTTTTCTGTACCTTCTCGAATTCTGCTATATCCTTTTAAAGATATGGTGACCAGAACTGCATGCAATATTCAAGGTGCAATTCTGGAGCAATACAGAGTCACTATAATATCCATTATATACTTGATTATTTAAATTTCCATTGGCTGGTAAAGAATCATCTTTTTGATGAAGGAAATATGAGATGAGATTGCTCTGATAGTAGACCTATACTGCTCTGATTGAAGGATAAGGCGGTATAGAAAACTGGTTAAATAAAATAAATAAATTATGTGTGGGGGTGGAGGTGGGGGGAGGGGGTTAGGCGCATTTTGCTCAACTGATAACACTTGTTGTAGAGTCTGTCTGTATGCATGAGAAATGGCCCAGTTCCACATTCTGACTGCTTCTCAGCACAGGAAGTATGATCCTGTTCTTTCCTGATTATTGATGTAGTGCATGGCTACCTGGTTGTCTGGATCATCACAATTTAATTGGTTATTTGATCCCCGAAAGTCTTTAGAGCAGTGTTTCCCAAACATTTACCCAACATGACCCCATTTTAGTACTTGCAAATTCATGTGACTCCAGTTGATTATGAAAATAAAAGAGCAGACCTCCACCCCCTCCACCACCACTTATCTAAAGCAGGAAGGTGGCAGCAGTAATGGCAAAAGTAACAACAATCAGCACAGGGTCCTGTGTGTCAGTGTGTGCTCACAGCTCATGGTATTCTGCACGAATTTCCAGTCCAACAGGAAGCCCACACAAAAGGGGGCAGGGCCTATGAGCATTCACTGTCTTACAAGCCCCACACTGACTGCCATTACTAAACACAGATCACAACAAAAGTCCAGCATCAAAGGGAACAGTCCTGTTTCTGTGACCCATTCATTGATGATGTTAGCCCATTTGGGGTTCCAACCCACAGTTTGGGAATCACTGCTTTAAAGGCATCATAATTGCTTTAAGTTCCACGAAAATGATCTAACAAAAACTTTCTTGGAAGGACCATAAACCCCAAACAGTCTACATGGCCACCCCATCCTATTTTGACAAATATGTTGTGAATACTCTGTGGTAGGGGTGAATTTGGGAGGGAATACTTTGACTGAATTGGAATGAACAATCTACTGAGTAAAGTCCAGGAGTGAAACTGTGACAGAAATTCCATCTAGAAGCTTATGAATGGCCTGTGTCCACTGTGTTCTCAAGGTCCAGTGAGTTTCTCTTCTTGAAATCTACCTAGTGCACAACTTGGAGAGTCTTTTTGTGGAAGAAAAGCTTTCACCTGAGTCATGTCTAGTAGAGCTCCTATAAATTCCAATTGAAGTGATGGACTTATACTGGATTTGGGATAGTTTATGACCCCTAGTAACTCTAGCACCCAGATGATTGTGCATACAAATTTTTGATCCCTTCCTGAGAGGCACTCTTGACCAGCCAATTGTGCAAATACTGTAGGGAAACACATGCATGTTCATTCTGCATAGATACGCTGAGACTACCATGAGACACTCTGTAAAGACTGGTAGTGTTTCTCTATGATGAATTACAGATACCTCCTGTGATTGGGATATATCTGTATGTAGGTATAGGCATCCTTTATACCAATAAAACATAGCCAATCTCCTTTTTGAAGACAGTGCATCAGTGTGCTTGAGGGAAACCATTCTGAACTTCGCTCTAAACAGTAATTTGTTCAGATTCCTCAAGTCTAGAATGGGACAGAATCCCCCCATCTTTTTGTGGCCAGAAAATATCTGGAGTAGAATCCCTGTCCTTTTTGCCATGCCATGATGGCATTTGCCTGGAGAAGGACAGAGAAAACCTGTTTGAGTATTTCCTAGAGCAAAGAATTGCTGGATGAAACTCTCAGAAATCAATTTCATGAGAGCTTGAATAGATGCAATTGTGCCCAAACTGAATCATCTTTAGAATTCAACTGTTGGAGGTGATTAGGGGTCAATGGTCTTTGAAGAAATGCAGCCTTCCCCCAACCAGAAGGGTGTCCAAAAACCAATACTGGAATGTTGGCTATGTTCTCAAGGAACCATTCAAAACCACATTCTAGGTTTTGGCTGGGGAGCCAGTTGGGACTTTTGGGCAAGAACAAAGACCCTATTTAGACAGGGATGAGCGGGAGGCTGGGGAATAACTATGCCTATGAGAGTAATATAACCTCCTATGACCTCTTCCAGAAAACCTCCTAGATGATGAGGAGCCAGATCAGAAATGGGCCTGGGAAGGGTCTTATGCATGTCATTGTGCTGCATGATGAGAGATGCAGCCTCCTGCACCTTATTTCAAAAATATTCTCTCCACAGCATGAGACATCAGTGAGCTTTCCCTTCATATCATGTTGGAGGTCTGAAGCCTGAAGCCATGAGAGTCTTCGGTCACTAATTCTAATATAGAAGACCCTTGATGCCATATAAAAAGCATCATAAATTGCTTGGAGTATTTATTTTCCATACTCCTTTCCTTTTATGTACAAGTGGATAGAGTTCTCAGTCTTATCTGGAGGGAGAGAATTGGCAAAATCCTGCATACTGTGCATGATGTTCTGCAGGTGCATGATCAGAGCTAATAGGATGCTTTGTGGGAAGTGAATACAGTGTTCTGGAAAATCTTTCTCTTAAAAGAGTCCTAAATCCAAGCCTCTCTCCCCAGTTGTACCAAGGAGTATGACTTGGAGTTTTTGACCTTTTTGAGAGCTATTGGATGACTATGGGGTGGTGCGGAAGCTGAAACCTCTTGAATCTAGGGGCCTTCTGGACATGATGCATAAAGCTGACCTCCTTATTCACAGGATGAGTAGAAAGGGGAATGTCCCACTTTCTCAGAATTCTGTGAAAGGGTACTGTCACAGCCTTAGGGGAATCGAGGAATTGGAGGATTTCTCAGTACTTTGGCGCATCTCCTCCTCTGTCTCTAAATGGAATTAGCCATTTCCCACACAAACTCAATGAAGGACAGATCCTCTGATTTTCAACCCTTCTGAGAAAAGGAAAGGTATTAGGGCAACTCAGGCAACCTCTTTTATGAGAAGTACTATGAGTCATTCTCAGAGTCCCAGGAGCACTTTGGACCAGGTCTGTATTTAGTGTATGAGTGCACTAGTCCTGATGCACTAGAGGTGGAAACCATCCAGTCACTGAGCCTCAAGAATCAGTTCAATGTCTCGATGCATCAGTATTAATGCAATTACAGCAGCTGCCTCATGCCATGCAAAGAAGATCTTCATCCTGTCCTCGAAGCTCTTCAGGAGATGCTCTTCAATAGCTGTCATCAAAAAAGGTAGAGGGGTTATAACAGATTTCGCCGATGTTTGCAGAATCTGTTGGAGAGTATCAGCAGGCTGATTCTGGCCCTTTGGAGACTATTGTGGCCCCTCCAGTATCAGGTGGATGAGCATTCCTCATGTCAGGGCCACTTCAAGGATACCAGTTCCTTAAATATCTTGATGCTCAGGAAATCATGCTACAATGAACTGTGATACCGATGCACATTGACTTCCTCGATACTAATGAAGATGAGGATGATGCCTTCCTTTTCTTTGGGAGAAAAGCAGTGAAAGGCCATCTGCACATCCTATTGATGCTCAACTCCAAATGAGCTGGATGACTTCTCATTGTCAATGCACCATTAGTGTTCAGTGCAACTCCTGAGGCCATGGAGACCAATGTCGCCAATGCTGATGTTGATGGTCTGAACTTACCTGCTCCAAAAATTGTTTTGTTCTTTTTCTCTCAACCCCTGAAGCCTCTCTTTGTCACCTGTGAACTCAAAAAACAATGAGAGTTCATGGACAGGCTCCAAGCCCTGCAGGCACCAATCATCAGTGCCTGTGACAGATATGGATACTTCTTAAACCCTCTGGTGAGTTTCTGGGTCATGTTAAGAAAAATAGCTACAGGTAAGTCAAACATTCAACAGAGAAAACGTTTCTCAGCTGAAACACCTGAGACCTAAATATAGTCTAAGCAGTGATGAAGAAAAAAAGAAAGGACATTTTAAAGGACTGGAAAACCCACCTAAGGGGACTTAAAATGACAAAAAAACATGCAGCGGTAGCAGGGGGCTGAGAAACACTCAAGAAATGAAAAACTAAGTAGAAAAAAAGATGTTTCAGCAATCAAAAACCAAAGTAAAAGACAGACCATGGGACTAGGGGCTGTCTCTTGAATGTCCTTGTTGTGCTAAATAAATAAGTAGGAGTAGTAATAGTAGTAGGGCTCTGAAGAAAAATGAAGATCGAGAAGATCAAGCGCAGTGGCAGCAGACTCAAACAGACGCACAGGCATGCTGAAACCACTTCAAAAGCTTCCCCAAGAAGCTGGGAGAGATTTCTCATGCTGGGCTCCGTCAGTGACATCACCCATAAATGAGGACATTATCCTACTTGTCCATGGAGAATGTTTATTACTTATATCTAGATTTAATCACCAGCATCTAAATCCTGTATATTTTAGATTTTTCAAGCATCAATGGCATGTTCAACTGAAAATGCCTCTACTCTGTCTATGAATGCTTATCCGAAAATGTTCTGATACAAATTGCAGCATAATTCTTTAACTCGGAAGCTATTCAAAATACAGATAAACTGAGTCCTCAAACGCTGCATGTCAGTTATCTAGCAATTGCATCTATCTTTCTTGTCGGGAACAACAGTTCACTTCACATAGTATCATCTGAAACTTTGATTTACTAGATCATAGTATATGTTTCTTGGACTACACCCCTCAAAAGAAATTTATATAAATTTGATTACGCTACCATGATTCTATAACCTTGACCTCTATTAATCAGATTCTTCTTACTGATAAGAACATCTTAAAGGATTTTCTTTTCTAACTATGGTACAGTTTGTTTCTTGACATTAATATCAAATTCACATTGTGGGAAATTATGTTTGGCTGGAAAATGAACCGCATTGACCACTAAAGAATATAAAGTCTAATGTATAACCTGTACTGGCAAGTTTTGCATGGCAAGCAATATGAACTCAGCTGATGTTTCACCTTGCTGCATTTTGGAAAGTTTGTGAAACAAGATCTCCATCTAGTGGTATCAATACTAATCTCTCAACAGCAAAATAATAAATGCTTGAGGGACTTAAAGCATTATATCAATTTGATGCACCCATGCTGTTCAATGTGATTAAGTTAATTGATAGAGTCAGGCAAGTCCGGTTATTGAGATGTCATAAGCAGAATTTAATTACTCATTATTTGGTTCCTATTGAGGGAATTCTGTCCAGTTAAAGCAAGATTACTCACAAATTTGATCTTTAATCTGATTTTATTTAGATTAAAGAAAGATACCTGGGTTGTGATTCTCATGATCTAAAGCCAGAGGGACATTTTTTTTTTTTTTGCAACTCTTGAATCCGCAGGGTAATTAAAGACCTTTTCTCTTATGTTAGCAATGCACTTGCAATAAGGGGGAGCTCATTCATGGGTTATTTTCACTAAAAACTATGGGGCTAATCATCAAATGTGTTACATCGGCAATACAGGTTTTACAACATGCATACTTTATGAGGGTAATTTTATAACAAGACATCTAGGTTTGGAGGTCATGAAGGCACATTTTACAAAGGACGTCCAAGTGCAATCTGGGACACACAAGGCAAAACATCTGTAAAAAATAAAATAGGCACATCTATGTTCAGGCACATTTAACAAACATGGATGTTCCAATATGGACATCTGTGGGGGCATCTACGTACATAGGTGTCTCTGGAATAGTATGTCTAATTAGCCTAATAGCATAATGGGCTAGTCCCATTGCTGCTCCTTGTGATCTTGGGCAAATCACTTCATTCTCCAGCTTTTCTACATTCTCTGGATGTTTTACAGCCAAAACAACCATTTTCCTGATGCCTATTCATGCCTGAATCAGGTCTAAGATGGGGTTGCAGATATCCCTGACATTTCTTAAATCAAGTAGGGACATTTATGTCCATTGTACCACCCCAGACACGCCTCCATCTTCTTGGGTGTCCCCACAATGGAGATGTCTTTAAAATCCATTTGTAAAATGGCTTTGGGGACATGTCCATGATTTGGATGTCCATGTGCACCTTTTCGGACATCCAAATCATGACCATCTTAGGCATATACTGTACGTGTTTTTATAAAATACTTGGTGTAAATCGGAAGTAGTCATGGCTAGACTGAAACTGTGGACATTTATGTCTGCTCAAGAACAGATGTAAATGCTTGCACATAAAAATATGTGCGTACATGTGTATTCAAGATACTATAGGGGCCATTCCGATCCTCGTTTAGCGGGTCTGGATGTCCAATCCGGATGTCCAGACTCACTAAACATCCAGATCGCACTGGCAGCCACAGAGCTCACAGCACGTATAGCCGACTTGTATGGGGAGCTCTGTTAGTGAGCAGGAGGGTGTGGGCCGGAGGAGGAGCGAGGGCGGGCAGAGGGCAGGAATGTGACTCCAGACGTACAGAGCCGATTCTAAGAATCAGCCTGGAATAAGTCCCCCTGGACATCAGGGGACCGCAGAGCCAGGAGAAGTCAAAGGGGTCAGGGGCACAGGGGGCTTCCCGCAGCCTGACCCTGGCCATGGAAGACCAGATCAGGAGTTGGGCTACAGGTAAAGAAGTTATTTTCTGCAGCTGGGGATCATGGCTCTTGAATGGAGCTGCGGTGCCATGGTGACGGGACACAATTGCACTGTGACTCCATTCGGGAGCCTGGCTGAGTTAGTTGGGTAGCTGGCTGGATGTCTAGGGTGACGGAATTGGGACATGTCCCGGACATCCAGCCACTATGCCACGATTCTGCTCCTGCGGGGATGTCTAACCCCCATGGGAGCAGAATTGGGTGCATCCATGGGCCGTCCGGATGGCCCGGGGATGCACAACTTAGAATTGTCCTTCACTCATGTAAATCACAGCTCCACCTGTGCTCTGCCCAAATGCCACCCCAGAACATCTCTACACCCGGGTCAAATAAAAGTACTGATTTATTGTTACTGCATATACTTTTATGTGTGTAATCCCTAGGGTTAGGCCCTCTGCTCCCTTGCCCCCATTGCCACCACTCCTTTCTGGGGTTCTGCAGCGGTGGCAATAGCTCATAAACCACGACATAGTGCTTACTTACATGCTCTAGTGCTGTGTCGCGGTATCTGTCTTCTACTATCTGCCACTTCTACTCCCCTCTGATGCAGACTTCCATTTTATGCAAAAATAGACAGGGCAGTGAAAATGCACATAGCAATTACATTTCCAAATCTCTGCATCTACCTTATACCTCTTATGCAGGTGCACAGTGATTATTACAGTATTTATGGACCCTCATTGTTCATATGGGACTCATTTTAAAACTTTTGCAATTCAGGTTGAAAAGTGCATGTTGCACAGTGAGTTTAACTAGTGAGAATGATAAAAAGAATCAACAGTTTGTGTCTGTGATTTGCTGTGGGCATCTGCATTTCTATTTTGATCAGTTTTGCTTCAATTTAGCATGAACTACCACTAAACAGTGTGCAGAATTTCATGTTATGCACTCTAAAACAAGAGCAGACATTAAAATGAAATGAAACAAGACAAAAGCCAAATAGGTTTTCCCTTGCCCACCATTGATGAGCTGTGGGATCATCAAAAGTACAATTCAAGCATAGATCCTTGATTTATCATCTAATTTCACCTCTTCCAGAAACTGCAGGAAATTAATTCCTTGACCAAAGCATGCTCTGCATTTGGAAACCATGCAAGTTAAACTGCCTGCCCTTTTTTTTTTCTATTTTGTTCACCCCGCTGAACTTTAAAAATGCCTTTTAGATGTTTTAAGAAGAACCCACTTTTAAGTTTTCCACTTCAATAAACTGTAGTAGGCATTTAGGGCCTGATTTTCAAAGTCATTTACATGAGTAACTGCCCTGGTTACCCGTATAAATGCCTTATCCGGGCTTTTCAAAGGGCACTACCATTGAAGTTGCGGTTAGCATCGGGCATGTTAGGGGCGTTCCAGGGTGGAGTAGGGGCAGAGGAAAGAGCTAACCAGGTAGCAGATATTTTCGATGCTATCCGCTTAGCCCTCTGTGCCTTAAAGATAGGTGATTTTTTCAACGCTTTTCTTTCAGGTGCAGGGGCTAAGCAGGTAGCATCGAAAATCGGTGCTACCTGGCTAGCTCCTGTGGCTTCTGGGTTGTGCAGCGAGGCCCGGATTTCAATGCCACATATTACCCCGTCATTGAAAATCCAGGTTAGGCAGAAGGGGGCGGGCTATGCGCCGACACGGCACATAACCCCGCCCAGTTGAAAATCGGGCCTTTAGGAAATACAGCGGCTTTGCATTATAGGTAAATGAGGAAGCATGATATGCAGCCTGTGTCCAAACTGCCATTTTCCATAGCCTCCCCCATAAAGGAAAAATTGCAACAATTGCCTCAGAGCAGGTGTTATTTTTTTTTTCTTTGCAAACTATGGCCCAGAACCTCCCATGCTTACTAACCTGTTATCTCTGGACTTGTTAACTCAGGAGATTTCGACTTCTGGAAGCCCCAGCAAAAAAGTACCCTTTTCTTACTCTTACTACATGCCATTTCCATCAGCTCCCCTGACCATAATCTCCCCAGAAAGTATCAACCTTGCACATAGGTACTGCTCTAACAAACCCATCTCAGAAAGGAATCTTTCAATAAGTATTGCTCCCTTTTATAGCCAAAGAACCCATCCACCCTTCTTTCCAGAAATATATCTTACCATTCTAGAGTGACTGCCAAGGGAGTATGAGGCTTAAGGTTTGCCTAGGGCCCCAACACCTTGAGCTAACTTTGGGGCCAGCCTTGTGTATATCACTGCCATAAAAGAAGGGCCGAACACAACAAAGGCTTTGATTGCTCTGTTCCTGTAGACTGCAGATTTCCAACAACTGTATCTTCTCTCCAGGGATTTCACCTCCTCATTTATAGGGTCTTAATACTCAGAAATATGGATAGGCCCCCTATTGGATAGTGCTTCTGAAAATTCTTACAAGCTGTCCTTAATTGAACCACTTAACTGCATGGACTGAATATTGTCATTAACTATACTGCAGTTTCAGTCACTACTTTCCATATACAGTATGATTCAGCACCACTCAGTGTCTGGATAGCAGCACTGAATATACAGTGATACTTTAAATACTGCGGCCAGCTTTTAAAAAACTGCTGATCAGGGCATTTGAATAGTGATTAAAGTAATTCCAAATTAAACTGTAAATTACTCTCTTAAAAACATAGAAACATGATGGCAGAAAAAGACACATAGCCTATCTGGTCTGCCCTTCCTTACCAACTACAACAGTCCTCTTTTTACCTTTAGAGATCCTCAGTGTTTGTCCCATGCTTTTTTTAATTCAAATACTCGTGTCCACCACCTCCACTGGGAGACTATTCCACTCATCTACCACTCTTTCCGTAAAGAAATATTTCCACATATTACTCCCGAGTCTATCCCCTATAGAAACATCGAAACATGACAGCAGAAAAAGACCACATGGTCTGTCTTGTCTGCCCTTCCATATCAACTCAGCTTGGCATTCTTACCTGCCCCTTAGGTCTCCTTTGATGCTCCACCATTGTCAACGCCTGCTCAGTGTGCAGGTGCTATTAGCGTGCTCTGCAATGATCAGGCTCTGTCAACGCCCGCTCAGTGTGCCGGCACTGTTAGCTTGCTCTGCCATCCAGCCGTGGGTGGTGCAGCTCCTCAGTGTGGCAGCTGAGTATGAGGACTCATGCTGGACGAAATGTTGAAAGTACGTATGACCTAGATTGGCCACTGTTGGAAACAGGATACTGGGCTTGATGGACCTTGGTTTGACCCAGTATGGCATATCTTATGTTCTTATGTTATGACACTACCAAGTCCTTATACATTTCTTTCATGTACAGCACATAATCTCAAATCTTTCCTCTTCTTTTGTCTTTCACCCTATGACTGTTGATACCATTAACGCTACCCATAGTGCTATTGCAATGCAATGTGTGCCTTGTTTTAACCTACTGTGTGCATGACTTGCAGTCCCATTTTTAAGTAGAGAAATCAATAATAAAATTAAAACAAAAAATTCATGCATGCATTGAGGTAAAGCAAGGATGGAATTATTCTGTTCCTTCTGATATGAAGACAGTACAAAACTGCTCTGGCCCCTCTATCTTTCTCACCTCACCAACACTTGCAAAGCCATCTCTTTTCATACTGTTCATCCACTAATATTGCCACTGAATACTCTTAGCTATCCCCCATCATCCCTTAGAAATTTGGGAGGGAAGAGGGTACGGCAGTGTCAACAGAGAATGTGTGAGTGGAGTGGCAAGGCTTAGGTTCAGAGGGAGGTTAGAGGGGTAGTAATTAATGATGTGAGTGAGAAGGAGGGAGAAAATAATTTGGTAACATCAGTAGCTTATCTTTGCAGTTTTCTGGGTCATGCTGCATCTTTGTAACTGGAACCGAAGTTTCAACCACCATACTGTGGAGTTCTTCAGGGTGAACTGGTTAAGCAGTGGACGTATGTTCCTTTATATAGTTGTCCTCATACTGGATTGGTAAGATTGAGGTGGGACATTTGCATTTTGGAGGGAAAGTCCATTGGAAAAGGCTGGAGAACTCTCTTTTCCACAGAGTGGAAAGTTCTCTGGTGAGTTTAAAGATGCTTTCCTTGTAGAGTTTCTTTCCTGCCAAAATGTAAATTTAAATTTCCTGCCTCACTCTCACCAATCCAGTTTGAGGACTACTATATAAAAGAACAGACATCCACTATGGAAGTCATTATGACTTGCAAAAGTCCGGATTGGACGTGCAACCCTCGCTATTCTAAGGGACCATATTCTGAATCAATAGCTCCCCGCACCCACAGGCTCTTGGTGTGGGGAGCTCCGGATGAGGGTGGGGGGATGACTGGGCAGAGCAAGGGCAGAGCATGGGCGGGCCCAGGCACCTGGACATACAAGGCATATTCTGATCAGGGCCCTGTACGTCTGGGATTGGGAAGATGGACGTGGGACTTATTCCACTTCAGAGGTGTGACAAGTCCCACCAATGATGGTGATCAGGCTAGGTATTCCCACCAAAGTCATGGCTCAAGGGCATGTAAGCCCCGGCCACACGATCCTGGCCCTAGCTGCCCCCACCGAGGATCGGGGGGCAGGGAAAGGAAGCCTGGAGCAGGAGCATAGGGTGGGCTGGCCGGGCAGGGCAATGGACGTCCCATGCTGTTGAATCTGGGCAATGCTAGGCCGTCTAAGTGCCCAATCTGCAACCTCAGGAATATCTATCTCCCACGATTGCAGGTACATATTGAGCGCATCCTTTTTTTGGAAATCCTAATGGACCAGATGTGTTCCGATGAGAATTGGCCTCCACGGTCAGAAAGTCACTGTTTCCATGTCAGTGTTAGAAGAGGTCACTATTAAAATCTGTCAAGCACTTTGGGTAGAAATTAACAGACTCTGCTCTGTTGTTATGTCTAATCTAAAGCAAAAATTCCATTCATATTACACAATAGAGAGAAACTTCTCCTTCCCCATGAATCCTCATCCTTTAATAAAAACAATCTGAGGGTCAACCCAACGCCAGCTCTCTTTCCCTCACCCAAGGAGGACAAGGATGATCCTCAGATAGATTTTATTAGGGAGAGGGAGAGTAAAAGAGAGAGGGTGTTACTAGAGATCGAAGACCCTCCGGACAAAGGGGTTAGGGGGACTTAGGGGTATGTTTACTAAACCGCGGTAAAGTCACCAACGGTAAGGGTAGCGTTAAGGTGCCTCAAGCCATGCGCAGCATTTTTTGGACACTTGAATCTCACAAGCTATACTCTTTGACTGTAAAATGTGGGCAGCATCAGTTTAACATTACAGTAATAAATCCCCCTGAAGAAACTCAGCATTATTGAGTGAAACGCAATAAATGGCGCCGAGACAACTGGCGTTGGGGTACCTGAAGTGAAGTTAAGTGCAAATGTTCTTTTAATATTTTGCCATATGCTGTGAGTGTATTGGAAACACTGTGTTGGAATATAAAAAGAAGCTGTCACAAGCAATTTAAAAACATTGAAAAAGTGATCTGGGCCGGTGGACTGTCATTGATGCTATTGTGGCACTGATAGATGCTTGTTGTCTGTGTTTTGTGCCGATCAGTCTGAGACGTCCCCGTGCCATTTTTTGGAGCTACACCCACGAGTTCACTTTCACTTTTATTAAGTGCTGTTAATAATAGAGTAATTCTACTATTTTTTTCTCAAGCCATATAAGGCAGTGAGTGAGTAGGGTTCATGCCGGCATTAGGGTGCATAAGGCCATTTAATGTGAGCTAACAGGCAAAGTGTGGTAAGGTGACAAAACTTCCTAAGGAGAGACAAGATGTCTTAAGAGGTGATAAGGTGTCTTAACAGGAGAGAAGGCATCTTAACATGAGATAAGGCGTCTTAAGATGTGATAAGGCACCTTAACAGGAGATAAGGCATCTTAACATGAGATAAGGAGTCTTAAAATGTATAAGGCGCCTTAATAGGAGATAAGGCATTTTAAGATGTGATAAGGTGCCCTAACAGAAGATAAGGCATCCTAAGGAGAGACAAGGTGCCCTAAGGTGGAAAGCATGCATCTTAAGATAGGAAAATGGCTGTAACCTAAACGCTGGATAGAGCACCAAGGAATGTCAATGTAAAGGTTATGGAAGGAAAGGCAGTTGGGAGTTGATGGACCTGCCATGTTAGTGGCACCCTATGTGGCAGCCAGTAAAGTGGACGAGCATGTGGGAGACAACTATGCCAATGCACAGGGTGGTGCCAATGTAAAGTACTGCAATGAGAGTATATGGCATAGGATGAGGAAGACATGTCCCCCAGTGGAGGCAGAAGTGACAGGATGTTTGCAGTGACAGGAGGACAGAGTAGTAGTGGTTAAGTGCAGATCAGGCACAGGAGAGGCAAGCACAAAGAGCCATAATGCGGAAAAGAGTACCAGTGTAGGTCATGAAGTAGCAGTCTGCACAAGAAGACAAGACTGTACACAGTCAACAAAGGCAGATAAATGAGCTGAAGGATGGATGGCGGCTGAGGAGAGGGTGGTATGGGCTGGCAGCACTGATCTGCAGAGCCCTGACTATTACAGGCATGAGTAGCACAATCACAAAAAGAAAAAAATAGGAATCAAACCCTTATCCCCTGCTTACAGAGACCTTGCACTCACCATTAGGCTACACCTCCACATCTCTCTGTACAACAATGGCTGGATACAAAGAGACTGCAGATCACCGCCTAAAATGTCTGCTGTGTGCACAGGCATAGGGTAGCCCCCACCAGTACCCATGATGCAGTGCACATGTAGAATAGCAGTCTACAGCTGATTACTGAATGGAGAATGCACTCATCCATCACCTCAGCTCAGTAAGAGGCACTGACAGTGTGTGATACAAGCACAGAGCAGCTACAAACTGTGCTGTTGAGCAGTTTCTGCGGTCACCCTGAGGGTGAGAATGGGTGCCCAGCACAGGTCCCCAGTATCCGCTGTGCTAGAGAGGGTCTCTGCTGTAGATCCCCATCACTGTCGGTATATGGTTGGTATTGTCTGCAGTGTGATATGCTAGTCATATCTGGCCCTGTGCTCTGCTGCTGTTGGATGGGGACCCACCTAGAACAGTGCATGTCAATACTCAGTGGTACAATACTGACGCCAGGGTGACCAACTACTAGGGGGTGGGGTACGCTTCTAGACTTGCATGGAGTTGTTACTGGGGTCCTGATGGCCCTACCAGTACCACAGGGAGTAGACCTGGAACATCTCATGTCCCCACCAACTAGGTCTAACATCCACTCACAGTAAGCACAGTCAGATGGCACCTACTGCCCACCACCGGGTTTTCCAGCCATTCACATACCAACTGCCAACAGTCCACTGGTTGGTACACATTGCATGTGCACAGAGCAACCATGTGCACCCAGGCTTAGGTATACAGCATGGACACCCAACAGTTGGTTCAATGATCAGGCCCCCAGGACAGAAAGTGCATCTACATGACTAGAACCAGGCACTATATAGCACTATGTGGATACATAGCCGTGCTTGGTAAGAGTGAGAGTGCCCTGCCAGCATGATATGCTGTGGCCAGCCAGCCCATTCAGGTGGCAGTTGGGCACTACAATTTCCCAGCAATTGCCCTATCCCCCGATACAGACACATCCTGGCCAATCTGCTCTGTTCAGGCCATACCCAAATACTTTGCTCCTCATCATGCACATTTGCAGGCTAACACTGGAAACAGCTTGGGTACTGTGAGGCTGAGTGAGCTGTAGAAAGATACTAAACAATAGACAGACAGACACAGACACACACACACACACACACACACACACACACACACACTCACACTTTCCTATTGACGCACTTACAATTTCATATTGCAAAAATGGGGATGGTTGTAATTCCTGCCTGCCACTCTGGTTCCAGTCTCAGCTCAGGCATTGTTAAGGTGTGCTCATTGTGCAGGAGCTAGTAGTATGCTCTGATGTTACCGACCACTCAGTGTGCCGGTGCTGTCAGCCTGACTCCCCATCCAGCTGAGGACCGTGGAGTCTGTCTGCGTGGGTGTTTGTACCCTTGTTGGCCGATTCATTGGGGGTTACACATGTTGGTGTTGTACCTGCACTGTGGGATAAAATTTAGCCACAGGGACATGAACTGCATGATCCACAGCCGAGACCCAAATCTGTGACCCTCTGTTCATATAGAAGCAAACTGTGTGTAGTGTGCCACAGTGCTACTACATGATTTCAGCAGTTCCTGGGGATGACATGCTTCCCTTCAGACAGACCTTGGCACATGTTTCACTGCACATGGCACACTGGATCACAGCATGGCCTTAGTCTGCTGCAGGCGGGTACCACTGCCCTCCGCCAACACCCCCCACACCATGCTGACATGCCCATGTGCTGTCAGTGTTGTGGTGCGTAGTCCCAGGCCAGCCAACATGTAGGTTGGTGGGTGCCTAGAGTTCAGGGTCCGGGGGGGGGGGGAGACATACATGGACGGCCACACATCCCCCCTACAACCATCTGCCTCTCCAGGGAACCCATCGCTGCCTGCCAATGTCATGTCTCTTCAACTTGGGGAAGAGACTGCTGAGGGGTGTTATGTTAGAGGTCTAGAAAATATTGCCTGGGGTGGATTGGGTAAACGTAGATCGATTGTTTACATCATCAAACTGTAGTAGGACTAGGGGGCATGTAATGCGGCTACAGTGTAAGCCATTGAGGTCTTCTGGGAGTGAATGATTTCTCAGTCATTGTGTATTCAAACTCTGTAATTCATTTCCAGAGGATGTAGTAAAGGCTGTTAGTGTAGCTGGGTTTCAGAAATGTTTGGACAGGTTCCTGGGGAACAGTCCATAAACCATTATTAATGAGGGGCCCAGAATATCCCCTGCTTGCCCAATACATGCACTGTGGATCCTGTGTGTCTTTTGTGGAACCTGCTAGGTACCTGTGACCTAGATTGGCCACTGTTGGACACAGGATACTGGGCATGATGGACCTTGGTCTGACACAGTCTGGCATATTTGCAAGTCTTATGTTTGTATGTGCCACCTAGGCAACTGACTGGTCCGCCATGTGCGCCAGCAGCCCCCACTGCATGACCCACATGCACTCTCCTTTGCCGCATTTGCACCATCAACATAGTGCCCTCTCATATTTGGGCACTATGCTGTTGCTGCTAATGTAGCACTACTATCAATTTCTTGGGCTCACCTGTGTGTGCAGCACATTGCAGACGTGAAATAGGCTCTCTCCCCTCAAAATGCACCCTTACCGACAGGTTTTGATATGCATTAAGTTTTCTGACCATTAAGGTTTTGGCATTAAGGGAGCGCGTCTTGTTCCCGCACACTCCCCGATCATTGATCTCTACTCTCTGCCCATAGGGTGCTTTACTCTGCCGGTACCATTAACACTCGCTAAGATGACATTTAGGACACACTAAGGGAGTAAATGCGCTGTTAGCTCGCGTTAACGGCACACTTGCTCCTTTACTGCCATTTATTAAACATAGCCGTTAGTGACAGCCCCTTGAAATCTGTGTGCTGCCACCACATAAGCAGGCTTTTTTTCAGCAGCAGAAGCTCTGGGTGAAATAACTACACCTTCTGAAGTGTGTTTATTTTTTATGAATATGGACCCACAAAGTCTTTTTTCAAGCACTCATTTTCACAATTTTTGCTATTAATGAGCTCCTAAGCAGGCTTTTACATTATGTCAGCTTATCAATGGCAAATTTAATAAGCTTTCACAAGAAATAGACTTTACATGAAAATGTACTACCACAAAGCATAGTTTTGTGAAGTGACTTTGCAAAAGTGCACTTTGCACTAAAAATAACAGAATGCCTGAGATCTGGTCCTTTATGCATGTTTCTACAGTAGACGTTTTGCACTATTTTATGTATGAAGAAACAATTTATAAAGCCACTACACTTTAGTATAGAGATGTGCATTTGTAAACATGAATTTAATTTATTTGGGCACCTCTAACTGTATATTATGCACATATTGCTTACATGTGTGTATACCAAGGAATTAACATACTGTATATCCCAGCAATTTTCATGTTTAAAAAAATTCTAGCATGCATGAATATGAAAAACAAATACAAAAAATACCCCAAATTGGTTTAAATGAGTGCAAATTGATCTTGTATGTTTGTGATGGGGTGTATAAGAAGCTCCCCATCCCCTGTACTGATATACCTCCAGCCAGACTAAAGACATGCCACTTTAAGCACCAGAAGCTGAGCCCCTTTAAGGAACTCAGCTTGAATATGCCTGGGAAGGGTGTGGCTGGGGACAGCCCTTTTAACCAGTAGGGAAGAGATAAAGAGGGGGAGAGAAGAGCAGAGGTGTTACAGAGTACGGAGTGACCACTTACCTCTAAGGAGATCTTATGGGAAGGTAGGAGCCAGAGTGTTTCCACGTTGGTCAACAGGCTTGTGGTAATATTGCTGTGAAGCCCAGTGAAAGAATTTTGGGGAGGGGAGAACTATTTCTCTGCCACAGCTGTGAAGCTCAGAGTGAAGGAACTTTGGGAAAGGGAAGAACTGTTTCTCTGTTACTGCTGTGAAGCTCAGAGTGAAGGAACTTTGGGGGAGAGGAGAACTGTTTCTCTACTACTGTTGTGGAGCCCAAAGTGAAGGAACTTTGGGGAGGGGAAAACCATGTCTCTGCTACCACTGCTGTGAACTCCCTGTAAATAAAACATTTTCCTTTAACCCTCTGCCTGGCTCCATGGGGGCTTGTGTCCTGACCCACTCGCAGCATCCTATATATGGTGACAATGGTGGGATTTCTTCTTAACTGAAGGACAGAAGAACACCCCACATGCCTACAGGGCTCAGACCTCCACCCGTGGAAGTGGGGTTTTGTTATATGGCTAAAGTGGCAAGCCCTGCCAGAGTTAGGGCACACCTTCTCTATAGTTAGTGCCAGACAGGCAGGATAGTTCCCCCCCCCCCCCTTCTCCTACCCAGACAGGTGGGAAATGATAAAACCAGAAAGTAGAGATTACTCCAGGCCTTGATGGAAGGACAGCAGCAACAACAGCAACACCAGCAGCAACAGCAGCAGATGGGCAAGGGACCCAGCAAAAGCAATTATTATAAAAGTCTTTGTTACTATAACAAAGCTCACTTACACAAACGTCTCAAATACGAAAATGGTGAAGGGTGAAGATCTGGAATCAGAAGGTATGTGAGCTATTTACCTAGGGGACAGGAAGCTGCCAAGCTGCCTACCAAGAGGCCAACCTGGATGGAAGGGCCCCTATGCAGCAGTAACAACTGCTATACTGAAATGAGTGGGCTGTATGCCAGAAGCCTATCACAAAGGGAACTCTGGGGCCTATAGAGAACCCCCGGAATTTCTTCTACGGACTGAAGGAGGTGGCATGGAAGTGGCTACAGCCAGAACATAAGACAGGAGTGGAAGTAGCCAAGATCGTCCTGCTCAAACAATTTTTCGAAGGCTTGTCTTCCCCTATGAGACAGTGGGTGTGCCAGTTTGCCAAACTGACCCTGGACAGTGTCGTATAGATAGCATAAGACTTTTATGAAGCACAGTCAGTAGCTGAGACACCCAGGTTGAGGGGGACAAAGCCAGATGAGTCCCAAGGGGGCCAGACATCGAGACTGGAACCGTTGATGAACACTACACCAAGGATTCCATGTTCCGCAGCCACCTGAGCAGCTGGAGCCAGCTATCCGACCTGCTTCAGGTGCAAAGGAAAAGGTCACTATGCCCACAAATGCCCCATAGAAATGGGGGAACCCATGGACACACATGTTATGGCCTCATATGAGTGTGGTATTGTGGAAGCATCCCTACTGAGCCACGGGTTGTTTGAAATGCCGGTGGAACTTGAGGGTGCTCACCTGCAAGCCCTCGTGGACTCAGGAAGCGTAAGGGCCCCTGTTAGCAGGAACACCAGGACCAGATATCAAATTAATTATGAGAACGTTATGACTCTAAGTTGTGCCCATGGTGATTGATGGGCCTATCCTGCGATGCAAGTGGAGCTCAAAATGGCCACCAGAATGGAGACCATGGAAGCAGTGGTCAAGCCCCACCTGGTCTATCCAGTGGTTTTAGGCCGGGATATCCCTAAATTCATGGACGCCTGGGCCCAGAGGAAAGGCAGCCTTGACAAGGTGAACAAGGAGGACTTCCCAGAACTTTTCCCCAGCTTTCACCCTCAATCATCCTCACAATGACAAAATATAAATATAAATACATAAATAAATATATAAATATATAAATATATATATATCTATAGTGACACAGCAGCTGGCACAGAGCCCATGGAGTTAGGGGAAAGTAAGGAACTTACCTCAGAATCAGCTGGGCAGCAGACAAACACTGCTCATGTAGAATTAGCTGAGCAGCAAACAAACCCAGCTCATGTAAAATTAGCTGAGCAGCAGACAAACTCAGCGCATGTAGATTTAGCTGAGCAGCAAACAAACTTAGCACAAGAAAAGCAAAACGGCATTAGAGTAAAATGTCCTTGCACTAGTCCTGACGTAGCTAGAAGCAGGAAGTCTAATCAGGAACACCTGTTCTCAGAAACCCAGGCAGCATGCGAAGAGAACAAGGATAAAAGCTGCAGGGTAGAACCAGGGAAGGCCAGTAGGGGCAGCGACCTGGGAGGACTAAGCCAGCATCCAGTGAACACACGTTATGCTGGAGGAAACCCACGGAGGGAAGGAAGCAGTAGGTGTGGCAGCAGAGCAGGAAACAGCTAGCACCGTGCCCAGGACCCTGCTAGGATTCCTGATAGTTGAAGAGTCCAGGAGAGAGCTGCCAGAAGCCCAGATATAAGAGACAGAGCCACGGCTAAGAGGTGGGAACCTAGCTCTGCTAAAGAAAAGGCAAGAAGTTCTGTTTGGTTTGAAAGGCAAGGTTGTGGCACCAGAAGTAACTTTGATACTGAAAGTTATACAGTAATTCCACCAGCGTGGAGAAGAAGGGAAAGCCAGAAGGAAGCTTTTAATATACCGGGCATTCAGAGCCCTGGATTTAAAGAGCCCTTTCTAGAAAAGTTAGCCCATGACTCACAGGAGAGTTTTAAGGAAGACAGCAGCTGTGAAGAGTGTGACCCATATGCAATTGTAAGTGACTCTGAGTTAACGCAGTGGGAGAACAGCAGCTATAATTCTGACCCTGTGCCCATGGATTGTACAATTTGTTTATCTGACGGTATTGTATCTTTATGTTGAGCGTGTGCAAAGCAACCAGCTGATGGTGCCTGAAGGAAAGAAGATATTTTCTGTGCAACAGTTCTTTTGTTTCATATTGTTTGTTGTATCCCAGGAATATCCCCCCAGGGCAGGGAATAAAGCCCTAATGTTACTTTTGCCTTACCACTTGACTACAAGACTCTTTTTGTATTAAAGGCAACTTAAATCTTAACACCCTAGGCAGCCGCCTAATAGGATCATAAGAGGTAGCTATCACTCACTATCTCTCACAATATATATATATATATATATATATATACATATATATATATATATATATATATATATATATATATATATATAAAATCTGTAGTGATGCACCCACACTCTCATGTGGCAGATCCATGTCTCCTAATAAGTGGCCATTCTTTGAGCGACAGAACAATGAACACTGCCCTGCTGAGTTAGGTTCATCCCATCTTCCAACCTCAACAAATGAAGGATCAAGACTCCACATCATGTTTTTCCCATCCTGATCCTTCAGCAACACAGAGAAGCTGCTCCCACATCGGTTCCCTGTTAGAGCATGCTAATAGCGCACACACCCGTGACATATGTTAACAAGATACATTAATGGGACAATGCCTGAAGAGCACCTATGGGGCCATTCATTGGAGGACAACAGTCATGTGTCTGATGTGTACCATCCTCCCCATCCCCACCCCACCTCTCAGTATCTATATATCTGCAGCATTGTTGTTACTCTCCCTTCGCTACACCATGGCTTACCAGGTTGTTGCATCAGTTCTGAGTGTCATCATTTTTAGCTGAGGAAAATGCTATTCCAAAGCTGGCAGGCCAGGCCCAGTCCCCTGGCCCACCACTGCTGCAACCTGCCAATGTGCAGGTGCAGCAGCCTGGAAATGAGAGGGCCCAACGTCAATGGAGAAGGGAGGTGTGCCCCAGAAGGCCAGGTATTTTCAAGCTCAGAGCCACCCTCCTGGATCTTCCTGAGGAACAGGTCATCTCCCTCTACCGGCTGAACTCAGGTGCAATAAGAGAGTTCTATGAGGATCTAAGACCTGACCTCGAGCCTCTGACTGCCCAGTCACACGTCATACCAGGGTTGGTCAAGCTCCTGAGTTCTCTACATTTTTTTGCTTCCTGCTGCTTCTAAACATCTGTGGTTACAGTGGGAGAAATGAGGCACTCTGCCTTTTCACAATGTCTTCACTAGGTACTGCAAACCATGGTCAGTCGGGTAATAAATTAGATTGTATATGCCAATTCCAGGCAATAATGGATGACCCTCAACTAGCAGTTTGAGGGAATAGCATGGATACCACATGTGATGGGAGCAATTGATTGTACACATGTGGCACTTGTCCCACCGATAGACGGGGAGGCGGTGTACTACAACTGCAAGCACTTCCATTCTCTGAATATGCAACTTGTGTGTGATGCCAATATACACATACTGAATGTAGTTACCAAGTTTGCAGGGTCCACCCATGACTCCTATATCCTCCAATACTCTGCACTATTCCAGCAGTATGAAGACGGCCAATATGAAGACTGTGCATTGTTGGGTAAGTACATTCTGATGTTTTCCATTATGGCTTGTGTCAGGGACATAATGAGAGGCTGTCCAGACCATAAAGTCATAAGACAGTAGAGTATGTTTTGTGACACACAGTCAAATGTCATTTTTTCAGGGCAAGGCAGACCAGGGATAGGCTGCAAACATGTACGATGTGCATTTTCATGTACAGTGTTTCACACCCATCACCCATCTGTGACTGAGGGCAGCTGTGAATGTGTTCCAAGTTCATCATGTCTGTTAAGTGACTAGGTTATTCACTGCCAATATCTTCAAGTATGTGAGTCTCATATGTATAGTCGCAGGGCCAACACCTACAATCAGGGTAAATCATGTGCAAGAGGATGCCAGTAGCTGTACTGCTGAAGGAAGCTATATAGTATTAGCATCTAGCTGTGATATATGCAGGCATGACTTGTAACCCTTTGTGTTTCATCACCATGTACTTTGCTCATGATCAGTGTAAAAATGAGCCATCTTGGACTATGGCCAGCTGGGAGGGTGTGCAAAGTTCATAGTATCTGCCTAAGTAATGGCTGTGGCTCTGATAATATTTCCTAGGATGTGTATGCAGTATGGACATTGGTTGGGGAATATGCACAACAAGAGTACATCAGAATCTAATAACACACCACAATCTGGAATGGCAAAAATTGTCACAGTCAGCTGATCTGCCAATCTAGGATGTGGTGCACCCCCAGCTAGTGTAGACATTGTGAAGCTGGGCTCCAGAGGGTACATCATTACCTCACTGAAAGTGCACACTGACTGACTACTTCACAGCTACCCATCCCCCAATCTCCCAACTGGTATGCCAAACCTATAAATGCAAAATGTACACAGTTACAATTGAGGACAGGTTAGGAGCTGAGGATCAGCCACTGTAGCCTTGCTGAATATGGAAGAAGGATGCATTAGGGGATCTGCAGACAGAATAAAAATGTGTAGGGTGACATGACAGAAACTAGGCATAAGAATTCCCATGTTTCAAACTGTTTATCTCCTGTAATGCACTGAATCTATTAAATACAGACTGTACTTAACAGTGACCTGATGCTTTTGAATGGGTAGAGTGTTCATTGTGGATGCCCTCCTGATCCAAGACCCTCCCCACATGTTTGAAGTCGTGGACAAGTGGCTAAGGATAAGATCAGGCTCTCTCTAGCTGGTATGCTCAGTTAAGGCTTCCCCAAAGTAAAATGTCAAATATTATTATAAGAATGATGTGCAATAGAGAGAATTACAGTAAGTTTAAATAATGACAATTTTCTTTATTAAAAACAATTTAGTTAGTTCTTAAATGGGCAAAATGTCTTTCTTTGAATTACTAACAAAACTTCCAATTATCAACAGATATTCAGATAAGTTGCAATCAAATTCTACTTTCAATGAGTTATTTTGTAATACTAAGCACTTAGGGCCCGATTTTCAAAGGCATTTACATGGGTAACTGCCCTAGTTACCCATGTAAATGCCTTAACCTGGATTTTTCAAAGGTACCTACATGGTCCCTAATGCACCCAGATGCTATCCGCTTAGCATCGTGGCATGATGGGGGCAGAATGGGGGTAGAGGCAATCCCTCTTGAGATGCATGATCAGCAACCCTCAATGATACACATGCATCAAGCCATCTCAGAAACCATCAGCAGGATTTTATTAGCTGGTTCTGGTCAAAATCAGGATAAAACATCTCAGCACATAACATCAAAGTCTCCTTACAGAAAACACATCATGTAATCATAAAGTGAACACAAAATTGCCTCCAAAGAAAATCACTCAAACCCAAGAACAAGAAAATAGAACTCCCAGCAGAATACGCAGTAGGAGAAATATTTTTCATATTATTTATATAGTTTGCAGACCTGTAAACCATGTAAATGTCACTCAGTGGGATATTCACTGGGAAATACCTGGTTTGTGCCACTGAACATCCCCACATAGCCCAGTAAAATACCCATATGCTAACCGCTTAGCATCAAAACAATCCGGGAATGGAACAAAGCAGCAACAAACCTCTCAGCTGTAATATTGAGCCGCTAACAAGCTACCCTAAACTGGCTAAAGTTAGGAAGGAAAAAGGTTGTCCTAACTTTAGCCAGTTTAGCAGAATATCACTGCTGACCAGATAGCTAAATCAATCTTTGGCAAACCCGGCTATTCAGTGCCACTAGCCGGATATGGCACCAGTACTGAATATCTGGGTATAATGTAAAGCAGACAGCCAACCACTTTATCTTCCCTCCATGCAATTTTGAAAATATCTTTTTAGGCTTTAAATATATTTATGTAGGCTGAATAATTCTTCTATTTTTTAATTTTGTATTCAGTGCTACACAGCTATTGTCACTCGGCTAAAAAGGCATCAGGCAACCAAGATAAGGCCATCTTAGACTTCAGATTTTCTTCATTAATAATTTCATTGTGTCATTGATCTAGTGGAAGGCAAACCCCCCCTGCAGAGCTTCAGCCAGTTAAGCTGACTCCCCAGGTTGCAAAGATGCAAAATATCCTCGGGTCTAACAACTTTGTAAATAGTGTTAAATAGCGCAGCAGCAATTGTTGAGGTTTTTTTCCCTTTATGTTTTCAAATCATGCTGCAATTTAATTAATGCACAAAGTATGCAGCATGACTGTTCCAATCACAATGAAGATATCTAATTATTTTTCAATCTTCTTTAGCATGCAACTGATTAGCTTCCAAGTTATAGCACACTTGAGCTGATATTTTCTGATGACTTGGTCCAGCTGCTGTGCTCTACACATTCATATGCTGACTCAGTCCAATTAAGGCCTTTATTCCAACCTAATTACCATTGGCTATTTTGAGCTAAACAGTGTGAGGCCATCCCTGAGTATGACGTGTGATTTAGATCATATTCCTTGGCACATGTGATATGTATTTCAGTGTGAGTTAGATTTGCTCTAGCTTATGCTTTTTTTTTGGGGGGGGGGGGGGCTGTCAAGTGAATGTTGACTTCTGGTGACCCAGTAGCCCTGGGTTTTCTTGGCAGGGTATGACCAGAAGTAGATTGCCAGGACTCTTCTTCCAAGGCAATGAAGGATAAAGTGAATTGTTCCAGGTCACAAGAAGAGCCAGTGGGAATCAAAACCTGCTCTTTTGTCTATTAGGCTGTAGCTCTAACCACTAGGCTACTCCTCTTCTCTGATGTCTGTTATTTATACAAAATTAACAACTCTTATCTAGTATTTCATTTTTGTTTTCATTTTTAGTAGTATGATGTTAACAGAGAAGCTCATTAGTAATCAAATACAGAACATTTTTCTTAGCTGAACAATTCTTTCTTTTTTTTAACTTAAATCTTAAACCAATAAAGTTGGATGATTCCCCCCCCCCCACCATTTTTAATGAACCTTCTGTCATTTACTTGGATATGATCAGCTGTTAAGCAAATTAAGCAAAAACAAAACAGAGAGATGAAGATCCAGTAAGAACTGCGAGGGGAAATGGAAAGTACATTTTTTCTTAAAGTTTTATTGAGCAATAACTTTCTTTAACTGTCTTAATAACTTTCATTGAGTAAAAATGCAATGTGTGCCTTTGAGTCAGTCTTGACTCCTGGTGACCCAGAAGCTCCTGGGTTTTCTTGGCAGTGTCACTGGAGGTAGATTGCCAGGCCTTTCTTCTGAGGCAATGGAGGGTTAGGTGACTTGCCCAAGGCCACAAGGAGTGCTAGTGGGAATTGAACCCTGATTGCTTGGTTAGCAAGCCAGTGTTCTAACCATTAGGCTACTCCTGGACTCCAGGAGTAGCCTAGTGATTGAGTAATTTGTGTTAAATTTAGGTCGAGTATGATCCAGGCTGATCTTGCACAATCTTTAATATTTCGCTCTTGCTCATTAGTGAGACATCTGAGCCTGCATTTCATTCACCAGCTTTTTGAAGTTGGGTGAATATTGCGTGAGGGCCAGTCTCAGGGAATCCTGGAGATGTTCATCTGTCATGTTGGAACGTTGTGTACTCTTTGTCATTTTCAGATGGGAAAACGCAGATTCACACAAATAAGTTGAACCGAAATAGGAGTGTACAGCTTCACTGCATCTTCTCAAGTTGGGAAATTTGTCTCTAGGCACTAGCTTCCAAAACGATCCTTGTTCAGCACGGGTCTTGAGAAAAATGTCATTTTTAAGGGTTAATATTTTGTTTTCAAGAGATGGCTTGTTCAATGAGTAATTTTTACTGACAGCAGCTGCAGTTTCTTTAATGTCCACATCTACTTTGAATGGGTATTTTTATTTATTTAGTAGGCACTTGTATACCGCTGCTTCCTACGATCAGCAGCGGTTAACTTTACAGATCAGGTTGGACTGCACAGTGCAGTAATTTGTATGATTTACAAATGATTTACAAATTACAAATTGAAACAAACAAACACAGAGTTATTTGATTTACATTTGAATTAGTGTGTGCGGGTTTGCTTACCTATATATACATTAGGATGCGTGAGTGGGGGTGTGCTCCGTGTATACATATATACAATAACAGATCTGGTTACTGGTTAGTTCAGTTTATATACATATATACAATTAACAGACTGGTTTCGGTTAGCTCAGCCTAAAATGGGACTGAAAAAGGTGTGTTTTGAGATTTTTTCTAAATTCTTTTAAGTCACTTATTTGTCGTATGTCGTGGGGCAGCTGATTCCAGAGTAATGGTGCAGCATACGAGAAGGCCCTGCGGCTTGTCTCCGCTTTGACCTTTCTTATGCTGTTTGGGACGTTGAGGGTGTTCTGAGTTATGGTTCTTCTGCATCTATTGGATGCCTGGATGGTGATTAGATTGTTGAGGTATGATGGGGCTACGTTGTGAATGAGCTTGAAAGTGGTTACTAGTATTTTGTATAAGATGCGGACAGTAATGGGGAGCCAATGAGAAGTACTTCACAACTGTTCCAATTTTGTGGAAGTCACAGAATCTATTTTCGAATTCCTGGATAACAGAACAGATTTCTGTCACATACTTCTCATTCTGAAAAACAAAATTTGGATATTGTCCCATATGGTCCTGCGTATTAGGAAAATGATCAAAAGTGTTGTTTGCAAGGTCAGTCATCATTAGCTAAAATTTGCTCTTGTAGGATGAAACTGTACTCATCATCTCGCCAATGCATTTGTTTTTACCTTGTAGTTCAAGGTTCATATCACTTAGGGGTATGTTTACTAAACCATACTAATGTTACTGGCGCTAGTTCCAGCGTTAACGTGAAGAATCCCATATAAAGAAGTGGACGTTCCGGCATTAAGTTAACAATAGTTGTGTATCGCGCAATAGAGGGCGCCTTGCCGTTACTGTGTGATAGTGTGCAGCGTGGCATGTTAGTGCACTGTAAGCC
Organism: Ichthyophis bannanicus; assembly: GCA_033557465.1. Lineage (NCBI taxonomy): Eukaryota > Metazoa > Chordata > Amphibia > Gymnophiona > Ichthyophiidae > Ichthyophis > Ichthyophis bannanicus. The sequence goes on along the minus strand of CM066031.1, from coordinate 508,385,828 downwards.
TAATTATGTAGAAGTGCTGTGCTAATAGCTACAGAGGTGTAGTACGCTGGTTAATGCAATGACTGCTGAAACAGCAGTCATGAGTTTCATCCCTGTGGGCCATATAATATGGCAGTCTGAGCCAATTCCTTTTAATGCTTGTAGCAGACACATTCCAACAATCTGTGCTGCCAACCAAAACACCCTCACCACAGTGCAGTAATCTAATGCGCATTGTATGGAGGAAACGCTAAGGCGCCCACCCTAAGTTGCCCTATGAGGCGCCGTAGGTTGCCACCCCCTAAGGCACCATATAAGGCACCCCAGTAGCCTGTGAAACCTAAGGTGCAGCTAAAGATGCCCAAATGATGTTAAGGTGACCCATGAAATAGTGACCAATGGCAGTAAGGTGTCCCAAGTTGACAAGTATGAAATGTATGGCCCAAACACAGATGTAACCCTAACACTGCACAAAGCACCAAGGAAAGGCAATCAACAGGTGATGGAAGGAAACAGATAGTGGAGCTGACAGACCTAACAAATCTGCGTGCAGCCCATGTGGCAGCTGGTAAACTGGACAAACGTATCGGAGGCAGCTGAACCGATGCATAGGGTGATGTTAATGTAAAGTGCAACAATGACAGTGTGTGGCAGAGGATGGGAGTACGTGTCCACCAGAGCAGATAGAGGTGGCAGGATAAGTCCAATGACAGGAGGACAGAGGAGTAGCAGTGCCATGAAGAGCAGACACACGAGAGGCAAGCATGAAGAGCCACAATGCAGAAAAGGGTACCAGTGTAGGACATGGGGTAGTAGCCTGCACAGTAGGGCAGGACGCCACACAGCTGCCAGACACAGATACACAGACAGAAGTATGGTTGCCAACTGTGATGAGGCTATAATGTGTTGGCACACAGAGCTGAACAGATATGACTGTAACAGGAAGGAAAAGTGGTTGTGTAGGACAGGCATAAAAAAAAAAGAGAACACAGAGAAATCATACCCATGACTACTGGTTGGGAAGTCAGTGAACTAACCATTGTGCCATGCCTCCATGGCATTAGTTATAGCAATGGCTGGCTACATAACAACTGCAGGTCACCGCACAAACATTCTGCTATGCTTACCGGGATAGAGTAAAACCACAGCTAGGGCAGTTTCCGGGGCACCTTAGTTTAAGCAAATGGGATTAGGGTATTTTTGGGTGGGTAGAGGGACTTTGGAAATATGTCTGACTGTTACAGGCATAAAATGGAGTTGCCTCTGACAATCTTACTAAAGGAGGCCCACTGCGTGATTGAACCCTTGATGTATGCCACTGAAGTCATTGTATTAAACATTGTACTACATCAGTCTGGGGTTTTTCATACCACTGGCTGGCCACAGAAAGAGTGCAGGTCACTGGACATACTGTCTGCTGTGGTAACCAGGATAGGATAGAACCAACAGTACCCATAATGCAATTCACATGCAGAACAGCAGTCTACATCTGCTCACCAAATGGGGTATGCACCTCTACAGCATGTCAGCTTGGTAAGGGAGAATGACTGTGCGTGTTACTGCCAATGACTACCTACAGGCCGTGCCAGTGTGCGTGTTCTGTGCTCACACTGAGTGTGAGGTGGGATGGCCAGCACCAGGTCCGCAGTACCTGAGTTGGCTGAGGTGTGCTTTGCTGCAGGTCTTCATCAGTGCTAGTGTGTGACAGGTATTTCCAGAGATGTGTGCAAGCATCCTTATATCCTTTTGTATTTTCCAGTCATGTCTGCCCCTTGTGGACCATGATGCAACCAAACTAGTGCATAGCCAGTGTACTTGCCATGGTCACTTGTTTTCAGAGCAGGGTGTGTGTGGTCTTACATGATGATGATGTACATAGCAAACCGCCCTCTCTCTGGGTCAGGGTGTGGGGCATGATCTGCCCCCAACAGACCCACACTCTGAGCATTTCCAACTGGGGCAGTGGTGCAACATGATGACGGGCTGTGGGACCAGCAACCACCATCCTTTGGGCAACCCAACAGTTGATGCAGGTCGGTACCTGAGACAGGGCCACTGGCAGACAGGTAATAGGCCTGATCAGCTCAGCTTCCCCCCACCATGATCTGGCATTCACCAGCAGAGGGCACAGTCAGTGTGCACCTGCAGCATCCTGCAATGTGTTGCAGCCATACACATGCTGACTGCAGACAGTGTACTAGCCCATACTTAGAGCATGTTCCCAGATGAACTATGTGCACCCAGATGTGGGATAATAGCACCAACACTAGGCAGGTATGTCAGAGATTGGGCCCAAGAAATGGGAACTCACACATATCACTATTGAAAAACACTGTATGGCACTATGTGGGAGCATAGACATGCCACGGTTACTGCCCAATCAGAGTGAGAGTGCCCTCCCAGCATGACTTGCTGTGGCCACCCTGTCCGTGCAGATGACGTTCGGCCACTACAATATCCCAGCCATTGCCCTATGCCCTGTGCAGATGCATCCAGGATAAACTGCCTTGTAGGGGCCATACTCACAATACCTTGCTCATCATTATGCACATTGGCAGGCTAACAGTGGAACCAGTGCAAGCAATGGGGGCTCAGTGGGGTGTAGGTAGCCACAAAACACTGGATAAACATATACAGACTACAACACTTATTTGGGCATTGTGCAAAGATAGAGGTGGTTGGCAGCCCTGTCCGCAACACCAGTCATGGGCTTGGTGCAGGCATTGATAAGATACTCAATACTGTTAGGGTCAATCTCCAGGGCGGTAAACACTGTCAGAGATTGATGAGGGGGCACACCCCACATATATCAGAAAGGTTGCTATGATGGATCTCTGTTGGAAACATGTGTTTGATTTATGATTTGTATCTGACATTGGTCATAGCTACCTTTTGATGTATACGGGACGTGTTTCCATGTTTATGACAGCATTGCTAAGGTATGCAAGTGCTAGTAGTGGGACCTGCTGCTTTGCGCAGGGCACAACAGCCTGCCTCTTCATTAGCCTTTGGATGGTGGAGCCTGTGGATGTGCGTGTTTGTGCCCCTGTTGGCCGATGCTCTGGTGCAGAGGTTCCCAAATCCGCTCCTGGTGGTTGGAACAGGATTCAGGTTTTAGGCTGTCCCTAATGAATATGCATGAGGTACATTTGCATACAATGGGGGCAGTGCCTTCAAATGCATCTCATGCATATTTATTTGGACAGCCTGACAATCTGAATGGTGTTTGGCCCTCCAGAACTGGGGTTGGCAACATCTGCTCTGGGGAGTGCACATTATTATTGTGTATGTGCTCTGTAGGGTAAAATATTGGGACCTGGTCTAAGGGAGCCACAGCTGGGACTTGAACCTGTGACCTTCTGCCCCTGTACACACTGACTGTGTGTGCTCCACCAAACTGTTGCCACAGAGGTTGTTCATTCCCTGGGGATACCATTACTGTTCGTCAGACAGACCTTGTCTGTTGGACTGCACGCCACCCACCTAAATGGGGCTTGGCCTTGGTCTGCTGTGGGCAGATGCCACTGCCCCCTCCACCGCCAGCACCCCTCCGCCACCATGATGACATGACCTTCTGCCGGTGGTGCGCAGTCCCAGCCCACCCAGTGTGCTGTTAGGCGGCTGCCTATGGTGTGGGATCTTGGGTAGGGGTGCATCCATTGACATTCCTGCTTCCCCCCGGCACTGCCTGCCAATGTTATGTGGCCTTTGGGGTACCTGCTGGTTAATGTCCATTGGGGCAATGTATGACACACACTCGTGGACATGTGTGCCCTTGGTCAATTGCTGTTGTGCTGATTTCCCGTTTCTGCCTTTCTATGTGTCACCTGGGCATCTGCCTAGCCCACACTATGCCCCAGATGTCCCACTGCATGTCCCGCGTGCGTCTTCCTGTACCCCATTTGCAGCCTCACCATAGTGCCCTTTCGTACTTGGGCACTATGCTGTTGTTGCACATGTATCACTACTATCACTGTTCTCGGTCTCCCTGCCTTTGCTGTACATTTCTGACTGAAATGGTTTCTATCTCCTGCACTTGTGCCTCAAACGCGAGGTTTTCACTGATGTTAATGTTCTGCCCTACATTTCACAGCGTTAGTGTGCATGGGGCCTCACCACACCCACTCTCCGCCCATTGACCCCTTCTCTCCACCCTCTGAGATGACTTACTCCACCTTCTGTGTGCCTTAACGCCACCGGAGATGTTATCGTGCGAAACGTAACGTTAGCGCACAATAATGTTACTTTATCACGCGCTGACGTTACATTTTGTGCGCTAACACTGCCGCTGTGACGTTATCGCTGTTTAGTAAACATCCCCCTTAGTTCGCCTGTAAAGTCAGCGAGAAATGACAGATCACATAACCACTCATCATCTTCCAACTCTGCTTGGTCATCTCCCCTCTCCTTCAAAAAACTTATTTCATTCAGCAAATCACAAAATCTTTGCAGAATTTTTTGCCTACTTAGCCACCTTACATCTGTGTGCAAAATGATTTCCGCTGCCCCTCATCAAGAGTAAGATTGACAAGCCGTCTTTGAAGTGATTGTCCACAAACTGAATTTCCAATTTTGAAAGTGGGTTTTCTTGGCATGACAATCTTTGTATTGAGTCTCTTGCTTGCCAAAACTTGCTGGTGAATGATGCAGTGGTAAGAAAGGAAATCTGGGAAGTCGTCATGCTGTCTACAGAGGGCTATGAAACCGTAAACCTCACCTCTCATTGCTCTTGCTCCATCAGTAGTGATGGAAACAAGTCTATGCAATGGAAGATTACACTTTGTCACAAAAGAATGGAAAGAACTGAATATTTCCTAACCGGTGGTTCTCCCTTTTAAAGAAACCAATCCAAGTAGTTCTTCTCTAATACTGGAGTCTTCAAAAACCATCCAGATAAAGACTAGTAACCGAGCTATGTCTCTTATGTCTGTAGATTCATCCAGTTGGAGTGAGAAAGCAACACAATTTGAAACATCCTCCAACAATTGTTCAGTTGTTTCTCCACACATCTTTTCTATTCACCACACGACGGTGCTTCTTGACAATTGTACAACTTCAATAGCAGCTATGATCTCTTTCTTATTTTTAAATCCTTCAAAAAGATTGTCAGCTGCTTCAAGAAAACAATCTTTTACAAATTCCCCTTCAGTGAAAGGTTTGCATTTCTTTGCGATCAGGTTGCTGACCTTGAAGGATGCTATGGTTGCATTGACCGAATGTGACCTTGGCTTCGCCATTAACTGTTGCTGAGTAGCCAATTTCGATTTAAGCTCTTTGAGCTTCAGTTTACAAATTTCACTTTTGGGTGGAAAATCAGCATCAAACTTATTGCTATGCACAGCCTTATAATGACGTTCCATATTACCCTTTTTGGTCAAGGATACTGGGGCGTTACAAATTAGACAACAACACTTGTCTTTCAACATGTTGAAGAATTAGTCCATTTCCCATTCATCATGAAAGTGGTAAGTTTTGCTTTTTGGAATACTCATCTTTGTTATACTGGGGTGGCTGGATGTAAGAAGGCCAAATCTGCTAAGTTAGCATAAACACTGGCTGAATCTGGTCCAAAACTGTCACTGTCCCAAAGTATTAAAGATCAACAGGAACTGGATGATGTGCAATACAAGGACTGGAGATGCCAAAACCACACATGCAGTTCTAAAAGTAAAAATAAGAATTCATCATACTGGCACCAATAATCAAATACCACCAAACAATCATCAAAAAAACCTCAAACACATGTCCAGCAAACCAGATAAAATCAAATACCGCCAAACAAGTTCAAATACCACCACACGCAATTTAATAAATTCTGCACACAGTGTAGAATCAACGCAAAGGCAAGGCGAAATAAAACTGCAGAGGCAAGCAAAAGTCACAGTGGTTTGAACCAATTTGAAGGCAAGGCATAGGCAAGTTAGAACAAAATTGGAAAAGCCTGCCAAAATCACCAAATTCTTGACACTTTGTTGAGTCTGCCCAAAAATGTTTAATGAAAGCGAACTACAAAGCGACCAACGACCAGCACATGACACAACTAATACGGTAAGTGTATTCAGGTAAAGCCCGGGCAAATGGATATCGCCCGGTATATAACACACTTCTAAGGGGTGTTGGGGCAGGGGCAGGAATGGGTGATTCTGAGAGGCAGGAGACCAGATATGACATTGGGCGTGTGGCGTCTCGTCGCAGGGCATGGGAGGTGGCCCCCTGGGGTACCCACAAACTATTGGCACAAAAACAACAAGCATCCCCAATACACCCACAGGCAAGATTCCCTCAGGCAGGGAAAAAAGACAGGCAAAGGATCAGCAGTGGCGACCAGCCCTCGATAGACGACCTGCCGGCACGAGCTCTCTCCTAGCGACGGGGCAAGCTGCTGGAGAGATGGAGCCAAATGGGTCTGGTGATCTACCTCTGACCCCTCCGCGATCTACAGGTAGATCGCGATCTACCTATTGGACATGCCTGCCCTATTTTATAACACCCCCCACCCATACCCCGAACACACTGACCCGATGTTGAAAAAAAACTGTGCTGTTAAATTTAGGCATGTAAATTAAGTACTTTTATATCTTTCATTTCCAGTCTAACTTAGAGCTCTAAGGAGTCGATATACAGCCCATAGCGGTCAGCATTGCTTAAATGCCTGACCAGCATGAGCAAAAATGAAACCAGATATTCAGTGCGGGAACCTCTCCATGTCTGGTGCTGAATATCCAGTTTTGTTGCTGACTACAGTGGCTATCCACCTATCTGCTAACCAAATAGGCAAACCGCATAAAGTTAGGACAGGTTAATGACCGTCCTAACTTTATGCAGTTGTGCTATCTGGTTTGCGGATGAATATCTAAGCAAATAGAATAGTAGCAAAGACCATCCCTGCCACGCCCACAGATCGTCCTGAAACTAACTGGATGTTTGTAAGACTGTCTGTGGAAATATTCACTGAATATTGGGCTGAGTGGAATTTATGCAGTTGGGAGGTCCTGAAAATCACATAAACCCTTCCAAATATCAACCCCTTTGTTTTCCACTGAAAGTTCAGCCACATTTACTAGCCTACAAGTTTTCAGGATATGCATGCTTTTGAAACGACATGGGAAATGAAAATGACATTTTACTATTGCTTTTGAATGCTAAGAATGTTAGATACCCTGCCCCAAACCTGCAGAGCGTGTGATAGAATGGTGTGCATCCAACGCACGCACCTAATACCAACAGTATTAGAAAGAGTGTTCAACAGGTTGGCCAGGTGATATCACTGCTTTTATCCTAAAATGCTAGAAAAACCCCCGGAATGTCACTTTTTTTCCTATGTCATCAATAGACACACCGTTGCTCAATAGTGCACTTTACTGCTCCACAATGTGCACTATGGAGCAATAGGGCAGTCCATTTGAGCAACAGGGTGCACTGTTGCACAATAGTGCACAGTATTGAAAACTGCCTCTGAAACAAAAAAAAAAAGAAAGAAAATGAAAAACCTTGTAAATGACATGGGAAACCAAACAAAAAAATGGCGGGGAGGGGGGGGAAGAGGACTGCACACACCTAATGAATTATGCTCTTTGATTCAGGCCTGCTATTCATTTGCCTAGTTTTAGGTTCACAATTTAGGTGCTAACTGTTCCCCAACAAAATCTGTTCCTGTTGATACCCATTCTAAGGCTCTAAATTTAGGAGCCTAGTGAAACTAGGGGCATAAATTTGGGCAGTAAGCTCTAATAAATGTTTTAAGAGACCAATTTAGAGGACTAAGGGGTATGTTTACTAAAGAGCGGAAAGGGAGAAAAGGTGCAGTTAGCAGGTGTTTTCAGCTGCCCTGAGCGGTTAACGCTGCAGCAAGCGCCAATAATGCTGGATTAATGTTCGGAAGCTGGCCCTTTAGCGTTAAGGTAAAAAGAGGTGGAGAGAGGGCATTAATGGGGCGGAGACTTTGTGGGGATAGCGTGTGCCCCTTTAACACAGGTTTGTGCTACTGTGTGTTAGAGGCATCACCGCTGGGAAACCTAACACCATCTGAAAGCTCGCAATAAGGGCTATTTATGAGGGGGAGAGAGACTATTTAAATGTATGCAATGTGCTCCTCCCACTCAATGTGCTCAAATTAGTGATAGTAGTGCTCCATTGGCAACAACAGCATGGTGCCCTATTAATAAAGGGCACTATGTTGTTGGTGACAAATTTACAAAGGCGATGTCATGTGGGTGATGCAGTGGGGTTGGCTGGTCCACTAGATTGGCAAGGCTGTTGCCTAGGGTGTACATATGTGATGTCTTGTATGACTGTGCTGGGACAGTGGCAGAACCATGCATGTTGCCACAGTAAAAAAGGACTTATACCACCCCCACTGCCACCATGCTGCAATGTCAGCATAGTGTGAGGGTATGGGTGGCAGTCGCAGTAGTTGCGACCTGGTGCAGAAGAAATCTGTGTCCCGGTTGTGCATGTCAGGTGCAATGCTGCAGTTACCACTGTCAATGGCATGCCAAGCATGTCATCAGCAGGTACATTGGAGCACATGGTGATCCCTCCCTTCCGAGGTCTAAGGCTGCAGCATACATGCCCACATCCCCCACTCGAGGGGGGGCAGGAGAGGCATTCAGTGACTAGCTGTATGTGTGCAACTGCAATAAGGCTGCCTGCAGCACTGAAGCGGTGGATCTGCTATGCTTGCAGGAAGGGAGGGATTAGCCAGCATGCTGTCTACCATGATTGGTGGACCCTAGCACCTGGCTAGTTTGCCGAGTGGATGGCCTGGTCCTGGGATTAGGATGCCCCCCACTTGCACATATTGAGTGGATATGTGCATGTGGAGCAAAAGATATGCCACTGAGGCAGGAAGACTATGCAATATGATAATAGCCTATGTCAGAGGAAAAATGATCACCCTGCTCTCTCATCTGCCAAATGATGACCATAATCTGTGCATGAACCAATGACCCCTCCATAAGCTAATACTCAGTTACAACCATGCAAGCCATATGTGAATCTAAAATAGCTATTGTGGTCTGCAAAATATGTGATTATTCCATGACTGGCCCGCAAGCACACACCAGGAAATGGGTACATTGGTCATTCTACTAGGTCACCCATTGTCTGGAATGTGTGTGTTCATACATAATGGCCTGCCTCTTTGGCTAGGAGATTCCATATGTAAGACATCAATGTCAGTTGAACCAACAGCGTATCAGTGCAGTGCGACATGCAAATCTAACCATATACCGTATTTATTCGAGTATAACGCGCAAAAGTTTCTACCAAAAAAAGAAATGAAAGTTTGGGTGCGCGTTATAAATGAGGGCTGGGGTGGGGTGACGCAGTGGCGGCCGGTCCATTGAGGGCGCAGGCGAATTGTGAGTTCGCACTGCGCCCTCTCCGGGCTACAGCCGCTCACTGTACGCGAGGGCGAAGAAAAAAAAATGTCCCCTCGTCGCGTACAATGGGCGACCCGAACTGGCGAGATGCACTCGCCAGTTTGACGGTCCGCCACTGGGGGTGAGAATTCTTATTATCCACTGTAACGTATGGTCGCCTCTTCATTTCCTTTCCTCGCCTCGCCCACACGTTACGGTAAGCATTGCTGTTTTGCTGTTTTGCACAATTCAGTGTTCTTCATATTTTTATTGATATACTGGTACCCGTTAGATGGCAACTCAGGGTATCAAGAAAAAATGTTCTGCATATGACGCTTCATTCAAGCTCAAAGTTGTTGATCATGCTGAAGTTCACGGAAATCGAGCAGCTAGCCGAGAATTCACTGTACCAGAGTTTTTTAAAGACAGGCATCAGCAATAAAATGGACGGCACAGAAGACGACCTGCTGTGGAATTCAGACTCAGAAGAAAGCGAAGAAACTGGAGAAACAGATGTTCCTGCCAACTGGGACACTGATGATAAATTAACTCGAGAAGAATGGGAACAACTCTTTAGTGTATCTGATGATGAATCTGACTTTGAAGCATTTTAAATAAATATTGTTACCGGTAATTTTATTTCGGTATTGTGTTCATAGTTTACGTTGTCAATAAATTATTTTTATCATGGCCGCACGTGTTCAACAACGTTTGTCACTTACAATGCTTGGTCTGAGCCGAGAAAAAGTGAAACAAAATTTTATACCGATTTTTAATCGAAAATTAGGGGTGCGCATTATACACGTGTGCGCGTTATACTCGAATAAATACGGTATCCCTTTCCACACCTGCCTAAATTACCTTGTCAGCCAAGTATGGCATAGAGCCTGCAGAGATGTAAGCAGACATAGGCATATCACAACTCATGCTCTCATGCATCCTAACAATGACCACAAATATACCTATAGATTAATGAGCTCACTCATTTGCCCTATAGTTCCAAACATATGACCAGTGTGTGTAGAAGAGAAGAGTCATGGTTTCAAGACCAACCGGTGGATCCTACTATTCCAGAGCTGTATCATCATGTACAACCTTCAACATTTCATCCACCATGAGTCCTCACACTCAGCTGCCGCACTGAGAAGCTGCACCACCAAAGGCTGGATGGCAGGGCAAGCTGAGCAGGCATTGACAGCATCCTAGCATTGCAGAGTATGCTAATAGTTCCTGCACACTGAGCAGACATTGACAATGGTGGAGCATTAAAGAAGGCCTAAGGGGCAGGTAAGACTGCCAACTTGCACCACTTTTGGACAGCGGGGTCATATATGTGTGTGTGTGTGGGCATACAACATGCTGCAGGTCAGCTATTCAGCAACTCCACATACTCTGTGAGACACCATTTACAAGCAGAAGGTTAGTTTTCAGTTAAGTAGTGCAACATCTGACCGTGATGCTGTAATGCATTCCCAGTTACACCATCATCAAGGTCCATCCCCACAGCATTCCCCTGCATATGTTACATCAGAAGGCCTGCATAATAGCCTCACTCGGTGTCCATGGCTAAGGACATTACATTATATGGGAGTACAAGTATGACATGATATTCAATGCTCACTGCCAAGAGCTGCATAGTGGAACACTGTATTTGGGTATGTGACAGATGGAGGTCACTGTGGGCTAGCATGCACTCTCAGTCTGTCTCTGGCCCACTGTCCACTGTGCTTTGCATTGCATAAGCTGTCCCCAAGTTCAAAATAAAAGGGTACAAAATGAGGAGCAAAAAATCTGGGCATTGTCTAAAATAGAGCTGTTTGCACAGAATATATATGAGTCGGAGTTTAGGTAAATGGCTGAGTCATCTTAACGTGGGTCTGCCACGGGCATGGCCTGGGTGCACACATCTATTCATGCTAAGAGGCCACTCTCAGTCTGACTGAGCTGTGACCATGTCACAGCTATGTATCCACATGGTGCTCTATAGGGTCAAGCTACAAAGATATGGGTGCTGGGGTTTTTTTTTTGGCAGTCCAGTCACTAGATTAGCTGTTGGATGTCCATGCTGTTTGTATAACACAAATATTTTCATGGTGGCTATGTGTATATTGTGACGTAGGAGACTCTTATGAAGCAATGGAAACTGATAGTGATCCGGTGGAGAGAACCGGTACTGCAAGGGAATGAGGATTTTCTCTTCTGAGAGAAAAAAACACAGAGCTAATCAGGAACCACACCTCACCTTAAGGCAGGAGAGAAGCCAAGTCCCTGATTGGGCACGCCCAAGCAGGAGGCGGGCAGTACAGTACTCAGCCAGCTTGTTAAGAACTGAGAAACAGAAACAGTTAGGGAAGCACGAGAAGCAAGATGAGCACGAGCACCTGGACGAAGATGGGTCAGATGACCAGGAACAGGAACCGTTGGAAAGAGAACCACTGAGCAGCTGTGATCCACGAAGGAGCAGACAGGACCTGGGAGACTCAGGGACAGAGAAAGACTTCTGTTACCAGAAGAATTCAAAGGCACTGAGAGACCCAAGGCTACAGCTCAGGAGTTTAAAGGATCAAGTAGAACCTTGGAACAGGAGGCAGAGGGAGAAAGAATTACCCTGGAAGAAGCCCCAGCACAAGGTATCTGGTGGGTTTGGAACAGCTAGCAAGCTTAACAGTGGGAAGCCAGAAAGAGTGAACTTTAATTGTGAAAGACAGAACAAAGGCAGAAAGTTTGATAGTAATTGGTTAAGCCAAGAGAAGCCTGACTGTTTTCCTTTTAACACTCTGAGAGACTCTCCAAGCACAGCTGAAGCGTTTTCCCCTGCACTTTCATTTGGAGATAGCTGGGGGAAGGGAAATGCTTACACGCTGAAATGTTGTCCAAGTAAAAGCACTGATAATTGCCAAGAGATAAGAACATTAAACAAGCATTTACCTGAAGGAGGATATTCTCAGCCTAGCTCAGAAAATACACAGGCTGAATTACTTCTCACTGAATTCAGGGAGTTCCTTAAAAGTAGAGCAGTTTCTCCTCATGGCGTAGCAAAGCCTAGGAGCAGCTGTGAGGAAGAAATGCCTTTAATTTCTCTGCCGTCTACAGAGCAGGAAATCCCGATGGACTGCTCTACATGTGTGATTCAAAAGGACATTTAAGTGATATGCTTTGCCAATGTTTTATGAAAGAATATAACAAAGTTACCTCACTGATTGCTATGCAAAAGAAGCTTATGTGAAGAGAATAAGTGAAAGCATATTCTGTGCAATTCAGGAGCATTGCTGTTACCAGAGTTTTCTGTTACGTTACTGAAAGGAGGTCACATGACAACCGAATGTCATCAGTAATGGACATTTAGCCAAGCAGTAAAAAGCCTTGTTTAGTTAAGTTTCTCAGCCTTGTTTTGTGCTACATTATTTCATTTACGTCTGCTGCATTGGAACTCCGGAGTGGGAGAAATAAACCTCACAAAAGAAATTTTCTTTGCCTTGCCTTACTACTTGAGCACCTACACAACTACAACCTTAACCCTCAAGGGCATTCAAGGCCAGCCCCTCCCTTAACCCTCAAGGTCCAGGGAGTGGGTGGGTGGCAATATGCAGTGGTTGATGAAACACAAACTGGGCACAGATAGTATGTGATTAGCTGAGACAGTCCAGTGTTGCTGAACATATGCAGGCTGCCTGTGATTGATCTAGCTGATTAGAATTCTTAGTATTTGTGTGTTTGTGCATTTTGTCTTGACTAGATTGTAAGCTCTGATGAGCAGGAACTGTCTCTTACATGTCTATACTGTACAGCGCTGCGTACGACTGGTAGTGCTTTATAAATGCTGAGTAGTAGTAGTAGTAGTAAAAAGAGAGGCTAGCAGCTGTTATTCGGCTGTTGCTAACCTGCTGATAACTATGGTCTTGGTAGGCCTTTCTGCTTGGTGTCAGTACTATCCTCTTCCTGCCTAGACAACATTCACTGCATTTAGGGTCCATGGAAACAGCTTCTGCAACCTTAGGAAATGATATTCAATGTTAAAAGAGAGTCCATGATCAACAGGTGCAAGACCCAAGGGCCAGAAAGGACAGGCCACTCCTAAATGCTGCATTTGTACAAAATACCAAATGATTAGCACCACACACCGCACAAAAGATCTGTAGCACACTAGCAGTGATACAGAACTGCTCCAAAACATGGATAGCTATAGTCCATCTATTGCAGTGCTTGCTCTGAGCACCAAGTGATGTGTGCTCTTTCTCAGATTTAGGGTGACTGCTGAAGCAGGCCATTTGCACATATTGTGGCTGTTATATGCAGGAATCACACAATGTCCCTGCAATTACAGGGTTTTTGTGAGGGATCGCTGCATTCTCCATATGGGTAATAGTTGCATATATCTGCTCAGACTGTGAGGTGCAACATGGGTAATGGAGGAGCTAACCAATACTGGCACCTAGATCCCCAATTGCAGCCATAGTAGTGACTGTGATCACTGGAGCATAGCCCAGTACCTGCATGTCTTCTATGATGATGGAAGAAGTGTGCATAGCCTCCCGAAGAGGGCAGGATGGTCTGTGATGGACCTCATTGGTCATGAATGTGATTTGAGTTAGGTGTATGTGCAAATGTACCTATCTTGTGTGTACAGCAGGTCACAAGGGACTGCACATGTACTGCCTCAGAGGTTAGTGCCACACTGCAGCCCAGCGGACCTCTATGTGTGACTGTTGTTTGGCATTGGAGATACAGTGGAGGGATGGGCATCTTGGCCTTTGGACAAGAGAGGTATTCTGCAGCTGTGTGTCTATTATGCAGCTACAGTACTGAGAGTCCAATGTAGTATGCACTGCATGTGTGCCACTGTAGACAGGCCCTAGGTATGGTTTACCAATGTTTCAGACTATGCCAGCCATGTTGTTTCATGTCCTGAGTTTCACCCATTACAGGCAGGGATCTGCAGTCTCTTTGATTCTAGACATTGCTATGGTGCAAGGTATAGAGGTATACCTAATGGTTAGAGCACTGGCTCAGTATACAAGTCAGCGTTTGAATCCCACTTGTTCTCTTTGTGGCTGTGGGAAACTCACTTTTATATATAGTGCCAGAAACAATCCGGGGTCTGCATTGATTGGAGGACACACATTATTATTATTGTTTATATGTTACGATAGCACATAGGCATGATTGCATTGTACATGTTTGCAGACCCAATCTGACATCATGACTTTATTGGCTCTGCTGTAGCCCATTGCAAAGGGTTGGACATGTTCACCCTGCAGATGTATGACACATGAGTTGTACATGATGGAATATTTCATCATAACTGTGACTGAACATCTTTGGCTCCATCACATATATGCAGTACTGGGATGGCCACCTGTAGTGATCATCATACAACCTTACTTGCTCCATATGGCCAATATGAAAGACACTTGTCCAGTTGCTATATACACATGTGTCAGGAAGATTGTATAGTGGTTAGAAAAGCTGAGGCAGCTGTCATACCCAAATAGCTGCTATTGGAACTTCCCCGTGGCACAGCTATTGTTTTTTGACACACACTACAACTGCATTTGTGCAGTCACATCAGCTACATCAGGGCAGCAAGGCCATACTACACACTCATCTACCGCCATCCATCCCTCAACCCATCCATCAGCATATGCCCATTATGTATAGTCATGTATTCTTCCAGCTGCTACACCATGGCCCACAGAGGAACATTTTAATCATTAGGATGTATCACTCACACCTTTTCTGTGAATGATCTACATCACCACTCCTGCTCAGTCATCCTTTTGATGCCTACATTGTAATCATGCTGACTCTGCCATGGCACACTTCTTCCCAATCCTATGTGACACACGGACATTACAGCAGATTACATTGGGACCCCTCACTGTTACAGTACAAATGCCTCCCACATTATCATCCCACTTACTGATATATATAGATCTGACATGTCAATCAGCTCTTAACTTTCCTTCCATCCATCACCTAAAATGTGACTGTCACAAGGGCTCCCTTATCCTGCATTAAGGTGACTGCCATTTTTGAGCGTTAAGGTACATGCTTGGCACCTTACCATGCCGGTGACCTGTTAGCACCCGATTGGAGCCAAGCACTCTTACCACTAGAATGCCTACTCTCCACCCAGGCTTTTATTGCACAAAAACACCCTTAATGCTGTTGTTTGCTCTCAATCTCTGGTGCGCTCTAACCGCTCTTTAGCAAACATACCTTTAATTCTTAAAGTTAGAAGAATAAACCCTTTAAATATCAGTCTCACCTAGGCTGGTCTTTGCAATGTCAATCCTCAGCCAGGGACTGTGCACTAACTGCACATTAGGTAAAAGAATGAATGTGTGGTATGTGCAAAGCTTGTGCGGTAGCTGTTAGAAGTGTACCCAGTATCTGTGCAGCAGTTACCATGCAGGGCATCCGTGGACACCTATCACATAATAAATGTATCAGCAGATAATATGGTAAGTGTTTCTGTACTATCTGCTGATGCATTTACCGCAGTGTAGAAAAAAAAATGCCTGGTGCTGCCCCCCTCCATCAGCATCAACATCAACATCAGACCAGACAAACTTTGGGCCAATCAGGAAACAGGAAGGAAAATCACAAGCAACACAGCAATGCTTGCAGAAACCAATCTCTATGAAGTTACTGTGACTTTTCTGTCCCAAAATTAGTGGTTTGAGTCCAGTCTCATCTATGACAAAACAGCATGGGAAAAAGCCTGAATTTTGGATTTTTGATTGCCATGTTTTAGATTTCACATTGAAGTACTGTGTCAAGTTATAAAAATAAGTGGATTTTGGTGATATAACATATTTGAAGCATTGAATAGCTCAGCATTAATGTAAAATATTGGCACTGTTTTATATTTTATAGAAGCTCCCTGATGCAGCTCTTTCTGAAATGCTAACAGCGTCAGAATATTGAATGTCTAATGGGAACACTCCTTGACTGGTGACAGTGCATCAAAAAAGCATTTTATTCAAATTTCTATATGGAGATTGATTATATTGATGCTGAAATAGGATGGAAGGTTTTTTATGACCCATGATGTTCTTGTTTGTAAGCTGCTCTGCAGCTATTTAGGTACACTGAAGTATTTTTCCTGCCATTGTTAATATTTAAAATAAATGTTTATGAACCATCTACAAGATTTTGTCATGGAATTTCTATACTGGCAGCATTAATTTAATAGTAGGATATATTATTTTTTTGATTTTGGTATTCGGCTCTGCTGCCAGTGAAAATTGTACCCAGGAGGACCGATATTCAAAACAAAGCTTAACAACTTAATTTAGATTCCTAAGTTAGGAACCTAAATTTTTGCCCTATTTTTAGTCAAACTTAGTGGTGTAAGTTTTTAGCTGAAAATTCATCTTAATTTAGGGGTATGTTTACTAAACCGTCTTAATGTTACCGGCGCTAGTTGCAGCGATAATGTGAAGAATGCCATATACGAGGAGTGGGCGTTCTGGTCTTAAGGTAGTAATTGCGGGTTATTGCACGATAAAGTGCGCCGTATCTGTTATCGCGTGATAGAGGGAGCCGTGGCATGTTACCACGCGTTAATCTTAACTTTGCACGCTGACTTGCAATCACAGCAACAGAGGTGTAGCATGCTGGTTACTATAATGATTGCTGAGACAGGGGTCATGAGTTTGATTCCCCCAGTGGGCATAATAAATAAGGGTGACCAAAACAATTCCTTTTCCTGCTTGTAACAGTCAGAAACATTCCAACAATCTGTGCTGCCAGCTAAAAATACCTGCACCCCAGTGCCATAACCTAATGCACCTTTTAGGGCGCACCAGAAGGCACATCATAAACCACCATGTCAGCCAAGGAGGGTGATAATGTGCTCCAGAGAGCGTGACGAAAGGTTGGCAACCCCCAAGGCACTATATTAGGTGCCCCATAAGCTGGCTGAATCTAAGATGTGGCTAAAGATGCCCCAAGGATGTATAGGTGGCTCAAGAAATTGTGCCCAAGGGCAGTAAGGTCCCCCAAGTTGAAAAGCAAGAAAGGTATGGGCCAAACACAGATGTAACCCTAACACTGCACAGAGCAGCAAGGAAAGACAATGCACAAGTGATGGAAGGAAGTAGATCAGAGCTGATGGACCAGACAAATCTGTGTCCAGCCCTGTGGCAGCTGAAAAAATGGACAAACATATCGGGGGCAGCTGTAGTAATGCACAGGGTGATGGTAATGTACCATGCAACAATGACAGTGTGTGGCAGAGAATGGGAAGACGTGTCCAGCAGAGGAGGTAGAGGTGACAGGATAGGTGCAATGACAGGAGGACAGAGGAGTAGCAGTGCCATGCAGAGCATACACAGGAGAGGCAACCAGGAAGAGCTGCAATGCAGAAACGTGTACCAGTGCAGGACATGGGGTAGCAGCCTGCACATCAGGGCAGGACGGCACACAGCTGGCAGACACACATAGACGGACAGAAGGATGGTTGGCAACTGTGATAAGGATACAATGTGCCAACAGCACAGATCTGCCTGTTACAGGAATGAAAAGTAGCTGTGCAGGACAGGCATACAAATAAAGGATAACAGAGAGGAATCAAACCTATGACCATTAGCAAAAATGTCAATGCACAAACCAGTAGGCTACACCACCAACATGAGGTCATTAGCAAAGGCTGCATACAAGAACACTGCAGGGCATCACACAAGAAGCCTGCTGTCTGCCAGGATAGACAAACTTCCAACAGTAACCATAATGGAATGCACATGCAGATCTGGTGTGTACAGCTCAGATCACAGTCTGTAATTGGGAACAGAGTCACATATAACTACATGCGCACACACACAATGAAATGTTATGCAGTGGATACAGCACGCAAAAGAGGAAAGAACCTAAACCCAAAGGGTGGCAGGGGATGCTCTGTGGAGCAGGGCAAAATATGGAACAGAACAGGAACATGTGAGAATTGAACCTGCAAACAGGTGTGGCACAGACTAGCTGAACCACAGCAATTCCAATCCCCCAAGCAGACTGCCTATATAAGCACTACAAAGAAACAGACATATGTAACAGCTAATATGTGATGGATAGGCAGCACAGAGGGCACACTTCGGTGTACAGTGAAGAGATGGAAGGGTGTGTGGATAGGTGATGAACCTGCAGGCAGCTCATGGTCAGGTTAGCACAACACAAAAAAATAATAAAACCCCATGTGGGAATCAAACCTGCAACCTATGGTGCTCCAACACATGTCTGTAACAACTATCCCAAACACCCACAGCAAGCCCAATGCAAAAATATTACCTCAAAGGGAATGTGTGTACAGAAATCCGTAACACCCAGTGATGTGGCAGAGGGCTGGCAGATAGACAGCTGGCACCGTACAAGGATGTGAGCACAGGTGGGCCATGTACATGACCAGGAAATCACTAAATACGTGTGTCAGTGTGGTCAAGCAGCAGCAGAGATAAATGTACGTCCAACACATATGTTTATTTTGGTTAATCATCACAGATAGCGTAGATACCGCCTTTCATAATATCAAGGTGATTGGATAACAGGGAAAAAAGTGAAAACACATTGTGCAGGGCAGCAACCCACATGTTATAGAAAAGTCACTGGCTCATCTACAGATGATGGGCAGGAGAGATAATGTGCATCAGGTGCATGGTGTGCAGTATGCATTAGCTCCCCACCCCCCACATGCTGCTGTACGCCCCAAATGTGTTAGTTACATATATGTGCATGTAGACAGTAGGCGGTGCATGATGAGGGCCCAACACATATCATTCATGATCTCTTTATAAAAATATATCTGTCTGCCAACACAGGAGGCACAAAAATGAAACAGCATATGTTGTTAAAAGTAAGAAAGTGCAAACACAGATATCAAAATATATGTTACAGCTGTCACATAATGCCTGATATAGGAATCAAAGCAGCACCAATGTAACCCAAAACAATCGTCAAATGCAAAATGAGGATATGCTAACAGGTACCAGAGGCACACGAACACAGAGAATTCAAATGAAACAAACCGCAGAAACATGCAGAGATAACACTATGCAGAAGATCCCCTGCACTGGTTGGTATGGATACAGTGTCTGTACACATATATCTCGGTACATGGAATGCACAAATGAAGGAAGAAAATGGACACCTACACTGCCACACTCCAAATATAACGGGGCAATGTGAGTGCCGGAACCTCAGGGGATAAATAGGACTGTGCAGACATGCAATGCTAGGTTTGTAAATCAATGTAGAGCGTCACGTCTGTACAGTAAACAAACACAATAACCTGTATATAGAGATGGAAAGAAAGGTCAAACATGTTACAGTAACCCACACAGAAGCCATATTGCCACATGCTGTGTTGCACCAACATAGTTAGTCACATGCACATGCACTGTAACACCCTTGGTGAGTGCAAACATCAATCCAAGATGTTGTTGTGCAGTAAAGTGGTGTGGTGGCAAATACTGTGTCATGTCCAAGTGGAGGGAAGGCAGACATGGACAAGAGGACCTCTCCAATGTTCCCCCTGTGCCACACGCATGGCTGTATGCTCATGTTGAACTAAACAGATGAGCGTATCCTGCGTTCCAGGTCACACACATGGGCAAAACACAACAACACAATGTCAGATGGATGTACAACATACAGCATCAATGTCAGTCCTTGCTGTACACATAGGGACCAGTACACAGTGTCCACAGTGCAAAGGGTGTCTGCAACCCAACAAGTCCCGTTAAGACTGTCCTTGAAACCCTGGGCATGCATAGTCAAGTGTGACATCTCAATATGCCACAGTACTGGAAAGGTCATGTGTGTCTCCTGCGATGAACACGACACCCAGCCAGAGCACGGCAGCAATGGTGTGTTGGACAGGCCTGTCATGCTCAAAGTAGCAGTCCAACAATAATGTCCATCCTAGGCATGTGTCCCACTCGCAGAGGTCAAACATCCTATGGCACCATTTCCCAGGGATAGTTCCATGTTGTTGTTGTGTCCTCCAACAGGTGGGTGATGGTGACGCCGGAGGCATTGTAGTAGATGTGCTGTGTGTGTCTTCTGCCCTGTTTCAGAAGAGGATAAACAATGTATTGGTATGCTGCTTGCAACATCAGCCCAAATTGCAGCGAGTCAAACATCAATATGTACGTAATGAAACGTCACACAGGCAAACATAACATGATCACAACACAGAACACAGTGCATGTTGTGGACATTTGGAATTGGAACTGCAGACGAGGGTGTCACATGGATATGGTCATGTCCATGCTCATGTTACACAGGTGTTTCACATCTCCACCCCATGTGCATCAGCGTTGGTGTTCAGAGACTCAACATGAAAGGTCCATGAAACAAACAGCAAATCATTAACATGTAAAGGCTGATGTCATTCCCAAAAGACCAAAGCTGCAACCTACCATGTGTTTGCAGCAAGTGTCTGTTTGGGATCCCCTGAGGCTCTCAAAGGCCACGACACATCACAGTGAAGGGAGAAGATGTCATCAAAATGTGTAGAATCACCATGTCCCCATGTCCAGCCACTGTTGATGCATGTCCACATTATGGCGATATCTGTGATACATAAATGCTGTTGCGCAGTAGTCTGTCAGCAAACAAGAGATAGGTCAGCTCACAACACACAACACATGCATGTGTTCACAAGGTAAACAGCAGTAAGGTAGAAATAGAACAGTCACCAAATCTCCCCAGGTGTACAGACCTCTCACACCACATGATAATGCAAAATGCCTGCACGCCATATCATCACACAGCCAACCCAAAAACACACACCCACACAGTATGCTAAGGTGAGTGTGCCAGCAGTAGCATATGGCCTGTATGTGCACAGTTGGAGATTAGTGGAGATAAAGGCTTGTCAAATGCAATGATACACTGCTGTTGGCTGATGCTACAATGTCAGGGAAGGGTGTACGTGCAGCCCACCACCCGAACACCTAGGACCTGCAGACACACGCAGCTCTGTTGGACATGTCCCAGAGACAGTGTTGGAGAAGAAAAACTGGCCAGGAACACATGTAGATATGTGTGCCAACAGCAACATATGGGGTATGGAGGTGCAGGGCAAAGAGGTGAACAACACCATATGTGCAATATGACAGATCACTGCAGACATGTGCTCCCCCTGATTGTCGCCACGGATAAAGTAGCTGTAGGTCCACCTACCCCAGACTACTGCATGTTGGATGATATACAGTCAGCTGCCACTGCACCACAGCACCAGGAGGGTCACCAAGTATGTCCTGTGGATTGAGGAACACAAGAGAAACATACATATGTCATGTTGGAGCTGTGCAACACACACTGCACCTTCACGTCCTCAGCTCTCAGACCCCCCAAGATCCTTTACAGACTGACTGTTCCCCATCACACTGTACAGATTCGCTTCATGTTAATGTTAACACTGAAGTGTGTTTGGCAAAATACAAGGGCCTGTACTCTGTCTGTCCCCTTCCTCACCTCTCTGCTGCCTTCAAAAATGTTGAACAGAACCGTCTCCTCTCTACCGTGTCCCTGCTTGGCTCTAAGGCTGCAGTACTATCCTGCGCCCCCCCCATATCGCTCACACTGCCCCTTTAGTGGTTGTTCTGGTGTCTAAATGTTCTCTGCTACCCCACTGTCAGTTCCTGTACCACAGGAAAATATCCAGGGGCTTCTTCTTTATCCTCTGTCGATATCCATTTCCTTGGTGTGGCTATCTCATCCCTTGACTTACATTACCAGCTGTGTGCTGATGAGTTGCAAATATATTTCTCCATGCCTGAGCTATGTCTGCCAAACCACACCCCGATGTCTGCTTGCCACCTGTCATTGATGGCTGCGTCATCCCACTGTGTGAAATTGACAACGGCAAAGCATGGATATCCGATTCTTTTTAACATCTTTGTTAGTGATATAGCGGAAGGGCTTTCAGGTAAGGTTTGCCTCTTTGCGGATGATACCAAAATCTGCAATAGAGTAGACACCCAGGAAGGTGTAGATAACATGAGGAGGGATCTAGTTAAACTTGAAGAATGGTCTAGAATTTGGCAGCTGGGATTTAATGTTAAAAAATGTAAGGTCATGCATTTGGGCTGCAGCAATCCAAGGGAGCAATATAGTATAGGGGGTGAAGTACTTTTCTCCACTAAAGAAGAGCGGGACCTAGGCGTGGTTGTGTCTGATGATATTAAAGTAGCTAAACAGGTAGAAAAGGCAACGGCAAAAGCCAGAAGAATGCTTGGGTGCATACGGAGAGGAATGGCTAGCAGAAAAAAGGAGGTGATAGTGCCTCTGTATAAGTCTTTGGTGCGACCTGTAAACGGGAGTGCTGGTCGTGAATGTCCACAGTCTTGGCAAAGGCAAAATATTTTTATGACTTGCAAAGGAGTGTGGGGGTTGTAGTTCATTCGTACCAGAATCAGCCATTCACAAAATAATGAGTTGTGATGCTCGAGTGTAAGCAAAGAAAAATAGATTTTATTCATGGGGTTAATTCTCCCACACAGATTTACTTGGTAACACAAAAGGACACTTGCTTCAAGTATTGTACTCAGGAAAAACAAAACTTGATATAAGGTAACTGAACTTCTTAAGCAAAAATCAATAAAGACCTTGATGGGAAACAGAAAAGGTCTTTTTGATGGCTCCTGCTAATGACTTTCTTAGCAGTGCTCCAAAAGCAAAAACAAAACCCAAAAGTAACAAAAAAACTGTTCTTTATCAAGGATAACTTTCTTCTATTTACACACACAAAAAGAAGTTTCCTTCCAGAGCTCACGTGCACTTGTGCCTGGCTCAATTACCAATAATTAGCCAGCTGCAAACCCCTTTGCTGGTTCACTCTCTCTACGTGGCTCAATCCTACCCTAAAGCTTTCTTGCAGAGGCTTTTCTGGGTAGATAAAAGAACAAGTTACAGTTCCTTTTGGTGGTTGTTGTATTAGTGAGAAACTACTTTAAAACAGCAGCCTAGACAGAGAGCAATCCATGTATTCATTCTGGTCATTTGATATATCTCCTTCTTCCTCAAATATCATGGAATCAATATCATGGTCTGGCTCAGAGGAATTCCTTAATTGATCACTCTCAGGATAATATTTGTTTCCCTGCTGTCTTCCTGGAGAAGAGCTAGGGCATAGATCAAAGTTCATACCTGAGCTTCCTTTGCTGTTAGGTTTCCTCTCCAGGTATCCTGGCCAGTAAGTAGATCAGCTTTTATGTCCAGCCTTCCAATCAAGATCCCTGGACACTGGGTCTCTCTTCACATACCTTCTTGCACCGGTCTTAGGGCCCCTTCCAAATGCAGCCGTCTCCTTCAAAGGTGCAGTCTGGGAATTCCTGGCTTTATAACCCCACTCCTCTGGCTTCCTCCAGTCCAGTGGAGTATGCTTGCCTCTGGAATCACTCCTAACACACGTACTGCTGTGGGCTCCTTCTTTAGACCTCCAAGATGTCTTTCTCTTCTTCCTTCCATGTTGCTTCTGCTGTTGTCTCTCCTTGTTCTCCTGGTTCTGTCTGCTCTCACCGTTCTCTCTCTGTGTAGAATATCCTTTACTTTTAACGTGCTTAGAGGGACACTCTACCCTAGCACAGCCCAGGTGTGCTGAATCAAGCCCTGCCCTTGGAGATGAGTGATTGGGGATTACCTCATAGCTCTCCTGATTGAACACACATTTCCCCACTTCAGCTCTCCTAGAGGCTGTTTGGAACCTGGTGCATTCTGGGTTTGGTAGTCTTTTATGAAAACATTCTGTTTTAGTATTTCTACCAGCAAAGACAGGTTGCTTGTTCAGAGCCAATTCACCTCTTTTATAGCTCCCTCCTGAACTATGATAAGCTTCCTTATCACAGACCTCATTTGGAGTTTAGTGTGCAATTCTGGAGACCGCACCTTCAAAAGGATGTGAACAGGATGGAGTCGGTGCAGAGGGTGGCTACTAAAATGATTAGTGGTCTTCATTATAAAGCATATGAGGACAGACTGAAGGATCTTAATATGTACACCTTAGAGGAAAGGCGGGATAGAGGTGATGTGATTGAGATGTTTAAATACCTCCGTGGCATAAATGTTCAGGGAGAGAGCCTATTTCAATTGAAAGCAAGTTCTGCTACGGGGGGACATGGGATGAGGGTGAAGGGGGATAGATTCAGGAGTAATATGCGGAAATATTTCTTTATGGAAAGAGTAGTGGATCCGTGGAATAGTCTCCCAGTGGAAGTGGCAGAGATGAGGACAGTAACTGAATTAAAAAACGCATGGGACAAACACAGAGGATCTGTAAAGGTAAAAAGGGGACTGTTGTAGTTGTTGTTATGGAAGGACAGACTAGATAGGCCATGTGTTCTTTTTCTGTCATCATATTTCTATGTTTCTATATCCAATATGTGCACCTAAACCCTCCCCTCCCATCAGAGCATCTGTGTGTGTGTGGCCACACCTTCCTTTCTCCAGGGTCCTCAATGTAGGTGTTGTCTTGGACTCTACTCTCCTCCTCTACACACATACCCAGCTTGTAGCTGAGGCTTGTGGTTTCTTTCTAGATGACATCAGCTATATTTCCCCAGTCTTCCCTGAACACACAACTAAAACCCCAATCCACCCCCTAATCAGCTCCCGGCTTGCCTACTGTAACCTACACCTTGCTGATTTGCCTTTGAATCATCTCTTTCTGTCTCGAAATATGCAACACTGCACTGCATGGCCAATCTACAGCCGCACACATAATGGCAATAATACTTCCCCTGTCGGGACACCTCACATGTTCCCTATCCATCTCCGCATCCATGTCAAGGCTCTCCTGCTGACCTATACATGCAGTCACACTGTGGTGTTGCAGTAACTTCCCTTACTGATCTCAACTACCACTAATACAACTACTACTGAGCATGCATAGCGCTACCTGTCATATGTAGCGCTATACAGAAACATGTAACACACAGTCCCTGCTTATCTGAGCATACAATCCAATCAATCAACTCATATTCCAAAATGGTGAAGCATACACATCTAGGCAACTGGTCCCATCGATGGGCCGCTCTCCTACTGTTGACCCCAGACTACACGCCTTTCACCTTGCTGCACCTAAAGCCTCAAACTGTACAGCAGCCCCTTTCCCAATCAGTCACAAATCATGTGTGACAGCTTACCACCTCCCCCAAGCCTACTAATCCTGACACACATAATCCACCTCCACCCGCTGTTGTTCCCTGCTCACATCTTCTATGTTTCAGTCATGACTAGATTGTAAGCTCGGATGGCCAGGCAGTGTCTGTTATATGTCAGTGCAGTGTTGCATCTTACTGCTATTGGGATATAAATGTTCACTAATAGTAGGAGTACACACATATCTAAACAAATGTATGTGGCATCAAAATGGCAGATGAAATTTAATGTGGACAAGTGCAAAGTTATGTACCTAGGGAAGAACAACCCAAACTATGGTTACACAATGCAAGGTTCCCCATTAGGAACCACCACCCAGGAAAAAGATTTAGGCATCATTGTGGATAACATGTTAAAACCCTCGGCCCAGTGTGCAGCGGCAGCCAAGAGAGCAAATAGAATGCTAGGTGTCATAAGGAAAGGAATGGAAAATAAAACAAAAGATATTATAATGCCTCTATATCGTTCCATGGTGAGACCGCACCTTGAATATTGTGTGCAATTCTGGTCGCCGTATCTTAAAAAGGATATAGCATTATTAGAAAAGGTTCAGAGAAGAGCCACCAAAATGATAAAGGGGATGGAAGGATACTCCTATGAAGAAAGGCTAAAAAGGTTAGGGCTCTTTAACATGGAAAAGAGACGGCTGAGGGGAGATATGATAGAAGTCTATAAATTAATGAACGGAGTGGAACGGGTAAACATAGATCGATTGTTTAGGTTATCAGAATATAGAAAGACTAGGGGACATGCAATGAAGCTACAGGGTAAACTATTTAAGACTAATAAAAGAAAATATTTTTTCACTCAACGTGTAATCAAACTCTGGAATTTGTTACCGGAGGATGTAGTAAAGGCTGTTAGTGTAACTGGGTTTAAAAAAGGTTTGACAAGTTCCTGGAGGAAAGGTCCATAAACCATTATTAAGAAGGGACCCAGGATATCAATGCTTGACCCAGTACAAGCATTGCAGAACCTGTGTCTTTTGGGGAAACTTCTAGGTACGTATGACCTAGATTGGCCACTGTTGGAGACAGGATACTGGGCTTGATGGACCTTGGTCTGACCCAGTATGGCATATCTTATGTTCTTATGTAGTAGCCTTTCCAATAATTTACGCACCACAGAGGTTAGACTAACCAGCCTAAACTCAATGTCATCCTTATGTCTGCTTTAGTGTGCTTCTCTCCAGTCTCACACACCACTTCTGACTCCAAAGAGGCATTGAAAAGATCAGACATTGGAGTCGCTAGAACGTCCCCATGTTCCCATATGGACCCATGGCTTCATCTACGTTTAGTTTAGCTAGTTCCTCTCGAACACAGTCTTCTGAAATTCGTTCAAGATTCCGTCACTTCTGTTGCTGTTTGTGGGTGTTTTCTGAGGTCCTGCTCCAGGCTCTTCATCTGTGAACACAGAACTGTGTTAAGAAATTCTGCTTTATCCTCATCAGTTTCTGCATATTCCTCCCCTGCATCCTTGAGTATGACAATATCACTTTTGCCCTTCTTCCTCTCACTAACATATCTGAAAAATTTCTTATCCCCACATTTTATTGCATTGGCTATTCCTTCTTCTTTTTGTACCTTTGCTTTCCTGATTACTTTGCTAGCTTCTCTAAGTTTCTCTAAATATAGATGAATATAGATGACTGTCTTCCTCTCTCTGTGATCTTTTGTATTTTATGAAGGCCTCCCTCTTTTTCTTCACCTTTTCACCTACTTCTTTTGAGTATCATAGCAGCCTTCTTTTCCTTTAACATTTATTTGCCTTTCTAACAAAAAGGTCTGCTGCCTTTAAAATATTCCCTTTCAGTTTTGCCCACTGTTTTCTACATCCCCCAGCTGTTCCTATCCCTCTAACGACTCTCTTGAGGTATTGTCCCATCTTTGCACATTAGTTTTCCTAAAGTCTAAGACCCTCACTTTTGAATGGATTTTATCAACCCTAGTACTAATACTGAACGTACCATCTGGTGATCACATTGGATGCGAGTTTATCTCCCACTGTAACATCAGAAACACTTTCCCCATTGGTAAGCACTAAGTCCAGTACGGCCCCATCATGTGTGGGTTCTGTTACCAATTGCCTGAATAGTTCTCCCTGTAGAGAATCTAGGACCTCCTTACTTCTAGATGATACTGCAGCAGGAATGTGTCAATCCACATCCGGCATATTGAAATTACCTGTGAGTAGCACTTCTCCTTTCATGGCAATACCGTGTATGTCTTCTATTAAATCTTCTTCCACTTCTACCCCCTGTGATGGGGATCTGTATGTAACTTCAATGCAAATGGATTTCCCTTTCGCTCTTTCTAGTTTAACACACAGTACCTCCTCTCTTCCTTTTAAGCCCTGCAATTCTTTATCTTTAATATTATTTTTAACATATAGTGCCACACCAACTCCCTTTCTTCCTACCCTGTCCTTCCTGAATAAAGTACAGCCGGTATAATTACATCCCAGTCATGGTTTTCTGTGAACCACATCTCCGCAACCACCACTAAATCCAAGTCAGTCTCTTCCATAAAAGCCTCAACATCTGGGATCTTATTTCCCATGCTACGGGCGTTTATACACACCACTTCCCAGATGTTGACCCTATTAACCATTTCTACAGAGGTATTTAATGTTTCACTTACCTGGGGGCCCACTTCACCCATCCCCATCGAATCCGATTTAAAGCTCTCTTCAAAAGATTAGCCAGTCTGCTGCTGAAAACGCCATCTCCGCTCTGCAGCCCTTGGAACATCACCCATGGTCCAGGAAACCAAAATGCTCTCGATGACACCATCCATGCAGCCATGCATTCATCTCCAGAATGTGAGCTTCTTTGCCTCGGCCTTTACCCTGAACAGGGAGAATTGAAGAGTATGGGTCATGGCAGGTGGGGGGGGCGGGGGTTAGGTGGTAGGTCCATAGTGTTCCAAAAATAGGAAGGTTTTCAAGTGCTTATGGAAGAAGGGGAGGTTGGTGATACTTCTTATATTGTCTGGCAGAGTGTTCCAGAGGGAGGGTGCATATAATTGAAATGCTCTGCGGCAAGCTTGCAGGTAAAATTTATACGATCATAGGTCAGAAAACCTCCACTGTCCTGTACTTTTATTTTTTGAAATTACTTTATAAATTATTTTTCAATTTCTCAATTACTGTTAATGAAATGTTACAGAAAAAAGCATGGCTTATCTTTAACATATACACAATTTTTCAGCCATGTTAAAGATAAGTGATGGTTATTCTGTACCATTTTATTAACAGTTTGAGGAATAGATACAGCACAGTGAAGAATCGCTGACCAAAGTAGAGGGGAAATTATCCTCTCTGGAATCTGTGTCTTCTCTACAGGAATTATGTCTAAATTTCATCTAGAAACTTTCTCTCTCTAGCATGGCCTGATGTAACTTTGACCCAGTCAATATTGGGGTAATTGAAATCTTTATTACTGTGCTGTAAACTTTGTTAGCTTCCCTAATTTTGTTAACATTTTATCATCTGTTTAATCATTCTGGCTAGATGGACCGTGGTACATTCCCACTGCCATTCCCTTCCCCTTTTTATATGGAATTTCTATCCTTAGAGATCAACATCATACCTAGCCCTGTGCAAGTGGTGCAGCTGCACAGGGTGCAAAGAAATAGGGGCACATTTGAGGTTACCAGCCTCAGCTCCCCCCATGCTGCCTGCCCTTGCCCCGCTGCTGTTTTTTAATGTTTCTGCAGCGGGGGCGATGACAGCAGTGGAGCAGACATCAAACTGCAAAAAAACCCCTGCTGGTCTTTCAGATTCCACACTTGCCTGCATGTCTGATCCCTCCCTCCTCTGACATATGCCCACATCAGAGGAGGGAGGGACCAGACCAGCCATTCAACTGCGGAGCTGCAAAGACTTGCATTTGAATGGCTGGTCTTGTCCCACCCTCCTCTGATGCAGGCATATGTCAGAGAAGGGAGGGATCAGACATGCAGGCAAGCACAGAGTTGGAAACATAAAAAAACGCAGCGGGGAAAGGCCAAGCAGTGCAAGGAGCTGGCTGGACATGGAGGTATAAGAAATCATGGGGAGATGCTAGGCAAATGGCAAACTTGGCGGGGGGGGGGGGGGGGGGATGTTTGCTAGATATGCAAGTTGCACAGGGCACATTTATGGCTTGGTACATCCCTGCTATAGATTTTACAGTGTATTTTGATTCCTGCAAAACCTTTATCCTGTTTGACTCAATGCCCTCTTTAACCTATAGTGCCACCCCTCTACCTATGTGATCAACCCTATCATTGTGATATAATGTGTAGCCTGGTATCACAGTGTCCCATTGGTTATCCTCCTTCCACCAGGTCTCTGAGATGCCAATTATATCTAACCTTTCGTTCTGCGCATTTTAGACTTCTAGAATTTTCATACAGGCATTTCAAAGTTGTTTTTTATTCATTTTGACAGTTTGGCTATTGGATGACAGAGGCAATTTGGAATTTTTAAACTCTGATTTTTACTTAAATGCACCTGGGTTACTTTTACCTTTATTGGAACCTCTCTATCAGGATCCCCTACCTTCTCTGTTTTGCTCATATCCTTCAGAAATTCATCATTCTGAACCATGTGCTCTTGGGCAACTGTTGTTATGCACGTGGGGAAGAACAACCCAAACTACAGTTACACGATATAAGGTTTCACATTAGGAACCACCACCCACGAAAAGGAACTAGGTGTCATCATCAATAACAGGTTGAAATCCTATGCCCAGTATGCAGTCATGGCCAAGAAAGCACATAGAAAGTTAGGAATCATAAAGAAAGGAATGGAAAATAAAACTAAGGATATTATAATGCCTCTGTATTGCTCCATGGTGCGACCGCACCTTGAATATTCTGTGCAATTCTGGTCACCATATCTTTAAAAGGATATAGCAGAATTAGAAAAGGTACAGAGAAGAATGGTTAAGGGGATGGAAAGATATCCCTATGAGAAAAGGCTTAAAAGGCTAGGGCTCTTCAATTTGGAAAAGAGACTGCCGAGGGGAGATATGATAGTGGTCTATAAATAATGAATGAAGTGGAATGGGTAAATGTAGATTGGTTGTTTACTCCTTCCAAAAGGAGAAAGGCTAGGGGAAATGTGTTGAAGCTACAATGTAACACATTAAGACATATCAGAGAAAATATTTTTTTCACTCAAGGCATAATTAAACTCTGGAATTCGTTATCAGAGGATGTAGTAAAAGCTGTTGTAGGTGGTTTTAAAAGAGCATTGGAAGAGTTCCTGGAGGAAAAGTCCATAAACCACTATTAAAACTGACCAAGGAAATCCACTGCTTACCCCTGGGATAAGAGTATGGAATCTGTATATCTTCTGGGAACCTGAGAGGCACTTGTGACCTGGATTGTCCAATGTTGGAAGCAAGATACTGGGCTTGATGGACCCTTGGTCTGACCCAGTATGGTATATTTTATGTTCTTATGGGAAGGTATGAAAAATTCTTAAAAGCAATATTTTTTTATTTGAATATATTGTATTTATTTATTTATTTATTTAAAAAAAATTATATCACATCTTTCTACGATTCAAGACTGTTTACATGGAACTCAAATAACAGTGTAAACACAGCTGTTTTACATAGAACAGTAACTTATTAAAAATTGAAAAGGCATTTTCAACAGTTAACCTTTTACATATTTACAGAAGAGGAGGTCCATGGGAATCTGACAGGACCGGGGGGTAAAGGGGAGGGGGGAAAAGGGTGAGAGGAGGGGTGATTGAGTTCGTTAAGGATACTTACGGATTTAAGGGGGCAGGGCAAAGCTCGTATTCTTGGAAGAGGAATGTGTTGAGCCTTTTGCAGAATTCAGAGTGATCGGAGCAACTTCGTAAGTCTGGTGGGAGGGCATTCCATACGGAGGGGGCATAAAGGGAAAAGGCTCTTTTGCAGGTGGATTGTTTTGCTGTTTTTCCTCAGTGATGGTATATTTAGGGTGTTTGCAGTGTTGGTTCTGCGTGATCTGCTGTTGTTTGGTTTAGAGATTAGTGAGAGTAGACAGGGGGCAGATTCGTTATGTATGACTGTGATGGTTTTGAGTTTTATTCTGGGCAGTATGGAGAGCCAGTGAAGGCTCTGGAGGACAGGGGGGATGTGTGCTCGTCTGGATGTGCTAGTGATTAGGCGTGCTACTGTATTCTGGGCCAATTGCAGAGGGCGGATACTATTTTGAGTGAGGCCATGGTATATGAGATTACAGTAGCCAAGAGTAGGGATGGTTAGGGCTTGACAGACAGTGTGGAAGGAGTCTGAGTTTAGTAAGGGTCGAAGTTTCGTAGGGTTCTTATTTTGGTGTAGATTATTTTTGTTGATTTTCCTATCTGTTCCTTGAATGAGATGTTCTTGCCAAGTATTAAGTCCAAGTATTTGACTTTATTTTTTACTGAGACAGTGTAATCACCTAGGACAATAGATGTTGGGGGAGTAAAGGAAGGGTTGGTAAAGATTTGGAGAGTATAATAAAGATTTAAGGCATATTTTGAGGCATAATAAATATTTAGAATAATAATTGCCATTAAAACCTATGTATGTTGCCATGGTAGCCATTAAAAATATCAAATATTCTATGGGAGGCAGTTGTGGAATCCCTAGCTAAAGAGGATGCCAAACTACAATGCCCCATTGGTAGCTCCATTGAAACATCATAGAGCCACCATGGTAATAGAACAGAGTCAGTCCATTATCCTTGAAACCTAGTAGCTTCACAGGCAAGAGACCACCATGGAAGCAAAAAGAACAGACCCTATGTCCGAGTGGCTGGTATACCAGGCCCTGAATTTGAACCAAAAGGTGCAAGAGATTCATTTTTCCCTCTGATATGAGTGATGAATCTATGAAAAAATAATTAGAGTGGCCTGCATTGTCATGCCACCAGTTAAGAGTGTAAGAAATGAGTGAGAATCCCTGGGAAGGGAATTGCAAAGTACTGAGGAAGCACTGCTGATGTATGTGCAGACCAAAAAGGTTATTCTTCTGGAAAACTGATCATGGGCTATGTCTCTTCAAATAGGGGCAAGCCTGAGGAGGACGGTAAGACTGGTTAAGCCCAGTTGAACTTGACAACTGGCTTTCAAAGAAACAGCACCACTCCTGAAGAAGAGATAGAGAGGGGGGGAGGGGGATTCAGAAAAGCCTCCCACCAGCCAATAGTCTCTTTAGTTAGGGAAGCACAATTATTATTTTACTACATAGTCAGGGACAGTTCGAGGAAAAGACCTGACACTGAGGTTTTGAAAAGATAAAAGTAGGAACAGGGTGCTTAAAACTAAAAATAATAACTAGAACACCCTAAGCTAGATTAGTTAGGGTTCTCCTTTTGAGTTGGTTTAAGGTCAGGATAGTATGTGACAGCCCCTGGAGGAACCAAGACAGATGTCCATGGAAGGTCAGAGTCTGAACCCAGGGCTGTCATGACCATCAGGTAAACTAGGCAGTTGCCTAGAACACCAACGGTCAGAGGGTGGCCATTGTCCCTCTCTGCAGCGCCAGAGTTACCTTCTCCTCCAGCACTATAGTGCCACCTACCTCTAAGTCCAATTCCTTTTGCAAACAAGAAGTGGAATCGGGGGGGGGGGGGGGGTGCTGAAGTACAAAAGGCACTGCAGGGCCGGAGGAGAATGAAAGCACTATGGTGGTATTGCTGCTGTTGCACAACCCAGAAAGGGGCAGCAGCGGTGACACTGGAAAGAGGGTTTGCCTAGGGTGCCTCAAATCCTGGCACCAGCCATATCCGAACCAGACCAGAAACAACTGCCTCTGGATTCCTTTTCCCCCCACTCTTATCCTTGGGGATTTTAACATTCATGTTGATAACCCCTCTGATCCTTATGCTTTAAAGCTTCTCTTCCTTACCTCCTCATTCAAACTCTAGCTTTGCTCTACTGCTCCCACTTACGAGAATGTCCACTGCCTTGACCTTGCATTTTTCTCTAATTGCTTACCCTCATACTTCTGTAACTCAGCTCTTCCCTTATCCAACCATCACCTGTTAAGCTTCACAGTTCATCATCATTTATTTATTGTAAATAATTGCCCCGGTTACCCAAGTTATTGTTCCTGTTTTATGTAAAAAAACAGATAATATGTATCTTATCTTATCTGATGTTTTCTTGTTCTATGTAAACCGCGCTGATTATTAATAGTGCGGTATATAAAAGATGTTAAATAAAATAAATAAATAAATAAATAAATAAATCATCCTCCTCCTCAACCTCATCCTGTCTCCTCCAACCTCTTTAGAAATGTTCATACTATTGATCCTTTGGCTATTTCAACCACTATGCCATCTGAGTCTGTTGATGAGGCAGTAGCTTCCTATAATGCTGAACTCTCCTCTGCTCCATCCATGCCATGTCCCATGAGGTATACTATGCCCCAGTCCTGGCTTTCTTCAACTACCCACTATCTACGTTCCTGTGCCCATTCAGCTGAGCATGCTTGACTCAAATCCCGCTTCCTTGCAGATTTTCTACACTTAAAATTCATGCTTGTCTCTTTCTAGTCAGCCATACCACTCGCCAAACAAGACTATTATGTCCATCTGACTAACTCTCTAGCCTCTGACCCTCGCTGTCTCTTTACTACTCTCAACTCTCTCCTCATGGTGCCTCCGCCTCCGACCACTCACTCCCCTTCTGCCCAAATCCTGGCAGACTATTTTCCATGACAAAATCCACAAGATCACCCTCCAATTCCCCAAAAATTCAGCTACTTACCCTCCTCCCCCTCTTCACTCCGAACTTTCCCCTTCTACCTCTGCTACCCTTTCTTCCTTTACTATGATCTCTGAGGAGGAAACCATACACCTT
Source organism: Ichthyophis bannanicus (assembly GCA_033557465.1). Lineage (NCBI taxonomy): Eukaryota > Metazoa > Chordata > Amphibia > Gymnophiona > Ichthyophiidae > Ichthyophis > Ichthyophis bannanicus. The sequence goes on along the minus strand of CM066031.1, from coordinate 508,351,494 downwards.
CTTTCCTCCTCCAAACTCACTGCCTGCTCCTCTGATCCTATTCCCACCCATCTCCTAAACCCCATCTCTTCCACTGTTGTCCTTTCCATCTCTCATATTCTCAACCTATCGCTCTCCACTGCAACTGTCCCTGCAGCCTTCAAGCATGTTGTAGTTACACCCCTCCTCAAGAAACCCTCACTTGATCCTACCTGTCCTTCTATCGACTCATCTCCCTCCTCCCCTTCATTTCTAAACTTTGAATGTGCGGTTCACTGCCGTTGCCTTGACTTTCTTTCCTTTCAAGCCCTCGTGGATCCTTTACAATCTGGCTTTCATCCTTCACATTCTACTGAAACAGTTTTTGCCAAAGTCTTCAGTGACTTGTTCCTATAAAAATCCAAGGGCCTTTACTCCGTCCTCATCCTTCTTGATCTCTCTGCTGCTTTTGACACTGTTGACCACAATCTTCTCCTTGATACACTGTCCTTGCTTGTTTTTAAGGGATCTGTACTATCCTGGTTCTCCTCTTATCTCTCACATCACTCTTTCAGTGTTTGTTCTGGTGGATCCTCCTCTGCTGTTATCCTGCTCTCAATTGGTGTACCCCAAGGATCTGTTTTGAGTCCATTCCTTTTCGCTCTCTGTACCTAGTCCCTTGGTGCACTCATCTCTTCCCATGGCTTTCAGTACCATCTTTATGCTGATGACTCCCAGATCTACCTCTCTACGCCTGAAATCTCCCCGGTAATCCAGACCCGGATCTCTGCATGTCTTTCTGACATTGCTGCTTGGCTATCGCACCGCAGCTTGAAATTGAACATGGCCAAAACTGAGTTTCTTATTTTCCCTCTAAAACTTCCTCTCTTCCTCCTTTCTCAGTCTCTGTGGATAACTTTCTACTCCTCCCTGTTTCCTCGGCTTGCAACCTTCGGGTCGTCTTTGACTCCTCTCTCTCCTTCTCCACATACATCCATTTGATAGTTAAGACCTCCTATTTCTTTCTATATAACATTAACAAAATCTGCCCATTCCTTCCTGAATGCACTACAAAGACACTTATCCACTCCTCAGTCACCTCCCATCTTGGCTATTGTAATCTACTCCTTGCTGGTCTCCATCTGAATCACTCCTCTTCAATCTGTTCAACACTGCTGCGCGGCTAATCTTCCGCCAGCCTCATCATACTCATATTACCCCTCTTCTTGAGTCTCTTCATTGGCTTCCTATCCATTTCCACATCCATTTCAAAGTTCTCCTGCTGACCTGTAAGTGCATTCACTCTGCGGCTCCCCACTACCTTTTGTCTCTTATACCTCCCTACATCCCTCCCCGGAAACTCCGCTCTTCTGGCAAATTGCTTCTATCTGTGCCCTTCTCTTCTATTGCTAACTCCAGACTTCGTTCCTTTCACCTTGCTGCTCCTTATGCCTGGAACAAACTACCTAAGTCTGTACATCAGATGCCTTCTCTGGCTGAGAACTCACCTCTTTGCTACCACTTTTGGATCTTGACTCATCTGATTTCCTTTGTGTTTCATTACCATTCCTCCTAGATGTATCCCTGTCTACACCTAATATGTTGTCTGTCTTGACTAGATTGTAAGCTCTAATTAGCAGGGAGTTTCTCTTACATGTCTGTGTAGTGCTGTGTACCTCTTCTAGTGCTATACAAATGCTCAGTAGTAGTAGTTAGTAGTAGGATTTGTTTTAATTGTAAACTGCTTTGCTGTTAGCCAAGCAAAAGGCAGTAAGAACATAAGAACATAAGATATGCCATACTGGGTCAGACCAAGGTCCATCAAGCCCAGTATCCTGTTTCCAACAGTGGCCAATCTAGGTCATACGTACCTAGCAGTTTCCCCAAAAGACACAGGTTCCGCAATGCTTGTACTGGGTCAAGCATTGATATCCTGGGTCCCTTCTTAATAATGGTTTATGGACCTTTCCTCCAGGAACTTGTCCAAACCTTTTTTAAACCCAGCTACACTAACAGCCTTTACTACATCCTCCGGTAACAAATTCCAGAGTTTGATTACACGTTGAGTGAAAAAATATTTTCTTTTATTAGTCTTAAATAGTTTACCTTGTAGCTTCATTGCATGTCCCCTAGTCTTTCTATATTCTGATAACGTAAACAATCGATCTACATTTACCCGTTCCACTCCATTCATTAATTTATAGACTTCTATCATATCTCCCCTCAGCTGTCTCTTTTCCAGGTTAAAGATCCCTAACCTTTTTAGCCTTTCTTCATAGGAGTATCCTTCCATCCCCTTTACCATTTTGGTGGCTCTTCTCTGAACCTTTTCTAATATTGATATATCCTTTTTAAGATATGGCGACCAGAATTGCACACAATATTCAAGGTGCGGTCTCACCATGGAACGATATAGAGGCATTATAATATCTTTTGTTTTATTTTCCACTCCTTTCCTTATGATACCTAGCATTCTATTTGCTCTCTTGGCTGCCACTGCACACTGGGCCGAGGGTTTTAACATGTTATCCACAATGACACCTAAATGTTTTTCCTGGGTGGTGGTTCCTAATGTGGAACCTTGCATCGTGTAACCATAGTTTGGGTTGTTCTTCCTTAGGTGCATAACTTTGCACTTGTCCACATTAAATTTCATCTGCCATTTTGATGCCCAGTCTTCCAGTTTATCAAGATCCTCTTGCAATTTTCCACAATCCTCTTGGGTTTTAACAACTTTAAATAGTTTTGTGTCATCTGCAAATTTGATAACCTCACTCGTTATTCCACTTTCCAGGTCATTTATGAATATGTCAAAAAGCAGCAGACACAGCACAGATCCCTGGGGTACACCACTATTCAACTTTTTCCATTGGGAAAATTGGCCATTTAGCCCTACCCTCTGCTTTCTATTTTTTAACCAGTTCTTGATCCACAATAGTACACTGCCTCCTATCCCATGACTCTTTAGTTTTGCCAAAAGTCTCTGATGAGGGACCTTATCAAAGGATTTCTGAAAGTCCAGATACACTATATCAACCGACTCACCTTTGTCCACCTGTTTATTCCCTCCTTCAAAAAAACATAACAGATTAGTAAGACAAGATCTTCCTTGTCTAAAGCCATGTTGGCTGTCTCCCATTAGGCCATGACTATCTACATGCTGAGTAATTTTGTTCTTTATGATGGTTTCTACCAGTTTATCAAGATTTTGATAAACAACCCCAGAAATCAATACTCACCTATGACTGAAGTACTGATCTTCTTTCATAGCATTAATGGTTAAGTTTTAACAAAGTATCAATAATTTTAAAAACATACATTTTGAGGTAATAAAGTAAACTGAAAAGCAGTTCAGAAAATACATTGGCCCTGATGTTGAATTATGATGGCTATGCGCCGCTGCGGCACATAGTCATCTGCGCCAATCCTTAACCTCAAATATTCAATGCTGGGGTCATTTTCGGCGTTGAATATTCAGGTTTGCCATACAGCCTCGCAGCCGCAGTAGTTAACAGGGCAGCAGCGATATTGCTTGCTGCTCAGTTAGTCCCTGCGGCTAAAAGAAAGCCGAGCTTTTGCTACACCTCTTTTTTAGCCACAGGTCGCTAACCGGGCAGCATGAAATTTTGCCATTGCCCAGTTAGCAATTGTCGCTACCTCCGTGGAATGCCCATGGCACACCCCGATGCTAACTGTTAGCATCCGGGCATGCAGGGAAGAAGATCGGGGGTATTCTGCAGCACTGCGTTAGTGTCGTTGAATATCCCACTGAATAGCATTTATACAGTTTATAAGGCTTTAAACCATGTAAATGCCTTTCAAATAGTGGGCCAATTGTTCTTCATTTGAGTAGAATATAGGAGGACTAGAGTACTCTGAAAAGAAAAATAACATAATGAATCAAAATACTAGAGTTAGTTTACATAAATATGTTTATGCAGTAAAGGATACTTACCTGAGAAAAATTCATGGAATACAGCACCTAGGGGAAAAAGAATTGTTTTAAACTTAAACTAAGATTTAACTTTGATTGAATGTTAGAAAGAACGTAATACACTTATCTGGGAGAGGGCACATAACGTTATAGATCTCATTGTTCAAAGTTAAAGGGGTAAACTCGGAAAATAGACAACATGTCAGTTTACATTGTTTAGCTTTATTTATCAGAATAAAGCTGGTGTCCCTTTTGAAACAAACTTGTTTAGTTCTTTCTTAGACAATTAGGGCCTGATATTCAGCACCAGCAGCTAGCACAATTGCAGCGGCTAGCCACTGGTGCTGAAGAGATAACCCGGATATTCAATGTCGGAGCTATATTTGGCCACCGGCATTGAATATCCAGGTTTGCACACAGCCTCCGCCACCACAGAAGCTAATTTGGCAGCAGTAAGATTGAGCCACTGCACAGTTAGTTCCCATGGGTAAAGATAGGCCAGCTTTTGCTGCACCTGTCTATACCCACGGGTCGCTAACCGGAAAGCGATGCAATATTGCCATTGCCCGGTTCCCAACTGATACCACCTCCGCTGCACTCCGGAGCACCCATGACACGTCCCGTTTGGACATGGTTAGCATCAGAGCATGTAACAGCGTTAATTGGCGATATTCAGCGGCATGTACATGTTTTTCAGGTCTGTAAATAATGTAAATAAGTTTGAATATCGAGCTCTTGGACTTTAGTTTTTGAAACTCTGAAATTACTCCCTGTTTTCCATCCCAATCTCAAGGAGCAATCTTGCTGGAGTGAGCAAAAAAAACAGCGGGAATGGAGCAAACTGAGTACTCCTGAAGTACCTTATCCTATTCCATCACTTGAACCACCTGACACCAATATCCTTTGTGCGAGGGTCCTCTACCACCTCAGCAGTGTTACACTAATTCTTAGCTAAGGAATAAACAAACAAAAAAAAAGTATCTAAGGAACCTGCTGACTTGGGCATACTTTCTAGTTTGTTGCCAAATAGTATGAAATTTGCTACACTATTAGTTACTTTTCTTCTTTATTCTTTTTTCCTAAGTATGACAAGAGGTTTCTTGGTTGAACAATTGAAGGAACAGTTTACAATGGGACATCCAAGAGCAATCTGGGAGTCAATCACAGAACATCTGAAAAAAAAGCAGGCACATGCAAGTTCAGGCACGATTTCAGAAACATGGACGTGTCTGATAGGGACATTTATTGAAACATCTACAGTACATAGACATCCCCAGAATTGCTTTTCAGAGCATGGATATCTAACAGCATAATGGTCAAAGTAGTAGGTTAGTAGCATTGTGACTAGGGTTTGAATTCCAGTGTGGGTCTTTATGATCTTAGACTAGTCACTTAACTTTCCATCTTCTTTGGCCTTTTAAGGCCAACACAAGCACTTTCCTGATGCCAAGTTGTGCCTACAGCAGGTTTAAACATGGATGTGCCTGCAGACATCCTCATCTTTTCTAAAATCAAACAGGGATATGTAAGTCCATTGCACTCCACCTCCCCCGAGACATGCCCCCACCCAGGGGCAGCCCAAAGGGGGTGCGGTGCCATGTGCGGAGACTTGGTGTGGGGCCTCATTTGCTTAAGTGGTCTCATTTGCATAAATTTTTGCATAATGTTACCATACACTAACTTTTAGTAAACATGCCTCTTAATGAGTGTATGGATAAAGAAATTTTAAAAGATTTCTACATTACTATAATCCAGTGCCAACCGCCAGCCACATTAGGAACTACTACAAACACTGCCCTCTTAGAACCCATAGCAAACCCACTGTATCCTAACAGCACTACCAGTACTCACAAAGCACCATACCCTACCTATCAAAAGGCAACACTGCAAATATTAAACCAATACATTTCAGAGAATAACAATACATGACCTACTGGGGAAAGAGAAAAAGTGGTAATGTCAAATAGGAATTACATAATTACATTACATAGGAGTGGAGGAGTAGCCTAGTGGTTGTGGCAAGGTACTTCAGGCCGGAAGGTCAGTGGTTCAAATCCCACTAGAGGACAGCAACCTTGGGCCGGAAGGACTGGGGTTTCTAGTCCCACAGGTGCTCCTTGTGGTCTTGGGCAAGCCACTTAACCCTCCATAGCCCATGTTCCCTGTAAAATAGTTATCTCCAAGTTATAATGCCCTGTTCAATGTAATTTCAGTTTGTTCAATGTAAACCGCACTGATGCAGAATAGCACGGTATATAAGAGAATGTAAATAAATAAATAAATAAACATAAACAGAATACCTCAGCTCAGTTACACATGCAGAACATAGACCATCACCAAACAAGGAATCACAATTTAGAAACAGGAAGACAATAATTAAACTGGGAACCCCAAAAGCCAAACTTGGAATGTACAACAACACTGTAGAAATAAAACTATAAATTAATTTCCTCTTGTACTAAACAAGGCGCAGACATTAATGATGCACATTTCCCAGAGCTGACATATTCCAGGTAATAAATTCAAAATAAAGAGATATTTTTCTACCTTTTGTGCATTGCTCCAGCCACTTTCTTCTGGTTTCTTTGTGTCTTCTGCTAACTCTCCATCATCTGCTGTCCTTTTGTCCTTTCTTCTCTCTTATAGTTTTTTTTCCATTCTCTCTCCACATCTGTTTTAACATACTAATCGTTCTCCTTTTGCTCTTTCCTCATTCCTATTTCATCCACTCAAATTTTACCCCTCCATCCTTAATCCCCACTTACTCTCCCAAAACCCAGCCAATTGTAGATTTATCTTCCCTCCCACACAAAATATTTTTCCCCTCTCCATTTCACTCTCCCAGCTCCATCCCATTATAATCCTCCCCCAACATCAGCTCCCTTCTAGTTCCAGCCCCACACAGGATCCGCTCCCTTCTAGTTCCAGCCCCACCCAGCATCCGTTCCCTTCTAGTCCCCGCATCAGCCCATTTCCATTCCAAGCCCCCCTCCCCATCAGCTATTTGCAGTTCAAACCCCCTTCCTCTCAGCCCATTTCCAGTTCTAGCAACCCCCCAGCCCATTTCCAGTCCTAGCCCCCCATAGCCCATTACCAGTCCTAAGCCCTCCATCAGCCCACTTCCAGTCCTAACCCCCCCATCACCCCATTTTCGGTCTTAGCCCCACCACATAGCCCATTATCAGTCCTAACCCCCTCATCAGCCCACTTCCAGTCCTAAGCCCCCCATCAGCCCACTTCCAGTCCTAACCCCCCATCACCCCATTTTCATCTTAGCCCCCATAGCCCACTTCCAGTCCTAACCCTCCCATCAGCCCATTTCCAGTCCTAGCCCCACCATAGCCCATTACTAGTCCTAACCCTCCCATCAGCCCACTTCCAGTCTTAGCCCCCCAATAGCCCATTACCCGTCCTAACCCCCCCCCCATAGCCCATTACCAGTCCTAACCCCCCTCCCCCCATCAGCCCAGGTAGATTAAAAAAATAAATAACTGGCTGCTGCTGCCGCCGCCGCCGTGGCAGCGGCAGAATCAATTGTCCCACGGCCCCCCCCCCCCTGCCCGGCAGAGCCCTCCCTTCAGCATCAGCTCCCAAAGCACAGTCTTTTCAGAGCTGTGAAGGGAGAGTTTCCCTTTCTCGCGGCTCTGTTAAGCCCGCCGGGGCTGATGGGAAACAGGAAATTCCTGTTTCCCATCAACCCCGGTGGGCTTAACAGAGCTGCAAGAGAGAATCTCTCCTTTCATGGCTCTAAAAAGCCCGTGCTGAGGGAGCTGATGCTGCAGGGAGGGTTCTACCAGGCAGCGGGGGCCCCGCGGGACACTTGATTCTGGCACTGCCACGGCGGCAGCGGCAGCAGCAGTCAGTTATTTTTTTTTAATCTACCTGGGCTGATACAGAATGCTGTTTGCGCGGGGCCCCCTGAAACACGGGGCCCTGTGCAAACAACATTCTTGCTCAATGGATGGGCCGGCCCTGCCCCCACCACACCTCCTTGCCTACTTGGATATCCCTGCACTGGAGATGTTTGTAAGCATCATTTGTGGAATGGCTTCAGAGACATCTCGTTGATTTTGATGTCCACGTGTATGTCTTCAGATGTCCTAAATCATGACTCATCCTTTTAAAATGACTCCCTTAGGATCTATCCAGATATGACCTTGGAGAAGCAGAACATCAAGAGGAAGTTTTCAGGGTTAAAATCAGGAGTTATTACTATGGGAGCTCAAGTTGTTCTATTCTATCCATGAAAATGTAAAGTGATATGGCCATAAAGAATATATTTTTTTAACCAGAACAGTTATCTCAATTTTTGTCTGAATATATGCAGCAAGTAGACAAAGATAGATTTGAGTCTGAGTTGTCTAATATACACATAAGAGATGATCAATGCTCAATCGAGCTTACAATCTATTCAGGAGAGACAAAAAGATCAAACAAGGGACTAGAGTTTCATTATAAGGAAATGATTCAAAATAGAAGGTTATTAAACAAGAGAATGAGGGGTTCAAGATCCAAAAGCAGTTTAACACTAGAAGCCCCAAAGTGTGTCAATTGACGCAAATGCATCTTCGAAGTTGTATACCAGCGCCACTGCTAGAACCATGTCAGTCATGTTCCATGTTAGCAAGGTCAAGATGTTCAAATATGTGCATCGCAAATTAATGACAGATGCACCATCTAGAGGGAAAATGAATTTATACCTAGAAGCCCCAAAGTACGTCAATTGACACACTCAATTGTCATGTTCCCACTAGGTGGCACATCTCAGTCACTGTTTACAGTTTTACTCCGACATTACAAACAATAAACACACGATGACATCATGTAATGACATCACATACTGCACGTATTTAACAAATAAGTAACTTTACATTAATTCACATCTGCATTTCATGCTAAACGCAGTCGTGATAATATGTCAATTGACCACTTTGGGGTTTCTAGGTAAAATTGCTTTTGGGGCTTCTAGTGTTAAAAAGGTGAGTTTTAGCCTGAATTTGAATTAGACTTGAAACAGAACCTGACTTAGCAACTCAGGAAATGGATTCCAGGCATAAAGCGTAACAAGTTGGAAGGAATGGAATCTGGAGTCGGTAGTGGAGAAGGGTTCAGACAAAAGAGATTTACCTGATCAGCAGAGTTCCCAAGGAGATCCTTTTTTGTTCTGGCACTTTAAAAAATTTTAACAACCTAGGATTTCAGACTCTAAACAAGCTAAAAACTTTTTTTTTATTTTTTAATGAAATTAAAACATAGAATCTAACAATAAATGTACAATCTCTCTTCTAACCAAAGATTTGTTGAAGATTTTCCAGCAAAGTAATGTGCACTTATCCACAGATGTTTCATATGCTCTCAGTACTTCCACCTTCCAGTTATATAGCAAGCCTTATTCCCATCTTATTGGGTGTCCTACATGCCATGTCAATGTGTGGTGTGGCTTCCCTTAATAAGAACATAAGATAAGCCATACTGGGTTAGACCAAAGATCCATCAAACCCAGTATGGAGGGACAGACTAGATAGGCCATGTGGTCTTTTTCTGTCATCATTTTTCTGTTTCTATGTTTCTAGTATTCTGTTTCTAACAATGGTCAGTTGAAGTCACAAGTACCTGTCAGGTTCCCAAAAGATAGAGAGATTCCAATTTGCTTATCCCGGGAAAAAAGCTGTGGGTTTCCCCAGTTCACTTTAATGATGGTTTATGGACTTTTCCTCCAGGAACTTCTCTAAACTTTTTTTTTAACCCAGCTACACAAACAACTTTTACTACTTCCTCAGGCAACGAATTCCAAGAGCATATGTGGCCATGCTTTTCATGAATCACCTGGTCATGTTTGGCAGCAGAATGTTTGTAAAAAAAACACCATCTAACCACCTAACACCATTCGCATGCACTTATATAGCCTCACATAAGTGCTGAGCACTACAGTCTGATCCTCTATCTCTGCATGGCTGCTGAGGTCTTGTGTCAGTCACAGCCATGGCACTATAAAGGTGCCATGAGCAGAGTTTGCCTAAATGTAGCTCTGACATATCAAGGGATGTGTATTTTTACTAAAGAAGTCTGCTAGATCAAAAATGCACTTTCTTTTTTCCAGTTACCCTCCATGGCCTCTCTTCTTTAAGGCTAAACTGTGGCTCCTGAGTACGCCCCCTTGAAAGTTCTTACCTCTCTGGGATATTAGGCTAATCGATTATAATGTCGCATTAGGCATACCTATAGCCAGCTTCATCTACCAACTGCACTGAAATGTATATAGTCCAAACACATTGTAACAGATGTTATGTACATAGTTGCGATACACTCTGCAAAAAGTTAATATGTATATAGTTGTTGGACATTTAATAGCTCTAGTTTTATGTATTAAGGCACATGCCTACTGTACATAGTTCGTTGATGTCCCATGTAAGAAGAGCAGGCTTTATATCTGTTCCTTTTTCTTTAAAATAGTGTTTTTTGTAAACCGCACCTGATCCATGGGAAAGTGCGGTATATAAGTGTTTATTAAATAAAATAATAAAATAAATCTAGCAAAAGTCTCCCCATAGCAAAGCAGGCACAGGTGACATGCGCTCTGCATTACCACTGCACATTTCAAAGTGGAAATAAGTGCATACTTCTGCTTTGGCAATCTGCGCAAAGCTCACATGTGAAATCTAAATGTGATCTTTGCCCCAATGCAAACAGTTTGAAAATTGCCCAACAAATTTCATTAATCACCTAGTTCACTATTATTCAACATCGTACACAGCCTCCACTTCAGCATGGACTAGAGATTTCTCTCATTCACCGGCCTTGAATTATGTGCAGTGGTATTCTTTCTAGTTTTAAACTGCGTGAATTCAACCCGTATACTTTTTAGATTTTTCTGCTATGGTTTTCATCATTAAAACCAATTATTCTTGATGTTCACATATTTAAAGTGTTTTATTTTAAACATCTAAACCATCTAGCTACCTTGATATCCTGTACTAACGCACTTTCTCTCAGTTTATTAAGATGCTATTTTTTATTTATTTATTCTTCCTCTAGATGTCAGCATAGGCTTATTGTAATTATCTTCACAACGTAATTCTTTGTTAAAAAAAAAACCTGTTGGGTTAGATTTCAGTTCTTTACTTATCATTTCACTGGAATTTGGCTGTACTTGGGCCTGACTAGTACTTGGATGAGTGACCACCTTGGAATACCAGATGCTGTAGACTTACTGTGCAGATGAAAGGTCTAATAATCTACCTCTGATTGCACCTTGCCAAGAAAATCCAGGGGCTGGAACTCCAGATGTTAGCATTGACTCACTTGCATACGAGTGAACTGAATTCCTTTTCTCTGTGCTGCTTCTTTGCTGTCCTCTGTAGACAGGTTAACTCCACCAATGGTTTCAATAGCAGCTGCATATCAGTCACTATACAAATGTTTCTTCCTGTGGATGGATTACCTAGATAAACTGAGTCTTCAAGAGCAAGTAAATTGCTACCCCACAACATTTCCAGTAAAATTTAAATGCATATTTAGGTTGTTTTTGACTATTCATCAAGTTATGAATAAGAACTAGTCACCTTACTTGATGAGTTAGGACCTTGATCTGCTTAAATAAAAGCTCTCTCCTACTAAGCACCAAAAATTAGGTGGAGCCAGGGAAGCCAGTCTGAGAGAATGAAATTAGGAACTCAGCTCTAAATTCTAGTAGTGAAATCCTAACTTAGGTGAGACTTATATGAATCAATAGTTGTCCTAGATATAGAAGCCTCCATTTAAATAACCTAAAGTTAAAGTTTGGTGCTTATTTTGAGCCCAAAACTTAGGTGCTCAAAACTGTCAGAAAATGAACATCTAATCGAACTTAGGAACCTAAACTGAGGCATTAAGTGATCTTTGAATATTGTTATAGCTGTAACCCTTCACCTTGAAGATTGACATTTAAAGGCACATTTTAGAAAGGTTGTTTAGAGAGGACTTGGGATGTGGAAGTGAAAATGTTACTTAAACTTTGGGAATGTCAGAAAAGATGCAGAGCATGTGCATGCTTATTCTGAAATCAGCTCCTCTCTACCCCCGAAAATACATACGAGGTGTGACAAAAAAGAAACGAGCATGTCCCATAAATGTTTTATTACAAAATCTTCTAAGTAATCCCCCCCCCCCGAGTAAATGCACTTCTGCATTCGCTTCTGCCACGTACGGAAGCACTCGGTAAAGTCCTCCTCCTTGAGGTTCCTCAGCTCCCTCATCACAGTGGCCTTGATTTCTTCTAAAGAGGCAAATGAGTTCCTTTGAGCACAGTCTTTAGCCTGCGGAAGAGCCAGAAGGCACACAGTGCGGGATCTGGGGAATAATGAGGGTTGTTGAGAGCTGTGATCTGTTTGTTGGCCAAGAATTGCCTCTCACTGAGCATGGTGTGTGCGGGCACATTGTCATGGTGGAGCAGCCACAACTTGTCTCTCCACAGAGCCCGCCTGCTGTGCCAAACCCGGTCATGGAGGCGGTTGAGGACCTGCTGGTAGAAGTGTTGGTTGACTGTCTGACCCTCAGGCACAAACTCATCATGGACCACTCCCTTTTAATCAAAGAATGCGATCAGTATGACCTTGATCCTTGATTTGGGTCTGGGTGACAGTCAAGTCTTTCACTGCAGGCTGTCTCTTGCTTTCAGCGTCATACTGGAAGACCCAAGTCTCTTCTCCTGTGATGACTCGGCCAACGAACTCTGGATCTTCTCCTATCTTCTCTAGCAAGTCTTGACAAACATTGACCAGGTGCTCCTTCTGGTCGTCCGATAAAAGCTTGGGCACCATCTTGGCACACACTTTCTGCATCCCCAACTCCTGCACCAAGATGGTCCGCACTGACTCCCTGTTCATGCTGATCTCCTCAGCTATCATCCGCACTGTCAATCTGCGATCACTCCGCACAAGCTGGTTCACTCTGTCAATTTTCTCAGCCGTCTTTGTCGTGGAAGGCCGTCCTGACTTGGGGTCATCCTCCACCTCCTCACGGCCAGTCTTGAAGTGTTTGTGCCACTCGAAGACTCGCAGCCTTGACACTGCATCTTCTCCATAAGCCTTTTGGAGAAGTTGGAGACACCCGGGCCCTTCTCCAACTTAACCAAAAATTTCAAGTTGATTCTTTGCTCCATATTTCTGTCACCTCCAGTTGCATGACAAAGCGATGGAGTAGTGTGCTACAAAAAAACCTGAAAAAGAACAACAGAGTGAGAGAGATGAAAAATATTATAACAGAATAGTGGCAAGAAGTTGCACAACACAATGACATAAGTGGTTAGTCAATTGGCATTGAGTTATGGGCGTGGCTGCCACAGTCTCGTTTCTTTTTTGTCACACCTTGTATGTCGTAGGATCATTCCCGGGTTGCTGCTTTGGGGATTGGGGAATGTAATCATATCCTATCTGCTTTAAATATATAATATCGTAGCTTAAATGGTGTGTCCCTTAGTCCTTTTATTTTATGAAAGAGTAAACAATCAATTTGCATCTACCCATTCCACTCAATTCAGGATTGTATAGATTTCTATGATATTGTCCCTCAGCTGTCTCTTCTTCAGGCTGAACAGCTCTAACCTCTTTATTATTTCCACATAGGAGAACATTCCATATCCTTTATCATTTTGGTCGTCCTTCTCTATACTTTTTCTAATGCCATTGTATCTTTTTTGAGATGCAGAGACCAGAATTGTACACAATAAACATAGTTTGCTCACACCATGGAGCAATACAGAGGCATTATGATAGCCTTTGTTTTATTTTTTGTTCCTTTTCTAATAATTCCTACATTATGTTTGCTATTTTGGCTGCAATTGCACACTGAACAGAAGATTTCAATGTATTGCCTATGATCACAACCAGATCCTCTTCTTGAGTGATGATCCCTAAAGTGCAACCTAGCACTGTGTATCAATAGCTTGGTTCATTGTTCTCTACATGCATCACTTTGCATTTGCATTTCATCTTCCATTTGGATGCTCAGTCTCCCAGTCTCAGGTCCTCCTGCAGTTTCTACAACTCTGAACAATTAGATGCTATCTCCCAGATCAGTTATAAATATGTTAAAAAAGCACCGGCTCCAATGCAGATCCCTGGAGCACTATTCACCTTCACTCCATTGAGAAAATTGACCATTTATGTCTACTCTGTTTTATTTCTCTCAAACTGTTTCCAGTCCCCAATAGGACATTGCCTTTATTCTATCATTTGTTTTCAACTTCTTCAGGAGTCTCTGATGTGAGACTTTTTCATATGCTTTCTGAAAGTCTAAATACACAAGATTTATTTATTTTATTTAAGAGGATTTATATACCACCTTCTCCTGTAATCAAGGTGGTCTACACAGCAACCAATTGAAGTATAGTGACATTTGTGTGTGCATGCAGTGTTATAAAGTGAATGTGTGTGTGTGTAAGTTGGTTCGTTGATTCGTGGTGGGCTATTTACAGCATGCACCACTTTACAAGGCTATGTACATGAAGAAGAAAGGGAGATCAACTCACTTCCAGTGTGCACTGGAGGATGTGTTTTGTTTGCTATGAACATGAAGAGTGTGATCTATTGGAGGACCCAGCAGCCTCCTCCAATCTATGGTGTCACCTCATATAGTCCTAGGAGTATCATTTGTATAGTGTTGGTAACCATGGGTGGCATTGGTGACATGGGTACCCTTGGCAATGGCACCCTCAGTCACACACTCTGGACATCTAGACTGCCAAGGATATCTTTATTGGAGCAGACATACGATGATGTGTTCACCATGCGTATATACATGACATGTACATACGGACAGTTTGCATTTAGTGTCCTACCTACAGGATAAGCAATGGCAGATGATGCTCTGGAGGATAGCAGCACTGGACAAAGAACCCCATCACAGTCCTTGCAGCAAATGCAGAGGGTGTCACAAATGCCAAGGCATAGAAAGGAGGAATATCTGGATGAGGAAGTCAACAAACATGCTAGTATCCAGGTGGAGGGCACTGGGGATGTAGAGGGGGATGACATCCTGCTCCCACTGACATTACCCCTCCTGTGATGGTCAGGGATATATGGATAGGGAATAGCAGACATGGACCATTAAGAACCCTGGGTCAGTTGGCGTAGCCACCAGCTACTGTGATGTAGGGAATGGCTGCTGCTGTAGAATAAACATCAACAGGCACAGCAGGAAGAGAATCTTCAATTGCTGCAAAGTTTGGTGACCACAGAGAAGAGCAATTGAATCTGGAACAGTGACAACTGGAGGAATCAGAATCCCTCACTGACAGGATCCAGGGACTGTGTAAGGACTTGAACAATCTCATCCCAGTGTTCCATTGGCACTCATGCTGCTCTTCAGAATGCTGTAGCACATCTTGTCCCCCAACCTACTTGCTCAAAAGAGAATAGGAGGGAAACATCACTCTACACCACTGCCATAGGCCCCTATATAGCAAAGCAGCCACTTATCCAGAACACACAGAACCCTCACCTTTACTGGTACTTGTGTTCCATGGAAGGGGAGATCCCTTCCATTTTTCCACTCTTCCAAGAGGCAACTCATAACTCCAATGGGCTGGGTGATGTCTCTGAATGCCTTCAGAGAGCAGTGATACATCCAGCACACCATTGTGCCAACAGTTTCAGTATCACAATCAGGGGCCGGACAGGGTAGAGCCAGAGAGCCAGGAATGGGGGGAGGATATTGGAAGAAATGGCCTTGTCTTGCTGACATGTTCTACCTGATGTGGAAGGCCAGAGAGCTGTTTTTATGAGGGGTATGGAATAGGATGGGGGACTGCTGCTGGGAGGTAGGTTGGTAGGGAGGAGGACATCATTGGTGTGGTGTGTGGGGGTTAGGGGGTGGCATTAGGCAGGTGATAGGGATGGTAGGAGTTCTTTCACTAGGCTGATGAGGAAAGTTTGGGGGCTGGCTGGGGTGGTGATGGGCATTTGATGTGGAGGTGGTTACCATGGGGCTGGGGGATGGAGGTAAATGGGACACTAGCTTGTACCATTATGCATTGTGTGTGCTAAACCACATATGAGCTCCTCTCTTGTAATTGTACCTAGCTGGTAAGGGAGACCTGTGTCCTCTCACCTAGGACTTTTGACATCATTGTCTATGTTTGGGCAGGACATAGATATCTGGCAGACCTTGGATGGAATGTTGAGGAGGTTTCTCCTGGATTTGTCAAGGCACTGAAATTAGCTCTTGAGCTGGCCGAAGGTCCTCTCAATAATGGCACAGGTATGTCTGTGGACCCTGTTGTACCACTCCTCTGTATCTGTGTGGACAGGGGTCAGGAGCCACCTGTGTGAGTAGAGAACTTGGGGATAGCTTTGAGCCAAGTGCCAAGGCATTTGATGCACTGTGTGGGCACTGTATATATTGTTTGCTTGGCAATGGTCAAAGCTAGCAGGGATCACTGGAACCTCCTGGCATGTGCATGTGTGGATAATGAAGTGACCTGCAGCTGGGCTTACTTAGCAGCCATCCACCTGTGATTTCTGCTGAACAGAGGACTATAACCAGATACTGTTTGATTGGGACATTTATTTAGTAAGGATAATTGGAGCACCCAATTCATTGTCAAGAGCTTCTTTAAACCTATTTGTATGTGCCAAGGATCTTGAAGGGATTTCCCTTCCCTCTGTGGAGAATTTGTTCCCTGTAAATAAGAGCATGTGCTGGCTGAGTGAAGGAGTAGGGAAAAATCTGGGAGAAATTTTGCTATAATCTGGTCCATAGGACATGTCTTGCCCTTTGACCAGTGGGACTGGGGTTATACAACATTTTGCATGAGAGATTACAGAAATGCTGTGAAAATAAATTTTTGCCTCTGTCCCTTCCCCCTCCTAATACTATCCCTTTGAACTGTGGTGAAAAGAGGGAAGGCCAAGATGACATGGAGGGAAAAAGCACTGCTGTGAAATGTGACTTTGGATTGTTGTTCTAAGCCTTGGCTTCCCTTCCATCATAGGAAGTGTAAAAGGAAGACCCAAATTTAGCCTGTGAAGTAAGACCTCCACTGACTTTGATATAGTCTTCCATCACCAATCTTGTAGTTTATGCTTTTCAGGTAGCTGGAATTTTGAGCTCATGCTTGTTCAGAGAGAACCTACAGCAAGCAATGTTGAAATTTCACTGAGCCTGGATTACTGTAAGATGTCTCTGAGACCCAGAGTCATTGCAGCATTCAAGCTACAGAAATGAGTTGCAGTGATGGAAAGCATTTGACCAATTCCACATCAATGGACCAGTTACAGTAGGCATAGATCTCAAGGGACTAAGATTTATGGAGGACTTGATACATGAACAAGGAAGGTTCATGAAGAAGGCCTGTTAAGAAAAAGGGTAAATTTCCCAACTGGAACTCTGCCTGGCGTAGACCTCAGTGCAAGTACATAAGTACTGCATATGGATTTTAATAAACTGGAGGTTGTAATATTGGATGAGCTTTGTAGAACAATAGCTAGCATTGAGAATTCCCTGACTTTAAGACTGGACACAATTTGTGAGGGATTTACTAATAAACAGATCAATGCTCAGGGAAGTGCCCTGCGAATTACAGTATATAGAACATTTGGTCAAGATGGAAAAGCAAGTGGTAGATATTCAGGCTTATAATTTTGTTCTGCTTAAAAATAAAGAGTTAATATATTGTAAAATTGAGGCTTTAGAGAACCTGATTGGACACTACTCTTCGATTCTTGAATTTCCCTAAATCAGCAATGATATCTCTGGTTGATATGCTTAAGAAGTGTATGGCAGAGATTTTCCTAATCTCTCAAGAAACTATGCCAGCCATCTCTTGAGCCTACTATAATGATAGTGGGGTGTATATCCCATTGCTTGGGTAGAAGAAAACAGGGAAAATCCAATTCCAGACCAGGACTGCCAAGCTGATGAGGCCATGGAAAAAGGGAGAGCAGAATAGGTAGGGCCAGCCATATGATAAAAGGTTGAAAGCAGGACAGGAGCTCAGACTCAGGGAGGACCTACCAGAGTGCCTGAAGCCTGTCTGAAAGGTAAAACCCAGTTTTCTCCCTTATAGTAGAGGGTTGGAGTGAAAGTCTGTTTTTCCCATTTTGGGAATAAGGACTTAGGGGTATGTTTACTAAAACCACGCTAATGTGCGGGCCGCGCTAGTGTGCAGGTGCCATATAAGGAGTGGGCGTTTCTCTCTGAAAAAGAAAAACCGGGATTTAAATATGCGCTAAGGTGCGCGGCGCCCATGTGTGCCCCGCACATTAGCGCATGAGAAAGCTGCATGGGAAGCATAAGTGCCGCGCTGATGTGCAAGCAGAAGAGCAGAGCCACAGCACAATGGTTAAGACACTGACCAATGGTGCAGGGATCAGGGATTCAATCCCCCACAGTACCCAACAAAGACAGCTGGCAGAGGCATTACTTTAGGAGCCAGATTAATATTGGGCGGCATAAGGTGGTGTGCTATTGCTTTAGGAGGCATATTAATATTGGGCGGCATAAGGCGGCGCGCTGAGGTACAAGCAAAGGAACAGAGCCACATCACAATGGTTAAGACACTAACCAATGGTGCAGGGATCAGGGGTTCAATCCCTCACAGTGCCCAATGAACAAGGCTGGCTGAGGCAATACATGTTATGGGGAAGATTGCCTTAGGAGGAATTTTATTTTTATTTTAATTCTCACTACTAGCAAACGCACTCTCAAAGCGTGTTAACATAAGGCGCCCCATAAGGCACATTTTAAAGTGCACTGTCCGCCAAGGCACCCTAGAATGTTGCTTATAGGGTGCTTTATAGGGTGCCGTATGAGGTACCGCAAGGTCAGAGTACTGTTTTTGATGGCAGCACTGTGCAGTTTAGGGAATGAAAAGCATAAGTAGGTGTGCTGAGATGCAAGGAGGAGCAGCAGTGGAGCACAATGGTTAAGGCACTGACTGCTGATACAGGGGTCATGAGTTTACTCCCCAGTGTGCCTAATACGTAAGGCTGGCTGAGGCATCAGCTTTGCAATGTACGTTTTGTTTCCTGCAGCACTTTATTTTTATTTTAGTAATTGCTGCCAGCAAACACGCCCTCACGTGCCGTAATTGAAGGTGTCGTATAAGGCGCCCTATAAGGCACTCCATAGGGCACATTATAAAGTGCACTGTCCGCCACGGCACCCTAAAATGTCCCCTAAAGGGCACCCTATAAGTTGCGTCACAGGATAATGTATAGTGCACCTTACATGGACGGGAACCATAAGGTGCCCTATAGGGCGCCCTATAAAGCGCCCTCAGAGGCACCTTATGGGTACAGTACGCTGAGGGTGTTTTTGCTGGCAGCAAAAATGTACAGTAAAAAGAGATAATGCCTTGGGCAGCCCTACCAAATAACCCCACTGTGGGTTTGAACCCATTACCTCTGGCTGCACAGGCAGTGAAGTAACCATTGGGCTACAGCTCTACAGCTACGAGCAAGCCCCAGGCTGGCTGCAGAGAGCCTGCATGTCACCAGACAGACAGTCTGTTGTGGTCACCAGGATAGGGTTAGCACACCCGTACCCATGATGCACTGCACATGCAAATCAGCTGTCCACAGATAAACAAACACAAGATGGGGAATGCACCCCCACAGCACCTCGGCCTGGTAGGGGGAAGTGACCATGTGCACCCCCACAGCACCTTGGCCTGGTAGGGGGTACTGACCGTGTGTTTTACTGGCACAGAGTAGCTACACACCGTCACATTGTGCGGGTACTGTGCTCACCCTGAGGGTGCGGCGCCCAGCACCAGGTCCACAGCACCTTCCATGGCTGAACGAGGCCATGCTGGAGGTCCAAAGCAGTATTAAACTGTGAGATAGGTAGTTTCTGCAGAAACACCTTGGATATCTCTGTCTGTCTCAGTCAGGTGTAGCCCCCATGGTGCACCCCCCCCCCCAAGGGTGGCAAACAGGGTCTCCCATCAACAGATCCACATCCTCCCTGCAATGGTGGCAGTAGAGGGGACCATCAACCCCGGTCCTGCTGGGGAACAGACACCCTACAGGGCAGTCAATGCAGCTCTGTACACATCCATAACACAATAGCAGACAGACTTTAGGCCTGGATATGCTAAGCTGCACCCCAACACTATCTGATATTGTCCTGCAACAAGCCACTCCAGCAAGACACATACCAGCTGCAAACAGTTTGCTAACTAGTCCATAGTGCATGTTCCAGGTGGAAATGCATGCACCCAGAACTGGAATGTCAGCATACACAACAAGCAGATAAATCAGTGACTGGGCCCCAAAAGGAAACCCATAAATATCACATGAGAGAAATACTATATAGCACTATGGGGGTGCCTATCCATGCTGTGGTCACTGCACGGTCAGGGTGAGAGTGATCTCCCAGCAGGACATACTGAGGTCACCCTGTCTGTGTAGGTGGTGGCCGGGCACTAAAATGTCCCAGTCAGTGCCCTATGCCCTGTGCAGATGCACCCTGGCCAGGCCACCCTGTCCGGGCTATACCCATGGTACCTTGCTCCTCATTATGCACATTGCAGGCCAATACTGGCAACAGTGCTGGCAGTGTGGGCTGTGGAAGGTGTTTGCAGCCACCACACACTGTCTAGACAGACACACACTCCGACACCTATGCCAGCATTGTGCTACTATAGAGGGGTTCAGCAGCCATGCCCACCACACCAGTCCTGGGCACAGTACAGGCATGGATATGGTACGCAATACTGTTGGGGGTCACTCCCCAGGGTGGTAAACACTGTCAGAGACCAGACCTGAAGCACACACCGCAGACATCAGAATGATTGTTATGATGGAGCTCAATCAGCAAACTGTGCTTAACGTAGGAATTTCTATCTGCCAGTACTCAAAGCAAACATTTGAGAGCTGTGTACCGTATACCCAGGTGTAGGGTTGCATTGCTAAGGTATGCAAGTGCTAGTATTGGGAGATGCACGCAGGGCCCAATGTCCTGCCTCTCCAGGAGTCATTGGCCAATGGGGCCTGTGGTTGTGGGTGTGGGTATGTCTGCCCCTGTTGGCTGCTGCTTTACGGCAGAGGTTCCCAACTCCAGTCCTGGTGTGCCAAACACTGTTCGGGTTTTCATGCTGTCCCTCATGAATATGCATGAGCTACATCTGCATACCATGGGGGTGGTGCATAGATATGCAGCACAGGCATCTTTGTTAGAGGCAGCATGGAACCTGAATGGTGTGTGGCCCTCCAGGACTGCATTTGGGAGACTCTGCTCTAGGTAATGCGCCTGTTTATGGTGGGGTTAAATATAGGCGTATTAACCATGCGTATGTTCTCAGCAATAAAGGTTTGTCCTTACTATCACGGTTTAGTTGTGGGAAAAATATGTGGATTGGATTGGCAGTAGCCCCAGCTGGGCTTTGAACCTGTGACCTTCTGTTTGTGCACACACTGTCTGTGTGCACTGCACCACTGTGTTGCCACTGATAGGCTGCATTCCCTGGGGAGTCCATGACTGTACATCTGACAAAGCCTGTTTGTTGCAGTGGACGGTGCCAGCCTGCACACGGCTAGGCCACTGTCTGCTGTGGCTGGCAGCCACTGCCCCCTCCACCACCTGTACCCTTCCGCCAACATGCTGACATGTCCTTATCTTGGAAAAAGCATATGACCTGATTAAGTTGTGGCACTCCAGGACTGCATTTGGGGGACTCTGCTGTAGGTAATGCCCATTGTTATGGTGTGTATGTGGTGTAGGGTAAAATATGGGTGTTTGAACCATGCTTATGTTCTCTGCAATAAAGGAGTGTCTTTACTATCTCTGTTTAGTGGTGGGTAAAATATGGGGACTGGGTTGGCAGGAGCCCCAGCTGGGATTTGAACCTGTGACTCTCTGGTTCTACAGGCACTGGCTGTGTCTTCTGCACCACACTGTATCCACAGAGACAGTGCAGTCCCTGGACATAGGAAACCTGACCGAATGAGTCAGAAACCCTGCTCTGCACAATTTTACTATGGGCTCCTTCACCTTGTATGGAGACAAAAGGGCAAATAAACCTCAAAAATGACCTCGAAAAAAGGGGAAAAAGCCATAATCCAGCTGGCCAATAGTGATATCCATGGGCAACATTAAAAAACACTCCGTCCCTCTGCCCCTTGGGAGCCTTCCTCCGCCCTCGGAATGCCTTTCCACGCCTCTATCGCACTTCAGTGCGCCGCGCACTTGTGCGGGCCCGTTAGTGTGTGCGGGGCACAAAAATGCACTATTAGCATGCGCTAAGGTACAATTGCGCGGTTTAGTAAACATACCCCTTAGTTGGAAGAATTTTGCAGATGTGTTTACTAATCCTGACAGTGAGTGGTGTTGCCTTGGATCAGAGGTAAAGGGAAAGATAGTTCTGGACATGAAAGCCACAGGGGTGATGTCAGGATGGCTCCTTGGCAGTCAACTGGGACAATGATTTGAAGTTTGATTTAGAGTTTTTCTTCTTTCTTTTTGTTTTAAGATTGGAATCTTGGCTTTATAGCGGAGGGTTACAGAGGAAAGTACTATGTTGAAGGGAGATTAGTTTCAGAGGCAGCATGTCTTAAGGTGGACTGAGCATTGCAAGCCTTAAGATGGGCTGATCAGTACAAGACTGGAAGGCTTTCCTAGTAAGTAAAGATTGTTGTGAAAGCCTCCCAATCAAGTGGGGGTGGTTACTGTCCTTTTGTCTTCCAGGACTGATTTAAAGGTGGCCCAGCAACCAGATGACCCAATACACATGCACAGTCACACACTCTCTCTCTCTCTCACACACACACGCATACCCAAACCCAAGATAGTGGACAAAAGTAGGAGAGATACTGCAGATAATGATTGGCTTGGTCAATCTAGTCTGTCCAGAAAGGTGGCTAGAGTTGTAGAGTTGCACTTGCTGCGCTGTGCAGGTTACTCCCGCTCTATGCCTGTGCTTAAGGCTATACCTGCTACTCTTCTCTATTTATGAGGTTATATACATTTGCTTTGATTCCACCTCTTTTGGAAGGGCATTCCAGGCATCCATTTTTCTGTGAAAAAGTATTTCCTGATGTTGCTTTTAGGTTTACCTCCTTGCAACTTCATTTCATGTCCTCTAGTTCTACAGCTTCCCCATCTTTGAAAAAAGGTTTGTTTGTTCATTAACACCCTCTAAGTATTTAAATGTCTGTATCATATCCCTCCTGACATTCCTCTCCTCTAGTAGAAATGGTAGATAGCGACCAGAAAGGTGAACAACTTCATCCTCATGGGGCAGTTGGAAAACTCACAGATTGCATTGGTTAATAATGTTATACTCCTTGTTGCCTTCACCCCTAAAGTCTGACCAGATTTATGGTTCTGAAATTATTTTTCCAATTTAAGAATAAGCTGTTCTTGGGTCGAGTTCTTTCTGTATTTCGTGATTTTTTTCTAGAGCTACACTAGTATGCAGTAAAGCTTTTTTGGCTAAACACTTGCATTTTTTATCCTCCATGATGATGGTAAAAATGTAAAGTGGTATTTTAAAAGGGGTGTCCAGGAAGAATCTGGAACTTCCATAGCAGAACATCCAAAAATCCGGGGTAGTGGCAGCAGTGAAGTGAGGCACATATAAGTGTCTTCTGAATCTGCTCCATTTCTATCCCAAAAAATGCATGTCCCGTGCAAATGGCAAGGCTGGTACATGCATGGTTGTAGGCCATTTCACAAATGTGGATGTCCTCGAATTTCATGTCCTCAGAGCCAGGTACTATACAAGAATGTACTGGCAAGGGAATTTCAGAAGGGGGGGGGGGGGGGTTACTGTCTTGCATGACCCAACTGGCTATTTCAGATACTCAGATGTGTGTCAGACCTGTAATATATTTGGAGTTTGTAGTTACGTGCAGGTTTCTTCAGCCAGGAAATATTCACCATGGTGATGAAAGCACATTATGCTCTTTCCCCTGGAAGTACTTCAGTCATGAACCAAGCACTTTTTGCACCTTATTCATGGTGAGGAGTAGGTATAGACATGGACGCCTCACCAACCAGGGCCAAATGTGCTTGTGCCATTCTGAAATTGCATCGTGACATGCCTCTCTGTTGCTCTGCCCAGGCCACCTCTCTTCCCTGCCCCCAAGTTACTTGGACATCATCGTGCCAGGGTAGTCTATATAAGCAGATTCCAAAATTTGTCCAGGGACGTCTCTGTGATTTGCATGTATGAATGCCCATTTTCAGACATCCAAATCACAAATAGAGCTTCTAAAACAACCCTCTATGGGCCAGATCTAGGAAGGCAAACAACAGGGCTGTACGTCCCGGCAGGATGGCCAGTCCCGCTATCCACTTTTACTGTATACGGCCTCCTGGCCCTTCTGTACACACAGAGCTGCTATGCATGTTGTGGGGGATGGGGGCAGCATGGGGACAGAGAATGGGCAGAGCAAGGACGATCCTGTCACCTGGATGTACGGGGCTGATTCTGGTCATGACCCTGTATGTCTGAGGAGCAATGGGGGTATGGCCAGCTTATTCCATCTCAGAGGTAGAATAAGTGCTGGCTACCCCTCTGGATCTGATGGCCAGCACCCCCGGTAGCAAGAGCGGCAAACCCGGTGAGTCCCCGCCACCCGATCCAGGCCCTGGCTGCCCTTGCCGAGGTCAGGCGGCATGGAAACTGGGGTCCCAATGGCACCAGGCAGGTTGAGGCCCATCCTGCTCAGGGCTGTCCATACAGCCTGCACGTGTCCCTTTGGGGATCAGGTTCCACGTGCTTTATCCTTGTTCAGCTGCAACAGCTTCTTTATACTAGGGTATTTCCAGGGGCTATTGCTGTATCTTCATCTCTCAAGTAGCTCGTATAGTAGTGTGGTATTTCCTGCAGCTGTCTTTTCTTGATGTTGTCATTTTTTTATTTTATGGGGGTTAGAAAATCTGCTAACCTTTGTTTTCTTCTTTTGACCTTCCTTCTTTGGGATCTACATAGACCATATTGTTATAATACGTGTTGTATGATTTTCAGTGGTGTTAATTTTTTTGACAGATAACAGTATGTTCTGTTTCTGTCAAGACTGATTTTTGATAATTATTTTTTAAATTTGCATAAATAAACAAAAGAAATTGCAACTGTGAACATTCTGCCATTCATTTTTCTGGTAAGGCTGAAATTTATTGTGTTTCTCTCAGCATAGCATGTTTCAAAAACCACATTTTCGATAGCAGGTATCATAAATGCAGTAGTAACGTTCAGATTAGCTTTACCTTAGAGATTTAAAACATTTGCACAGATGTCACATCCTTCATTTGAACCCAATCTTGTGCTTTTGAGTGGTAGAATAAATTGTCAGGGATCTGATTTATAAAGCTTTATTTCCCTTTCTGTGTCTATGTGAAAAATATTTTGATGACTCAGGATCTTTGTTGTATCACCATTCTTTTCCTCAGTTCCAAAACCACTAGACCGGCAGAGGAAAATCTTAAGAGGTAAAAATTCAGCAGTACACTGATCACAGAATTTAAAATGGATAAGAAATCATATAAGTGCTGCTGCTTGAAATAGACATATTATTTTGGCTTTCTTATCCATTTAAAATTAGACCTGTTATGCATGAGTTCAGAGTTGAACACATACAGTAAGTTATCCATTCAGCAGCTGAATTCTATGGCTAAATAGATGATTTAAGGATGATTTTGGCATGTCTCATATAGTGCCCCTTTCTGAAATATCAAATAACCCCAAAACTCAGTGAAAGAAACCAGAAAAATTCTTAAATCTTTTTGTCGGACTGGCCAACCAAGTAGAGAGAAACAGCACCCTCCACCGCCGTGGCCCTTCCTTTTTAATCACAGTATAACTTTAAAAAACAGCTCTTCAAAAATGGCTGATACTTAGCTTTGAATAACAGGCTTTTTTACAGCAGGTCCGAATTATCAGTCGACGTGCCACCTTAGGTTTCTGCTAACAGCGGTTTGACCTGAAGCAGGGGGTCTATCGGAATACCCCCGAAACGTGGCACGTCGACTGATAATTCGGACCTGCTGTAAAAAAGCCTGTTATTCAAAGCTAAGTATCAGCCATTTTTGAAGAGCTGTTTTTTAAAGTTATACTGTGATTAAAAAGGAAGGGCCATGGCGGTGGAGGGTGCTGTTTCTCTCTACTTGGTTGGCCAGTCCGACAAAAAGATTTAAGAATTTTTCTGGTTTCTTTCACTGAGTTTTGGGGTTATTTGGTTTGCAATTTAGCTCAGGGTGAAGGTGTTTTGGTTTTTACTATCCTTTCTGAAATATGACTTAGGCTATTTACTGATTTAAATGGCCAGTTATTTAGTTATCCACCTGCCATTTCTTTCTCTATAGGATCAACAAAATCCACATTTTTGCTTCCACGGCAAGCTTTCTTTCAAGTTCTCTCTTTGCCTGCATTATCAATGCCTTGCATTTAACTTGCCAGTGCTTATGTTGTTTCCCCTTTTTGTCATTTAGCTCCTTTTTCCATTTTCTGAAAAATGCTTTTTTGACTACAATAGCCTCTCTGATGTCACCTTTAAACCATGCTGGCAGTTTTTTTGGACTTCCTTCCACTTTTCTTAAAGTATGGAATACATCTGGTCTGGGCTTCCAAAATAGTATTTTTAAACAATGCCCATGCTTGGTGTAACTATTTAACCTTTGCAGCTGCTTCTCTTAGCTTTTTCCTAATTATTTTCCACATTTTATCATAGTTTCCCTTTTGAAAGTTAAGAGGTAGTACTGTGGATTTCCTTGCCATTCTTCTTCCATTTATTAAATCAAATGCGATCATGCTATTATCACCATTGCCAAGTGGCCCCATCACCCTTATCTCTTGCACCATATCCTGTGTTCCACTAAGGACTAGTTCCAGAATAGTTTCCTCTCTTGTTGATTCATGAACCAGCATCTCCAAGAAGCTGTCATTTATTTCATCTAGAAACGTTATCTCCCTAGCATGTCCTGCAGTGACATTGACCCAGTCAATACTGGTGTAATTGAATTCACCCATTATTACTGTGTTGTAACTTTGGTTAGCTTCCTAAATTTCTCTTAGCATTTCATCATCCGTCTATTCATTCTGACCAGGTGGTCAGTAATACACCCCCACTGCCATCGCATTCCCCTTTTTACATGGGATTTCTATCCAAATATTCTACAGTGTATTTTGTTTCCTAAAGAACTTTAATCCTGTGTGACTCAATGTTCTCTCCACAAATTTGATCTACTCTATCATTGTGATATAGTTTGTACCCAGGTATCACCATATCCCATTGGTTGTCCTCTGTCCACAAAGTCTCTGAGATGCCAATCATATCTAATATTTCATTTAGTGTTATATATTGTAGCTCTCCCATCTTATTTTTTATATGTCTAACATTTGCATACAGGCATTTTTGAGGCTGTATTTTTTTCATATTAATCTGGCTATCGATTGATAGGGGTAATTTGGAATCTTTCAGCTCTGTACTTAAGGCCATCTGGGTTACTTTGATCTTTATTGGAACCTCTCTGTTGGGATGCCCACCCTGGAAATTCTCAATTTCAACTTTTTACCTAAAAGCCTACATTTGGCCTACAAAACCTCCCTTCCACACTTCAACATGTACCAAGACAGCAGACTCCTCCCGAACACTGTCTAAAACCTCTTCTAAGTGATGCGTGAGGTCTGCTACCTTTGGACCAAGAAGGCTTGTTACCAGGTGATCCTCACATCCATCAACCACCCAACTATCTACATGCCTAATCATGGAATGTCCAACTATAGTGGCCATTCTAACCCTTCCTCAGTGCGAGGACAGGTCCTAGCTGTAGGATCACTTCCTGACACACCAAGGTGACGCTTTCATTTCACACAACCACTGTCCTCCATGGCAACTGAGAAGCTTCCAGACCCAAGGTGGGACTTCAGTACTGTGTCCCTGTATGTCTCCTCTATATACCTCTCTGTCTTACATATGACCTCCACGTCTGCCACTCTAGCCTCCAGAGATTGGACTTGTTTCCTGAGAGCAAAGAGCTCCATGCATCTAGTGCAAACATAAGACCCCTCACCAGCTGGAAGAAAATTGTATATTTGACACTTAATGCAAAAGACTGGATAGCCCCCATCTCGCTGATGGACTGCTGTTTGCATCTTAGTTTTAAGGTTTTGTTTAGCTATTTAAATTGTCTACTTACTTAAAGTTGCTAGGAATACTAGTACTGATACAACTGTACCTAATAAGTTTAAGGGATTTTGTTTACATCAAGATTAATCAGTCTCCTGGTGAGGATAACCATCTGAACCTGAAGTAAATTTGACCACCTCTTTCCCTTTAATAGGTTTAAGAGCCTATAAAGCTAAGATTATGCTTGCGGTGGGTGAGAGTTGGGGTGGGTGGGAGGGAAAGAACACCTAGTAAAAGCTGGCTTGCTACACAGTGCCATGACCTGTGCTTCTAAGATAATCTCTTAACAATTTTCTGGGTGATTCACCATTCCCTTAGTTTGATAGAGAGAGCCTTTCTAATTGCCCCTTTGACCTGTCACTTAGTTTTTATATCTATTTAAAACTGTGTCACTGATCTTTTGACTCCTTAAATGGAAGGTCACCTTGTGAAGGGCTATAGAAACAATTTATTTCTTTCTACTCAAAAAATATTTACCCTATTCTTCCTTCTATGTTAAGCTATATTCTAATTTGATTTAAATTAAAAGCTCTCGGGACTATTGACTGAGGTTTAAATTAAAATTAAAAGCTCTCCATGGCTTCTGAGCCCTGAGCGATTAAATAAAGACACTGGATTCTAATACACAGAATTATCAACTTTAACCCAAAGAATTCCCTTTTCCCCAAGATTTAGAAAATTTTGCAGAAGAAAAGAAAAAACAAGTGCAGGTTTCTTTCCAGCTATAGCATTCCCTTTTGGTAATCCTTCAAGACTACTTCGCTTCTTCTATTACTTTGATTACCTTGATTCTTCTATGACTTTTTTGACTCTCCTCAGACAAAAAACAACAACAAACTCATCTCTACAAATCTTTCAGCTCTGCCATTTGTTAAGCCTGAACAACTGTCAGCTGCCAAGCAAGGCTTCTGAAGATGAATGCCATGTAACCTCAGATACCTTGTACAGCAGCTAATGAAAGCTATAGCTACCAGGATAGCATTAGATCCTCATTCTTCATTTCTCATGCATGTAAGATGGGTTCACAAGGTATTAGATATTCTATGATCCTTAAACCACATATCTCACAAAAAGCTTTGCACCACTTTAGTGATTTCCGAACTTATAAAATAAATATGGTAAAGTACTCACTGCTCTGAAAGCTGCTATCCATCCACACATTTTAACTGCACATGTGAACAAGTCAAACTTTTCAGACAAGAGACTACATGACAAATATTCACATAGGGGCCACATCAGTAAATAGTGGAGTTCATGGGCAAAAAAAATTGGTTTGTGCTTATTTTACACTGGTAAAGTACGGTCGTTCTGTACAGAGGGATCAGGGTAACCAAAGCAAAAGATATATAACCCTCCAAGTTAACCTAAAGGTTAAGTAAGCTGAACCTCAATTGGAGCTGCAAACCAATTCGGTGAAATGATAATAATAATAATAGGAAACCGGGGTCTCAGACTTTATCAGCAACTTCCCCGATGTTATCTCCCTAGGGAATATGTTGCTTTACTTGCATCAATGACCTCTCCGGTTCCTGTAAGTTATTATGCTGTTTCTTTGAGCACATACTGCCTCTTTGAGTATCTTCTTTACTGACATATTTAGGCAAATAAGCTGGGACTTTTTAGAGTTTCTAACTTTGCTACTTTGTTTCTGAATAGTGCAACTACACGAACAAATGGCCCCCCCTGATGAAGAATCGAAATGCAAAGCTGGTACCTAAATGGTGGCGTTGGGGAAGTTCGTTATTTTTGAGATAAGCACGCTTACTTTAATTATCAAGATAGCAACAGTTTGAAATCTCAGCAACGAATAAGTTAAAATATTAACTGTGAAGATTGTAACTTTGAATAACACTAAAGGTTACTCAGAATGCTGAATACCTGCTATATTTAAATAACTTACAGGAACCGGAGAGGTCATTGATACAAATAAAGCAACATATTCCCTAGGGAGATAACATCGGGGAAGTTGCTGATAAAGTCTGAGACCCCGGTTTCCTATTATTATTATTATCATTTCACCGAATTGGTTTGCAGCTCTAATTGAGGTTCAGCATACTTAACCTTTAGGTTAACTTGGAGGGTTATATAACTTTTGCTTTGGTTGTGCTTAATTTAAACAACTTTTTTATGGTTTTGGGGCATTTGTTTTTTTGTTTTCATATATTTATTTCTTATGCATGTGTTATATGCATTCAAGAATAAGCATAGAAATCAATTGCATATGTTAGTTCATAGGTACACAGACATGGACATGACTTGCATGCGCTTTCAGTTTTTAGGCATCCAAAGCAACCATCTGAGCACTGACAAATGCACACGCCAGCTAAATAACGTGAGCTGTTACATGCATAAAAATGATATGTTCTGCATGTTTCCTTGCTACCAGTAATCACTAAAAGGAACATTTTTAAACTGCCCTCATATCTGCAACGTACTCTTGCCCTGTGGAGTTTGCATCGTTTCCCAAAGTGACAGTATGAACATATTTCACTCTTGAAATTTGCTAAGCAAAAAGCATGTGCATACCTGGTGATCCTTGTTTGTGGGTAGGTACTTTCTCTGACTAAAATACACATGTACTTTTAAAAATTCAAAAGAAGTGTGTGCATATTACCAAACCCCACACCACTGGTCTTGAAGGACTAGAAAGGGGGACTGTTACTTCTGGAGAGAAATCTGCAACTGTGAGTATATACTTCTGGTAATTTTCTAAAAATAATTCTTTGTATTAAAGCTACTTAATCAGTGAACGCACTGTTTTTTGTTGGATCAGTTAGGGCCTAGTAGCAGCAATTAAAGTTTGAATTTAAAACACAGAAGAGAGCTTTCTGGTTACATTTCATACCCAGCAGAGAGCTTGTAGTTTAAATTTAATAGTCACTCAGGGCCAAGTAACAGCAAAGTACTTTTAGTTTAAATTTAACACACAGAAGAGAGCTTTCTGGTTAAATTTAGTACCCAGCAGAGAGCTTGTAGTTTAAATTTCATAAGAAGTTAGAGCCTAGCAGCAGCTAAGAGCTATAATTTAAATCAAATCAGAATTTAGCTTACCTCAGCAGCACAAGACAGGGTACTGTGTAGCAGCCCTCTTTTAATAAGTGTTATTTCCCTCCTCCCCAAACCTACCCTCCCCTGGGATAATCATAGCTTTATAGGTACTTACACATCTTAAAAGACAGGAGGTGCTTTCAGGTGAAGCTCATTACCCAAATCAGTCATACACTAAGAACCTGAGATTAATTAAGCTTCAGGTGAACAAGGTATATTAAACATATTAGGTACAGTTTTATTGGTATAAATACCCATAGCAACCCCTAGTAAGTAAGAACTTAAAGATCTAGACACAAACTTAAAACTAAGATGCAGACAGCAGTCCAGCAGCGGGATGGGGGCTTTCCAGTCTTTTGCATTGAGTGTCACATGTATGATTTTCTCCCAGTTGGTGAGAGGTCTTACGTGTGCACTAGGTGCAAGGAGCTCTTTTCTCTCAGGGAACAAGTCTGTTCTCTAGAGGCTAAAGTAGCAGACTTGGAAAACATAAGACAGACAGAGAGGTACATAGACGAGACGTACAGGGATATAGTCCTGAAGTCCCACCTCCAGTCTGGCAGCACCCCTGTTGCCATGGAGGAGAGAGGTCACGTGATAGGAGAGCATCACCCTGGTGTGGCAGGAAGTGATCCTGTAACTAGGACCTGTCCTCCAGGTGATGTAAAACCCTCTCGCACCGAGGAAGTTTCTCCAGGGCCATGTGCCCATGAGGGAAGGTTTAGGACAGCCGTTATAGTTGGTGATTCGATCATTGGGCATGTAGATAGCTGGGTGGCTGGTGGATGTGAGGATCGCCTGGTAACATGCCTGCCTGGTGCGAAGGAAGCGGACCT
Source organism: Ichthyophis bannanicus (assembly GCA_033557465.1). NCBI lineage: Eukaryota > Metazoa > Chordata > Amphibia > Gymnophiona > Ichthyophiidae > Ichthyophis > Ichthyophis bannanicus. The sequence goes on along the minus strand of CM066031.1, from coordinate 508,319,608 downwards.
CACGCGCCACCTAGATAAGGTCTTAGATAGTGCTGGGGAGGAGTCTGCTGGCTTGGTACATGTCGGTACCAATGACATAGGAAAATGTGGTAGGGAGGTTCTGGAGGCAAAATTTAGGCTTTTAGGTAGGAAGTTGAAATCCAGAACTTCCAGGGTAGCATTCTCCGAAATGCTTCCTGTTCCACGCGCAGGACCCAAAAGGCAGGCAGAGCTCCGGAGTCTCAATGCGTGGATGAGACAATGATGCAGAGATGAAGGTTTTGGATTTGTTAGGAACTGGGGAACATTCTGGGGAAAGGAAGGGCTCTTCCAAAGGGATGGGCTTCACCTTAACCGGGATGGAACCAGGCTGCTGGCATTAACCTTTAAAAAGGAGATAGAGCAGCTTTTAAGCTAGATATTAGGGGAAAGCCGACAGTCGCCCAAGAGCGGATGGTTCGGAAGAATGTATCCTTGAAGGATACTACCAAAAGCAGAGAGGTTCCACAAAAGAGTAAAGTAGCCCTAATGCCCTCAAGTATGGAGCAGACAGAGCTTAAAGATCCCAATTTACCCATGTCTAACAATAGCCAAATTAACATGAATAAAATACATTCTCTAAAATGCTTGTATGCAAATGCTAGAAGTCTAAAGAATAAGATGGGAGAGTTAGAATATATAGCACTAAATGAAAGGTTAGATATGATTGGAATATCAGAGACATGGTGGAAGGAGGACAACCAGTGGGACACTGTGATACCTGGGTACAAACTATATCGTAATGATAGAGCTGATCAAATTGGTGGAGGGGTTGGGCTCTATGTTAGAGAGGGCATTGACTCAGAAAGGATTAAAGTTTTGCAGGAAACAAAATCTGCTGTAGAATCTATATGGATTGAAATTCCATATAAAAGGGGGAAGGCGAAGGCAGTGGGGGTGTACTATCGAGCACCTGGCCAGAATGACCAAATGGATGATGAAATGCTCAAAGAAATCAAGGAAGCTAACAAAAGTTACAGCGCAGTAATAATAATGGGGGATTTGAATTACCCCGGTATCGACTGGGTCAGTGTCACGTCAGGACATGCTAGGGAGATAAAGTTCCTAGATGAAATAAATGACTGCTTCTTGGAGCAGCTGGTTCATGAACCGACCAGAGGGGAAGCCATATTAGACCTAGTCCTTAGTGGAACACCAGATCTAGTGCAAGAGATAAGGGTGTTGGGGCCACTTGGCAATAGTGATCATAGCATGATCGCCTTTGATTTAATTAGTGGAGGAGGGATAGTAAGGAAATCCACAGTACTACCCTTTAACTTTCGAAAGGGAGACTATGATAAAATGAGGAAAACAGTTAAGAAAAAACTAAAAGGAGCAGTTGCGAAGGTTAAAGACGTACATCAAGCTTGGGTGTTGTTGAAAAATACTATCTTGGAAACCCAGACCAGCTGTATTCCATGCTTTAAGAAAAGTGGAAGGAAGTCCAAAAAACTGCCAGCATGGTTTAAAGCTGAGGTCAGAGAGGCTGTTGTTGCCAAAAAAGCATCTTTCAGGAAATGGAAAAAAGAGCCAAACGACGAAACCTGGAAACAACACAAGCACTGGCAAGTCAAATGCAAGGCATTGATAAGGCAGGCAAAGAGAGAATTTGAGAAGAAGCTTGCTGCGGAAGCAAAAACGCGAAATAAAGACCTTTTCAAGTACATTCGTAGCAAAAAACCTGTGAGAGAGTCAGTTGGTCCATTAGATGATAAAGGGTTTAAAGGAGCACTAAGAGGCGACAAGGCAATAGCGGAGAGACTGAATGAATTCTTTGCTTCAGTCTTTACTGAGGAAGATGTAGGGATGTTACCCATGACTGAAGTGGTATTTAAAGGTGTGGAAGAATTGAAGGAAATATCGATACATCAGGAAGATGTCTTACAACTATTAGATAAACTGAAGAGTAGCAAATCACCTGGGCAGGATGGTATACATCCAAGGGTGTTGAAAGAATTGAAATATGAGATTGCAGACCTGCTATCAGTAATCTGTGAACTATCATTAAAATCATCTCTAATACCTGAAGATTGGAGGGTCGCCAATGTAACACCAATTTTTAAAAAGGGTTCCAGGGGTGATCCGGGAAACTACAGACCGGTGAGCCTGACGTCACTACTGGGAAAAATGGTAGAAACCATCATAAAGAATAAAAGTACTCAGCATGTAGATAGTCACAACCTAATGGGAGACAGCCAACATGGCTTTAGACAAGGAAGATCTTGTTTTACTAATCTATTATGTTTTTTTGAAGGAGTGAATAAACAGGTGGACAAAGGTGAGTCGGTTGATATTGTGTATCTGGACTTTCAGAAAGCCTTTGACAAGGTCCCTCATCAGAGACTTTTGGCAAAACTAAAGAGTCATGGGATAGGAGGCAGTGTACTATTGTGGATCAGGAACTGGTTAAAAGATAGAAAGCAGAGGGTAGGGCTAAATGGCCAATTTTCCCAATGGAGAAAGGTGAATAGTGGTGTACCCCAGGGATCTGTGCTGGGTCCGCTGCTTTTTGACATATTCATAAATGACCTGGAAAATGGAATAACGAGTGAGGTTATCAAATTTGCAGATGACACAAAACTATTTAAAGTTGTTAAAACCCAAGAGGATTGTGAAAAATTGCAAGAGGATCTTGATAAATTGGAAGACTGGGCATCAAAATGGCAGATGAAATTTAATGTGGACAAGTGCAAGGTTACGCACCTAGGGAAGAACAACCCAAACTATGGTTACACGATGCAAGGTTCCACATTAGGAACCACCACCCAGGAAAAAGATTTAGGCGTCATTGTGGATACCATGTTAAAACCCTCGGCCCAGTGTGCAGCGGCGGCCAAGAGAGCAAATAGAATGCTAGGTATGATGGGGGCGGAGCCTGATGTCCAGCGGGTAGGACGCTTTGCGTTGAAGCTCCCGAGAGGCCTACTCAGAATCCTGACTTAATACCTATATAAATTTACTATTTCGCTCCGAGCTGACCGGGGCACCTCGGGGGGATGGCGGCCCATAAACCAGCGCGCTTGGACTTCGGGTTTCCTTCTTCTTCTCACGGAAAACGCTCCAAAACAGAGGTGTCCTCCCCACAGAAGATGGTTCCATTTCGTGAAAACCCCGCAATGCACCTGGAGATTTTGGAGGAAATACGCGGCGTGAAGGAATTGGTGCAGTCCAATGGAGAAGTGCTTCGAGCCATGCGAGAAGACTTTGGAGTGCTCCAGGACCGACTTGAAGGTCTTTCATTACGGCAGGACAATATGGCGGGGGTCCTCGACTCGCACGAGGAGCGCTTGGGCAAACTGGACAAGGCTGAGCGCCAGATACAGAATCTTCAAAAGGAGTTGGAAGATAGCAATAATCGAGCCCGTCGCAACAATGTGAGGCTCCTCGGAATGCCGGAGGGGGTGGAAGCAGGAGATATAAGAGAATTCTTCCTCAAAACTCTTCCCTCCTTGCTGAAGATCACTTTTCACAGAGAACTGGAAATCGATCGAGCACACCGTGTTCCTGCCCGCATGGCGCTCAACCGCACGACCCCCCGGCCTATTATCTTCAGCTTGCTACGATATCAACAAGTGGAACAAATTTTACATGCTGCCCGAGCGAATCATCATTTGGAATTTGAAGGTCGTAAGGTCTCCTTCTTTCCTGATTTGGCAAAGCCTACCGTTGACCGTCGGAAGAAACTCCTTGCTCTTCGCCCTCGACTTCAACAGCTACAGGCTCGCTTTGGCCTGTTGTATCCAGCGAAGCTCCGAGTGACTCTCCACAACCAGACCAGGACGTTCGAGGATCCTGATCTACTATCAACATTTTTGGACTCCAAAGAAGCAGAGCAGATGCGCTAATCCCAAATCTTGGACTCTTATCTGCCGGCTCTGTCCGCCATTTTGAAGGGCCCGATGCTGCGGTCATAGCCCAGCACAGAAATAGCCTGGACTTTCTTTCTTTCTCTGTATGACTTTTGTCTTTGGTCTCCTATCCCTTCATGATGTGTGCCTCGGTCGGATTCGGAGCACGCACAGTCCTACAGGTTATATGTTTTTTCAATTTCGGCCTTCTCTGGGGTTTCTCCCCGCAGACACATGGTCGCCAGTAATTTTGGGGTTTTGCTTCTCCTCTACCGTACTGCGGTTTTCTTTGTTAATGTGGGGCGCTTCATTGTATTATATTAGCTTATTTTTCCTATGTCAAGTGTACAGCTAGATACAGTCAGTTTGAGGGACACAGTGAAATTATGTGTGCTATCATGCTCAGAATTTTAACTTTTCTGAATGGCCTTATGTAAAATCTTATTATTCATCGTCAAAGGCATTACTGGTCCACTCAAAGGAAAGAAAATCCTTAGCTGTCTTAGCCACGAGCATGTTGATTTGGTGTTTCTTCAGGAAACGCATTACACTCTGCTGAAACACTGAAACTCAATGCTAGGCCTCACATGGTAGCTGCCTATTCTCCCACCGTTTCCAAATGGTACGGGATAGCCATTCTGGTTAAGAAGTCTTTGCACGCTACTGTACCTGATATTAGCGCTGACATGGAGGGTAGATGGGCCCGTGTACACCTTGAGGTTGGAGATAGTGAATTCACGTGTATTTGCACTATGCCCCGACTGTGGACAACCCTGCTTACTATGCAAGTTTTGCGCAGTTGGCCTCGGCCTCCGCCAATGCTCCATTACTACTTGGTGGCGATTTTACTCAAGTGTTCCCTCAATCTTTTCTTCTCAAACAAGGTGCTCGTTGGTTGGAAGCTCCAGTACCGAGCAGACCTGTGTGGCTAGATATAGTAGCGGGCCTTTGCTCACCGGATTCCTCTTACCTTACTCCCTGGTATGACTCTCCCATTAGACTCCCACTACCCACCAATGCTTTTCGACACTTTAGGTGCCTTTAATACTCTTATGCAACCTTTCGACTCCCGACTCTGGTCAGTGCAACTTCAGCATTGCATTCGGAGCACTAGAGTACTCCCGCCATCGGCACTCTCTGCATAAGGTTTATTGGAGACTTCCGATCTCTCGGTAGTTCACCGGGTGTAGCATCCAATTTTACTAAACCTTATGTAATGCTATCACTAGAGATACCTCTATAGCGCAGAAAGTATGGGAGAGCGAATTGCATGTGACTTTAACCTTGGAGCAATGGAGCCTTATCTGGAGCAGAGGGACACGGGTTCCCGACCCGCCTCACTCACTCAGACCCTCTTCTTTCTAGCCCACCGGTGTTTTTACACTCCTCACAGATTAGACAAATGGAACACTACTCAGGGTAATGGTTGCTGGACACGTCCTGTGGCCATTGGTCTATTACTTCATGTTATGCATGAATATCCCGCACTACAGTATAACTGGCGTCGGGTCTGGGGTCGTATTCGTCTATATTGCACTCTCAGGAGTCCCTTTCTCGGAGGATAGTGGGACTTCGCCCAGTTGCGGGGATCCCCTCTCTCCCAAAAAATGGCTTATCTCCTTTTGAACTTTATGCTTGGCATTGCTATTTCCCTAATTAAGTAATACTGGGAAATTAGTTCCCATCTGAGCCTCAATGAATGGTGGAATCATGCCTGTCTCTACAGTAAATATGAACAACTACCTCGTCTGCTCGCTTCCTCCGTTCAGACTCCTTCTCATTGGTCTCAATGGAAGATGCTCAATGAATATGTACATTTTGCTAAATGCTCTCATCTGACTGTCTAACTTTGTATATATCTCTGTCTCATGATCATGCTGTATTGTGGATACTTTTTTTTTTTTTGATCGTTTGATGTATAATCACTGTTAATTGGAAGCGCTCACATGCTGATATAAACGGGTAGAGAAGAAGCACCGGGGTGGGGGGTAATGGGTTTACTTTTCCTTATTGTATACTTGTTTTGTCTCTTTTGGTGTGTTGTTTCTTTTGTTTGTTGCAAAATGAAAATAAAAGTTTAAAAAAAAGAATGCTAGGTATGATAAGGAAAGGAATGGAAAATAAAACAAAAGATATTATAATGCCTCTATATCGTTCCATGGTGAGACCGCACCTTGAATATTGTGTGCAGTTCTGGTCACCGTATCTTAAAAAGGATATAGCGATTTTAGAAAAGGTACAGAGAAGAGCCACCAAAATGGTAAAGGGGATGGAAGGATACTCCTATGAAGAAAGGCTAAAAAGGTTAGGGCTCTTTAACCTGGAAAAGAGACGGCTGAGGGGAGATATGATAGAAGTCTATAAATTAATGAACGGAGTGGAACAGGTAAACCTAGATCGATTGTTTACCTTTTCAGAATATAGAAAGACTAGGGGACATGCAATGAAGCTACAGGGTAAACTATTTAAGACTAATAAAAGAAAATATTTTTTCACTCAACGTGTAATCAAACTCTGGAATTTGTTACCGGAGGATGTAGTAAAGGCTGTTAGTGTAGCTGGGTTTAAAAAAGGTTTGGACAAGTTCCTGGAGGAAAGGGTCCATAAACCATTATTAAGAAGTGACCGAAGATATCAATGCTGGACCCACTACAAGCATTGTGGAACTTGTGTCTCTTGGGGAAACTGCTAGGTACATATGACCTAGATTGGCCACTGTTGGAAACAGAATACTGGGCTTGATGGACCTTGGTCTGACCCAGTATGGCATATCTTATGTTCTTATGTACTACCTGGAATACCTCCGCATACCGCAGAAATACAATTATTTTGCATATTGTCACTTTGTGGATCATTTTACCTGTTTTGCTTGAAAAATGGCTTTGAAAATTATCCTATCTCAGATTGATGCAAGGATATTAGGTAACCCTAGGCAAACCTTCAGCCTTGTGCACTCCCCCCCCCCCAACCAATTAGGTTTCATTTTTCCTAGGCTCCCTCCCCAAGGTTTTGATAATTACATTCAACAATCATGATCATCCTAATATTCCTCCCAGAATGATCTTGTGAAAATACATAATCAGGGATCATGTTTCTTTATTAAAATGTGCTTTGTACACATATTTAAATATGGCCAAATTCCAAATGCTATTTATACCAGCAAATGGGCTACTTGAAAAATGCCAACTCTCTTTGCAAGTAGACATACAGGTTGATGATTCTTGGAATTACTGTAGTTGGGCTGTCAGAATCTATTGTTTTCACTAGACTGCAGCTGCTCTTTGTTGTCCCCAAGAAATTGCTGCCCTAGGTGCCTGCCTATTCTGTCTAATGGTTCAGCCACACTCCCTTGCCTAGATCTAGTGTGCCCATTTGTGCAAGTCATATTTCCCCTCTTTTGAAACAGCTACACTAGGTGCCTGTTGCTCGTGGAGGCAGATCCCATAACATGCACATCAGGCCTGCGGACACGTCTAAATTGAAAACGCACCGTTTGAACCAAATTCCACATCCACGGGTCTAGACATGCCCATGGGCCTGGAATCGGGGAGGTAGACATGTCCAGCATGGCACACGTAAAGCGCTATTCAGCCGGCCTGTGCACACATCAGGTGCATGGCCCATGCAAAGGTGCAAGCATGGGCCAAGCGATATAATAGAGAAACACATCCCCCATCAATATTATGGGACACGGGTAAATGTTTTGGACAGCCCCACACATACCGTATTCTGAAATGTTGCACATTTCGGATCCATGACGTATCCACGGACGCCATACCTCCTCGGTAAAAACATGCATTTTCTAAGTTGCTCTTCACACTCATAATAGTGTACTGATGCAAATGTAACATAAATACCAATAATAAATGACTGCTGCTGCAGCCTAGACCGCATACCAGTCCTCTACAAGCCCTGAAAAGTGCTAGATAATCCCAGTGCATCCAAATATGGTACAAGAGAATGTAAATATGAACATGTTGTCAGGACATACTGTACCTTGCATCAAATGGTACTTGGCATTGTAAAGTGGCCCCATTGATCCCTTTCTTGGTCTCTACAAACACGCTTTAAGCTGCTAAGTATGGACCCCTTCCAAGTGCACAAAACCCGAAACTAGCATTGCAGTTCTCCAAAGGATGCATAATATTGCTGAGCAACAAATGTATGCCATTTTTGTGTCTATAGCCTATAAGTGCACTTATTCTGCTGCTCCTCACTACCTATCCTCTTTTATCTCTTCCTACACCTCTCCTCAGGAACTACGCTCTTCTGGCCGATCATTTCTATCTGTGTCCTTCTTTTCTACTGCCAGCTCCAGACCACTCCTTTCACCTTGCTGCTCTTTATGCCTGGAACAAACTACCTGAGTCAGTACATCAGGCTTCTTCTCTGGCCCGTCTCAAATACAGGCTGAATGCTCACCTCTTCATTGCTGCTTTAAGTTCTGATCTGTCTAATCTCCCTTGTATTGCCTTACCATTCTCCCTAGATGTATCCTGTCCACAATTGCTATGTTGTCTGTCATGACTAGATTGTAAGCTGTGCTGAGCAAAGGACCATCTTGCACATGTGTCGGCTGCACTGCTTTCACCTTATAGTGCTATACAAATGATCAGTTGTAGTAGTAGTAGTAGTAGTTGTAGTATAGCCATCTGGTTATGGCATCTGATTACCACATATCTGGGTATTGGCATTTCTCACAGCAACTACACCTGTCCCATCATGGCATATGTTGGCCTGTATACATCCACTACCTGTGGGGCAATCTTGTCTGCCTTCCCACAGTCTGCTTTGGCACTGCTCCCCTGGTCAGGCCTGTCTGGGCATAGGAGGGGGGGATCCCTTTGCCATCATACCCAGGTAGCCAACCTCCAGATATATCACCGTTCTCATAGATCTTGGACTGGGGAAGGATGTAGGCCTCATGGTACAATCTGGGGGATGTTGGCACAACATCAATCATGTCTTTCAGTGCCTGGCACAGCTGATGTATGGTTGCCCTATTACACTGGCACTTGGTGACACTATAGTCATCCATATGATCCAGGTACCTGCCAGCCATTCCTACATTGAACAGGGCATTATAACTTTGAGAAAACTAGTTTTACCGGGAACATGGGCAATGGAGGGTTAAGTGGCTTGCCCAGGGCCACCTGTGGGACTAGAAACCCCAGTCTTTCTGGCCCAAGGTTGCTGTCCTCTAGTGGGATTTGAACCTCTGACCTTCTGGCATGAGGCAACTTGCCCCAAACACTAGGCCACTCCTAGTTGGCAGGTTGGGAGGAAATAAGGGAAGTGGAATTGCAGTGGACTAAACTAAAGGAGGCAATAAAAGGGGCATCAGATACATATATAAGGAAAGTAAATAAAAGCAAGAAGAAAAGGAAACCTATATAGTTTTCTAAAGGAATGGGTGTACAAATAAAGGCAAAAACCACAGCTTTCACAAAATTCAGAAGTTCACAAACAGAAGAACACCAAAAAAAAAAATACAGGATAAAGCTAAGAGAGACCAAAAGGAAAATAAGGATAGCAAAATAAAAGGCAGAAGAAAAGATGGCTAAAGTTCTAAAGCATAGTGATAAAACTTTTTTCAGGTATATTCGGGAGAAGAGAAAGATCAGAGGTGAAATTACAAGACTCAAAAGTGCTGAGAAAGGATTTATGGAAATTGAAGTTGAAAAAGCAAAAATGCTAAACAAATACTTCTGTTCTATTTTTACTGAAGAAAATCCTTGAGAAGGACTACCTGTGATTGACAAATATACAAATGGAAATGGAGTAGATTCTACACTATTCACAGAAGATGATGTGTTTGAACAACTTGCAAAACTGAAAGTGAACAAAGCCATGGGACCGGATGGGTTACATCCCAGGATACTGAAAGAGCTCAGAGAGGTTCTTGCAGGCACTCTAAAGTTTTTTTTTAATAGATCCTTGAAGACAGGAGAAGTTCCGCAGGACTAGAGAAGGGCTGATGTGGTATCTTTTCACAAAAGTGGTATTAGGGAAGAAGTAGCACACTACAGGCCAGTAAGCCTTACCTCGGTGGCAGGAAAAGTAATGGAGGTGTTCCTGAAATAGGGAATAGTGGACTTTCTTGAAACGAATAGTTGCATGATCTGAGGCAACGTGGTTTTACCAAAGGACGATTATGCCAAACAAATCTGATTGAGTTCTTTGACTGGGTGACCAGAGAACTAGATCAAGGGCATGCAATGGATGTGATCTACTTAGATTTCAGCAAAGCCTTTGATACTCTTCCTCATAGTAGGCTTATCAATAAGCTCAACAGTCTGGGGATGGGCCCCAAGGTGGGGAACTGGATCAGAAATTGGTTCAATGACAGATGACAGAAGGTGATGGTAAATGGAACTCACTCAGATGAAAGGAAGGTGATTAGTGGCGTGCCCCAGGGATTGGTCAAGGGGCCAGTAATGTTCAATTTATTTGTGAGTGACTGAATGGAAAAGTCTGTCGTTTTGCAGACACGAAAATTTGCAAAAGAGTGAACTCCCCTGAGGGAGTGGATAAAATGAGGAAAGATCTGTAAAAACTGGAAGAATGGTCTAATGCTTGACAGTTAAGATTTAATGTGAAGAAGTGCAGTGTCATGCACTTGGGATGCAGAAATCCAAGGGGATTTTATTAGATAGGGACAATAGGTTGGTGTGCACAGACGAGGAGAAGGACCTCAGAGTGGCTATTTCTGAGGATCTCAAGGTGGAGAAACAGTGACAAGGCAGTGGCCAAAGCCTGAAGGATGCTGGGTTGCATACAGAGAGGAATTACCAGCAGAAAGGAGGAGGTACTAATGCCACTGTAAAAGTCACTGGTGACTTACTTGGAGTATTGTGTTCAGTTTTGGAGACCATTTCTCACAAAGGATATAAAAAGACTGGAAATGGTTCAGAGGAAGGCGACCAAAATGATTTGTAGCCTGCTCCGGAAGACCTATGAAAAAAGACTCCAAGACCTAAATATATATATTCTAAAGGAGAGCAGGGACAGAGGAGATATGATACAGACCTTTAAATACTTAAGGAGTATTAATGATAAACAAACCCTTTTCCAAAGACGGGGAAGCTGTAATACTAGTGTGGCAGGTGCAGGCCTGTGATCCACGGTGTCTGACATAAGCAGGCAGGCCTAGCTAGCTTGACCTGTAAATGAAGCCTGTGGAGAGGCTCATAGGAATTGCACATCCCCCAACATGCTGCTATTGTAGGATAGAACTCTGCAAGAGTACTAAACTAACTTAGATAAGCAGAACTGAGAAATGGAAAAATACAGAAAAATATGTTTAAAAGTTACTGATAAGAAAAGTACATCTGCAAGGAATATAATTGGGAGTGCTGACAGATGAGTTGCAGAGCCCTGCTCCCCTGCATGCACAAATTGGCTCTATGGCCTTGAGAGTGTGAAAGTAACAAGTTGATGAACTGGCCATTGTAATTGGGACTAGAAGGGGGGTATGCAGGTGTCGAGCCCACTGAAGGAACATAATTGGATAATCTTATCAGTACCGGGACCAATGGAAGAGGTACGGGAGGTACGGGAGAGTACCGGGACCAATGAAATGTTTTTCTATACCTAGAATGGAACAGAAGTCTATAAAAGTTGTTGTAATACTAGAAAACTTTGCTCAGCCATTCTGAATTTGATCGTGCTTGAGACTTGTGCACAAATAAATGATTTGGACCTTCTGAACAGACTCCTGGTATTATTGGTTTGTCTGCGCTTTGCTGCTACACTAGAGGGCATAACATGAAGCTGCAAGGGGGTAAACTGAAAGGCAACGTCAGGAAATACTTTTCCACTGAAAGGATGGTAGATGCTTGAAATGCCCTCTCGATGGAAGTGGTGGGGGCAAATAGTGACAGAATTTAAAATGTCATGGGATAGACACAGTGGATCCCTTTATAGAAACAGGATAAAATTAAAATAAACTTAACTGTCTCTGATATCTCAACAAGTAGAGGTGACCTACACGGAGTGCTGGGTACACCCCTAAACAAGGGCATGGGGAGGGGTGACATGTATGAAGCAGCGGGCGCACCTACTCTTGCCACCTTGCTGGGCAGACTAGATGGACCATGCTGGTCTTTATCTGCCATCATATACTATGTTACTATGTTAGTATTTGTTTCCAGACTCACTCACATACATCAACAAACACTATTGCTCATCTTAATATTTCTGTAGGATGAATTGAAGAGCACAGCAGAATTTTTTCCTAAGTCCTGGCCTTATTCCATGTTGCAGCAGGAATAACAGGGACGTCCGCAGGGATATGGCAGAACATACATGGGCCTTTCCAGAGTGCTATGCACATCTCCGAAGCTGACCATACCTCTTTTCTTCCCCTTCTGAGTTTCAGGATACAGTTGGGGATGTTTTTGGCAGATAACATCCCTGCCACATGTACAAACTCCATATTCGTGCTCCGGAATGACCTCCATAATGTACAGCTCTAAGCCCTTTGTATGGCAACTTTTCATAGTGAAACTATGGGGTATGTTTTCTAAACTGCGGTAATGTTACAGACCATGCGTTATGTAACGTTAACGATCATTAGGTAACGTTAACATGCGTTATGTAATGTTAACGCATGTTAACGTTAATGATCGTTAACGGCCCCGGCCGCGGTAAACACCGCAGGGGGGTGGAGAGAGGGTAGGGGGAAGGAGTCAATGGGCGGGGAGTGGGCGGGGAGTGGGCAGGGAGAGGCTCCCTGCACACTAACGCGCTAAACTGAAGGGCTGAATCCTACCGCAAATGAAAACCTGCCGTTAGATGCACATTTGCAGGAGAGAGAAACCATTTCAGAGTCAGCAATGTACAGCATAGACAAGGAGCCCAAGAAACGTGATAGTAGTGCTCCATTTTCAGCACCAGCATAGTGCCCAAGTATGAAAGGCCACTATGGCAATGGTGCAAGTGGAGCATAGGGGGCTGCAGGCGGGACATGTAGGGGTGCAGCTGGGGCACAGGGTGGACTAGACGGGCGCCTAGGTGGCACATTGGAACCAGGGGCGGCCCAAGGGGGGTGCAGGGCCATGTGCGGAGACTCGGTGCGGGGCCTCATTTGCATAAGTGTCCTTATTTGCATAAATATTTGCATAATGTTACCATACACTAACTTTTAGTAAACATGTCTCTTAATGAGTGTATGGATAAAGAAAGACTAAAAGATTTCTACATTACTATAATCCAGTGCCAACCGCCAGGCACATTAGGAACTACTACAAATGATGCCCGTATCCTGACAGCATTACCAGGACTCACAAAGCATCATACCCTACCTATCAAAAGGCAACACTGCAAATATTAAACCAATACATTTCAGAGAATACTGGGGAAAGAGAACAAGTGGCAATGTCAAATAGGAATTACACAAACAGAATACCTCAGCTCAGTTACACATGCAGAACATAGACCATCTCCAAACAAGGAATCACAATTTAGAAACAGGAAGGCAATAATTAAACTGAGAACCCCAAAAGCCAAACTTGGAATGTTCAACAACACTGTAGAAATAAAACTATAAATTAATTTCCTCTTGTATCAAGCAAAGCACAGACGTTAATGATGCACATTTCCCAGAGCTTTCATATTCCAGTTAATAAATTCAAAATAAAGAGATATCTTTCTACCTTTTGTGCATTTTTTTTCAGTTGCAATTGCTCCAGCCACTTTCTTCTGGTTTCTTCATGTTTTCTGCTAGCTCTCCATCGTCTGCTGTCCATTTGTCCTTTCTTCTCTCTTCTAGTTTTTTTTCCATTCTCTCTCTCTACATCTGCTTTAACATACTAATCTTTCTCATTTTGCTCTTTCCTCATTCCTATTTCATCCACTCAAATTTTACCCCTCCATCCTCAATCCCCACTTACTCTCCCAATACCCGGCCAATTGCAGATTTTTCATCCCTCCCACACAAAATATTTTTCCCCTCTCCATTTTACTCTCCCAGCCCCATCCCATTCTAATCCTCCCCCAACATCAGCTCCCTTCTAGTTCCAGCCTCACCCAGTATCCATTCCCTTCTAGTTCCTGCATCAGCCCATTTCCAGTCCTAGCCCCCCATCAGCCCATTTCCAGTCTTAGCTCCCCCATCCATTTCCAGTCCGAGTCCCTTCATCAGCTCATTTCCAATCCTAGCCCCCCATCAGCCCATTTCTAGTCATTTCCTAGCCCCACCATCAGCCCATGTCAAATCCTAGCTCCCTTCCACTCAGCCCAATTCCAGTCCAAGCCCCCCCATGAGCCTACTTCCAGTCCTAATCCCATCAGCCCATTTCCAGTAAGCCCCCCATAGCCCATTGACAGTCCTAACCCCCCCATCAGCCCACAGCCCATTACCATTCCTAACCCCATCAGCCCACCTCAAGTCCTAACCCCTCCCCATCAGCCCATTTCCTTTCCTAGCCCCCCCATAGCCCATTATCAGTCCTAACCCCGCCATAGCCCAATACCAGTCCTAACCCCCATCACACCATTTCCAGACAGCCCCCATCAGCCCACAGCCCATTACCAGTCTTAACCGCCCCCCATAGCCCATTACCAGTCCTAACCCCCCCCAACAGTCCACAGCCCATTACCAGTCCTAACCCCATCAGCCCACCTCAAGTCCTAACCCCTCCCCATCCGCCCATTTCCCGTCCGAGCCCCCCCCCGCCCATTATCCGTCCGAACTCCCCACAGCCCATTACCAATCCTAACCCCCCATAGCCCCTTACCAGTCCTAACCCCCCACCAGCCCACAGCCCATTACCTGTCTTAACCCCCCATAGCCCATTACCAGTCCTAACCCCCCAACAGCCCACCTCAAGTCCTAACTCCTCCCCATCAGCCCATTTCCTGTCCTAGCCCTCCCATAGCCCATTACCAGTCCTAACCCCCCCATAGCCCATTACCAGTCCTAACCCCCCATCACCCCATTTCCAGACAGGCCCCATCAGCCCACAGCCCATTACCAGTCTTAACCCCCCCCCCCATAGCCCATTACCAGTCATACCCCCCCCGAACAGCCCACCGCCCATTACCAGTCCTAACCCCATCAGCCCACCTCAAGTCCTAACCCCTCCCCATCAGCCCATTTCCTGTCCTAGCCCCCCCCATAGCCCATTATCAGTCCTAACCCCCCATAGCCCATTACCAGTCCTAACCCCCCCATCAGCCCACAGCCCATTACCAGTCTTAACCCCCCATAGCCCATTACCAGTCTTAACCCCCCAACAGCCCACATCAAGTCCTAACCCCTCCCCCTCAGCCCATTTCCTCTCCTAGCCCCCCATAGCCCATCACCAGTTCTACCCCACCCCACAGCCCACAGCCCATGACCAGTCCTAACCCCATCAGCCCACCTCCAGTCTTAACCCCCCCATCAGCCCATTTCCAGTCCTAGCCCCCCATAGCCCATTACCAGTCCTAACTCCCCATCAACCCACAGCCCACCTCAAGTCCTAACCCCTCCCCATCAGCCCATTTCCTGTCCGAGCCCCCCATAGCCCATTACCAGTCCTAACCCCATCAGCCCACCTCCAGTCTTAAACACCCCATCAGCCCATTTTCAGTCCTAGCCCCCCCATAGCCCATTACCAGTCCTAACCCCCCCCCGATCAACCCACAGCCCACCTCAAGTCAAGTCCTAACCCCCTCCATAGCCCATTACCAGTCCTAACCCCCCCACATCGGCTCAGGGAAAATTTAAAAAAAAAAAAAAAGCTGGCGGCTACCGCCGCCGCCACCGCAGCAGAATGGAGTGTTCCATGGTGCCCCCTCTGCCCGGCTGAGCTCTCCCTGCCCGGCTGAGCCCCTCTGCGACGACTTTCAGATCCATGAAGGGAGAGTGTCTCCCTTGCATCTCTGTTAAGCCTGCAGGGGCAGATGGGAAATTGTAACTATCCTGCCACCTCCACCTCCACTGGGGGACAGGTATTCCCATCATGTGCCACCAACTGTCTTTCTAGTACTTTATATTGCCAACACCCTGTGCTGTGGGACAGTTGCCCCCACCATGTTTGTCATCAGTACTGGCAGCCACATGGGATGCCCTCAGATATGCAGGTCCAACGGCTCCCAGCTCTACCTCCTTCACTCATCTGTTCATTGCCTTTCCTGAGTTCTCTATCTAGTGTTAGGGCTACATCTGTCTCTGTTCCTCACAGGTCATGCATGTCATCCTGAAGCACCTTGCAGCCCTTAGGCCATGCTAACCTAGGGCACCATACCCTTGTTAGGCTACCTTAACCTATGGTTCCGTAATCCAGGGTGCCTTCTACGGTGCCTTGTCCAGGAGTACATAATACGGTGCTTAGCCTAAGGAGCCCTATTGTATAGGGTACCTTACAAAGCGCCTTATGAGGAACATTACAAGGCACCTTATAGGGCATATTATAGGGCACCTAACAGGGCACCTTATAAGGCACCTAACAAGGCACCTTATAAGGCACCTCACAAGGCAACTTATCAGGCACCTTACTTATAAGGCACCTTACTAGGCGCCTTACAAGGCGCCTTGTAAGGTGCTTTGTAAGGTGCCTTCTATGTCGCCTTGTAATGCGCATTAGTTTGTAAGATACGTTGGCTGATACGGCTTGCTGTTACGATGCACCACCCACACCTTTATATGGGCATCTGTACCTTTACCGCGGAACATAACGTGAATGACATTACCGCAGTTTAGTAAACATACCCATATGCACAAACTTCTGCTTTTGAAAGTTACCTAGGCAATTTATATACATTTTTATACCTGCTCTTTGGTGCACAAAAATGTTAGAGCTTATATTATGCACACATCTCATTCCTTTGTTTCCTATTAAATATCTTCTTGCTTCTCTTATTCCTTTCATTCTTATTTTTGTAGCAGGATGCCAAAATGCCCTTTGCACTGGATAGCATAAGGAATATTCTAGAGTACTGCCCATCAAAACTAATGAAGGGAAATCTAATCTGGAGAAACCCAGGCTATACGTATTCAGATTTTATTTTTGGGGGGGAGGGGAGGTATAAAAGTTGATGTTAGGGACTGGCACTTTGCTTCCAACATAGAGACCAAGGGAACAAGATGTAGGAGTAAACATTAGGGCCTTTCACAGGGAAACTGGGCCTACAGACAGCGATAGCTTTCCCAGAAAGCTACAGAAAGAAAGAAGAAAAGGGGACAAATTCTCAAAAGTTTAACCAACAGTGGAAGATATTCATCAAGTTGAAAAGGAGGAAATGGAAATGCTATTCCAAGCAGGATCAGACCATCCATGAGATGGACTATGTCACTGCCTAGGGTGGCAGATCCTGGTGGGCAGCATGGCATTACATTTTAAAGTGGCTACTTTGATGCCCATGGCAGGTCATGCACTTTGGCAACCATGGAGCAAAAACCAGGACATGTCTCTCCCGATTCCTCCAACTCAGCTTCCTGTCAGAGAGTAGCAGGCCATGAGTGTGTGCACGGACACAGAAGCACATGTTCTGGTAGGGTGCTGAAGTGGCGGTACAAAGCCTCTGCCTTTAAATCTGAGGAAGGATCTGCTGTTGCTGGGCCACTTCCCCCCCTCAAGAAGAGAAGATAGATTCAGCATGAGAGGCGGCATGGCAGGGACTCTTGCTTGGGGCAGCAAAACCCTTGGGTCAGACCCTATCCTAAAGAGTAAGAGGAGCCCTAGGCTGTCAGTTGCCATTCCCTAAGAGGTCAGGGGGAAAGGTTCTGACACAATGTTGAAAAGGAGCTAAGAGAAGTTATGGTGTAAAACTGCAAAACAGAGGTGTAAAAGTCTAATTGGAGGACCCTAAAAGGTAAGATAAGAGGTAGGGCCCAAGTGCCAGGGACACCTTATAACCCAAAGCTAATAGGGCTTTTAAAGACTATAAGGAGAGAGGAGATTAGTCAGAAGCAGGAGAGAATGGACTGTCTGTGTGTGTTCGCACTGAGAGAGATGTGGCCCTACAAAGATTCCTAGACATATTGGAGCAAAGAGAGAAGACCTGAGGAGGGGAAGAATTAATCCACAGAGGCATTTAACTACCCCAAGAATTCAGGAGAGGAGAAATTACGAGGGTACCATGTCCTTCCTGCATAGAGCACCACCTAAAATGGATGCCAGAAAGAGCAAGAGAGCAACCTAGGACTGTGAGCAAGTATGAGACTTTTTGCCAACATCTTACATTGCTTTTGTGGACTAGGTGTCTGGCAATTTTCATTGTCCTTCTTTTGCTTATATGTTCTTTTGGGGAGTAACTATTAAGTGGCTATTTTCATCCAAGTTACTACCGTACTACTGGACTACCGTGTTGTGTGTTACTGCTTGGGTTGTGTTTCTCTGTCACTATGGGGTATGTTTACTAAACCACGGTAAAGTCACCGACGGTAAGGGCAGTGTTAAGGTGCCTGAAGCCATATAAGGCAGTGGCCGGTAGGAGGCATGCCAGACTTAGGATGCCTTGGGCCATTTAATGTGAGCTAACAGGACCAAGTGCAGTAAGGTGACAAGACTTCCTAAGGAGAGGCAAGTCATCTGAAGAGGTGATAAGGTGCCTTAATAGGAGATAAAAGTCAAAGACCCCCCCCCCCCCAAATCAGAGTTAAATAAAGAATTTTACAAAAAGAACCCTGACTTTCTACAGTGAAATTCTCTTTTTGTCGGAGTTGTCACACAAAAGCGGGAGGAATAGAATCCATCCCCTCACTGTGGCCTCTCCTTTTTAATATTTTTAAATAAGTGAACAAAATTAAACACTTAGGGGTATGTTTACTAAACTGCGGTAATGTCATTTGCGTTAGGTTCCGCGGTAAAGGTACAGATGCCCATATAAAGGCATGGGCGGTGCATCGTTACAGCAAGCCGTATCAGCCAATGCATGTTACAAACTAACGCGCGTTACAAGGCGCCTCTTAAGGTGCCTTATAAGGCGCCTTGTAAGGTGCCTTGTAGGGCGCCTTGTAAGGTGCCTAGTAAGGTGCCTGATAAGGTGCCTTGTGAGGTGCCTTATAAGGGCTTTGTTAGGTGCCATATAAGGTGCCTTGTTAGGTGTCCTATAAGGTGCCTTGTAAGGTGCCTCATAAGGCGCTTTGTAAGGTGCCCTATACAGTAGGGCTCCTTAGGCTAAGCACCATATTAGGCACCCCTGGACAAGGCACCTTAGAGGGCACCCTGGGTTACGGAACCATAGGTTAAGGTGGCCTAACAAGGTTATGGTGCCCTAGGTTAGCATGGCCTAAGGGCTGCAAGATGCTTCAGGATGACATGCATGACCTGTGAGGAAAAGAGACAGATGTAGCCCTAACACTAGATAGAGCACTCAGGAAAGGCAATGAACAGGTGAGTGAAGGAGGTAGAGCTGGGAGCCGTTGGACCTGCATATCTGAGGGCATCCCATGTGGCTGCCAATACTGATGACAAACATGGTGGGGGCAACTGTACCACAGCACAGGGTGTTGGCAATGTAAAGTACTAGAAAGACAGATGGCAGATGATGGGAATACCTGTGGAGGCGGAGGTGGCAGGATAGTTACAATGATGGGAGGACAGAGGAGTGGTGGTGCTATGCAGATCAGGCACAGGCAAGGCAAGCATGAAGAGGCAGAATGCAGGAAAGGGTAGCAGTGCAGGACATGGGATGACAGCCTGCACAGGAAGACAGGACCCTATGCAGCTGACAGACGCAGATAGACGGACCGAGGAAATGTTGGCAATTGTGGCGAGGGTATTATGGGCTGGCAGCACAAATCTGCAAAACTATGACTGTTACAGGCATGCACACTATTTGAGTAGGACAGGCATGAGAGGAGGGAACAATGAGGAATTGACCCCATGAACACTGCTGAGAATGGCATTGTATTAACCAGTAGGCTATATCTCCGTGGTGCATGTCACAGCAATGGCTGGGTACAGAAGGACTGCAGGTCACTGCACAAACTGTCTGCTCTGAGTGCCAGGATAGGGTAACCCCACCAGTACCCATGATGCAATGCACATGCTGAATAGATGACTACAGCTGATCAGCAAATGGGGTCTGCACCTCTCCGGTAGCTCAGCTTGGAAAGACGAACTGACAGTGCATGATACTGGCACAGAGTAGCTACAGACCATGCCATTGTGCAGGTTCTGTATTCTCCCTGAGGGATAGAATGAGTGCCCAGCACTAGGTCCGCAGTACATGTGGTGCTAGAGATAGACCCTGCTGTACATCCTCATCACTAACAGTGTGTGACAGGTGTTCCTTGCAGTGCAGCTGAAGGTAATTTGGTGTCCATATTTATCCTGCAGTCAGTCACATGTGGCCCTCTGGGACCAGACACCACCCAGATTAGTGTGTACCCTGTGTTTGGGTCTGGCTGACATGGGCACCTGTTAGGGCAGAGGGATTTCCAGACTTGCATGAGGTTTGTGTAGCAGTGCCTTTATAGGTCGAAGTGGGATACACTACATACCCCAAAAGGCACACATCACACTTTTGTAGGTAAGGGACAGGTGCCCCAGCCCCCATGAAGCAACCTCCATCCTGCTGGTATAGGACAGCCCTCCAGAGTTGGTGGGCCAGAGACATACCTGTGGCTGGGACAGTGGCAGACCAGCAGCAATGATGGGGGTTAGCTCTGGAAAACCCCAACTGTCTCACACCACTCTCTACCAGTCACCAGCAGAAAGTACAGTCAGACTACTTATAGGTGTTCCAATCACGCACAGTCTAACTGCAGACAGTCCATTAGCCAGTCCATAGTGCATGCTCACAGAGAAACTAAGTGCACCAAGTAAGCATCTCAGTGATTAGTGCCCCAGCACTGGGAACGCAAAGAATCACTTAAGGCAGACAATGTAGAGCGCTATGTGGGAACTTAGACAATGCGTGGTCACTGCTCAGTCAGAGTGAGTGCCCTCCCATCATGCCATGCTGTGGCCACCCTGTCCATGCAGGCAGTGGTCGGGCACTACAGTGTCCCAGCCATTGCCCCACACCCTGTGAAGATGCATCCTGGCCAATCCGCCCTGTCTGGGCCATACCCATGACACCTTGCTCCTCATTATGCACATATCCAGGCTAACGCTGGTAACAGTGGGACATTGTGGGCCCAGTGAGGTGCTGGCAGCCACAAAACAATGGATAGACATATACACACACACACACTCCTATTGCAGCATTGTGCAAAGATAGGGGTGGTTGGCAATCCTGCCCTCCACACTGGTCCTCATCACAGTGCCAACATTGCTAAACTGTGCAGGAGGTAGTAGTAGTGCCCTGGTGATAACTGCAGATCAATGCTGGGGCCAACAGCTTGACTCTCCATGCATCTTTGGATTGTGGAGCCTGTGTGAGTGGGTGTTTGTACCCATGTTCGCCGCTGCTTTGGGCTTTGCACATGTTGCTGTTGTATCTGCATTGTAGGGTAAAACATAGGGACATGCTCTGCAGGAACCACAGCTGGGGCTTGAATCTGTGACCCTCTGCTTCTGGTCATACTGGCTGGGTGTACTGCACCACACTGTTGCCACAGATGCATGGTGGTCCCTGGGGCTACCTGTACTTTTCCTCAGCCAGACTTTGTATGGTGCACTGCACACCACGTACTGGTACAGGGCATGGCATAGGTCCACTGCAGGCAGGTGCCACTGCCCCCTCCAGCACGGGCACCCTCCCCTGCCATGCTGACATGGCCATATGCTGTCGGTGCTGGTAGTGCGCAGTCCCAGGCCACCCACTGTGTGGGTAGGTGGTCGCCTAGGGAGCAGGGTCTGGGGCATGGGGCATACATGAGCATTCTCACATCCCCCCTTCACCGCCTACCAATAGTCTGTCCCTTACGCTTGGGGGAGGGTTGGCTGGGGGGATGTCAGGTCAGTGCCCTAGCAACTGTTAGCTTGGGTGGACCAGGTAGATGTAGGTGGATTGTGTTTGTCCTTTGTCAGCTGCTGTCATGCTGATTTCTGGTTTCTATGTTCCAATGTACCACCTAGGCGCTTGCCTAGTCCACCCTGTGCCCCATCTGTCCCAGCTACATGTTCCGCCTGCAGACCCCTATGCGCCACTTGCACCATCGCCATAGTGGCCTTTCATACTTGGGCACTATGCTGGTGCTGGAAATGGAGCACTACTATCACGTTTCTTGGGCTCCCTGTCTATGCTGTACATTGCTGACACTGAAATATTTTTTCTCTCATGCAAATGTGCATCTAACGGCAGGTTTTCATTCGCGGTAGGATTCAGCCCTTCAGTTCAGCACGTTAGTGTGCAGGGAGCCTCTCCCCATCCACTTCCTGCCCATTGATCCCTTCCCCCCACCCTCTCTCCACCCTCTGCGGTGTTTACCGTGGCCAGGGATGTTAACCATCGTTAAGTAACGTTAACGTGCGTTAACGTTACATAACGCGCGTTAACATTACATAATGCGCGATCTGTAATGTTACTGCAGTTTAGTAAACATACCCCTTAGCTTTTCTTCGAGCTTGTGATCATCAAGGAATCCAAAAGTAACAACATGTCACGTTTCGGGTCTCAATACGCTGACCCTGCATCAGGTTAAAGCAATTCCTGTAATTGTGAAAGCTTTAATGTCCCAAGAGAAAAAATGTTCAACATTATAAAAAGTCAGCATCTGTGGACTAACGATGTCATTTGGATTTAATATTTTGTACTACAGTTTTCTTTATGCTTCTTATAACAAATGCTCATCATTTCTGTACAAGTATGTTTTGCTTGTTATATTATATAAAATCGATAAATAAATAATGAAAAAAAATAAGTCAGCGTCTGTCGTTGATGTTGACAAAGCCAAAATGAGTAGCCAATCCCAATGGTTCAAAGCTTTTACATCCACCAATGAGAAGGGGAAAACCCCTGTTTGTCAAGGGAACCTCCATTCTTGATTGGCTCAATTTTTAAGCAATGTTAAAATACTGTGTGATTCCAAATAAACATTTCAGTCAAGTAATAAGACAGTCCTCATTTGAATAACCTTCGTTATTCAACAGGCACACACTTTTGATCAACTATGACGGCGTGTTTTAGATTTTATTCCATTGGACCCTAGATTGGGGCAACCGGACCTCTAAGTTGCAAAAATTAGAACAAAGATGGATATTTAAGTTGAGGACTGTTTCTCCCCATGGCTTGAATGCTCAGCTGGAATGGCATAATATTTCATGATCACTTAATACGAGCTAATGTGACGCCTTCCACCGCTCTCACCGCACTGCCCCTAGGGGTGGCACAGCAGATTGTCTCTGTTTGATCACTTATAGTGCTATTTAGTATAGACACTTGCCTAATGAGAGACGGTGGATCACCTCCTTAATTGTAGTTGTGGTTTGCTTTTGTTAGCAGTCCGAATAGAAGGAGCACAGGACAATTTATAACATAAATTGCTTTTATTTTTATTTTTTCTGTAAGGAAATCATTCGTGGCAAAATTCCAGAAAGGGAAAAACACATTCAACCAAAGTATAGGATTCTTCTCCAAAATGTGCAAGGTGAATTTCTTCCATAAACTTCTCAACCTTGATAGCAGTATTTTCTAATATTTACAAACGCAGTAGAAATATCTTTGTGCATTACTCACAAACTTAGGCAATATGAAAACTTTACTTTCCTTGCTGACTTCAAGTTTAAAACATCACTCAGAGTGCTACCTCTTAGCTTTTACCACTAGCTTTCTCAGCTGACGTTACAGCAGCAATAAAACTAGCTAGGCTTTCACATGAGGTTTCTCTTATCCACTTGTCTGCTTTCCCAGCATACAATGATATCTGAACTCCTGACGTCTTCTTACTTGTTTCATACAGCATAAAGAAAAGCTTTATACATTAGACACACACAAACTGCAATCCATCGATTCAGCAGAGGACATTGATTTATCAGAGAGACAGTCCACGTCCATTTCCGTTGGGGAATTGTATGGCTCTGAACTTGGGGTAATCTCTGGTTTAACCTGTTGTATGTTCTTCAGAAGCTTACAAAGGTTTCTCCACTTTAGCTCACGGTTCCCTTCTGTAACTGGGTTTGAACCTTTTGCTTTTCTCCCCCTTAATAGTTTCTCATCAGGAAATGCAAAAGCTTCTTGACTAGCAGTAACTCTCCTCCTAACAGGCTTTCTATAATATCTGTGTGGAGGTTCAAGACTAGAACTGCTATATTCTGATTCAGAGGTAAAATCCAGGCTTCTCTGCCGGTTCCTTCTATGCCCACACCCTTTGCACTTGCCTTGTAAGTAGTGGTCAGTCCTTCTGGGCTTAGCAGAATTAACAGCTTTGAAATCCTGCTTCTTTCCCTGGTTTACTGGCCTTTTCCTCTGGCTCCCAGCCTGCAACCGGTCCTGCCTTTGAACAGACCTTCTTTGCAGTCTTTCTGGTGTATGAGCACATACCGTTTGATCAGTACCTGATTCCTCCTCCCACTCAGCTGATTCTTCAAAGAAACTTTGTCCTCGGGGTTTTGCTAGTTTCCCTTTAGCATTGCAATTTCCTTTGCACCGTCCTGTGCCTAGTCCTCGTGTGTGTGAAGCTCTGGAATCAACCCTCAACTGATTCTCCAGCTCCTGTTCATCTCTCTCCTCACTTCCTGTGTGACGCAGCTTATATGTTCTGTGAACTGTTTGCTTCTCTGACCCCACCCTCTCTCTGCTTGCAGCTGTCCTAGAGGTTGGGCGTGGCTTCAAGCTAACCCTGCTTCTATGTGCCTTAGTTTCATTCTCTCTGTGGGAAATGTGCTTCTGTGATCCCATCCCCCGCTTGTGGGAACAAATCTCAGAGTTTTTTCTACTTTTAAAGGGCTCTGCAGCCTTCACATCATCACATATCCCCCACCTTAAGCAATTGCCAGCTGGCGCCACAACCCGCGCACAGCTGGAAATCCTAACTAATGCTCTTGGGTTATTGTCAGGTCCTACAGCTACTCTATCAACATGCTCCTGCGCCGGACGCAAGCTGTCGATGTGGTATGCGTAGTACTTCCCCTTCCCTGTCTCCAAGGAATAGTGTAGAGGACCTATCTGTTTTAATACTTTATAAGGGCCTTTCGTGGCAGTTCCAAACTTGGAGCTGGCCTTGGTAATTACTAATACCTCATCCCCCATACGTAAGAAACACGGTCGGGCTCGTCGGGCATAATAAGCCTTCTGACGTGCATGACCATCTTCCTTGGCTAATCTAGGTACCGATTCGGCCATACCTGGCCTTAGGGGTGCCCTCGGTGGACGACTTGCTGCGACCCCCTGACAAACCGGGCAAGACGCACAATATCCCGCCGTCTCCGTATATACCCCTGGCCAATAGAACCTAGCCAATACGTGCTCTAGGGTGTCTTGCGCCCCTTTATGCACTCTTCCCGCGTATCCATGTGCTATCCCTAACACCATGCTCCTAAGAGCTTGAGGTATCACTAATTGTTTCTTTGTGCCCCCTAGGCGGATATCTGTACTTTCCCTGTACAAGATATTGTCCTCTAATAGAAATCTTGGTAGGGTCTCCGATCCATTCGTAGCGTACTCATACGCTCGACGGAGAGCAGGATCGGCCCTCTGTTCTGCAGGGAATGAAGGAAATTTTTCCTTTAATTCAGCAGGAACCCAGGGTAGTTCCTGTCCTGTCATTATTTTAACCCTATTTTGTGCCCGGGTCCTCCTCTCCCTTCTCCTTTCAGGTTTTCCTTTCCTAGGAGTGTCTTTGGCCTGAGTAAGCAGGTCTTCCTGGAAGGATGTTCCTGGCACTGGGTCTACTTGTGAACCAATTTCTTCTCCTAAGGGCTTATCCCCTGTACGGGTAGTGATCATACCCCTTCTTTCGGCTAGTCTGGGGTCAACTACCTTGCCTACCTTGGGTAAGGTCTTCTCCCTGACTGTGGTATTCATAATAGCCCTATTCTTAGCTAGCATGGGGTCAGCTACCTTGCCTACCTTGGGCAGGGTCTTCTCCTCAGCTAAATCAACTTGCGGAAAGGTAGCGAGTGGGTAGTTTTCCACCTGCAACTCCTTAGCCAGACCTTTCCGAAATTGTGGCCAATCTCGGCCTAAGACTACTTCGTGTGGAAGCCTTGGTACAATGGCCACTTGCATTTGTTTCTTGAGACCCACTCCCTCTATAACCACCGGGTGTATAGGGTAGGTAGAGGCTGCGCCATGGACGCACCGGATCCGAATATGATCCCCAGAGCTTGGCAGCGAGGGTTTTTCTTTTGCCTCTATCTGTTGCCAGAGCTTCCGGGAGATCATAGACTGATTCGCCCCTGAATCTAAGAGTGCCTCCGTTGGTATTCCTTCTACCTCCACCCTCAGTAGGAATCCCTCCCCTGTATCTCGGTGCTGGGTAGTGATTAAAGCCTTCCTGGCCTTGCAGTCCCTTTTCACGTGCCCCACTTCTCCACACGAAAAACACTTTCTTAACACATTTCTCTTATACAGTTTCACATTACTATCTGCAAATTCATCCAGCTTAGCTTTCCTTTCTAGTAACTCCATTTTGTTTTTAAAGATGCCTTCTTTCTCCAGGCTCAACTTATTGGCCTCCAGAAAGCGGTCTGTTAAAGCAATTGCTTCTTGCGTGTTCTTACAGCTTTGGAGTACTAGAAAGGTATGCACGCTGCTCGGTACTGCTGCTTCCATGAACTGTTCAAGAATTATTGTGTCTAAGACAGACTCTATATCTTTACCTTCAGGCATCAACCATTTATAAGCCAAATTCTTTACGCGGTAATATAATGCCTGAGGTGTTTCCTCTGACCTCAATTTACATGACCGTAGCTGCCTACGGTAGACCGCTGGATTTAGACCCAAACGATCCTTTACCGCTTGTTTTACATCTTCATAGCTTGTAACTAAACTAGCAGGCATGGCACGGTAAGCTGCTAAGGCTTCGCCTGTAAGCGAGGCAGCAAATCTTAGCGCCCACTGTTCTTTAGGCCATTTTGCTAGAATAGCTATACGCTCAAAAGACTCAATGTAGTCGTCTACATCGTCATCCTTTGTTAGACGACCTCCCGCAAAAATCCCAGTCCCTGACCAGTCCCAGTCCCGACAATCTGCCCTTGCACCTGGCATAGTCCTGGCAGCATCGTCCTTTTCCCTTGGGCCTCAAGCCAACTGGACATTGCTTGTATCACTGGTGCTTGTTGTGATTGGAACAGCGCCTTCGCCTGTTCCAGGCTCTTCGTGGACAACTCTTGATGTTGGGCTATCTGACCAGCCGCCCAGTCCAAGATGTCTCGAGACTCCATCTTCTTTCCTGTAAAAAAAAACAGAAACAAAGCACCAAGTGCGGAACCTTCCACTTCACCCTTGTCTTGGTGATTATCCCAACAGCCACCCTCTTACACCAGTGCTTATCCGGTCCAACCCTCCAGCCTACGGGTTACCTTATACTGGTGCAGAGTCTCACTTCATCAACTCCGTTGCCCTGGACTCGGGTTCCAGTGGTCACTCCGGCTTTCCTTCCGCTCCGCAGACCTTGGAAGTTGATACAGCTGCTCTAGGATTCTCTTTCCTGTGTTTGTAGATGACCTCTCCGTTGTCACGTGACTCCAAACGAAAAATCCAACACACTACGCCACCTGTGACGCCTTCCACCGCTCTCA
Organism: Ichthyophis bannanicus; assembly: GCA_033557465.1. Taxonomy (NCBI): domain Eukaryota; kingdom Metazoa; phylum Chordata; class Amphibia; order Gymnophiona; family Ichthyophiidae; genus Ichthyophis; species Ichthyophis bannanicus. Next base: position 508,292,181 of record CM066031.1, on the reverse strand, counting down.
CCGCACTGCCCCTAGGGGTGGCACGGCAGATTGTCTCTGTTTGATCACTTATAGTGCTATTTAGTATAGACACTTGCCTAATGAGAGACGGTGGATCACCTCCTTAATTGTAGTTGTGGTTTGCTTTTGTTAGCAGTCCGAATAGAAGGAGCACAGGACAATTTATAACATAAATTGCTTTTATTTTTATTTTTTCTGTAAGGAAATCATTCGTGGCAAAATTCCAGAAAGGGAAAACACATTCAACCAAAGTATAGGATTCTTCTCCAAAATGTGCAAGGTGAATTTCTTCCATAAACTTCTCAACCTTGATAGCAGTATTTTCTAATATTTACAAACGCAGTAGAAATATCTTTGTGCATTACTCACAAACTTAGGCAATATGAAAACTTTACTTTCCTTGCTGACTTCAAGTTTAAAACATCACTCAGAGTGCTACCTCTTAGCTTTTACCACTAGCTTTCTCAGCTGACGTTACAGCAGCAATAAAACTAGCTAGGCTTTCACATGAGGTTTCTCTTATCCACTTGTCTGCTTTCCCAGCATACAATGATATCTGAACTCCTGACGTCTTCTTACTCGTTTCATACAGCATAAAGAAAAGCTTTATACATTAGACACACACAAACTGCAATCCATCGATTCAGCAGAGGACATTGATTTATCAGAGAGACAGTCCACGTCCATTTCCGTTGGGGAATTGTATGGCTCTGAACTTGGGGTAATCTCTGGTTTAACCTGTTGTATGTTCTTCAGAAGCTTACAAAGGTTTCTCCACTTTAGCTCACGGTTCCCTTCTGTAACTGGGTTTGAACCTTTTGCTTTTCTCCCCCTTAATAGTTTCTCATCAGGAAATGCAAAAGCTTCTTGACTAGCAGTAACTCTCCTCCTAACAGGCTTTCTATAATATCTGTGTGGAGGTTCAAGACTAGAACTGCTATATTCTGATTCAGAGGTAAAATCCAGGCTTCTCTGCCGGTTCCTTCTATGCCCACACCCTTTGCACTTGCCTTGTAAGTAGTGGTCAGTCCTTCTGGGCTTAGCAGAATTAACAGCTTTGAAATCCTGCTTCTTTCCCTGGTTTACTGGCCTTTTCCTCTGGCTCCCAGCCTGCAACCGGTCCTGCCTTTGAACAGACCTTCTTTGCAGTCTTTCTGGTGTATGAGCACATACCGTTTGATCAGTACCTGATTCCTCCTCCCACTCAGCTGATTCTTCAAAGAAACTTTGTCCTCGGGGTTTTGCTAGTTTCCCTTTAGCATTGCAATTTCCTTTGCACCGTCCTGTGCCTAGTCCTCGTGTGTGTGAAGCTCTGGAATCAACCCTCAACTGATTCTCCAGCTCCTGTTCATCTCTCTCCTCACTTCCTGTGTGACGCAGCTTATATGTTCTGTGAACTGTTTGCTTCTCTGACCCCACCCTCTCTCTGCTTGCAGCTGTCCTAGAGGTTGGGCCTGGCTTCAAGCTAACCCTGCTTCTATGTGCCTTAGTTTCATTCTCTCTGTGGGAAATGTGCTTCTGTGATCCCATCCCCCGCTTGTGGGAACAAATCTCAGAGTTTTTTCTACTTTTAAAGGGCTCTGCAGCCTTCACATCATCACACTAATTAGAATCGGAGGTTCCCTTAATAATAGGGTCTCTCCCCTTCTAATTGGGTGATGAACAATTTTACACCATCTGCATTGGTCAGTCATTTCGGTTTCATCATCATTCAAGTCAGACGTCTAATGTTGGATGGTCTTTAAGACAGGAATAACGAAGGTTATTCAAATGAGGACTGTCTTATTACTTGATTGAAATGTTTATTTGGAATCACACAGTATTTTAACATTGCTTAAATATTGAGCCAATCAAGAACGGAGGTTCCCTTGACAAACAGGGTTTTTCACCTTCTGATTGGTGGATGTAAAAGCTTTGAACCATTGGGATTGGCTATTCATTTTGGTTTCATCAACATCAACATCAGACACCGGCTTTTTATAATGTTGAACGTTTTTTCTCTTGGGACATTGAAGCTTTCACAACTATAGGAATTTCTTTAACCTGATGCAGTTTTGGCGTATTGAGACCCGAAACGTGACACATTGTTACTTTTGGATTCCTTGATGATCACAAGCTCGCGTTACTTTTGGATTCCTTGATGATCACAAACTCGAAGAAAAGCTAAGTGTTTAATTTTTTTCACTCATTTAAAAATATTAAAAAGGAGAGGCCACAGCGAGGGGATGGATTCTATTCCTCCCACTTTTGTGTGACAACTCCAACAAAAAGAGAATTTCACTGTAGAAAGTCAGGGTTCTTTTTGTAAGATTAATAGGAGATAAGGCATCTGAACAGGTGATAAGGCATCTGAACATGAGATAAGGCGTCTGGACAGGAGATAAGGCATCAGAACAGGAGATAAGGCATTCTAACGAGAGACAAGGCGCCCTAATATTTGAGGCATGCACCTTAAGGCACGAAAATGGCTGTAACCCAAACGAAGGATAGAGCACTAAGGAATGTCAATGAAAAGGTGATGGAAGGAAGGACAGGTGGGAGTTGATGAACCTGCCATGTCAGTGGGCACCCAGTAAAGTGGACAAGCATGTGGGAGGCAGCTGTACCGATGCACAGGGTGGTGCCAATATTAAGTAATGCAATGTCACTGTGTGGCATAGGTCGCGAAAGACATGTCCCCCAGTGAAGGCAGAAGCAGCAGGAGGTTTGCAGCAACAGGAGGACAGAGTAGTAGTGATTATGTGCAGATTAGGTGCAGAAGAGGCGAGCATGAAGAGCCGTAATGCGGAAAAGAGTACAAGTGAAGGTCATGGAGTAGCAGTCTGCACAAGAAGAAAGGTTTGTACACAGCCAACAGAGGCAGATAGATGGGCTGAAGGATGGGTGGAGACTGACCTGCAGAGCCCTGACTGTTACAGGCATGAAAATGATCTGAGTAGCACAGTGAGAAAAAGAACAAATAGGAATTGAACTCATGCCCCCAGTATATGGAGACCTCGTACTAACCAGTAGGCTATACCTCCACCTCTCTCTGCACAGCAATAGCTGGATACAAAGAGACTGCAGATCACCCGCTAAAATGTTTGCTGTGTGCGCCAGCATAGGGTAGATCCAACAGTACCTATGATGCAGTTCACATGCAGAACAGTGGTCTACTGCTGGTCAGCAAATGCTAGAAGTCTAAAAAACAAGATGGGAGAGTTAGAATATATAACACTAAAGGAGAGGTTAGATATGATTGGAATATCAGAGACATGGTGGAAGGAGGACAACCAGTGGGACACTGTGATACCTGGGTACAAACTATATCGTAATGATAGAGCTGATCAAATTGGTGGAGGGGTTGCGCTCTATGTTAGAGAGGGAATTGAGTCAGAAAGGATTAAAGTTTTGCAAGAAACAAAATTTGCTGTAGAATCTCTATGGATTGAAATTCCATGTAAAAAGGGGAAGGCGATGGCAGTGGGGGTGTACTATTGTCCGCCTGGCCAGAATGAACAAATGGATGATGAAATGCTCAAAGAAATCAAGGAAGCTAGCAAAGGTTACAGTGCAGTAATAATAATGGGGGATTTCAATTACCCCGGCATCGACTGGGTCAGTGTCACAGCAGGACATGCTAGGGAGATAAAGTTCCTAGATGAAATAAATGACTGCTTCTTGGAGCAGCTGGTTCATGAACCGACCAGAGGGGAAGCCATATTAGATCTAGTCCTTAGTGGAACACCAGATCTAGTGCAAGAGATAAGGGTGTTGGGGCCACTTGGCAATAGTGATCATAGCATGATCGCCTTTGATTTAATTAGTGGAGGAGGGATAGTAAGGAAATCCACAGTACTACCCTTTAACTTTCGAAAGGGAGACTATGATAAAATGAGGAAAACAGTTGAGAAAAAACTAAAAGGAGCAGTTGCAAAGGTTAAAGACGTACATCAAGCTTGGATGTTGTTGAAAAATACTATCTTGGAAGCCCAGACCAGCTGTATTCCACGCTTTAAGAAAAGTGGAAGGAAGTCCAAAAAACTGCCAGCATGGTTTAAAGGTGAGGTCAGAGAGGCTGTTGTTGCCAAAAAAGCATCTTTCAGGAAATGGAAAAAAGAGCCAAATGACGAAACCTGGAAACAGCACAAGCACTGGCAAGTCAAATGCAAGGCAGGCAAAGAGAGAATTTGAGAAGAAGCTTGCTGCGGAAGCAAAAACACGAAATAAAGACATTTTCAAGTACATTCGTAGCAAAAAACCTGTGAGAGAGTCAGTTGGTCCATTAGATGATAAAGGGGTTAAAGGAGCACTAAGAGGCGACAAGGCGATAGCGGAGAGACTGAATGAATTCTTTGCTTCAGTCTTTACTGAGGAAGATGTAGGGATGTTACCCATGACTGAAGTGGTATTTAAAGGTGCGGAAGAATTGAAGGAAATATCGATACATCGGGAAGATGTCTTACAACTATTAGATAAACTGAAGAGTAGCAAATCACCTGGGCTGGATGGTATACATCCAAGGGTGTTGAAAGAACTGAAATATGAGATTGCAGACCTGCTATTAGTAATCTGTGAACTATCATTAAAATCATCTCTAATACCTGAAGATTGGAGGATCGCCAATGTAACACCAATTTTTAAAAAGGGTTCCATGGGTGATCCGTGAAACTATAGACCGGTGAGCCTGACGTCAGTATCGGGAAAAATGGTAGAAACCATCATAAAGAATAAAATTACTCAGCATGTAGATAGTCACAACCTAATGGGAGACAGCCAACATGGCTTTAGACAAGGAAGATCTTGTCTTACTAATCTGTTATGTTTTTTTGAAGGAGTGAATAAACAGGTGGACAAAGGTGAGTCGGTTGATATTGTGTATCTGGACTTTCAGAAAGCCTTTGACAAGGTCCCTCATCAGAGACTTTTGGCAAAACTAAAGAGTCATGGGATAGGAGGCAGTGAACTATTGTGGATCAGGAACTGGTTAAAAGATAGAAAGCAGAGGGTAGGGCTAAATGGCCAATTTTCCCAATGGAGAAAGGTGAATAGTGGTGTACCCCAGGGATCTGTGCTGGGTCCGCTGCTTTTTGACATATTCATAAATGACCTGGAAAGTGGAATAACGAGTGAGGTTATCAAATTTGCAGATGACACAAAACTATTTAAAGTTGTTAAAACCCAAGAGGATTGTGAAAAATTGCAAGAGGATCTTGATAAATTGGAAGACTGGGCATCAAAATGGCAGATGAAATTTAATGTGGACAAGTGCAAGGTTATGCACCTAGGGAAGAACAACCCAAACTATGGTTACACGATGCAAGGTTCCACATTAGGAACCACCACCCATCAAAAAGATTTAGGCGTCATTGTGGATACCATGTTAAAACCCTCGGCCCAGTGTGCAGCGGCAGCCAAGAGAGCAAATAGAATGCTAGGTATGATAAGGAAAGGAATGGAAAATAAAACAAAAGATATTATAATGCCTCTATATCGTTCCATGGTGAGACCGCACCTTGAATATTGTGTGCAATTCTGGTCGCCGTATCTTAAAAAGGATATAGCGATTTTAGAAAAGGTTCAGAGAAGAGCCACCAAAATGGTAAAGGGGATGGAAGGATACTCCTATGAGGAAAGGCTAAAAAGGTTAGGGCTCTTTAACCTGGAAAAGAGACGGCTGAGGGGAGATATGATAGAAGTCTATAAATTAATGAACGGAGTGGAACGGGTAAACGTAGATCGATTGTTTACGTTATCATAATAGACTAGGGGACATGCAATGAAGCTACAGGGTAAACTATTTAAGACTAATAAAAGAAAATATTTTTTCACTCAACGTGTAATCAAACTCTGGAATTTGTTACCGGAGGATGTAGTAAAGGCTGTTAGTGTAGCTGGGTTTAAAAAAGGTTTGGACAAGTTCCTGGAGGAAAGGTCCATAAACCATTATTAAGAAGTGACCGAAGATATCAATGCTTGACTCAGTACAAGCATTGTGGAACTTGTATCTCTTGGGGAAACTGCTAGGTACATATGACCTAGATTGGCCACTGTTGGAAACAGAATACTGGGCTTGATGGACCTTGGTCTGACCCAGTATGGCATATCTTATGTTCTTATGTTCTTATCACCGAATGGAGAATGCACTTATCCATCACTTCAGCTCAGTAAGATGCACTGACAGTGTGTGATACTAGTACAGAGCAGCTAGAAACTGTGCTACAGAGCAGTTTCTGTGGTCACCTTGAGGGTAAGGATAGGCACCCAGCACCAGGTCCCCAGTACCTGCAGTGCAAGAGATGGTCTCTGCTGCAGATCTCTATCACCACCAGTGTGTGGCAAGTATTGTCTGCAGTGTGATATGCTAGTCACTTTGTGTCCTACAGCATGTATCAGTCACATCTGGCTCTGGCCCTATTGGACAGGGAACCACCTAAAACAGTGCATGTCAATACCCAGTGTTACGCTGCTGATGCCATGGTGGCCAACTACCGGGAAGGGGGGTGCGTGCTCATCTGGATTTGCACAGGGATGCTAATAATGTCCTGCTGGCCCTACCAGTATCATTTCAATTGCAGACAGTCCATTGATCAGGACACACTGAACGAGCACAAAACAACCACATACACCCAGCAGTTGGTTCAGTGATCAAGCCCCCAGAACAGATGAACCCACATCACTTAAACTAGATACTATATAGCACTATATGGATGCATAGCCATGCCATGGTCACTGCTCGATCAGAGTAAGAGTGCTCTCCCAGCCTGATATGCTGTGGCCGCCAAGGCCATGCATGTGGCAGATGGGCACTACGACGTCTCAGCCATTCACTCTACCTCCAATGCAGACCCATCCTGGCCAATCTGCCCTGTTTCAGCAAATACCCACAATACTTTGCTCCTCATCATGCACATTTGCATACTAACGTTGGAAACAGCTTAGGTACTGTGAGGCTCAGTGAGGTGTAGAAAGCCACGACTAAATTGATAGACACACACACACACACACACACACACACACACACACTCACACTCACACTCATAATAATGGATTGTACAATCATGGGGGAAATTGGCACTCCTGCCTGCCACCTTGGTCTCGATATCAGCTAGAGCATTGTTAATGTGTGCTCCTTGTGCAGGAGCTAGTTGTGTGCTCTGATGTTAACATCCACTCAGTGTGCCGGTACTATCAGCCTGACTCTCCATGCAGCCTGTGGATAGTGGAGCCTGTCTGTGTGGATGATGGGTGTTTGTACCCTTGCTGGCCAATTCATTGGGAGTTGTGCATGTTGGTGCTGTACCTGCACTGTGGGCTAAAGTTCAGCCTCAGGGACATGCAATGCATAATCGACAGCCAGTACCCAAACCTGTGACCCTCCACTCATATACACACCAACTGTGTGCATTGAGCTACAGCACTGCTATATGGTTACAGCACTCCCTGGGACTGACATTCTTTGCATTAGACAGACCTTGCCACATATTGCAATGTGCACTGTGCATAGGACTAGGGCATGGATTTGGTCTGTTGCAGGCAGGTTCCGCTGGCCCCTCCACCAACACCCCCACACCATGCTGACATTCCCATGTGCTGTCTCTGTTGGTGGTGTGCAGCTCCAGCCCATCCAACATGCAACTGGAGGGTGCCAAGAATGTATAGGCTGGATGATTGGGGGGGGGGGGGGCAGAGGCATACATGGATGGCCATACAGCCCGCTCCCCAACCATCTGCCTCTGCAGGGATCCCACCACCACCTGCAAATGATATTTCTCATGGGGGGGGGAGATGATGGGGGGGGGGGAGATGACAGCCACTGCTGTGGTAGTCCCCTGGGCTCTTGCATGTTGCAGCTGCCTGGGGGGCTACAGCATCTGGCACTATCAGCCTCTTCCCCCACAGCTGGGTTCTGCAGCAGTGGGGGGAGGGGGGGGGCGGGTAGCCTGGATATCTGCCTGGAGTTTCAGACCCTTGGACTGCCCTATGTGGCGCATTGCCTTTCTGCAACAGTAGCAGGATTGTGTGCTGCCACTGTCACTATGGGATCATGATGAGCATCACAAATTGTACTGCAGATGGCAGAATACTCTTTGTGGAGAGGCTAAAATGGTTGGGGCTCATCAACCTTGGGAAGAGACAGCTGAGGGGAGATATGATAGAAGTCTATAGATTACACAGGTACACTAAAAAAATTTTTTTTTAAACTGCCTCTAATGTTTCGATTGATTTTTACGTTTTTTGGTGCGCTGAATCCAAATCTGGTAACCAATTTGCTCCATCACGTACAGATTTTTTGCTACATTGGGTTAGCAGTTTGAGGTGAACGTTTCAGATTGAGTGCAATCGAGATAAAAGTTTCTTGGATGAATTCTTTATACTAATTGTTTAGTAGTTATTCAAATAAGAATAAAGAAAATTATAACAAGGCAGCACATAAGAATAGAGTAATGTCAACAAAACACACTGTGATGGTAGCAAAATTGTCTGCACTTAAAACAGCCACATACATGTGCACAAACATTGAGCATATAAGAGTGAGGTTAGACACAAAGCAAAGCAAAGAAATGTGCAAAAAATGTTGTACAGGTATGTATGTAAGAATAGAAAACGCAAACTGCACCATTGCAATACATGAAGACAAACACCCGATGGTGTGAAAATAAAATTCTAATAAATGAGATCCGACACTGTGGTAATAACTAGCAAATTTTTATTTCAAAGTTTAGTAAAAACACGATATTTGTCAACACAGTTTAGATTTTAAAGTCATTCTTGGGTCAATCGATCTCCTGGTGGGCCCGTTTCTTCTTCCCCCCAATGCTTCTCTTGGTGCGCTGCTTGGCGTATTTTTCATCTGGGGTTTCCCGCAGCAGCAACCAGCAGAAATCAGCTATCATAGTGGTGTTCCATCTTCCTTGGTACCTTCTCTCTGCGTCCTTGATGTCCTGGTGAAACCTTTCACCTTGTTCTTCACTGTACGCCCCCAAGTTTTCGGGAAAGTAGTTCACATGGGAGTGCAAGAAATGGACTTTCAGGCTCATTTTACAGCCTTGTTCTTTGAAGGCATTGAGCATCCTGGCAACAATATCCTTATAGTTCTCATCCCGCCTGTTCCCCAAGAATTTGAGAACATCATCCTTGAAGGAATCCCAGGCTTCTTTTTCCTTCTCAGACATCGTTACAGCGAATGCTCCATCTGAAATGAGTTTCCTTATATCAGGGCCAACAAACACTCCTTCCTTTAGCTTTGCTTCAGAAAGTCGGGGGAACTTTGAGCAAAGGTACCGAAAGCACTCACCATCTTTTGGAAGGGACTTGATGAATTGCTTAATGAGACCCAACTTAATGTGGAGAGGTGGTAATAGAATTTTATCACGAGGTACCAAGCTCTCATGAAGAACATTTTTCTCACCGGGTCTCAAATACTTCCGAATTGGCCAGTCTTTTTTCCCCCAGTGTAGGTCGCGGGCCCGGCTATCCCACAAGCAAAGGAAGCAGGGATATTTGGTGAAACCGGATTGCTGCCCTAATAGCATGGATAGAATTTTAAAGTCTCCACAAATCATCCACTTATGCTCATCATAACAAATCTTCTGAAGAATCAGGACCAAATTCTCATATTTTTCTTGGAGAATAACAGAATGAGCAATAGGAACTGAAGCGAATGTGTTGCCATTATGAAGAAGAACACCTTTTATGCTGTCTTTTGACGAATCAATGAACAGCCGCCATTCAGCAGGATCATACTTGAGTTTAAACTTTTCCATCACTCCGTATATATCATTGCAAAATACCAAATCTTCCTCTTTGCTGAAATACTTCAAAAATTGTGTCTCGCGGTTGCGGTACCAATAAAAAGTTGTTCCTGGTGACAATAGATTTTTCTGTTTAAGCCGAGAACCTAGCAGTTGGGCAGCATCATTTGGGAGTCCTAAATCCCGGACTAAATCATTCAATTCAGCTTGAGAGAAAAGTTCAGGTTTCGGATCTGGTTCAGTTTCAAACTCGGAAGTACTGGACTCATCGGGAAAAGCCATCTGATGAGTCTCATCATGATCAGAACCGTCCACACAAATATGATCCAAAGATTTTGGTGGTTCAGGCACAGGTACTTCGTTGCTATGAGGCATAGGCCTAATTGCTGAGGGAAGGTTGGGGTAACTTATTACGTTCTTATTTTTTAAGTTGTATCCCTTCACAATGCAAGAGCAAAAATAGCAGTCACTGCTGTGGTCTCTTTGTTCACGCCACATCATAGGTATTCCGAAACGAAATGCTTGTTTTTTACCTTTCATCCATAAGCGTAGATCTTCCTCACATGTCTTGCACACTTTGTGAGGAGCCCACGGTTTGTCTTGATTGCCTAACTTCAAACCGAAATAGGCAAAATATACTTTTTTAATAAATGCAGAAATGTTCCTCTGCCGCTTTTTCACGGTATATTCCCCACAAATAAAACAAAAACTGTCCGGAGAGTTGACGCAACCTCTGGCTCTGTGAGCCATCACAAATACACAGCACTGCAAACTACAACTGTAGTGAACCACTTCGGAATAAAGCTGGATTACGACTGAGCAAACAAAAGGTAATAATGAACTTGCAAGAAACTGAAATTTGACAGGAACGTTCATGTTGCAACCACCGTGTTTGAGCGAGCGAACGAGGCGAGGCGAACAGGAAAGAACATGCGCCAGCGCGAGTACTGGATTTAGCCCCCCGCCTCCCAGTTGTCCTGTTAATGTATAAAATGAATACAAAACACTCTAAAATATCATGAGGGAGTGTTTCTAGTTAGTTAACCATTACAACCTCTATTTTGGGCCAAGAAAATAAACTGCAGTCGGCTAAAAAGAAATTATGTGAACATTCCTTATATGGGTAAGAAATCTAATTTTGCAAGAAAACGTGACGTGATGGAACATTTTGGCTATTTTTCCTGGATTCAGCACCCCAAAATCTATAGGAATCAGTTGCAAAACTGGAGGCAGTTTTTTGGTAGTGTACCTGTGTTATTGATCAGAGTGGAACAGGTAAATGTAGGTCACTTTTTTATGCCATCAGACTGTGGACAGACTAGGGGACATGCAATTCAACTACAGTGTAACCCATTTGGGTCTTCTAGGTGAAAATATTTTTTCAGTCGATGTGTAATCAAACCCTGCAATCCATTGTCAAAGGATGTAGTAAAAGCTGTCATTGTAGCTGGGTTTAAAAACGTTTGGACGGAGGTGTGGTCTATCCAAGATGGCGGCTTTGAAGATTTGAGCCACAATGCCGAAACGCAAGGGCAAATTGAGAGCTTTCCCCGTGGAGCCCTTACCTGCTGTTCCAGGTCCTATGGATCACTTTGTGAGGCTCACTGAGAACCAGATCCAGGAGATTAGAGTGGGCTTGGAAGCGCCAGTGAAGGAGACCTTGGCGTCCTCTGCCCTTGATGTATCTCTCTCCCCGAATGTGCGTTCACTGCCAGCTCTTACGGGTTCCTCGGACACCTCCTTGGCGTGTGGGGCTGTGGGCCGACCATGTGCAGGTGTGTCTGCTTCTCCGGAGCAGGGGCCGCTGGAGAAAGGCATCGGAGGTCAGTCTTGTTCAATCTTTACTGTTCTGCCAGGAGAGGCAGTGACTTCAGCGGCGGGGACTCCTGCTCAGGGATCGAGTAGTGCTGATGGGTTGAAGAAGGACCCAGTGGCTGTTGCTACTGTTACCACTCCATTTTCCTTCAATATCTCCCGCCCTGTTTCTGTGACTCTGGACAACATCTGGGAAGCTATCGTGCAGTTATCTCAGGTGGTTGGTCAACAATTGGCTCTATCCTCTACTAAAGTGTCTTTTCTCAAGGAGACTGTATCCAAATTAGATAAGGAGGTGGTGCTAAATTGGAAGTTACTGATCAGAAGCTGTGTCAGGTCTCTGATTTGACTCTCTGGCTAAGGATAATACTGCCCTTTGGGTGAAGCTACATACATTAGAAAATGCTGCTCGGTCTTCTAATCTACGTCTTTTGAATTTTCCTGTGATAACTGGTATGGCTCCTATCCATCTCTTTTAAAAGTATCTCCAAGAGTCGTTATTTGTTCCTTCTGACTTGATACCACCGGTAATGAAAGCGTATTATTTACCATCGGGTAACAAAGAAAGTAAATCTCCAGATATGAACTTGGATATGGACTTTCTTAATGTCTCAGCTTTTCTTCAAACCCCTAAAGTGGATGAGGTGTCGGTTTCCACACTGCTTACAACTTTTGCTCTGGCTTCGGATAGAGATTGGCTTCTCAAGCTTTATTATAAAAAAAGGGCTAATTTGTTTTATGGCAAGAAAATTATGATTTTCCCAGATGTAGCCAGAGAAGCGCAGAAAAGACGCAGACAATTTCTGTTACTTAGACCTGGAGTTATGCAGTTAGGTGCTTCATTTATGTTACGTTTTCCATGTAAATGTATAATAATATATAAAACACAGAAGTATATCTTTTTTCAACCTGAGGATCTTTCTTCTTTCATTAGGACTCGCGTATCCATCTCTTTGGGGTATGTTTACTAAACTGCGGTAATCGTGAATAACACGCGTTACGTAACGTTAACAATCGTAAGAGCATCATAACGCGCGTTATGATGCGCTTATGATCGTTAACGTCATATAACGCGCGTTAATCGTAGTTAACAATAATAAACTCCCGTGGCGCGGTAAAACACCGCAGAAGGTGGAGAGAGGGCGGAGAGAAGGGGTCAATGGGCGGAGAGTGGGCGGGGAGAGGCTAACGTGCTGATTTTCAGAGCTGAATTCCAACGCGAATGCACATTACAGGGGAGAGAAACCATTTCAGTGTCGGCAATGTACAGCCCAGGCAGGGAAACCAAAAAAGGTGATAAGTGTGATACATGTGCACAGAACAAAAGGGCACAGAAACACTGAAAATGACCACAACAAACTGGAAAAAAACAATAACCAAGCTGGCCAATAGTGGTATCAATGAGAAACATCAACCCCTATCCCCCCGAGTAAGCTCCATAGAACAGATATAAATCGTGGAAGGGTCTATACTCCGTCCCCATACAAGGTGAATGAGCCCACAGTGAAATAGCGCTGCTCAGGGTTTTCCCCACCATCGGACAGGTGCACATGTCCCACAACATCAGGGTGGGCATGTCGGAACGGCAACTGGACAGATGCCGGAGAAGGGGATACAGAGGGCTGCAGGCGGCACATGCTGTGGTGCAGCTGGGCCACAGTGCGGACTAGGGCGATGCCTAGGTGGCCCATACGAATGCTGAAGCAGCAGAGCAGCCAGACAGCAACTGCTGAAGGCCCAACATGGGCATGACTGTGTTTCCCACAGTGTCACAGGGGATAGTACCCAGCAGCTACCCCCAAGGGCACGGAACATTGGCAGGCGGTGCTGGGAGGAAGCGTGGACACCTATGCAGGCACCCCTACCCCAGAACCCGCACCATAGGCAGCCGCCTACCTGGACACTGGATGGCCTGAGACTGCGCACCACCAGCAGAAGGGCATGTCAGCATGGTAGCTGAGGGATACTGGTGGTGGAGGGGGCAGTGGCAGCTGCCCAGAGCAGACCGTGGCCTAGCCCTGTGTAGGTGGGTGCCGTGTACTGCAACAGATGGGCCCTGTCTGACGAACAGTCATGGTATCACCAAGGAATGCACTGACTCTGTGACAGCAAGGTGGTGCAGTGCACAAAACCAGTGTATTCAGAAGCAGAGGGTCACAGGTTCAAGTCCCAGCTGTGGTTCCCGCCAACCCAGTCCCCATATTTTACCCACTACTACAACGTGCTAATACAGACAGAACCTTTCTTGCAGATGATGTAAACATGCCCAAAACACCTACATTTTACCCTACAGAGCACAGACCCCATAAACATGCACATTACCTAGAGCAGAGCCTCCCAAATGCAGTCCTGGAGGGCCAATCATCATTCCGGTTCCATGCTGCCTCTGATAAAGATGCCTGTGCTGCATTTCTATGCGCCACCCCTATGGTATGCAGATGTATCTCATGCATATTCATGAGGGACAGCATGAAAACCCGAACAGTGTCTGGCACCTCAGGACTGGAGTTGGGAACCTCTGCCGTAAAGCAGCAGCCAACAGGGGCAGACACACCCGCACCCACAGGCCCCATTATCCAAAGCCTCCTGGAGAGGCAGGACTTTGGGCTCTATGTGCATCTCCCAATACTAGCACTTGCATACCTTAGTAATGCCACCCTAAACCTGGGAATATGGTACACATCTATCAAAAGGTTGCTATGATTACTGGCAGATAGCAATTCCTAGGTTAAGTAAAGTTTTCAGAGTGAGCTGCATCATAGCAACCTTTCTGATGTCTATGTAGTGTGCTATAGGTCTTGTGTCTGACAGTGTTTACCAACCTGGGGAGTGACTCCTACAGTATTGCGTACCATAGCCATGCCTGCACTGTGCCCAGGACTGGTATGATGGCCTGGGCTGCCCAACACCTCTATAGTTGCACAATGCTGGCATAGGTGTGGGGAGTGTGTGTCTGTCTATCCAGTGTGTGGTGGCTGCCAACACCCTCCACAGCCCACACTGCTAGCACTGTTGCCAGTATTGGCCTGCCAATGTGCATAATGAGGAGAAAGCTATCGTGGGAATAGCCTGGATAGGGTGGCCTGGCCTGGCCTGGCCGCATCTGCACAGGGCATAGGGCAATGGCTCGGACAGTGTAGTGCCCGGTACCACCTGCACGGACAGGGTGGCCATAGCATGTCCTGCTGGGAGGTCACTCTCACCCTGACTGAGCAGTGACCATGGCATGGCTAGGTTCCCCAATAGTGCTATATAGTATTTGTCTGCAGCTAGTATGTGTCTTGCTGGAACACCTTGCAGGGTGCAGCAGCTGGAGGCCTGCTGCTGGAGAATATCAGATAATGGTGGGGGGCAGCTGAGCATTTCCATACCTGCCGTCTGTCTGCTATTGCGTTATGGATGTGTGCTGCTCTGCATTGCCTGCCCTGTAGGGTGTTTGATCCCTAGCAGGACTGGGGTGATGGTCCCCTCTACTGCCACCATTGTAGGGGAGTAGGAAGTGGATCTCTTGGTGGGAGATCCTGTCCCCCACCCTGGGCCCCAGAGGGTGCGTTGGGTGGTGGTATGTAATCTCCCGGTGGGTCCCAGCACCCACATTCACTTACATCATGTGACCATGGCACCCACACAGGGTATGCACTTTTCTGGGTGCATCATAGTCCACAAGGGCTAGATGTGCCATACAGATGAACACTGGCATATCCTAGGGGCGTTTGCAAGGACTACCTATCACACATTGGCACTGATGGGGACCTGCAGCATAGCCTATCTCAGCAGGGCCAGGTGCTGTGAGAATGGTGCTGGGCACCATACCTCTCCCTCAGGGTGAGCATAGGACCCACACACTGTGACGGTTTGTAGCTACTCTGTGCCACTAACACACACCGTCGGCACCCCCTACCAGGCTGAGATGCTGTGGGGTGCATACCCCATCTTGTGATCATCTGTAGACTGCTGATTTACATGTGCTGTGCATCCTGGGTACGGATGGGTTGACCCTATCCTGGTAACCACAGCAGAATGTGGGTGTGGTGCCGTGCAGTCCTCCTGTAGCCAGCCAGGTGTTTGTTAGCAGCTCTAACCCACTGGTTACTTCACTGCCCGTGGAGCCAGAAGTCATGGGTTCAAAACCCATAGTGGGGTTCATCGATAGGGCTGTCTTAGGCATTGTCTATTTTTATTGTATATTAGTGCTGCCAGCAGAACCACCCTCAGGGTACTGTCACCTTAGGGTGGCTCATAGGGCGCCCTATAAAGCGCCTTATAAGGTGCCTTATATGATGTCCTATGGGGGACATTATAGGGTGCCTTGGCAGACAGCGCACTTTATAATGTGCCCTATGGAGTGCCTTCTAGGGTGCCTTATGTGGCACCTTAGGTTACACCACTGTGAGGGTGTGTTTGCTGGCAGCACTATTAAAGTACAACTAAACTTCCTCACAGCCCAATACTTAACCCTTTCCAGGCCAAGCCCAGAACTTTCGGGATCCAGACATCTGCCTAAATATTCCTATCAAATGGTATATAATACATGACCATGGCAGAGGGAACGTCACTATTGGAACATATTGAATAAGACGGGTACAATTTTCCTGACATATGCAAACATTAACCCGGCGGCAGACAGTGGATTAAAATATTATAGTAGGCTTTCAAAGGGTTACACATGACGCCTCAGCCTGCCTTATTCATTAGACACACTGGGGAATCGAACCCATGACCCTTATACTATTTTTATTTATTTATTTATTTAACATTTTTTATATACCGTCTTTCTACGAATCAAGACGGTTTACATATAACAATAAAGGCAGTATATTTCAACTGTTTACAAGGAACGAATAACTGGATACAGAGTAAGCAACATGAAGAACTAAATTAGAAACATAGAAACATGACGACAGAAAAAGACCACAAGGCCCATCTAGTCTGTCCTTCCATAACAACAACTACAACAGTCCACTTTTTACCTTTAGAGATCCTCTGTGTTGGTCCCATGCTTTTTTGAATTCAGTTACTGTCCTCATCTCCATCACCTCCACTGGGAGACTATTCCACGGATCCACTACTCTTTCCGTAAAGAAATATTTCCGCATATCACTCCTGAATCTATCTCCCTTCACCCTCATCCCATGTCCCCTCGTAGCAGAACTTGCTTTCAATTGAAAGAGGCTCTCTCCCTGAACATTTATGCCACGGAGGTATTTAAACATCTCAATCATATCACCTCTATCCCGCCTTTCCTCTAAGGTGTACATATTAAGATCCTTAAGTCTGTCCTCATATGCTTTATAATGAAGCCCATTAATCATTTTAGTAGCAACCCTCTGCACCGACTCCATCCTGTTCACATCCTTTTGAAGGTGCGGTCTCCAGAATTGCACACCATACTCCAAATGAGGTCGCACCAAAGACTTATACAGAGGCATTATCACCTCCTTTTTTCTGCTAGCCATTCCTCTCTGTATGCACCCAAGCATCCTTCTAGCTTTTGCCATCGCCTTTTCTACCTGTTTAGCTACTTTAAGATCATCAGACACAACCACGCCTAGGTCCCGCTCTTCTTTAGTGGACAAAAGTACTTCACCTCCTATACTGTATTGCTCCCTTGGATTGCTGCAGCCCAAATGCATGACCTTACATTTTTTAACATTAAATCCCAGCTGCCAAATTCTAGACCATTCTTCAAGCTTAGCTAGATCCCTCCTCATGTTATCTACACCTTCCTGGGTGTCTACTCTATTGCAGATTTTGGTATCATCCGCAAAGAGGCAAAACTTACCCGACAGCCCTTCCGCTATATCACTAACAAAGATGTTAAAAAGAATCGGACCAAGGACAGATCCCTGGGGCACACCACTGGTAACATCCTTCTCCTCAGAGTGAGCTCCATTTACTTGTACTCTTTGTCGCCTCCCACCCAACCAATTTCTAACCCAGTTAATTGCAGTGAACAGTGATCAACTATTTACATGTGTACATATGTATGTGGATAGCTACGGATGGGAGCAATGTAAGGTTAATGGAATAAGGGCAGGAAGGTAAAAGTAAGAAGTTTGGTATTAGGGTGGGAGAGAGAAATGCTCAAGGAAAAGATGGGTCTTTAACTTTTTCCGGAATTCAATGTGGCTCACACAGTTGCGCAGCTCATGCAGAAGGGAGTTCCAAAGGGATGGAGCATAGAGGGAAAAGGTCCTGTCACAAGTGGATTGTTTACAGTATTTTTTAGTTGAGGGGTATAGACAATAAATTATATGATAGAGCGGTGCTTTCTAGTAGTGTTGGAGAAGGCAAGGAGAGGGGAGAGACATGGAGCTGACTCATTAGAAATAATTTTGTGTATTAGAGTAAGAACCTTGAATTTTACTCGGTGATGAATTGGGAGCCAGTGGAGATCATAGAGAATTGGTGTAATATGAGCTCGTCTGGGGCTGTTTGTTATGAGATGCGCTAATGTATTCTGGGCAAGTTGGAGGGGTTGAATAGAGTTCTTGAGGAGGTCCTGATATATTAGGTTACAATAGTCAAGTGATGGGGTTGTGAGGGCCTGACAGACAGTGCGAAAGGAGTCAGGGCTTAAGAGAGGTTTGAGGTTCCTGAGAGTGCGCAGCTTAGCGTATACTGTGTTGGTGGTTTTCTTTATTTGTTCGGAGAAAGATAAGTTTTGATCAATTATGATTCCAAGATATTTCACCTGGTTTTTTAAGGAGAGAGTGATATCATTAAAGGTGAGGGTTGTGGGGGGGACGTATGAGGGGTTAGAGAAAACTTGGAGTGCCTCAGTTTTGGATTGGTTGATTATGGTTGATTACTATCAGTTGGATTGGTTGATTACTATCAGTCTGTGCAGTAACCAATGTGCTACAGCTCTATTTCTGTATTTGGGTGTCTGCGCGCCTTCTTACGCTTAACGTGCAGTAACGCGCCCTATAACGATCGTTGCTGAGCTGCGCGTTATAACACGCGTTATCCCTAACGATGTACCGCCCATGTCCTTTTTTGGCATTTCTTCCACTAACGCGGCTCCTAATGCGAATCACACTAACGCAGTTTAGTAAACATACCCCTTTATCTTCTGAGTAGGCTTGCCTTTCATATGTGTATATATTCTTGGGCCTTCAGCTTCCATTCAACTGTGGTTATTTTTTTTCTTTGACCTATATCAGTGGGGGGTTCCTGACCCCATTGTGTTCTTTTCTGCTGCCCCATTCTTTAAGGACTACTGATATTTCTTGTTGATTGGTTTTGCTATGTATAAATTTTCTTAATTTTGATTATCCAAGATGTATCTTTTCTGTATAAGCGCTGTTGCTTGGTATATTGTAAAACTTTATAAATATTAAAAAAACAAAACAAAAAAAGGTTGGACGGGTTCCTGGGTAACAGTTCATAAACCATTGCTAAAGAGGACCCGGGCTATGCTCTGCTTGCCCCATTACAGTTATTAGGGATCCTGTGTGTCTTTTGGGGAAACTGTTAGGTACTTGTGACCTAGACTGGCCACTGTTGGACACAGAATACTGGGCATGATGGACCTTGGTCTGACACAGTTTGGCATATTTTCTAGTCTTATGTATCTATGTGTCAGCTAGGCAGCTGCCTGGTCCCCTCTGTGCACCAGCAGCCCCCACTGCATGACCCATGTGCCACCTCCTTTGCCCCCATTTGCACAATCAACATAGTGCCCTTTCATACTTGAGCACTATGCCGCTGCTGCTAATGGAGCACTACTACCACTCACTTGGGCTCTTCTGTTTGTGCATTACATTGCAGACATAAAATAAGTTCTCTTTACTCACAAAATACCCTTTCCTCAAGGTTTTGAGTTGTGTTAGATTTCTGCTTTATAGATGCCTGTGTTAAGGGAGCAAGCCTTGTTCCTGCCCTCTTCCTGCCATTGACCCAACTCTCCGCCCTGTGCACGCCTTCTCTCCACCCACAGGTACTGTTAGCGAGTGCCAAAGTGGCTGGTACCGTTAGCGTGCGCTAAAGTCGCTTTTTGAATGCACTAAGGTCACAGATGCACAGTTAGTGCATGCTAATGTCACATTTGCTCCTTTACCGCGGTTTAGTAAACATAAGTCAGTTAAGGACATGTTTACTAAAGTCCACACCAGTAACACATGTGTATTCTATGTATCAGGAGATTTAGGAGCTCAGCTTGGTGAAATGACTGCTTTCTAAGCCAAAAGCCTTATGTTCAAGGCCAAGCCATGACTACTATTATCAAAGGTAGAAAATAAATAATCCTTGCTACAAGAAAGTAACTTCTTTATGGTAAAAGTGGTGGATGATTGGAATGCTCTCCTGATAGAGGTAGTGAGAGCAATAACAGTGACAGAATTCAAAACGTCATTCATGGGACAGATACAAAAGATCCTTATATGGCAAGAGGATATTATCAGTGCAAACTTAAATAATTTAAAAAATAGAGGGGATAACCTGCACAAACAGCAAGTACAATTCTAAAAAAAGGCTTGAGGTAACCTACATAGAGTAGCAGACACAACCCAATCAAAGGCATGGGGAGGAGGGGAGGTTACATGCGTGATTTAGTAAATAATAAAACAATTTACAGGCATCTATTATGCCTTCATTTACATTTTATTATGGATGCACTACAATGCTATGGTTTACTGTCTACTTGCTAAAGTTTCAGCAGATGTTTTAATGTGAAAATTAATATTTGCATGAATAGAATACTATTTATTGTGCAGATTAGATTGCTTTGGAATATATGATAATGAAAACCCATGGTTACAACAATGGTATATTCCATTACCCCCATGCTCAAATGAACAATGGTTCTGTCAGTGTGGAATCAGCTTGCTCCTGTAAAGAGATTCCGTCTTTCTCATGGGAGGTCTCCTGCAAGAGTGAAGAGGGGAGGTTGTGTTGCCTGAGCTCTCAATATTATGAAGACCCTGTAGTTTCAGGTCCCTATAAAGTGATTGAAATTTCTAGGAAGGCTATGAGAACCAATGTAAAGTAAGCTGAATCCTCTCCTCAGTGGTGAATTCTGGTCAAGCAGTCACTGCAATACTGGATGGCCCAATGGAAATAGGGACCAACTTTCAATAACTTGAGGATGAGCTGAGGTGAATCACCTTGCTCTGGGTCCCTTAATTTGGATTTATAACTGGCCCTTCCCTTTTCATCTGGGGTTTTCACTCAAAACAACTTCAAGAAGTAAATTGGCTCAATAACTTGAGGATGAGCTGAGGTGAATCACCTTGCTCTGGGTCCCTTAATTTGGATTTATAACTGGCCCTTCCCTTTTCATCTGGCGTTTTCACTCAAAACAACTACAAAAAGTAAATTGGCTATGCATTAAGCAGTTAAACAGTGATCTCGATAGCTTAGAACAAAATGCTTGATTCTTAACAGTTTAGGAAACAGGGTGAAATTCCACCTAACCAGTCCACTGGCTTTAAAGAATGTGTGAATTAATTAATGCTCATCACTTTCCCCTGTAGTCAACATAATGTGTTACTTTATTAGTTTATTGGAAAATAACAGTTTAATGAGTGTTACGTGCCCAGAGTTCTTTTATTTCTATGGGCGCAGTAGCATTTAATTTGCATTAACCTTTAGTAAACATGCCCCTTGGAGTGGTTTAGTGAATCAGCCCCTAAAGGGAGGTCATCTTAAAAGGAGCAGCATTAACATATGCACTATGTGTGTGCATACATCACAGGATTTTAGTGGTTTATGCACTTAAATGGGCATTTACGCAAATATTTTAGGTTGCTGATATTCTGTAAGTACATGCATCTGGCCAATCACACGCACTTGCACTGTGGATGTATACAGAGGCAGAGTTTAGGCAGAGCACAAATTTATGTACATAAATTATAAAATACTATAACTTACACGAGTCCTGGGAAAATGTAGGTGCAGGCATTTACACCTGCCAAAAAATAGACACAAGGTATGTGCTTGAAAATGCACAGAAATCCAGCAGACCCTTGTCAAATTACCCTCCACATGTCTTTTTACCTTTTTCATCTTCAGCAATAGTGTCTCATCACATCTTCTATCAAGTTGCAAATCACTATTTGCTGACAGATTGCTCTTTGCATTGAAGATTTTATAAAATTCACACCATTAATATTTTGGAGCAATTTGGTGAAAAAACAGAATGATGAATGCCCCCTCTTTGTTTAAGATCATCTTTTCTGAAAATAGACCTGTTGTTACTTCAGACATCTTATAACAGGCACAGGAAGGTTATAATCTATCACTCCATCCGCTGAAGTAGGAGATTGTTTTTTCTTTTGGATTTAGCTCATGCTTTTTCAGTAGTAGCTCAAGGTGAGTTACATTCAGGTATTATAGGTATTTTACTACTCCCCAGAGGGACTGAAATCAAAGGGGACTAGTTATTTAAGCTGTGATAAAATCTTGGAGGGGGGGTATTCAAAGGCATTTGAACACTTTGAAGACCTGCAAACTGTGTAAATGCCGGCAATGGGATATCTTCGGGTGCCACTGCTACACAGCCCAATGCTACTGGGCACTCCAGGGTGGGGCTGCTGCCCGGTTAGCTTCTGGATTCTGTGATAACCTGGAGATTTAATGCCGGTGGCCGAATATGACCCCGGCATTGAATATGTGGAGTTAGTTTTCAGTGGCGACAGCTAGCTTCCCTACTGAATTTCCCTCTCCCATGGATTTTATCACACCTTAGTTTTCCATGGGAGTCACAAACCAGTGACAACTCAGCACCACAGGTTAGTGACTCCCACAGTAAAGGAATAATCACAAGCTGAATTATTCCAAGGAAGAAATAAAGCCAGCTCAAAGCTGGTGTTATTTTTCTTGTCTGGCAACATCGGGCCTCTAACAAGCAGCCTGATATTCCCGACCCAGTCTTAAAGGGGCCACACTGTAAATAGACCACTGGTGGTCTGGGGTTCCTCCTTCCCCAGTAACACCATGGAGTCAGGGACCCCTCCCCCCCTAATGGTCCCCACACCACTTCCAGACCATGATCAGATTCCTATTACCCAAAAGGCTACCTTTAATACCACCTGGTGGTCCTAGTAGGCCTGGACAGGAGTGACCCTCCCTACTTGGTGCCTGCAATCCCTTAGTAGTATCTTGTGGTACTACTGCCAGAGGTCAACCCCAGCGGTAGTATTGCGAGACTACCGCTAGGTGTTTTCAGGAGCCATTTTTTAAATCCAGCACAGACCTTGATGAGAGAGAATGGGAATTACTCCTCTCTGGGCCCTCTAGACCACTAGGTGATATTAAAAGGTAGGCTTGGGAAGTTGAGGGGGCTAGATCTGTGGCATGAGGGCCATAAGGGGGTTAGGACTTTGTATCTTTGTGGGGGGTGGTTAGAACCATGTGTGTGGCAGAGGAGTTACTTGGGTAGTGCCCTGGCTCCATGGAGATGCTGGAGGATGGGGACCTCCCAGAGCACTGGTGCTCTATTTACAGCATGGCTCCTTTAAGGCTGTGCTGGAAGCATTGAGCCGTGTGTTAGAGGCTCAATGCTCCATCCCAGTAAAATAATGCCAGCTTTAGATACTAATGAGGTGTTTTGAATGCATTTTCATCCTTTGCATCTCATTAGCAGTCAATGCACATTGCAATGTCACTTTATGCTTTACAGTAAAATAATACACATTGTCCGTTTATGTGCATTGCAAGCCAAATTATGTGCATAATTGTCATAACACACTTTAGTAACTACCCCCCTAATGGAAGGTTAAGGTTAGGTGGCTTGTCTAAAGTCACAAGGAGTATCAGTGAGATTTGAGCCCTTTCTTCTCTAGTTTTCAACCTATTGCTCTAACCAATAGGCTACTCTACAATATGGAACCTAACCTTTCACAAGCTGAAAAGATGTCTTTTGAAGATAGAGCTACATGGCCTCCCATGACATAGGAAAACGAGGACCTGATTTTCTCTATTCCGTCCAGTGGAATCTCAAGCACATGTGTGCACAGATACAGTACTATGAATTTGAAGTGAAGACTATTTTGACTGTGCCAACTTGAATTAGTTAGACAGCAGAAATAAAGCCTATCCTATCAAGCTCTTAGGTGATTGGAATTGTAGAAAATCTCTCTTTTCAGCCTTTACTGAAGTCCCAGAAGTTGATCAGCTTTGCAATCTGAACATTAATCCTATTGTATTTCCATGCTTGCCTTCCTTTCTACAGGAACAGATGCAATTCACCTACAAAAAAAATCTACTTACTGAGCATAAAAAAACTGATTTATGAAGGCTTTTCTCCCATTCAATAAAAGCTTAGCAAGCCAGGCCAGAAGTGTTTTGTATTGCTCATGTTCTGCCATCTGTAAGTGCTGACTCTGCTAATGGCCCAGTTTCATCTTTAGCTGTTCTTTTAAAATTCATATTGTGACACTCAGCAATGAGCACATAGCATTACACTTTCCTACTCCAAAACACCCTTAATACATTTGTTCAAGTTTAAACAAAAGAAAACAAAAGATAGCGCTACACTACAGCAAAAGGATGTCCTTAGACATAGCTCAGTTGTACTACATGCTGCATACTCTAAATGGAGGAGTAGTCTAATGGCTTGGAAACCAAGAAACCAGAGTTCAATACTCCCTGTGGCCTTGGGCAAGTCACTTAACCCTCCATTGCCTCAGAAAAATCCAAGTTATTAATGCCACTGTTTAATGTACATTGCCAAGTTTAAGTTACAATGTAAACTACTTTGATTGAAATGTTAAATAAATAAAATTATTAACGTTATTCAATATCTGTGTCATATTCTACATGTAGGACAAACTAAGGGGTATGTTTACTAAACGGTGCTAATGATGGCGCAGCTGCAGCGTTATCACGCGATATGTGACATTATCGTGCGATAATGCTGCATTACCGTGAGAGAACGTATTGCGCAATAATGTGTCTGGCGGCATTAAGGTACGCAGAGTGTAGAGTAAGGCTTCCCAGAGGGCGGTGTAAGGCTCCCCAGGGGTGGAGATAAAGGGTCAATGGGCGGGGAGAGGCTTCAAGCACACTAACGCCGTGAAATGAACGTCTGAAAATTAGCGCCAGTGAAAACCTCGCGCTAGAGCCACATTTGCAGGACAGAGAAACCATTTCAGTCAGCAATGTACAGCAAAGGCAGGGAGACCCAGAAAAGTGATAGTAGTGATACATGTGCAGCAACCAAAAAAAGGCAAAACCCAGATATAATGACCAGAACCAAAAGTGAAATCCAAAACACCGAGCTGGCCAATAGAACAAATAATGACAAACGGTAATTAACACAACCTATAAAGAATAAAAAGGACGAGCTCACCTTTGGAAGGGTCAATTCTCAATCCCCCTGCAAAGTGAATGTCCCAACATAGAAATAGTGTTGATGAGTGTTTTCTGTGGTGTGTATGGGGTACCTTGCTTTTGTGGCTTTCACATGTGCAGCAACAGCAGAGTGAGCACATAGGAAAGGGCACTATAGTGATGGTGTAAATGGGGTACAGGGGGCTGCATGCGTCACATGCAGTGGGCCAGCTGGGGCACAGTGTAGACTACGCAGATGCCTACCTGGCACATAGGAATGTAGAAGCGGAAAAACAGCAAGACAACAACTGACCAAGGGCAAACATGTCCACGGGTGTGTGTCCCACAGTGTTTCAGGGGACAGTACCCAGCAAGTACCCCAAAGGGCACATAACATTGACAGGTGGTGCCAGGGGAAGCATGGATGTCTATGCAGGCACCCCTACCCCATATCATGCACCATAGGCAGCCACCTACCAGCACACTGTATGGCCTGGGACTGTGCACCACCAGCACCACCGGCACAAGGGCATGTCAGCATGGTGGAGGAGGGGTGCTGGTGGCGGAGGGGGCAGTGACATCCACCCACAGCAGACCACGGCCAAGCCCCATTTAGGTGGGTGTCGTGCACTGCAACAGACAAGGTCTGTCTGACGAACAGTCATGGTATCCCTAGGGAATGATCTGCCTCTGTGGCAAAAGTTTGGTGCAGTACACACACCCAGTGTGTTCAGGGGAAGAAGGTCACAGGTTCAAATACCAGCTGTAGCTCCTGCAAACCATGTCACTACATTTTGCCCAGTACTAAACCATGGTAAGAAAGATGGAACCTTTATTGCAGATAAAATAAACATGCCATAAACGCCTATTTTTTACCCTAAAGAGCACAGACACCATAAACGTGCAATCCCTAGAGCAGAGTTTCCCAAATGCAGTCCTGGAGGGCCAAACACAATTCAGGTTTCATGCTGTCCCTAAAAAATATGACTGTGCTGCATTTGTATGCACCGCCCCCATTGTATGCAAATATATCTCATGCATATTCATTATAGGCAGCATGAAAAACTGAACCGTGTTTGGCCCACCAGGACTGGAGTTGGGAACCTCTGCCCTAGAGCAGCAGCCAATAGGGGCACAAACACCCACACCCACAGGCTCCACTTTCCAAAGCCTCATGCAGAGTCAGGCTGTTGGGCCCTGCGCGGAGCAGCATCTCCCAATATTAGTACCTGCATACCTTAGCAATGCCGTCCTAAACTTGGGAACACGATACACATATATCAAAAGGTTGCTATGATTAATGTCAGATAACAAATCCTAAGTTAAACACAATTTATTGACAGAGATGCATCATAGCAACCTTTCTGATATCTGTGGAATGTGTTTCAGTTTTTGTTTCAGACAGTGTTTACCACCCCGGGGAGTGACCCCAACAGTATTGCGTACCATAGCAATGCCTGCACTGTGCCCAGGACTGGTGTGGCGGCCAGGGCTGCCAAAAACCTCTATATTTTCACAATGCTGTCATAGGTGTGGGAGTGTGTGTATGTCTATCCGGTGTTTTGTGGCTGCCTACACCTTATTGAGCCCACACTGCTTGCACTGTTTCCAATGTTAGCCTGCCAATGTGCATAATGAGGAGCAAGGTACTGTGGGTATGGCCCGGACAGGGCGGCCTGAGCAGGATGCATGTGCACAGGGCATAGGGCAATGACTGGAACATTGTACTGCCTGGCCACAGCATGTCATGCTGGGAGGTCACTCTCCCCCTGACTGAGCAGTGACCACGGCATGGCTATGTTCCCCCATAGTGCTATACAGTATTTTTCTCAAGTGATATTTATGGGTTCTCTTTTCTGGGGCCTAATCACTGACATACCTGATTGGTGTGTGTGCTTACATCCCATTTTTGGGTGCACACAGTTCTTCCAGGAACATGCACTATGTACTAGCTAGCAGACTGTCTGCAGTTAGCATATGCATGGCTGGAACACCTTGCAGGGTGCAGCGGGTGGAGACTGACTG
Organism: Ichthyophis bannanicus; assembly: GCA_033557465.1. Lineage (NCBI taxonomy): Eukaryota > Metazoa > Chordata > Amphibia > Gymnophiona > Ichthyophiidae > Ichthyophis > Ichthyophis bannanicus. The sequence goes on along the minus strand of CM066031.1, from coordinate 508,265,332 downwards.
TGCCCTCTGATGGTGAATGTTAGATAGGGGTGGGGGGCAGCTGAGCTTTTCCAGGTCTATTGCCCTATGTGATGTGTACAGATCTGCATTGACTGCCCTGTAAGGTGCCCATTCTCCAGCAGGACTGGGGTTGATGGTCTCCTCTACTGGCACCATTGCAGAGATGTAGAATGTGGATCTGTTGGTGGGGGTTCCTGTCCCCCAGAGGGCGCTTTGGGGTCCAAACACCACCCTTCTCTTATAGCATGTGACCATGGCACCCACACAGGATATGCACTATTCTGGGTGCATCATAGTTCACAAGGGCTAGACGTGACTGGAAAATACAGATGGACACAGGTGTATCCTAGGTGTGTCTGCAGTGACTACCTATCACACACTGGCACTGATAGGGACCTGCAGCGCTGCCTATCCCAGCCAAGCCAGGTGCTGCGGACCTGGTGCTGGGCGCCTCACCTCGCCCACAGGGTGAGCACAGGAACCGCACAATGTTACGGTCTATAGCTACTCTGTGCCAGTAACACACACGGTCAGTTCCCCCTACCAGGCCGGGGTGCTATAGATGTGCATGACCCATCTTGTGATCAAATGTAGGCTTCTGATCTGCATGTGCAGTGCATCATGGGTACGGGTGTGCTTACCCTATTCTGGTAACCACAGCAGACAGTTTGTGTGGTGACCTGCAGTCTTTCTGTAGCCAGCCAGCAGTGTTTTAGATGTTATAGAGATGTAGCCCACTGGTTACTTCAATGACTGTGGAGGCAGAGGTCATGGGTTTGATCCCACAATGGTGTTATTTAATACTGCTGTCTGAGGCATTTCCTTTTAATTTAAATCAGTGCTGCCAGCAAAAACACCCTCACAGTGCCATAGCCTAAGATGCCTCATAAGGCGCCCTATAGGGCGCCCTATAAAGTGCCCTATAAGGCACATTATAAGGTGCCTTGGCGTACAAGACACTTTATAATGTGCCCTTTGGAGTGCCTTATAGGGTGCCTTATGCGGCACCTTAGGTTACGGCACTGTGAGGGTGTTTTTGCTGGCAGCACTGATTTAAATTTAAAAAAGGATATGCCTCATACAGCACTGATTTAAATTAAAAGGAAATGCCTCAGACAGCTTTCTTACATAACACCACTGCAGAATCAAACCCATGACCTCTGCTGTCATTGCAGTAACCAGTGGGCTACATCTTTATTGCTTCTAACACTGCGCTGGCATGAACTTGGGTTAACACGCGTTAATGTGCCACAGCACCCACTATCGCGTGATACAGATTCTTGCTACCTTGCCGTCGGAACGCCCACTCCTTATATGTCATTCTTCACATTATCGCTGCAACTAGCGCCGGTAACATTAAGATGGTTTAGTAAACATACCCCTAAGTGTACAGTGTGATTTGAAGCAGGATGCTTGAGATTATGAGCTATATAAAAAGGTCAGAAATGCCCCCTTAGTGGAACACTGGGGCCCTTTTTATTAAAGGGCACTAAGTCAGTGCAGGTTACAGCACATGCTAACCCTGCACTATACCTGGTGGTAGATTGGTAGTAACTATCAGCACAGTTAGCATGGTGTGATTTCCATGCTAATTATCCTACACACATTGGGATGGAGGTGAGGGGGGCTGGATTTAGAGGTGGAAAGTGGGCAAGGTGAGCAACTTGTGGCCAGCATACTGTACTATGGTTAACACGTTGAACAAGGATTATCACACAAAAATCTTAATGAACTCAATTAACCGCCCAAGAGAACTACTTGATATTGTATGATCTCTAACTAGAGACCCCATTCAAGAGAAAATAGACAACATGCCCTGCCCACCAGTACTTGCAGACTTTTTCCAAAACAAGACTGGACCCACTTATAACATTCTGCAAATACTACAGGATAACACCTTCACCAACATACAATGGCTAACCTTCGACTTAGTCACCAAAAAAACCAGAACATAAAATCAGCAGCCTAAACACCATCACCTCACCTCTGGACCTATGCCCGGTCAGTTGGATTAAGATAACCAGATCTGAACTACCTCCAAATCTTTGCAAACTATCACAACTCTCCCTCGAACAGGGCTACCCCCAAAAGAGCTAAAGATGGCCTCAGTGCACCCAATACTAAAAATCCCCACTGCACCAAAAGAGCCCTCCTCATACAGACCTAAGTGTAGTCTATCCTTTATCTCAAAATTAATTGAAAAGGTAGTGCAACAACATCTTCACGAGCATATCAGCAAGCATGCCCTTCTGGATTAGCTCCAACATGGTTTCAGTCCACACCACGGGGTCGAAAATCTCCCAATCTCACTACTGGATACAATCATGAAGGGCATAGAAAAACTCAGCCAGGGGTATACACTCATCTTCCTCATCTTAGCCGCAGCATTCAATTCCATTCCCCAGGATCTCTTACTAGCAAGATTATGAGCAATTGGAATTGGTGGCACTCCACTCAGCTGGTTTCAGTCATGCCTTTCAAACAGCTGTCAACGGGTCAGAGTAGGATCATGCAAATCAACACCATATAAGCAACATAAAGGCATTCCACAAGACTCAGCATTGTCATCATTACTAGTCAACATATTCATACAACCCATATGAACCATATTCCACAAGCATAGAATTCACTACAGTGTCTATGCCGATGACATCATGATGTATGCATCCCATGATATCTACAATCCAGACCTCAGCAAAATAATAGACTGCTTCAATGAAATCACACTATGACTATGAGAACACAGAATTCAAATAAACTACAAGAAAACAAAAGTACTACACATCTCTAGGAACAAAGCATTCATGCTCCCAAAATACTTAGGGGAACTTTACTAAGGTCCATTAAGGGCGCAGCATTTAGGAGTGCTAAACAGCATTATTAAGGGTCCTAACATGCATTAAAGGCCAAGGCGGGGAGTAGGTGTTCCAGCGGTAAGGGCGCTAGTGGCCGGTTACTGAGCATTAACACATATTGGCCAGTAAGGGTGACAGGTGTGCAGTTAACACTTGCTAAGGTCAGTTACCTTAACGAGTGATAAGGGAGCCTCACTGAAGGTCACATAGCAGGTGATGGATGAAAGCAAAGGTAATAGCTTATGGACATGTCACATGCATACGTCCCTTATGTGAGTGGAAGGAGAATGTGGGAGGACATTAGATGGTGTCAGTGAGGGTGACAATGTCATGTAGTATCATATCAGTGGGTTGCACAGGAGTGCAGATGTGTGTGCCAGTAAGGAGCTGGAATAACTGAGCATGAGTGGTGACTTGCACCTCCTCTGCATGTGATGTGTTTGTGATATGCACTAAGGAGCAAAGTGCCACTGTGTGGGCCAAGATGTACCAGCTTTCAGAAGAAGTCATCAGTGATTAGAAAACCTATGTGGAGATGGATATGGAGAATGATGCATGGAGGTGGAAGAGAGTATTGTATGGGCTTGCTGACCCAATGAACCCGTTGCAAGTTTGCAATGTATATTCTGCCGTCAAATATGTAGGGCCAAAAAAAATGTCAGTCCTGTATAGTCCAGCGTGCAGGACACCCCAGAAAATCCAGTGTTACTGTGACTAAGCAAGCATGCATCAGTCACAAGAATGCATGAATGAGAAATGGAGAATGTTATGGTAATGCCATTGTCATGATCATAGAAAAGATGGTCAAAAATACTGGCCTGACAGATGCAGCATGCCATGATACAAAGTACAGTGCCATGTGTATACATCAAGCTGCTTGTGGAATGACGGGGTACCACCATGGCAATATTTATTTATTTATTTATTACAATTTCTTATATACCGCACTATTCGATATCAGCGCGGTTTACAGTAAATCAAAAATGACCAGAACAACAGGCTGTTCGGTTTTACAGAGAACAGGTGTACAAACTTGGACAATGAAGTTCATAGCAGCAAGAACATGTTAGGTAAGAACAACAAACAACAGGTGTGCCAAGACAGTGATAGGTCAAATGGTCTCAAGAATGGACAAGAACATGTTAGGTGTCAGGAACCACCATGGTATGGGAAGTCCTAGTAGTCACGTGAGAAGCAGTAGGATCAATGGGATGACAGTTTGACTCCATTTCAAGAGGCATAGCTTTTGCAGCCATATTGCTCAATACGATTGGACTCACAAAGGCTAAACACATCTCCTGCTAACAACATCACAGTGGCAAGATGGACTGGCTCACATTACAGTTTGAAGCCAAAATGTCTCCAACTCAATACTGGGTTCCAAACCTATGATCATTATTGGCCTCTGACTCAGAGTGATGACTATTGAGGTCATGTATGTTACAGTTTCTGCTATACCGCTTTATCATGTACTGAAATGTTAGACTAACTTTAGCTTGGTAATATACATTAAAAAGGGTCATTGACAACCTGGATTCCCCTGAGGCTATGGAGGGTTGCATGATTTGACCAAGGCCACAAGAAGTGTTGGTGGGAATTGCACTGTGGTTTATGGTTTAGGCACTTGATATACTTCCCTTTACTGTGTGTATCAGAGCAGTTTGCAGATGTATTCTAACAGGTGCTTTTATTCCCTTGTCCCTGAAGGGTTCACAACCTAAGGGTACCTGAGGCAATGGAGGTTAGGTGGCTTACCCAAGGCTACAAGGAGTAGCCATGGGACTAGAGACCCCAGTCCCTCTGGCCTGAGATTACTTGCCCCTTTGCAAGAATTGAACCCCAAGCCTTCTGGCCTGAGGTAACCAGCCCCAACCACTGAGCCACTCCACCTGGGGTCCCAAGCCAGTGCTCTAACAATTAGGCTACACCTCCATTAATGTTTGTGTGTAGAAATTCACATCATAATATGTTATTACAATGAATATATCAATGTAGGAATAACAGCTGTCTCCCTGCTGCTCATGAGCTGAACTTTCTAATCCAGTGCTGCATTGCAAAGTGACAGATTATTTATACATTCCAATAGAGTGCCATAATGACAGAAGCAACAATAAAAAATGGGACTCACTACAATGATCATTCATAAAGAATTCTCATACATCTCCTTTAAATAACAATAAATTACATCATATAACATTTAACAAAATCAATAAAATATTTTATTTTAACATTTAACAAAGTCAATAAGGTAATTAAACCTCCCTTTTTATTATTCTTATACATTCAACTCCTTCAATCCAACTTCTTAACTGCGCATAACTCTTACATATACATATTACTTTATATATAAACTACTAAAACCTGTATCCTTTCAGTTAAACAGGCTCACTTCCATTCTTGCTAGAGTTAACTGAAACTTGAAACAGCTAAGGCTTACATCCATTCCCTGATGCAAATTGTATCCATTCACTGAAGTAGATTTACAGTACTTTAATAATCCAAAATCCAAACATGTAATGACTGAGACTTATAACCATTCACTAAAACAAGTTGTATCCATCCACTGACCCTCCATAGTTGTAGATTACAAATTGTAATTTGGTCACAGTTTACACAGAGTAACTAAGCCTAATAAAAACGAACAAAACTCTGTAATATAATTTGAAAATCTGGCACATTCACTTGTGGGTCAGAGGGCAAAAAACAGCAATAGCTACCACAATTCTACAATGGAAGCTAACGTGGTCTCAGTATTATTAGACAGGAACACAACGCTTCAAATTCACTGTCATAGGATTTACATCAATGACCACACTATATAGCTTCCATCCACTGAAACATGTGTAATTTATTTTCTCCACCGGTCAATAATCCTCTAGCAATCGAAAATCCAACCACGGCTGCCGGTTTCGCCACCTCCTGTGGCTTTGTTAAGGATTCTCCTCAAGCCAGCGAAAACAACTCCGCTAGTATGAAGCTTATTTAAAACTCAGGTTCCCCGTCTATTTCACTTTCAATAAGGAGCCCGACACAGGACAACTCTTCTTGTGCAGATTACTGTCAATCCAAATAGATCATCATTACAAACCTTTTACCTAAAACCAAGAGATATAGCCAAAAGTCTACCAATTCTTCCCCAGTTTTAACTAAACAGCAAATATGAACTTACTGTGGCTGAACCAGTTCATTGCTCCTCTCTGCTACAGATGCACCAACCTGACCTGTCCATCTTAAAACCAATATTTCAACCAATCAGGCTACCCTACATCATTCATCAATCACCACATCACCCAATTCAGAAATCTAAAGGGCAAACACCTCTCCCTCACTCTAATTCCTCTTCAGGCACATTCACTTAACATCACCCTGTTACCTTCATTACACAAAAGTCTTGAAATTGTCATCAACATTAAACTATTTTACATCGACCCATTAAATGCTGGAACACACTATCATCCTTGCTAAATAGCAGATACACAAAATTGAAGTGTTCAGCAATCCTAATATCACTATATACCTCATGACATGCTTTAATAGAACCAATGCCACTCCACAGATGCATTTAAACCACCGGGTTCCACCGTACGCCATTTACAAATTAAGGTTTGCTCCTGCTGCAAAAGTCACAGTGTTAGACTTTTGCAGTGGGATGCAGCACTAGATTTGAAAGTTCAGGTCATGGGCAACAGAAAGACAGCTGTTAGATCTAACACTGCAACTTTTGCAGCGCGAACAAACCTTAATTTATGAATGGCAGAGTGATACATTGAACTGTGATATGTATAGTCCAACATGGAACTGTGACGGCATTAAGCAAATAACACCATTTTGCCCCTCTGACCCACGTGACATCCCCTAATCTGGATTCACAAGACCCCTCCTGTTATATGTCTGATCATACCGGCAGTACAGACCTCACTCTTTTGCTTTACCACCATATCTATGACTTCAGTCACCAAGACTGTCATGTCATACTCAGAAGCAACTTCACATAGTGATACTATTCCTTCAACCTGGATCTCTGAGTCATTGCTAGCATGTCTCACTCATGTACTTTCCTTGTTCAACAATAGCTTGTTGACTGGGATTTTTTCCTCAATGCAGGAACACTGCTATAATGTGCACCCTTCTAAATATTCCTTCTCTTAACCCTTCTGTCACCAGCCACTTCCATCCAGTCTATAGTCTAGTGTTTATACAATTCCATAAATATTAGTAAGGATACTGCTCTCCCACCATCTTGAGCACACCCATGTCTAGCACCCCAGACAGTCTGACATCTTGGCTGGCCACAGCATAGAAACTATCTTACTTTCCGTAGTAAATGAAATATGGTAAGCCTGGTATAAGCACAAAATTACAATGATAGTTAATCTGGACCTCTCCTGGGCTTTTTATCTCATTAGTCACCCTCTTCATCTATCATGCCTCTTTTCTGCTGGCTTGTGTGGTATTGCATTACACTGGTCCCTGTCTGTCCTCTCATCTCATTCCTATTATGGGTCCTTTCAGCCTTCATCTACCTCTTGGTTTCCCCTTTCCTGTGGTGTTCCTCAAGGGTCTATCCTGGGACCCCTTCCTCTTATATTTTCCTTCAACACTTGGCTATCCTTTTTCCAGCAATATGGTGGAAATAATAATATGCAGATGACATCCTGCTGATCTGTCACTTTCCTTCTATATCACCAGACGTGATTTTCATTAATTCCTGTCTCTTTGGTGGCATCCTGGATGTGTGATAGCTATCTCAAACTCAATCAGAAACTATGTATCAAGAAATGGTTAAAAGATAGAAAGCAGAGGGTAGGGCTAAATGGCCAAATTTTCCCAATGGAGAAAGGTGAATAGTGGAGTACCCCAGGGATCTGTGCTGGGTCTGCTGCTTTTTTTATTTTATATTTATGAAATTTTACAATATAATCAAGAAAGAAACATAACTCTTCCCTGCAGAAACAGGTTGACACTCAGAAAACAAAACATATAACAAAATAGGAAAATACGCACGTTCCCGTGACCAATACAATAAGAAATATACAAACAGTGCCAACCTCCCTAGCCCACGATAAAGGGGGGTTCTCTTATATAATAATAAACTTTTACCAAATGCATAAGAAAATGAGGCAGCAGTCAAAATTCAGAACAAATACAACATGAGTTTAAGGAGGATCACTTGATGAGTCTAACCACCTAGCGCTAATGAAAGCTAACAGCTGTGAGGGCTCAAAAAAATATAAGAAGCCGCTTGGTATTTCACCAGGCACTTGCAAGGATGTTTGAGGAAAAAAAGCCCTCCCAGCTGTAAAACTCCAGAACGGAGCAGGAGAAACTCCCTGCGTCTTTTCTGGGTGTCACGAGCCAAATCAGGGTACATATGAACAGCTAAGCCTCTAAAAGGAAGCTTCCTTTTCCGAAAAAACAGCCTCAACATCCAATCTTTGTCAGACAATAAGGCAAAGGTGATAAGTAAAGTGAAAGATTCCTGGGAATTAAGCCCAGAATTTTCTATCAGATCTGTAACATCCTATAGACCTATATCAAGCATTCCTATGCTTGCCAAAATAATTGAGAAGGTAGCACAACAACAAATACAGCAACACATTTTATTTATTTATTTAGCTGTATTTATATCCTGCTTTTCACTGGGTCAAAGCGGTCAATTGGGGGATACATTTAACACGAGGTGATATGAGACACATACACTAATACTTACAGGGAACATGGGCAATGGAGGGTTAAGTGGCTTGCCCAAGACCACAAGGAGTGCCTATAGGACTAGAAATCCCAGTCCCTCCGGCCTGAGATTGCTGTCCCCAGGTGGGACTTGAACCCCTGGCCCTCTGGCCTGAAGTACCTTGTCCTAACCACTAGACCACTCCTCCCACTAGACCACTAGACCATTGACACGGAAGCACCGCTAGACCAAGCCCAGCATGGATTTAGAGAAGCTCATGGCGTGGAAACCCTCCTTATTACCCTTTTCAACACACTAATCGCAGGAATTGACAGTGTTCGATAAGGCTTTATCCTCATATTTATGGATATTTCGGCTGCATTCGATTCCATAAGCCACCAAATACTTGTTGAACGTCTTATGGAGAAAGGAATTGAAGGAGCTGCTCTAAAATGGTGCAAATCTTTCCTATCCAACAGATGGCAATATGTAAGAACCTGCACTGCAACCTCTGAACCATTCATGCAGAAACAAGGGGTTCCCCAAGGATCATCCCTCTCTGCATTGATGTTTAACATCTATATGCAGCCCATCTGCTCTCTAATACGCTCGTTCAACGTCCAATGCTTAGCTTATGCAGATGATATCCTGCTATTTATGCCATTTACAATTCAGCAGCCAGACTTCTCCCCAATAACAAAATGCTTTGATCCAATAGCGGACTGGTTATGCACACAAAATCTCAGGATCAATCACACCAAGACAGACGTCCTCCTTGTTACAAAAACTAAGCCTTCATCCCACCAACAACATTAAAAGTCAAGAATGCAGAACTGACAACCAAATCTTTAATCCGCTACCTCGGAATCACCTTAGACCAGAGACTGAATATGAAAGCACATATAAAAAACACTGTAAAAACAATATATCACAAAATACGAACTCTCCGTCATCTCCGACCACTATTAGACCCTAGTGACTTCTGAACAATCTACCAGGCATTGGTTCTTCCACATTTCGACTACGCCAACAGTATCCTATATGGGATCTCAAAGGCAACTCTTCACCCACTCCAAATGGCAATGAACTCTGCAGCAAGAGTACTGACTGGGACACCACGAATGAAACATATCACCCCAATTCTGATAAATCTGCACTGGCTGCCCGTTCAAGCAAGACTCTTATACAAGATTCTAATCACTACCTTCAAAGCCCTGCACAACCAATCTTCCCCAGCCATCAAAGAATTGATCCACTATTCACATCCATATAGAACCAAGTGAACTATAATGGCCAACACATTGCTGATTCCCAAACAAATGACCACTTGCACAAGGACAGCCTCTAACCGAGCGTTCTCAATCTGTGTCCCCTTGGCCTGGAATGCTCTCCCAGCTGACATACGTATCATTTCTAGCCAATCCCAATTCCGGAAAGCACTTTAGCATTACCTATTTGTGAGACACTACCCGGAGTCTAACAACGTAACCTATACAACATCAAACCTCTCAATCTACCCAGACCAGACCAGCACAGAAAAGCAGACCCAGCCTAAGCTGGCCCACACTGAATAACATGGGGCACCAACCCAATACATAATCTGTACTGTATTTATTGCTGTAAATAACGCTGTAGATATGTTCATTCCCTGTTAAATCCAAGTTTTTACTCCCTTGTTTAATGTAAACTCTATGTGGCCCACCCACATAGTAATATGTTGTTTATTGTAAACCACACTGATATTGTAATAGCGCGGTATATAAGAAAAGTTAAATAAATAAATAACATTCAATTCTTCCCCTTGACCCAATCCAACCCCTAGGGCCCCACCAGATATTCTCTTCCCCTTAGGGAGATAATAGATCTTAACCAAAGGAGGCATTAATTCAGAGGAAACCCCTAATACCTCACTTAAATATTCCTGAAACATATCCCTTGCAGAGACAGAGGGGACCCTGGGAAAATTAACAACATGCAGGTTATGTGCCCGAGAAAGATTAACCAATTGTTCCATTTTATATTGCATCGACAAAAAATTCTTTTTAAAGACATCAGTTTGGTCTTCCACATTAGTCACTCTATTTTGTAGACCTCCCACAGTCACTGCCATATCCAAAAGTTTCCTTTCTAAATCAGTAACCGAGCTCGTCACAGATTTCACTTTAGAAGCCAAGGAGAAAATCTGAGGGAGTAAAGCTTCACCCAAAGAGGCAATAGCATTCCATATCGCCTCTAAGGTAAAGTCCGTAGGACGCTGCAATGAAAAAGTCACCTCTGATTCAACAAGCAAACCTTCAGCCTCCATAGACTTCAGCGGGTCGACTTGTCTCTCAGGAACAGATGATCTCTCTGCCGACACACCTCCAACTAGTACCGAAGCTTGTGAACAGACAAGCTCACCACCAGCTTGCTGTTCTCGCTCCACCAGCCCTCCTTCTCCTGGTCCTCGTGAAGTAACAACGTCTCCTGTCGACACAGGGGAAAGCACTTCCAGGAAGCCCTCCGGCAACAAGGAACTATGTGGGACCTTCGGCGCTGGACTCAATACTGGGGAGAAAGATAACGCTGAAGCGGACGCCGAACATCCCAGTTCCAGCGAAACCGCAGCTCGGCACTCTCCACCAGATCCTGAATTCTGTGCTAAACGCAACAAGAGTCCATAGGACCCGTCACAGCGGAAACTGGCGTCGCGCCACAAGGGGCGGTGAGGGCAACGGCCCGGTTTTGCCCTTTCGTTTCCTTCCCATAGGAAAAGCGTATTCACACAGCTAAGGCTGCTGCCGCCATCTTGAAAGATGCAACCCCCAGATTCGGTCTGCTGCTTTTTAACATATTCATAAATAACACAGGTACACTAAAAAATTTTTTTTTAAACTGCCTCTAATGTTTCGATTGATTTTTACGTTTTTTTGGTGCGCTGAATCCAAATCTGGTAACCAATTTGCTCCATCACGTACAGATTTTTTGCTACATTGGGTTAGCAGTTTGAGGTGAACGTTTCAGATTGAGTGCAATCGAGATAAAAGTTTCATGGATGAATTCTTTATACTAATTGTTTAGTAGTTATTCAAATAAGAATAAAGAAAATTGTAACAAGGCAGCACATAAGAATAGAGTAATGTCAACAAAACACACTGTGATGGTAGCAAAATTGTCTGCACTTAAAACAGCCACATACATGTGCACAAACATTGAGCATATAAGAGCGAGGTTAGACACAAAGCAAAGCAAAGAAATGTGCAAAAAATGTTGTACAGGTATGTATGTAAGAATAGAAAACGCAAACCGCACCATTGCAATACATGAAGACAAACACCCGATGGTGTGAAAATAAAATTCTAATAAATGAGATCCGACACTGTGGTAATAACTAGCAAATTTTTATTTCAAAGTTTAGTAAAAACACGATATTTGTCAACACAGTTTAGATTTTAAAGTCATTCTTGGGTCAATCAATCTCCTGGTGGGCCCGTTTCTTCTTCCCCCGAATGCTTCTCTTGGTGCGCTGCTTGGCGTATTTTTCATCTGGGGTTTCCCGCAGCAGCAACCAACAGAAATCAGCCATCATAGTGGTGTTCCATCTTCCTTGGTACCTTCTCTCTGCGTCCTTGATGTCCTGGTGAAACCTTTCACCTTGTTCTTCACTGTACGCCCCCAAGTTTTCGGGAAAGTAGTTCACATGGGAGTGCAAGAAATGGACTTTCAGGCTCATGTTACAGCCTTGTTCTTTGAAGGCATTGAGCATCCTGGCAACAATATCCTTATAGTTCTCATCCCGCCTGTTCTCCAAGAATTTGAGAACAACATCCTTGAAGGAATCCCAGGCTTCTTTTTCCTTCTCAGACATCGTTTCAGCGAATGCTCCATCTGAAATGAGTTTCCTTATATCAGGGCCAACAAACACTCCTTCCTTTAGCTTTGCTTCAGAAAGTCGGGGGAACTTTGAGCAAAGGTACCGAAAGCACTCACCATCTTTTGGAAGGGACTTGATGAATTGCTTAATGATAGCCAACTTAATGTGGAGAGGTGGTAATAGAATTTTATCACGAGGTACCAAGCTCTCATGAAGAACATTTTTCTCACCGGGTCTCAAATACTCCCGAATTGGCCAGTCTTTTTTCCCCCAGTGTAGGTCGCGGGCCCGGCTATCCCACAAGCAAAGGAAGCAGGGATATTTGGTGAAACCGGATTGCTGCCCTAATAGCATGGATAGAATTTTAAAGTCTCCACAAATCATCCACTTATGCTCATCATAACGAATCTTCTGAAGAATCAGGGTCAAATTCTCGTATTTTTCTTGGAGAATAACAGAGTGAGCAATAGGAACTGAAGCGAATGTGTTGCCATTATGAAGAAGAACACCTTTTATGCTGTCTTTTGACGAATCAATGAACAGCCGCCATTCAGCAGGATCATACTTGAGTTTAAAACTTTTCCATCACTCCGTATATATTGTTGCAAAATACCAAATCTTCCTCTTTGCTGAAATACTTCAAAAATTGTGTCTCGCGGTTGCGGTACCAATAAAAAGTTGTTCCTGGTGACAATAGATTTTTCTGTTTAAGCCGAGAACCTAGCAGTTGGGCAGCATCTTTTGGGAGTCCTAAATCCCGGACTAAATCATTCAATTCAGCTTGAGAGAAAAGTTCAGGTTTCGGATCTGGTTCAGTTTCAAACTTGGAAGTACTGGACTCATCGGGAAAAGCCATCTGATGAGTCTCATCATGATCAGAACCGTCCACACAAATATGATCCAAAGATTTTGGTGGTTCAGGCACAGGTACTTCGTTGCTATGAGGCATAGGCCTAATTGCTGAGGGAAGGTTGGGGTAACTTATTACGTTCTTATTTTTTAAGTTGTATCCCTTCACAATGCAAGAGCAAAAATAGCAGTCACTGCTGTGGTCTCTTTGTTCACGCCACATCATAGGTATTCCGAAACGAAATGCTTGTTTTTTACCTTTCATCCATAAGCATAGATCTTCCTCACATGTCTTACACACTTTGTGAGGAGCCCACGGTTTGTCTTGATCGCCTAACTTCAAACCGAAATAGGCGAAATATACTTTTTAAATAAATGCAGAAATGTTCCTCTGCCGCTTTTTCACGGTATATTCCCCACAAATAAAACAAAAACTGTCCGGAGAGTTGACGCAACCTCTGGCTCTGTGAGCCATCACAAATACACAGCACTGCAAACTACAACTGTATTGAAACACTTCGTAATAATGCTGTATTACGACTGATCAAACAACCGTTAATAATGAACTTGCAAGAAACTTAAATTTGACAGGAACGTTCATGTCGAAACCCCCGTGTTTGAGCGAGCGAGCGAACGAGGCGAGGCGAACAGGAAAGAACATGCGCCAGCGCGAGTACTGGATTTAGCCCCCCGCCTCCCAATTGTCCTGTTAATGTATAAAATGAATACAAAACACTCTAAAATATCATGAGGGAGTGTTTCTAGTTAGTTAACCATTACAACCTCTATTTTGGGCCAAGAAAATAAACTGCAGTCGGCTAAAAAGAAATTATGTGAACATTCCTTATATGGGTAAGAATTCTAATTTTGCAAGAAAACGTGACGTGATGGAACATTTTGGCTATTTTTCCTGGATTCAGCACCCCAAAATCTATAGGAATCAGTTGCAAAACTGGAGGCAGTTTTTTGGTAGTGTACCTGTGTAATCTGTAAATGGGAATAACAAGTGAAGTAATCAAATTTGCAGATGACACAAAATTATTAAAAGTTGTTAAAACCCAAGAGGATTGTGAAAAAAAAAGCTCCTTGATAAACTGTTCAAATGACAGATTAAATTTAATGTGGACAAGTGCAGAGTTATGCACCTAGGAAAGAACAACCCAAACTATAGATAAATGATGCAAGATTCCACATTAGGAACCACCATCCATGAAAAAGATTTAGGCATCATCGTGGATAACATATTGATACCCTCTGCCCAGTGTGCAACGGTGTCCAAGAAGGCAAACAGAATACTAGGAATCATAAGGAAAGGAATGGAAAATAAAACAAAGAATATTATAATGCCTCTGTATCATTCCCTGGTGTGACCGCAACATGAGTATTGTGTGCAGTTCTGGTTGCCGTACCTTAAAAAGGATATAGCAGAATTTGAAAAGGTACAGAGAAGAGCCACCAAATCGTAAAGGGGATGGAGGGATACACCTATGAGGAAAGGCTTAAAAAGTTAGGACTTTTCAACCTGGAAAAGAGACCACTGAGGAGAGATATGATAAAGGTCTATAAATTAATAAATGGAATGGAACGGGTAAATGTAGATCGATTGATTACACCATCAAAAGGTTTGGACAAGATCCTGAAGGAAAGGTCCATAAACCATTATTAAAGAGGATCCAGGTAATCCACTGCTTGCCCTAATACAAGCATTATTAAACCTGTGTATTTTTCTGGGAAACTGCTAGGTACTTGTTACCTGGATTGGCCACTGTTGGAAACAGGATGCGGGGCTTGATGGACCTTGGTCTGACCCAGTATGGCATTTTTTATGTTCTTATGTTTTTATGTTAAAAAGTAGAAAGACTAGGGGACATGCAATGATGCTACAGTGTAACCCATTTAAGACTAATAAGAGAAAATATTTTTTCACTCAACGCGTAATCAAACTCTGGAATTCATTACTGGAGGATGTAGTAAAAGCTGTTAGTGTAACTGGGTTTAAAAATGGTTTGAACAAGTTCCTGGAGGAAAGGTCCATAAACCATTAGACTGGTCAACATTGAAATCGTTACTGACTTTAAAAGGCTCTAATCTGTAGTATCTTGGTGAGCTGAACACGAATATAACATTAAAAAAATTTCAAGATGAATTCTTGATTTGTTTGTTTAAAGTCAATAAAAATAAAATTAATAAAAAATGATTGGCTCTCGTTTTGAAGATATTGCATGTAGTTCATTTCTGACGTTTCACCATGTAAATTTATCCAGCAGGACATCAACAGCATCCTAAATAAGCCTTGAATGATGTAATAGTGCATCACATTGCATATTACCAGCATGCACACATCGTCCAGAGTTGATTGCATCATTTTCTGATGCAATGCAATACTACTGCCAGATGGCTGCTGAAGCCATCTGACGTCAGCAGTGTACTATACGTAGTCGGAAAGGTTGAGCATTTAAAATATTTCAGACTGTGTGCGAGACAGTTTAAGCTACTGTTACATGTAACTTTTATTAATCATATAATTGTAGCCATTTAGGTACAATACAGAACAGTAATGCTGTGAAAGTGCGTTAATACCGTTGACAATTTCTGCTACATTTGTGGAGAAGTGACATTTGCCAACCAGAAGAAAAGTATCACTTCTCAACTGAAAAAGGCATATCATCTTTACTTCGGATGCAAGATTGGTGACCAAGCCTTGGGCCCCGCATATATGCTGCGCTACATGTACAACACAGCTTTCACAGTGGTTGAATTGCAAAAGACCATCAATGCCGTTTGCAGTCCCCATGGTGTGGAGAGAACCAAGCAACCACATAAATGACTGTTACTTCTGCTCGGTTCCTCCTCTTTCCAGCGGAATAACGAAGCAAAAGAAGTCTACCCAAACATTCTGTCTGCATTGAGACCAGTTCCACATGGTGAGGGACTTCCTATTCTTGAACCTACATCAGAATATTCTCTTGATTCATCTGATGAGGACAAGGGTGAGCCAACCTGTTCTTCTCCTGGTCCGTCAGCATGCAGTGACCCAAATTTTCACTGGGATGCATTATCAACTCCACACAGAATAACACAGGAAGAACTAAATGATCTGGTTTGTGATTTGGACTTATCCAAGAACAAGACAGAATTGCTAGGTTCAAGACTCCAACAATGGAATCTTCTAGAAAATGTCAACATTATTTCATATCAAAAGCGCCACCAGCAGTTGGAGCCTTTCTTCAGAAAGGAAAGTAATCTGGTATTCTGTTCCGATATTGAAAGCCTCATGAATGCCTTAAAAATCACTCATGACCCACAAGACTGGAGACTATGTAGACTCTTCAAAACTGAGTCTGAAGGCTGTGCTTTTGAACAATGGAAACCGTCTTCTATCTATTCCAGTAGTGCATGCCGTCCACATGAAAGAGACATACGATAACTTAAAGCATCTACTGACTTCCATTAACTATAACAAGTACAGCTGGCACCTCTGTGTTGACTTGAAGGTAGTTGCCCTTTTAATGGGACTGCAGTAGGGATATATAAAATACATGTGTTTCTTATGTGAGTGGGATAGCCGAGCAAGGGATTGGCACTACTTGTGGAAGGAATGGTATCGCAGACAAAATGTAACAGTTGGAGAGAAGAATATCCAGCACCCAGTTCTGGTTGAGGGTCACAAAATTCTGCTACCGCCCCTTCACATCAAACTAGGTTTGATGAAAAACTTCATGAAAGCCATGGACCACACTTCGCCAGCTTTCTGATACCTGCATGAAAAATTCCCTCGACTCAGCAAAGCAAAGATTAAAGAGGGAGTTTTTGTGGGTCCTCAGATTCGAGAGCTCTTCAAAGATGACCGGTTCAATAACTTGCTGCAGGGTGATGCGAAACAAGCATGGAATGCTTTTCGCCTAGTGTCAACAAACTTTCTTGGGAATGTTAGGGCAGAAAACTACAAGGAACTAGTAGAAAACATGCTGATGCAGTATCAGAAACTTGGCTGTAATATGTCTCTAAAGATCCATTTCCTTGATACCTATCTCGATTTCTTTCCTGACAACTGTGGTATGATTAGTGATGAGCAGGGTGAATGTTTTCACCAGGATATCGCAACGATGGAGCAAAGATACCAGGGAAAATGGTCCACTACAATGCTGGCTGACTACTGCTGGACACTCCCCAGAAAAGCTCCCAAACAGCTGTACAAGAGACAGGCAAAAAAAATCTAAGAAGTAGTCTATGACTTGGATTTTACAGGTATTAACCAAAGACCTATTATATTTACTATTGACATGCATTTCATGATGTAAACATTAATTCTTTTAGATTACAAAAAAACTAGAGCCAACTTTGCAATTTCACTGTCATATTTGTGTTCAGCATATAAAAATTGATAAGAAATGACTATTTTTATTTCAGTAACATGACTTTTGTAAAAATTTGTTGACCAGTGAATGAGGACCCAGGAAATCCACTGCTTGCCCCAGTATAAGATTTGTGGAACCTTTGTGTCTTTTGGGAAACTGCCAGGTACATGTGACCTGGATTGGCCACTGTTGGGAAACAGGATTCTGGGCTTGATGGACCTTGGTCTGACCGAGTATGGTATTCCTTATGTTCTTATGTTAATCCCTCAAAAGAATCTGCTATCTGGCTTAAAGATTCCCTCACTCCCCCTTTTCTGTCCCCCTCACTAGATGACCTCTCTATCCCTGGTGTCTCTTACCTTAAATATCTTGGAATCTTCTCTCACTGTCCATGAACATATCAGCTCTGGTGTTAAGTGATCCTCGGTTGCACTCTCTAAAATATGCTCTCTTTGGTCACTACTCCCTGATTTTTTGGTTGTCAATAATCTCTGGCTTTGGTCATTGCATGCTTAGACCAGTGTAATGTTATATATTCACCGTTACCTGACTACTAACAAACATCTTCAATCAGTTCATAATGCCACTGTCTGTTCACGTCACCACACCACCAAAGTTGAACATGTATCCCCTCAACTTATCGAGTCCCACTTGCTTCCACTCACTCATTGCATACAATTCAAATGTCTTACACTCACCCATAAGATCATGCACTCTACTACCATCCTTATTATCCCACATGCCCCCCACCCCCGTGTTTTTTCACTGAATCATAGAAAATGTCTTCATCCTCCCTCACCTTTGCTCGTGCCTTTGACGCTGTTGCCCCTTTTGTTGCCGCCCTGGTGCCTCGTGTCCTGGAAGCGGTTGGCGTCTCCCTTCTCGGCATCTCTCCACTAGATTAGAAGTACTATGCAGAGGCAATGGAAAGTCTAGATTACTATCATCCAGAATACTAACTTTAATCCCATGTTCCCTAGCGCTATCTATGTCCCTATGATCTTGCTCTCTATTTCCGTAGAGACTGATATCGGTATCTACACATTTCATATACATGCACTCCCCTTGTGAGTGTCCCCCTCACTTTAAGAAAGGCATCCTAACAATCTGCATTACCTCCCATTGTCCCTTAGCTGGCAGCCTTACGCTCCCCTTCTCCCTTTCCCTTCACTTTGTGCCTACATTTTTTACCTTGTTCTGCAGGCTGCATATAAATATATATATATCTATATTTTAATATAGATATATAGCACAACCTGCCCCCCACCCCTGTTTTCTGCTTCCCCCCCCCCTATTGCAATCATCCCATGATATACAGCCACGCGTCTGGGAGCATTCATGCGGTGGGGGGGAAGGAGGGGGCCACACACGGCTCTGCCTCTCACCACCTCTCACCCCTTGATGTGCCGTGCAGGCAGGCAGGCAGGCAGGCAGGCAGGCTGGCTGGCTGGCTGGCTGGCTGCCCCCCCCCCCCCCCCCGGGTCCGGGTGCGTCGGCTCCTCTAATGTCGGCTCGCTCCCTTCCCCCCTCCCGGTCCTATGCCCGCCAGGCTGCTCTTTGCTCCTGAGCTCCTCATCCTATTCTCCCCATCCATGCTCCTAGCTACTCTGCCCTGACCTGCGTTCCCAACAAGTAAGGGGGGTACTTGCATTTACAGACGTCTGGATGACTTCTGGTGGCGCTCCGACCATTGATGGCTGCGGCGATCAACACGCGCTCCTCCACGTGGAGGGGGTGGATCAGCCACTGCCTTTGTTGCTGCCCCTGGCTCGCTCTCTCCGCCGGTCTGGGTCATGAAGCTGATGATCGGGCAGTCTCGGCCTTGAACGCTGAGCCGGGGGGAGGTAAGAGAATGCTGTCCGGTGTCCGGCTTCCTCCGGGAAGGGGGGTGAGCGGCAAAGAGGCCGCGCCTGCGCCAGGCGCGCTCTTTTGACCGTGGCTCTTTGCCCGCCCCCCCCTCCGCCGTCCCCCTCCCGCCCCTCCCCACGGCCCTCGGCTCTCCACCGCGTGCCTGTGTCCCAGCCGCGTTGATTCGCGGCCGGGTCTGAATCATAGAAAATGTCTTCATCCTCCCTCACCTTCTCAGGTTCACCTTGATTCCACTAGTCACTCTGCATTTAACTTTATATGACCTCGTTTTGTGAAATTCCCTCCTTGCCAATTTCCACCTCCAGCCATCACACCCCAAGTTCTAGTCTGTCCTCAAAACCCATTGGTGGCAACTCGCCAATGAGCTTCCACTCAGATCACACTGGATACTGTTACCCCCATCACCTTGGGTTATCCCCTCTCACCCTCACCCTACTTCCCTCCCCTCTTGTTACTGTCCTACCATTCTAAATGGTGATCTTTTTTAATCAGAATGTCATTATTATGTTTAATTCTGTTATAATGTACACCACTCTGCTGGTATGGAGAGCCATAGATAACATTTCCAAAATCCTGTACCCATAAACCAAAAGAGTTTGCCCCTTTTCCAAACTGCAATCTCTCAGCCCCATGATTGCCACTGCCATGTCACATTACAGGGACCATGAAGTTGAGTACTGTGCTGTGTTATAACATCACATGGTGTACATGCTGGGCTAAACCATCTTAATAGGAAGTTTCCTCATTATACATCTGAAAGATGAGCACCAACCACGCCCATCATTCATAACACATATTGCCTCCTCTCAATTACCCCCATAGCTCATTCTCACCACCAGTTGCACCTTCATGTTGAGAATGCTCTGTACCCTGATGTTGGTAATGCTCATGATACACTCACTGAACCCTGTGAAAAACAATACATCTCTCCATGTATTGTTTCATCAGACCACATACCCACAGAAAAACCTGGTGGATGCCACAAGCATAACCTATCCCTAATGTGTAGGATCACACAGCATTGCTGTTGCATGTTAAATATCACACCTTACTGCATACAGCCATTGTCATGCTATGTGTAGTGCTGGAAGCTGCATCCCAATGCTTTGGCCCCAAATGTTGTCACTCATCTGTGTCCTATATACTGTATTTGATTTTTCAGTACTGACATCAACATGCACAATGAATGCTGGTAGTATTGTCTGTAGGAGGCCATGTGCTGTAGTGTAAGATAGCAGTTCAATACATAGCATCATTTCCCCTCCCAAATCACATGCTGCCTTGTGTTCATCTGTTCTGTCATCATACATTTTTCAAAGTGATGCTGTCTTTGCAAGGGACCTCTGGGACCAGTGTGCAGGGAATGGCCAGCTGAAATCACACATTTTGGGGAGGCTGTGGCCACCTGACAGCTCTCCTGTGTAAAAAGGTTATGTGCTGCCCATCTAGTGCACATGAAGGATTGACCTCACCTATGCCTGCAGTGCTAACAGTTGTCAGGACTATGATGCACCTTCATGGGAAGGGTGGCCTGGCTAGTGGATAGGTAATGGAGCTTCCCATGGTCTTTCAAGGTCAGTGGCATGAGTCAATAAAAGCACAACATATGCACGGCTGGTGTGATAGGGATCAGTCACTCCCACTGCAGCATGTCAATGTGCCAGAAGTTGGCTAATAGTGTGCTGCAACAGTCACAATGCAGCCAGCTACTGAAAGGCATGTTGAGTGGCCAACTGGTAGTGTATCTGAAATGAGTGGACATGTGAGAACTCTACCCTTTGATACACCTGAACCTAGATAAACACACATGTAAGACAGAATAACCAAACAATAAAATATAGTTTGCATAAAAAAATACAGTTTTTGTCAAATAACAGAAAAATAATAAAGGCTAACATGCCTTTTGGTTACAAATAATATATATATATATATATATTTGTTGAGATGAAATAGTTACATTTATTTTTATGTTCTGCTGTTGCTGTGCATATATATATAGATAGATAGATAGATATATGCACAGCAACAGCAGAACATAAAAATAAATGTAACTATTTCTTATATCTCAACAAATAGGGGTGACCTGCAAAGAGCGGTGGGTACACCCTAAACAAAGGCATAGAGGGGGGTAACCTGCACAGAGCAGAGGGTACACCTACTCTTTTATTTTATTTATTTATTTATTTAACAAAGTTTTATATACCGCCTCTTCCTGTGATCAGAGGTGGTTTACATCAAACATAAGCACAACTTTTACAGTAAACGTTGGAACTATATACATTTAACATGTAACATGGTCAAACTATATACAGAGAACTATGTACAATATCATTGTCAAGGCAGTCTTATGAGAATTTGCATGTTCAGTCTTTTGTAGTCGCTGTTGGGCTTCAGTGAACTCATTAGGTTTGGGTTTCAGTGAACTCCTTGGGTTTCTTGGGAATTTGTGGGGTTCTCTGAGTGCCCGAAGTTTTCTATAAACAGGTATGTCTTTAGGTCTCTGCGGAATTGCATAAGGTCTTTTGTTGCTCTTAGCTGGTCAGGGAGGGAGTTCCACGGTGTTGGAGCCACATATCTGAAGACTCTTGTACTGGTGTATTGTTTTGTGTTATGGATGTGTGAAGGAATGATATATGTGGTTTGGGAACAGTTTCTCCTTACTCTATAGATGTCAGGTGTTGTGAGGAGGGTTGACAGGGTGGTGGATGCAATTTTGTAGTGATGTTTAAATGTAATCATTATATATTTGTATTTCACCCTTGAGGTTATAGGTAGCCAATGTAGGTCACTCAGAATTGGTGTAATATGGTCGTTGCGTCTTGAGTTTGTGACTAGGCGAGCTGCCAGGTTTTGGGCAAACTGGAGCTGGTGTTTGTTTTTTTTAGGAAGCTCCTGGAGGATACTATTACAGTAATCCAAGAGTGGGGTTATTGCAGTACTTTCCTGAAATCATGGTCTTCCAGGAGAAGTCTAAGGCGCTGGATAGTTTTCAGTTTGAAATAAATACTTTTTGTGACAGATTTTATGTCACAAGATTTTATTCAAGGTTAAGTTGTTATCTATAACTAATCCTAAGTATCTGACTTCATCCTTGAATTCTATATCCGTGTCTTGTAGTATAATTGTTTTAGGTGCATTAAGGTTTAGGTTTCTTGAGATGTACATTGCGTCAGTTTTCTTGAGGTTGATTTTAAGATTCTGACTGTTCAGCCAAGAGGAGATGTCTGACATACATGCTGTTATTCTAGAGAGGTTTGGGTTTTTGGTGCTACAGGGGGGGGTACATCATGATATCATCCACATATAGATGATAGTTGATGTTATATCTTTTGAACATTTTGCAGGCTGGCCTGATGTAAATATTAAAAAGAAGTGTGGAGAGGGAGGATCCTTGGGGTATTCCTTGTTTTTGGGCAAAAGTTGTGGAGGCTGATTGACCTATTTGCACTTTTTGGGTTCGGTTGTTTAAGTAGGAGATAAACCATTGTATCACATTACCTCGGAGCCCAATATGTTTTCGTTTGTTTATTAGTAGGGTGTGGTTTATGCTGTTGAAAGCAGCTGCTATGTCAAGGAAGATGAGTATAAAGGCCTATTTACAGGAGTCCAGGCCACATGTAAGCTTGTCAAATTAGGAAAGCATGAGTGTCTCGACACTGTGCTGTGGTCTGAAGCCATGCTGATTTTCATCTAAGGGGGTGTTTAGTTCAATGTAATCCTGGAGCTGTATTTGCACCACTTTTTCTATCACCTTTTATATAAAGGGTAAGCTTGAAATTGGGCAGTAGGAGCTTGGCTGGTTTCTGTCGGATTTTGCATTTCTTAGTATGGCGCGTATTATTGCATGTTTCAAGGTATCAGGCATGTACCCTTGGTTTAGAGAAGCATTAACTATTTTGCAGATTGTTGGTGTGAATTCATCTTTTACTGATTTTAACCAACTGACTGGGCATGGGTCATTTGGCGAGGTGGTGGTGTTAATGCTAGTTATGATGTTTTTTAGGTGTTTGTTGTCCATGGGACTGAAAGATGTCCAGGATGAGTTGGAGTTTGTTTTAGAGTGTGTGGTAGTGGTACTTGTCGAAACATTGGGAGCCATATCTGTTCCAGGTTGTGTGATCTTTTTCTATGTAGTAATTTGCTAGCTTTTGCGGGTGAATTTCTGTGGCTTCATCTTCATGGGTGTGGGTTATGTTAAGGGTTTTTACTATAGAGAAACGTTCTCTTGATTTGTTTAGGGATTTGGATATAAGTGCTGTATGATATTCTTTTTTTCTTGTGTTTATTGCATCTTTATATTGCTTTAGTGCTTGCATGTATTTCCTCTTGTCTTTTTCTGTTTTTTTTACGTCTCCAAATGCTTTCTAGTTTTCTTAATGCCTGTTTTAGCCTTTTTAGGTCAACTGTGTACCAATTATTTGTGTGTCTTTTGTTATGATTGCCGTAGCTTTTTGGGGCAGTAGATGCATTGTTTAAGGTTGTGTTCCAGTTCTGTATGAATTCATCTAAGTCAGTAATGGAGCTATTGATGAGCAGCAGGGTATTATCTAGAATGTTTTCCTTGTCAAAGGGTTTGTATCTATTGTGCATCTTTGGTGGTTTTCCAGGTGTGATATTAGGTAGGGAGGGTAGGGTTAATTCAATAAGTAAGTGGTCTGACCATGGTAAGGGGGTAGTGGTTGGTAAGGAGTAGCAGGCATTATGCAAGGTGTTTGAATGGAGGAAGATGAGATCCAGTATGTTTCCTTTGTTGTGTGTGGGAGTTTGCACTATTTGAGTGAGATCTAAATCGGACATAGCATGTAAGAAGTGGGAAGAGTGGATGCTATTCAAGGAGGGGAGCTTGAAGTCTCCCAGTAGAATTTTGGTTTTGTTCGGGTTTGTGGAACATACCAGCTCTAGGATGGTGGCAAGGTTCTCCGTGGTACTTGAGGGCGGTCTGTAAACTAGGGTAAGCTAGAGGGTTTTATTTTTGATAGAGAGTATGTCAATGTCTACTATGTTTTCATTCATGGTCAGTATCATGTGAAGTTCTTTTTTTGCTAGTATAAGTACCCCATCACCACGCCTGTTTACTCTCGGACAGTAGTATAATTTGTAGTCAGGATGTGTAAGTTGGTTGATTAATACCTGGTCTGTTTCTGTTAACCATGTTTCTGTAATACAAAGTATGTCAGAGTTCATATCATTGGTTAGGTCAGTAAGGATGGGTATTTTGTTCCTAGCAGACCTTGTATTCAGCAGGAGATATTTTATAGGGTATGGTGAGTGTGTTGATATGGTACCGTTAGAATAAGGACTTGGTTTTATAGTTATGTATCTAGGTTTTCATGGGTTGTTATGGCTATAGGTCTGGACTAGGTGTGGTGACTGGAGGTAGTTTCTGTGTTGATAGTGTACTATTAGGATATGATTGTAAGGGTGTATGGCATTATGGAATCTTTTCACTAAAGGGGTTAACAGGAGCAGCATAGTCATGAAGCATAATATGACTTGGTTATCCATGTTGAGTAGGGTATTGGTATTCAGTGTGCTTTTGAATTGGGGTTGCTCTTGAAGTTTTCTTGTCAGCTAGTTATTTACACAGTTTAAAATTAAGACATGTATCATAAACAATTATGCAGAGAACAAAGGAATTCAAGATTATTATTATGTTGGAGTGCCTAGATTCTACCATGCAATGTGTAACATAGAATGGTGTATTGTAGGGGTATATAACAACTCACATTTTGTCCAGTGTTTGCTCGGAGATTCAGTCGCATTTGTGCTGGGATGATTTTGTCCAAGGAGGATAAGTTTATGTCTGTCTCCATGCCCCACCTAAGGGCCGCGTTCAAGGGCCCTCTGGTGAGGACCTCAGGTGTGGGCCCTCCAGGCGCAGTCGCGCCTGATTGTGCTTCTTTTTAACCTCTGATGAAGGCCGTGATTGGGCAGGAGGAGGCAGGCTCGTTCCAGTGCCGGCTGGCTCGACCCCGATCGGGAGAGATGTGGCTGGAGTGGGAAGAAGGTGATATCCTCTGGGCTGCCCACTGATGGCGCTTGTGATGATGGCGTCTGCTGGTCTGTCCCACGATGGCGCTCCCGATGATGGCGTCCGCTGCTCTGTCCCTTGATGGCGCTCCCGATGATGGCGTCCGCTGGTCTGTCCCTTGATAGTGATTCTGATGAAGATGTCCGCTGGGCTGTCCCCCGATGGCGCTTTTTTTAAACCTCTGATGAAGGCCCCAATTGGGCAGGAGGAAGCAGGTACGGCAGGCTTGTTTCAGTGCCGGCTGGCTCGACCCCCCATTGGGGGAGCTGTGGCTGGAGCGGGAAGAAGGCAAACTACTGGCAGACTAGATGGACCATACTGGTCTTTATCTGCCATCATATACTAAGCAACTATCTTAGGGGAAGAGGGGAGGGGAAAATGGTGGCTGCAAATGCCACATGACCCCTGGTTGCTGAGGAGGACACATGGGTAGGGGTTAAATCCCCCTTACAGGTGTGGTGAACCATCATGCTGTGAGCAGGCCTATGCCCTGGAGGAACAAACAGCTGTCTCATCAGCTCCTCCTGGTTATGGGACTGCATCACCACATTGGCATTCAGCTGCTCTACAGTCTCCTCCAGGTTCCAGACCGACCAGTCCAAGGCAGCTACAGTAGCAGCCAAGGCAGATTCAGTGTTTCCTAACAGCTCCTCCCTTCTTCCAGGGGTCTGGCTGGCAGCTACTGAATGTGGCTTGGCCACCACTGTAGCTGCCGGGGGAAGTGGGGAGGTGGCGGCATGGCCTCTAGGCCCTGGAGGAGACTGAGCAAGCTGAATGCCCACTACATGCTTCTTGGCAGTCACCTGGCCAAAATGGACTTCAGGCATGAGGAGTATGTCTTTGTTGGAGATTTGGTCAACAGACTCTTCCTGCCTGAATTTCATTTTGAATCCAAAAACACCAAAACCCAGTGGAAAAAGAAACTACTATTCAGTACATTTTTTGTCGGAATGGCCAGCCCAGTATAGAGGAGGAACGCCTCTCACCACCGTGGCCAGTCCCTTTTAATCATTTAATTTCAAAAACTTGTATGTTAAAAAAACAGCTTATACTTAGCGTGTTGAAGAAAACAGGCTGTAAAGTCGCTGTAGCCAACAGTGTGCTAAATACACGACGTGACACGTTTCGGGGATACCTCCATAAGCCCCCTGCTTCAGGTCAGATCACTGTGCAATAACGTCAGCCTTAAAATCGCTACTGAATAAAGCGGTTTTATAACCCAGGTTTCAAAGCCAGTTCACTAATCCTGAAGGAGAAACTCCCATCAGGTGTGTCATATACAAAGAAACCAATCAGAAAAAAGAAGGAAGAGGAGCCACCAATCAGAAACCCCTTCCCTGTCTGAATGGTTAAGAGATGGTATGCCAGTCCAGCTGTTCATTTAAACCCTCTGGGTGCACTGTGTTCAGACGGAAGATCCATTTCTGCTCCAGGTTTTGCAGAGTCTGAACGCGATCGCCACCTCTAGGGTTGGGGGGCACATGGTCCAAAATTCACCAATGGAGATCTTCAAACTGATGAGAATGCTCCATGCAATGGCTAACTAGAGGAGCTGTCAAAAGCCTTATGCGAAGCCGAGAGGCATGTTTCCCTATACGCACCTTGCAAACCCGCGAGGTGCGTCCCACATAAAAAAGCGTACAGGGGCATACAATTAAGTAGACCACATGGTCGGTAGTACAATCCGTATGCCAACGAGTATAATAGCGCTTCTGAGTATGGCTGTCCACCCATATCAGACCTGACAAGGTGTTTGAACAATAGGGGCAAGACCCACAAGGAAAATGACCAGCGTTCTCATCCCCTGAAGAAGGGCGATCCAAAGGGGAAGTAGTCTTCACCAATAAATCCCGTAAATTTGCCTTATGAGAATAAGCTATTTGCAATGGCTTTCTAAAACAAGAGTGTAACGCCAAAATGGGCCAAAATTGATGGATCAGTCGAACAACTGCTGAGGTGCCCTTCATAAAGGGGAAGATGCCGGTTATTTTATCATTAGGTGGTAAGGGGTCCCGAGTGCCCAAAAGCCATTCCCTATGTGTATAACAAGCCCGCTTATAAGCCAGTCTAACAACCTTGGAGGGATAGCCTCTAGATAAAAGACGAGAACTCAAGTCTTTAGCATGAAGCTTGAAATCAGACAGCTCCGTACAGTTACGGCGAAGCCGCAAAAATTGTCCATAAGATAAACCACGCTTGAGAGCAGGAGGATGATAGCTGTCAAAACGCAACAGCAGAAATGGATCTTCTGTCTGAACACAGTGCACCCGGAGGGTTTAAATCAACAGCTGGACTGGCATACCATCTCTTAACCATTCAGACAGGGAAGGGGTTTCTGATTGGTGGCTCCTCTTCCTTCTTTTTTCTGATTGGTTTCTTTGTATATGACACACCTGATGGGAGTTTCTCCTTCAGGATTAGTGAACTGGCTTGGAAACCTGGGTTATAAAACCTCTTTATTCAGTAGCGATTTTAAGGCTGACGTTATTGCACAGTGATCTGACCTGAAGCAGGGGGCTTATGGAGGTATCCCCGAAACGTGTCACGTTGTGTATTTAGCACACTGTTGGCTACAGCAACTTTACAGCCTGTTTTCTTCAACACGCTAAGTATTAGCTGTTTTTTTAACATACAAATTTTTGAAATCAAATGATTAAAAGGGACTGGCCACGGTGGTGAGAGGTGTTCCTCCTCTATACTGGGCTGGCCATTCCGACAAAAAAATGTACTGAATAGTAGGTTCTTTTTCCACTGGGGTTTGGTGTTTTTGGATTTGATTAGTGCTCAGGAGGAAGGTTTATGTGGTGGATTTGAATTTCATTTTGTACATTCATAAGATAAGTGCATTGCTGCACATTTGTAAGATAAATATAGTGGGACTCCATGTAAGTGCTTGAAGAATATAAATACGTGCTGGATGAATATAAACACATTTTAGGATCTATGATGCGGTAAGCCTTGATTAGCAGCATTTCTGTTTCTGTCAATTGTCTGAAGTATGTGAATATACCTAAGATCCTTTTTGTCTGTGTAAAAGGTTTTCCTCCTGTACCACTGAGTTTATATATTATATATACCTTATTTCTGAAACACACTACAGTGACAGGTTCATGCTAGCATCATGATGGCATGATCTTGCCTTTCCCACTGTTAGGATGATAGTTCAATATTTTCTATGGCTAGAGATGTACTATTCAGACATGTCTATGTGGAAAGCCAGTGGTTATATTGACACACCATAGGTGACAGGTACCTAGCACGAAGAGTGACAGTGGAAGGGGATGCAGTATTTGAATGTTACCATACAAGTATGCTGCTACTTGTTGTTTGTCTCAACAGTGCCCACTCAGAGATGGAGTGTAGGCTACGTACATCTGACAGGCAGGTGGGCAGGCCTAGAGACAGATGATTCTGAGTGATCACATATGTATGATGTGTACTGTATCAGGAAATCACAGTGCACCTCTTAGACATTGTGCTAAGCCAGACTGGTACAGTAGCATCTGCTAACATGTTATATGCGCAATACAGCATGGTTGCATGCTGTCTCATCTACACATCCCTCTATGCAAGCTATACATACATAGCAGCTGGTGGAAGACATGGGCAATGGAGCCATACAAGATAATAGATATGCATTGGAGGACTGCAGCATTAGGCATGTGTGTCTAGATGACAGTCATATAGACTTACCTTCATGCAGCTGCCATGCGCCTCCTTGACCTCCTGCAGCAGCTTGGGCTGCCTTCATTGGAGTTGCTAGCTTTTCTTCCGCACATCCTCCAGCTGTCAAGGAAAGAGTGCAGAGATCAGTCATGTACGCAACTTTGAACTACAAGGGTGAAAATATATGTGAAGACATAGGATCTGTAAATGTGTAAGAGCTGATAAGTGCCTAAAGATATGTGAAATAATCATTGTCTTCATATGTGGAATGTTCCCAAGCAAGTTGCATAGCAAGATCCCATATGTTCTGTGAATGGTTGTGCTGTGCACCGTCATGATGGAACAGCATAAGAACATAAGATATGCCATACTGGGTCAAACCAAGGTCCATCAAGCCCAGTATCCTGTTTCCAACAGTGGCCAATCTAGGTTATACGTACTGTCACCCAGTGAGGGTCCCCAGGGGCTGGAGCCTGGGTAATTCACCAGGGCTACTTCAATACTAGCAAAAATGGATGATTACAATGCCCTCTGGGAGTTGTAGTCCCAATTGCTGAATAAAGAAGGTGAGTCGTGGATGAATAGTAAGGCTTTCAAACAGGACTTTTAATTCCCCTTCCGGGTGGATTTTTAAAGCAATGGGAACAAAAGGCAAAACACCATGCTTCTGGTACAAAAATCAAAAGGAACAAACTGGAACCAAAATATGCTTATCTTCAGCTGAACTCAAAAGTAACACAAACAGTCCGTTCAAAACAGGTAAGTTTTCCTCACTGCAGTTTGCTTATACTTTAACAGCCTCTTCAACAGAAAGAAGTAATGTCATCTGACATAATTAAAGTACAGTCCATGCATGTATCTGATATTGCTTCTTCATAATCATTACATTGCATTTCCTCTGGTTCCTCCTCTGAATAACATTCTTCAGGGTTATAGAAAACGTTATCTTTAGGAAAACTCTGTTCTCGGTAATTTCACTTCCCTTCTTCCTGGTTAAGAGTGCAGTGAATAATTACCACCCTCTCTTAAGAGCTCCCTTTGTGAGTCACACAACTCCTTATACGTACAGGGCAAATCACTATATTCAAAGGCTCTTCTATTAGAAGGAATTGGCCTACCTCCCAACTGCCTTTTCTCTGAGCTCCTGCGTGTGAGTGAGTTATCAGAGCACTGCTGAGACGGAGACGTTTCTCTGCCTTGCTGTCTTGGCTTTTCCTTAAGCATAAAACTTTCCCCAGGACAGACTTTCCCTCTTGTGCTGTACCTGGTTTTAGGAAGATAAAACTCCTCAGCTTTCCTGAGCCTGGCTTCTGTACCGTAGCTTCTCCTAGCTTTCTGGTAAGTTTCACAGGGCACGTCCTTAGCTGGGCACTGCTCTCTGCAACCGGCTGCTGTGTTTCTTTCCGTATACCTTTCAGTTCTGCTGGCTTCTGAACTCTCTCTCACTCCTGTGTCTCTGCTTCTAGAACTGGAACTTGTTCTGCTTGTCGCCCTGCCTCTTCTTCTCCTCTCCTCACTAACCTCAGGTGAGCATGTTTTAACTACGCGTGTCCCTGTGCTTGGTTGGGCTCCACCCCTTCTCAGCTGCCCTTCATTTCCTAATGAATCAGGAACCTGCTTGCTGCTCGGGCGTGTTCTCCCACCATGTGATAGTGTTTGTTTTGGTTGCCTATAGCAACTCTGCTCCATGTGCTGATCTGAGCTGTCATTTTCAGATCTGTTTTCATCTGTTCTACCTATTTCCATAGGCTCTGATGACTCTACCTCATGACAGTACCTAGCAGTTTCCCAAAAGACACAGGTTCCACAATGCTTGTACTGCGTCAAGCATTGATATCCTGGGTCCCTTCTTAATAATGGTTTATGGACCATTCCTCCAGGAACTTGTCCAAACCATTTTTAAATCCAGCTACACTAACAGCCTTTACTACATCCTCCGGTAACAAATTCCAGAGTTTGATTACACGTTGAGTGAAAAAATATTTTCTTATATTAGTCTTAAATAGTTTACCCTGTAGCTTCATTGCATGTCCTCTAGTCTTTCTATATTCTGATAACGTAAACAATCAATCTACGTTTACCCGGTCCACTCCATTCATTAATTTATAGACTTCTATCATATCTCCCCTCAGCCGTCTCTTTTCCAGGTTAAAGAGCCCTAACCATTTTAGTCTTTTTTCATAGGAGTATCCTTCCATCCCCTTTACCATTTTGGTGGCTCTTCTCTGAACCTTTCTAATAATGCTATATCCTTTTTAAGATACGGCGACCAGAATTGCACACAATATTCAAGGTGCGGTCTCACCATGGAACGATATAGAAGCATTATAATATCTTTTGTTTTATTTTCCATTCCTTTCCTAATGATACCTAGCATTCTATTTGCTCTCTTAGCTGCCACTGCACACTGGGCCAAGGGTTTTAACATGTTATCTACAATGACGCCTAAATCTTTTACCTGGGTGGTGGTTCCTAATGTGGAACCTTGCATTGTGTAATCATAGTTTGGGTTGTTCTTCCCGAGGTGCATAACTTTGCACTTTTCCACATTAAATTTCATCTGCAATTTTGATGCCCTGTCTTCCAATTTATCAAGATCCTCTTGCAATTTTCCACAATCCTCTTGGGTTTTAACAACTTTAAATAGTTTTGTGTCATAACCTCACTCGTTATTCCACTTTCCAAGTCATTTATGAATATGTCAAAAAGCAGTGGACCCAGCACAGATCCCTGGGGTACACCACTATTCACCTTTCTCCATTGGGAAAATTGGCCATTTAGCCCAACCCTCTGCTTTCTATCTTTTAACCAGTTCCTGATCCACATTAGTACACTGCCTCCTATCCCATGACTCTTTAGTTTTGCCAAAAGTCTCTGATGAGGGACCTTGTCAAAGGCTTTCTGAAAGTCCAGATACACTATATTAACCGACTCACCTTTGTCCACCTGTTTATTCACACCTTCAAAAAAACATAACAGACAGCATTGTGTGCACAGCAATATAGGGAGGTCTTTCAGAGCCAGTGTTCCATACACAAGAGAGGTATGTATCTTCGCATGTATTGGTATGGCAAAAACATAGGTAAATATCTTAGCCAAATATATTGTGTCTCTCACATTCCTTTAGTATCTCACATATTGTATGTCCCATACAAATGGCAATACACATACACATCATACACATGGCAAGACACAAACCTCTGCAGTGCATAGACAATGTCCACAATGAATCTATCTGGGGGACCAACAGGCACTCTTAGTGCAGAAATATTTCTTTACAGAAAGTGTGGTAGATGCTTGGATTAATCTTCCAGTGGAGGTAATAGGACCAGAGAGGAGACACAACAAACAAGAGGCGATAGGAGGTCACCTATGGCGGGCTCAATGGCAAGCGGGGAGGACATTCCCATGGTGATGCAAGACATGCCGGGCTGTCTCAGGATCTAATCTGCATCCGTGGGAACATCTGGCTCCCACGGTGCAGAATCAGTTCCTCATGGGTCCCATCCTGTTCATGGATATCCAGATGGCCTGGATGTGCCCCTTCTAGGATTGGGCTCTATATCAACCATATTGCCTCATTACACAGATGCTTAACAGATTTCCAGTACCACCACACTATGCACATTTCACTAGCTAACAACATTCCTGGATCTACTATATACATTAGTCATCATGTTATCTCACTGGGTATTCCCATACCCCCTTACCCTTGCTATGTGCTACATTTTAATAGCCCTGACCTTTTACACCCTAGCCCTTACTTCACCTCAGAACACTATACCAGTCCTCCATAGATCTTGTTGGAGATTTCCTGACTCCCCCAACCATCAATACGAAACACTTCGGCGCACACCAGGCCCACATGTTATCTATGTGGACCTTCAGCAGCAAAATCTATCTCGACGATTACAGTCCCACCATCCCCCTGACCTTAAATGTGCACTAATAAATGCACGATCAATAAGGAAAAAATGGCCAGCACTAACTGATATGCTCTCAGCTCATAACCTTGATATCCTATGTGTCACCGAGACATGGCTTTCAGCCGCTGACGCCGTGATCCTTCACCAGTGTGTCCCGCCTAATTTCTCAGTCCACTCTTGTCACAGAGCTGACCGTCGTGGCGGAGGAGTACTTTTATTTATTTTTTATTTAGCTGTATTTATATCCCGCTTTTCACCGGGTCAAAGCGGTCAATTGGGGGATACATTTAACACGAGGGGATATGAGACACATACGCTAATACTTACAGGGAACATGGACAATGGAGGGTTAAGTGGCTTGCCCAAGACCACAAGGAGTGCCTATAGACTAGAAATCCCAGTCCCTCCGGCCTGAGATTGCTGTCCCCAGGTGGGACTTGAACCCCCGGCCCTCCGGCCTGAAGTACCTTGTCCTAACCACTAGACCACTCCTCCCTTACTTATCCTAACGAAAGCCGACCTCAAATTTCGGCTTGCCGCCTCAATCAGCACCTCTACCCTTGACTCTGTTACCATTACAAATAAGCAAATCACTATTAACTTGCTCTATAGAACTCCATCTTCATCTCCAGATGACTTAGCAACAATAATTGATCTTGCTTGCAACACCACGAATTCGCATACTCTAAACTGGATATTAGGTGACCTCAACCTCCCAGTCATTCAGGACAGCCACACCAATGCCTTTATTGATGCTCTCAGTGATCTAGGCTATGTTCAACTTGTTGATACCCCTACCCATATAAAAGGCAACTCACTTGATCTTATCTTTGCACCACAAACAGCCCTCACACATTTGCACCAGTCTCACCTAAACGTAAGTGCGGTTCCCTGGTCGGATCACTTCCTGATAAGATTCCAGATTCCAATTTGCACCAACTCCTCCAAATCCATACCTGAAGATAAACCCATATCAGAACATTTAAAGCGCTTCCACCCTTTTAACAGAGAAGATATTCTAAAAAGGACACAGAATCTATTTGACCCTCCTCTTCAAAGCCTCGATGACATGGTCGCCGCTTGGAACTCAAGCCTAGATGCCGTGATCCACTCACCTACCACGAACAAAGCACCACATAAGAATAAGAATGCCCCATGGTACTCCCAAGAACTACGTAATTCGCTCCTTCAACTCAGACGACTTGAGAGACGCTGGCGACGATCAAGAACAGCTGAGAGCCATGAGGCATTCACAGCACAATCAGGAAAACATCGGTTATCTGTAGCATCAAGTATGAAACAATATCATGCAAGACGACTACAACGCTCCTTGAACAAACCCCACGAGCTTTTCCAAATTGTGAAATCTCTAGCAAAGGAGCCATCTCAAGAGAACTTACCCTACCCAGACTCACAAGAATATGCTTATTACTTGCGTAAGAAAAGTAATCAGCTTGCCCACACTGCTAAGCCCCCCATACCAGCCAGCCTACCTTTCTCCATCCCACAACCTCCTCTTGGTCATTTCTTGAGTGGGTCACAACACACTATCACATCATTTTCTACTCCATCTGACAGAGTCATTCAAGACACTATCCTAAACATAAACACTACAACAGCATCCTCCGATCCGTGTCCATCTCCCTGAATAAAGGCCCTGCGTGCCGAGCTCAGCCCATTCCTATCCAAATTGATTGATGTATCGTTCTCTACTGGAACATTTCCTCGAAGCCTGAAACAGACGGCTATCAGACCACTCCTAAAAAACAGTAAGTTGGACCCTTCGATGATGGAATCCTACAGGCCTATCTCCAGCATACCTCTCCTATCGAAAATCATTGAAAAGATTACCCAACGCCAATTACAAGATCACATAGATACTAATGCACCCCTGCATCCCTGCCAGCATGGATTTCGCGAAGCACATGGTGTTGAAACATTACTCACAACCTTATTCAACACCATAACCTTAGGTCTCGATAACATCAGACAAGGCTTTGCACTGATCTTCATGGACATTGCTGCCGCATTCGACACCGTAGACCACGAAGTTCTCCTGCTACGCCTCAGAGAGAAGGGAGTTCAAGCTTCAGCTTTGTCATGGTGCGCTTCATACCTCACTGATCGCTGGCAACATGTCCGTTCTGGCCCCTCCAACTCCGATTCCTTCCCCCAAACTAAAGGTGTTCCACAGGGCTCATCTCTATCCTCCTTGCTATTCAATGTCTATATGCAACCCATTTGTGATCTCATCCAATCATTTAATATCAACTGCCTGGTCTATGCTGACGACGTCTTGATGTACATGCCAATTTCGACAGAACATCTTGAACTATCCCCACTTATCAGGTGCTTTGACGCTGTCACAGACTGGCTAAATGCACAAATGCTTAAGTTAAATTTCAAAAAGACAGAAGCCCTCTTCGTAACCAGAAATCCGGCTTTTACTCCACCCCTGTCTATCAAGGTTCGCGACGCAGAGATCATATGCAAGACTACAGTAAGATACCTAGGTGTAACGCTTGATCAGCAACTTAATATGAAGGCTCATATCAAAAACATAACAAAGTCGGTGTACCATAAAATCCGGACCCTCCGCAATCTGCATCAACTGTTAGAACCTGATGACTTCCGAACTGTCTTTCAGGCCCTAATAATGCCTCACTTTGACTATGCCAATGCGATCTTGTATGGTCTACCTAAGTGCACGACTAACCCCTTACAACTTGCAATGAATTCAGCTGCAAGAATCCTTCATGGAGCCTCAAGAAGTTCTCATATTACCCCAATACTAAAACAATTGCACTGGCTACCCATACAAGCCAGGATCTCATTCAAGATCCTAATTATGACCCATAAAGCCATCAATAAATACCCTGCTACTGCCATTACTGATCTAATTTCAATCACATCTCCCAATCGAGCAAGGAGATCGAATGCCGCAAATACTCTCATATTACCTAAGGCTAGCACAAAGTGTTCTCAATTCACTAGATCCAGAGCCTTCTCCTTCTTTGCTCCATCCTGCTGGAACGCACTACCAGCAACTATCAGAACCATCAGTGAACTCTCCCAATTTAGGAAGGCACTGAAACGGCACCTCTTTCTTCATCACTACGATGATGCAGTCTTCTCCCCACACTCACCCACTCTCACATCTCAATGCAGCACCTCAAACTCATGCACGTCACATTCCCAGACTGATCACTCGCAATCACACCTTCCCCTCCAACCACCATGAGAAACTTATGCAGTGCCGCATAACTCATTATATTATTGCATAAAGTAGACTGTATTTATTCATCGTGTCTCCTTGTTAAGGGACTGGTTATTTATACCCTATTTTACCTGTTATACCTGCTTAATGCATACCCAAGTTTAATTTTCCTGTTTAATGTATACCCAAGTTATTATACCTGTTTCACTGTAAGCACAAATCACGAAATTGAGATGTGCAACTCTTATGTTCATTGTAAACCGCACTGATGTCGAATAGCGCGATATAAAAGAGACTGCAAATAAATAAATAAATAAATAAATAAAAAAACATATGGAGTGAAGGAGTGGCCTAGTGGTTGGGGCAAGGTACTTCAGGCCGGAAGGTCAGGGGTTCAAATCTCACTAGAGGACAGCAACCTTGGGCCACAAGGACTGGGGTTTCTAGTCCCACAGGTGCTCCTTGTGGTCTTGGGCAAGCCACTTAACCCTCCATAGCCCATGTTCCCTGTAAAATAGTTATCTCCAAGTTATAATGTCCTGTTCAATGTAATTTCAGTTTGTTCAATGTAAACCACCCTGATGCAGAATAGCACAGTATATAAGAGAATTAAAGTAAATAAAAATAAATAAATAAATAAAACCAAATCATCTTTGTCTGTCTGTGAAGCAAAACACAGAATCAAGGGAAACACCCCACCTGCAGCATCACCAGGCACAAAGAGAGCAGGACAGGAACACACCATGGAATTTAGGACACTTTATTAAAAAACTATTGGTCATACCAACACGTGTTTCGGACAATGGCCCTCCTCAGGAGACAACGACTTCCAAAAAATAATAAAACAATTATTACCTCTTGCTTGTTGTGTCTCCGATCTGTTGGTGCGAGGGTCCTGCTCCCTCTGTGTCTGGTAAAAGAGACCAGGACAGTATTTGAATTCAAGAAAGCATGGGACAAACACAGAAGATCTCTAAAGGAAAAAAGTGGGTTATTGTAGTTGATATGGAAGGGCAAAACAGATAGGCCATGTGGTCTTTTTCTACCATCATGTTTTTAGGTGTTTATCAGTCAAATCATGCTGCTCCTACTCTAATGTCTACATCTACCAATTTCCAATAACACACATGTGTAATCCAGGGCCACTGTTGTGACAGGACTATCCTGATGCAATGGGGGAAAGGCAGCTGGGATGTCTAACTTCCCACCAAGTTGCATGACATGCTTGCTGCAGTATGTGTTTTACCCCATTACATGCAAGGATAGTATGCTACCTTTTGTTTAGAGTACCATCGAGGAATCTCAACCACGAATCACTACATGCCCTGGGGTAAACCCTGGAGTAGAACAAGCCAGTTTGGGGCATCTGCAGCCAGGTGCAAAGCCCGCAGGCAGCAGTGCTGCCAAATGGTTCACATCAGGGAACACCTATGCCTTATGGCAGTGCTATTTAAGTAGAAACAAAAAGTGGCAATAATATCCTATGGTGGACTTGGGACCTGACCTAGACAGAAGGGTCGCAAAATGGCTGCTGATCCACCTGTCACCCTCTGTGCAATCCTGGCTTGATCCCATGCCATGCATGGACATGTAGTTCTGATTTCCCCATTGCATTCCATAGGTAATTGAAAAAAAAATTCCCTGCAATGGTGCACATCCATGAAGGATCCAAACATGGTGGGCAAAGCAGCTGACAGTTGGGGAATCCACTACACCTGTAATGGAAGTTGTTTGCTCTGGGGTAGTCTGTCCATGTGCATTCCTGTATTGATGCCACAACATGCTAAACGGCCCAGCTGCAAAGTAGACAATATACAAAATTCCTGCACTATGAGGTGTGTATTTGCATATCCCTGGCACTACATGTTGACTCCCAGTGTTGCTGCTCTTCTTGATTGCTCTGTCAAGTGGGATCTGAAGTTGATTTGTAGATATATTTTACCAGCCTCTAGAAGTGACTGTGACTACCCAAAACTCGCATTTGGCAGCATTGGAAGTTGAACTCACAGCCTTGGTGTTGAAAGCCATTGCCACAACCATTGGACTACACCTCACCTTGCAAGCTGTGCCATACTGTTAGGTTTGGGCAATATACTGCCCATATACTTAGGCCAATGCAAACACATCCTGTATTCCCTATATGTAGATATGGGAGTAAATGAGGGTGAGGTGAGAGGGGCAGCCCAAGGGTGATGCAGGACCATGTGCGGAAACTCATTGTGGGGCCTCATTTGCATCAATTTAATTTATTTTATGTTCAAATGTATATGTTTCCTATCTACAATTTTAGGTGGCTTTGCAAGGAGCCCTTCACAATCATTTTCTTTGTCCTGGCAATGACTTAGGGGCATGTTTACTAAGTATTAAAAAGCATTAAGTGCCACTACACCAATAGAAATAAATGGGTGTTCCTGCACTAAGCGCACATTAACATTTGTGAATGTGCATTAACTTTTAGTAGACATGCCTCGTAATGAGCGTCTCATTACCATTTGCAAGGACAGTGAGGATAAAGAGACTACCAGATTTCTACATTACTATACTCCAGTGTCAACTGCCAGGCACATTAGGAGATACTATACACCCTGCTCTTTTAGAATCCATAGCAAACCCGCCGTATCATAACAGCACTACCAGGATTCACAAAGCACCAAATCCTACCTATCAAAAGGCACCACTGCAAATATTAAATAAATACATCTCAGAGAATACCAATACATATCCTATTGGCGAAAGAGAACAAGTTGGACTGTCACATAGAAACTACATGAACAGAATACTGCAGCTTGGTTACACATGCAGTAAATAGACCATCACCAAACAAAGAACAACGGATCACAGTTTAGAAATATGAAGACAAAAATTAAACTGGGAACCCTAAAGGCCAAACTTGGAATGTACAACACTGGAGAAATAAAACTATAAATTAATTTCCTCTTGTACTAAACAAAACACAAAATGTCAGCTATGCACATTCCCCAGAGCTGACATATTCCAGTTAATAAATTAAAAATAAAATTGTTTTATTTTCTACCTTTTGTTGTTTGGACATTTTATTTTTCAGTTGCAATTGCTTGAGTTGCTTTCTTCTGGTTTCTTTGTGTCTTCTGCTAACTCTCCATTGTCTGCTGCCCATGTGTCCTTTTTTTTCTCTTCTAGTTTTTTCCATTCTCTCTACACCTGCCTCTAGCATACTGATCTTTCCCATTTTGCTCTTTCCTCCATTTCTTTCTTTATTCCTTTTTCACCCACTCAAATTTCACTCCTCCATCCTCAATCCGCACTTACTCTACCAATACTCAGCCAATCATAGATTTTTCTTCCCTCCCACATAAAATATCTGTTCCCCTCTCCATCCTCACTCCCCCTGCTTCTGTTTTTCTCCCACCAGTCCCAGCCCCACCCCCTTCTGGTTCTCCACCAGCATCAGCTCCCATCTAGTTCCAGCCCCTCCCAGCATCCACTCCCTTCCAGTCCCATTTGCCCATTCCCCTCATCAGCCCATTTCCAGTCCTAACCCCCCCAGTATCAGTCCTCCTCCAGTCCCCCCCAGCATCAGTTCCCTTCCAGTCCCAGTCCCCCATACCCATGCCATTTTGAGTCCTAATCCCCCCATATCATTCCTTTTCCAGGCCCTCCCAGTATCAGCTCCCTTCTAGTCCCCCAACATCAGCCCATTTCCAGTCCTATCCCCCCAGTATCAGTTCTTTTCCACTCTTCAAAGGGTGTTTGCCATTGGTCGAAACATGTGTTGGTCTGACCAACAGCTTTTTAATAAAGTGTCCTAAATTCCACAGTATGTTCCTGTCCTGCTCTCTTTGTGCCTGGTGATGCTGCAGGTGGGGTGTTTCCCTTGATTCTGTGTGTTGCTTCACAGACAGATCCAACAGGTAGACAAAGATGAGTCAGTTGATATAGAGCCCGATCCCAGAAGGGGTTCATCCAGGCAATCTGGATGTCCCCAAACAGGACGAGCCCATTAGGAACTCATTCTGCACCGCGGGAGCCAGACATTCCCACGGGTGCAGATTAGATCCTGAGACAGCCCGGCATGTCCTGCATCACCATGGGGACGTCCTCCCCGCTTGCCATTGAGCCCACCAGTGATTACCCTTGTTATCCCACCGCACAACCCCAGGTGGAGGCAGCTGGGGCCTGAATTGGATGGCAGAGACCTGCCAGCAGCTTGACCCTGCCTCAAGGGTGGTCTCCAGGCCTGATCGCTGACCTTGTCGCTGTTTATACCACCTCTGTGATAGAATAAGCAGCACGTCTGCCCTCTCTTGCAGGACATACAGGACCGTGACCTGAATTGGCCCTGTATGTCCTGTCGTCTTGTCCCACCTCCACTCTGCCCACTCTCTGCCCCCTTCTGTCCCCCTCCAGCTCTCCCCGCACTGCAGCTCTGGGCATGTGGGGAGAGTGTGTGCCAGCATACGACTGGGATGAATAGCGGAGCTGCATGTCCTACCAGGACGTTCAGCCCCACTATTCACCTCACAGAATCGGGCCCATAGTGTATCTGGATTTTCAGAAAGCCTTTGACAAGGTCCCTCATAAGAGACTCCTAGTGAAATTAAAAAGTCATGGGACTGAAGGTGGTGCATTATTGTGGCTCAGAAACTGGTTAAAAGATAAAAAGCAGAGAGTAGGGCTAAATGGCCAATTTTCTCAATGGATTAAGGTGAATAGTGGAATACTCCAGTGATCTGTGCTGAGCCTGCTGCATTTTAATATATTCATAAATGACCTGGAAATAGGAATTACAAGTGAGGTGATCAGATTTGCAGATGACACAAGTTGCTAAAACGCAAGAGGATTGTGAAAATTGCAAGGACCTTGAAAGATTGGAAGACTGGATAGCCAAATGGCAGATGTAATACAATGTGGACAAGTGCAAAGTTATGCACCTAGGAAAGAACAACCGAAACTATGGTTCCATGATGCAAGGTACCACCTTAGAAACCACCACCCAGTAAAAAGATTTAGGAGTCATTGTGGATAACATGTTAAAACCCTCAGCCCAGTGTGCAGCGGCGGCCAAGAGAGAAAAAATTGGAGGAGCAGAGTGGAGGAGTAGCCTAATGGTTAGAGCATTGGTTTGGGTACCATGAAACCAAGGTTCAGTACCCACTAGCACTCCTTGTGGCCTTGGGCAAGTCACTTAACCTTTCATTCCCTCAGAAAAATCCAAGTTATCAATGTCTCTCTTTAATGTACATTACTAAGTTTAAGTTACAATGTAAATTGCTTTGACTGAAATGACAAAGTGGTATAAAAAACCTGTTAAATAAATATAATGGTAGGAATCAGGAAAGGAATAGAGAATAAAACCAAAGATATCATAATACCTCTGTATTATTCCATGATGCAACTGCACCTTGAATATTGTGTGCAGTTCTGGTTGCCATATCTTAAAAAGGATATAGCTGAATTAGAAAAGCTACAAAGAAGAGTTACAAAAATGGTAAAGGGAATGGAAGGATATCCCTATGAGGAGAGGCTTAAAATGTTGGGGCTCTTCAACTTGGAAAAGAGACAGCTGAGGGGGGGGGGGGGATATAATAGAGGTCTCTAAGTTAATGAATGGAGTGTAACGGGTAAATGTAGATTGGTTGTTTACACCATCAAAAAGTAGAAAGGCTAGAGGACACACAATGAAGCTACAAAGCAACCAATTTAAGACTAATAGAAGAAAATATTTGTTTACTCAATGCGTAATCAAATTCTGTAATTCATTACCGGAGGATGTAGTAAACGTTGCTAGTGTAGCTGGGTTTAAAAAAGGTTTGGACAAGTTCCTGGACGAAAGATCGATAAACTATCATTAAAGAGGATCCAGGAAATCCACTGCTTGCCCTGGGACAAGCATTGTGGAACCTGTGTGGCTTTTTGGTAACTGCCAGGTACTGTGGCCTGGATTGGCCTCTACTGGAAACAAGATACTAGGTTTGATGGATCTTGGTCTGACACAATAAGGCATTTCTTATGTTCTTATGACTTACTATGCTGCTGCACAAACTATGGCTAGCTAAACAGAGGAGTAGCCTAATGGTTAGAGCACTGATTTAGGAAACAAGAGACCAGGGATTGATTCTCACAAGCACTCCTAGTGGCCTCAAGCAAGTCACATAACTTTCCATTCCACATAAAACATCCATGTAATTTGCATCCCTATTTAATGTACTTTATCAAGTTTGGGTGACAATGTAAACTGCTTTAACAAAGATGATAAAGTGGAAGAAGCAGTATGTTAAATAACTAAGGAAGATCACACAGACCCATAATGGAAGTGCACTTATCTTAGGTGTGGTGAAGGACATAGCACACATGGTACTTCACGTCTCCAGGGAGTCATCAGCAGGAAAGAGGAGGTCAAGCAGCTCTAATGGGACATCTTATAGTAGCAAATTGAGCAACACACACAGGAAGCCCGCCATCATATAAATGACACCCATCAATCATCTTTGAGTATCCAAGGGGTTGGAGAGTGAGAGAGGATTATTAAACTTTTGGAGGAGTGTTGGTGGTTGAGGAGGAGCATTGGTGGTGGCGGAGCAGTGGTAGTGGTGGCGCAGAGTTGATTGCAGGGTGGTGTTGGTGGTGGAGTGGTGTTGGTGATGGTGTTTGCAGTGGGATTGTGTTGGTGGTAGTGTTGGTGGCAGGGCAGTGTTGATGGCAGGGCGATGTTGATGACAGGGCAGTATAGGTGGTGGGGTGTGGTGTTGGTGGTGGTGGCATGGAGGAGAGCAGTGGTGGCATGAAGGAGAGGAGGGGGAGATGTAGTGATGCAGTGCAGGCACAAGGACCATCAGAGGTTATTGCTGGGAAGGGAATGGGGGTGCTTGTTCAAGGCCTCCTGAAGGATGATCCAGGATCCCTCATCTCACCCTCCCGCATAGGTGGTGAGGCCCTACAAAGGTCATGGTGATGATGGGCCAGCCCCTAAGAGGAAGAAGCAGATTGTGCCTGAGGAGGCAAACGGAGGGCTCAGCACTATAACTCTGAGGCCAATGAACTTATCCTGGAGATGGTGATGGAACACTAAGAACAGATTTTGGGGCACTAAAGCACCCAAACATCAACCTTGGCATGTCAAGCATTCTGGCACAATATTGTGCAGGCTGTGACTGAACTGGGTGGCTCTGTACATGATGCTGAGAGCATTAAAAATCATTTTAATGACATTAAATGGGCCCTGTAGTCAAGGGTCTGTGTGCACAGGGCCCATGCACATGGCACAGGCGGGGGGAGGGGGGTGGGCACATCAACTTATACTGATTCCCGTGGAGGAACGCCTTGTACAGAGCCTTGGAGGGGTGTGCATGCTGGGCCTGCCTGAATTCCTGGATAGTACCCAGGAAGCAGCAGGTATGTGGAAATACTGATTATGGTCTCTAATTGTATGTTTGGTCATATCTTGCCTATATCAGTGCAATCAGTGAGTTGGTATTCTGCTCCTATGGGTTCTCCATCTTTGGCTGCAGTGACATGGTGGGCCCCAGCACAGTCCAAATGACAGAATGTGCACATATGTCTATGTGGGGGCTTGGATAGCTGTGAAGGATGGTGGCCATATCCTACAGCGCTAAGAACATGTACAGTACTGCCCAGTCTAGGGCAAGCATATTCCTGAACTGGCATTGATAGTGGGGAAACACAGTTATATGACTGATGTAAGCAATCATGTTACTATCCAGCAGGGTTTCTGTCCAGCTCTGTTTGGAGTTGCAGTGAGATTGGAGATGCCACAAAGACCCATGCAGATGTCCTTGCCAATTGACACAAACATAGTCATCTAGAATATGATCTTGCCTCTGAGTGTCACCTGTAATGTTCACAGAGGTCATGTAGCCTAGGCCGTTGTAAATGAGGATTTGCTCCAATTTCAGGGTGACCTCCCCCCCCCCCCCATTATCCCCATGTGCATCTAATCCTTACCTCTTTCCACCCGAGGAAGGTGCCCCACAGTTTCACCCACCCATGCCACCCT
The DNA here is from genome assembly GCA_033557465.1 of Ichthyophis bannanicus. Classification (NCBI taxonomy): domain Eukaryota; kingdom Metazoa; phylum Chordata; class Amphibia; order Gymnophiona; family Ichthyophiidae; genus Ichthyophis; species Ichthyophis bannanicus. The sequence goes on along the minus strand of CM066031.1, from coordinate 508,221,044 downwards.
TTCTGCTTAGCCACACACTGCTCCCTTTTGATTGTATACTCCCAGATGATGTCTACCTATAACCCATCACTGGCCTTGTCTTGTATCAGAGGAACCCTAATGGCCAACTGCTGCCCTCTATTTCACAGAAGCCCTCCTCTCCATAACACCTAACCACCCATACCTTTACTCTGTGTCAAATCATCCCTTCCCCTCTGGTGCTCTTCTGGCCCTTCACTGCACTCTCTGTTCCTTTTCCATCCAGGGTTGGCAACTGTCCACACATTCTCCTAGATCCTCCACAGGGTTTTGGTGCAAACCCTGTTACTATGGACTAGGGACACCTCTTGTGACTAGTTGGGATTGGGCCTGAGGACATTGCTTGTGCTATGTACCCCACTAGTGGAGTATTGGCACTCCTGTTTGTATGAAACTTTTCATGGCACATATGTGTGAAACAACATTGATGGAGACATGCAGAGGAAACTGATCCCTAGCACTGTGTCAACAATACAGGTCTGATATGTCCATTGAGGTGTTTTTCTGAGAAGCAGACTGGGTAGTGTCTGACAATGTGTTACAATAAATGTATGTGGGATGTCAGCAACTGATGGAAGCCAGGTTTAGTTGTGGACTAGTTGGTTATCATGGCATCCTACCTAGAATGGTGTCAGTCAGAGGACTGTCCATGATATGGCCTAGGGGGGCAGCTGAGGTTCCACCATACCACAGCTGTCTCCACAGCTACATGTTCCATCATTGCTGGCCACATATCTTCTTATCTCATCCTCCCCTCTCATGTAACCCCTATCATCCATGCTTATACCCCGTATGAACTCTACCCTTCTATGATAGCTCGAATGCACCTTAAACCCATCCACCATTGGGCCCCCCCCCATTCCTCACTGTCAGTCATCCATGAGCCTACTGCACCTTATACAGTTACGGTCAACATTATTGGCACACTTGCATTATAGATGTGTTGTGTACAATATCCTGAGGCATATCAGGAAATATTCCAGTTGTATACCATCATAATAGTTTTATGGTATGTTCAAACATATAAAACAAAATAGAGATGTTGGGGCTACTTAGTTGTTGTCATAGCTGAGAAAATGACCTAATATGACCTGGAAAGGATCAACGGCACCCTTCACTAATATATGGTAGCACAACCCTTGACAGTGATATCAGGATCCAAACATTTCTTGTAGACATCAATAGATTTTTTACATCTGTCTGCTGATAGTTTCTCCCACTCGTCACCTGTGATTCGTTCCAGCTCATGAATGTTTCCAGAATTCATGTTACAAGGGGCAGCTTCCAACTCTTTCCTAAGGTTCTCAACTGGATTGGGATCAGGACTCATTGGTGGCCAGTTTCACATAGTGCATTTCCACTCTCTGACCATTCTTTTGTACATTTGGATGTATGTTTGGTGTCATTGTGTCAAAAGTCCTGTGTGAGGCCTTAGACACGGGCCTATCTTTCTGACAATAGATAGCCCCTTTCACTCCAATAAACCTTGCTAGTCCTCTTTGTTCATGTTTCCTTTTGTAACCTAAGGGTTAAATGTATGAATTTAAATTTGGAAATAATAGAGTATTTAAGTTAGATAAGCTGAATAAGATTATAGATTTTGGACTATTTTGGAAAGTCTTTAATGTGTAAAACTTCCAAGCTAAGGTTTTGCCATTCACTTTAATGGGAAAATACAATTGAAAAGAAACTGATTTTTGCAGAATTCAGAACATGTTTTAATGCCTCATTTGCATATTCCTAAAGCATGCCTGTGATTGGTTAGCAGCTCTGGAATGCAAATAGGTGATGTCAGAAGAGTCACCGTAACCTTGACACCAGGAAAAAAATATAGTTAAAAAAGAGCTTGAACAGTGAAAGAAAGCAGAAGTGTGTTGTGCTATGTCTGAAAAGATGTACTATTTTTGCCAGTAAAAAAGTACTAATATGTGAGAAATTGTTTTTGAGAGTGAAATTGCTGTTAGGACTATATGAAAATCAGGCTAAGTAAATGATAACACTGATATTGTGTGGTACTGGACAGTACTGATTGAGAAGAATTGCCAGGAAGTGAAGCAAGTGACATTGGTTGAAGATTCCATGAGAGCTCTCTAAAAGAAAGAGACTGAGAGGAAGTGGAAGTGTCATTTGAGGAGTGCTTTGCTATTAAGTAGCCTATAGTATGTTGTGCCTGAAACCTTAAAGTGAAAGGATACTTGCACAGTAAGTGACTAACATCATTGATGATGAGAAATATGCCTGAAGCCATATAATGAGATTGATGAATGAATGCATTGTCTTGGGAAGTGAATTCTTAAATGAAGCTCTGTTAGTAGTTAGGGAAAACAATAGTAAAGAATAGGCTTCATTATTTAGGGACATTAATTATACTTTGTTTTTATTTAGTCAGTTAGGGAATTTTAAATCTGTACTGAATAGTTTTACAGTGATTGTTCGCTGGTTTGTAAGATAGATAGGGTTTTCTATTTTTGGTTTATTTAAAGCTTAGGTAGTAGGTGGGTGTTTGGGAACTACCGTCAGCTGAGCAACACCGGCGTTTACATCAACAAGAGCTCCAACGAAAGGAATACCAAAGTCATCAAATCTATCAAGAAAGTTCTACAGCTACAGATACCAACAACTACTGCAACTACGGAGAGTTAAGTGCTCATAGAGACTCTGTTTTGTGAGAAGAAGGAAAATAGATACATAACTGTGAATAGAAGTTGATAGAAGTTCTGTACGAAGTTTTCTGTAAAGATAAAAGTTATATAAACGTTCAGGTTAAAAGGAAAAGAAACCAAACAAGTAAATTGTTATTTAGAAAATATTAAGGAACGAAGAAAGTAAATACTACTACTTATCTGATATGTTGTTCTAGAGATGTTAACCTTTGGTCGACGAATCTCATACTTGACTTTTGTTTATTGCATTTAATAGTGAAATGTTCTATAGTAAAATAAATAATAGTAAAAAAAGAGAAAAGGATTCTGAATGCAATGTAAATTAAATCTGTTATTAGGTATAACCATCTATAATAACAAATAAAATTGTTATACTTATCACTTGGAACTTGAGCTCAAAAAATCCTTTTAGTTTATTTCCTTCATTTTGCTCTGAGCAGTGAACGAGGTTAGTTTATTTTGTGCCTTGTTGTCTGGATTTGCGTCACTTCTTTGCCACGACTATCACCATCATATCTAGAGGTGAAGGTGAACTTAGACACAGCAAGGTTACACTTTGATATGTTACAAGTGTCCAGTTCCTGAGTCTGTGACATTGCCCCACAATATTATGTAAATTTTAGCATATGTTACAGTATGAATGGGGTTTCCTCCTGATAAGCCTCATTTCTTTGGGTGTAGATGTATAGCTGGTCTGCATCGGCAAAGAGCTGAGGTCTGGGTTCATCTATCCCCAGACCATTTTTCCAGATGGATTGTGGTATCTCAGTGTTGTTCTGGCAAAGATGAGGCATGGATTTTTATGTGTGTCTTTGAGCAGTGGGATCTGCCTTGGTCTTTGACCATGGAGTCCCTCTTTGTTGAGTATATGGTGTGGGTTGAAACCACCAGTCCATATTGTTCAAGTTCACCCTGAAGCTCTTTGGCTATCGCATGTTCAGGTGAGCACATGGGGGATGGTGCTGGGGTCACAGGGGTACACTGGCACATTAATTCTGACCACAACTGAATGATGCACTGGGTTGGATGGATGATCCGGAGATTGCCTAGCCAGCCACATAGGCCAGTAGACAGGGCTTGCTGCACTACACATATCCCATCTATCCAGTCAATCCCCACATGTGCTCTGTTTTGCCTTGTGTTACTCTGTGTCTCCGGTATGGCATGGGCATGCACACCATCTACATGATGTCAGCAAAAGAAAGGTTGGCCAAGGGGACTGTCCTGCATTTTGCAGCACACAGTCCCTGACAAAGACACAGATTCCATAAGACCTTGCTAGTGCATTTCATGTGTGTGTCATCCAAAACACCCTCCACAGGCAGGACCGCCACATTTCCCTCCCCCAGCTAGAGGTTTCCTATGACGAAAGGCTCCCTGGCTAAGTGTCAACCTACTATTGGTGCTACTTCATTGGTTTGGGGTGCTATTATGTGATGATGATGATGTGGGGAAAGAGGTATAGCTAAACATGTGGATATAGCTAGGTGGGCTATGATAGCACAACTGCTGCGAAAGAGTGTTGGTATGAGGCAGGATGCATGAGGAAAGGTGACTGTGTGGGGTCATATGGGTGCAAAGGATCACAGAGACATAGCTGTGACCTTTGTTGGTGCCCCGGCCCTTCCACGTGCATTTTCCTATCCACATTTTACCGCACAGCTCCCATGTCAACAGATGTGGAGGTGGTCCATGGCTGAATGTTGGGCACCATGAGATCGACATACAGTATGAGAGAGACAGAGAGGCAGCAGGTAGCATGCCGGCACAGTGTTAAGGAGGAAAAGAAAGTAAAGGTGTGTACAACATGTCACTTTTATAGGAGGGCAAGAAGAGAGGTCACAATGACATCAGATACTATTGGGGGCCAGAATTGCCATGGTAGACAGTCATAGCTAGGCAGCAGCATGCAAGACATGAGTGCAGGAGGGTGGGGCTCCATAGACGTGCAACTCCAACACATGACTGACCTCTCTGATCATGTTCTGCTTAGGTAACCCCACTACAAATCTGCACCTCATGGGCACATGGATGTCTCCAGCCATGCAATTTGTCTCCAGACCTATACCTCTTCCCATTGCCAACAACAGCACTGGGTATACTAAGGACTTTACATTGCTCTAGATCACTATGAAGTGTCATCTAACATATCGTTGTCTGTCACCATATAACTTTCGAGAGGTTAGGCAAATGCTACTAGAGTCTGACCAAGTCTTTCTCCATCATTTTTACAGCTCTCAATCAGACCATGACATGCATGGAGCAGAGGCTAGAGGGCATTGAAGATGCTGGGAGGAGAGTATGTGCCACCCTACACCAAAATCTGCAGGGCCTCATTGCAGACAAGCTCCACCTGGCCCAGCAACATTCATGAACTGCAGAGGCACCAGGGCCTAGCTCCCAGCAGCCATCAGATGCCACACCAATGCCAAGGAGGTGATGTGGCATATCCCCAAAGACATAGGACAATGAGGCAGTAAGGGGTCAACATCATAGGTACTCTTGCATGTCAACACATCCATATTCACTCTCTGGATAAGAAGAGTGGTCTGTGAAATGCCTTTTGACAGTACATGCACATAGATGTGACACATAGCAGATTTACATATAACCCAACCTATTGACATAGGATATCCTCAGATATGATCTCAGAACTAGCATCTTGCCATGACATGCTTATTGCCACCCAGAGAGAAAAAACATGTTCTTTAGTACAGAACACCCACATTTCCATTGCTGTGACATGTGATGCCACAGTCAGGTACTGCCAGTAAACACATGATATGGATCAAACAATGATTGATGGCTTTCATGTTTGAAGATGACCACATTCACTTCCTATTCCCCTTTCACACTAGTGAGGAGAAGAGACCACCCAAGGGAGCATTGGAACAGCCATTCTCTACAAATATAGAAGCTGAAGTGGGTCCAAGGCCATCTGCTTGGATCTTGGGATTCCTGGGTCATCATTTTGCAATGTTGTGAAGATGTTTTCTGCTGATGGAACTGTCCACAACCTTTTCAGGAAAGACTGGGAAGAGGTGAATTAATGCAAGCCATCCTCCAATTCTGGACATCATGTGAGCCAAACACCATGTAGAACATCTGATTAGCTGAAGGCTGACCTGGAGCCATGTGGATTGTTACTTCTAAACACACCATGTGCTGCATAGTGACCATGGAAGGGATTAATAGGCAATAGCCAAAGAGGAGCCCTCTGCTCACTGACAGAAATGAAAATTAAATTGTGATCTTTGTCCAAACCTATCATGAGAAACAGAGAGCCCACTAGGAACATGTTCCATAGACAGTTGATAACATACATGAGCACTTTAACAATGCACATCATCGATACATTGGTAGCCAATGGAGAGGCACATTTGCAGATTGGAAAACACACTTCCTACAGTTCATCATGGTGGTGGTTCCAGGAGGTTCTTGATCTGTTTTGCTGCCTCCAACACTTCAGGCCTGGGACTTCTTAAAGGAATCATGCTTTCAAGGGACAACCAGGGTACTTTAAAGAAGGATTTGCTACCTGGCATCAGACAGCTAGGTATGGATCAGTGGTTAGGTGTCCTCCAGGTGAACAATGATCCAAAAAAAAATCCAAGGGTACATCTCTTTTGGAAAGCAGTAGGAGAAAATGTATTGTTTAGAACTGCCCATCAATAAGTACAGATCTATATCCAATGGTCAAGGATTGAACAGAGCTGAATTCTGCCATTGTTAAGAGCAATCATGAAAACATGAATTAGTTGCAGGACATTACAGTGGCCAAGTCTGAGACACAACCAGCAGTCAGCTATTTGAAATATATACATGGCAACAAGAACTGTTTGGAGGCTGTCATTATTTTCCAAGGTTGTGCAAAGAAATAGTCATGAGGATTGCCATTGATTATGTAACAATAGCATAATTTGGCATAATGTGTGACAACTGTCAAACAGCACAGTTGCATCAACAATGTCTTTTTTTTAATTTACCTTGGAACATATCTTTCACATATACTGATGACATAAGTGTGGAATCTTCCAGATTGCCCCTCAGCATATTGTTCACCACATTACTAAACCTGCAAAGAAGCAGAAGAAAGGAGATGGTAGTGCCTCTGAATAGGTCTTTGGTGTGACCAATGTTTCCTCTAATTTTCTGTAGGCTGCGTGCGCATAAAATATCAGCTGTGCAGCTTTTGAAGGAAGGTTAAATTTTTGTGTGCAACATAACGACACTCGGAGTTATATATTTTAAAATTTGACTACACGTCAGAATACAGTATGTACACCACATTGATTGCACTAGAAAATATTGTAGAACTTGTGAAAACTGTAAATACTCAACAACTTTTAAATTTTAAGGCGTCTGTGTTGTTTTCTATCAGAATCAGAACCGTAATTTTTGTGCGCTCTGTTGTAAAGTATGTGCGCTCACTCGGCAAGGTGTGTGCGAGCGCACACGCGCACAGCTTAGAGGGAACAGTGGGTGTGACCTCAGTTGAAGTATTGTGTCCAATTCTTGAGACCACACTTTCAAAAGGATATAAACAGTATGCAGTCGGTGCAGAGGGTGGCTACTAAAATGGTCAGTGGTCTTCATTATAAATCATTTAAGGACAGACTTAAAGATCTAATATGTATACATTAGAGGAAAGGCAGGATAGAGGAGATATGAAGAGATGTTTAAATACCTCCATGGCATAAATTCAAAAGAGGAATACCTCTTTCAATTGAAAGCAAGCTCTGCTATGAGGGGACATAGGATGAGGGTGAAAGGGGATAGACTCAGGAGTAATATGCGGAAATATTTCTTTAAAGAAAGAGTGGTAGATGCATGGAATAGTCTCCCAGTGAAGGTAGTAGAGACGAGGACAGTATCTGAATTCAAAAAAACATGGGACCAACATAGAAGATATTTAATGAAAAAAAGGGGACTATTGTAGTTGATATGGAAGGAAAGACTAGATAGGTCATGTGGTCTTTTTCTGCTGTCATATTTCTAGGTTTCTATGTTTCAGTGCTGCATAACTATATTGGTGAGGACTGCCAATCATCCTGTGCCAATCATATCATCTTACAATACACCTCATATTCTATGGCCTCTCCATTCCAACATTTCCTGGGCATGTGGTCCTTGCCATGCCACTGCTTTTCCTGAAATGAGCTACATGGGTCTTTTCTAGTCTGCATTTGCAGCCATCATATCACACCTCCATCCACTGACATATAATCATATCAGAGGAGGAAGGAATCAGAACAGCCCTGCAAGTGGGTGGTCTGGAGCACCAAATTGTTTATAGATTATTCAAGCTTCACTTCACTGCCAGCACCAACAAGGGAATCAGGAATGCAGCAGACAAGAAAGGGCAGTCTGTATGGAGGTGAGGCAGGATCATCAGTTGGCACTAAAGTGACCCCTCATGTTTTGTGCCCTGTGCATCTTCCACACTTGCACAGGACTAGTTACAGCTCTGGCTGAATGACAATTGCAGCCATGTCTGGGATCCCTTCTGGCTATCCCACTCTGTAGCCACATGCCATCTTGAAGCGAGCCGAGTGTATGCTGGAAGCTTACCAGCAATTGTTCAGAGATGGTGTTCTGGGACTGAAAGAAAATCCCCGGCATTTCTTTTATCGATTGAAAGAGACCACTTGGAAATGGCTGCAACCGAAGGCGAAGACTGGAGTGGTGGTAGCCAACATTCTTCTGTTGGAACAGTTCATAGAGGGCTTGACCTCTCCCATGAGACAATGGGTGCACCAGTTCTCAAAATTAACCTTGAAAAGTGCTGTGGAAATAGCAAAAGGGTTTTTTGAGGATCTTCCTAAAGCAGAGACCCCCAAGGTGGAAAAAACAAAGCCATTCATAGTCCAAATGGGCCGACGAGGAAAATCTGAGCCATTGAGAGTTCCTGTGCCAAGATCTTTGTGCTCTCCCCCCCCCCTCTCAAGTATCAGATGGTGACTACCTGCTTCAAGTGTGGGGGCAGGGGCCACTATGCCCGGGAATGCCTCTTGGCATTAAGGGAACCAATGGATGCAAATCTTATGACCTCTCATCTGTGCAGTGTTGTGGAAACATCTCCAGTGGAGTGAGAAATGTTTGTGATACCTGTAGAGCTGGAGGGCACTCAGCTGAAAGCTCTTGTTGACTCGGGAAGTGTGAGGACTCTCGTTAGTTGGGACATCAGAGAAAGGCATCATATCAACTATGACAAGCTTGTGACTTTGGGTTGTGTCCATGGAGATCAACAGAAATATTTGAAGGCATTAGTTGACTTGAAGACTCCCATGAGATCGGAGACTGTCAAGTTGGTTGTTTTACCTTGGCTAATGTACCCAATAATTATAGGTTCAAGGACCTCTGGAACCAGAGAAAAAAGAACCCAGAGGGGGAGATGATGGATGATTTTCCAGAACTCTTCCATTTGAAGGACTCTGACTTGTTTGTGACGAGCCCCAAGACTCCTAAGTCCCTCAGACAGCACTGGTTCAAGAATGTCTGTCATAAACTGAGCCTGGGTGCAGCTGTAGAGGAGGGTTTGGAGGCCAGAGTGTCCCCTGAAAAACCCACAGATAATTCTCCGATGGGGAAAGCCTGGGTCCGGGGACAGTCCATCTGAGTAGATGGGAGTAGGGAGTCTAAATTTATTTTATTTATTTCACATTCTTATATACTGCCTTATCTGACAATCAAGACAGTTTACAATCAACAGAACAAATTACATTGAACATATTTAACTATGTACAATAACAGAGTTAACTGTAAAACTATTTACATTTTGGTCTGATAGGACTAGGAGATGCAATAATAATTCAGGACTTCAAGGGAGAAGGCTGAGGGGGAAATGTGTAATGGTTGAATTGAGCAGGTTGAGAGAAGATAAGGGTGGGATATGAAGTGGTGTTAAGGCACCTTCTGCTATGTGGTAAAGGATTCTGGGAGGGACTGACCATCGTGTGCATTGAAATGGAATGTCTTTAATCTTTTTCTGAATCAATTTAAAAGAGCCCAAAGGGACGAAAAACCCAATCCTGGCCATAATGTGAAAGACTATGTGCTTCAGATGCAGGAGCAATTAAAGAAATCTGGAGAAACATCGAGACAGTACCTGTGGAAGATGCAGGGGTCCCAGACACTTGCTTATAATCAAGACAATAAGGCGGACTGGGTCCTATTTTTATTCTCCATCAAAGGGTGCACTCTACTCTACTCTATTGTATGAGGTGACAGAGTGAGTGGGACCTACTGACTATAAGATTGAACTTTCTTCCTCCTGTCTGACTGAGGAATCTACCATGTGAACCGGCTGAAGAAATGGACTCCTGTCCTGGCTACAATGGTCTAAAGAGAAGAGTTTGGACCAGAGGTGCAACTACCTTCAGAATTAGACCAGGTTCCATTTGGGGAACCCTTCTTAAATACCCAGAAGAGGGATTTGACTCATGGAGTGCATTGCAATAGAGACATGTTCTCCCATGTTCCGGAACATACCCATTTTACCTCTCATGGCATTCTAATAGGCCCAGGGATGCCAAAGGCTCAATCACCTGGGGTTCAACTGAGGGGGAGGGTATGTGTTGGAGTGTATGGGAAAGACCCCCATCCCCTGCAGGGATTCTCTCCAGCCAAGATTAGAACCAGGGAGGCATTTCACAAACTGAAAGATGCCTGGAAAGGGTGTGGCCAGGACCCAGGGTTTGAACCAAGAAGCAGGAGACCTGGAGGGGAGAGAGGAGCTCTGGGTTCTGGAGCATACCCAAAGATTACTTACCTGTAAAAGAGAGCCTGCTGTGGAGGTAGAAAGCATTTGAATTTATTACTGTCTGCTCAGCCTTGCTGCTGGAGATCTACTCGGTTGGAGAGACTTTTGCTTGGCTTTGCAAGCTGAAGTAAGGAAACTTTGAGGAGCCAGTTTTGTTTGTTTTGGAAGTACCATCTATTCTGGAGCAGCATTCAGCTATTCAACAGAGTAGCCCTGCTGAGAGCAATTAAGGACTTGTTATAGCTGAGAAAAGCTTAGGGCAATAGATGGTTTAACTTTACATGTGCCTAAAACTGAGGAGAGCTAGGGAAGTTGTCTGGATGCTTGTCCCTAAATATAGCATATTTTCTTTAAATCTCTTGATTGTGGAATCCTGTGTCATGCCACATCTACCACACCATGGCAACCATGTTCTGGGGGCAGCTGTTAATTTTCCAGATCAGTCAGTTGCAGCTGTCAGTATGTGACTCATTCCAGCCTCTGACCACATCTTCCTGATGCATTCTGGGACCTGATGTCAGGTTTACACTGACCAGATTCACGAATTGATATGATTCAGGCCATCCTAGAATATCATGGATAGCTGATAGTTTCATGAGGAACTACAAATACCATGCTTCACTGCTCCGCACAGATTAGGGTTGCCAACCAGCCGGTTTTCAGCCGGCCTGGCCGGTTTTCCTGTGGTCGGACCGGCTGCTGGCAGAGAACCAAAACCGGCCATTGAAAAGACGTTTTTTTGCTCTGGCTGCGAGATCGGAGCGGCCAGAGCAGAAAACCGGCTTTGCGCTTGCGATCGCGATTGCGATCACAGTCCTGGCCCCCCCTTGCAGCCGCTGCTGCTGCTTCTTACAGAGCAGCGGCTGCAATAAAGTTAATTTAAAAGTAAGGAATCCTGTGAGGGGCCTTCCGGCCCTATGAAACTCCTTCTGCAGTGCCCGCCCCTCTGATGTCACTTCCTTTTCAGCCAGGGACCCTGCAGAAGGAGTTTCATAGGAGCGGAGGGTTTCTCACAGGTTTCCTTACTTTTAAATTAACTTTATTGCAGCTGCTGCTCAGTAAGAAGCAGGAGCAGCAGCTGCACGGGGGGGGGGGGGACTACAAATGGGCTGTGATGGGGGGGACCTGTACTGGAAAAGGGCTATCGGGGGGGACTTGGACTGGAAATGGGTTGTGATGGGGGGACCTGGACCGGAAAAGGACTATGGGGGGGGGGGGACTTGGACTGGAAATGGGCTGTGATGGGGGGGGGGGGACCTGGACAGTAAAAGGGCTATGGGGGGGGACATGGACTGGAAATGGGTTGTGATGGGGGGGACCTGGACTGGAAAAGGGCTATGGGGGGGGGGTAACTTGGATTGGAAATAGGCTGTGATTAGGGGGGCTAGGACTGCAAATGGGCTGTGATGGTGGGGGGGGGGCTAGGACTGCAAATGGGCTGTGATGGTGGGGGGCCTAGGACTGGAAATAGGCTGTGATGGAGGACTTGGACTGTAAATGGGCTGTGATTGGGGGGCGGGGGCTAGGACTGGAAATGGCCTGTGATGTGAAGGCTAGCACTGGAAATGGGCTTATGAAGAGATGGAATAGGACTGGAAATGGGCTGATGTGGGTCATGGGAGAATGGGACTAGAAGGGAGTGGATGCTGGGTGGGTCTAGAACTATAAGGGAACTGATTTTGGGGGAGGACTAGAATGGATGGGGAATGAGAATGGAGAGGGAAAAAAATATTTTGTGTGGAAGAAAAGTCTATGATGGGTCGGGTATTGGGAGAGTAAGAGGGGCTTGAGAATGGAAGGGTGAAGTTTAAATGGATGATAAAGGAATAAGGAAAGAATTGGGGGAAAGAGCAAAAGGGAAACAATCAGTATGTTAAAGCAGATATAGGGGCTTGTTTACAAAGCCGCGGTAGTGGTTCGCGATCGCGATCGCAGCCGCGGCCCCATTGAAATCAATGGGGCCGCGGCTCCAATTACGATCGCAAACCGCTACCGCGGCTTTGTAAACAAGCCCCATAGAGAGAGAATGGAAAACATCTAAAAGAGAAGAAAGGCCAAATGGATAGCTCGCAGAAGACACGAAGAAACCAGAAGAAAGTGACTGGAGCAATTGCAACTGAAAAATGAAATGCCCAAACAGAAGGTAGAAAAATACTTTTTATTTTGAATTTATTAACTGGAATATGTCTGGTCTGGGAAGTGTGTATTGCTAACATCTTTGCGTTTTTGTTTAGTGCAAGAGGAAATTACTTTATAGTTTTATTTCTCCAGTGTTGTACATTTCATGTTTGGATTTTGGGGTTCCCAATTTAATTATTATCTGAACAAGGAAGTTAGCCTACACGTATCCTCGGTAATTTTTGTGGGTGGGGCTGGGGGCGGGGCAGGGGTGGGACTAGGGGAGGAGAATGGGTGGAGCATGGCGAGCCAAAGGTGTCGGGTTTTTCTCGGTGAAAAAGTTGGCAACCCTAGCACAGATATCTCACATTGTCCAAATCAATGTTGTCCCTCTTGCATTTATGTATTTTGGAAGCTCAAGGAAAGTATGTGATTTCACAGGTATGTGCCTTTCAGCTTGTTAAGCAGTACAGTGTGCTGCTTATGGTCCCTGGTTGTGGCAATGGATATCCGGACTTCAAGTCCCAGAATGCATCTGACTTATTTGTTCCGAGAGGCTGGAATGAGTCACAACTGAGTAAAGTGAAAACTTATCACCTGCCTCCAGGACATGGTTACCATGGATACTGAGTGGGAGTAGTTGGCCTCTGCAAGTACTTTGAGAGTTCAACTGACAAGAGCTTGGTGAACTCTGCAGCCCAAATGCCATTTTGAAACTCACAATGTAGCTTCTAAGCCATCTCTTAATTACCGTGCCCTCTGCAGGCAGAGTGACTTGCACATATAGTCCCAGATGGGTCTCCTAAATGCAGCAGTGAGTGCAATGATTACACATGCAAAGGTCAGAGGTTTGACTCAATTTTCAGATCTGGTATGGCTACATGAACTGTCTATGCTGCTGTGTTTCCTATGCCTTGGCCTTCGCCCCTGAATTATTCAGTGTTTACTTGCAAATTTCTTCCCTCAAGTGTCTCCTTGCATTCAGTGCTATATGTTCCACATTCCATTAAAAGAGGAATGTTTGAGGGAGCTGTTTTTGTGCTGCCTGCTGCTGAGAAAATCACCTGGGCGCCTGCCTGCAGCCTGGCATCGCCGCGGTTACCACTTCTCTTCTTGGGGGCCCTATAAAACTGGGACTTTTCTAGGTGTGCAGCCGGGGGTGTGCAACAAGGGGCATGTTTGCCCCTTGGGAGCCCCTTAGCAGCAGTGAGGAGCGGGTTGGAGGACACAGACTATCTGAATAGTAATATTACAAGGTATGGAAGTGTAGTGTATATATGATGCCTGGGAAGAGGAAAGCTAAAGGCAGTAAGGCGACTATAGGGCTTGGACCTATAGACAAACATCTAGTAGCGAAGACAGGTGCTCCAGAACAAAGGATGCTGCAGTCTGTGACATCGGGTGAGGGGGTCTCTTTAAGTTCCCCCCGAGCAGACTCTGCCCCCCCTACCTCAGCTGTTTTCGCAGGTCTCTCTTGTGGGGGATGGTTTGGAACCTTATCTTGGATTGTTAGATCTTAATGATTTGACACTCTGCCCTAAATCAGTGCAATGTAATTTGGATAAGTTCCTACTCCCATGGTGGGTTCTACCATTTCTACCATAGAACCTACGGCCACTATTAACAACATATGACTTCTGATTGGTATTCCAGGCTCTCATCTTTTCACACTTGGACTTCAGCAACAGCATCTTCTAAGGACTTCCGAAATACTTATTGCACCAGTTGCAAATGGCTCAACACACTGCGACCTGAATCATAGTAGGAGTGACAAAAGTGACTACATTACACCAATTCTCAGACAATTACACTGGCTACTACTAGCAAGCTGTATCTATAATGAATATCTTCAAGAACATACACGATCAATCATTGACATACTTAAAAACCCTCATCCAAGAAGCAGGCACCAGAAGCAAATGTTGCATCTAATGTGCTATGGTTTTGAGCGCTATCAGCATGTTAGGTGCAATACCCTAGCACCATTCAGTAAACAGGCCCCATTATCTTACATATGGTCATATGCTTTCAGATTTGAATTTCTTTGTTATTGAACACATTACCTCATCTTGGGGAGGTGAAGATATAGATAGGAAACTCCTATGTGTAGAAGAAAGATTTAAATTTAGACCAACTCTGAGACATGCATAGCAATGAACGAGCATCTGAAATGTGCTAGTTTTAACTGAAAAACAGAGAGGAAATAACTGCATCATCCCCAGCAGGGGTTCAACTATAGTAGCAGTAGGATTTGAACCTTGGTTGCCCTGTTCCTAAACCACTACTTTAACCATTATGCTGTCCTAGATATCTAGGTTCTGAAATATGGTTCTGAGGATGTCTAAGTAGATGCCCCTGCAGACTTTCTTATCAGGCATGTCCATGTTTGTGAAATCACATCGGCATCTGGATGTGCCTGCATTTTTCTTTCTTCGGATGTTCTGGCTTAAATGTCCCAGATTGCACTTGGACTGATCTTCTAAAATTCCACTCTATAAGTATTCATCCTGACAATAGTCTTTTTTTCATTGTGACTGACCTTGTGTGTCAATTGCAGTCCTTCCTGGCATCTTTGAATACTAAGCCACATGCGTGGCGTTTTTTGTTTTTACAATCAGAACTCTGATTTGCATGTAGAAACTTGCAGCAGTTTCTGTAAATTATAGTTTTTACCCTTCCTTTTCTCTTACTGTTAGTCTCGGCAATCCTTTTTGCTTTATATCTAGGGGCACTATTATGGCTCTGTTGAGATGCATCATTTAGCTTGTACCTTACCCATGCCTATCTTACATTATCATTATCTCAAAGGGGTTATCTGAAGAATGATGAATCTGTGCCTTCTAAAATAAGTTCTACGCACACTGGTTCTTTTTTTATGCAGTATGTTCAATTATGTGATTCGCTGAGCCTTGTTTTTGATTGTTGAGCACTGCACATTCTTTTTCTTGCTGTTCATGTTCCTATGAATGGAATAGCCAGTATTAGTCATTTGTTCTACCCAGAGACATTGATTTTGTCATGAGAATTTTAGAATGGATTTCGTGGTTGTCTTTTACTATTGTCTGATATGTTGATCTTTCTGACTTGCTGTAGCAGCTTGTGGGTTTAAATTGTATTTGTTTTTTATTTCTTTGTATTATTTTTAAGTTCAATATTGCAGTAATTGAGTTTTTATTTTCTTTTTTTTTATGGCCCTAAGGCAGTTTTGCTTCCTTTTTTATTAAATATCAAGAACTTTTTTGTAATATGATTCTTTCTTTTGCCTTTGTGCAGGGCTAGTAGTTTTTCCTAAACAACAGCGATCATACACATGGAGTCCAATCCTAAAAGAGGCACATCCGGGCTGTTGGGATGTCCAATCACTGGACGGACTCTGATCGTACCCGATTCTACACCGTGGGAGCTATCCCTTCCTGTGGTTGCAGGATTGGGCACCGAGACGGCCTGGCATGCTCCTGAATCCACAGCAGGAGATGTCCTAACAGCAGATGGCCAGCCTACCCTATACTCCTGCTGGTATGCTGGTACTGTGGTGTCCCATCGCCATGGCACCAGGACACCCAGCAGGAGCACCCAAGGCCCAACACAGAGACAGAGGTGGTTTCCCCACTGCCCAATCCTCGTCAAGGCCTGCCAAGGCTGGGATTGGGTGGAGGGGGGCTCGCCTGATGCTGTTCCCTGCTTTGGGGGGCTGCTGGGCCCGATTGCTGCCATTGCCATTGCTTATTCCACCTCGGAGTTGGAATAAGCAGCACATAGATCCCCTACCTGCTGGACATACAGTACAGGGCTGTGACCTGAATCAGCCCTGTATGTCCGGGTGCCTCGGCCTGCCCCTGTTCCGCCCACTCCTGCCTCCATCCAGCTCTCCCCACATAGTGGCTCTGTGTGTGCAGGAAGAAAGTGAGGCAGAATATGGTCCCAAAGGATAGCAGGGCTGCATGTCCTACCAGGATGTTCAGCCCTGCTATTTGCGTCTCAGAATCGGGTCCATGATGTATGAGTTATTTGTATGACCCAGGTGGTATGTCATATCAAAATATATAAACAATTTGTATTTAATATTAATTCGGAGGTTTCTTTCACTTCTCATTGTTAGCCTTATATGCCCCTCTGTTTTGTTTTTAAATATATATCTTTTAATGTAAAAAAACAATTTTCATAGGATTTCTTGCTTTTATGTTTATCTATAAATAGCTCCTAACAAGTGTGTGAATAATAATTCACAAAAATACCATAACAAACCACTCTTCACTAATGCTTCACAGAAATACCACAATGACACTAATAAAAATATAACAGCAGACCTCGGTTTGGGGTATGTTTTACAGCTATCCTAATGCTGAATACAACTCTGATACTTCGCTTATATAAAGTCTGTGCAACTTTCCAAGAATCACATTTGAAAGTCCTTTGCTTAACCAACTCTCCGTCCAAATATCCAAGACTCCACAGTTAGACAAACTCACTGTCCAAATGTCCAGACTCGAGTTTCACCAGAATACTTCTACTGTAGCTGCTTCAGGAAGAGAAAATTGGTACAGCAAAACTTCTCATTGTAATAAGTCTCAATACTCACTGGCCAGAGATAGAAACATGCCATCTACCCTTGAGGTATGTCCACTGCTACAATACTGTTCCCATTGTTTACACCTAACTGTAGTCTTTCTCCAAACTATAAATGAAGTGAACTTATATTTATTTATTGATTAATTAGTCTTCTATACCACAATTTCAGATAACCAAAGTGGTTTATATTGGAACAAAAAGCATTACATTATAACATTAACATTGAAACTCAAAATGGATGGTCAACATTCTCAATAGGATAGAGCCCATTACATAAAGTATTTTAGTGAATGGGTAACATTCCCAATAGTATAACTTATATACAGAGAAATATGTGATTAGAAGGATTGATTACACTGGTCAACAATTTTTTACAAAAGTCATGTTACTGAAATAAAAATAGTCAATTCTTATCAATTTTTATATGCTGAACACGAATATGACAGTGAAATTGCAAAGTTGGCTCTAGATTTTTTGTAATCTACAAGAATTAATGTTTACATCACAAAATGCATGTCAATAGTAAATATAATAGGCCTTTGGTTAATACCTGTAAAATCCAAGTCATAGAGTGTCCAGCAGTAGTCAGCCAGCATTGTAGTGGACCATTTTCCCTGGTATCTTTGCTCCATCGTTGCAATATCCTGGTGAAAATGTTCGCCCTGTTCATCACTAACCATACCACAGTTGTCAGGAAAGAAATCGAGATGGGAATCAAGGAAATGGATCTTTAGAGACATATTGCAGCCAAGTTTCTCATACTGCATCAGCATGTCTTCTACTAGTTCCTTGTAGTTTTCTGCCCTAACATTCCCGAGAAAGTTTGTTGACACTAGGCGAAAAGCATTCCATGCTTGTTTCACATCACCCTGCAGCAAGTTGTTGAACCGGTCTTCTTTGAAAAGCTCTTGAATCTGAAGACCCACAAATACTCCCTCTTTAATCTTTGCTTCGCTGAGTCGAGGGAATTTTTCATGCAGGTATCGGAAAGCTGGCGAAGTGCGGTCCATGGCTTTCACAACGTTTTTCATCAAACCTAGTTTGATGTGAAGGAGTGGTAGCAGGATTTTGTGAGCCTCAACCAGAGCTGGGTGCTGGATATTCTTCTCTCCAGCTGTTACATTTTGTCTGCGATTCCATTCCTTCTGCAAGTAGTGCCAATCCCTTGCTCGGCTATCCCACACACATAAGAAACACATGTATTTTATATATCCCTGCTGCAGCCCCATTAAAAGGGCAACTACCTTCAAGTCAACACAGAGGTGCCAGCTGTATTTGTTATAGTTAATGGAAGTCAGTAGATGCTTTAAGTTATCGTATGTCTCTTTCATGTGGATGGAATGTGCTACTGGAATAGATGGAAGACGGTTTCCATTGTTCAAAAGCACAGCCTTCAGACTCAATTTCAAAGAGTCTATAAATAGTCTCCAGTCTTGTGGGTCATGAGTGATTTTTAAGGCATTCATGAGGCTTTCAATATCAGAACAGAATACCAGATTACTTTCCTTTCCGACTGCGTATAGTACACTACTGACGTCAGATGGCTTAGCAGCCATCTGACAGTAGTATTGCATTGTATCAGAAAATGATGCAATCAACTCTGGATGATGTGTGCATGCTGGTATTATGCAATGTGATGCAATATTACATCATTCAAGGCTTATTTGGGATGTTATTGATGTCCTACTGGATAAATTTACACGGTGAAACGTCAAAAATGAACTACATGCAATATCTTCAAAATGAGAGCCAATAATTTTTTTTAATGTTATATTCGTGTTCAGCTCACCGAGATACTACAGATTAGGGACTTTTAAAGTCAGCAACAATTTCAGTGTTGACCAGTTATCCAGTTGACCAGTTATCATAGGATTATCCCATTTTTACCTTTTCACCGTTTGGATTATACCTTTTTACAATTTGGTTTCAGTTTGTGTGGGTTCATAAGATTCTGTTATCATGACATTAACTTTTTACAAGAAGGATAGAATTGTACTGATATGGATTGGGAAGAATGGTTCAAAGTGCAGTGTTGGGTGGAGATTTTCAGGTTCCATGGACTTGTCAAAGTACTCAGTGAATATGGGAGGGAGCATCAGGACTGCCATGCCACTCATCCTTTCACCCCTTGTCTAATGCAACTACAAACATCTCACAAGGGATACATCTTGCCCTCTATATTGTATCCTGAAGCAGACCAAGCAGCGCTGTTGCCTTGGCCACCGGTTTCCACCTGATATATGGTAAAGCCTTCAAACATTAATAGAAATCAGATGGTGTCAGTCCCCTCAGTTCATCATTGGCATAGCTACCTCCAAACCAGTAATCGAAATGCACAACCAGCTAACACATACTCTTTCACTCCTACAGCTGCGTAGACAACAGGAGGGGCAGAGGATGAGGAGTCATGGGAGAGGATGTCGGAGGTGGAATAGGGTAGGAGTAGTTGGCAACACAGGTAAAGGAGCAAGAGGAGGTGAGAGCAGGAGAAGAAAGGACTAACAGGAGGAAGAGGAAGAAGAGAAGGAAAAGGTCCCACAGAAAGGACTAGAGGAATAGGAGCAGCCTATAGAGGCTGAGGGGCATGCTTGGGATTTTCTGAAGGTTTTGTCTACCCAGCCTGTATACTCTGTCTCCCAACTAGACCAGATTGGTCCCTGCAATGACCCTCCCAGAGTTCAGAGACTTAGAAGTCCTCTTGCAGATCATGGCAATGTGACATCTTGAATTCATTGGGTCTTATGGTGACCCCTATGGAGAGAATGAGGACAAACCCATGTGTCCTTCTGAACCAGCGCAATGATATAATTGCTTTAATTGTTCAGTGTTAATGGGGGGGGGGGCGGTCATGCTATTTATAATTCACTGGACAACAAATTTGTTCAAATGTTTTGCTTTGAAAATTTGTTGGTAAATTATGATAGACAGCTTCAAGCTGAATACAAATATAATTTCAGACTGACTGTATCACGTAGGAATTTGCAGAAACATTAAATGAAATTTTGACTGAATTTAGCATGTTTAGTTGTGCAATGGTGCTGACATATTGCACTAGTTCACCTGAGCTAAAAATGTTTTGCTCCTGATTTTCATTTGTACTCAGCATCTGATGCTTATCATCGCAGTGTCCAACAATAGTCAGCCAGCATTGATGGGTTCCAGTTGCATTGATACTGCTTTTCCATTGTTGCAATGTCCTAGTGAAACCTTTCATCATGTTCGTCACTTCTGCACCAAGATTATTGTTATTGTTAAATGCCGTTGAGCCAGTGTTGACTCACAGCAAACCTCTGGATAGTTGTCCTAAATTGTGTTCGGTCTTCAGTCAGGCAGTTCATTGTTGACAGACTGGTACCCGTAGCTGCTGTTATTGTTTCGATCCATCTCATTGCTGACCTTCCTCTTTTCACATTGACCTTCTATCTTGGCAAGTATGATGTCTTTCTCTAACGATCTCTCTTTTCGCATGATGTCCAAAGTATGAAAGTCGAAGTCTTGTCATCTGAGCTTCTAAAGAAAACTTAAGTTTGATCTCCTCTAGTACTGACTGGTTTGTTCTTCGGGCAGTCCATGGTATACACAGTATTCACTGCCAGCACCATAATTCAAAGGCATCAATTTTCTTCCTGTCTATCTTTTTCACTGTCCAGCTTTCACATTCATATGATGTTATTGAAAATACCATGGCCTGAACAAGTCGAATCTTTGTATGGAGAGAGAGATCTCTACTCTTGAGAATCTTGTTTAGGTCTTTCATAGCCATTCTGCCAAGAGCAATTCATTGTCTGATTTCTTGACTGCTTGTTGCTTCTTTATTGATACATGATCCAAGTAGGTTAAAGTTGTCCACAATTTCAATTTCTTCTCCTTCAACGATGAACTTATTGATTTTGCCAGTTGTCATGAACTTTGTCTTCTTTACATTAAGGTGCAGACCCATTTTAAGACTATGTTCCTTGATTGTGAAAAGCAAATGTTTTAGATCATCTTCACTTTCAGCCAGTAATGTGATATCATCAGCATAGCGAAGGTTGTTGATGAGTCTTCCCCAAATCTTCACACCTCTGTTGTTTTCATACAATCCTGCTTCTCTGATGATTTGTTCTGCATATGAATTAAACAGTTAGGGGGAAAGTATGCAGCTTTGTCATACACCTTTGCTTATTTTAAACCATTCTGTTTCTCCTTGTTCCGTTCAAACTGTTGCTTCTTGATCAATGTACAGATTGTGCAAGAGAACGATCAGGTGTAATGGTATACCCATGCTTTTTAATGTGGTCCAGAGTTTCTTATGGTTTACACAGTCAAAAGCCTTGCTGTAGTCGATAAAGCAGAAATAGATATCCTTTTTGTATTCTTTAGTCTTTTCAAGGATTCATCTCACATCCGTGATGATGTCTCTCATTCCTCGCCCTTTCCTGAACCCTGCTTGTACTTCAGGTAGTTCTTGTTCCAGGTATGGTTGTAGTCTCTGTTGAATCTTCAACAGAATTTTGTTGGCATGTGGGATCATAGCGATTGTGCGATATTTTCCACAGTCATTTGGATCACCTTTCTTTAGTATTGGTATAAGCACAGATCATTTCCAGTCAGTTGACTATGATGTTATCTTCCAAATTTCATAGTAGAGCCTTGTAAGTATGGTAACAGCTGCATCAGATTGCTGTAATACTTCTATGGGAATGTCATCAATGCCTGGTGCTTTGTTCTTTGATAAGGCTTTCAATGCTGCTTCAACTTCTTCTTTCATCACCAATGGTTCCGGATCATAAGGTATAGGTTGAAACGGCTGTTGGTCCACTTGATCTTTATCATATAAAAACTCTGTATATTCTTTCCACCTTTTCTTGATCTTCTCAGCATCATTCAACATATAACCTTGAGCATCTTATAACATTCCAATTTGAGGCTGGAATTTTTTCTTTAACTCTCGTAGCTTTAGGAAAGCCAATCTTGTTCTTCCTCCAATAGTTTCTGCTTCTATTTCCTTGCATGTGTCATTGTAGTACTTTTCCTTGTTCTGTCTTGCTGCACGTTGGAAAACTCTGTTGAGTTCTGCGATTGTCTTTCTTTCTCCTCTGGCTTTAGCTTCTCTGCGTTTCTGGGCAATTTTCAGAGTTTCTTCCGTCATCCATTTTGGCCATTTTTGCTTTTTCATCTTTTGTAGAGACTTCTCGCTTTCTTCCAACACAACCTTCTTGATGTCATTCCATAACCCTTCTGGAGCTCTGTCATTTGTATCTAAAGCAGCAAATCGATTTTGCAGGCAGTCTTTAAATTCCATTGGTATATTGTCAAGGTCATATTTTGCTGCATTCATGAGTGATTTGCTCTTTTTCAACTTTAGCTTGAGTTTGCATACTAGTAATTGGTGATCTGTACCACAGTCAGCTCCAGGTTTTGTCGTTGTTTATGTTATAGGGCTTTTCCATTATTGATTCCACAGATGGACTTCACCCAATGGATTGTACAAAAATCAAATTGACTACATGTGTACAGTTGCCGCTTGTGTTGCTGGAAGAAGGTGTTTGAGATGAATAGATTTTTTGGTCTTGCAGAATTCTATCAGTCTTTTTCCAGCTTCATTTCTGTTGCCAAGTCTATATTTTCCAACCACTTTGCCTTCTTCTTTGTTGCCAACTTTTGCATTCCAATCACCCATGACTATCAGGATATCCTGTTTGCATGTTCTGTCAATTTCAGCTTGTACTTGTTCATAGAACTCTTCAATTTCATTCTCTTCTGCAGCTGTTGTTGGGCATATACTTGAATTATAGTTGTGTTGATAAGGCATTCCTCGTATTCGAGTAGAGATTAAGCGTTCACTGACTGCATTGTATTTCATTACAGTTCTTGCAAGTTTCTTCTTTATTATAAATGCAACACCATTTCTTCTTTATCTTTCATTTCCAGCATAGTAGACCATGTGATCATCTGATGCAAAGTGCCCAGTGCCAGTCCATTTTAGTTCTCTGACACCCAACAGATCAAGCTGTACACGTTCCATTTCATTTTTGACCACCTCCAACTTCCCTTGTTTCATGCTTCATACGTTCCATCTGTTTCTGACTCTCATTTCATGTGCAGCTACATCAGCAGTCAGACGTTCTGAGGGCTTTGATCCAACCACATCATAAATGCTGGCTTTACTCTGAAAAGTCTTCAGCTCCTCCCCAGTAGCTGGTGGAGTGCTTTCTGACCTGGGGGTCTCTTCTTCCAGCACTATAGTGCAATTTGTTTTGTTGTGACTATCCATTGGGTTTTCAAGGCAAGATACAAAAGTAGATTGCCAGGCCTTTCCTCCACACAGTTTAAGTTTAGTGTTGTTGTCACAGAAATGTGATCCTCCGCCGCCAATACTGTCCCATTCTGTTGCTGCCCAGATGGGTGGTTTGTCTTGGTCTGGCATCTCAGCTGAGACCTGTCCTTCTTGGGAGACCCTGCCAGTAGTTAATCTACCGATAGCTTAGCCCTCGGCATCACTGATCCACACAAGCCCTCACAGTACGACAAGCTGCAAACCAAGTGAGGGGCACCAAGATTAGCAGGGAAGTAGTCCATGTCTGAATACAGAAAATGAATCTTCAGCGACATGTTTTTGCATGCTTGAAACATGTTGTCAACCAGCTGGATGTAGTTTGGTGCCCTGTAATTGTCAAGAAAATTCTCAATAACATCCCTGAATGACTTCCATGTGACTTTTTCAGGCCCCCCTAGCAGATCTTCAAACCACTTGTCATTGATGACATATGTGACTTGTGGACCAAGGAAAAATGCCTTCCTTAATCTTGGCATCAGTTATTCTTGGAAACATCTTTCTCAGATATCAAAATCCTTCACCTTCCTTGTTCATCGCTTTCATGAAGTTTTTCATCAGTCCAAGTTTTATATGAAAATGAGGCAAAAATATCTTACTTGTGCCGACAAGTGGTTCATGCGCAACATTTTTCTGTCCTGGAACTAAATGCTTATGGAGCGGTCAGTTCTTTTTATTGTAATGAGACTCTCTAGCACGAAACAACGGTTCTTGGTATTCCCAAACTGCTTTCCCAGTAGCAGTGCCACTATGTTTAGATCACCACAGATTTTCCAGTTGTAGTTGTACTGTATGTCTTTCAACAACAGTTCCATGTTTTCATAGGTTTCCTTCATGTGCAATGCATAGGCAATAGGTATTGAAGGGTGGACATTGCAATTGTGTAACAAGACAGCTTTTAGGCTTAACAGTGATGAATCTATAAAAAGGTGCCATTGTTGTGGGTCATGTTCACACTCCATCAATGTCAGTGCAGAAACAGAGGTTGTCAACTGCGCAAAGAAATGTTTCATATCTTCTTGGCAGGTATGAAAGACAGAAATTTTTGTACCTGGTGACAGCAAACCCCTTCCTTGCAATCTTGAACCAAGTAGTTCAGCTTTTGTTTTTGACAAACTTAAGTCCCTCACCAGGTCATTCAATTCTGACTGTGTTATCAGATGAGGCACACTGGACATAAATGGTTCAAAATCTGGATCTACGTCGTTTTCCACATCAAGCCAATGCATTGTGGCATTTTCATTACCAATCTTCACATAGATGAGCAGCTTACATGTAAATGCTGTTGTTCAGTACACAAATCGATATCATGTCATGCATATCATTTGTGTATGCAAGCTGCTTTGTACTACTAGCATCCATCCTGACTAAGCATGCCCACGCATTCCTGAGCAGTAGCATTTCCACTGTATATTTTGAGCCTGCACTGAGTGCACGCCCAGGCATGCATAGACTACACAAAACAGCTTACTTTCTAGGCAACATATGAGTAGACTTAAAATATACAAGGAAATCATAAAAATAGGAGATAGGGAAATTTCAAGGAGATTTTCATGATTAGCAACCCAAATCTATAAGACACATTCAAAAATGTTCAGGAAGCAACATCTTTGTTGTCCAGTAATTTTTCATGCATGTTTTTAAACTATATGTTTCATATTTAACTGTAAATATGTGATCTTTTGGTACATATCTTGATCTCACTTTCCTATGTCCTGTCATATCACCTATAGTTTTTACTGCATATGACATATCCCTCATATCCATGAGAACATTCTCCATTACAAAACTCAGACACTGGCATAAATTCTGCCCAAGCAGTCCCTGCCATGCTGGGGCCCAGGCAGAAAGGGGACCCACACAGCAGTGGCGGTAGTAGCATGGCAAACTTACTTTTTCATGTTTGCCAAACTACTCTGTGAAGTGGAGGAGTGGCCTAGTGGTTGGGGCAAGGTACTTCAGGCCGGAAGGTCAGGGGTTCATAATCCCACTAGAGGACAGCAATCTTGGGCTGGAAGGACTGGGGTTTCTAGTCTCACAGGTGCTCCTTGTGGTCTTGGGCAAGCCACTTAACCCTCCATAGCCCATGTTCCCTGTAAAATAGTTATCTCCAAGTTATAATGCCCTGTTCAATGTAATTTCAGTTTGTTCAATGTAAACTGCACTGATGCAGAATAGTGTGGTATATAAGAGAATATAAATAAATACTCTGCTCTTATAAGTCTGCCACAGACCTTGTGGCTGTTCTTCACCAGGCCAAAGTCTCTTGATAACATCCACACTGTGAGACTTTGACCCAGGGAGGAACAACCCCTCGGTCATGGCAAATTTACAAGTGTGGGACAACATGATAAAAGTAAGTTTGGTGCACTGCTGCCACTGCCACCACATGAGGGGGGGCCTCTGCACTTGGGAGGGACACGTCACTGATGCAACAATGGGAGACCCTCATTGTAACTTATGCCACTGCTCAGAGATGAACTAATACCCCTTCCATAAGCATGCCAACATTCACCAGTGACTAAGGGTCTGGAATGTTCATAGCAGAAGAGCTCTGGGAATACATTAAGAAGGGGCCTTTTCCTTTGGGGGTTCCAAGCACCACCCTAACTCCACCCCAAGCTCTGTCTCACAAATAGAGACCCTTCCTGTTCTTCCCGCGGGGATCTAATCTCCCGCAAGCAGACAGGAAGGGTCTTCGCCGTGATAGCAGCTTCTATTCTGCCCATAGGGGATGGCAGCTGTGATCATGGTAAAGACCCTGCCTATCTGCCCATGGGCAGAACAGGAAGGGATCTTGCTATGATCGTGGCCAGCAGGCAGCAGGCTACCCTTGGGGATCCCATCCCCCATGGGTAGAAGAAGAAGAAAGCCGCAGTTACAGCAAAGACCCTTCCTGTTCTGTCCTTTCATATACAATGATTTCCCTAAAAATCCTGACATTCATAAAGGTTAATAAGCAGACCTCTGTCTCTTCAGCACAGTAGTTTGTGTTTATATATTGTGTGTATCTGTGCTGTGTGCACATGTTTGTGGGGTGTGTGTGTGTGTGTATATGTTAGCTCTGTGATTGTAACTAAGAGAATGGAGATGAAGGGAGAGGTAATTTGAAAGAAGCAATTCCTCACTACCTGCTATGTTTCACTGTATTAAGGTTTCTATGCTGCAGACAGGTGAAACTGCTTCTCCCAGGGAAATGTCTTGGACTTTTTTTGGGGGGTGGGTCTTACTTCTCTGGAGCGCTCAGTCCTACCTAGTCCATTTTTAAATTTGAAGTGTATTTTACCGCTAACCATGCCAAATTTGTACCATGCCATTAAATTCTCAGAGAGTTATTGACAGAGGGGCAAGTTGGTCTTTGGAAGGTTCTCTGATGTGGAGCTCCCACACTTACCATCCTAGATGACCTGCTTTGATGTTTTCAGCTCCACTGGTAGGGAACGGAGGAAGCACAAGCAAGCGAGCTTACCCTCAGGCTCAGCCATTCCATTGCTAGCAGTGCAGAGGACTTTGGAGTCGTGCGGTATTCAGTCATTAGGATTGGAACAGCTTCTTCTGTGGGTTTCTGTGAAGAGCAGCCCACAGAGCTGAGCATTTCTGGGGTGTTTCTGAGCCAAAAACAATGTACAGCTTTGTCATGACCTGGAAGTGTTGGGTCTCCTGGATGTGTGCTCCCCTCCGACCTGCCATCAAACGCATTGAAAGGGGGTGAAGAGGTCACACCAGTAACCACTCGTCTGGAGTGGAACCAGTGCAGGGAGGTGTGGCTGGTACAGCGTTCCCCGGTAGGGGGTTACTGCTTGTGAACTCCATGTTGGGACTCTCTTCAGTGTCCGGTAGGATGATAAAACTTGCTGTTATAACACTAGACTCACTGTGGGAAGCCACTGCAGCTTTAAACTCTTCCCTTACTATGATTGTGGATTCTCTTAAGAAACGTTATTCAGGATAAGCTTGCCATTGCTGGAGTCTCTCAAGCACAGAGTGGGCAGGATGGGAAAATAGCTCAGTTGGAAGAGCAGATTGGGAAACTCCGAAAGGCAAATGTTGCCTAGATACTGTATTTGTTTCATATTTTGCCTTTTTCTTTGATTCCTGATTGGACGTGTTTATTTTTGCTGTTCATTCATGTATTATGCTTGGATGATATAAATTGGAAGCTATAAATAAAATAAAAAAAAATAATCCAGAGTTATTTTGCCCCTAGATAGATACTGTATTCTTGACTCCGCAAAAATAATTCTGCTTTAGTTAGATCTGTACCTAATTACATGCTTTGTGCCAGTTACTGTACCTGCTAATAGTTGATCTGCTTGTGTTTGGCAAGGTATCTTGTCTCCTGGAGCAGAGTTTGGCCCTCAGGAGTTGGAAGGTCAGTGGGTTTCTTTGTGCCTCCTTACTAGTAGTTCACCACTGCTGCCTTGCATTGCTTTATCACCTGAGACAGATGGCCTTAGTGCATAGTGTAGTGATGACAGAGCTATCTGAGTAGCTGTGGAACATTATTCCTTAGTTCAATGATGCCAAAACATCATGGACTAAGGACTACATTGGACCTTTCAGTTCATGGAAAGGGCTTGGAAGTTTGTATTCCCCACCCACCAAAAAAGTACTTCATCCTCCTTCTTGTCCTATAGCCAGGTATGCAAAAATGAATTGAAAGGATGAACCTAACTAAAAATATGACCCATACACATGCCTAGAATGTCTGCACTCTGCTGCACAAATTAGAGCAACAAATGTTCAGATAAGCATTTTGATAATATTTTAATCCTATTCCCCTCCTCATCACCGAAATCAGTCTAGGTAGCAAAGAGAAACTCACTGGCCCTGAGGGCTGGAGAGAAATATTTCTCAGTAATGTTTTCTTGTTTCATTGGGTTTTTTGTTTGTTTTTTGACCAGCTGAAAGTGTGCACTAATAGCAGGTTTCTTCTTACCCACCTCTGTGATTGAAAGCACAATCTTTGTGGAAGTCGGACCCCAGTGAGCCACAGTCTCAGATCTAAGTCAGTCACTTCACATGTGTAGCACCACAGCTTAAGCCACAGGGTCCATGATTTACTGCTAAGAACATAAGAACAAAAGAAATGCCATAGTGGGTCAGAACAAGGTCCATCATCCGCAGTATCCTGTTTCCAACAGTTGCCAATCCAGGTCACAAGTACTTGGCAGGTTCCCAAAGAGGCACGCAAGTTCTACAATGCTTATCTTGGGGTAAGCAGTGGATTTCCCGGGTCCTCCTTAATGATGGTTTATGAACCTTTCCTCCAGGAACTTGCCCAAACCTTTTTTAAACTCTGCTACACTAACAGCTTTTACTACATGCTTTGGTAATGAATCCAGAGTTTGATTACACGTTGAGTAAAATATTTCTCTTATTTAGTCTTAGATGGGTTACATTGTAGCTTCATTGTATGTCCTCTAGTCTTTCTACTTTTTGATGGCATAAACAACTAATCTACATTTACCTGTTCCACTCTATTCCTTAATTTATAGACCTCTATCATATTCCCCCTCAGCCATCTCTTTTCCAAGTTGAAGAGCCCTAAACTTTTAAGCCTCTCTTCATAGGGGTATCCTTCCATCCCCTTTACAAGTTTTGTCACTCTTCTCTGTACCTCTTCTAATTTTGCTATATCCTTTTTAAGACATGGTGACCAAACTTGCACATAATATTCAAGGTGCGGTCAGTGGTCACACCATGGAATGATACAAAGTTATTATAATATCCTTATGATTCCTAGCATTCTATTTGCTTTCTTGGCCGCTGCTGCACACTGGGCAGAGGGTTTCAACATTTCCATGATGACACCTACATCTTTTTCCTGGGTGGTGGTTTCTAAGGTGGTACCTTGCATTGTGTAACCATAGTTTGGGTTGTTCTTTCCTAGGTGCATAACTTTGCACATGCCACATTAAATTTGGATATCCAGTATTCCAATTTATCAAAGTTCTCTTGCAATTTTTGACAATCCTCTTAAATTTTAACAACTTTTAATAATTTTGTGTCATCTGCAAATTTGATCACTTCACTCATTATTCCAATTTCCAGGTCATTTATGAATATGTTAAAAAGCAGCAGACTCAACACAGATGCCTGGGGTACTCCACTATTCACCTTCCTCCATTGGGAAAATTGGCCATTTAGTCCTATTCTCTGCTTTCTATCTTTTAATCATTTTCTTATCCGCAATACTACGCTGCCTTCAATCCCATTACTTTTTAATAGTTATGGTTACACTTTTTAATAGTTATGGTTACACTGTGTACAAGATATGCAGTTTACAAAATCTAAAAAACAGAAATAAAAGAGAAAAAGAACTGCTATTTGTGACAGGAAAGCAAAAAAAAAAAAAAAAAAAAAAAATCCAGTAAACAGAATAGGGGAGGGGGGATGTGAATTTAGGAGAAAGGAGACAACTTGGAGGAAACTTTTGCTAGCTGTACTGTCCCAAATGAGAGCCCTTGGGAAGTAGTGGAATTAAGGCTGTAGACAGATTCAAAGAGGAACATCTTTAGAGCCATCTAAAAGCACTTAAAATCATGTTCCAAGTGGATAGGAGCAGGCAGGCTACTCCAGAGGGCAGGAGCTAAGTGAAAAAAGCAGACTTCCTTGTATGGTCTTATTTGACAGTAGTAGGGGAGGGGAGTGGAGCTGTTGACCATATACAGACTGCGATGCTCTAGCCGGGGCATGTAAGGATATGAGAGTGGAGAGATAATGAGGGACCGACTCGTGGAGCACCTTATGGACAAGAGTCAATATCTTCAACTGGACTTGGGAACTAACAGGCAGCCAATGGTATTGAATGAGAAGTGAGGTGGCATGATCATATTTACAGGCTTGATTAAGGGTATGAATTGTCATATTTTGAATTGTCTGAAGTCTTTTAAGCTGATATTGCTACCAAACCTTTGGGACTAAGGGAGGAGTAGCCTAGTGGTTGGGTCAAGGTACTTCAGGCCGGAAGGTCAGGGGTTCAAATCCCACTAGAGGACAGCAACCTTGGGCCGGAAGGACTGGGGTTTCTAGTCCCACAGATGCTCCTTGTGGTCTTGGGCAAGCCACTTAACCCTCCATTGCCCATGTCCCCTGTAAGTATTAGTGTATGTGTCTCATCCCTGCGTGTTAAATGTATCCCCCAATTGTGTTGTGACCGCTTTGATTGAAGGATAAGGCGGTATACAAAAAAAACTGTCTAAAAAAAAACCTGTCTAAACCTCTTCTGCCAATACCTCAAACCTTCTATGATGCTCACTATATTATATAATTACACTGTATATTGTTTCCCTGTTTTGGCCCAAGTTATACCCTACTAAGTTATATATGGTTACTGCACTAAACTTGTTCTATTTAAATCTGATTGTGAGTGCTCATAAGATTGTTCTATTTAAGTTACTATGTTATCAAACTTGTTCTATGTAAGTTCTCTTCCTGTTCCCTGTAAACTTCACTGAATGTAAAATAGTGCAGTACAAAAAAAACAATAAATAAATTAAATAAATACGAGGGGGTACCCAAAAATAACAGGAATAACATTGCTGTGGGCGGAGCTTGTGTAGTACGCACTTCTGCCGCTAGTCGTGTATAGTGCAACTCATTGTCAGTTCAGTGCCGCCTGTGTTGTCGACTTGGCTTGTTCTGTTCATCTGCAGTGATTGTTTTTGCTAGCGCTGTTTTGTTCTTGTTTCTTTTTTTATGATGACAAGTTTAAGTGAACAACGTGCAGCTGTGAAATTTTGTTTTATACTCGGTAAAATGCTGCTGAAACTGTTTTAATGTTGAAAACAGCTTATCAAGATGACGCTATGGGAAAAAGTCAAGTGTACCAGTGGTTTGCTCGGTTTAAAAATGGCGACATGTCGATTGATGACAAACCTCGTTCTGGGCATCCATCAACTGCCCGAATCGACGAAAATATTGAAAAAATTAGAGAGCTTGTGCTCACAGACCATCGACAGACAATTGATCAACTGTCAGAGATTAGTGGGTTATCTTGGAGCTCGGTTCAGCGAATTTTAACGGAAGATTTGGGAATGAAAAGGGTTGCTGCCAAGTTTGTTCCTTGGGTTCTGACTGACAATCAAAAGGAACATCGAGTTGAAACATGTCGTGTTTTGAAACAGCTTGAAACTGATCCAGATTTTCTGTCAAAGGTCATTACAGGTGATGAGTCATGGTGCTATGGTTACGACCCAGAAACAAAGCAACAGTCAAGCCAATGGAAGACGTCATCGTCACCCCGTCCAAAAAAATGTCGTCAAGTCAAATGAAACATCAAAACAATGCTGATTTGCTTTTTTGATGCCAAAGGGGTAGTTCATTCAGTTTGTTCCCCCAGGTCAGACCGTCAATCAAACCTTTTATTTGGAAGTTTTAAGAAGATTGTGCAACAGTTTTCGTCAAAAAAGACCCGATTTGTGGCAGACAGGAGACTGGTTCTTCCACCACGACAACGCACCTGCACACACAGCCATCTCTGTTAGACAGTTTTTGGCTAAAAATGGCATGGTTCCGCTGCCCCACGCACCTTACTCGCCTGACCTGGCTCTGTGCGACTTTTTCTTATTTCCACGCATGAAAAGGGGCATGAAAGGACACCGATTTGACAACATTGAAGAAGTCAAGAAAAAAAAGAGGGAGGAGCTGTCAGCCGTTTCTAAAGATGACTACAAAAAATGTTTCGAACAGTGGAAGCACCGGTGGGACAAATGTATCAGTTGTAATGGAGAGTATTTTGAAGGGGATAAAGTTGTTTTGTAAAGAATTTAAAATAAATAGCTTTTAAAAAATAATTCCTGTTTTTTTGGGGTACCCCCTCGTATTGTGGAAGGCCAAGATAAGAAACATTGTAGTAATCCAAATGTGATAACACCGTGTGCAATAGTACTGTAATTTGGACAGACTTATCAAGGAAAGGCTGGACAGCATGAAAGTGGCGCAAAGCCAGAAAAGATGCTTTGGAAATCTTTTGTCAACTGAAGGGAAAATGACAATTCGGAATCCATCAAGACTCTGAAGCATCTGAGGGCAGATTGTAGCGGCATGCCTTCTATAAGTGTAGATAAGTTAGAGCATGTTTGCGACCCTGTGAACCAAATCGCCAGTGATTTTGATGGATTGAGTTTTAAGGAGTCGTTCATGAGGGACATTGTCAAAGTCTTTTTGAAAATCCAGATACACTATATCAACTGTCTCACCTTTTGTCTGCCTGTTTATTCACACCTTCAAAATAATATAACAGATTAGTAAGACATGACTTTACTTGGCTAAATCTATGTTGGCTTTCTCCCATTAAACCATGACTATCGACATGTTCAGTAGTTTTATTCTTTATAATGGGTTGTACCATTTTGCCCTGTACACGTTGATTTGTAGTTTCCCGGATCACCCCTGGAACCCTTTTTACAAATTGGTATCACAGCAGCACTGTGCAGATAGATGTAAGATACAATCCCTGCTCATCAGAGTTTACAATCCAATTAAGATGAGCAACATCACAAAACTGGGAACTAGAGTATGGTAAGATACGCAAGTAGTGAACAAGAGTGTGTGTGTGTGGGGGGGGGGGGTGTTGTGGGGGGGGGGGAAATGCATCAGAATCCAAAGCAGCCTCGAAGAGGTGGCTTTTTAGCCTGGATTTGAATATGGCTAGAGAAAGGAGCCTGACTCGGGTAGTTTGTTCCAGGCATATGGAGTAGCAAGGTGGAATGAACAAAGTCTGGAGTTGGCAGTGACAGAGAAAGGACACAGATGAAAGGGATCTGCCAGCGGAGTGGAGTTACAGATAGTTTTAACTTCTGATTGCCTTCAAACTTTAGAACATCTTAAGCAAGCTTTCAGTGGCATTTACATGTCTCTGTACAGCGCTGTGTATGCTTTGTACAAATGATGAGGAGCAGTAGATTATCCTAATCAATAGTGTGTGCCAGTTAATTGAGCAAGGAACCATAGTAGTGAATTGCTAAACATTTTCCAACTTTATCAGGACAATGATTATGCTCACTTATTTTTTAAACAGAATGCACTGCTTAAATATTTGATTTACAGATAAAAGCAGCATGATGCCTGCTTAAATAAACTAGCAATCATTGTCATGTTTTCTTTTCACCAATAGGAAGCAAGGTCTAACGCAGTAATTGAATAATGACTATAAAGCAAACTGTTCCCAACTGTTTTTATTTCAAGAAGGACACAAAGTACTAACCCATAATTGGTTGTCTGAAAACACCTTTGGGAGACATTCAAATTATTTTTCGAATTATGCTCCTAAATGTTGGAACAAACTCCCTCCCAATATCAGAGCAATTAAAGACATCAAACAATTCAAAAAAGCCCTTAAACACCACCTTTTCATCGCACACTTCAAACACCTAAACACCCCTTCCCCTCCCCCATCCTTTTAACCTCATACCTACCCTAACTAACTGTATAGATTTTATATATCTCCAACATGTATTTTCTAGAAATATAAATGATTTTCCTGTTTACTTCCGTGTTAATTTTCCTGTTACTTGTAATAGGTCTGTTATATCTGACCAATTGTTGTATTGTTTCAATGTAAACCGCACTGATGACAAATAGCGAGGTATATACGAAAATTAAATAAATAAATAAATTCCTATCTATCCAACCCTAAGATCAATGAATGTAACCTTAACACTGTAAAGTAAGTATAATGAAGCACAATGATATGTTCCAGCATTCCTATTATAATGCTTGCTGCAGTCATGTCTTGTTTCAGTCTGTTTGTCGAATATGGGTTCATATGCAACATGAATATAATTCATGAAGTTTATTTATTTAGCTGAACTTTCACCGGGTCAAAGTGGTGTACATCTAACCAGGTAGAAATATAGGTTTACATAGAACATAAAACTATATACATTAACTTGATATCTTGCATGTGAAAACTAAAATGATTTATTTACAGGCAGGTTTCTGTGTGGAGGGTCAAGCTGGGGTTAGGCATCATGTCCAGTGTGTGTTATAAACAGATGGGTTTTTAGTAGTTTCCTGAATTTGGTGGGATCATTGGAGTATGAAGTATTTCAGATAATGCTCTGCAAATATCATTTTTTTTGTAAGTAATTTTTTCTATGCAGCACTGCTGTTGGATGCGGAGGCACCTCTGAGGGAAAAAGGGGTGGGACCAATGGGATGGAAATTCGGACAGGTTGCCCTGATGATTGCGAGAAAGGCGATATTAACTAAGTGGGTGGAGGAAGCAGTGCTAGAATATGCAATATGGGTGGCCCAAATGAAGGACATGGCTGAGTGGGTGTCAAAAGCATGCAAGGAGAGAGAGTCAGTGGAGCGGTGTCACTATATTAAGCTATGGACTGGTTTTTGTAAGCGACTGTCACCATAGTGAAGAGGACAATGATTGAAGTGGCTGGGGGGACGGTGGGGAAGATTGGGACTCACTGGGGAAACAAACCAAAAATGACCAAGCACGTATGATCTTGGGGGTGCCTTTTGCTCTCAATTGTTACTGGATTTATCAACTGTTGGAGCGGACAATGGGGCCCCAGAGGACAAGTCTGCAAATATCTTTAATGTTAGTTTTTAACTGAACAAGTCAAAAGTATATCTTCTCTGTAGATCAGGCATTATAGCGTAGGCGTAATCTAGATAACTTTGGGTATTTCTATAAGCAAGAATTAGAAATGAGCTTGCCCTAGATATAGTATCCTAAAATTAACTTTACTTTGTTTAGTGAATCTCTCATTCTCTAGGTCTCTCTCTTAATAAGCTGTGTCTCTTGTAAATATCTATAAGTTTCATACATCTGTCTGCTGGTAGTTTCTCCCACTATGTAACTGCAATTTGTTCCAGCTCATGAATGTTTCAAGGATTCTTTTTTACCTATGGCAGATTTCAGCTCTTTCCAAAGATTCTCAAATGGATTGAGGACTCATTGCTGGACAGTTTAAAACAATCCATTTGTTCCGTTTTAACCATTCTTTTGTACTTTTTGATGTATGTTTTGGGTCATTGTCCTATTGGAGGGCCCGTGACCTTCAACCCAGACCTAGCTTTCTAACACTAGGCAGCACATTTCACTCCAAAATACCTTGGTAGTCTTCTGACTTCATGATTCCTTTAATATGTTCCAGTCCTCCAGTACCTGACAGAGCAAAATAGCCCCACAACATTATGGAATCTCCATCATATTTAAGTGTAGGAAGAGTGTTTTTTTTTTCCATATAAGTTTTATTTCTTTACCTGTAAATGTATCACTAATCTGCATTGCCAAAGAGCTCAAGTTTGGTTTCATCTGTCCACGGACAATTTTCTGAAAAGGATTGTGGTTTCTCAAGGTGGGTTTGGGCAAAGAACAGGTATGCCTTTTTTATGTCTGTCTTTGAGCAGTGGGGTCCTCCTTGGTTTTTGCCCATGAAGTCCTTCTTTGTTTAGTGTGTAGCGTATAGTGCAGGACGAAACCATCAGTCCAGATTGCTCCAGTCAGCCTTAAGTTCTTTGGATGTTGTACATGGTGTTTTTCCAACAATTTGCACTAACTTTTAAAGACTTCTTGGATTAATTTTCCTCTTCCCACCATGTTCTGGGAGGTTCTTGACAGTTCCATGAGCCAAAAACGTCTTAACATTGGGGGTCATTCTGAACCAGGTTTAGCAGGACTAGGAATCCGATCCGGACATCCAAACCTGCCAAATACCTAGAACCGTATTCTCATTCCAAAACTCCCCGCATGTATAGGGAAGATGTGCGGGGAGCTCTGGATGGGGGGTGGGAGGGGATGGGCTGAGGAAGCTGCGAGGGCGGACAGTGGGTGGCGCCATGTCACCAGACGTACAGGGCCGATTTCAAGGTCGGCCTTGTTCGTCCAGGGTCAGCCATTTAAATGGTGGATGCCAGAGCCGGGGCCTGCAATGCAGGTTAGGGGATGCAGAGGTTCTCTGCAGACTGACTCTGGCCATGGAAGGCCCGATAGGGGGTCAGGCTGTGGGGAACAAAGGATTCACTGTTGCCACCAGGGATCACAGCTCCTGCATGGAGCTGTGGTGCCATGGCAACATGACATGATAGCACTGCGGCTCCATGCAGGAGCCAGGCTGGGCTAGCTGGACAGTGGATTGGACATCTGGGGTGCCTGAATCGGGGCACATCCCAGATGTTCAATCTCTATTCTGTGATTCTGCTCCCACGGGCATGTCTAGCCCCTGCGGGAGCAGAATCAGGTATATCTCCAGGCCATCCAGATTTCTGGATGTCCGGATGGCCCAGACATGCAAACTGTAGACACAGGAACTTTAATGTTTAATAATGGCTTTTCTGATGGTCTCAGGCAGCTCTGTTGTCTTCACCATTTTGAAAATGGAACAGGGAGTGAATGTGGCCATTTTGAACGTTAGAGCCATCATTCATTGGTTGATTCATGTGAGCACTGAAAATTGTTCACAGGTGTTATCTAATTTTATTGCAATGGGAATGTGGTTCCTCTGATCAAACTGATTTGGATTGTTTATAGGGGTACCAATAATCATGTCCTGGTAATGTCACAGATTTATACTATTTCTTACTAGTTCCTTTTTTAATTGGTCTTGTTTTATTAGATTCTTTTATGTGTCAAATATATGCGCATATTAGTTCAAAGCCATTTCACTGGCCACTTTTTTTTTAGGAGATAATGGACATTAAGGGATTGAACTGCAAGGGTGCCAATAATGTTATATTGTATATAATGTTACAACTGTATATAATCTGATGCAAACAATTTTTGAAACAAATAAAGTGGATCTCTTGAAATCCGTTGTAAATATTTCACAATTGTGCTTTGCAGAATAGCAGAATATTCTATACTGTATCTGGAATGTGAGTGAAAACTGCACATGTGGGCTGTCCCTTCCATCTATCAACATTTGTTCATAAGTGGAGAACAATTTAGTTTGATTGTAAATTCTTATTTAGGTTTTGGCACTGTTGCCAAACACTTCAATAGCTCCTAGTTTCAACTGTGTGCTTGCTGTCTGGAGGTACTTTGATGCTATCTTTTGGATTTTTTGGAAGCATCAGAAAACTATTAGGTCACTGAATTTATAAAATCACTATTCATATTTTTGATCAGTTATGCAACTAAAGGTATTTAACAATATACCCAATAGAATATGCTGGTTGAAATTGCATTCAGAAGAATAGTAATGGGGTAATTTTATAAAAGAGCGCAACATAAATAATATGCACATAATTTTTCCCTCCATGGGCACTAGTGAATTTTCAAAATGAAAATATGAACAAACTTCCATTTTGAAAATTATTCCAGGAATCTGTGTTTACATGTACACTAGGGTGGTCCACAAACCAATGCAAAAAGTTAATGGCTATAGAATCATTTCTCCACGAGGCTTATTTTTGTCCATTAGAGATAGCTTGCTTACCTCTGAAATTTCAGCCTGATTGCAAAACATTGGATAGATTTGGCTCTGTTTGTCAGTCTTGTTTACGTCAGATACTAGAATAAAGCTCCATTTGCAATCCGAGTTCCTCTCAATGACATTGAATTTTTATCAACCAGGCTGTTGCATTTTCAAGGCACCTCTGTTTTTTGTTAGAACATTTGGTAAGCTTAGCCCTTTTTGATGAGAGTCTCAGCAGAAACAAAGAAAAAGATGGTGCAGAACCTTCAGCGGCCACCGTTACCAGACATTCCAGTTGTCTCTGCTGTTTAGTTCAGATGACATAAACTGCCAAATGGGGTGACCTCTAAATGATGTTGTTTTCATTAGAATTTTGTTATAAATACGAGGTGTGACAAAAAAGCAATGAGACTGTCCCATAAATGTTTTATTACAAAATCTACAGAGAAATTACACATTGTCCGCTTCAAAGTAATCCCCCCCACCCAGAGTTAATGCACTTCTGCATTCGCTTCTGCCATGTACGGAAGCACTCAGTAAAGTCCTCCTCCTTGAGGTCCCTCAGCTCCCTTGTCACAGTGACCTTGATCTCTTCTACAGAGGTGAAAAGAGTTCCTTTGAGCACAGTCTTCAGCCTGGGAAAGAGCCAGACATCTCACGGTGCGAAATCTGGGCAATAAGGAGGGTAGTCGAGAACTGTGATCTGTTTGTTGACCAAGAACTGCCTCACACTGAGCGTGGTGTGTGTGGATGCATTGTCATGGTGGAGCAGCCACGACTTGTCTCTCTACAGAGCCCACCTGCTGCACCAAACCCGGTCATGGAGGTGATTGAGGACCTACTGGTAGAAGTGCTGATTGACCTTCTAACCCTCAGGCACAAACTCATGATGGATCACTCCCTTCTGGTCGAAGAATGCGATCAGCATGACCTTAATCCTTGATTTGGACATGCATGCCTTCTGGGGTCTGGGTGACAGTCGAGTCTTCCACTACAGGCTCTGTCTCTTGCTTTCAGGGTCATACTGGAAGACCCAAGACTCAAGTCTCGTCTCCTGTGGTGACTCGGCCAATGAACTCTGGATCTTCTCTGATCTTCTCTAGCAAGTCTCAACAAACATTGACCCAGTGCTCCTTCTGATTGTCCAATAAAAGTTTGGGCACCATCTTGGTGTACACCTTCCGCATCCCCAGCTCCTGCATAAAGATGGTCTGCACTGACTCCCTGTTCAGGCTGAGCTCCTCAGCTATCATCTGCACCGTCAATCTGTGATCACTCTGCACTAACTGGTTCACTCTGTCAATGTTCTCAACCATCTTTGTTGTGGAAGGCCGTCCTGACTTGGGGTCATTCTCCACCTCCTCGTGGCCAGTCTGGAAGCATTTGTGCCACTCGAACACTCGCAGCCTTGACACTGCATCTTATTCATAAGCCTTTTGGAAAAGTTGGAGACACTCAGTTGGGCCCTTCTCCAACTAAACCAGAAATTTCAAGTTGATTCTTTGCTCCATATTTCTGCCACCTCCTGCTGCATGACAAAGCGATGGAGCAGTGTGCTACAAAAAGAACCTGAAAAAGAAAAACAGAGTGAGAGAGATGAAAAATATCATAGCAGAATAGTGGTGAGATGTTGCACAACACAGTGACATAAGCGGTTAGCCAATTGGCATTGAGTCATGGACATGGCTGCCACAGTCTCGTTTCTTTTTTGTCAAACCTCGTATGATAAAGAACAAAACCAGCTTTGTTGAGAACTAAAATCTGTTTCTTTTGTCCACCCTAATGTACACTTATTCTTTAGCCAGCACAAAAATTCTGGGTTTTCATAGTATGTGATAAATGCAGTCCCCTCCCAACCCTGCTCCCAAGAATGACTCTGCTCAGTTGGGGTAAAGTTACCTGTGTTCTGGCTGGATGTAAGTAGTTTTGTGTACATATGAAGCGTGTGATCTTATAAGCACCTATTTTTGTGCATAAAGTAATATTTTACATATGGAAATGGCTTCTGAAATTGTTCTCAACAGGAGCATAGGGAAATGCACCTCTTAGTTCACACTATAACCTTTAGAGGGCGTCTCTGAAAATTGCATAAGGGCAAAAGGACAGTAGTTGCGAGGATCACTGACTGGCATGTATAATTTTGCCCACAGGAAAAAAGAGGGATCAGAGGTAATGTTAGGTTGCCAAGGCAACAACACAAGTAGGTTTCTATTTTAAAAACTATGGGCCCGATTTTCAGCACCAGTGGCTAGGGCTGCTAATGTGGCTAGCCGCCGGTGCTGAACATTAAACCTGGATATTCAATGCCAGGGTCCTATCCAGCCCTGGCTTTGAATATCTATCTGGGTTTGCTGCTTTTGCTGAACACTAACCAGGCAGCGGCACTATTGAGCCGCTACCCAGTTAGCGATATGGCAAAACTTAGGCTAGGGTTTTCTGCTCCTGGCTTTCGCCACATATCAGTAAATGGGTAGTTGGTCAATATCGCCACTGCCTGGTTAGTGATTGGTGTCATCTCCACTGTGTTCCGAATGCCCTGACAGGCTCTGATGCTGACCAGTTAGCCTTAAGGCATGTAGAGGCAGCGCTCATTGATATTCAGCAGCACTAACAATGTAAGAGGAGTGGAGGAGTAGCCTAGTGGGTAGAACACTGGTTTGGTAACCAAGCAACAAGGGTTTGATTCCCACAAGCACTCCTTGTGTCCTTTAGCAAGTCACTTAACCCTTGGAAGAAAGGCCTGGCAATCTACTTCTGGTGACACTGCCAAGAAAACCCAGGAGCCTCTGGGTCACCAGGAGTCAGACTGACTCAAAGGCACACATTGCATTTTGCAACAATGTAACTGCTGCTGAATATCCCTTTCACTTTGAATATCGGTCCCAAGACGTATAAGGGCCCTTTTACTAAAGTGCACTACGTGATTAATGTAGGAATTAGTCTGGGCCTGGGCTAACTGTTACCATGTTGGCATGACAGTTACTGTGTGCTAGGTTCGGTGCTAACTGCACATCGTGAGATGGGGCGGTGAATGAGCAAGTTAGGGATGGAGAGTGGGCACAGTCTGCATATTGCAGTTAGTGTGGGGTACATATCATGTGCTAGTTGTCAATGTTGTAATTAGTATGAGTGCACTTAATGTCACTTCAATGAGTGGTGTTAAGTGCACCTGCATGAACTGTGAATGCCACTGCCATGCATTAGGGTACTTTTCAGTGTAGTAACATGCCAGCCAGGTCTCCAACAGTTGGAACACTTTTGCTTTTACACTTACTGCACATAAATGTTTACTCAAAATGAGTGCAAGTGCAAAAACGTACTTCACCTTAGAAAAGGGTCTTTTATTTTTTTTGAGGCAGAGGTATCCACAAATACAAACATCAGGGAGCTCACTTCATGAGATTAACTTTTTTTTCTTTCCAAACTTGAAGATAAACAGCACACAAAGGAAATAAGTAAACACTGACTTCTTTGCTGTCCATCTTAAAAAGGGAGTTAACTGTCACTGGCCAAGAGTTGACCTCGGGAAGAGGCCCTGTAACTGTACAATAGACTTGCAACACGGCCAATAGGGTGCTTTTGGCCTTTTATCCCTCCTGCCCTGGGGACCGGTACCATCTTGAAAGGCCCACGGTGCCATTTTATCAGCACCTGGCAACAAACTGAATCACAGAGTGTCATTACTACTGGCTACTCTGCCTAATCTGAACTGATTTAGACACTAACCTTATGGTCTTTCCTAATTTTACATTAATTAGCCAATTAATTAATTGTAGTTTATTCACTACCTATTTTGCTTTCATACCTCTCCTTTCTCTTTGATAGAACTTCACCCTCCTCACCGCCACTTCTTAGGTTTGCTTTTATCTCTAGTACTCCCAGTTGCTCCTTCTCCCTTCAATCTTCCTATCTATCCTTCAATCCTTCATTTATTTTCCTTTGTCTTCTGCCCTCCTCTCCATTTTTGTATGACTCGACACCATTTTTTCTTCTTTTTAGTGACACTCTCTAACTTTCTTCCTGTATTCCAACAACTTAACCCCCCCTTACCACCCTCTCTCTACCTTCCCCAATTCCTCCCCCATTTTGTCTTCCATTCTTTCTTCAGCTCTTGAGCTTCACCTTTTTCTTCCTCTCTTTCATCCTTCCCCTTTCTCTCCGAAACAACCTCAGTCTCTGTTCCACCATGCCATCTCCTCTCTGCCTCACACTCTTCTTCTCCTGTTCCTTTTATCATCTGGTGATATTAATCCCTCACTCCCTTGACAGTTCCTTTTAGCTACTCAAATCTCATTCATATTTCTCTCCTGTCCCCCTCCTCTCTCCCCTTCTCATGTACCTTATGGAATGCTCATTCCATATCTAATAAATTTCCTTTTACTCACAATCTCTTCTTCTCTAACGTTTCTATCTTCTATCTCTTATTGAGACCTGGCTCCTCCCTGATGACACTGCTTCGGTTGCTGCCCTGTCATGGCAGCTACCAATTCTCCCACACTCCTCGTACCACTGGCCATGGTGGTGGTGTTGGTTTTCTGCTTTCTTCTTCTCCCTGCCAACTTCAGCCCCTCCTTCTGACTCAGTCTCACTCCTTTTCCTGCTTTGAAGTCCACTCTATCTGCCTTTTTAATCCATTACATCTCCTGATAACTGCTATTTATAGACCCCCTGACAAATCCACTTCTACTTTTCTCACTGACTTTGACTCATAGTTCTCCTTCTTTCTGGATTCATCCTCCCCCTCCATTATTCTTGGTGACTTTAATATTCACGTTGATAATCCTTCTGACCCCTATGCTTCTAAGCAGTGGTGGTATTCGATCCAAACAGGAACCAGTTTGGATCGATTTCGCCACTGCCAGAACCGAGCGGGTGGCAGCTCGACACGCATTTTCATTGCTGGTGCCATATGCTCAGACCACTGGCAGCCACCACAGGGCATCCCCAGTGGCCCGATCTTCCCTTCACCCAGCAGTAGTTTGATGACATTGGGGGCTTCCCATGATGCTGTGGTACTCTGATGCTGTCAATCCACTGGCAGGTGGGGGGATTCCTGCCAGTGCAGTGCTGGCATCAGGGCACTGTTGTCTGCCCATTTCAGCAAACATGGCCTGTGTCAGGAACTGGTTCACGTGAACCGGGCTGAACCGGCCAAATCCCACCACTGCTTCTAAGCTCCTTTCCCTTACTTCCTCATTCAACCTCCAGCTTTGCTCTACTGCCCCCACTCATCAGCCCAGTCACTGTCTTGACCTTGATTTTTTTCTCTAATTGTTTACCCTCTAATTTCCCTACCTCAGTCCTTTCCTTATCTGACCAGCACCTGCTAAGTTTCACTCTTTATCACTCCCCGCCTCAATTTCTCCCAGTCTCCTTCTACCTTTTTTTTTATTTCTTTATCTACATTTTCAAACAAATTACAACAAAACCAAAAATTACAATTAAAGTGATATTTCTCATTAAACACAAGAGCAAAAAACAAGGCCTTAAGCCTACCCCAACCTTAACCGTCCCTTCACCATGCGATCATCAAAAAACTTATGAAGATAAGCACAAAAGGGGGGGCCTACAAGGGCTATGACTCCACAATTAGCTCTCCACCATGTGAAAACATGGTGGCTTTGCTAATTACCCCTTAATTTACACCATATCATGCTTTTGAGATGTAAGTATTCAGGGGTTTCCACTTGAGGAAGGTGGAAGGCATAAGAGTTGTGCCATAATGTGGCATTTGTTCCTATTTACAGCATAGTACTCCACAATACCTGGCAGACCTTATTACATTCCACACCCCCAGACACACTCCCCGCTCCTTCCACCTTAACCGCCTTAATCTCCCTTCAACGTCCCTCGCTCACCTTCAATCCACCCGCTCCTCTGCTTTCTTTTTCATCAGCCCCACATTCTGGAATTCACTCCCCACCTCCTTCCAGTTAGAACCCTATGACCTTCAAGCGAGACCTAAAAACCCACCTCTTTTCCTTGGCCTAAGACCTTCCCTCCCCTCTTGTCTGATCCTGTCCCCTACGTATAGTCCTGTATCCTTTCTCTCGTTCTA
The DNA here is from genome assembly GCA_033557465.1 of Ichthyophis bannanicus. Taxonomy (NCBI): domain Eukaryota; kingdom Metazoa; phylum Chordata; class Amphibia; order Gymnophiona; family Ichthyophiidae; genus Ichthyophis; species Ichthyophis bannanicus. The sequence continues at coordinate 508,177,156 of CM066031.1, read as the reverse complement.
TTATATCAACAATTGTAACTTCCTTTCCTCCTTTCTGGCCCTGTGCCTGTTTCTTATTGTTTGTGAATTGTAAACCGCTCTGATTGATAAAGTAGGGCAGTATATCAAATAAATAAACATAAACATACAGCTGGCACCTCTGTGGTGACTTGAAGGTAGTTGCCCTTTTAATGGGACTGCAGTAGGGATATATAAAATACATGTGTTTCTTATGTGAGTGGGATAGCCGAGCAAGGGATTGGCACTACTTGCGGAAGGAATGGAATTGCAGACAAAATGTAACGGAGAGAAGAATATCCAGCACCCAGCTCTGGTTGAGGCTCACAAAATCCTGATACCACCCCTTCACATCAAACTAGGTTTGATGAAAAACTTCGTGAAAGCCATGGACCACACTTCGCCAACTTTCCGATACCTGCATGAAAAATTCCCTCGACTCAGCGAAGCAAAGATTAAAGAGGGAGTTTTTGTGGGTCCTCAGATTCGAGAGCTCTTCAAAGATGACCGGTTCAACAATTTGCTGCAGGGTGATGCGAAACAAGCATGGAATGCTTTTCGCCTAGTGTCAACAAACTTTCTTGGGAATGTTAGGGCAGGAGACTACAAGGAACTAGTAGAAGACATGCTGATGCAGTATGAGAAACTTGGCTGCAATATGTCTCTAAAGATCCATTTCCTTGATTCCCATCTCAATTTCTTTCCTGACAACTGTGGTATGGTTAGTGATGAACAGGACAAACGTTTTCACCAGAATATCGCAATGATGGAGCAAAGATACCAAGGAAAATGGTCCACTACGATTCTGGCTGACTACTGCTGGACGCTCCCCAGAGAAGCTCCCGAACAGCTGTACAAGAGACAGGCGAAAAAATCTAAGAAGTAGTCTATGACTTGGTTTTTTACAGGTATTAACTGAAGGCCTATTATATTTACTATAGACATGCATTTCGTGATGTAAACATTAATGCTTGTAGATTACAAAACAACTAGAGCCAACTTTGCAATTTCACTGTCATATTTGTGTTCAGCATATAAAAATTGATAAGAAATGACTATTTTTATTTCAGTAACATGACGTTTGTAAAAATTTGTTGACCAGTGATATTAGGGCAGTCATATATCACATGTCTTAAAGTGCCAACGTTACTCTGATAAGACCAACATTCATTTCCAAATGTTTTATCCCACTTAGCAGCCTTTATCAGGGAAAAGTGAGCTCTGTGTGTGAAAAAATATAAAGCTTATGAAATAGAGGCAGACTGAGATACTCTATTTATCTTGCTCCAGAATTTCACCTGTGATTCTGGAGAAGGAGTCTCCCCTGTGTCATGTTCCCATATCCATTGAACACCAATGAACTGTGGGGTGGGATTCTGAACAACCAATTTATAATAGTAAGAACATAAGAACATAAGATATGCCATACTGGGTCAGACCAAGGTCCATCAAGCTCAGAATCCTGTTTCCAACAGTGGCCAATCTAGGTCATACATACCTAGCAGTTTCCCCAAAAGACAGGTTCCACAATGCTTGTATTGGGTAAAGCAGTGATATCCTGGATCCCTTTTTAATAATGGTTTATGGACCTTTCCTCCAGGAATTTGTCCAAACCTTTCTTAAACCCAGCTACACTAACAGCCTTTACTACATCCTCCGGTAACAAATTCCAGAGTTTGATTACACATTGAGTGAAAAAATATTTTCTAGTATTTGTCTTAAATAGTTTACCCTGTAGCTTCATTGCATGTTCCCTAGTCTTTCTATATTCTGATAACGTAAACAATCGATCTGCATTTACCAGTTCCACTCCATTCATTAATTTATAGATTTCTATCATATCTCCCCTCAGCCGTCTCTTTTCCAGGTTAAAGATCCCTAACCTTTTTAGCCTTTCTTCATAGGGGTATCCCTCCATCCCATTTACCATTTTGGTGGCTCTTCTCTGAACCTTTTCTAATAACACTGTATCCTTTTTAAGATACGGCGACCAGAATTGCACACAATATTCAAGGTGAGGTTGCACCATGAAACGATACCGAGGTATTATAATATTCTTTGTTTTATTTTCCATTCCTTTCCTTATGGTATCTAGCATTCTACTTGCTCTCTTGGCTGCCACTGCACACTGGGTGGAGGGTTTTAATATGTTATCCACAATGATGCCTAAATCTTTTTCCTGGGTGGTGGTTCCTAATGTGGAACCTTGCATCGTGTAACCATAGTTAGGGCTGTTCTTCCCTAGGTGCATAACTTTGCACTTGTCCACATTAAATTTCATCTGCCATTTGGATGTGCAGTCTTCCAATTTATCAAGATCCTCTTGCAATTTTCCACAATCCTCATGAGTTTTAATAACTTTAAATAGTTTTGTGTCATCTGCAGATTTGATAACCTCACTTGTTATTCCCTTTTCCAGGTCATTTCCTGATCCACAATAGTACACAGAGTGGAGGAGTGGCCTAGTGGTTGGGGCAAGGTACATCAAGCCAGAAGGTCAAGTGTTCAAATCCTACTAGAGGACAGCACCCTTGGGCTGGAAGGACTGGGGTTTCTAGTCCCACAGGTGTTCCTTGTGATCTTGGGCAAGCCACCTAATCCTCCATAGCCCATGTTCCCTGTAAAATAGTTATCTCCCAGTTATAATGCCTTGTTCAATGTAAACCACACTGATGCTGAATAGCACAGCATATAAGAGAATGTAAATAAATGCACTACCTCCTGTCCCATTACTATTTAGTTTTTCCAAAAGTCTCTGATGAGGGACCTTTCAAAGGCTTTCTGAAAGTCCAAATACACTATATCAACCGACTCACCTTTGTCTACCTCTTTATTCACACCTTCAAAAAAACATAACAGATTAGTAAGACAAGATCTTCCTTGTTTAAAGCCATGTTGGTTGTCTGCCATTAAGCCATGACTATCTACATGTTCAGCAATTTTGTTCTTTATGATGGTTTCTACCATTTTTCCCGGTACTGATGTCGGGCTCACCGGTCTGTAGTTGCCCGGATCACCCCTGGTACCCTTTTTAAAAATTGGTGTTACATTGGCCATCATCCAATCTTCAGGTATTACAGATGATTTTAATGATAGTTCACAGATTACTAATAGCAGGTCTGCAATCTCATATTTCAGTTCTTTCAACACCCTTGAATGTATACATTCTGGTCCAGATGATTTGCAACTCTTCAGTTTATCAAATAGTTCTAATACATCTTCCCGATGTATCAATATTTCCTTCAATACTTCCACACCTTTAAATACCACTTCAGTCATGGGTAATATCCCTACATCTTCCTCAGTAAAGACCGAAGCAAAGAATTCATTCAGTCTCTCTGCTACCACCTTACTACTACTACTACTACTAAGCATTTATAAAGCGCTACCAGGTACACACAGCGCTGTACAATGAAAACACAAAAAGACAGTCCCTGCTAAAAAAAGAGCTTACAATCTAAAAAGACAAAGCGTAAGGAGCAGCAAGGTGAAAAGAGGGGAATCTGGAGTTGGCAATAGAGGAGAAGGGCATAGCAAGAAGCAACTGGGAAGAAGAACGGAGTACACGAGGGGGGAAATAGGGAGAAATGAGAGAAGAAAGGTACTGAGGAGCCACAGAGTGAATGCACTTATAGGTCAGGAGAAGCTTAAAGTGAATATGGAAACTGATAGGGAGCCAGTTAAGAGATCTGAGGAGAGGAGTAATGTGGGCAAAACGAGGCTGACGGAAAATCAAACGGGCAGTGGAGTGCTGAATAGACTGAAGAGGGAAGAGATGAGACTGAGGGAGACCAGCAAGAAGGAGGTTACAATAATCAAGGTGGGAGGTGATTAGGGAATGGATGAGGGTTTTAGTAGTGAGCTCAGAGAGAAAGGGACGGATTTTGCCAATGTTGAAGAGAAAGAAGCAACAGGTCTTAGCGATGAGTTGGATATGAGAGGATAAAGAGAGTGAAGAGTCAAAAATAACACCCAAATTGCAAGCAGATGAAACAGGTTGGAGAACAGAGCCATCAACAGAGACTGAAAAAGAAGAAGGAGAAAGGGAAATTTTAGGAGAAAAACCGAGAAGTTCAGTTCATGTTCAATTTCAAGCAACGATGGAACATCCAGGCAGCAATGGCAGAGAGACAGAAAGAGATCTGGGAGTGGAAAGCAGAAGAAAGATCAGGAGTAGAGAGATAGATTTGGGCATCATCAGCATAGAGATGGTACTGAAAACCATGAGAGGAAATAAGCGCACCAAGGGATTGGGTATAGATATCTATCAACTCTAGAATAGTCGGTATAGAGCTGAGCGTGGTAAACAGCAGTAAATCATCAGTGTACGCAGAAAGTTTAATTTCCATGTCAGCTATGGACACACCTTTAACTGCAAGGCTTTGTCTTAACAATAGGGCCAAAGGTTCCAAGGCCAGATTGAAAAGGATGGGTGAAAGGGGGCAACCCTGATGGGTGCCACGCCCCAAAAGAAAATCTCTAGACTGAGTCGCATTCACAGAAATATTAGCACTTGGTCTCACATACATAAGTTTGACTCATTTACAGAAACCCTCACCAAACCCAAACCACTTCAAATCAGCAAACAAGAAAGGCCACTCCAGTCGATCAAGTGCTTTTTCTGCGTCTAACAATAATCCCACAAGTGGGCCCTCTGTACCTTCTGCACCTTCCAGAATGTGACAAAGCACTCTAGCATTATCGGCTGTGGAGCATCCCTCAGTGAAGCCACATTGGTCCGGATGAATCAAAGAAGGGATCAATTTGGAGAGACGACCAGCTAAAATGGCCGCAAAAATTTTATAATCTGCATTTAGTAATGAAATTGGGCAGTAGTTACTAACTAACTGAGGGTCCCTCCCAGGTTTTTCAAGAACAACAATGTTTGCAGAGGCAAACGCTCCAGTCTGGGCCTCCACTTCCAAAAGAAGACTATAATATTGTTGAAGATATGGGCCTAAGATTTTGGAAAAGGTTTTATAAAATTCAACCGGAAGGCCATCTGGACCAGTAGCCTTACCCACTTGCATAGAGTTAATAGCCTGGATAATTTCCATGACTGATCTGTTTATCCTGCCACTATATCCTGATCTAACATTGGCCTTTGTGTATTGGCCAGTAATCTATCAAAATCCTTCTCAGAGAAATCTATCTCTGGGGAGTATAACTGAGCATAAAATTGGCGAAAGTCCTCTGCAATATCAGAGTCCTTGACAATCAATTGTTGCACCTGAGGATCTCTCAAAGCAGTGATGCAAGAAGCTTCCTTATGGCCTTTTAACGAGTTAGCTAGTAACCGTCTGGCCCTGTTATCTTCCAAGTAGTACCGCCCTTTCTGCACTTAAATATTCTGTGAAGCCTCAGTAGTCAAAATCGAGTTATATCAAAATCTAAGATGCTGTAATCATATCAGAATGTTAGGATCAGTTTTCTGACCTATGATGCTTTAATCTGCTTGTCTAAAAGTTCAAATTCTGCTTTACGCTGCTTGGCCTGCCGTATAGCAAAACTGGTAATGGTGGCCCGCATATTAGTTTTGAATCCTTCCCAGCACACCCAACCTGAGGCAAATTAAACTGAAAATACTCCTCTATAGCCAAGAGGATGGTTTCTCAAAATTCCTGGCTGCCGAGAAGAGTTCTAACAAAATTCCAGCATGAATGAAATGGGCAGCTCGTTGAGTCAAATAGTGTGAATGAGATTGCGGAATGATCAGAGATATGAGCCGCATGTATATTGGACTCACTAATTCTAGAGCATAGTCCTTTGGAGACTAGGAAATAGTCTATGCGTGATACCGAGTTATTAGGAGGAGAGAAGAAAGTGTATTCTTTGTCCATAGGATGTTGCAACCGCCATATGTCTATCAGTCCCAATTCTTGCAATAGAGACAAAAGAACAGGGTGTGCTTTGGGGACCCTATTAGTTCTCACTGGACTCCTGTCTACCAAGGGGTCTAATATGAGGTTGAAGTCTCCCCCCATAATGGTTGGATATCTGGACACCTCTTGCACCAAGGCCGCAATGGAACTAAAGAAGGCAGGGCAAGAATCCTGACCATTGCTCTCCGAAGCACAGCTCTTACACATCCATCTTGTCCAAAGCTAGGCTCCGCCCCCCTCCTTATACCTTTTTAAGAATTTTCATTCTATCAATCCTTCGGCTCTCTCCACTATTATCTCATCTTTCCTCCATTTTGTCTTCTAAAACTGTTGATTAGGCTGTAATTTCCTATTGTACTTTACTTTCCTTTGCTCTGAATGCTCTTGTGCCCCTCATGCCACGACCTCTGAGGCTCATTGTACTTCAGCCTTGGCTGTCTTCGACTATCCATTATCTATGCGCCTGTGCCCACTCAGCTGAACATATCTGGCTCAAATCCCACACCCTTTCTAAATTTCTTCACTTTGTATTCATGCTTACCTCCTTCCAGTCAGTTATAGCACTCGACAAGCAAAACTACTATGTTCACCTGACTAATTCTCTTGCATCTGACCCTCGCCATCTCTTTTCAGCTTTCAACTCTCTCCTCAAGGTGCCTCCATCTCATACCCCTCCTTACTTTTCTGCCCAAACTCTAGCCAACTACTTCCATGACAAAGTTCACAAGATCAGCTTCAACCCCTCTTCCCCTTCTTCAATATCAACTTTTCCCCTTAATCTCTGCTACTCTTTTGTCCTTTTCTAAGAACTCTGATGAGGAAATCACTTGCCTTCTTTCATCTTCTAAACCCACTACCTGATCCTATCCCCATTCTTCTCCTTAATTCCATCTCCCCCTCTGTCATCCCTTCCATCTCTTATATTCTCAATCTATTGCTCTCCACTGCAACTGTCCCAGCAGTCTTCAAGCATGCTGTGGTCCCACCTCTCCTCAAAAAAACCTTCACTTACCCTACTTGTCCTTCTAAATATCATCCCATCTCCCTTTTCCCCTTCATTTCTAAACTTCATGAGCATGCAGTTCTCCACTGTTGCCTTTAATTTTTCTCCTCTCAAGCCCTTCTAGATCCATGACAATCTGGCTTTTGTCCCATACATTCTACTGAAATGGCTCTTGCCAAAGTCTCCAGCAACTTGTTCCTGGCCAAATCCAAAGGCCTTTACTCAGTCCCCTCATTCTTCTTGACCTTTCAGCTTCCTTTTACACTGTTGACCACCACCTTCTCCTCGACACATTGTCCTCACTTGGTTTTAGGAGCTCTGTGCTATCCTGGTTCTCTTCTTATCTCTCCCATTGCTCTTTCAGTGCTTGTTCTGGTGGTTTCTCCTGTACTGCTATCCTACTCTCTGTTGCTGTACCCAAGGGTCTGTTCTGGGCCCTCTCCTTTTTTCTCTCTATACCCAGTCCCTTAGTGCTCTCATCTACTCCCATGGCTTTCAGTATCATTTTTACGCTGATGACTCTCAAATCTATCTCTCCACACCTGATATTTCTCCGACACTCCAAGCCCGAATCTCTGCCTGCCTATCTGACATCGCTGCCTGGATGTCTCACCACTGTTTGAAACTGAACATGACCAAAACCGAACTTATTCTTCCCCCTAAACCCTCCTCCCCTTTCCTCCTTTCTCTATCTCTGTAGATAACATTCTTCTACTTCCTGTTTCTTCAGCCCGCAACCTGAGGTTATCTTTGACTCTTCCTTCTTATCCACCCACATCCAATTGATTGCTAAAACCTGTTGTTTTTTTCTCTATAACATTAGCAAAATGTGCCCCTTCCTTTCTGAACGTATTACTAAGGTACTCATTTGCTCTTTAGTCACCTCCCATCTAGACTATCACAACCTCTTCCTTGCTGGTCTCCCTGTGAGTCATCTCTCTCCTCTTCAGTCTGTTCAGAATTCAGCTGCACCTCTAGTCTTCTACCAGCTCTGCTTTACTCATAGTAACATAGTAAATGATGGCAGATAAAGACCAGTATGGTCCATCTAGTCTGCCCAGTAAGATGGCAAGAGTAGGTGCACCTGCCGCTCCGTGCAGGCCACCCCTCCCCATGTCTTTGTTTAGGGATGAACCCACCGCTCCGTGAAGGACACCCCGGTTTATTGAGAAATTAGATAGTTAAGTTTGTTTTGATTTTATCCTGTTGCTGTAAAGGGATCCACTGGTTCTGTCACCTGCCATTTTGAATTCTGTCACTGTATTTGCCCCCACCACTTCCATCAGGAGGGCATTCCAAGTATCCACCACCCTTTCAGTGAAAAAGTATTTCCTGACATTGCCTTTCAATTTACCCCCTTGCAGCTTCATGTTATGCCCTCTAGTTTTACAGCTTCCCCGTCTTTGGAAGAGGTTTGTTTGTTTGTTCATTATTTCTCTTTAAATATTCATATAACTCCTCTTCTCAAGTTACTTCATTGGCTCCCATTCTATTTCCATATCCAATTCAAACTTCTTCTGACCTACAAATGCTTTCATTCTGCTGTTCCTCATTACCTTTCCTCTCTCGTCTCTCTCTTCTCTCTACCCCCCTCCTCATGAACTCCGTTCTTCTACTGGCTTGCTTCTTTCTATGCCCTTTTCTCCCACTGTCAACTCCAGACTTTGATCCTTTCACCTTGCTGCTCCTTATGTCTGGAACAACCAGAGTCTGTTTGTCAGGCTCCATCTCTGTCCATTTTCAAATCCATGCTAAAATCTTACCTCTTTGAAATTGCTTTGGGAACCTGATCTCTTGTTCTCTATATGTCTCCTTACCCTTCCCTATTTGCACCTCTATTCTTACCTATTATATTTTCTGTCTTGTTTAGATTGTAAGCTCTATTGAGCAGGGACCATCTTTCTTCATGTATATGTACAGAGCTGTGTAACCTTGTAGTGCTATATAAATGATTAATAGTAGTAGTAGTAGAAATACTAGAAGCAAATCTCTGTGAGTATTCTTTCTTCAGAAAGAACTGGTGAAAAAACAAAGTACCTGCAGACTTTGCAAAGATCAAGTCCAACCATTAGACCACTCCTTCTTTACCCCAGACCACTGACAACAAGAAATGCTCTGACTCAGAGGTCAGTGTTGAGATTTTTTTTTGTTTTTTAAAATGTTATATTTAGCAGAATTTACAAACTTATACCAAGCCAACATTGGAAACAGGAAAAACACTCAGCCTATACAATGTACAAAAGAAATCATAAAAAAAGGAAAAAAAAAAGACCCCTTTACAGGCCACATTGATCAAATGTTAGAGACCACAACTGAGAGGATCCAAGACTATCACAACCAAGAGGAGCTGGAATAAACGGAAAACATGCAAACCATGAACAAAACAACACGGCAAAACATCTATATAGATAATGACCCCAATTTATCCCCCTAACTCAACTCAGCTCAGCTCTGCAATTTCTTAGCATCCAGAAAGAACTATAACTGAGAGGGCTCAAAGAAATGATATACAGAATTTTGATAATAAAGTACATATTTACAAGGAAATCTAAGTTGGAACTTGGCACCCAAAGCCACCACTTTGGTCTGAAGCTCCAAAAACCTCTTCCTCTGGACCTGTATCCAACGGGACTCGTCTGTGAAGATCTGAATTTTACCCCCATAAAGACAATATCAGTTTTCTTAAGAAACAAATATAATATGGCATCTTTATCTTGGAGAAAAACAAAGGAAATTAATAATGTCACTCTAGTCACAACTGCCTCAGACGACTGCTCCAATAGCTCAGACAAGTTCCCAATGTCTAAAGAATCTGAAGAAATATCCACTTTAGGAACAGGGACCAAAGCCAAAGTGTCTTTAGTGAAGCCAGATGGTAAATAGTAAATCTTCTGTAGGGGAGGAAAACCAGCCTCGGGATAACCAAAATTTTCTTTAAGGAACCTGTGAAACAGGTCCCTATCTGGAGAACAAGTCACCCATGGAAAATTCAAAATCCTCAGGCTCAAAGACCTCTGAGCATTCTCCAAGTTTTCAAGCTTCCACTGAAACAACAGTCTATCCTGAGACAACACACCCTGCTGAACTTGAACCCACTGTACTTTCTCCTTGAGTCCAGAAACCACACCTTGCTGGGCTTGCAAACCTTTCTCCATACTCTCCACATGATTGGGGAGTGGGGTCAAGACCTGGAAAGCCCCAGCACATACCTGGTGCATGGACTGCAGGGATGACCATATTGAATCCAGAGTTACTTCTTGTGGTTGTCATAATGGAGGAATGACAAGTTGAGAAACACCAGTGGATTCAGGGGTAACTACCCCCCCCCCCCCACACACACACACATAGCAATACCCGCCTGTAGTCCCAGCAACTTGGTTTCCTCAGCCAGTGACACACCAACAGCTACTGCTGGACTCCCAGAAGAGACAGCAACTCCGCTTACCGCCACAGCAGCAGTGTCCATCACACCAGGTGCGGGGTGTGTGGAGGAGTGGCAGGGCTCAATTACGCATCGCTGCCCAAGCCAGGGCTCTCCTCTGCCCCAGCAAAAGGACACCCAAATCCTTCATAGTATCTATCTCTGTAGTACACGTGGGGAGCTCTTTGACTGGAATCAGCACCCTGCCATTTAGTGGTGATATACGTGCAACTCGGATGTATATCCCTGCTAAATAAAAATCAGAATGACCCCCTATGTGTATCTATGGAATATATGAGATGTGTGGAAGAGTTGAATATATGTGTGGGGAGAGTGTGGTGGTGATGGTGTGTGTGTGTGTGTGTGTGTTTGTATTCATGGGGAGGCATTGAAGTGTATGTGTAGGAAATGGGTGAATATGTTTGGATGTTTGGATGGGGTTTGTTTGAGAAGATGGAAGGGTTTTCGATATATATAAGGGGGGAGATAGAGGTGACGATGAGTGGGTGATGAGAAAGAGGGAGGGAGTTTTTATATTTTGGAGTGGCAAAAATACATAGGTGGTTAGAGATGTGTGGGTTGCAGGGCTGTGTGGGTATGTGTGGTGGGATGCATGTGTTGCACAGGGGTGTTACCAGGGGCAGCAGGAAACTGTTTTCTGATCTGTGGGTGTAGAGTTCTTTGCCGTGATCACTGTGTTCTTCTGCTTGCAGGGAATGGGATTCCCTCAGGCAACTTGCTGCCTGCTGGATCACAATCGTAGTCTTCTCCTACTTCTGCACACAGAGATTTGATCTTCTGCCGGCAGACAAGAAGAGCCTTTGCTACAACTGAAGCAGTGAAGTTTTGGTGGGGCCAGAGCCCATGTGGCCCACCCCTTTCTGATGCCTATGGGTGCAGTTGCATGTGGGAAATGTCTCTTTGTGTGTATGTCTCTGTCATAGAGGTCTATAATGCACACTTTGTTCCTTTTCATGTTTTATTGACCTCCACTCTCTTCCAAATATCCCCAGCTATACATCCTGCTCCAGTCCACCTTTCCTCTCCTTGTAGCGCCCTCTTCCCAGTCTCATTTCCTCATAGCCTTCTCCCTTTCCCCTCTCATCTTCTGATAGCCCTCATCCCCTCCATTTCTCATCTCCTCATTGCTGCCTCCTACTCACCCTTTTTCTTCATAGTCTCCACCCCCTTCCCTTCCCCTTCCTACTCATAGGACCCCTTCTCCTCTCTTTCCCTCATAGCCGCCTTCCCTTTCCCTGTCAACCCTTGTCTTCCTCTCTTATCTCTTCATAGCCACTTCTTCTTCCCTTTCTCTCCTTCACCCTCTCATGTCTGCATAGCTTCATGTTTCCTTATGCCCTTTCCTCATAATCCCAATCTGTCTTTTTCCCCATCCTGTCCAGAAAGTCTCTCTTTTCCACCCTCCTCACAGACCCCTTCCTTTCTAATTCATCCAAACTCCTCTTATAACTCCTTCCACTTCGTGAACTCCCCTCCACCTCCCTGCCTCACAGGCCCTCCCTCCCTCTCTCTCTCTCTCTTTTCTACTTCTTCTTTCCTAATAGGCACCCTTTCACCTCCTTGCAATCTCCTTTTTCCTATCCTCTTCTGGTGATCTCTTCTCAGGCTGCTTCCCACCTTTCCCCTCTCCTTCTGCTGCCATCCCCCACATCTGTACTCTCCTCCTAATTCCATCCCCTCCATCATTGTTTTTTTTTTTTTACTAGCAATGGAGTCTTGCTGACTCCTCATCAGGTAGTAGAACCAGAGCGCACCATTGCCTAGAGCCGTGGAGCCCAATTCAGAAAGGGCACGTGCGGACCCTGTGCACATCTCCATACAGGACATGCATGCAGAGCATCAATTCCATAACCCCGCGTATACATGCAAATGGAGATGTAGAATTGGCATGTGGTCAATCCCGGTAAAACACACTTAACTGGCAGCATATCACACCATTCTGAGCCACACATACATGTAGGCTGTGCATACACTGCCTGTTTTGCCCCAGCCTCCCTGTTTACCTGCAACTCTGAAAATGTCCCCAACTCCATGTCCTGCAGACCACGTGTAACCAGAACCAGGAAGAAGGTTCCCCCCATCATAACACACACATCAACATGGCAACCAGGCAGCCTAATTTCAGTGAGGCAGAGATGAGTCTGCTGGAGACCATGGTCCTGGAGCAGGAGGAGACTCTCCTCCCCACTGGGCATAGGTGGCCAGCCCATACAGCAGCATGAGGGAGCTGGAAACACATCATGACCACCCTCGCCTAGTCAGTGCATCATAACACAGACATACAAACCTGGAAGCAGAGAGAAGTGGGCAGGCTGGAACAACACATAAGTTGGCACAGAGATAGGCCTGCCCAAGGTGGAGAGGAAGGGCAGAAAAAGTCATGATCTGGCCCTGGCAGAAAGCAGTCAGGCCAAACAGTGACAGCACTGCACAGCCCAGACAGAGCAATCCCATAGCAGGGGCCCGGGAAACAAGGGAGAACAGGATGCAAGCAGGCCCACAGTGAAGGCACAGGGGGACACACAGACGGAAGGAACACACATAGCAGAGAGCAGTCCCTGAATGTCAGCCACAGACCCAAGTCACACAGATGCCCCCTGTGGAGGCTAAAAAATATCAGCCCTGTACATGCCCCTAGGCAGGAGGTGAACCCAATACCATGAGCACTGTTGGTCAGGCACAGAACCAACAGGTTAGAGCTGTGAGTTCTCCCAGGCCCTAGAAAGTGAAAGCAAAGCAAGTCAGAGGGGAGACACACTTTGCATGGTACAGATGCAAAATGCAGTATTACAGATCCCCAGGCAGGTGGTAAAACCCAGCACCCTGAGTACTGTATGTCAGGCACTGAACCAGCAGGCTAGAGCTCTGAGTGCTTCCAGCCCCTAGAAAGTCAAAGCAGAGCAAAAGGGGAGGCACAGTGTAACTGATACAGGTGCAAAATGCAGTATTACAAGCCCTCGGGTGGGGGCGAACCCAGCACCCTAGGTTATGCACAGAACCAGCAGGCTATAGCTGTGGGTGCTCACAGGCCCTAGGAGGGGATAGAACAAAGCCCTGTGCATATTCACTAAATGCAATGAGTAGATGCAGCCCCCCCCACCCCCCCAGCATGGCATGGCAGGATGATGTACCACCAATAGCATATGGGGACAGTGCACATGATTCACATGTGCACAGTGCTAGCTGCCGCCCCTAATGAGAAGGCAAGTCTGTGCCCTGGCATGGGGGAATGATGAGGTGTGTCTACCTCACAGGCGTTTCCGGATCCTGTGCAACACAGAGGCCTACCATGTGTGATACAATCTACCATACACACCCATGGCTGATGAGGTGTATCTGGCAGCAACTGCAAGAGGAGCAGGATGGATAGCCATGCAGATACCTGGTATGAGCAGCAGGCCAACAGGCCCCCCAACACAAAGGCAGGGCACCACATGTAAGCGTGCACACCGCTGTGACATGGACACCATGGAAACAATGTGCCCCCACCCCAGGGTGCCACAACACCTAGTCCTGGCCCATAATGCCCCACCTCCTGTAGACTTGAATGTGCTGGAACATCCTGTATGTGTGCCCGTGCCCCCCCCTCCCAGCAATCAAAGTAGTGCAGCAATAGGAAGAGCAGAGTGTGGACATGTTTGGCGCAGCCACCATGATTTCTCACAGAACGTTATGGGCACAAAGAGGCCTGCCTGCCCAACTACAATGGCAGTGATAGGAGCACTGTCTGGGGGTGACACAGGAAACACATACCTGATGTGGGTCACTCATGGGCCCGGAATCACAGCACTCTGTGCCACAGGTACACCATGAACCCAGCTGACTATGGATGACCTGCCAGACATGCAGCAGAGACGCCACAGCCATGCAGCTAACCATGACCTCTGTCCCCCACAATGGCAGCACAGCAGGAAGGGGAGTCCCCCCCCATTCCCTGATATCTCCACCCCTGATACCATGGAGGACGCCGGTGCAGATACATCACTTAGCTCCAGTGGGAGTGGCAGCATGGCCACAAGTAGGGACAGTACCACCTGCACCAACAAGTCCCATCCTCCTCTCCTATCCAACACCATCTGTGGATAATGAGGAGGACAAGGAGGTCCCGGCAGGGGAGGCAGCATTCTCCCTCTCCACCTCCCCTGAAGGGGGATGAGCTGATGACAGTGGGCAAGGGGCCCATGTCCACAGTATACCTGGGGGATGGTATGTAGCAGGTCAGCAGACAGGTCCCACCAGTACCATGCATAGGTATGCGGAGACAGGGGGGACATCTGGACCCTCATCCTCCAGCTTCTGGTGGAGGGGTGTGTGGTATGACATGGAGGGTGGCTGGGGGGCCCCCATGGAGTGAAGTTGGGGAGGCTGTAGCATCACAGGTTGAGGGCTAAGGCATGGGTGGCAAGGATGTGGCATGTGAGTGCATGGGGAGGGTGAGTGGCTGGAGGGCATTGCCAAGGGTGAGGGCACGGAGAACATGCAGGGAATGTGTGCAGGGGTCTTTGAGTGGCAGGAGGATGGGAGCAAGGGTGGGGAGATGGATGGCATACAGGTGGAGAGTGTAAGGCTGTGTGAGTGGCAGGAGGGTAGGAGCGAGGGAGAGAGATGGAATACATGCAAGGGGAGAGTGTGGGCGAGGGCAGGTGTGCAGAGTAGATGGAGGGGTTCTGAGTGAGGGTGTGGGGTGGGAGGTGACAGTGCAGTTAGAAGGGTGAGGAGTCAGTGAGGGGCCCAGGTTATGGAAACTGGTGCTGCCAGGAGGCTAAAGTGGTGCCAGGTACTTGTTGCCAAGTGCATGTGGGAGCAGTGTGCCCGTGTTGGTGGGCCACAACACCTACTCTTATCCAATATGGGACATGATGAGGGTATCCAAGAAGCAGGTGGAAGCCATGGAGACACACCAGCTATGGGTTGTCTTGAATGTGTGCTTGCATGCAGCCTTGCACAACTGTGCAGGCCCCTCTCCCACCTCTTATGCCATGTGTAGGAACTCATGGGTGAGGTGCAGGGCCTGAGGGGTGAGCTCAGGGGCCTGCGACTGCTGCTGGAGGCTCACCTGCAGCCCCAAAAATCACCCTCAGTCGCACAGCAGGCAGCCCTGTGGGGCACCACCATGGAGGAACACAGGGGCAGCAGTACCACCAAGCAGCATGAGCAGTTGTAATGGTCCTGTAGGTACAGCGGGGGCATTGGTTGTGTGCTGTGAGTCACACCTGTTTTCTAGTGTGTGGGGGCACTGTTTGCACTGTCTGTCTCATGCATATTTGCTGGGCAAATAAAGTGTTATGCTGTTCAACATGTGTGACTTGTGTGCCTATGTGTCTGTCGCCCACAGCAACCCTGACCAACAATGTCCCCATTCATGTAGGTGTAGCACTACAGGGTAGCTGCCATGCTGCATGCCACACATACATGGTAGCCCATGCATAGCTGAGACAAATAGCCAGGTAGGCTGGCCTCCACAGTAGCATGGAAACGCCCAGGGGATGGGGATGGTGCCATAAGGGGGGAGGGGAGCCATGAACATGTGGCAGCAGCACAACTAGGAGTCAATGGGTGTGCTTCAGCCTAGGGTGGTGGGGCTGGCCACAGCACAGATGGTAGTGGTGCATGCTATGCAGAGGGGGTGGGATAAGGAGAGGGGACTGGGCAGAAGAGGCCGTGGATGTGGCAGGGCCAGGTCACATGGACAGCCCAGATGTGTAGGCACCCCCGAGGAGTAATGTGGAGTGCTCATGAATGGGAGAGTATGGAGGCACAGCGGACTGACTGCACAGTCGGGGCTGCATGCAGCAGCGGCTCTGCATGTGGAAGCTGAGGATGTGCTGCATGCAGTACGAAAGGCTGGGTAGGATGGGATCCACAACTGACCAGCCACACTGTTCATTGACAAACAGATGAAAGGTGGGAGGGTGGGGGGGGGGCCTGGGGTGGGCCACCAGCACTGGTGGCACAATAGGCATGCGGGGGGGGGGGTGTGAAGGGAGGGTACATGGGTGTCCCAGGCATGTGACACATGTAGAATGTGCATGTCAATGAGCTGTAGAGGGACCTGCTGCATCATGGCAGCATTGGTGGGTTGGGACAGGGGCCACATGCTGCCACAGACACCTGTCCCATGCATGGGACTGCCTGTGTGGTGGCTCTGCCACTTCATGGTGACAGGAACAGGCCTGGGACTGCATCTGCAGTGTAGGATGGCAGACATGCATGCTGTGTGGCTGAATGGTGACATGCTGGGAGTGCCATGTGTATGCAGCACACCATGCACATGACCCACTCTCCCATCACAGCCGCTACATGTGCAATACTGGCAGTGGCCAATGGGTGGGTGATGGCTGCTCAAGGGACAGGTGCACTGTGCAATACATGTGTCCCAGCTGTGGCAGCCATAGGCACCATGCCATGGACACACATGTCCAGACACATTGGCTCACACACAGGGCACCATTTGAAGATGCCACTGGACACATGTCATGGCACACTTGGGGTCTAGGGCAGCACGGCACGGGTCTGGGTGGACATCGAACCCCAAAAGGTTTGGGGAGAGGCATGCTTGGTGGGTGGGGTTGGGTCCCATGGGGGAGCACAGGCAGTGTGGGTCTGGCCAGGGGTGTATGGGGTGGGTGTCAATTGCCTTCCAGGGCTGTCTTTGTGACATTGTGGCATGTGAGTGGGCATGGATTGTTGGGAGTGGGTGGGTCCACAGGGTAACACTGCCTCATTGGTCTGGTCTTGGGTGGGTGCAGGGGACACATCATTCTGTGGTTAATGGATATGTATCTTCATATGTTGCTGCATGACTCACACATTGATATGTCCATAACAGGTATACACTGTCCAGCCCCAGTTCCTGGTGTGTATGGAATCATTCTGATGGCCAGTGCCCCTTTGTGCCACTTCTGGGGGTATCTGCCAGCATCAGCACATGCATGAGGCACCTGTCTGTGCTGTGACCACTAGCACATTTGTCACACCCTCCTCCCATGTGGGTCTGCTTGGACACATATCCACTACCATAAAAGTTGGTGCTTGCCCTGGGGCTCTGTCTACAACTGATCTTGCTAGGGTGATGGGGGCGCCAGTTACCTGGCCTCTGCATCCTCCACAGTCCATGTGCAGAGCAAATCAGATGTTTAAGATTTGCAAATCCTATAGAGATCATAGGTTTTAGATTATTTATGTCTAAATAATCACCTGATGAATAAACTTACGGGTATGTTTACTAAAAGGCATTAAGGTAGCAGGTGTTATCAAGTATTAACGGCAGCGATAAGGGGTTTTCCATGTGAAAAATGCTCTGGGCGGGTAGGAGGCATTCCGGCAGTAAGGGCACAATGAGTCTCTTAATGTTCTCTACCAGGACATCAGGCGTTAAGATGTCAAGTGTGCACCTTAATTCTCAAAAATGGCTGTCACTTTATCACTGGATAAGGGAGCCCCAGTGAAAGTCTATGTAATGGATAGAAGGATAGGTGGGAGCTGATGGACCTGACAGATCCATGGGCATCCTACATGGCAGCCAGTAAGTTGGATGAGCATGTGGGAGGCAGCTGTACTAATGCACTGGGGGATGCCCATATAAAGTGCCATAATGTCAGTGTGTGGCATAGGATGGGGAAGACGTGTCCCCCAGTGGAGTCAGAAGTGGCACAATGTGTGCAGCGAAAGGAGGATGGGGCAGAAGTGGTGGCATGCAGATCAAGCACATGAGAGGCATGAGTGAAGAGCGAAAATGCAGAAAAGAGTACCAGTATAGGCCATGGTGTAGCAGCCCGCACAAGAAGACATGACTGCACACGGTTGACAGAAGGATCGACTGAAGGAAGTAGGGTGGCAGAGGAGAGTGTGGTATTGGCTGGCAGCATCAATGTACCAAAGGTGACATCCACAATGCATGTGTACTGTGTGGGAAAAACGTGTGTCAGTTCCACATCGAAGGCTTGATACCAGACATGTGAGTCTTGCACCTGTCTCAGCCACATAACCACCATACAACACCCCAGACAAATGGCATACAACTGGACAGGATTTGCTCAAACTGGGCAAAAGGGCACTTTCGGACATGAGTTGATACCTGCAGGTGGCTATCTGATGGGTAAGATGTGTCTGCATGTAATGCAGAGATGTTATGGAGACAAAGCTGTATGGTCACAGTCATGATGTCATACCTGAGTCATGTTTCACATGTAGGTAACAGCTCTATGCATGTAGCTGCCTGTTAGTATACACCTCTATCAGTAACACATTCCAAAATGTCACAAGAGACATGCTAGTGGGATTTGAACACTCGCATTTTGGTTCCCAAATCAGTACCATGACCATTATGCCATGCCTCCAAGCAGGTGCCAGACATCTGCAGGGTGAATATGTTTGACTCCCCTGCAATGGACTGCAGCAGAGCCAATAAAGCCACGCTCTCAGAAGGGCATGATGGGGAATAGCATGTTTGCTGAGCTGAATTGTGGCCAGAACGCATAACAAATTATAAGGATGTGTGTCTGCCAATCACTGCAGAGCCTGGACTTTTAAGGCATGAAAATGAACTGAGTAGCACACAGGCCCAACAAGAAAAAGTACGAGTCAAACCCCTGTCTCTTGCTTATGGAGACATTGCACCAACCATTAGGCTACACTTCCACACTGCTCTACACAGCAATGTCTGGAATCAAAGAGACTGCAGATCACTGCCTAAAATGTCTCCTCTGTGTGCCAGTATATGTTAGCCCCTCCAGTACCCATGATGTACAGCATTCTGTAGCTAATCCCAAAATGGAGAATGTAGTGATCCATCACTTCAGCTCAGTAAGATGCACAGATAGTGTGTGCTAAATGCATTTAACAGCTGCAAACCATGCTATTGAGCAGTTGCAGTGGTTGCCGTGAGGGTGAGGATAGGCACCCAGCACTTGGCCCCCAGAGCTTGCATTGCTAGAGATGACTTATGATGGCCATGCTGCAGATCCACTATCAGTGTGTTATGCTAGTCACCTTGTTTCCTGCACAATTGCAGCCTGCCATAGTCACCTGTCACATCTGTGCCCTGTGTCTTGCCCCTACTGGACAGGGACTCTACTAGAACATCTCATGTCAGTGCCCAGTGCTGCAGTAGCTGATGCCATGGACAGCACATGCAGTGGAGGATGTCTAGGCCTGTGTGGGGCTGCTGTAACCATCCTGCAGGACCTGCCATGGCCACAGAGAGCAAGCCAATAACAGCTGCTGTTCTAACCATCTGAAAATACCAATCTACCACAGCAAGCACAATTAGACTGCACCTGCTGCCCAGGGCTGGCTCAGTCAGGTAC
Organism: Ichthyophis bannanicus; assembly: GCA_033557465.1. Classification (NCBI taxonomy): domain Eukaryota; kingdom Metazoa; phylum Chordata; class Amphibia; order Gymnophiona; family Ichthyophiidae; genus Ichthyophis; species Ichthyophis bannanicus. Next base: position 508,157,524 of record CM066031.1, on the reverse strand, counting down.
ATAACAACTGTGCCCAGTCTGCAGGTCAGCACACACTGCATATGCACAGAGCAACCACATACACCTTGGCTTGAGACAAACAGCACAGACACCCAGCATTTGTCTCAGTTACTGGTCTCCCAAGACAGGGAGTACACCATCATCACAGGAGCTGTACATGATATGCACTCTGTGGATACATAGCCGTGCCATGGTCACAGCTCAGTCAGAATGAGAGTGCCCTCTCAACATGAAATGCTGTGGCCGCCCAGGCCATGCGTTTGGCAGATGGGCACTAAAAGTCTCAGCCATTGATCTCAAATGAAGACACATCCTGCCTAAACTGCTCTGTTACAGGCCATACCCACAATTCTCTGCTACTCATCATGCACATTTGCAGACTAACACTGGGAACATCTTAAGTAATGCAAGGCACAGTGCAGTGCGGAAGGCCACAAAACTCTGAACACACACACACACACCCGTGCTGTGCAAAAGTGAGGATGGTTAGCATTACTGCTTGCCACTTTGGTCTCCATATCAGCTTAAGCATTGTTAATGTGTGCTCATTGTGTAGGTGCTATTAGCACGCTCTGACACCCCTGTTGTTAATGCCCACTCAGTGTGCTGGTGCTATCAGCCTGCATTTCCATCCAGCTGTGGATAGTGGAATCTGTCTGTGTGGCTGATGGGTGTCTGTACCCTTGCTGGCCGATTCATTGGGGGTTGCACATGCTGGTGCTGTATCTGCAATGTAGGATAAGGTTTACCCACAGGGACATGGAATAACCCCTCTCCCCTCTCTGCATCTTCCCAAAGTATGCAACCTATTCCCTCCCCCATCCAGGTCTCTCTCATGTATATAAGTTATACTATTCTATGTAACATTTATTGCATATAGTAAATTATCTTGTATATACTGTAAGTTCCTCTATTATATGTAATATCAGTTTGTTGTAATGTACGCCACTTGGCCCAGTGAAAAGCAGTATAAAAAATAAAATTAATAAATACTCAGAGCTTGAACCTGTGACCCTCCACCCATATATACACTGGCTTTGTGCGATGAGCCACAGAGCTGCCATATGGATTCAGTAGTGTCTGTGTCAAGCTGTGGTCATTGACAGGGAGAATGTGGGCATGAGTAGGGGTCTTCCTATGTCTGCTGTGATCTCTGCATGCCCTGTGTCATACCTATTTGTCAAGGTGTGTTTGGCGGGTGTTTGGTGGGGGACATATGTCAGGTTTGTATGTCACAATGGCTATATATGCTGCTGGTGCAACTGACATTCCTGTCTTACACATGGGATATGTCCGCTCAGAGGGACAGCTCATGAGACAGGCACATACACATCACATGCCATTGCGGAGGTAGCACAATGACCCTGGTTCCCCATACCTGGTGTGTGCTTGTGGTGCAGTCATGGCATGAACTCACATCTTGCAGCCCTTCCTGACAGTTGTGGCAACACATGCGCTTCAGATGGATGGTGATGACTGCATTATCACATTTGGAGGAGGCCCCATTTCACAAAGAGCCTCTGAATGCACATCAATAATTGTCCTTCCTATACTTACCTCCAACTTTGCCAGGGACCCTTGGACTGCCCCATGCTGCCCATCATCTTTCCGCAACAGCAACATGTCTGTGTGCTGCCACTGTCACTGTGGGATTATGATGGATATCACAGATGTGCCACCGGGCAGCTGCCTGGTCTGTATTGTGCACCAGCAACTTCCCATTGCATGACCTACATGCTATCTTCTTTGCCCCATTTGCACCATCAGCATAGTGCCCTTTCATACTTGGGCACTATGCTGTTGCTGCTGATGGAGCACTACTATCACTATCTATGCATCACATTGCAGACATTTAAATAGGTTCTCTCCCTTCAAAATACCCCATTTCCACAAGGTTTTACTTGGCTTTAGGGTTCCTAGCATTAAAGGGCTCCAATGCATGATTGCATAACAGGAGTTAAGGGAACACCTGCTGTCAACACCACCCCGTTAACACCCACTTGCCACCAGGGCTGTACCGATCGTGAATTGTACCCTGTGCGACTTGCACATCGGGCACGCCCCCCCCCCCGCACCTCCATCTAGCCACTTTATGGGGGTGGGAGAGAAGAGGCGTGCACCCAATGTGCCAGTCGCCGGCACGCTAAGCAGATCTGGTCCCTCCTGGAGCGACCAGACCTGCTTAGCGTGCCGCGAGAAGGCTTAAGGGGTGCATTTCGGCTGTCTGTCGTTGCCTGAAAGAAGAAAAAGTGGTGGTGGCAGGCAATGGCAGACAGCCGAAATGCGCCCCTTAAGCCTTTGCGCCCTGTGTGGCCGCACCGCTCGCACAGGGCTAGGTAAGTTCCCGCTTTCCACCTCCTATTCCCTTAGTGCTGCGGAAGCCTTTAACGTTTGTTAATACAGTGTTCTCACAGCGTTAATGGTGCAAGGGTGCCGATAACAAGCATTGACAACACACTTGCTCCCTTGCCGCCCTTTAGTAAACATACCCTTTAATGATTATTCAGTATGCTGCTGTTCTTAGCTTTCCAGAAGTGATTGATATTTCTCCATCCTTTCCATTAAGGACTCCTTTAACTGAAAACATTCAGAAATCCTGGCTTCACAGTTCATTAGACAAATCATTGATTAGCTCATTGGAATGTAATGTAAGCTAAGCTACTCAGAAGAAGGTTATGGGACTTTAAAGAATACCTCTTCTCCCCGAAATTCCTTAAGAAAAGATCTTTGGACTCATTTTCGACTGAATTCCACTCCCTCACCTTCACAGGGAAAATTGGGGGTTATTTTAGAAGCCTTATTTGTGTTTTACATGCATAAATACTGGTGCTCACATGTGGAAATGACATCCATGTGTAACTGGTAATTTTAGAAAGGTCTCAGTAACATGTGGGTGTCGCTATTATGTGAAAGTTACAAGTGGGGTGTTTTGGGGGTGTGCTTAGGAGATGGCCAGGGTAGGTCAAAAATCAACACACATATTCCCTATTTCATATGGAGAATACACATGCATGACCAAAAATGTACACTTTATACCTGTTCCCTGGCATGTTTAGGTTTCTAAAAAGTGTTCATTTCAGCTAGCCCTTTACACAGAGGATTAAGGGAATTATCCTCCTTTATCTCCCGTTGTTTATTTCCCCTTCCATATTCGAATTTGAAAACGATAGCAGCATCTGTACTTAAATCCTAGCAATTAAACATGTAGGCTTGCAAAATGACTCATATACACATAAGTGCATGGCACCTATACTTGTAGGTCTCAAAATACTGGTCTAGAAATTTAAGTACCAGCACTTACACGTGTATGTAGCCATGTAGTAATATGGCAAGGGATCTTGCCCTAGGCCTCTGGCACACCTCCAGATAATGGGTTCACAGCATCAAAAACTTTATTAGGGCAATCTAAGTTTTTAAATACCACACACAGCTTATCCTCCTTAGCAGACTAGCAGGACAGTTTCAAACACATAAAACAGTTTACTGCAAATTCCAACACCAAAATTGTGTCTCCTGGACAGGCTAGTAAAACAGCAAGTCAGTTCAAAACAAGGAACAAAAAGTTCTTTAAATCTTCTCTGGCAACTGAGGAACTTGTGCTGCCTTGCAAGCCATCAGGCATCAATCTTCCCTTTAGTAAACCAATAATATGACTTGCACCTGGGTAGTAGACTATAGTCTGGAGGCTTCTCTTCTTGCTCTGGCCTAGGGTTCTCACATACCTTCCCCCTCAGAGTGTGGATCTGTTGGGGGCCGTCTCCCAGGGGGAGTATTCTGTGCTGTAGTAGTCCCTTCATGCCCTGTGCTTCATTCATATTGGAAAAGCTGGAGGCTCATGAACAACCTCATTACCCAGACAATAGTATTTTTGTCAAGCCAGCTAACTGAGTGGTTGTGATCTGTTATTTGGGTAAACTGGTATCTTTGTAAATAATACTGAAACGCCTCCAAAGCCCACTTTATTGCCAGTGCTTCCTTTGCATTTATGGTATACTGTACTTCTCATGGAAGTATCTTATGAAGGCTATTGAGTGCTCCTCTCCATCCTTTTCCTGGACTGGGACTGCCCCAAGTCTATATCCAAGTATCAATTTGTACCAAAAATGGCTGATAAGAATCAGTTCAGATAAACTCTGATTTTAAACACAAGACTTCCTTCAAGATCTGAAAGCATCTTCTCCAGACAACCTTTTCTGGCTTCCTCTTCTGCAAGAGGTGTGTCAATGCTTCATTGATTGAAGAGTGGACACTCAGACAATTGCATCCAGGGCCAGCCCAACCATCAAGTAAACTAGGTAGTCTTCTAAGGTGGCAACTTCTTGGAAGAAGCAAAGAGCTAAACAATAGATTATGACAGCCAAGGGGGGTGTAAAATTCAAGGTTTGCCTAGGGTGCCAACACTCTGAACCAACTCTGAGGCCAGCCCTGATTGTATCCACCTTTTGTATCTGTGAATGGACCTATTCTTTCCCTATGGACTAGTCCAGTTCCTCCACCCATGAGGAGTTCTTTGGATTTGTTCTTAAGCCAGCCCTCCATAGGTTTTCAAGGGCTGCTTTTACATGGACCAATGGGCTTCCCAGTTCATGCTGCAGATCAGTGTTTTCTTTTTTTTTTAAATCCTCTATTTTGATTTTCAACATATACAAACAAAATAAAATACATACCCATTTGAACATGAACAGTAACTGCAATTAACCCCACTTTCCCCGGTCCCACCCCGGATTCCTGGCCATCTCTAGTGACCTACAGGATCCTAAAGTGTGCTGGTGTTCGGACATGATTAACCAATGTCTTTATATGGTGGTGTAGCATGTTGCAGATACATAGTCCTTCAAGGGCTTCCATTTAAGCAAGGTAGAGGAATATTGGCGGGTTCCAACATACGACATCTGTTCATATTTGCTATATGCTGGTTCCACCATAAATGCCAGCTGAGATCCGCAGAGTGCTTCCAGTTAGCAACTATAAGATACAAATCTACATCCAACATAAAATCATCTGAGGGAAGGGATGTCACTTAGAGAACGATATACAACGATCACCCAGGTGAGCGGGGCCCTAAATTTTAAAATAACTTGAATTTGCTCCCATATCATGACCCAGAATGTCTGAACATTAAGGCAATCAAAAATCATATGGGCCAGTGTACCTATGCACCTCTGGCAAAATCAAGAGGTATTGCCAGCAGCAGTGTCCCATTTGGATAGCCTGACTGGTGTGCAATAGGCTCTGTGGGCTAAGAAGAATAGTGTCTGAGAAAGGGAGGTGGACTGTGAAATCCTGACTAGCCTTCCCCAATATCTTACACATTTTTGTGGTGAGAGAGCTACCCCTGTATTGTGTTCTCATGCTTGCTGGAGGCCAGTAGAGTGTTGAGGGTAAAGGCCAAGGCAGAGAGGCTCGCATCCTGGAGATGAATGCATGGCTGCGTGGATGGTGTCTTCGAGAGCGTTTTGGTTTCCTAGACCATGGGATGCTGTTCCAAGGGTTGCAGAGCAGAGATGGCATCCATCTGTCCAAGAAAGGTCAACGCATCTTTGGTAGTAGACTGGCTAATCTACTGAAGAGGGCTTTAAACTAGATTCGTTGGGGATGGGTGAAGAAAGCCCCCAGGTAAGTGAAAGCCCCCAGGTAGGTGATACATTAAATACCTTTATGGAAATGGGTAACAGGGGTAACACATGGAAAGCAGTGTGTATTAATGCCCGTAGCATGGGAAATAAGATCCCTGAAGTTGAAGCTTTGGTGGGAGTTGCTGACTTGGATTTAGTGGCAGTTACAGAAACATGGTTCACAGAAAACCATGACTGGGATGTAACTATACCTGGCTATACTTTATTCAGAAAGGACAGGGTAGGAAGAAGGGGAGGAGGAGTGGCACTATATGTAAAAACTACTATTAAAGCTTTGGAATTACAGAGCTTAAAAGGGAGAGAGGAGGCATTGTGGGTTAAACTATAAAGAGGGAAAGAGAAATCTATTTGCATTGGTGTGATATACAGACCTCCCTCACAAGAGGAAGAGGTGGACAGAGAGTTAATTGAAGACATACGCAGCATTGCTAGGAAAGGGGAAGTGCTACTGCTAGGAGATTTCAATATGCCAGATGTTGATTGGCACATTCCTGTTGCAGTATCATCTAGAAGTAAGGAGATCCTGGATTCTCTACAGGGAGAACTATTCAGGCAATTGGTAACAGACCCCACACGTGAAGGGGCCATACTGGACTTGGTGCTTACCAATGGTGAAAGTGTTTCTGATGTTGTAGTGGGAGATCATTTTGCATCCAGTGATCACCAGATGGTGTGGTTCAGTATTAGGACTAGGGCTGTTAGAATCCATTCCAAGGTGAAGATCTTAGACTTTAGGAAGACTAACTTTGCGAAGATGGGCCAATACCTCAGGGAGTCGTTAGTGGGATGGGAACAGCTGGGGGATGTAGAAAAACAGTGGGCAAAGCTGAAAGGGGGTATTTTAAAGGCAACCAACCTTTTTGTTAAAATGGTAAATAAAGGCAAAAGGAACAGGAGACCGCTATGGTTTTCGAAGGAGGTAGCTGAAAAAGTGAAGAAAAAGAGGGAGGCCTTCATGAAATACAAGAGATCACAGAGAGAGGAAGACAGGCATCTGTATTTGGAAAAACTTAGAGAAGCTAGCAAAGTAGTCAAGAAGGCAAAGATTCAAAAGGAGGAGGAAATAGCCAATGCAATAAAATGGGGGGATAAGACATTTTTCAGATATATTAGTGAGAAGAGGAAGGGCAAAAGTGGTATTGTCAGACTCAAGGATGCAGGGGGGGGAATATGTAGAAGCTGATAAGGATAAAGCGGAATTGCTTAACAAATATTTTTGTTCTGTGTTCACAGATGAAGAACCAGGAGCAGGACCTCAGAAAACACCCACAAATAAGAACAGAAGGGAGGGACATCTTGAACAATTTTCAGAAGACTGTGTTCGTGAGAAACTAGCTCAACTTAAAGTAGACAAAGCAATGGGACCGGATGGGATACACCCTAGAATACTGAGGGAACTTGGGGACGTTCTAGCAGCTCCACTGACTGACCATTTCAATGACTCGTTGGAGTCGGGAGTGGTGCCAAAGGACTGGAGAGAGGCTCATGTGGTGCCTTTACACAAAAGCGGAAGTAAGGATGTGGTTGAAAACTACAGGCCGGTTAGTTTAACTTCAGTGGTGAGTAAACTATTGGAAACGCTGCTGAAAGAGAAAATAGTGAGGTTTCTGGAGTCCGGCGGATTACAGGATCCGAGGCAGCATGGATTCACCAGAGGCAGGTCTTGTCAGACAAATCTGATCGATTTCTTTGACTGGGTGACCAGGGAGTTGGACCGAGGGAGAGCTCTAGATGTGGTGTATTTAGATTTCAGTAAAGCCTTTGACACTGTTCCTCACAGGCGACTTATAAACAAACTGAGCACCCTAGGGATGGACCCTAAAGTTACTGCTTGGGTTAGAAATTGGTTGGGTGGGAGGCGACAAAGAGTACAAGTAAATGGAGCTCACTCTGAGGAGAAGGATGTTACCAGTGGTGTGCCCCAGGGATCTGTCCTTGGTCCGATTCTTTTTAACATCTTTGTTAGTGATATAGCGGAAGGGCTGTCGGGTAAGGTTTGCCTCTTTGCGGATGATACCAAAATCTGTAATAGAGTAGACACCCAGGAAGGTGTAGATAACATGAGGAGGGATCTAGCTAAGCTTGAAGAATGGTCTAGAATTTGGCAGCTGGGATTTAATGTTAAAAAATGTAAGGTCATGCATTTGGGCTGCAGCAATCCAAGGGAGCAATACAGTATAGGAGATGAAGTACTTTTGTCCACTAAAGAAGAGCGGGACCTAGGCGTGGTTGTGTCTGATGATCTTAAAGTAGCTAAACAGGTAGAAAAGGCGACGGCAAAAGCTAGAAGGATGCTTGGGTGCATACGGAGAGGAATGGCTAGCAGAAAAAAGGAGGTGATAATGCCTCTGTATAAGTCTTTGGTGCGACCTCATTTGGAGTATGGTGTGCAATTCTGGAGACCGCACCTTCAAAAGGATGTGAACAGGATGGAGTCGGTGCAGAGGGTTGCTACTAAAATGATTAATGGGCTTCATTATAAAGCATATGAGGACAGACTTAAGGATCTTAATATGTACACCTTAGAGGAAAGGCGGGATAGAGGTGATATGATTGAGATGTTTAAATACCTCCATGGCATAAATGTTCAGGGAGAGAGCCTCTTTCAATTGAAAGCAAGTTCTGCTACGAGGGGACATTGGATGAGGGTGAAGGGAGATAGATTCAGGAGTGATATGCGGAAATATTTCTTTACGGAAAGAGTAGTGGATCCGTGGAATAGTCTCCCAGTGGAGGTGGTGGAGATGAGGACAGTGACTGAGTTCAAAAAAGCATGGGACCAACACAGAGGATCTCTAAAGGTAAAAAGTGGACTGTTGTAGTTGTTATGGAAGGACAGACTACATGGGCCTTGTGGTCTTTTTCTGTCATCATGTTTCTATGTTTCTATGTTTCTATGAAAGTGGGAGGATTGATTTACCAGCTGGTAGAAATGGGAGGCTACATCTGGGAGCTGCTGAGTGGATTTGGTTATGGTAAGCAACCTCCACTCCTCTGGATCTGGGTAAGTTAAACTCGTGTTGTAAGCCTACAAACGATTTCCATTTACCATCCAAGAGCAACTGGCCAATAGACCAGATTCCTCTGGAATATCACTGTTTCTATGCTATTGGCTTGTGTTGAATCTTGAAAAAAGGGTTATGCCACAGAGGGAGGAGATAAGAGATTCTGTTTTCCAAGGAGACTGAGCGGGTCAGAATTTGAAAGGCTTTCTGTATATCCATAATAAATGAAGGTGAATTTGATTTATTGGAAAATATCATGCCTGGGAGAAGCCTCATTGGGAAAGGCACAGTCAGTTTCTCCTCCCATGCTAACCAGAAAGGACAATGACTAAATGGCTCCTCCACCCATCTGGATCCCCGGTTTAATAAGAAAGCACATTGATAAGCCTGAAAATTTGGGAAGTTCATGTTCCCATCCTCCTTCCTACATTGGAATTTCCTGAGAGCTATCCTGAGCAGTTTATTCTTCCATAGAAACTGAACAAGAACCCTTTTGACCTGCTGATAGATATAAGCCAACAGAAAAAATGGCAGCATTTCTAACATATAGTTCACCTTTGTGGCGATGGTCATTTTAATCATCTCGAGATGACCCCACCATGACAAAAGAAGCAGCGACCATTTTGTTGTCATATCCCGAACAGTTGACAAGATTGTTGTTTCGTTAAAACGCAAAGTTTCCGAAAGTGGGTAGCAGTAATGAGCACCTAGATACTTTATCATTTTAGGTTCCTAAACAAATGGATAGTTCATCATGTCTGCCCTGTTTATTTGCAGGTTAAGAGGGAATGCTATTGATTTTGTCCAGTTGATTTTATAACCGGAGAGATGTGAATACAGACCTATCAACTCAAGAACTGAGGGCACTGAACTAGGGGTAGTAAACTAAAGAAGATCATCCATGTATGCTGACAGCTTAAGTTCTATACCCTCAATGGTCACTCCTTGTACAGCAGGGCTCTGTCATAAGAGAAGGGTCAGAGGTTCTAAGGCTGGAGTAAATAAAATTGGAGAAAGGGGACAGCCCTAATGAGTACTGCGGCTGAGCAAAAAATCCCAAGTTTAAATAGCATTTACAGAAATATTAGCATATGGCAGTGAGTATATAACTCTGAGTAATTTGAGGAAGCCCTCTCCAATACCGAACCAATTAAGGGCAGCGAACAGGAACGGCCACTCCAGCCGGTCAAATGCTTTCTCTGCATCTAGAGATAGTCCAACTAGAGGGCCGTCCACGTTTCTCACCCCTGCCAGTATATGGCATTGCAGTCTGGCATTGTCAGATGTGGAATGGCCTGTAGTAAATCCACATTGGTCTAGATGAATCAAAGTTGGAGCCACTTTGGACAAGCGACTTGCCAAAGAGGCTGAATAAATTTTATAATCTGCATTTAGCAGAGAAACTGGGCGGTAGTTACTCACCAACTGGGGGTCCCACCCTGGCTTTTCAAGAACTATAATATTAGCTGAGGCAAATGCACCAGCAAGGGCATCTTACTCCAACAAGGAGAGATGGTATTGTTGCAGATATGGGGCCAGCTCTTTGGAAAAAAACCTTATAAACTTCAATGGGAAGCCCGTCTGGGCCTGCGGCCTTATCCACTGACATAGACTCAATGGCTTGGCTAATTTCAATGACAGAGATCTGCCTGTCTAGTACAGTGGATGCTTCCTTATTCAGAATGGGCCGCTGGATGTTAGCCAGCAGTTTTTCCAAATGCACCATCTGATATCGTTACCTCAGAAGTATACAACTGAGCATAGAATGATTGGAAGGCTTCTGCTATTTCGGTGTCTTTTACTACCAGGTTCTGTGTTTGGGTATCACGCAGTGCTGCTATGCGTGAAGCTTCTCTACAAACCTTCAGAGAATTGGCTAGCAAATGGCCTGTCTTATTGCCTTCAGTATAAAACCACCCTTTGTGTGTGTGGATAATCTGCGAAGCTTCATTTGAGAGTATAGTGTTATACCTAAACAATAGGTACTGCAACCGAATAAGAATGTTTGGGTCAGACCGTCTGGTAGATCAGTGTTTTCTAAGTATGCTGCTGTGTATTGTCCAGGGGGTTTTAGCAGGCATTCTACCAGGTGCTGAAATATAATGAGAGCTCCATGAAGCCCAAAGGGAAGTATGGTGAGCTGAAACAACCCTTGCAGAGTAGTAAAGACTGTTTTCTTCTTAGCAGCCTGGCTGAAGGATACTTGTCAATAACCCTTTATCAGGTCTAATGTGGAGATAAACTTGGCTACCCCACCTCTCAATCTACTTAAGCCTTCAGGTATGCTTCAAGCTTGGAAACTTCTCTGACTTTTCAGTCATGGTCAAGTTCTACACTAACAGCAAGAAAGTGCTGGAATATATATGTAATCAAACCTGAAGGTTGTAAATATATGTAAGCAACAAGATCAATCACATCTGGATGACAATGTGACCATAACAGTGGAATTATGTTCCCAATGATCAGAACCTAAAATATCACAATACAAAAGCAGTTTGACATCCTACTTGATGCAGACAAGATGGCTTATAGGATTATAAACTCCTTTTTAAAACTCAACTGCATACCTCATCTATAAAAATTTCTTTTGAGCTTGTGGGCCCAGAATCTAATTCATAAGTCCTTAACAGTCTTTACCACTAGCACTGGCAACCTGGTCAGGGGGGAGGGGGAATGATCACTTCAACTATTTTTCAAGTTGGACAACATGTAGAAGAACCATAACACACCTCATCCACATTGCACTTTCCTTCACTCAAGAACTGGATGGAAGATTAAGTACTTGCCACAACTGACACCTCTGCACAAACTCTATACTGTAGATGAGCTCTTCCAAGTTGAGAATACAATCTTATGCTAAAGAATTAAAGTCATCAACAAAGGAAAAATTGAACTCTAAAATCAATGATAGCCGGATTAGAGTAGGAGATTGGATGAACTATGCCAAACAGGATAACTCTTTGATTATCCATGGCCAGTACTACTTCTCTACTCTCTAGTGCATTTGTCAGCACATATGGTATTTCGTTTATTTGGGCACCTAAGAACTTTGTGCAAATATATACTTATGAATTAACTTATGCACAATTGATTTATATGTACAGAAAAGTTTATATATATATATATATATATATATATAGAGAGAGAGAGAGATAATGTGTGCAAAAAGACATTAATATATAAAAGTAGACAAAAAACCCACAGAAAAATTATATCTTCATTAAAACAGACTAACTGAACTTTTTTATTTTTTGCCATGCATACTCCTTCTACGGGTACCAGTCTGTCAACAATGAGCAGCCTGACTGAAGACCAAACACAATTTAGGATAGCTATCCAGAGGGTCGCCATGAGTCGACTCCGACTCGAAGGCACTTAACAACAACAACACTCCTTCTACTGTGTTCATGTGCCACTACCACAAGCATCAAGCACCAAACTGACACTTCACAGAAGAAGCTATTAGAGCTGCAGAACTGTGGATCTTTGGTAAAATTCTGGTACCACCTGAGCAGGGACTGTGACAATCTTCATCAGGATTATCTCTAAGGCAGTGCTTGTTGTGCATCATGCCGATTATGGGCACGATATTCAAAAGGCATTTACAAGGTAAACAGCCAGTTAACCATGTAAATGCCTGCTAACCAGATCTTCAACGGCACAAACACAGGTAGTGTTGTCGAATATCCCCTACTAGGTCTCCTACGTGCCCCTATGCTAGCTGGTTAGCATGGGGGCATGCCGGGGGCATTCTGGGGAAGAGCGGAGGTGGAGACCGGAGCTAACTATGCAGCACTGATATTGGAAGCTGCACGGTTAGCGCTTGATGCCTATAAGATAGGCAAGGAAAACTCTTGCCTATCTTATAGGTGCTGAGGCTAACCGTACCTCATACAATATCGATACTACACGGTTAGCCTCGGCAGCTTCCGGGCAGAGTGGGCAGACCAGAGTTTGGGGGTGGGCAGGCAGGACTAAGCTGCTACAGGGCTCAGATCTGCCCAGTTGAATATCGGGCCCTATATATATGTATGTATATCATTATGGACTTTGCATGCATGTATTATGTTTTGATTGCTTATCAGATTTAATATGGTAGCTACCAGTACCAGGAAGAGAGTGGCCTACCCACACAGTTTGTGTTTACATGTTTTGTGTTGTGCTGACATTTTGTACGATGTGCTGCCCAAACCACTCATCCTGCATGAGTCATTTAATGTTTACTCCTATTGATTTAAAATTGCATTGTCTCCAGTTTCATTGAGAACTTCCTGGCTTCATGTTGTATCTCAAGGTATAATTTTTTACAGTATTGATCATCTTTACAGAAACCCAGTCCTTAGGGGTAATCTGTTGTATCCCTTCCTCTGAGGCAGAGGTCGTCATCTTGATCTCAAAAAACATGCTTTTCCTTAGCTTTTTCTCTCTTTTTTATGTAGTAACATAGTATATGATGGCAGATAAAGGCCAGTATGATTCATCTAGTCTGCCCAGCAAGGCGCAAGAGCAGGTGCACCTGCCGCTCCATGCAGGTCACCTCTCCACATGACTTTGTTTAGGGGTGTACAAACCGTTTCGTGTATGTCACCCCTATTTGTTGAAATAGTTGTTTATTTTTATTTTATCCTGTTGCTGTAAAGGGATCCACTGTGTCTGTCCCATGCCATTTTATTTATTTATTTATTTTATTTACATTCTCTTATATACCGTGCTATTCTGCATCAGTGTGGTTTACCTTGAACAAACTGAAATTACATTGAACAGGGCATTATAACTTGGAGATAACTATTTTACAGGGAACATGGAATTTTGAATTCTGTCACTGTATTTGCCCCCACCACTTCCATCGGGAGGGCATTCCAAGCATCCACTGCCCTTTCAGTGAAAAAGTATTTCCTGACATTGCCTCTCAGTTTACCTCCTTGCAGCTTCATGTTATGTCCTCTAGTTTTACAGCTTCCCCGTCTTTGGAAGAGGTTTGTTTGTTCAAAGTATTTAAAGGTCTGAATCATAACTCCCCTGTCCCTCCTCTCCTCCAGAGTGTACATATTTAGGTCTTCAAGTCTCTTCTCATACGTCTCCTGACTCAGGCTCCAAATCAGTTTGGTCACCTTCCTCTTAACCCTTTCAAGCCTTTTTATGTCCTTTGTGAGATATGGTCTCCAGAACTGAACACAATGTTCCAAGTGAGGCCTCACGAGCGACTTGAACAGTGGCATTAGTACCTCTTTCTTTCTGCTGGTAATTCCTGTTTGTATGCAACTCATCATCCTTCTGGCTTTTGATACCGCCTCGTCACACTGTTTCGCCACCTGGAGATCCTCAAAAACAATCACTCTAAGGTCCTTCTCCTGGTCCATGCACACCAACTTCTCGCCCCCTATTGCATACAATTCCCTTGGATTTCTGTTTCCCAAGTGCATGACACTGCACTTCTTCACATTAAATCTTAACTACCAAGCATTAGACCATTCTTCCAGCTTTTGTAGATCTTTCCTCATGTCCTCCACTCCCTCAGGGGAGTCCACTCTGTTGCAAATCTTTGTGTCATCTGCAAAAAGAAGACGTTCCCATTCAGTCCTTCAGCAATATCACTCACAAATATATTGAACAGTACCAGCCCCAGGACTGAACTCTGGGGCACACACTAATCACCTTCCTTTCATCTGAATTAGTTTCGTTTATCATCACCTTCTGTTGTCTGTCAGTCAACCAATTTCTGATCTAGTTCACCACCTTGGGACCCATCCTCAATGTTTATGTTTATGTTTATTAAAACTTTATATACCGCCCAATACAAAATAGCATCTGGGCGGTTTACAATACATAAAAGCAATTAAAAAGAAAGAGAAGGCTGCGGAAAAAGAAACAGAAAAAGAACGCCATAAAATCAAAGAACAGGGATAGAGACAGATGGCAGTCAAGGGATACAGAAGGCAAACATGAAGGGAGAGAAGGGAGCACATAGACAAAACAGAGAGGCTCAGGAAAGAGGAATTAGGAACTAACATAATTTAACTAAGTAGGAGAAGAGGGTGGAGCTGGAAGGGGAAGGTTGAGGCAGACATGAAGGGGAGAGGGAAAACATTGACAACACACAAAGTGCAGGAAGGAGGATTTGAGGATTTGACATGATTAGTCCTATGACGGGGGAGGGGACGGAACTGGAGGAGGGAGGTTAAAAGCAGAACAGAAACTGTGAGTTTTCAGCTTGGCTTTAAAGGATTGATAGGAGGTCTCTAAACGTAGGGAGTGGGGGAGTGAATTCCAAAGCCTTGGACCGAGAAAAAAGAAAGCAGAAGATCGAGTTGATTCTAAGTGTGCTTGGGAGGGAGGGGGAAGAAACATACGATTAGCGTGAATGGAACGTAGGGAACGGTGAGGAGTATGGAGATGGACTTGATCAGCAAGATACAGGGGGACACCTGAGTGGATCACCCTGTGGACAAAAATAAGAACTTTAAACTGGACACGAAAGGGAACAGGAAGCCAGTGATAGTGTATTAACAAGGGAGTGACGTGATCAAAACGAGAAGCGTGAGAGAGAATACGGACAGCAGTGTTTTGGACCCGTTAAAGACGACAAATTTGTGATTGGGGAAGCCCAGCAAGACAGACATTACAATAGTCGAGACGAGACATAACAAGGGAGATAAGCAGGGTGGCCAAAGAGGAAGGGGTAAGGAAAGGGCGTACAGTACGAAGTTGTCTTAAAGTAAAGAAAGAACACTGGACCACAGAAGAAATATGTTCTTTAAAAGAAAGGGAAGAATCCAAAGTTACACCCAAGTACCGCATAGAAGAAACAGTGGGGATAGGTGAAGAGGAAAACATTGGGGAGAGGTTGGGGGGGGGGGGAGAACCGAAGGTGAACCAGATAGCTGAAGTTTTTGCGAGGCTAATGTGCAGAAAGTTGGTCGAAAGCCAGGAGGCAACAGAAGAGAGACAGGTGTTGAAGGCAGTGATGTCAGGTGCAGCAGAGTCAGTGTGAAAGAGGAGAAAGATGTCATCAGCGTAGAAGTGGGCAGAGACACCGTGCTGTTGAATAAGAAGAGCAAGGGGAGCCAGAAACACATTAAAAAGGAGAGGAGAAAGAACAGAACCCTGGGGAACACCGCATGGAAGGGGGGTTAAAGGTGAAGACCCGGAACCAGTGTGAACTGAGAAGGTGCGACTAGACAGAAAGGAGTGAAACCAGCGGAGGACATGGCCAGAGAGGCCGGCATCCTGAAGACGAGATAGGAGAGTGTGATGATCAACCAAGTCGAAAGCGGCGGAGAGGTCTAATGAAACAGCAAGAGAGAGTAAACCACGGTCGTGAGCAATGTGCAGATCGTTAAGGAGGGAAAGAAGAACAGATTCTGTGCTGTGACCTGGGTGGAAACCTGATTGACGGGGGTGAAGAGTGAAAGAGACCTCGAGGTGAGAAGAGAGCTGAGAGAAGACTAGTTTTTCCAAGAGTTTAGAGAGAAAAGGGAGGTTGGAGATGGGGCGCCAGCTGGAGGGAGAGGAAGGATCAAGGGAGCTGTTCTTCAGAATAGGACGGACAGAGGCATGCTTCCAGGGGGAAGGAAAAGTACCAGAGGATAGACTAGAGTTAAACAGTGAAAGAATAAAGGGAGACAGAGCAAGAGAGGGCTCCAGTAACCAAGCAGAAGGAATGGGGTCAGCGGGGCAAGAGGTTTTACGGGTAGAGAGAATGGTAGGAGTGATAGGCTCAAAGGTGGACCAGTGATGTGAGAGAGGAGGAAGGGTGGAGGGGGAAGAAGCGAGGGGAGTGGGAGAGGGGGGTGCCACGGAGGGGGGAGGGGATAGGGGGGGAGGGCAAGAAGGAAAAGAAAGACGAAGAGACTGAACTTTAGAAACAAAGAAAGTAGCCAGAGAAGAGGGATCTGGGATAGAAGGAGCGGAAGAAGGGGTAGGGGAGGAATGAGGAGTGGAAAGAGAGCAGAGGATGGAATGTAATTGGCGGGAGGAATTTGAAGAAGTGGTGATGAGATTAGAAAAATAAGTCTGTTTGGCGGAATGAAGGAGGGAACGGTAATGACGATGAGCAGAACGGAAGGAGGCTAAGGTAGAGGGGTCTGGGTGTTTACGCCATATACGCTCAGCTCGGCGAAGATACCTACGGTGAAGGAAAAGTCCTGAGTGAAACCAAGGGTGATGGGTAGAGCGGTAGGGACGACGGGAGGGTTGTAAAGGGGCAATGGTATCGAGGGCGGTAGAAAGGGTCGTGAACCAGGAGTTAGCCTGGGAATCAGGTGAGAGAAGAGGAAAATCTGGGGGGAACAGAGTGTCAGACATAGGGAACTGATGGAGAGTATCAGGAGTAATACGACGAGAAGCAGGGGAAGGAGATTTGGGAGAGGAAACTGAGGAAGAAGAAGGATATGGAAGAGAAAAAAGGAGACATGAATGGTCTGTCCATGGGAGGGTAATGGAGGAAAGAGAAGAAGGGGAGAAAGGGGAGGATTGGGGGAAGATAAGTAGGTCCAAAGAATGACCAGCAGAGTGCGTGGGAAAGGAGACAGATTGAGCTAGGGAAAGATCGGACAGAAAAGTCAAGAAACTACGATCCCGGGTGGTAGAAGGGGAGTCCACATGGACGTTAAAATCGCCTAAAATCAGAAGGTGAGAATAAAGAAGAGTAGCTTCAGAGATTGTGGCAAGAAGAGAATCCCAAAGCTGGGAAGACGGAGAGGGTGGAACATAGACAAGGAGAAAATAGAGGGGAGAAGACGAACCTAAACGGAGAAGTAAAGATTCAGGATAGTGCAGAGCAGGGGAGGTGAGCTCCTGGAAGGGAAGAGAGGAGCGGTATAATACGGCAATCCCTCCGCCACTCCTGCCCCGGCGGGGGGTAGATAGAGCGGAGTAGCCAGGGGCCAAGCAGCGGTTAAGAAGTGGCTCCTCGCCATCTCGCAACCAGGTTTCGGTGAGAAAAAAAAGCATCAAGATTATATTGGGAAAGGAGATCTTGGACCAGGACGGTTTTAGAGCGGAGGGAACGGCAATTCAGAAGGGCAAGCTGTAAAAGCAGAAGAGACTGAGGGGAAGAGAGACCTGGAGAATGGCTAGCGCAGGGAACCAGGTTAGAAGGGGTTCGAGAGTGAAAATTGAGGTAGACAGGAGCTGAGGAGATAGGAGAGCGCCAGTTCCAGTGTACTGGAATTGCAGACATGGTGAGAAGAGACCAGATTAAGAAAAGGGGAAGAAGTGCAGAGGTAGAGCCACTGAGCAACTTACCACGAAGAGAGGGGGCCCAGGAGGCTGGCACACCAGTAGTAGGGAAGGAGGAAGGACGCACGGGTTCAGTTGGAAATGCTGGGGAATGATTCACCACCCGAGCGTGCTCCGCACCTCCGCCTCCGGAGCCGCCCCAAGGAGCTCGCCCAAGGAGCAGGTCCTGCTCCTTGTGCGTGCTCCTTCGGCGTGCGACTGCGGCGCACGCCCCTGCGGCGCTACACGCCGCACCGGAGGTGCTTTTAAGGAGGATGGTGGCTCCCCAAGGAGGCGCGGGCACGTGAAACTCAAGATGTTGAGTTTATTGATAAGCCTCCTATGAGGAACAGTATCAAAGGCTTTACTGAAATCTAGGTAGATCACATCCATCGCATGTCCTTTGATCTAGTTCTCTGGTCACCCAGTCAAAAGAACTCAATCAGATTTGATTGGCAAGATCGTCCGTTGGAAAAACCATGTTGTCTGGAGTCATGCAACCTGTTGGTTTTGAGAAAGTCCATTATTCGCTCTTTCAGGAGGGCCTCCATTACTTTTCCTGCCACCGAGGTAAAACTTACTGGTCTGTAGTTTGTCATCTCTTCCCTATTGCCACTTTTGTGGAGAAGTACCACATCAGCCCTTCTCTAGTCCTGTGGAACATTTCCTTTCTCCAAGGATCTATTAAAAACATCCTTTAATGGCCCTGCAAGAACCTCTCTGAGCTCTTTCAATATCCTGGAATGTATCCTATCCAGTCCCATGGCCTTGTCCACCTTCAGTTTTGCAATCTGTTCTAAGACAACATCTTCTGTGAATGGTGTGGTATCTACTCCATTCCCACTTGTATATTTGTCAATCACAGGTGGTCCTTCTCCAGGATTTTCTTTAGTAAAAACAGAGCAGAAGTATTTGTTTAGCATGTTTGCTTTTTTTTTGTCACTTTCCACAAATCCGTTCCTGTCACTTTTGAGTCGTGCAATTCCACCTCTGATTTTCCTCCTCTCCCAAATATACCTGAAAAATGTTTTGTCGCCACACTTCACATCTTTCACTGTGGAGGAGTGGCCTAGTGGTTGGGGCAACATACTTAAGGTCAGGGGTTCAAATCCCACTAGAGGACAGCAACCTTAGGCTGGAAGGGCTGGGGTTTCTAGTCCCACAGGTGCTCCTTGTGGTCTTGTGCAAGTCACTTAACCCTCCATAGCCCATGTTCCCTGTAAAATAGTTATCTCCAAGTTATAATGCCCTGTTCAATATAAACCACACTGATGCAGAATAGCATGGTATATAAGAGAATATAAATAAATAAATCTTTTCTTCTGTCTTTGGTTTTGCTATTCTTATTTCTCTTTTTGTCTCTTTTAGTTTTATCCTGTATTCTTTTCTGTGTTCCTCTGTTTGCGAACTTCTGAATTTTGTGAAAGCTGTGGTTTTTGCCTTTATTTGTGCAGCCACTTCTTTGGAGAACTAAATAGGTTTCCTTTTCCTCTTGTTTTTACTTACCGGTACTTACCTTACATATGTATCTGTTGCCTCTTTTATTGCCTCCTTTAGCCCATTGCAATTCCACTTCCCTTATTGCCTCTCACCCTACCAACTCCTCCTTCAGGTACTAGCCATTTTACTGAAGTCAGTGTTTCTGAAGTCTAGGACTTTGAGCTTGCTGTGATTGGACTCCACCTTGGCTTTAATCTCAAACCACACCATGTGATGGTCGCTGCTGCTCACATGGGAAACTCACCCAGATCTTCGACATGCTATCACCGTTGGTGAGTACTAAATCCAACATCGAGCCTTCCCTGGTCAGTTCCATCACCATTTGTCTAAGTAATGCATCTTGGAAGGCATCCACAATTTTTTTTATTTCTTTCCAGATTTGCAGAAGGAAACCACCAGTCCACATCGGGTAAATTAAAGTCACCCTTCATGGCTATTTTTGCAATCTCAATAAACAATTCGCTATCCATTTCTTTGGTTTGAGTTGGAGGCATGTAGACTACACTAATATGGATGACAGTGCCATCTCCTCTTTCCAACACAATCCACAGCGCTTCTTCTTTTCCCCATGTTCCCTGCATTTCAGCAGCTTTAATATTGCTTTTGACATATAGGGCTACTCCTCCTCCCTTTCTACCCTCTCTATCTCTTCTAAATAGATTATAGCCAGCTATGGCTATATCCTATTCATGCAACTCATTAAACTATGTTTCTGTAATGGCCACAATGTCCAAGTCCATTTCCACTATTAGGGCTTCCAGGTCAGGAATTTTGTTGGCTAGACTTTTAGCATTTGTGCTCATTGCTTTCCAGCATTTGTTGACTGGCTTGCCTGTATTTTGCATGGACTTTGTTTTACATGCCTCTTCCCACATGCCACTGATGTGTGGTTTAAAAGTTTGGCTGTTTCCAATGTTATGTTTTTGCTGGGAGTGACGTCCTGAACATATTATTCTCCATCCATCACCCCCTTTCTCTAGTTTAAATGCCTGCCCACATACTGACTGAATCTTTCATTTAGGATTCTTTTCCCTGTGACAGAGAGATGTAGTCCGTCAGCACAGTATAGTCTCTTGTTGGTCCATCTGTTTCCCAAGTCGCCTATATATCCCAATCCTTCTTGTTTGTACCAGGTATGGAGCCATGTATTAAAGTTGTTTATGCAATGCAGTCTTTCTGCCTCCTTACCAAGAACAGGTAGAACTTCTGAGAATGCTACAGTCTAAACAATGGGCTTGTGTTTTTCTCCCAGAGTCTGGAAGTCCCTTTGAACTGCCGAGGCAATGTTTCTAGCCAGGTCATTTGTACCCAAGTGGATAACATCAATTTTGGAGTGCTCACATTCTGTACTAACTACACCAACAATTTGGTTTGTATTCCTGCTGGCTGAAGAGCCTGAGAGGCATTTGACCATCTTCTTTCCTTTGAACTGTGTTCTCAAGTTGGTGCTTCTGATGATGGAATCTCCAAGTAGTAGTAGTTTCCTGTTTTGTGATTTTTTTTTCCTTCATATTTGGTGCATTATCAGTAGGTTGGGCATTGACTCTCTCATGTAAGGGCACTTCAGTTTCCAGGGATTGTGCACCCTTGTTATCTTTTCACCAGTTTTCAACCAGTTTATTCATTCAGCAATTATTCAACCATCCATTTATGTAGTCATCTATATTCAATCAAAATATCTACAAAGAGACTTATCATGCTTGTATTGACTCAGAATCACTATAATACTCTTGGCTTCAACTATCTTCAGCAAGCTCCTTGTTTGCTTATTTGAAATAAAACATTTGGAAATTTAAAAAGTGAATCTTCTCATATGGATATAGATCTGGTTTAATTTGCTGTATAGTAGCATAGGGGGCATTATAGAATACTTATTTAGTGCTTAGGATGTCCAAACACAGACATAGAGACATCTCCAGAGCCATTTTTGGAAGCTGGCTCTGGAGATATCCTAGTCTGAACAGGGGTGTGGCTAGGGCATTCCCAGGAATCTGGATATCCCCATCTGATATCAGAAATGTCATGGACATCCGGTGTGGTGTCTGAAATGTGCTTGTTTTGGATGAAAAACTTCCAGATGCTATAGAGAAGATAATGTTCTATCATCCCCAGTATACAGCACAATCTCAATAATATCAGCAGTGAGATATGAACCTTGGCTGCCCTGTTCCCAGCCCACTATTTTAACCATTAGGTTATCCTAGAAGTCTAGGTTCAGAAATACGGTTCTGGGGACATCTATTTAGACAGTCCCACAAACGTCCACACCGGGCATATCCAAATTTGTGAAATCATGTCTGCACCTGGATATGCCTGTTTTTTTTTTCTTCAGATATTATGGCTTAGATGTCCCAGATTGTACGTGAACGTCCCTTATAAAATTCCCCTTGTGGAGGCACATTCTGATTTGTTCGTCCAGTCCCCTGTGAGGCCGACCAGAAGTGAGATGCCCAGGGTTAGACCCGATTCTGATCCTGCGGGAGCTAGATGTGCCCGTGGGATCAGATTTGGGTCTATGGACTGAAAGTTCAGGCCGGTTCTCCGATTCTGGTTGGCCTGCTTGCCCGGCAGATCCCCGGCTACCTCAGTCAGACTCCTGAATGGAGCCGTAGTGCCATGGCACCATGGCTCCATTCAAGAGCTGCAAATACCGGCTGCTGCCAATTTTCTTCTTTCCCTGCAGCCAGTCTCTCGATCTGGCTTCCCATGGCCAGGTTCCAGCTGCGGGGATCCTCCTGTACTACCTACCTGTTGGTCCCGGCCTGGCTGCAGGATCCCCGGCCATCCAGGGGGACTTATTCCACCTCTGTAGTGGAATAAGTCCCCCATCTATCTTCACGGCCCCGGATGTATGGGGCCAACCTCAGAATCGGCCCTTTATGTCCAGGGTCATGACCCGCCCATGCCCCTCCCTTGCTCCACTTCAATAATGCCCCATCCAGCCCCCATCTAAGCCTCTCCATACAAATGCACTGTTTGTATGGGGAAGCATTAGGCGGGGCTGACAGGGGAGTGAATAGTGGGGATGGACAACCAATCTGGATGTCCATCCCTGCTATTCGCTATACTGAATGACTCGCATAGTGAATACATCCTAAGAGGATATTATCTTGATGAATCTGACAATTGGGTCCTATGTACTAAAGTGCAGTAAAATTGGTCTCTTATCATGGGGGCTTCAGTCCAATATAGTTTATTTATTAATTTTATTGATAAGATTTGATATACCGCCATTTGGAATTCCTTCAAGGCAGTTTACAATATCCAATATATCAGAAACACTGCACAAAGATATACCACAAGACACAAACTGGAAGGGCCAAATAGCACAACCAGTAAACCAAACATAGTAAACAGAATGCTGAAACAAAGGGAGATTAGAAAAATAAAATCTTCGCAAAAAGCAACCCTCGGAAGCTCTAAGCCACCCCAAATACCCTATCAAAAAAACACTCTAAGACCCAACTTGAACTTTTTAGAAGACTTCTCCATATGCAATTCAAGAGGCAACATTACTGGCACCATTCAATTAAGAGCTGCCACTTAAGTCCTCTCAAGCCTAAATCGAGCTGGTGATGGAATCACAAGATAAAGCAACTGCGCAGACTGACGCACCTGTTCTGGACAGTAAGGAGTAACCAGTCCAGCCAAGTAAAAAAGTAATACACCTTATACACCAAGTCACTGGTAACCAACGTAACTCCAGCAATAATGGAGAAATGTGATCCCTCCAGATGGCACAAAATAAAATTCTAGTGCTAGTATTCTGAAGCAACTGGAGTCTCTTAATACCATAAGCAGGAACTCCAAGCAGAAGAGAATTACAATCAATTTTAGTGAAGATAAGCGCATGCAACAACCTATTAAGATCTTTATCCGTCAAGGAGAATGAAGAGAGCAAACCAGCTGCAACGAAGCAAACACATGCCTAACTACAGTTGAAATATAGGGTTGAAAAGACAACTCAGAATCCAGCAGAACCCCCAGCGGATGAATCAACTTTCTCGCGAGTATAGACATGTCAGCCACAAAAGGCTGAAAAGGGAGTACCGATTTGTTTCTAGATAACCATACCATCTATGATTTGGTGGTATTAAGCAAAGGTTTTTCCAGCACGTTGTAATCACTCTGAAAGCTTGAACAAGTATTACCTGAAAAGAACTACCCAGATGACTAATTAAAAATTGGATAACATCTGCAAAAAAAATGGACTAAAACCAAAATCTTTAATTCCCTAAAGGAACCTAAAAAATATTAAAAAGCAAGGGGGGCCAACACTGACCCTGAGGAACACTTTATTCAAGAGGATAATGCCTTCAGAAATGGGCATCCATAGGAACTATAAAGGATCGTGAAGAAAAATAAGAAGAAAACCACTGAAATGCCAAGTCTGTCACTCTAACTTCCTGCAGCCTGCCAAGCATAAGATCATAATAAATTGGATCAAATGCAGAACTGAAATCTAAGGGCCTGATTCTGTCCTGGATATCCCGGCCCTCTGTGCACCTCTTCAGAAACAGACACACTGAGGTAGATGGGATTCTGATCCCATGGGGCACGTTTAGCCCCATGGGATCAGAATCGTGTCCAGGCCTGTCCTCCATTCAGGACTGTGATCCCTGGCCACTGGAACAGAATCTTCATTCCCTGCAGCCCGAGCCCCAATCGGGCCTCCCAAGGCCAGGGTCAGGCTGCAGGGAATCACCTCTACCCCCTCCTGCCTTTGCTGCACCCTGGGCCTGCCATCCCCTGCCATCAGCCTGCCGGCCCCGAACGTTCAGGGCTGACATTGGAATTGGTCCTGTACATCCGGGGCCGCTGACCACCCACTGCCCTCCCTGACTCTCCCCATACAATGCTGCTTTCCCGCCCCCATCTAACCTTCCTGTACAACATATGGGGGAAGTTAGTCGGGGTTGGCAGAGGGGCCGAATAGCAGGGATGGATGTCTCAACGGGATGTCCATCCTTGCTATTTGTGCCTTGGAATGACCCCATAACTTTATTAGAGGGACCTCCTGCCCCTTCTCCCAGTAAATATAGACCTCATCAAGCACAGCTAACAACAACAAGGCTGTCTCGGTGCTATATCCACAGCAAAAACCCAACTGTCTTGGATGCAGGGCATCAATAGCCTCCACAAAATCTGACAGCTGCTGGAATACTACCTTCTCTGTAATTTTTGCCAAAAATTTCAAATTAGAAATGGTTAAATAGTTGGAAGAAAGAAGCAGATCCAACAGTGCTGCATGAACTAAGCTATTAATATGCAGGAAATATATGGTTGTTTTTGTTCACACAGTTGATATTTGTATATTTGTGCTATATTTTCCATCCTATAACCTGTACTGTCCTGATTAATTTAGGTGTCTGTAAAATTCATATAATATTTGATCAATCTCCCCTATCCTCCTCACACATGCACCCCCCCCCCCCCCGCGACACATGGTCCTCCTTCCGCCCAATTAACAGAAAGGACATAGAATCAATCATTTCATCACTCAACACAACCACCTCCCCCCTCAACCCATGCCTATTAAGCTGGGTCAAGTCAGCTAAGCAAGAACTCAGCACAGCACTCACCAAACTAACCCAATCAGCCCTGCAACTTGCAGATTCCTAACTGCCTAAAGCTATCCTCCATATGCCCCACGCTAAAGAAGCCCCACCTTGACCCATTGGACCCTACATCCTATGGACCCAACATAAGCCTCTCCTTCACAGTGAAGATCATTGAGAAAGCCATCCAGCAACAGCTCCAGGACCATATCGAACCCCCCCCCTGACCTTCTTGACCCCCAACAGCACAGGTTTCACCCACTTCATGGGGTAGAAACACTCATGGTGTCCCATCTAAACACCTTAATAAAAGGAACCCAAAGCCCCAAACAAGGATTCATCTTGATCTTTCTGGACATCTGTGCAGCCTTTGACAGTCTGCCACAACATACTTCTCCAATGACTACATTCCACTGGAATCCAAGGCACCGTGCTACAATGATTTGAATCCTATCTGATTGACCGACATCAACAGATAAAAATAGGAACCACTGTATCCACTCCTTAACCGCCAGACCCTAGGTGTACCACAAGGATCCATCCTATCCGCTCTCTTCTTCAACCTAGACCTTCAACCACTCTGTTCCATCATCAAAGCCAACAACATCAACGACCACATCTACCCTGATGACATAATGCTCTATGGACCTTTCACCTTTGACTTTGATACTTTTCCTCATAGGAGGCTTGTCAATAAACTCAGTAGCTTGGTGATGGGTCCCAAGATGGTAAACTGGATTAAAAATTGGTTGACTGACAGACAACAGAAGGTGATGGTACATGGAGCTCACTCAGATGAAAGAAAGGTGATTAGCGGGGTGCCCCAGGGTTTGGTCCTGGGACCGACACTGTTCAATGTATTTGTGAGTGATATTGCTGAAGGACTGAATGGAAAAGTCTGTCTTTTTGCAGATGACACAAAAATTTGCAACAGAGTGGACTCCCCCGAGGGAGTGGTTAACATGAGGAAAGATCTACAAAAGCTGGAAGAATGGTCTAATGCTTGGCAACTACGATTTAATGTGAAAAGGTGCAGTGTCATGCACCTGCGTAGCAGAAATCCAAGGGAAATGTACGCGATAGGGGGTGAGAGGTTGGTGTGCACGGTTCAGGAGAAAGACCTTGGTGTGATTATCTCTGATTATCTCAAGGTGGCAAAACAGTGTGACAAGGTGGTGGCAAAAGCCAGGAGGATGTTAGGCTGCATACAAGGAGGGATTACCAGCAGAAAGGAAGAGGTACTTATGCCACTGTACAAGTCACTGGTGAGGCCTCACTTGGAATACTGTGTTCAGTTTTGGAGACCATATCTTGCAAAAGATGTAAAAAGGCTGGAAACTGTTCAGAGAAAGGCGACCAAAATGATTTGGAGCCTGCGTCAGAAGCCTTATGAGAAGAGACTTGAAGACCTAAATATCTACACTTTGGAGGAGAGGAGGGACAGGGGAGGTATGATTCAGACCTTTAAATACTTAAAGAGAAATGATTAAGAAACAAATCTCTTCCAAAGACAGGGAAGTTGTAAAACTAGAGGGCATAACATGAAGATGCAAGGTGGTAAATTGAAAGGCAATGTCAGGAAATATTTTTTCACTGAAAGGGTGGTGGATGCTTGGAATGCCCTTCCAATGGAAGTGGTGGGGCAAACACGGTGACGGAATTCAAAACGGCATAGGACAAACACAGTGGATCCCTTTACAGCAACAGGATAAAAACAAAATAAATGGTACCATCTAACTTCTGAACCATCTAACGTCTCAATAAATAGGGGTGTCCTACATGGAGTGGTGGGTTCACCCCTAAACAAAGACATGGGGAGGGGTGGCCTGCACAGAGCGACAGGTGCACCTAGTCTTGCCATCTTGCTTGGCAGACTAGGTGGACCATGCTGGTCTTTATCTGCTGTCATTTACTATGTTACTATGACTAACCCACCCAGTACACTAGCTCCTGTACTGCTTCGATGGAGTCGCTTAGCGGGGCCGTACCAAGCCATAATTGCATCCTGCCATAATTGCGTCCAGTTCTGGTGTGCCTCTCCTGCCAGTTGCCTGCACTCACCCCCCCCCCCACCCCCAACGTTGCCCTGCCGCTGCTGCCACCATTATTTTTTTCAGAGGTGGCGACAACAGCAGTGAGGCGACCCACGTTTGTAGGCAGGTCGGGTCCCTCCTTCCCTTCTCTGATGTAGGTCGCGTCAAAGGAGGGAGGGACCAGGCCAGCATTGCAAACGCTTAGTTGCAAAGACCCACATTTGAATGACTGGCCTGGAGACATGTGGCTGAACAAAGGGGACAAATAGCAAACATCACCATTTCAAAACATCCTCAAGGTTGGTGAGGGGCAGAAAGGTGGGACAGGGCCTATTGAAAACACAAGGGCAAAATAATCACAAGATTGCTTTGGAGAAAGAATACATATTACAGCATTGACTGGGTATTATAAAAACTACACATATCAGTCTTTTCCTTCTTAGCTATGTAATTTGTAGCCTGTGAAGTTTTAGAAAGCGGGAATAGAAGTTTGTTTCTCTAAGTAGTTGCAGAATAAAACTAGGGGCTATGTTTACTGAAGTGGTTGTAAACTTTGTAGAGCCTCATTTTTTATTGCTTAAATAAATAAATTGATTTTGTTTGCTAATCACACTAAACCTTAAATTATCATAGCCTGTTCATATGATCCAAAGTTTTTACTACTCAGTATTTATTTTTATTCCAGCTATGCATTTGCTTTTTCAATGCACTTTTCTTACAACATTCAGTTTGAAGGAGAAATACAAGCATGTGAAAAGAGTTCACAAAGGAATTTAAAAAAAAAGGGGTGGAGGGTTACTACCATTAAGAGTAATGAAGAGGGGGCGCTGATCTATAGGTTGCAAGGGGACGCCAGAAATCCTAGCACTGGCCCTGGTGGGGTGCTCCAGAGTTTAGCAGGACAGTTGTTGTTGTTCAGAAAGAGTGACCTCCACCAAAAATAACATGATTACTGGACCTTCATCCTCTGCTTTTGGAAGCAAAAGATAAGGAGGCCCTGCAGGAATAGATACATAAGAGTGAAATGCTTTATTCTCCTTCTTCATAACCACCTGGGAGAAGGTTATGGTGTTAGAAAATTAAGATATGAGGTTTAAGTCCCCAGGTATCATGAAACCCTCCATGAGAATTAGTCAGGTGAAGCAAAGTGCGAGTTACTTACAGAAGATAGTTGGAGATAAGGGGCTGGAAGTGAACCACTGGGATAACCTGACACTAAATATTGATTACAAGTTATACATTGGTACTTGAACAGCATCTGAGTGATCACCATGTCCAAATTGTGGAGAATCCCCAAACTTCAGTGCACATAAGAAAGAAGCTGACTTGCAAATGTTAGTGGCAGTGGGTATTTTTGGGCAATTTGGTTCTTTGAAACAGAAAAAGGACTGAGTTTTGGAATCTTTTTACAGGTATGTTTGAAGAAGCCAAGCTAAAAATGGCAAGGACTGCAGTGACATACAAGTAGAGGGCAAAGGGTTGAGAAGCCAGAAACAAGACATTGAAGACAGGACATTTGGTTTGAGAAATACGACCCGGGCAAAATGGATGGGCACTTTGGTCTTGACATACTGTTTATTTATTTCAGTTTATGTACTGTTTCTATCAATAAGCTTTTTTTTAATTTCCAAAATTTTAAATATTAAAAAAAAACAACAACAACCCACAATGTGATAAAATGTCCCCATACCCTTCTGACTAATACAAGCATTTCTCACTAAGGGCTGGGCTCATGCTACTATAAGGCAAACTAGGTGGTCGCCAAGATTGCCGGCCTTCTTCTGCTCTCTCTAGGGCCAGCAATGCTGGCAATCGCAAGGAAACCACATCATAGTACTTATCTAAGGCTCTGGTGCTGTGTCATGGTTTCTGCCTGCCATTATCTGCCGCTTCCACTTTCTCCGATGCAGGCTTCCAGCGGTAATGTTAGTAGTGGTGCTGGTACTGCTGTTTCATCCTCCTCCTAGTTCAGCACATTATACAGAAAATGCCAGATTTTCAAAGCAAAAGCATGTGTACTTAAAGAAAACTATGCACACATTTACAACTATAATTAAGAGCACATAATTTTGGGGTAAAAATATAAATATACTTTTGAATCTTTCAAAGTATGCACATAAGTGCAAATCTTACCCCAAATCTGACTTCAAGAACACTTCTGCTTTCTCGGGGTAAAATGCATCAATATGTGCTGTAAGTGAGGAACTTTGCCTGTCTTGCAAAGCAATGGTTTCCAAAGTGGTCCTGAGGGGACCACCAGCCAGTGGAGGTTTCAGGATATCCGCAATGAATATGCATGACAGAAATTTGCTTGCAGTGCATCCAGTACATGCAAATCTATCTCGTAAATATTCATTGTGGATATCCTGAATCCTGACTGGCTGGTGGTCCCTCAGCAGAGGTTTGAAAACCACTGTTGTAGGGTATGCAATTTTTTTTAAATTATTTAAAGCCCATTTCAGTGAGTGAAACACTGTTTTACTCTGGAAACGTTTTGAAATTATCCTCTATGTAATATTAAATAATATCTTCTCAAACATTTGGCAGGGAAATGATCCTTGGCTAATGTTGAATGCTTTATAAAGATGTAACTCTGCTATTCTATATTCCATACTGTGCAAGTACATCTGTTTACCTTATGTTCTTTCTAATAGGGTGAACCTTAAAGCTTTAGGAATAATAATAACTGAGGCTATCCAAAGGAGAGAACATTTTATGACTATGATACTATGGGATTTCACCCATACACATCACGAGTAAATGTAGTCAATACTGAATAGTCTCTTTTTCAGCTAAATTGAGCAGAAATGGGGATTATAAGTAACCTGAAGTGTTGTTAACGGAATTCAGTATGCTTGGATAATCATTTTTCATTGTTCCACTGTGTTATACTTTTAACAATGCACTGGGAATAAGGTTTCTATTAGAAAATGCAATATGTAGATAACACAGTAAGAAATCACTCAGTATTTACTGTAGTGTTTAGAAGAAATATTGACTCTGCTTGTCAGTTTAATGGTTCAGACATTCTGTAGCCACATGAAGTAATAGTCATTGCCCATAAGCATAAAATAGGACATAAATTAGGAATGTGCATTTGTTTGAAACGACATGGGAAATATCAATGACATTTTCTATGTCCTTTCATATCATTTTTAATCTGAACACAATATTAAAAAATCCAGACTTCTGTTCTCCCTCCTCCAAAAATGGCATCACAGGCAGGCAGCCCTCAAACTAGTAACTATCGAGTTAGAAGGCAGATATCTTTCCAGAAGAGATATTATATCTGCATGGGAGCTGGCTCCACCTAGCCTGCTCTTAAATACGTCTTTTATTTCTGGTAATCTTCATTTCCATTTCCTGATTGGCCCAAAGTTTTGGGGGGGCTGGAGCTGAGTGGAAAATGATTCCTGGAGTTTTTGCCTTCTGAAGCTATTGACTCCTGCTATTCTATAAACTTACTACAAAGATTTGACATGTTCTTGTGCTAACAATTCTGTGAAACCATGTCTAAGTACACTATCAGAAACATTTACCAAGAATTATTCAGGATCTGGCATGGACTTGGTAAATATGTCTGATGGTATATTCAGCTTTCTCCCAGGTTCTAGTTCAAAAGCTATTCTATCTCACTTCTGAACATTAGCTTCAGCAGCCTGGTTCCACCCCATTTAAGGTGCAGAGCATCTTTTGGGAATAAACTCCCCCTTCTACAGAATGTGACCTAGTTCCTAAGAAATCTACATCCTTTCTTCCTACACATTATCTTATTCATGTATTGAGATGCCAGAATTCTGCCTATCTCTTGGGTCCTGAGTGTAGAACAGGAATCATTACTGAGAATGCTACTCTGTAGGTCCTGGATTTAAATTTTTTACCTAACAGTTTAAATTTGACTTCCATAATCCCCCTCTTCCCCAGAATATAGCACAGTTCCTAACAAATCTGAAACCTCCCCCCCCCCCACCACCACTATCATCCATGCATTGAGGCTCTTAAGAGAAGGGACTGTTTCTTACATGTCTCTGTACAGTGGCGCATACACCTTGTAGCGCTATATAAATGATAAGTAGTAATAGTAGTAGTAGAACAGCAAACGAGGAACAAGTGCCAAATTCATACAAAGCATTACTCCAGGAGCCATTTGTCAATCAAAGAAGGACACATGAGTAGTTAAAGAGAGGCAAAGTGAAACCTAAGTGTAAAAGAGTGATAATTGGAGCCAAGCACAGTGGATTACAGATGAGTTGGTTCACAGTGAGCATAGAGAAAACAGGTAAAACAAACATATGCAGATTCTGTAAGAAAGGGCTGGAAGTGGTTACTCAACTTGTAACTGGCTGTGAAGCAGTCATGTAGCAAGGGTGGGGCAGTGGGCTCAGGCCACCCTTGGTGCCAGCCGGGAAGGGAGTGCACCCCCCCCCCCCCCCGACCCATGGAGGTAGCATAGGAAACTTCCCCTTAAGTTGCTTCATCACGGTACCTCGCTCTCCATGGTCAATGCTTTTCTCTCCCAGTAGAAGTCTTGAGACTTTGGCTGGGAGAGAAGAGCAGCCAGGCCACGGAGAGCGAGGATCTGTGGAAAGCCAGCTTTTTGGTAAGGTTGCTGCGCTGCCTCCATGGGCCCGGCTAGGGGGTGACTGAGAATGCCACTGTTGTGAAGCTCTGATGGCAGAAAATTTCTATGCAGAAAGACACAACAAAGTGGCACATCTCATCCACTGGAAACTGTAAGCACTACAACATATCTGTACCAGAAAAGCACTGGGATCATGACCCTAAGAGAATTACCATGAATGAAGACATAGGGGTATGTTTACTAAACTGCAGTAAAGTTACCAGTAGTAAGGGCAGTGTTAAGGTACCTGATGCCATATAAGGCAGTGGGCAGGTAGGGGGCGTTCCGGCATAAAGGGAGCAAGGGGTCGTTTAATGCATGTTAACAGGGCGCCTTGGCTGTTTAACGCACGTTAACGGGACATTGCACGTTAAGGTGACAAGCATGCACGTTAAGGCTGACAAACATGCCATAAGGAGCCCTAACGTAAGGTGCCTTAGGTTAAGGCATCTTAAAGCCCTTAAGGCACCTTAGGTAAGGTGTCCTAAGGATGGTAAGCTGCCTTAACCTAAGGCACCTTAAGTTAAGGTGCCCTAAGGGCTGTAAGGTGCTTTAAGTTGACAAGCATGAACTGTAAGGCATAAAACAGCTATAACCCTAATGCTGGATAGAGCACCAAGGACAGGTGATGGAAGGAAAGAGAGGTGGGAGCTGATGGACCTGCCATATCTGTGGGCACCCTATGTGGCAGCTGGTAAAGCAGATAAACATGTTGAAGGCAGCTGTACTGATGCACAGAGTAGTGCCAATGTAAAGTGCAGTGACAGTGGGTGGCATAAGATGGGGAATACGTGTCCCCCAGTGGAGGCAGAAGTGGCAGATATTTGCAGCGACAGGCAGACAGAGCAGTAGTGATGCTGTGCAAGTTAGGCACAAGAGAGGCAAGCATGAAGAGCCGCAATGCAGAAAAGGTTACTAGTGCAGGACATGGGGTAGCAGTCTGCACAAGAAGGCAGGACTGTACACAGCTGACTGAGGCAGATAGATGGGCCGAAGGATGGATGGCAGCTGAGGAGAGGATGTCATGGGCTGGCAGCACAGATCTGCAGAGCCCTGACTGTTAAAGGCATGAAAATGATCTGAGTAGCACAGTCACAAAAGGAACAGGTAGGAAGCAAACCCCTGGTCCCCTGTCTACAGAAAACTTGAACCAGTAGGCTATACCTCCACACATTACTACACAGCGATGTCTGGATACAAAAAAAGTCTGCTGTGTGTGCCAATATAGGTTAGCCCCCACCAGTACCCATAATGCAGTGCACATGCAGAACAGCAGTCTACAGATGATCACCGAATGGAGAATGCACTTATCCATCACCTCAGCTCAGTAAGAGGACCTGACAATGTGTGATACAAGCACAGAGCAGCTGCAAACCGTGCTACTGAGCAGAGACTGTGGTTACCCTGAGGGTGAAGATGTGTGCCCAGCACCGTGTCCCCAGTACCTGTCCATGCTGTGGATCCCCATCATTACCAGTTGGTGGCATGTATTCTCTGCAGTGTGATATATTTATTTATTTTTATTTATTTATTTAACTATTTCTTTTATACCGCCCCTTCCAGAGATCAAGGGCGGTTTACATATAACAGATTAACAGTCTTGTACACAATTTGTATACATTTTACATAGAACAGTAGAAAACAGCTATTTACATTGAACAGTAAATATAAACTTTGTAGGTATTGTAACAAAAACAACTTGAAGGTATAAAAGCAAAATCTTTGTAGGTATTAAAGCAAACATATCAAACTTTGTACAAAAGTATATTTACATCGTGTAGTGTGTGTGGTGTATGGGGTAGAAATTGGTGTAGGTGCTGGAATTTAGTTCCTTTTATTTTTGTCATCTTTGGGGCGTGTGTGGGGGGGACAGGCTTGTGATTACATTGTTGGGGTTAAGGGAGTTTGTGCATGGGTGCCCACATTTGTAGTGGAGCTGGCTTTGGGGGAGTAGGGGATTTCGAAGTGTTCAGTGAACAGGTAGGTCTTTAATTCTTTTCTGAATTGGATGAGGTCTCTTATGGTGCGAAGTTCAATAGGGAGGTCGTTCCAGAATGTAGGAGCAGTGAATGAGAATGCTCTAGAGCTAGTGGTATTCTTGGTTTTACAGATGGCTTTAGGTATGATGAGGGAGTGGGCTGCGTTTTGTCTGAGGGTCCTTGTCGATGTTGGAGATTGCAGTAATGTGGTTAAGTGTGAGGGGGCTATGTCGTTTATGAGTTTATAGGTTGTTAGGATAATTTTGTATTTGATTCGGCTGTTTATAGGAAGCCAGTGGAGTTCCAGCAGTATTGGGGTTACGTGGTCTGTTAGGCGGGCTTTAGCAATTACTTTTGCACAGATGTTTTGTGCTCTTTGTAGAAGGTATGTGCTTTTTTGAGGGAGGCCTATTAGGAGACTATTGCAATAGTCGAAGTGAGGGGTGATCAGTGTACTTACTACGGATCTAAAGTCTTGTGTTTCAAGGAGTGGCCTTAGGTGCTGAATAGTTTTGAGTTTGTAGAAAATGGTTTTTACTGTTTGTTTTATGTGTGGCAGCATGGATAGGGTGTGGTCTATTATTACCCCTAAGTATTTTACCTGTTTTCTGACAGGTATTGAAGTTTTGTTGATTGTGATTGTTTCCGGGTAAGTGTTCTCAGTCATAGAGGATCTTGTTACAAACATTGCCTCAGTTTTTTTGAGATTTATGCTGAGGTAGTTCGTTTCCATCCAGGAGGAGGTCTCGGCCATGCATTTGGATAGAGAGTCATATGTAAGGTTTTTAGTGGTTATGGGGATAGCTAGCATGATGTCATCAGCATATATAAAATGGTTAATCCTGTGTTTTTTAAATATGTTTGTTATCGGTTGCAGATACAAGTTAAATAGGAGGGCTGAAAGGGCTGATCCTTGGGGTATTCCTTGTCCTTGGGGGAATGTTTCTGATGTTTGTTGATCAATTTGGACGCGTATTAATCTATGTGAGATGTAGGATTTGAACCAGTTAAGGACAATCCCACCTATTCCTAGGTTTTCTAATCTGTTGATCAGTGTCTGGTGATTAATGTTATCAAAGGCAGCAGAGATATCTATAAATAGGAGTAAGAAGCCTTGGTGTTTGTCATCTGTGCCCTTGATGAGGAAGTCCATAAGGGTGATTAGGAGGGTTTCTACTCCGTGGAAAGGGCGGAAACCAAATTGGTGTGAGTCAAGTGGTTTGTGTTCATCAACGTGTTCCTGTGCTGTATGCGCCAGTCTCATCTGGCCCTGTTAGACCGGACCCACGCAGAACAGTGTTACAATGCTGATGCTATGGTTGCCTATAACCAGGAGGGAGGGTTGTCTAGACTTGCATGGGGTTTATATATTTTATGTATCAATGCTTACATACCGTTTTTGTTCAGTCAAATACATTATAAATTTTCCTAGTCCCCGAAGTGGAGGGATAATGAGTTTGCCCACAGCTACAATGGGTGTCTGTGGGACCAGAAACCCCAGTCCATTGGGCCAGAGGTTGCTGTGCTCCAGTTGGATTCAACCCTTCAGCCCTAGCTAACATACCCAACCAGTAGGCCACACCTATAACTATGGCCCTGTCAGCCCTACTGGAAGAATGCCTGGAAGACCACACTTCCCACCTGGCTAGGTCTAACATTCAGCTGCAGCAAGCACAGTCATACTGCACCTGCTGTCCCCCACTGGGTGTCTCCACCATGCACATACCAACTGCAGACAGTCTGCTGGCCAGTATGTATTATATGTATGCGGAGGGGCCATGTGTACCCAGACTTGGGATATACAGCACAGTCATCCAGCAGGCAGATCAGTGATTGGGCCCCCAGGAAAGGAAGCACACCCATATCATTAGATGTAAACCCTATATGGCACTAGGGGGATACATAGCCATTCCATGGTCATTGTTGGTCAGTGTGACAGTGTCCTCCCAGCATGACATGCTGTGGCCACCCAGTCCATGCAGGTGGCAGTCGGGCACTACCCCCGATGCAGCCGCGACTTGGCCAATCCGCCCTGTTCGGGCCATACCCACCATACCTTGCTCCTCATCATGCACATTTGCAGGCTAACGCTGGAAACAGTGTAGGCAGTGTGAGGCTCAGTGAAGTGTAGAATGCCATAAAACAATGGATAGAAATACACACACACTCCCATACCGAAGCACTATGCAACACTGGGGATGGGTGGCAGAACTGGCAGCCATTCTGGTCCCAATCTCAGTGCAGACATTGCTAAGATGTGCTCATTGTGCAGGAGCTAGTAGTAGTGCTCTAGTGCTAACTTTTGCTCCATGTACAGGAGCCAACAGTCTGACTCTCCAGCCAGTTGTGGATAGTGGAGACTGTCTGTGTGGGTGTTTGTACCCCTGTTGGCTGCTGCATTGGGGATTGCACATGTTGGTGGTGTATTCGCAATGTGGGGTAAAAGGTTGGGAGATGCACTAAAGGATCGACAGCCAGGACCCAAACCAGTGACCCTCTGCTCTGTAGCACACTGACTGTGTGTAGTGTAGTACAATGCTCCACATAAACACCTCTGTCCCTGGAGCCAACATGTTTCCTATCAGACAGATCTTGATATGTTGCACTGTGTATGGTGCACTGGAACAGGGCATAGCCTTAGTCTGCTGCAGGTGGGTGCCACTGCCCTCTCCACCACCAACCCCCCCCCCCCGCAATGCTGACATACCCATGTGCGGTCAGTGCTGGCAGTGCGCAGTCCCAGGCCATCCAATGTGCGAGTAGGCAGGTGCTTAGGGTGTGGGGCTAGGATGGGGGCATACATGGGCATCTGTACATCCCCCCCATCAATGCCTGACAATGTTATGTCCCTTCTGCCTGGGGGAGAGATGGCTGGGAGGCGTCAGGTTGGAGGTCTAGAGACTATTGACTAGAGTGGACCAGGTAAATGTAGGTAGATTGTTTTTTGCCAGCAGACTGTGGACAGGCTAGGGGACATGCAATGCGGCTACAGTGTTCCCAGTTTGGACTACTGGGTGTAAATATGTTTCAGGTGACATGTGGTCTAATCCTGCACTACCTTACCAGGGACTGTAGTAAAGGGTGTTCATTTCTCTGAGTTTAAAAATAGTTTGGGACATTTCCTGGGGAAGGTCCGCAGACCCTTGTTAGATTGCTCCCCAGATTTGCTCTGCTTGCCCCAATACAGGCATAGTGGTTCTTGTGTGATGTTTGGGGTATCTGCTGGATACGTGACCCCTGGATGGGACACTATGGAACACAGAATACTGGGCATGTTTGACCTTGGTCAGATGCTGTCTTGCTGTTTTTCAGTTTCTATGTGCCACCTAGATGAATGCCTAGTCAGCCCTGAGCCCCAGCTGCCCCCACTTCATAATCCACCTTAACCTCCCTTTGCACCATCATCATAGTGCCCTTTCCTACTTGGGCACTATGCTGTTGCTGCATATGGAGCACTATTATCACTTTTCTTGGGCTCCCTGTCTGTGCTGTGCATTGCTGACACTGAAATGGTCTCTTTTTCTCCTGCAAAAGTGCATTTACCGACAGGTTTTCACTGGCGGTAAAGTCCTGGCGTTAATGTCATAGCGTTAGTGTATCAGGGGCTTCTCCCCAGCCACTCCCCGCCCATTGACCCCTACTCTCTGCCCTCTGGGACATTTACCGCTGCTGGTAACATTAACGCATGTTAACGTTATCTAATGTAACGTTGACGGGTGTTAACGTTACAGATGCTACATTAGCGCCATTTAGTAAACATACCCCATAGTGGGTAAAAAAGAAAAACCACCAGAATGGCATTAATAATAGAGGTGTCAGTTCTAAGTGATTATTCTGTGAATTGCATGGAGAGGAAGAAGATCCTGTAGTACCAAGAAATGCAGCCAGAGTCCAAGAAAATGTGGCAGAAAGATACAGAAATATTTCCCATTGTACTGGGAGCCACAGGCCTGATAAAGAAGAACTTCCAGTTACATCTTGACAAACTACCCATTCATGTTACATCTTAGGAACTCCAGAAGGAAGCTCTCTTTGGCACAATGCAAGTACTACACTGAACATTAGCAGTAAATTTAAGAGGCTGAGCCCATACTCCAGATACCCTTGCTTCCGAGTGATGTTCATGATAGTTTTTGCGCATACCGTGACAAGCTCATTTGGAGAAATTGTTCCCAAGAGAATTAGTTTGAAGTCTTTATCTTTGAGAACACTGGACATGTGGGGTTGAAGTAGCCCATGAACCTTCCTCTGGATGAAAAGTTTATCTCATGCCAACATCGGTTGCATTTATTCAAATTGGAGGTCATCCCAAACTGCAACTAGCGGGGATGGATGTCTAGCTTGGATGCCCAACCTCTGCTATTTGCTTGGACCCTATTCTGGCACTAGAGCTCCCCACATGTACTAGGCCTTTGTGTGAGGAGCTCTGGATGGGGGCGGGAAGGGGTGGACTGGAGGAGGAGCGTGGGCAGGGCAGAGGCAAGCCCATGACCCCAGACGTACAGGTCAGATTCTGGTTATGGCCCTGTACATCCGGGGGTGCAAGGGTGGCCGGGGAACTTATTCCGCTTTGGAGGTGGAATAAGTCTCCCTGGTCAAGGCAAACAGCACCAGGGGGCCCCACAAATCAGGAGAGTGCAGCAGGAGGTTCCCCACAGCCCAATTAAAGCCTCAGCAGGACCCTCCAGGGGTCGAGTGGCGGGGAAAAGCATGTTTGATGTGCGGCAGGGAATCGGACCTCCTGGATAGTGTCCCAGTGCCATGGTGATGGGAGACCATGGCAATGAGGCTCCATGCAGGAACATTGGGAGGATTTGATGGGACCATGGTTGGACGTGCAGAGTTGTCCAAATCCTTTCCCCCAATTCTGCTCCTGCAGGAACGTCAAGCTCCAGCGGGTGCAGCATCGGGTGCAAATCCAGCCCATCCAGATTTTCGACGTCCTGATGGGCCCCGATCAGAATGGGCCTCATTGTATCTAAATGCATTAAGTAGAAAGTTTCTAAATATATAGAGTGCTTTGTCTTTTCACAAAGCTCTATAATCCTGGCTTATCCAACCTGCTTTTGCTTGGTTAGAAGTGAGAAATTTTTGCAGATGCTGCCAATCACTTTCCTATTTAGGTATGCAGTGTATCATCCTGAGAGTACGCTAATATATACAGTAGGTGTTTTTTTAAATTTTCCTTATGTATGGATTTAGTTAAAAATATATGTAATTGTGCAATACATATTTGCTCTGATTTGATTTATGTTTGTTTTCAATTTTCTTACTTGCTTTTTGTCAGCTACTGAACGTTGCTTTTTGTCAGCTACAGAATTGACAGGATATACGTTTCAATAAATATATCAACTGTTTGTTTTCTCTCTTGTTTATTATTTTGTTTATTTTGTGTGTTGTTTTTTGGAAACACAAAAATTAAAAATAAGGAAAGTGGAATGAAGGGACAGTACGGTGGTTCTTTGCATAGGGCAGCAAAAAAAAAATAAAAGCTGGCACCAGAGAAGAATGAAAAGGAAGAAGGTAAGAGACCTGATAAAGAGCAAGAGGATAGGAATAGAGTACAGAACAGAGGGTGACAGGGGGTGCAAGAGGAAGCTAGAAAGAAAGCCTAAGAGGGAGGGAGAGTGGCAGAGGAGGGAGGAGGAGAGGGGGGAAATGATGGTGGCAGGAAGGGGAGGGAGAGAGTTTACAAATTCATGAATG
The DNA here is from genome assembly GCA_033557465.1 of Ichthyophis bannanicus. Classification (NCBI taxonomy): domain Eukaryota; kingdom Metazoa; phylum Chordata; class Amphibia; order Gymnophiona; family Ichthyophiidae; genus Ichthyophis; species Ichthyophis bannanicus. The sequence continues at coordinate 508,118,267 of CM066031.1, read as the reverse complement.
GGGTGGAACATTTAAATAGGAAATAGTTCTTTCAAACAATACAAAAGCAAGAGGACATTCTATGAAACTTGACCTGGATTGAAAAGATATTTGTAGATTTTTTTTCATGTACGCACATAATTAAGCTATGAAATTATATGCTTGCATTATGGTCAGAGGATGTGGCAAAGGCAACCAAAATAGGGGTTTGGATAAGTTGCAGGAGGAACAGGTTTAGACAAGTTCCAGGAGGAAAAGTCCATTAAAAATAGTAGCCAGGTGGTCTTGGGAGAGTCATTGCTCATCCATTGAAATAGATTATTAGAAATAAAACAACTTTTTTTTTATCTGTTCTGTACTTGTGACCCGACTGTCCACTGTCAGAAGCAGGATGCTGGTTTCAGTGGACCTTGGTCTGACTCAGAATGCTTTTTCTTATGTTCATGAGGCACAGATCCCATGACTGTGGAGGGACATGCTGGATGCACTGTGTGCCTGAGTGGTTCATGCCACCTCTGTTGCAAGTAGATCTAGGACAGTGATGGCTAACCTTTTTGAGCCCGAGTGCCCAAACTGCCGCACAAAACCAAAGAATTTCCTCAAAGTGCCAGCATGTCAATTAAACCTTAACAACAAGATTTTAGTATCTAAAAACTCTTTATAAAGTTGCCTGAACTATGTAACATCATTTGTAAAGGTTGGAATCTTTGTATTGTCAGAGAATCAATTTGATTCTCTCTCTACATCTGCTTTAACATAATAATCTTTCTCCTTTTGCTCTTTCCTCATTCCTATTTCATCCACTCAAATTTTACCCCTCCATCCTCAATCCCCACTTAGTCTCCCAATACCCGGCCAATTGTACATTTTTCTTCCCTCCCACACAAAATATTTTTCCCCTCTCCATTTCATTCTCCCAGCCCCATCCCCTTCTAATCTCCCCCAACATCAGCTCCCTTTTAGTTCCAGCCCCACCCAGTATCCGCTCCCTTCTAGTCCCCTCATCAGTCCATTTCCAGTCCTAGCTCCCCCATCCATTTCCAGTCCTATCCGAGTCCCTTCATCAGCTCATTTCCAATACCAGCCTCCCATCAGCCCATTTCTAGTCCTTTCCTAGCCCCACCATCAGCCCATGTTAAATCCTAGCTCCCCTCCACTCAGCCCATTTCTAATCCAAGCCCCACATGAGCCTACTTCCAGTTCTAGCCCCTCCATGAGTCCATTTCAATCCAAGCCCCCACCACAGCCCATTTCCAATCTTAGCTCCCCCCAACACCCAATTCTCAGTTCTATCCTAGCCCATCCATCAGCCCAGTTCCTGTCCTAGCTCCCTCCCCTAAGAACCCATTCCAAGCCCCCCTTCCCATCAGTTATTTGCAGTTCAAGCCCCCTACCACTCAGCCCATTTCCATTCCAAGTCCCCCTCCCCATTAGCTATTTGCAGTTCAAGCCCCCCACTTCCCCTCAGCCCATTTCCATTCCAAGCCCCGTCCCCATCAGCTATTTGCAGTTCAAGCCCCCCACTTCCCCTCAGCCCATTTCCAATCCAAGCCCCATCCCCAACAGCGATTTGCAGGTCAAGCCCCCGTCCACGCAGCGCATTTCCAGTCCTAGCAACCCCCCCAAACCAGTACCAGTCCTAGCCCCCCATAGCCCACTCCCAGTCCTAATCCCACCAGCCCATTTCCAGTCCTAATCCCCCATCACCCAATTTTCAGTTTAAGCCCCCCCATAGCCCATTACCAGTCCTAACCTCCCCATCAGCCCACTCCAGTCCTAATCCCCCATCACTCAATTTTTAGTTTAAGCCCTCCCATAGCCCATTACCAGTCCTAACCCCCCATCAACCCACTTCCAGTCCTAATCCCACCAGCCCATTTCCAGTCCTAATCCCCCATCACCCAATTTTTAGTTTAAGCCCCCCCAGCGCCCATCACCACTCCTAACCCCCCCAGCGCCCATCACCACTCCTAACCCCCCCAGCCCAGTGCCCATCACCACTCCTAAACCCCCCCCAGCCCAGCCCATCACTACTCCTAACCCCCCCAGCCCAGCCCAGCCCAGCCCATCACCACTCCTAACCCCCCCAGCCCAGCCCAGCCCAGCCCATCACCACTCCTAACCCCCCCCAGCCCAGCCCATCACCACTCCTAACCCCACCCCCAGCCCAGCCCAGCCCGCCCAGGGAAAATTTAAAAAAAAAGAAAACCTGTCTGCTGCCGCTGTCGGGGCCGCCGCGGCAGAATCGAGCGTGCCGCGGGGCCTCCCTGTACCCGGCAGAGCCTGCCCTCCCCGTAGCAGCTCTCTCTTTGGAGCTGCAGTCAGACGCGCCGGCTTGCATTGCGCGAGGGAAGAGTTTCTCCCTCGCTGCTCTGTTAAGCCCGCGGGGGCTGATGGGAAGTTCCCATCAGCCCCCGCGGGCTTAACAGAGTCGCGAAAGGGAAACTCTTCCCTTCGCGCTCTGCAAGCCGGCGCGTCTGACTGCAGCTCCAAAGAGAGAGCTGCTACGGGGAGGGCAGGCTCTGCCGGGTACAGGGGGGCCCCGCGGCACGCTCGATTCTGCCGCGGCGGCCCCGACAGCGGCAGCAGACAGGTTTTTTTTTGTTTTTTTTTTCAATTTTACTTAAATGCGGACCTTCCCGCATGCCATCTGCAAGGCCTTCGCGTGCCACAGCTGGCACGCGTGCCATAGGTTCGCCATCGCTGATCTAGGAGATGCCCACCGCTTTGCTTCCTGAGCCGGAGTGGTGCTGTGTGCACAGGTTGAAGGCTGCACGGTGCTGAAGGATGAGGCCCAGTCCCTGAAGATAGTCCTTAGGTCAGACATATTCCCCACATCTCAGCATGTGTGGCTTCTAGTTGCCTCTCCCACAGTGCACTATTCATAAGCAATCACCCCTTATGTTTCCCACATAAATACCCAATAAGCAAGAGAAACACATCTAGACAAAACTATTTTTGTTGGAACTCACACCTTGAAGGAACTTCCTTCTTGTAGTGTATTGTTCCGTGTTTATCTTTAATTCAAAATAGAGACGCAACCCTAACAAGGATCAAGGGGACTTCAACCCCTCAATATCAACCGGTTAACTTCAATTCACACGAGGCACAAGCCAAATTCCATTCGCCCAAGGCACAAGCCAAATAGAAGTCACTTATCTTAAATGAAATCCTGCCCAGATTTTAAAACCCCGTCTGATTCAAATGTCCAGAACAACAGCAGGTAAAGGGCTGTGACCGCCCACTCCCTCGACGCAGGCGACAGGCTATATCGGGGAAAGTTGTTCACGGCGACTTCTACACAGCTAACTCTTTATGCAGCAACAATAAGAGAGATCCTCTTCTCCATATAGTAACCCAACGTTGTATTTGTTTCGAGCCTCTGATGCTCCCGGCTCTTCTTCAAACACTGTTGCTCCCAGCTCCACCTAAACCGTGTGTGATTTAAACTTCCTAACGTAAACATGTGACCAGCTGATAACCAATAGGCCACTAACACGCCCAGAAGATTTTTACTTACACAATAGTCCACCATTCCACAGCCAAATTTAAGCCATGGCTCTTTATAAATTTTTCCAAAAGCTACAAGTTACACATTTTTTCCAATCTCAGGTGACTGCACCATTGGTTGTAGAAGATTCTTTAGTTAGAAATCCATCTAAGTGGATCCCCCCGGGTGCGGTGGACCCTGCTAGTGATACTTTTCAGAAATTGGTGCTACGAGATCTTGCACAATGGGAGGGGAGTGGGTCACCCTGTGGCTTTTCAAATCTTGGAAAGGAACAATGCATTAAAATGTTTAAGTGATTGTAAAGATATCATCGTCCATAGGGCAGATAAAGATGGGGCAACTGTGATTCAGGATATCCAGCAATATCCGGATATAGTTCGGATACATCTATTGAATGTGAAATATTATAAACTACTGCAGGAAGATCCTACTGCTTCTATTCGGGCAGAAATACAAGAACTTACAGTGCTGGCTCTGTCACGCAACTGGATTACTTCTAATGAACATCAATTTTTGAATAAGGCACATCCGGTCATTCCGATTTTATACATGGTACCCAAGATTCACAAGGATCTTAAGAACCCTCCGGGCCGGCCGATAGTGTCATGCGGGGGCTCACTTTTGGAGCCATTATCACAGTTTTGCGATTTATTTTTTCACCCACTATTACCAACTATAAGATCTTATATACGGGATTCTTTTCATTTTTTGTCAGCATTCAAAGGATTACCGAGCGATAAGTTGAATTGGTATATGGTGACCATGGATATAAAAGCCTTATATACTAACATTGACCAGGAAGCAGCTTTGTGTATGGCAGAACAGGTTCCCTTTAGTTTACCAGCTCGATTACCTAAATCCTTTGTGTTAGACCTGTTGAGGTTAGTGCTAACAAGGAATTGTTTTCTGTTTGAAGATCAATATTTCCAACAGATACATGGGATTGCGAAGGGAGCGACAGTAGCGCCATCAGTGGCCACGTTCTACATGGCAGATTTTGAAACCCAATATATATATTCTTCCCTATGGTTCCATCAGATGCGAATGTGGACTAGATTTCTGGATGACATCTTTTTCTTTTGGATTGATACGGAAGAAAAATTGCAGGAATTCTTCGTATGGATCAATACATTATCTCCGGATCTTCAATTTACACCGACCTTTCATAAGGAGAAGATTGATTTTCTAGACATTAGATTGTTTAAAGACGGCTCTGGAGTTGGGTCTACTCTATACCGTAATGAGGTACAACGCAACACATTACTGCATTATCAAAAGCTATCATCCGGGCCCCTTGCAGCGGGGTTTACCGGTAGGTCAATTTATAAGATTATGCCGGCTGTGCTCTACATTGGAAAACTTTAAAATTCAAGCCTCATGATTAAAGACATGGTTGTTGGAGCGGGGTTATCCTCAAGCTAAGTAAATCGAGCTTACCGATGAGCCCGTTTTAATTATGGTGAATGGTGGGAAACCCTAATTCCGGTCCTACCGATGAGGATTCCCCCCCCCCCATTTGTGGGGGTTTTGCCATATATGCCAGTCACGACGAAAGTGATGCAGATTGTGAAAACCCATTGGCCTATGTTATCCTTTCATTCTAGTTTCGCGAAACCATTGATGTTTGCTTTTCAGAGAGGCAGGAATATAGCGGACTGGATAGTACATCATAACAGTCAAGCTCAAATGGAAATGAGGTGGGAGTCTATAGGTCATTTTAAATGTATCAAATGTGATTTTTGTGCCACAACAGTGGAAGGAGAAGTCTGGGAGTGCCCTTTGAATCATCGGAAGATATATAGTAAATTTGCCACAACATGTTTAACGTCTTTTGTGATGTACATATTGATCTGCCCATGTAATTTAATTTACGTAGGCAAGACATCAAGGAATATTAAAAAAAGGCTTCAGGAACATTGGTCCCGCATAAATGATGCAGTTTTGACAGCCCCACTGGCGCTACATTGTCAGGAACATCACCACACGTTTACTGATCTACGCTGGAGAGTAATAGATCATATTCCACTCAATAACAGAGGGGGTGATAGGCATTCTCATTTGAGTTATAGAGAACAATTTTGGATTTATACATTGAACTCCGTGGAACCCCATGGCTTAAATTTGGCTGTGGAATGGTGGACTATTGTGTAACTAAAAATCTTCTGGGCCTGTTGGTGGCCTATTGGTTATCAGCTGGTCATGTGTTTACGTTAGGAAGTTTAAATCACACACGGTTTAGGTGGGGCTGGGAGCAACAGTGTTTGAAGAAGAGCCGGGAGCATCAGAGGCTCAAAACAAATACAACATTGGGTTACTATAGCTGTGTAGAAGTCACCATGAACAACTTTCCCCGATATAGCCTGTCGTCCTTGTCGAGGGAGTGGCGGTCACAGCCGTTTACCTGCTGTTGTTTTGGACATTTGAATCAGATGGGGTTTTAAAATCGGGGCAGGATTTCATTTAAGATAAGTGACTTCTATTTGGCTTGTGCCTTGTGCGAATGGAATTTGGCTTGTGCCTCATGTGAATTGAAGTTAACTGGTTGGAATTGAGGGGTTGAAGTCCCCTTAATCCTTATTAGGGTTGCGTCCCTATTTTGAATTAAAGATAACAACGGAACAATACACTACGAGAAGGAAGTTCTTTCAAGGTGCAAGTTCCAACAAAAATAGTTTTATCTAGATGTATTTCTCCCACAGTGCAAGCAACTGATGCTCAAGCTCTAACTTCTCCCCTCTCCCTTTTCTGCAGCTGTCATGCATTTTTCTGCAGAATCCTTTCTCCACAGCAGTTGTTGACTTTTGCCACTAAGTGGCATGTCTCCCTTCCTCCACAGCATTCCCAGCATCCTCTATAGGTGGATCCACATTCTGGTAGGGAGAAGGGTGTGGCAGCAGAATGGCATCCTCACTAATATTTTGCTCCTCCTCCCCCTCTTCCAGGTGCTCATCATTTCCACCTCCCCTATCAGCTGCCTCTATCTCTGCCTTGGGAGGGTGCTCTAAGTGTGTAATGTTGAGAACCTCCATTTTTGATGAAGGACCCAGTTGTGTCTCTGGCATCACTTGGCTGGCACACTTGGTGTCCTCATTCGCATTGCCACCCGCAGCATCACCGACATCCTTTGCACCTGCCATTATGGAGTGAAAGATACACATATGCTTAATAGTAGCTGTTTCAGTTGCATCCATCCTGTTCAGTAGGGATGCTATGTGTTAAAGTCATGGTGGTGGAGCATGGAGAGGCCATCTCCAGGGAGTGTGATGTGTGTGGAACATGAGGGTCATGTAGGGAAGGAATTGGTGCCCTAGGAGCAGAGTGCCTGTTATGGGTGGGAGTCATAGTCCTTTTTTGGAGGGAGGAAGTGTGACCAAGGTCCCTTGGCCATGCCGGCCACAGGAAGATCAGGAAGACAATACCATGCCATTTCTATAGACCCATTCCAGATCCCATGACCATGGTGTGTGGAGCCATAGAGTGGGGGGGGGGGGGGAGTGCAAGGGGCCATGTCAAAAAGTGTCTCCACTTTATAGCAAATAGTCAATGCCATTGAATGGGGACAGGAGTGACAGCTGGGATATGCAAGTCCCCATGCAGGCAGTGCTTACAAAAAGAGCAGTCTGTCTGTTATATATTTTTTTGAAAGTGTGAATAAACAGGTAGATAAAGGTGAGACGGTTGATATAGTGTATCGGGATTTTCAGAAAGCCTTTGACAAGGTCTCTCATGAGAGATTCTCGAGGAAATTAAAAACTCATGGGCTAAGATGCAGTGTACTGTTATGGATTAGGAACTGGTTAAAAATTAGAAAAAAGAGAGTAGAGCTAAATAGCCAATTTTTTCAACGGAGAAAGGTGAATATGGACTATCCCAAGTATCTGTGCTAGGCCCTCTGCTTTTTAACATATTCATAAATGCCCTGGAAATGGGAATAACAAGTGAGGTGATCAAATTTGCAGATGACACAATATTATTCAAAGTTGTTAAAATACAAAAGGATTGTGAAAAATTATAAGAGGATCTTGAAAAATTGGGAGACTAGGTCTCCAGATGGCAGTTGAAATTTAATGTTGACAAGTGCAAAGTTATGCACTTAGGGAAGAACAGCCCAAACTACGGTTATATAATGCAATCTTCCACATTAAGAATCAGAACCCAGGAAAAGGATCTGGGCATCATTGTGGATAGTATATTGAAACCCTCTGCCCAGTGTGCCAATAAAGGAAACAGAATACTCAGAATCATAAGGAAAGGAATTGAGAATAAACCCAAAGATATTATAATGTTGCCGTATCGCTCCATGGTGTGACCACACCTTGAATATTGTGTGCAGTTCTGGTCACCATATCTTAAAAAGGATACAGTTGTGGTCAACGTAATTGGCACCCTTGCATTTTAGGTATGTTGTATACGATATCTTGAGAAATAATTGGAAATATTCCTACTGCATTAATATTCCTCTTCCCACCACGTCCTGGGAGGTTTTTGACAGTTCCATGAGCAGAAAACGTCTTAATAATGATGTGAACTGTAGACACAGGAATCTTAAGATCTTTGGAGATGACCTTATACCCCTTTGAAGTTTGGTGATAATGGCTTTTCTGATGATCTCAGGCAACTCTTTTGTTTTCACATGTGTGAAAATAAAACAGTGAGTGAATGTGGCCATTTTAAACATTAGAGCCATCATTTGTTGGTTGATTCAGGTCATGTGAGTACTGACAATTGATCACAGATGTGTCTAATTTTACTGCAATGGGAATGTGGTTCTTCTATTCAAACTAATTTGAATTGTTTATAAGGGTGCCTGTAATCATGTTCTGGCATTATCCCAGTTTTTATACTATTTCCTACTATTTCTTTTTTTAGAAACAGAGAAAAATGACGACAGAAAAAGACACATGGCCTATCTAGTCTGTCCTTCCATATCAACAACTACAACAGTCCCCTTTTTCCTTTAGAGATCCTCTATTTGTCCCATGCTTTTTTAAATTCAGATACTGTCCTCATCTCTACCACCTCCACTGGGAGACTATTCCATGTATCCATCACTCTTTCCGTAAAGAAATATTTCTGCATATCATTCCTGAATCTATCTTCTTTCACCCTCATTCCATGTCCCCTCATAGCAGAACTTGCTTTCAATCGAAAGAGGCTCTCCCCCTGTGCATTTATGCTATGGAGGTATTTAAACGTCCTTTTGAACTGCAGTCTCCAGAATTGCACACAATACTCCAAATGAGGTTGCACCAAAGACTTATATGAGGCACTATCACCTCCTTTTTTCTGCTAGTCATTCCTCTCGCTATGCACCCAAGCATCCTTCTAGCATTTGCTGTCACCTTTTCTACCTGTTTAGCTACTTTAAGATCATCAGACACAACCACGCCTAGGTCCCACTCTTCTTTAGTGGACAAAAGTACTTCACCCCCTGCACAAGTGCTTGTTGACCCCCTGGAGGTCCAGAATAAGCCAGAAGGAACCATCCTTTTGGGCACCATGAAATGGAGTATCTGCCCTAATACCACTCATCTGGTAAGAATGGCATCATTGCCCTTAGGCGCAGCAACTTGTTCAAGGTGATCTACACAGCAGCACTTTGATTTCAGACCCACAAGGGGAGATGATGAAGGCATCCAGAATTGGCTCTTTACATTACAGGACATAGCCAACTTGAATGGTGTCTAGCACTCCCGGACCCATTCCTGAAAGACAAGGTGAAGCCTGCCTCCAACTGGAGGTACCAGGGAATGGACCCCAAAACCTTCATTGCCCAGCCTGGGAGGATCCTCTTCTCAAAGGCACTGCGACCCAGACTCCATGCACTCCATGAAATGACTAAGAATTTTTATCACTTATTTATATCTTTTATTTCTGTTATTTATTTGTTATCACTACCTCATTTTAAATGGTTTGCTTCATATTTTATTTTGTTCAGGATGGCATATGTCTTTTAATTCTATAATTTATTTCAATTTTTTATGTTTTTAATGATCATTTTAACTTATGATTCTTTGTATCATTTTAATTGCTATTTATGTTCTTATAGTGCCTTAAAACCCCTGACGAAAGCAGTGCCAAAACACGGCTGTGTAGGGTTAGATTTGTTGTCCCCCAGCATTGAGAATACCATTGAATAAAGGATTCTTTTTAGATGTATCATCCTCTGGGCTGTTTTGTGTACAGAACCCTGCCACATCTTCTACTGGATGGCCTGGGTATGCAGCAGGACCTCAGGATTATCAAGTAGTGGGGGAACACAGGCTACATGTGCACCGAGTGGGCATAATGGGACACTGAAACAGCCAGAGGTGACCCAGCATGTCCATCTGTGACCATATCTCCAACCTTCCCCCCTCCCCCTCATCTCCCCAACCTCCCCATCCCCTCTCTTTGACCATATCCTACTTTTATACCTCCTTCCCAACCTCTCCTCCAACCTTCTTCCAACTCAGGATGGAATGCCAGTAGCCATATGCCGGCCAGTATCCATCATGTTGCTGGGTCCAGTGGTAGTCTTGACCCTAATGGTGTAGCACCTGCTACAGGAGCACAGGGTAGGCATGTTATGCCACTGAAACAGCCAGAGGTGACCCAGCATGTCCATTTGTGATCACCTCTTCAACCTTCCCCTCCTCCCTCACCTCCTCTCCAACCTTCCACTCCCCTCACCTCTACCTCCCCCTCCCCTCCCATCTACCACCCTCTCACCTCCTCCCAATCTCCCCCTCCCATCCCCCAAGCTCCCCTCCACCCTCCTTCCAATTCAAGATGGGGTGCCAGTATGGGTCTGATATCAGAGGAATTAGTGTATTTCAATCAGTGGGGTGTGTGTGTGTATATATATATATATATATACCGGTATATATGGGGGTATTTTAAAAGTCCTATTCATGCTTTACATGTGTATAATTGGCCATATTTATATTCTCTTATATACCACACTATTCTGCATCAGTGCGGTTTACATTGAACAAACTGAAATTACATTGAACAGGGCATTATAACTTGGAGATAACTATTTTACAGGGAGCATGGGCTATGGAGGATTAAGTGGCTTGCCCAAGACCACAAGGAGCACCTGTGGGACTAGAAACCCCAGTCCTTCCAACCCAAGGTTGCTGTCCTCTAGTGGGATTTGAACCCCCAACCTTCTAGCCTGAAGTGCCTTGTCCCAACCACTAGGCCACTCCTCCACTCCACACAGTTTATGACTGTGATGTGTATGGGCCCATCATCAGTACAAGACATTTGGGACAGATTGTAAGCTCTGATGAGCAGGGACAGCATAGTTACTCACCTGCAACATATATATATATATGTAAATCATGACTATGTGGAAAATGGCCATTTTAGAAATGGGCCAATGAAAATGTAGAGACGTCTGTTAGGCAAAAAGTGTGCAGGGCATGCCCTGGACATGTTGGAGGCATGGTCTAGACAGAACAAAACTTTATTATATGTGCATCCCCCATTTTCATATAGGAGGTGTACATGTAAATCTGGCAATGTCCACATCCAGATATATACCTGATCCCTAGCATGAATTGCTATTGGAAAAGTTATTGTTTTGGCCACCCCCTACAGGAGGCATTAAGGGGTGGTCTTTAATCTCTTAATATTTTTTTTGCTTCCTTCTTGGCATGAGATAAGAACTAAGGCCGTTGAAGGTGACCAAGAGTGGCTGTACTTCTATTTGCAAAATAGCATGTGTGCGTCTTGAAATGCTAGCTCATACATATGTATGTTCTGGGCTTGCCTCCGTCAATATTTCTGATATGTATTTTTGTGAAATGGCTCTTTCTGCTACATGAGGATACAGAACCCTATCTGCATTGACTGCAGAAGTCCTTTTTCATTGGGGAGCACCACCCTAAGTCCACCCCATGGGCAAAGACTCTTCCTGTTCTACCTGCGGGGATCTGAAGTCACGCGGGCAGGCAAGAAGGGTTTTTGCAACAATTGTGACTACTCTTCTTCTGCCTGCAGTGCATGGGATCCCTGCAGACTGCTTGCTGCCTGCTATGCCACAAGTTTTGTTGGGGCCGGAGCCTGTGTGGCCCACCCCTTTCTGATGCGTATGCCTGTGTGTGCCTGTTCCTCCTCCTTTCCATGGCTCGCTGTTAACATGTTTGTGCATCTTGAGGGGTGGGGATACATTGCTTTTATATCAACTTGACACATGCGCACCTTCTCTTCTAAGGTTAACAGAGATTTGCAGATGTTTTCACTTGCCTGACCCTCCTGCCACATAAACAGCCTTTCTAAAATGTGGCTTTTAATGTCAATATGGAGGAGCAGATAGATAGATAGGGACATACTGTAGGTCTTGAGGAAAGGGACGATGCTTAGAAGAAAACCTTAGGGGCAAGAGAAAGAGAGACTCTTCCTGAACCTGTGGGGACAGAAGAGCCGCTGCACAGAAAGGAGCCGGACACGAGAAGGCCCATTTCTATCTCCCTCTTTATAAACATGAATTGGCTATTCATTTATAAAAACAGAACTCGGAAGTACCTAATAGTACCTTTCATTTTTATTTAATTTCCTAGTTCCTTAGATATGAAAACAAAAAATTGAAAACAAAAACAGTAACAGATTTTAAATAAAATCACACTGCCACATTCCCATCAGTAAGTGATTTTAATTTTATGATCAAGAATTTACAGTGAAAAGTGTAAAATATGCAATATGTGCAAACATACTAACATCAGTCTACAATAAATGAACCTTTATTCCATTTAATCCTTATGAAGGTTTGTCATGATTTTATGCAGGATTTTTTTTGTGAATACAGGAAGTTATATTCTTTCCAAATTAGTTCTAAGTGTCTTTCACTCTGTTTTGTTATGAAAACTGAAGCACATAGTTGGACCTAATAATGGAGCAATTTTAACTATTTGTTAATGAACTTCTTTTCACTTGGCCCTTAAATGAAATACATGTTTGTTCATTTTGCCCAGTATTGATTTTTCGAACAGTGCAAGCTACTGTTCATGTTTAAATGAAAAACAAAGTGGCAGGAATAGAGAAATGGTAGCTGCTATGTGAAGGGGAAGTCAGGAAATAAAAGGGAATTAAATCCCCTTGAAATATCTGATCATTTTGCACTGCAAGCTTTTTGAGAGAACAAGTCTGCCAGTCCGACAATTATTTCAGGAGCATAAGCTAAAGTTCCATTTCTTACTATGTTAGACCAGGTGCAACTATAAACATGTCTTGTCCTATCATTTTAAGCCTTTCTAAATATGAGTCTTGCTATCTCAGAGCCTAAAATAATAAACATGTTTAGAAACCATCACTTGGTAACCATGGAAACCGTGGGTGGTAGTATATATTCTATGCTACAAGGGCATCATTAAGTGGGAGAATTACTTTGGCTAGATAGAATGGATAGGGGGCACACTAAGCCTGCTATTTTGTTGGGTGTACTGTGTTGCTGAGATTCACTTCATGAAGATTTACAGTGATACTCCATAGTGAAAATGAAACTTTCATGCTTTCGGAGCATGAAAATTGCTAAACTATACAGCTAAAATTTTAACAAAGCAGAGAAAGATTTATGAAATAATGAGCTAATATTCAGCCTTGGAGGTAGACACTATTTTAGGCAGGCAGGCAGTGACTGCCAGCAATGTCCGGATAGCAGTGATATTAAGCCTGCAATCCAGAAGAAAGAAGCAGATGGCGTGGCTTCAATATGGCTTCTTGAGGGTTGTGCTCCATTCCTCTGCCTCATGCCAAAAAGGAAAGAGAAGGCTAAGGCTTACCCCGCCGAGCCGCAGCCTCTGGTTACAGGTTTGATGGATCGATTTGTTGGGGTCACTGAAGCTGCAAAATGGGAGATTCGAGTGGGCTTTGCTGCATTGAATACGGAGGAATCTCTACAGCCGGTTGACCTGGATTTGACCCTCTCTCCCAAAACACGGCTTCCGCCTCCACTCCCAGGCATTTCTACTGTTCGGCCATCTGCCTGTGATCTTGCCTCATCCGAAGTTGGCAATGTGAGCTTTCAAGAGCAGGGGGATTCAACAGCAGAATTTGGAGTGGTTGCCTCCAATTCTTCTGGAGGAACTCCTGGTCGAGTGTCGATGGTGGGGACTTCACTGATCAGTGGCCCTGGTGGGGGTAAGGCTGTTGAAAAGTCATTTGTTGCATTGATGCTGATTGCCTTATCCTTATCATGCTCAAAGAAGATTACCCTGGACAATATTTGGGACACAATAACTCATTTTTTGGAAGCCATTTCTCTTCAAACCGCTGATATTTCTGCTAAACTGGAGCAAATTACCAAGACGTTCGATACATATGCGAGTCTGACTAATAAAATCTAGAGCTAACAAGAATGACATATTTATGACATATTCATAAGTGACCTGAAAAGTGGAATAATGAGTGAGGTTATCAAATTTGCAGATGACACAAAACTATTTAAAGTTGTTAAAACCCAAGAGGATTGTGGAAAATTGCAAGAGGATCTTGATAAATTGGAAGACTGGGCATCAAAATGGCAGATGAAATTTAATGTGGACAAGTGCAAAGTTATGCACCAAGGGAAGAATAACCCAAACTATGGTTACACGATGCAAGGTTCCACATTAGGAACCACCACCCAGGAAAAAGATTTAGGCGTCATTGTGGATAACATGTTAAAACCCTCAGCCCAGTGTGCAGCGGCGGCCAAGAGAGCAAATAGAATGCTAGGTATCATAAGGAAAGGAATGGAAAATAAAACTAAATATATTATAATGCCTTTATATCTTTCCATGGTGAGACCGCACCTTGAATATTGTGTGCAATTCTGGTCTCCGTATCTTAAAAAGGATATAGCATTATTAGAAAAGGTTCAGGGAAGAGCCACCAAAATGGTAAAGGGGATGGAAGGATACTCCTTTGAAGAAAGGCTAAAAAGGTTAGGGCTCTTTAACCTGGAAAAGAGATGGCTGAGGGGAGATATGACAGAAGTTTATAAATTAATGAACAGAGTGGAACGGGTAAACGTAGATCAATTGTTTACGTTATCAGAATATAGAAAGACTAGGGGACATGCAATGAAGCTACAGGGTAAACTATTTAAGACTAATAAAAGGAAATATTTTTTCACTCAACGTGTAATCAAACTCTGGAATTTGTTACCGGAGGATATAGTAAAGGCTGTTAGTGTAGCTGGGTTTAAAAAAGGTTTGGACAAGTTCCTGGAGGAAAGGTCAATAAACCATTATTAAGAAGGGACCCAGGATATCAATGCTTGACCCAGTACAAGCACTGTGGAACCTGTGTCTTTTGGGGAAACTGCTAGGTATGAATGACCTAGATTGGCCACTGTTGGAAACAGGATACTGGGCTTGATGGACCTTGGTCTGACCCAGTAGGGCATATCTTATGTTCTTATGACCATAAGTTGTAAATACATTCTGAGACATCTTTGACTCTTAGTAAAGATAATGAGTGCTTAAGAGCCAAACTAGAAATACTTGAAAATACTGCCCGAGCAGTTAACTTAAGCACGCTAAATTTTCCAAGGTTATCAGTATGTCGGCAATGGAATTGTTTAAAAAATATCTTGTGGAGATCCTTCTAGTACCACAGGAACTGATACTACCTATTTCCTAAGCATATTGTTTGCCTGAGGGGAAGAAAGAGCCAGGTGCTGCCTTGGATACTAATATGGACATTCTGAATGTCTCCGATTTGTTATGTGCATCAGGCTCGGAATCACCTAAACCTTCAACTCTTTTCATAACTTGGGCGTTAGTAACTGACAGGGAATGGCTCTTAAAGATGTATTATAAAAAGAGGCTGCTTCCCTTTTATGGACTAACAATATCCATTTTCCCGGATATTGCTAAAGCCATGCAAAGAAGGCAGAAGTAATTTCTTCTACTTATGCCTTGCGTGTTGTAGTTGGAGACCTCTTATTATCTTCGATTTCCTTGTAAATGTCTAGTGGTTTATAAGTCTCATAGATATATTTCCTTTCAGCCTTCTGACTTATCAGCCTTTGTTAATGCCAGATTGCCAGTTACATCAACCTCTACTGAATTTCCAGGGACATCTGACCATGTAAATTGTTTTGTGTGTTATAGTAAATGGTTCTGCAGCCATATTGTAATTTCTATTGTATTTTTTTCTGGATTGTAAGCATCTTCGGGGTTAACCTCCTGCCTGAACATGCATTCCAAATGCTTTCCTCGCCCAATTGTGGACTACAGGAATGATCATGAAATTTTTTGTGTAATTTCTTTTTTGAACATTTTTAAATGTTTCTGTTGTCGTTTCTTTCTATGCAAGCTAATCTTGATACCGTCTTGAGATTTGACAAAATTCAATAAATATAATTTTTTAAAAAAAAAGCTTGCTATCCAGATAGCTAACCAGAACAAAAATAGGACAGCTTTTCTGATGCCCTAAATTTATCTAGATAACTTATCCAGATCACAGCCGAATATCTCTGTTATCTGCAAAAATACTATCCTCACCAAAACTCTGCCTCTGGACTACCTTGGCACAATCCAGATAGTGCAACGATGGTAAAAACAAATATTCACTAAAAAGCCTCAGAAACAGTACCTGTAACTTCAAGCCTCTTATAGTCAAAACCACTCAGAAACCAGAGACTCAACAAACATATACAGGGTGGCCCAAAAAAAGTGAGAACTTCTCGTAACATATAAGTTATTTAAAAATTTAAAAAGACAGATGTAAACGATTGACAAATTTAAAATAAAAAGATGGTGACCGGAAATTGTCGAAATAAAGGCGTTATATAGTTTAAAAAGGTAAATAAGTAAACTATTTAAGCTTTTAATTTACGAGATGTTCTCACGTTTTTGGGCCACCCTGTATCTTCATAGATTCAAAATGTTTAAGTGGACCATCAAAATCCATATAGTGCTGTTATTGCCAAACAGAGCATCAATGCACTATTTCAGTTTTATCATCAGTCTATTTAACACATCTCAAATGTCATGTATAGCTTTATAATTTTCCCATTTTTAGTTTTTTTTAATTTTCAATTCAGTTCAAAACAATTCATTATAGCTCTCTCCAAACTCCAACATAGTACTATGTTTTGAAAAGATAGCCACTTAGCATTTTTGTGCATCAGGAAGATCCAAACATTACTTCCCAGGTAGTATGTCTACTCAATATAGATGGTCCATAGCTTCTCCCTGATGAAGAAAAAAGCTAAATGGCTATCTTTTCAAAACACTGGGAACTAGAGTATGGTAAGATACACCAGCAGAGAGAATGAGGGGTATCCAAAAGCAGCCTCAAAGAGGTGAGGTTTTAGCCTGGATCTGAATAGGGCCAGAGAAGGAGCCCGACATACTGACTTACGTAGTTTGTTCCAGGAATATGGAGCAGCAAGGTGGAATGAACGAAATCTGGAGTTGTCAGTGGCAGAGAAGGGCACAGATAAAAGGGACCTGCCAGAGGAGCTGAGTTTCCGAGGAAGAGTGTAGAGCGAGATAATAGAAGAAAGGTAGTATGGAGCCGCAGAATGAATGCACTTGTAAGCAAGTAAGAGAAGTTTGAAGTGGATGCGGAAATGGATAGGGAGCTAGTGAAGTGACTTGAGAAGAGGGGTTACGTAAACCTAGCGGCACTGGCAGAAGATAAGCCATGAGAGAAGGGAGACATAGCACTGCAGAGAGCAGGGGAGCTGGAGAAAGGATAGACAGAAGATAGGACACACATTGACAAAACAGAAATAGAGACAGAATGATAAAATGCAAGCTAGATTCTAAACAGCCACAGGAAAATGCCTGAACAGAGCACGCAAAGTTAGAGGCTTGCAATGAGGTGCTCTCCCAAGCAGGAACCACCAAATGGAGGATTAGCAGCTCTTGTGTTCAGAGAGGAAAGCTTCTGAACAAAGCCCAGCAGTGGGAGGGGCTGGGCAAGTGCTGAAGGCAGGTAAGTGGAAGCAGGCAAGATAAAAAACTTGCCCCAATATTCGAAAGGCATTTACACGTTTACAGCCCAGTAAACCATATAAATCCCTTAAACTGGGATATTCAATGGCACCTATACAATTAGTGCCGTTGAATATCCACATCTTTTCCCCATGTGCCCCGATGCTATCCAGTTACCAACGGGGCATGTTGGAAGCCATAGTGGCACATGCCCACTCAGAAGAAAATCAGCCCCTAAATCCTACAAGACAGGTCTTGTAGAGGAATAAGGAGAAGGAGAAAAAGAAAGAAAAAGTACTCCTAAATATGCAGTCAGATAGTACTAGTCAGAGAACAGAGGCAATAAAGTATTGAGAAGGGAGACACAGCACTGCAGAGAGCAAAATACCTAGGGAAAGACAGACAGAAGATAGGACACCCACTGACAAAACAGAAATACAGGAAGAATAATGAATAACAAACTAGATTCTAACAGGCACAGGAAAATGCCTGAACAGAGCAAACAGAGTTAGAGGCTTGTGTGGATAGTGTGGGAAAAATTAAATAAATAGGATTACCTGGTGTCCCACAGTTTTAGGATGGCCCACAGCCCAGGAAATGGAGCCTGGAGGCAGGATGAGGCCTCCATAGTAGGCAGCATTGGAACATGGCACTCACGAGCCGAGTCATGCCTTTACAATAAAAAAATACCCTCCAAAGCATTTCAGGATGGCAGAGAGGTCATTGGGAGGGCAGGAGAGTTTAAAAGTAAAAAAAAAAAAAAGTAACCATGGGGTCACGCAGTGCCAGGGACCCATTTAAAGATTAAAGGTGGTGGCTGCTGGTGCCCCAGGGTGCTAGGGATCTGATTCAGGGGTTTGCAGGGCTGGTCAGAGACTTCGGGGATGAGCTGGAGGCAGGAGCTCCTCACCTGCCGAAACCAAGATGCTGAATGAAACATCGGAACTGTGTTCTACTGAAGCTCTAGGGAATTTAAAGTGCCCACAACTTTTAAAAATAAAGGTACTTTTTTTTTAAACAAAAGTGGGATTTGAGGTTAGGGTTCCGGTAGGAGGATTTAGGGTAATATGACCCTGTTTATTTTTTAAATTTAATATGATGTGTCCAAGTTATTTAAGGTAGTTTGACTGAGAGGGATTAGAACGTTGGAAAGTTTCTTTTATGATTGGGTTGGTAAGAGGGCACCTAGAGAGGGACCATCTGGGGATTTGTACCTGAAAATTTAAAGAGATAGTATTTTAATTTGGAAGACATACTACAACGCAGAATAAAGATATAACATTGATTTTTCAGTGCCATGGGGTTATAGTTAGGAGTCACAGGTATGTATGTATCTTAGTGGTGAGGAAACATTTTCTTTTATGAGAAAATGGTTTAAAATGTTTAGAATGAGTTGGCAGTGTTTGTTTGGGACACGACAAAGGTAGGAGTATATTGTAAATAGAGTGTGGGGATAATTTTAAAGGGGTTTTAGATGATTTTAACATTATTTTAACATTATATTTTAAAATATGATTTTCCTATGTAATTTAATTGAATTGCCATGGCCCACCATAGTAACCATTCAAACTGGCTAACGTCCACCTTAGATCAGGTGCGGAATCCCAAACTAGAGAGAAGCCTTACATTCGATGCCTGACTGGTCATACTACAGAAACACCTAGGTAATAACTTGGATACATTCTGGAACTAGGTAATATCACCTAGGATACCAGCAGTTAATGTTGTCAGAGGCCACCAGGTATTTGAAGAGACCAGACCTCTGTTAAAGGGGCTGAGGCTCAAGGCCTTAAGTAAGCCTAATGTAAAGGTCAGACAGTGCTGTTTGGAATACATGAATGGTATGTATGATGAGTGTGTTAAAAAGGTGATCCACGTAATTTTTATCACCATGAATGAAGATTAAAATTGGTGGGATGAAACTGCGTACTTCCACGAATCATGGTTCCACTAGAGCTCGCTCTAAAATGTTAGAGCATTGCTAAATCTGACAGTGGTTTTTCCTTGAACAGCATCAGGTGTGATAAATCTGAAAACTGCAAACCCAGAAGGGTTGAGGCCAGATCCAGAAAGGAGTGGCATAGGCTTAAATTGTTCACGCTAAAGTGGAATTAATTTGCTACAAGACAAGGGGATGGCCGAGATAAACTCAGTAAAGAGTAAAAGGGGATCATGTGTTGCCTGAGTTTGTGTGTGAGATGTGCGTAGAAAAACAGCCAAACCAATGTCTCTAAGGTAGGGACATTTGAATTTCATTTGTTTTTTTTCCTGAGTTAGGAAAGGTATAAGGAAAGTCTGACATTTACTTTGAAGGAAAATGTAAACTCTGACATGCTTTTGCATTAAATTATAAAGCCCTTTCCCAGATTACACAGGGTTTTGCTCCCTTTTATTTTCTTAAAGTTAGGATAGTAGGTCATCATGATGAACTGATTAACTTCTGAGGAGAGATGGAGGAGCAAGATTGCTGATTCAGAAGAAAAAGGAAAAACAGTGCACCAATGTTTGCTGCCCTGGCGCCAGTGGTATGGACTAAGGCAGAGGTTCCCAACTCCAGTCCTGGAGGGCCAAACACCATTCAGGTTTCCAGGCTGTCCCTAATGAATAGGCATGAGATACACCCTCCCCCCCCTGCCCCCAGATACTGGAAAGGCACTAAAGGGATTCCCCAGAGCTGCTCCAATTGGGTCTTGGAGACAAACGTAGAGTCTTTAAACACTGAGGATACCTGTAGATTACACCCAAGGGCAAGAGCCCACATACCAAAGCTCTGTATAAACGGGAAAGCAGAAAGCAGAGTAAAAGGGAACAGCTGGGGGAAGGTAGAATGCAGGTTACACATAGAGTTCCATACTCACCAGATGGGTCCTAGAAAGGGATGAGGCAGAATGTGATGGTGAGTAGATTGATCCTGCGAAAAGAGAGTGGCCATAAGAGACAATGGAGCAACCCATACCTCTTCCAGGCGTAACCACTCAGATCATGGATGGGATAGCCAAAACTAAACTGCATGCAGACACACACAACGGTAGTACAATTCAGGGTATGGAAAATCAAGGCCTCCAAGATGTTTAGGTCTAACCAAAGTCAGCCAGTTAACCCGGAGCCTTTTACCCAGCCATATAAACTCATTGAGAGCCTGGCGAACCGATTGAAAAAACTCTGGGGTACCTTGATCAGGAGGTGCATAAACAAAAAGATGAGCTTAGGAAGAAGAAGCATCTTAATCGTGTTAATATGTTCTAGCCAAGACACAGAAACAGCTCTCCAAGATGCTAAGTCATTCGTCAGGCCACCCAGAAGAGCGCTGTAACTAAGCAAAAAAAAGCTGAGAAAGGTGCCGCAGGATGATAATGCCTAGGTAGCAGAACTAAGTAACTCTGAGGAAGCCTCCAGTCAACTCAGGAAAAGGTGACGGTGCAGCAGTCTTACAAAGAATTAAGGCCGACTTTTGCTGATTAATAGTGAAACCCGACATTCTTGAAAAGTAATCAATAGTGTCAACAATTCTTAGAAGCATGGATTTCGGGTCACTCAGGTAAGTCACTGTATCATCTGCATATAGCAAAATTGCACACATACAGCCACCCATCTCAATCCCTGGGTCTCCCCCATGCTGGGGAATATGTGAAGCAAGGGGATCAATAGCCCACAAAAAAGGAGAGGGCAACCCTGTCTAGTACCCCTCTTCAAATGAAAAGAATGAGAGAGAAGCCAGTTGACAAGGACAAAGGCCATGGGTATAGCATAGAATGCTGCAATCCAGCTGCATAAATTTTATTTATTTTGACAGTTTTGTATACTGCCTTATCCTTCAATCAAAGTGGTCACAACACATTTGGGGGATACATTTAACATGCAGGGATATGAGACATATACATTAATACTTACAGGGAACATGGGCAGTGGAGGGTTAAGTGGCTTGCTCAAGACCACAAGGAGCATCTGTGGGACTAGAAACTCCAGTCCTTCTGGCCCAAGGTTGCTGTCCTCTAGTGGGATTTGAACCACTGACCTTCTGGCCTAAAGTACCTTGCCCCAACCACTAAGCTACTCCTCCCTCCTATTAGGTCCAAAACTGAATTGCTCCAAGTCCTTCAGTAAATAAGGCCACTCTACCTTATCTAAGGCCTTCTCAGTGTCTAACGAGAGAATCACCCCATGCTTTCGGTTATTGCAAAGGCCATGTAAAACATTAATTAGGCGCTGGACATTTTAAAGCCAAATCTCTGCTTTATGAATCCAGACTGATCAGGATGAACAAGGTCTGAGATTTTATCTTCCAAACGGGCACACAGGATTTTGGTAAAAACTTTAATCAATATTTAATAGGGAGATAGGCTGATAATTATAACAGAGGCCAGGGTCCTTGCCATCCTTAGGGATCACAGTTACTGTGGCTTGATAGAAGGAGGCAGGTAGGAACTTCTGAGGCAGAATGTCATTAAAGACACTGACCAGAGAAGGGGAAAAAAGTTCTATTAGGGCCTTATAAATTTCAACAGGGAGACAATACAGACCTGACGCCTGTTACTTTTAAGTGATGAATGGCAGTATGCACTTCTTCTAAAGAGAAAGGATGTTCAAGTGCATTTTGAGCTTCAGGGAGGAGCTTAGGCAAGCCAGTAGCCTTCAACTACACACAGATTTCTGCTCCAATGCAATGTGTGCCTTCAAGTCAGTCCTGACTCCTGGGTTTTCTTGGAAGTGTCACTGGAAGTAGATTGCCAGGCCTTTCTTCTGAGGCAATAGAGGGTTAAGTGACTTGCCCAAGGCCTCAAAGAGTGCTAATGGGAATTGAACCCTGGTTGCTTGGTTACCAAGCCAGTGTTCTAACCACTAGGCTTCTCCTCCACTCCCATCAGTGTCCAAATGTGAGGAGTAAAGATCGTCATAGAAGTGAGCAAAGGAGTCTGCTATCTCTTGCAAAAGTTGAACCTTGACTCCCTGAAAAGAGGATAGAACATGTATTCGTGCTTGAGTCTTTGTAACTTCATCTGCCACAACAGCAAATGATGTACCTTGTTCCCATGCTCGAAAAAGTGGTGCTTAGTCTCCAAAGCGCATAGTTGACTTCTCAAGCGAACTAGGTGTTGCCATTCTTTGGGATTGTCTCCAGTACAATGGAGTTGTTCCAGCTCCAGAATATCTTTCCAAAGACGTTCCCACTGAGCTTGATCTTATTTTCGGAAAGTGCTTGAAAGGGATATTAAGTGTCCCTGGAGCACTTCATTGCCAGCCTCCCACAGTAGAAATGCGTGGATTGCCCCCGTGTCTTAAAGGAAAGATATTCCCGCCACCCATCCTGCACTGTTGAGAGGAACTCATTGTTTTTCAGAAGACTTTGACGAAGAGCCCAGGTGTGAAGGGGGGGGGGGGGGGACTCAAATGTCTGAAAACACAGCGGTAAGGAAATAACTGCATAATCAGAGACTCCCATAGAGCCAATATACATGTCCAAAATATCAGGTGAAAAATTCCACGAAATAAGCCAATAGTCAATTCTAGAGAGAGACTGATGAGCAGGAGAGTAGTAGGTGTAATCTCTCTCTCTCCTGTATGGGAAAGCTTCTAAGCGTCACAACAGTCTATATCACTTAGAAGCGTTCATAGCTGCCATGGATTCATAGAGGTCTGAGTACCTCGCCCTGTCCTATCTATGCCCAACATGATGCAGTTGAAATCCCCGCCTAGTAATGGCTTTCCCTGTTTGTTTGACTGAATGGCTACCAGGAGCTCAGACAGTGTCATCCCTATCTGAGAGAGGGAAACATAAACATTGACAATCGTATACGTGACATGGTGCAGTTCACCAGAGAGAATAAGGAACATGCCATTCAGATCACTATACTGCACATTGCATTGGAAGGGAAACAAGATTCACCACTCATTTATGTGAAGAGAAATTAGATGCATAAATCTGTGGGAATTTACAGGGCTTAAGCTCCAAATGGCCTTGACCCGCAAGATGGATTTCCTGCAACAGAACCATACCAGCTTTCTCTCTTGTTGATTGGATGAGCACCCGTCTGCACTTGATAGGGCTATGCAACCCATGAATATTCCACAAAATAAGCTTAACCATGATTCCTAGGTTGCTTGATCTCAGCTAGATGGACAGGACAGCCTCGGAAATAAGAAAAGGAAGCCCACCAATTATCCCGTTCCCCATCGTAGAGTGCTCTATTCCCCCTAATAATGTTGCTGCCTTTCTGATCCCTCTCAGATCCAACTCCCTCCCCTCCCTCCCTATCCCTTAAAGTCACTGTCCTACTAAAAATGAACAGGATCACAAGGATGAGTATATTGCAAGAACACAACAGCAAGAAATGTGCCAGATTAGGGAGTGCTGGTGTCCAGCGCACAGAGCTCTTCATTAATCCCCCTCACCACTACCAACAGCTATCTACCTTGTATAGGCCCCACTTCCGGCATCACTGTCAAAATGCATCAGACAAATGTCAAGGGTAAATTAAAGAGTGCCCTAAGGAAAAAAAAATGAGTGTAGAGGGTAGGGAATATGAGACAGTAGACAAATAAGAGGTCCTCACAGAAGCAGAAAAGGGAAGGAGAAAAAAAAAAGAACTAGAGGAAGAAGAAACCATCCCAAAGGCAAAACATAGCCCCAGTCCTTCAGCTCAAGGAGGTTTAGTAGTATCCATATCATGGCTTTGAGAATCCTCAGACTCATTGTCTGAGTGCCTTCGAGTTCCAGGCACCTTGCATTGTTTCACCCTGCTAACTATGCTCCTGGGGTGGCGGGTGGCGGGGGCGGGGGGGGGGGGTGCACCTTCCTTCATATTGAATTGAGTGCAGCAAGTCCAGGCAGTCCGTGAACTTGTAAATTTTATGTTGCACGTTGTAATTGCTATTACCCAGAGTAGAGAAGAGTCCGCAGATCATCAACTGCTGTCGATAGCCAGGAGAGCAGGCAGGAAATGCTGAACTTTACATTGTGAGTGTCTAGGTGGTTAAGAGGTCATTTCTACTGCTGGTCAGACATTGAGTAAACACAGGAGATACCTTAAACAAAACAGGTAGGGTCGGATAAAGCGGGAGCTCCATTTTCAGGTAGCCATTCCATTCAGGCTCACTAGCGCCCACTTGAAACATTTTTTTAAATTAACTGGATAGCACTGTTTTTCAGAGCTATCTGGCTAAGTTAAAAATCTAACTGGTAATTTTTTTTAACTAGATAAATTCTGTTGAATATGCAGGTAAAGATAACTGGGTAACGTTGCCTAGTTATATTTAGATACATTAGAGTCACTGGACATAGAGGCCTAGGAGTCTGGAAATGTTTTGAGAAGCCACTATTTGCACATGGCAAGCCAAAAGAGAAGTTCCTACGATACTGAACTTAAGGAGAAATAGCAGAATCTGGATTTGGAGGAAATGGGCTCTTGTTCTCAAACTCGTTCTTTAATAAATTGGCTAATCTATAAGGTGCTACCAGTCTTGTCAGTTTATTTTAGAACCAATTGTTCAGATTTATATATCCAATTCAAACTTCTCCTTCTGACCTATAAATGCCTTCATTCTACTGCTCCTCACTACCTTTCCTCTCTTCTTTCTCCTGACACCCCTCCTCGTGAACTCCGCTCTTCCTCTAGCTTACTTACCTCTTTGTCCTTTTCTTCCACTGCCAACTCCAGATTTCGATCCTTTCACTTTGCTGCTCCTTATGCCTGGGACAAACTACCTGAATCTCTATGTCAGGCTTCATCTCTGACCCTTTTGAAATCCATGCTAAAGACTCACCTCTTTGAGGCTACCTTTGGATCCTGATCCCTTGTTCTCCTTGTGTCTCCTTACCTTTCCCTAATTGTACCCTTGTTCTCAGCTTTTTTTTACTGTCTGCCTTGTTTGGATTGTAAGCTCTAACAAGCAGGGACCATCTTTTATATGTATGTATCTGTACAGCTCTGCATATGCCTTGTAACGCTGATTAATAGTAGTAGTAGCAGTAAAAATGATGCATAAGCTCAGAATGTAGCAGAAAAATAATTATGTGCGAACTAAAACTTAATGAATAGAAAGTAATCCATGTGCTTTGATCAATGTTGGCTTTTCTTTGAAGCAGAGACTTCATTTATAAAATAATATAGATTTCTATCTAGTTCAACTAAATAAACTTATTATGAAAAATACATAACAGCTATTGTAAAGCCCTATGGTATATTCTGCCAATTAGACTTCATGATTCTTCTTCATCTCAAGACATGCACACAGCTTTCATCTTGCTGAAACAAATGGAATTTAGGATTCTCCCTGAGTGAAATGGACAATCAATAATGTACAGAACTTATTAAAATGTGAGTTTAGGCAAAATAGCTACAACCCATGATGTAATGCCAAAATGTTGTCCTGAGTATGACCCAACTTGAAAATAAAATAATACCAGAAACATGGGGTTCAATTTTATCCAAAGTGAACAGCAAATATCATATTTTAATTCTATAGTTTATACAGAAAATTTGTCTGCACATACAGTGTAGTAAACATATATTAGAGATATGTATTCATATTTGTAAGAGTGGTAAAACACAATGAATGAGGGCATTTTGGCTCATTATATCTTTAAGGGGGTTATTTTAGAGGCCCTATTCATGCTTTGGACGTCTCAAAATGGGCATAGAGACGTCTAAAGCACAGAGATACCCCAGGAGTCTTTTTAGAAGCTGGGTCTATGGCCATCTTTAGTGCAAGAATATCCAAGTCGGAACAGGAGCATGGTGTAGGCATGGCTGGGGTGTTCTCAAGAAATTGGATATCCTTGCCTGATTTCAGAAACATCCTGGACGTCCCTAGCTGCTTCAAAGTTAAACCTGCTCCAGGAATGAACAAGCATCTGAAAAGTGCTCGTTTTGTCAGGCAAATGTCTGGAGGGTGTGGAGAAGGAGGTGCAATCATATCCCCTTTATGTTACAATTTCACAGTGAGCAATGACAGGCGATGAGTGCTCCTGCTGGACTTCCCCCATATGTAACCTTGCCTGAGATGGATGTCCCCACTCCACAGTTTCATAGCGAAGATGTCTATAGGAATACCAGCACAGGCATCCATGTAGGAGCCATCAACGGCAATCTAGTATCACACCTTCGATCTCTGCTCCATACCCTCCTACATGACCGTGCAAGATTACAATCCACCATGAACACCTCAGCCATTCCTCGTGCAAGAACAAAATTATCCCAACGAGTATGTGCATGATCCTTTGAACTGTATGCACCATCTGCATGGAATGCACTCCCAGACTCACTACAGACAATCACTGACCTACCAACATTCAGAAAACACCTGAAAACCCATCTGTTTATAGAACACTTTGGTCTACCTACCTAACCCCTGCAACAAAGAGAACTCCCTAAACTGGCCTATCCCACGCTGTCCAGAAATAGATACTTAAGTTCCTCATCAGGTAAATATCGAACAACAACTGAAACAATATCAATTAACTTTCCTAACTGTTTTAATATGTTGCATGCCACATAAAGTTAAGCTGTTACTTGCCACAAAAAGTTAAGCTGTTACTTGTTACCTATATATAAGTTCATACTGTTCAATGTAATTTCTTATTAATTGTTCTACATAAACCACTTTGACCATGATGAATGGTGCTATATCAGTCATGTTAAATAAATAAATAAATAAATAGATGTTTCTAAAGTTGGGCTGAAACATAGATGTCACTGACATTTTTCTGCACATTCTGCCCTGGAGATCCCACATTGCAGTTGGACGTTCTATTTAAAATGTCACATAACATGTGTTAAGCACCATAGTAATGCAGCCTATGGGGCCAAAGACAGCAGAATCACATTGGGAGGGGGAGAAGGCAAAAACCAAGGAACTTAACCAATCATTTTGAAACTTTTGGCAAGCAGCCAAGCAAATCTCTCCCTGCCTCCCTTCTCTCAAATCCCATGGCCAATGATATCAGCAGCTCAATAGGAAGATAAAAGAAATCACCAGAAGAAGACTATTGGCATTAATTGCTTACTATGAAGTTCTTTTTTTTTTACTTGAGGATTTGAATGCCCATTCTGATAGATTTCTGACTTGAATAGAGATTTTCTTTTGTGGTTGGCACATTTGTGTGTTTCCTTGATATCTTCTTCTACACATTCTGGTCATTTAAGTAGAGCGAGAGAAGAACATTCCTTAGATCTGGTGTTTTGAAAGGATAGTAGGCTCTGTCTTCATTCTCCTTTTAGTCCTCCTATTTTGTGAACTAATCATTATTTAGTAAAATGTCTGCTAGTTTAAGCTCTTTCAGCAGTGTCTGATTCATCAAAAATTAAATTATCTAGGAAACTTTATTTCTTGGATAAAAAAGCCTTTAGACAGAAATGTTTATCTTTAGTGTAGAGTTTCCTTCTCTACCTTTAGAAAAAGTGGGGAAAGCATGCAGAGCATTGTTCATGGAATTCTTTCTAATCCCTCTGTATGTGTGTGCATGCACACACTCATCTGTTTATATCTACATTACCTATGTGAGTGTGTGTGTGTGTGTCCTGTGTATGTGTTTGATCTGTGCATGTGTGTGTGCATATCTCTGATTTCTATGTTTATCTATTTTGTGTTTGTATATGTGTGTTGCTCTATTTTATTTGTGTGTATTTTTGTGAGCTGTATGTGTGTGTTTGTATTTACATACACATATCTGTTTGTCACTGAATGTGTGCTTTTAACTATACTACTACTACTAGTACTGCTTAGCATTTATATAGCGCTACTAGTCGTATGCAGCGCTGTACAGCACAGACAGGTAAGAGACAATCCCTGCTCATCAGGGTTTACAATCTAGTCAAGACAAAACACACAAACACGGAAGGTATAGGCAGGGGTGAAACAAGGGAGAGAAAAGGAGATCAGGTGAGTCAAGATCCAAAAGCAGCAGCAAAGAGGTGAGCTTTCAACCTGGACTTGAAGAGGGTTAGAGTAGGTGCCTGGCATACAGACACAGGTAGTGTGTTCCTGGCGTAAGGTGCAGCAAGGTGAAAGGAGCAAAGTCTGGAGTTAGCAGTAGGAGAGCAGGGCATAGATAGAAGCAGTTTTCTAGAAGAGCAGAGTACCCGAGAGGGGTTATAAGGAGAGATAAGAGATGAAAGGTACTGAGGAGCCGTAGAGTAAATGCATTTATAGGTCAGCAGGAGAAGTTTGAATTGGATGCGGAAGTGGATAGGGAGCCAATGAAGTGACCTGAGAAGAGGCGTAATATGGGCATGACGAGGCTGGCGGAAGATTAGTCGTGCAGCAGAGTGTTGAACAGATTGAAGGGGAAAGAGATGACTCAGAGGGAGACCAGCAAGGAGAAGATTACAGTAGTTGAGACGGGAGGTGATTAGGGAGTGGATAAGCATTTTAGTAGTGTGTTCAAAGAGGAAGGGGCGGATTTTGATGATGTTGTAGAGAAAGACATGGCAGGTCTTGGCTACGAGCTGGATGTGTGTGGAGAAAGAGAGAGAGGAGTCAAAGACTACCCCCAGATTGCGGGCCGAGGGAACAGGAAGAATTACAGAGTTATCCACAGAGATTGAGAAGGGAGGAAGAGGAGGGGAGGTTGTAGGGGGAAAGATAAGAAGTTCAGTCTTGGTCATGTTCAGCTTCAAGTGGTGGTGAGACATCCAGGCAGCAGTGTCAGAAAGGAAGGCAGAGATCTGGGTCTGGATTGCCAGAGAGATTTTGGGTGTAGACAGGTAGATCTGGGAGTCATCGGCATACAGATGGTACTGAAAGCCATGGGAAGAGATAAGCGCACCAAGGGACTGGGTATATAGAGAGAAAAGCAGCGGACCCGAACAGATCCTTGGAGTACACCAACTGGGAGCGGGGTAGCAGAGGAAGAGGAGCCAACAGAGCACACACAGAAGGAGTGGCAGGAGAGATAGGAGGAGAACCACAATAGTACAGAGCCCGTAAAGCAAGCGAGGACAGGGTATCGAGGAGAAGGGTGTGATCGATGGTGTTGAAAGCAGCAGAGAGGTCAAGAAGGATGAGGACAGAGTAAAGGCCCTTGGATTTTGCCGGGAACAAGTTGCTGGAGACTTTTGCAAGAACCATTTCAGTAGAGTGTAGAGGATGAAAGCCGGACTATAAGGGATCGAGGAGGGCATGAGAGGAGAGGAAGTCGAGGCAGCAGTGGTGAACCGCACGTTCGAGTAGGTTAGAAGTGAAGGGAAGGAGAGAGATGGATCGATAATTAGAAGGACATGTGGGATCGAGTGAGGGTTTTTTGAGGAGAGGTGTGACCACAGCATGTTTGAAGTCAGCAGGGACTGTTGCAGTGGAGAGTGATAGGTTGAGAATATGGGAGATGGAAGGGACTACGGTGGAGGAGATGGGGCTTAGGAGATGGGTGGGGATAGGATCAGAGGAGCAGGTGGTGAGTTTGGAGGAAGAAAGAAGGTGAGCAATTTCCTCATCAGAGATCACAGGGAAGGAAGAGAGGGTAGGAGGTGTGTGTGTGTGTGGGGGGGGGGGGAAGAGTTGGGAGTGAAGAGGGGGAAGATTGGAAGTAGTTGATTTTGTGGGGAAATGGAGGGTGATCTTGTGGATTTTGTCATGGAAATAGTCAGCCAGGGTTTGGGCAGAAAGGGAGGGGGGATCAGAGGTGGGAGCACTTTGAGGAGAGAGTTGAGAGTAGTAAAGAGACGGCGAGGATCAGAGGCAAGAGAGTTAGTCAGATGGACATAGTAGTCCTGTTTGTCAAGAGCTATGGCTGACTGGAAAGAGACGAGCATGAATTTGAAGTGTAGGAGGTCTACGTGGGAACGGGATTTGAGCCAAGCACGCTCAGCAGAACGGGCACAGGAACGTAGATAGCATTAGTGGATGAAAGCCAGGGCTGGGGTGCAGAATGTCTCACAGGACGTGGGATGGGGGGAGCGAGAGCATCCAGAGCTGAGGAGAGTGCAGCTTTATAGGAAGTTACTGCCTCATCATTGGACGTAGATGACAAAGTGGAAGAAAGAGGTGAGGAAATGGTGGAAGAGAGAGCCAAGGAATCAATAGCATGAAGGTTTCTAGATAGGTTAGAGGAGACAAGACAAGGCTGAGGTAGCAGGTGATGAAGATTAAAGCTTAAAAGGTGATGGTCAGATATTGGACAAACTGAGTTATAGAAGTTCGAGGGTAAGCAGCTAGAGAAGAATATCAGGTCCAGGCAGTGGCCATGCTGGTGAGTGGGGAAGTGGAAGAAAGTTGGAGGTCAAATGAGGAGGTAAGGGAGAGGAGCTTAAAGCATGAGGATCAGAGGGGTTATCGACATGGATGTTAAAGTCCCCAAGAATGAGAGTGGGGGAAGAGGAGTCCAGAAAGAAGGAAAGCCATGAGTCGAAGTCAGTAAGAAAGGTGGAAGCAGACTTGTCATGAGGTCGATAAATAACAGCTACCCAGAGAGGAAGCGGAGTGAAGAGGCAGATGGAGTGGACTTCAAAAGAGAGGAAGGAGTGAGACTGAGGCAGGAGGAGGGGTTGGAATTGGCAGGAGGGAGAAAGTAGAAACCCAACACCACCACCACGGCCAGTGGGACGAGGCATGTGGGAGAACTGATAGCCGCCATAGCAGAGAGCAGCAGTAGATGCGGTATCATCTGGGAGGAGCCAGGTCTCAGTTAGAACAAGAATATGTAGAGCATTGGAGATGAAGAGATCATGAGTAAAAGCAAGTTTATTAGAGACAGAGTGTGCATTCCACAAGGCACATGAGAAAGGGAGAGCGGAAGGGGAAAGGAGAGGGATGTGGATAAGATTAGATATGTTGCGTGAAGACCTCACCTCAGAGCGAGACAAAAAGCTAGGGGGGCCAGGACTGGGGTTGATATCTCCGGATGAGATAAGATTAGACATGTAGCGTGAAGACCTTTTCTCAGAGTGAGACAGAAAGCTAGGGGGGCCAGGATTGAGGTTGATATCTCCGGATGAGAGAAGGAGAAGGAGTAGCAGAGTATGGGTTAGAGAGGAGACAGTATGGTGGAAACGAGGGTGAGGTTGCTTTAGAGACAGAGGAGATGGTTGAATGAGATGGAGAGAGTGTTGAAGCTCAAGAGCTGATGATAAGGTAGAAGACAGAATGGAGGGTGAAGTGAGAGTGGTAAAGGGTGGATGAGGAGTGAAGAAGTGATGGTGCTGGTAGGAGGGGAGACAGTTTGGGAGTATGAAGAAAAGGAAGACAATGTGATGTGGAGCCATAGAAGGAAGAGAGAGGGGCTATGCAGCATATGTTATCTTACAAGCAGTGAGGTAGCAGTGAAGTCTACAGACTAAGCTATGTTGTTACAAGCAGCAAAGAAGTCTACAGGCTATACAGGGTATGTTGTTACAAGCAGCAATGAAGTCTACAGGCTATGCAGGGTATGTTGTTACAAGCAGCAGTGGAGTCTACAGGCTGTGCAGCAAGAGTTATTGCAGGCAATGAGGTAGCAAGAGTTATTGCAGGCAATGAGGTAGCAAGGTTTTGCGCTGGTGCTGGGCCCTGATTGGTCACTGGATAGAGAGCGGGCGGGGTTGCAGCCCTCCGCTCCACTCACTGCCTCTGATCAGGACTCAAATGGTGGTGTGCTCTTTTTGTATGTATGCTAGTTTTCTTAAGTGGGAAACACTTACTTCGGGTTTTGAAGGTTGCTTCTGTCATTGTGCTGGGAGAGCGAGGCTGTTTACTTGGTTGCAGCTGAACAGGAGAGGAGAGGATTTTGTGTGCATTGGTTCCCGCTACAGGGCTCCCGCCTAAAGGCCACACCAAAGAGCCCTCTGGCGAGGCTCTCAGGCATGGGTCTTCCAGACGCGGGCACGCCTGGAAGCGCTGTGGCTTTTATGATGTTGAGTTTCCCACCGGTGTTCCTCCTCGGCCTGATTGGCCTTGGTGAAGAGGAGCAGGGAGGAGCTTACCTTCCTGCTCCTTTTGCTGATGCTGATTGGGTGCGGGCGTGCCTGGAAGCGCTGTGGCTTTTATGATGTTCAGTTTCCCGCCGGTATTCCTCCTTGGCCTGATTGGTCTTGGCGAAGAGGAGCAGGGAGGAGCTTACCTTCCTTCTCCTTTCGCTGATGCTGATCGGGTGCAACTATAGTATGTCTGTGTATGTTTCCATGTGTATGTATGTGTCTGTGCATATGTAGGCAAATAGTATGTGTGTTTGTGTGTGTGTGTGTGCTTTTGTATCTATGTTATTTCTCTGCATGTCTGTATTTGGGAGAGGAGATAAGACGGGAAGGCTGTTTCATGGGTGCAATTCCATAATCACTATGTTACAGTGAATAAGTGTTTATAGACTGCAGCTGTTGGAACAGGTTTTCCTATATAACTGTGCTGAGGAATTATTTTGGGGAGTGACAGCTTCATTTCTCTTTCATCTCCCACCATCTTCAGAAACTTAACTTTTACAGTACAAGAACTACTTCCCAGCTCATCTCCTCCCTTCCTATGATGAGAACAACTTTCCGGTGTCCCACCCCCACAGTCTTCCTTTGGCTGAATCCTACCCACAGTCTTTGCTGCTTGACACGTGAAGGACAGGCTCAATGACATAGTTGAAAAGATTTGAGAATTAATTTCCAGACATGTTAGCCATCTTTCTAGCTTCCAAATTAAAAAAATATATATATTTATACATATTTACATTTTACCACAAGAACAAATAGTATTGTTACAGAAAATAAACAGCACAGAAGAAAAAGAAATACAATTGAATTAACTCATTCAATGCAGAAAGGGCTAATAAAGAAATATTCATTAGCCCACAATTTGAAGGGGTCTGGACAATAATTTTTTTTTAAACTGCCTCTAATGTTTCGATTGATTTTTACGTTTTTTGGTGCGCTGAATCCAAATCTGGTAACCAATTTGCTCCATCACGTACAGAGTTTTTGCTACATTGGGTTAGCAGTTTGAGGTGAACGTTTCAGATTGAGTGCGATCGAGATAAAAGTTTCTTGGATGAATTCTTTATACTAATTGTTTAGTAGTTATTCAAATAAGAATAAAGAAAATTGTAACAAGGCAGCACATAAGAATAGAGTAATGTCAACAAAACACACTGTGATGGTAGCAAAATTGTCTGCACTTAAAACAGCCACATACATGTGCACAAACATTGAGCATATAAGAGCGAGGTTAGACACAAAGCAAAGCAAAGAAATGTGCAAAAAATGTTGTACAGGTATGTATGTAAGAATAGAAAACGCAAACCGCACCATTGCAATACATGAAGACAAACACCCGATGGTGTGAAAATAAAATTCTAATAAATGAGATCCGACACTGTGGTAATAACTAGCAAATTTTTATTTCAAAGTTTAGTAAAAACACGATATTTGTCAACACAGTTTAGATTTTAAAGTCATTCTTGGGTCAATCAATCTCCTGGTGGGCCCGTTTCTTCTTCCCCCGAATGCTTCTCTTGGTGCGCTGCTTGGCGTATTTTTCATCTGGGGTTTCCCGCAGCAGCAACCAGCAGAAATCAGCCATCATAGTGGTGTTCCATCTTCCTTGGTACCTTCTCTCTGCGTCCTTGATGTCCTGGTGAAACCTTTCACCTTGTTCTTCACTGTACGCCCCCAAGTTTTCGGGAAAGTAGTTCACATGGGAGTGCAAGAAATGGACTTTCAGGCTCATGTTACAGCCTTGTTCTTTGAAGGCATTGAGCATCCTGGCAACAATATCCTTATAGTTCTCATCCCGCCTGTTCCCCAAGAATTTGAGAACAACATCCTTGAAGGAATCCAGGGCTTCTTTTTCCTTCTCAGACATCGTTTCAGCGAATGCTCCATCTGAAATGAGTTTCCTTATATCAGGGCCAACAAACACTCCTTCCTTTAGCTTTGCTTCAGAAAGTTGGGGGAACTTTGAGCAAAGGTACCGAAAGCACTCGCCATCTTTTGGAAGGGACTTGATGAATTGCTTAATGAGACCCAACTTAATGTGGAGAGGTGGTAATAGAATTTTATCACGAGGTACCAAGCTCTCATGAAGAACATTTTTCTCACCGGGTCTCAAATACTCCTGAATTGGCCAGTCTTTTTTCCCCCAGTGTAGGTCGCGGGCCCGGCTATCCCACAAGCAAAGGAAGCAGGGATATTTGGTGAAACCGGATTGCTGCCCTAATAGCATGGATAGAATTTTAAAGTCTCCACAAATCATCCACTTATGCTCATCATAACGAATCTTCTGAAGAATCAGGGCCAAATTCTCGTATTTTTCTTGGAGAATAACAGAGTGAGCAATAGGAACTGAAGCGAATGTGTTGCCATTATGAAGAACACCTTTTATGCTGTCTTTTGACAAATCAATGAACAGCCGCCATTCAGCAGAATCATACTTGAGTTTAAACTTTTTCATCACTCCGTATATATCGTTGCAAAATACCAAATCTTCCTCTTTGCTGAAATACTTCAAAAATTGTGTCTCGCGGTTGCGGTACCAATAAAAAGTTGTTCCTGGTGACAATAGATTTTTCTGTTTAAGCCGAGAACCTAGCAGTTGGGCAGCATCTTTTGGGAGTCCTAAATCCCGGACTAAATCATTCAATTCAGCTTGAGAGAAAAGTTCAGGTTTCGGATCTGGTTCAGTTTCAAACTCGGAAGTACTGGACTCATCGGGAAAAGCCATCTGATGAGTCTCATCATGATCAGAACTGTCCACACAAATATGATCCAAAGATTTTGGTGGTTCAGGCACAGGTACTTCGTTGCTATGAGGCATAGGCCTAATTGCTGAGGGAAGGTTGGGGTAACTTATTACGTTCTTATTTTTTAAGTTGTATCCCTTCACAATGCAAGAGCAAAAATAGCAGTCACTGCTGTGGTCTCTTTGTTCACGCCACATCATAGGTATTCCGAAACGAAATGCTTGTTTTTTACCTTTCATCCATAAGCGTAGATCTTCCTCACATGTCTTGCACACTTTGTGAGGAGCCCACGGTTTGTCTTGATCGCCTAACTTCAAACCGAAATAGGCGAAATATACTTTTTTAATAAATGCAGAAATGTTCCTCTGCCGCTTTTTCACGGTATATTCCCCACAAATAAAACAAAAACTGTCCGGAGAGTTGACGCAACCTCTGGCTCTGTGAGCCATCACAAATACACAGCACTGCAAACTACAACTGTAGTGAACCACTTCGGAATAAAGCTGGATTACGACTGAGCAAACAAAAGGTAATAATGAATTTGCAAGAAACTGAAATTTGACAGGAACGTTCATGTCGCAACCACCGTGTTTGAGCGAGCGAACGAGGCGAGGCGAACAGGAAAGAACATGTGCCAGCGCAAGTACTGGATTTAGCCCCCCGCCTCCCAATTGTCCTGTTAATGTATAAAATGAATACAAAACACTCTAAAATATCATGAGGGAGTGTTTCTAGTTAGTTAACCATTACAACCTCTATTTTGGGCCAAGAAAATAAACTGCAGTCGGCTAAAAAGAAATTATGTGAACATTCCTTATATGGGTAAGAAATCTAATTTTGCAAGAAAACGTACATGATGGAACATTTTGGCTATTTTTCCTGGATTCAGCACCCCAAAATCTATAGGAATCAGTTGCAAAACTGGAGGCAGTTTTTTGGTAGTGTACCTGTGTAATCAAAAGAACAGGTCAGGAACAGTTTCTGTCCTAACATCTGGAACTATTAATCCACCACATTTGGACTGTAACTTTTGTGTACCACAGGGCTGTTTCAGCTATGAACATACCAATTGTGGCCAGTCCACTGATAAGTGCACAATGCACAGAAACCCAGCAAGTGACTCAGTGATTAGGCTCCCAAGACAAAGAGTGTACCCACATCACTGACATTGGGTGCTATATAGCACTATGAAATGTGGGGCACATGGCAGACAGGTACTACAAAGTCTCAGCCATTGACCCTACCTCTGATGCAGACACATCCTGGCCAAACTGATCTGTTTCAGGCCATACCCACAATCATCTGCTCCTCATCATGCACATTTGCAGACTAACACTGAGAGCAGCTTAGGCAATGTGAGCCACAGTGAAGTGCAGAATGTCACAGAACTCTGGAGAGACATACACACACACACAAACACACTACAGCTGTTGGTGCTATTGGTCTCTTTCTCCGGAGCTAGCTTCAGCTGTGTGTGTGGGGGGGGGGGGGGGTCGGGGGTCTGAGCCTCTGCCTAGGGTTCCAGGAACATCGCAGATGTGCCAGCTGGGCAGCTGCCTGGTCTGCTTTGCGCACCATGGTGCCCTTTCATCCTTGGGCAATATGATGTTGCTGCTACTGGAGCACTACTATCACTATCTTGGGCTCTCCTGTCTGTGCATCACATTGCAGAAATTAAAATAGGCTATCTCCCCTCAAAATACACCCTTTCCATGAGGTTTTACTTGCTGTTAGAGTTCCCAGCATTAAAGGGCTTTGATGCATGATTGCACAACAGATGTTAAGGGAACACCCATTGTCAA
The DNA here is from genome assembly GCA_033557465.1 of Ichthyophis bannanicus. Classification (NCBI taxonomy): domain Eukaryota; kingdom Metazoa; phylum Chordata; class Amphibia; order Gymnophiona; family Ichthyophiidae; genus Ichthyophis; species Ichthyophis bannanicus. The sequence continues at coordinate 508,081,433 of CM066031.1, read as the reverse complement.
CGCCCATTCTCTACCCCACTAATGCCCATCCTCTGCCTACTGTTCCCTTAACACTGCAGGAGCATCATTAATGCAGCATTTTCACAGCATTAAGGGCACAAGAGTGCCCATTAGAGGTGTTAATGGCACACTTGGTCTCTTATATGAAATCACTGCCAAAAGGGTAAATATCAATTAAATACACACAACACCACCCTTTATAACCCCAATACTTTTCTAACACCTTAATAATCAAATACCATCATCTTAAGAAAAGTATTGTTAGAAAAGTATTGGGGTTATAAACACTTGGTCTCTTACCATTCTTCTTTTTTTAAACTTTGTTTATTGAACCACAGGCAAAAAACTACAAACAACTGTTTTCAGACAAGCATCTCTGAGTGGAGTTTACTCTTCTCCACCGTTCCAGCAATTATTCTTAAACATAACTGTGGTATAACATTGTCATTATTCCCCCCTACTCTTCCTTACCCCCTACCCTCCTCCCTCTCACCCCAGCACAGCTCCCCCTTCCCTTCCTGCCCTGGGACTCTCCCATATACCCATCACCCCACCCATCAAGCGGCATTCCCTCTAATTGCCTCTTCCACACCCTTTCACACATACCTAGCCCATATGGAAAACTTCATTACGGGCATAGGGTCCCAGTTGTTGAATGTAAGGTTCCCAGAGCAGTAAACAGGAAGCCCGTTTAGCATTCCCCTTGGCTCCCCTTCTTTCAAATAGCATCAATTGATGGAAACTATTACACCATTTCCAGAAGGTAGGAGGCGATTGCTCTCTCCACCTGTGAAGTATTGGTCCCTTCCCCACCAGGCATGCCTTCCGCACTAGCAAGTGTTCCCATCTCCCCTTTGGGTGGAGTGGTCCCAATTGATTCAACACTACAAAAGCCCTGGTCCACTTGATTTGTTGATGTAACAGGTTACCCATATAGGTGCTAATCCTTGTCCAATAGGGGCAAATCTTTGAACAGCCCCACCACATATGACCCAAGTCTGTGAGGGGACTCAAACATCTAGGGCAACTCCCGTCACACGCCAGACCGCTCTGTGGTGCTCGTCTGGGGGAAAAATGCACCCAAGCAACACTTTTAAATTGCACTTCTCTCCATTTAGTCCCTTCTACCACTCCCACAATCCGGCTTAGGGCCTTACTAATTGAACCCGGTGGCACTCCTTGACCCGGTTCTTCTGCCCACCGAACCTCCTCTCGGGAATAATCTGGCCGTAGAGAGTAGGGCATCAATCTTTTCTTCAAAGCTGATATTGAGTGTGGGGACTCTGCTCCCAATGCAAAAAAATTCTAGAATCCGCTCAGAGCTTTCCGATGTTAGTTCACTTTTTGGGAGAGACGCCACATAATGGGAAATCTGTAAATAAGCAAAATAGTGACTACCACTCAGTTCATAGACCCTGCGGAGAGTCTCAAATGACTGACGTTTCCCATTAAGATCCACCACATGCCCAACATGATGAATACCAACTGACCTCCATTTCTGAAAAACTGCCGTTGTGGAACCCAGGGTGAACCTAATATTGCCCTGCAGAGGCAGCCAACTTGAAACAACCGGAGACCTACCCCAATAACGACACAACTGTATCCCTGTCCGTTGCACTGGGTCCACTAGTATACTTCTATGTACCCGCCCAGGCAATTGCGAGCCGTCTAAATGCAAGGCTGCGAACAAGGTCTGAGGGGCCACCAAGGCTTCCTCAAGAGCCCTAGGGGTATAGGTTTCCGTATCCCCTAACCAATCTCCTAAGTGCCAGGCTTGACACACCAGAGCGTATAGCCGCAAATCCGGGATTCCCATCCCTCCAGCTCGCCAACTTCCACGCAGGCAGTATATTGGGATCCGCGCCCTCGCCCCTTTCCATAGGAAGCCCCCTATCTCTCGCTCTAAACAATGCAATAGCTCATTGCCACAACCACACAGGGGGTGTCTGTATCCAATATAGCACTCGAGACAAGATCACTATCCCCACCGCCGCCACTCTCCCCCCCCCCCAACGACAGGGGGAGAGGTCGCCAGGCCCGCAGCTGCACTTGGAGTCCACAAGAAATCCTATCAAAATTCCGCTTATATAACTCTTTTGGGTCTCCAGTTAGGAAAATTCCCATATAGAGAAAGGAGTCTCCAGCCCACCGAAGTGGAAAGGAATTTCCCCAATTCCCCCTCACATCACCCAGTACATCCAGGGCTTCTGATTTGTCCATATTAATATGCAATCCAGCAAGTTTCCCAAATACTGAGAATTCCTCCAACAGTCTAGGTAGCGATTGCTGCGGTTGGTGTAAATGTACAAGAATGTCATTGATAGGGGAAAAGTAAAGCTTAAAGTATATAGCAGGACTGAGAGGCTCGCAAGGTCAAATAGGACTTCTGTATATACCTATATATGGAAAGGAATGTGCCGTGCTAAGACAAATTGATTGTTCTACACAGAGACAATTAGCATCTGCAAAGTTACTGATAAACTGTGGTGGGCTTCAGGGGATGGATTGATAAGGTCTTAGATAGTGCTGGGAAGGAGTCTGCTGTCTTGGTACATGTCGGTACCAATGACATAGGAAAATGTGGTAGGGAGGTTCTGGAAGCTAAATTTAGGCTTTTAGGTAGGAAGTTGAAATCCAGAACTTCCAGGGTAGCGTTCTCCGAAATGCTTCCCGTTCCACGCGCAGGACCCAAAAGGCAGGCAGAGCTCCGGAGTCTCAATGCGTGGATGAGACAATGGTGCAGAGATGAGGGGTTCGGATTTGTTAGGAACTGGGGAACATTCTGGGGAAAGGAGGGGCTCTTCCGAAGGGATGGGTTTCACCTTAACCGGGATGGAACCAGGCTGCTGGCATTAACCTTTAAAAAGGAGATAGAGCAGCTTTTAAACTAGATAATAGGGGAAAGCCGACAGTCGCCCAAGAGCGCATGGTTCGGAAGAATGTATCCTTGAAGGATACTACAAAAAGCAGAGAGGTTCCAAAAAAGAGTAAAGTAGCCCAAATGCCCTAGAGTATGGAGCAGACAGAGCTTAAAGAACCCAAATTACCCATGTCTACCAATAGCCAAATTAATATGAATAAAATACAGTCTCTAAAATGCTTGTATGCAAATGCTAGAAGTCTACAAAACAAGATGGGAGAGTTAGAATATATAGCACTAAACGAGAGGTTAGATATGATTGGAATATCAGAGACATGGTGGAAGGAGGACAACCAGTGGGACACTGTGATACCTGGGTACAAACTATATCGTAATGATAGAGCTGATCAAATTGGTGGAGGGGTTGCGCTCTATGTTAGAGAGGGCATTGAGTCAGAAAGGATTAAAGTTTTGCAGGAAACAAAATTTGCTGTAGTCAAAGAGAATTAACATTGCCATGTGGTGATGAGAACCCTGCAGAGACAGATTGAGGCGGGTAGTGATGTGTGTCTGTCCAGGTATGCCTCTTCCCCACACGGAGCCCACGCCATAGCTACCTGCCTATCTGCAAGTTAGCAGGCCTGGGACCAGGTACCACTAATACCGATGGCATCTGGGCATGTCAGCATGCCATGGGGGGTAAGGCGGGAGGGAGTGTTACCTGTGTGAAGTTGACAAAGCCATGGCCACATCCAGTGCACCACGAGCAATACAATATCTGCCAAGGGCCATCTGATGGGAAGCATGTAATCACCATGGCTGGTGGTAGAAATGCAACCGCACTGTGGTGCACCACACACAGTTGGTGTTTAGAGAAACAGAGAGTCACCGGTTTGGGTCTTGCCTGTCAAATCCCGAGAGAAGGAATAGCCTAACAAGGCAATGTACTAGCATCTCTGTAAAAATTCTACCAAGCTGGACCATGACATGATAATGGACTGCATGTGCAGGTGGTGACCCACAGCATGGTGTGATACTGCTGACCAGGTGTAGCCACAATCTATGACTCACCACCTATGAATGTCAGTCTTGTCCCCAAATGTGCTGGCAAGTCCGTTCAGCTTTTCAGCGATTTGGGATTTGGGCTGAGTTAAGCTTTTACTGCTGCTCAGTTCTGAAACCTTTGAAAAGCTCTTTCTGATGATTTTGCTTTGAAACCCCTGAAGAAGCCTTTGGTGAAACAGAGATCTTTGTTGGGTGTTGGATGTGTGCAGTAGAGTGAGAAAGCTGAACGGACTTGCCAGCACATGTCTTTACAAAGAAGGAAACTGTGAGCTGCATGGAGCTTGGACAGCTGCAATTAAGCAGATACGTTATTGAATACTATTGTTTGACATTGTTTGAATGCTGTTTTAATATGTGACTCTTCTTACTAAAAGATGCTGATGTGTGCTGTTTGGTGCTGTCCTGTTTAGCTTATGAAAATATAGAAAATCGCATTGGAGTTTAGCATTAAGAGACACCGCTAAGTTGTTGTGTGTAAAGGAGAATAGTCAATAGTGGGTTTAAAGTAGGTTATAGAAAATACTGACAAGTACTTATCAGGATTAACATTAGCAATAATATTTAAGGTAATTTAAGGTGGGAGGTTGGAGATCCGTAATGTAAGCATCTGCTAGTCCCTATGGTGAAATTTTCGCTAGATGTAGGGCATATAGCTGTACTGAGATCTCCTTGTAATTTAGGCTAATAGATAGTTAGAATTGAGTGAAACCCTAGTTGGTATTGCATTTAGTTTACTAGGAGATTGGTTTATTGGATTATTAGGCTCTTAGATAGTCTGGTAGTGTGTTAGTTATATCCCAGTAAACCATGTAAATGCCTTAAATCAGGATATTCAACGGTTCTTATATGGTTAGTGTCATTGAATATCCCCTCCTAACTCCCCTATATGCCCCGATGCTACCCAGTTAGCATTGGAGCATGACAGGGGTGTTCTGGGACAGAATGGAGGTAGTGACAATTGATAACCCGGCAGTATGCAATATCAATGCTGTCCAGTAAGCTTCGGCAGCTTCCAGTGTGTGTGGTGATCCACGTCACCACGGATTTGAATATCCGGGTTAAAGGTCAGCAGGTAGGGCTATGCACCGATGAGGTGCATAGCCCTTCAAAAATGAGCTTAGCTCAATATCAGGCCCTATATTTTTAGTATTGCCTAGTTTTGCTAATATTTGTTTCATTGCCGAAATTACTTTTCTTCAATACTGATAATGTCTTTTATAATTCTTTTAAGTAAGTAAACTAGATAATAGGGGAAAGCCGACAGTCGCCCAAGAACGGATGGTTCGGAAGAATATATCCTTGAAGGACACTACCAAAGCAGAGAGGTTCCAAAAAAGAGTAAAGTAGCCCAAATGCCCTCGAGTATGGAGCAGACAGAGCTTAAAGATCCCAAATTACCCATGTCTACAAACAGCCAAACTAATATGAATAAAATACAGTCTCTAAAATGCTTGTATGCAAATGCTAGAAGTCTAAAAAATAAGATTGGAGAGTTAGAATATATAGCACTAAATGAGAGGTTAGATATGATTGGAATATCAGAGACATGGTGGAAGGAGGACAACCAGTGGGACACTGTGATACCTGGATACAAACTATATCATAATGATAGAACTGATCAAATTGGTGGAAGGGTTGCGCTCTATGTTAGAGAGGTCATTGAGTCCGAAAGGATTAAAGTTTTGCAGGAAACAAAATTTGCTGTAGAATCTCTATGGATTGAAATTCCATGTAAAAAGGGGAAGGCAATGGCAGTGGGGGTGTACTATCGACCACCTGGCCAGAATGAACAAATGGATGATGAAATGCTCAAAGAAATCAAGGAAGCTAACAAACGTTATAGCACAGTAATAATAATGGGTGATTTCAATTACCCCGGTATTGACTGGGTCAGTGTCACGGCAGGACATGCTAGGGAGATAAAGTTCCTAGATGACATAAATGACTGCTTCTTGGAGCAGCTGGTTCATGAACCGACCAGAGGGGAAGCCATATTAGACCTAGTCCTTAGTGGAACACCAGATCTAGTGCAAGAGATAAGGGTGTTGGGGCCACTTGGCAATAGTGATCATAGCATGATCACCTTTGATTTAATTAGTGGAGGAGAGATAGTAAGGAAATCCACAGTACTACCTTTTAACTTTCGAAAGGTAGACTATGATAAAATGAGGAAAATAGTTAAGAAAAGACTAAAAGGAGCAGTTGCAAAGGTTAAAGACTTACATCAAGCTTGGATGTTGTTGAAAAATACTATCTTGGAAGCCCAGACCAGCTGTATTCCACGTTTTAAGAAAAGTGGAAGGAAGTCCAAAAAACTGCCAGCATGGTTTAAAGGTGAGGTCAGAGAGGCTGTTGTTGCCAAAAAGCATCTTTCAGGAAATGGAAAAAAGAGCCAAACGACGAAACCTAGAAACAGCACAAGCACTGGCAAGTCAAATGCAAGGCATTGATAAAGCAGGCAAAGGGAGAATTTGAGAAGAAGCTTGCTGCGGAAGCAAAAACGCGAAATAAATATTTTTTCAAGTACATTCATAGAAAAAACCTGTGAGAGAGTCAGTTGGTCCATTAGATGATAGAGGAGTTAAAGGGGCACTAAGAGGCAACAAGGCGATAGCGGAGAGACTGAATGAATTCTTTGCTTCGGTATTTACTGAGGAAGATGTAGGGATGTTACCCATGACTGAAGTGGTATTTAAAGGTGCGGAAGAATTGAAGGAAATATCAATACATCAGGAAGATGTATTACAACTATTAGATAAACTGAAGAGTAGCAAATCACCTGGGACGGATGGTATACATCCAAGGGTGTTGAAAGAACTGAAATATGAGATTGCAGACCTGCTATTAGTAATCTGTGAATATTCATTAAAATCATCTGTAATACCTGAAGATTTGAGGATCGCCAATGTAACGCCAATTTTTAAAAAGGGTTTCAGGGGTGATCCGGGAAACTACAGACCGGTGAGCCTGACATCAGTAACGGGAAAAATGGTAGAAACCATCATAAAGAATAAAATTACTCAGCATGTAGATAGTCATGGCCTAATGGGAGACAGCCAACATGGTTTTAGACAAGGAAGATCTTGTCTTACTAATCTATTATGTTTTTTTGAAAGTGTGAATAAACAGGTGGACAAAGGTGAGTTGGTTGATATAGTGTATCTGGACTTTCAGAAAGCCTTTGACAAGGTCCCTCATCAGAGACTTTTGGCAAATCTAAAGAGTCATGGGATAGGGGGCAGTGTACTACTGTGGATTAAGAACTGATTAAAAGATAGAAAGCAGAGGGTTGGACTAAATGGCTAATTTTCCCAATGGAGAAAAGTGAATAGTGGTGTACCCCAGGGATCTGTGCTGGGTCCGCTGCTTTTTGACATATTCATAATTGACCTGGAAAGTGGAATAACGAGTGAGGTTATCAAATCTGCAGATGACACACAACTATTTAAAGTTGTTAAAACCCAAGAGGATTGTGGAAAATTGCAAGAGGATCTTGATAAATTGGAAGACTGGGCATCAAAATGGCAGATGAAATTTAATGTGGACAAGTGCAAGGTTATGCACCTAGGGAAGAACAACCCAAACTATGGTTACACGATGCAAGGTTCCATATTAGGAACCACCACCCAGGAAAAAGATTTAGGCGTCATTGTGGATAGCATGTTAAAACCCTCGGCCCAGTGTGCAGTGGCAGCCAAGAGAGCAAATAGAATGCTAGGTATCATAAGGAAAGGAATGGAAAATAAAACAAAAGATATTATAATACCTCTATATCGTTCCATGTTGAGACCGCACCTTGAATATTGTTTGCAATTCTGGTCACCGTATCTTAAAAAGGATATAGCGTTATTAGAAAAGGTTCAGAGAAGAGCCACCAAAATGGTAAAGGGGATGGAAGGATACTCCTATGAAGAAACGCTAAAAAGGTTAGGGCTCTTTAATCTGGAAAAGAGATGGCTGAGGGAAGATATGATAGAAGTCTATAAATTAATGAATGGAGTGGAACAGGTAAACGTAGATCGATTGTTTACGTTATCAGAATATAGAAAGACTAGGGGACATGCAATGAAGCTACAGGCTAAACTATTTAAAACTAATAAAAGAAAATATTTCTTTACTCAACGTGTAATCAAACTCTGGAATTTGTTACCGGAGGATGTAGTAAAGGCTGTTAGTGTAGCTGGGTTTAAATAGGTTTGGACAAGTTCCTGGAGGAAAGGTCCATAAACCATTATTAAGAAGAGACCCAGGATATCAATGCTTGACCCAGTACAAGCATTGCGGAACCTGTGTCTTTTGGGGAAACTGCTAGGTACGTATGACCTAGATTGGCTACTGTTGGAAAGAGGATACTGGGCTTGATGGACCTTGGTCTGACCCAGCATGGCATATCTTATGTTCTTATGTTCTTTTAAGTAGGGAAAGTATGCAGAGCATGTCACAGAAAATGCTTTCCAAATCCTCTATCTATGGGGCATCTTAAGTAAAGTTAACATGCGTTAAGTGCTGCAAAGGCCTGTAGAAATGAATGGCCAGTGGCAGCACTTAACACACATAACTTTTCTTAATGCATGTTAACATTTAGTAAACATGGCCAATGTGTGTGCATGCACATACCCATCTGTTTATATCTGCATTGTGTGTGTTTCTGCCCTTGTATGTGAGGCTGTGCATGCTTTCATATATGCACATGCATAAGAGCACAAGAACATAAGAAATGCCATACTTGGTCAGACCAAAGTCCATCAAGCCCAGTATCATATTTCCAATAGTGGCTAATCCAAGTCACAGGTACATGACAGGTTCCCAGAAAGATACATACGTTCCACAATGCTTGCTACAGGGTAAGCAGTGGATTTGCCAGGTCTTCTATAATAATGGTTTATGGACCTTTCCTCCAGGAACGTTAGGGTTTCTAAAGGAAAAAGGGGGACTGTTGTAGTGGTTGATATGGAAGGGCAGACTAGATAGACCTTGTGGTCTTTTTCTGCCATCATGTTTCTATGTTTCTATGAACTTGTCCAAACCTTTTTTAAACTCAGCTACACTAACAGCTTTTATTACATCCTCCAGTAACGAATTCCAGAGTTTGATTACTCGATGAATGAAAAAATATTTTCTCTTATTAGTCTTGGGGTATGTTTACTAAAGAATGGTAACAGAGATGGTCACGTGATGTGGTGAGACCGGGCGGACATGAACTGCTCGAACTCCAGGTCCCCCCTTCTCCCGCCACTAAATTGAGCCGTATTTAAAGCTGCAAGGCTTCAATAACACCTCAGACGGAGTAATGGACCTTCTGAGAGGCGGCGTACGCTGAAACAGGGGCATGGCAACAGCGGAGAAGACCAGCAGGAGAGACAAAGAAAGGCTGACGGGACAAGCAAAAATGGTGGACTCACCCCCGGCGCTCTCCATGCCGGTATCGCCAGCGGTCATCGAGGAGATATCGGCAGTGGTGTCTAGTGCACTATCGGGCCAATTTGAATCACTGCATGGAAAGATAAATGCCCTGCAAACCTCAATGGGGGCCTTGGGGATCAGGATGCAGGAGGCTGAGGCTCACATCGGGACCGTAGAAGAGAGTGCGGAAACACTGACGCATGAGGTGAAGAGGCTACAGGCCACATTGCAGTTGCACAAGGCTAAATGGATGATCTAGAGAATTGCTATCACCGAAACAACCTCCGTCTTTTGGGTATCCCGAGCAGTGTTTTGGATAAAGACTTAAAAGCTTATTCGGAGGCCTTACTTATACAGGTGCTGGGCAGTGGAGAGGAATATGGGTGGCTTATGTTGGAAAGAGTGCATAGAGTGGGACCTAAGCAGTCAACAGATACCAGGCCCCGCTTGGTATTGGCCAAATTTCTGCACTTCCCCCAGAAGGAAGCAGTGTTGAATATGGCTCGGAAAGCGGGGGAAGTTGTAAAAGACAATGTTAAAGTGAGAATAACACAAGACTACTCGGCGGCTTTGAGCCAGCAGCAGAGGGCATATGTGCCCCTCTGCCAAAAGTTAGTGGAGGCAAACATCAGATTCATTGTGCAGTATCCATCTCAGCTCCATATTATGCATGGTGGGACACAACGGAGCTTTGCCACCATGGTGGATGCAACCAAATATGTGGAGGAGCTAACATGGCAGCAGACTTCCCAGACTGAGGAGATGGAAGATGAACCTTGAATATATATTTTTATGTTCTTAGAGGATTTTTGGCCCGAAGAGGGCGAGAACTGGACTAGCAACCCAGGACAGTTTGGGGAGCTGTGATATGCTATGCGGGTAGCAAACGTAAGGTTGGCTTCATGACTAACCTGGTAAGATGCATCTATGTGTATGCCTGAGAGGACACTGGAGGAAATACCATAGCTGGACTGTTTGGAGTGGCGGGATGTGGGTTCTTTGAAACTTATTGTATGTGTTTTCTAGCATTGGAAGTGGATCTTGTGAGATGGGGGACAGGTGTTTGTAGTTCTGTGGGGTAGTGTAGAAGACAAAAGAAAAACAAAAGTAACATTTTAATGTTAAAGTTGTCATGAGCAGGGAAAGTAACATTGGGGAGGGAGTTATAGCTATATATTGTGCAGCGGTGGGAAGAGGGGGGTACACGTACACATTTCAGTGACTATGAATGAGCGGAGGGGTAGGGTAAGGAGAGAGGAGAAGGAAGAAGGGGAGCTGGGATATGGGGGGGGGTTCACGGGAGGGGGCAGGGTAGTAGGGGGGGAGGAACAGCACAGCCAACTCTGGATTGGAATGGTGGGACCTGGAATTAGGATAGATTCATGGGAGGAGCCCCGGGCTGGGGGGGGGGGGGTGGTGTCTCCTTTGGAAACACTTTAATATCAAGAATCACGGGCCAACACAATATGCAGTATTCCGAAGATCATTTTTGTCCATGCTGGAATTTACATTGGTACCCTGGCAAATGTGAAGGTACATTTTACAAATGATGTCCAAGTGCAATCTGGAATGTTCATGCCAGAACATCCGAAAAAAAGGCAGGCATGTCCACATTGTGCTGGGGTTTTGCAACTAATGCACATTTAGCCCAAAAACAAACATACAGTAGTTGCAACCACTGTGCTCTAAGTACTGGGGGGGTGTCCAGCATGTTCCTGGCAATTACCACAGTGAATAGTATCCTAACATGCTGCAGCAGCATGCACAATAACCACGGGTGCACTTAACTTCACCTATTGTGGTGACGTTAGGTGAACCCACACTAATTGCAGGGATTGTGTGGTATCCCCATGCTAACTGTGCAGTCCTCACCACACCCACTCTCTGCACCTAACCCACCCACTTATAACCTTAACGTACCATGGACAGTTAGTGCTAAAACCTGGCCATGTTATCATAGTCCCGCACTAACTGATAACATGTATATCAGTGTGCCTTTAGCATGTACCAGAACATGTGCTGACAGCTAGCACCTCATTGAGTTGATTAAGTCTATACAGGCAAGAACCTCTGGCTGCTTGTTCATCCTTTGTGCCAACACAGCTGCCTTAGTGTGCTCAGTGGACATCCTCTGCCGAATGCAAGACTTTGTTGACATCAGGAGAGTAACTCTACACATTAGGAAAGAGTTAAGGAGGCTCATATACAAGGTGGCCCAAAAAACATGAGAACATCTCATAAATTAAAAGCTTAAATAGTTTACTTATTTACCTTTTTTAGCTATATAATGTCTTTATTTCGACAATTTCTAGTCGCCATCTTTTTTTTTTTAATTTGTCAATCGGTTACATCTGTCTTTTTGAATTTTTAAATAACTTATATGCTACGAGATGATCTCACTTTTTTTGGGCCACCCTGTATATTATAGTGAAGATATGAAAATAGTATTTGAGACATGGAAAAAGTCTTATTACAATGTTTCTCAAGCTGGTCCTGATGTACTTCCTAGCCAGTCTGATTTTTAGGATATTCACAATGAATATGCATGAAGCAGATGTGCATGCAATGGAGGCAGTGCATGCAAATCCATCTCATGCATATTCATTGTGATTATCCTGAAAACTAGGCTGGCTGGGGGGCTACACCTGGACTAGCTTGGATTAAACCATACTGGAGGCAATTTCAAACAGGACATCTAGGTGCAAAGTCCATGGGTACTTTGTATCCACAAACCTTGCCTCTAATGTTTAAAGGAAAATTAGGTATACATTTCCCTTTCAAAATTGCACCTGTTTTGTGTCTAGGTAAAATTTCTATCTGACAAATAATGTGCCTAGATTTGAAAATACAATCAGTTTTTTTATTTGTTATTTTTTTTAAATTTAGCAATGCTTATGCTTTTTACTGGGTCAAGGTAATGCACATTTGGGTATAGTATATATTTTCCTTGTCCCTGTGTGGCTCACAATCTATGGAGTTTCTTGTACCTTAGACAGTGAAGGGTTAGATCACTTGCCTAAGGCCACAGGGAGTACCTGCTCTCCAGCAGGATTTCAGCCCCTGGTCTTCTGTCTGGAAACAACTTTTCCCAAGCACTAGACCACTCCTTCCACTATCTCAAGCATGCCCACTGCAAGAATGCCCCCCTATTGCAGCTAATAGTACGTGCATTGTGAAATAATATATAGACTTGTAGCTGCATTGCAGGGGGAAGGGCAAATATTTGGAAATCAGTTTACCCAGGTAAACAATGTTGAAAGTAGTCCTGAACAAATGTTATTAAGGTTTTCATCACATATGAACTCCTCAAATTTTTATAAGGCCATGAGCTATATGAACTATTTTATTAACATCTGCATTATTGAAAAACCTTGTAGTTATCCTAGAATTTAATTTCTATTGCTCCATTAAAACAGCCAATCTAGCAATATATAGCCAGAGAGATAAACAATTCTTTGGGGGCATCCTGTTTGAGATGCTGATTTTTGTGAGAAGCTTCTCTACTCTTTGACTACCATATTCTAGTTAGTATACAAGGGTCACAATGAGAATACCAGGGGCTGCCATGTTTTATGTTCAAATCTTTTTTATTAATTTCACACACATTATATATATTCTAACTTTCCTTTCAGTGAACTTTTAACAGAAACAGTTATTTTATAACAGCAACACCACAACCTCAATGGGCAATTGTGCAAGGAGCATACCAAAAATATAGCATACAGCTCACTCTAACATTATACCCATATCTACCCCACTACTTAATCCAATAGCTGTCCCCTCCTTCTCCCCCTCCTTCTCCCCCCTCCTACTTCCCCACCAACCCCTCCCTTCCTTTGTTATGTTTCCTTTCCACCTTACGTTTTTACACATCACTTCGCTTCACCCCTAGGTGCATGTGAACCTGTTGCACTTTCTTACACATTTAGCAACGCACTGCGCTCCTGTGGGATCAGAGTGTTCAAAACTGGCATCCATAGCTCTGTGAAGAGTTCCCAATGCTTCCCCCCAAGTTGTTTTGCTGTTAGCCTTTGCATCTGTATTAACTCTAAGAAAGCCAACTCCCATTGGCCCACCACTGGGAGAGCCCCCTCAAGCCAATGGCCCGACAGCACCTTTTTCACCACTAAGAAACCTCTTTCCATAAAGGACCTTTGCTGTGGGTCTACCCATTGCCCCGTCACTTCCCAACTATGGAAGAGACAAATTTCCAACCATTGGGGGATCTGCCTCACCAGCATTCCAGCCATCCTGGAACAGGCCTGTGACCACAAGAACTTCACATTGGGACATTTCCAAAATTTGTGTAGCAGTGTACCCCCCTCCAACCTACACCACCTACATTTATCATCATCCTTTAATCCTGCTTTGAAAGCCCACCTATCGGTTATGTATGCTCTCCATAGGAACTTGTATTGCATTTCCTGCAGGTAGACCCATTTCACACCCAGGGGAATCCTTGTAAAAGCATTCTGCAGATGTTCCAAGGTAATCCCCTCTGTACCATACCCCGTCCACTTCTCCAAAAGAAGGGACAGATAATGCTGTTCGCCTATAGGGCATATATTGCATCTGCCTTCTTCTGTAGGAACCTCCCTCCCCATAAGTTCCACAAATAAATCTTTCAGGCCGCGAGATTCGACAAGAGTGGGAGCCCTTTTCAGTACTTCACCTATGTAATGTCGCGCCTGTAAATAACAATAAAACTCATGTTTATGTAGGCAGTATTTCAGATTTAGGTTTTGAAAGCTGTCAATGCCCACTCGTCCCTCTCTGCACATATCTCCGATACACAATAGACCTTTCTGAGCCCACCCCATGAAGGTCTTGGACACAAAACCCGGTTGGACCTCTGGATTCCCCACTAACAGGAGCAACTGGGAGCGATTCCAATCCCACCCATATCTCATACATAGGGCACACCATGCCGCTCTCAGCATATCCATATAAGTCCCACCATGTAGGCACTCTGGTAGATCTTGACTATGGGTATGCAGGATGTACAAACAATGATATGGGGCATATATCCAATTTAGTTGTCGTGTTGGAGCACAACCCGCCTCCACCGACCAGAGCCCCGAGAGGTGTCGTGCCATATATCGGAGGTTGTAATTACGTTCTGAAGGAAGATCTAAACCCCCTTCTTCTTGTCGTCCCATTAGAGCCCTCAGAGGGATATGAGCATGTCTTCCCCTCCATAAAAAATAGCCCAGATGTCGTTCAAAGCACTTCCAATCTTTACCTAAGACCCAAATGGACAGCATGTGAAGCATATAGAGCCACCTTGGAAGCTCCACCATTGTGAATAACGCTATTCGACCCCTCAGGGATAATGGAAAAGTGACCCATCTATGAAAAGTTATCCGAGCTCTCTCCAACATTCCCGATATATTACACTAATACAGTCGCTCAGGGACATCTGGCAGTTGAATACCTAAGTATCAGAATGAGCTAGTTGCCCAGGTCAGAGGGAAAACACCCTTCCACTGTTTTCTAACTTGTCCACCCACATCCAGTGCCATTTATTTGACAACTTTGATTTTCAGCCCAGAGAAATCACCAAAGTGGGCAATCAGCTGAAGTGCCCGCGACAATGACGTCTGCGGGTTTCTCAGGCAGAGAAGCATGTCGTCAGCAAATGCACTTAGCTTCAACTCCTCCTCCTTACCCATTCACACTCCCACTACTTGTGCATCGCTTTGGATTGCATGCAGAAGAGGTTCCAACGAGAGTACAAACAGGAGGGGGGACAGGGGGCATCCCTGCCTCGTACCCCTTCCCAGTGTAAAGGGATCAGAGAAAACTCCATTCACCCCCACTTTTGCCTGTGGGATGGTGTATAAGATCTGAACCCATTGCAGAAAGGCACCTACAAATCCGAAACTTTTCAGAGTGTCCCACAAGTACTGCCAAGCCACTCTGTCAAATGCTTTTTCAGCGTCTAAGCTGACTAATAACAATGGTGCCTCCTCCTTTATACAACACTCCATCCCCAGGATCAGTTTTGCAATGTTCCTAGTGGCATCCCGCCCTTGCACAAAACCCACCTGCCGCGGGTCAATTAATGAGGGTAGGAGGGGGGTGCAGTCTACCCGCCAGGATCGAAGCCAAAATTTTTATGTCAAAATTTATCAATGATATGGGCCTATAAGAGGCTGGGTCCTGCAAATCCTTCCCCTCTTTCAGTATTACAGTAATGTCTGCACATCTCATATCTCTGGGGAAGCGTCCCTCCTGGAATACTGTTTCATACATTGCCAGCAAGGTGGGGGTAATTTTGAGTTCAAGTATCTTATAGTATAGAATCCATCTGGGCCCGGGGTCTTATGGAGCTTACCTGCCCGAATTGCTTTCTGTATCTCCCCTCCCGAGATAGGGGCATTCAACACCCGTAGATCTTCCTCTCTTAACTTAGGGAGACCCAGCTTATCTAAAAACCTCCAACTCTTCTCATAGTCCCTTTCCTCTTCCGTCTACAATTTTGCATAGAAATTTCTAAATATGGCTGCTATCTGATGTGGTTAGTGGTGCAAGGCTCCTTCCTCACTCCGTAGGACCGGAACAAAGCGCGCACCCCCGGAGTCTCTAACCACTCTGGCCAAAAATCTACCGGATCTGTTACCAAATTTATACAGCTGATGCTTATAATATTGCAGAGACATATAGGCCCTCCTCTAAGTATCTCATTAAGAGCCGCTTGAACTCTAGTACACTCTTGCTGAATGGCGCTATCCCTTGTTCTGCTTTGTTGCCTCTGTAGCGCACATAGGGTGCGTTCCATCACTAGTAGACTGTGGTCTAAGTGTTTACGCCTTTGAATAGTATAAGTTATAATAGCCCCCCCTCATTACTGCTTTACTTGCTTCCCAGAACAAGAGTGGTGAGCAGTTGGGGGAATCACTGAACGCTGTATATTCCTCCCACTGTTTTTCGAGGTATGCCCTAAAGTCTTTATCCTCCCAGATGTATGTGGGGAAACGCCAACCGGTTTTTACCGGGCCTCAGGTGTCCCAATTCACCCATACCATCCCGTGGTCTGAGACCACTACTGGCTCAGTTCCTGCCTGGGAAATTTGTGCAAATCCTACTTCGCTCACCAAAATGTAGTCGATGCGCGACCAAGTCAAATGCGCTCTAGATTGGTGGGTATATTTCCGTGACCCAGGGTGCAAGGCACGCCACACATCAACCAAGGCACCCATATTGCACAGGTACCCAATCCCTTTTTTGGACCAGGCCCCTTTTTCGCATCCCCCTGACTTATCCAGCCTTGGGTCATGTGGGCAGTTAAAGTCTCCTGCCATGATCAGCTTTTTCCCCTCTGCTTTCATAATAAGCTCCAACAGATCCTTAAAAAAAACATGATCGTATACATTTTGGGCATAGACGTTACCTATCCAGAGTTCCTCTGTGTATAACTTTGCTTGCAAAAAGATAAATCATCCATTTGGGTCAACGTCACATTTACTCACTTCCAATGGCAAGCCTTTCTTTACCAACACCATCACCCCTGCCTTTCTGGTTCCCGACGATGCCCCATATGTTTTCGCCACCCACTCCCACGCTAGCTTCTCATGCTCCACAGTACTCAAATGGGTCTCCTCCAGCAACATGATTTGTGCTCCTTTCCTCTTGAGTGCTTGGAGTACTTTGGTATGTTTAACTGGCGATCCAATCCCCCCTACATTCCAGGACACGATCTTTATATTATGCATCATATCTTGTCATTAGCTTAACATTATTCATGCAATTCTGCTCTTTTTTTTGTGTATAAAGTTTTATTGAAAGTCATAAAAATACAGACAACACAGGATAACTCCAGCACTAGCATCTTATAACAACACAGTTCCATAAACCGTATGAGATGACTAATATACATAGCTTGGTTATAGCTTAAACAGCTGGTAAAGCGAAAAAGGAAGGAAAAGCAGAAAAGGAGAAAATACTCAGACCTTAAGAGATCCAATATCTCCCAAGCAGCGGTTATAACACCAAGCACAATCCCAACATCCTTAACAAACGAAGCCATCCCTAAGGGAGAGACTTCCATTACCTAAACCCCATCCCTTCCCCCGAACTTCCCCACCCATCCCCCCTTCCCTCCCCCATCCCCTCCCTAACCCTCCTCCCCCCTACCCTAATATCCTAATACACTATCAACCTTTTTCTGCGTCACAGCCCCCAAGAAGAAGAGAGAAAGAGGAGAGAGAGAATCGCCTCACTTCAACCCCCATAGAAAAATAGGAAAGGAGAAGCAGGAAGAACAGGTCTACCTCTGCAGTCTAGAACTCCTACCACCCCCTCCCAGCACCCACAGGAAACCCCCATTATTCCGGATCCATACCACCCATCACTCCGCATCTCAAAAGGTAGACAGTCACCCATCTTTACCCGACTACAGGGACAAGAATTTACTCCATAACGTATTCACCTTATCCATGCTTCCACGTAGTTCCATCATTAATTTTTCCATACGATAGAGATCCCACACCTTAACCATCCACTCCGCCTGAGTGTGAACCGTCTGCCTCTTCCAAAAGCGGCTAATCACCGATTGAGCGGCTAAAAACAGGCACTGAGCTAACCGGGTATGCTCTTTGGATAGTATTTACGGATAAAAGTAACCCAAAACGCAATGCTCCACATCACAAGGGATGGAAATCTCTAGTTTCTGGGTGACCACAGCATGAATCTGACCTCAAAAAGCCCGTATCATCAGGCAGTTCCACCACATGTGTGCGAAGGTGCCTACCCCCCCCCCCCCACATAGTCGCCAACACAGGGAATCATCAGACCTCCCCCATCGATAAAGGTCCGCCAGAACTACTGACATCCTCAAAACAATCCGAAGTTGGGTATTGATGAGAGAGAGGGAAATTGAGCATGTGTGCATATGGTGAAACACATCCTCCCAGAAGTTCTCTACTTGGGGCTGAATGAGGTCTGCCCACTGCTTACACCGCCTTGGAATTGGCTCTACTTGAACAACCGCGTTCACTAACGCCCGATATAATTTCGCTAAGAGTGCGTTAGTGGAATTTGTGAGGAAAAGCAATCTCTCCCAGGCCGCAGGGACCAACGCAGCAGCTACGCAAATCCTTAGAGGAGAAACAATAGCAGCATTGCATGTATTGAAACCTTGAAAGTGGGCTTTGAAACCGCGATTCTAGTCCTTCTCGAGAAAGCTTCGGCAAAAGTCCACGTAAAGAAGCTAGCTGTAACGAACCTAACGAGCGTTGTAAACATGGAGGTAAGCTTCTTACAAAGGCAAAGGATCCCAAAGAAGTACACGGAGACCACTTCGAGGCGCGAGCAGTTTTAGCGCAAACTTTACGCCAAGCCGTCCAGACTGGGCCTAAAAAAAGATGGGAGCGAATTACCCGAAGCACCTGCGGCTCATCTACGAAGGGAACTGAGATCAATGGAATAGGGGCAACGCTTGAAGCTTCCAATTCCACCCAACTCAATACCCTTCCCAAACGCCACAAGGGAATTGCCCAAAGGCATGCACATAAGTAATAAAGCTCAAAATCGGGGAGACCCACTCCCCCTCCTACCTTGGGCCTAACCATGCTACTCCAACTTAATCTCGGCTGACTCCCCTTCCAAATAAATTGCATAAGTATTCTACACAGGCGAAGAAAGAAAGACCTCGGGACTGAAATTGGTAGTTGCTGAAATAGAAAAAGAATTTTCGGTAATAGTAACATCTTGATGGTATTCACCCTACCAAGCCAGGAGATCGATAGCGCTTGCCAGTGTGTCATCTCCTTTGCCAACGTAGCAAGAAGCAGAGCATAGTTACGTTCAAAGAGGTCCTCCACTTTCTGAGGAATCTGTACACCCAGATATTTGAAGCCATGTACCAGAGAAAAAACAGAATCTCTCTGTAACTGACACTGCCCTCGTAAAGCTAAACAGGGCATCAATACCGATTTCGCAAAATTGATTGTATATCCTGACATCCTAGAAAAATCTAATAAAACGGAGACCAACTCCGGCAGAGTCCGGTCCGGCTCTCGAAGAAAGATTAGCGTGTCGTCCGCATACAATGAAATCGTATGAAACTGGTTCGCCAAGGGAATTCCCAGTCGAGCTTCCCGCATTCTTAATTGTACCACCAAGGGTTCCAGCGCTAACGCAAACAAAAAAGGTGAGAGGGGGCATCCCTGCCAGGTCCCTCTCTCTAACGCAAATGGTGCTGATATAAACCCATTAACTTGTACCCTACTCGACGGGGCATTATATATGGCTGACATCCATGTAAGAAACGAAGGCCCGAACCCAAAGTGTCGTAAGACACCAAAAAGATATCTCCATTCCACTTTATCGAAGGCCTTCTCTGCATCTAAAGACAGCACCCCATAATTTCCCACTAGCCGCCTAACTCCCAGTAGTATGTTAATGAGACGCTGGACATTATCGGAGCCCTGGCGCCCTGAAATAAACCTGGTCTGATCCGGGTGCACTAGTTCTACTATGTTGGACTTTAGCCGGTCTGCGAGGATCTTAGTAAACATTTTGTAATCTACATTCAACAACGATATAGGTCTATAATTGCTGACTTGTAAGGAATCCTTACCCTCCTTGGGAATTACTGTGATTAAAGCTTGCCGCTGCGTTTCGGGAAGAGAACGACTCACGAGTATAGAATTATAAACCCTAGTAAACACCGGCGCCACCTTCTCTGCCAACGATTTATAGAATTCCGCCAGCAGTAGGTCCAGGCCTGCGGCCTTTGCAGATTTTGATTGCTTTATGGCTATTCTCACTTCAGCAACAGTAATTTCTTTATCCAGGGCAACTCTGTCTGCTGACGACAGTTTCGGTAGTGGAAGATCTGACAAAAACTGATCTATCACGGAGCTCTCTGACAAAAGATGAGATGAGTATAACTCTTTATAAAATCTAGCAAATCGCTCAGCAATCTCCAGGGACTTGCTCACCAGCTTATTATGTTCATCTACAACCGCGGACACTCTGCCACTCACACGTTGTCTCTTCAATTGCCACAATAGTAGTTTATGGGCTTTGTCTCCATGTTAAAAAAAAAATGCAATTCTGCTCTTTAAGCTCTAGAAGCCGCCCAGCCCCGGCCTCGAATGAGCGCTCTAGTATCCCTAGGGTACACTTCATCTTACTTTGTCGTCTCTCTTTTCCCACATGCCACCCCCACCCTCCCACTGCTACGCCTTCCCTCCCCCTTGCCCCCTCCCTCCTCCTCCCCTCCCCCTCCCCCCATCCCACCCACCCCTTCTCTCTCTTGCCTCCCGTCCCAAAACAATACACACAGCAAGCCCCACAACTCAACTGGATCACACATCGCCCTCCCAAACTCCCAATGTGCCCAGAGCCCCCCCCTCCCCCACCCAACAGTCCAGCTGGTCATAGCTAATATCCCCAAGGGGATGGATCACAGTCCACACTTCTGGGCCGCCCCCTTCGCGGCAATGAAGGGAAAGGGGGGAAACCACTCTGTGACTGCCACTCTAATAAGTCACTCTCGAATAGTTCCATCCAATAATTCCGGTTTCCAACCTCCGTCACTTCTTCAGCTTACTTCATTGAATATCCTCTATTCTGTCATAATGTGTGACATCTGACCGTGCCAATCGCTAGTTCTCTTTGTCCTTATCCTGTTTCTTCTCCTGCTGCAGAGTGGCAATGAACTTCTGTGCTGCCGAGGTTTGCTCAAATGTGTGCGCTGCCCCCTTATGAAATATTCTCAGGATGGCTGGGTAACTCAAAGCAAAAGTGTATGCCACATTTTGCCAGCTCAGTACATAGTGGCAAAAATTCTTTTCTTTTTGCAGCTAGAGCTGCCAAATAATCCTGAAACATGAGTATGGTTTTATTGTTCAGCTTTAGGGCTCGCTGCTTCTGGTAGGCCTGCAGGAGCGCTGCTTTGTGCTGAAAATTTAGTATCCACGCTAGCACCGGTCTTGGCCTCTCTTTTCCCTCCATTCTCTGGCCCAGCCTGTGTGCTCTTTCCACCCTAATTTTCCCTTGCATGTCCACTATTTATTTATTTTATTTATTTATTTAACTTCCTTATATACCGCGCTCTTCAGTATCAGTGCGGTTTACATGTAACATATCTGTCCAGTGCAGGAGGTCTGCACTGGACTTACAATATAACAGGGGGTTATGTACAGGTTCGAACAGGGTAACTATATACAAATATATTCAACATATGTTAAGGGGTGACTCAACTATTTACATATTGGTTCAAACTGAGTATGTGCAGTTGTTAGGGTGAATGTGTTGCTACTTGTCGGGGGGGTCGGGGTCTGGTGGGCTTGGTTTCAATCTGGAATGGGTGTTGCTTGGGTGTTGTCTGTTTGGGCTAATGGGCGTGGCTGGATGTGGACAGTGTTCTTGGTCCATGTAGTATTGAAGGAACAGGTGATGTTTAAGTGCCTTCCTAAATTGGGAGAGGCCCTTGATGGCCCTGATAGCAGGAGGTAGGGCGTTCCAGCATGTGGGTGCATACAGCGCGAACGCTCTGCTCCTGGCTGTTTTTGAGCATTTTGTGATCTGCTTCGGGAGGATCAAGGTGTTGATAGCAACTGATCTAGGCTCAGTTCTTTCGGTAGCCATACCTCAAACAGGCCGGGTAGATGCTGCTCTGTCCATGTCTCTGGTACTCCAACCAGGCATAAATTATTTCTTCTGGACCTGTTCTCGAGGTCATCCACCTTTGTAAGTAGTGCATCAATTTGTTTTTGGTGCTTCTGGTTAAACCGCTCCAAACCGAAGTTCACTGTCTTCCAGCATTGTTACTCTTTGTTCAACCTCTTCCACTCTGCGAGTTATTTCAGTAAAAGTCTCTCCCGTCTCCTCTAGTTTTTTCAACACAATATTGAATTTAGGCTCCAGCAGCTTAACTACTTCTTGCGCTAATTCCACGGAGCCCGATTCCACACTCTCTTTCCCCGGCGAATCCAGCAGGTCACAGACTCGTGGCGCGGCCGCCATTTTGGCTCTAAGAGATTTTCCGTTCAAATTATAAGCAAGCTCAGGGATGCCGCCCGGGAGAGCGATGAGGAACGTCCTCACCCGCTCATGTGATCACGTGAAAAACCAGCTGCCATGTTTTATAATAAAAATAAATTATAAAATTCACGTGATAATGTAAGAAAGAAACATGTTGGGACATAGCTTACAATCACATTCCTGAGAGACAGCGTGAGTCTGTTATGTACAGTAATTGTTCACATGATAGCTGTTTCTTCGAGTGACGTTTTTAAACAAAATATATTCCTAGCTGTGGGTCCTATGGCTCAGGTTCCCATAGAGCAGAAGATCCAAACCTCATTTCTCTATGGCAGTGGTTCTTAACCAGTCCTCCTTGAACCCCTAGGCCAGTCGGGTGTTCAGGATAACCCTAATGAATATGCATGAGATATATATGCATTAGAGATATCCTGCCAACCTGACTGGTTTGTGGCCCTCTAGGGCTGGATTTGGAGACCCCTGCCTTACATCTCTGTCATTTAAGATTGTGAGTGGGCAAGGTGCAGATGTCCTAGACATCAAAAGGGTAGATAGAATGTGTCACATAACTCCTCAATTCTCACCACCACCAAAAAGTTGTCTAATAGACAATATTTTGGTGGTGGTAAGAAGCAAAGAGACATGTGACAAATTCTATCTAACCTTTTTGATGTCTAGGACATCTGCACCTTGCCCACTCACATTCTTAAATGACAGAGATGTAAGGCAGTGTCTCCGAATCCAGCCCTAGAAGGCCACAAACCAGTCAGGTTGGCAGGATATCTCTAATGCATATATATCTCATGCATATTCATTAGGGCTATCCTGAACACCCGACTGGCCTAGGGGTTCAAGGAGGACTGGTTAAGAACCACTGCCATAGAGAAATGAGGTTTGGATCTTCTGTCAAATAGGGCCTGTCAGTCCTGGGCATGCCACAGAGGTCACACACTGGGTGGGGCTATACCAGGGTTTATCAATTCAAACTGATAAACAGAAGTTATAATAAAGTACCACCAATAGAAAGAAATAACTATGTCAAGAGCTGCTATAACTATTTGACATTTACAAACTATAAAATCAGAAACGTACGATCTTTCTGTTTCTCAAGAAATACATTTAGGCATCATTTATTTCTATGGCAACAAACACAAACATGTTTTGTAGAAGATTAAATGTCCTAGCAAAACCACGCTGTCATTATCTGCAACTTGCCCGTCTAGTGACAGGATATTATGGTCATTATATCTCATTTCAGCCTTATAATCAAGTTTAAGTACAGTTCTAGAAAGGAGAATGCAGCTCTGTGGTTGAATGCCAAAGACAAGACCGTCATTGTTCCCTACAAGCTGAAACTACTGAGAGGAAAAACACATGTGTAAATGAGTTTATTAAATACAAAACTAACAGTTTCCAGTCTCTGTGCAATGCAGATTGGAGAAAGGGTGCCTTGAAGGCTACTTCCTACAGTCTGGAATTTAGATTACCCTGGTCTCCTAAAGAGATGTGCTCCTATATATTGTATATAAAGGGTGAATCCCAGAGCAGTGGTTGTCGATCTTTCATGACTACTTAACCTTTCAAAAATCTGAGGTCTTGTGTACCCCCGGATTATCAGAAATTGGGATATTCACAACAAATAATACAATTAAGTTGCAGTTTGATTTTGTGCTCGATTTTTTAGAGGGGGGAGGGGGAAGGGTATTGGTCATTCTTTTAAGAACTAAAATATATGGTGCTGGTGTGAGTAAATTTAACATAACAAGGTGGGGATCAGAGGTTTTCTTTTGTTTTGATTATTGAACTTGCTCTGAAATATACTCTGTAGTGATTAGCCAATTGATGCTTAAACTAACCAATCAGATTTCTACTAAATGTTCCTTTCCTAACTATGGGATATGTTTACTAAACTGCGGTAATGTCACTCACATTAAGTTCCACAGTAAATGTACAGATGCCCATATAAAGGCATGGGCGGTGCATCGTTACAGCAAACCGTATCAGTTAACGCACGTTACAAGGCACCTTAGACTAACGCACGTTGCAAGGCGCCTTATAAGGCACTTTACAAGGCACATTAAAAGGCGCCTTGTAAGGTGCCTTATAAGGTGCCCTGTAAGGATGCCTTGTAAGGTGCCTTGTAACGTGCCTTATAAGGTGCCTTGTAAGGATGCCTTGTAAGGTGCCTTATAAGGTGCCTCGTAAGGTGCCCCATAAGGCGCCCTATAGGACTCCTTAGGCTAAGCGATGTATTGGGCACCCCTGGACAAGGCACCATAAAAGGCACCCTGGGCTATGGAACCATAGGTTAAGGTGGGCCAACAAGGTTACGGTGCCCTAGGTTAGTGTGCCCTAAGGGCTGCAAGGTGCTTCAGGATGACATGCATGACCTGTGAGGAACAGAGACAGATGTAGCCCTAACACTAGATAGAGCACTCAGGAAAGGCAATGAACAGGTGAGTGAAGGAGGGACAGCTGGAAGCCGCTGGACCTGCCATATCTGCAGGCATCCCATGTGGCTGTTAGTACTGATGACGAACATGGTGGGGCAACTGTACTACAGCACAGGGTGTTGGCAATTTAAAGTACTGGAAAGACAGTTGGTGGCAGACGATGGGAATACGTGTCCCCCAGTGGAGGCGGAGGTGGAAGGATAGTTACAATGATGGGTGGACAGAGGAGTGGTGGTGCCATGCAGATTAGGCACAAGCGAGGCAAGCATGAAGAGGGGCAATGCAGGAAAGGGTAGAAGTGCAGGACATGGGGTGACAGCCTGCACAGGCAGACAGGACTCTGCACAACTGACAGACACAGATAGATGGACCGAGGGAATGTTGGCAATTGTGGCGAGGGTATTATGGGCTGGAAGCACAAATCTGCAAAAATATGACTGTTACAGGCATGCACACTATTTGAGTAGGATAGGCATGAGAGGAGAGAACAATGAGGAATTGAACCCATGAACACTGTCAAGAATGGCATTGTACCAACCAGTAGGCTATACCTCTAGGTGTATGGCACAGCAATGGCTGGGTACAGAAGGACTGCAAGTTACCGCACAAACTGCTTGCTCTGAGTGCCAGGATAGGGTAACCCCACCAGTACCCATGATGCAATGCACATGCTGAATAGCTGTCTACAGCTGATCACCAAATGGGGTCTGCACCGCTCCTGTACCTCAGCTTGGAAAGACGAACTGACAGTGTGTGATACTGGCACAGAGTAGCTACAGACCATGCCATTGTGCAGGTTCTGTGTTCCCTCTGAGGGATATGATGGGTGCCCATCACTAGGTCCGCAGTACATGTGGTGCTAGAGATAGGGACTGCTGTACGTCCTCATCACTACCAGTGTGTGACAGGTGTTTCTTGCAGTGCAGCTGAAGGCAATTTGGTGTCCATCTGTATCTTGCAGTCACATGTGACCCTTTGGGACCAGACACCACCCAGATTAGTGTGAACCCTGTTTTAGGGTCTGGCTGACATAGGCACCTGTTATCAGGGCAGAGGGGTTTCCAGACTTGCATGAGGTTTGTATAGCAGTGCTTTTACAGGTCAAAGTGGTATACACTACACACCCCAAAGGGGTCATATCACCCTTTTTGTAGGCAAGGGACAGGTGTCCCAGCCCCCATGAAGCAACCTCCATCCTACCTCTATAAGACAGCTTTCCAGGGATGGTGGGCCATACCCATACCTGAGGCTGGGGCAGTGGCAGACCAGCAGCAATGCTGGGGTTAGCTTTGGAAAACCCCAACTGCCTCACACCACTGTATGCCAGTTACCAGCAGACAATATTGACTAAACCGTTTCTTAACAGAGCCAATCAACTATTGAGTGTATATGAAGTAATGTTCCAAGTTTCAACCAGAGAATGCAAATTTGCATTCTCTGGTTGAAACTTGGAGCATTACTTTATATACACTAAACAGCTACCAGCAGACAGCACAGTCAGACTGTACCTTATAGGTGTTCTAACCATACACAAGCTAACTGCAGACAGTCCACTAGCCAGTCCATACTGCATGCTCACAGAGAAACTATGTGCACCAAACAAGAATCTCAGTGATTGGAGCCCCAGCACTGGGATCACAAAAGTATTACTAGAGACAGACAGTGTGTAGTGCTATGTGGGAACCTAGACATGCCATGGTCACTGCTCGGTTAGAGTGAGTGCCCTCCCAGCATGACATGCTGTGGCCACCCAGTCCATGCAGGCGGTGATTGGGCACTACAGTGTCCCAGCCATTGCCCCACACCCTGTGAACATGCATCCTGGCCAGTCTTCCCTGTCCAGGCCATACCCACAACACCTTGCTCCTCATTATGCACACATTCGGGCTAATGCTGGTAACAGTGGGGCATTTTGGGCCCGGAGGGGGGTGGGTGGCCACAGAACAATGGATAGACACACACGCACTCCTATTGCAACATTGTGCAAAGATAGGGGTGGTTGGCTACCCTGCCTGCTACAATGGTCTTGATCAGTGCCGACATTGCTAAACTGTGCAGGAGGTAGTGGTAGTGCTCTGGTGATAACTGCAGCTCAATGCTGGGGCCAACAGCCTGACTCTCCATGCAGCTTTGGATTGTGGAGCCTGTGTGAGTGGGTGTTTGTACTCCTGTTCACCGCTTCTTTGGGCTTTGCACATGTTGCTGTTGTATCTGCATTGTAGGGTAAAACATAGGGGCATGCTTTGCAGGAACCACAGCTGGGATTTGAATCTGCGACCCTCTGCTTCTGAACACACTGGCTGGGTGTACTGCACCACACAGTTGCCACAGATGCATGGTGGCCCCTGAGGCTACCTGTACTTTTACTCAGCCAGACCTTTTATGCTGCACTGCACACCACGTACTGGTACAGGGCATGGCCTAGGTCCACTGCAGGCAGGTGCCACTGAACCCTCCAGCACGGGCACACACACCCCTGCCATGCTGACATGACCATATGCTGTCAGTGCTGGTAGTGCGCAGTCCCAGGCCATCCACTGTGTGGGTAGGTGATTGCCTAGGGAGCAGGGGTCTGGGGCAGGGGGCATACATGAGCATCCTCACATCCCCACCCCCATCACCGCCTACCAATAGTATGTTCCTTCCTCTTGGGGGAGAGTTGGCTGGGGGGATGTTAGGTCAGTGCCCTGGCAACTATTAGCTTGGGTGGACCAGGTAGATGTAGGTGGATTGTGCTTGGCCTTTGTCAGCTGCTGTCATGCTGATTTCCGGTTTCTATGTTCCTATGTGCCACCTAGGCGCCTGCCTAGTCCACCCTGTGCCCCAGCTGCCCCCGCTACATGTCCCGCCTGCAGTCCCCTATGCCCCATTTGCACCATCGCCATAGTGGCCTTTGATACTTGGGCACTATGCTGTTGCTGAAAATGGAGCACTGCTATCACGTTTCTTGGGCTCCCTGCCTATGCTTTACATTGCTGACACTGAAATGGTTTCTCTCATCTGCAAATGTGCATCTAATGGCAGGTTTTCATTTGCGGTAGGATTCAGCCCTTCAGTTCAGCGCTTTAGTGTGCAGGGAGCCTCTCCCCACCCACTCCCCGCCCATTGACCCCTTCTCTCCACCCTCTGCGGTTTTTACCACGGCCGGGATCGCTAACGCTCGTTTACCTAACTCGCGGTCTGTAACGTTACCGTAGTTTAGTAAACATACCCCTATGTGTTTGTGAATATATATAGCTGAGTTTGGTTCCTCGTTTTGAGGCAGAAGGACATTTTTTTGTCCTGTTTGTCAAAGGATATCTTTAAAATTTGTAGGCAATCTGAACATGCCCAAAAAGGGAAATGTGTTTTTGTGCAGGGCTGGCCCAACTATCAGGCAAACTAGGTGGCTGCCTAGGGTGGCAGATTATTGGAGGGGCAGCAAAGAGCAAGGTATTCAAAGCTAAACAATAGATTCTGACAACTGGGGGGTGGGAAATGGAGGTGCATAAGGCTTAAGATTTGCCTAAGGTGCCAACACTTTGAACCAATTCTGGGGCGGCCCTATTTTCGGGTGTATATTCATTTTTAACTTTATTTGAAGATATCAGCATTTTACCTAATGGAAGCATGTTGAATGCTAAAACAGTGGCACAATAAAATTGGAGTGGATTGATATGGGTAGATGTGTAGTAAATGAAAATGGATTTCTTTATTTGTTTATTACATTGGATTGTTTAAAAAAATGTTTTATTAAAATACTTTCTGACCTCCAAATATTTTCGCAACATTAAAAAAGGGTATATGCTGTAAATCCTTGGAATCAACAGTGTTTTGTCAATGGGGGAACCACCAGCTTTAGCAATGTTTTATAGGAATGCTTAGCGCTATACAAATGAAAAATAGTAGCAATAGTAGTAACAAAAACCTTTGGTTCATTTTGGCTGCTTTCCTGATTTTCAAAAGTTTTTTGGGGGAGTTTTCACATATTTTTTTAAATAAAGGTTTTTATGCTTGTCAAAGTGTTTGAACATGCACAAATTAACTTTACATGTGTCAATTCAGAGTCTAACGTGCCTTACAACAATTTAATGTACACTAAACTTTCAAGGGTGTGTTATTTTATTTATTTACCTAGGCTTATATACCACAGAGGTTTAAGTGGCTTGCCCAAGGCACACCTGTGGGAGTAGAAACCTCAGTCCTTCTGGTCTAAGGTTGCTGTCTCCTAGCAGGAC
This sequence comes from Ichthyophis bannanicus, assembly GCA_033557465.1. Classification (NCBI taxonomy): domain Eukaryota; kingdom Metazoa; phylum Chordata; class Amphibia; order Gymnophiona; family Ichthyophiidae; genus Ichthyophis; species Ichthyophis bannanicus. Next base: position 508,052,439 of record CM066031.1, on the reverse strand, counting down.
TTGAGCTCTTAGCCCCTTTGGCTTAAAGTAACTTGCTCTAACCACTAGACCGCTCCTCCCTTTGAAGATGTACCACTGAATGCACATCCCCATTCCAAAAGTATGATTACTCTTCTAAATCTTTTAATTCCCTTATGGCTAAACTTTCATTTGGTATTGTGCTATGTGTTCGGCAGTTGCAGCCTTTTGACTGCCATTTTAGCTTCTCTATGGTCTGTTTCTCATGATCATGGTATTGCAGAAGCTAAAGCCCATCTTAATGCACATGTGCTATTTCCCTCTCTTAATAGCCCATGCTGAAGCAAAGATAGGAATAAACACCTCAAATCCTTAATCATATACAGTACTTCAAACAAAAAGGGCTATCACCTCAAAATCATTTCCAAGAAAATTACATTCTCATTTTGGGAAAACCTACCACAAAGAAAGGGCAATGATGGACCATGTGCCACTTCTGCTAACACAGAATCCAGAACAGGATAACTAAGTAACATCTAAAAGACCTAAAACTACTATTATTGGAGAATGAATTTCTGAAAAAAATATTCTCCCTTTTCCTTGTTCTGACCTTTCAGCAACCGCTTATTTTGCAGGTAATAAGCTCCAAACAAAAACTGAAATAAAATTCCGCAAGATTCCGCAATGCAAGTTTTGCTACAATTTCCTACATGGAAAATGCATTCAAAATAAAAGGCTCACATCCATGCTTCCCTATGAATGTAGTGTGCATGATTCATTGAAGAAAAAGCAAAGATAGATGCTATAATATTGAAATAAACCGAAAACTGAAGACAAGAATCAATTTTCATGGACCCTATGGAAAACACTACAAGGAAGGGGAGGATGACAGCTCATGGTGTAATTTTATATTTTTTTCCATGTGTAAAACCTGTTTTGCAATACCAAGAAGAGCTTTTATAAAATTGCATGGTAGCATACAAGCAGCTAAGTACACACACTGAGAAGGCCAATACATATATGTGTGCCACATGTAGGCATGACCAGTGGCATAGTTTGGGCAGAGCAGGGCTTGAGTTGCAATGTACATGCATAAATTTATAAAATGCACGAGTACACATGTAAGTTCATATACAGATTTGCACCTGCTTCAGAACAGGTATAAATGTTTTTGTGACCCATGGCAAAGGACAATTAATGCAATTGGTAAGTTGAGTTGAGAAAGGCCTCTTAAAAGGGGAAAAACCCAAGTCATTGTGGATGAGGTCTCGTAGAGCTTTGCACAATAGAAACTGGATCTGTATGAGCTGGAAGTTCAGAGAAGCACAGGACAACTCCAAAAAGTAGCATGTTTAAAATCACAAGGTAATTATTCGTTAGTGCTTATGGAGAATAAAATCAAGGATATTATACCGCACTTTGAATATTGTGCAATTCTGGTTGCAGAATTAGAAAAGGTACAGAGCAGAGTGACCAAAATGTTAAAGGGAATGGAAGGATACCCCTATGAGGAAAGGCTTAAAAGGTTAGGGCTTTTCAACCTGGAAAAGAGACAGCTGAGGGGAAAGTTTAAAATGAATGGAACGGAATGGGTAAATGTAAATCAGTTGTTTATTCGTTCAAAAAGTAGAAAGACTAAGGGGCATGTTTACTAAACATTCCTAACGTGCGGGGCCGCGGTAGTGTGCGTGTGCCATATAAGGAGTGGGCGGTTCAGGCAGAAAGAAGAAAAAAACCCGACCGTACGTGTGCGCGTCGCGCTAATTTGCGGGGCCCACATTAGCGCGTGGGAAGGCTAAGCAGGGCGCTGCTGAGCACATATCAGAACAGAGCTGTAGCACAACGGTGAACACACTAACCAATGGTGCAGGGGCTACAGGTTCAATCCCCCATTGTGTGCAACAAAAAGGCCAGCTGAGGCAACACCTTGAATTTGTAAAAGTGGTTCAGGAGGCAAAGTACTTTTGGACGGCATAAGGCGGCACACTGTTTGTTTTGTACGGCATAAGGCGGCGCACTGTACTATCTGGGCGGCACAAGGCGGCGCACTGTTCTTTTTGGGCGGCACAAGGCGGCGCACTGTTCATTTTGGGCGGCACAAGGCGGCGCACTAATTGTGGGCAGCAGGAGGTGGCGCGCTGATGGGCATAAGGCGGCGCGCTGATGCCAAAGCAAAGGAACACAGCCACAGCACAATGGTTAAGACACTGACCAATGGTGCAGGGACCAGGGGTTCGATCCCTCACAATGCCCAGTGAAAAAGGCTAGCTGAGGCAGTATGTTATATGTTGTGGAGTGCTGTAGGAGGCTTTCTAATTTTATTTTGTGATAACTACTAGCAAACGCACTCTCACAGCATATTAATATAGGCGGCCCATAAGGCACATGTTACAGTGCACCGTCCGCCAAGGCACCCTAGAATGTCCCCTATAGGGCAGCATGTATGTTGCGACACAGGATAATGTATAGTGCACCCTATATGGCTGGCAACCGTAACGTGCCCTATAGGGCGCCCCATAAAGCACCCTCAGAGGCACCTTATGGGTACAGTACGCTGAGGGTGGTATTGCTGGCAGCAACATATGTACAGTAAATTAAAATAAATCTGTGGACACCCCTATCACATACCCCCACTGTGGGTTTGAACCCATGACATCTGGCTGCACAGGCAGGGATGTAACCATTGGGCTACAGCTCTATAGCTGTAAGCAGCCCCTGGCTGGCTGCAGATAGCCTGTATGTCACCTCACTGACAGTCTGCTGTTGTGAACCACCCGTACCCATGATGCACTGCACATGCAAATCAGCTGTCCACGATTGAACACAGGATGGGAAATGCACCCCTAAAGCTCCCCGGCCTTGTAGGGGGAAGTGTCCGTGTGCACCCACACAGCACCTCGGCCTGGTAGGGTGTCCTGAGTGGGTGGACAAATGGCAAAGAGTAGCTAAACACCATCACATTGTGCGGTTACTGTGCTCACCCTGAGTGTGAGATGTTGCGCCCAGGACCAGGTCCACAACACCAGGCATGGCCGAATGCGGCCATGTCAGAGCTCCAAAGCAGCAATAACCTGTGGAATAGGTAGGTGCTGCATAAACATTTTGGAGATCTCTGTCTGGCTCAGTTAGTGGGGACCCCCAGGTGGATAAAGCAGGGCTTCCCCTCAACAGATCCCTACCCTGATGGCAGTAGAGTGGACCATCAACCCCAGTCCTGCTAGGGAACAGACACCCTACAGGGCAGTGCAAGCAGCTCCACACACATCCATAACACAATATCAGACAGACATTAGGCCTGAAAATTCAAAGATGCACCCCACCACTATCTGATATTCACCTGCAGCAAGCCATCAGCCACTGTACCCTACAAGGCACTCCATCACAACACATATCAGCTGTGAACAGTCTGCTGGCTGGTCCTGATGGACATGCATGCACCCACAACTGGGGTGGCAGCACACACAGACAGATAAGTCCATGAAGAGGCCCCCACAGGACACCCACACATATCACATGGGAGAATCACAATATAGCACTATGGGGGTGCCTAGCCATGCTGCCGTCACTGCACACTCAGGGTGATAGTGATCCCCCAGCAGCACATACAGAGGTCACCCTGTCTGTGTAGGTGGTGGCCAGGCACTACCATGCCCCTGCCAGTGCCCTATGCCCTGTGCAGCTGCATCCTCGTCAGTCCACTCTGTCTGAGATATACCCATAGTCCCTTGCTACTCATTATGCACATTGGCAGGCCAATACTGGCAACAGTGTTGGCAGTGTGGGCTGTGGAAGGGGCATGCAGCCAACACCCACTGTATAGACAGACACACAATTCCACACCTATGCCATCATGGTGCTACTATTGAGGAGGTAATTAGCCTTGCCCACCAAACCGGTGCTGGGCACGGCAAGGCATGGATATGCTACGCAGTACTGCTGGGGGTCACTCCCCAGGGTGGTAAACACCGTCAGAGGCAAGGGCTGGAGCACGCACCGCAAACACCAAACAGATTGTTCGGATGGGGTCAACTAGCAGTATGTGCGTAACGTATGGATATCTATCTGCCAGTACTCCTAGCAAGCGTCTCAGAGCTGTGTACCGTATACCTCAGTGTAGGGTTCCATTGCTAGGGTATGCAGGTGCTAGTATTGGGAGATGCACGCAGGGTCCAATGTTCTGCCTCTCCAGGAGACATTGGCCAATGGGGTCTGTGGGTGTGGGTGTGGGTGTGTCTGCCCCTGTTGGCTGCTGCTTTACGACAGAGATTCCCAACTCCAGTCCAGGTGTGCATCACACTGATCGGGTTTACCTGCTGTTCCTCATGAATATGCATGAGCTACATCTACATGCCATGGGGGTGGTGCATAGATATACAGCACAGGCATTTGTATGAGTGGCAGCCTGGAACCTGACTGGTGTGTGGCCCACCAGGACTGCATTTGGGAGATTCTGCTCTAGGTACTGCCCCTGTACATGGTGTCTGTGCTCAGTGGGGTAAAAGATAGACGTAGTACCATTGCATATGGCCTCGCCACGAAAGGTTTGTCCTTACTATCACTGTGTAGCTGTGGGAAAAATATGTGGGAAGGATTGGTGGTAGCCCCAGCTGGGCTTTGAACCTGTGACCTTCTGTTCTTGTATGCACTGTCTGTGTGCACTGCACCACCTTGTAGCCACAGATTGGTTGGATTCCCTGGAATGTCCATGCCTGTGGATCCGGCAGGGCCTGTGTGTTGCAGTGGACTGTGCCAGCCTGCACATGGCTTGGCCTCTGTCCTCTGTGGCTAGCTGCCACTGCCTCCTGCACCACATGTACTCGTGCGCCAACATGCTGGCATGAGCTTCTCTCAGAAAAAGCAGATGACCTGATTGCAATGTGGCAGTACGGGACTGCATTTGGGGGACTTGGCTGTAGGTATGCCCATTGTTGTGGTGTGTGTGCGGTGTTGGGTAACATATGGGTGTTTCCCCCATGCTTATGTTCCCTGCAATACAGGGGTGTCTGCTCTATCTTTGTTTAGTGGTGGGTAAAATATATGGATGGGGCTGGCAAGTGCCCCAGCTGGGATTTGAACCTCTGGCCTGCTAGTCCTAGAGGTCATGGCTATGTCCTCTGCACCACACTATGGCCACAGAGACAGTGCAGCCCCTGGAGGTAGTAAACCTGGCAGGATGGCGTCACAAACCCTGCTGTATGCATTTTTACTGTGGGCTCCTTCACCCTGTGTGGTGACAAACGTGCAAATAAAACCCGGGAATGACCACGGAACAAAGGGGGAAAACATATACCCAAGCTGGGCAACAGTGATATTAATGGGCAACCCTAGATAACACTCCCAGGACAGCTCCAGAAAAAGGGAAATGTTTTTTGGACGAGTCTCCGCTCCGTACACCTTTCCATAAATCATTTCCTTTTTGTTGGAGCTTTCCTGGGTGTGTTATCTAGTTTTGCCCATCACTATAACTGTTCCCCAACTGAATTACTATTTTTCATATTTTTGTGGTGGTCAGTTTCTATTTATAATTGCACGTTTGTGCTGTGCACATGTATCACACTGCTCACGTTTTGCAGGTTTCCCAGGTTTTGCTGTACATTGCTGACGTAAATGGTTTCTCTTCCCTTTAAATGCATTCTAACGCGAGTGATTCACTCGCGCTATTTTTTTTTTGGAAATTCAGCCCCAATAATGTGCGGGGCGCCTCTCCCCTCCCCTTCCCCGCCCATTAACCCCTTCTCTCCGCCCCTCCGGGGCCTTCCTCCGCCCTCCGTTAGCCTTTCCACGCCTCTATCGGACATTTGCGGGCACGTACTTGTGCGGCACCCGTTACTGTGACGCGCAAGTGTGCGGGGCTTCATCGCACGTTTGCGGGGCGTTTAAGCGCTCTTAAGTACCGCTTTTAGTGCGCTATTTTGTGGCGCGCTAATTAGCGGTTTTTAGTAAACATGCCCCTAAGGGACAGGCAATGAAGCTACAATGTAACTCATTCAAGACAAATACGACAAACTATTATTTACTCAACGAGTAATCAAACTTTGGATTTTGTTACTGGAGGATGTAGTAAAAGCTGTTAGAGTAGTTGGGTTTAAAAAACATTTGGACAAGTTCCTGGAGGAAAACTCCATAATAACGAGGACCAGGTAAATCCACTGTTTACTCCGTAATAAGCATTGTGGAATCTGTGTACCTTTTTGGGAACCTGACAGGTACTTGTGATCTGGACTGGCCACTGCTGGAAACAGGGGCTTGATAGACCTTGGCCTGACCCAGTATGGCATTTCTTAAGTTTTTATGGTCTTATGAAATAACTGACATACTATCTAGGCCACTGGATGGGTCTATCTGGTGATATTCAGCGGCACTGAATATCTTACAGACCATCTCGATACTGTCTAGACAGTAATGTGGTAGTCCATGGGTGACATGAATGTGAAGTGAAGGCAGAACTGCAAATTATCTAGATGGCAGTGATATTCAGTCCTCTATGGAGGTAATTCTGAACAGGGAATAGCGGGGATGTATGTCTGGTCTAGACATACAAGCCCTGCTATTCCCTGTTCGGCGATTCTGAACAAGGAATTCCTTGCACGTATAGCGCATTTGTGCAGGGAGCTCCAGATGGGGGTGGAAAGAAGCGGCAATGAGGATGAGAGTTGGCAGTGTAGGGGTGTGCCACACAATCCGGATGTACAAGGCTGATTCAGTTCACAGTCCTGTATGTCCAGGTGCACCAAGATGGACGTTGTACTTATTCTGCCTCCGTGGTGGAATAAGTCTGATGGATGGCAATTCTTGGGGCCTGCAGGCCCACTGCAGCAACAGGCCAGGCAGAGGTAGGTCCTCGGCTCCCGATCCTGGCCTGGCTGCACCTACTGAGGGCCGGGTGGTGGGGAAATACGAGTGGGATGGCGTTGGGCACTTCAGTGCTCCTGCATGGTGTCCCAGTGCCATGGCAACAAGACACCATGGCACTGAGGCTCCATGCAGGAGCATAGGGAGGGCTAGATGGTGAGGTTGCCGGATATGCAGGGCAGCTGATTCGGGACCCATCCAGCCAGTCTAAGTGCCCTGATTCCACTCCCAAGGGAACATCTAGTCCTGGCGTGCAGAATCGGGTGCAAATCCAGTCCATCCAGATTTTGGATGTCTGGATGCGCTGGACAGGCCCCGATCGGAATTTGTCCCTATCTGAATAACTACCTGGATAAAGTTTGGACAGTAAAAGACTGTTAACCACATAGTGGACTGAATACTGCCACTTTCCAGATATTGATCTTGGTCACTGAATTATTTGGATATTCAGTACTGGCTACTATCCGGATACCAGTGCTGAATATTACATTGTTTTGGCTGCTGCAGTTGGTGCTTAAAAAAAACATCAACATCAGTGGGTTAATATTGGCTTGTCAGCTATCAAAATCAACACCATGGGGCTCTAGCAGATTCATCCCTAGGCTTCATCTCAGTTATCTGTTCAATGATCAATACCTCCTTCTCATCTGGCTTTGTCTTTCTTTATCTTTATGTTTATTCACACATTTGATAAACCACCCAGGCAAAAGCATAGGGTAGTTTATAATAAGATAGCGCAGTCGCTGCAGGTCAGAAAGTGAAAGGAGCTCCATTGGTAAACAGGACAGGAAAGAGGTTACATAGTAGAGAAAACGGTGCTTAGATTAGACCGAAAAGGGGGGAGGAGATAGCTAAATCAGGACTATGGGCAGGGCCAGCCTGTTCATTGTGCAAGAATGTTGTTCGCACAGAGCCCGTGCTTCAGGGGGCTCCACACGAACTTCATTGTGCTCAGTTTGCAGAGCTGGCTTCAGAGGGAGCCAGGGAGGCCCGAGGCCCCAGCTCACCTCTGCATAGCTGCTGGAGTGAAGAGCAGTGTGTTCCTTTCTCCAGCAGCAGTGTTATCGTGAAGCACACTGAGTGTAGGGAAACAGGAAGTGCTCTTTAACCTTTCCTGGCACTCAGTGCGCTTCATGAGTATACAGCAGGAGTAAAGGAACAGCTGCTCTTCACTCCAGCACTGTGCAGAGGGGAGCCAGGGCTTCAGGCCTCCCCAGTTCCCTCTGAAGCTGCTCAGACAGCTGTGGGGCTCTTGGGGGGTGGGGGGGGGGGCTAGAATAAGACTGGAAGTAGGCTGATGGGGGGCTTAGATTGGAAATGGGCTGATGGGCAGAACTTAGACTGGAAATAGGCAGATGGGGGAGCTAGGACAGGACAGGAAATGGCTAATGAGGGGATGCTTGGACTGAAAATGGGCTGATAGAGGGCTAGGATAGGACGAAATGGTTGATGGGGGAGCTAGATTTGGAAATGGGCTGATGAGAGAGCTTGCACTGGAAATGGGCTGATGGGGGCTAGGATAGGACTAGAAATGGCTGATGGGGTACTTGGACTGGAAATGGGCTGATGTGGGGGGATGGGAGAATGAAACTAGAAGGGAGCGGATGATGGGTGGGGCTGGAACTAGGAGGGAGCTTATGTTGGGGGGGGGGACTAGAAGGGGATGAGGCTGGGGGAGTGAGGATGGAGAGGGGAAAATATATTTTGTGTGGGAGGGAAGAAAAATCTACGATTGCCCAGGTATTGGGAGAGTAAGTGGGGATTGAGAATGGAAAGGTGAAATTTGAGTGGATGAAAAGGAATAAAGAAAGAAATTGAGGAAAGAGCAAAAGGGGAAAGATAGTATGTTAAAGCAGATGAAGAGAAAGAAGAGAAAAAAAAACTAAAAGAGTGAAGAAAGAACAAATAGACAGCAGACAATGGAGAGTTAGCAGAAGACACGAAGAAACCAGAAGAAAGTGACTGGAGCAATTGCAACTGAAAAAAAATGCCCAAACAACAAAAGATAGAAAAATACTTCTTTATTTTGAATTTATTAACTGAAATATGTCAACTCTGGGAAATGTGCAACCCTAATGTCTTTGCATTTTGTTAGTACAACACAAAATTAATGTATAGTTTTATTTCTCCAGTTTAGTTGTACATTTCATGTTTGGCTTTTGGGGTTCCCAATTTAATTATTGTCTTCCTATTTCTAAATTGTGATCCTTTGTTCTTTGTTTGGTGACGGTCTATGTTCTGCATGTGTAACCGAGCTGAGGTATTCTGTTTATGTAGTTTCTATGTTACAGTCCCACTTCTTCTCTTTCCTCAGTAGGAGATGTATTGGTATTCTCTGAGATGTATTGGTTTAATATTTTCAGTGTTGTCTTTTGATAGGTAGGGTTTGGTGCTTTCTGAGTCCTGGTAGTGCTGTTATGATATAGTTGGTTTGCTATGGGTTCTAAGTGACAATCAAAAGACCCTCACAATCAAGAGTGAGCAACTATTCCAAATAAATCTCACAAATTACAATCTCATAACATACTAATATCAGGGCTTAAACAAAACAATCAATTACAACACAGTTATTACAAAACATGCCTAGAGATACCATCAGAATACTGTGGATTCATGACAAGAATACCTGTATAACTTAAAATCCCAGCAGAATCATTCATAGGTCTCATCTGAGCAAATATCATACTCACAATACAGCAAGCACAATAAGAATTCCAGCATGATATCAGGTTTCAGACAACATGTCTTGCTTCAGGGAATTACTTAACAATTTAAGTTTATAACTGCATACAAAGCTAGCTCAATGGCTAGTGTCATACAACACAGTCCAAGCACAATATAAGACCCAGAGCGCATCTGACCCTAATTGTGAATCAGAGAGGTCCATTCAATCTGATTATTTAACCCCATTGGTTCCAACGAGTTTAAACAATAAATCCATCTCTGTTTTAGATAATTTAGACGGCTCTGATAATCCCCACCTCACCAGTCCATTAAAACTTGATCAGTTGAATGACCATATTCCACAATGTGATCAACCAGAGGTGCCAACAAAACTTTATTAGCTAACCTACTATGGTGCTCACTAATACGTTTGCGAATAGGATGAATTGTACGGCCAACATAGATTTTTTTTTGACAAGGGCAGATCACCACATATACAACATATATTGAAAGACATGTGGTGATAGAACATGCTGTAAAACCATGATTATTTGGATGAACCCAGGTAAGACCAACTTAGTATTGTGACACCAACGACAGCAAACCACAGCTGGTATGGTTCACTTCAGCAAGGTTCCTCCTCCCCTGTAACCAATCACGAATATTTCTACCACGTTTATACACCATGCAGGGAGTCTCTTCAAGGATATTTGGCAAAACCTGCAGGGTGCCCGAATGACGTTTAATCAATCCAGCTATACGTGGTGCCATATTGGAGTATGGTAGAACACATACCCAGTGGTCATCTTGCTGAACAGAATGAGCATGTCTGGCATGCTTATAAGCCCTATTAATCACAAATTCAGGATATCCATGCTCCAATAAGCACAGCTTAAGATCATCTGACCTTGTCAAAAAATCAGTGAAGGACACACAAATCTGTCGCAACTGCAAAAACTGCCCAATTGGCAAATTAAGCTTAAAATGGTTAGGATGATCACTAGTAAACCACAATAAAGTATTGCGTTCTACTGGTTTGCGATAAAGGGAAGTAATCAGACCACCCAAATCACGTCAAATAGAGACGTCTAAAAATGCTATAACCTCCGAAGAAAACGGACGTCACCAGCCAAGACTTTGGCGTTTTTTGTCAGATTAGATGAATGGATGGACGCACTTCATCGGGGGCACTTGAGACAGAGGCTTCAGCTTCGAAACATGCACGTCATGTGTGATCGATCAGTTAAGTGTGTTTTTTATTTTGGTAAAGCAGAAGAATGCATTGAACTGAACACTTGAATAAGTTTGATTAAAAGGGGCATGTACTGCGTGGGAGGGAGAGGGGTTTTCCTCTTTCTCTTGCAGTTTATGCTCGACAAAAATAAGAAATGGTTTCAGTTTGGGATTAGCGGTATTCTTTGTTGATTTGGAATAACCTCCGAAGAGGCTTTCATCGTGAACTTCAAAAAGGGATGAAATTCACTAATCCACTGCTCAAATAACTTCAATCCTGAAAAAGGACCCTGCCATACCAGAAAAATGTCATCCAAAAACCTATACCACAAAGATATAGATTCAAAAAAAGAGGACTTATAAATGTGTTCTTTTTTAAAGTTCTCCATGTATAAGGTAGCTAATGACGGCACCACAGCCGCCCCCATGGCAATCCCATGATGTTGCAAGTAATATTGACCATCAAAATAAAAATAATTCCGAGTGAGCACAATTTCTAAGAATCACACTAAAAAATTGGCTGTAGCTCGATTACAACCTCCTGTTTAGAATCAATCAATTGCATTAATTCAGCTTGAGGAATTACCGTATACAAGGAATGAAAATCCAGTTACTAACCAACAATCAGAAGCATCAGTATGAAAATCAGCCAGTAACCATAAAAAATGAGTAGTATCCTGACTAAAAGAACGTACCTGGCATGCTATAGGATTAAAAAATAAATCCAAAAACTTGGATAATGGTTCCAACACCGTATTGCGCAGGGAAATAATTGGCCTACCTGGAAGATTAGAAAAGATTTATGTACCTTATGAAGCATATATAAATATGGCGTAGTCAGATATTTCTTAATCAAAAATGCTGCTTCCCATGAAGTGGTAACAGCAGAATTTACAGCCTCCTGCACTATTCACAGTACACAACTTTGAATGTCCTCAAGTGGATCACTAGGTAGGACGAAATAATAAGCACAATTATTCAACTGCATATAAACTTCGGACTTATACTGAGCAGTGAATTGAACCACAATACTGCCCCCATTATCGGCATGTAAAATGCTCAAAGAATCATCATCCCCTATGGAGCGTAAAGCTTCACATTCCCCAACAGACAAATTAGATCTCCATCTACCTGACCAGGACCTCTCCAATTCATCAAGATCCTATAACACAAGATCCTAAACAGTAATTATTGCTGGAGGGGACAATCCAGGGGGAGACCATATGGATGAGGACTAAACTAAGGGGCATGTTTACTAAACTGCATTAGTGTGATTCGCGTTAGGATCTGCGGTAGAAGCAGAAATCCCAAATAAGGACATGGGCGGTACATCGTTACCGATAACGCGCGATACAAGGCGCCATAAATTAATGAGCGCTACATGGCACGTTACCGCGCATTAATCTTAAGAAGGCGCGCAGGCATACAAACACAGCAACAGAGCTGTAGCACAATGGTTGCTACATTGACTGATGATACAGGGGTCATGGGTTCGATTCCTCAGTGGGCCTAATGTATAAGGTTGGCTGAGGCATCAACCTTTACATTTAAGTAGTGATTATTGAGGCATTTGACCTGTATTTTAATTAGTGCTGCCAGCAAACACACCCTCACTGTGGCATAACCTAAGGTGCCGCATAAGTCACCCCATAACGTACTCCATAGGGAACATTATAAAGTGTACTGTCCGCCAAGGCACCCTATAATGTCCCCTACAGGACACCTTATAAGGCTGTGAACAAAGCCCTGGCTGGCTGCAGAAGGACTGCACGTCACCACACAAACTGTCTGCTGTGGTTACCAGGATAGGGTTAACCCACCCGTACCCATGATGCACTGCACATGCAAATCAGCAGTCGACAGAGGGGCACAAGATGGGGTATGCACCCCCACAGCACCTCGGCCTGGTAGGGGGAACAGACCGTGTGTGGTACTGGCACAGAGTAGCCACAGACAGTCACATTGTGCGGGTACTGTGCACACCCTGAGGTTGAGGTGGGGCGCCCAGCACCAGGTCCACAGCACCTTTCATGGCTGAAATACGCCATGCTGCAGGTCCCCATCAGTGTGTGATAGGTAGTTCCTTTAGACACACCTAGGATACATCTGTGTCCGTCTGTATTTCTCAGTCATGTTTAGCCCTTATGGGTGATGATGCACCCAGAATAGTGCATATCCTGTGTTGGTGAGATGGTTACCTGCTGTAGGTGAAGGGGGTGTGTGTGTTTGAACCCATAGGCAGATTATGTACCACCACACAACCCACCCTCTGGGGCTCAGGGTGGGAAACAGGATCACCCACCAATAAATCCACATTCTACCTCCCTGCAATGGTAGCAGTAGAGGGGACCATCAACCCCAGTCCTGCTGGGGAACAGACAGAGCAGTACACATCCATAACACAATAGCAGACAGACAATAGGCCTGGAAATGCTCAGCTGCCCCCCACCATTATCTGACACTCTCCAGCAGCAAGCCTCCAGCCACTTCACCCTGCAAGGTGTTCCAGCAAGACACATACTAGCTGCAGGCAATCTGCCAGCTAGTCCATAGTGCATGGTCCTGGAGGAGATGCATGTACCCAGCATACACACCAAGCAGATAAATCAGTGATTGGGCCCCAAAAGAAAACCCATAAATATCTCATGAGAGAAATACTATATAGCACTATGGGGGAACCTAGCCATGCCATGGTCACTGCTCAGTCAGGGTGAGAGTGTCCTCCCAACAGGACATGCTGTGGCCACCCTGTCCGTACAGGTGGTGGCCGGGCACTACAATGTCCGAGCCATTGCCCTATGCCCTGTGCAGATGTATCCAGGCCAGGCCACCCTATCCAAGCTATTCTCAAGGTACCATGCTCCTCATTATGCACACTGGCAGGCCAATACTGGCAACAGTGCTAGCAGTGTGGGCTGTGGAGGGTGTTGGCAGCCACTTCACACTGGATAGACCAGGGGTGGGCACCTCCGGTCCTGGAGGGCCGCAGACCAGTCAGGTTTTCGGGATATCCCTAATGAACATGCATGAGATATATATGCATTAGAGATATCCTGCCAACCTGACTGGTTTGTGGCCCTCCAGGGCTGGATTTGGAGACCCCTGCCTTACACCTCTGTCATTTAAGATCGTGAGTGGGCAAGGTACAGATGTCCTAGACATCGAAAGGGTTTATAGAATGTGTCACATTCCTCCTCAATTCTCACCACCACCAAAAAGTTGTCTAATAGACAATCTTTTGGTGGTGGTGAGAAGTGAGGAGGACTGTGACAAATTCTATCTAACCTTTTTGATGTCTTGGACATCTGCACCTTGTCCACTCACAATCTTAAATGACAGAGGTGTAAGGCAGGGGTCTCCAGATCCAGCCCTGGAGGGCCACAAACCAGTCAGGTTGGCAGGATATCTCTAATGCATATATATCTCATGCATATTCATTAGAGATATCCCGAAAACCTGACTGGTCTGCGGCCCTCCAGGACCAGGTTTGCCCACCCCTGGGATAGACAGACACACACTCCCCACACCTATGCCAGCATTGTGCAACTATAGAGGTGTCCTGGGCACAGTGCAGGCATGGCTATGGTACACAATACTGTTGGGGTCACTCTGTCAGACTCAAGACCTGAGGCACACTCCACAGACATCAGAAAGGTTGCTATGATGCAGCTCAATCAGCGAATTGATCTTAACTTGGGAATTGCTATCTGCCAGTGATCATAGCAACCTTTTGATAGCTGTGTACCATATTCCCAGGTTTAGGGTGGCATTGCTAAGGTATGCAAGTGCTAGTATTGGAAGATGCACACAGGGCCCAACATCCTGCCTCTCCAGGAGGCATTGGATAATGGAGCCTGTGGGTGCGGGTGTGTCTGCCCCTGTTGGCTGCTGTTTTATGGCAGAGGTTCCCAACTCCAGTCCTGCGGTGCCAAACACTGTTCGGGTTTTCATGCTGTCCCTCATGAATATGCATGAGATACATCTGCATACCATGGGGGTGGCGCATAGAAATGCAGCACAGGCATCTTTATTAGAGGCAGCATGGAACCGGAATGATGTTTGGCCCTCCAGGACTGCATTTGGGAGACTCTGCTCTAGGTAATGCACATGTTTATGGTATCTGTGCTCTGTAGGGTAAAATGTAGGTGTCTTAGGCATGTTTACGTCATCTGCAATAAAGGTGCTGTCTGTATTAGCACGTTGTAGTAGTGGGTAAAATATGGGGACTGGGTTGGCAGGAACCACACCTGTGACCTTCTGGTTCTGAATACACTGGTTTTGTGCACTGCACCACCTTGTTGTCACAGTCAGTACATTCCCTGGTGATACCATGACTGTTCGTCAGACAGGGCCCATCTGTTGCAGTACACGGCACCCACCTACACAGGGTAGGCCACGGTCTGCTCTGGGCAGCTGCCACTGGCCCCTCCACCACCAGTATCCCTCTGCCACCATGCTGACATGCCCTTCTACTTGTGGTGCTGGTGGTGCGCAGTCTCAGGCCATCCAGTGTGCAGGTAGGCGGCTGCCTATGGTGCAGGTTCTGGGGTAGGGGTGCCTGCATAGACATCCACACTCCCCCCCAGCCCCGCCTGCCAATGTTCCGTGCCCTTGGGGGTAGCTGTTGGGTACTATCCCCTGTGACACTGTGGAAACACACTTGTGCCCATGTTGGGCCTTCATCAGTTGCTGTCTGGCTGCTCTGCTGTTTCAGCATTCGTATGGGCCACCTAGGCATCACCCTAGTCTGCACTGTGGCCCAGCTGCACCACAGCATGTGCCGCCTGCGGCCCTCTGTATCCCCTTTTCCAGTATCTGTCCAGTTGCCGTTCCGACATGCCCGCCCTGATGTTGTGGGACATGTGCACACCATAGGAACCCTGTCCGATGGAGGGGAAAACCCTGAACAGCGCTATTTCACTGTGGGCTCATTCACCTTGTATGGGGACGGAGCATAGACCCTTTCACGAGTAATATCTTTTTTGTGGAGCTTTCTCGGGGGGGGGGGGCTTGATGTTTCCATTAATATCACTATTTTCTAGCTTGGTTATGTTTTTTTTCCACTTTGTTAGGGTCATTTTCAATGTTTCTGTGCCCTTTTGTTCTGGGCACATGTATCACACTTATCACTTTCTGTAGGTTTCCCTGCCTATGCTGTACATTGCTGACACTTAAATGGTTTCTCTCCCCTGCAAATGTGCATCTAACGGCAGGTTTCCAATCGCGTTAGGATTCAGCTCTTCAGATCAGTGCGTTAGTGTGAAGGAAGCCTCTCCCCGCCCACTCTCCGTTCACTGACCCCTTCTCTCCGCCCTCTCTCCACCTTCTGCGGTGTTTTACCGCGCCGCGGAATTTTACGATCGTTAATTTAGGTTAACGTGCGTTATGTAACGTTAACGATCGTTAACGCATCATGATGTGCTAATGATCGTTAACGTTACATAACGCGCGTTATGTAACGTTACCGCAGTTTAGTAAACATCCCCCTAAATCTTCTGAAACATCTTTTTTATCCGCAAAGTAATCATACAAATGTAATTTTCGTATAAAAGCATGAAAAGCGACTCTAACAGCAAACGGATCATACAAAATGTTAGGGACAAAGTTCAAACCATGATTTAACGCTGAATATTGTAATTAAGTGAGTTCTTTACCATAAATATTTATGACTCCTGGTTCTGACAAGTCTTTGAACATGTTGTCATATCCCAAGTCTCGTCGGGAAGTTTCCACTTTGCTCTTCCTTTTCCTCTGCCATGGCCACACCATGGATGACAATGGCCTAAAAAATCCCCAGCAGGCTGATTATTTTGCTCCAATAATAAGCCTTCCAAATCAGACTCATCAGAAGGCAGGTTAAAAATCACATTTTCTTTTGTTCGAAATATCCAGATGACATCCAAGGATAAATTTGTTCATGCTGATAATCAGTATGATCTCTTTTCAGCTTCTTCAGTTTAGATTTTTGAATAGATTCCTGAAAAGTACGAGTAGATATAGCTTGAGTGCAATGTTCCCACTAATTTTCTGTGGGCTGTGTGCTCATAAAATATCAGCTGTGCAGCTTTTGAAGGAAAGTTAAATTTTTGTGCGCCACATAACGACACTCGGAGTTATATACTTTAAAATTTGACTATACGTCAGAATACAGTATACCACATTGATTTTAATCAAATTAAATGAAAATAGACGATTACTAAATGAAGAAGAAAATTTCTAGTAATTACAATCACAACTTTTAAATTTTAAGACGTCTATGCTGTTTTCTATCAGAATCAGAACCGTAATTTTTGTGCGCTCTGTTGTAAAGTATGTGTGCTCGCTCAGCGAGGTGTGTGCATGCGCACACGCGCACAGCTTAGAGGGAACAGTGCTTGAGTGTTCTCAGCTGACTTAGTGGCAAACGCTTCCCTGCCCAATGTTAAGCAATGTTTGCCATACAATTTGTCCTATTCGCAAACGCATTAGTGAGCACTACAGTAGGCTAGCTAATAAAGTTTTGTTGGCACCTCTGGTTGCTCACTTTGTGGAATATGGTCATTCAGCTGATCAGTTTGTGTGGCGGGTATTGGATCAAGTTTTAATGGACTGGCGCAGTGGGGATTAACAGAGCCGACTAAATTACCTTGAACAGAGATGTATTTATTGTTTAAACTCATTGGAACCAATGGGGTTAAATAATCAGATTGAATGGACCTCTCTGATTCACAATTAGGGTTAGATGCTCAAGGAACCATGTGACGAGCTCTGGGTCTTATATTGTGCTTGGGCTGTATTGCATGACACTAGTCATTGAGCTAGCATTGTATGCAGTTATAAACTTGAATTGTTAAGTAATTCCCTGAAGCAAGACATGTTGTCTGAAACATGATATCACGCTGGAATTATTATTGTGCTTGGTGTATTGTGAGTATGATATGTGCTCAAATGAGACCTATGAATGATTCTGTTGGGATTTTGAGTTATACAGGTATTCTTGTCATGAATCCACAGTGTTCTGATGGTATCTCTGGGCATGTTTTGTTATAACTGCATTGTAATTGATTGTTTTGTTTAAGCCCTGATGTTAGTATGTTGTGAGAATTTGTGAGATTTATATGGGTTCTAAATGAGCAATGTTTATAATACTTCATAATGTGCCTGGCAGTTGGCACTGGAGTATAGTAATGTAGAAATCTGGTAGTCTTTCTTTATACAGACACTCATTAAGAGGGGTGTTTACTAAAAGTTAACATTATGCAAATATTTATGCAAATGAGGCCCCACAATGAGTCTCTGCAAATGGCCCTGCATCGTCCTTGGGCCGCCCCTGACTATGGGAGAGGTAGGTCAAAGGCAACATGAAAGAGGTGAGTTTTTAATAGGGTCCTGAAGTTCAGAAAGGAGAGTTCTGAGTGCAATGTGTGTGTGTGTGTGTGTGTGGGGGGGGAGAACGTTCCAGAGGGCAGGACCTCAGAAGAAAAAGGCGGATTATGTAGTACCACCCAAGCCGCCCTCTGGAGCCCAGGATCTCCCAACAACAGATCCACATTCCTGCAATGGTGGCAGTAGAAGGGACCATCAACTGCAGTCCGGCTGGGGTACAGACAACCTACAGCGCAGTCCAGTACGCATCCACAAGGCAATAGCAGACAGACAGTAGGGCTTGAAATGCCCAGTTGCCCCCCACCACAATCTGACATTCCCCAGCAGCAAGCACAGTGAGTCTCGAGCCGCTGCACCCTGCAAGGTGTTCCAGCCATACACATACTAACTGCAGACAGTCTGCTAGCTAGTCCACAGTGCATGCTACCAGAGAAAATGTGTGCACCCAAAACTGGGATGTGAGCACACCCACCAAGAAGATAAGTCAGTGATTGGGCACCAGAAAAGGGAACCCATATATATCACTTGAAAGAGATGCTATATAGCACTATGGTGGTACCTAGCCATGCCGTGGTCACTGCTCAGTCAGGGTGAGAGTGACCTCCCAGTAGAACATGCTGTGGCCACCCTGTCTGTGCAGGTGGTGGCCAGGCACTACAATGTCCCTGCCATTGACCTATGCCCTGTGCAGACGCATCCTGCCCAGGCCGTCCTGTCCAGGATATACCCACAGTACCTTGCTCCTCATTATGCACATTGTCAGGCCAATACTGGCAACAGTGCTAGCAGTGTGGGCTGAGGAGGGTGTTGGCAGCCACCACACACTGGATAGACAGACACACAATCCCCACACCAATGCCAGCATTGTGCAACTATAGTGGTGTTTAGCAGCCCTGGCACCTGCACCAGTCCTGGGCACAGTGCAGGCATGGCTATGGTGCACAATACTGTAGGAGACACTCCCCAGGGTGGTAGACACTGTCAGACACCAGACCTGAGGCACACTCCACAGACATCAGAAAGGTTGCTATGATGCAGCTCACTCAGCAAATTGTGCTTAACTTAGGAATTGCTATCTGCCCGTAATCATGGCAAACTTTTGATAGATGTGTACCGTATTCCCAGGTTTAGGGTGGCATTGCTAAGGTATGCAAGTGCTAGTATTGGGAGATGCATGCAGGGCCCAATGTCCTGCCTCTCTAAGAGGCATTGGATAACACAGTGTTTCCCAACCCAGTCCTACGGGGCACACCGGCCAGTCAGGTTTTCGGGATATCCCTAATGACTATGCATGAGATATATATGCATTAGAGATATACTGCCAACCTGACTGGTTTGTGGCCCTCCAGGGCTGGATTTGGAGACCCCTGCCTTACACCTCTGTCATTTAAGATTGTGAGTGGGCAAGGTGCAGATGTCCTAGACATCGAAAGGGTATATAGAATGTGACACATTCCTCCTCGATTCTCACCACCACCAAAAAGTTGAATATTTTGGTGGTGGTGAGAATCGAGGAGGAATGTGTCACATTCTATATACCCTTTCGATGTCTAGGACATCTGCACCTTGTCCACTCACAATCTTAAATGACAGAGGTGTAAGGCAGGGGTCTCCAAATCCAGCCCTGGAGGGCCACAAACCAGTCAGGTTGGCAGGATATCTCTAATGCATATATATCTCATGCATAGTCATTAGGGATATCCCGAAAACCTGACTGGCCGGTGTGCCCCGTAGGACTGGGTTGGGAAACACTGGGATAACAGAGCCTGTGGGTGCGGGTGTGTCTGCCCCTGCTGGCTGCTGCTTTACGGCAGAGGTTCCCAACTCCGGTCCTGGTAGGCCAAACACTGTTCGGGTTTTCATGCTGTCCCTACTGAATATGCATGAGACACATGTTTATGTTTATTAGCTTGATTGACCGCCCTTCAGTGATAAACAGAGCGGTTTACAACATCTGCATACCATGGGGGCAGTGCATAGAGATACAGCACAGCCATATTTAGTGGAGACAGCATGGAACCTGAATGGTGTTTGGCCCTCCAGGACTGCTTTTGGGAGACTCTGCTCTAAGTAATGCGCATGTTTATGGGGTCTGTGCTCTGTAGGGTAAAATGTAGGCGTTTTGGGCATGTTTACGTTATCTGCACTAACAGTTCTGTCTGTAATACTATGTTTTAGTAGTGGGTAAAATATGGGGACTGGGTTGGCAGGAACCACAGCTGGGACTTGAACCTGTGACCTTCTGCTCCTGAACACACTGGCTGTGTGCACTGCACCACCATGTTGCCACAGAAATGGTGCATTCCCTGTGGATTCCATGACTGTACATCAGACAGGGCCTGTCTGTTGCAGTGCATGGCACCCACCTACACAGGGCTAGGCCATGGTCTGCTGTGGGCAGCTGCCACTGCCCCCTCCACCACCAGTACCCCTCTGCCACCATGCTGACATGCCCTTCTGCTGGTGGTGCTGGTGGTGCGCCATCTCAGGCCATCCAGTGTGCGGGTAGGCAGCTGCCTATGCTGTGAGTTCTGGGGTAGGGGTTCCTGCATAGACGTCCACGCTTCCCCCCCCCAACACCGCCCTTCAAAGTTCTGTGCCCTTGGAGGTACATGCTGGGTACTATCCCCTGTGACACTGTGATAAACACACTCGTGCCCATGTTGGGCCCTCATTAGTTGCTGTCTGGCTGCTGTACAGTTTCAGCATTCCTAAGTGCCACCTAGGCATCTGCCTAGTCCGCACTGTGCCCCAGCTGCACCACAGCATGTGCCGCCTGCAGCCTCTGTATCCCATTTCCAAGCATCTGTCCAGTTGGCCCTTCCGACATGCCCGCCCTGCTGTTGCCGCACATGTGCATGCCATAGGAAACTTGTCTGATGGAGAGGAAAACCCTGCACAGTGCAATTTCACTGTGGGCTCATTCACCTTGTATGGGGACGGAGCATGGACCCTTCCAGAATTCATATTCTTTTTTTGGTGCCTTCTTGGGAGTGTTTTTTGATGTTTCCCAATGAGATCACTATTGCCCAGCTTGGTTATTTTATTTTTCCATTTTCTTCTGTTCATTTTCACTGTTTATTGGCCCTTTTGTTCCGTGCACATGTATCACACTTATCACTTTTTTGTAGGTTTCCCTGGTTTTGCTGTACATTGCTGACAGAAATAGTTCCTCTTCCCTTTAAATCATCTCTAACGCCAGGGTTTCACTGGTGTTAGTTTTGAGCCTCGGATTTCACAGCGTTAGTGTGCAGGGAGCCTCTCCCCTCCCACTCTCCACCCATTGACCCCTTCTCTCCGCCCCTGGGGAGCCTTCCTCCGCCCTCCGGGAGCCTTTCTCCGCCTTCAGCGCTTGTTTGCGCCGCAGCGCACGTTATCGCGTGCTAAGGTACCTTATCGCGCAATAACGTCACAGAGCGCACAATAAGATGGTTTAGTAAACATACCCCTAAGTCTCCAATCTCATGTTCTTAGCTAAACTGGCAGAAAAGTTCATATTCTATCAACTCTCTGATCATCTTGAATATTCTCTTGCCCTCCACCCATGCCATTCAGGATTTTGCCCCTCCCACAGCACAGAAACCATATTTAAATCAATGGCTAGTGATATTCCCTCTTTTCTAGATCAAGGCTGTTATGTACTTGTCGTCTCCCTCAATTTGACGGCGGCTTTTGACCTGGTAGATCATAATCATCTTCTATCTCATCTCTTTGAAATGGGTCTCCAGGGTCTGGCTCTTTCATGGTTTTTGTTTTTTCTCCAAGATCAGTCCTATCAAGTTCTATGTTATGGCAGTTCTTCTTCTCCCTTTTCATTTCCCTGTGGGGTACCATAAGGTTCGGCCCTGTCTCCTCTTCTTTTTAACATCTACCTCACACTGCTGGCTACTCTTATTCAATGTCTGGGGATCACCTTTTATTTTTATGCAGATGATATTCTACTCTTGGCTCACATAGACAGCGTGTCCCCTGATCTTTCCCCTCTTAATTCTGCACTAGCATCCATTTCCGTTTGATTACATGAACCTGCGCTTAAACTTAACCCCAGTAAAACAACAGCCACATGGCTTACTGGCTCTTCCTGCACTCCTTCTTTGGCACCTGTCATGGGATCTCATCCCATCTCACTACAGCCCGCCTTTAAATACTTGGAATTGCATTTTGACATGGATCTTTCCTTTTCCACACATATCTCATGTCTATCCCATTCTACTTTCACTACATTATGCAGATGTAAGGCCCTTCACCCCTTTATAGAGAAATCAGCTTTGACCACTCCACTCCTGAGTACTGTAATTTCTTGTATTGATTATAGCAATGTCTGCTTTACTGGCCTCCCTCATCTACAATTAAAATGCCTGCAAACCATCCAAAATGTCACAATTTGTACCCTCACTCAAGTGAGAAAATATGATCATGTGTCATCACTTCTGATCCAACACCACTGGCTTCCCATTGCTCAGTGAGTTCAGTTAAAAATCCTTACTGTTACACACAAAGCTCTGCGTAACTGTTGTATTTATCCTCTTCCATTATTCCATATGTACCACAACGCTGTTTAAGATCGCTGCAAGATAACTGTTTAGTTCTCCCTTCACCTGCAAGGGTAAAATTTGAAACTACACAAAACTCTGCCTTCTTCTACTTAGCCCCAGCCCTCTGGAACTGTTTCCTCACACATTTACATCTTGAATCTTCCTTTGTGCAATTTAAACGAGTCTTGAAAATGTACCTTTTTACATAAGCCTTTGGAATAGACCCACACCCTTGAACTGCAGAACAGACAGTGGCTATGCCTATGTCACATAGAATATGTCTTGTTCTCTACTATTCTGTTCCTTTCTTTCCTGTACTACCATGGAGTTCCTCCTTTGATTCTATTTGTGAGTTGTTTTTATTGTTTGATCTTATTGTAAAGCGCCCTGTATGCTTTGCAAAGAGCAGTCTATCAAGACCCAATAAACCATAAATCATAAAGATGTCCCTGGAGCTATTTCAGAAAGATGAGTCTTTTAGACATCCCCAAACATGAAAACATCCGTGTAGCACAGGAGCGTGGTGGAGGCATGCCCAGGACGGATCAAGGGAGATACACATCATGGTACGATTTGGTAATGGCACAAGCACATCAGACTGTGGATGCTGAAGCGTCCATGCCATTACCTGCTCCCTACCTCGAATAAGATGCAAAAACGTGCTCATTTCAGGAACTGCAATGCTTCCAGGGGGAAAACCAAAATGTGCTTTGATTGCCGCAGTTAATATTTCCTGGCCGAAGAAACATGCATGTACTGTAAATACATACTCCAAACATATTACTGGTCTGCCACTGCACATCTGATTATCTGAAATGTCTGGCCAGGGTGTGCTTATCTTGTGACATAGTCATCCCCCTTCTGAAATACCCTAGTCAGCGCGTCCAAGTACTCGGTTCTGAGGCCGTGCAATTTGGGGACACCCACATCTCTGAAATGGACTACACCCATGCACGTATCTGACCTTGCTGTCTTCACAGGCACATCAATAGAACCGGTTATTGGGACATTCATCTTTCAAGGTGGATGTCTTTCAGAAGACATCTATACATGCCGCCCTTCACTATTGCCATAGTCCCAGATTTTGGGATGTTGTGATCTGGACATCCCAGATTCTTCCTAGACGTCCCTTCTAAAATTCCACTTATCAATAAAGTGCAGGAATGGGGGAGAGTTCTAAGGTCAAAGACAAGTCAACTTGGCTGCATAGGCCTTATCTTGTTTCATTCTCTTTGTCTTCTTGAGGTCAGGGAATATACTGGGCCAATACTGAGTCACGCAGCATTTTATTTAGATGCTGGCTACTAAGGCTAACAAAAATCAGGATACTGATGCCAAATATCTGGATTGTGGCTAGTTATGAATATCTGGATAGTAGGCTAGCAGTACTGCTATCTGTATAGAATCAGTATTTAACGCTGCTATACAGATATCCTAAATAGATTACCTTAGGACAGAGTTTTTGCTGGCTTACTTTTTCCAGGTAATTATTCACTGAATATTGTCAAATTGTGCCAAGGTGGTCTGTAGGGATATTCACTCACATTAGTCATATATTACCGCTGATATTCCTGTCAGTGGCACTTATCCTGATAACAGCTGCTAGTAACTGGATACGTAACATAGTAAAATAATATATGATGGCAGATAAAGACCGGCATGGTCCATCTAGTCTGCCCAGCAAGGTGGAAAGAGTAGGTGCACCTGCTGCTCCGTGCAGGTCACCCCTCCTATTGCCATTGTTTAGGGGTGTATCCATCGCTCCGTACAGATCACCTCGACTTGTTAAGATATCAGAGACAGTTAAGTTTATTTTGATTTTATTTTGTTTTTATAAAGGGGTCCACAGTGTCTGTCCCATGCCATTTTGAATTCTGTCACTGTATGTACCCCCACCACTTCCATCAAGACGGCATTCCAAGCATCCACCACACTTTCAGTGGAAAAATATTTCCTGACATTGCCTTTCAGTTTACTCCCTTGCAGCTTCGAGTAATGCCCTCTACAGCTTCTCTGTTTTTGAAAAAGGTTTATTTGTTCATTAATATTCCTTAAGTATTTGAAGGTCTGTATTGGCCTGATATTTTTTAACTTGCTGAATATAACAACAAATAAAGGTTGTGTGAGGTAGGGTTGTGTATTCATCTAAAGATGCGATGAAACTGCAGTACAACAAACTATTTCAATGTGGTTCATTTGCAAATGAAATGAAAAATACTTTAACAAAATATTCATTATTATTTTATTTATTTAAAGCCTACTTAATCATTGCACAACTGGTTGATAACCATTCTATCCAGTTTTCATTTGCCAGTAAAGTGATTAAAGTTCACTGGGAAACAGAAGAACTGCATGCTTGCTTCGTATCACATACAGTTTGAAGCCAGTGAGCAAAGGGTTGGGGAAAGAAGTAGGACCGATCACTTGCAAGTAGGATTTCAACAAATCAATTCCACTTTGCCTCACTGTGAAACAAAACAGAAACGCAAACTGTAATTGGGGTGGGGGCAATGTTCCCGCTAAGCTGTTCTGAGTACTCCGCCTGCATTCCTGCCGGTGGGGGGACATGCAAAGTAGTCACGAAAGCGATCAAGCTTAGGATCGTATGGATTAGACATGTTCTGAGGGCCTGCTGATGCTGTATGATCCTAAGCACAATCGCTTTGCACCTCCCCCACAGCTTAGCGAGAACATTGACGGAGGGCAGCAGGTGTGAAGCAGAGCACACTATGCTCACTGGCTAGTGAAGGCATCCACCAAACCATTGAATACAGTGATGGAGTATTCTGGTTGGATACAAGAGTGCATCATTGCCTGGAATAGGACCCTATAGTCCAAGGGTATGTCCATATCTAAGGCCTGTCTGCTGGTCTTGTAGATAGCCATCTTTGAAAGAGCCAAGAAGAGGTTGATTAGGAGATTCCTTACCATGTATGCTGGAGCCCTGAGAATAGCGTACTCAAAAATAAATAAATTGGGA
Source organism: Ichthyophis bannanicus (assembly GCA_033557465.1). Classification (NCBI taxonomy): domain Eukaryota; kingdom Metazoa; phylum Chordata; class Amphibia; order Gymnophiona; family Ichthyophiidae; genus Ichthyophis; species Ichthyophis bannanicus. The sequence goes on along the minus strand of CM066031.1, from coordinate 508,026,852 downwards.
AGAAAAGGAGCATGAAACATGGAACCAGGTTCTTTAAGACAACAAAAAAGGGCTGTGGCCTTAGCACAAAATAAAAACTGTGAAAGGCATTGTTTTCCTAGCACGTGTGTGAGGAAGTTCAGACAGGGAAGAAGCAGCTTGTAAAGACTCTTGTTTGCCAGTATTTAGAAATAGAGAAAAAGTTTAAAAAGTAATTCTGAGAAAGGGTGTGGCCTGCCTGCCACTCTGTCAGTGTACTCAGAATTGCACTGATGCTTAGTATGCAGCTTATTAGAAGCTGTAAGCTTTGATCTGTATGGCTAGCTTGCAGCTTTACTACTTCAGACTGATAAAATACTTCAGTCGGCCATCTGAAAGCAGGCATGGATCCCTGTCAGATCTATTTAGCATATATCTTTAGGAAAGATATGCTATCTGACAAAGTCCGTGTCTGTGTTTTCATCGTGCACTGCAACAGCTTGCTCTCTTTCTCTCTATAAAGCTAATAGCATGGTACAACCCCAAACACAACTATGGGGTGTTGGTCTGCACAGACTGGCAGTTACAACCTTAAGCAAAGACATCAGAGGATGACCTGCATTATTCTACTGACAGAAGTAAGTGTGTGTGTGTGTGTGGTATGTTCTTTGTTCTGTAATTTGTAAATACATTCGCCACTATGCACTGGTAATCTGTTTTAAGAGTGCACAGGCCAATAGTTTTCATTTTGTTCAGTTTCCCATGTTGTTTACAGGATTTTTCTTTTGGTTCGTGCAATTTTTTTTATTTTTGTTTTTCATTTTGGGGTACAATCGTATCCATAATACACATTATTACACAAGAATACATTATCAAGGAATAGTGCGCATTATTGATGACATGGGCAAAAACATCCAGATTTAGGGTTTTTTCCTCTCATAGGAAAGGTTATTCTGAATGGATGCATATTCCTAATGTGTTTTTCATAAGATCCATCATGCAAAGAGGGAGATGTGAACAGTAGAGCGCAGACACCTGCTGAAAGGAACGCTGTGCCAGCAGGAGACGTGACCAGTCCTAGCATCAGTGCTAAAGGTGGTTATAGTCAGAGCATTAGCTAGACATGCAGGGTTGAAGAGCAGCCCCCTACCTCCATGCAAGACTAGGAAGATATCTACTCAGTCAAGAGCGTCAGTAGCAAGGGGGGAGGGGGGCCAGGCATCTGGAGAACAGTCAAAAGCAGCAAAGCGCTTCCTTTGTTCCGGACAATATCTAGCGAAGATCTTTTCTGAACCTACTAAAATTAAAAAATATATATGTTTGGGACTTGAACATTTAGAGGAAGGAGCTATTGAAAGTCTGGTAACTGCAGTTGGTTAATAGCCTGATATCTAGTAAGCAGGTCATAGGCAGATACATTAATCATAAAAGTTATAATAGATATTGCTAAGGCAAAAAGTGTCTCCAACAACAGGATATAGTTTATAGCATGAGAGATGTCCTTGGCCTTTTATAGAGCAATTTTATAACGTCATTTTTGCACTATGGTATTTCATTTTCATTTATTATACTTATAACCTGCTCATTGTAAAACTACTCATAAAGTAAAATATACAGTATGAATATAAATGTAAACAAAAATGACACAAGAAAATACAAAATTCAACTTACATCATTTCTCTTAATACAGCTATAAGCTTAATATACGGTATAACATGCACAAATGCAGCAATAAAAAGTAAGCTTTCAAAATTCTTCTAAATTTAATGAAGTCCTTTTCCAACCTTAATTCATATCTTAATTTGGAGTGGAGGAGTGGCCTAGTGGTTGGGGCAAGGTACTTCAGGCTGGAAGGTCAGGGATTCAAATCCCACTAGAGGACAGCAACCTTGGGCCGGAAGGACTGGGGTTTCTAGTCCCACAGGTGCTCCTTGTGGTCTTGGGCAAGCCACTTAACCCTCCATAGCCCATGTTCCCTGTAAAATAGTTATCTCCAAGTTATAATGCCCTGTTCAATGTAATTTCAGTTTGTTCAATGTAAACCGCACTGATGCAGAATAGCGCAGTATATAAGAAAATGTAAATAAATAAATAAATGACCTTTTATAAATACCAACTGGTGTAAAAGTCTTCATGATCACATGTACTTTACCAGTAGGTATAACCGGGAGTGCTCTCCGCGCAGAGTTGGGGCAGTGTTCACAAAAATATGATTATAAATTACCTTCATTTACATATGTACTTGTACACTTTCCATGCATTCATTTACACTTGCTACGGTGCAGGTGTAAACATCCACACCTGCTTGTAAGTTGCAGTCCCTGCCACTTGTGCTAGTATTTTATAAAGACAAATTGGTAGTTATGTGTCTTTGTACAATAAGCTTAAAATAGGTACCTGCTTACCCTCTTAACCTCTTACCTCTCTATCTGCCCCCAAACCAGGGCCAACATTAGGAGGTGGAAAACAGGGCAATTGCCCTGGGCCCCCAGCCCCAAGTCTGTCTCAAACTAAAGGAGGAATAACCTGCAGGTAGACTTTGGGGTCCCTGCATGTCTGACACTGCCCCTGCATCAACCATAGCCTCAACAGCAACAGTTGCAGCCGAGGATTTAGAAAAGGGTCCTGCATGTATGGTGGTACTTTAGTACAGTCCATCTTTTTCTTCAATAAAAATTGTTTTTTGTTACCTCACTCCATACTTGTTTTTGGTGGTAGCTTAGTATCACAACCATTTACAGTATGTCTTCACTGTTGGAAGGCTCTTAGGGGGATGTTTACTAAACTCCGAAATCGTGCGGGGCCGCGGTAGTGTGCCTGTGCCATATAAGGAGTGGGCGGGCCAGGCAGAAAAAGTTAAAAAAACGCCCGTACGTGTGCGCGTCGCGCAAATGTGCGTGGCTCACATTAGCGCGTGGGAAGGCTAAGTGGGGCGCTGCTGGGTACATAGAGGAAAAGACCCATAGCACAATGGTGAAGACACTAACCCAATGACCCAGGTTCCACGGGTTCAATCCCCCAGTGTGCGCAAACCGAAAAGGCTGGCTGAGGCATGAATAGTAATGGTTCACACCTTATTTTGGGAGGCATGCTAATGTAGGGGGTCTATAGGCGTCGCGCTGTAATGTCTGGGCGGCAGCAACGTGCTTATTTTGCGTGTAATCATCTGTCCCATTGCCAGATCTGGGGTGCAGTAGGCCATGCGCTGTAAATGTTGTGCATCAGCAGGCCGCGCGCTGTCCATCTTGTGCGTCTCTGGCAGCAGTGGGCATCGCGCTGTTAGTTGTGGATGGCGGAAGGCTGTGCACAACTGTCCATCCACAGGAACTCAGCCGTAGCACAATGGTGAAGACACTAACCAATGACCCAGGTACCACGGGTTCAATCCCCCAGTGTGCGCAAACCGAAAAGGCTGGCTGAGGCATGAATAGTAATGGTTCGCACCTTATTTTGGGAGGCACGCTAATGTAGGGGGTCTATAGGCGTCGCGCTGTAACGTCTGGGCGGCAGCAACGTGCTTATTTTGCGTGTAATCATCTGTCCCATTGCCAGATCTGGGGTGCAGTAGGCCATGCGCTGTAAATGTTGTGCGTCAGCAGGTCGCGCGCTGTCCATCTTGTGTGTTTTTGGCAGCAGTGGGCGTCGCGCTGTTAGTTGTGGATAGCGGAAGGCTGTGCACAACTGTCCATCCACAGGAACTCAGCCGTAGCACAATGGCGAAGACACTAACCAATGACCCAGGTTCCACGGGTTCAATCCCCCAGTGTGCGCAAGGAAAACAGGCTGAGTGAGCCACAAACCCCAATGGATAAAGGTTCAACAGGAGGTCTATGAATCCATTGCGGCGAACTGTCAATTTGGGTGGCGCACAGTTATGTCCAGCAGCATCAGGCGGTGTGCTGATGTCCACGCACAGGAAAAGAGCCACAGCACAATGGTGAAGACACGGACCAATAGTGCAGGGAGCAGGTACACCATCCCCCACAGTGTCTGGGCTCAGTGTGACATTATGTTAGGGGTCCTAGAACGAATGGTCAGCATAAGGCGGTGTGCTGATGGTCATGTGGTGGTGCTGTAATGTATTTTTGAGCCACAGTAATAGTGGATGGCAGAAGTGTTGCAGTGATGGACATGCACAGGAACAGAGCCACAGCACAATGGTGATTACACAGACCAATGTAACAGATAATATCTGATGGATAGGCAGCACAGAGTGAACCCCTTGCTGTACACTGACGAGAGACAAGGGTGTGTGCCCAGGTGATGAACCAGCTGTGAACAAATGGTCCAGTTAGCATAATATCCCAACATTGAAAACCAGATCTGGGGACCAACCTGATAAACACGTGTGTGACAAACATGCACCCAAACACCCCGCCCCCAAGAACACACTGAGCCATAAACACACAATATTACAAAGGGAGAGTCCGTATGGAAACGTAGAAGACACAGTGATGTGCAAAATCGCACACACATACACAGCTGTCACCATACACCAATGTGAGCACAGGTGGCCATGGATATTAACAGCAAATCGGTAGACACAAATGTGCTCCACGACTGGAGGAGAAGAATAGTGTCCCCAAATATGTCTTGCACACACGGCAACCATCACGCATATCATAACAGCACACCATGTGCCCCTGGACAAGTCACTGGAGGGACATGTTCCAGGAAACCCTGGACTCCCAAGGTCACAAGGAGCCATAACCGCTGCAAAGCGACACATTGTACAATCACATTAGAATCACCTTGTCTGTTAAAATATAAACGTAGAGAAATAGACAAATGTCTGTGAATAATGCAAATTTACTTGGAAGAAGGTTCACACATACGATACACAGTGTAATCATACGTCCAAGGTGTGTCCCTCCCTGGCTAAAGATGGGAACACGGTCAGCAAGGTATAAACACACATGCTATATAAAGGTCACCGGCTGAGCACAAATGAATGGCACGAGATAAAATGTGCATCAGGTGCATGATATGCACCATGTATCAGTGGCACACACCACAGCAGCTGCTGCATGCCCGACATGTGTCACCCACATATGATTGCAGGTAGGCAACAGGTGGTGCAAGATCAGAAACCCAAACACAACACATGTCCCCCCAAAAATAGCCCCCAGGCAACAGAGGAGGTGTCTAAATCACAATAAGATATGCTGGCCTCATATCGTAATGTGACACACACATCTATAAAGTAATGTCACGCCTCCCACATAATGGCTGCTCGCAACACCAGGAATGTGTCAATGTACACCTCATATATCAGCTAAAGCTGTGGGACTATATGCTAACAGGTAGCAGGGACACATGAAGACCAAAAGAGTTAGAAAAACACAACCGGATGAAATGTGCAGACATAACAACATGCATGAGGTCACCCTGCATTGTTTGTTGTGTAGACAGTATGTGCCCACATATAGCATGGTCCAGGGAATGCAGATGTCTCATGGGAAAATGGACAGCCACAGTACCACAGCACAAATATAAGGTCCCAATGAGAGTGTCGCTCATGCAGGGGGTAGAACAGGACTGTGCAGACATGCAATGCAAGGTGTGGACCATCATGCAGAGTGTCATGTCCGTACAGTAAACAAACACAACAACAAGCATGTTCATATGCGAAGGATGGGGAAACATGTCACAGTGAAACACACCGAAAACATAGTTCACCATGCTGTGACTCCCAAATATAGTCAGTCAGAGGCACAAGCACCAGGCATAAACTAACATGGTACAGTGATGCCACACATGAATGGAAACACCATTGCCACCCCAAAACATCAATCAAGGATGGTGTTGTGCATGAATGTGTGTTTTGTGCAAAACATGTATCATGGCGAGGGGTGGGTCAGGTGGACATATACGATTAAAACGCTGTATGTGTTTCCCCATGCCAGTTACATGGCTGTATGCTACTGTTGAAACAAACAGATAAGCGTATACTGTGTGCCATGTCACACACATGGGCCAAACATATACAACAAACAACTGGGGATGGATGACCATAGGACAAAGATAATGTCAGTCCCTAATGCGCACACTGTCCCAAAAGCAAAGGGTCAATGATATCAGCAAGATCACGTCAAAACACCCCCATGAAAACATGGGTATGCATAGTCAATGTTCACATTCCAATATGACACAGTCCAGCAATGTTCATATGTGTCCCTGCAATCACAAGGACTCCCAGCCAAAGCATGGCCCAAAATGTGTCCTGAACATGTCTGTCATGGGTAAACAACCAGTCCAAGAGCAATAATGTCCAGCACAGGCCAGTGTTCAACTTGCAGACGTGGAACATCCAATGGCAGTTTCCCCAGAAACACGAACATGGTGGTCTGTCACACAACAGGTGTTGGAATGCGGAGCCGAGAAGCACCTGAGGAAATGGGTCTGGTGTGTCCGCTGCCCTGTGTCAAGATAGGATAAGTATGGCACACGTTAGAAACATTGCAACAGCAGCAAATATTCCCACGACGCACAATGCAGGAAATACACATACAAGGGATGCAAATGCAAACATCAGAGGATATGCACAACATATAAAACAATGATGAGAACCAACATCACATGTTAATGCAGACACGGGTGTCACATGGAAAAGGATAGGAACAATAACATGTCACACGGGCATCTCACAGCGACACACTATATGCATATGTCTGTGTCCACAGAGATGCCACATTACATGTCCATGAGATGAACAGAAACCTCCTGCCACGCACAGTTGGATGTAAGCACAAAAGAACAAATATGTAACCTAACCTATGTGTGCATCATGTGTTCCTCATCAAATCCATCAGCTATTGCATAGCCACACCAGGTCACACCGAAGGGAGAGACGTCAGGCAAACCATTAGAATCACCATGTAAATGTCCTGTAGATGGATCTCCACATTATGCCTATGTATGACATAAATAGATATTGCTCAACAGTTGTTACACCAAACACAAGACTCAGCTCTGCTCACTACAAATGTGGGCCATTATGGAAATGTAAACATCACAACCGTAGAGTTATCAAAGTCCACAATGTCCCCCAGGTGCACACACCCATCATAGCACATGATAATGTATCATGCGTGTGCAATGCAGCACCACATAGTCAACCCATAAACACACAACCACACAATATGCGTAGTTCAGCACAACAGCTGTAATAAATGGCCTGTATGTGCACAACTGCTAATCTGTACACATAATGGCCGAGTCACATGCATTGCTACCCTGTTGATGGCTGATCTAACTAAGATGGTGGATGCAGCAAGTGGAGGTTCCACCAAATAACGACATTGACACACACATCTACATCTGCTGTAAATAAGGCACAACAGCTGTTACACTAACCATTATGAACACAGACACATGGGGAGATGTGTGACAACAGCACGATATGGGCAAGGGAGGCTCACCGTCAATAAGTAAACAACACCAGCTACCCACTGAGACACATAGCTGCCAATATGTTGTCCCCCTGACCCCAGACACATACAATGTATCTGTAGATCTACTCACCTTGAACTCCAGGATCTGGCAGATGTCCGTTCATGTCCCAATGATACACGCCGACACCGTTGTCATCATGTATGTCCTGTTTAGCGGAGAAAATATAAACTAAAATAACTGTCAACTACGAGATGTGGAAAACACACTGCACCTCAATGTCCCCAGCTGTCACACAACATTACATGACCTTACAACTGACTGTTCACCCTCACACTGCACAGATCGTGCACATGGGAGTGTCATAATGTAGATGTCCAATGCTAATTGGAGGGACCCACAGAGCCGTCAGTTGGCCACACTCCCTCTCTGTTGGTCCACAAATATGTCTAAAGAGGTGGCTGTCACCACAATGTTCTGGACGTATCCAAAGATCACACTATCAGTCTGTGTCAACCAGGTTTAAACCAATACCCCCTCTCCGTGTGTGGTACCCTCAATATGTTGTCTTGTATCACAGTGTAAAGACCTGTGACACCTGGAAGATATGCACCACAACCACATGTATCCACTGTGTAGATGCATAATATCCAGTGTACATCTCCCACAGCAAATAATACTGTGTGTGCTGATTGTGTGTTGAAATACATGGCAAGCCAACAACATGTATGGCTAAAAACAACCCCCTGTCTGCATGTCACCTGACCATGATGTCTGCATGTCATCCCATTGTGTAACTGTGAGAATGTTGAACCATGGATAGGCCACCTGTTCCCCTGCGCCCAAAAACATACATCTCGGACTGTGTGTGTATGTGGACCTAACATCCCTTGCTAGTGTCCTGAAGGTATCCGTGGCTGTGTACTGTGCCATCCTGCCCTCCAAATACCATGTACCTGAGCCATGAGGTGGATGTACAGATACCCCGAAATACATATGCCCTGCTCACAAATTAATAACACAAAACCACATTAAAGGGCTCACAGGCAGTGTTACAGTTGCCCAATGAAATCCACCTGTTGATGTGACCCACATGACATCTGTATGTGTGTACAAGTAGGATAATGAAACTAATGACCCCGCCTCAAACATAGGCTAGCAAGCAGATGGACCCCTGGCTGCAGAGTGAACATGTTCACATGTTTCACCACATACATGTCTGTGCTACGTGAAGAGGCATACCTTGCCATAAAATGGTTGTGTTGCAGCAAAACATGTAACAAGACATCAATAACATCATGGGAATGTCGTCAGGCGCATGCCAACTGTGCACTGTCTGACATGTTGCATTGCAAATAACAAAGAGACACACATAGCCAGCTCACAGGGGTAGAACACACACACAAGCCCCCAAAGAGGAATGTACAAAGCAAACCAATCATAGCATGAGTGCTGCGCACAAACATGGCCCTCCCCACCACACCAAACCACGTACCACATGCCTGACACCGTGCTCCACACACACAGGAGGACACTATACCTATGTCTGGCCAGCAGTTGCTATCACAAACAGCCACTCACTGGTACTGTGGCCCCCAAAGCTCCAAAAGGTGTACCAACCCACAGCCACACACGACACCAACAGCCGCTGTTGATCCCTGTCCACATTGTCCAAAAAACACCCATGCATACATGTTATGACATTTGTACACCTGAGGGACAATGCAGGCCTGGATCTGAATGTCAACTGGTCAGAAACACCACCCCTACTAAGCAGCACATGCACACACAGGCACATATATGTGGGCAGATGTGCTATACATACCAGTGAATAGTTCTGTAATCAACCTCCGCCTGACTGCTGTGCCTGCCTGTGTGTCAACACAGGCACGTACAGGGGGGCACGGTGGATCCTCCTCCACATCCTCATTAATCTCTGCAGGGATACCATGCCTGAGAGCAATGTTGTGCAGGATGCAACAGGCTACGATTATCTCTGCAACAGTCATTGGCGCATATTGTAAGGCCCCACCTGTCCGATCCAGACACCTGAAGCGACTTTTCAACACGCCAAAGGTGCGTTCTATGACAGAGCGGCTGGAGGCGTGGGCCTCATTGTACCTCCGCTCTGCACGTGTCCGTGGCTGGCGCACAGGGGACAGCAGCCAGGGGCGACACCCATACCCTGCATCACCTGCAGAAAATAAAATGCAGGTCAATGAATAAACGCACCACACCATAAAAGGACACACGTATAGACGTGAGAAGCAACCTCAGAACACATAAGGACAGAAATATATGACACCAACAACTACCTACCTGACCTAATTACACCTATGCTGATTGAAATGCAACAAAGGGCCTCTGTAGTCTGTAAAGACCTGTCAAACTACAACACAATCACATTGTGTCCACAAATGATCCGCTAGGTGTAGCACAGGCATCCTGTCATGGTGTTCATGGTCACATCCCTACCACCATCACCACCAATGACACACTACAACAGCAACACACACGTAACATAAACAGAATATATGCTTGCCAAGCAAAAACCACAAAAATGTATTTAGACGCAATGTAGGGGCACACAACGAACATGTATGACCGTGAGCTCAGCCAGGAGAAACATTATATCACCTCAACAGCCCGCGTCCTCCAAGGTCTACATATCAACATATACCAGTCTGACGCCAGATGCTGTTGACTGCTGCCCATCAAACATCCCATTGGACACCCTGGCCACTGTCCCCATCATGTATCCCTCCTTGTTAAGCAGCACAACACATAAAACAACACTGTAGCCCATATGATCACTAAAACATCACAACTAATGAGCATAACTACGTCCCTGTGTATGTCCCACCAATAGCTACCTGTCTCTACACAACATGGCCCCTTGCCCTTGCTGTCACCTCACACAAATTACGAGTCACATCAGGATAATCACATACAATGACGCCCTGGTACGGCATATCTGCAGTGGCTAAAGGTAATGCAAAGCCCAGACCTGATTGGACCCCTGTAATGGCACAGGACAAAAACATGAACATAACAATGCAAACGTGTACTCCCACTTGCAAAGGCCGAGAACATGCATGATACGTACCCAACCCACCACCCTCTGTTGTCTAACAATCAATGGCTAACATCCCCACGACAGGGTGAGTGTGTGGCCCTCACACGCACATGATAATCACAAGGTGCATGGATTGTCAATCACATACATCTCACAGGACCTAACACAGGTACAATCCAAAACCATGCATGCACAGGTGGGTGAGTATGGTAACAAACCAACCCCACCCACCCACCCCACCCCTGTGCATAGATGACATACACATCCAATCGTAATACACACACAGCACAAACGTCAGAATATGTGCATATGTCCACTACCAACACCAGCATATAAATTGCACATATGTCCGTAATATGGCTGTGAAATGGCCAATTATGTCCCCTGGTAAACGAGGTCTACAGTCCCCCAACAATGTCAACCCATATCATTAGTCACACTGCTGAATGTTTGCTCGGTGTCACAATGCACAGAGAGCAAACGCTGCACTACATGAGAGATGTCACAACAAAACAGTCATATATGCATCATGACATTATTTAACGGTCACTACTCACCCAGCAATATGCAGTCACCATACTGTCCCTCCTCAAATTCCCTGAATAGTGCTGAGCGATGCAGGATATAGGAGTCATGGGTGGACCCTGGAAACCTTGGGACCACATTCAGAATATGCAGATTAGCATCACATACAACCTGAACATTCAGGGAATGGTAGTGTTTGCGGTTGCGAAACACCACCTCCCTGTCTCTTGGCGGGACCAGGGCAACATGTGTGCAATCAATAGCTCCCATCACGTGTGGTATCCCAGCTAATGCCTCAAAGGCCTGGTTCAGGGTCCCCCAATGTTGCCTACTGTGGGGAAGGCCTATGTAATTCCCCACCCGGCTGACCATAGCACGCAGTACCTGGTGGAGACAGCGTGAGAAGGTGGGGCGGCTCATGCCACCCACTGCGGCCACAGAGGTCTGGAAACAGCCAGAGGCGAAGAAATGTAACGCAGCAAGGAGCTTGACTAAACCTGGTATGGCATGGGACCGGTCAGTCAGGGGCTCGAGGTCAGGTCTCAGATCCTCATAGAGCCCCCTAATAGCCCTTGTGCTCAGTCGGTAAAGGGAGAGTACCTGGTCCTCACGCATGCCCTGGAGCTGGGCCCTGGGCCTGTAGAGGCGTGGCTGCCGAGCCTGCACCTCAGCATGCCGTCTGCGCCCTCCACGCCCAGCACCTCTCTGGACGGCCTCCACAGCTGCAGGTCTGAGTTGCTGCGGGTCTACACCCATGTCCTGTGCCTCAGCCCCATGGGCATCATCTCCCCTGTCCGGCAACCGCAGCATCTGCCCACGTCTCCGGGCACATGCAACAAAATATATGTCAGACATCAACACCCCTGTGTGGCTACACAAGCACAGACACACAGACACAGACACCGACACACACAGAGACACACACACACGCGCACACACACACACACGTTCCCAAACACTGGACACCGTACAAACCACGAAAGAAAACAGTCAAAACAAAACTCACACAACAGACTGTCATACACCTGCTCTCAGTTTCAACACACCAACACTCGCCGCGCCTACGAAAACACCCTCAATGTCTCCAAATCTGCAGAAGCAATTTAAACAGGTGACTGGTATGTCCGTACTGTGCGCATGCGCTGTTGTGGGATTGCGACGCTTGTGCGAGGCGAACATGTGCATTATCCTGCGCATCTGCATGACGTTACGCATGGGCGACTGGCTGTGGGTGCCGCGCATGTGCAACTGTTGGCGCGCGTGAGTGTGTGTGAATTAGCGAGACGCGCATGTGCCAACTGAGTCACACGAGCGTCTGCGTGTGCGCAGAGCCCGTTAAGCATGGGCGTAAGCATTGCCCTGACGTCATGATGCTCCTAGAAATGCACATGCGCTAAGAGTATCATTTGCGTGTCGCGCACAAAACACGACAGCCTAATGCATGCCCATGCGCAATTGGATATCGGCGCCGCCCACAAGCAGCGCCGTCGCACAGTTGCACATGCGCAACGTGCGCGCCACAAAAAAAAAGGTACAAAGGGACACGGAAACACAAGGTAAAGGTTGAGGGTTGACTGAGGGGTGGGCGGGAGTGTAGTAAGAGGCTGTGTATTGAGAGGTGTCCTAGTGATAGGTAGGTTTCTGTTATCTGTGTCATCAGTTGTATCCTGTGGTCGTATCTGTTGTCATATCCGTAGTCCCCTGTTTATTGTGTGAATGTCTCTGTGTACTGTGCTGCTTACTGTTACAGTTCATGTGTTGTGTGACGTGTGAGGAGGTCATAGTTGTGGTGTCTGTTCAGTGGGTGTGGTAGGGGAGGCAGAGGGGGTGAGGTGAGTTGGGGAGGGGACAGGTGTGCAGAGAGAGGTGGGTGGAGGGGGATGGAGAGGCGGAGTCAGAGCCAGAGGGGGAGGGGGAGAGAGAGGGGTACACAGAGCGATCGAGAGAGGGTTAGGGAGAGGGTTAGGGAGAGGGAGAGGGAGGAAGGGACAGAGAGAGAGAGGGATAGAGAGAGGGAGGGTGTGAGGCTGAGGGTGCGGGAGGGTGTGTGTGCGGGGCGTGCAGGTGAGGTGGCCCCACCAGTGCCACTGGAGGCAGGGCCTGTGGGTCCTGAGGGCCCTGAGGAGCCAGTGGCAGCACCAGGGATAGCGGCACCTGCACAGCTGGCTCCCAGCAGGCACACTGGGAAGAGGAAGAGGGTACCAGTGCCTGAGAACCTGCGGAGGAGGGCAATAAGATTTACGGATGCTGAGAACCACACCCTCCTCTCCATGGTCCTGGAGAACTACGAGGTGCTGTTTGGCCGTCTTAGCTCACGGACCAGCATAGCAGGACGGCAGGCGGTCTGGGAGGAGGTCAGGCATGGAGTTGCTGAGGTAGGGGGCCCCCTGCGGGACATAGACAGCCTAAAGAAAAGATATTCAGATATCAAGAGAGGTGTGCGTCAGCACATGTGTGCCGAGAAATACCATGCCAGGGGCACAGGTGGCGGGGGCCCCCTACCAGCAATGCTCAGCCCCCTGGAGCAGCAGCTGGCGGAACGCCTGGGACCTGTATACACCTATGGGCTGCCTGAGATGCTTGACACTGCAGATCCACATGCAGGTATGTCTGTTACGCATAACCATCACATCTCATCACCACCCTGATAGTAACATTGTGTAACCAGCTCACCTTTGCAAATGCACACCCATATCTATCTCCACAGCCCCATAATGTACCTACGCAGGGATCAGAGGTTGTGTGCACTGCCCCATCATACCCTATGTTGTCATACAAATACACACAGTGCTACCACTGGCTCCATGGCCTTGAGGGCTGAGGTGGGGTGGGCCCTGGATTTGGGTTTGTATGTGTGAAGGTGCAATGCTAATGTAGGACGGGGACTGTCATGGACATGCTGATGTATGCCTCCCACCTCTCGGTGTGATGCAACAAGCACAAAGGAATGTAGCTCAGACAGAGTAGTGGCAAAGGGGAACATTACCCCCAAATGCAGTAAACAGACATCCCCATCAAAACTGTCCCTGACATTACGTTGTGTGACACACATGTAGACAGCAAGTTATGACTGGAGCATGAACCACAATGTGTCTGTACTGTAACCCAGTCACGCTAAAGCCTATCTCTCTACTGTCATATGCTCTGCAGGCCATTATCTACACACCATACATATTAGGATGGCCATGAACAGTCAGCCCATGCCTCACCAATCTCCATTGATCAGACAGGCTCTGCTGTTCGTTGTTGCCGCAATACAATCATTGTCCAAGGGGGATCCAAGGGTACATCATCCTCATCACATCCCCCTGAGTGCACCCATCTCTGTGTAGGGATTAACCGTCATCTAAGAGATATGTGATCTGTCTAAGGAGTAACTATGCCCGCTGTACAGCTGGACTGTCTAAAGGTGCATCAAACGTATTGGGGAGGTCAGGCTTGCCAGACGACACATCATGGAACCAGATGGTCACAGCTCTGTTTGCACATCTATGACATACACTGTTGTAACCCCTCCCCCACCTGTCTGTGTAAGCAAGTGGTGGGTGACACATGTCACCTGTATGTGGAGTGTCACTGAACCGTGTCTCAAATGTACGAGCCGCTAAGTCCTCCTGGATAATAACTCCCCCAAATAGATCAGGTGTGTCCCACGCACCGGCCTACGGGGCAAATCCGCAAGTTATCTGTTGTGCATAGCTCTGTTTGGGAAAACACATGACATACAGCAGATAGCTGCCGTCATAATGCCTGACTCAGGCCCGCTGCTGATAATAGCAGTCACACTACCTGTCTGCATTTTGATGTGACACAGCAAATACAAACACCATGTACCTTGTACAGGGGTATATCTTGTTACATATGTGGCCACTCTGCTCTCCTTCTCACGGGTTAGCTATGCCCTCCATAGGCATAGCCATCAACCCTGTGTCTCCCAGTGCCCCACACCTCACCTGTTCTCAGATGGCTATGTTAGGCCCTGAATATCCCAGGCAAATGCTGTGTTGTGGTGAATCACCTCCACTACGAATGCTGCTCGGCATTGTTTCCCCTCTATGTCATAGGTGTCAGCAGCAGAGGCAAGGTCATGGCCCCCAGGTTGTTTTCCTCCCCCCTCCTCTGCTCTCACCTCCTCTGTGTCTCCCTGTCCCGCTCTGTGTGAGCAGCTGGCTCTGCATAGCGCAGTGTGCCCCCTGCTGTGCCGTGTCCGATATTTGGGCCAGCCGTCCCACACCCCCGAGGTGAGGTGTTCTAGCTGATTGGCCATGTGTTCTGTGTGTTGAGTACATAGGTGGCTGCATCCACCTGCATGAGACACACCTGCCAACATAGCCCCATCTGGGTACATGGTGTCTGTGTGTGTGTGAGCATGGCACGCCCCCCCCCCTCTCAGGCCACAGCATGACATCAACACCAGTTGGTATACACCGAGCAACACAGGACTAGCTGTGCGTGACACAGCTGTCACATTGCCAACATGGGCCAGGGTCTGCTGTCAGCCGCATGGTCAATGAGACGCCCCTGAAGGAGATGCCCCCACCCCAACATGTGAGGGTACCTACACCTCTCACACACATGTCAAGCATCGTCTGAAAGGGTGGGTACCCTGAAACTATGCAGCAAATGGCGCCAGCAGATATGCCATGTGTGCAGGTGATGCACATCCGCAAACGCACACAATCTGTGACTGTGCTACCACACCCCTCAAAACCACAGTAGCACATGTGCACGGTCAATCACATGTGCACAAATGCGACAATTGTGGTTGACGGTGAGAGTACGGTGTATGTCTCTAGTTGCGCTATGAGTAGCATCACAGCAGGCACCACGGAATGCATGGCGGAAACAGAGATTACCTGTCACATGTTGCACACACTGCATTGGCCAGGTGTGCTCATACATGTCTTCCCAGGGCATAAGGGCAGACGTGTCACCCATTCCCTGACCCTGTGTTTGCAGCAATACACGGCCTGTGTTGGTATGGTGACATATGTTCCCACTGGGATATGTCGTGGACACTCACAGCTGCAGACATCTTTGTAGTGGCGTGTGTCCCCATGGTCCACTGTCAGGTTGCAGGGACACATACAACATGTGTCACACATCCCATCACTTCCCGACACATTCCAGACAGGTGATGTTACTGGTAACCCTGACCCACACCCCTGACACTGCCGCGCCTCACCTCCACTGTCATGGAGTATGTGCCCGTGACGTGTTATGTTGCATCTGACATACTCTACGCACAGTGCTGCATGTGCCTGTCAATAGTCCCACTATCATGTACAGTTCGAGTTCAACACATTGTCGGAATGTGGCATACACATGTAACACTGCATATACAGTATGTCCCATGGGGATATGCACTACACAATGGCATGCACACTCAAACAGGGGCTGCCAATGAAGGTGTACCTGTTGGTGATGTGCAGCCCTGTGTGCACCTGCCACTGCCAGATGGGGTGGGAGATGGACTGCGTGTGAAATGCACATGGGAGCATATAATGGAACACGGAGGACACACAGGGTGTGCAGGGCTCTGACACACACCAGATCCCCTGGAACAGGTCCATGTTATGTAGGGGGTCCTGTTTGCAGCACACATGCAGGGTAACCACAACATGACATATCCCTTCCCCTGAACACACACATAAATGTAGCTGTACAGCACACACATATGTGTTTGATCTGTGTCTGTCTACAATACAGGTGACTACAGCACAGTCCGGCCACGTGAGGAGGAGGAGGAGGAGGAGGAGGAGGAGGTGGAGGAGGAGGTGGAGGTGTGGGAGGCATCTGACATGGAGGGGCATGAAAATGCTGCGGCTGCAGAGGTGCTGCTGCAGGGGGTGAGTCCTTGTCCCCAGGAGGGGCACACTGAGCCTCCAACAAGCCTCACCACACAACGTTTGGCTGAAGGAACAGCTGACGCAGCACCACCAGCACAACGGGATACCGGGGAGGATGTTCTGAGAGCTGAGCTGCGGGCCCATGCCACCTCGTCACATCGGGACAGTGAAGGTGGGTGGGCAAATATGTTCACGCAGATAACCCATATGTTCTTTGTACATACACTAACAGGTGTGCACACTCTACCAGGACTGTAAATGTGTGTGACTACACAAACACACACTCGGTGTGCACAATACCGAACAGTGTGAGACACATCAGCGTACAGTATGTGCAGCACACTGTGTGCAAGGCGACCAAAGGGTATGCCACACATGCCCATTAACCTACATATCGCGTCACATCATTGTTTGATTTGGCCAGACACACCTATGGACTGATCTGTCTCTGCTCATACAGTAGGTACCAGCAGCAGGCACGTACCACATGCAATACAGGGCCCAGGGAAAATGTGGACAGCAATAGGATGAACCACCTTTAGCACCACACGTATTATCCAGAAACTATGCGCCTATGGCCCGACACAGGCCGTGGTCCGTGTCCATCTTCAGGGGCAGGCTCATTAGGCAAACCACACCTTCACAGTGTATTGAGAATGACCTATTCAACCACAGGGACGCACAGGGGCCCTTCACCTCTCAATGCAGTCACACACCTTCTGCTATCCGAATATAATGAACCAGTCGTGCATCCGTGCAAGGGGAGGCCTTCCTGTAGCACATTTCCACGTTCACATTGTCACAACAAGGCTTCCCCTTGCGTGGATGCACTGCTGGTTAATTATATTTGGATGGCAGAATGCGTTTGTCTACATTGAGAGGTGAGGGGCTCCGGTACATCCCTTTGGTTGATCAGGTCCTGTCCAACACACTGTGGACGTGTGTTTAACCTGATAAACCTGCCCCTGCAGAGGAAAAAGGAATACGGCCTGTGTCGGGCCATAGGCCTCTACTGTCTGTATAATATGTGTTGTGATAAAGGTGGTTTGTCCTATTGCTTGACACGTTCGTAATGGGCCAAAACATGTTATCAACTATTATGTCGACATCGTTTTCCTGGGTTGTGTTTCCCAATGTGGAACCTTGCATCATGTAGCCATACGTCGAGTGGTATGTTCTTTGGTGCATACCTTTGCACCTCTCCACATTACATTTCATCTTCCTTTTGGATACCCCATCTTCCAATACATCTAGATCCCCTTGCAATTTAACACAATCCGCTTGGATTCTGACAACCTTAAAAAGTGTTTTTCCCATGTGCAAATTGATTGCCTCACTCGTAGGTCCCTTTTGCAGGTAAGTTATGAATATGTGATAGAGCAACAGACCCAACACTGATCCCTGCCTCACTCCATGTATTACCTCTCTCCATTGGGGAAATTGGCCACCTAGCCCTACCCTCTCTGCCCTCTGCTGCCACCCCTGCTACCATGCACATTCAGGGCTACCTTCCCCGCCCCCCCCCCCCCTTTGTGTGACTCTGAAACATCCCGATGGCCTGCCACCAGCAGTTGCATGCATAGCATACACCTGTCTAGGCAAATGTGCAGCTTGTACCCCTGTGATGCAACATCCTGTCATCAACATATGCATTGTGAGCCCTGCACATGCCTCATAGGGTCTACATGCACTGTTATCTGACCACTTGAGTCTCCCCCTGGGGGGATGTGACACCCTTATCTGACAGACGCATGGTGCAGTTGTGGATGGGCCCATGTCCTGGGTGTGAATCTGCTGCTTACACCCCATCCCTCATAGTCATGAGCAATGCACCTATCACCTGCCCATGCCGTGTGTATCCCCTAACTCTGCATCCCACATGCTATGTTTGTTAGCATTTGAACTCCCCTACAAAATGTGTATCCCGAGGTGTCATTGCAATCACCTGCGCACCCTCCAGCCACACACACAA
Organism: Ichthyophis bannanicus; assembly: GCA_033557465.1. Classification (NCBI taxonomy): domain Eukaryota; kingdom Metazoa; phylum Chordata; class Amphibia; order Gymnophiona; family Ichthyophiidae; genus Ichthyophis; species Ichthyophis bannanicus. Next base: position 508,008,080 of record CM066031.1, on the reverse strand, counting down.
TGTACATATTGTTGCTCTGTGTCCCAGGGAATATTGTACATGTGCTGGACAGTGTTGTGCCTGCTGAGATGGGGTATCCCTGTGCCTGTCACACACATCATTTACATTGGGCACGTCCTGTGTGTGGCCTAACATACACCTTTGAGGTATGTCCCCATTCAGTTAAATATGCACCTGACCACTACAGTTCGTAACATGCAGGGGAAAAGCATGTGTGACATGTCCCACCCTGTTGTGCATTACTGTCATACCTGGCAGGGGTAGCTCTCACACGGCCATTTTCTCCCCACACAGGCATTCGTCAGGAACTCATAGCTCTGCGGCAATCCTCTGAACGTCTCATCCAGGAGATGGTCCATCTGCGCCAGAGCATATGTGACCGGCCATACCAGAGGATGTGTGTGGCCATGGAGGGCATCGAGGCTGCGCTGGTGAGGATGGCACCACCGCCACCACAGACACCACCACCACCACCACCGCCGCCAACACCACCTCCGCTACAGGCACCAGAGGATCGGGTGGCGCCAGGGGAACGGGGACCTCCATTGCCAGGTGCCATACCTGTGAGGCGACGGCGTCGCAAATAGAGCAGACCAAACATGGGTACCCTAGCATACATTAAAGAGTTACACTCCAATGTGTGTCCCCTATACTGCTCAGGTTGTGTGCACATGAATGCTCTGCCCATGGACAGATGATCTGAGACCAGGCCCGTTGTTGCAGGGATTGTCACACTGTCAGGTATTACTGCACACATGCCATTACCTGGCATTCCAGACATGCACATGCTGTGGTCACTGACCCTTGGCTACAACTCACAGGTGTAAACATGGGCCCACTTGCATATGTCGGCATGCCCCAGGGGTTACAGCACCAATTTCCTGCCCAGTCACCATTTACATCCCCGTCAGCTGTGCACAATGGGGGCATACGTGTGCCCATTGGGTGTGTCCTTGGCAATGCTGACAGGCCTGTCCCGCACCTACATGGCATACATGTGTCTGCGACACACATGTGTGCCATGCATATTTACATTGCTGCTGTCCAACACCAACTGCTGTCCCACCAGACCCATCCCTGTGACATGCTTGTGTCTCGGGAACATATGCAGGGCAACATCCTCTGGGCCTACACCTGTCCCATGGCCATGCCCACATAGATATCACACAGCCCCTCATGTGTTGCTGTTACCGTTATGGTGTCCATGCCAATGTGTGATCCCCAGGAAGGTGGATAGACATATCCCATCCTTGCATACATGGTGTGCGTGTGAGGCAATCACAAGGCCATTGATGCAAAGTACAAACTAAAACCATTTATTTACACAACATAAGTAAACGGGCAACATGCCCAACATCAAATGCCAAAAGGGGGGTGGGAACACTGCGCAACACAGGGCACATGGGGGCGTCACAGGTGACATTGCTGGTGCCTGTGACGCTGTTCGGCAGGTGGCCATCGGGATGCCAGCTGCAACACATCGGTGTCCACCTGCCGAACAGCCCCGGTCATGCACTGCAGGGCATGGAACACCACATGGATGTCACGCCGTGTGTCATCCACGGCCACTAAGATATCGTGCATACACCTGCCAGCACACAGACACACATTGCCTGTTGTCTGTGTGCTGGCATGTGCATGAGCCGTGACAGTGGCCCTGGATGGCACAGGAATGCGCTGCCGCCCGTGCTGTGCCCACCCCTGCAGTGGCTGACTGGTGCCCCCATGGCCCTGTGGTGGGCTGTGTTCCCACACACCCCCCTCCCCCCTCCCTGCAGATACTCCCTCCACCCTCCCAGGCCAGACAGAGGCCCCCCCTCCCCCCACCCTGTCAGCACCCCTTCCCCCTGTGGCCCTCTCCCCTGCACCCCCCAATGTCCCATCCTCTCCATCCCCTTCGTTTGGGGTAGGGTGGGTGACATCCTCATCCTCCTCCGCAATGTCGTCGTCCGACACCACCACCACCACATCCGTCCCCTCCTCCTCGGATCCCTGCTGGTCGGGCTGCAGGTTCTCCTCCAAGGGCTCATCCTCCCCCCTTGTGCGGCGTGTGCTGGGCCTGCGGAAGCTGTATGTGGAGGTGTGTGGTTCCTCGTCACTGGCATCCCCACCTGTGAGGGGTGACAGACATCAGGGCACATCCATGTGTGGCACATAACATATGTACAGATAAGGCAGGCCAGAGGCAGTTGGTTCAATGGCACACTTTAACCTGTGGCATAGCCCTCCACTACTCACCATCATGGTGGTGCTCTCCCTCTGTGCTGAGCTGTTCCAGATACCGCATGTGGAACTGTCGTAGTTCACGAGCCTTCTTCCTCAGTTCCTCCACCTGTGGACATGCAAATGTTGTCTTCTGTCAGCACGTGCCACCTGTCACTGTGTCTGTCACGCAGACGCCTATGTCCTGGGTGGGCCACATCTTGCTGCTCCCACCCTCCTGCTACCTGTGGCATATCCATCATGGTAACGCACCACCAGCAGTCAGTCCCACACATATGTGGGAATAGGTTTGCACATAGGTGTCACTGCAGTATCAACAGAGCCTAGCTGGCATCCACATGCATTGACAGATAGGGCAGCAATCAGCAGCCTTACTGTGTGGCTGCAGTCTGCCCACACCCATCTCACCACCACCCCACAACACAACAGTGGGATGGTGGGAGGGACAGTGAGAGACAGAGGGTGTGTGTGAGGGGGGAGATGTGGGGCGTGACACAGACACTGAGGGTGAGGGTGGGCGACAGAACACCCAGGGGACATGGTGTTGCTTGCGGGACATATCCCTGCTGCTTATTGACAGCAGCTGTCCAAGGTGTGTGTGTCTGATGCCCCCAGATGCAGGTGATGCAACGTCACCATTGCTGTGGACCCACTCAACACCATTGCCAGTGTATGCACCCCATAGTGGGTGTCCCCTGTGGGGCAGCACACCTACAAGGTAGGCATCTGTGTTCTCCCCTATGGGTGTTGCTTCAGGGAAGGGTATGCATGTGATATGTGATTCACAGCATCCTTAGCACACATGGCATCCCTCTGTGGGCCTGACGTTGAGTGTCATTGGCCCGTGCTGGGCCCCTGCAGCCCACATGTGGCGCCTCATATAATGCCCTACACACAGACACAATGGCAGGGGGCACGGGAGGCTTCTATGTGCCCCCATGCTGGTGCATATCTCTGTAACAGAGGTGGGTTATTTGCAGTGCCCATGTTCACATTTGCACACTGCAAGGGTGGCAAGGCTGCAGCTGATGGGTTGTTGTCAGTCTGCAACCTTGTCCTGATCATGTGAACATGAACAAATGGGTGATGCTGTGGGGGGACTCACATGATATCCATGAGACAGCACACACCCTGGCATGCACCCAGTGTGTGGGAGGGGGATCGGACTGAACCTCTGTCGTGAGGTGTGACCAGTTGGACCGCACGTCTAGGTGTGCTTAGACACATGTCCCCCTGGCACACCCATATGCAGCTCACACAGCCATGCACCCTGTGCATACTGTGTGTGTTGTGTCGGGGCCCAGGGTGTGTGATGTGTGTTGAGATGGCCTCACCGTGCTAGCAGATACAATGGGGACGTACAGGCTGTTTGGTGGCTGGCCAGATGTCTGTGGCCATCCTTGTGATGGGGGGTGGGTATATAGTGAGGCCTGTGGGGATGTGGGTAGGCGTTGCCCTGTTGTGTCATATGTATATCCCTCAGGGGTATAGTCCTGCCCAGTTGTGTGCACACACAGATGTGTCTGTGCCCTCCTGTAGTCTCAGTTATGTGCATGTAGGGGCTGTGTAACACACAACCCAGCTGTGGAGGCGCCCCCACCTGTGCCCCTGCATAGCTCGGTTACCCATGTTCCATAGGGGCTGCTGGGGTCACATTCAGGGACATGTCCCTCCGTTGTGTTGCGAGGGGTGGGGTTTGGTGGGGTTCGGACTGTGCCACCTACTATGGGGTGCAGGGTCCAGCCCTCCTATGATTTCTCACATCCCACATACATGCAGGGACATGGATCGCATGAGATGTTCCACATATGTTTCCGTGTTTGGCTGTGGGGGGGGATTACATCACAGGGTACTTCAAGGTCCTGTGGATGCTGTCGATGCTGGACCAGCTACGGCTGCCTGTCTCCCAGATATGGTGTTATGTGTGATGTTGACAGTTCAGTCAGCTTGCAGTGTTGGGTGTCCCTGATGGGCATATGACAGATAGCATCCCTTTGTGGTGCACAGTGCGTAGTCCTTGCCGTGCATCCGCTTGCAGTATCGTAGTCATCTGACCTAATGGCCAGTGTGGACCTGTCAGCATCCACCTTGTGGATCTCTGCTGGCACCTTTTCCCTGCCAGTTGGGCAAGGGTTCAGTGGGTGTCTCACACCATACCGTGTGACAGCCTGGCCCATGTAGGTTGCTGTTGCCGCACATGTGACCATGACACAATGGCGGGTTCAGACACTCAGCCTATGCACCCACACCGGTCCAATGCTACCCTGTTAGCATCATTTGCTCTCGCAATGAGCGTACCTGTCAGACGACACCTCATCCACCCCCATGTTATGTGGGAGGTGCACATCTCGATGTTGTAGATATTCTGAACACTCCATCCACCTCATCCCCAGAGGACAGGGGTATGTGACACCCTCCTGGGTTACAGACAAACTGCATGGCACACACGGCAACGGCGGCATCAGTGTTCCAACGCCACTCCCAGAGTGTGTGGCGCCATGTCATCCGTGAGATTGTGCTCACAGCATAGGTGCCGCCAACAGAGTGGGGTGCTCAGGGGCCTTTCCATTTGGGGACACAGGCAACGTCCAACACAGCAACGTTATCATCTATCTATTCGACATGTGGGGGATGTGAGGAGGTGTCTCTCATCCCATTCAGGAGGGTGTCATGTCATATGGTATGTCCATGCAGGGTGCCATACACCCTTGGCATCTGTGGATATTGCTGTTTCTCAGCCTCATGTGTCCTGTGCTTTACCTCAGTTGTGGCAATAACTGTGTGGAGCCTGGCCACAGGTAATGGAAGCCCCTGTGGGGTCTGATCCTGGGGCGCAACGTGTTCCATCTTGGGACATGCACGCACCCCCTTGCAATTTCCATTAATGTACACGTAGGTATCACATTCACTAGGCACCTCACAGGGTTGTACGTATATTGTCAGTGTGGGTTGTTGCTGAGTGCGGTTCTGATTCACTGGTGCAGAGTCCCAGAGGTGATCAGTTACAAATGAGTCCCACACGCTACACATCTGCACTGCTGGCCCATATGCCCCTGCTGTGCCCCTGAGCTTTGTGGGTGGCAATCACACGATGAGTGTGGTGTAGGGTGGTGTCAGGTGCCCTGTGGGGCCAGACATAGTTGAAGGACAGTGTGTTTTGGACAGCATACTGTGTGTTAGTGACAAATGCTATGGCTGTGTAGTTTTGAGGGCTACAGCCCATACACCATTGCACGGCACTAGGGGCTCAGATGCATGTGCTGACTCCATACCTTGCTGTGGTCATTGACATGCCGTTTGGGCCTGATGATAACACCAGGGCTGTTTGGGCTAAGTGCATTCATCAGTGCCACTGCTGGTGCATCCCGATTTTGTATGGTTTGTGGCCCCTTTGTGACCATGCCACAGTATGTTGGTGTGGATGTAATCCACAGGACACATTGTGCTCCACAGGTGACATGGCTACCACCACACACAGGTTGGGGGGGCGGGGGGCTCTTGGCATGGCTGCCGGGTTCAGCCCAGCACCCCTGGATGCCATCTCACTGGCCAGTCATGGTGACATGGCACATGTGTATCCTTGCCATTCAGCACACTAGGCATGTCTGACAGTGACCAGCGAGTGATTGGCACTCTTGTGTCCTGTCCTCTGGCACATGGTGTGTCGTCTATGTTTTTGGTGTGTTTTGTGCCTATGCATTCATAGTGGTGGGTCGTGATAGGGCATTCTCACGTTTCCCATGGTATTGTGTTTGGTTGATGTCAACACAGCTACTAGTGATGGGGGTTCACATACAACAGTTTTACTGGTAGTGTGACCTCGGCAGGCACACACACAGGTGTGGCTCAGACATGGAGGTGTTCTGCACCTACAATAACACAGAGATGGGGGTTTAGCTTCAACAGCTGAACTGTAAGGCAGCATTTGTGGGGTGCATCATGGAGGACCACAGGAACTGTGTGATACCCCCATATGCTTCTCTACTGGCTGGTGGGGAGCAATGACATGCTGGCTTACACAGGGCATCAGGGAACACAATGGTTCAACCCATTCATGTTTTTCACAGGTGATGATCTGTTCCCAGTGCCACATACATGCCTAACTGTGGGTGTGGCCATTTGTGCTTTGACACCTATGTGCATTGTACGTGTCTCCCTTGACGCACGTGACCCATTCCCTGTGGCACCCTTGACAGACATGGCAGTGCCATGCCACATTTGTTAGGGTGATGATGATGTTCCTGATGAGCCCTATAACCCTGTAGGTGGTACTGTGGATACATGTGTGGTCATATTACCTACACATGTCATGCAATACAGACACACTGGCAACATGATAATCCAGCACACATGGGCTGATGGAGAAACAAATGTGACATTGGGTGGGTTGCCCTATCCACCTTGGCAGTGGATAGGTCCATTACACGTGTATGTCTACCAGGCCATGGTCGACAGTGTTTGACCCACTACAAGAGCTGTGTGTCCTGTATTTTCTTTGCGATACTGCTAGATATAGCAGACCTACTTCAAGGGTGACACAGAGACCACTTTGAATGGACTCCCTGGACTTCTGGAGGTAGGGGGATGCTTAACACTACATTAGTACACACAGCCATATCTCCAGGGTGACACAGAGCCCACTTTGAATGGGCTCCCTGGACTTCTGGAGGTAGGGGGATGCTTAACACTACATTAGTACACACAGCCATATCTCCAGGGGGACAAGGAGCCCACCTTGAATGGGCTCCCTGGACTTCTGGAGGTAGGGGGATGCTTAACACTACATTAGTACACACAGCCATCTCTCCAGGGGGACAAGGAGCCCACCTTGAATGGGCTCCCTGGACTTCTGGAGGTAGGGGGATGCTTAACACTACATTAGTGCACACAGCCATATCTCCAGGGGGACAAGGAGCCCACCTTGAATGGGCTCCCTGGACTTCTGGAAGTAGGGGGATGCTTAACACTACATTAGTACACACAGCCATATCTCCAGGGGGACACAGAGCCCACCTTGAATGGGCTCCCTGGACCCCTGGAGGTAGGGGGATGCTTAACACTACATTAGTACACACAGCCATATCTCCAGGGGGACACAGAGCCCACTTTGAATGGACACCTTGGACCCCTGGAGGTAGGGGGATGCTTAACACTACATTAGGCCACACAGCCATATCTCCAGGGGGACAAGGAGCCCACCTTGAATGGGCTCCCTGGACCTCTGGAGGTAGGGGGATGCCTAACACTACATTAGTACACACAGCCATATCTCCAGGGGGACACAGAGCCCACTTTGAATGGACACCTTGGCCCCTGGAGGTAGGGGGATGCTTAACACTACATTAGTGCACACAGCCATATCTCCAGGGGGACAAGGAGCCCACCTTGAATGGGCTCCCTGGACCTCTGGAGGTAGGGGGATGCTTAACACTACATTAGTACACACAGCCATATCTCCAGGGGGACACAGAGCCCACTTTGAATGGACACCTTGGCCCCTGGAGGTAGGGGGATGCTTAACACTACATTAGTGCACACAGCCATATCTCCAGGGGGACAAGGAGCCCACCTTGAATGGGCTCCCTGGACTTCTGGAGGTAGGGGGATGCTTAACACTACATTAGTACACACAGCCATATCTCCAGGGGGACACAGAGCCCACTTTGAATGGACACCTTGGCCCCTGGAGGTAGGGGGATGCTTAACACTACATTAGTGCACACAGCCATATCTCCAGGGGGACAAGGAGCCCACCTTGAATGGGCTCCCTGGACCTCTGGAGGTAGGGAGATGCTTAACACTACATTAGGCCACACACCCATATCCCCAGGTTGACTGGATCCCACTTTGTGGGTCTCTCTGGACCCATGGGGATAGGGGGGTTATATTTTAGAATAGTTTAACACCACCCCAGGGCACATGTGTGGCTGAGGGCCCATGTGCTCAACGTTGCACAACCCATGGTGGTCGCCCCTATGTGTTACCCTGCAGATGCAGATACCGCCATCACCACAAGATGTTTCCTGTGGCTATTTAGCCAGATGCATGGCCTAGCTGTGTTGCTGTGTGCTGTGCGACATCAACACCACCAGCTGTCATAAGGCCAGGGGGGCATCATGTCCTCTGTGGACACATCCGTCACCACCTGGCTAAATGGCCATCCACCCAGATGTGATACACAGTGCATATGGAATGTGTTTCACCTGCTACACTTGACCTCTCTAGACTAATAACACACAACAGCATGGACATCTGTCATCAACCCTGTCTGTGTATATGTTTGTTGTGCCATATGTCCATTCACTTACGTCACGTTGGTGGTCTGCCTGACGATTGAATCGCCTGGTCAGCCTCTCCCATGCCCTCTGGACCTTTGCCATGTTTTTGCTCCTGGAGGGCCCTGGGAAGAGCCTCTTCTGTTTCCTGGCAATCAGGGTGGACAGGTGGCACAGCTCTCGTTGGCTGAACGCCGGTTTCCTTACTCGGGACGCCATTTTGTTTCAGGGTGTGTACACGCGCGACCGCTAACGACGCAACTTCCGCATTTGCGCGTAGCGGTTCGCGCTGGTGCACGGCGCATGGCTGCGCGAATAATCGAGGCGCGCACGTGCGATCGGTATTGCTGTGTGGCAAGATGTTGCGGTTATTACCGGTACGCAGTATTCATAATAATAGTTCATAATTTTAATAACAATATGTGTCATGTGCTCAGCATACTCACATAACTACGAGGTGCCTCTCCTGTCCATTTAAATATGCGATAAATATTATGTATTACACCTGTTCACACACTCTGGTCCTGAACCTATGGACACATATCCACTGATTTCTGGGCCATTGTCAGATGAGGTGTGCTATGTGTGTCACATAGCAGGTAGTGCTCTGACACTGCTAGCAATGGGTGCAGCCAGAACATCAGCACCAGGTGTCAATCAGACTGGTGATATGGGGTTCTGTATGTTGGTGGACCATGTTCTGTGGTGTATCAGCTTGTACAGACACCAATGCTGTATTGTTTGCTGTAGGGGTCTTTATGAGATTAATATATGAGCATTGCACACATACATTATGTTGCGTGTTGGACATTATGAGGTGATGTGGTCAGCATGTCAGCACACTGCACAATAACCTTTGGTATGTGTGCCGGCATACAGTCCTGGTGGCTGTGATCTTGCACAATGTTTGCTACATGGACTGCTTAACCAGGCGTCATGGGTTACATCCTCCAGTTGGGCTCTAGTGTGCCAGTCATACTTTGTTACACCATTGGCCATGGTGCTTTCCATGTACATCTATGCTTTTGCCAGCATATATTTTCTGACATTGCAACATTATTACCTGCCACAGACCCCTTTCAGGATTACAGAGGTGATGCTAGTGGCAAGACCCTCACACTGCTGCCTACATCATGTGCGGTACACCATTCTCAAAAATGGATCACCGCACCCCTGGTAACCACAGCACACAGTCTGCAGGATTGCCTCTTTAGCCAGCCAGGCATCTGTTCTTATCAATCTAGTTGTGGCCCACACCTGACCTTGCTGCATGTGGAGCCAGGGGTTCCGTGATTCCATACACAGTGGGGTGTTTGGTGAGTGCAGCCATTGACAGGTCCCTGAGTGTGAACTAGTGGTGGATGTTCGGAGATCCTCACAGTGCTGTCAGCATCAGGTGCTCCCCACGCCACCATATAGTGTGGACCTGGCTTACTGCACTGTCATGGTGTTGGGGTTGCCAGTAATACATGATATTACACACATTCCATGCGTGACAGCCCCATGACCCTTTGAAATGATTGTTTAAATGTTACAATGGCTTGTTCTATGTATGTTACTTTCCTGCAATGTAACCAGCACTGCTGCTGATTGGTGGATTATATGGGACAATGTGAGGATCAAAAAACATTGCTTGTACAAACACACCTCGGATTTGAACCACCAACCTTTCGATTCTGAGGTATTGCAGGCACCAGTGGACTACAGCTCTGTGGCTGTGATGAGAGGTATGGCTGCCTGCAATATGACCTCTGCAGACTTTGTGCTGCAGTAAACAGGGTGGTGTCAATCCACTCACACCCATGATGCACTGCATATGCACAGCAGCGGTCTCATGATGGCCGGACGGGAGGGTTTACAACCCCACAGCACCTAGGCCTAGTGTTGGGCACTAACCTTCAGTGTTGCAGCTACAGAGTGGGTGCACACCATCACAGTGTGTGTGGTGTGTGCTCACCCTGAGGGTGATGTGAGACACACAGCACCTATCCTGTCTGAGCTGGCTTATACATCATGACAGCTTGTCTGCTGATGTCTGATAGGTTGGCACATCAGACACACCTACACTCCACCTTGCAGCATCTGTGCCTCCCAGAGCCTTCTGGTCTGCAATGCTCCTCAAAGGGTTCATATCCTGTGTGGGTGCCCTGCCTTTCATGATATATGTGCAGGGTGTGTGTGTGGGAAATGGAGATTTCCATACACATAGGCAGAGTGTGTCTGACCACCAAACCTTCTGTGTGGAACACAGTTTCCCCAAAATGATGATTATGTACATTCTATATACCATCTAGGGTGCTAGCAGCTGCCAGCAACAGCAGACGCAGTCCAGCTGTGTTAAGGACAACCTGCAGGTCACTCTGTGCAATCTGGGACAAATCCATAATTCAGGATCAGGCAGACGAACAGTGGGGCTAGGGACCCCCTACTCACCCATCACCATCTGACATTCTCCAGCAAAAGGCACAGTGTGTGCCCAGCTAATGACCCTGCAAGGTGTTGCTGTCAGACACATGCAAAACTGCAGACAGGCCACTGGCCAGTCCAAAGTGCATGCTCTCAGGTAAACTCTGTGCATTCTTAACTGGGATGTGAGCACACCCACCAAACAGTTGATTCAGTGATTGGGCACCATATACACAGAACCCATACACATCACATGGGTGAACTACTCTGTTGTGACCTAGCCATCCCATGGTCACTGATCATTCAAGGTGAGCGTGACCTCCACACAGAGCATGCTATGGACAACATGTCTGTGGAGGTGATGGCAAGGCACAACATGGTCCTGGCATGCACATTTGCCCTGTGTAGCTGCATCCTGCTCCTGCCGCCCTGTCTGTTCTGTACCCACAGTACTTTGCTCCTCATTATGCACATTGTCAGGCCAATACTGCCAACAGTGCTATCATTGTGGGCTGTGGGGTTGTTCACAGCCAACACACACTGGATAGACAGACACACACTCCCCACACCTAGGACAGCATGTAGCTGATGCAATATTATTTGGGAGCCCTGACCAACGCAACACTAATGGGCGAGGTGCAGGCATGGCAACATTGGGGTGTACATTTAGAGATCTTTCCCAGGGTGCTGGTCTCTGCGGCAGACATGACCTGACACGCATTGCACATACATCAGAGACGTTTGTATGTTACAGATGGATGATGTGGTTGTGCTTAGCATAGGCGTTTCTATCAGTCACTGCTCATCACAGGCTTTCAATATGTGTGTGACATCTCCACATCTGTATTGTGTGATTGATCATGTATGCACATGCTAGTTTTTAGAGGGGCACACTAGGCCCAACATCCTGCCACTGCATTTGTCTTACGATAGTGGGGCCTGCAGGTGGATGTGTTTCTGCCTCTGTTGGCCAGTGTTCTTTTGCAGTTGTTTACAACTCCAGTCAATGTTGTGCAGACACAGGTTGGTTTTTCATGTTGTCCATGATGATTATGGCTCTGATACAGCTGCATACCATGGTGGTGTTTACGTGACTTGCAGCACACCCATATTTGTTGGATACATCAGCAGAGCTCAGTGATTTGTGACCCTCCATGGCTGCATTTGGGATACTCTGCTCTGGGTGATGCCCTTGTTCATGGTGTGTGGGTGCCTGGGATGTAAAATAAAAGGCAGATTTACCTATCCTATGCCTGTGTCATCAGCCTTAATGGATTGTGCTCAGTATCCCTGTTTATTTCTATGACAAATATGTGTTCAGGATTGGGAATAGCCCCAGCTGAGCTTTGAGCCTGTGACCTTCTGGTTTTGCATACACTGTCTGAGTGCACTGCACCACTGTGTAGCCACAGATTGGCTGAGTTCCCTGGGACATTCATGACTGTCCATCCAACAGGGCCTGTCTGTTGCAGTGTACAGTGCCATCCTGCACATGGCTAGCCAACTGCATGCTGTGGCTATGAAACACTGGCCCCACCACCACTTGTACCCGCCCGACACCATGCTGACATGTCCCTATCTTTTAAAACATGTGAACATATAGAGTTGTGCCACGCCAGACCTGCACTTGGGCGACTCGGCTGTCACTTATGCCCATTGTGATGGGGCGGGGGGGAGGGTAAATTATGGGGTGTTGAGACACGCTTATGTTCTCTGCAATGACGGGGTGTCCTCACTATCTGTGTTTGATGGTGGTTAAAATATGTGTTTAGGATTGGGAATAGCCACAGCTGAGCTTTGAACCTGTGACCTTCTGGTTTTGCATAGACTGTCTGAGTGCACTGCACCACTGTGTAGCCACAGATTGGCTGGGTTCCCTGGGATATTCATGACTGTCCATCCAACAGGGCCTGTCTGTTGCAGTGGACAGTGCCATCCTGCACATGGCTAGTCAACTGTATGCTGTGGCTAGCAAACACTGGCCCCACCACCACTTGTACCCGTCCGACACCATGCTGACATGTCCCTATCTTTTAAAACATGTGAACTTATGGAGTTGTGCCATTCCAGGACTGCATTTGTGCAAATCAGCTGTCAGATATGACCATTGTAATGGGGTATGTGTATATTATAAATGGGGTGTGTACAGGGGGGGGGGGAATGGGGTGTGTACTGGGGTGTGTGTCAATTATAACTGTGGTGTGTAAATGGGGGATGGGGTGGGGTAAATTATGGGGTTTGGGGACACGCTTATGTTCTCTGTAATAAAGGGGTGTCCTCACTATCTGTGTCTGATGGAGGATAAAATATGTGGACTGGGTTGACAGGGGCACCAGCTGAGCTTTGCACCTGTGACCTTCTGCTCTTGCATACACTGTCTGTGTGCACTGCACCACCATGTTGCCACGGATTGGTTGTATTCCCTGGGAGGTCCATGACTGTACATCCATCAGGGCCTGTCTGTTGCAGTGGACGGGACCAGCCTGCACATGGCTTGACCACTGTCTTCTGTGGCTAGCAGGCACTTCCCCCTCCACCATCTGTATTGTTTTGCCACCATGCTGGCATGTCCTTATCTTGGCAAGGGCATATGGCAAGATTAAGTTGAGATACTCCAGGGCTGCATTTGGGTGAATCGGCTGTGGGTGTGTGTGCGGTGCAGAGTAAAATATAGGTGTTTGCTACATGCTTATGTTCTCTGTAATAAAGGGGTGTCTTTACTATCTCTGCTTGGTGGTGGGTAAAATATTCTGACTGGGCTGGCATGAGCCCCAGATGGGATTTGAACCTGTGTCCCTCTGGGCTTTGCATTCATGGCTCTGTCCACTGCACCACACTGTTGCCACAGAAATTGTGCAGTACCTGGAGATGGTAAACCTGGCAGGATGGGGTCCCAAACCCTGCTCTGCACATTTTTACTGTGGGCTGCTTCACCCTGTCTGGTGACAGACGTGAAAATAAACCCCAGACATGACCATGGAAAAGGGGGATAATATATGACCAAGATGGGCAACAGTGATATTGATGGCCAAACATGGGGGACACTCCCAGGAAAGCTCCATAAGGGGGAAATGCTTTTTAGAGGTGTCTCCGCTCCATACACATTTCCACGCTGCATTTTGTTTTGTGACTTTCCTGCGTGTGGTTTTTCATTTGGCCCATTACTGGACCTGTTCCCGAGCTAAGCTACTATTAGTCATTTTTTCCTGTGGTCATTTTATACTTCTAATTGCATTTTTGTGCTGTGCACGGGTCTCACACTGCTAACGTTTTGCAGGTTTCCCCCGTTTTGCTGTACATTGCTGACGGAAATGGTTTCTCTTCCCTTTAACTGCCCTCTACCGTGAGTGTTTCACTCGCGCTATTTTTCCATTGTAAATTCGGGCCCGATAATGTGCGGGGAGCCTCTCCCCTCCCACTCTCCTCCCATTGACCCCGTCCCTCCGCCCCTCCAGAGCCTTCCTCCGCCCTCCGTTAGACGTTCCACGCCTCTATCGGAAATTTGCGGGCCCGCACTTGTAAGGGGCCCGTTAGTGTGCCGCGCACCTCTGCGGGGGTGACACGCAAGATTGCGGGGCGTTTAAGCGCTCTTAAGTACCGCTTTTAGTGCGCTATTTTGCGGCGCGCAAATTAGCGGTTTTTAGTAAACATGCCCCTTAGTAAACGAAAGATAGTGGACATTTTTCAAACAGTACCATGTACTATCATTTGCATTAATAACATCTGTCAGTGCTAGTTTCAGGAAAAGCTGATCCTATCCTGGGGAACCCATTCTCCATTCAAAGCAGCAGCAGAAAAGAGGAAGTTCATTACCCAAGTAGAACTCACAGCCCCTTCCCTCCAATGATGCAGATAAGCAGCCCCCAGTCTCACCTTATCATGAAGCCATCATGAAACAGATGGATGGGATTCTGTTTCATTGTCCCAAGACAAGAGACAGGATACTTAGAAGGTGATAACATAGTGCATCATGGGAATGGTCGCCCAGGTTGGTTAGCCTCTGCAGGTAATGAAAAAAGTAGAATTTAGATGAATACTGCAGCTGTTATCCACAGTTATAAAGGGAACCATTTACTAAAGTGTGCTAAGCAATTAATGTACATTTTAATGCATAGTAACTGTTAGCATGGGCCTACAGAAAAAGAACTATGTATTAAAAACAGCCAGCATGGTAAAACCCAGCCTTAACTGCTTAACACACGATGGGGCGGGGATGGCAGATTACGTTGAGAGAGTAGGCATGGACATATTGCAGGGAGCACACAGTACTTATTACATGCTGTCTATTTTGCAGTTCAAGGGGGGCACTTAACGCCACCTCAAGAAGAGGAGTTAAGTGCACCTTTGCTTATTGCTATGCCACATGAAGGTACATTTTTCAAGGACTGTTTAGGTGCAATCTGGGACATCCAAATCAAAACATCCAAAATTGTGTGGGAAGGGCAGCAACGAAGATGGGCGTGTGCAAATACTATCTAAAATTGATCTGTTGTCACCCTAAAAGATAACATCTTTTGGTAAGAGAAAAAAGAAACAGGGGTATGCAGAATAATAGGTCAGACATGCAGTTTTTGACTGATATTAGAAACTTGCACATGTCAGATATGGACAGGGCGGGGCTGGGAACATAGACCTGTTTGCATTGCTATTTCAGAATGTGTACATATATTTCATCACATACACATCCTGGTTTGCCAGTTTGCAAACTGAGATGTACAGTAGCATGGCAGCCAAGAAGAAGGCCCCTCTATTTACTGCATGCTTTTTTAAAGAAGCAAAAATTATTGGGGGAGTGAGAGGACATTCTCCTCTTCTCTGTAGTTGTTAGATTGTCAAAATTAGCACTTTTCAGATGATTATTAGTTCCTTGTGTAGGCAGGAATGTGACTGCCTGTAGGTTGAGACATGTGATGCCATTCTAAACTTGGGCATACATGTATTTTTTTTTTAATGCCTAGGAAATGCCACACCCCCTGCAAGATATATATGATTGCGCCAGACATGTAAATTTAGGGCTTTCTGAATGGACATCTGAATAGACATTTTCAGAGAAGTACATCATGAATACAGCGTCTACAATGACCCTCTTAATGTGTGGCATGCAACGTTTCCGGGCGGTAACTTCAGGGGACATGCTGGACAAGGACCAAACACCCACGTGGCCTTTACACTTTGGGTGTGTTGAACTTTGTTCCTAGCAAGCAGTAAGTACAAAACCTTACCAAACTTTAATCATAAGGCTCCAAATAACCCTCCAGAACAACTTTAGTAGGCGCCTGCTTTCTACACTCAATGCCATATGCAGATGCAGGCACAACTGGTAATGGAAGAGCAGAGTATCATCTATATTATGATCACTATCTGCACTAGACAGAACAACAAACATATTTCCCTTTCCTTGGTGGCAGCTGGATGAAGTAGGGGCAGAATTCATTTCCAGATAGGTTCTACCTGAAGGCTACATGTGAACTGTGATGCACACTTGGGTGGTGAACCAAAGCCATACTTCAGCCTACATCTTATAAGCAATCTGCGGGATAACTGAGGAATATTGTGATAGCAACATGATCAGAGCAGTGAGTAATAAGGGCTGAAAGGGGATCTGGTGCTTTGCATACTTACTGAACTCGGCAGTAATGGAGGCCTTTGAACTGTGGGGCAAGGAGGCAGGAGCTGCATTCTGAGGGATCTGATAGTGCAGTTCAGGAAAACAGTGGAACATTCTAATCATACTGTAGCATGAACAGTGAGCATTCATAGTGGATTAATATCTTAAAACTATACCCACTAAAGGTGAATGCCCTATGGATGAGGACAGCTCAGAAGGCAGGGTTATGGAAAGCTTCCTTGAAAAACGAAGGGACTTCATTGGACGTTAAGGATCAAGATGTAGAAAAAAGGGGCAAAAACTCCACAAATAAAGAATAAATGATTAGGAGCAGAGTATAAAAAATGAAAATAAAGCTAAGCAAAATATGTTCTTTTTAAAAAGTTTCAAGTTATTTGGGTTTTGATAAAGTGCATTTTGCTTTTTATTGTTTTTTCATTTACTTTCTGCTCCTCATTGCTGCAGTGTAAGATCAAGTAAAAAGAGTTCTTATAGTCTCTCAGTTACTGTTTGAGGGTCATTTAACTTCTGTAGTATGGAGCTTCCATCTGGCAGTTTTCAAAATTGTATGTTTATTTTGTGAAGGATAATTTTGCTTAATTAAATTCACACCACTATCATTTTTAGAGTGGATTATTATAATGAGTTATTGCTTGGGTTACCATAAAGTCAGCTAGAATTACTACAAACTATACAGAATTCTATGGTTCTTCTTCTACTGGGATATGGTATTCAGGAACATATGTTTCCAGTCTTAAGGAAATTATATTTATTCCTCAAAAAAACATGTATAAAATTTATGGGTTTAGTTAGAAACATAGAAACATGATGGCAGAAAAAGACCACATGGCCTATCTAGTTTGCCCTTCCATATCAACTACTATAATAGTCCCCTTTTTTTCCTTTAGAGATCCTCTGTTTGTCCCATGGTTTTTTTTTAAATCAGGTATCATCCTCATTTCTACCACCTCTACTGGTAGACTATTCCATGCATCTACCACTCTTTCCATAAAGAAATATTTCCGCATATTACTCCTGAATCTATCCCTTCTCCCTCATCCTATGTTCCCTCATAGCAGAGCTTGCTTTCAAATGAAAGAGACTCTCTTCCTGGGCATTTATGCCATGGAGGTATTTACACATTTCTATCATGTCTCCTCTATAAGCCTTTCCTAAGGTCTGTCTTCATATGCTTTATAACGAAGATCACTAATCATTTAGTAACATCCTCTGCACTGACTCCAACCTGTTTATATCATTTTGAAGGTGCAGTCTCCAGAATTGCACACAATACTCTAAATGAGATTGCACCAAATATTTATGCCTCTTTTCTTCTGCTGGCCATTCCTCTCCCTGTGCACTCAAGCATCCTTCTAGTTTTCACCATTGCCTTTTCTACCTGTTTAGCTACTTTAAGATCATCAGACACAATCACACCCAGATCCTGCTCTTCCTTTGTGGACAGAAGTACTTCACCCCCTACACTGTAATGCTCCCTTGGATTTTTGCAGCCCATATGCATGACCCTGCATTTTTTAGCATTAAATCCCAACTGCCAAATTCTAGACCATTCTTCAAGCTTAACTAGATCCCTCCTCATGTTATCTACACGTTCCTGGGTGTCTACTCTATCGCAGATTTTGGTATTATCTGAAAAGAGGCAAACCTTACCCAACAGCCTTTCCACAATATCACTAACAAAGATGTTAAAAAGAATTTGAACAAGGACAGATCCCTGTGGCACACCACTGGTAACCTCCTTCTCCTCAGAGTGAGCTCCATTTACCTGAAGTATTTGTCGCTTCCCACTCAACCTATTTCTAACCCAATCAGTAACTTTAGGGGCCATGCCTAGGGTACTCAGTTTGTTTATAAGTCACTTGTGTGAAAGAGTGTCAAAGGTTCTACTGAAATCTAAGTACACCACATCTAGGGCTCTCAGTCGGTCCAACTCCCCGGTCACCCAGTCAAAGAAATCAATCAGATTTGTCTGACAAGACCTGTTTCTATTGAATCCATGCTGCCTCTGTTCCTGTAATCCAATGGATTTGAGAAACCTCACTATTTTCTCTTTCAGCAGTGTTTCCAATAATTTACTCACAACAGAGGTTAGATTAACCGGCTTGTAGTTTTCAACCACATCCTGACTTTCACTGTTTTGAGGCTTTATCTGAAGTAGACTCAGGTTATCTGAGTGACCAATTGAAAATGTTTAAGCCCACTTAAACCCTACAATCAGGAATGAAATAAGATTCAAAGTTTCCCCAGGAAGGTTGCCATATTACAATCATGATTTCCATTTGCTGTACCAGGTTTGTGGAATATGCTTCCAAAAAATATTAGATCCTTCTCAGATACAAAGATTTTTAGGAATATATTTAAAACCTACATATTTTAGGGGCTCTTTTACTTCTACTAACCAGTTATAGCATGCAGTAACTGGTCATGGTGAATTCTAATGAGCAGGCAGGCCAGCTACCAACCACTAAAACACACTCATATGCTAATGGCTGGGTTAGGGGTGGAGTCTAGGCATGGAGGGCACATTAGTGCATGAGCACAGTTACATGTCAATTAGCGCAGGTACACCTAACGATAACTCTATGGGTATCATCTGGTGCACTTGCATCAATTGTACCACATATTATTATACTGAGTCACATATTAGCTGGCAGGAACATGCTGATCATACCTCTAACAGCTAACGTGGGTCTCTTAATTACTGTAGGTGGAATAGCGGCTATTGTGATAGTGTTTCAGGTTGGCAAACCAAGGGATTAGACCAATTAGGGCAGCAGTAGAACTGACTATAAGAGTGCATGGACTGAAGATTTTATAATGATTTTGTATTTCAGGTATTTTATGTATTTCCTATATATATCCTGCAGAATCAGGGAAGTTATTCCACCTCGGTGGTGGAATAACTTCCCCGTTCAAGTCACCCGCCCCAGACATACAGGGCTGACATTAGAATCAGCTCTCTACATCTGGCGAAGGCGACTGTTCACTGCCCGCCCTAACACCGCCCCCAATCCTCCCCTTTCCCTCCCTTGTCTAACTTCCCCATACAACCAGCAGGGAAGTTAGATGAAAGTGGGAAGGGGCATGAATAGTGGGGATGGACATCCATTGGGATATCCATCCCTGCTATTCATGGGACAGAATAACCCCCTCAGGTTCTGGAGGTTGACCATCACACATGGGATAGTCTGGAGTATCACGTTCCTGCCAAAAGTCCATTAAATGCATTAGGCATAGTTTTATTAGTATAAATATCCCCAGCACACCGTAGTAAGTAAACAACTTAAATGCCTAAATACAACCTTAAAACTAAGATGCAGACCACAGTCCAGCAACAAGATGGAGGCTTTCCAGTCTTTTGCATGGAGTCACATGTATGATTTTCTCCCAGTTGGTGAGGGGTCTTACGTGTGCACTAGCTCTTTGCTCTCAGGGAATGAGTCTGATCTCTGGAGGCTAGAGTAGCAGACTTGGAGGACATAAGGAAGACACAGAGATACATAGATGAGACCTACAGGGATGTAGTACTGAAGTCCAACATCCAGTCTGGCAACATTCCTGTTGCCATGGAGGAGAGAAGTCACATGACAGGAGAGAACATCACCCTGGTGTGGCAGGAAGTGATCCTGTAGCTAAGATCTGTCCTCCAGGTGATGTAAAACCCTTTCACACCCGAGAGGTTTCTCCTGGCCCATGTGTTCAAGAGAGAAGGTTTAGGGCAGCTCTTATAGTTGGTGATTCAATCATTAGGCATGTAAATAGCTGGATGGCTAGTGGATATGAGCATCTCCTGGTAACATGCCTGCCTGGTATGAAGGTAGCAGATCTCATGTGCCATCTAAACAAGGTCTTAGATAGTGCTGGGGAGGAGTCTGCTGTCTTGGTAGATGTCGATACCAATGACATAGGAAAATGTAGTAAGGAGGCTTTGGAGGCTAAATTAAGGCTTTTAGGTAGGAACTTGTACTACAGAACTTCCAGGTTAACATTCTTTGAAATGCTTCCCATTCCATGCGCAGGACCCAAAAGGCAGGCAGAACTTCAGAATCTCAACGGAAGAGGGTTTTGGATTTTCTAGGAACTGGGCAACATTCTGGAGAAAGGAGGGACTTTTCTGAAGGGATGGGTTCCACTTTAACTGGGATGGAACCAGGTTGCTGGCATTAACCTTTAAAAAGAAGATAGAGCAGCTTTTAAACTAGATAATAAGGGAAAGCCAGCAGTTGTGCAAGAGTACATGGTTTGCAACAATGTATCCTTGAAGGATACTAGCAGAAAATTGAAGTTAGGGCATATTAACAGAGAGGCTCCAATAAAGACAAAAGTAACCCAAATGCCCTCAAATACAGAGCAGAAAATTTACAGATTTCAAATTACCCCTGCCTACCAATAGCCAGATTAATATGAATAAAATACAGCCTATAAAATGCTTGCATGAAAATGCTTCTAGTAGAAAAAATACACCCCTCGAAATCAAGCCCAATCAAACCAAAATTATACATTGATTTCCTAATAAAGGTCATATTTCTATGTTTCTATCATATTGAGTCCAATAACATCATGGCAATAGAGCAAAAAGGCAATAATAAAGGAGCATATGGAACCAAAGACCAGTTAGTGTAGAATAAGGCCATCATGGAAAGTGCTAAGAAAAGCAAAAATCTCAGTATAGAATGAATTGATTTTAAGAAAGCTTTTGAAAATGCCTCAAGCTCTTGGATAATAGATTGCCTTGAAATGTATAAAATAAATCCTAGCTTGATAGAGTACATTAAGTTCACCATGACAATGTGTCAAACCACACTCTTTTTGAAATAAGAAGATGGTCAGTACATCATTCCTAACATTAAGATCCAGCGAGGAATATTTCAGGGAGTTTCCCTTTCACCTCTTCTGTTTTGTATGGTGCTTAACCAATTAGTACCCTCATCAACTCCTTGGATGCAGATTTAGCCTGAATCCTAAAAAAGGTAGCAACCCAGAAACAACATCCCATTTACTATTTGTAGACGATCTGAAGCTATACATTTCCAGCGACCAGCAATTAGTAGAGCCACTCCTTGTGGTGATAAGCTTTTCTAATGACATCAGGGTGACTTTTGGCCTTGATAAATGTGCTAAGGCAACTTTTTTTTAGAGGAAAATGGAGCAAAATAGAAAACATCTCCCTGACTGAGAGCTGTGAAATCAAGGATCTTGAACTGTAAGACATATATAAGAATCTCAGAGTAGAGGAAGGAATGACACCAAGCAGAAGTTACTGAGAGAAAGGATCAGTAAAGAATACTATAGGAGAATAAAAGCCTTATTGAAAAGTGCTGTTACATCACGGAATAAAATACAAACCATCAATCATCTGGCAATTCCTGTACTCTCATACAGCTTTAGGATTGTGGACCGGTCTCTTAAATATCTTGAAAAACTAGATGTGTGAACAAGAAAACTCCGCCATGTCCATGAAGTAATTTACAAGAATCAGTGTATGCCAAGACTGTACATTCCTGGAGCTGAAGAAGAGTTAGGCCTCATGGGGATTGATTAAACATAAAGAGCTACTATCATATGCCTCCAGGCCTACCTGACAGCATCATTGGATCCAAATATGCAAAAAGTGCTGAAATATGAAAGTAAACATTCATAATCTGTCTGCATCATCAAACTTGGACAAGCATTCCAATGACTAGAAGGAAAGAGTAAGAATCCATAAACATACACAGGGAAAGAAGTAACAGAATTTGCAAAACAAGAGAAAAACCTTTTCAAGGAATTAGATCAACAAACAAGGAAAAACAAGTGGCAAATGCACAAATACAGTGCGTAATACAGTGCTACTCCAGGAACCTTTGTTGATCAAGAACGGATACATGAATGGTTAAGGAGAAATGAACTGAAACCAAAGGATGTGAGGTGATAGTTGCAACCCAGGACAGTGGCTTACAGATGAGATGGATTATTGCAAGCATTGAAAAAACTGGCAAAACAGACAAATGTTGATTCTGTGGGAAAGACCTGGAAACAGTGACTCACCTCATAGTTGGCTGTGAAGATGGCAGAAAATTTCTGATGGCAGAAACTTTCTATATAGAAAGGCACAATAATGTAATGTGTCTTATCTATTAGAAACTCTGTAAGCACTATAACATCACTGTGCCTGAAAAGCACTGGAGTCATGACCCAAAAAGAATTTCAGAGAGTGAAGAGGTTATGATGACCTGGGATACTCCCATTCTGACTGATAAAAAGCTGGATGCGAGGAAGTGGTAAAGGAGAAAACCACCAGAATGGCATTGATTATAGAGGTGTCAGTTCCAAGTGACTACTCTGTGAATCATGTTGAGAGGGATAGCATTTTTAAGTATGAATAAATGCAGTTGGAGACCAAGAAAATGTGGCAGAAAAATACTGAGTTATTTCCCATCATATTGGGTACCATGCCTAATTAAGAGGAATTTCCAGGTGTACCTTGACTGATTCCTAATACAAATAACATCTTACAAACTCCTGAAGGAGGCTCTCTTTGGCATGATGCAAGTACTCTTCCAAGCATTAGCAGTAAATTTGAGAGATAGATCATATTTCACGTACCCCGGCTTAGAAGCGAGGTTCATGACTATCATGGTATGTGCAAAACTCACCCATTTGAAGAAACTGTCCTGAAAGGAGCCCCCACCCAGGAAAAAGATTTAGGCATCATCATGGATAATAAGTTGAAATCCTAAATGCAGCATGTAGTGGCGGCCAATAAAGCAAATAGAATGTTAGGAATCATAAGGAAAGGAATGGAGAATAAAACCAAGGATATTATAATTCCTCTGTAACATTCCATGGTGCAGCCATACCTTGAATATCATGTGCAATTCTGGTTGCCATATCTTTAAAAGGATATAGTAGAATTAGAAAAGGTACATAAAAGAGCCACCAAAATGGTAAAGGGGATGGAAGGATACCCTATGAGGAAAGACTGAAAAGGTTAGGGTTCTTCAACTTGGAAAAGAGATGACAGAGGGGAGATATGATAGAAGTCTATAAATTAATGAATGGACTTGAGCGAGTAAACATAGATAAGTTGTTTACCTCTTCAAAAAGCACAAAGACTAGGGGAAATGCAATGAAGCTACAATGTAAAACTAATAAGAGAAAATATGATATATATATATATATATTTCAAATAATTACAATACATAATTTACAAAGAAAAAAGAGAAAAACTCAAAAGTCCACATCATTGGGAGATTTTTAAATGCTACTAACATAAAACAGTACAAAATCAAACAGCAATGATAATAATATCTAGGGAGAGAAGCTTATGACCGAAAAATTCTAAACAACTCAGTTTTTACAAGCATGCTAGCAGACACAAAATAAATAAAAAACGACATTATCCCTGTGAGCAATGATTACTAAGAAAAGCTTCCAACGAGGAGACCTCAGAGAAAACATACTTGATCCCCCCCTGACATGACCAAGCATTTACAAGGAAACTTAAGGAAAACAGTAGTACCCATAGCCAAAACACGAGGCTTCAAAGCAAGGAAGACCTTGCGCCTAAGCTGTGTTTGCCTGGAAATGTCAGGAAAGATATTAATTTTCCCCCCGCAGAAAATAGCATTCTTATTTTGGAAAAACAAATGCATAACTGTGTTTGTATCAATTTCAGAGTTAAAAGAAACAAGAGCAGACCTAGTGGTTATCAAATCATGAGAAGATTCAATAAAGTCAGTACATTCAAAGAGTCTAACTGAGGAAGAGCTTCAGCTCCTTGCAGAGACCCACTAGCAGCTACAGCTATCTGAGGCAAATAATACAAATTATTTATAGAAGGTTTAGACCTTTCTTGGTAACACAACACTTCAGACAAATATTTATCAAACAAAATATGTGGTGATAACAAACAGGTAATTGGAAAATTTAAACATCCAATATTCTTAGCTCTAAAACTATTTTCAAGCAATTCTTGTTGGGTATGCAAGGTAAGACTATCTTTAGTAAAAGACGTAGTAGCATTCTGTAAAGTAACTAATTGTGAGTCCAATTTCTGACATTTATCGTCCAATGCCACGATCTGGAGATCATGCTGAGTTAATTTTGCCACTGAGTCTTTAGAAAAATCAGAAAACTGAGAAACCACAGCAGATAAAGAAAATTCAATCCATGAAAGAACTTGCCATAAATCAGATAATGAAATATTTTGTTTTTCCACAGTTAACGTAGATGTAGAAACCTGATGGGCCCCAACAAGGTCCCCTGAAACTTGTAAAATATGAGGCAAAGGTGCAACCACAATATCCAAAAATTTCATAAAAGGACCTGGGACAGGTGGTCCTGAGATCGAGACTGATCCTCCAACAAGGGGGATGAAGTCACTGGGCCCATGGAATCACTTCCAGCATCCAGGGCTGAGTTAGAAACCCGCAATAAAGATGAGGAGTTCTCAGGTGAGATCAAGGACCTGGCGGCAGGCTGGGAAAACACCTCCAAACCCGAGAAAACCAAATGCTTGTCCATTGGACCAATAGCCTTCACATATTTAGAGGGATTTGCCATACTCACATTTAAAGATCTCTTTTTCCATTTGCCTATTCCAGAAACCCCACTCCTCTGCTCCTTGTCCGCCGAAGGGGCACCAAAGGGGCAGATAAGCCCCTTTAAACGCGCCCTTTCAGACACGACTGCAACTGCGTAACCATGGTGCAAGCCACAATTTAAGGCCCTCTAGATGACGTCGGGGCCTGACGCCACATTGCTGGTTTGTTGGGATCCACCAACTGCCTGCTCAGACAGCCATGGTATACAACTGCTGGAAGAAACTCTGTCTCACCAAGGGGGATGTTTACTAAAAACCGCAAAAGTGCGCGCCGCACAATAGCGCACGGAAAAGCGGCACTTAAACGCTTCTAAACACTCTTAAATGCCCCGCACATGTGCGATGAACCCCCGCGCCTGTGCGCGACACACTAACGGGCCCCGCACAAGTACGGGCCCACAGATGTCCGATAGAGGCGTGGAACGGCTAACGGAGGGCGGAGGAAGGCTCCCGAGGGGCGGAGAGACGGGGTCTATGGGCGGGGGAAGGGGAGGGGAAAGGCTCCCCGCACATTATCGGGCCCGAATTTACAAGGAAAAAATAGCGCGAGTGAAACACTCGCGGTAGAGGGCAGTTAAAGGGAAGAGAAACCATTTCCGTCAGCAATGTACAGGAAAACCGGGGAAACCTGCAAAACGTAAGCAGTGTGATACATGTGCACAGCACAAAAGTGAAAATAAAAATAGAAAATGACCACAACAGAAATATTAAAAATAGTAATTCAGCTGGGGAACAGTTATAGTAATGGGCAAATATAAAAACCACACCCAGGAAAGCTCCAGAAAAAAGAAATGAATTTTGGAAGGGTCTAGGACGCGGAGACTCCACCAAAACTAATTGCCATCTTTGGAGCTTTCCTGGGAGTTTTCCCTATGGTTGCCCATTAATAGCACTGTTGCCCAGCTTGGCTAAAAGTATAGCCCCTGTTTTTCGTGGTCATTTCCGGGGTTTATCTGCACGTATGTGACCAGACAAGGTGAATGAGCCCACAGTAAACATGTGCAGAGCAGGGTTTGCGACCCCATCCTGCCAGGTTTACCATCTCCAGGAACTGCATAGTCTCTGTGGCCACAGTGTGGTGCAGCAGACAGAGCCAGTACCTCTAAGACCAGAGGGTCACAGGTTCAAATCCCAGCTGCAGCTACTGCCAACCCTGTCCACATATTTTTCCCACAACTACACCGTGATGGTAAGGACAAACCTTTATTGCTGAGAACATAGGCATGGTTTATACGCCTATATTTTACCACACCAAACACAGACACCATAAACAGGCACATTATCTAGAGCAGAGTCTCCCAAATGCAGTCCTGGAAGGCCAAACACCATTCAGGTTCCATGCTTCCCCTAAGAAAGATGTCTGTGCTGCATATGTCTGCACCACCCCCATGGTATGCAGATGTAGCTCATGCATATTCATAGGGGACAGCATGAAGACCCGAACAGTGTCTGGAACATCAGGACTGGAGTAGGGAAACTCTGCCGTAAAAGCAGCAGACAACAGGGCCAGACACACCCACACCCACACCCACAGGCCCCATTGGCCAATGCCTCCTGGAGAGGCAGGACATTGGGCCCTGCGTGCATCTCCCAGATCTAGCACCTGCGTACCTTAGCAATGCCACCCTATACCTGGGTACACGGTACACAGCCCTCAAACGTTTGATGTGGGTACCGGCAGATAGACAGTCCTACGTTCATCACTGTTTGCTTCTTGAGCTCCATCAGAACAAGCTGTCTGATGTCTGCGGTGCGTGCTCCAGGTCTGGCCCCTGACAGTGTTTACCACCCTGGGGAGTGACCCCCAGCAGTACTGTGTACCATATCCATGGCTGTAGCGTGCCCAGGACTGGTGTGATGGGCAGGGCTACTAACCTCCTCTATAGTAGCACATTGCTGGCATAGGTGTGGGTGTGTGTGTCTGTCTATACAGTGTGTGGTGGCTGCAAACACCTTCCACAGCCCACACTGCCAGCACTGTTGCCAGTATTGGCCTGCCAATGTGCATAATGAGCAGCAAGGTACCATGGGTATAGCTCAGACAGGGTGACCTCTGTATGTGCTGCTGGGGGATCACTCCACCCTGACTGTGCAGTGACCACAGCATGACTAGGCACCCCCATAGTGCTATATTGTATTCCTCTCATGTGATATGTATGGGTGTTCTTTTGGGGCCCAGTCACTGATGTAACTGCTTGTGTGTGCTGCCATCCCAGTTCTGGGTGCATGCATTTCTACCAGGACTAACTAGCAGACTGTATTCAGCTGGTCTGTGTCTTGAAGGGGTGCCATGCAGGGTGCAGTGGCTGATGGCTTACTGCAGGAGAATATCTGACAGTGGTGGGGTGCAGCTTAGCATATCCAGGCCTAATGTCTGTCTGATATTGTGTTCTGGGGTGTATAGAGCTGCTGTGACTGCCCTGTGGGGTGTCTGTTCCCCAGTAGGGCTGGGGTTGATGGTCCACTCTACTGCCATCATTGCAGGGGGGTAGAATGTGGATCTGTTGATGGGTGGGCCCTGTTTGCCACCCTTGGCTAAGGGGGGGTTGGTGGTGCATGGCCCACCTGGGGGTCCATGGGGGGTTTCCCTGACTGAGACAGATAGATTGATCCAGGATATTTCTGCAGAAAGAACCTAATCTCACAGATTAACATGGCTTTGGAGCTCTGACATGGCCTCTCTCAGCCATGGAGGGTGTTGTGGACCTGGTCCTGGGCGCCTCATCGCACACTCAGGGTGAGCACAGTACCCGCACAATGCGACGGGGTGTAGCTACTCTGTGCCAGTGGAATACCCGCTCAGTACACCCTACCAGGCCGGGGTGCTGTGTGGGTGCACATGGACACTTCCTCCTGCCAGGCCGGGGAGCTGTTGAGGTGCATTCCCCATCTTGTGTGCATCTGTGGACAGCTGATTTGCATGTGCAGTGCATCATGGGTACGGGTGGCCTAACCCTATCCTGTCTACAACAGCAGTCTGTCTGTGGGGTGACGTGCAGGCTCTCTGCAGCCAGCCAGGGGCTTGCTGTCAGCTATAGAGCTGTAGCCCAATGGTTACATCACTGCCTATGATGCCAGAGGTCATGGGTTCAAACCCACAGTGGGGTTATCTGATAGGGTTTTCCACAGCATTGTTTTATTTCTTGTACATATGTTGCTGCCAGCAATAACACCCTCAGCGTACTGTACCCATGGGGTGCCTCTGTGGGTGCTTTATTGGGCGCCCTATTGGCCACCTTATGGTTGCCGTCCATATAAGGTGCACTATACCTTACCCTGTGCCGCAACATATATGGTGCCCTATAGGGGACATTCTAGGGTGCCTTGGTGGACAGTGAGCTGTAACATGTGCCGTATGGGCCGCCTTATGTTAACACGCTTTGCGTGTGCGTCTGCTAGTCGTGAGTACTAAAATAAACTTAACTTGCCCCCTACAGCACTCATCCCCATAATATATAATGTCTCAGCCAGCCTTGTTTACTGGGCACTGTACGGATTTGAACCCCTGCTCCCTGCACCATTGGTCAGTGTCCAAACCATTGTGCTGTGGCTTTGTTCCTGTGTATGAGCATCAGCGCACCACTTCTGCCACCCACTATTTGAATGCCTCCGCACACATCAGCACGCAGCCTGATGCCCATCAGCGCGCCGCCTCCTGCTGCCCACAATTAACAGTGCGCCGCCTTCTGCTGCCCAAAATGACAGTGCGCCGCCTTCTGCCGCCCAAAATGACAGTGCGCCGCCTTCTGCCGCCCAAAATTATTTTGCGTCCTCAACCACTTTTAACCATTAAAGTTGATGCCTCAGCTGGCCTTTTTTGTGGAGCACAATGGGGAGTTAAACCTGTGGCCCCTGCACCATTGGTTAGTGTCTTCACCTTTGTGCTACGGCTCTGTTCCTCTATGTGCCCAGCGGCGCCCTGCTTAGCCTTCCCATGCGCTAATGTGGGCCCCGCACATTTGTGCGGCGCGCACACGTACGGTCGGTTTTTTCCTTTTTTCAGCCTGATCCGCCCACTCCTTATATGGCACAGGCACACTACCGCGGCCCCGCACGTTAGGAATGTTTAGTAAACATGCCCCCAAGTGCTCAACTCCCAGCAGCTGCCTCTTACTGCCACAATTTAAGGCCTTCTAGATGATGTCAGGGCCTGATGCCTGTAGTTGGTCCGGTGGGATCCACCAACTGCCTGCTCAGACAGCCGTGGTATACAACTCCATCTCACCAAGTGCTCAACTCCTGAGAAAATATTTTTTCATTCAACACATAATCAAATTCTGGAATTCGTTACCAGAGGATGTAGTAAAAGCTGTTGGTGTAACTGGGATTAAAACAGGTTTAGAAGAGTACCTGAAGGAAAAGTCCATAAACCATTATTAAAGAGGACCTGGGAAATACACTGCTTGCCAGGGACAAGCATTGTAGTACCTGTGTGACTTTTGGGAACCTGCCAGGTCTTTGTGAGCTGGATTGGCCACTGTTGGAAACAGGATATTGGGCTTGATGGACCTTGGTCTGACCCAGTATGGCTTTTCTCATATTCTTATGAGAGAGAGAAAATGACGAGTTCATGTTTCTCCTAGAGATGGAGATGGAATGAGTGCTTGGTGCAAAGGTCAGCCTGAAGAGAGGGGGCAGAGCAGTGGCAAAGGGAATTTTATTGTGTCATTCATTACTGTGCTATGAACCATCCAGATATAGCTTGTTAGGTGGTTTATAAATTAGAATAAACTAAACTTAACTAGAAGCAGAAAGCTTGTTTAGGATGTAGGCCCTAGATGAACTTCCACCTACTTTATTTATTTAGACAGTTTTGTATACTGTCTTATCCTTCAATCAAAGTGGTCACAACACAATTGGGGGATACATTTAACACGTGGGGATATGAGACACATACACTAATACTTACAGGGAACATGGGCAGTGGAGGTTTAAGTGGCTTGCCCAAGACCACAAGGAGCATCTGTGGGACTAGAAACCCCAGTCCTTCCGGCCCAAGGTTGCTGTCCTCTAGTGGGATTTGAACCCCCAACCTTCCAGCCTGAAGTACCTTGCCCCAACCACTAGGCTACTCCTCCTCCTACTTCATAATGGAGAGGATAGTGGATCAGCAAACATTCCTTCATCAATTGTCTGTGGAGGCTGTATTGCTCCCTGGGGTGTCAGGACTTGTTGCAGATGATACTGATAGTATACAATTTATCAAGCAGGATCAAAGAATGACAATGGAGACACCAGCGCTAGTGCCATGCTCCAAGCTGTAACTGCAAAATCAATTCAAACCCCTCAGCCAACTGGATTTTTACATGGTACTGGAAAATTGAATATGGCTGGCTGTTCGACTTTCCGATAACATGAAAGATTGAGAGTTTTATTATGCGGCTTTTACTTTGCTATTAAGATCAGTATTGCTACTCTCATTCACTCTTATTTAATTGCAGAAATCCCTGAAGAAATCTGGATGGTGAAACCTGTGGCCAGGGTTGGGGTTATGAAGAGGAGTTTTGGGACTTTGGGAAAGTCCAAGAATTAATCGTTTTCAAATATAAGTCTCATTGATTTTTTTGAAATGGAATGTGGAGATTGAGAAATTTTATAAAGAGATTGAAGGTCCTTATAGAGATTGGAAAAGAGAATTTATTCAAAAATTGAAATAAATTGCAAAATTAAGACTTTAACATAATGACTATTGTTGGGAAAAATGATGAAATTCATGTTTAGACACATGGAAGCAGTGCTATTGAACTGAGCTCCCATTTAACAACTTTTTGTGGTATGTTTTGAGGTATTTTAGGTGACATGAGTAGTTGAATAACAATGCAAGTTAGTGCAAATTCAGCAACTTTTTGGGGGAGTAGTTGTTTATTTTGAGGAACCATAAATCTAAATAAATATTGATTCCTGTAAATTTGATGGGCTATTAGTCCAAAAGAATTTTTAGAATAGGCATGGATCTTTTTTGGTACCTTTTTTAAAGGACCAGTCAAAGAATGTAGTAAATGCTATTGTTCCCAATAATCTGCCCCCTCACAGTACTGTGGGGTCTTTGTGCCACTGTTGATGTTATTTTGCCCCTCTCATGGTACCTTGAGGTGTGATCATTGTTCCATGAGGTTGTTCTTGACACTGTTTGAACACTTTACCCCTTTTGCTGATCTCAGAGCCGTTCATGTCACTCTACAAGCCACTTTGTCTCACTCACGGTGCTTTGAGGTGCTCTTACATCTGTTGCAGTTGTCTACCTGAGAGTTTTCATAAAGCGTGGAGGAAAAACTCCAGTGTTTAGTCTAGTACTGAAGGAATTGCTCTACCCATTGACTTTAAAGGAAACAAAACAATAAAAAAACAAAATGCACAAAATAACATGGGAAACAAAATTGAAGAATTGATAGTAAAGGGCAATAGAAACAAAATTATTTTTTCCCATGTACATCCCTAACTATAATGACTAATGCCTTTTTTTTCATTAAAGTATGTTACTATGTTTTGGAATCAAGACTCATTAACGATAATATTGGATAGTGTATTGATGCCTTGGATATATTTTTATAACAAAAGTCTAGCAAAAGAAGAAAAGCCTGCAATAGAATGATCACAAAGGCAGATCACTAAAAATGGAGATCACTAAAAATGGAGATCCAGAAGGAAGAGAAATAGCAAAATGTAAGATTATGCAGGTAAAATACATTTGCATCTCATCTGTAACCCCATTCTGAAAGGGTCCTTTAGAAAACTGTTTTCATTTACAATTTTAAGCTTGCTCTCGAAAAAAATAGATTGCACAAAATTGTCAATATATCTGCTTTGAACTGAGGTGACAGAGTACTACAATACCACCTGCTTTGAACTGAGGTGACAGAGTGCTATAATACCACCTTTTTAGTTAGGAGATGATTTTAAGTTGGTTGATTGATTGTAGCTGTTTGGAATTTAGATGATTCTTAAAAGGATTTAGCTACTGTATCACTCTGCAAGAAAATTTGTTCTCTTTGGCTACTATCAGATCTGTGATATGCAGAGTAAAATTTCACATACACAAGTAAACCTTTAGGAAAGGGGGCCAAATATCCTAAATACAATTTTTCCAAGCGATAAGAAAAACAAGCTGCACACGTCACTTAATAGTTGACCATTTAAGTGTGTTCAGTAAAATTATTTTGAAAAGAGTACTATTACTTTTAAGTTCTTTCAAGAAGGATTGCTTTGATGTGCACTTCAGTAAAAGCCCAAACAACTACATATCAAAGGAAACATATATACTATTATCTTTTTTTTTTTTTACTTTCTTTTTGTGCTTTGATTTGAATGTCACAGCATAAAGTATTACTTCAAGAATTCCAAACTCAGATAGAATCAAGTAAAAATCACTGAAATTTAAAACAATTGTTGTGGTTTTAATTTCATTAACTATGTTACCATCTGAAGGATTAGGGCTAGGATGCCCATCATTTGTGTCTGAGGTTGTAGATGGATTCTGCAAAACATTGTATTGAATCTTGCAGGCAAGATTTAAGAACATAAGAACATAAGATATGCCATACTGGGTCAGACCAAGGTCCATCAAGCCCAGTATTCTGTTTCCAACAGTGGCCAATCTAGGTCAATGTACCTAGCAGTTTCCCCAAGAGACACAGGTTCCACAATGCTTGTATTGGTTCAAGTATTGATATCCTGGGTCCCTTCTTAATAATGGTTTATGGACCTTTCCTCCAGGAACTTGTCCAAACCTTTTTTAAACCCAGCTACACTAACAGCCTTTACTACATCCTCCGGTAACAAATTCCAGAGTTTGATTACACGTTGAGTGAAAAAATATTTTCTTTTATTAGTCTTAAATAGTTTACCCTGTAGCTTCATTGCATGTCCCCTAGTCTTTCTATATTCTGATGAGGTAAACAATCGATCTACGTTTACCCGTTCGACTCCGTTCATTAATTTATAGACTTCTATCGTATCACCCCTCAGCCGTCTCTTTTCCAGATTAAAGAGCCCTAACCTTTTTAGCCTTTCTTCATAGGAGTATCCTTCCATCCCCTTTACCATTTTGGTGGCTTTTCTCTGAACCTTTTCTAAAATCGCTATATCCTTTTTACGATACGGTGACCAGAATTGCACACAATATTCAAGGTGCGGTCTCACCATGGAACGATATAGAGGCATTATAATATCTTTTGTTTTATTTTCCATTCCTTTCCTTATGATACCTAGCATTCTATTTGCTCTCTTGGCCGCCGCTGCACATTGGGGGAGGGGGAGGGGGGGAGGGAAGAGGGGGGAGGGGGGGGGGGAGGGGAGGGGGAGGGGAGGGGGGAGGGGAGGGGGGAAGTGGGGAGGGGAGGGGAAGGGAGAGGGGAGGGGGGGAAGGGGAGGGGGGGAGGGGGAGAGGGGAGAGGGGAGGAGAGGGGAGGGGGGGAAGGGGGAGGGGATGGGGAGGGGAGGGAGGAGGGGAGGGGAGGGAGGGGAGGGGGGAAGGGGAAGGGGGAGGGGAGGGGGGAGGGGAGAGGGGGGGAGGGGGGAGGAGGGAGGGGGAGGGGGAAGGAGGGAGAGGGGAGGGGGAGGGGGGAGTGGAGGGAGGAGGGAGGGGAGGGGGAGGGAGAGGAGGGAAGGGGGGAGAGGAGGGGGAAAGGGGGGAGAGGAGGGGGGAGAGAAGGGGGAGGAGGGGAGAGGAGGGGAGGGGGAGAGAAGGGGGGAAGGGGGGAGAGGAGGGGGAAGGGGGAGAGGAGGGGGGAAGGGGGAGAGAAGATGGGAGGGGGAGAGAAGGGGGAGGGGGGAGAGGAGGGGGGAAGGGGAGGGGGAGGGGAAGGGAGGAGAGGGGGGAGAGGGGGAAGGGGGAGAGCAGGGGGAGGGGGAGGGGGGAGGGGGGAGGGGGGGAGAAGGGGGAGGAGGGGGAGAGGGAGGGATTTAGCTCTTCAGATCAGCGTGCTAGTGTGAAGGGAGCCTCTCCCCAACCACTTTCTGCCCACTGACCCCTTCTCTCCGCCCTCTCTCCACCTTCTGCGGTGTTTTACCGTGCCACGGAGCTTTACAATCGTTAACGCATCATAACGCGCGTTATGTAATGTTAACGATCGTTAGTGCATCATAACGCGTGTTATGATGCGCTAATGATCGTTAACGTTATATAACACGCGTTATGTACCGTTACCGCAGTTTAGTAAACATATCCCTTTGTGTCAGGCTGCTACATGAACTGTTAGCATGTGTCTAGTTAGAATACAAAAAAAAAAAAAAAAAAGAACCAAGAAGCGTAACACCCACAGCAAGTAAATAAATCAGAAGGCTTTTGTACTGCAATATCTTTCTGAACATCATCCCTCTTTTCAGCTGTAACTGCCTCATATTTGTGTAGTATCAAAAAAGAAGGTCATCCAGTCAGAGACTTAGGGGCATGTTTACTAAAAACCGCTATTTTGCACAGCGCAAAATAGCGCACTAAAAGCAGCACTTAAGTGCTCTTAAACGCCCCGCAAACGTGCGTCGAAGCCCCGCACACGTGCGCGTCACACTAACGAGCCCCGCACAAGTACGGGTCCGTAAATGTCCGATAGAGGCGTGGATAGGCCTACGGAGGGCGGAGGAAGGCCCCGGAGGGGCGGAGAGATGGGGTTAATGGGCGGGTAAGGGGAGGGGAGAGGCCCCTCGCAGAGTTGCGGGGCCGAATTTCCATTGCAAAAATAGCGCGAGAAAACCACTCGCGGTAGAGGGGATTTAAAGGGAAGAGAAACCATTTCCGTCAGCAATGTACAGCAAAACCGGGGAAACCTGCAAAACGTGAGCAGTGTGATACATGTGCAGAGCACAAAAGTGCAATTAAAAATAGAAAATGACCACCACAAAAATATTAAAAATAGTAATTCAGTTGGGGAACAGTTATAGTGATGGGCAAAACTAGAAAACACACCCAGGAAAGCTCCAAAAAAAATGATGTATGGAAAGGTGTACGGAGCGGAGACTCGTCCAAAAAACATTTCCCTTTTTCTGGAGCTGTCCTGGGAGTGTTTTCCATGTTTGCCCATTAATATCACTGTAGCCCAGCTTGGTTATATTTTATCCCCCTTTTTCCCGTGGTTCATCTGTGGGCTTTACTTGCACGTTTGTCACCAGACAGGGTGAAGGAGCCCACAGTAGAAATGCACACAGCAGGCTTTGCGACTCCATCCTGCCATGTTACTATCTCCAGGGACTGCACTGTCCCTGTGGCCACAGTGTGGTGCAGTGGACAGAGCCAGTACCTCTAGGACCAGAAGTTCAAATCCCAGCTGGGGCACCTTCCAGCCCTGGCAATATATTTTACCCACCACTGAACAACGATAGCACACATACCCCTGTCTTGCAGGGAAAATAGGCATGGGGAGATCACCCATATTTTACCCAACACCACACACACACCACAACAATGGGCAATACCTACAGCCAAGTCACCCAAATGCAGTACCGTACTGACACATTGCAATCAGGTCATCTGCTTTCTCTGAGAGAAGCTCATGCCAGCATGTTGGCGGACGAGTACATGTGGTGCAGGGGGCAGTGGCCGCTAGCCACGGAAGACAGAGGCCTAGCCATGTGCAGGCTGGCACAGTCCACAGCAACAGACAGGCCCTGCCATATCCACAGTCATGGACTATTCAGGGAAATCAGCCAATCTGTGGCTACACCATGGTGCAGTGCACACAGACAGTGCATGCAAGAACAGAAGGTCACAGGTTCAAAGACCAGCTGGGGCTACCACCAATCCTGCCCACATATTTTCCCCACAAATAAACAGTGAGAGTAAGGACACACCTTTCGTGACGAGAACATATGCAATGTTAATGCATCTATCTTTTACACCACTGAGCACAGACACCATGAACAGGGGCAGAACCTACAGCAGAATCCCCCAAATGCAGTCCTGGTGGGCCACACACCAGTCAGGTTCCATGCTGCCACTCATACAAATGACTGTGCTGTATATCTATGCACCACCCCCACGGCATGTAGATGTAGCTCATGCATACTCATGAGGGACAGCAGGAAGACCCGAACAGTGTGATGCAAACTGGACTGGATTTGGGAAGCGCTGCCGTAAAGCAGCAGCCAACAGGGGCAGACACACCCACACCCACAGGCCCCATTGGCCAATGTCTCCTGTAGAGGCAGAACATTGGACCCTGCGTGCATCTCCCAATACTAGCACCTGCATACCTTAGCAATGTCACCCTACACCTGAGGTTCACAGCTCTGAAACGTTTGCTAAGAGTACAGGCTGATAGATATCCCTACGTTACGCACATACTGCTAGTTGACCCCATCCGAACAATCTGTTTGGTGTCTGCGGTGCGTGCTCCAGGCCTGGCCTCTGATGGTGTTCACCACCCTGGGGAGTGACCCCCAGCAGTACTGCATACCATATCCATGCCTGTGCCGTGCCCAGGACCGGTGTGGTGGGCAAGGCTAATCACCCCCTCAATAGTAGCACAATGCTGGCATAGGTGTGGGAGTGTGTGTCTGTCTATAGTGGGTGTTGGCTGCAAACACCTTCCCCAACCCACACTGCCAGCACTACTGCCAGTATTGGCCTGCGAATGTGCATAATGAGCAGCAAGGTACCATGGGTATAGGTCAGACATGGTGGGCTGGCCAGGATGCATCTGCACAGGGCATAGGGCACTGGCTGTGACATTGTAGTGCCCGGCCACCACCTACACAAACAGGGTGACCTCTGTATGTGCTGCTGGGGAAGCACTCTCACCCTGAGTGTGCAGTGATGACAGCATGGCTAGGCACCCCCATAGTGCTGTATTGTGTTTTTCTCTTGTGATATATATGGGTTTCCTGTTGGGGCCTCACAGAACTCTCTGCTTGTGTGTGCTGCCACCCCAGTTTTGGGTGCATGCATTTCCATCAGGGCTATCCAGCAGACTGTTCACAGCTGGTATGTGTCTTGATGGAGTGCCTTGCAGGGTGCAGTGGCTGATGGCTTGCTGCTGGAGAATATCAGATAGTGCTGGGGTGCATCTTTGGAGATCTAGGCCTAAAGTCTGTCTGATATTGTGTTATGGATGTGTGTGGAGCTGCTTGGACTGCCCTGTAGGGTGTCTGTTCCTCAGCAAGACTGGGGTTTGATGGTCCACTCTACGGGGGGGGGGAGTAGTGGGATGGGGATCTGTTGGTGGGAGGCCCTGTTTGCCACCCTTGGGGGGGGGGGGGGTGTAACCTTGACCACCTAGGGGTCCATGGGGGTTTCCACTAACTGAGACAGACAGAGCTATCCAAGATGTTTCTGCAGCACTTTCCCATCTCACAGGTTAGTACTGTTTTGGAGCTCTGTCATGGCTGGTGTTGTGGACCTGGTCCTGGGCGCCACATCACACCCTCAGGGTGAGCACAGTACCCGCACAATGTGACGGTGTGTAGCTACTCTTTGCTGGTAGTCCACCCGCTCAGGACCCCCTACCAGGCCGAGGAGCTGTTGGGGTTCATTCCCCATCTTGTGTGCATCTGTGGACAGCTGATGTGCATGTGCAGTGCATCATGGGTATGGGTGGCCTAACCCTATCTTGTTTACAACAGCAGACTGTCTGTGAGGTGACGTGCAGGCTCTCTGCAGCCAGCCAGGGGCTTGCTGACAGCTATAGAGCTGTAGCCCAATGGTTACGCCACTACCTTTGCAGCCAGAGGTCATGGGTTCAAGCCCACTGTGGGGTTCTGTGATAGGGTTGTCCAGAGCATTATCTTTGTTTACTGTACATATTTTTATGACAGCAAACACACCCTTGGCATACTGTACCCATAAGGTGCCTCTGAGGGTGCCATCCATATTGGGTGCCATCCATATTGGGTGCACTATACATTGTCCTGTGTCGCAACATACATGGTGCCCTATAGGGGACATTCTAGGGTGCCTTGGTGGACAGTGCACTGTAACATGTGCCTTACGGGCATCCGTATGTTAACACACTGTGAGAGCGGGTTTACTAGTAGTGGGAAATAAAATAAACCTTGAAGGCCTCCTACAGCACTCCTCACCATAATACATACTGCCCCAGCCAGCCTTGTTCACTGGGCACTGTGAGGGGTTGAACCCCTGACACCTGCACCATTGGTCAGTGTCTTCACTATTGTGCTGTGGCTCTGTTCCTGTGTTTGAGCAGCAGCGCGCAGCCTTGAAGCCATTGGCGCACCGTCTTGTGGCACACAAAAGTAACAGCGCGCCGCGTTCTGCCGCGTAACATTAACAGCGTGCCGCCTTATGCCGCCCAACATGGGCATGCCTCCTAAAATAATGCCTCAGCCAGCTGTCTTCAATGGGCACTGTAGGGAATTGAACCCATGATGCCTGCATGAGTGGTCAGTGTTTTAACCATTGTGCTATGGCTCCATTCCTGTTATTTGTATATCAGCGCGCCACTTATCCCTCCCACTATTGGGTTGCCCCCTCACACATCAGCGCGCCGCCTTCTGCCCACCAGCTCGCCGCCTTCTGTTGCCCGATTTTATCAGCGCGCCGCCCTCTGCCGCCCAACCTTAACAGCGCGCCGCCATCTGCCACCCACAATGAACAGTGCGCCGCCTCATGCCGTATAAAAAAAGAGTGCGCCGCCTTCTGCCGCCCATAAGCAGTATGCCTCCTACACCACTTTTACCCATAAAAGTTGATGCCTCAGCTGGTCTTTTTCGTTGAGTGCAATAGGGGTTTGAACCCCTGGCCCCTGCACCATAGGTCAGTGTCTTCACCCTTGTACTACAGCTCTGTTGTTTGGTTATGCAGTAGCGCCCCACTTAGACTTTCCACGCGATAATGTGGGCCCCACACATTAGCGCGACGCACACACGTACGGTCCGTTTTTTTCCTTTTTTCTGCCTGGCCCGCCCACTCCTTATATGGCACCAGCACACTAACGGGAACCCGCACAGCAACGGTGTTTAGTAAACATGCCCCTTAGCTGTAAAGCTAAAGACGAAAGTTTATGCAGCAATCACTGCTCACTCTATGACAGCTGATGTTTGGACAGTATTAAGTCAATTTTCAGGTGCTCCGTGAATCTATAATTTGAAATGTCTAACTTAGATATGTGCCATGGATAGATATTCCTGGGCCTTAGTTTAGAGGGATTAAGGGTGGAGTTGCAGTGTATGTGCACTTTTTATAAGATATACAAGTTCATACAAAGGATGCATGCGCACAGTTACACCATCAGGATACATTTATTTATTTATTTTTATTTAACAGTATTTCTAAACCGCCTTATCATAAAAATCAAGGTGGTATCACAGCAAACAATCTGGTAGTGTGAGTGTGTTATACATGCAGTGAGGGTGAAAATTTAGTTGGGTGCGTGTTGTATTGTGTGCTAGATTGGTTTGAGCTATGTACAATGTGGGCTATATACAGTGGTGCTAAAAACATTTTATATACATACAGTATTGGGCGGTAACGTGTGCTGCTATACAGTCACTTAGGTTATGTGATGTGTCCATAGTGTTCTATGGTTTTCAGCTGTTTTCTAAACACATTGGGTGCAGGAACACAGTCATGCTGTCAGGATACTTAGGATGCCTGCCACACTTACAACTACAGGATACATAGAATGCTTTTGCATAGTTACTCCTTTAGATTACATAGAATGCATACCACAGGTCCTCCTTCAGGAAAGATATGATGTGTGCAACAGTTACTACTTCAGGATACATAGGATGCTTTCACACGGTTATTCCAATTGGATACATAGGATGTATGTGAAAAATTATACCTTCAGTATGCATAGGATGCATGACACAGTTACACCTTCAGGATACATAGGATGCAAGCATACTGTTACACCTTCGGGATAGATGGGATGCATGCACATAAGTTACTTCTTCAGGATACATAGGATGCATGTGCAAAATTATACCTTCAGCATGCATAGGATGCATGACACAGTTACACCTTCAGAATACATAGAAAGCTTGCACACAGTTACTCCTTCAGGATACATAGTATGCATGGCACAGTTAAACTGTCAGGATACATATACTGTAGTGTATGTCATAGTTATACCTTTAGGCTATAGCATGGAGGAGTAGCTTAATGGTTAGAGTACTGGCTTAAGAACAAGAGATTCAGGGTTCAATTCCCACTAGCACTCCTTGGGGCCTTGAGCAAGTCACTTAACCCTCCATTACCTAAGAAAATTCCAAATTATCAATGTCCCTGTTTAATGTATGTTGCCAAGCCTAAGTTACAATGTAAACTGCTTTGATTGAAATGATAAAGTTGTATAAAAGATCTGTTAAATAAATAAATACATACAGTATATGTTTGCACACAGTTACACCATTAGGATAAATAAGATGCATGCCAGAGTTACACCTTGAGGATGCAAAGAATGCATGCACACAGTTATTCCTTCAAGACACAGAGAATGCTTTTCCACAGTTACAGATTCAGGATTCATAGGATGCATGCCAGAGTTACACCTTTGGAATACACAGAATGCTTGCCTCAGTTAAACATAGCAGGATAAATAGGATACAGTCACACCTTCCAGATACATAGAATGCATGCCACATTTATACCTTCAGGATGCATAGAATGCTAGTGCACAGTTACTCCTTCAGGATAGATAAGATGAATGCACACAAGTTACTACTTCGAGTTACTCCTTCAGGATACGTAGGATCGATGCCACAGCTATATCTTTAAGGCACATAGAGTGCATGCCACAGTTACACCTCCAAGGCACATAGAGTGCATGCCACAGTTAAACCTTCAGGATAGATAGAATCCATGCCAAGGTTACTCCTTCAGGATACATAGGACGCATGTGACAGTTATATCTTTAAGGGACATAGAATGCATGCACACAGTTACACCTATAGATACATAGAATGCATGCTGCAGTTATACCTTCAGGATACATAGGATGCATGCACACAGTTACTCCTTCAGGGTAGGAATGAATTTGTTGTGCAGGAGGATTTGTGCAGGGGTTGTTTTTTTTTTTTTTTTTAGTGCCGTCAAGTCAGTGCTGATTCTTAGCGACCTTTCTGGATGCCTATTGAATAGGTGACTATTGTTCCCCAGATTAAAAAAAACAAACAAACTAATGTGTTCTGTTTTTGAATATCAAACTCAATAAAGGTAGGGATAACAATCCAGTAGTTAATGTGAGCTTTTAGACCATGAATTGTTGAGCTATTTGCACATATGATATTAATCTCACTTGTTATTGGAACCTCCAGCTCATTTCGGAGTAAAAATGAACACCAGGTTAAAGAGATTCCTTGACGTTGCTGTCCCATGTATGTGGAATAAGTTGCAAAATGAAATTCAGAAAACTGAGTTAGTGAAAAGATTTAAAGGCTATGTGTACTAGCGTGTCGTAAGGTTTTTACACTTAGCATGCACTGGAAGTAAACACTAATGCACATTAAGTGCAAAGGCCCTATGCTTCTGCATGTCCCCTACAGTTACCGCACCGAAAAGTACCTTTTACCTCGGATTCACTTCATTTGCAAGTAATGCGGATGCAGCTACCATCTCCTCTTAAGCAGGCATTAAGAGCACTTGCACTACCTGCAATACTGACAGTGCACGATAACTACCAGTGGAAGTCTACACCTGCATTCTGCCCATTACCCTCCCAGTCTCTATCCCATAATGAGCTAAATAGTTAGCATGGGATTTGGGATTTTTATCATGCCGGCTTTTTCCAACACACTGTAACAGTTAACACAGGCCACTAGCACATACTAAAATGCATATTTGCGAAGGACGGTGAGGAGCCCCTCCTCAACCGCTGCCTACCCCCAGGCTATTCCGCCTTATCCACCACCCGCCGGGGTAGGAGTGGCGGACGAATCGTGGTCCTCTATCGCTCCTACCTCCCTCTCCAGGAACAACCCTCACCTGCTCTTCATTACCCAGAATCTTTACTTCTCTGCCTGGGTACCTCCCCCCCCCCCACCCCCTCTTTATTTTCTTCGTTTTTATGCTCTCCCTTCTCTACCAGCCCACCTGTGGGACACCCTCCTATCAACACTCTCCAAGGCCACCCTTTTATACCCTCACCTCCTGATTCTGGGGGATTTTAACATTCATGTTGACTCCCCCTCCACCCCCCCTCCCCTGGGACTTTGTTTTTCTTACCTTCCTATCTGATCTCTCCCTCCGTCAGTTCGTTTCTTTTCCCACCCACTCAGCCGGGCATTCCCTCAACCTCCTAATCTCCCATTCCACTTCTCCCTTTGTCCCTTCTTTCCTCACTACCCATTCCTTGGTCCGTTCACTCCTGCCTTTTCTTTTCCATCCCTACCCCCTCCCCCCAACCCCTTCTCCAGATTCCCACCCTAGCTCTGCCACACCTACCTACTCCCGTCATGTTAATGCCAACACTCTTCTTCAATTGCCCCCTTCTGATGTCCTCATCACCGCAGATTTCCACCTTCTCCCCGTCGACACCCAGGTGCACATCTGGAACTCAACCCTTTCAGATTCCCTTGATACCCTTTCCCCCCCTCCAGCCCCATCCCACCTCCCGTCATCACACTCATTACCCCTGGTTTCATCCCAGTATTCTCCTCTACCACAGGTACCTCCACCGTGCCGAGCGGCTCTGGTTTAGACGTCCCTCCCCTTCCAATCTGAACCGCTTCCGTCTTTGCCATCGTCATTACCACCTTCTCCTTCACTCAGCTAAGCAAGAATATTTCTCTAACCTCATCTCCTCCTCTGCTAACTCCTCTCTTCAGCTCTATTCTGTTCTCCGTTCTCTCTCTGCACCCCACTCCTTTCCTATCCCCATCCCCTCCCCCATCTCCCACGATCCCGCTTCCTTAGCATCCCACTTTGCCGCTAAAGTCCTTTCCCTTTGTCTCTCCTTTCCCTCATCCCCTCCTCCCCTCTCCCCCCT
This sequence comes from Ichthyophis bannanicus, assembly GCA_033557465.1. Classification (NCBI taxonomy): domain Eukaryota; kingdom Metazoa; phylum Chordata; class Amphibia; order Gymnophiona; family Ichthyophiidae; genus Ichthyophis; species Ichthyophis bannanicus. Next base: position 507,965,087 of record CM066031.1, on the reverse strand, counting down.
CCTGTGGCCCCTACCTCTCCCTCTCCCCTCCCCTCCTCCCCCTCCTCTTACTCTCTTTCTCTCTCTCTTCACTAGTCAACTTTTGAGCCAATCTCCATCTCAGTCTTATCCAAAGCCTTCTCCTCCACCCGGAAAACCACCTGCCTAGCTGAGCCTATTCCCTCCCATTGGCTCTTAGAATATTCCCTAGTTCTCTCCCCCCTCGTTCTCTCCTTCTTTAACTCCAGCCTATCTTCTGGTACTTTTCCTGCACCTTGGAAGCATACCTCTGTTCGCCCTATTCTAAAGAAAGCTTTCCTGGATACCTCCTCTCCCTCTAACTGGTGCCCTATCTGCAATCTCCCGTTCCTCTCCAAGCTCTTAGAAAAAATGGTCTTTACCCAACTCTCCTCCCATCTTGAAGCCTCCCTCACTCTTCACCCATGGCAATCTGGTTTCCACCCCGGTCACAGCACAGAATCTGTCCTTCTCTCCCTCCTTAATGAACTGCATGCTGCTCATGATCGTGGCTCTTTCTCGCTGTCTCTCTTGATCTATCTGCTGCTTTCAACTTGGTTGATCACAGCACCCTTTTAGCACGTCTCCAGGATGCCAGCCTTGCCAGTTCAGTTCTCCATTGTTTTTGTTCCTTCCTCTCCTGTCGGTCCTTCTCAGTTCTCTCTGGGTCTACCTCCTCCCACTCCACTCCCCCTCCCCTGTGGTGTCCCACAGGGATCTGTTCTTGCACCCCTTCTGTTTAACATTTTTCTTGCCCCTCTTACCCTCCTGGTCCAACAACATGGTATCTCCGCACACTATTACGCAGACAACATTTTCCTCCTTCACCATACAGACTCCTCCACTCCTGACATCACTCCCCTCAATACCCGTCTTTCTTCTGTGGCATCCTGGCTTTCATCCACCTTCCTCTGCATTAATCTCTCTAAGAACTCTGCTATCTGGTTTACTTCTGGAGCCCCACCCCTCCCCTTGTCCCTCTGCTTTCCTCCTCCCCTATTCCCATTGTTTCATCTCTGCGGTACCTAGGTGTTACCCTTGATTCCTCTCTCTCCTTTAAGGCCCATATTTCCTCTATTGTCCAATGCTCCTTCTTTACCCTGAAGCAACTTCATGCAGTCTGTCCTTTTCTTTCTCCCTCTTCCATGACCACACTGCTTCTCTCCCTCATCATATCTCGCCTCGATTACTGCAATGTTTCCCTGGCCAGTCTGACTCAGTCCCAGCTCCTTTGTCTACAACGTGTCCAAAACACTGCCATTCGTATTCTAACCAATGCTTCACACTTTGATCACATCACCCCCCTCCTCCTATGCCTGCACTGGCTCCCAATTCCCTTCCAGATCTAATATAAATTTCTTATTTTCATTCATAGATCAATCTACACCAGCGCTCCTCTCTATCTTGCTGATCAGGTCCACCTTCACATCCCCCACCGCTCTCTCCGATCCATCCATGCCATTCTCATGTCCCTTCCCTCAGGCTCACCTAGAATCTACCCATTCATCCACTTTTTACTTTCTTGGTCCCAGACTCTGGAACTTGTTCCCTCCAGCCCTCCGTTTAGAATCCTCCTTCAACACCTTCAAGGCCAAACTGAAAACTCACCTTTTTGCTCTGCTTTTGACCTCCCCCTCCTCCCTCACCTCTCTCCCCATCCCCTCGTTGATGTACAACTCTCTGTTTCCCCTTTTATCTGTTGTCCTGTCTACCCCCCTCTCAGTCTTTATCTTTTCTGTCCTGTTTAATTTTTAATGGCATTCCTTTCCTTTTTTCACAACTTTTACTATTGTTTGTAAACCGCTCAGATGCTCTTGTTATGGGTGGTATATTAAGTTTTTAATAAACATAAACATAAAACCACACTTTAATGAACATGCCCTTAAGTGTCTTTTGAAGACTTTTGTTTTTTAACATTTATGAGTGGAAGGGAAGAATAGAGGTTGATTCTTACAAGTTTTCTGATAAGAATTTTTACTCTGTTATTGTTGTCCTATTATATAGTTTTGTAAGGAGTTTTGATATTTTGAAAAAGCAACAAGCCTCTCTTAAATAAATACATAAGGCCTGATATATGAAGGGCATTTACATGGTTTACAGCCCAGTAAACCATATAAATGCCTTAGATGGGGATATTCAATGGCACATACACGGTTAGTGCCATAGAATATCCTGTTCTAAGTCCCCTATGTGTCCCGATGCTATCCGGTTTGTAATGGGGCATGTTGGAAGCATTCCGTGACAGAGCAGAGGTGGAGATTGTCGCTAACTGGGCAGCAGTAATATTGCATACTGCCTGGTTAATCACATGTGCTTAAAAGACAGGCTAGAAAAACCCTCGCCTATCTTTAAGGTGCGGGAGCTTACCAGGCAGTATCCAATATCGCTGCTGCATGGTTAGCCTCGGTGGCTTCCTGGGTCTGCGGTGATCACCAGATATTCAATGACATTGCTGCTGGATTGAATATCAGGGTTAGAGGTCAGCGGAGAGGGCTATGTGCTAACAAGGTGCATAGCCCTTCCAAAATATGGCTGACTCAATATCAGGCCCATATATATATTTTTATTTATTTAGCAATTTTTTTTATACCACTTTATCCTTCGCTCAAAGCAGTTTACATTGTAACAGAACATTTACATTAAACAGGGAAGTCAACTTGGAAGAACTTTGACACGTGTTTGGGAGGTAACTATGTACATTTGAAAATGTGTGGGGTTTGAGATAAAGGGAGTTTGGGGGACTTAGAGAGGGGTGAGGCTGAGGGACGGTTCGATGGAAACTATGAGGGGTTAAGTTAGCAGTTAGCATTCTCTGAAGATGTGGGCTTTAAGGGCTTTCCTGAAGGAAGCTGAATCTGTTATAGTCCTTAGTTTTTCTGGGATAGAGTTCCATAGAGAGAGAAGGCTATCATGAATGTGGTAGCATTGGTTCTTGTGAACATCGGCGGTGTCTGTAACAATTTCATTGAGGTAGTTAGTTGCCTTCTGTTGTCGGGTATGAACTGGAGCAAGGTTTGTAGGTGTAGCGATGCAGAGTCATTGAGGACTTTGAATGTTGTGATATGGATTTGAATTTAATATGTTCTACAATGGGAAGCCAATGCAGTTGCTTGAGGAAAGGTGTGATGTGCTCAGTTCTCCTTGCATTGAAGAGGGTTTGTGTAGCCGTGTTGAATGCAAGTTGGAGAAGGTGGATGGTTGAGTTTGGTATGCCCTGGAAGATGATGTTACAGTAGTCAAAGTGGAGGAATATGGTTGCTTGGAGGACAGAGCAGAAGTCATGATCTGATAGGAGTGGTTTAAGATTATTGATTGTTTTGAGTTTGAAGTATATGCTCTGGGTTATGTTTTGTATCTGTGTTTTGAAGGTGAGGTGTTGATCCTGGGCAACTCCAAGGTATTGTATATTTTGTTTCACGTGGATATGTGTTCCATCAATAGGTATGAAGGTAGTGTCTCTGGTGATGAACATAGCCTCAGTCTTCTTAAGATTTATGTTCTGGTTCTGACTTTTGAGCCATTTGCAGAGTATGGAAAAGCATCTTGTTTTGGGCTTGGTGTTGGGATTTGTTGTGTTGATAGGTGTGAAAATCATTACAACATCCGCATAGATGTTTTAAAGGTTGTTGCAGTACTTTATTATGGTACATATTGGTTGCAGGGAGAGATTGAATAATAAAGCTGAAAGGGTCAAGCCTTGTGGGACTCCTTGGGTTTGAGTATATGGTGATGAGTTTGTCTGATCTATTCTGACTTGCAGTTTGCAATTTGTCAAGTAGGACTTGCAGGAGAGGGGGGCATCTAATAATCCAATGGATTGTAGTCATTGAATTATGAGGTCATGTGGGATGGAGACAAATGCTGCTTTAATGTTCAGAAAGATGAGAATGAAGCCAGATTTGAGTTTATCGGTGCCATTAATTAGCTTGTCAAGAAGATTCTACTCTGTGTCGTGGTCTGAAACTGTATTGTTGGTGATCTAATGGTTGACCTGCAGCTGTCTGTATACAATTTTTTCCAAGACCTTAGTCATGAGTGGGAGGCTGGCTATGGATCTATAGGAGGATGACTGGTTGATGTCGTTGAAAGTCCCTTTCCTGACAGGGCGGATAGAGGCTGACATGAGTTCAGGTGGTATGTATCCCTGACTTAGTGATGGATGAATGATTCTTAGCATTGTTGGAATAAGCTCGTGTTTGGCTGCCTTGATCCAGCTGACTGGACAGGGGTCGAATGGAAAGGTAATTGTGTTGATGCTTGTGATGACTTTCTCTAGATATTCCGGTGTGATTTTCGGGAAAGAGGCCCATGTGCTTTGGTGTGTGGTTTCATTTGCTGTGGTTGTATGTTGGCTTGTACTGTTGGGGAGGGCTGAGGTTAGGGTTTGGAAAATAGTCAGCCAATGAAATAATATTATGTGCTAATGTACCTACCTCAGAGTAACAGAATCAGCATAATTTGTTCACTGAAAACTTTAGTAGCTAGAATTTAAAGTGTGCTACTGTGTTAATATTTGCTAATGTAAGTCATTTGACTAGATGGCCCCATATTATGCAAAATGACCTAGTTACTAAATAATGGATGCCAATGGTGTTGCACATGGTAAAGTGATAGCGCATGTAACTCTAAAAAATGTATTTGATGTTCAATCGGCTTTATGCTCTGAAAAAAAAAGTATTGTGTCAGACAAGCTGACAGGGATACTCAATCATTTGGGGGTGATAGTGGTGCTAATGTTTTTGATAAATTTTCTCAATATTGCTGCTACTGAACAATTTTCTGACTCTTATTCTCTTCATACTCTCATCTTTTCCTCTATCATGTTGTGATGAAAAATATTAGAGAAATAATGATCTAAGAGTTCTGCCTGCATATTCCTTGTGTTTCTCTTCTGCCTCTACTTTGGCATGAAGCAGGAGAATTTTGATCTAATGCATGTGTAGAGTGTTGCTGAATACAGCCCTTGCAATGAGGAAGGAATTATTGATCACATGCCATGCCCAATATTGAACTGGGATGGCTATGCGCCGCTACAGTGCATAGCCGTCGCCGCTGACCTCCATCTCTGGATATTCAGTGCTGGGGTCATATGCGGGGTCACTTCACAGCCTCCGATGCCACAGAAGCTAACCAGATAGCAGCAATATTACACCGTTACCCAGTTAGCTCCCGCAGGTAAAACTAGGCCAACTTTTGCGGCACCTAGTTTTACCTGCAGGTTGCTATTTGTGTAGCGATGCAATATCGCCACTACCCAGTTAGCAACTGTCGCCACCCACAACATACCATGGAACACCCATGACATGCTCAGATGCCCTGATTATCATTGGGTCATATAGCGTCGTTAGCTGGGGATATTCTGAAGTTGACGTTCCCAGAATTATGCACAAGAGACTTATACAGAGGTACCATTACCTTCTTTTTGCTGTTGGCCATTCTTCTCCCTGTACACCCAAACATACGTATGGCTTTTGACATTATCTTTTCTACTTGTTTAGTCACCATAAGATTGCTACAGTCATCCCTAGATTTCACCCTTCTTTCATACACAGAGATATTTTACTCCCTATATTGTGCCATTTCTTGGGTTTTGCAGCCCAATAGCACTACCCTCTGCTTTTAAGCATTATATCTTAGCTGTCAAATTCTAAATCATTCTCCAAGCTTTGCTAGATACCTCTTCATGTTATCCACATCTTCTGGGGTGTCTATCCTGTTGCAGATTCTGGTATCATCCACAAAGGCATCATGAAGCCCTTCTTTTAAAAAGAAACAGACCAATAACTGATCCCTTCAAGATACCACTGGTAATACCCCTTTCTCCCAGTGAACTCCATTTTCTATTACCCTTTTTTATCTTCCATTCAACAAGTTTCTGACCCCAGTCATCTTAGTAACCATAAAAAGGGCGCTCAGTGTGTTTATGAGCTGTCTATGTGGAACAATGTCAAAGGTCTTGCCAAAATCTATAGAATGAAGGAGTAGCCTAATGGTTAGAGCACTGACTTGGGAACCAAGAAACCAGGGTTCAGGTTCCACTAACTCTCATTGTGGCCTTGGGCAAGTCACTTAACACTCCATTGCCTCAGAAAAATCCAAGTAGTCAATGTCCCTGTTTAATGTACATTACCAAGTTTAAGTTACAATGTAAACCACATTGACTGAAATCATAAAAATGTATAAAAACCCTAATAAATAAATACACCACATCTAGTACTCTCTATTGTCCAACTTTTAATAGTCACCTAGTCAAAGAAAGTGATCAGATTCACCTGAGAAGACCTACATCATAGTAAAGTCATACTGCCTTGGATCCTGTAAGACACAGGATTCCAGGAATTGTACTATCTTCTGTTCTAGCAATATTTCCATTAGCATACTGCCAAGCTCAGCTAAGCGGCCTGTAGTCCTCAGCCTCTTCCTTGCTTCTGCTTTTGTGTGGAGGAACCACATCCATCTGTCTCCAGTCCTCTGACATCACTCTTGACTCTAACAAAACATTAATAAGGTCAGTAAATAAAGCTACCATAATTTCCCTAAATACCCACACTACCCTTGGATGTATCCCATCTAGCCACATTGTTTTATTTACTTGTAGTTTAGCTGGATTACAAAAGTTGGCAACAAAGAAAAAGGCAAAGTGGTTGGAAGATATGGACTTGGCAACAGAAATGAAGTTGGAGAAAGACTGACAGAATTCTGCAAGGCCAATGATTTATTCATCTCAAACACTTTCCAGCAACACAAATGGTAACTGTACACATGGACTTCACCTAATGGATTGTACAAAAATAAAATTGACTACATCAGTGGATGTCAACAATGAAAAAGCTCTATAACATCAACAAAGACAAAACCTGGAGTTTTCTGTGGTACAGATTACCAACTACTGGTATGCAAGCTCAAGCTAAAGTTGAAATAGAGCAAGCCACTCATGAATGTAGAAAAATATGACCTTGAGAATATACCACCAGAATTTAAAGACTTCCTGCAAAATCAATTTGATGCTTTAGATACAAATGGCAGAGCTCCAGAAGAGTTATGAGATGACATCAAGAAGGCTGTGATGGAAGAAAGTGAGAAGTCTCCACAGAAGATGAAAAAAGCAAAAACAGCCAAAATGGATGATTGAAGAAACTCTGGAAATTGCTTAGAAATGCAGAGAAGCAAAGGCCAGAGGAGAAAGAGAGGCAATCACAGAACTCAACAGAGATTTACGACGTGCAGCAAGACACAACAAGGAGAAGTACTACAATGATGCATGCAAGGAAATAGAAGCAGAAATTATTAGAGAAAGAACAAGATCAGCTTTCCTAAAACTATGAGAGTTAAAGAAAAAATTCTAGCCTCAAATTGGAAAGCTACAAGATGCTCAAGGATCCATGTTGAGTGATACTGAGTAGAAAACAAAAAGATGGAATGAATATGCTGTCATTATACCATAAAGACCAAGCAGATCAATAACAGTTTCAAGCTGTATCTTATGATCAGGAACCATTGGTGATGAAAGAAGAAGTCAAAGCAGCATTGAAAGTTTTATCAAAGAACAAAGCACTGGACACTGATGCCATTCCCACTGAAGTATTACAGCAATTGGATGTAGCTGTTACCATACTTACAAGGTTGTGCCATGAAATTTGGAAGACATCATGGTCAACTGACTGGAAAAGATGTGTGTTTATATCAGTATTAAAGAAAGGTGATCCAACTGACTGTGGAAGAAGTCACACAATCGTTCTGATCCCACATGTCAGCAAGATTCTACTCAAGATCATTCAGCAGAGACTACAAGCATACCTGGAACGAAAACTACCTGAAGAGCAAGCCGGGTTCAGGAAAAGGGGAGGAATGAGAAACATCATTGAGGATGTGAGATAGATTCTTCAAAAGACAAAAGAATACCAAAAGGATATCTATTTGTGTTTTACTGACTACAGCAAGGCTTTTGACTCTGCAAACCACGACAAACTCTGGGCCACATTTAGAAGCAGGATATACCAGAACACCTGATAGTTCTCCTGCACAACCTTTACATTGATCAAGAAGCAACAATTCAAACAGAACTAGGAGAAACAGAATGGTTTAAAATCAGAAAAGGTGTACAATGAGGCTGCATACTTCCCCCCCCCCCTACCTGTTTAATTTATATGCAGAACAAATCATCAGAGAATCAGGACTGTATGAAGACAATTGAGGTAACATAGTATATGATGGCAGATAAAAGCCAGTATGGTCCCATCTAGTCTGCCCAGCAAGGCGGCAAGAGTAGATGCACCTGCCTTTCTGTGTAGGTCACCCCTTCCCATGCCTTTATTTAGGGATGTACCCACCGCTCCATGTAGGTCACCCCTATTTACTGAGATATAAGAGATAGTTATGTTTGTTTTATTTATATTTATTTTATTTTATTTATTTATTTATTTTTCTTATATACCGCACTTTTTAGCATATAAAGGGATCCACTGTGTCTATCCCATGCCATTTTGAATTCTGTCACTGTATTTGTCCTGACCACTTCCATCGGGAGGGCATTCCAAGCATCCACCACCCTTTCAGTGAAAAGGTATTTCCTGACGTTGCCTTTCTGTTTACCTCCTTGCAGCTTCATGTTATGCCCTCTGGTTTTACAGCTTCCTCGTCTTTGTTTGTTCATTAATACTCTTTAAGTACTTGAAGGTCTGAATCATATCTCCCTTGTCCCTCCTCAACTCCAGAGTGTGCATATTTAGGTTTTCAAGTCTCTTCTCATAAGTCTTTTGATGCAGACTCCAAATCATATTGGTTACCTAACTCTGAACTATTTCCAGCCTTTTTATATGCTTTGCGCAATATGGTCTCCAAAACTGAACACAGTATTCCGAGTGAGACCTCACTAGCGACTTGTACAGTGGCATCAGTACCTCTTCCTTTCTGCTGGTATTCAATCCAGCAACCTTCTGGCTTTTGCCACTGCCTTGTCACACTGTTTCGCCACCTTGAGATCATCAGAAATAATCGCTCCAATGTCCTTCTCCTGGTCCATGCACACCAACCTCTCGCCCCCTATCGTGTACAATTCCCTTAGATTTCTGCTTCCCAAGTGCATGACACTTCTTCATATTAAATCTTAACTTCCAAGAATTAGACCATCCTTCCAGCTTTTGTAGATCTTTCCTCATGTTATTCACTCCCTTAGGGGAGTCCAATCTGTTGCAAATTTTTGTGTCATCTGCAAAAAGACAGACTTTTCCATTCGGTCTTTCAGCAATATCACTCACAAATATATTGAACAGTACCAGTACCAGGAATGAAGATGTGAAGATTGGTGCAAGATGCTAATGATACCACATTACTGACTGAAAGTGAAGATGATCTGAAATATTTGGAACATAGTCTTAAAATGGGCCTGCACCTCAATAAAAAGAAAACAAAGATCCTGACAACTAGCAACATCAGTAAGTCCATCGTTGATGAAGAAGAAATTGAAATAGTTGACAACTTTAACCTACTTGGATCAACTATCCATAAAGAAACGACAAGCTGTCAAGAAATCCGACACCGCATTGATCTTGGCAGAATGGCTATGAAGGATTTAGACAAGATTCTCAAGAACAGAGATGTCTCTCTCCATACAAAGATTTGACTTGTTCATGCTATCGTATTTTCAATAACATCATGTGGATGCGAAAGTTGGTAAAGCCAGGGCTCAAAAGTGAAATTGCGGACCTAAGTGGGAGTCAGAGAGAGGGGCAGCCATTTCTTCCTGTAGCAAAGGAGGAAGGAGTGATTGGGGCTGAGGGAAGGTCGGAGAGCGATCAGATCTGTGATTGGAGAGCTGCGTGTTGCCACAGCTATCCTTGATCACAGGAGAGAGAGGCCTGAGGCATTGGAGGAGGCTACGCTAACACGAAGCTCTTCCAGTGAGGGAGCGGAGGGTATTTTGGCCACAAAATCCCTACAGAGCCTTTAGGGAAAGCCCAGAGTGATAGGGAGAGTTGGGATTTCCCACGATTAAGGGGGGGGGGGGCAGCAGATGGTCGCCAAACCACTCTGGAGCCCTTGGGAAAGGCCTGGAGTATGAGGAAAAGTGTGGGGGGGGGATTCCCCTGATGTGGTGGGGGGGGGGCAGCAACTGGACCAAAATCACCTTGGAGCCCTCAGGCAAGACTTAGGTAGGGTAAATGAGCCTGGAGCCCTGGAAGAGCCCAATGAGGAATAGGATAGGCCCTGAAAGGGGAGTGAGGGTGAATTCCTCCAGAGCCTATGGGAAAGGTTCAGAGGAATGGAAAAGCCAGGAAGGAGCCAGGGGATTGGGCCAGAGTGCCCTCGAGTATGGCTGGGCTGGAAAGAAGGCTTGAGGACTCTGATAGCCACTGATTGAAATGGAGGGGCCAGCCTTAAAGAGGCCATGTCTACCGTTTGACAGTCAAATAGCTTACCTTAATAAAGTTCAATTTAAAAGATGGTGGAGGTGAGAAGAGAGGGGAGGAGCTGCTGGGAAAAAGAGAGACAGCTCCGTTGAGCTGTTGAAGGCATTTTCAAAGGAGAGCCATCAATATTTGAAGGAGCTACCAAAAAGTGAGTAAAATGATAGTTTTAAGGGTAAAATGAGATTCTGGGAAGGTGAGAGGGATCTATTCAATGGTAAAAAGTAGTTTTAAGTTATGTTTAATGTATAATTCTTGAGTTATTTGGAAAAGCTGTGTCTGGATAAATTAAAAGAATTAACCTCATTTTTAAAAGTATAAAATGTATATTCTATTTAAAATATTATGATCCACATGCAAATGAATAGGTTTGGTTGTATATTTATGGGAAAGACTGAAGGATGTTTATTGAAGAATCTATGAGTTATAACTGTCATAGAAGAATCCTTGTCAGTTACTCTGTTGTGAAATGGTTCTGCTATAAGGGCTAAAAATGCTGGTTTCTTTTTATGTCATAGTTTAATAAATTTGTTAAGTGGGAAAATTTTCATTTAGGCTAGTAAGGAAGAGTAAATTATGTGATGTTCAAAAGAGAGGGGTTTAGAATACCGCACTGATATTAAAGAGTGCGGTATATAAGAAAGTTAAATAAATAAATAAATAAAATAAATAATATAGAGTAGGGATCCCAAGGGAGTATTTTGTGATGGCACTGAGTGTAAGGAGACGATTGATGGGAAGATGGAATATTGCTGAAGTTGCCTGGAAAACTTCAGTTAATGATTGCGGTTAGATGAGTGTGGAAGTGTGTTTGGTGGCCTAGGCCTTTGTTTGAGCCTAAATGAGTGGAATTTGAGTGCTTTGTTGTAGATGTTGAAAGGATAAATGAAGAGTGATTGATGCTGAGTGTGGTGGACAGAAATTTTGGCAAAAAGAGGTGGAATTAAGTGAAATAGTATTGGGAGGGGGCAGAGAGGTTCAAGAAAGGGTTAAATTTGACAGCAATTTCTTGAAATTCTCCCATAATCTAAGTGCAAAGGATTTTAAACTCTAAATTATTGAATGTAAAAGCACAGGTGTGTCCCTTTCCGAGAAGTGGAATAGGGAGCGGGGATACTCCCTTTTGGATTGCAAAAATTGCAAAAGGATCTTGATAAATTGGAAGACTGGGCATCAAAATGGCAGATGAAATTTAATGTGGATAAGTGCAAAGTTATGCACCTAGGGAAGAACAACCCAAACTATGGTAACATGATGCAAGGTTCCACATTAGGAACCACCACCCAGGAAAAAGATTTAGGCGTCATTGTGGATAACATGTTAAAACCCTCAGCCCAGTGTGCAACGGTGGTCAAGAGAGCAAATAGAATGCTAGGTATCATAAGGAAAGGAATGGAAAATAAAACAAAAGATATTATAATGCCTCTATATCGTTCCATGGTGAGACCGCACCTTGAATATTGTGTGCAATTCTGGTTGCCGTATTTTAAAAAGGATATAGCGTTATTAGAAAAGGCTCAGAGAAGAGCCACCAAAATGGTAAAGGGGATGGAAGGATACTCCTATGAAGAAAGGCTAAAAAGGTTAGGGCTCTGTAACCTGGAAAAGAGATGGCTGAGGGGAGATATGATAGAAGTCTATAAATTAATGAACTTAGTGGAACGGGTAAACGTAGATCGATTGTTTACATTATCAGAATATAGAAAGACTAGGGGACATGCAATGAAGCTACAGGGTAAACTATTTAAGACTAATAAAAGGAAATATTTTTTCACTCAACGTGTAATCAAACTCTGGAATTTGTTACCGGAGGATGTAGTAAAGGATGTTAGTGTAGCTGGGTTTAAAAAAGTTGCCTTACCTCTGGGCGAGAAAACAGCGAGTTCTGCGGGTCAGCGTACGTTGGGGCAGTGTGGCTTTGAGCCCTGCGTTGGAGCAGCGTCTTTGGCTGGGGCAGAAGGAGGGGTGTCACCCCAGAGCGTCTCGGGCGTATGGCTCTCGCCTGAGGAGCGCACGCCGCCGCCGCGACCTGGAAGCTTGTCCTCGGTGAATGCTTTGATCCCGGAATCGGTCTCAACGAGTACGCCGATTCCTGAGGGTCTAGGAGGTGCGAACGCGGAGTTGATTTCTCCTTTGGTGGATACAGGACGGGGTTCGAGGAGTGAGCTGGGCGAACCAGTGGAGAGATCTGTTCCTGAAGTCCTGATAAAGAGGGGAGAGCTTCCTGTGGTTCCAGATTTGGTGAGACCCGCAGCATATACTTTGGAAACGCTATGGGAAGGACTGGTCTCATTGAATCGCTCTATGAATAGACTTTGTGGGACATTTCAGACTGAACTTAATGTGGTTAGAGATTCTTGTGACTCTCTTTCTAGGGCTCATGAAGTGCAAGTTAGTAGGGTTACTACCCTGGAGAAGGAGATGGGGGAGGTGCGTAACTTGTTTCATGCTCAGCTGAAGGATAGTACTGTGGCTGCCAGGAAAATGGAGTACCTGGAAAACCAGGTCTGGCGTTGCAATCTCCGGTTCCTGAGTTTTCCTAGGTCTTCAGTACTGTCAGCGGTTGAGATGCTGCGGAAGTATTTTAGGGAGGTGTTGAAAATCTCCCCGGAGCAGTATCCTCCCTTGACTAGGGCCCAGTACTTATCCTTGGGTAGTAGAAGTGGAGGAGGTGAGGCCTCCCCCTCACATCCCGGTTTGGGGGATCTCACGGGTCTCCTTGAGAGTTCCTTGGAGATTGTAGTGGAAAGAACTACCCTCCTTGCCACATTTGCTTTAGAGACAGATAAAGTCTTTATTCTTAAAATGTATTTCAGAAATGCTAATGAAGAGTTTATGGGCTCAAGAGTAAGAGTATTTCCTGATTTATCACGTATTACGCAAATGAGAAGAAAGGAGTTTTTGACTCTTCGCCCTTGGACTTTGGCCCTGGGCGCTTCCTTCCAACTTAAATTTCCTGTTAAATGCTATGTTAATTTTAAACAAAAGATGTATTTGTTTTTCGAGCCTAAGCAGTTGTTAGTGTTCTTGGAACTTAGGGAAGTAAGCGATATTGAGGTTGTTGTACCTTCTCATACAGCTGACGTATGAGTCTCCCATTCGCCTGTGATTATTTGTGTTTAATGGCTAGGATTTCTGTGTCATTATATTGTATATTTCCTAGTACTCCCCTATTTCCTTAATTTTGGGGTCTAAGAAGGGAAAGATGAGTATGTGATGGTTTTTTATTTCCCTATGTATTTTTTGATGGTTTGTTTTTCCATTTTTTCTATTTCATTCATGGATAACATGTGGATGTTTAAGATTTATTAAACTTATAAATAAAAAAAATAAAAAAAAAAAAAGGTTTGGACAAGTTTCTGTAGGAAAGGTCCATAAACCATTATTAAGAAGGGACCCAGGATATCAATGCTTGACCCAGTACAAGCATTGCGGAACCTGTGTCTTTTGGGGAAACTGCTAGGTACGTATGACCTAGATTGGCCACTTTTGGAAACAGGATACTGGGCTTGATGGACCTTGGTCTGACCCAGTATGGCATATCTTATGTTCTTATGCTCCCTTCAAAGAAGAAAAGAAGATAGGAGATTAGGAGAAATTGGGTTATAGGATGGTTTATTCATCAGGAAGGTAAGTTTAATGTTTACAATTGGGAAATTAATGAATAGGGAGACAGAAGAAGTATCTAAAGCAAATATCACTGTATAGGATGGTGGAAGGGGAATTTGTGAGGGAGCTAAAGAGTAGCACAGAGAGTAGTGTAGCGTGTTTGTGAAGCAAGGGTTTTATTGAAGTGAGTGTGAGTAAGAGTGGTGTTTAGTGAAGTGTGAATGTACTGACATGAGGTTGTTGTTACTTCTGACAGAGTGGGGGTATTAAAGGTTTTTGGTTCCAGGCCTACCAGTCTTGGACAAGCTTGCAAACCCATTTATCGTGGTTTAGGAACTCCTTTTTAACCTAGAGGCATGGGAGAAGCATTATGATGGGGTTCACCTAAGGTATTTTCAAAAGCACAAGAAGAAGAAAAAGAAAAGAAGTCTGAAGAAGAGAGAAACCTTCTCTACTGCTGCTGTCACCTGAATGTTGTTAGAGAGATCCTGGATCCCAATAAGAAGACTTCAGGATGATAAGTGCTAGTACCATGAATTGGTTACAAATTCAGCTCAATACAGGTTCTTAAGAATATAAAGGGCCTCCTTTAATTAGAAAGAATCACACTTCACAGATTTACAAATTATATTTATTTTATACAAGCTTTATTTCAAGATACTCTCATTGTGAATGTTAAAGTTAAAAATAAGACATTTGTTACTATATCTTGGCAGTTTTTTTTTTAAATAAACATTGTAACATCAGAAGATCTGGGCCAATCCTTTTTAGTTTACACGTTCTTCTTCACTTGGAATACCACTTGTAAACAAAGTGGGAATTCTGTGAAGACATAGAGCCCAATATTCCATTGGGCAGGGTTAAGTGCCGTAGCCGTGTAGCCCTGCCCGCTGACCCCTTAACCACAAATTTTTACTTCCGTGGTGATGGAAGTGAAAATCCAGGTTTTGCCATACAGCAGGAAAGCTGCTGAGCCTAACTGGCCAGCAGTGATTTTGGATGCTGCATGGTTAGCCCCAGTGCCTTAAATATAGGTGAGGGTTTTCCTCACCTATGTTTAAGGCTCAGAGCGCTAACCGGGCAGCATCCAAAATCACTGCTACCTGATTAGTGCCATTCCCCACCTCTGCTCCACACCAGATAGCATCGTGGAGCATAAGGGACTTAATTGGGGATTTTCAAAGGTAAAAGCCATGTAAGTGCCTTTGAAAATCCCCGATTAAGGCATTTACATGGTTAACATGGGCTGGTAACTGGGTAAATGCCTTTGAAAATTGGGCTTCATTCTTTGCTGTAATTGATAAATTATGGCATTTTCCACCTAGAAATCAGTGAGTCAGAATTAATCAAATTCTCATTTAACATTTCAACATTTGCACTATGCTGGTAGTTTAGGTAGATACAATGAACAAAATATGCATTTTGTCACTCTAAGGTTTGCTAACTAGCATTTCCTAATTAACATTTTCAGAAAGCTACTATTTACACATTTAGATCCTCAGTGTACAACATCTGGAAGGGGTCATGTTGTGGGTGTAGTTTGGTCATACTAGCAAACTATTGTAGAACCCTTTGCTATCGGAAAGGCAGTATAGTACATTTTTAATACAGATAAGATATGCATTATTTCTGATTTTATAATGGCAATACAAGCATAGTTTTAAAAATATGGACATTGAAATTTACCCTTGATCTACAGCAAGTCAGGACAAAAAACAGATTGCAGTGGATCCAGAAGGGCATGAGAGGAGAGAAAGTCAAGGCAACGTCGGTGAACTGCACATTCAAGTAGTTTAGAAATGTAGGGGAGGAGAGATATGCATTGATAATTAGAAGGACAGTAGAACCTAGTGAAGGTTTCTTTAGAAGCATGACCACAGCATGCTTGAAGACTGCAGGAACAGCAGCAGTGGAGAGCGATAGGTTGAGAATATGAGAGATGGAAGGGATGACAGTGGAGGAGATGTAGTTTAGGTGATGGGGGGGGGGGAATAGGATCTAAGGAGCAGGTAGTGAGTATGGAGGAGGAAAGAAGTGTGATTTCCTCAGAGATCTTTGAATAGGAAGAAAGAGTGGCAGAGGTTAGGGTTAGGGCTAGGAGTGAATAGAAGGAAAAGGGGATGGAACTGATCTCATGGGGAATTGGAGTGTAATCTTGTGGACTTTGTCATGGAAATAATCAGCCACTGGTGCTGAATATTGGGCCCTTCATTTCCTCCCTTAAACATCACAGCCCCAAGTCTAGCCTAATGGATTCAGGAACAATACATTTACCAACAGGTCATCTCCAGTAATGTCACAATCCCACTGCTTACATTGGGATTGCACGTAGGTATTGCACATGTCTATGGTGTCTGTGCTCTGTAGGGTAAAATATAGGCATTTCAGGCATGTTTATGTTATCTGCAATAAAGTTTCCCTCTTTATTACCATGGTTTAGTTCTGAGTAAAATATGGGGACTGGGTTGGTGGGAGCCAAAGCTGGGACTTGAACCTGTGACCTTCTGCTCCTGAACACCCCCACATGGTCTTCTGCTTTCCCTGGGAAATTGTAGCACATGCTTCCCAAATGTGCACATTCCATGGTTCACCCAATGAGTATGCACTTGCCTGTGAAATAGCCCCCTGACAATGACACCATAAAAGAAAGGTGAGATTGTTGGTGAACAAATGGAATGTCAACTTACACTGGTCTTGGTCATCAATGTGCCAGACCCTTCATGCTGCTGCAACCCTGACTACCAGCTCAATGGAAACATGCTGTTTTGAGCCAGAGA
This sequence comes from Ichthyophis bannanicus, assembly GCA_033557465.1. Lineage (NCBI taxonomy): Eukaryota > Metazoa > Chordata > Amphibia > Gymnophiona > Ichthyophiidae > Ichthyophis > Ichthyophis bannanicus. Next base: position 507,948,298 of record CM066031.1, on the reverse strand, counting down.
CCATGAAAAAGTGATCTTGTTTCTCTGTGGGATCCAATAAATGAGGATTCCTCATATCCTACTAAGGTTCTTTCTTTGAGGTGAAGCTGAAAGGGGGAACTCCTTCCTCTAGAATAGGCAGTTGTAACCTTAGGTCCCACAGTGCTCCCAAGATCAACTTCTACCTGTGTTCACTCTGTTGCAATCCCATGCAAAATTAGAACTTATGTCAAATTTCTGGCCCTCTAAGATGGTCACTACAGGCTGGTAACATAGGATTGAGAAGCCAAATTGAGCAAACCAAGAGACGACTTACTGCTCCATTCAGATACAAGGACCTAAAACTTAATGGAAGTAGGGGGATTTGACTATGAGAGCAGACTGTGGTGTTCTGCTACTTAATAGCCCTTATGCTATCCATGCAAGGGCTGCCAGAAGAAAGGCAAGGTGTGGTGCCCTCCTCCCAAGTTGCCACTATTGACAGTGACTGAAGGACTGCTTGCCTCAGTCTGTATTAAATGCACATGTATGTTAGTGTGTTCCCATATGTGAGCCCCCAACACCATTTGACCAGGCAGGAAACCCACATCCGCCTGCCCCCTACTCTCCAATAATATCGAGGGACTCCAGTCTCCGAAGGTTTAGGCAGTAGGAATATGGTAAGATAATGTTATGTTATGTTATGTTATAGTTTATTTGATAAACCACATATCTATAAATTATATGGTGCACTCTGGAATTGGCTCAATCCCCACCGTTATGAGTTTAAAATAGGTCTGAGGGCAAATACTGATCATGTAATGGATTTTGATAATTAATTTATTAATCTCCATACAAAGATTTGACTTGTTAAAGCCATGATATTTTCAATAACGTCATATGGATGCAAAAGTTGGACAGTGAAAAAGATAGACAGGAAGAAAATTGATGCCTTTGAATTATCATGCTGGCAACGAATACTGCCCAAAGAATAAACCAGTCAGTACTAGAGGGGATCAAACCTAAGCTTTCTTTAGAAGCTCAGATGACAAAACTTTGACTTTCATACTTTGGACACATCATGCGAAGAGAGAGATCATTAGAGAAAGACATCATGCTTGGCAAGGTAGAACGTCAATGCAAAAGAGGAAGGCTAGCAATGAGATGGATCGATACAATAACAGCAGCTATGGGTGGCACTCTATCAGCAATAAGCCGCCTGACTGAAGACCGAACATAGCTTAGGACAACTATCAAGAGGGTTACCATGAGTCGACACTGACTTGACGGCACTTAGCAACAACAAAAGTGCATAATAGTGGTTAGAGCAAGAGATCTAGGTTCAATTCCTACTGATGCTCCTAGTACCCAAGAGATCTGGGTTTGATTTTTACTGGTGCTCCTTATGACTTGGGCAAGTCATTTAAACCTCTTTTGCCTCAGGTACAAATTTAGACTGTAAGCTCTCTGGATAGAGGGAAATACCTATGTACCTGAATGTAATTTGCCTTAAACTATCATTGGAAAGGTATGAACTAAATGTTAATATATAAATCTAAAGGTAACAGAATAACAGAATGTAAATTCAAGTGCAGGACAAATTCTAAAATCATTTCACTGGTCTTTTCATTTTCAAGTACAAAGCAAATCACTTTTGTCTAAATAAGTTCTGAGGCAAGATAAACAGTTCTTACTTAGCTGGCAGGATGCTTTCAGTTCAGGATGGTCCATAGCAGTAGTGATAAGACAGACAGACAGACACAGACACAGACACACACACAGACACACACACACACATACACACACACACACACACACACACACAAAGGCTTCAAGTCTGTTAGACGAGAGTGGATAAAAGTATTTTACAGATCAGAGAGAAAAAGCAGAGGGGAAATACAGAATAGAGCAACAGGCTTGATTAACTCCCCATCTAGGCCAGCTGGATGTGTGGCCCTCAGCCACATGCTGTGCAACAGGTCCTTTTCACAAGTAAGTCGTCTTGGTGAGGCAGATGGTGGGCTAAGATCCCTGCTCTTGTTCTCAAGGTCCATACATACCCTCTTAGACTTAGGTGATATCTGCATCTCTCCTGGAGCATCAAAGGATTGGTTGGTTGTGGTATCCAGGTTCCTATTCTGCAAATCCAAATGTTACTTTCAGTTCAGCTCAGTTTGTTTCTGCTGTGGTCTTGCCCATGTTAGCCCCACTGGTGGTCCCACCCTCAAGTCCTACCACCACCCTTCCCCCTTATTAGGCCCAGGCCCCAATCAGGTCAGAGTGCTGATTTGCCCAAGTTGTGGTGAGAATTATAGCCAGGTCAACCAGGAGCTGAAGCCACCACCCTGCAGGCCAGTGGCCAATGAGTTGCATCTGAAGCCTCAGGAGCCACTGCTAAAGCCCTTGGTCCTGGCGCTCTGAAAGTCCATGCATTATACTCTGGAGACTGACGTTCACTCCTAGCTGAATCCTCAACTCATTAGCACTGGCTGCCCACTGCTCCAGGTAACCATCCACTCTTCTGCAGCCCCACTGATCCAAAGGCAGGGGCAACTCCTCTGTCCCTCTTGCAGAGCCTTAAATGAAGCTGTCCCCTACATCCATGAAGGTCTGGACACCATAGGGTTGTGCCCTTTTATCTTGCTCTCCAGGACATAAAGTCTCATAGCAACCCTATTGTCATTTTGGGGCTCGTCCAACTCCACTGGGCTGGTATTGTCCCCAGTCCTCCCCCCGACCATATCCCCTTCACACTCATTAGGCTTACTAGGCCCCCAAGTCATACCCTGCCAGTACCCCATCCCCATCTCCTGAGTGTCTCATGCTCCCTTGACTTCATTCACAATTACCAAGAGAATTTTCCCTGTCTTACATTTCCTCCCAACTCACAATCATTACAGTGGCAGTCCTTGGCTATGGGCAGGCACCAGGGCTTTCTCCATAACTAGGGACTGTCTCTAACATGTACGGACTGTCTCTTACATGTATGGACTAGGTCTCTTACATGTCTCTATACAGGGACTGTCTTTCACATGTCTATTTACAGTGTGATGTATGCCCTGAAGTGCTATACAAATTATTAGTACTAGTAGTAACCTGGTAATAATGGTGTATGCACAATCAAAAAAGGTTTGGATCATGTTTACTTAAAAAAGAATTTTTCTTGATTTGTGGGCATTTTTGTGTTTTTTTAAATCTCTTTATTAGGCATATATTGTAGGCATGTAAGAATTTTAAAATGCACATAGATGTATTAATTTGTACGTATATGCAGGGCGGGTGTGACAATTAGGCAAACTAGGTGATTGACTAGAGCATCAGTGGTCAGGGGCTGCCAATTTCTGTTGTTGCTGCCCCTCTCTGGGACATGCAGTGGCAGCAATACATTTAAAAAGGTACCGCAGTGCCAGAGTTATCTTCTGTTCCAGTGCCGTGGTACCATTTGCACTTCCGCCTCCCTCCAATTCCACTTACTTTAAGAGGAAGGAAGTGGAATCGGAGGAGCATGAATGGCACCATGGCACCAGACAGAAAGTAACTCCAGCACTGTGGTGCTTTTTGAAATCTTGCTGCTGCTGAACATCCCGGAAAGGGACAGCAGTGGCTACAATGGATCCAGGGGTGAAGCAAGGACAGTGCTAAGAATGAAGGCACCTCATATCCTTGCACCAATCCTGGGTATAGCCACATTTAGCAATTTGCAAGCACTTTACATTTTTTAAGCACCCAAATGAACTGAATGTTTGCTCCCAAATTCAGACCTTGCATCCAGTCAGCGGGTTCTCCTATTATACAATCACCATGATTCCTCCTTCATTGGGGACATTGTCTCTGCAGCAATCCCAAGCCTGTGAACCTGTGTCATGAGAGATCTGATCCAGAAACCAAAACAAAGTCCCTCATACTCTACTTATCCAATATTCAATTGAGTTATATTGTGTGCAAGATGTAAGAGATGGGACTGAGGGACCTGTTGGGTGGGCATGGAAATACTGGGTCATGGAGATCCCTTGATCTTGGCTGTGGTAAAGGATGGGGGCAATGGAGCTGTGAAATCCTGTGTATTTACTGCTCTGACTGTGTGGGGGGTGGGGGGGGAGTGTGAAATATCTTGTGATAGCCAGTCTATTCATTTTGAGCTGCTCAGCATAGAGGATTAGGGCTAGAGCTAGAGTACACAACACAGACTTTCATTTCTATGAACTATAGATTACTGGTGTGACTATAATAATGTACTGTATAAAACAATGAATATACACATACAAATGTTATGTACTGTAAATGGTGGTTTATTGTGCATGCTAAGTTTTTACCACTTGCTCCTTTGTATCTGAGAAAAATGCTTAGAGCAAAGGGGCGTGTTTACTGACATGCACTAACCATTAGCGTGGGGTTTGCTGTGTGCTAAGCATGCTATGCTAAATTTGAACGTTCGATTAGGTGGGAACCGGGAGGATTTGGAGTAGAACAGGGCCATCGACGATGCATCTTAGTTAGCATGGGCATTTTGCTAACCATGAACGTTGCCCTTAATGTGGATGTACCTAAAACCACCTCAAAGGGTAGCAGTAAGTGCACCCATGTTCCAGTCCATGTAGTACAGTCCATCAGCAACACGCTAATGGCAAGGGGACGAGAGAATACAACCAAAAGTTCACATGGGCCTCTGCGCTATTTTTATGGCCTGAACATGCACTAAGGGCACAACATGTAGTAAACATGCCTCATAGTCTCCAATCATTTCACAGTCTGAAATAGCTAAAGAAGATTTGGTCACAGTCAGACCATGATGGGACATTCCATCCTTATTAAAAATGTGATATTCTTCTCAGAAGAAGAAAATTGCAATGTAAATATATCTAAAGGGACAAGAAAGTAACTTCAAATGCTTATCTATAAAGCAAGAAATATTTTTCTACTGAAACAACAAAGAAGATCTCACCATCTATGATATGCTACATCCTGGAGCCTGACACAACTTTAAAGCCATTATTTCTGTTGCCAAGAATTATAACAACTCCGGAATGCACACTGAAGTCTAATAATATCATTAGGGGATAACCATTACTCTACTAAATACCGTATTGCATTGTTAATTTTGCCAATCAGTAATGCCAATAGTTTCCCGTTCTATGAAAAACAATTGTTATTTTTTCCATCGAGATTATCAACATTTTTGTTTCCAGTCATTTTGCAAATATATTGTCTATTAACTGTGAGAATTTCCTCTCTGCTACTCTTATGGCAGTAGATAGGGAAAAAAGTGATTATTTCATGCTTAACCTAAAGCAATGCCATAGGCAGAACAGTATATTGTCAACTGAACATTAAAACTGATACCACTATTGGACACTCATTGAAATTCTAGGTTGTCAAATTGTCTTGGGAAGTAGAAAACTGCCATTTTCCAGAATTACATATTGTAGAAAGTCAGTTCTCACCTACTGAAATTTAGCACAGCTCACTGTACATCTCTGATTTGTTGCTAGCTTCATTTAGAGAGGCCAAAAAAGACTGAACCTTTCATTTCTGCTTATGTTTTATTTTACTTTCATTGCCTGTCACAGAGGTGAGATCCAGCATGGACAGACTGCGGGAATGAAAATCCAGTGAGCTTGCTGTTCAATATTTCTGAAGAAGGTTGCATGAGCTAGTTGACCTCAACCTTCAGTCAGGTGGCTTGGTTCAAGCCTGAAAAAAGGTGTGATTTCTCTGGGATTCATAGGGGAGGAACCTATTGAACTGTTATTGTGAATCTCACAAAATCCAAAGCAGATCTAAGGAAATTCACTAACCAGAAAAAAATGCAAAGCACATCTCTTGTGGATATTATAATGCCTCTATATCATTCCATGGTTTGACCGTCCCTTGAATATTGTGTTCATTTCTGGTTGCCATATCTTAAAAAGGATATAGTTCTTAAAAAGGTTAGGGCTTCTCAACTTGGAAAAGAGACAGCTGAGGAGAGATATGATAGAGGTCTATAAATGAATGCATGGAAGGGAACGGGAAACGTAAATCAGTTGTTTACTTCTTCAAAATGTAAAAAACTAGTAGTCACTCAGTGAAGCTACAATGTAACCCATTTAAGACTAATAAGAGAAAATACTTTTTTCACTCAACAAGTAATCAAACTCTGGAATTCGCTACCAGAGGATACAGTAAAAGCTGTTAGTATAGTATAGCTGTGCATAAACTATTATTAAAGAGGACCAGGGAAATCCACTGCTTTTTGAAAAAAGAAATTACACTTATTACTTCAGTGATATGATTTGAATAACTATCGAATAACTTATGACAAACCCTAGTAGTTCCAGTATGCAGATGGTGATGCATATGGATTCTTGAACACGTTCTCAAGAGGCACTCTTGATCAGACAGTCATCCAAGCAGGGAAACACAAGCACTCAGTCTGTGTATAAACACTATGACAAAAGTTGAATACCCAAGGAGCAGACTTGGGGACAAAGGGTGGTGTTTCCCTACAATGAATTTGAAATACGTCCTGTGACTGGGATGCATTTTGATGTGGGTGCAGGCATCCTGCAGATCCGGGGAACATAGACAATCTTCTTTTTTGAAAGGAGGAAGTACGAGGGCACGGAATAGTGCAGCAGCTATAGGTTTTCAAATCCATGAGCCTTCTGGACTTTATACATAGTGTAGACCTTCTAGCTGGGGGATCTCTTGTATTCTCATCTGCAGTCTCTGATGGATGCAGGCACTGTTACTGCCTCCCTAAGGGCATCCAGATACTGGAGGATTTCTAATTCTTCTGCTCTGGGTTTCTCCTCCATATCTAACTTAAATGGTATAGCCTGGTCTGTATCCCATAAAAATCATGGAATGGCATGTCCTCAGGAGGTGACTTATTACACTCATGAGGAAGAGAAGTGTCCGACGGCAACTTGGGGACCTCTTCTCCAAGAAGTACTCATAGCCATAGTCAGTTTCCCAGGAATGTTTGGGATCAGACTCAGAGAGCTACTCCATGATGTCTAAGTCTCTATCTGGACCAGTCTCCATTTTTTCATGGAATCGGATCTCCTCCAGGAGTAGCAATGCACTGATCAGCTCCAGTGCTTCAGGGATGAACCTTCCCCTGATGCGCTCAGTACCAAGATCAGCTGGGCATTATTTGGTTTCAAGGCCTTTCTGGGTCTTAATGATGACCAATCCCTCATAGGCAGTTGCAGAGAATACAGAACCAGCTTGGTGTGCGATGCTGCTACGAGGGAGGAGATCGGAATGAAGAACTTCCACATGCAGAACATCTGCATGAGCTTATCCTCCATTTTCTTAGCCAAGAGCTCATTGAAGGCTGCCACTAGTGAAGCTATGGGGAGTTCAGCAGTGTCAGTCGATGGACCCCAAAATCTGAGACTGAATCGGCAAGCAGGAGTCTGACATGGCCTCTAATACCATGGATGGTGAGCTACTCTCAAGTTGAAGCTGCTTTGGGGGGTCAGATATCACTAGATTCCCTTATGCTCTTGGCATCATGCTCTGAGAAACTCTGATGTTAATGTGCCAAAGTCTCCGCCCAATGCTCAAAATATGCTGTCTTTGATGGCATCAAAGTGAAGAATGAATCCTTTCTCTTCTTGTTTATGTTTATGTTTATTTATTTATTTATTTATTTAGACAGTTTTGTATACCGCCTTATCCTTCAATCAAAGCGGTCACAACACAATGTTTATTTCATTTGACAGACCGCCCTTCTGTAGTAATCAGAGCGGTTTACAATGCATTAATTAACAAGGAGAGGCGCAAGGCCAGGGAAATGGAAAGGAATTTACAATCTTCGATAGAACAGAGGAGAAAAGAGGAGTACAGAACTATAAGCATAGGAGGAGAGATTACACAAAAGGAGAGGGAAGGTTAAAGGCCAAGGAAAAAAGGTGGGTCTTTAGGTCACGTTTAAAGTCGGTGTGATGGGGTTCTAAATGAAAGGAGGTGGGGAAAGAATTCCAGAGGGCAGGGCCTGCAAAAAAAAAAAGCTGAGGAACGGGTGGACTGGAGGTGGGCAAGGGAGGGGGGGAGTGTAAGTCGGTTGAGGTGAAATGAGCAGGGGGTCTGTCTGGGCGTGTGGAAATGGATAAGGTCTGCCAAGTATTGTTGGGTGTTGGTGTGAAGAGCCCTGTGGACAAGGGTGAGCAATTTAAACTGAGTGCGGAAAGAAACGGGCAGCCATTGAAGATGGAGAAGAAGGGGTGTTACGTGATCTCGAGGGGAGGAGTGGGTGATGAGACGAGCAGCAGTGTTTTGAATCCTCTGAAGTCTGTTCAGTTGAGATTTAGAAAGACCAGTGAAGACAGAATTAGAAAAATCAACGGCTGTCATAACAAGTGATAGTAAAGTAGTAAGAGCTGAGGGGGAGAGAAAGGGGCGGATCGCACGGATTTGGTGAAGGAAGTAGAAGGAGGTCTTGGTAATGTGAGAGACGTGAGCTCGAAAGGTAAGATTGGAGTCAAAGAGTACACCTAGATAATGGAGGGTAGAAACCAGAGGTATGGGAGTGCCAGAGAAAGATGGGGCCAATGGGGGGGGGGGGGGCTACCATGAGGAAACCAGATTGCAGTGGTTTTAGTTAGGTTGAGGTGAGGGCAATTCCGGGTCAGCCAGTCAGCAACGGTGGAAAGGCAGGAATTAAGTGTAGAAAGGTCTGGGCAGGAGGGGGAGGTGTGATAAAGAAGAACTATATCATCTGCGTATCATCTTCATGGTGAAATTGGTAGGGGACTGATCCCTGCCAACCCTATTGATGCTTGGTTCCAAGTAAGCTTGAGCACTCCACAATGCTGATGCACTGCTAGCATCCGATGCAGCACCTGAATCCATAGTGACTGATGCCACCATTACTAATGCCGATGGACTGGTTTTCTTAGTGCCAAAGATCTGCATGCACTTCTCTTAATGACCTTTAATAACCCTCTTTGTCATTTGCAAACAGAGCACACAAATAGAGGTATTATGGTCAGGATCCAGATACTTTAGGCATGATTTATGAGTGTCTATGATAGGCATGGTCTAGAGCAGCAAGCACACTTTTTAAAATCAATAGCTGGTTTATGTGACTTATTACTCAGAAAAATAGATGAAGTAAAATCAAACAGTTCAATAATGAAAAATTAAAGAAAAATATGTAACGCAGCTGGGTGCTCCTGAGACTTAAAGTGGCCCATGTGGCATCTAAGGAAAGACAAGGAAACTTAAAAAGGACCAAAAACAGGGAAGTGGAAAATAGCAGCAGCGGAAACCGACAAGGAATAAAAGAGGAAATACATATTGTACAAACTATGAAAGTATGAAAAATACTGTGATCAGATCTCTCATGGCACTATGACAATCCATTGGGCTCTGTGGAAAACCAAAGACTGGGGTTCTCAGGTGCCAAGGCAGCAGGTGGAAATTGGCGCGTATGCATAGAGAACTTTATAAAAGCTTCTGGGAAAGTAACTGATGTCACCCAAATGTGAGAACATATGCTGCTATGGTCCACAGAGAAAAAAAAGCAATAACCTGTGGCAGCCAGCTGGAGCTGAGGGATCAGGTGGCATTTCCTCAGTTCATTAATGCAACCTCCTCATCACCTTTACTGCTGCAAGAGCAGTTTACACATGATAACAACCTCTGAATGAACTGTAAGGTGTAGGTCTCTGTCCATCCTCATCATTCTATGCCCCCAAATTGCATTTTACATGTTAGCTATTTAATGCAGCAATTAGCATGCCCTAAGGCACAGTATTGACTACTAATGCAGGAAGGCACATACTTTTTCCTGCACTTAACAGCTAATACAGCTTAACCCGTTTTGGACAGCTCACATATTCTTTCTCTATTCTGGATGATTTATTAGATTTGTTACACTCAAACAACTATGAAATACAGGCAATAATAAAAAATATTAAAACTTTGCAGAAAATAGAAGTTTCACATAGTGTATGTTTTTCATACACTGGTCCAATGTCTGTCTTCCAAGTGATCAGAAAAGTTATGATTCAGTATCAAGTTATGATTCAGTATCAATATTCAATGATACTATTGAAACTGCAGTTTTCATTTAATTTCATTTATTACGATATAATATAGTTTGTCAACAGTCCATTCTGACGGTGGAATATGATACACGTGAAAACACCTCTGATGCAGTGCATTGATATTGCACCATTGAAACACCTAGAACTGAACGCCTGACAGAAATTAGTCTTGACAACATATTAGCCCAGTATATGAGAAACATACAAAGCCGATATACGCACCAATAACTCTGACACTAAGGGGTATGTTTACTAAACTGCGGTAATGTCACCTGCATTAGGTTCCGCGGTAAAAGTGCAGATGCCAATATAAAGGGTGGTGCATCGCTACAGCAAGCTGTATCAGCTAATGCACGTTACAAGGCGCCTAAGACAAACGCGCTTTACAAGGCGCCTTATAAGGCACCTTACAAGGCACATTACGAGGTGCCCTATAAGGCACCTTATAAGGTGCCTTGTAAGGTGCCTTATAAGGTTCATTGTAAGGTACCTTGGTAGGTGCCCTATAAGGTGCCCTGTAAGGTGCCTCATAAGGTGCCTTGTAAGGTGCCCTATAGGGCTCTTTAGGCTAAGCACCATATTAGGCACCCCTGGACAAGGCACCATAGAAGGCACCCTGGGCTATGGAACCATAGGTTAAGATGGCCCAACAAGGTTATGGTGCCCTAGGTTAGTGTGCCCTAAGGGCTGCAAGGTGGATCAGGATGACATGCATGACCTGTGAGGCACAGAGACAGATGTAGCCCTAACACTAGATAGAGCACTGAGGAAAGGCAATGAACAGGTGAGTGAAAGAGGGAGAGCTGGGAGCCGCTGGACCTGCCATATCTGCGGGCATCCCATGTGGCTGCCGGTACTGTTGACAAACATGGTGGGGGCATCTGTACCACAGCACAGGTAAATGTAAAGTACTGGAAAGACAGTTGGTGGCAGATGATAGGAATACGTGTCCCCCAGTGGAGGCGGAGGTAGCAGGATAGTTACAATGACGGGTGGGCAGAGGAGTGGTGGTGTCATGCAGGTGAGGCAAGCACAATGAGGCGCAATGCAGGAAAGGGTAGCAGTGCAGGACATGGGGTGGCAGCCTGCACAGGCAGACAGGACGCTACACAGCCGACAGACGCAGATAGACGGACCAAAGGAATGTTGGCAATTGTGGCGAGGGTATCATGGGCTGGCAGCACAGATATGCAAAAATATGACTGTTACAGGCATGCAAACTATTTGAGTAGGACAGGCATGAAAGGAGGGAACAATGAGGAATTGAACTCGTGAACACTGCTGAGAATGATATTGTACCAATCAGTAGGCTATACCTCCAGGTGTATGGCACAGCAATGGCTGGGTACAGAAGGACTGCAGGTCACCGCACAAACTGTCTGCTCTGAGTGCCAGTTTAGGGTAACCCCACCAGTACCCATGATGCAATGCACATGCTGAATAGCTGTCTACAGCTGATCACCAAATGGGGTCTGTACCTCTCCGGTACCTCAGCTTGGAAAGACGAACTGACAGTGCGGAATACTGGCACAGAGTAGCTACAGACCATGCCATTGTGCAGGTTCTGTGTTCACCCTGAAGGATAGGATGGGTGCACAGCACTAGGTCTGCAGTACATGTGCTAGAGATTTATTTATTTATTTATTTGTGCGTTTTTTTTATACCGCCCCTTCCAGAGATCAGGAGCGGTTTACAGAGAACATGTCAAAAATTAACATTAACATTACATGGAACATTAACAGTGGAAGATTTGTTACATAGGAACCTAAAATATAATTATAAACGTATTAACTATTTACATTGGTTGAGAGAGATTAATCATACTGACGTATTTAATTCAACAAGTCAGAGATATTATTTGCATTAACTATTTACAATTGGTTGAGAGAAATTAATCATACTGTAGTATGTAATTCAACAACAAAGAGATTATTTACAACAATCATTCTAGGACTGACTAACATTCAGTATGAGAGGAGTATGGGAAAGTGTGTTTTGAGTTAGGTTGGGTATGCTTGCGATATTTGAGTTGCGTAATTTTGTGCCCTTTGCTCGAGTGTGGGTTGTAAGTCATGAAAGTGTAGGGTGAACAGGTATGTTTTTAGTTCTTTCCTGAAAGAACTAAGGTCTTTAATCTCTCTCAGATTGCAAGGTAATTTGTTCCATTGACAGGGGGCCTAGAAAGAAAAGGCAGCATTAGTTGTTATCTGTTTCAGCTTTTTCACAGAGTCGGGAATTAGCAATGTATTGAGGTTAGCTCTTCTTATTCTAGTTTCTGAGGGGAACTTGAATAATGTTGATAGATGTGAAGGGGCTATATCATTGATGAGCTTAAAAATGGTGACTAGTGTTTTGTATTGTATCCTACTGTGGATAGGTAACCAGTGGAGGGCGTATAAAATTGGAGAGATGTGGTCAGAAAGTTTGGCTTTAAAAATGATCCGAGCAGTAACATTCTGGGCCCTTTGGAGGATGAGTAGATTCTTCTTAGATGTGCCCTGTAGTAAGCCATTACAGAAATCTATGTGTGGCATTATCAAGGCCTGGACAACTAATCTGAAGTCGCTAATGTCAATAAGTGGTCAGAGATGTTGGATGGTTTCAAGTTTAAAAAATATAGTTTTGGCATTCTGTTTTATGTGCTGTGTCATGCTTAGAGTTTTGTCCAGAGTAACTCCTAGGTATTTCACTTCGGACTTGACTAGAAGGGTAATGTCCAATACATTGACAACAGATGGGGGGGGGGGGGTGAAATTAGAGTTTCTGTATATAAATAGTGCTTCCGTCTTTTTGAAATTTATATTCATATGAATTGAGCGCAGCCATTGTTCAACTTCAGTAATACAAATTGCGATTACATCGTAATTAGGGGTAGCTACGTCACAAGGGGCGAACAACATGATATTATCTGCATAGATGAAATATTTTAGATTGTGGCGTTTGAAATTTGTGCAGATGGGTTGTAGATAAATGTTAAAAAGTAATGCTGAGAGAGATGATCCTTGTGGGATACCTCGCTCTTGTGGGAATGGTAGAGAAGGGGAATGGTCAATTTGGACATACTGGAAACGGTTAGAGATGTAGGATTTAAACCAGCCAAATGTTTTATCTTTTAAACCTAATTGCGATAACCTGAATAAGAGGATGTTGTGATTCACACTGTCAAAAGCTGAAGAAATGTCAAGGAAAATTAGCAAGAAAGCCTGCTTGGAATCATCCATGCCCTGGATTAGTGAGTCAGATAGGGATACAAGTAACGTTTCCACACCATGATAGGGGCGGAAACCGTACTGATGTTCGTCTAAAGGAAAGTTAGTGTCAATATGGTCTTGCAACTGTATTTGAATTACTTTCTCAATGATTTTAGCTAGGAAAGATATACTGGCTATAGGGCGGTAGGAAGAGGGGTCATTGATGTTAAGAGTTTTATTTTTTAGTAGCGGGCGAATTGCTGTGTATTTAAGGTCGTCTGGCATGAGGCCTTGGAGTAGAGATTGGTTTACTATTTTAAGAATGTATGGAGCGAGTTCGGACTTTGCTGCCTTAATCCATGATACTGGGCAAGGATCAAGTAGTGAGGTGGTAGTATTGAGATTTGATATTATTCCTAGAAGTTGTTTGCTTGAGATTAAATGAAATGAGCTCCATTCGGTGATATTTGCTGTGGTAGGAAACATGGTAGAACTTGGGCGAGTATCATGTTTAAGCTTGTTAGCAAAATGATTTGCTAGGAGTTGGGGGTCTATTAGTGTTTTGTTCACAGTGGGATCAGGAACTTTGGATAGAGATTTAATAATCTGGAAAAGCTCTCTAGGCCGGTTGATAGCTTTTGCTAATGTTCTAGTATGGTGCAGCATTTTAGTGGTATTTATAGCTTCCTTATAGGTTTTGAGGTTTGTGAAGTATTGTGCTCTGAGTTCAGGTGTTTTTGATTTGCGCCATTTAGCTTCCAATTTCCTGAGATTTTTCTTTAGCGTAGCAAGATCTGAGGTGAACCATCTGTCAGATGAGTTTCTTCTTAGTGTTTTATTTGATGGCAAAGATTTAGCTTCCGTCCTAATAACAGAGTTCCAGGATGATACTAGATCATTGAGATTATTTGAGTCATTGTCTAGCTTTGTAAAGAGTGATTCAATAAAGTTTTCCTTGTTAAACTGGGGGAATCTTTGCTCTATGGGTTTGTTATTGGTATGTGCTGTGAAGGTGTGTTGGAACGGGAGAGAGAAATGAATCATGAAATGATCGATTTAGGATTGTTTATAGCTGGGGTTAGAGAGAGAATGGAGGGAGTGTTGGTAAGTAGGAACACTAGTGTACACATTAGAATGTTTAAGGTGATTGTTAACAATCTTCTAAGTTCCATTGTTAGTTAAAAGGAGAGGTTTTAAGGTTATTGAAATAGGGAGAATCAATGTAAAGGATAGTATGTAACAGATAGTATAGAAACAAATAGTATTGATTCAATATAACAAGTAGTATATATATTCAATGTATCCAGTATGTATTCAATGCATAAATTAGAATATATATACTATGATATATACCATATAGCAATTAATGTAGTATACTATGATATTAAAATATTATGAGACATATTAAGCAGAAGTGTTGGTCAATATTAATAAATGATATGGGTTATCAGCAGGTAACAATAGTAGTAATTATTCCAAATATACTCAATCTGAATATACTCAATAAGAAGAGTTATACAGCAAGCAGAGGGCTGACTCACTATTGAGGTCCACGAGTATTAACGAAGTTGGTGATCTTGTACATTTCAGCAGTTACTGAGGTGTTGTGAGAGGGGCGAGTCCAAGGCTGCTACTTCTGTTGGCAGGGGTACTGGGGGGACTTGAAAGGACCTGGTATCAGTGCCCCTCCTAAGGGCCACGCCAAAGGGCCCTGTAGCGCGGCCCTCAGGCGCGGGCCCGCAAGGCACGGGCATGCTCGGGTATGGCTGCTTTAAATTTCCCTCTGGAGAGGCCCCGATTGGGCAGAAGATCCTGGTGGGGGCGGTGCGTTGCTCAGGCACGCTCTATCCCCGCCAGGAGAGCTGGAGGATAGCCGGAGATGCAGCGGTGAAAAGAGGCTCATGCCCGGGTATGGCTGCTTTAAGAGATAGGTCCTGTTGTACATCCTCATCACTACCAATATGTGACAGGTGTTCCTTGCAGTGTATCTGAAGGCAATTTGGTGTCCATCTGTATCCTGAAGTCACATATGCACTCTGTGACCAGACATCACCCAGATCAGTGTGTACCCTGTGTTAGGGTCTGGCTGACATGGGCACCTGTTATCAGGGCAGAGGGGTTTCTAGACTTGCATGAGGTTTGTGTAGCAGTGACTTTAAAGGTCAAAGTGGTATACATTACATAGCCCAAAGAGCCCACAATCACTCTTTTTGTAGGTAAGCAACCGATGAAGCAACCTCCATCCTGCTGGTATAAGACAGCCCACCAGGGTTGGTGGGTCAGAACCAAACCTGTAACTGGGGCAGACCAGCCATAATGCTGGGATTAGGTCTGGAAACCCCAAATACCTCACACCACTGTCTCCCAGACACCAGCAGACAGCACAGTCAGACTGCAACTTATAGGTGTCCCACCCATGCACAGTCTGACTGCAGACAGTCCACTAGTCAAACCATAGTGCATGCTCATAGAGGAACTATGTGCACCAAGCAGGCAACTCAGTGATTGGGGCCCAAGCACTGGGAACACAAAAGTACCACTGGAGACAGACAATTTAGAGCGCTATGTGGGAACCTAGACATGCCATGGTCACTGCTTGGTCAGAGTGAGTGCCCTCCCAGCATGCCATGCTGTGGCTACCCTGTCCATGTAGGCGATGGTCAGGCACAACAGTGTCCCAGCCATTGCCCCACACCCTGTGAAGATGCATCCTGGCCAATCTGCCCTGTCTGGGCTATACCCACAATACCTTGCTCCTTGTCATGCACATATTCCTGCTAACGCTGGTAACAATGGGACATTGTGGGCCCAGTGAGGTGTAGGCAGCCACAGAACAATGGATAGACATACACACACACACACTCCTATTGCAGCATTGTGCAAAGATAGGGGTGGTTGGCAACCCTGCCCGCCACACTGGTCCTGATCACAGTGCCGACATTGATAAACTGTGCAGGAGGTAGTAGTAGTGCTGTGGTACTAACTGCAGCTCAATGCTGGGGCCAACAGCCTGACATTCCATGCAGCTTTGGATTGTGGAGCCTGTGAGAGTGGGTGTTTGCACCCCTCTTCACCACTGCTTTGGGCTTTGCACATGTTGCTGTTGAATCTGCTTTGTAGGGTAAAATATAGGGACATGGTCTGCAGGATCCACAGTTGGGACCTGAACCTGTGACCCTCTGCTTCTGGACACACTGCTGACATGGCCATATGCTGTCTGTCCTGGTAGTGCGCAGTCCCAGGCCATCCACTGTGTGGGTAGGTGGTCACCTAGGAAGCGGGGTCTGGGGCAGGGGGCATACATGAACATCCTCGCATCCCCCCATCACCGCCTACCAATAGTATGTCCCTTCCGCTTGGGGGGAGGGTTGGCTGGGGGAGATATCAGGTCAGTGCCCTGGCAACTGTTAGCTTGGGTGGACCAGGTAGATGTAGGTGGATTGTGTTTGGCCTTTGTCAGCTGCTGTCTTGCTGATTTCTGGTTTCTATGTTCCTATGTGCCACCTAGATGCCTGCCTAGTCCACCCTGTGCCCCAGCTTCCCCCGCTACATGTCCCACCTGCAACCCTCTATGCCCCATTTGCACCATCGCCATAGCGGCCTTTCATACTTGGGCACTATGCTGTTGCTGCAAATGGAGCACTACTATCACTTTTCGTGGGCTCCCTGCCTATGCTGTACATTGCTGACACTGAAATGGTTTCTCTCTCCTGCAAATGTGCATCTAATGACAGGTTCTCATTCACGGTACTTTTCAACCCTTCAGTTCCCCACGTTAGTGTAAAAGGAACCTCTCCCCACCCACTCCCTGCCCATTGATCCCTTATCTCCGCCCTCTCTCCACCCTCTGCAGTGTTTACCACGGCCGGGAACGGTAACGCTTGTTAGGTAACGTTAACGCGTGTTAACGTTACATAGTGCGCGTTAACGTAGCTGCTGCTACGCTACTGCAGTTTAGTAAACATACCCTAAAGTAACTTACAGTTATCTAAACCTATTTTCTAAAGTCCACAAATACTTGTATTTGCAAAATAGTAGCTATTACAGCATTATAAGCTACTTGCTATTTTTTGTGATCTTTTTATGTTGAGCCGCCAGTACCATCAAAATCAGCAAACTTCAAATACCTATTAAACTAAATAAATCTCAAACAAAAAATCTGTATATAATGCTTTTTGACATAATGATAATAGCTAAACATAATTCCATTGAATTTATAACCATTAATTAGTAAACAGTTGAGTAGTAAGTATGGAAAAATTATGTCTGTAAAACATACGCTGGTACAAAATGGGTTAATAAATAGTCATGCTTGACCTTGAGCTGCAGATTGCATTTCCCTCCCAATGACACATGGATGAGCCTGATAATTTATTTGTGTTTACTTAATCATAGGAACATTTTTTTTCCTCTGATTCAAGAAACCTAGTTCTCAGCAAATTACAGTTATAAAACAAACAGTACAAAATGTCAAAATAACAAACTAACAGGAGGCATACCGCACAAAGCATAAAATTTAGGCCTGGAAATAACAGCTGAATTCCTAATAAATATCTTTATCTTGCTATTGATCATGACAAATGATTATCCCCTTTTGGACATGCAAAGTCACTCTAGTGATGTCAATTCACTGGGATGATTGTTAATTAAATGCAAAGACTTGATGGATTTTGTGAATGCTGAATACTGAATACAGGAATTGTTACATGATTATTGTCAACACCTTCACTCACTCCCCAACCTGGTGGTCGGGGAGGGAAAGGGCTTGTGTAGTTGTGGGGGCCCAAATGAAATAAATGGGGTGACAAGAATATTTATTTTTCCAAAAGGATGTTTATTTTCCCCGCTACGTGAGGCACACAGGAACAGAAAAACTTATCAACTTAGGATCGTGCAAACAGGGGGTTTTCAATGAAGTGCTCTAACACAAAAACTTCTTCAGAAGAAAACACATTCCTTCATGTGTCTTTCTTGGACAGGTACAGGTGAGTGGATATAACTTATAATAATACTCGTGGACAGTTAACTTCACAGTCCTGGATACAGATCAAGCACAAAAGCCTTTTCTTATGATTACCCAATCACAGTCCCGGTGGGTAAAATCTTAGCAATTCTGGCTCAGTACTAAACACGTTTAAATTCAGGAATAAACACTCAAGCCTTTGATTCCTTAGCCTTGTCAATCAGCCCTACCGAACAGTCCATCGGCTGATTGATGTCTTGCATGGGTAAAGGAACATGGGTAAAAATCCTTCCCTCAGGATTGTTCCCTGCTTGGATATTCTCAGGTAATGCAACGTCTCTCTTATTTAATAGCTTTGTCAGCTCATTTAGGAGAAATTCTGTTTGGCTGCTAGCAGGAGCTAAGGGTAAAGCCGGCTGTGGTTTGAACAGCTGATTAATAGGCTGCGATGAGGTAACCGGGCTTTCCCTTGCTAAACACTCTGGCTCTGAGGTGAAGATTCCCTGCCCCCACTGTGCTCTGCTATTAAGTGGTGGAATCTCACATCTGCCGGTAGCAGTTTTGGTTCTTAACAATGCTTCTAAAGCAGGTCCTCCTAAATTAGGATAATTCAATCTGTCTGTAAACTCTTTTGCTAAACTTGTTCCCTCAGCCTCTCTCTTAAGCACGGGAATTACAGGCTGGGTAAAAGTAGGTTTACAGGGAGAGCTTTCAGGGTAAAAACTGCTTTTATATTCCCTGAAACTGTCCTGTTCTCTGGATACAGGATTCTCTCTTTTGTCTTTATAAAAATCAGCATAAGGTTTAAGAATAGCAGGTACCTTGTCTTGAGAGTGCTCAGGAATTACCTGGTCAGCATGTCTTTCTCTCCACGGAAGGAAATTGTTCCTCAGGAACGTGAGGTTTTCTCCTGCTGAGGAATTAGCTGCCTTCCTGATACAGCTGGGCAGAGTTTGTGCAGAGAGGTCACAGGGTTCTACAGCCAAAGGAACTTCCTGTCTCTTCAGTACCTTCTGCTTTCTCTCTCGTGGGTAAAAAGGGACTTCCTTTTTCCAACCACCTGCAGCATTCACTCTTTCATTCTTTCTCCATGTGCTCTCAAAAGGTCCTGGTTCTGTATTCCTTCTAATGCTTCTTCTTCTTCTTCCACTCTCCGTCTCTGTTCCTGTCTTTATCCTTGTCTTTGTCCCTGTTCCTGTTTCGTCTCCCCTTCCTGTTCCTGTCTCTGTGTTTAAGAAGGGACCCTTATTCTGGGGAACCCGCCTCCTCCTAGGGCGTGCCCAATCCATGGGTTCACTTCTCTCCAGCTCTGAAGTGACTTGATTGGCTGTTTGCCAGCTGTGCTGAGAGTGTAAAACTCCTTCTTTGCCTGCAGTACTAGAGTCTACCAGGGGGTCGCTATCGGTCTCTATAGCTTCTGTGCCTGGCACTGCGTCACAGATCCCCCCCCTTAAGATATCACGGGCTGCTCCAAGGGAACCTGGACAGCACGGGATACAACGTTTAATTTCTGGTGCGCTATCCGGCCTTGAATACTCGTGTTTTCGGGGCGCTAGCATGGCCAGTTGGGCTAGGGCTACCCTATCATGCCACGGTTTTAATAAGTTGATGTGGTAAACTTGCCTCTTCCCGCGCCTATTCTCCACTAAATAGGAAACAGGTCCCACGGGACGTATAACGCGGCATGGGCCTTTCCATTGGCTTTCGAACTTAGGTGCAGTTCCTGCCACCATCACAAGAACTTTATCCCCAATTAGGAGCTGTCTCTCCTTCGTATTCCTATCATAATAGGACTTCTGTTTATCTTGGCTTTTCCTTAAATTCTCCACCGCCACCTTTGAGGTTCGGTTCAGCCGTCTTCTCAAATCTGTTAAGAATTCGGGGACCTCCACCTCCCTGGGGTCAGGTGCTATCCACTGTTCTCTTAAGATGTCTAGAATTCCTCGGGGAGACCTCCCATATAATAACTCGTAGGGGGCTGTTCCCAAGGAAGCTTGTTTTCGCTCCCTACAAGCATAAAGAACGAAAGGGAGCATTAAATCCCAGTGTTCAGATTCACCTTCCAGACTCCTTCTCAGCATCTGCTTAATCGTTTGGTTCTGGCGCTCTACCAAACCGTTTGTCTGGGGGTGGTATGCGGCTGTTTTGATATGATTGATACCAAAAGCATCCCATAACTGGCCTAGGTATCTCGACAAAAAGTTACTCCCCCTATCAGTGAGAACTTCTTTCGGGAACCCTACTTCGCAAAACAGCTTAATTAATTCGGTAGCTATTACCTTAGCTGAAGTAGAGCGAAGTGGCATGGCCCACGGGAACCGCGTGGCATAATCTACTACTACTAGGATGTAGCGGAACCCTCGTGGGGTTTTAACTAAGGGGCCCACAATATCCATCCCTATCCTCTGAAGGGGCTCCCTGATCACGGGGGATGGTACCATCGGGACGTCCCTAGGATGGCTTGCCGAAACCCGCTGACAGGTAGGGCAAGCTTCACAAAATCGGGTAGTCTCTTTAAAGACTCCTGGCCAATAAAAGCGGGCCAGTATTTGGTCCAGGGTTCCTTGACTGCCCTTGTGTCCCCCTGCTGGATGATCATGAGCCAAGCGAAGTACAATATTTTTAAATGTCGTGGGTACTACCAGCTGCCTCCGAGTGTCTCCTGAAAAGGGATTCTTGCTTTCCCTGTAAAGGATTCCTGATACTAGGAGAAACTTGGGTAGTGTATCCCTGCACTCCTGAGCCCACTTGAAAGCTTGGATGAGAGCAGGGTCCGCCTGCTGTTCATTTGGAAAGGAGGGAAACTTTTGCATTAGGTCTTCTGGTACCCAAGGTAATCCCTGCCCTGCTAGCACTTCAGACCTATTCCTATTACGGGCCTGTTTTTCTTTCTTCTTCTCAGCCTTTCCTTTCTTTACCCGGGAACCAGGAGGGGTAATCAAAGCCTCGTCGGACGGAAGGGCATCTCCCGTGCTTTCTGACGTACCCTCCTGCGGGTCTAAAGCAGAGGTCTGAGCTCTGGTGGAGACCATAGCTCCTTTTCCTTGTAGCTCTTTCTTAATTTCCCGGTAAAACTGGGGCCAATTTCTACCCAGGATCACCGCGTGTGGAAGTCGCGGGACAACCGCCAGTGGAATCTCTCTCTCAACCCCTAAGCCTGCTATTTGGAGGTTATAAACAGGGCAGGAAGAGGTTCCCCCATGGACACACCTTATTTTTACTTCCTCTACAGGATGTAGTGTTTCTGGGGCTGCTTTAGCATTAATAGCCCTCCAAAACTCCTCCGAAATCATGCTGAGTTCAGCACCTGAATCTAACAGAGCTTGAGTGGTTATTCCCTGGATGGCTACTGCTAACAGGAAACCTGGCCTGTCTTCCATATAAGAATCGGCCACCAAAGCATTTTTCACCAAGCAATGTTTCTGTATGTGGCCTATCTGTCCACATCTAAAGCATTTCATCCTAGTTACAGACTCTGGCCTGTTAGGCCTGGCTATTTTCATAGGATCCTCTAGGACCTTGCGCCTCATTTCTGATCCTCTGCTGGCGTACGCCGAACATTGGCTACCAGGTGTCGGAGCTACTTGCTCTGCCTCTATGTATCTTTCGGCCAGGGCAACTGCTTCCTGCGGATTTTTGCAATTTTGGAGGATCAGAAAAGTGCGTATTTCCCTTGGCATTGCCTCCATATACTGCTCCAAAATCAAGTCATCTAAAATAGACTCTATTGACCGCCCTTCTGGGGTCAACCATTTAAACAATAAGGCTCTTATACGATAATAAAGAGATTTGGGGGTTTCACCCAACTCGAGTTTCACACTCCTTAGGCGCTTATGATACAGGAGTGGGGTGAGTCCCAACCTCTCTCGTACGGCTTTCTTTAGCTCTTCAAAATTACTAGCTAATTCTGGTGGCATGGCTCTATAAGCTGCTCTAGCCTCGCCCGTCAGGGACGCGGCTAACCTCAAGGCCCAGTGTTGTTTCGGCCACAGACTAAGTTGTGCCACTCTTTCGAAACTTTCAAGATAATCATCTATATCTTCCTTATTAGACCAAGGTCCAAAATTAAAGAGTGTCTCTGCTGGTACATTCACAGCAGACATGTTATCTCTTACGGAACCTGTCTCTGGTGGTTGAACAGTGTCCATCTTCTTCTCCTTTAGCAGTTCTTCTAGAAGAGTGAGAAGAGGTTGTTGCTGCTCTTTGAGTGCTGCGTCGGCTCTCTTCTGAGCTTCCAGCGCCAAATCAGCCTGTCGTTTGAATTGGGTTGCCATCCACTGGATGATCTCCTTTGGCTCGAGCGCCATCCTTGATGTTCACTGCAACTGAAACAGAGAGAAAAACAGGGACCCAAGTGCGGTATCACTAGCACTCTCTGGGCTTTCCTCCAGAAATAAACCTGTTTTCCCTTTTTTTTTTTTTTTTTTTTTTTAAGCTATCCCTAGGGGTCACCTTCTACCCTGGTATTTCCACCACCCCGGGGTGTATACCTGTTACCTGGGTTAGGCGAAAGACAAGCACTTCAGGGATATGGCTCCTGTAGCCCTCTGCACTGCCTCCGTCTCTGCTGGGCCTCGTCAGCTCCTCCAGCTGGGTCCAGTTAATGATGAGGTCTCTGCAGCTCCTGAAGACAGCTGTTCTGCGCCTGCGTTGAAATCCTCTTGATCTACGCCACTTGTCAACACCTTCACTCACTCCCCAACCTGGTGGTCGGGGAGGGAAAGGGCTTGTGTAGTTGTGGGGGCCCAAATGAAATAAATGGGGTGACAAGAATATTTATTTTTCCAAAAGGATGTTTATTTTCCCCGCTACGTGAGGCACACAGGAACAGAAAAACTTATCAACTTAGGATCGTGCAAACAGGGGGTTTTCAATGAAGTGCTCTAACACAAAAACTTCTTCAGAAGAAAACACATTCCTTCATGTGTCTTTCTTGGACAGGTACAGGTGAGTGGATATAACTTATAATAATACTCGTGGACAGTTAACTTCACAGTCCTGGATACAGATCAAGCACAAAAGCCTTTTCTTATGATTACCCAATCACAGTCCCGGTGGGTAAAATCTTAGCAATTCTGGCTCAGTACTAAACACGTTTAAATTCAGGAATAAACACTCAAGCCTTTGATTCCTTAGCCTTGTCAATCAGCCCTACCGAACAGTCCATCGGCTGATTGATGTCTTGCATGGGTAAAGGAACATGGGTAAAAATCCTTCCCTCAGGATTGTTCCCTGCTTGGATATTCTCAGGTAATGCAACGTCTCTCTTATTTAATAGCTTTGTCAGCTCATTTAGGAGAAATTCTGTTTGGCTGCTAGCAGGAGCTAAGGGTAAAGCCGGCTGTGGTTTGAACAGCTGATTAATAGGCTGCGATGAGGTAACCGGGCTTTCCCTTGCTAAACACTCTGGCTCTGAGGTGAAGATTCCCTGCCCCCACTGTGCTCTGCTATTAAGTGGTGGAATCTCACATCTGCCGGTAGCAGTTTTGGTTCTTAACAATGCTTCTAAAGCAGGTCCTCCTAAATTAGGATAATTCAATCTGTCTGTAAACTCTTTTGCTAAACTTGTTCCCTCAGCCTCTCTCTTAAGCACGGGAATTACAGGCTGGGTAAAAGTAGGTTTACAGGGAGAGCTTTCAGGGTAAAAACTGCTTTTATATTCCCTGAAACTGTCCTGTTCTCTGGATACAGGATTCTCTCTTTTGTCTTTATAAAAATCAGCATAAGGTTTAAGAATAGCAGGTACCTTGTCTTGAGAGTGCTCAGGAATTACCTGGTCAGCATGTCTTTCTCTCCACGGAAGGAAATTGTTCCTCAGGAACGTGAGGTTTTCTCCTGCTGAGGAATTAGCTGCCTTCCTGATACAGCTGGGCAGAGTTTGTGCAGAGAGGTCACAGGGTTCTACAGCCAAAGGAACTTCCTGTCTCTTCAGTACCTTCTGCTTTCTCTCTCGTGGGTAAAAAGGGACTTCCTTTTTCCAACCACCTGCAGCATTCACTCTTTCATTCTTTCTCCATGTGCTCTCAAAAGGTCCTGGTTCTGTATTCCTTCTAATGCTTCTTCTTCTTCTTCCACTCTCCGTCTCTGTTCCTGTCTTTATCCTTGTCTTTGTCCCTGTTCCTGTTTCGTCTCCCCTTCCTGTTCCTGTCTCTGTGTTTAAGAAGGGACCCTTATTCTGGGGAACCCGCCTCCTCCTAGGGCGTGCCCAATCCATGGGTTCACTTCTCTCCAGCTCTGAAGTGACTTGATTGGCTGTTTGCCAGCTGTGCTGAGAGTGTAAAACTCCTTCTTTGCCTGCAGTACTAGAGTCTACCAGGGGGTCGCTATCGGTCTCTATAGCTTCTGTGCCTGGCACTGCGTCACATTATACATTAAAATGCACCATATTCTGTTATTGACATATAAGATTTTTAACCTGTATATGCTGGTCTGAGAAAAAACAGATTTTTTTTTCAAGGAAGGTGTTATGTTACTATATTTTGAGGGAGATTTTCTACTTTATTGGTCAATCCTCTGTAGCAAATATGTGATGGTAAATTAGCTATCAAGAAGCAGAGTCTCTGAATCCCAGGGGCTATTTTGGATGGAGGGAAAGTGAATTCTTACAGCTATACCCTTGTGAAAGCTGTTCATCCTCCTAAGCCTGCATCATCACCTCTAACTTTGAAATTCAGTTTATAATAAGTCAACTGTCCAAGTTAGTCTCTTGAATAACACAGTTTATTTCTGTGATTTCTTCAAAGTAAAAAAACAAACACATAGGGGGATGTTTACTAAACCGTCTTAACGTCGCAGTGGTGGTATTATCGCACGATAAGTGACATTATACAGGCCAGTGGTGATCTGGTGATCAGATGTAGGCTGCTGATCTGCATGTGCAGTGCATCATGGGTACGGGTGGGTTTGCCCTATCCTGGTAGCCACAGAAGACAGTTTGTGTGGTGACCTGCAGTCTTTCTGTAGCCAGCCAGCGGTATGTTAGTTCCTATAGAGATGTAGCCCACTGGTTACTTCAATGAGTATGGAGGCAGAGGTCATGGGTTTGATCCCACAGTGGTGTTATTTGATAAGGCTGTCTGAGGCTTTTCCTTTTAATTTAAATCAGTGCTGCCAGCAAAAAGCACCCTCACAGTGCCGTAACCTTAGGGTGCCTCATAAGGTGCCCTATAAAGCAGCCTATAGGGCACATTATAAGGTGCCTTGGCAGACAGGGCATTTTATAATGTGCCCTATGGAGTGCCTTATAGGGCGCCTTAGGTTACGGTGCTGTGAGGGTGTTTTTGCTGGCAGCACTGATTTAACTTAAAAAGGAAGTGCCTCAGACAGCACTGATTTAGATTAAAAGGAAATGCCTTAGACAGCCTTCTTACATACCACCACTGTAGGATCAAACCCATGACCTCTGCCTCCACAGTCATTGCAGTAACCAGTGGGCTATATCTTCATAGCTTCTGACACTGCGCTGGCATGAACTTAGGGTTAACGCGCGTTAACGTGACACAGCACCCAATATCGCGCGATACAGATTCTTGCTGCCTTGCCGACGGAACGCCCACTCCTTATATGGCATTCTTCACATTATCGCTGCAACTAGCGCCGGTAACATAAAGACGATTTAGTAAACATACCCCTTTGTTGGGAAGCCAGAGTATAATATTTAATCCACATCAATACCAAAACCGTGGGGCTCAATGGAACACCACCCACCCCCATAAGTCCAAAAAAAGATATATATATGGCAGGCTCCTAATCAACCTCCTCAAAATTATTTATAAACCCTGTTTCAGGTTTCTTCTCACCATGTTGGAGTATGGTACGGAGTGCAACATGGTGAGAAGAAACCTGAAGCAGGGTTTATAAATGTTAAAACCCAAAACACAGGTCTGTGTTGTTGGTTCACCTATTGTATGGACTTTGCTGTGCCTATCTCTTCAGTTAAGTGAAATTTGATGAATTTTGAAACAAAGGTTTTACTGCAAGTGATTAAAAGGACGCAACTCTCCAGTTATGGTCTGGTTCCCTACCTGGAGGTCATAGTCTGACAAAAATAATTTTGAGGCACTTCCCACCTCATTATCCAGTTGAAGTCATGCATTCTCCCTCCCTCCTGCTTCCCAAAGTGATCTGGTTACACTATCATTGCCCTCTTTCCTATTCAGCTTTATCTAAATGCACTCTGTCCCCACTTCTCTTCTCAAACCAACTCCATCACCTGAGTTACAGCTGGTCACATGGTTCGCTGCCTTTTTCAGGTCATTCCATTTCAGATTGTAGAGAGCCTCTAGTATTGCCATTGTCTAGTTTCCCACCTTCATGAAGCCAAGCAAATATGTTCTGGGACTGCCAAACCCCTGCTAAAGACGTGTTTAGTTGCCTCCCTTCGCACCCCTGCTACTATCTCCCCCAATGAATGCTGTTGGCATCTGGAGGCTCTGAGTAAAGAGGAATATAAGTGTGCTAATCCTACTTTTTCTTCTGCAGTCCATTTTTTGGCTACTACTGCAGCATGACTTCTTATAGGTCATGCAGAACTGCTCTATCAAATCATGCAAGTGTTTGGTTACCACTATAGATTAGACCTGTGTGTAAATGACAGTGGGATTCCCCTGTTCTTTAACCATGAGTCAAGGTTTTAAAATCTGAGGCATGAATAGTGTCCAAGTTCTCTTTAATAAGGATATGATCTGGCCCCCTTTACCTTTTATATTCCTTCTCAAAGTTTGCTGCGTGGAAACATGTAGTTGCAGAGAGCATTAGTTAGGTCCCACTTGCACCCTGCAGGAAGAGGAAAATTCTTACTATATATATAGAAACATAGAAACATGATGACAGAAAAAGACCACATGGCCTATCTAGTCTGTCCTTCCATAACAACAACTACAACAGTCCACTTTTTACCTTTAGAGATCCTCTGTGTTGGTCCCATGCTTTTTTGAATTCAGTTACTGTCCTCATCTCTACCACCTCCACTGGGAGACTATTCCACAGATCCAGTACTCTTTCCATAAAGAAATATTTCCGCATATCACTCCTGAATCTATCTCCCTTCACCCTCATCCCATGTCCCCTCATAGCAGAGCTTGCTTTCAATTGAAAGAGGCTCTCTCCATGAACATTTATGCCACGGAGGTATTTAAACATCTCAATCATATCACCTCTATCCCGCCTTTCCTCTAAGGTGTACATATTAAGATCCTTAAGTCTGTTCTCATATGCTTTATAATGAAGCCCATTAATCATTTTAGTAGCAACCCTCTGCACTGACTCCATCCTGTTCACATCCTTTTGAAGGTGCGGTCTCCAGAATTGCACACCATACTCCAAATGAGGTCGCACCAAAGACTTATACAGAGGCATTATCACCTCCTTTTTTCTGCTAGCCATTCCTCTCCGTATGCACCCAAGCATCCTTCTAGCTTTTGCCGTCGCCTTTTCTACCTGTTTAGCTACTTTAAGATCATCAGACACAACCACGCCTAGGTCCCGCTCTTCTTTAGTGGACAAAAGTACTTCACCTCCTATACTGTATTGCTCCCTTGGATTGCTGCAGCCCAAATGCATGACCTTACATTTTTTAACATTAAATCCCAGCTGCCAAATTCTAGACCATTCTTCAAGCTTAGCTAGATCCCTCCTCATGTTATTTACACCTTCCTGGGTGTCTACTCTATTGCAGATTTTGGTATCATCCGCAAAGAGGCAAACCTTACCCGACAGCCCTTCCGCTATATCACTAACAAAGATGTTAAAAAGAATCGGACCAAGGACAGATCCCTGGGGCACACCACTGGTAACATCCTTCTCCTCAGAGTGAGCTCCATTTACTTGTACTCTTTGTCGCCTCCCACCCAACCAATTTCTAACACAAGCAGTAACTTTAGGGTCCATCCCTAGGGTGCTCAGTTTGTTTATAAGTCGCCTGTGAGGAACAGTGTCAAAGGCTTTACTGAAATCTAAATACACCACATCTAGAGCTCTCCCTCGGTCCAACTCCCTGGTTACCCAGTCAAAGAAATCAATCAGATTTGTCTGACAAGACCTGCCTCTGGTGAATCCATGCTGCCTCGGATCCTGTAATCCGCCGGACTCCAGAAACCTCACTATTTTCTCTTTCAGCAGCGTTTCCAATAATTTACTCACCACTGAAGTTAAACTAACCGGCCTGTAGTTTTCAACCACATCCTTACTTCCGCTTTTGTGTAAAGGCACCACATGAGCCTCTCTCCAGTCCTTTGGCACCACTCCCGACTCCAACGAGGCATTGAAAAGGTCAGTCAGTGGAGTTGCTAGAACGTCCCAAAGTTCCCTCAGTATTCTAGGGTGTATCCCATCCGGTCCCATCGCTTTGTCTACTTTAAGTTGAGCTAGTTTATCACGAACACAGTCTTCTGAAAATTGTTCAAGGTGTCCCTCGCTTCTGTTCTTATTTGTGGGTGTTTTCTGAGGTCCTGCTCCTGGTTCTTCATCTGTGAACACAGAACAAAAATATTTGTTAAGCGATTCCGCTTTATCCTTATCAGCTTTTACATATTCCCCCCCCCTGCACCTTTGAGTCTGACAATACCACTTTTGCCCTTCCTCTTCTCACTAATATATCTGAAAAATGTCTTATCCCCCCATTTTATTGCATTGGCTATTTCCTCCTCCTTTTGAATCTTTGCCTTCTTGACTACTTTGCTAGCTTCTCTAAGTTTTTCCAAATACAGATGCCTGTCTTCCTCTCTCTGTGATCTCTTGTATTTCATGAAGGCCTCCCTCTTTTTCTTCACTTTTTCAGCTACTTCCTTCGAAAACCATAGCGGTCTCCTGTTCCTTTTGCCTTTATTTACCATTTTAATAAAAAGGTTGGTTGCCTTTAAAATACCCCCTTTCAGTTTTGCCCACTGTTTTTCTACATCCCCCAGCTGTTCCCATCCCACTAACGACTCCCTGAGGTATTGGCCCATCTTCGCAAAGTTAGTCTTCCTAAAGTCTAAGATCTTCACCTTGGAATGGATTCTAACAGCCCTAGTCCTAATACTGAACCACACCATCTGGTGATCACTGGATGCAAAATGATCTCCCACTACAACATCAGAAACACTTTCACCATTGGTAAGCACCAAGTCCAGTATGGCCCCTTCACGTGTGGGGTCTGTTACCAATTGCCTGAATAGTTCTCCCTGTAGAGAATCCAGGATCTCCTTACTTCTAGATGATACTGCAGCAGGAATGTGCCAATCAACATCTGGCATATTGAAATCTCCTTGCAGTAGCACTTCCCCTTTCCTAGCAATGCTGCGTATGTCTTCAATTAACTCTCTGTCCACCTCTTCCTCTTGTGAGGGAGGTCTGTATATCACACCAATGCAAATAGATTTCTCTTTCCCTCTTTCTAGTTTAACCCACAATGCCTCCTCTCTCCCTTTTAAGCTCTGTAATTCCAAAGCTTTAATAGTAGTTTTTACATATAGTGCCACTCCTCCTCCCCTTCTTCCTACCCTGTCCTTTCTGAATAAAGTATAGCCAGATATAGCTACATCCCAGTCATAGTTTTCTGGGAACCATGTTTCTGTAACTGCCACTAAATCCAAGTCAGCCACTTTAGTTCTTTGTTTTGTTGTTTTAGGCTAGGCTCACTAAGGAGGCATAGGGGTATGCTTACTAAACTGCGGTAACTTAACAACGGCTACGTTAACGAGCATTAAGTAATGTTAGCGCCCGCTAACGTAACATTAACGCGCGTTAATGTTACTTAACATTCGTTAACACCACCGGCCGCGGTAAGTCCCGCAGAGGGTGGAGAAAAGGTGGAGAGAAGGGGTCAATGGGTGGGGAGTGGGCAGAGAGAGGCTCCTGCTACACTAATGCAGAGAACGGAAGGGCTGAACATCACCGCGAATGAAAACCTGTCGTTAGATGCACATTTGAAGGAGAGAGAAACCATTTTAGTGTCAGCAATGTACAGCATAGGCAGGGAGCCCAAGAAAGGTGATAGTGGTGCTACATGTGCAGCAACAGCATAGTGCTCAAGTAGGAAAGGCCACTATGGTGATGCTGCAAATGGGGAATAGAGGGCCGCAGGCTAGACATGCAGTGGGGCAGCTGGGGCACAGTGTAGACTAGGCAGATGCCTAGGTGGCAGATAGGAACGCAGACAGTGAAGATCAGCAAGACAGCAACTGACCAAGGTCAAACATGCCCAGGAGTCTGTGTCCCACAGTGTCCCATCCAGGGGACAGTACCCAGCAAGTACCCCAAATGGCACATAACATTGACAGGAGGTGTCAGGGGAAGCGTGGATGGCTATGTAGACACCCCTACCCAAGACCCTACACCCTAGGCAGCTGCCGACCTCCACACTGGATGGCCTGGGACTGCACACCACCAGCACCACCAGCATATGGGCATGTCAGCATGGTGGGGAGGGGTGCTGGTAGTAGAGGGGGCAGAGGCAGCTGCCCACAGCGGACCAAGACCAAGTCCTGTTCAGGTGGGTGGCATGCAGTGCAACAGATAAGGCCTGTCTGATGAACAATCATAGTAGCCCCAGGGAGTGACTTGTTTCTATGGCAACAGTATGGTACAGTATACACAGCCAGTGTGTTCTGGGGCAGAAGGTCACAGGTTCAAGTCACAGCTGTGGCTCCTGCAGACCATGTCCCTACATTTTACCCTACATAGCACATATAACATAAACATGTGCAGTCCCTAGAGCATCGGCTAATAGGGGCACAAACACCCACACTCACACTCTCATGGACAGTCAGGCAGTTGGGCCCCGCACAGAGCAGCAGTTACCACCAAAGCGCCACTACTAGCACCTGCATACCTTAGCAATGCCCGCACTGTGCTCAGGACTAGTGTGGTGGGCAGGGCTGCCAACCACCCCTATCTTTGCACAATGTTGAAATAGGTGCGGGAGTGTGTGTATGTCTATCCATTGTTTTGTGGCTGTCAACTCCTCACTAGACCCACAATGTTTACACTTTATCCAGTGTTAGCCTGCCAATGTGCATAATGAGGAGCAAGGTATTGTGGGCATGGCCCAGACTGGGCGGACTGTGCAGGATGCATCTGCACAGGGTGTGGGGCAATGGCTGGGACATTGTAGTGCCTGACCACCACCTGCATGGAGAGGGTGGCCACAGCATGTCATGCTGGGAGGTCAATCTCATTCTGACTGAGCAGTGACCATGGTATGTCTAGGTTCCCACATAACACTGTATAGTGATTCTCTCAAGTGATATTTGTGTGTTTCCTGTTTTGGGCCCAATCACTGAGATACTTGCTTGGTGTTTGTGCTTACTTCCCATCTCTGGGTGCAAATGGTTCTTCTGGGAACATGTGCTATAGACTGTCTGCAGTTAGCATGTGTATGGCTGGAACACCCTGTAGGTTGCAGGAGGTGTAGACTGACTGTTCCTTCTGCTGGTGAATGTCAGATTGTGGTGGGGGACAGCTGAGCTTTCCCAGGCCTTCTGCCAGTGACCTTGTAACAGATACAGATCTGCATCAACTGCCCTAGATGGTACCCTTTGCCAACAGGACTGGGGTTGTTGGGCCCACAGCCCTTGATCATGTCCCTCTACTGCCTCCCTTGCAAAGAAGTAGCGCGTGGGTCTGTTGGGGGTGGATCCTGTCCACCACCTTAACTCGGAGGGGGTGGTTTGGTAGATGGTACCACATAATTCACATGTGAGTCTAGACACGCCCCACCCCACCCCACCCCACCCCACCCCACCCCAATAACAGGTGACCATAGCAACCACAGTGGATATGCACCATTCTGGGTGCATCATGGTCCACAAGGGCTAGATGTGACTGGGGAATACAGATGGACACAGGGTTATCTGAGGTGTATCGGCAAGGTATATCTGTCACATAGTGGCACTGATGGGGACCTGCAGCAAGGTTTAGCTCAACCAACCCGGGTACTGCGGACATGGTGCTGGGTGCCCCACCTCACCCTCAGGGTGAACACAGATTCTGCACAACGGCATGATCTGTAGCTACTCTGTGCCAGTAACATACACGGTCAGTTCCCCCTACAAAGCTTAGGTGCAGTAGAGGTGCATACCCCATCTGGTGATCAGATGTAGACTGCTGTTCCTCATGTGCATTGCATCATGAGTACTGGTGGGTTTACCCTATCCTGGTAACCACAGCAGACATTTTGTGCAGTGACTTGCAGTCTTTCTGTAGCAAGCCATTGCTGTGATAAAAGCCATAGAGGTGTAGCCCACTGGTTTACACAATGACTTCGTAGGCAGAGGTCATGGGTTCAACTCCTCTTTGTTCTCCCATTATTAAGAAGGGACCCAGGATATCAATGCTTGACCCAGAACAAGCATTGTGGAACCCATGTCTTTTGGGGAAACTGCTAGGTATGTATGACCTAGATTTGCCACTGTTGGAAACAGGATACTGGGCTTGATGGATCTTGGTCTGACCCAGTACGGCATATCTTATGTTCTTATGTTATGTTCCTTTTTTATGCCTGTCCTACACAACAACTTGTCATAAGAACATAAGAACATAAGATATGCCATACTGGGTCAGACCAAGGTCCATCAAGCCCAGTATCCTGTTTCCAGCAGTGGCCAATCTAGGTCATACGTACCTAGCAGTTTCCCCAAAAGACACAGGTTCCGCAATGCTTGTACTGGGTCAAGCATTGATATCCTGGGTCCCTTCTTAATAATTGTTTATGGACCTTTCCTCCAGGAACTTGTCCAAACCTTTTTTAAACCCAGCTACACTAACAGCCTTTACTACATCCTCCGGTAACAAATTCCAGAGTTTGATTACACGTTGAGTGAAAAAATATTTTCTTTTATTAGTCTTAAATTGTTTACCCTGTAGCTTCATTGTATGTCTCCTAGTCTTTCTATATTCTGATAACGTAAACAATCGATCTGCGTTTACCCGTTCCACTCTGTTCATTAATTTATAGACTTCTATCATATCTCCCCTCAGCCGTCTCTTTTCCAGGTTAAAGAGCCCTAACCTTTTTATCCTTTCTTCATAGGAGTATCCTTCCATCCCCTTTACCATTTTGGTGGCTCTTCTCTGAACCTTTTCTAATAATGATATATCCTTTTTAAGATACGGCGACCAGAATTGCACACAATATTCAAGGTGCGGTCTCACCATGGAACGGTATAGAGGCATTATAATATCTTTTGTTTTATTTTGCATTCCTTTCCTTATGATACCTAGCATTCTATTTGCTCTCTTGGCTGCTGCTGCACACTGGGCCGAGGGTTTTAACATGTTATCCATAATGACGCCTAAATCTTTTTCCTGGGTGGTGGTTCCTAATGTGGAACCTTGCATTGTGTAACCATAGTTTGGGTTGTTCTTCCCTAGGTACATAACTCTGCACTTGTCCACATTAAATTTCATCTGCCATTTTGATGCCCAGTCTTCCAATTTATCAAGATCCTCTTGCAATTTTCCACAATCCTCTTGGGTTTTAACAACTTTAAATAGTTTTGTGTCATCTGCAAATTTGATAACCTCACTTGTTATTCCTCTTTCCAGGTCATTTATGAAAATGTCAAAAAGCAGCGGACCCAGCACAGATCCTTGGGGTACACCACTATTCACCTTTCTCCATTGGGAAAATTGGCCATTTAGCCCAACCCTCTGCTTTCTATCTTTTAACCAGTTCCTGATCCACAGTAGTACACTGCCTCCTATCCCATGACTCTTTAGTTTTGCCAAAAGTCTCTGATGAGGGACCTTGTCAAAGGCTTTCTGAAAGTTTAGATACACTATATCAACCGACTCACCTTTGTCCACCTGTTTATTCACACTTTCAAAACAACATAACAGATTAGTAAGACAAGATCCTCCTTGTCTAAAGCCATGTTGGCTGTCTCCCATTAGGCCATGACTATCTACATGCTGAGTAATTTTATTCTTTATGATGGTTTCTACCATTTTTCCCGGTACTGACATGTAATTTCCCAGATCACCCCTGGAACCCTTTTTAAAAATTGGTGTTACACTGGCAATCCTCCAATCTTCAGGTATTAGAGATGATTTTAATGATAGTTCACATATTACTAATAGCAGGTCTGCAATCTCATATTTCAGTTCTTTCAACACCCTTAGATGTATACCATCTGGCCCAGGTGATTTGCTACTCTTCAGTTTATCTAATAGTTGTAATACATCTTCTCGATGTATCGATATTTCCTTCAATTCTCCAACACCTTTAAATACCACTTCAGTCATGGGTAACATCCCTACATCTTCCTCAGTAAAGACCGAAGCAAAGAATTCATTCAGTCTCTACGCTATCGCCTTGTCACCTCTTAGTGCTCCTTTAACTCCTCTATCATCTAATGGACCAACTGACTCTCTCACAGGTTTTTTTGCTACAAATGTACTGGAAAAAATCTTTATTTCGCGTTTTTGCTTCTGCAGCAAGCTTCTTCTCAAATTCTTCCTTTGCCTGCTTTATCAATGCCTTGCATTTGACCTGCCAGTGCTTGTGCTGTTTCCAGGTTTCGTCATTTGGCTCTTTTTTCCATTTCCTGAAAGATGCTTTTTTGGCAACAACAGCCTCTCTGACCTCACCTTTAAACCATGCTGGAAGTTTTTTGGACTTCCTTCCACTTTTCTTAAAGCGTGGAATACAGCTGGTCTGGGCTTCCAAGATAGTATTTTTCAACAACACCCAAGCTTGATGTAAGTATTTAACCTTTGTAACTGCCCCTTTTAGTTTTTTCTTAACTATTTTCCTCATTTTATCATAGTCTCCCTTTCGAAAGTTAAAAGGTAGTACTGTGGATTTCCTTACTATCCCTCCTCCACTAATTAAATCAAAGGCGATCATGCTATGATCATTATTGCCAAGTGGGCCCAACACCCTTATCTCTTGCACTAGATCTGGTGTTCCACTAAGGACTAGGTCTAATATGGCTTTTCCATTTGGTCGGTTCATGAACCAGCTGCTCCAAGAAGCAGTCATTTATTTCATCTAGGAACTTTATCTCCCTAGCATGTCCTGCCGTGACACTGACCCAGTCGATACCGGGTTAATTGAAATCACCCATTATTATTACCACGCTGTAACTTTTGTTAGCTTCCTTGATTTCTTTGAGCATTTCATCATCCATTTGTTCATTCTGGCCAGGCGGTTGATAGTACACCCCCACTGCCATCGCCTTCCCCTTTTTACATGGAATTTCAATCCATAGAGATTCTACAGCAAATTTTGTTTCCTGCAAAACTTTAATCCTTTCTGACTCAATGCCCTCTCTAACATAGAGAGCAACCCCTCCACCAATTTGATCAGCTCTATCATTATGATATAGTCTGTACCCAGGTGTCACAGTGTCCCACTGGTTGTCCTCCTTCCACCATGTCTCTGATATTCCAATCATATCTAACCTCTCATTTAGTGCTATATATTCTAACTCTCCCATCTTATTTTTTAGACTTCTAGCATTTGCATACAAGCATTTTAGAGACTGTATTTTATTCATATTCATTTGGCTATTGGTAGACATGGGTAATTTGGGATCTTTAAGCTCTGTCTGCTCCATACTCGGGGGCATTTGGGCTACTTTACTCTTTTTTGGAACCTCTCTGCTTATGGTAGTATCCTTCAAGGATACATTCTTCCGAACCATCCGCTCTTGGGCGACTGTCGGCTTTCCCCTATTATCTAGTTTAAAAGCTGCTCTATCTCCTTTTTAAAGGTTAATGCCAGCAGCCTGGTTCCATCCCGGTTAAGGTGAAGCCCATCCCTTCGGAAGAGCCCCTCCTTTCCCCAGAATGTTCCTCAGTTCCTAACAAATCCAAACCCCTCATCTCTGCACCATTGTCTCATCCACGCATTGAGACTCCAGAGCTCTGCCTGCCTTTTGGGGCCTGCACGTGGATTGGGAAGCATTTCGGAGAACGCTACCCTGGAAGTTCTGGATTTCAACTTCCTACCTAAAAGCCTAAATTTAGCCTCCAGAACCTCCCTACCACATTTTCCTATGTCATTGGTACCGGCATGTACCAAGACAGCAGACTCCTCCCCAGCACTATCTAAGACCTTATCTAGGTGGCGCGTGAGGTCCGCTACCTTCGCACCAGGCAGGCATGTTACCAGGCGATCCTCACGTCCACCAGCCACCCAGCTATCTACATGCCTAATGATCGAATCACCAACTATAACGGCTGTCCTAACCCTTCCCTCATGGGCACATTGCCCTGGAGAAACTTCCTCGGTGTGAGAGGGTTTTACTTCACCTGGAGGACAGGTCCTAGTTACAGGATCACTTCCTGCCACACCAGGGTGATGCTCTCCTGTCACGTGACCTCTCTCCTCCATGGCAACAGGGATGCTGCCAGACTGGAGGTGGGACTTCAGGACTATATCCCTGTAGGTCTCGTCTATGTACCCCTCTGTCTGTCTTATGTTTTCCAAGTCTGCTACTCTAGCCTCTAGAGAACGGACTCGTTCCCTGAGAGCAAAGAGCTCCTTGCACCTAGTGCACACTTAAGACCTCTCACCAACTGGGAGAAAATAATACATGTGACACTCAATGCAAAAGACTGGAAAGCCCCCATCTCGCTGCTGGACTGCTGTCTGCATCTTAGTTTTTAGTTTTTGTTTAGATCTTTAGGTTCTTTACTTACTAAGGGTTGCTATGGATATTTATACCAACAAAACTGTACCTAATACATTTAATATACTTTGTTCACCTGAAACTTTATTTATTCCTGTAACAGTCATATCTCTGCAGATCTGTGCTGCCAGTACATGATTCCCCCATCACAGTTGCCAACCATCCTTCTGTCTGTCTGTCTGTGACTGGCAGCTGTGTAGTGTCCTGTCTTCATGTGCAGGCTGCTAGCCCATGTCCTGCACTGCTACCCTTTCCTGCATTGCACCTCTTCATGCTTGCCTCGCCTGTGCCTGATCTGCATGGCACCACCACTCCTCTGTCCAACCAACATCGTACCTATCCTGCCACCTCCACCTCCACTGGGGGACACGTATTCCCATCATCTGCCACCCACTGTCTTTCCAGTACTTTATATTGCCAACACCCTGTGCTGTGGTGCAGTTGCCTCCACCATGTTTGTCAACAGTACTGGCAGCCACATGGGATACCCACAGATATGGCAGGTCCAGTAGCTCTCCCTCCTTCACTCACCTGTTCATTGCCTTTCCTCAGTGCTCTATCTAGTGTTAGGGCTACATCTGTCTCCGTGCCTCACAGGTCATGCATGTCATCCTGAAGCACCTTGCAGTCCTTAGGGCACACTAACCTAGGGCACCGTAACCTTGCTAGGCCAACTTAACCTATGGTTCCGTAACCCAGGGTGCCTTCTAAGGTGCCTTGTCCAGGGGTGCCTAATACGGCACTTAGCCTAAGGAGCCCTATAGGGCACCTTACAAAGTGCCTTATATGGCACATTACAAGGCACATTACAGGGCACCTTATAAGGCACCTTACAAGGCACCTTTTAATGAGCATTAGTCTAAGGCGTCTTGTAATGCGCATTAGCCAATATGGCTTGCCATAACGATGCACCACCCACGTCTTTATATGGGCATCTGTACCATTACCACAGAAGCTAACATGGGTGACATTACTGCAGTTTAGTAAACATACCCCTAAGTGGTGGAATTTGGACAGAGTGTAGGCAAAAGCTTAGGGGTATGTTTACTAAACCATCTTAATATTACCAGCGCTAGTTGCAGCGTTAATATGAAGAATGCCATATAAGGGAGTGGGTGTTCCAGTGGCAAGGTAGCAAGAATCGTTATCGTGCGATAGTGGGAGCCATGGCATGTTAACATGCGTTAACCCTAAGTGCATGCCAGCGCAGTATTAGAAGCTGTAAAGCAATAGCACACTGGTTACTGCAATGGTTATAAAGGAAGAGGTCATGGGTTTGAGCCCACAGTGGTGTTATGTAAGAAGGCTGTCTGAGGCATTTCCTTTTAATTTAAATCAGTGCTGCCAGCAAAAATATCCTCACAGTGCCATAACCTAAGATGCCGCATAAAGCGCCCTATAAGGCATTCCATAGGGCACATTATAAAGTGCCCTGTCTGCCAAGGCACCTTATAATGTGCCCTATAGGGTGCCATATGAGGCATCTCAGGCTACAGTGCTGTGAGGGTGTTTCTGCTTGCAGCACTGATTTAAATTAAAATGAAAGGCCTCAGACAGCCTTATTAAATAACACCACTGTGGGATCAAACCCATGACCTCCACCATCACATTCATTGAAGTAACCAGTGGGCTACATCTCTATAGCAGCTAACACACCACTGGCTGGCTACAGAAAGACTGCAGGTCACCACACAAACTGCCTGCTGTGGTTACCAGGATAGGGTAAACTCACCCATACCATGATACACTGCACATGCAGTTCAGCAGCCTACATCCAATCACAAGATGGGGTATGTGCCTCTATAGCACCCCAGTCTGGTAGGGGGAATAGAC
This sequence comes from Ichthyophis bannanicus, assembly GCA_033557465.1. Classification (NCBI taxonomy): domain Eukaryota; kingdom Metazoa; phylum Chordata; class Amphibia; order Gymnophiona; family Ichthyophiidae; genus Ichthyophis; species Ichthyophis bannanicus. Next base: position 507,909,696 of record CM066031.1, on the reverse strand, counting down.
CGTGTGTGTTACTGGCACAGAGTAGCTACAGACCGTGACATTGTGCGGTTCCTGTGCTCACCCTGAGGGTGAGGTGGGGCGTCCAACACCAAGTCCGCAGCACCTGACTTAGCTGAAATAGGCTGTGCTGCAGGTCCCCATCAGTGCTAGTGTGTGATAGATTGTCCTTGCAGACACACCTAGGATGCGCCTGTGTCCATCTGTATTTCCCAGTCACATCTAGCTCTTGTGGACTATGACACACCCAGAATAGTACATATCTTGCATGTTTGCCATGGTCACATGTTATATGTCCTTCTGGGGAATAGGCACCCTACAAGGCAGTCAATGCAGATCTGTATGCATCACATAGGGCACTGGCTGATAGGCCATGGGCCTGGAAAAGCTCAGCTGCTCCCTACCACTATCTGACATTCACCAGCAAAGGACACAGTCAGTCTCCACCCACTACACCCTGCAAGGTGTTCCTGCCATACACATGCTAACTGCAGGCAGTCTGCTAGCTACTACATAGTGCATGTTCCTGGAGGAACTGTGTGCACCCAAAAATGGGATGTTAGTGCACACGCGCACACACACACACACACCAAGCATGTCAGTGATTGGGCACCAGAAAAAGAAACTCATAGATATCACATGAGAGAAATACTGTATAGCATTATGGGGGAACCTAGCCATGCCATGGTCACTGCTCAGCCAGAGTGAGAGTGATCCCCCCCCCCAGCATGACATTCTGTGGTCGGGCAGTACAATGTCCCAGCCATTGCCCTATGCCCTGTGCAGATGCATTCTGCCCAGGCCGCCCTGTCCAAGCCATACCCACAGTACCTTGCTTCTCATTATGCACATTGGCAGGCTAATACTGGAAACAGTGCAAGCAGTGTGGGCTCAGTAAGATGTAGGCAGCCACAAAACACTGGATAGACAAACACACATTCCCACACCTATGCCAGCATTGTGCAAATATAGAGGTTTTTGGCAGCCCTGGCCGCCACACCAGTCCTGGGCACAGTGCAGGCATTGCTATGGTACTCAATACTATTAGGGTCACTCCCCGGGGTGGTAAACCCTGTCAGAAATAAAAACTAAAACATACTCCACAGATATCAGAAAGGTTGCTATGATGAATCACTGTTTTACTTAGGATTTGTTATCTGCCATTAATCATAGCAACCTTTTGATATATGTGTAACGTGTTCCCAAGTTTAAGACGGCATTGCAGGTGCTAGTATTGGTAGATGCTGCTCCATGCAGGACCCAACAGCCTGACTCTCCATGAGGCTTTGGATAGTGGAACCTGTGGGTGTGGGTGTTTGTGCCCCTGTTGGCCGCTGTTCTAGGGCAGAGGTTCCCAACTCCAGTCCTGGTGGGCCAAACACGGTTCAGGTTTTCATGCTGTCCTTAATGAATATGCATGAGATACATTTGTATACAATTTGGGCGGTGCACACAAATGCATCACAGGCATATTTATTAGGGACAGCATGAAACCTGAATAGTGTTTGGCCCTCCAGGACTGCAGTTGGGAAACTCTGCTCTAGGGATTGCACATGTTTATGGTGTCCGTGCTCTGTAGGGTAAAATATAGGCATTTATTTTATCTGCAATAGAGGTTCTGTCTTTATTACTATGGTTTAGTACTGGGTAAGATATAGGGACACAGTTTGCAGGAGCCACAGCTGGGACTTGAACCTGTGACTTTCTGCTCCTGAACACACTGGCTGAGTGTACTGCACCAAACTGTTGCCACAGAGGCAGATCATTCCCTAGGGATACCATGACTGTTCGTCAGACAGACCTTGTCTTTTGCAGTGCACGGCACCCACCTAAATGGGACTTGGCCGTGGTCTGCTGTGGGCAGATGCCACTACCACCTCTGCCACCAGCACCCCTCCACCACCATGCTGACATGCCCTTGTGACGGTGGTGCTGGTGGTACGCAGGCCCAGGCCATCCAGTGTGCTGGTAAGCGGCTGCCTATGGTGCATGATATGGGGTAGGGGTGTCTGCATAGACATCCACTCTTCCCCCCGGCACTGCCTGCCAATGTTATGTGCCCTTTGGGGTACTGTCCCCTGGGACACTGTGGGACACACACTCGTGGACATGTTTGACCTTGGTCAGTTGCTGGCTTTCTGGTTTTCCATTTCTATATTCCTATGTGTCTCCACCCTCCCTCCAGCTCCCGCCCAATCCGGGCGGTGGGAGCCCGATATCGCAGCAGCCGCCGGGGATAAAAGCGGCGTCCCTGCCTGCAGAGATGCCGCTGCCAGGAGTCTCCACCCTCCCTCCAGCTCCCGCCCAATCCGGGCGGTGGGAGCCCGATATCGCAGCAGCCGCCGGGGATAAAAGCGGCGTCCCTGCCTGCAGAGACGCCGCTGCCAGGAGTCTCCACCCTCCCTCCAGCTCCCGCCCAATCCGGGCGGTGGGAGCCCGATATCGCAGCAGCCGCCGGGGATAAAAGCGGCGTCCCTGCCTGCAGAGACGCCGCTGCCAGGAGTCTCCACCCTCCCTCCAGCTCCCGCCCAATCCGGGCGGTGGGAGCCCGATATCGCAGCAGCCGCCGGGGATAAAAGCGGCGTCCCTGCCTGCAGAGACGCCGCTGCCAGGAGTCTCCACCCTCCCTCCAGCTCCCGCCCAATCCGGGCGGTGGGAGCCCGATATCGCAGCAGCCGCCGGGGATAAAAGCGGCGTCCCTGCCTGCAGAGACGCCGCTGCCAGGAGTCTCCACCCTCCCTCCAGCTCCCGCCCAATCCGGGCGGTGGGAGCCCGATATCGCAGCAGCCGCCGGGGATAAAAGCGGCGTCCCTGCCTGCAGAGACGCCGCTGCCAGGAGTCTCCACCCTCCCTCCAGCTCCCGCCCAATCCGGGCGGTGGGAGCCCGATATCGCAGCAGCCGCCGGGGATAAAAGCGGCGTCCCTGCCTGCAGAGACGCCGCTGCCAGGAGTCTCCACCCTCCCTCCAGCTCCCGCCCAATCCGGGCGGTGGGAGCCCGATATCGCAGCAGCCGCCGGGGATAAAAGCGGCGTCCCTGCCTGCAGAGACGCCGCTGCCAGGAGTCTCCACCCTCCCTCCAGCTCCCGCCCAATCCGGGCGGTGGGAGCCCGATATCGCAGCAGCCGCCGGGGATAAAAGCGGCGTCCCTGCCTGCAGAGACGCCGCTGCCAGGAGTCTCCACCCTCCCTCCAGCTCCCGCCCAATCCGGGCGGTGGGAGCCCGATATCGCAGCAGCCGCCGGGGATAAAAGCGGCGTCCCTGCAGGGCGCGCCCGCGCCTCGCGGGCCTCGCCAGAGGGCCCTTTGGCGTGGCCCTTAGGCGCGGCACGAGGGCGAAAAATAGAAAACATCCTAGGAACTCAGCAGCACCGACTGCATACCAACGGATCCCGACAGAGGAGCAGACCGAGGAGGACAGCAAAACCGCAAGTAAAACCCTCACAGAACATAACACATCACACACTACCAAACGCCCTCTTCAACAAAACACTCCATAAAAGCTCCGGCCTCCCCCCCACGGAACAGGCTCCCGCACCAAGGCGACTGCCACAGGTCCAGCTCCACATCCGCGGGTCAGGCTCCCTCCTAGGGACAGGCTCCCGCACCGCAACAGATCTAGCTCCACACCCACGGGACAGGCTCCCTCCACGGGACAGGCTCCCGCACCAAGGCGACCGCCACAGATCCAGCTCCACATTCACGGGACAGGCTCCCTCCACGGGACAGGCTCCCGCACCGCAACAGATCCAGCTCCACACCCACGGGACAGGCTCCCTCCACGGGACAGGCTCCCGCACCAAGGCGACCGCCACAGATCCAGCTCCACATTCACGGGACAGGCTCCCTCCATGGGACAGGCTCCCGCACCGCAACAGATCCAGCTCCACACCCACGGGACAGGCTCCCTCCACGGGACAGGCTCCCGCACCAAGGCGACCGCCACAGATCCAGCTCCACATTCACGGGACAGGCTCCCTCCACGGGACAGGCTCCCGCACCGCAACAGATCCAGCTCCACATCCGCGGGACAGGCTCCCTCCACGGGACAGGCGCCCGCACCAAGGCGACAACCACAGGTCCAGCTCCACATCCACGGGACAGGCTCCCTCCACGGGACAGGCTCCCGCACCAAGGCGACTGCCACAGGTCCAGCTCTACATCCCCGGGACAGGCTCCCGCAACAAGTACAGCTCTCCCCAAAGCAAACAACAGACGAAGACCTAAGGAGACAGGCGTCACCCTATCAGAACATCACAAACTACCAACATGCACACCACATACTTCCTCCCTCTATACCTACTAGTCACACAACTCCTCCCACCGACCACACACCTCCACTACCCTCAAACAAACACACCATGGTACCCTCCAACTGCACTGCCATATCTCGGTCCACAACACACACACAAAGAGACACTCGCAAACTCCCAAGCAAAGAGACCAAACAGACACAAATCAAACACCAACACCGGCTCAAAGGAAGCACATGTAGCAACAACCTCTTCCACAAAGACAACAACAATTGAGCTCATAAACGCCAGATCCGTCTGCAACAAGATACACACTCTGGTAGACCACATAGAAGAGCGACAGCCCGACATAATATGCATCACAGAGACATGGCTCAACCCTACCGACAGTGTACTACTCAACCAAATAGTACCGAACAACTACTCAGCATACAACTGCCCTCGCACCCACAAGCGTGGAGGAGGAGTCCTAATAATAGCAAAAACAAAACTCAAGTTCAAGACACAGAACCTCACAGATACACAGCAGTGTAACACAATTAGCATCAAGAACAAGAATATTGCAATCTGCCTAACCTACAGAGCACCCCGTGCTCCACCTGACGAACTAGCCTTCACACTCGAAGAAGCCTGTGCCATAACAGCAAACAACAAACCAGCACTACTAATCGGAGACTTCAACCTAAAGTCCGCCAATACAAAAGATGCAGAGGCCTTCCTTCAAGCAATGACCTCACTTCAATTCACACAGATAGTCAATGCACCAACACACAGACTTGGATCATCCCCAGACCTCATCTTCGCATCAAACTACCTAACTTCAAGAGACCTAATCTCTACACCCACCATCACCCCAGTACCATGGTCTGACCATTACTTAATCGAGACGAAACTGCAATCACAAGAAGACCAGACAAGCGAAAGAGTGAACATCCCACACACACAAAGACGATTCAAGTCCTTTGACAAGGACGTATTCATACAGGACACAATACAACACTTGAACATTGACTCAGAGGACCTGGAGGAACAAGTTTCCAACTGGAACAGCGTTCTAGCTAACGCCGCCAAACCATCCGATGACAGGACCGAGAAACAACACCACAACAAGAGACAGAACAAGCCATGGTACTCAACAAAAATACGACAGGAAAAGAGGGAGCTCAGGAAAATTGAACGGAGATGGAGAAAAAACAAAACTACTTCCGACCAACATCTTTACCTAACAAAGCAAAAAACAATACAATGAACACATCAACCAATCAAAGAGAGAATTCCACACAAACCTGATAAATTCTTCCATCAACAAACCCAGAGAACTTTTCGAAATAGTAAAAACCCTGACAAAAGAGCAAACAGCAGAAAGAGAAGTACAAGTGGATCCACAGAAATTCGCTGACCACATCAAAGACAAATTCCACTCCACAGAGCGCACAACACCCAGTGGAACCACAAGAACGAACGTACACCCCAAAACCTGGGGCACATTCTACTCTCCCTCAAAAGAACAGATATCCCACATCATCTCCACAATCAACACAAGTACTGCCCCTACTGACCCTTGCCCAGTGTCATGGGTCAAAGCCACCAAATCAAGCCTGATACCAACCATTCATAAAATGGTACACAACTCACTCACTCAAGGACTCATGCCACAGCAACTAAAGCTTGCCTCAGTAAGACCAATCACAAAGAAAACTACTCTCGACAAAAAGGACCCAGCAGCATACCGACCAATCTCCAGCATACCCTTCCTCGCAAAAATAATCGAAAAGACGGTTCAACTACAACTTCAGGAACACATTGACGAACACGGAACTCTCGACGACAACCAACACGGATTTTGTCCCAACCATGGAGTCGAAACTCTACTGATCTACCTCTTCGACAGCATCATAAGAATAATTGACAACACCAGGAATGGAATTATAATGATCTTCATCGACATCTCCTCAGCTTTCGACACAGTTGACCACAATATGCTCCTGGAGAGACTAAAGAACACTGGTATACACGGTACCACTCTGAAATGGTTCCACTCGTACCTAACCGAAAGACAGCTACAGGTCAAGGTGGGACATGACACCTCCCGACCCATAAACGTCCAACAAGGAGTACCGCAAGGATCCGCACTCTCAGCACTCCTTTTTAACATCTACATCCAACCAATATGCAACATTATGAAAGAGAACAACATCCAATACACAATATACGCAGACGACATCATGGTATACTCCCCGATATCAATCGACAACCCGGACTTCTCTAAGATAACAGACTGCCTTACCCAAATGACGAAGTGGTGCCAAAACAACAACCTCGCAATAAACTACAACAAGACCGAAGCTTTAATCATCACTCGGAACCAGAGCTTCATACACCCACCAAACATAAAGATACAAAGCACTACGATACCGATAAGATCAGAGGTGAGATACCTTGGGGTTACTCTGGACAGTAAACTCAACCTCAAACCACACATAGACAAAACAATCCAAAAAGCCTACTACAGGATGCGAATCATCAGGAGACTGAAACCACTCCTCGCCCCAGAACACTTCCGTACCGTCTGTCAAGCACTGATAACCCCAATACTGGACTTCTGCAATCCGATATACCTTGGACTACCAAAACAAGCTCTCAAACCACTCCAGCTGGCACAAAACACTGCAGCTCGAATCATAGCCGGAACCGCAAGGCAGGAGCACATCACACCTACATTAAAGGACTTACACTGGCTCCCAATCAGTGCTCGCATCAGATACAAGACTATCATAAACCTATTTAAGATTAAAGAGCACACATCAGCCAACAGCCTCCACACGCTCATACAACCGGAAATCAGCGCACGTCCTAGAAGAAGTCAAACACGCAACCGAGTCAGTACCCCAAATGAATACAAGCACACACGCAAGGATACAACAAACAGAGCTCTCTCCATGGCTGCTCCAACAATATGGAACAATCTACCGAACGATCTAAGGGCAACTCCAGACCTCAAAGACTTCAGAAAACAACTGAAAACCATGCTGTTCATAGAGCACTATGGTCACATCACATAACCTAAGAGAATGGATAACAGCATTCCAATCCTCCTAAACAACTGTATGTATATAAAATGTGTTTTTAGCACCACTGTAAATAGCCCACCTTGTACATAGCTCAAACAAATCAAGCACCCAACACCGCCATCACACAACCAAGTTTCATCCTCACTGCATGTACAACACACACACTTTACCTGATTGCTTGCTGTGATACCACCTTGATTATTAAGATAAGGCGGTTTAGAAATACTGTTAAATAAATAAATAAATAAATAAATAAATGTGTCACTTAGGCATCTGCCTAGTCCACCCTGTGCCCCAGCTGCCCTACTGCTTGTCCCACCTGCAGCCCCCTGTACCCCATTTGCAGCCTCACCGTAGTGCCCTCTCATACTTGGGCACTATGATGTTGCTGCACATGTCTCACTACTATCACTTTTCTTGTTTTCCCTGCCTTTGCTGCACATTGCTGACTGAAATGGTCTCTCTCTCCTGCAAATGTGCCTCTAGCACGAGGTTTTCACTGGTGTTAATTTTCAGACCTTCATTTCATGGCGTTAGTGTGCCTGGGGCCTCTTCCCGCCCACTCTCTGCCCATTGACCCCTTATCTCCGCCCTCTGGGGAGCCTTACTCCACCCTCTGTGCACCTTAACGCCGCCGGAGACGTTATCACGCGATACATTAGTGCTGTTTAGTAAACATATCCCTTAGTTTAGTCTTATGAACAACATCCTCTTGGATTTCTTATTTATATGAGTTTGGAACCTTAGATAATGGAGCTTCCTGCAATATATTAATAACAGCTGGGTAAGCTGGAGTTTGCTTTATAACAACTGGAAGCTCAGGTATGGAATATTCTGACAATAAAGTTAGAAGGAAGAGGAAACTGTGCATTGAAGTATATGGAACTAAGAGGTTGGATTTTTAGGAGAGTCTATCCTAAAGTGAATTGAGTACACTCAGTGTGATTCAAGAAGAGCCATTGGAACAGTTTTGATCATTTGAGGGAAACAAATAAGCAGTATATATTTACCCCTGAAGGAGGACATGTATGAAATGACATTGATGTTCTGTAACATAGATATGTTGGGAACTATTTGCCTATCATACTGATTTGGAAAGAAATGGTTCCTTAAACTAGAAGTACTGATTTGAATAGCAATTTCCCTGATCTAGAATTGTGGGGTCTGAAATATTTATTTTTTAATTGTATTTAGCTTATGCCTTTTCAGTAGTAGTTCAAGTTTAGCTACAATCAGGTAGTGTACATATTTCCATCTCTAGAGGACTTACAATTTAAACCTGTACCTAAGGCAATGGAGGGCCAAGTGACCTGCCCAAGGTCACAAGAAGTATCAATGGGATCCAAATCCTGGTTTCTCTGGTCTCAGGCTGCTGCCCTAACCACTAGGCTACTTCTCCACTCCAACCCACCATTTTCATATTTGATCATGTTGAGTACAGCATATTCTAATGAACATCTTGTAATAAAAAGGACTCAAGTGAAAAAGTAAGACCATTGATTGAATGGTCTTCAGAACAGAGTCCGACAAAAATATTTTGAATTTTCATATGCTTCGTAGGGGTATCTTTGTTGTTTAGATATAATAATGCAGTATTTTAATACCCTGAAATATTTACCACTTTTTTTGGTTCATATAGGTTTTGACTACTGCTGTCTGGTCCCAGGCTGCTCTTCTAATTAGGGAAAAGCCCGGGTACCTGAGAAAGGTTTATGGCAGACTAGATTGACAGAAAAGCTAATAGAGCTTTGATAAGCTTTAAGAAAGAGTCTATACGGAGAAAGATGCTGAAAGTCTTGTAGCTCAAGTTCCCTACCAGGGCACCTAAATCACCCATCCTGAATCTACTCAGTGAGAGAAACATCCAAGAATAAATTAGAGAGCCTGGGACTATAAAGCCTCTTCTCAAGTCACTTCACTGGCTCCCTATCCATTTCCGCATCCAGTTCAAACTTCTACTGACCTACAAGGGCATTCATTCTATGGCTCCTCACTACCTTTCCTTTCTTAGCTCACTCTGCACTCCTCTTCGGGAACCCCGCTCCTCTGGCAGATTCCTTTTATCTGTGCCCTTCTCTTCCACTGCTAACTCCAGACCATTCATTCCATTTTGCTGCTGTATATGGCTGGAACAAACTACCTGAGTCAGTGTGTCTGGCTCCTTCTCTAGGCCTATTCAAACTCAGGCTAAAAAAAGCACCTCTTTGAGGCTGCTCTTGGATCCTGATGCTCCTCATTTTTTGTCAACTACTTATGTGTCTTCCCATACTCTAATCCCCAGTTTTGCAATGTTTTTTGTCTTGATTAGATTGTAAGCTCTGATGAGCAGGAACTGTGTCTTACATCTATTTGAAGCCAAATCCCTGTACACTGCATCTGAGACTACATATCCTCCAGGCAGATTCTGAACTTCTGCTCCCTGAACTTGAAAGTACTACTCAAAGAAAGTATTTTGATTCTTTAATTTCTGATTATGTTAAATTGGTGAAGTGGTATTTTAAAGGGAACCAATGCAATTACAACAAACTAATTTTCCTTCCTTCCTAAATGACATTACTAGAGATTTGGTGGTGTGGGACAGGATTTATTTAAAAGGATTTCTATATCGCCTTTTCAATGAATCAAGGCGGTTTTCACAGCAAACAATCACAAATGTGTTTTTTTTTTTGGGGGGGGGGGGGTCATGCAGTGTTCCATGTACATGTACATGCATCTCCTTACCAAAAATGCTCATGCTTATTTGTGTTCAGCAGAATACACTCATTCAGTTGGAGGGTCATTCTAAAAGGTTTAGTGGTGGTTCGGACATCTTCAGACATGTACATGGACATCAAAATCACAGACATGTCTCCATAACCATTCCACCAATGCCATTCGCAGACGTCTCCATTACGGGGACATTCAAGTAGGCACAGGGGTGTGGCGGAGGTGTGTCTGGGGAAGAGCAATGGACTCACAAGTCCTGGTTTGATCTCAGAAGCAGTCGAGCAATCTGCAGGCACGTGCATGTTTATTCCTGCTCCAGGCATAAACAGGTATCAGGAATGTGCTTGTTTTCACCTTAAAACATCCAAAGAAGATGGAGAATTAAGGGGTATGTTTACTAAATTGCGTTAATGTCACTCCGCAGTAAAGGTACAGATGCCCATATAAAGGCGTGGACGGGGCATCATTATGGCAAGCCGTGTCAGGTATCGCGCGTTATAAAGCACGTTATAAGGCACCTTATTAGGCACAGTACAAGGCACGTGCCTTAACATGCCTTGTACTGAGCCTAATAAGGTGCCTTGTAACGTGCCTTGTACTGTGCCTAATTAGGAGCCTTATAACGCCTTATAAGGATTGTTGGCAACTGTGGTGAGGGTACTATGGGCTGGCAGCACGGATCTGCAAAGATATGACTGTCACAGGCAAGCAAAATATCTGCGTTGGACAGGAGGGAACAATGAGGAATCAAATCCATGGCCTCCACCTAGAAAGCCAGTGTACTAACCAGTAGGCTATACCTCTATGGCTTGTTGCATAGCAATGGCTGGGTACAGAAGGACTGCTGGTCACCGCACAAACTGTCTGCTCTGTGTGCCAGGATAGGGTAACCCCACCAGCACCCATGATACATTGCACATGCAGAACAGCAGCCTACAGCTGACCACCAAATGGGGTCTGCACCTCTCCGGTACTGCAGCGTGGTAAGACGGACTGAGTGCGTGATAAGAACATAAGATATGCCATACTGGGTCAGACCAAGGTCCATCAAGCCCAGTATCCTGTTTCCAACAGTGGCCAATCTAGGTCATACGTACCTAGCAGTATCCCCAAAAGACACAGGTTCCACAATGCTTGTATTGGGTCAAGCATTGATATCCTTGGTCCCTTTTTAATAATGGTTTATGGGTCTTTTCTCCAGGAACTTGTCCAAACCTTTTTTAAACCCAGCTACACTAACAACCTTTACTACATCCTCCAGTAACAAATTCCAGAGTTTGATTAGACATTGAGTGAAAAAGTATTTTCTCTTATTTGTCTTAACCCTGTAGCTTCATTACATGCCCCCTAGTCTTTCTATATTCTGATAATGTAAACAATCAATCTACGTTTACCCGTTCCACTCCATTCATTAATTTATAGACCTCTATCATATCTCCCCTCAGCTTTCCCTTTTCCAGGTTGAAGAGCCCTAACCTTTGTAGTCTCTCTTCATAGGAGTAGCCTTCCATATTGGTGGCTCTTTTCTGTACCTTTTCTAATAACGCTATATCCTTTTTAAGATACGGCGACCAGACTTGCACACAATATTCAAGGTGCGGTCATACCATGGAACGATACAGAGGCATTATAATATCCTTTGTTTTATTTTCCATTCCTTTCCTTATGATACCTAGCATTCTATTTGCTTTCTTGGCCGCCACTGCACACTGTTATCCACGATGACTCCTAAATCTTTTTCCTGGGTGGTGGTTCCCAATTTGGAACCTTGCATTGTGTAACCATAGTGTGGGTTGTTCTTTCCTAGGTGCATAACTTTGCACTTGTCCACATTAAATTTCATCTGCCATTTTGATGCCCAGTCTTCCAATTTATCCAGATCCTCCTGCAGTTTTCCACAATCCTCTTGGGTTTTAACAGCTTTAAACAGTTTTGTGTCGTCTGCAAATTTGATAACCTCACTAGTTATTCCCTTTCCCAGGTCATTTATGAATATGTCAAAAAGTAGCAGACCCAGCACAGATCCCTGGGGTACTCCACTATTCACCTTTTTTCATTGGGAAAATTGGCCATTTAGCCCTACCCTCTGCTTTGTATCTTTTAACCAGTTCCTGATCCACAATAGTACACTGCTCCTATCCCATGACTTATTAGTTTTGCCATAAGTCTCTGATGAGGGACCTTGTCAAAGGCTTTCTGAAAGTCCAGATACACTATATCAACTAACTCACCTTTGTCTACCTGTTTATTCACACCTTCAAAAAACATATCAGATTAGTAAGACAAGATCTTTCTTGTCTAAAGCCATGTTGGCTGTCTCCCATTAGGCCATGACTATCTACATGCTGTGTAATTTTGTTCTTTATGATGGTTTCTACCATTTTCCCAGGCTCACCAGTCTGTAGTTTCCTGGATCACCCCTGGAACCCTTTTTAAAAATTGGCGTTATATTGGCGATCCTCCAATCTTCAGGTATTATAGATGATTGTAATGAAAGTTCACAGATTACTAATAGCTGGTCTGCAATCTCATATTTTCGTTCTTTCAACACTCTTGGATGTATACCATCCGATCCAGGTGATTTGCTACTAGTTAGTTTATCAAATAATTGTAATACATCTTCCCGGTGTAGCGATATTTTTCTCAATTCCTCTGCAGTATCACCTTTAAATACCACTTCAGTATTGGGTAACATCCTTACATCTTCCTCAGTAAAAAGCAAAGCAAAGAATTCTTTCAGTCTCTCCGCTATAGCCTTGTCTCCTCTTATTGCCCCTTTTACCCCTCTATCATCTATCTGTCCAATTGACTCTCTCACAGGCCTTTTGCTACGAATGTACTTGAAAAAGTCTTTATTTTGTGTTTTTTGCTTCCATAGCAAGTTCCTTCTCAAATTCTCACTTTGCCTGCCTTATCAATGCTTTGCATTTAACTTGCCAGTGCTTGTGCTGTTTCCAGTTTTCGTAATTTGTCTCTTTTTTCCATTTCCTGAAAGATGCTTTTTTGGCAGTAACAGCCTCTCTGACCTCACCTTTAAACCATGCTGGCAGTTTTTTGGACTTTCTTCCACTTTTCTTAATGCGTGGAATACAGCTGGTCTGGGCTTCCAGGATACTGGATATTGGCACAGAGTAGCTACAGACCATGCCATTGTGCAGGTTCTGTGTTCACCCTGAGGGATAGGATGGGCGCCCAGCACTAGGTCCACAGTACATGTGGTGCTAGAGATAGGTCCTGCTGCACATCCCCAGCACTGGCAGTGTGTGACAGGTGTTCCCAGCAGTGCAACCGAAGGTACATCTGTTCCATCTGTGTTCTGCACTTGCATGTGGCCCTGTGGGACCGGAAACCACCCAGATTAGTGTGTACCCATTGTTAAGGTCTGGCTGCCATGGGTACCTGTTATCAGGCCAGTGGGATGTCTAGACTCGCATGAGGGTGATGTAGCACTGCCACTATGGGTCTAAGTGGTATGCACTATATACACCAATGGGCCTCAATCACCCTCTTTGTAGATGAGGGCATGGTGGGACAGGTGCCTGCACCCTGCAGTATGACTGTAGCACCAGCAACCACAGTCCTGCTGGCGTATGACATCCCTACAGGGCTGCTGGGGCAGTGCCATACTTATGACCATTGCAGACCAGCAGCGATGCTTGGGGAAGGCTCAACTGCCCCACGCCACAGTCTGTCATTCATCAACAGACAGCACAGTCAAACTGCACCTGCAGCATCCTACAAGGTTTTCCCACCATGCACAGATGAACTGCAGACAGCCCACTAACCAGTCCATAATTCATGCTCACAGGGGAACCCTGTGCACCCAGAGGTGGGATGCACAGCACAGACACCAACATATGATGTCACATAATGGCACATGACAGCTCTGCACCAGCATCTGGAGGTGTGAGACACAGAACCCCGAGGAAGGGTAATGAGGACAACACACATCAACTGTATCCAGACCAAACACATGCCCAACCACCTGTACCCAAAAGGCAGTAGTGGCAGTCGTGAAAGCATCAGGTGGACAAATGGCAATGCACAATGGAAAAGGACAGAGATGTGCATGTGTGCAATCATGTGACGGCCATGATACAGTGCACACACAGCAGTTGTCACAGTAACATATATCTGAGGGGTCATGTCAAGATGGCAGGAAAGACAATATAATGTAGTCAGACATAGAGCATACATGTGTGATGTAATGTGTCACCACAAACTCCACCCATGTGACATCGCAGACAAAAACAACGGTGAATGGCCCCCCAACACACAGTACAGCATGAGGAAGGTTCCGGGAGCAAATGTAAACCGCTCCCCCCCCCCTCGGTAGCACACACACACACACACACACACACACGTTGCATACAGAGTCAACTAGGAATACACTACAAAGGCAGACACATGTACATTTGCGTATGTGGTTGGTCTGAGGTTGTGTGCCATAGTTGTTGTCATCCAAAAGGTGTTGCAGCCCACCATAGAAGGAACACACCATATGTGCTCAGAGCGTCCCTGTCCATAAGACCTGTGCAACAGAGCAGCAGTAGCAGATACCAGTGTTACCCGCATGTGTGCCGAGACACCCAGAAGAGCAATGATGCACATATGGTATGCATAGTTAAGTGTACAATCCACAAAGGTACATGACCATGTCCCCGGTGATGATGACATGGCATAATGGTGGACATACAAGGCAGCACTCCACAAACACAATGCAAGGAAAGGCATGCAGAGGTCATAGTTGACAATGGGACCCCATAAATCATACACCAGCTGCACATGTTAGAAATGGTAAATACCCACCCAGCAGGACACAGTCCTCATATTGTCCGGCCTCAAATTGGCCAAACAGTGCCGAGTGATGCAGGATATACTGTAGGAGTCATGGGTGGACCCTGGAAACTGGGAAACCACGTTCAGAATACACATATTTGCATCACAAGCAACCTGAACATTCAGGGAATGGTAGTGCTTGAGGCTGCGGAACACCACCTCCCTGTCTCTGGGTGGGACCAGGGCAACATGTCTGCAATCAATAGCTCCCATCACGTGTGGTATCCCTGCAAACCACTGGAATGCCTGGCCCAGGGCCCCCCAATGTTGCCTATTGTTAGGAATCGCTATGTAATTCCTAACCCAGCTGACCATGGCCTGCAGTACCTGGTGGAGAATGCGTGAGAAGGTGGGCCTGCTCAACCCACCCACTGCGGCCACCAAGGATTGGAAACAGCCAGAGGCAAAGAAATGTAGGGCACCCAGGAGCTTGGCCAATCCCAGTATGGCATGTGACTGGGAAGTCAGGGGCTCGACGTCAGGTCCTAGATCCTCATAGAGCGCCATAATAGCCCCTGTGCTCAGATGGTAGAGGGAGATGACCTGGTCCTCACGTATGTCCTAGAGCATGGGCATGGGCCTGTAGAGGCGAGGCAGGTGAGAATGCACCTTGGCACGCCTACGGCGCAGTGCTGGTAATACCTCTGCCTGTGGAGCCTCCACAGCTGCAGGTCTGTGTTGCAGCGGGACTGCACCCATGCCCAATGCCACAGCCCCATGGACACCATCTCCCTCATCAGCCAACCACAGCTCCACCAGCTCCACAAATGCCACCACTGCACAACCCACATTGTCGATTTGAGTCATGATAGACAACGGGTAGAGAAAATTTAGATGCTAAATAAGGCGTGGGGAGTGGCAAGTAATTAGAACATTGTCATTACTTGTCATTTATAAAAGCAGCAACGTTCAGTGGCCCTGAGAGGCTTTTTTTGAAAATCTTGGGAACATTTGGGTCCTTGATGCAAGAAACGGGGTAGAGTGACCACAGCAGAGGTTCACCTCCTGGGTCCTACCCTATCACAGTCTGAGACCCGTTCCCAAAGATCAGTAGTTCTGTATTAGTGAGCAGTGGAGTATTGTTCGTTTATTACATAAGTAATTAGAACAAACATAACACACCTGCAGATGCAGCAATACACACCACAGCAGTATTGAAAAATGCCCAGCATGTACGGAAGTGCAATGCCATAGCAGGCATAGAAACGCATGTTCCCCAACAGCCACGTCACATGATTGGTGCTGTGGAATGCAGGTAGGAGGAGAACGCGGCATGTCCCCGCATGCTAGCAGCCATCAAACGTGCTTCTGAACACACCACATGCCCACCTACTGTGATGATGAAGGCAGTTCAGAGGCTATGGAATGCTAGGAGAATGAACTCTGTGCCTTTAAGAGTGAGAGCATTCAGAGTTTCCCCAGCAACCGAGAACCTTTGACTCATAGCATAGTCACCATTAAGCCCCGCCCACTTCAGCATATCAGGGCTGGAGTGAAGCCTAGCAGCTCCCACGTGTGCTGGGAAAGAGGCGTGGTCCCTGAGAGGGAGCAGTTTAAAATTCCTGTGTTTGGAAAGTCAGAGAGAGGAGGACCGGAAAGTGAAGGAGGAAGACGAGGAGAGGAGAGAAGAAGGAGTGGCAGTGAACCCAGAGGACCTGGAAGAGAATCCAGAGGAACTGGAGCTAGAGGAGAAGGGGCCCAAGGAGGCATGAGAAGTGCTGGGCTCAAGCTCAAAGACAAGCAGTGGGATCTGCTTGGAACCGGTCCAAAGCAGTCTCAGCAGAAAAGAAGTTTGCTACAACGGAGAGAAGTGTCTGCAGGGAGAAAGCAGCATGGCTCTGGCAAGGAAAGAGGAGAGCTACTAAACGGCCCTGAACTAAGGCAAGTGTGTCTTCCAGAATTCCTGCCTGAAAGAAAGTTAAGAGAATTAGTTCATGATAGAAGAAATAATTATAATAGCCAGGTAAGCCCTAGCAGTAGAAACACAAGCTTGTCTGCATGTCAGCAACCCCAGCTCTCTGAAGAAATAGAGCAGAAAAAGGTTCTATTAGAGAGGTTGAATGAAATGCTCCGGAAACAAACTAGTCAGCTCTACAGCCAGGTACCCTCTGAAGAATATTGTGAGGATGCCATTGAGGAAATGGATATAGGAAGCTGCTATGAAGACTATGAAGATAGCTCCAATGAGATGCAGTGTTCTTATTGTAAAGCTAATGAATTAGAAGTGTGTTAAGCTTAAAACCTGTTTGAATGAGTGAATACCATAGTAAGGAACTTACCTGATTGAAGGACGCAGCACAGAGAACAGCTGAACATTGTTAATCAAGCGGTTGCTGTGTAAGGCCTGAAACTGAAGGGAAAGCTCAGTGGACATTTTAAAGCTGTTTCTGTTATAAAGGAGCTGTGAAGTAAACACTCCCATAAGAAGTTAATGTGCCCATGAGAAGCTGTATAATCTGAGCTTTGAAAGCAAGTTCCTAAGAAGCTATTTATTGCTGATACCAGTAATCCTGTGCATACTTTTGTAAAAGTTATACCTTTGCTTTGGAGAAGAATCCCATTATTGTTTATTCAGCCTGTTACTTGTGAATATGATGGAAACCCAGAACACAACAAATAAATATTTCTCTGTTTCGCCTGACCACTTGTCTGCACAACTATTTTTGCCTAATAAGGATAAGTGAAACTACATATCCCAGCAGCCCTCCTGGCAGCCATATTGGGAGGACTTATTCTAGGGCAGCAAGGCGACTCCATCCTGGTGCCCGGCTATATGCCCAGCCAGGTGGGGGCGACAGAGTGGCGTAGTTGCTACGGATCAGCGCTGAACACGCATGCGCAAAGGAAACTGCACAGCGTATTCCAGAAATCTACAGGAGGACGCCGACTGGAAGTACGAGCGGCTGAGACTGGGAGAGAGAGTCCAGAGTTCGACTGGTCCGGGGAGTCCAAGGTCCTGCAGAGACCCTACACTGCTGCTGAGTGAGACGCACCACCAGTACCAGGTACAGGGTATTTAACTAAAGGGTCGTTAAGGATACCGGTACTGGGTGGGGCGGTTGGAGCAGGTAGAGGGAAAGACACTGAGTGTTTTGTGCCACACTTGGGGGTGTGTTTGTTCTTTTGTCTTTGATACAGAAAGACAAGAATCATGGAAGTAGAGGAAGTTCTTAAGTGGATGGCATCGCAATTTGACCGCCAGAAGGAGTTATCGTTGGAGCTCCAGGAAAGAGCTGCCGTCAGGTTGCAGGCCCAACAGAAGCCACTGGTGGACTTAATGGAGGCCTGGGTAAAGGAGACTAAGAAGACACCAGAGCCGGACCCAGCCACCACAGGTTTCACAGGACTGGGGTTAGCCCGAGCAATTGGACCATGGTCCAAAGAGACCCTTAACTTTGGACAGTTAAAGGAGGGAGATAACTTGGACGACTTCTTAGAAGCGTTTGAGAAGGTGGCTCGAATAGCCAGTTGGCCACAAGAGCAATGGGCGGTGAGGCTGGCTGTTTCGCTAACTGGTGAAGCATTAGCTGCCTACCAAGCCGTACCTACAACTTTGGCCAATGACTATTGTGAAGTCAAAAGAGCAATAAAGGATAGGCTGGGATTGACACCCTCAGTCTATCACCGTCAGTTAAGGAACGCTAAATTGCGTACAGGTGAGACACCAAGGGCGTTTTATCACCGGTTAAATGGGCTGGTATCCAAATGGCTGGAGCCAGATCGTAAAACATTGGAGATGGTATTAGATGATATTATTCTTGAGCAATTTCTAGCAGCTGTTCCAGAAAGAATGCAGAATTTCCTCATGTTACAAGGATGTAAAAGTACGCAGAAAGCTATAGTGCTCTCTGAGCGGTTTTTAGAAGCAGAGGCTGTGGCTAAGGACAAAACTGTGGCTTTTACTAAAATGTCTGCTGCTGTGTCAGATAGGGATAGAAAGAATGCAAAGAATGAATGTGTTCCCATAGTTAGAAGAAAGCCTGTGAACCGAGCGTGTTACTGGTGTGGTAGCGAACAGCATTTACAGAGGGACTGTAAAATGAGGACAGCCTTAATTTTGAATGAGCCTAGTAAGGGTGGTGAAGGCTTCCTATTAGATATTACAGTGCAAGGTATACCCGCAAAAGCATTGCTTGATTCAGGATCGGATCAGTCCATGCTGTCCAAAAGCTTATGGCGCAAGATAAGGGCCCCGGATTCAGAGACACCCTGTTCACCCATGGGCACAGTAAAAATAAGGTGTGTTCACGGAACCGCGTCCACATATCCTGTTTACCATGTCTGAGTGAAGGCCTTAGGGATTGAAAGAGAGATCCCTGTAGCAATAGTTCCCCGATTACCGCAGGAGATAGTGCTCGGGAGGGATTGGCCCCAATTCCAGAGAGGTGTGCAACAAGGTCTGGGTGCCAAGAAGGGAATGGTTTCTACACGAACCCAGTCCAAAGCCCTAAAGGCAGCAGAGGAAGAACTTATAGTGGGGGAGACGGAAGGTCTTCCCTCCCATGAAGATTTAGTGACCATCCCCGTAGATAAAGTAAAAAAGTCTAAGACAGGTACAGCGATAGCTGTTTATAGGCCTTTGTTTGGGAAGGGCAGAAAAGGGATTTCACACTTGCCTAAAGAGGAACCCCCCAAGAAGCCTGTCTTTGTCCTCCGCTTTTGTAGAATGAGTCCAGAGGCACGAGCACCAAAGAGGGCCACCCCACAGGCAGCAGGTTTGGACTTGTACAGTGCCGAAGAGATCCTCGTCCCAAAGCACGGGAAGGCGTTGGTAAATACAGCGCTTCAGATGGAGATTCCGCCTGGGTGCTATGGAAGAATTGCACCACGCTCGGGCCTAGCTGTGAAGTACTTCCTTGACGTGGGTGCGGGGGTCGTGGACCCCGATTACAGAGGGGCAGTAAAAGTCCTGCTATTCAACTTTGGGTCTGAAGATTTTCAAGTGAATGTGGGCGACCGCATTGCACAAATTATTTTTGAGCGAGTAGGCTTTCCCCCTTTGGAGGAGGTGGATATGGTGTCAGAGACGATGCGGGGAACCCAGGGTTTTGGTTCCTCAGGATTGGCAGACTGGCAAGGCTTGGCAGCAACTGTGGAGGAAAAGGTGGAGGATGACCTCGGACCCCAGCTAAGTGACTGCCAAAAGAAGCCTGAACCCAGGATAGCAGAGGGCCTCTCATGGACTCAGAGGCAAGAGTTGGAGGGTCTTATTAACAGTTTCTCTGATGTCCTGACGCCAGTTCCAGGCGAAACCAGGCTCGTCGCGCACGAGATCCTGACTCCACCGGGTGAAGTGATACGGCAGCGGCCATATAGACTCCCCGAGGCGAAGAAGCAGGAGGTGATGGACCAGGTCAAGGAAATGCTAGATCTTGGCGTAATCGAAGAATCGAAGAGTCCATGGAACAGCCCGATTGTGCTGGTTCCGAAACCGGATGGGTCTCTTAGATTCTGCATTGATTTCCGCAAGATCAACGCTATTTCAAAGTTTGACACCTATCCCATGCCTCGCATAGAGGAGCTTCTTGACCGGTTAGGCCAGGCCAGGTACCTAACGACACTAGATATGACGAAAGGTTACTGGCAGATTCCCCTGACCAGGGAATCTCGCCAGAAAACCGCATTTAGCACACCACAGGGGTTGTTCCAATTCCGAAGAATGCCCTTCGGCCTTCATGGAGCGGCAGCCACTTGCCAACGACTCGTCGACGTAGTACTCAGGCCACATCAAAAGTACGCTACGGCGTATATGGACGATGTTGTGATCCATAGCGCCAGATGGGATCAGTATATGGCTCAGGTAAAGGCAGTACTACAGGCAATGAGGGAGGCTGGCCTGACTCTGAATCCAGCGAAATGCATGTTTGGTGCCCAAGAAGTGAAGTATCTGGGGCACTTTGTGGGACATGGCATTGTGAAACCCCTGTTGAGCAAAGTTGAAAGCGTCCGGACCTTCCCACAACCTACCAACAAGAAACAGTTGCGTAGTTTCCTTGGGCTGGTAGGTTATTACAGAAGATTCGTGGCACGGTTTGCGGAAAAGAGCACGCCCTTATCCGATATGCTGAAAAAGAATAGGCCGAATCAGCTGCGATGGACCGGGGAGGCGGATAAGGCCTTTGAGCAGCTAAAAGAAGAGCTGTGTACAGCTCCGGTATTGAGGGGCGTGGACTTCAGTCTGCCATTTATCTTACAGACTGATGCTTCGGAAACCGGCCTGGGAGCGGTGCTCTCCCAGAAGCACGACGGCGTGGAGCATCTGGTACTCTTCCTCAGCCGAAAATTGTCGCCCGCTGAGAAGAATTATTCCACCATTGAAAGGGAGTGCCTAGCAGTGAAATGGGCGGTGGAGTCCCTAAAATTCTATTTGGCAGGCAGAAAGTTCCTGCTCATGACTGATCATGCCCCGTTAAAGTGGCTTGGGCAAATGAAAGACCACAACCCTAGGTTGACCAGGTGGTATATGGCGCTCCAGGCGTTTGATTTTCAGATAGTACACCGAGCAGGAAAACTCCACCAGAACGCGGACGCGTTGTCTAGAGGCGCATCCGAAGAGGATAAGAATGGTTCTTTTAGGAGAATTACGTGCTGTGATGATAAAAACACCCAAGCCCGTAATATCTTAAGGGGAGGAATGTGTGATGATGAAGGCAGTTCAGAGGCTATGGAATGCCAGGAGAATGAACTCTGTGCCTTTATGAGTGAGAGCATTCAGGGTTTCCCCAGCAACCGAGAACCTTTGACTCATAGCACAGTCACCATTAAGCCCCGCCCACTTCAGCATGTCAGGGCTGGAGTGAAGCCTAGCAGCTCCCACGTGTGCTGGGAAAGAGGCGTGGTCCCTGAGAGGGAGCAGTTTAAAACTCCTGTGTTTGGAAAGTCAGAGAGAGGAGGACCGGAAAGTGAAGGAGGAAGACGAGGAGAGGAGAGAAGAAGGAGTGACAGTGAACCCAGAGGACCTGGAAGAGAATCCAGAGGAACTGGAGCTAGAGGAGAAGGGGCCCAAGGAGGCATGAGAAGTGCTGGGCTCAAGCTCCAAGACAAGCAGTGGGATCTGCTTGGAACCGGTCCAAGGCAGTCTCAGCAGAAAGGAAGTTTGCTACAACGGAGAGAAGTGTCTGCAGGGAGAAAGCAGCATGGCTCTGGCAAGGAAAGAGGAGAGCTACTAAACGGCCCTGAACTAAGGCAAGTGTGTCTTCCAGAATTCCTGCCTGAAAGAAAGTTAAGAGAATTAGTTCATGATAGAAGAAATAATTATAATAGCCAGCTAAGCTCTAGCAGTAGAAACAATAGCTTGTCTGCATGTCAGCAACCCCAGCTCTCTGAAGAAATAGAGCAGAAAAAGGTTCTATTAGAGAGGTTGAATGAAATGCTCCGGAAACAAACTAGTCAGCTCTACAGCCAGGTACCCTCTGAAGAATATTGTGAGGATGCCATTGAGGAAATGGATATAGGAAGCTGCTATGAAGACTATGAAGATAGCTCCGATGAGATGCAGTGTTCTTATTGTAAAGCTAATGAATTAGAAGTGTGTTAAGCTTAAAACCTGTTTGAATGAGTGAATGCCATAGTAAGGAACTTACCTGATTGAAGGACGCAGCACAGAGAACAGCTGAACGTTGTTAATCAAGCGGTTGCTGTGTAAGGCCTGAAACTGAAGGGAAAGCTCAGTGGACATTTTAAAGCTGTTTCTGTTATAAAGGAGCTGTGAAGTAAACACTCCCATAAGAAGTTAATGTGCCCATGAGAAGCTTTATAATCTGAGCTTTGAAAGCAAGTTCCTAAGAAGCTATTTATTGCTGATACCAGTAATCCTGTGCATACTTTTGTAAAAGTTATACCTTTGCTTTGGAGAAGAATCCCATTATTGTTTATTCAGCCTGTTACTTGTGAATATGATGGAAACCCCAGAACACAACAAATAAATATTTCTCTGTTTCGCCTGACCACTTGTCTGCACATCTATTTTTACCTAATAAGGATAAGTGAAACTACATATCCCAGCAGCCCTCCTGGCAGCCATATTGGGAGGACTTATTCTAGGGCAGCAAGGTGACTCCATCCTGGTGCCTGGCTATATGCCCAGCCAGGTGGGGGCGACACTACGCATGTCAGAACATGCCGTACGTACTGCACATCACTCTGAGCAATAATACATATTGGAAATTACGGGTCCATAGCACAAAATACATACCTTGATAAACTGCCTGTAGATGCAGCAGCTCACACCAGTAGCAGTAATGTTGATAGATCTGAATGTATGGAAGCGTAACGCCATGGCACACGTAGAAATGTGCGTTCCCCAACATCCATGGCATGTGATTGGGGCCATGGAATGCAGGTAGGAGGATCATGCAGCATGTCCCCATGTGTTATCATCCATCAAACATAAGTGTGGACGCACCGCGTGCCCCGCCTATGCATGTTGGAACGCACCAAATGTAGGGTGCGTTCTGACACATGCAGGGGGGGCACACGGTGCATCCACACATACATTTGGTGGATGCTGGCACATGGGTACATGTTGCATGCCCTACCTACACACGGCAGAATGTGCCATACGTACCACACATCATTCAGAGCAATAATACATATTGGAAATTGCGGATGCGTAGCACAAAATACATACCAAGATAAACTGCCTGTGCATGCAGTGCACACACCAGTAGCAGTGATGTTGATAGATCTGAATGTACAGAAGCGTAAGCGCACAGAAGCGTAACTGTGTAGCGTGTATAGGAACGCGTCTTCCGCACAATCCATGCACACCGCAAAACATTCTGTGTAAGCCGCGTACTTGCATGTGAGGTGGGAACAGGTCCCATGTTGTGTCCCCACACGCATATGGAGCACATAACATATGCTACCACCTGCAGAATGCACACTAACATAAACATGCGCTGCGCATGTGCGCACTTTGTCCAGTCGGAACGCGCATAGAACCACACCCTAGGTACATAAATGGGCACATCATGCACAGAATGCCGAGGGTTTAAGGTGCAGAGCTGAGATGCTGCTGGCACTTGGGACATGGACATCGAAAGGTACCACACACATCCCCTGCCCACATGTATGCAGCCTGGGTGTTTCCAAAATGACCTAGGTACCCTGCGGCTCACACAGTCTGTTAGTATAGGATGTGATGGGTATATGTACGGGGATGGCCAGCCATGCCACACCTGAGCTGTGTACCCTGTTCCTCCACAGGTGACATACATGCCATGGAGGCGGAGGAGGGGGAGGAGTTCTCAGCTTCTGGCCCGTGGCCCCTGGCCAAGTTGGGGCCTGCAGTGGAGGTGCCTGGGGGGCAGCTTTGGCACAGGTGGAGGAGGGGGGACCAGCACCACACATGGTGGGTGACGGCAGGCTAGGAGTGGAGTTGGGTGATGGCAGCCTGTCCGCAGCTGCTGCAGCCAACGGGGTGGCTGGGCCACCAGCACGGGTCCCTCCCCACGGGCCACACATTCCGCCATTGCAGATGTCATCGGTGAGATGAGGTCCCACCCAACAGCGGCACATGTGGATGCACAGGGTGAGTGTCCGACCATTCGGGTCACCTGTTGCATGTGTACAGGTGGCATGTGCAACCCATGTCTCACGTCTCACACTGTGTCTCACCCACAGGCATGCAGCTGGCTTTGCGGGAGGTAGTGCGGGAGAAATGCCAGCAGTGACATGTGGCATGACAGCAGCAGCATGAGGCACAACGGCAGTGGATGGTGCTGGAGGGGCTCCTCGGGAAGATGCGGGGCCTGGACGTGATGGCACAGGCCATGGGCTGCCAGCATGGACAGGATGGCGGCTGCTTGGGGGGCGATGGTGGACCATGCAGGACAGCCAGCAGCAGCAGCAGCAGCAGCAGCAGTAGTAGCACCCATGCCACGGGGTGGAAGGGGACGCGCACAGCGTGGTAGAGGTTGCCAGCAATAAATGGCTTCACAATTGGTTCCTCCTGTGGTCACATGTCCAGTGTTTCAGTTGACAGCCCCATGTTCCCCCTGTCCTACCTGTGGACATCCTGGGCACATACCCCTTGCTATTCCCTCTGTCAATTTTTCTCTTACCCTACCCACTCTTCTGGGCACCCCTTAGATCCCCTCCTCTCCCATGCCACCACCTCCCTCCTGCCTCCCCCCTTTTATCCCTATCCCTCTCCTGGACCACCCGTACCTGCCACCCCCTTCTCACCCCTGTCCCACACCTCCACTGACCCCCTCTCATCATTCACAAATCGGTCCTGCCCCATCTACGTTCACCCATTGTATTAATGTTCATACCCTCCCTCAGTCCCCCGCCTTGGGTACTCTGTTTCCCCCCAACGTTTATCCTCTACCTCCTGACATCCAGGCACGTACCTGGATCACGACACATTCCTCATCCCATGCCACACCTGCTCCTTCCCCCCCTCGCTGTTTCCCCCACCACCCTACCTGTCACCCCTGGTTTCACACTGGTCTCCTCTGTCATCGTGGATACCTCCGTGGAGCTGAGCATCTGTGGCGATGACATCCCTGTCCCTCCATCCGTCCTCATCTTTGTCTGTCCCAACGTCACTACCATTCCCCTATTCACTCTGCTGAACAGAACTGGTTATCTGACCTTTTCTCCACTACTGCTGAGCCTTCTCACAGAGTACACTCCATTCTTCATTCTCTCACTGTTCCACATTCATTCCCCCCACCCCCTCCTCCCCACCTATCCCTGTTCCTGCCTCCCTGGCATCTCACTTTGTTCCCAGGGTCCTTTCACATCGCCGCCCCTTTCCTTCATGCACACCACCCCTCACCCTACCTTCGCTGGCGACTCTCCCACCCCTCCCTCCCCCTCCCTCCCCCTCTCTACCCTTCCCTCTATCCCACACCCATCATTGGTCTACAGCTGAACCATTCTCTCTCCCTATGCTCTCTGACATCTCTGCTACCACCCGCAAGACTACCTGCCCCACTGATCCTATCCCTTCACACTTGTTGTTGGAACGCTCCCTTGCCCATTCCCACATCATCCTTTCTAGTTTCAGCTCAGGTTCATCCTCCGGTGTCTTTCCCACCCCCTGGGACCGCGCCTCTGTTTGCCCCATTCATGAGGATGTTTCCCAGGATCCCCCCTCCCCTTCTAGTTTCCGCCCCATCTTCAATCCTCCTTTCCACTCTAGACATTTGGTAAATTGGTTTCCTCCCAGCTGTCATCCCACCTCTGGGCCTCCTGTACCCTCCACCTACAGCAATCTGGTTTCCGTCCTGGCCATGGCATAGGATCTGTCCTTCATGATCTTTTCAGAGACCTGCATGCTGCACACGGTCATGGTTTGCTTTCTCCTGCTGTTTCCCTTGGGCTCTCTGGTGCTTTCTACCTGGTTGATCATCGCACACATCTATGTCACCTTCAGGATGCTGGCCTCACCGTTCTGGTCCCTCAGTGGGTTGTTATCTCCTTTCCTGTCGCTCCGTTACGGTGATAACTGGGTCTGTGTCTCCCAGGTCCACACCCCTCTCCTGCGGTGTCCCCCAGGGGTCTGTTAGCACTCCCCTTCATTTCCATGTCTTTCTAGATCCTCTGGCTCATCTTGCCCAGCAACATGGTGTTTCCGCTTACCACTATGCAGATGGCATCTTCCCTCCGTACCACACTGATTTGTCTGCTCCAGATATCATCCCCTTTAATACCTGTCCTTCCTCTGTTGCTTCCTGGCTTCCATCTCTTATTCTCCATATTAGCCTCTCCATAACATCCGCTCTGTGGTTCACCCTTGGTAGTCCCCTCCCTCCCCTTGTCCCTCTGCTCTCCTCGTCACCTATCCCCACTGTTACCTCTTTACGGTATATAGGTGTATCGTCTGATACATCTCCTTCCTTTGATGACCACATCTCTTCAGTTGTCCAACGTTCCTTGTTCACCCTGAGACATGTCCGCGCTGTCTGTCCCATCCTCACGTCCTCTTCTATTAGTACACTGCTTCTTTCCCTTGTTCTGTCCTGTCCTTCTTAGTGTGATATGTCTCGTGACGGGGTCCACCCATCTCAGATCCATCATCTGCAACGTGTTCACAGTACTGCTGTACGTATTCTAACTCATGTTTCACATCTTGCTCATATCACCCCCCTCCTAATAGGCCTGCAATGGCTCCCTAGTGTTTTCCGGATACAATTTAGATGTCCCATAGTTGTTCACAGGGCAAGTCAGTCTGGTACCCCTCCCTACCTCGCTGCCCAGGTTCATCTTCACATCCCTCACCATTCCCTCTGAACCATTCACATTGATCGCATGTTTCTCCCCCTCCCCAGGCCCACTTGGCTGCCACCCGGTCCTCTGCTTTCTATGTTCTCAGTCCTAGACTCTGGGACAGACTCCCCCCAGCACCCCACCTGGGATTCCCATTTACCCCCCTCCCCCCCCCCCAATGCTAACCTTGGGACTCATCTCATCTGCTCCATGTTTGGGCTCCCTTTCCCATCTGCACCCCTATCCCATACACCCCGTGATGGGTACACCTCTCCTACCCTTCGGCCCCCCTCCTTGCCCCCTTGTTCACCCTCCCCATGCCAATGTTCATTGTAATGTCCACTCTCCTCTTGTGTATGTACATTTGTAATGTATTACCTCTCTCCTCTTGTGTATGTACCTTTGCCTGTTCTATCTCTACTGATCCTTTTCCTCCCTGTCCTGTTCTTTATGCTGTTTATGGCATTCCTTTCCCCTATCTTACGCAGCTCCCTGTTATTACCCTTTGTTTCTACACCAGCCAGATGCTACTAGTTATGGCCGGTATATCAGGTTTTATATATACATAAACATAGACATGGCACACAGACCCATTGGCACACCGTCCACCGTCCATGACACACACCATAGGGGGCATGGGCTCTGTCCTGCCACCATCCTGTGCATATCTTTACTGTGTGCCACCCATGCCAAGTGCTGTGCCATGTGTGCACTGATGGCATGTCCATGCCACCATGGATCTGGGCATGTTGGCGGACCATAGCGACCCATTGGTACATCCCTGTGTCTGCAGGGCTACATCTGTCGGTGCCCATGCCCATCCTCCACCCTTGCCATGAGGACAGCACCATGTATGAGACCATTGTCATGCACACAGACACACAAGGACATGCTCACACCTGTCATTCGCACTCCACTGCCATGTTGCAAAATGGAACACATGACCATAGCGATTATAGAAACAAATATTTACAAGGTTTATTGGGGGGTTACACATGTATGTAGGGGCCCTGTGTGGTCTTTGGCCCTGCTGCCCCCATCCCTGGCAGTGATGGCACAGGGCAGGGGTGACATGTGTCTGGCTGCCACTCACACCCCCTGGGGCCTGCCCTGGCTGGGTGGCTGGTCAGCTGTGCTTGCCATGAGTACATCGCACAGCATGCGCAGCTGCTCATCCACCACGCCCATGGCCACAACCATCAGTCCCACAATGTGGGTCTGCTCCCGCTGGGCATATGTCTGAGCACGACCGCCGCAGCCAGGCGGAGGCCTCACATGCACCTGCACAGACATATTTCACCCCTTGTCTGTGTTGATGCATGGACAGCTCGCCTGCCTGCAGCGATGTGTGCCAGCCCTGTGCTCAGATGGGGGACATCCCTGGCACTGTGGGGCAGGTGGCAGTGTCCCCAAGTGCCCTGTGGCGGCCTATGCTGTTCAGGACTGGCCACACCCTCCCCAGCCTCACACCCCCTCCCCTCCTCACCCCCACCTTCCCCTCCCCAGGCTGCCATGCACCATCCTCTCCCTCCTCGGTCCCCTCCCGTTCCTCCCCCTCTCTTCTTCCGGACTCCCCCTCCTCCTCTGCCTCCACGCCATCAGCCACCTCTACCACATCATGGCCCTCTTCAGCCGGTGCTGGCTGCCTGGGTCTGGCATCCAACTCTGCTGGACCCTTGTCTGCACCTGCGTCCGCTGTGGGGGAAAGGCATACATTACCACTGCAGTCATGCATTTGGCACATCATGCAAACATGTCCTGTAGCCCAACAGGTTGATGGCCCACAGGAACGTGCCATGGCACATGGCACAGGCTGCATCACTCACCATCACATTGGGCCTGCTGCTCCAACTGGACTCGCACCAGGAATCTGGGGTATCGCACCCTCATCTCCCTCCCATTCTTGCGAAGGTCCTCCACCTGTGGGTACAGCAAGATATGGGACCAATAGGGGACTGGCATCCATGGCCATCGGCTGATGCAATACACACATAGCTGAGTGCAGCAAGTGGCTGCCTCTACTGTGTCCTGTCTGTCCACTGCTAGCTGTTGCCCCTGCCACCCGCATGTGTGCGAGTGTGGCTGCACATGTCAGGGTTTCCCCCTACGTGACCTATGTGTGACCCTCCTGGCATCCTTTACCACCTGATGGCCTATCCATGCATGAGCCTACACCACCATGCCATATGTGCCATTGCCATGCTGCGGGTCATGTGCATCATGCCAGTGAGGCTGCATGTTGGGGTTATCCATGCATGGGGTACCAGGGCGAGGCAGGGCATGTGCCACATCTCACACATATGCACTGTGCCTGCATGTCAGCTCCACCCATCAACCTGGCTGCAACATGTGTCCAAAATATGCAGAGACTGCATAGGCATGTGCCAAAGTATGGAATGGTGGGGGGGCACTGATCATGTGACTCACCATTGTACCTTGGGCACAGCAGCAGCCGCACTTGGGTGTGGCTAGGGGATGTGATGCCACATGCTCTCTATGGTCCAGGGACCATATGGGGATAGGGCAGACCTGCACACATCAGCAGGTGAAACTACCATAGCAACAGGATGATGAGCAGACCTCTGTAATGAGGCCTGG
Source organism: Ichthyophis bannanicus (assembly GCA_033557465.1). Lineage (NCBI taxonomy): Eukaryota > Metazoa > Chordata > Amphibia > Gymnophiona > Ichthyophiidae > Ichthyophis > Ichthyophis bannanicus. The sequence continues at coordinate 507,880,016 of CM066031.1, read as the reverse complement.
GACATTCTATTTTATTTACATTCTCTTATATACCGCGCTATTCTGCATCAGTGTGGTCTACAGCTGTCCTTACTATCTTTCTCTCTTCTTTTCTATTGGCTCTCCTATCATACCGATGGAGTTCCTTTTTCCTCCTTTACCTTCACCAGTTGTACTCGGTTATTATTGTACACTGCTTTGACGCTCCGTCAATGGGCGGTATATCAAATGTTGTAAATAAAGAATAAAGAATAATCCTATGTCCCTTCATAACAGAGTTTGATTTCAATCAAAAGAGGCTTTCCTCTTGTGCATTTATTTCAGAGAGGTATGCAAGCTTATTTAAAGGGAGAAGTGGCCTAGTGGTTGGGGCAAATTATCTCAGGCTAGAAAGTCAAGGGTTCAAGTCTTTTGGCAGCAACAGCCTCTCTGACCTCACCTTTAAACCATGCTGGCAAATATATAAATATAATGATCACAAAATTACTGAACAAATGTGACTATGATTATAAAGTATCTTATGTATATAAAAACATCAATAAACATATAAAAAACCTATAAAGAAAATAAATAAATAAATATTTAAAATGAAAGGATGTGACACACAAAAACAGATATAATTACCTCTGTTTGAGAATGTAAGATCAAAGATCCTATAACACTCTGTTATAATCATTAAATCCTGTATGTACTAAAAAAATGATAAATGCAAGGCCGCGGGGCAGGGTCCTGGCGGCCGCCCATATCCAGGTGTTCGGCCGGTGCGGGGCTCTGCACGCGGCCGTCGGCGATGAGGATAGAGGCGGGAGGACGCGATTGGGCATCTTTGAACCCATTGGTTCTGCCCACGTGCAAGAGCACGGTGGAGCCAATGAGGGCTGAAGGTGGCTGCATGCTGAAGGGGAGGAGCCAGGAGTCGGCGACAGTGTCCTTCACTCCTGTGCTTCCTCGGATGCCGGTGACTGCATAAAAGAATCAAATATAAAGCATTGCTCCTTATGCGCAAAGCACTACACTCCCAACCACCTACCCAACTTCAATCCCTCCGTCAGAAACCCTTTAGAAACAGACTATGAAGCACTGCCACAATCAACAAACTCACCATATCACATTCTAAAACAACATTCAACCGACAAATCTGCCATAGAGCATTTGAACTCTACGCACCATCCCTCTGGAGGTCTCTGCCAGACACAAGGAATATCACTAACCTCTTCTCCTTCCACACACACCTGAAAACCCTCTTATTCATTGAACACTTTGGACCATCCACCTGACCCCCCCCCCCTCACATATTACACCATCAAGGCAGACTCTGCTCTTGTAAATAGTTAATGAATGAATATAACATCCATATTGTATATAGTATATAGTTCAATGATTGTAAATAACATGTTGTTATACATAATACATAACAAAAGTGTTAATAGCTCCATATTACTTTATTAATATTGCTAACTATTATCTAAGTTGATATTCATTCTATGTAATTGATGTTCTGTTCCATATAAACCACTTTGACCCGGTGAAAAGCAGTATATAAGCCTAGCTAAATAAATAAATAAATAAAAATCTTGTGATTTTTAGGAAAATGGTAAAGAATATTTTTTCATAAGATTCGAGGGCATGTTTGCTAAAGGGCAAGCCAGTAGCATGTGTTTGAGAATAAAATTAGCGTGGAGTCAAGCGCTAACTTTATGGGGCAGGTGCATATTTCCCCTAGCCATTAGCACATTGATAACATGCTGCACTGTGCCAACTGGCACACAAGTGCACTTACCATCACCCCTCAAGATGACACTAAATGTTTGCAATGTGATGTGTTGTCAATGCCCACATTTTGCCCCTAACCCTCTCAGTCCCTGACCAATCCTGTGCTACCCAGTTAGCACAGGATTTTTAGGTAAGAGCAATGTACTGTTAGTGTGGCGCACTTATCGCATGGCAAACTCCACACTAATGGTTAGCATACATTTGTAAACATGCCTTTTTGTTTGCTTGATTATGATTTGTTAGGATTATATTGCTTTGATTTGACCATTATTATTTTTAGGCTCTTGTTTATTTTGTTTGCTTTTCTTGTCTTATATTTTTGTTTATGTAAACAACTGTAACTTGATATTAATTTTTTATACTATTCAAAATATAAAAATGGTGAGTGGTTAATAAATGCAAATGCATACATACATACTTGTGATATTACCCCTGCTCAGCTGCATAAACAAATAGCAAATGTAAAGTACATGCAAATTGAAATCCAATGAAATGTGGTTCACAGGAAAAACGTTCCTTCCATTTTTCTGGCCAGCCTTGTCAGGATGGTCCATTCGAGTTAGACTCGGTGTGGTCCTTAGACTAGTTGGTGGATTGTGAGCTTTCCTTTATGCCATACATACCTGAAATTGTTAAAAAGGCCTTTTGGTCTTTAAAGGAGATCTGGTCTTTAAGATCTTGCTTAGATACAGTAAGCAGACACTAAAGACATTGCTGTTTTCGTTGGTTCTAACTAGGCTTCATCAGGGTCGGTGCAAGAATATGCAATGCCCTAGATGAACCTCAATGCTGGTGCCCCCTCTACTCCCACCAAACCCCCAATGCCACTGCTGCTGCCTTACCATAACCACTGGCACCGCAGTGATGTTTCTGCTTCCACTCCCTTTGATTCCACTCCCTTTTAAGCAGCTGGTCCCAGCCACTTAAACCCCCATGCAAACAGGAAATCTGCCTCGGAGGAGGGGGAAACACAAACAGCACTGCAGCGTCAGAGGTTTTGGTAAGCACTGTGGTGCTGTTTAAAGGCATTGCCGCCACTGCAGTTCCCAGAGAGGGGAGGCAATGGGCTGCCCTTGGACCATTGTTGCTTTAGGCAACCACATAATTTACCTAATGGCAGCACTGACCTTGAGTTTGATTATTGTAATGCCTTGTAAGCCGACACAGCTTAAAAGGTTGCAATTATTGCAGAACACAGCTGTCATATTAATTTATGGGGCACAAAAGATTTGATCATGTCATTATGTTGCTTGAGGAGCACCCAGCTCCTAGTGATGAATAGAGGTAAATTTAAAATCATCTTTCTGACATTCTGTGTGCTTCAGTCTAGTGTTCCATTGTACTTAGATTCTTTATACTGTATATTCCTTATATCCCTGCCAGACCACTGAGGTCCTCACAGGCAAACCCCTTGGTAGTCCCTTCCTAAAGGATATTCTATGGAGATCCTGCTTTGTATTTTTAGCTCCACCCATATGGAATATCTTGCCTGACTAATCACATCTCAGTCACTCTACAGGCAAATTTAAGTCGGGCTTGAAAAGTTGTTTTTTGAGCAATCTTTCCCAGGCAACTAATGTTGACCTTAGTAAATGTGTTGCCTACCCTAGGGTGGTTAGTAAATTGTCCTATCATGGTAAATTTTGTCTTCCTATTCCACTCCTTTCCTCTTGTGTTAGCATGTGTATGTTCTTGTCACTTTTTAATTTGAATTATAAGAATGACAGTTTTTAATTTTGTATGTAAACCACCTTGATGGCACTGTGCTAGAGGTGGCACACCAAATTCCTCATAAATTAAACAAACATGCAAAAGTTTAACATTTTATTATGCCCATATCATCACCATAATAATAAATGTCCAGTTACACTTGCGGTATACCATCTTGATTGAAGCGTTTCAAACAGGTAATAGATAAACTCATAAAGAAAGAAAAGCTATGCAATACTTTTGCTTTGAATATTAACTACAAAATATAGGGGTATGTTCACTAAGACGTCTTAATGTTACCGGTGCAAGTTGCAGCGTTAATGTGAAGATGCCATATAAGGTAGTGGGCGTTCCGGCGGCAAGGTAGAAAGAATCTGTATCGCCTGATTGTGGGCGCCGTGGCAGGTTAATACACGTTAACCCTAAGTTCATGCCAGAGCAATATTACAAGCTATGAAGATCTAGCCCACTGGTTATTGCAATGTCTGTGGAGGCAGAGGTCATGGGTTTGATCCCACAGTGGTGTTATTTAATAAGGCTGTCTGAGGCTTTTCCTTTCAATTTAAATCAGTGCTGCCAGCAAAAACACCCTCACAGTGCCGAAACCTAAGGTGCCCTATAAGGCACTCCATAGGGCACATTATAAAGTGCCCTGTCCACCAAGGCACCTTATAATGTGCCCTATAGGGCGTCTTATGAGGCACCTTAGGTTATGGCACTGTGAGAGGGTTTTTGCTGGCAGCTCTGATTTAAACTGAAAGGAAAAGCCTCAGACAGCCTTATTAAATAACACCACTGTGGGATCAAACCCATGACCTCTGCCTCCACAGTGAATGAAATAACCAATGGGCTACATCTCTATGGCGGCTAACACACCACTGGCTGGCTACAGAAAGACTGCAGGTCACCACACAAACTGTTTGCTGAGGTTATCAGGATAGGGTAAACCCACCTGTACCCATGATGTACTGCACATGCAGATCAGCAGCCTACATCTGATCACCAGATGGGATATGTGTGGTTGCCATGGTCATATGTTATAAGCAAAGGGTGGTGTGTGAATCCATAAGCAGATGATGTAGCACCACCCAACCCACCTTCTGTGGCTCAGGGTGAGAGACACGATCCCCCACCAACAAATCCACATTCTACATCTCTACAATGGTGCTGGTAGAGGAGACCATCAACCCCAGCCCTGCTGGGGAACAGGCACCCCTACAACACAGACAATGCAGATCTGTACATATCACATAGGACACTGGCAGACAGTCAATAGGCCTGGAAAAGCTCAGCTTCCCCCCACCACTATCTGACATTCACCAGCAGAGGGCACAGTCAGTCTCCACCCGCTGCACCTTGCAAGGTGCTCCAGCAATATGCTAACTGCAGATAGTTTGCTAGCTAGTACATGTTCCTGGAGGAACTGTGTGCACCCAAAAATGGGAAGTGAGTGCACACGCACACGCACACACAGGTATGTCAGTGATTGGGTCCCCAAAAAAGAAACTCATAAATATCACTTGAGAAAAATGCTGTATAGCACTATTGGAGAACCTAGCCATGCCATGGTCACTGCTCAGTCAGGGTGAGATGACCCCCCCCCCCAGCATAATATGCTGTGGCCACCCTGTCCATGCAGTACAATGTCCCAGCCATTGCCCTATGCAGATGCAGCCTGCCCAGGCCGCCCTGTCTGGGCCATACCCACAGTACCTTGTTCCTCATTATGCACATTGGCAGGCTAACACTGGAAACAGTGCAAACATTGTGGGCTCAGTAAGGTGTAGGCAGCCACAAAACACTGGATAGACCAGTGTTTCCCAACCCAGTCCTACGGGGCACACCGGCCAGTCAGGTTTTCGGGATATCCCTAATGACTATGCATGAGATATATATGCATTAGAGATATCCTGCCAACCTGACTGGTTTGTGGCCCTCCAGGGCTGGATTTGGAGACCCCTGCCTTACACCTCTGTCATTTAAGATTGTGAGTGGGCAAGGTGCAGATGTCCTAGACATCGAAAGGGTATATAGAATGTGACACATTCCTCCTCGATTCTCACACCCACCAAAATATTGTATATTAGACAACTTTTTGTTGGTTGTGAGACTCGAGTAGGAATGTGCCACATTCTATATACCCTTTCGATGTCTAGGACATCTGCACCTTGCCCACTCACAATCTTAAATGACAGAGGTGTAAGGCAGGGGTCTCCAAATCCAGCCCTGGAGGGCCACAAACCAGTCAGGTTGGCAGGATATCTCTAATGCATATATATCTCATGCATAGTCATTAGGGATATCCTGAAAACCTGACTGGCCGGTGTGCCCCGTAGGACTGGGTTGGGAAACACTGGGATAGACATACACGCACTCCCACACCTATTTCATCATTGTGCAAATATAGAGGTGGTTCGCAGCACTGGCCGCCACACCAGTCCTGGGCTCAGTGCAGGCATTGCTATGGTACTCAATACTGTTAGGATTACTCCCCAGGATGGTGAACACTGTCAGAAACAAAAACTGAAACACACTCCACAGATATAAGAAAGGTTGCTATGATGAATCTCTGTCAACAAATTGTGTTTAACTTAGGATTTGTTATCTGACATTAATCATAGAAACCTTTTGATATGTGGAACGTGTTTCCAAGTTTAAGATGGCATTGCTAAGGTATGGAGGTGCTAGTATTGGTAGCTGCTGCTCCACACAGGACCCAACAGCCTGACTCTCCATGAGCCATTGGATAGTGGAGCCTGTGGGTGTGGGTGTTTGTGCACCTGCTGGCCACTGTTCTAGGGCAGAGGTTCCCAACTCCGGGCCTGGAGGGCCAAACACGGTTAAGGTTTTCATGTTGTCCCTAATGAATATGCATGGTATATTTGCATACAATGGGAGCGGTGTATACAAATGCATCACAGGCATATTTATTAGGGACAGCATGAAACCAGAATGGTGTTTGGCCCTCCAGGACTGCAGTTGGGAAACTATGCTCTAGGGATTGCACATGTTTATGCTGTATGTGCTCTGTAGTGTAAAATATAGGCGTTTATGGCATGTTTATTTTATATGCTATAAAGATTCCTTCTTTATTACCATGGTTGTTTAGTACTGGGTAAAATATAGGGACATGGTCTGCAGGAGCCACAGCTGGGACTTGAACCTGTGACCTTCTGCCTCTGAACACACTGGCTGTATGTACTGCACCATACTATTGTCACAGAGGCTGGTCATTCCCTGGGGATACCATTACTGTTCGTCAGACAGACCTTGTCTGTTGCACTGCATGGCACCCACCTTATCAGGGCTTGTCCTTGGTCTGATGTGGGCAGATGCCACTGCCCCCTCCACCACCAGCACCCCTCCTCCACCATGCTGATATGCCCTTATGCCGGTGGTGCTGGTGGTGTGCAGTCCCAGGCCATCCAGTGTGCCGGTAGGACGCTGCCTATGGTATGGGATCTGGGGTAGGGGTGCCTACATAGCCATCCCCACTTCCCCCCGGCACCGCCTGCCAATGTTAAGTGCCCTTTGGGGTACCTGCTGGGTAATGTCCATTGGGGCACTGTGGGACACACACTCGTGGACATGTTTGCCCTTGGTCAGTTGCTGTCTTGCTGTTTTTCAGTTTCTGCATTCCTATGTGCCAGGTAGGCATCTGCCTAGTCCACACTGTGCCCTAGCAGGCCCACTGCATGTGCCACCCGCAGCCCCCTGTACCCCATTTACACCATCACCATAGTGCCCTTTCCTACGTGGCCACTCTACTGTTGCTGTACATATGAAAGCCACATAACCAAGCTGCCCAATATACACTATAGCAAACCCTCATCAACACTATCAATGTTGGAACATTGAAGAATTGAAGGAAATATCGATACATCGGGAAGATGTATTACAACTATTAGATAAACTGAAGAGTAGCAAATCACCTGGGCCGGATGGTATACATCCAAGGGTGTTGAAAGAACTGAAATATGAGATTGCAGACCTGCTATTAGTAATCTGTGAATTTTCATTAAAATCATCTGTAATACCTGAAGATTGGAGGATCGCCAATGTAACGCCAATTTTTAAAAAGGGTTCCAGGGGTGATCCGGGAAACTACAGACCGGTGAGCCTCACGTCAGTACCGGGAAAAATGGTAGAAACCATCATAAAGAATAAAATTACTCAGCATGTAGATAGTCATGGCCTAATGGGAGACAGCCAACATGGTTTTAGACAAGGAAGATCTTGTCTTACTAATCTATTATGTTTTTTTGAAAGTGTGAATAAACAGGTGGACAAAGGTGAGTCGGTTGATATAGTGTATCTGGACTTTCAGAAAGCCTTTGACAAGGTCCCTCATCAGAGACTTTTGGCAAAACTAAAGAGTCATGGGCAGGGCCGGATTTACCTATACGCCATGTATGCCATGGCGTAGGGCCCACAGCTGGCAAGGGCCCACCCGGGGCCGGCCCACACACCACAGGGCTTCAGAGGGAGCAGGGTAAGCTCGCGCGAGGCCCCGGCTCCCACTGTACAGCCGCCAGCGTGAAGAGCCTTTTCCTTCACGCTGGCGGCTGTATCTGTAAAGCCGCGATTGCTGGGAAAGGTTAAAGGCAATGCCTTTAGTTTTCAGACCCTAATTTCACAGCGTTAGTGTGCCTGGAGCCTCTCCCCACCCACTCTCCACTCATTGACCCCTGATCTCCGCCTTCTGGGGAGCCTTACTCCACCATCGGTGCACCTTAACGCCGCCGGAGACATTATCGCACGATACGTGACGTTATCGCACGGTAATGCGCCATTATCGTGCAATAACGTCACATATCGCGTGATAACGGTGCTGCTGCGCTGTTAGCGCCGTTTAGTAAACATACCCCATAGTCATTAAAATTGGAGACATACTTTGCATAGGCGGCCTATAGAAAATTACCCCCTTTGTGACTGCCTCTTCCATCCTATTTTATGTTGAAATTATAGTGTAGTATGTATTTTTCATTTCTCTAGGCAACGTATGCTTACCTCATTTTACAAACAAAAAGAAAAAATTGTCAGATGTGTTTTCATTTTTATAAATGACTCTCTGCATCCTATTTATATTACATTGCCAAAAAATCCTAAGTTTATGCGGAGCCAATCTCAGAACACAGAAAGGAAGTCAATCAAAACTTCCCTGCCACCATAGTATAAATCAATCCATTAATGCAAAAAAAGTCATTTTATTTATTATTCTAAACAGTCTATGTAATAATACTTGTATTAAAAGCACGCAAGCTTCTAAGAATTTTATGTGCACAGTAAAGAACACTTAATGACCTATGCAAACTGATTTATAATGTGCACAAAAACCTTTGGAATAACTGGCCTAGCCACAATATCTTGTACTCCACCCAAAAGTACTATGCTGTGCATGTTAATTCTGGGGAGAAATACCTAATATTAACCAGACCTTTCACAATGGGCTCATTAGTGGTTGTGGTGGTGGGGGGCGGGTAAATAATGCGGTCCAGAACCTTTGCCCTCCATGCATATAGAGTGAAGGAGCAGCAGGTTAGGGAATTGATTAGAGAAGGAGCTATTTTATACTTAGGGGTATGGGTATCTGTACCTTTACTGTGGATCCTAACGCAAGTGACATACCACACTTTAGTTGTTTACTAAAGTGCGGTAATGTCACTTGCATTAGGATCCACGGTAAAGGTACAGATGCCCATATAAAGGCATGGGCGTTACATCATTACAGCAAGCTGTATCAGTTAACGCACGTTACAAGGCGCCTTGTAAGGTGCCTTGGAAGGTGCCTTATAAGATGCCTTGTAAGGTGTCTTATAAGGCGCCCTATAGGGCTCCTTAGGCTAAGCGCCGTATTAGGCACCCCTGGACAAAGCACTGTAGAAGGCACCCTGGGCTATGGAACCATAGGTTAAAGTGGTCTAACAAGGTTATGGTGCCCTAGGTTAGTGTGCCCTAGGGGCTGCAAAGTGCCTCAAGATGACATGCATGACCTGTGAGGAACAGAGAAAGATGTATCCCTAACACTAGATAGAGCACTCAGGAAAGGCAATGAACAAGTGAGTGAAAGAGGGAGAGCTGGGAGCCGCTGGATCTGCCATATCTGCGGGCATCCCATGTGGCTGTCAGTACTGATGACAAACATGGTGGCGGCAGCTGTACCACAGCACAGGGTGTTGGCAATGTAAAGTACTGGAAAGACAGTTGGTGGCAGACGATGGGAATACGTGTCCCCCAGTGGAGGCGGAGGTGGCAGGATAGTTACAATGATGGGTGGACAGGGGAGTGGTGGTGTCATGCAGATCAGGCACAGGCGAGGCAAGCATGAAGAGGTGCAATGTAGGAAAGGGTAGCAGTGCAGGACATGGGGTGGCAGCCTGCGCAGGCAGACAGGACTCTACACAGCTGACAAATGCAGATAGATGGACCGAGGGAATGTTGGCAATTGTGGCGAGGGTATTATGGGCTGGCAGCACAGATCTGCAAAAATATGACTGTTACAGACATGCATACTATTTGAGTAGGACAGGCATGAGAGGAGGGAACAATGAGGAATTGAACCCTTGAACACTGCTGAGAATGGCATTGTATTAACCAGTAGGCTATACCACCGTGGTGTATGGCACAGCAATGGCTGGGAACAGAAGGACTGCAGGTCACCGCACAAACTGTCTGCTCTGAGTGCCAGGATAGGGTAACCCCATCAGTACCCATGATGCAATGCACATGCTGAATAGCTGTCTGCAGCTGATCACCAAATGGGGTTTGCACCTCTCCAGTACCTTAGCTTGGAAAGATGAACTGACAGTGCGTGATACTGGCACAGAGTAGCTACAGACCATACCATTGTGCAGGTTCTGTGTTTACCCTGAGGGATAGGATGGGTGCCCAACACTAGGTCCGCAGTACATGTGGTGCTAGAGCTAGGTCTTGCTGAACATCACCATCATTATCAGTGTGTGATAGGTGTTTTTTGCAGTGCTGCTGAAGGTAATTTTGTGTCCATCTGCAGTCACATGTGGCCCTCTGGGACCAGACAACACCCAGATTAGTGTGTACCCTGTGTTAGTGTCTGTCTGACATGGGCACCTGTTATCAGGGCAGAGGAGTGCCTGGACTTGCATGAGGCTTGTGTAGCAGTGCCTTTATAGGTCACAGTGGTATGCACTACATACTCCAAAGGGCCCACATCACCCTTTTTGTAGGTAAGGAACAGGTGCCCCTGCCCAGGTGAAGCAACCTCCATCCTGCTGGTATAAGGCAGCCCTCCAGAGTTGGTGGGCCAGAGCCATACCTGTGACTGGAGCAGGGGCAATGGCTGACCAGCAGCAAAGCTGGGGTTAGGTCTCACACCATTGTCTGACAGCCACCAGCATACAGCACAGTCAGACTGCACCTTATAGGTGTTCCAACCATGCACAGTCTAACTGCAGAAAATCCACTAGCCAGTCCATAGTGCACGTTCAAAGAGGAACTATGTGCACCAAGCAGGCATCTCAGTGATTAAGACCCTGGCACTGGGAACACAAAAGTATCACTGGCGGCAGATAGTGTAGAGCACTATGCCACTGTCACTGCTCGGTCATAGTGAGTGCCCTCCCAGCATTTATTTTATTTTTATTTATTTAAAGGGTATTTCTATCCTGCCTTATCCTTCAATCAAGGCGGTGTACACAGCAAACAATCAAAGTCAGTGGAGTTTATGTTGGATCAGTCTATGTACAGTGAGGGTGCGTGGGTGCAGGTGTGCTAATTAGTGTGAGCTATTTACAATGAGGGCTCTTTACAGCTATATACAAGATTTGCTGGATCCACAGCATGCTGTGATTTGTCTTCATGGAGTCTGAGGTTGGCACAAGTTTGTGCAGTCTGATTATGTGCTTGTGCCGTAGTGCTCAGTGAAGAGTACTGTCTTTAGGAGTTTCCGGAAGTCCTTCTGATCTTCAGTTGATCGCAGGTCGTCTGGGAGTTTGTTCCAAATTGTCGGAGCTGCCAGTGAAAGGGCTCTTTGAGTGGTGGATTTGCATGCTTTTGTGTAGTTGCTTGGTGTGCTGAGTGCGTCTGCTGTGGTTCTTCTTCTAGGTCTAGTGCTGGGGTCAGGGAGTATGAGAGCTTGGAGGCTGAGTGCAGAGCTCTTGCGTTTGATTCTGAATATGTTTAGTATAATTTTATACTTGATGCGGTGGCTGATTGGGAGCCAGTGGAGGTCTTTTAGGATGGTGGTGATGTGTGCCTGTGTTGGAGAATCGGTGATTATTCTGGCTGCCGTGTTTTGAGCCATTTGCAGCGGCCTGAGAGATTGTTTTGGGATGCCGTTGTAAATCGGGTTGCAGAAGTCAAGTATGGGAGTGATAAGAGCTTGGCAGACTGTGCGGAAGTGGTTTTGTGTGAGTAGAGGTTTGAGGCGTCTGATTACTCTCATTTTGTAGTATGCATTTTTGACGGTTGCTGTGGCTACCCTGTCCATGTAGGCAGTGATCGGGAACTACAGTGTCCCAGCCATTGCCCCACACCCTGTGAAGATGCATCCTGTCCAATCTGCCCTGTCCGTGCCATACCCACAATACCTTGCTCCTTGTTATGCAAATATTCCGGCTAACGCTGGTAACAATGGGACATTTTGGGCCCAGTGAGGGGTGGGCAGCCACAGAACAATGGATAGACATACACACACACACACTCCTATTGCAGCATTGTGCAAAGATTTATTTTATTTATTTATTTATTTATAGTCTCTTCTATACCGCACTATTCAGCATCAGCGCGGTTTACAATGAACAAAGAATTTACACATTTCCGATGGTACTTTGTGTTTACAGTTGAACAGGCAAAAGTAACTTGGATAACAGGTGTAACTATTTACAAATTATAACATAATCATGAACTCTTCTTGGTTTCAGCCTTAGGGGTTTTGGGAGGTCTGTGAGGTGGTTGAAATATCTGCATTGGTTACTGGGTAATACAAGAGGAAGAGGTGGTGTTTCAAGGCTTTTCTGAATTGCAATAGATCCGGGATTGCTCGGATGTCTTGAGGGAGGCTGTTCCAGCACCTTGGGGCACAGAACTTGAAAGCCCTGTCTGCTGTTGCTTTGGTGCATTGTGATATTGATTTTGGGACTACAAGTGTGTTGAGTGTTACTGACCGTCTGTCCCTATTTTGAGGTGTCATCTGGATCAGATCCGTTAGTGACGCAGATGAGAGCCCTTTGATGTCCTTGAATGTAAGTAGTAATGACTTGTAAGTGAGTCTACTTCATATCGGAAGCCAATGGAGTTGTTTTAGGATGGGTGAGACATGGTCTTTCCTGGATGCTCCGTGTAGGACTCTTGCTGCGGCGTTCATTGCCAGTTGCAGTGGTTGCAAGGTGGCTTGAGGGAGCCCTTGTAAGATTGAGTTCGCATAATCAAAATGTGGTATGATTAGGGCCTGATAGATGGTTCTGAAATCATCCGGCTCTAGCAGGGATCGTAGGTGTCTAAGGGAATGGATTTTATGGTATACCGCTCTTACAATGTTTCCTATGTGCTGGTCTAGAGTGACGCCGAGGTATCTGATAGTGGGTTTGGTCTGGAGGTCTGCTTCCTTCACCTTCAAGAAAGACGGAGCAATGAAGTTTCGGTCTTTTGTGATGAACAACACCTCCGTTTTCTTGTGTTGGATCTTGAGGTTTTGGGATTGCAGCCAGTTGGATACTTCATTTATGCAGTTTGTTAATGGAGTGAGTTCGGGGTTCTCTGTTGTAAAAGGCATGTATAACAGCACATCATCCGCGTATATCATGCAGTTGATACTGAAGGACCGTATCAGGTTGAAGATAGGCTGCATGTATATATTGAGCATGAGGGCGGAGAGGGAGGAGCCTTGTGGGACCCCCTGCTTTTGATGGAACAGATCTGATGCAGTATTGTTGGATCGTACCTGCTGCCACCTGTCAGAAAGGTAGGATCTGCACCATTCAAGTGCTTTATCGGTAATTCCCTTACCCTTGAGTTGTTCCAGGAGGCGTTCGTGGCTCACAGAGTCGAATGCCGCTGCTATGTCTAGGAAGACCAGGACGAACCCTTGGCGGATATTGTTGATGCCTGTTAATATGTTGCTGAAGAGAGTAGTGAGCAGTGTTTCCACACCGTGGGCTTCTCTAAAGCCGTGTTGACAAGGGTCCAGTGGTGCGTTAGTTTCTATATGCTCTTCGATTTGTCTTTGTACTTCCTTTTCCATTATTTTTGCCAGCAACGGTATGCTTGATATTGGCCTATAGGATTCTTGCTTCAGAGGGTCAAGCTTGTTGTTTTTTAGCAATGGCCTTATGGATGTGCGTTTGAGGGTACGTGGGAAAGTTCCTGTTGTGAATGAAAGTTCCATGAGGCTGGATATGAATGGGCTCAGGTGGTTTCGTAGTTCCTTGATCCAGAACGCAGGGCATGGATCGGTTTGGGCGGTGGTCATGTTGATGCCAGCAATGGTGTCCTCGATGCGCAGTTTGGGTGGTATTTTGAAAGTGGTGAGTAGCGTCTGATCATATGGTTCAAGGATCTTGCAAGGTGTTGGGATATTGTCAATCTGGCAGAGTTTGGATTGTAAATAGTCAGCGAAAGTTTGAGGGTGGATTTCGCTAATATGCTGAGAGGTGGGTTCATTTGTCAAACGCTTGACGATAGCAAACAAGTCATGAGGTTTGTTGAGAGATCTTTTCAGCGTGTCTGCGTGGTAGCGTCTCATTCATTCCGTCACCGCGGTGCAATGAGCTACTAGTTGTGATATATATGCAGTTCTGTCTTCCTCTGAGTATGAGCATCTCCATCGTCTCTCAAGTTTCCTTAGGGTTGTGCGTGAGGCCTTCAGCTCTGTTGAATACCAGGTATTCAAGATATTCTGTTGAATACCAGGTATTCAAGATAGGGGTGGTTGGCAACCCTGCCCGCCACACTGGTCCTGATCACAGTGTCGACATTGCTAAACTGTGCAGGAGGTAGTAGTAGTGCTCTGGTGATAACTGCAGCTCAATGCTGGGGCCAACAGCCTGACTCTCTATGCATGTTTGGATTGTGGAGCCTGTGTGAATGGATGTATGTACCCCGGTTTGCCACTGCTTTGGGCTTTGTACATGTTGCTGTTGCATCTGCGTTGTAGGGTATAATATAGGGGCATGCTCTGCAGGAACCACAACTGGGACTTGAAACTGTGACCCTCTGCTTCTGGACACATTGGCTGGGTGTACTGCACCACACTGTTGCCACAGATGCATTGTAGTCCCTGGGGCTACCTGTACTTTTCCTCAGCCAGAACTTTTATGTTGTACTGATACAGGGCTGGCCATGGCCCAGCACAGGCACACACACCCCTGCCATGCTGACATGAACATATGCTGTCGGTGCTGGTAGTGAGCAGTCCCAGGCCATCCACTGTGTGGGTAGGTGGTCGCCTAGGGAGTGGGGCCTGGGGCAGGGGGCATACATGAGCATTCTCACATCCCCTCCCATCACCGCCTACCAATAATATGTCCCTTCCGCTTGGGGGAGGGTTGGCTGGGGGGATGTTAGGTCAGTGCCCTGGCAACTGTTAGCTCGGGTGGACCAGGTAGATGTAGGTGGATTGTGCTTGGCCTTTGTCAGCTGCTGTCTTGCTGATTTCTGGTTTCTATGTTCCTATGTGCCACCTAGGCGCCCGCCTAGTCCACCCTGTGCCCCAGCTGCCCCCGCTACATGTCCCGCCTGCAGCCCCCTATGCCCCATTTGCACCATCGCCATAGCGGCCTTTCATACTTGGGCACTATGCTGTTGCTGAAAATGGAGCACTACTATCACGTTTCTTGGGCTTCCTGCCTATACTGTACATTGCTGACACTGAAATGGTTTCTCTCTCCTGCAAATGTGCATCTAACGGCAGGTTTTCATTCGCGGTAGGATTCAGCCCTTCAGTTCAGTGCGTTCATGTAAAAGGAGCCTCTCCCCGCCCACTCCCCGCCCATTGACCCCCTTCTCTCTGCCTTCTCTCCACCCTCTGCGGTGTTTACTGTGGCTGGGAACGCTAAGGCTCATTAGGTAACGTTAATGCGTGTTAACGTTACATACCGCGTGTCAACGTTACCTAATGAGCGTTAACATTACCTAACATGCAGTCTGTAACGTTACTGCAATTTAGTAAACATACCCCTTAGTCCTTTGTGGTACACACAATTTGGTACAAAGTACTAACTGTGTTGGAACCACTTGGCACTAGTGATCATAATATGATCACATTTAACTTAATAACAGGAGTGAGTATTGTCGCTCTGCAGTTGGCACTCTATGGGGTATGTTTACTAAACTCCGTTGCTGTGTGGGTCCCCGTTAGTGTGCTGGTGCCATATAAGGAGTGGGCGGGCCAGGCAGAAAAAAGCAAAAAACCGGACCATACGTGTGTGCGTCGTGCTAATGTGCGGGGCCCACATTAGCGCGTGGGAAGGCTAAGTGGGGCGCTGCTGCAAAACCAAACAACAGAGCTGTAGTACAACGGTGAAGACACCAGCCGATGGTGCAGGGGCCAGAGGTTCAAACCCCCATTGTGCTCAACAAAAAAGACCAGCTGAGGCACCAACATTTATGGGCAAAAGTGCTTAGGAGGCATATTTTTTTTTTTTTAAACTTTTATTTTCATTTTGCAACAAACAAAAGAAACAACACACCAAAGGAGACAAAACAAGTATACAATAAGGAAAAGCAAACCCTATTACCCCCCACCCCCATGCTTCTTCTCTAAACCGACAGTATCAGCATGTGAGCGCTTCCAAACAACAGTGATCGTACATCAAAACGAACATAAATAGTATCTGCGATACAGAATGATCATGTGACAGAGATTTATACAAATTTAAACAGTCAGATGAGAGCATTTAGCATTGTGAACATAGTCATTGAGCATCTTCCATTTAGACAGATGATGGGGGGTCTGAACGGAAGAAGCAAACATACGAGGTATTTGTTCATATTTACTGTAGAGACAGACATGATTCCACCATTCATTGGGGCTCAGATGGGAGCTATTTTTCCAGTATTTCGTAATTAGGGAGATAGCGATGCCCAGCATAAAGTCTAAAAGGAAGTAAGCCGATTTTGGAAGAGAGGGGATCCCCGCAGCTGAGCGGAGTCCCACTATCCTCCAAGAAAGGGGCTCTTGAAAGTGCAAAATAGATTGGATACGACCCCAGACCCGACGCCAGTAATACTGTAGTGCGGGACATTCATACATAACATGAGTTAGTGAACCAATGGCCGCATGGCATGTCCAGCATCTATTGCCCTGGGAGGTGTTCCATTTGGCTAATCTGTCAGGAGTATAGAAACACCGGTGGGCTAGAAAGAAGAGTGTCTGAGTGAGTGAGGCGGATCGGGAGACCCGTGTCACTCTACTCCAGACGAGGCTCCATTGCTCCGGGGTCAAAGTTACATGCAGTTCCCGCTCCCATGCTTTCTGTGCTATAGGGGTACCTCTATTGACAGCATTACATAAGGTTTTGTAAAAGTTAGATGCTACACCCGGTGAACTCCCGATAGATCGGATAGTCTCCGACAATCCCTGGGTATGGGATTCCGATGGCGGGAGCACCTTAGCACTCCGAAGACAATGCTGTAGTTGCACCAACTGAAAGTAGTGTTTCGCTGGGAGACCAAATTCAATTTGCAATTCGCTAAAAGTTTTCCAGCGACCATCATGGAACAACTGGTTAGGGATCCAAATGCCCCTAGTGTACCAGGGGCTCCACGCCATCGGTTTATTTTGTATTTGAAATCGAGTATTGTACCAAAGCGGGAGTCTGTCTAACGGACAGAATCGGGAGTCTAGAGATTGCATAAGAGTATTAAAGGCACCTAAAGTGTCTAAAAGCATTGGTGGATAGTGGGAGTCTGATGGGAGAGTCATACCAGGGAGATAAGTAAGAGGAATCGGTTTGCAAAGGTCCTCCTCGATGTCTAGCCACACAGGTCTACTCGGTGCTAGATCTTCCAGCCAACGAGCGCCTTGTTTGAGAAGAAAAGAGTGGTGATATTTCAGGAAATCAGGGAATCTGACACCCCCATTTTCCTTATCTGCTTGCAACTTATGCTTCGCTATCCTAGGTGTCTTGTTTTGCCATAAGTATCTAGTCAGAAGGCCCTCTAAATCTTTATATGTACGTCGAGGTAGGAGACAGGGCAACATTTCTAAAATGTAATTCACTTTAGGAACAATCATCATTTTTATGGTTTCTAGGCGACCCCACCAGGTAAGTGTTAAAGAAGTCCAACGGTGAGTAAGCGCCCGGACTTTAGAGGTTAAGTCTTTGGCATTAAAGGAGATAGCGTCTTCCAAAGGAGAGCAGTAGTGAACCCCAAGGTATTTGACCATGCGAGGTTGCCATAAAAAGGGAAAGGATTGCATATCTGCCTGATGAATCAGAGGATTTAGTGGAAAGGCTACCGACTTGGTCCAATTTATCTTATAACCCGAGAGTTGTGAATATTTACCAATTTGCTCTAGGACAGCCGGCACTGAGTCTAGAGAGACAAAGAGCATAAGGTCATCAGCATATGCTGAAATTTTGATTTCCCTATGAGAGAAGGGGACTCCATGAATCTCCTCCGATTGCCGGATTAGTAAAGCTAAGGGTTCGAGTGCAAGATCGAAAAGAAGTGGAGACAGTGGGCATCCCTGGCGAGTACCGCGTTGAAGGGGAAATGGCTGAGACTTTAAAGCATTAGCACAGATACTGGCTGTAGGCTGTGCATACATGGTGCGGAGACAACGGAGAAAACCTTCTCCGAATCCGTACCAGCGGAGAGTTGCAAACAGGAAGGGCCATTCTAAGCGATCAAAGGCCTTCTCAGCATCAAGTGAGAGGCCAACCAATGGTCGATCAAGATTAACTGCGGTAGTCAGTACATGACATAGAGTCCGAGCATTGTCAGCAGTTGATCTACCGGGAATGAAACCGCATTGATCTGGGTGTATTAAAGTAGACATCCTATCAGAGAGCCGGGTGGAGAGAATGGTGGCAAATATTTTATAGTCCGCGTTTAGGAGGGAAATTGGACGATAATTAGCTGTTAGTTGCGGATCTCTCCCCTCTTTCTCAAAAACTACTACATTTGCCATTGAAAAGGACCCAGAAGGAGATCCCTCCTCGGCCAGAGCAGAAAAATAAAGTTTCAAAACTGGAGCTAAGTCAGCATTAAAGGTTTTGTAGAATTCAGCAGGGAGACCATCCGGGCCTGCAGCTCGACCTGTGGCACATCTCTTGATAGCAGAATGAATTTCTGATAAAGTGAATGGTTTGTCCATGGCCTCTCTATCTTCGTCAGATAGGGTCGGTCGTTGTACCCCTGAGAGTAATCGTTCAAATACTTCTGGCTCAAAATCACATTCAGATTGATAAAGCCGAGTATAAAAATCACGAAAGAGTTCTAAGATTTCTGTATCTTTAGTGACCAAGCCCCCCCCCCCGACGGATTACGGAGAGCGGTAACACGCTTGGCTTCTTTTTGACCTTTCAGGGCATTTGCTAACAATTTGCCAGCACGGTTATTTTCCCGGTAATACATCCCTTGTTGTGATTCAATATTTTTAGCAGCAGCAGTATACAAAAGCTGATTGTATTGAAAACGAAGGCGTTGTAAACGGAGTAAAATACATGGGTCAGTACGGGACGTGAGGAGATGCTCCCCAGCTTGTATCTGTTGCTCTAGAATCAGTAAGTGTTGCTTTCTTTGTTTCCCCTGTCGAATTTGATAGCTGGTTATAGTTGCACGGATAGATGCCTTAAAACCCTCCCACCAGGCCCAGCTCGCTGTGTCATGGGGTGAGTTAAAATGAAAATAATCTTGGATAGCGGCCTTTATGTCAACCTGAAAATCTTTTTGATCTAGTAGGGATCTATCAAAAAACCAAGCTCGGGGAGGATCATCTCGCGTAGTGACATGTAATGAAAAAGATATGGCAGCATGATCTGAAATATGGAGAGGATGAGTCCTAGCCGTGTCCACTTGAGAAATCAGTGCTTTGGAAATGAGAAAGAAATCTATTCTAGATTGTGAGTGATGGGGGGCAGAAAAAAAGGTGAACTCTAAGTCGGAGGGGTGAAGCAGCCTCCATATATCTACTAGCGCAAGATCTTGCATCAGAGCTGTAAGGGTAGCAAGACTCTTGGGTGGACTACTCGTTCTAGGCGGTTGTCTATCTATCAAAGGGTCTAGCACTTGATTGAAATCGCCACCAAGTATTAATGGAGTATTGGCAGAGGCCTGTGCCAACTGCGCAATACTTGCATAGTAAGCAGGGTTATCCACATTCGGGGCATAAATACAAATACACGTGAATTCACTATCTCCAACCTTAAGGTGTGCACGGGCCCATCTACCCTCCTTATCAGAGCTAGTATCCATTACAGTAGCTTGCAAAGACTTCTTAACCAGAATGGCTACCCCACACCGTTTGGAAACGGCGGGAGAATAGGCAGCCACCATGTAAGGCTTAGCATTGAGTTTCAGTGTTTCAGCGGAGTTTAGATGCGTTTCCTGAAGAAACACTAAATCAGCATGCTCATGGTTAAGATAGCTAAGGATTTTCTTTCTTTTGATTGGGCTATTGATGCCTTTTACGTTAAGTGATAAGATCTTACATAAGGCCATTCAGAAAGGTTAAAAATTCTGAGCATGATAACGCACATAATTTCACAATGTCCCTCAAATTAACTGTATCTGGCTGTACACATGACATGATAGAAAATAAGCTAATGTAATACAATGAAGCGCCCCACATTAAAAAAGAAGAACCGCGGTGCGGTAGAGAAGAAGCAGAACCCCAGAAATTACTGGCGACCATGTGTCTGCGGGGAGAAACCCCAGAGAAGGCCGAAATTGAAAACATATAACCTGTATAACTGTGCGTGCTCCGAATCCAACCGAGGCACACATCATGGAGGGATAGGAGACCAAGAAAGTCATATAGAGAAAGAAAGAAAAGTCCAGGTAGTCTCTGTGCTTGGCTATGACCACCGCGTCGGGCCCTTCAAAATGGCGGACAGAGCCGGCAGATAATAAGTCCAAGTTGTTGGATTAGCGCATCTGCTCTGCTTCTTTGGAGTCTAAAAATGTTGATAGTAGATCAGGATCTTCGAATGTCCTAGTTTGGTTGTGGAGAGTCACTCGGAGCTTCGCTGGATACAACAGGCCAAAGCGAGCCTGTAGCTGTTGAAGTCGAGGGCGAAAAGCAAGGAGTCTCTTCCGACGGTCAACTGTGGGCTTTGCCAAATTAGGGAAGAAGGAGACTCTATGACTTTCAAACTCCAGATGATGATTCGCCCGGGCAGCATTTAGAATTTGTTCCACTTGTTGATATCGTAGTAATCGAAAGATAATAGGCCGGGGGGTCGTTCGATTGAGCGCCATATGGGTAGGAACACGATGTGCTCGATCAATTTCCAGATCTCTATGAAAAGTGATCTTCAGCAAGGAGGGAAGAGTTTTGAGCAGGAATTCTCTTATATCTCCTGCTTCCGCCCCCTCCGGTATTCCAATGAGCCTCACATTGTTGCGACGGGCTCGATTATTGCTATCTTCTAACTCTTTTTGAAGATTCTGTATCTGGCGCTCAGCCTTGTCCAGTTTGACCAAGCGCACCGCGTGCGAGTCGAGGACCCCCGCCATGTTGTCCTGCCGTAATGAAAGACTTTCAAGTCGGTCCTGGAGCACATCGAAGTCTTCTCGCATGGCTCGAAGCGCTTCTCCGTTGGACTGCACCAGTTCCTTCACGCCGCGTATTTCCTCTAAGATCTCCTGGTGCATTTCGGGGTTTTCCCGAAGTGGAACCATCTTCTGTGGGGAAGACACCTCTGTTTTGGAGCGTTTTCCGTGTGAAGAAGAAGGAGACCCGAAGTCCAAGTGCGCTGGTTTATGGGCCGCCATCCCCCCCGAGGTACCCCGGTAAGTTCGGAGCAAAATATTAAGTTTATGTAGGTATTAAGTCAGGATTCTGAGTAGGCCTCTCGGGAGCTTCAGCGCGAAGCGTCTTACCCGCTGGACATCAGGCTCCGCCCCCCTTAGGAGGCATATTAATTTTGGGCGGCAGAAGGCGGCGCACTGTTATTTTTATTACGGCATGAGGCGGCACACTGTTTAGTGTGGGCGGCAGATGGCGGCGCATTGGTAAATTTGGGTGGCAGAAGGTGGTGCGCTGATAAATGTGGGCAACAGAAGGCGGCGAGCCGGTGGGCAGAAGGCAGCGCGCTGATGTGTGAGGGGGCAGTCCAATAGTGGGAGGGAGAAGTGGCGCGCTGATGTGCAACTAACAGGAACGGAGCCATAGCACAATGGTTAAGACACTGACCACTCGTGCAGGGATCATGGGTTCAATTCCCCACAGTGCCCATTGAAGACAGCTGGCTGAGGCATTATTTTAGGGGCATATCCATGTTGTGCAGCATAAGGCGGCGCGCTGTTAATTTAGTGCGCCACAAGATGGCGCGCTGATAGCTACAAGGCTGCGTGCGGATGCACAAACACAGGAACAGAGCCACAGCACAATGGTTAGGACACTGACCAATGGTACAGGGGCCAGGGGTTCAACCTCTCACAGTGCCCAGTGAACAAGGCTGGCTGGGGCAGTATGTATCATGGTGAGGAGTGCTGTAGGAGGCCTTCCATTTATATTTTATTTCCCACCACTAGTAAACCCGCTCTCACAGTGTGTTAACATACGGATGCCTGTAAGGCACATGTTACAGTGCACTGTCCGCCAAGGCACCCTAGAATGTCCCCTATAGGGCACCATGTATGTTGCGACACAGGATAATGTATAGTGCACCCTATATGGATGGCAACCATAAGGTGGCCTATAGGGCGCCCTATAAAGCACCCTCAGAGGCACCTAATGGGTATAGTAAGCTGTGTGTGGTTTTGCCGGCATAGACATATGTACAGTAAATAAAAATATAGCTGTGGACAGCCCTATCAAAGGGCCCCACTGTGGGTTTGAACCCATGACCTCTGGCTGTACAGGGAGTGATGTAACCATTGGGCTACAGCTCTATAGCTGACAGCAAGACCCTGGCTGGCTGCAGAGAGCCTGCACGTCACCCCACAGACAGTCTGCTGTTGTAGACAGGATAGGGTTAGGCCACCCGTACCCATGATGCACTGCACATGCAAATCAGCTGTCCACAGATGCACACAAGATGGGGAATGCACCCCAACAGCTACCCGGCCTGGTAGGGGGAATTGTCCATGTGCACCCACACAGCACCTCGGCCTGGTAGGGGGTCCTGAGCGGGTGGACTACCAGCAAAGAGTAGCTACACACCGTCACATTGTGCGGGTACTGTGCTCACCCTGAGGGTGTGATATGGCGGCCAGAACCAGGTCCACAACACCAGCCATGGCTGGATGAGGCCATGACAGAGCTCCATAACAGTACTAACCTGTGAGATAGGAAGGTGCTGCAGAAACATGTTGGATATCTCTGTCTGTCTCAGTCAGTGGAAACCCCCCAAGAACCCCTAGGTGGTCAAAGAACCCCCCCCCCCCCCCAGGGGTGGCAAACAGGGCCATTGCCGCCGCCGCGCGCGCCCCCCCCCCCCCCCCCCAACCAACCAGATCCCCATCCTACCCCCACCCATGGCAGCAAAGTGGACCATCAAACCCCAGTCCTGCTGGGGAACAGACACCATAACAGGGCAGTCCAAGCAGCTCCACACACATCCATAACACAATATCAGGCAGACATTAGGCCTGGATATCCAAAGATGCACCCCAGTACTATCTGATATTCACCTGCAGCAAGCCATCAGCCACTGCACCCTGCAAGGCACTCCATCAAGACACATACCAGCTGTGAACAGTCTGCTGGTTAGCCCTGATGGAAATGCATGCACCCAAAACTGGGGTGGCAGCACACACAAGCAGAGAGTTCTGTGAGGAGGCCCCAACAGGAAACCCATATATATCACAAGAGAGAAACACAATACAGCACTATGGGGGTGCCTAGCCATGCTGTCATCACTGCACACTCAGGGTGAGAGTGCTCCCCCAGCAGCACATACAGAGGTCACCCTGTCTGTGTAGGTGGTGGCCTGGCACTACAATGTCACAGCCAGTGCCCTATGCAGATGCATCCTGGCCAGCCCACCATGTCTGACCTATACCCATGGTACATTGCTGCTCATTATGCACATTGGCAGGCCAATACTGGCAGTAGTGCTGGCAGTGTGGGTTGGGGAAGGTGTTTTCAGCCAACACAAACTGTATAGACAGACACACACTCCCACACCTATGCCAGCATTGTGCTACTATTGAGGGGGTGATTAGCCTTGGCCACCACACCGGTCCTGGGCACGGCACAGGCATGGATATGGCACGCAGTACTGCTGGGGGTCACTCCCCAGGGTGGTGAACACCGTCAGAGGCCAGGCCTGGAGCACGCACCGCAGACACCAAACAGATTGTTCGGATGGGGTCAACTAGCAGTATGTGCGTAACGTAGGGATATCTATCAGCCTGTGCTCTTAGCAAACATTTCAGAGCTGTGTACCTCAGGTGTAGGGTGACATTGCTAAGGTATGCAGGTGCTGATATTGGGAGATGCACGCAGGGTCCAATGTTCTGCCTCTACAGGAGACATTGGCCAATGGGGCCTGTGGGTGTGGGTGTGTCTGCCCCTGTTGGCTGCTGCTTTACGGCAGCGCTTCCCCACTCCAGCCCAGTTTTGCATCACACTGTTCGGGTCTTCCTGCTGTCCCTCATGAATATGCATGAGCTACATCTACATGCCGTGGGGGTGGTGCATAGATATACAGCACAGGCATTTGTATGAGTGGCAGCATGGAACCTGACTGGTGTGTGGCCCACCAGGACTGCATTTGGGGGATTCTGCTGTAGGTTCTGCCCCTGTTCATGGTGTCTGTGCTCAGTGGGGTAAAAGATAGATGTATTACCATTGCATATGTCCTTGTCACCAAAGGTGTGTCCTTACTGTCACTGTTTATTTGTGGGGAAAATATGTAGGCAGGATTGCCGGTAGCCCCAGCTGGTCTTTGACCTTGTGACCTTCTGTTCTTGCATGCACTGTCTGTGTGCACTGCACCACCATGTAGCCACAGCTTGGCTGAATTCCCTGGATAGTCCATGACTGTGGATCCGGCAGGGCCTGTCTATTGCTGTGGACTGTGCCAGCCTGCACATGGCTAGGCCTCTGTCTTCTGTCGCTAGCAGCCACTGCCCCCTGCACCACATGTACTCATCCGCCAACATGCTGGCATGAGCTTCTCCCATAAAAAGCAGGTGACCTGATTGGAATGTGGCAGTACGGGACTGCATTTGGGGTACTTGGCTGTGGATAATGCCCATTGTTGTGGTGTGTGTGCGTTGTTGGGTAAAATATGGGTGTTTTCCCCATGCTTATGTCCCCTGCAATACAGGGGTGTCTGTGCTATCTGTGTTTAGTGGTGGGTAAAATATAGGGACTGGGCTGGCAAGTGCCCTAGCTGGACTTTGAACCTCTGGTCTGAGAGGTACTGACTCTGTCTGCTGCACCACACTATGGCCACATAGATAGTGCAGCCCCTGGAGGTAGTAAGCCTGGCAGGATGGAGTCACAAACCCTGCTCTACGCAAATTTACTGTGGGCATATGCACCCTGTCTGGTGACAAACGTGCACATATACCCCGGAAATGACCACGGGAAATGGGGGACAAAATATCACCACGCTGGGCAACAGTGATATTAATGGGCAACCATAGCAAACACTCCCAGGAAAGCTCCACAAAAGGAAATGTTTTTTGGAAGAGTCTCCGCTCCGTAAACCCTTCCAAAATTCATTTCTTTTTTCTGGAGCTTTGCTGGGTGTTTTTTCTGTATTTGCCCATCACTATAACTGTTCCCCAGCTGAATTACTATTTTTAATAGTTCTGTTGTGGTCATTTTCTATTTTTATTTGCACTTTTGTGCTGTGCACATGTATCACACTGCTTACGTTTTGCTGGTTTCCCCGGTTTTCCTGTACATTGCTGACGGAACTGGTTTCTCTTCCCTTTAAATGCTTTCTACCGCGAGTCTTTCCCTCGCGGTAGTTTTTACATGCAAATTCGGGCCCGATACTGTGCGGGGAGCCTCTCCCCTCCCACTCTGCACCCATTGACCCCGTCCCTCTGCCCCTCCGGAGCCTTCCTCCGCCCTCCTTTAACCGTTCCACGCCTCTATCGGACATTTGCGGGCCCGCACTTGTACGGGGCCCGTTAGTGTGCCGCGCACCCTTGCGGGGATGACACGCACGTGTGCGGGGTGTTTAAACGCATTTATTAGCGTTTCAGTGCCGCGTTTCCGTGAGATCTTTTGCGGCGCGCACATTTCCGGTTTTTAGTAAACATCCCCCTATGTCTCTGTGGTTGCTTTCATACAAGGATTTCACCTTTCAGTCAGAATGGCTTGAGCATATTTACTGTATTAATAAACATCCACATTATTAGCCGAGATAAAGTTCAAACATCACTTTATCAAGAATCATTCATATCAAAGCAGTTCACTAGCTCTGAGCTTTAAATAGCAGTAATCAGTACATCAGTTCTCCAGCTCAGACTTTCCTCCTGAGCAACCCACTGCCTCTTGGGTAATGTAGTCCATAGGAGGTTTATTCCCCTCCTCCACTGCTCCACGTGCCCAGCTTCAATGCTGTCCCTTCCATGGAATTTTGGATGTTTTGACTTGGACATCCCAGATTTCACATATACAGCCAGGGCCGGATTTACCTATACGCCACCTACGCCGTGGCGTAGGGCCCACAGCTGACAAGGGCCCACAAAAATAGCCTTTTTAAAATTAAATTTAAAAAAAAAACGCTGGCTGCCGCCGCGACAGCATGGACTGTTCCCGCGGGGCCCCCTCTGCTGCCGCGGAAGCATGGATTGTCCCACGGGGCTCTCTATGCCCGGCTGAATCCCCTCCCTGCCTCCCTCCCTGCCGGCTTTGAGAGGCGCGAAGGGAGAGTGTCTCCCTTGCGTCTCTGTTAAGCCTGCAGGGGCTGATGGGAAATTTCCCATCAGCCCCTGCGGGCTTAACAGAGACGCGAGGGAGACACTCTCCCTTCGCGCCTCTCAAAGCCGGCAGGGAGAGAGGGGTTTCAGACGGGCATAGGAAGCCCCGCGGGACAATCCATGCTGCCACGGCAGCAGAGGGGGCCCCGCGGGAACAGTCCATGCTGTCACGGCGGCAGCCAGCGTTTTTTTTTTTTAATTAAATTTTACTTTTGGCCGATGGGGGGGGGGATAGGACTGGTAATGGGCTATTGGGGGGGCGGGGACTGGAAATGGGCTGGGGGGTTAAGGCTGGAGGTGGGCTGATGGGGTTAGGACTGTTAATGGGTTGTGGGCTGTTGGGGGGGTTAGAACTGGTAATGGGCTGGGGTGTAGGACTGGTAATGGGCTATTGGGGGGGCTTTGGACTGGAAATGGGCTGGGGGGTTAAGGCTGGAGGTGGGCTGATGGGGTTAGGACTGGTAATGGGCTGTGGGCTGTTGGGGGGGGGTTTAGAACTGGTAATAGGATAGGGGAGGGGGTTAAGAAAGGTAATGGGCTGTGGGCTGATGGGGGCTGTCTGGTAATGGGCTATGGGTGGGTTAGGACTGGAAATGGGCTGGGGGGTTTAATACTTGAGGTTGGCTGATGGGGTTAGGACTGGTAATGGCTGTGGGCTGTTGGGGGGGGGTTAGAACTGGTAATGGGCTATGGGTGGGTAGGACTGATAATGGGCTATGGGGGGGCTAGGACAGGAAAGGGGCTGATGGGGAGGGGTTAGGACTTGAGGTGGGCTGATGGGGTTAGGACTGGTAATGGGCTGTGGGCTGATGGGGGGGGGGTTAGGACTGGCAATGGGCTATGGGGGGCTGACTGGAAATGGGTTGATGGGGTTAGGACTGGAAGTTGGCTGATGGGGGATTAGGACTGGTAATTGGTTATAGGGGGGGCTTAAGCTGAAAATGGGGTGATGGGGGGTTAGGACTGTAAGTGGGTTGATGGGGGGGCTAGGACTGGTATTGGGTTGGGGGGTTGCTAGGACTGGAAATGGGCTGATGGGTGGCTAGGACTGGAAATGGGCTGATGCAGGAACTAGAAGGGAATGGATGCTGGGTGAGGCTGGAACTAGAAGGGAGCTGATGTTGGGGGAGGATTAGAATGGGATGGGGCTGGAAGAGTAAAATGGAGAAGGGAAAAATATTTTGTGTGGGAGGGATAAAAAATCTACAATTGGCCGGGTATTGGGAGAGTAAGTGGGGATTGAGGATGGAGGGGTAAAATTTGAGTGGATGAAATAGGAATGAGGAAAGAGCAAAAGGAGAAAGATTAGTTTGTTAAAGCAGATGTAGAGAGAGAATGGAAAAAAACTAGAAGAGAGAAGAAAGGACAAATGGACAGCAGACGATGGAGAGTTAGCAGAAGACATGAAGAAACCAGAAGAAAGTGGCTGGAGCAATTGCAGCTGAAAAAAATGCACAAAAGGTAGAAAAATATCTCTTTATTTTGAATTTATTAATTGGAATATGTCAGCTCTGGTAAATGTGCATCATTAACGTCTGCGCTTTGTTTAGTACAAGAGCAAATTAATGTATAGTTTTATTTCTACAGTGTTGTACATTCCAAGTTTGGCTTTTGGGATTCCCAGTTTAATTATTGTCTTCCTGTTTCTAAATTGTGATTCCTTGTTTGGTGACGGGCTATGTTGTGCATGTGTAATTGAGCTGAGGTGTTCTGTTTATATAATTCCTATTTGACAGTGCCACTTGTTCTCTTTCCCCAGTAGGTCATGTATTGTTGTTCTCTGAAATGTATTGGTTTAATATTTGCAGTGTTGCCTTTTGATTGGTAGAGTATGGTGCTTTGTGAGTCCTGGTAGTGCTGTTAGGATACGGCGGGTTTGCTATGGGTTCTAAATGGGCAGTGTTTGTAGTAGTTCCTAATGTGTCTGGCAGTTGGCACTGGATTATAGTAATGTAGAAATCTTTTAGTCTTTCTTTATCCATACACTCATTAAGAGGCACGTTTACTAAAAGTTAGTATATGGTAACATTATTCAAATATGTATGCAAATGAGGCACCTTATGCAAATGAGGCCCCGCACCCCCCTTGGGCCGCCCCTGCTGGGGGCCCACAATTTTTGTTGGCATAGGGCCTCACTCAAGGTAAATCCGGCCCTGTATACAGCCTTTCTAAAATGTTACTTCACATTAATTCTTTGCCTTTGTCTTAACTGAGGAAGATGTGGGGAAGCTACCCATGCCAGGAAGTGTTTAATGGTAATGAATCACAAGAGCTGAATCAAGTCAAATTGAGAAAATAGAGAGCAGCAAATCACCAGGACTGAATGGTATATATCCAAGAGTGCTGAGACGGGACAGCAGAACACATTTTTGGTTGGAGGGCCAAACAAACCAATCCCTAGCCCTGCCTCCAAGCTCTCTATTGCTGATGCTGTGTTGAGAAAAATATTGGTGGGGCCATGGACCCACCCCTTTCTGTTGCCTTTGTGCTGAGAGAACTCAAAGATGAAATTGCAGAGCTACTATTAATGACACTATTAAGATTCTTGGGGTTACCTTTGACTCACAGCTCTCCTTTTCACATCACATTTCTTCCACTGTTCAACGCTGCTTTTTCACCCTATGTCAAATCCACTCTATTCGAAAACTGCTTGTCCTGTCATCCTTTCGTCTGCTCCTTCTCTCCTTGGTAATCTCTCATCTTGACTACACTAACTGTGTTCAGTTTTGGAGACCATATCTTGCAAAGGATATAAAAAGACTGGAAACTGTTCAGAGGAAGGCAACCAAAATGATTTGGAGCCTGCGGCAGAAACCTTATGAGAAAAGACTTGAAGACCTACATATGTACACTATGGAGGAGAGGAGGGACAGGGGAGATATGATTCAGACCTTTAAATACTTAAAAGAGAAATAATGAACAAATAAACCTCTTCCAAAACCGGGGAAGCTGTAAAACCTGAGGGCATAACAAGGGGGTAAATTGAAAGGCAATGTTAGGAAATACTTTTTCACTGAATTGGTGGATGCTTGGAATGCCCTCCTGATAGAAGTGTTGGGGGCAAATACAGTGACAGAATTGAAAATGGCATGGGACAGACACAGTGGATCCCTTTACAGCAACAGAATAAAATAAAAATAAACTTAAATAAATAATTTCTCAACATACAGGGGTGTCCTACACGGGGCAGTGGGTTTTCCCCTAAAACAAAGACATGGGGAGGAGTGGCAGGTGCACCTACTCTTGCCATCTTCCTGGGCAGACTAGATGGACCATACTAGTCTTTATCTGCTGTCATTTACTATGTTACTATGTTACTAATGCTATATTCTCTGGTCTTCCCCTCTATCAGATCAGTCACTTACAACTCATTCAAAATAACTCCATCAAACTTCTCGAAGGTGCCCACAAATTTGACCATGTCGCTCCACTCTTCATCCTCGGACACTGGATTCAAGCTCCTCATTCACACATATCAGACACTTCATTCTCGCAACCCTTCTTTTCTCTCGCAATTACTCATTCCACATGTCCCTCAGCGTACAAACTCTATCATAATGATAGAGCAGATCAAATTGGTGGAGGGGTTGCACTCTATGTTAGAGAGGGCATTGAGTCAAAAGGGATTAAAGTTTGCAGGAAACAAAATCTGCTGTAAAATCTCTATGAATTGAAATTCCATGTAAAAAGGGGAAGGTAATGACAGTGGAGTTGTACTATTGACCGCCTTGGCAGAATGAACAAATGGATGATGAAATGCTCAAAGAAATCAGGGAAGCTAAAAAACGTTACAGCAAAGTAATAATAATGGGTGATTTCAACCACTCTGTTATTGACTGGCTCAGTGTCACGGCAGGACATGCTAGGGAGAAAACGTTTCTAGATGAAATAAATGACTGCTTCTTGGAGCAGCTGGTTCATGAACTGACCAGAGGGGAAGCCATTTTGGACCTAGTCCTTAGTGGAACACCAGATCTGGTGCAAGAGATAAGGCGTTGGGGCCGCTTTGCAATAGTGATCATAGCATGGTTACATTTGATTTAATTAATGGAGGAGGGATGATAAGGAAATCCACAGTACTACCTTTTAACTTTTGAAAGGGAGACTATGATAAAATGAGGAAAATAGTTAAGAAAAAACTAAAAGAAGCAGCTGCAAAGGTTAAAGACTTACATCAAGCTTGGATATTGTTTAAAAATACTATCTTGGAAGCTGAGACCAGCTGTATTCCACGCTTTAAGAAAAGTGGAAGGAAGTCCAAAAAACTGCCAGCTTGGTTTAAAGGTGAGGTCAGAGAGGCTGCTGTTGCCAAAACAGCATCATTCAGGAAATGGAAAAAGAGCCAAATGACGAAAACTGGAAACAGCACAAGCACTGGCAAGTTAAATGCAAGGCAATGATAAGACAATCAAAGAGAGAATTTGAGAAGAAGCTTGCTGTGGAAGCAAATATGCCTAATAAAGACTTTTTCGAGTACATTCATAACAGAAAACCTGTGAGAGAGTCAGTTGGACCATTAGATGATAGAGGGGTAAAAGGAGCACTAAGAGGGGACAAGGCCAAAGCAGAAAGACTGAATGAATTCTTTGCTTCTGTCTTTACTAAGGAAGATGTAGGGATGTTACCCATGACTAAAGAGGTATTTAAAGGTGATACTGCGGAAAAATTGAAAAAAAATTATTGATACACCAGGAAGATATATTACAACTATTTGATAAACTGAAGAGTAGCAAATCACCTGGACCGGATGGTATACATCCAAGGGTGTTGAAAGAACTGAAATATAAGATTGCAGACCTGCTATTAGTAATCTGTGAGCTACCATTAAAATCATTTGTAATACCTGAAGATTGGAGGATGGCCAATGTATCGCCAATTTTTTGAAAGGGTTCCACAGGTGATCCGGGAAACTACAGACCAGTGAGCCTCACATCAGCACCCAGAAATATGGTAGAAACCATCATAAAGAACAAAATTACTGAACATGTAGATATTCATGGCTTAATGGGAGACAGCCCACATGGCTTTAGACAAAGGAACATAAGAACATAAGATATGCCATATTGGGTCAGACCAAGGTCCATCAAGCACAGTATCCTGTTTCCAACAGTGGCCAATCTAGGTCATATGTACCTAGCAGTTTCCCCTAAAGACACAGGTTCCATAATGCTTGCATTACATCAAGCATTAATATCCTGGGTCCCTTTTTAATAATGGTTTATGGACCTTTCCTCCAGGAACTTGTCCAAACCTTTTTTAAACCCAGCTACACTAACAGCCTTTACTACATCCTCCGGTAACAAATTTCAGAGTTTGATTACACGTTGAGTGAAAAAATATTTTCTCTTATGTGTCTTAAATAGTTTACCCTGTAGCTTCATTGCATGTCCCCTAGTCTTTCTATATTCTGATAATGTAAACAATCGATCTACGTTTACCCGTTCCACTCCATTCATTAATTTATAGACCTCTATCATATCTCCCCTCAGCTGTCTCTTTTCCAGGTTGAAGAGCCCTAACCTTTTTAGCCTCTCTACATAGGAGTAACCTTCCATCCCCTTTACCATTTTGATGGCTCTTCTCTGTACCTTTTCTAATAACTCTATATCCTTTTTAAGATACGGTGACCAGAATAGCACACAATATTCAAGGTGCGGTCACACCATGGAACGATAAAGAGGCATTATAATATCCTTTGTTTTAGTTTCCATTCCTTTCCTCATAATACCTAGCATTCTATTTGCTCTCTTGGCCGCCGCTGCAAACTGGGCAGAGGGTTTTAACATGTTATCCACAATGATGCCTAAATCTTTTTCCTGGGTGGTGGTTCCCAATGTGTAACCTTGCATCATGTAACCGTAGTTTGGGCTGTTCTTTCCTAAATGCATAACTTTGCACTTGTCCACATTAAATTTCATCTGCCATTTGGATGCCCAGTCTTCCAATTTATCAAGATCCTCTTGCAATTTTCCACAATCCTCTTGGGTTTTAACAACTTTAAATAGTTTTGTATCATCTGCAAATTTGATAACCTCACTCGTTATTCCCTTTTCCAGGTCATTTATGAATAAGTCAAAAAGCAGCGGACCCAGCACAATTCCCTGGGGTACACCATTTAGCCCTACCCTCTACTTTCTATCTTTTATTGAGTTCCTGATCCACAGTAGTACACTGCCTCCTATCCCATGACATTTTAGTTTTGTCAAAAGTCTCTGATGAGGGACCTTGTCAAAGGCTTTCTGAAAGTCCAGATACACAATTTCAACCGACTCACCTTTGTCCACCTGTTTATTCACTCCTTCAAAAAAACATAACAGATTAGTAAGACAAGATCTTCCTTGTCTAAAGCCATGTTGGTTGTCTCACATTAGGCCATGACTATCTACATGCTGAGTAATTTTGTTCTTTATGATTGTTTCTATCATTTTTCCCAGTACTGACTTCAGGCTCACCAGTCTGTAGTTTCCTGGAGCACTCCTGGAACCCTTTTTAAAAACTGGCATTACATTGGCGATCCTCCAATCTTCAGGTATTACAGATGATTTTAATGAAAGTTCACAGATTACTAATAGCAGGTCTGCAATGTCATATTTCAGTTCTTTCAACACCCTTGGATGTATAACATCCGGTCCAAGTGATTTGCTACTCTTCAGATTATCAAATAGTTGTAATACATCTTCCCGGTGTAGCGATATTTCTTTCAATTCTTCTGCAGTATCACCTTTAAATACCACTTCAGTCATGGGTAACATCCCAACATCTTTCTCAGTAAAGACCAAAGCAAAGAATTCATTCAGTCTCTCCGCTATAGCCTTGTCCCCTCTTACTGCTCCTTTTACCCCTCTATCATCTAATGGTCCAACTGACTCTCTCACAGGTTTTTCGCTACGAATGTACTTGAAAAATACTTTATTACGCGTTTTTGCTTCCATAGCAAGTTTCTTCTCAAAGTCTCTCTTTGCATGCCTTATCAATGCCTTGCATTTAACTTGCCAGTGCTTGTGCTGTTTCCAGTTTTCATCATTTGGCTCTTTTTTCCATTTCCTGAAAGATGCTTTTTTGGCAACAACAGCCTCTCTACCCTCACCTTTAAACCATGCTGGCAGTTTTTTGGACTTCCTTCCACTTTTCTTAAAGTGTGGAATACATAAGAACATAAGAACATAAGATATGCCATACTGGGTCAGACCAAGGTCCATCAAGTCTAGTATCCTGTTTCACACAATGGCCAATCTAGGTCTCGGCTTCTAAGATAGCATTTTTAAACAACACCCAAGCTTGATGTAAGTCTTTAACCTTTGCAACTGATCCTTTTAGTTTTTTCTTAACTATTTTCCTCATTTTATCATAGTCTCAATTTCGAAAGTTAAAAGGTAGTACTGTGGATGTCCTTACCATCCCTCCTCCACTAATTAAATCAAATGCGATCATATTATGGTCACTATTGCCAAGCTGCCCCAACACTCTTATCTTTTGCATCAAATCCAGCACCACCAGCAGAAGGGCATGTCAGCATGGTGGCTGAGGGATACTGGTGGTGGAGGGGGCAGTGGCAGCTGCCCAGAGCAGACCGTGGTCTAGCCCTGTGTAGGTGGGTGCCGTGTACTGCAACAGATGGGCCCTGTCTGACAAACAGTCATGGTATCACCAAGGAATGTACTGACTCTGTGGCAACAAGGTGGTGCAGTGCACAAAACCAGTGTATTCAGAAGCAGAGAGTCACAGCTTCAAGTCCCAGCTGTGGTTCCTGCCAACCCAGTCCTCATATTTTACCCACTACTACAATGTGCTAATACAGACAGCACCTTTATTGCAGATGATGTAAACATGCCCAAGACACCTACATTTTACCCAACAGAGCACCGACACCATAAACATGCACATTACCTAGAGCAGAGCCTCCCAAATGCAGTCCTGGAGGGCCAAACATCATTCCAGTTCCATGCTGCCTCTGATAAAGATGCCTGTGCTACATTTCTATGCGCCACCCCCATGGCATGCAGATGTATCTCATGCATATTCATGAGGGACAGCATGAAAACCCGAACAGTGTTTTGCACCGCAGGACTGGAGTTGGGAACCTCTGTCGCAAACAGGGGCAGACACACCCGCACCCACAGGCCCCATTATCCAAAGCCTACTGGGGAGGCAGGACTTTGGGCTCTGCGTGCATCTCCCAATACTAGCACTTGCATACCTTAGTAATGCCACCCTAAACCTGGGAATATGGTACACATCTATCAAAAGGTTGCTATGAGTACTGGCAGATAGCAATTCCTAGGTTAAGTACACTTTTCTGAGTGAGCTGCATCATAGCAACCGTTCTGATGTCTGCTGAGTGTGCTACAGGTCTTGTGTCTGACAGTGTTTGCCAACCTGGGGAGTGACTCCTACAGTACTGCGTACCATAGCCATGCCTGCACTGTGCCCAGGACTTGTGTGGTGGCCTGGGCTGCCCAACTCCTCTATAGTTGCACAATGCTGGCATAGGTGTGGGGAGTGTGTGTCTGTCTATCCAGTGTGTGGTGGCTGCCAACACCCTCCACAGCCCACACTGCTAGCACTGTTGCCAGTATTGGCATGCCAATGTGCATAATGAGGAGCAAGGTACCGTGGGAATAGCCTGGATATGGTGGCCTGGCCCGGATGCATCTGCACACGGCATAGGGCAATGGCTCGGACATTGTAGTGCCTGGCCACCACCTGCACGGACAGGGTGGCCATAGCATATCCTGCTGGGAGGTCACTCTCACCCTGACTGAGCAGTGACCATGGCATGGCTAGGTTCCCCCATAGTACTACATAGCATTTCTCTCATGTGATATTTATGGGTTTCCTTTTGGGGCCTAATCACTGACTTATCTGCTTGGTGTGTATGCTGACATCCCCGTTCTGGATACATGTATCTTCTCCAGGACCATGCTCTATGGACTAGCTGGCGGACTGTCTGCAGCTAGTATGTGTCTTGCTGGAACACCTTGCAGAGTGCAGTGGCTAGAGGCTTGCTGCTGGAGAATGTCAGATAATGGTGGGGGGGCAGTTGAGCATTTCCAGGCCGGCTATAGAGGGCTGCAGATGGGCCACAGTGCGAACTAGGCAGATGCCTAGGTGGCCCATAGGAATGCTGAAACAGTAGAGCAGCCAGACAGCAACTGATGAGGGCCCAGCATGGGCACGAGTGTGCTTCTCACAGGGGATAGTACCCAGCAGATACCCCCAAGGGCACAGAACATTGGCAGACAGTGCTGGGGGGAAGCATGGACATCTATGCAGGCAACCCTACCCCAGGACCTACACCATAGACAGCCACCTACCCACACAATGGATGACCTGAGACTGCGCTCCACCAGCAGAAGGGCATGTCAGCAGAGGGGTACTGGTTGTGGTGGAGGGGGCAGTGGCAGCTGCCCAGAGCAGACCGTGGCCTAGCCCTGTGTAGGTGGGTGCCATGCACTGCAATAGACAGGCCCTGTCTGACGAACAGTCATGGTACCCCCAGGGAATGCATGGTCTCTGTGGCAACACGGTGGTGCAGTGCACACAGCCAGTGTATTCAGGAGCAGACGGTCACAGGTTCAAGTCCCAGCTGTGGTTTCTGCCAACCCAGCCCCCATATTTTACCCACTAGAACAACATGCTAATACAGTCAGAACCTGTAGTGCAGATGATGTAGACATGCCGAAAACGCCTACATTTTACCCTGCAGAGCACAGACACCATAAACATGTGCATTACCTAGAGCAGAGTCTCCCAAATGCAGTGCTGGAGGGCCAAACACCATTCAGGTTCCATGTTGCCTCTAATAAATGTGGCTGTGCTGCATTGCTATGCACCGCCCCCATGGTATGCAGATGTATCTCATGCATATTCATTAGGGGGATATTGCTTAAATAACAAAAATATATAAAATGAAATAATTGAAACTATATGTGATAAAACAGCAATTAAAAACAATTAAAAACCGATGGCATATTGGGGGGGCGGAGCCTGATGTCCAGCGGGATGGTCGCATAACGCTGAGGCTCCCGAGAGGCCTACTCAGAATCCTGAATTAACACCGTACATACCTGAACTTCTACTCTGATCTTGCCGGGGCACATTGGTGAGATGGCGGGGACCAAACCCACGCGCCTGGAATTTGGATCTCCAGCAGCTTCTCACGGCAAACGTTCCAAAACTGAACCTCCGTCCCCGCAGAAGGGGCTGGCCTTGCGCGAGGGCCCCGAAATGCAGCAGGAAATCCTCGCAGAGATTAGAGGGGTCAAGGACCTCGTGCAGTCAAACGGTGAAGCACTCCGAGCGCTGCGGGAAGATTTTGGTGTGCTGCAAAGCAAGCTAGAAGGGCTTTCTTCGCGTCAGGACAAAATGGAGAGCATATTGGACTCCCATGCGGCCCGGTTGTCCAAACTCGACAAAGTTGAACGTCAGGTGCGGGCCTTGCAGAAAGAAGTGGAAGATGGCAATAATAGAGCGCGCCGCAACAACATACGACTCGTGGGCATACCGGAGGGAGCGGAATCGGGAGACATGAAAGAGTTTTTATGCAAAGTCCTCCCTTCCCTTCTCCAAATCACCTTTACCAAAGATTTGGAGATCGATCGCGCTCATCGTGTACCCACAAGCATAACTCTCAACAGGAAGACCCCGCGGCCCATCATTTTTCGACTTTTGAGATATCAACACGTTGAGCAAATTCTAAGTGCCTCTCGGGCAAAGGGCCCTATGGAGTTTGAAAGCCACAATATCTCCTTCTATCCCGACTTGGCCAAACCCACGGTCGACCGCCGAAAGCGCTTTCTGGAATTCCGGCC
The DNA here is from genome assembly GCA_033557465.1 of Ichthyophis bannanicus. Lineage (NCBI taxonomy): Eukaryota > Metazoa > Chordata > Amphibia > Gymnophiona > Ichthyophiidae > Ichthyophis > Ichthyophis bannanicus. The sequence goes on along the minus strand of CM066031.1, from coordinate 507,842,706 downwards.
GAGGCTTCAACAACTACAAGCACGCTATGGCCTGATGTACCCGGCCAAGCTCCGAGTCACGCTTCACAATCAGACAAGAACATTTGAGGACCCTGATCTACTAGCGGAGTTTTTGGATTCCAAAGAAGCCGACTTGATGCGCTGACTTCCAGAGTATTCCTGCAAGTATTCTCATATCCGCTGTACCCGCCATATTGGTTCTGCCGCAGCCCAGCAAAGAGACTGGCGAGGGCAGTTTGTTGCCTTACTTTTGATGATATCTGTGACCCGACCCCATCTACCCATAGTAGCCTCGATGAGTATCAGAGACAGTGTTAATTATGGACTCTGGTGTTTCTTTTCTTTTTTTTCATGTCTTCCTATTTCCTCTCTAGGGCCTCCTCCCGCAGACATATGGTCGCCATATTCTTTGGGGGTTTTGCTTCTTCTCTAAGATACTTTGGTACATACTATTCAATATGGGGTGTATTAGCCAGAATACTCGGTGATTATGTCATTGTTGCACAGATTCTGATCATGTTGTATGTTTTCAAGCGCTCTTACCTCAAATGTCTATTACCTGATTGATGGCACCATGTAAGATTTTCTCATTGAACGTAAAAGGAATCAATAATCCGATTAAACGGAAGAAAATCCTAAGCTACCTAAGTCAGGAAGCTGCGGATCTGATTTTTCTCCAAGAAACGCATTTGAATTCGAAGGAAACTCTTAAACTCAATATTAAACCTTACATGGTGGCCGCCTATTCCCCAGCCGTTTCTAAGAAATGTGGGGTCGCCATACTGGTTAGGAAATCTTTGCATGCTACTATTATTGCGACTAGCTCAGATACAGAAGGTAGATGGTCCAGAGTTCACCTCAAGATAGGTAGCCTTGAAGTTACATGTATATGCCTTTACGCTCCTAATGTGGATGACCCTGCCTTTTTTGCTACCATTGCTCAGGTTGCGCAGGCCTCTGCTAATACTTCATTGATAATTGGGGGGGATTTCAATCTAGTCCTTGATCCCCTGATTGACAAACGGCCGCCTAGGACAAGCGGTCCCCCCAAGAGTCACTCCACGCTCACCTCCCTGATCAAAGATCTTGCTTTAGTTGATCTATGGAGGCTACTACACCCCAATGAGCTTGACTTCACCTTCTTCTCTTCCCCTCATAAATCCCAGTCTCGCATAGACTTCTTTCTAATATCAAAACTGTTAGTTCCTCAGGTAGACACTGCAAAGATTCACTCCCAACATATTTCAGATCATGCTGCCATTTCCTTTCAATTACACACTACTGCACCCCAAGGGAATTCGGGGGCCTGGTTCTTTGATAGAGCCCTGTTAACTCAGCCAGAGTTCCAGTTAGAAATTCGAGCAGCCATACAGGATTACTTCCATTTTAATCTACCCCAGGATACTGCGAATTGGGCTTGGTGGGAGGGCTTCAAAGCGGCCATTCGAGCAACGATCACTAGCTATCAAATCCGCCTGCGGAAACAACGCAAACAGCAGCTACTCATACTAGACCAACAAATAAAAGCAGGCGAACGAGTTCTAACTTCACGTACTGATCCATGTGTATTAATTCGATTACAGCGGCTCCGTTTTCAATATAATTCAATCCTCTCAACTGCAGCTTCTAAGAGTATTGAGCTTCAGCGAGGGACATATTATCGGGAAAATAACCGAGCCGGTCGACTCTTAGCCAATGCCTTGAAAGGTCAAAAAGAAGCCAAACGCGTAGCGGCCCTTCGAGCTCCACAGGGAGGGGGCATAGTGACCACAGACGCCGACATTGTAGAGCTCTTTCGGGATTTCTATACCCGCCTATATCAATCTGAATGTGAGTTCTCGTCAGAGACATTCGAGCGATTGCTTTCTGGCATTCAGCGGCCGATCCTCTCTGAAGATGATAGGGATGCGATGGATGAACCCTTCTCTACTTCAGAGATCCAATCTGCCCTAAAACGCACAGCCTCGGGCCGTGCCGCAGGGCCCGATGGTCTCCCGACCGAATTCTACAGAACGTTCAGTGCAGATTTAGTTCCCTATTTAAAGCTCTATTTTACTGCCCTTGCGGTAGACACATCTTCTTTGGGATCCTTTTCTGCAGCTAATGTGGTAGTATTTGAGAAATAAGGCAGAGACCCGCTACTAACCGCCAACTACCGTCCAATCTCCCTACTTAATGCCGACTATAAGATCTTCGCAACGATCTTGGCCACCCGGCTATCTGACAGGATGGCCACCCTAATTCACCCCGACCAATGCGGTTTTATACCCGGCAGATCAACTGCTGACAATGCTCGGACCTTGTGCCATGTGTTATCCAGTGCTGCCAATTTAGATCTTCCATGGGTGGGTCTTTCCCTGGATGCCGAAAAAGCCTTTGATCGCCTAGAATGGCCTTTCTTATTTGCAGTTCTCCGATGGTATGGCTTTGGGGAGGGCTTCCTCCGATATCTCCAAGTCATGTATACTCAGCCCGTCGCCAGTATTTGTGTAAATGCCATCAAGTCTCAGCCATTTAATCTCCAAAGAGGCACGCGTCAAGGTTGCCCCCTATCACCAATGCTCTTTGATCTAGCTCTTGAACCCCTAGCCCTCCTTATTAGACAGTCCGCACGTATTCGAGGTGTCCCCTTTAGTCATAGGGAGATTAAACTCTCTGCATATGCAGATGACCTTATGCTTTTCGTATCCCTCGATTCGGTTCCAGCTGTTTTGGATCTGATTGACGGATACTCACGATTATCGGGCTATAAAATTAACTGGACCAAATCTGTAGCATTCCCACTGAACCGCTGGGTACATGAGGCTGACATGCAAGCCTTTCCCTTCCTTTGGCAATCCCGCATGGTGAAGTATCTCGGGGTCCATTACTGTTCTCCTTTAGAAGACACTATCAGTTTTAATGCCAAAGAGGTAGTCTCCAAAGTCCGTGAGCTCACGAATCGTTGGTCTCCCTTATCTCTTACATGGTGGGGCCGCTTAGAAACTGTGAAAATGATGATAGTCCTCAAAGTGAACTACATTTTAGAAATGCTGCCGTGCTTACTTCCGCTACATACTTATAAAGATATTGAGGGCCTTCTCGTCCGTTATCTCTGGCAGGGCAAGCCACCAAGGATAGCCAAACAAAAACTACAGTCTGTAAAGGACAGAGGGGGTACCAGATTTCCTGATTTTCTTAGATATCATCAAGCCTTCCTACTTAAGCAAGGTGCCCGATGGCTAGATGCCTCAACAGACAGCAGACCAGTTTGGCTTGACATAGAAGAGGAGCTTAGTAGCCCAATTCCGTTGATCCATCTCCCCGGTATGTCCTATCAAGTAGACACCCGCCATCCACCAATGATTGTCGATACTCTTGCGGCCTTTAACACTCTCATTCTATCACTGGGCCCGAACGTTTGTCCTCAGGGCGGACTCCCGCTATGGAATAACCCCAGAATTCAAGTCCTAAATAGAACGATAGCATGGAAACCCTGGTACTCAAGGGGGATCTGGACACCCCAACAGCTTTTCTCTGCAGCTCGTTGGAAAACCTTTTCTGATTTACAAAAGGAATTTGCGTTACCAGCGAAACACTACTTTCAATTGATGCAGCTTCAACACTGCCTCAAAAGTGCTCGAATCATGCCGCCCTCTACCCCTACTGAGGACGGGCTATTAGAGATAGTTCACGCTATTAGTAGTACACATGGGGTAGCCTCTAACTTTTATAAAATATTATGTCAGGGTACAGACACGGCCACTTTTAGAGCCCAACAAGCCTGGGAGCGCGAACTGCAAACCACTTTAACCCCTGTGCAATGGAGCGTTTTCTGGAGCAAAGTAGTGCGGGTTTCCCGGTCTGCCTCTGTTACCCAAACTCTCTTCTTCTTTGCTCACAGATGCTTTTATACCCCAGAAAAAATAGCCAAATGGAACACAAATGCTAGGGACCTGTGTTGGTCTTGCCATACTGCTGTGGGAACCCTCGCTCATGTTATTTATGAATGTCCTCAACTACAGGTTTATTGGGGGCGGGTCTGGGGTCGTATTCAATTTATCTTACACCTTCACGAACCTCTCTCCTGGAAGCTCGTGGGACTCCGCTCCGTGGCGGAGATCCCCTCTCTTCCTAAGAAGGGTCACTTTCTCCTTGATTTCATGCTGGGTATAGCCATATGCTTAATCACGAGGAATTGGAAGGATAGCTCTCGACTTACTGTCAATGAATGGTGGAACCTCGTCTGCTTATATAGTAAATATGAGCAGATACCTCGGAGAGCTATTCCCCATGCTCAACCTCACTCTCGCTTGTCTAAATGGCAGATGCTTAATGATTATGTACAATCTGCTCATTGCTCCAACATGCTTGTATAATGTGCACTCATCATGTTTCAGATCACCGTTAGGTTTTGTAACACAATAATGTAAGTACACGCCCGCTTCGGGAATGATTAGTTTTCTAGAGAAGAAGCAGGGGGGAGGGGGGTGGCAGGGGTTTACTTTGGTGTATGTATAACACTTTATGTATCTGTCTTTTAGCTGTATGTCTTCCTTTTTCCTTTGTTGTTATAAAACGAAAATAAAGAATTAAAAAAAAAAAACCGATGGCATATCAACAAAAGAATAGGAGGGGGAAGGGGGGGAAGGGGGAAGGGGGAGGGGGGAAGAGGGGGGAAGGGGGAGGAGGGGGGAGAGGGGGGGAGAGGGGGGGAGGAGGAGGGGAAAGAAGTATACACTTACTATTGTAGATCTTTCTCCAGAAGTAGCAGTCCCCTTTTGTAGTCCTTCAAGACTTCAAGGAAGATCTTGTCTTACTAATCTGTTATTTTTTTTTGAAGGTGTGAATAAACAAGAGACAAAAGTGAGTCGGTTGATATAAGGGTATGTTTACTAAACAGCGCTAACATCGCAGCGGCAACGTTATCGTGTGATAAGTGACATTATCCCATGATAATGGCGCATTACCAGGTGATAACATCACGTCTCGTGCGATAACATTACGTATCACATGATAACGTCACATATCGCACGATAACGTCACGTATTGCACGCTAACGTCTCTGGCAGCGATAAGGTGTGCAGAGGGTGGAGTAAGGCTCCCCAGAGGGTGGAGATAAGAGGTCAATGGGTGGAGAGTGGGCGGGGAGAGGCCCAAGGCACACTAACGATGTGAAATCAGGGTATGAAAATTAACGCCACTGAAAACCTTGCATTAGAGGCACATTTGCAGGAGAGAGAAACCAGTTCAGTCAGCAATGTACAGAAAAGGCAGGGAGACCCAGATAAGTGATAGTAGTGATACATGTGCAGTAACAAAACGTGCAAAACACAGAGAGATAATGACCAGAACCAAAATAGAAATACAAAACACCGCGCTGGCCAATAGAAAAAACATTGATAAAAGGTAATCAACACTACCCATAAAGAATAAAACAGAAGATGTCACTTTTGGAAGGGTCAATTCTGATTCCCCCCACAAAGTGAATGTGCCAATATTGAAAGTGTGGATGAGGGTTTGCTGTGGTGTATATTGGGCAGCTTGCTTATGTGGCTTTCACATGTGCAGCAACAGCAGAGTGGCCACGTAGGCAAGGGCACTATGGTGATGGTGAACACAAGGAGCAGGAGACATAGGATGGATTGACAAAGTGTTTATTGGAAAAGGGACCCCAACGCGTTTCGGCAACGCCTTCCTCAGGGGGGATATTGCTTAAATAAAAAAAATATATAAAATGAAATAAATGAAACTATATGTGATAAAACAGCAATTAAAAACAATTAAAAACAGATGGCATATCAACAAAAGAATATAATATAAAAGTGACATGTAGTCTTGATCAAAAACAGAAGACAATATGTGTGACAACATAAATTATGTAAATAAGTAGATGAATGCATGGATGAATACACAGGGCTGAGAAACTACAAATAATAAAACAATGAAACTTTAAATATCGACATATATCTGAGAACTAATAAGGAGTAATACATTATGCTCAATGGAAATAAGGGAAGCACTTCTGGTTAAAAATGATATTATACAACAAAAGGGAACAAACCATAATGACTAAGGGGTATGTTTACTAAACCTTCTTAACGTGCGTGCTGTGCAATTAGCACGTGCTAAGGTACCTTAGTGCACGCTAATGACGCTTTACGGGGCAAAAATGTGCTTTAGTGTGCGCTCACACGTGCAGTGGCGCAAACGAGCGCTGAAGGCATGGAAAGGCTCCTGGAGGGCGGAGGAAGGCTCCCCAGGGGCGGAGAGAAGGGGTCAATGGGTGGAGAGTGGGAGGGGAGAGGCTCCCCGCACACTAACGATGTGAAATTCGAGGCCAAAACTAACGCAAGTGAAAACCTCGCGTTAGAGCTGATTTAAAGGGAAAAGAAACTATTTCTGTCAGCAATGTACAGCAAAACCAGGGAAACCTACAAAAAGTGATAAGTGTGATACATGTGCACGAAATAAAAGTGCAAATAAACATTGAAAATGACCCCAACAAAATAAAAAAAAAATCATAATCAAGCTGGGAAATAGTGATAGTAATGGGAAACATAAAAAAACACTCCCAATAGTGTGTCTATCCAGTGTGTGGTGGCTGCAAACACCCTCCACAGCCCACACTGCCAGCACTGTTGCCAGTATTGGCCTGCCAATGTGCATAATGAGGAGCAAGGTACCATGGGTATAGCCCGGACAGGGTGGCCTGGCCAGGATGCATCTGCACAGGGCATAGGGCACTGGCTGGGACATTGTAGTGCCCGGCCACCACCTGCACAGACAGGGTGGCCACAGCATGTCCTGCTGGGAGATCACTCTCACCCTGACTGTGCAGTGACCACAGCATGGCTAGGCACCCCCATAGTGCTATATAGTACTTTTCTCATGTGATATTTATGGGTTTCCTTTTGGGGTCCAGTCAGTGACTTATCTGCTTGTTGTGTATGCTGACATCCTAGTTCTGGGTGCATGCATTTCCACCAGGAGCATGCACTATGGACTAGCTAGCAGACTGTCTGCAGCTGGTATGTGTCTTGATGGAGCGCCTTGCAGGGTGCAGCGGCTGAAGGCTTCCTGCAGGAGAATATCAGATAGTGGTGGGTTGCAGCTTAGCATGTCTAGGCCTAATGTCTGCCTGCTATTGCGTTATGGATATGTACAGAGCTGCATTGACTGCCCTGTAGGGTGTCTGTTCCACAGCAGGACTGGGGTTGATGGTCCCCTCTCCTGCCACCATTGCAGGGAGGTAGAATGTGGATCTGTTGGTAGGAGACCCTGTTTACCACTCTCAGCCCTGGAGAAGGGTGGTGGTACATAATCCTCCTAGGGGTCCATACAGATATATCCAAGGTGTGTCAGCAAAAACTACCTATCTCACACATTAGCACTGCTGGGGACCTGCAGCATGGCCTATCTCTGCTGTGGACCTGGTGCTGGGCGCCCCACCTCACCCTCAGGGTGAGTGCATTACCTGCACAATGTGACGGTGTGTAGCTACTCTGTGCCAGTACCACACACGGTCAGTTCCCCCTACCAGGCCGAGGTGCTGTGGGGGTGCATACCCCATCTTGTGATCATCTGTTGACTGCTGATTTGCATGTGCAGTGCATCATGGGTATGGGTGGGTTAACCCTATCCTGGTGACCACAGCAGACTGTTTGTGTGGTGACTTGCAGTCCTTCTGCAACCAGCCAGGGGTTTGCTAGCAGCTGTAGCCCACTGGTTACTTCACTGCCAGTGGAGCCAGAGGTCATGGGTTCAAACCCACAGTGGGGTTATTTGATAGGGCTGTCCAAAGCATTGTCTATTTTTAATGTACATTAGTGCTGCCAGCAAAAACACCCTCAGCGTACTGTACCCATAAGGTGCCCATGACCCCTGCACCATCTGTCAGTGTCTTTACCATTGTACTGCAGCCCTGTTCCTCTGTTTGCACATCAGCGTGCCTGCTTATGCTTCCTGCTTGCGTTTCTCGTGCGCTACTGTGCACGGTGCACAAGAGCGCGCAGCGCAGCACATGCTAATCCTGTTTTGCTATTTTTGACCGGACCGCCCACTCCTTTTATGGCATCATGCAGACTAACGCGGCACGCACGTTAAGAGGGTTTAGTAAACATACCCCTAAATATAGTGTTGTACATGAAGAGGTAAATAAAGGATAAATATGGAAACATGAATAAATAATTAAAATATTAAAATGATAAATAATTAAAAACTAAAAATTAAAAATAATTAAGACTTAATGACTAAAACTATAAATGGTTTGAACACTAAGGCAATAAATAATTAAAGGCAGTACTAAAACTAGACTTAATGATGTATAATTAATCTAATTTTAAACATACTCTGATGAGGACATATGGGTGGTGCATTGATGAACTATAAAAGGTGTAAAGAATGCTCCAATTATGAATTGTAAAACAATGTCTAAAATACTGCACTTGATAAAAGTAAGTGTAGAATAATGCAAGATCCAAATATGTGTTGAAAAAAATAAGAAAATGTGGGAATGTCACGTAGTAAAAATGTCACGTAGTAAAATATTAAAATGTAAAATATAAACTAAGGCACTCACCTAGTTCGAGCGTATTAAGTGTGTATACTTTTGAGAAAACGCTGCTCAAAAACAGTTAGGACGGGGCACTAGAGCGGGAGCCAAAAGAGTAAATTAAAAAGTGATTAAACCATAATGCCACCCATGGTACTGTGAACATTAGTATACAGCATAAACGTGTGATGCAAAGAAAGTGCCATATGAGAAATTAACAGGGTACTATCTGGAAGGTGGATCGAATTGTAAAAATAGTTGGGTTAAGGGGGCGGAGCCCGATGTCCAGCGGGATGGTCGCATAACGCTGAGGCTCCCGAGAGGCCTACTCAGAATCCTGAATTAACACCGGACATACTTGAATTTCTGCTCTGATCTTGCCGGGGCACATTGGTGAGATGGCGGGGACCAAACCTATGCGCCTGGAATTTGGATCTCCAGCGGCTTCTCACGGCAAACGCTCCAAAACTGAACCCCCGTCCCCGCAGAAGGGGCTGGCTTTGCGCGAGGGCCCCGAAATGCAGCAGGAAATCCTCGCAGAGATTAGAGGGGTTAAGGACCTCGTGCAGTCAAACGGTGAAGCACTCCGAGCGCTGCGGGAAGATCTTGGTGTGTTACAAGGCAGGCTAGAGGGGCTCTCTTCGCGTCAGGACAAAATGGAGAGCGTATTAGACTCCCACGCGGCCCGGTTGTCCAAACTCGACAAAGTTGAACGTCAGGTGAGGGCCTTGCAGAAAGAAGTGGAAGATGGCAATAATAGAGCGCGCCGCAACAACCTACGACTCGTGGGCATACCGAAGGGAGCGGAATCGGGAGACATGAAGGAGTTTTTATATAAAATCCTCCCTTCCTTGCTCCAAATCACCTTTACCAAAGAATTGGAGATCGATTGCGCTCATCGTGTACCCACAAACATAACGCTCAACAGGAAGACCCCGCGGCCCATCATCTTTCGACTTTTGAGATATCAACATGTGGAGCAAATTCTCAGTGCCTCTCGGGCAAAGGGCCATATGGAGTTTGAGAGCCATAAGATCTCCTTTTATCCTGACTTGGCTAAACCCACGGTCGACCGCCGAAAGCGCTTTCTGGAATTCCGGCCGAGGCTTCAACAACTACAAGCACGCTATGGCCTGATGTACCCGGCCAAGCTCCGAGTCACGCTTCACAATCAGACAAGAACATTTGAGGACCCTGATCTACTAGCGGAGTTTTTGGATGCTAAAGAAGCCGACTTGATGCGTTGACTTCCAGAATATTCCTGCCAATATTCTCATATCTGCTGTGCCTGCCATATTGGATTTGCCGCGACTCAGCAAAAGTCTGCCGAGGGCGGTTTGTTGCCTTATCTTGATGATATCTGTGACCCGACTCCATCTACCCATCGTGGCCTCGATGAGTATCAGAGACAGTGTTGATTATGGACTCTGGTGGTTTTTTTTTTCTTTTTTTTGTGTCTCTATCTTCCTCTCTAGGGCCTCCTCCCGCAGACATATGGTCGCCATTTTCATTGGGGGTTTTGCTTCTTCTCTAAGTTACTTTGGTACATACTTTTCAATATGGGGTGTATTAGTCAGCAGACTCGGTGATTATATCATCTTTGTACAGTTTCTGATTATGTTGTATGTTTTCCAGCGCCCTTATCTAAAATGTCTATTACTGATCGATGGCACCATGTAAGATTTTATCATTGAACGTAAAAGGAATCAATAATCCGATAAAACGAAAGAAAATCCTAAGCTATCTAAGTCATGAAGCTGCGGATCTGATTTTCCTCCAAGAAACGCATTTAAATTCGAAGGAAACCCTTAAACTCAATATTAAACCTTACATGGTGGCCGCCTCTTCTCCAGCCGTTTCTAAGAAATGTGGGGTTGCCATACTGGTTAGGAAATCTCTGCATGCTACTATTATTGCGACTAGCTCAGATACAGCAGGTAGATGGTTGGCGGAGGTCCCCTCTCTTCCTAAGAAGGGTCGCTTTCTCCTTGATTTCATGCTGGGTATAGCTATATGTTTAATCACGAGGAATTGGAAGGATAGCTCTCGACTTACTGTCAATGAATGGTGAAACCTTGTCTGCCTATATAGTAAATATGAGCAGATATCTCGGAGAGCTATTCCCCATACCCAAACTCACTCTCGCTTGTCTAAATGGCAGATGCTTAATGATTATGTACAATCTGCTCATTGCTCCGACATGTCTGTTTAATGTACACTCATCATGTTTCAGATCACCGTTTGGTTTTGTAACACAATAATGTCAGTACACGCCCGTTTCGGGAATGATTAGTTTTCTAGAGAAGAAGCAGGGGGGAGGGGGGTGGTAGGGGTTTACTTTGGTGTATGTATCTCATTCTATGTATGTATCTGTCTTTTAGTTGTATGTCTTCCTTTCCTTTGTTGTTATAAAACGAAAATAAAGAATTAAAAAAAAAATAGTTGGGTTAAAAGATAATAAAAGATATGCAGGCAACAGACCAAGAGTAAAGATAAATCACTAAAAGTGAAACTTGTGTAGTAAATAGGTGATTAAAACCGTTGCGTCTGTGTTTAAAGGAAATAAATTAAGACAAATAAAAATATAAAAACTTGCTTATGACGGTGAGAAATAAGAAACTGATATTCAAATAAATAAGATGTGATAAAATCATACCGTATATGCTCAGCTCCGTCGAGAGAAAAGGCTTCTGATGCACAGGATGCACTTTATACAATGGAAAGGGAACCTGGTGAGCTCGACTGATTTATAAACGCCAACTTTCGCGCCAAACACAAAGTAACCCGATCCGAAGGGAGGAGTTATTGACAGAGACGGCAGATATACTGACAAGCTGTGCGCTAGTAATGTGCTGAGAAATAGCCCTTGAATTCTTGTGCATGATATCGTGGAAAGTAAAAAACACAACGTATGCATACTAAAAAAGTTATGAAGAAAAGTGGTATTGTATAGCCAATTGAAAGAGTGTAAACCAACTAGAATGAGAAATACAAGGGGATATAATGATAACCATGTTATACTGAAAAGAAAATGATATTGATGACCAACCTGATGAAACATGAATGAATGCAGAGTTGCATACAGTATAAACCTTGAAAATATTATGCAAAGGCCAATATTACAAGAGGTGGGAGATAAGGCAAAAATTGTATATATACACCATAGAAGATATTTGTGAATGAATGGCAATATGGAAGATTATCCCAGGAACACTGTTAAGTCTACTTCCTGATTTAAGCCTTGTGGTTCTCAGGTATTAAATTCATAGATGTAACGTTGTTCAAGCTTTAATAGGGCATTATCAATATTGCCACCTCTCCAGTGTGGAATAACGGTCTTGATTACTGCAAATTTGATATCACTGATAGTGTGACTCTTTTCTAACCAGTGTGATAGTAGTGGTTTGTCAGGCTGCTTTCTTTGAATATTACTTCTGTGCTCTATGATGCATGTATGGATTTGTCTCTGAGTTTTACCTATATACAACTTATTGCATGGACATTGGATTAAATAAACAGCATTAATGGTTTTGCAATTCGAATAATGTTGTATAAAAAGTTTATGTCCCGTGGGTGCATGTATAAAATTATTCTTAATTGTAATAGCATGTATACAAACTGAGCAGTTGCCACAGCTATAGTACCCCTTAACCTTAGGAGATGGTCTTGGAATTGTAAGAGCAGATGGAACTAGAAGGTTAGTCAGATTTGGGGCACGTTTGTAAGCAACCATCAATTGTTTAGATGCAAAAGAAGGTATGGTAGTCAGAAGATGCCACTCTTGTTTCAGGATATCAACGATAGCTTTGGAATGAACAGAAAAAGTGAGAGCACAGACAATTTTGTCTGTGTGTGTACATGATATCCTTCCCATAAGCGTGAAACGGTCAGTAGCACGTGCTCTATGATAAGCTTTCTGGATGCATGTATTGGAGTAACCATGTTGTTGAAACCTATGAAACATGTCCTTAGCATGTTCCTCAAAATCAGTATTATCTGTACATAATCTTTTAATTCTCAAAAATTGACTAATTGGAAGGTTCTTCTTGAAAAAGGAGTTATGACAACTGTCATATTTGAGTAACGTGTTCCTGTCTGTGGGTTTACGATATAGGGTAGTGGAAAAGCCAGTATTGGATTTTTTAATTAAGATATCTAAGTATGGAAGAGCTTCCATACTGTAATTACCCTCAAACTGTAAATTGGAGTCCAATGTATTGAGCCACGTATGAAAAGTATGCAATAAAGTTTCTGTCCCATTCCATATTATGAGTACATCGTCGATGTAACGTTTCCATAATAAAACATAAGGTTTGTAGGGATGAAAAGTTAAAAATTTGGGTTCAAATTCTGTAACGTACAGGTTGGCCACATCTAGTGCTATGGGGGACCCCATGGCAACCCCTTTTATCTGTTTATAAAAGACACCCCTGAAGCAAAAATAATTTTCCATGGTGATGGTGGAAATGGGGGAACATGGGGCTGCAGGCGCACATGCAGTGGGCCAGCTGGGGCACCGGGAGGGACTAGGCAGATGCCTAGGTGACACGTAGGAATGTAGAAATGGAAAACCAGCAAGACAGCAACTGACCAAGGGCAAACATGTCCACGAGTGTGTGTCCCAAAATATCCCAGGGGACAGTACCCAGAAAGTACCCCAAAGGGCACATAACATTGGCAGGAGGTGCCGGGGGAAAGCGTGGATGTCTAGGCAGGCACCCCTACCCCATATCAAATGTATCTCATGCATATTCATTAGGCAGAGCATGAAAACCTGAACCGTGTTTGGCCTACCAGGACCGGAGCTGGGAACCTCTGCCAAAGAGCAGCGGCCAACAGGGGCACAAACACCCACACCCACAGGCTCCACGATCCAAAGCCTCATGGAGAGTCAGGCTGTTGGGCCCTGCGCGGAGCAGCAGCAGCTACCAGTACTAGCACCTGCATACCTTAGCAATGCCATCATAAACTTGGAAACACGTTCCACATATATCAAAAGGTTGCTATGATTAATGTCAGATAACAAATCCTAAGTTAAACACAATTTGTTGACAGAGCTGCATCATAGCAACCTATCTGATATCTGTGGAGTGTGTTTCAGTTCTTCTTTCTGACAGTGTTTACGACCCCGGAGAGTGACCCTAACAGTATTGAGTACCATAGCAATGCCTGCACTGTGCCCAGGACTGGTGTGGTGGCCAGGGCTGCCAACCACCTCTATATTTGCACAATGCTGAAATAGGTGTGGGAGTGTGTGTATGTCTATCCAGTGTTTTGCGGCTGCCTACACCTTACTGATCCCCCAATGCTTGCACTATTTCCAATGTTAGCCTGCCAGTGTGCATAATATGGAGCACAGCACTGTGGGTATGGCCCCTACAGTGAGGCCTGGGCAGGATGCATCTGCACAGGGCATAGGGCAATGTCTGGGACATCGTAATGCCTGACCACCAGCTGCACAGACAGGGTGGCCACAGCATGTCCTGCTGGGGGGGGGGGGGTCACTCTCTCCCTGACTGAGCAGTGACCATGGCATGGCTAGGTCAACCCATAGTACTATACAGCATTTCTCTCAAGTGTTATGTACGAGTTCCTTTTTCTGGGGTCCAATCACTGACATACTTGCTTGGTGTGTGTGCTCACATCCCATTTTTGGGTGCACATATTTCTTCCTGGAACATATACTAGCTAGCAGACTGTCTGCAGTTAGCATGTGTATGGCTGGAACACCTTGCAAGGTGCAGTGGGTGGAGACTGACTGTGCTCTCTGCTGATGAATGTCAGATAGTGGTAGTGGGCAGTGGGGCATTTCCAGGCCTACTGACTGTCTGCCAGTGCCTTATGTAATGTGTACAGATCTGCATTGACTGACTGTGCCCTCTGCTGTTGAATGTCAGATAGTGGTGGGGGGAAGCTGAGCTGCTCCAGTGTTCTGCTTGTCTGCTATTGCCTTATGTGATGCATACAAATCTGCATCGACTGCCCTGTAGGGTGCCTATTCCCCAGCAGGACTGGGGTTGATGGTCCCCTCTACTGCCACCATTGCAGAGATGTAGAATGTGGATCTGTTGGTTGGAGATCCTGTCCCGCACCCTGAGCCACAGAGGGCAGGTTGGGTGGTGCTACATAATCTGCTTTTGGATCCAAACACCACCCTTCTCTTATAACATGTGACCATGGCAGTAACACGGGATATGCACTATTTTGGGTGCATCATAGTCCACAAGGGCTAAATGTGACTGAGAAATACAGTTGGGCATAGGTGTATCCTAGGTGTGTCTGCAAGGACTATCTATCAACACTGGCACTGAAGAAAACCTACAGCACATCCTATCTCAGGCAAGCCAGGTGCTGCGGACCTGGTGTTGGGCGCTCCTCCTCACCCTCACGGTGAGCACAGGAATCACACAATGCCACGGCCTGTAGCTACTCTGTGCCAGTAAGACACACAGTCCGTTCCCCCTACCATTCCGGGGTGCTATAGAGGCGCATACCCCATCTGGTAATCAGATGTAGGCTGCTGATCTGCATGTACAGGTGGGCTTACCCTATTCTGATAACCACAGCAGTTTGTGTGGTGTCCTGCAGTCTTTCTGTAGCCAGCCAGTGCTGTGTTAGCAGTAATAGAGATGTAGCCCACTGGTTACTTCAATGACCGTGGAGGCCAAGGTAGTGGGTTTGATCCCACAGTGGTGTTATCTAATAAGGCTGTCTGAGGCTTTTCCTTTTAATTTAAATCAGTGCTGCCAACAAAGCCATCCTCATAGTGCTCTAACCTTAAAGTGCTTCATAAAGCGCCCTATGGGGCACATTATAAGTCACCTTGGCGGACAGGGCACTCTATAATGTGCCCTATGGAGTGCCTTATAGGGTGCTTTATGCGGCACCTTAGGTTACAGCACTGTGAGGGTGTTTTTGCTGGCAGCACTGATTAAATTAAAAGGAAATGCCTCAGACAGTCTTCTTACATAACACCATTACAGGATCGAATCCATAACCTCTGCCTCAACAGTCATTGCAGTAACCAGTGGGCTACACCTTTATAGCTTTTAACACTGCACTTATTACTTAAGCTCCACTACTGACCATTTGTGATTAACTCACTATGAAATTTTACTATTTTTTTCAAATTTTTTTCAAATCAGCGATCAGATCTCAGAATTTAACATTGGCTACTCACTGGATCTACTTGTATGATGCAGTGAAAAACACCAGTCGTACATCAACGACCTGTTAGTATCGCTATTTTTTCTTTTTTTTATCCCTAGGTATTTACTCTTAATTGTTCATTCCATCGGAACTGCTAAATGTAAGTGTAACCATAGTTTTAAGAAGATGGTAAAGATTTTTTTAATCAGGAAAATTGCTTGGCTCTGTCAATGGTGCTGTTTTAAGCACTGTTGATTCATATTCACTGGGCTGAACCTAATGACCCAATTACAAAGTTTCTCAGTGAAATCTTCCTGCAGTCAGGTTGCAATATATACAGCTCTTTCAACTTCTGCTCACCAAGCAGTATTTACAATTTCTGTTCCCAGTAAAACTTCCTGCAATCAGGTTACAATGTAAGCAGCTCTCAACTTCTACTCCCAAACAGTATTTACAACTTCTGCTCCCAACGCATTTTCTGGGCGCCGTAGCATTTCACAAATAATTGTTTCTTCAGGGGAATGCCTTTATAAGAATAAAAATAAAAGCATTTACCTTAGTTATGTTGAATTTGAAGTAAAGTATGAATTAGTCATGATGCTTTCCAGTGGGTGAAAAGAGAACAATACTCACGGCTCCTTCTGTTGGGGTTCAACTCTCAAAAAACGCTGCGCATACGGAGTAAACCGCATGCGGGAATTTAAACTATTGCAGAGAAAGTCATGTGTGAGTAACTCATTTCGTTCATTGGTAAGCTGTCATTAACAAACTCCCCATTCAATGGATGTGTTTAAGCCTTTAGGGTTTACAGGGTCTAACTGGAAAATCCATATCTGCTCGCGGTATAACAGCGTCTGGTCTCTAGATTTGCCTTTCTGCCCTTGGGTGATCTGATCAATGCAAAAACATCTTAGTGTTGTAAAAGAGTGATCTTTTTCAATGCAATGTGACACTATTGGGGCTTGCAATACTTTACAATGCAGTCTACTATGATGTTCTTTCATCCTAGTGTGAAATTCCCGAATGGTTTTCCCAATGTACAGCAACGAACAGGGGCATACTATGCCATAGACCACATGAGTGGAAGTGCATGTAGTCCAATGTCGTAATCGGTAGGTTTTCCCTTGGTATGTGAGTTCTTGCAACTCAAATGTTATATCGCAGATGATGCAGTTTCCACATTTATAATGGCCTGCCTCTTCAGTCATGTTCCTAAGCAAAGGTGATCGTAATGTTGCGGGGTTGAGAAGCTCTTTCAAATTTGTGTGACGTTGCCATACACACTGAATTTTTTGATTCTCTAGTCCCGGAGCGCTTCGTAAAACATTACTGTGCTTTTTTAAAATCCTCTGAATCTGATTACTGAACGTAGAATGTTTGGTCACTAGGTGTACTGTCTCTTCGGAAGTCTTTGACTTCGATGCAGGTGATAACAGCAACTCTCTATTAATGTACAGTGCTCGTTTGTATGCTGCATCTACCACTTGATATGGGTAACCCCGAAGTGTAAATTTGTGTTTTAATAACTTAGCTTGCTGTTTGTAATCTTTTAAGTCTGAACAGTTTCTCCGATAACGAAGAAATTGGGAAAGTGGGAGACTATCCTTAAGTTTACGGGGATGGGCGCTAGTATAGTGAAGAAGACTGTTACGGTCCGTGGGTTTGTGGAACACAGTGGTATTCCATATTTGGTTTTCTCTAGTAATACAAACGTCCAAATAGGTGATAGTACGTACATCATGAGAATAGGTGAATTGGATGTTTTTATCACAATTGTTCAACCAATGTATGAAAATCTCCAATTCTCGTCCCATCCCTTCCCAAATCATAAACACATCGTTGATGTACTTGAGCCAAAGCTTTATATGCGTGAAATGGGGGGGAAGAAGGAGAGATCCATTGTGGTCCAAACTTTGCCATGTATAAGTTGGCCACTGAAGGAGCGCAAGTTGCACACATGGCCACGCCGGCGACCTGCAAATATATTGTGTGGTCAAACACAAAATAATTGTGGAACAATGCCAGCTTCAATAAATCCATGAGAAAACACAAGTGACTTTCCGTCAGATCACCTCCAGCTTTCAAAGCCTCCCCCACTATGTCATATGCTACCTTTTGAGGGATGCTGGTGTACAATGCAGCCACATCTAACGTGACCAATTGTACATTTTGGGCTGTGGCCCATATGATGTTATTATTTAAAGTTTCCAGAAAATGAGTAGTATCCTTTACATATGACGGGAATTTTGAAATCAAAGGGCGTAAATAAGAATCAACAAATATGAGAGGCGGAGCCAGCAAGACTCCAACATGGCTGCTTGAGAATTCTCTCCCGTGGACCCCACCTTCTATTCTCTTGTATCTCTGCTGATATCCCTCGCTAATACAGGCGCACCTTGTTGGGAGATTCTAACAATGGCTGGGAGTAAGCAAACTCGTTTGGAGTTCAGCAACCCACCGGCATCTGGCTCAAAACGGTCCAAGACGGACCCGCTCTCCCCACAGAAGCAGGCCTCCTCACAAGACAAGTCGGAAGGCTTATCCGAGCTTTTGCAAGAGGTGCGGGCCATCCGAACGCGGGTTGAGCTGAATGGGGACACCCTGGCCGATCTGCAAACTGACATGTAGGAGATGCGGTCGCAAATGCAAACCCTATCCCTCCGGCTGGAAAAGGCTGAAGCGGCAATAACCAAATGTGAGACGGGAGCCCTCCATTTTGCAAAGACGGCCCGGAGAGTGGATCATCTGGAGAAGTCTTTAGAGGATATGAATAACAGGGCCAGACGTAACAATCTTCGAATCATAGGCCTACCGGAGGGCCTGGAGGGGAGCGACCCGATCCGATACTTGGAATCTTGGCTACCGGAGTTTCTACATCTCGATTTCGCCCGTCCCCTGGAGATAGAATGGGCGCATCGGATTCCGACTTCTTCCAGTCCACAAAGTAGCAGGCCGCGCCCGCTGATCTTTTGTGTATTACGCCACCAACACGCCATTCAGATTCTGGCTGCGGTCAAGGGGAAACAACTTTTGCTGCCTGCTGGGCAGAAAATTCTCTTCTTCCCGGACTATAGTAAACCCACGGTAGAGAAACAAAAGCTTTTTCTCGCACTCCGACCTCGTCTACAACACTTGCAGTCCAGATTTGGCCTTTTTAACCCTGCAAGG
The DNA here is from genome assembly GCA_033557465.1 of Ichthyophis bannanicus. Taxonomy (NCBI): domain Eukaryota; kingdom Metazoa; phylum Chordata; class Amphibia; order Gymnophiona; family Ichthyophiidae; genus Ichthyophis; species Ichthyophis bannanicus. The sequence continues at coordinate 507,823,856 of CM066031.1, read as the reverse complement.
TTTAAAGTTACTCTGAACAACGCGACCAGGACTTTCGAGGACCCGATGGCTCTTAAGAGCTTTATCGAAGAGCAGGAGGCTCTCATGATGCACCAGAACTAGCCGACTGTGTGATCAGCCTTGCACTCAGATTCTTGGTGGAGAGGGGTAGGTCATTGGTTTGAGGGTGGTTTTCCTGCCCGACCACCGGCCTTGTCTCCCAAGATGGAAGCCCCGGTCTGCCCCAGAAAGATGGGCGTTGTCTGCCCGTGCCAGTGGCGGGCGACCGGGGGGTCTCCCTAGCCTTCGACGAGAATTGTTTGGGGTATTGGGGGATGTATATTTACAGTTGATTGTGAGATGTTACAGTGTTGTCCTAATGTTATTAGCTCATGTTTGGTGGGTAGTGGGGTCCCGGGTCAGCCATGCTTTTGGTCAAGCTGTCTCACCTATATGTGTGGTTGTGGGAGTGGGTATTATATGTTGGTTCTCTGAGGAAAATGGGGAAGTTTTGTTGTAAAAGTGTGTGCAATGGATTTTGTTATGTGCTGGGTGCTGCCTTTATCTTTTCTTTGAGGATACCATGGCTGCCAGATTAAAATTATTGTCCCTTAATGTTGAAGGCATCAAATCCCCGGCCAAACGCCAGAAAATCTTGGCCTACTGCAGGAGGCATAACGCCGACATCATTTTGTTGCAGGAAACACACCTTACGCCCGGGGAAACATGTAAATTAGGCAACAAATTCTTTAGCGTGATAGGCTCCTCCCCTGCATGCCACAAGAAAAATGGGGTTGTCACATTAATCAGGAAGGCCCTGGGGGCTACGGTTGTAAGTAACTCTCACGATGAGGTGGGAAGATGGGCAAACTCCCTGATTCAGGTTGGGAATATCTCTCTTCTCATTTCCAATGTATATGGCCCTAACTGTGACGATCCCTTGTTTTTCCGTTCTCTTTCGGGTCGGTTACAGCTGGAGATCCTGGCTTCCATTATTGTGGGAGGAGATTTTAATGCTGTTAGTGATCCGCTGGTAGATCGTAATCCCGGGAAGGTTGAGAAGCCTTCCAAAGCTACTTTAGCAATTCAAGCCCTGTGTGAGTCTAACGGGCTGGTGGATGTGTGGAGAATGCTTTACCCTAAGGAGAAAGACTTTACTTATTTCTCCCCTTCTCATAAATCCTCCTCGCGTATTGATTACTTTTTGGTGTCCAAATCCCTGGTCGCCTCGGACTGTACTGCGGGAATTGAAAGTATGTGTATTTATGATCACGCTGCAGTAATTTTGGAGTTTGACCTCTCCGGGATAGAGCAGCCGGCACTGTCCTGGTCATTCAATAGAACTTGGTTAGCAGACCCCTCATTTCAAACAGAACTTCGGGGAGTTATCCGCTCTTATTTCGCGTCTAACATGGTGGGTGACACCACGATTTGGGCCTGGTGGGAGGCTTTTAAAGCCACCCTATGGGCCGCTATCACTAGTTATGCGATTCGGGAACGTAAAAAGCACAAGGCCCGCCTCATAGCGCTTGAAAAGCAGATTAAAGCGGGGGAGAGGTTGTGGGTGAAATGCCCTGATTCTAGTATTTTGCTTAGACTCCAAAGGTTAAGATATCAGTATAATGAGGTAGCTTCCGCAGAGGTGGAACGAACCCTCCTAACACAATCAGCTAGATTTCATATTGAGCGGAACAGAGCGAGTAAAACCTTGGCTAGCGCTCTCAGGGGACAACAGGAAAAGAAAAGAATAGCTGCTCTACTAGACGATAACTTAGTGCAGCAAACTAAGAGCGAACGAATATTAGCTGAGTTCTCCAAATATTATGGGAAGTTATATTCCTCGGATATTACACCGGATCCGACTGCGTACACAACCTTTCTGGGAAACCTTACACACCCTTCAGCGTCGGCTCGGCAGGTGGGCGACCTGGGGGCTCCTTTTACCAGCAAGGAACTGCGTGCTGCTGTCGGGGATATGCCTAGGGGCAAGGCCACTGGCCTGGATGGAATTCCGGCTGAATTTTATTGGGTATTTTGTGAGGACCTGCTCCCCTTTCTCCTGATTTATTATTTGGTAAAGGGGCAGGGAACTACTGGCAACTTCTCCGAAGCCACAATTGTGGTTTTGGAGAAGCCTGGAAAAGATCCTGAGCTTGTGACGAATTATCGGCCGATTTCGTTGCTAAATTCCGATTATAAAATCTATGCAAGTATCTTAGCGCAAAGGCTTACTAAGGTTATCGGTGATCTTATCCACCCGGACCAATGCGGCTTTGTCCCCGGGAGAGCTACCTCAGACAACGCACGGTTGCTATGTAACTTGTTGGAAAGAGCCTCCATTAGTCCTTTACCTTACACTGTCCTCTCGCTTGATGCGGAGAAAGCGTTTGACAGGTTGGAGTGGCCCTTTCTTTTGCAAGTGCTTCATTGATTCGGTTTAGGGGATGGTTTCATTACTATGGTCAAAGTGCTATATGCGAATACTAGTGCCCGCATTTTTGCCAATGGCATTCTGTCCAGCTCTTTTCCCCTTCATAGGGGTACGAGGCAGAAATGTCCCCTCTCTCCTCTTCTGTTTAATCTAGCGCTGGAACCTTTGGCTATAGCTATTAGGCAGCATGAGGGGATTTCTGGATTCAGACTGGGTGAACTACAGGTGAAGCTTTCTGCCTATGCGGATGATCTCCTGCTTTTCACCCAGCCGGAAGAAGTTCCTTCAATCCTGTCTTTAATTGAGAGCTACTCCTCAATCTCCGGGTATAAAATTAATTGGTCCAAATCGGTAGCATTTCCAATGAATAATGTCTCCAACTCGCACTTAATGGTGGAGTTTCCCTTTCGGTGGGTATCGGATAAAATTTTATATTTAGGTACCCACTACTGTGCTTCCCGAGATGATACCATTGCTACAAATTTGGCGGACCTTCTATTGTTGATTCGTAAGCGGACCTTATCCTGGTCCCCCCTTCACCTTTCTTGGTGGGGCCGGTTGGAGACCATAAAAATGTCTCTTACTCCCAAAATAAATTACCTGTTGGGAATGCTACCTTTTGAACTCCCGGTCGGCGCATACGGGGAGCTAGAGCATGCGTTATTAGGCTTTCTGTGGAATGGAAAATGCCCTAGAATAGCCACTAAGAAGCTCAAGGCTTCTAAGGAGGACGGGGGTGTTCAATTTCCCGATTTTCGGCGTTATCACCTGGCCCTTTTGCTAAAACAAGGGGCCTTGTGGGTAGATGATGAGGGCTTGGGACATAGACCAATCTGGCTCGCAGTAGAGGAGCAATTGGCGGCTCCTTATCCCCTGCGGCACTTGCTGGGCATGCAACTTCCAAGGGACTCTCCGGCAGGGGGGGTCATTTGGGCTACGCAGGAGGCTTTTTTGCAACTGGTTAGACTCGCGGGTGACAGGGCTACTCTCTCTTGGCACACTCCTTTGTGGTGGAATCCATTATTTAGGATTCGGAATCATGTGTTCGCCTGGCGTATGTGGATGAGCTGTGGTATTTGGGTGGTCGGGCAGGTGGCCGACGGGACTGGTTGGCGGGATTTCTCAGCCTTGCAGAAGGAGTTTGCCCTCCCCCGGTCCTGTTACTTTCAATGGCTGCAGCTCAAACATTGTTTAGCCGCTAAAGGCGTGAGGGGTGGGAACCTGGCAGCCACTGGGTTTCCCCTCAGTCTTATTCAGGGGTCTCTCAGTCAAAGGGGCGCTATGTCCTTTATCTACAGATCTATTAGGGATTTGACTCCCATGTCCTTAAAGGGATTAATTAAAACTTGGGAGGCGGACTTGATGGCTGAGATCCCCTATACTTCCTGGAAGGTCTTGTGGGGCCCCATCACGAGGACCTCGCGCTCGGCAGCACTCACTCAATCTATGTACTTCCTTTTACATAGGGCTTACCTTACCCCAGTCAAGATATCTAAATGGGATAAGCTGTCATCCGGCAGTTGTTGGTCATGTCAGCAGGAGCTGGGAACCTTTAGGCACATGTTTTTTGATTGTCCTTTGCTTCAGGGTTACTGGCAGAAGGTCGAAGCTCGGATATAGAGTGTGTTAGGTATCCCCTTTGTTTGTTCAAGGACAATGATCTTGCTTCGCTCTGCCGCACCCTCCTTGGTCCTTTCTAAGGAGCAGGCGTTTTTATTAAATTTTATGATTGCCATTGCACTGAAACTTATCCTCACACACTGGAAACAGTTTCGCTTGGTACACTTCGATTGCTGGTGGAAATTAGTATGTTATTATGCTAATCTTGAAAAATTGTATAGCAAGCTCCATTCTCCGAACAAGATAGACCTAAATGTACAGAGATGGGCACTCCTTGACCAATATTGTGCCCGTTCTTCTGTCTATTGCAAGGGGGACATTGCCTTATAGGGGGCAGTGGGCTAACCTTTATTTTATGTCAGTCCCAGCGGCTGTTTGTCGGGCTGTAGAGTGGTAGCAAACTTCCTCAGAGAACCGGGGGGTGGGTGGGGGGGTTTTATGTTGCTGTTTTAGATGTACTATTTGTTAGTTTGGTTTTCGTGTGTTTGTATCCTTTGTTGGTATTTGGATTTATTTTGTAGTGTGATTCTTTAAAAGCTTAAATAAACGTTTAAAAAAAAAAAAAAAAAGGAATCAACAAATATCGATAGTGGTTCCAATAAGGAGCCTTTTGTCAACACTATGGGTCTACCCGGGGGTTGGGTCAAGCTTTTATGTACTTTAGGGACAAGATATAATTTCGCCATGGTTGGATTCTGTTCATTAAGAAACCGCCATTCCATTCGTGAAATGAGTTTGGATTCTTTAGCTTGTGATGTTAAATTTTTATGGTATTTTGTAATTGTACTGTAGGATCCTGCGTTAGAACTTGATATGTCAATGTATTTGACAACTGTCGAATTGCTTCTTGTAGATATTGTAGCAGAAGTTATAAATACTGTTTGGGAGTAGAAGTTGAGAGCTGCTTACATTGTAACCTGATTGCAGGAAGTTTTACTGGGAACAGAAATTGCAAATACTGCTTGGCGAGCAGAAGTTGAAAGAGCTGTATATATTGCAACCTGACTGCAGGAAGATTTCACTGAGAAACTTTGTAATTGGGTCATTAGGTTCAGCCCAGTGAATATGAATCAACAGTGCCTAAAACAGCACCATTGACAGAGCCAAGCAATTTTCCTGATTAAAAAAATCTTTACCATCTTCTTAAAACTATGGTTACACTTACATTTAGCAGTTCCGATGGGATGAACAATTAAGAGTAAATACCTAGGGATAAAAAAAGAAAAAATAGCGATACTAACAGGTCATTGATGTACGATTGGCATTTTTCACTGCATCATGCAAGTAGATCCAGTGAGTAGGCAATGTTAAATTCTGAGACCTGATTGCTGATTTTAAAAAATTTTGAAAAAAATAGTAAAATTTCATAGTGAGTTAGTCACAAATGGTCAGTAATGGAGCTTGTGATAAGGAAGCTTATCATAGCTCAGGAAGGAGCTATAGAAAAGGTGATGTGACTCTGAATAAGCAACCTGTCAGTTCTGGTAGAAATAAGAAAACAGAATTTTCCCATAAAAGACTACCAGTCCCAGAATGCACCAGGTTTCCAGCAGCCATTAGAGGAGCTGAAGTGGGGAAACGTGTGTTCAATCAGGAGGGCTATGAGGTAATCCCTAAGCACTCATCTCAAAGGGCAGGGCCTGATTCAGTATAGCTGCACCGTGTTAGGGAGGAGCACTCATCTAAACAGAATAAAGGTAGAGTTTATTCTACAGAGAATTATCCTGAGAATCAGCTTGAGCTTGATCATCTTCATCATCAGAAGGATCATCAGAAGCAGAAGCCAAACCGGACGGACAGAGAGGGAAAGAAACCCTTTGGAAGAAAGAGTAGAAAAGCCTTTGAGAGGTCTAGAAGAGTCCAGAGCAGTACGTATACTGGGAGGCATTCCAAGGGCCAGCATACACCATTGGACTGGGGAAAGCCAGAGGAATGGTGCTGCAGAGCTAGGAATCTCCAGATGGTACCTGTGAGGGAGACGGCTGCACGTGGAAGGGACCCTAAGACCCGTGCCAGAAGGTATGTGAAGAGAGATCCAGTGTCCAGGGATCTGGATTGGAAGGCTGGACATAAGAACTGGACTACATACTGGCCAGGCTATATAGAGAGGAACTCTAACAGCAATGGAAGCTCAGGTATGAACACTGATCTATGCCCTAGCTATAACCTTGAAAGACAGCAGGGAAACAAGTATTCTCCTGAAAGTGCTCCATTGGGAGATTCATCGGTGCCAATCCATGATATTGAACCCATGCTTGTTGAAGAAGAGGGGGTGATAGCAGATGAAGAATCTGTTTACATGGACTGCTCTCTGTCTAAACTCCTTTGGTGATTTTCTGTTATAAAGTATAGCAACCATCACAAAGAAATACAAACTTGTTCTTTAATCTACTCAGAAAAGCTCCTGTGTAGGATTTCTAGCCACGCAGTAGAAAGCAAGCCAGCTAAGGGGTTTCAGCTGGATAACTGCTAGCAATTGAGCCTTACCTAATTGCTTGTGAGCTAGGAGAGAATCACTTCTGAATCTATGTGGGAAGATATAAGAAGTTTACCTGAAAAGAACAGTTTTTTTCTTTCTTTGTGGCTTTTGGTTTGTTGTTTGATACCTTGCTAAGAGAATATTAGCTAAAGCCTACAGAAAAGACCAGTTTGTACCAACCAGGTCTTATTTCTTTTGCTTTGCTTGCCTGACAAGTTTAAATGTTGTTTTCCTCATTTTGTTTTTTTCAAGTTTAACACTGAAAGCAAGTAACCTGATTTATGTGCTACCAAGCATATCTGTGTTGGGAGAAATAACCCCATAAATAAATATCTTATTGGCTTTAACACTTGAGCACAACTAAATTATTGTCAGCAGCTGTGTCTGGTGTGAATGAACTGCATTGCCCACAATCCCTTGCAAATCATATAGATATATGCACTTGCCAAGACTGTGAAGATTCTCACCCAGGCAGCCGTCTGACAAGCTTAACTAATATTTGTAGCTACACAGCATAAAGCTCTGAAAAGTGACAATATTATAATATGTTTAACACTGCACTGGCATGAACTTAGGGTTAACGCGCGTTAACGTGCCACGGCGCCCACTATCACGCGATTCAGATTCTTGCTATCTTGCCGCCGGAACGCCCACTATCTTATATGGCATTCTTCACATTAACGCTGCAACTAGCACCGGTAACATTAAGACGGTTTAGTAAGCATACCCCATAGTGTATCTGGACTTTCAGAAAGCCTTTGACAAGGTCCCTAATCAGAGAGTTTTGGCAAAACTAAAAAGTCATGGGATAGGAGGCAGTGTACTATTGTGGATCAGGAACTGGTTAAAAAATAGAAAGCAGAGGATAGAGCTAAATGGCCAATTTTCCCAATGGAGAAAAGTGAATAGTGGAGTACCCCAGGGATCTGTGCTGGGTCCACTGCTTTTTAACATATTCATAAATGACCTGGAAATGGGAATAATGAGTGAGGTTTTCAAATTTGCAGATGACACAAAACTATTTAAAGTTGTTAAAACCCATGAGGATTGTGGAAAATTGCAAGAGGATCTTGACAAATTGGAAGACTGGGCATCCAAATGGCAAATGAAATTTAATGTGGACAAGTGCAAAGTTATGCACCTAAGAAAGAACAACCCAAACTATGGTTACACGTTGCAAGGTTCCACAATAGGACCCCCACTCAGGAAAAGATTTAGGCGTCATTGTGGATAACATGTCAAAACCCTTCGCCGAGTGTGCAGCGGCGGCCAAGAGAGCAAATAGAATGCTAGGTATCATAAGGAAAGGAATGATAAAATATTATAATGCCTCTGTATTGTTCCATGGTGCGACCGCACCTTGAATATTGTGTGAAATTCTGCTCACCGTATCTTAAAAAGGATATAGCATTATTAGAAAAGGTACAGAGAAGAGCCACCAAAATGATAAAGGGGATGGAAGGATACCCTTATGAAGAGAGGCTAAATTGTTTAAGGCTCTTCAACCTTGAAAAGAGATGGCTGAGGGGAGATATGATGGAGGTCTATAAATTAATGAATGGAGTGGAACTGGTAAATGTAGATCAATTGTTTACATCATCGGTATATAGAAAGACTAGGGGACATGCAATGAAGCTACAGGGTAACCTATTTAAGACTAGTAAGAGAAAATCTTTTTTCACTCAACGTGTAATCAAACCCTAGAATTTGTTACCAGAGGATGTAGCAAAAGCTGTTAGTGTAGCTGGGTTTAAAAAAGGTTTGGACAAGTTCCTGGAGGAAAGATCCATAAACCATTATTAAAAGTGACTGGAGATATCACTGTTTGACCTTATACAAGCATTTTGGAACCTGTGACTTTTGGGAAAGCTGCTAGGTACTTATGACCTAGATTGGCCACTGTTGGAAACAGGATACTGGGTTTGATGGACCTTGGTCTGACCCAGTATAGTATATCTTATGTTTTTAACATCAGTATGTTGCTGTCATGGACAGCCACTGTCATAGGGGTGTATGGGTTAGCAAAAAGATTGCTCCCCTGCCTTTCACTAGGCTGTATCACCCAAACACAAACCAACTGCTGCAGGTCTGTTGGCCAGCATGCATTGCATGTTTGTAGTGTAACCACAAACACTATGCCTTGGTATACTCAGCATTGCCATCCAGCCTTTTAGTCAGTGATTAGCATCCCCAGACAGAGAATGCATCCACATCACTAGAACCTGCCATTGGTGTAGGGCTATGTGGATACATAGCCATGCCATGATCACTTTTTGGTCATAGTGAAAGTGCCATCTCAGCATGACATACAATGGCCACCCAGGCAATGCACGAGGCAGATTGGCACAATGGCGTCTCAGCCAGTGACTACCATTTTGGCAGACACATCCAGGCCAATCTGCACTGTTTCAGGTGATACCCACAATCCTCTGCCTTGTCTTACTCACATGTTCCAAACAGGCTGTGAAAAACTCAGACAATGTGAGACAAAGCGGTATGTTTACTAAACCGTTTACTAAACTGTTTTAATGTTACCTGCGCTAGTTGCAGCGATAACGTGAGGAATGCCATATAAGGTAGTGAGCATTTAATAAACCATTTTAATGTTACCTGCGCTAGTTGCAACGATAACTTGAGGAATGCCATATAAGGTAGTGGGCGTTTCTGTGGTAAGGTAGCAATGGCAGCTTATCGTGTGATAGAGGGCGCCTTGCTGTTATCGCGCTATAGAGGTTGCAGTGGCGCATTATCTTTAATTTCATGCTGTGGCATAAGATCAAAGAAATAGAGATGTAGCACACTGATTAATACAATGACTGCTGATACAGCAGTCATGAGTTTGATCCCTCAGTGGGCAAATTTCATTAGTCTGTCAGAGGCAATTAATCTTCCTGCCTGTAACGGTCAGACACATCTCAACAACCTGTACTGCCAGCCAAAAAACCCCTCACCCCAGTTCCGTAACCTAATACATCTTTTAGGGCGCACCATAAGGCACATCATAGAGCACCACGTCATCCAAGGCGGGTCATAATGTGCCCCAGAGGGCGGCACAAAAGGGTGGCACCCCCCAAGTCAGCATATAATGTGCCCCATAAGCTGGCCAAACCAAAGGTGATGCTAAAGATGGCCCAAGGATGTTAAGGTGACTCAAGAAATGTTGGCTAAGGGCAGTAAGGTGGACCAAGGTCACAAGCATGAAATGTATGGGCCAAACACAGATGTAACTCTAACACTGCATAGAGCAGCAAGGAAAGCCAATTAACAAGTGATGTAAGGAAGTAAATGTCAGAGGTGAAGGACCTGCCATATCTGCGGCCAACACATGTGGCTGCCAATTATGGTGACAAACGTATTGGGGATAACCATACCACACCACAGGGGGTTGCCAATGTAATGTCCTGAAAAGACAGTGGGTGCACGATCTTGGGAATACGTGTCCCCCAGTGTAAGTGGAGGTGGCAGCATTGCGACAATGATGCGTGGTCAGAGGTGTGGTGGTGGCATGCAGATCAGACACAGACATGGCAAGCAGGAGGAGGTGCAATGGCAGAAAGGGTACCAGCGCATACCATTGGGTGTTAGCCTGCACAGGAGGACAGGACACTACACTGTCTGACAGATGCAGAAAGGTGGAGCGCAGGATTGCTGGCAGCTGCAGTGTGAGAATTACGAGCTAGCAGCACAGATCTGCTAAAAGATGACTGTTACAGCCATGAAACTATTAGAGTGGGAAAGGCATGACAGGATGCAATGGCGAGGAATTACAACCATGACCACTGCCCAGAAAGGCTTTTCACTAACCAGTAGCCTATACCTCCATGGCTTGTCTCACAGAAATGGCAGAGTACAGAGGGACTGCAGGTCAGCACACAAAGTTCTCTGAGTGCCAGGATATGTAGAGACCACCAGTACCCATGATGCAATGCACATGCTCATTAGCTGTATACAGCTGATGACCCAATGGGATCTGCATCTCTTCGGTACCTCAGCCTGAAAAAAAGTCCGGACAATGCGTGATACTGCCACAGAGCAGCTACAGACCAGGGCATTGTGCATATTCAGAGTTCACCCTGAGTGATAGGATGGCCGCACAGTACTAGGTTGGCAGCACATGTGCTGCTGATGAGTGGTCCTGATGTATGTCCTCATTGCTACCACTATGTGCCAGGTATTCCCTGCGGTGCATCTGAAGGTTATTTGGTGTCCATCTGCATTACACGTTCACATGTGGCCCTCTGGGTCAAGTCACCACCCAGATTATTGCGTACCCAGTGTTAGGGTATGGCTACCATTGACCCCTGTTATTCAAGTGGAAGGGTGTCTAGACACACACCATGTTTGTGTGAACATGCCTCTACAGCTTGACGTAGTATACAGTACATACCCCATAGCACCCTAAACACCCTTTTTGCAGTTGAGGGAGTGGCGCAATGGCTGTATGACCAGCAAACCCCATCCTGCTGTCAATGGACAGCACCCCAGGGTTTGTGGCCCACAGCCATAACTGTGACTGGGCCAGTGACACCCCAGCAGTACTGCTGTGTACATGCCTGTAAAGCCTCCACTGCCTCACACTGCGGTCTGCCATTCACCAGCAGACTACACAGTCAGTCTGCACCTGCAGCACCCTCAGAGAATTCCAACCATGCACAGACTAGCTGCAGACAGTCCACTAGCCAAGCCATAGTGCCTGAGCAGATAGCACTATACTTACCAACAACACTGGGAACACCCAAGTGTGACACAAAACACATGATGCACAGCACTATGTGGAAACATAGACATCCCATGGTCACTGCTCGGTCAGGGTGAGAGTTACCTCACAGCATAACATGCTGTGACCTCACTGTCCATGCAGGTAGTGGTCGGCCTCTACAGTGTCCCAGCCATTGACCTACACCCTGTGCATATGCATCCTGCCCAATCCACCCTGTCTGTGCCATACCCACAATGCCTTGCTCCTCATTATGCACATTAGCAACCTAGCACTGGTAGCAGTGGGACATTGTGGGCCCTGTGAGGTGTGGCCAGCCACAAAACAATGCCTGGACATACACATACACATACACATTCTCCTAATGCATCATTGTGCACAGATACGGGTGGTTGGCAAGGCTGCCAGGCACACTGGTCCTGATCACAGTGCCGACTTTGCTCAACTGTGCAGGAGGTAGTGGTTGTGCATTGGTGATAACTGCAGCTCCGTGCTGTAGCCAAAAGCATGAGCCACCATGATGCTTTGGAGAGTGGAGGCTGTGTGAGTGGGTATTTGTCGCCCTGTTCGCCGCTGCATTGGGGATTGCACATTCTGATGGTTTATCTGCATTGTAGGGTAAAACATGAGGGTGTGCTGTGTGAAAGCCACAGCTGGGACTCAAACCTCTGACCTTCTGTTCCAGGACACACTGTTTGTGTGTACTGCACTACCCTGCTGCCACTGAAGGGCTGTGGTCCCAGTGGCTACCTTTGCCTTTCATCTTCCAGACCTTGCCTGTTGCACTGTCCATGATGCCCTGAAGGAGGGCATGGTCTTTATCCCCTGAGGGAAGGTGTCACTGCCCCATCACCACCAACACCCTCTCCCACACCATGCTGACATGCCCATATGCTGTTTGTGATGGTGGTGCACTGTCCCAGGCCATCCACTGTACAGGTAGGCGGGTGCCTAGTGTCTGGCTTCTGGGGTGGTGGGGCCTACCTGTACATCCCCACATCCCCACCATCTCCGCCTGCCACTGTTATGTCCCTTCCACATGGGCTGACGCTGGCTTTGGGTGTCAGGATGTTGATCCCGTAGCTATTGGCTAGGGTGGACCTGGTAGATAGCTGGTGTTATGCCAGCAGACTATGGACTGGCTAGGGCATGCAGTGCGGGTACAGTATACCCAGTTTGGACTACTGGGTATACATCTGTTTCAGATGACGTGTGGTCACACTCTGCACTGCCTTCCAGGAGCTGTAGTAACGGGTGTTCATTTAGTTGGGTGTCTGGTCTATTTTGGACGTAGCCTGTGGAAGGTGCAGAGACCCTTGTAGGCGTGATCCCCAGATGTGCATTGCTTGCCCCATTACAGGCATTGTGATTCCTGTGTGACGTTTGGGGTACCTACTGGCCATGTGTCCCCTGGATGCGACACTGTAGAGCACAGACTGATGTGCATGTTTGGCCATGGTCATATGCTGTCTTGCTGCTGGTTTGTTTCTGTGTTCCTATGTGCTACATATGCAGCTGCCTAGTCCCCTCTGCACCCCGGCTGCACCCACTGCCTACCCTGCATGCAGCCCCATATGCCCCATTTGCGGCATCACCATAGTGGCCTTTCATACCTGGCCACTATGCTGTTGCTGCACAGGTAGCACTACTATCACCTTTCTTGGGCTCCCTGCCTATGCTGTACATTGCTGACTGAAATGTTTTCTCTCTCCTGCAAATGCACCTCTAATGCGAGGTTTTCACTCGCGGTAGTGTTCTGGCCTTAAGATCAATGCGTTAGTGTAGCAGGGGCCTCTCCCCACCGACTCCCCACCCATTGACCCTTCTCTCCGCCCTCTCTCCACCCCTCACCGGTCCTTAATGCAGCCGGTACGGTTTACGCACGTTATGTAACGTTAACACACGTTAGGTAAGGTTATGTAAGGAGGGAGAAGTAGCCTAGTGGTTGGGGCAAGGTACTTCAGGCCGGAAGGTCGGGGGTTCAAATCCCACTAGAGGACAGCAACCTTGGGCCGGAAGGACTGGGGTTTCTAGTCCCACAGATGCTCCTTGTGGTCTTGGGCAAGCCACTTAACCCTCCATTGCCCATGTTCCCTGTAAGTATTAGTGTATGTGTCTCATATCCCCACATGTTAAATGTATCCCCCAATTGTGTTGTGACTGCTTTGATTGAAGGATAAGGCGGTATACAAAACTGTCTAAATAAATAAATTAATTAATTAATTAATGCACATTAGGTAACGTTAACGTTACTTAACGTGTGTTAACGTTACTTAACGTGCATTACCGTAGACACTGTTACATTACCGCAGTTTAGTAAACATCCCCCAAAGTGCAGTGCAGAAAGCCACAGGATAAAGGGCAGCCATACAAACACACACTCACACACAAATACACACACATACACTCTCATTGGTATATTGAGCAAAAGTGGAGATGATTGGCATTCCTGCTTGACACTCCTGTCTCAGTGTCAGCTCAATGATTGATAACTTGTGCTTTGTTTGCACATACTGGGCCTAGCCCTCACCAGAGATTAATAACTTGTGCACTATTTGCACATGCTCTATTACCATGTGCTATTAGCCTCCAACCAGCTGTGGATAGTGGAGCCTGTCAGTATTACTGGTGGGTGTTTCCACCCTTACTTTCCATCACCTTGAGGGTTGCACATGCTGGAGCTGTACTTACTCTGTCAGTTAAACCTTATCCACAGGAATATGTAATACAGAAACTCCAGCAGGGATCTGAACTTGTGACCCTCCACACATAGCCACACCAACTGTGCATGTTGCACCACAGTGCTTCCTTATTTATTTTTATTTATTTATTTATTTATTTACATTTCTTATATACCGCACTATTACAATCAGTGCGGTGTACAGTTGAACAAAACATACTACAAAGTGACATGCCACAATGTGTTTACAATGAACAGGGGTAGCAAAACAGGGACGCAACTGGGGGAACTATTTACATATTATAATAATAATAACTATTTACATATTATAAAACTCTCTGTGAGAGACATATATGGTTCGTTTGCCAGAGGGTGTGTAAGTGGGACATGGAGGGAGGGCAGGAGGGGCTGGTTAACCATTCTCTATGGGGGGCAGGGCTATGGGGCGGTCAGAGTAGGAGGGTAGGGTAATGGCTGTGTGTTTTCCAGATGTAATCTCAGGATAATGTTTTAGGAACAGGTGATGGGATAGCAGCTCCTGTTGCAGGCATGCTTCCCTTCAACTTACCTTTGGCACATGCTGCAATGCACATGGTGCACACGAGCAAGACAAGGCTTCTGTCTGCTGCAGGATGGTGCCACTTCCCATGCCACCACCAACACCCCACCATGCAGACATACCCATGCACTGTCAGTGGTGGTAGTCACACTCTCAGCATGTTAAACATGCGGGTTTGGCAGGCACCTTGGGCAAAAGGTCCAGATGTGGGTGTAGGGGCACACATGGACTGCCATGTAGGTTCCCCACCAGCTGCCTATGCAGGGACCCCATCACTGCCTGCCACCGATATGTCTCGGGGGGGGGGGGGATGGCAGCCACTGCTGTAGTATTTCCCTGGGCACCTGTATTTTCCAGCTACCTGAAGGGTCACAAGCATCTGGCACTATTGGCATCTTCCCCCACAGCTGGGTTCTGTGGCAGTGAGGGGGGGGGGATGCAGCCTAGGCCTCTGCCTGGGGTGCCAGGACCCTTGGACTGTCCCATGTGTGACATTGCTTTCCACAGCAGTAGCAAGACTATATGCTGCCACTGTCATTGTGGGATCATGATGAACATCACAGATGGTTCTGCAGATGGCAAAATATCCCTTTGTGGAGAGGCTAAAAAGGTTGTGAGTTATCAACCTGGGGAAGAGATGCTGAGGGGAGATATGATAGAGGTCTATTGACTGGAGTGGAACAAGTAGTTCACTTTTTTATGCTATCAGACTATGGACAGACTAGGGGGCCTGTAATGCTGCTACAGTGTAACCCATTTGGGTCTTCTAGGTGAAAATATTTTTTTCAGTCAATGCGTAATCAAACCCTGTAATCCATTACTGGAGGATGTGGTAAAAGCTGTCAGTGTAGCTGGGTTTAAATAAGTTTGGATGGGTTCCTGTATAATGGTCCATAAACCATTGCTAAACAGGATCTGAGCTATGCACTGCTTGCCCCATTACAGTTATTTTCGGATCCTGTGTGTCTTTTGGGGAAACTGCTAGGTATTTGTGACCTAGACTGTGCACTCTTGGACACAGGATACTGGGCATAATGCACCTTGGTCTGACACAGTTTGGCATATTTAGTGGTCTTATGTTCCTAAGTGCCATCTAGGCAGCTGCCTGGTTCCCCCTGTGCACCAGCAGCCCCCACTGCATGACCCATGTGCCTCCCCCTTTGCCCCCATTTGCACCATCAGCATAGTGCCCTTTCATACTTGGGCACTAAGCTGTTGCTGCTAATGGAGCATTACTATCACTCTTTTGTGTTCACCTGTCTGAGCATCACATTGCAAATGTAAAATAGTCTCTCTCTCCTCAGAAAACACCCTTTCCGCCAGGTTTTGAATTGCATTAGTGTTCCTGCCATTAAGGTGCCTGCGTTAAGGGTGCAAGCCTTGTTACCACCTGCTCCCCGCTCATTGACCTCCACTCTCTGCCCCGTGCATGCCTTCTCTCCATCCACAAGTACTGTTAGTGTGTGCTAAAGTGGCTGGTATCGTTAACGCACGCTAAAGTGGATTTTTGCATGCGCTAAGCGTGCACATGCACAGTTAGCACGTGCTAATAGCACACTTGCTCCTTTATCGCAGTTTAGTAAACATACCCCTATAGGTACATAATGCTAGATGCTACGTTAGGAGTCGCCACCCAGGAAAAGGATCTAAGTATGATTATAGACAATTTATTGAAATCTTTTGTTTAGTATGGTGGCGGTGACCGAAAGAGCAAACAGAATGTTATCAATCATTAGGAAAGGAATAGAAAATAAAACAAAGGGTTTCGTAATGCATTTGTATTACTCCATGATGTGATCACACCTTGAGTATTATGTGCAATTCTGGTCTCCACATCTCGAAAACGATATAATGACATTAGAAAAGGTACATATAAGTGCGACCAAAATGATAAAGGGGATGGAATGACTTTCCTATGAGGAAAGGCTAAAGGGGATTGGGCTCTTCAGTTTGGAGAAGAGATAACTCAGGGGAGATATGATAGAGGTCTATAAAATCCTGAGTACTTGTGGATGGAGAGAAGGCATGCACGGGGCGGAGAGTGGAGGTCAATGGGCGAGGAGCGGGTGGTAACAAGGCTTGCTCCCTTAACGCAGGCACCTTAATGGCAGGAACACTAATGCAATTCAAAACCTGGCGGAAAGGGTGTTTTCTGAGGAGAGAGAGCCTATTTTACGTTTGCAATGTGATGCCCAGACAGGTGGAGGTCAATGGGCGTGGAAAGGGTAGAAGCAAATCTTTCTTTAATATCTTAAGGAGGTCCTGCAATATCCGGAAGCAGATGCTGTTCGGATCTCTAAGATTTATTATATTCCTAAAGGGCTTAGGGTGCTGATGAAAGGAAGTGGGCTACAGGTGATGATTTTGATCAAATTTCTCAGCGTTTTTGGAGTCATCTATTGACAAAATACCCTCTCTTGCTACTGTAATAGTTAGATTTGTTGCTGAAGTGGATGAAGATCGTATATTGCATTTGTACTTTAATAAGAAGCATGAAAAGTTCTGTGGGCAAACTGTTCAGGTTTTTCCAGATCTTGCTGAAAGTACCCAGAACCATAGGAAAGCATATTTAGAGCTCAGACCTAGGGCTCTTGGTGCCTCCTTTTCTCTTAAGTACCTGTGCAAGTGTTTGATTTTTTTCCCTGAGTAATAGATATGTTTCTTTTGATTCAGATCAGTTGGAGCGTTTCTTACAAGGGAAAGTATAGTTTTCTTTATAGCTTTATGTTCCCACCCTGGCTAAGATAAAGGGGTTCTTTATTTGCTTTTCAGGGATCAACTGCTGTTTTTTATTAGTGTCCTCCTTGATGTGCAGTTTTTGTATGGTTACTCTATATTGTTTCTTTGCATTACTTTCAAAATCAAGTAAATAAATAAAACAGATTTCAGAGTTTAGACTTTTATCCTTTGTGCTATATTTTTAAAACATGGGGGAAGTGCAATGTTTTACAGTCAGAAAGGCAGACTAATCATGAAGTCTGATCCAGCTGATAATAGCACTTGTGTTGAAGTTCCTTACAAGCCATGCTTGCACAATGTGTCCTTTGTAGTTGACTTGAAATACTTATTGTCCTCCTGTTCCACTATCATTTTCTTCCCTTCTATTCAAGGCTGCTCTAGTATTTTTCAGACTATTGTATTACCTCTAGCGCCAAGGTTCTTTGTACAGAATAAGCCAGGTACAAAGGAATCAGCTCCTTCTTCTTCCTTCTGTAAATTCTCTTCTCTGCACAACGGTTATTGCTCCAACAAAGTCAGCACTACCCACAAAATCCAGTCTCTTTAAAAAGCCATACCACTTGAATCTGTGTTTACACTGTGCCCTTTCTTATTCATTAATCTTTCTTAAACTACCACACATTTTCTTTTGTGCTTTCATAAAAAACATCTTTTCTGTAGCACGATGTTTTTGAAGGACAAAATTATGGCAAAATAAAGAAAATACTGTATTATCCGACCTGTTCATGGTGCTTGCATGGCTGGAAAGTAAGTTTCTCTCCCAAGAAATTCTCCAAAACCCTTATCTTGTATATAAAGAAATTACTCTGCAGAGTGATATCTGCATCGCTCATCTGTACCAGTATGGGGAGGAAGGAGCTGGCATCAAGAGCACCGCTGCCTTTGGCATAATGTAAATGTTCCCAGCAGCAGATGCCTTACATTATATCTCTCTCCTAAATCTGTGTTTTTCACAGTGGCTCTCTCTTTCCTCTCACTGCCTCTAATCTATTTTTCTCTCATATTGTTTTTTTCTTTCTCCCTTTCTTCTGTCCTCATCTTCCACACTTTCCGACTTATCCTGTCTTAGCATTCACTCTAACCTGGTCTCTCTTTTTCCACACCTCCTTTCTTCTTTGCAACTACACATCCTCTGTATAAGTCTTTGGTGAGATCTCATTTGAAGCACTCGGCAGTTCTGGAGACCACACCTTCAAAAGGATATAAACAAGATAAGGTCGGTGCACAGGACACTATTAAAATGATCAACATATGCGTTCATGAGGAACTAGCTATACTAAAGTAGACAAGGCAATGGGACTGGATGGGATACATCCCAGAATATTGAAGGAACTTGGGGATGTTCTAGCAGCTCCACTTACTGACCTTTTCAATGCTTCTTTAGCATCGTGAGTGGTCCCAGAGGACTGGAGGAAGGCACATGTAGTCCCAATACACAAGAGCAGAAGTAAGGATGAGGCTGATAACTACAGGCCAGTTGGTCTAACCTCTGTGGTGAGTAAATTATTGGAAATGCTACTAAAACAGAGAATAGTGAGGTTTCCATAGTCCAATGAATTGCAGGATCCTAGGCAGCATGGGTTTACAAGGGGCAGGTCATGTCAGAAAAATCTGATTGATTTCTTTGACTGGATGACCAGGGAGTTAGACCGAGGGAGAGTCCTAGATATGGTGTACTTAGATTTCAGTAAAGCCTTTGACAGTGTTCTGCTCAGGTGAATTATAAACAAACTGAGCACCCTAGGGATGGACCCTAAAGTGACTGACTGGGTTAGAAATTGGTTGCATGGCAGGCGACAAAGGTGCAGGTAAATGGAGCTTACTCTGAGGAGAAGGAGGTTACTAGTGGTGTGTTGCAGGAATCTGTCCTTGGTCCGATTCTTTTTAACATATGTATTAGTGGTATTGCAGAATGACTGTCAGTTAAGGTTTGCCTCTTTGTGGATGATTCCAAAATCTGCAATAGAGTAGACACCTAGAAAGGAGTAGATAACCTGAGAAGGGGATCTAGCTAACCTTGAGAAATGGTCAAGAATTTGGGAGCTGAGATTTAATGCTAAGAAATGCAGGGTCATGCATTTGGGCTCCAAAAATCCAAGGGAGCAGTACAGTGTAGAGGTCAAAGTACTTCTGTCTATGAAAGAAGAGCAGGACATAGGCATAATGATTTCTGATGATCTGAAAGTGGTTAAACAGGTAGGAAAGGTATTGGTGAAAGTCAGAAGGATGTTTGGGTGCATAGGGAGAGGAATGGCCAGCAGAAAAAAGGAGGTGATAGTGCCTCTGTACAAGTCTCTGGTGCAAACACTTTTGGAGTATTGTGTGCAGTTCTGGAGACCATAATGTACCTTCAAAAGGATACAAGCAGGATGGAGTTGGTGCAGAGGGTGGCTACTAAAATCATTAGTGGTCTTCGTTATAAAGCATATAAGGACAGACTTAAAGATCTTAATATGTATATGTTAGAAGAAAGGCGGAATAGAGGAGATATGATAGGGGCATTTAAATACCTCTGTGGCATAAATGCCCAAGAGGAGATCCTCTTTCGACTGAAAGCAAGCTCTGCTATGAGGGGACTCGGAGTAATATGAAGAAATATTTATTTACAGAACGAGTGGTAGATGCGTGGAATATTCTCCCAGTGAAGTAGTGGAGACGAGGATGGTATCTGAATTTAAAAAACATGGGACAAGCATAGAATATCTCTAAAGGATAAAAGGGCACTATTGTAGTGGATATGGAAGGACAGACTAGATAGGCCATGTGTTTTTTTTCTGCCGTCATTTTCTATGTTTCTTTATTTAATATAGGGACAGACTTAAATATCTCAATATGTATATGGTACGCCATGGCACTGCAGCTCCATTCAGGAGCCTGACTGAGGTAGGCAGGCATGTGGCTGGGTGTGTAGGCTGATCAGAATCGGAGCCCAGCTTGCACATTCAGGCTATAGACCTGATTCCGATCCTGTAGGCAAGTCTACTTCTTGGCATCCCGATTCTGATGAGATGCATAGGGGGCTGGACAGGCAGATTAGAATGTGCCTCCACTTGTTTATATCCTTTATATGCTGCTGCTTCACTACACTTCAGCAAGGTTTAGTAAAATGTGCTTAGTGCATGATAAGATGCCAAAATTAGCACAGAAGGTGGCATAGACCCATGCTAACTGTTGGGCATGTGTCTGGCATGCCACCCTGCAATTACCAGTGAGGAGGCAGTAAATTCACCTGTGCAATCTATAGCAATTGCAGTCAGGGGCGGCCCAAGGGGGGTGTGGGGCCATGTGCGGAGACTCAGTGCGGGGCCTCATTTGCATAAGGGGCCTCATTTGCATAAATATTTGCATAATGTTACCATATACTAACTTTTAGTAAACATGCCTCTTAATGAGTGTATGAATAAAGAAAGACTAAAAGATTTCTACATTACTATAATCCAGTGCCAACCGCCAGACACATTAGGAACTACTACAAACACTGCCCATTTAGAACCCATAGCAAACCCACCGTATCCTAACAGCACTACCAAGACTCACAAAGCACCATACCCTACCTATCAAAAGGAAACATGCAAATATTAAACCAATACATTTCAGAGAATACCAATACATGACCTACTGGGGAAAGAGAACATGTGGCAATGTCAAATAGGAATTATATAAACAGAATACCTCAGCTCAGTTACACATGAACAGAACATAAACCATCACCAAACAAGGAATCACAATTTAGAAACAGGAAGACAATAATTAAACTGGGAATCCCAAAAGCCAAACTTGGAATGTACAACACTGTAGAAATAAAACTATACATTAATTTGCTCTTGTACTAAACAAAGCGCAGACGTTAATGATGCACATTTACCAGAGCTGACATATTCCAATTAATAAATTCAAAATAAAGAGATATTTTTCTACCTTTTGTGCATTTTTTTTCAGCTGCAATTGCTCCAGCCACTTTCTTCTGGTTTCTTCGTGTCTTCTGCTAACTCTCCATTGTCTGCTGTCCATTTGTCCTTTCTTCTCTCCTAGTTTTTTTTCCATTCTCTCTCTACATCTGCTTTAACATACTAATCTTTCTCCTTTTGCTCTTTCCTCATTCCTATTTCATCCACTCAAATTTTACCCCTCCATCCTCAATCCCCACTTACTCTCCCAATACCCGGCCAATTGTAGATTTTTCATCCCTCCCACACAAAATATTTTTCCCCTCTCCATTTTACTCTCCCAGCTCCATCCCATTCTAATCCTCTGCCAACATCAGCTCCCTTCTAGTTCCAGCCTCACCCAGCATCCATTTCCTTCTAGTCCCTGCATCAGCCCATTTCCAGTCCTAGCCCCCCATCAGCCCATTTCCAGTCCTAGCAACCCCAACCCAATACCAGTCCTAGCCCCCCCATCAACCCACTTACAGTCCTAACCCCCCATCACCCCATTTTCAGTTTAAGCCCCCCCCCTATAACCCATTACCAGTCCTAACCCCCCATCAGCCCATTTCCAGTCAGCCCCCCATAGCCCATTGCCAGTCCTAACCCCCCCCCATCAGCCCACAGCCCATTACCAGTCCTAACCCCATCAGCCCACCTCAAGTCCTAACCCCTCCCCATCAGCCCATTTCCTGTCCTAGCCCCCCCATAGCCCATTATCAGTCCTAACCCCCCAATATCCCATTACCAGTCAGCCCCCATCTGCCCAAATCTCATTAACAGTCTTAACCCCCCCCCCCCATAGCCCATTTCCAGTTCTAACCCCCCCAACAGCCCACAGCCCATTACCAGTCCTAACCCCATCATCCCACCTCAAGTCCTAACCCCTCCCCATCATCCCATTTCCTGTCCTAGCCCCCCCATAGCCCATTATCAGTCCTACCCCACCATAGAACATTACCATACAGCCCCCATCAGCCCACAGACCATTACCAGTCCTAACCACTCCCCATCAGCACATTTCCTTTACTAGCCCCCCCCCATAGCCCATTATCAATCCTAACCCCCCATAGCCCATTACCTTACTGCCCCCATCAGCCCACAGCCCATTACCAGTCCTAACCCCCCCCCAACAGCCCACAGCCCATTACCAGTCCTAATCCCATCAACCCACCTCCAGTCTTAACCCCCCAGCCCATTTCCAGTCCTAGCCCCTCCATAGCCCATTAGCAGTCCTAACCCCCCCATCAACCCACAGCCCACCTCAAGTCAAGTCCTAACCCCCTCCATAGCCCAATACCAGTCTTAACCCCCCCCCTCATCGGTTCAAGGAACATTAAAAAAAAAAAAAAGCTGTCTGCTACTGCTGCCGCTGCCGCCGCAGCAGCAGCAGAATGGAGTGTCCCACGGGGCCCCCTCTGCCCGGCTGAGTCCCTCCCTCCCTCCCTCTGCGACGGCTGAGCCCCTCTGTGCCGGCTTTCAGATACGCGAAGAGAGAGTGTCTCCCTCGCGTCTCTGTTAAGCCCGCAGGGGCTGATGGGAAATTTCCCATCTGCCCCTGCAGGCTTAACAGAGACGCGAGGGAGACACTCTCCCTTCGTGTATCTGAAAGCCGGCACAGAGGGGCTCAGCCATCGCCGAGGGAGAGCTCAGCCGGGCAGAGGGGGCCCCATGGGACACTCCATTCTGCTGCTGCTTCGGCGGCAGCGGCAGCGGTAGCAGCCAGCTTTTTTTTTTTTAACTTAATTTTGAAAAAAAGCAGAATGTTCTTTGCGCGGGGCCCCCTGAAACGCAGGGCTCTGTGCAAAAAACATTCTTGCTCAATGGACGGGCCGGCCCTGATTGCAGTTAGTGTGGACCAATGACGGACGCTCTAACCACAATGTGCCGTCAATGTCTACTCTCTGTCCTTAACCCACCCAGTCACTGCCCCTTCCTATGCTAATGTTTAGCATGTGACTTTTACCATACTCTCTCACATTAGCTATCAGCATGGCATGCTTATCAAATGGCAAGCCCCATGCTGTTAGCGTACTTTAGTAAACATGCCCTTATATGCCCAAAAAACTAGCACATAGTAAAACATTCTTTAAACTGTAGATAAAATAAATATAAGAGAGAAATGATACAAAAAAAATCAATAAAATAACAACTATTAAAACTTAAAAACACTTTACATCTCTGGAAATGTTAAACTAAAATAAAATGCCTTCGATTTTTTACTAAAAACAAATAGCTAGCACTCCTGTCTAAGAACTGGTGGTAATCCATTCCAGTATTCAGGGCCATCCACCAAAAACATTCTGGATGCACTTTGCCATCTGAAGGTGGCTAAGGCCCCAGGCCCCGATATGCTACCAGCTGAATTGTACAGAGCTCTGTCGGAGCTCTTTGTTTCAATATTGGTTTGACTACTTAATGAAATTAGGTTCCAGAAAAAATTGCCACCTTCTTTTTATCAAGCCACTATCACGTTGATACCCAAAGATGAAAAGAACCCTTTGCAGTGCAGCAACTATAGACCCATTTCCCTATTGAATTTGAACTACAAGATTTCCATGCAAATCCTCTCTGTTCCTTTAGAATTGCACCTCATTCACCCAGACCAAATGGAATTTGGTTTCAAGAATTTGAGAGTTTTGGTCAATGTGTTACGTGGGGTCTGCTGCAGAACAGAACAATTCACAGTCCTCTCATTGGATGCTGAAAAGGCTTTCAACAAGGTTGAGTGGCTATATCTTAAGGAAGTACTCCAAAAATTTGAATTTGGACCTAATGTTTGCTGTTGGATTGAAGCTATGTATGCCAATCCCATGACCATGGTGGCAGTTAATGGGTTCCATTCTGATCATTTTAGCTTGGGACTGGGAACCTGTCAGGGCTGTCCACTCTCCCCTTTACTCTGCCCTAGCAATAGAACCCTGTGTGTGCCATATATGCAAGGTGGTGGCTGACATCGGCATTAAACTGGGTGGGTGAGTTCATGCAGTCTCCTTTTATACTGATGACACTCTGAACTACTTCCAGTATTTTCAATTATGGCACTGCTTCAGCTCACCCCATCTCTCCAAGGACCTCCTCTGATATCCTAAACACTGGGAAATGGTTCTCTTTGAAGCCACTCATATTAAATCTCTTTTGGCTTGACTCTACAGAGTGCTTGCTATGGACCCTCTGCATTCCGATCAAAAACCTTCTTACAGAAGAGGATGGGGATAGAGGTGGGGGACAAGCCAGAAGAGCTCTGGGAGGAGATTTGCCACTATATCAATTTTGCTCGGTATCCTTGTCCTTAGTCAATACCCAGCTGCGAATCTTGCTGGGCATGTCAATAACACTGATAGACCTTTGCAGGTGGGGAAAGGGAGATGGCCCTCTCTGCTGGAAAAACTGTGGGAGAAGGGGAGACCTAGTACCTATGTGGTGGCATTGTCCCAAGATCCAGGCTTTCTGGTCCCAGGTGCATCACTGCATCTGTCTGGCCTCCAGCCAGATGTTCCCCTTCTTGATTGAAACCTGTGTGCTGGGCTATCTGCCTTTGAACTGAGGAGGTGCAGATTCATGCTGACTTTCTAACTGCCTAATCTTGGCTGTGCGCAGTGTTATTGATTGATGCTGGAAGCGTGTGGTTCCTCCCACACTAGCTGAATGGCGGGTCAAGATATGGGATGTTTACTGAATGGAGAAACTGACAGCAGACCTCTGGGGCAAACCCAAAGCAGTCATAGCATTATGGTTGTCAGACGGGTGCCTGGGTGAGAATGTTCACAGTCTTGGCAAAGGCATAAATCAATATGGTTTGCAAGGGATTGTGGGAAATGCAGTCCATTCACACCAGACACAGCCGCTCACAATAATTAGTTGTGCTTGAGTGTAAAGCCAATAAGATATTTATTTATGGGGTTATTTCTCCCAACACAGATATGCTTGGTAGCACATAAAACAGGATACTTGCTTTCAGTGTTAAACTTAGAAAAACAAAATCAGGAAAACAACAGTTGAACTTGTCAGGCAATCAAAGCAAAAGAATAAAGACCTGGTTGGTAACAAACTGGTCTTTTCTGTAGGCTCTAGCTAATATTTTCTTAGCAGTGCTATAATCAACAAACAAAACCCACAAAGTAGGGAAAAACTGTTCTTTTCAGGTTAACTTCTTATATCTTCACACATAGACTCAGAAGTGATTCCCTCAGAGCTCACAAGCAATTAGGTAAGGCTAAATTGCTAGCGGTTATCCAGCTGAAACCCCTTAGCTGGCTTACTTTCTACTGCTTGGCTCAAATCCTATTCAGGAGCTTTTCCGAGTAGATTAAAGAACAAGTTTGTATTTCTTTGTGATGGTTGTTGTACTTTGTAACAGAAATTTACCAAAGGAGTTTAGACAGAGAGCAATCCATGTATTCACAGCCTGTATCTACCACCGCTCCCCCTTCTTCAACAATCATGGGTTCAATATCATGGATTGGCACAGAGGAATTTCTCAATGGAGCACTCTCAGGAGAATACTTGTTTCCCTGCTGTCTTTCAAGGGTATAGCTAGGGCATAGATCAGTGTTCATACCTGAGCTTCCATTGCTGTTAGAGTTCCTCTCTAAATAGCCTGGCCAGTATGTAGTCCAGTTCTTATGTCCAGCCTTCCAATCCAGATCCCTGGACACTGGATCTCTCTTCACATACCTTCTGGCACGGGTCCTAGGGTCCCTTCCAAGTGCAGCCGTCTCCCTCACAGGTACCGTCTGGTGATTCCTAGCTCTGCAGCACCACTCCTCTGGTTTTCCCCAGTCCATTGGTGTATGCTGGCCTTTTGAATGTCTCCCAGTATACGTACTGCTCTGGACTCCTTTAGACCTCCCAAATGCTTTTCTCTTCTTTCTTCCAAAGGGTTTCTTGCCCTCTCTGTCCATCCGCTCTGGCTTCGGCTTTTGATGATGATCCTCCAGATAATGAAGCTGTCCAAGACGAGGATCTCCAAACTGAATCTGAGTATAATTCTCTGTAGAATAAACTCTACCTTTATTCTGCTTAGATGAGTGCTCCACCCTAGCACAGCGCAGCTGTGCTGAATCAGGCCCTGCCCTTTGAGATGAGTGCTTGGGGATTACCTCATAGCCCTCCTTATTGAACACATGTTTCCCCACTTCAGCTCCTCTAATGGCTGTTGGAAACCTGGTGCATTCTGGGACTGGTAGTTTTTTATGGAAAAATTCTGTTTTCTTATTTCTACCAGAACTGACAGGTTGCTTGTTCAGAGTCACTTCACCTTTACTATAGCTCCTTCCTGAGCTATGATAAGCTTCCTTATCACATGGTCCAGTTTTCTTCAAAATAAGGGGTTGACCCCCCACATGGAATGTGCATTGCTTTCTGTTTTGACTTTACGAGTATGATGGGGTTGTGAATCAGTCTCCACACTGTCTGTAGTACTCCTGTCCACGAGTCATTAGTTTCTATGTCCAGTCGTGCTTCCTCCTAGGGCATACTCTGATCCAAAGTAGATAGGTACAAATCTTTCCTTCTTCTGTAGAGGTAAGGATTGGGGGAGGTGTCTTGCAGTGTGGGTTAGATTTCTGGGAGGGAGGGAGGGAGGGAGGGAGGCGAGGGTTCTGTGTTTTGGGATGTTTGAGTCGTTAATGGGACCAAAGGTTCATGGTTATTTACATTGTGCATTATATTTTTCAGTATTACTGATGCATCTTTTCATTGGCAGGTGAAGGCTGCTAAAGGATATCTGGTCCCAGCGCTCCGGAAATGCCTCTCCTGTCTACTCCACTTCCCCCCTTTCCCTGGGTTGGTAAGATATGAGGGGGGGGGGAGGAGAGTAGCTGAGGGTGGGGGAATAGAGAGGGAGGTAACTTGGCTTGCCTGAAAGTTGACTGAGTTAACCGCAGGGATGATGAGGGAATTACTATCTGGAAATGGTCTGTTTTTTCTGGGGGGTTTCGGCTTTGGAGTATTTATGGTCTTGTTATCCACCCTTCATATATTCAATTAAAATTATACACACAAAAAAAAAGGAAAAAAAAAAACATTCTGGATGTAGTCCCGATGAATCCCACTTCATGAAAAGGACTCCTCAATTTCATGACATGCTGTGATTGTACGCCAGTGAAGAGTTGAGCACAACCCAGAGAATTTCTCAGAGTATAAAATGCTAAGGGTGGGGAGTGTCAAAAAACTCATCCTTCAGTATTGGGTGGGGGACAAAGCACCCACCTTTCAACACTGGATAAATGCCATGCTCCAATTGGCATGGGCAGAAATACACTTAACAGCATTCGGCATCAAACCATGGGCAGTGTGCTACTGGTGGTTGTAGAATCCACTTCCAAACTCAATTTCCTAAAGCAGTGGAGGGGGAGGGGGTGGATGGAGAAGACAGGGAGGGGACTATGCAGGAATCTTGGATGGGGTAAAATAAAATGGGGGGGGGGTGCTCGGATTAACAGATATAGTTAACTTGCTAGACTTTAATTGTTAAGACCAGAATGTTTTGTTGTACACTATTCCTTACATACTCCTCTGAAACCATGGGGAAGGATACCATCTCAATATGTAATGTGAAATGGGTAGCCTCAGTTGTTAGAACGTGGAGGCAAGGAAAGGGCAGGGGAGGGGAATGGGGATGGGGTGTAGTTTGCTGTGAATGTTGATGTGTTCTATAAGAAAATTAATAAAGATGATTTTTAAAAAACCTCACATCAGCTTAAATTGTGTATGATACAGTACTGGTAGCCAAAGCAAGTTAAACAATAAAGGTGTGATAGGTCACATGAGCTGCTGTTACAAATCAGCCGAGCTATAGCATTTTGCAAAATCTGTAATATTAAAGTAACTGCAGGGAGACCTATATGTAATGAATTACAATAATCTGTTACTGCAACACCATTGTCTGTAGTACTGAATGAAAGTCATCTGGCCTTGACTATATACCTCATTTTTGGTTAAGCTCAGTTGTGGCTATTATATAAGTTTGATGATATTGTATATTTGTCTCCAAACAGTGGAGTTATAATCAATGGTTTTATGCTTCATATAAGCTTTCTATAGCTGTAGGTTATTAGTAGGAAAACCATGAAAAGCTAATGGAACTTTTGCATCGGTTGGTTTACTACTTAGATTGTAGCCCAGGGGTTCCAATGACATTCTGAGCAAGAGGGCTGTAAACTGTGAAATGTGAGTCCTACAGATTAGAAAAGAAAAGAAAATATTCAATGCTTTAATTCTATGTGCTGTGGTTTGTTGTCTTTTTGCCATTTAGATGGATGATCTTTGCTGTAAATCATGTTTGTTTGAGTGAAATGAAGTCAAACATGAAAGTTCGAGTTCATACATTGCACTGAAACTGTATGATGGAGATTCCTTTACAGATTTTTGATTTCCTTTTCTGTTTGAAATGAAAGTTTATCAGCATTTATTCAGTCATATCAAATTGCGGGCTCTATGTACTAAAGCATATTGGAATCATCAGGTTTGTCTAATGATTCTGTCACCTGCATTAAACTCAAGTCCTGTTAAATGTGTCAAGTACTAAAGAAATTCAACGCAAAATGCTGCCACATTAAAATGGTCCTGTTAAATTGAACATGGTCATTTAAACATTGCTATGCTGTTTTTGTTTCCTTCAACCTACATTAATAGGACCAAAGATATGGGCCAAGTTAGCACAGGTTGTAGGGAACCCAACATGGGGGGAGAGCAAAATGCTATGACGTTCTGCCCCTCCAAAGGGTAATTCTATACCCTGCACCCCACCCTCACTCAAAAGTGTCTATTCCCCTCCCCCTTACAAGTTTATCAAAGACATCCAAACTCTGTCTGGAAAATTCCTGACATATCTAAGCAGAGATGAGGTACACCTATCAAAAAAGGAGTGAAGTGTCTTTTGCAGTAGTCTGGCTAACCTACCAAAGAGGGCTTTCAACTAGGTTCATCAGGAATGGGTGAACAAATCTCCCAGGTAAAATATTAAATACTTCTGTAGAAATGGGAAAAAAGGACAATGTCTAGATAACAGTTCCATCCCCAGGTGTTAGCTCTTCCAGTCCCCCTCCACTGTCTAGCCCCCTCCCAGTCCCAGTCTCAGTCCCAGTCCTAGTCCCAGGTGTCAGTGCCTTTCCAGTCTAAGGTTACCAGATGTCCCTGGTTTTCAGGGATTGTTCTTGACTCCATGGACTATAACCACTGTTCCTGATATCAGTGGGAACAGCAGCAAAGTATTTTGCTTCTCCTCCATACCCTCAAAGGAAGTCTTCTCGATCCTGGTAGGAGAAGATGTAAAATTAACCACTGAAAAAAAAGATTTTAGAAATATATAGATTACGCAGGTACACTACCAAAAAACTGCCTCCAGTTTTGCAACTGATTCCTATAGATTTTGGGGTGCTGAATCCAGGAAAAATAGCCAAAATGTTCCATCAAGTCACGTTTTCTTGCAAAATTAGATTTCTTACCCATATAAGGAATGTTCACATAATTTCTTTTTAGCCGACTGCAGTTTATTTCCTTGGCCCAAAATAGAGGTTGTAATGGTTAACTAACTAGAAACACTCCCTCATGATATTTTAGAGTGTTTTGTATTCATTTTATACATTAACAGGACAATTGGGAGGCGGGGGGCTAAATCCAGTACTCGCGCTGGCGCATGTTCTTTCCTGTTCGCCTCGCCTCGTTCGCTCGCTCAAACACGGTGGTTGCGACATGAACGTTCCTGTCAAATTTCAGTTTCTTGCAAGTTCATTATTACCTTTTGTTTGCTCAGTCGTAATCCAGCTTTATTCCGAAGTGGTTCACTACAGTTGTAGTTTGCAGTGCTGTGTATTTGTGATGGCTCACAGAGCCAGAGGTTGCGTCAACTCTCCGGACAGTATTTGTTTTATTTGTGGGGAATATACCGTGAAAAAGCGGCAGAGGAACATTTCTGCATTTATTAAAAAAGTATATTTCGCCTATTTCGGTTTGAAGTTAGGCGATCAAGACAAACCGTGGGCTCCTCACAAAGTGTGCAAGACATGTGAGGAAGATCTACGCTTATGGATGAAAGGTAAAAAACAAGCATTTCGTTTCGGAATACCTATGATGTGGCATGAACAAAGAGACCACAGCAGTGACTGCTATTTTTGCTCTTGCATTGTGAAGGGATACAACTTAAAAAATAAGAACGTAATAAGTTACCCCAACCTTCCCTCAGCAATTAGGCCTATGCCTCATAGCAACGAAGTACCTGTGCCTGAACCACCTAAATCTTTGGATCATATTTGTGTGGACGGTTCTGATCATGATGAGACTCATCAGATGGCTTTTCCCGATGAGTCCAGTACTTCCGAGTTTGAAACTGAACCAGATCCGAAACCTGAACTTTTCTCTCAAGCTGAATTGAATGATTTAGTCCGGGATTTAGGACTCCCAAAAGATGCTGCCCAACTGCTAGGTTCTCGGCTTAAACAGAAAAATCTATTGTCACCAGGAACAACTTTTTATTGGTACCGCAACCACGAGACACAATTTTTGAAGTATTTCAGCAAAGAGGAAGATTTGGTATTTTGCAACGATATATACGGAGTGATGGAACTGTTTAAACTCAAGTATGATCCTGCTGAATGGCGGCTGTTCATTGATTCATCAAAAGACAGCATAAAAGGTGTTCTTCTTCATAATGGCAACACATTCGCTTCAGTTCCTATTGCTCACTCTGTTATTCTCCAAGAAAAATACGAGAATTTGGCCCTGATTCTTCAGAAGATTCGTTATGATGAGCATAAGTGGATGATTTGTGGAGACTTTAAAATTCTATCCATGCTATTAGGGCAGCAATCCGGTTTCACCAAATATCCCTGCTTCCTTTGCTTGTGGGATAGCCGGGCCCGCGACCTACACTGGGGGAAAAAAGACTGGCCAATTCGGGAGTATTTGAGACCCGGTGAGAAAAATGTTCTTCATGAGAGCTTGGTACCTCGTGATAAAATTCTATTACCACCTCTCCACATTAAGTTGGGTCTCATTAAGCAATTCATCAAGTCCCTTCCAAAAGATGGTGAGTGCTTTCGGTACCTTTGCTCAAAGTTCCCCCGACTTTCTGAAGCAAAGCTAAAGGAAGGAGTGTTTGTTGGCCCTGATATAAGGAAACTCATTTCAGATGGAGCATTCGCTGAAACGATGTCTGAGAAGGAAAAAGAAGCCTGGGATTCCTTCAAGGATGTTGTTCTCAAATTCTTGGGGAACAGGCGGGATGAGAACTATAAGGATATTGTTGCCAGGATGCTCAATGCCTTCAAAGAACAAGGTTGTAACATGAGCCTGAAAGTCCATTTCTTGCACTCCCATGTGAACTACATTCTCGAAAACTTGGGGGCGTACAGTGAAGAACAAGGTGAAAGGTTTCACCAGGACATCAAGGACGCAGAGAGAAGGTACCAAGGAAGATGGAACACCACTATGATGGCTGATTTCTGCTGGTTGCTGCTGCGGGAAACCCCAGATGAAAAATACGCCAAGCAGCGCACCAAGAGAAGCATTCGGGGGAAGAAGAAACGGGCCCACCAGGAGATTGATTGACCCAAGAATGACTTTAAAATCTAAACTGTGTTGACAAATATTGTGTTTTTACTAAACTTTGAAATAAAAATTTGCTAGTTATTACCACAGTGTCGGATCTCATTTATTAGAATTTTATTTTCACACCATCGGGTGTTTGTCTTCATGTATTGCAATGGTGCGGTTTGCGTTTTCTATTCTTACATACATACCTGTACAACATTTTTTGCACATTTCTTTGCTTTGCTTTGTGTCTAACCTCGCTCTTATATGCTCAATGTTTGTGCACATGTATGTGGCTGTTTTAAGTGCAGACAATTTTGCTACCATCACAGTGTGTTTTGTTGACATTACTCTATTCTTATGTGCTGCCTTGTTACAATTTTCTTTATTCTTATTTGAATAACTACTAAACAATTAGTATAAAGAATTCATCCAAGAAACTTTTATCTTGATCGCACTCAATCTGAAACGTTCACCTCAAACTGCTAACCCAATGTAGCAAAAAATCTATACGTGATGGAGCAAATTGGTTACCAGATTTGGATTCAGCGCACCAAAAAACGTAAAAATCAATCGAAACATTAGAGGCAGTTTAAAAAAAAATTTTTTTAGTGTACCTGTGTTATGTATCTAGTTTAAGCATATATGTATGAATGCATACTTATAACTCAAAAAGGGCTGCCACTGTCACTCGGCTCTACAAAAATCTGGTAACCCTATTCCAGTCCCCTCCTCCTCCTCCCCCCACATCAGCCTTGGTCCCAGCATCATTCTTCATCTCGTCTCACAACTGATTTAAACAGCCACAGTTGTGCTACCTTACAAGCTGCCAGACTGCAGTATTTCTTGTGAGAAAGGCCCCGATCAAGTGGCTTGTAAGGCAGCAGAGCCAAAAGTGCAAAAAAAAAAGTGTTCCTGTGGCTATTGAAATCAGTGTGTCAGTGAGGCAGGCTTTTAGCACCCTTAAGCTGGCTGACAGGGAGGAGTGGCCTAGTGGTTAGGACATGGTACCTCAGGCTGGAGGGCCAGCAATTCAATTCCCATCTGGAGACAGCAATCTCAGGCCAAAGGGACTGGGGTTTCTAGTCCTATAGGCCCTCCTTGTGCCCTTGGGCAAGCCACTTAACCCTCCATTGCCTCAGGTACACAGATTGTGAGCGCTTTGGGGACAAGGGAATGTATCCAGTACCTGTTTGTAGTGATTACATAATGTAAACCACTTTGATTGAAGGATAAGGTGGTATAGAAAACTGGTTAAATAAAATAAATAAATTGCGTGCCCTGAGCCAATGCTTCACTGGCTCACATGTTAAACTGGCCTTCTCACATGCAGACAATTTAAAGTATATCTTTTATTTGTATTTACAACTTGTGTAGCAGTTGGTGAGAGCAATTTGGACTCATTTATTTATTTCTGTTCTTTAAAAATACTAGATACTTCAGCTTTTATCATAACCTCTCTATTGGGATATTCTAACTTCTGTGAAGTGCAAAACCTCCATGGTAAATGTCAGGGGTGTGACCAACATGTTTTCGACAGTTAATGCACAAATGAGTATCCTAATGCATGACAAAATTGACAACAAATGATATGTTCGCCCTGTGCTAACTGCACACCCACTTTATATCCCTACCCCACCCATTCAGCATCCTAATGCACGAGTGGCAGTTATTGTCTGAATCAGTATGTGATAACTGTCAGCCTCTGTGTAACAGTTACTGCAGGCCTGAGTAGGCGGTTATTGCACACGAAAACACACATTAACTGCTTACTATATCTTAAAAAAAGGCCCCTAAGAGGAACCTTACTTATAACAAATATTCCTGAAAAAAAACAAGTTTAATATTTAAAAGATATTATGTCTAGTAATTTTTATAGAATTGTTGTGGGAGTGGTGAAAGTTCAATGATCACGATTGTTGAATTTAATGATAAAATCGTGGTGGGGGAGACATATAAAGCTAAAGGTTGCATGGAGTGCCAATACCCTTGTGCCATCCCTTCAGGCTATTAAATTACCCAGAGGGCAGGTCCTGGATACAGGGCGTCTTCTTGACACATCAAGTTAATACTCTGCTTTCAGGTGACCTTTCTTCTGTAAGGCATCACTGAGATTGCCAGACTGTAGATGGAACTGATCTATTATATCCCTGAATATATCCTCTATATACCTCTCTGTCTCAGCTCCACTCTAGCCCTTAGAGAAGTTCACATTCACTAACCCTCATATTCGTGATTTACTCACGTTTAATCCGACGTACTCATGATTTGTGCCTTCCTTTGAACATGTGTTTTCCTGTGAATTGTGACTCCTTTGCTGCCTTACTGAATATTGGGCTGTAGGTGATCTTACCCCAGTCTACGTCATCAAAAATTCCTTAAGTTGCTAAAGGAACCCTTACTTTTCCATATTTTAAGACATTTTCAAAATAACTAAACTTTACACCACATTGAAGGATTTTTAAACCTATTCCTTGAGTTCAGTGAAAGTGAAACTAAGGGGTATGTTTACTAAACTGCGGTAAAGTTACATAACGTGCATTATGTAACGTTAACGATCGTTAAATAACGTTAACGCGCATTAACGTTACTTAACGATCGTAGACGTTCCGCGGCGCGGTAAAACACCACAGAAGGTGGAGAGAGGGTGGAGAGAAGGGGTCAATGGGCGTAGTGTGGGCAGGGAGATGCTCCATTCACACTAACGCGCTGATCTGAAGAGCTGAATCTTAACGCGATTGAAAACCTGCCGTTAGATGCACATTTGCAGGGGAGAGAAACCATTTAAGTGTCAGCAATGTACAGCATAGGCAGGGAAACCCACAAAAAGTGATAAGTGTGATACATGTGCACAGAACACAAAGGCACATAAACATTGAAAATGACCTCAACAAACTGGAAAAAAACATAACCAAGCTGGACAATAGTGATATTAATGGGAAACATCAACCCCCCCCTCCCCCCGGGAAAGCTCCAAAAAAAAGATATTAATCGTGGAAGGGTCTATGCTCCGTCCCCATACAAGGTGAATGAGCCCACAGTGAAATAGCGCTGATCAGGGCTTTCCCTTGTTATTGGACAGGTGTCCTATGGTGTGCACATGTCCTGCAACAGCAGGGTGGGCATGTCGGAATGGCCAACTGGACAGATGCCGGAAAAAGGGATACAGAGGGCCGCAGAAGGCACATGCTCTGGTGCAGCTGGGCCACAGTGCGGACTAGGGTGATGCCTAGGTGGCCCATACGAATGCTGAAACAGCAGAGCAGCCAGACAGCAACTGCGGAAGCCCAACATGGGCATGACTGTGTTTCCCACAGTGTCACAGGGGATAGTACCCAGCAGATACCCCGAAGGGCACGGAACATTGGCAGGCGGTGCTGGGGGAAGCGTGGACACCTATGCAGGCACCCCTACCCCAGAACCCGCACCATAGGCAGCCGCCTACCCACACCCTGGATGGCCTGAGACTGCGCTCCACCAGCACCACCAGCAGAAGGGCATGTCAGCATGGTGGCAGAGAGATACTGGTGGTGGAGGGGGCAGTGGCAGCTGCCCAGAGCAGACTGTGGCTTAGCCTTGTGTAGGTGGGTGCCATGCACTGCAACAGACAGGCCCTGTCTGACAAACACTCATGGTATCACCAGGGAATGCACTGACTCTGTGACAACACAGTGGTGCAGTGCACAAAACCAGTGTATTCAGAAGCAGAAGATCACAGGTTCAAGCCCCAGCTGTGATTCCTGCCAACCCAGTCCCCATATTTTACCCACTACTAAAACGTGCTAATACAGACTGAACCTTTATTGCAGATGACGTAAACATGCCCAAAACATCTACATTTTACCCTACCGAGCACAGACACCATAAACATGCGCATTACCTAGAGCATAGTCTCCCAAAATGCAGTCCTGGAGGGCCAAACACCATCCAGGTTCCATGCTGCCTCTAATAAAGATGCCTATGCTGCATTTCTATGTGCCGCCCCCATGGTATGCAGATGCATCTCATGCATATTCATGAGGGACAGTATGAAAACTTGAACAGTGTTTGGCCCACCAGGACTGGAGTTGGGAACCTCTGCCCTATAGCAGTGGCCAACAGGGGCAGACACACCCGCACCCACTGGCTCCATTATCCAATGCCTCCTGGAGCGGCAGGATGTTGGGCCCTGCGTGCATCTCCCAATACTAGCACTTGCATACCTTGGCAATGCCACCCTAAACCTGGAAATACGGTAAACATCTATCAAACGGTTGCTATGATTACTGGCAGATAGCAATTCCAAAGTTAAGCACAATTTGCTGATTGAGCTGCATCATAGCAACCTTTCTGATGTCTGTGGAGTGTGCTACAGGTCTTGTGTCTGACAGTGTTTACCACCCTGCGGAGTGACCCCAACAGTATTGCATACCATAGCCATGCCTGCACTGTGCCCAGGACTGGTGCGGTGGCCAGGGCTGCCAAACACCTCTATAGTTGCACAATGCTGGCATAGGTGTGGGGAGTGTGTGTCTGTCTATCCAGTGTGTGGTGGCTGCAAACACCCTCCACAGCCCACACTGCTAGCACTGTTGCCAGTATTGGCCTGTCAATGTGCATAATGAGGAGCAAGGTACTGTGGGAATAGCCAGGATAGGATGGCCTGGCCTGGATCCATCTGTACATAGCATAGGGCAATGGCTCGGACACTGAAGTGGCCGGCAACCACCTGCACGGACAGGGTGGCCACAGCATGTCCTGCTGGGAGGTCACTCTCACCCTGACTGAGCAGTGAGCATGGCATGGCTAGGTTCCCCCATGGTGCTATATAGTATTTCTCTCATGTGATATTTTTGGGTTCATTTTGGGTCACAATCATTGAAGTATCTGTTTGGTGTGTATGTTGATATCCCAGTTCTGGGTACATGCATCTCCTCCAGGAACATGCACTATGGACTGGCTAGCAGGCTGTCTGTAGCTAGTATGTGTCTTGCTGGAACACCTTGCAAAGTGCAGCAGCTGGAGTCTTGCTCCTGGAGAATGTCAGATAGTGGTGGGGGGCAGCTGTGCTTTTCCAGGCCTACTGTCTACCTGCTATTGCTTTTATGCATGTGTACAGCTCTGCATTGCCTGCCCTTTACTGTGTCTGTTCCCCAGCAGGACTGGGGTGATGGTCCCCTCTACTGCCACCATTGCAGGGGGGTAGAATGTGGATTTGTTGGGGGGAGATCCTGTCCCCCACCCTGAGCCACAGAGGGTGGGTTGGATGGTGGTATGTAATCCACCTGTGGGTCCAAACACCCCCCTTCACTTAAATCATGTGACCATGGCACCCACACAGGGTATGCACTTTTCTAAGTGCATCATAGTCCACAAGGGCTAGATGTGAAATACAGATGGACACAGGCATATCCTAGGGGTGTTTGCAAGGACTACCTATCACACATTGGCACTGATGGGGACATGCAGCATAGCCTGTCTCAGCAAAGCCAGGTGCTGCGAAAATGGTGCTGGGCACCCCACCTCACCCTCAGGGTGAGCACAGGACCCGCACACTGTGACGGTCTGTAGCTACTCTGTGCCACTAGCACACACCGTCGGCACCCCCCCCCCCAGGCTGAGGTGCTATGGGGTGCATACCCCATCTTGTGATCATCCGCAGACTGCTGATTTGCATGTGCAGTGCATCATGGGTATGGGTGGGTTGACCCTATCCTGGTAACCACAGCAGAATGTTTGTGTGGTGCCGTGCAGTCCTCCTGTAGCCAGCCAGGGGTTACTTCACTGCCCGTGGAGCTAGAGGTCATGGGTTCAAAACCCACAGTGGGGTTCATTGATAGGGCTGTCTTAGGCATTGTCTATTTTTATTGCATATTAGTGCTGCCAGCAGAAACACCCTCAGAGTACTGTCACGTTAGGGTGCCTCATAAGGTGCCCTATAAGGCGCCTTATACAGCACCCTATGAAGCACTTTATAAGGTGCCTTATACGGTGCCCTATAAAGCACCTTATAAGGTGCCTTATAAGGTGTCCTATAGGGGACATTATAGGGTGCCTTGGCAGACAGCACACTTTATAATGTGCCCTATGGAATGCCTTCTAGGGTGCCTTATGTGGCACCTTAGGTTACGCCACTATGAGGGTGTGTTTGCTGGCAGCACTAATTAAAGTAAAACTAAAATTCCTCACAACCCAATACTTAACCATTTCCAGGCCAAGCCCAAAACTCTCGGGATCCAAAATTCTGACTAAATATTCCTATCAAATGGTATATAATACATGACCATAGCAGAAGGAAAATCACTATTAGAACATATTGAATACGACGGGTACAATTTTCCTGAAATATGCAAAAATTTACCCGGCTGCAAAATGTGGATTAAAACTCTAAAGTAGGCCTTCAAAGGGTTAAACATAATGCCTCAGCCAGCCTTATTCATTACCCCCCAAAACATATATCACTAAACCCCTCGTGAAACTTTTTCAACTCTTTTTGTTGGATAACACCGGAAAGGGACATGGACTGAATACCATGTCCTCCACTCGGTTATATCCTATTTAATCATTTTCTTTAAAAACTCCATCAGTTTAATCAAAAACAGTTATTCTTTACTTAGCTGATTCGAAGAACTGAAGCACGACGTGCACGTTTCGGGTTGAACACCCTGTTTCAAGTGCTAACATATCATGTAGAAAACCTTATTCATTAGGCACACTGGGGAATCAAACCCATGACCCGTACCATCAGTCAGTGTAGTAACCATTGTGCTACAGCTCTGTTTCTGTGCTTGTATGTCTGCGCGCCTTCTTAAGATTAACGCGTGGTAACGTGCCACGGCTCCCTCTAACGCTCGTTAATTTATGGCGCCTTGTAACGCGCGTTATCAGCAACGATGTACCGCCCATGTCCTTATTTGGGTATTTCTGCCTCTACCGCGGATCCTAACGCGAATGGCATTACCGCAGTTTAGTAAACATACCCCTAAATCAGCAATCTGTGTCACAGCAAACCCTACTCCTGCTTAAATCACACAACCACAAAACTCCTCTGGGCGGTCCCTCCTCCCTCCTTTAAAATTGGGTTATTTTATTAAAATGACAGTTTTTACATTGAATGGATCTTTTAGAGGCTCTAAAATTACATACTTTCATTTTTATTCTTCTTCGAGGCTTCAGTGCCCCCCATAGCCGCAAGTGCACTACACCCCCACTCCACAAAAACCACCAATCGCAATGAGAATCAGTGTTTAAAAATGTAAAAAATAGCTTCCAGGGGCTCACCAGCCCCACTACATCTCTCTGGACTCCCCAAAATACTTGAAATTTTTAATTTTCATTTTCGGACTGATTTCAGCATTAAAGGGAGCTTGGGGCCTTTAAGGCTGGCTCCTCCTACTTCAAAGGCATCCAGTGGGCCTAACAACATTGCAGCCACCTGCCCTGACATGGGCCCAACATTCACCTGGACCCCCTCTCCCAAACGCAACCTCAGTGCTCACAGGCCCCAGCACTCACTGACTGAGATCGGTGACAGCCGCAAACATTGTGGCTGCCTCCCGATGCCACCCACCACCATTTTATTAGCCTGATCAGTCCAGACACCACACAAAAATCCAAACAGGCTCACTGCTCCTCACAGAGGCCCCTGCAACAGGGGAAAATCACGATCGGGCAGCACCACCATTTTTTCATTAAAAACATGCCGCTGGTCCAGTCACTTCCTGCGACTTCCTTTTGCCACCGAAACACTCACTTTCATTTTTTTATTTAAAAAGCACTGTGGTTCTTTCCCACTGTCTTCAGCCCCAAAGCAGGAGAGATATTTTAAAAAACCAGCTTGGCTGCCATCCACAGCCACCGCGGGAACCCAAACAAGGTATTTTTTATTTTATCTTTCTTAGAAACTTAGAAACATATAAACATGACGGCAGAAAAAGACCACATGGCCTATCTTGTCTGCCCTTCCATATCAATCACTACAAAAGTCCCCTTTTTTCCTTTAGAGATCCTCTGTGTTTGTCCCATGCTTTTTTGAATTCAGATATTGTCCTCATCTCTATCACCTCCACTGGGAGACTATTCCTCACATCTACCACTTTTTCCGTAAAGACATATTTCTGCATATTATTCCCATGTCTATCCCCTTTCACCTTTATCCTATGTCCCCTCATAGCAGAGATTGCTTGCAATTGAAAGAGGCTGTCCTTCTGTGTATTTATGCCACGGAGGTATGTAAACATCTCAGTCGTATCACCTCTATCCTGCCTTTCCTCTAAAGTATACGTATTAATCTCCTTATATGCTTTGTAACGAAGACCACTAGCCACTCTGCACCGACTCCAACCTGTTTATATTCTTTTGAAGGTGTGGTTTCCAGAATTGCACACAATACTCCAAATAAGGTTGCACCAAAGACTTATACAGAGGCACTATCACCTACTTTCCTTTGCTAGCCATTCCTCTCCCTATGCACCTACGCATCCTTCTAGCTTTCACCGTCGCCTTTTTTACCTGTTTAACTACTTTAAGATTATCAGACACAATCACACTTAGGTCCTGCTCTTCTTTTGTGGACAGAAGTACTTTATCCCCTATACTAGCTTGCTCCCTTGGATTGCTACAACCCAAATGCATGACCTTGCATTTTTTAACATTAAATCTCAGCTGCCAAATTCTAGACCATTCTTCAAGCTTAGCTAGATCCCTCCTCGTGTTATCTACACTTTCCTGGGTGTCTACTCTATTACAGATTTTGGTATCATCCGCAAAGAGACAAGCTTTACCCAACAGTCCTTCCACAATGTCACTTACAAGGATGTTAAAAAGAATCGGTCCAAGGATAGATCCCTGGTACACACCACTGGTTAACTCCTTCTCCTCAGAGTGAGTTCCATTTACCTGTACCCTTTGTCGCCTCCCACTCAACCAATTGCTAACCCAAGCAGTAACTTTAGAGTCCATCTCCAGGATGCTCAATTTTTTTATAAGTCACCTGTGCGGAACGGTGTCAAAGGCTTTACTGAAATTTAAATACACCATATCTAGGGCTCTCCCTCAGTCCAACTCCCTGGTTACCCAGTCAAAGAAATCAATCAGATTTGTCTGACAAGACCTGCCCCTGGTGAATCTATGCTGCCTCGGATCCAGTAATCCGTTGGACTCCAGAAACCTCAATGTTTTCTCTTTTAGCAGTGCTTCCAATAATTTACTCAACACTGAGGTTAAACTAAACAGCTGTAGTTTTCAACTACATCCTTACTTCCTCTTTTAATATATGGGGACCAAATTTGCCTCTCTCCAGTCCTCTGGCACCACTCCTAACTCCGACGAGGCATTAAAAAGGTCAGTCAGTGGAGCTGCTAGAACGTCCCAAAGTTCCTTCAGTATTCTCGGGTGTATCCCATCTGGTCCCATTGCTTTGTCTACTTTAAGTTTAGCTAGTTTCTCACAAACACAGCTTTCTGAAAATTGTTCAAGATGCCCCTTGCTTCTGTTCCTGTTTGTGGGTTTTTTCTGAGGTCCTGCTCCTGGTTCTTCATCTGTGAACACAGAAAATAAATATTTTTAAGCAATTCCGCTTTTTTCTCATCAGCTTCTACATATTTTCCTCCTTCACCATTGAGTCTGACAATACCACTTTTCCCCTTCCTTTTCTCACTAACATATCTGAAAAATGTCTTATCCCTCCCCCCCCCCCCCCCCATTTTATTGCATTGGCTATGTCCTCCTCTTTTTGAATCTTTGCTTTCCTGACTACTTTGCTAGCTTCTCTAAGTTTTTCCAAATATAGATGCCTGTCTTTTCTCTCTGTGATCTCTTGCATTTCATGAAGGCCTCCTTCTTTTTCTTTACCTTTGCAGCTACTTCTTTCGAAAACCATAGTGGTCTCCTTTTCCTTTTACCTTTATTTACCATTTTAACAAAAAGGTTGGTTGCCCTTAAAATATCCCCTTTTAGTTTTGCCCACTGTTTTTCTACAGCTGTTTTTGCCCAGCTGTCCCCATCTAGATAATGACTTCCTGAGGTATTGACCCATCTTTGCAAAGTTAGTTTTCCTAAAGTCTAAGACCCTTACTTTTGAATGGATTTTAGCAGAACTAGGGATATGTTTACTAAGCAGTCTTAATGTTCCCGGTGCTAGTTGCAGCAATAATGTGAAGATTGCCATAAAAGGTGTGGGCGTTCCGATCTTAAGGTAGCAATCGCAGGTTATCACGGGATAAAGTGCGCCGTGTCCATAATCGCATGATAGAGGGAGCTGTGCACGTTACCGCGCGTTAACCTTAACTTCGCGTGCTGACCTGCAATCACAGCAATAGAGGTGTCACAAGCTGGTTAATGCAATGACTGCTGAAACAGGGGTCATGAGTTCAATCCCCCAGTGGGCTTAATGAATAAGGCTGGCCAAGGCAATTCCTTTTCCTGCTTAAAACAGTCCAACAATCTGTGCTGCCAGCTAAAAATACCTGCACCCCAGTGCCATAAACTAATGCACCTTTTAGGGCGCACCAGAAGGCACATCCTAAACCACCACGACAGCCAAGGCAGGTTATAATGTGCCCTAGAGGCCATGTCGAAAGGTTGTAAATTCCCAAAGCACCATAGTAGGCACCCCATAAGCTGGCTGATTCTAAGATGTGGCTTAAGATGCTCCAAGGATGTATAGGTGACTCAAAAAATGTTGGTCAAGGGCAGTAAGGTCCACCAGGTTGAAAAGCAAGAAGGGTATGGGCCAAACACAGTTGTAACCCTAACACTGCACACAGCAACAAGGAAAGACAATGCACAAGTAATGGAAGGAAGTAGATCTGAGCTGGTGGACCAGACAAATCTGCGTCCAGCCCATGTGGCAGCTGGAAAAATGGACAAACATATCGGGGGCAGCTGTAGCGATACACAGGGTGATGGTAATATACCATGCAACAATGACAGTGTGTGGCAGAGGATGGGAAGATGTGTCCAGCAGAGGAGGTAGAGATGGCAGGATAGGTGTAATGACAGAAAGACAGAGGAGTAGCAGTGCCATGCAGAGCACACACAAGAGAGGCAACCAGGAAGAGCTGCAATGCAGAAATGTGTAGCAGTGCAGGACGTGGGGTAGAAGCATGCACATCAGGGTAGGACGGCACACAGCTGGCAGACACACATAGATGGACAGAAGGATGGTTGGCAACTGTGATAAGGGTACAATGTGCTAACAGC
This sequence comes from Ichthyophis bannanicus, assembly GCA_033557465.1. Classification (NCBI taxonomy): domain Eukaryota; kingdom Metazoa; phylum Chordata; class Amphibia; order Gymnophiona; family Ichthyophiidae; genus Ichthyophis; species Ichthyophis bannanicus. The sequence continues at coordinate 507,781,012 of CM066031.1, read as the reverse complement.
ACAGATCTGCACAGATATGACTGTCACAGGAATGAAAAATAGCTATGCAGGACAGGCATACAAATGAAAGAGAACAGAGAGGAATCAAACCTATGACCATTAGCACAAATGTCAATGCACAAACCGGTAGGCCACACCACCAACATGGGGTCATTAGCAAAGGCTACATACAAGAATACTGCAGGGCATCAAACAAGAAGCCTGCTGTCTGCCAGGATAGGATAGAACCAACAGTAACCATGATGAAATGCACATGCAGATCTGGTGTGTACAGATCAGATCACAGTCTGTAATTGGGACCAAAGCCACATATAACTACATGCACAAACACTATGAAATGTTATGCAGTGGATACAGCACGCAAAAGAGTAAAGGACCTAAACCCAAAAGGCGGCAGGGGATGCTCTCTGGAGCAGGGCAAAATATGGAACAGAACAGGAAAGAATTGAACCTGCAAACAGGTGTGCCACAGACCAGCTGAACCACAGCAATGCCAATCCCCCAAGAAGACTGCTATGTCAACACTATAAAGAAAGAGACATATGTAACAGCTAATATGTGATGGATAGGCAGCACAGAGGGCACACTTTGGTGTACAGTGAAGAGATGGAAGGGTGTGTGCATAGGTGATGAACCTGCAGGTACCTAATGGTCAGGTTAGCACAACAGAAAAAAAAAGTAAACCCCATGTGGGGATCAAACCAGCAACCTATGGTGTTACAACACATGTCTGTAACCACTATCCCAAACAACCAAATGCAAAAACAGCACCTCAAAGGGAAGTGTATAGGAACCTGTAACACCCAGTGATGTGGCAAACGGCTGGCAGATAGACAGCTGGCACCGTACAAGGATTTGAGCACAGGTGGGCCATGTACATGACCAGGAAATCGCTAAATACAAGTGTCAGTGTGATCAAGCAGCAGCAAAGACAACTGTATGTCAAACACATAATTTTATTTTGGTTAATCATCACAGATAGTGTAGATACCGCCTATCATAATATCAAGGTGAGTGGATCCCAGGTTAAAAACGGAAAACACATTTTGCAGGGCAGCAACCCACATGTTACAGAAAGGTCACTGGCCCGTCTACAGATGATGGGCAGGAGAGATAATGTGCATCAGGTGCATGGTGTGCAGTATGCATTAGGCCCCCACCCCCCACATGCTGCTGCATGCCCCAAATGTGTTAGTTACATATGTGTGCATGTAGACAGTAGGTGGTGCATGATGAGGGCCCAACACACATCAATCATGATCTGTTCCTTAAAACATATCTTTCTGCCAACACAGGAGGCACACAAATGAAAAAGCATATGTTGTTAAATGTTTGAAAGTTTAAACACACATCGAAATTTATGTTACAGCTGTCACATAATGCCTGATATAGGAATCAAAGCTGCAACAATGTAACCCTAAACAATCATCAAATGCACAATGAGGATATGCTAACAGGTAGCAGAGGCACATGAACACAGAGAATTCAAATGAAACCATCTGCAGAAACATGCAGAGATAACACTATGCAGAAGGTCCCCCTGCACTGGTTGGTGTGGATACAGTGTCCTTAAACATATATCACGGTACATGGAATGCACAAATGAAGGAAGAAAATGGACACTCACACTGCCACACTGCAAATATAACGGGACAATGTGAGTGTCGTTACCTCAGGGGATAAATAGGACTGTACAGACATGCAATGCAAGGTTTGTAAATCAATGCAGAGCATCACATTTAAACAGTAAACAGACACAATAACCTGTATATAGAGATGGAAAGAAAGGTCAAACATGTTACAGTAACCCACACATAAGCCATATTGCAACATTCTGTGTTGCACCAACATAGTCACATGCACATGCACCATGTAGGTTGAAACATGATACAGTGATGCTACACATGCACTGTAACACCCTTGGTGATTGCAAACATCAATCCAAGATGCTGGTGTGCAGTAAAGTGGTGTCGTGGCAAATACTGTGTCATGTCCAAGTGGAGGCTAGGTGGACATGGGCAAGAGGACCTCTCCATTGCTCCCCCTGTGCCACATGCATGGCTGTATGCTCGTGTTGAAACAAATAGATGAGTGTATCCTGCATTCCATGTCACACACATGGGCAAAGCACAACAACACAATGTTAGAAGGATGTACAACATACAGTGACAATGTCAGTCCCTGCTGCAAATGCAGGAAAAAGAGGTGAACAACAACATATGTACATTATGACAGATCACTGCAGACATGTGCTCCCCTGACTGTCATCACAGACAAAGTAGCTGTAGGTCCACCTACCCCAGACTACTGCATGTTGGGTGACGTACAGTCACCTGCCAATGCACCACAGCACCAGGAGGGTCACCAAGTATGTCCTGTGGATTGAGACACAAGAGAAACATACATATGTCAACACACACTGCACCTTCACGTCCTCAGCTCGCAGACCCCCCAAGATCCTTAACAGACTGACTGTTCCCCATCACACTGTACAGATTTGTTTCATGTTAAAGTTATCACTGAAGTGTATGTGGCAAACAACAAGGATCCATACTCTGTCTGTCCCCTTCCTCACCTCTCTGTTGCTGTAGAAAATGTGGAACAGAATTATCTCCTCACTACCGTGTCCCTGCTTGGCTCTAAGCAAGCAGTACTATCCTGTGTCCCCCATATCGCTCCTAATGCCCCTTCAGTGTGTGTTCTGGTGTCTCAATGTCATCTGCTACACTGCTGTCAGTTCCTGTAACACAGGGAAATATGCAAGGACTCCTTCCTTATCCTCTGTCCATATACATTTTCTTGGTGTGTATATCTCATACCTTGACTCACATTAACAGCTGTGTGCTGTTGAGTTGCAAATATATCTCTCCACGCCTGAGTTATGTCTGCCAAACCACACCCCAATGTCTGGTTGCCACCTGTCATTGATGGCTGCATGTCATCCCACTGTGTGAAATTGATAATGGCAAAGCATGGATATCCTATATGTGCACCTAAACCCTCCTCTCCCATCAGAGCGTCTTTGTGTGTGTGGCCAAAACTTCCTCTCTTTAGGGTCCGCAATGTAGGTGTTGTTTTGGACTGCACTCTCCTCTACACACATACCCAGCTTGTAGTTGATGCTTGTGGTTTATGACTATTTGTCATCAGCTGTATCTCCACAGTCCTCCCTGAAAACACAACTAAAACCCAAATCCATCCCCCCCCCCCCCCCCTAATCAGCTCCTGGCTTGCCTACTGTAACCTACACCTTGCTGATCTGGCCTTGAATCATCTCTGTCTGCCTGAAAATATGCAACACTGCACTGCATGGCTTTTCTACAGCCACACACATAATGGCACTAATACTCCCCCTGTCAGGACACCTCACAGGTCCCCTATCCGTTTCCGCATCCATGTCAAGGCTACGTGCTGACCTATACATACAGGTACACTGTGGTGTTGCAGTAACTTCCCTTACTGATCTCAAATACCAGTAATCCAACTACTACTCAGCATGTATATAGTGCTACGTATCACATGTAGTACTATATAGAAACAACTAACACACAGTCCCTGCTCATCAGAGCATACCAACCAATCAATCAGCTCAAATTAAAAAATGTGAAACACACACATCTAGGCAACTGGTCCCATCTATGGTCTGCTCTCCTACTGTTTACCCCATACTACACGCCTTTCAACTTGCTGCACCCAAAGCCTCATACTAATTACCTGTGGCTATACAGCAGCCCCTATCCCAATCAGCCAACAATCAGGTATGACAGCTTAACACCTCCCACAAGCCTACTACTCCCGACACACATAATCCATCACCACCCACTGTTGTGCCCTGTTCTCATCTTCTGCGTTTCAGTCATGACTAGATTGTAAGCTGGGATGGCCAGGCAGTGTCTGTTACATGTCAGTGCAGTGTTACATCTTACTGCCATTGGGATACAAATGTTCACTAGTAGTAGTAGTACACACATATTTAAACAAATGTATGTGGTAACATGCAGTACTTACATGAAAAGAGCAACTCAATAATCTGGCGTCGAACTGCTGTGCCCCCATGTGTGTCACCACGGGCACATACAGGAGGGCACGTCGGATCATCCTCCAGATCTTCATTAATTTGGACAGGGATATGGTGCCTGAGAGCAATGTTGTGCATGATGCAACAGGCTATAATTATCTCTGCCACAGTCTGTGGTCTGTATTGCAATGCCCCGCCTGTCCTATCCAGACACCTGAAGCGACTCTTTAAAATGCCAAAGGTGCGCTCTATGACGGAGCGGCTGGAGGCATGGGCCTCATTGTAACTCCTCTCTGCACGTGTCCGTGGTTGACGCACAGGGGTCAGCAATCAGGGGCAACACCCATATCCTGCATCACCTGCAGAAAGAAATGTGGAACGTTAAAGCAGGAGTTGATGTCCACCCAAATGGACACAAGTATGTACGTGCAAACCAAATACATAAAACATCCTGACAGAAACATATGACAGCACATGATGGGACACCACAAATATGCATCAGCGTGTGAAGTTATGACACACAAAACAAGGGGTAGGTATACGGATTGCAATCAACATAATCTGTAAACACGACACAAATGCTAGCGTTCATGCTACCATCATCGCACAGCACCATAGCAAGGTAGAGCTGGAGGGCACCACTCACCCCCCCCCCCCAACGTTATATCACACCCAGACAGATGAGACACACACACAACTAGGGATACACCTCAAAGACAGACATGTGCATATACGGTTAGTCACAGGATCACCATGTGCATGTCAGAGATGAGAAATACACACCCAGCAGTATACAGTTCTCATACTGTCCTGCCTCAAATTGTCTGAATAGTGCCGAGTAATGCAGGATATAGGAGTCATGGGTGGACCCTGCAAACCTAGGGACCACAATCAGAATATGCATATTTGCATCACATACAACCTGAACATTCAGGGAATGGTAGTGTTTGCAGTTGCAGAACACTATCTCCCTGTCTCTGGGTGGGACCAGGGCAACATGTGTGCAATCAATAGCTCCCATCACATGTGGTATCTGAGCAAATGCCTCAAAGGCCTGGTTCAGGGTCCCTCACTGTTGCCTAGTGTTGGGAATGGCAATGTAATTCCCCACCCGGCTGATCATGGCACGCAGTACCTGGTGGAGACAGCGTGAGAAGGTTGGGCGGCTAATGCCACCCACTGCGTCCACAGATGACTGGAAACAGCCAAAGAAATGTAGGGCACCAAGGAGCTTGAACAAATCCGGTATGGCATGTGACTGACCAGTCAGGGGTTCGAGGTTAGGTCTTAGATCCTCATAGAGCTCCCTAATAGTACCCATGCTCAGGCGGTAGAGGGAGATGACCTGGTCCTCACGCATGTCCTGGAGCTGGGCCCTGGGCCTGTGGAGGTGAGGCTGGCGAGCCTGCAACTCTGCAAGCCTCCTGCACCATGCCAGCACAGCCCCTGCCTGGTCTGCCCCCACAGCTGCAGGCCTGTGTTGCAGCGGGACTAAACCCATGTCCTGTGCCTCAGCCCCATGGACACCATCTCCCCCGTCAGGCAACCACAGCCCCTGATCACCTCCCACTGCACATTCAGCAACCACAAAGCCCGCCATAAACTCCACCCCCTCAACTCCTCAAACTCACTCTAACCCAGACACTCACCTCACCCACCAGTCACCAACCCAGTCACACAACTCCACCAGCACTCACCAACCCAGCCACTCTCCACATCAAACCTGCCTCTGACACTTCCCATGCTTCACCAACAACCAACACCGCACGCCTCATCTCCCTCGCCTACACAAACCCCTCAGCGTTTACCACGTGTGCATATATATTTATGTGTTTTTTTACGTGTGTGTGTCCTTGCTTGTGTTGCGCATGTGCAGTGGCGTGTTTTTATGTGTGCGCATCCTTGCGCACATTGCACATGCACAGCGGTGCAAGCATGGAGGCTGTGCATGTTGCGTACGAGCAGGGGTGATGCAGTAGGTGCGTGCATGGGGACACCACGTTACGCAGGTGCTCTGTGTGTGAATGTGAGAGGTGCGCATGTGCTGCATGCCGTTATGCGCATGTGGCCAGCACTCGTCACATGGGTCCCGGGCACACCTTCTGCATCCCCCCTGCGTGTGCGTAATGCGCGCAACCTCCACACTCGTGCTGCTGCGCATGCGCAACATGCGCAAGGACGTGCACATGTAAGAAAACACATCAATACACATGCACACGTGGTACACGCTAAGGGGTTTGTGTAGGCGATGGTGAAAGGAGGCAAGTTGTAGAGCAGGCAAGTGTGAGATCAGGATTATAGCAAGTGAGGAGAGGTGTGTTGCACAGCAGGCGAGATAGAGTGAGAGGAGGGGAGGCTAGGAGCAAGAGAGAGAGAGAGACAGGAGCTGATCTGAGTAGCAAATGCAAGGGAGAGGAGGGGAGGTGAGGTGCAGGCGTGAGGTGGAGCAGAGGAGCCGAGGGGCAGGGGAGGGGGGAGTAGGCGAAGAACAGGAGGGGTGAAGATGTGTGACAGGGAGGGAGAGGGTACAGAGGGCAGTGAGATAGAGCAGCAGGACATGGCGGGGGGGGGAGGAAGGTGAGACACATGTTCAGAGGGACCCAGGCCCATTGTGTGTGTCACAGCCCATCCAGGGACCACCCAGTGCCAAACATAGGCGTATATTGGTGCCAGCCGAGGAACGGAGGAGGGCTGTTAGATTCAGCCAGCAGGAAAACAACATCCTGCTGGCCAGTGTTTTGGAGCAGTATGAGGTGCTCTATAGCCGTCTGAGCACAAGCACCACTTTGGGCACACAGATACACGTGTGGGAGGAGATCCAGGAGGCCATAGCCCAGGCAGGGGGGCCAACCAGGGACCTGGATAGCCTTAGGAAAAGGTTTAATGATATTAAGCATGGTGTTCATGCACACATGGTTGCGGAGTGGCAACATGCCATGGGCACCGGAGAGAGTGGTCCTTTTTCCCCAACCCTGGCACCCCTGGAGCAGGAACTCGCAGACCATCTTGGACCCATATACCTGCGTGGACTGCCTGAAGTGCTGGCTACCGCCCATCCACAGGCAGGTAGGTCAGCGATATGTTACACATATACAACTCACAGCCCAGTACATGCCAGCCATGGATGGGAAGGTGGGGGCCTATGTCCTGAGAACACGTGTGACCTAACACAGGCAACTTGGGTCCACATATCCAGCAAAACATGGCTGTGTAGGTACAGGGTGGGTGTGACAGGTACCTGGGGCTGCTTACACAACAGCCACAGTCCTGGATGTCATAGAGAACTGCACAGGTATACAGAACCGGGGGGGGGCCATCCTCCAGCCAGACGGAGTGCCACCCCCCTTGACTACTCATGAGTGGGCCGGATGACTGTACATACAGGGTGGCACAACACAGTCCACCCCATGAACCCAGCACATGCAGCAGCTATTTGTACTTGGCATATAGGTCACACAGAACAGCATACATCTGCAGCCAGGCAAACTCCACTGTATGACAGTGGGGCACAGACAGGAGGGACATACAACTAGGCCACAAAACATTGACCTGGGGGGACCCACACACACCACCTATCACAGCTATGTTGTGTGTATGAGATTACCTGTCCAAAGACATATCCCAGACCAGTGACAGAGGAAGGGTTATCACACTGTGATGGCAAGGTAGATGCAAACAAACCCCAATGACCACATCACACAGATGTCCAACACATCACACTCTGTCATTGTCCAACATACAGTGTGGATCCCCCACCCACTCTCACATGACATTGGGGTGCACATTGCCACAGCCGTACCAACTGCACCTAGCCAATACCCCACACCACCTGGGGCCATCATCTATACAGGTACTGCAGTGCCATAGACACATTCCCATGATCCCCACCCATGGTGCAGCCACATGCCCAGCATCACTCCACCCATCCCCTGAATTAACCCACCACACACACCAAGTATGTGATAGCTGTCCACACACACCACACAGTGGCTACCAAAGCGGCAGACCCCACACACGTCTGGCTTACCAGGACAAATGCTGCAACACCTGCCATCCATACCACTCAGGCCAATGCATACACATCGCTCACAAACACTGTGACAGGCCACAATCCCACTCAGGGCCCACACATGCACCCTGGCCACATGTAACGCTGAGCCCGCATCCAAGGTCACATGCACAGTGCATACCTAGTGCTGCATATAGTGGGGCCGCCAGTCTCAGTCCCATTCCCCCCAACATCAAAGCAAATGTGACACAGCTTCACCAGTGCGAGAGGCCGCCCATCCCCCCCCATCAGGTACAGCAAACTGTAAGCACATGTGCTGTCCCCATTGTAGGTGCAGGAACAGCAGGTATAGGCGTACATCATATTGCTGTTGGTGGGGATGTACTACACAAGTGTAGATATTTGAGCTGTGCTAACTCATCCTTGCTGTGTACCCTGTTCCAACACCCAGGTGACATCCAGGCCATGGAGGCATATGAGGAGGGGGATGTGCCGGTGCCAGAGGATGCCAAGGGGCCAGAGGCTGGTGAGTCTGGGGATGCGGACAACACTGGCGGGGATACCCCAGGAAATGTTGTGCTGCACGAGGCAGAGGACAGGGCAGCAGATGCCGATGCACAAGTGTGGGCCAGTAGCAGCAGCACACGGGCTGTGGAGGGTGCAGAGACAGAGGGGAGTCACCACACAATGCATGCGCTGGGGACATCATGCACCCAACACACCAGCATGGATATCATCCTTGCAGAGCTGAGGGCTCATACTGCCTCAGCAAAGCACAATGCGGAAGGTGGGTAACAGAATACACAACAAGCCCCCTGGGGGTTGACGTAACATCCACAATGACATTCCATGTGCCCCCTAATATGATGACACCATAGCACATAGTTCTGTATGTGTAGTGGGGGGGGGGTGCCATGTGCACTCCCCCCCCCCCACTTGTAGCATGTGCCATCTGGTGTCATCATGCTAAAAGAGCTCATAGATCCACCTACTATTCACCACAAAATACCCTATGGAGACGTACAGTGCTACACACCTACCCCAGATCACCTATACAGTTTACCCGTAGAACCCCACTCCATGGGTAGTGGTACGTAGCAAAGATAGTCAGGGTACTCAGTACTGTGCGTTAGGTTTAGAGTGAACAGTGCCCCCCATATATCTATCTGTGTGCCATGAATCCCCACATTATCCAACCTATCCCATACGACCAGTGCGCAGATACAGCAGTGACACACTGAAGTGCAACATGGGGCTTGTTTACAAAGCCGCGTTAACGGTTTCCGTTCATTATTGGAGCCACGGCCCCATTGATTTCAAGCCTCCATGTGTCATATCTGTGATCACCATGACCCCCAGCAGGATAATTTCCTGGCCTGTGGATGGATCATGGGACACACAGATGTAAACATGGTACTGCGTTGCTAGCCATCACATACATGATTGGTCTGCAGACTGGTCTGTTGGTATACGCCGGACATGTGCATGAGTCATGGTGGGGGGGTGCAACACATGTCTCACACATCACCTTGTGTCTCACCCACAGCCACTCATCAGGTTCTGATGGGCATTCAGGAGGAGATGAGCCAGATGCGTGCCACACATTAACAGCAGCAAGTACCGTACCAACAGGATGTATAAGTGACCTCTGTAATCAGATCAAGGCCTCCTGGGGATAGGGTGAATATAAACACATGAACAGCAGCAACTTCCATACCTGCAGGATTTAAGCCTGACCTCTGTAATCAGATCAAGGCCTCCTGGGGGTAGCGTGGATATAAACACATTATCAGCAGCAAGTACTGTACCAACAGGATGTATAACTGACCTCTGTAATCAGATCAAGGCCTCCTGGGGGTAGGGTGGATATAAACACATGAACAGCAGCAACTTCCATACTGCAGGATTTAAGCCTGACCTCTGTGAGCAGATAATGGCCTCATGGGGATAAGGCATACTTGCACACAGCAGCATCCATACCTGCTTTCAGCACTGCCTGCACTTACCTCACGTGGGTGGTCAGCAATCCGATTAAAGCACCTAGTGATGCGGCGCTATGCCCTCCTGACTCGGTGGAGGTCTTGCCTCCTGGATGAACCAGAGAATAACTTGGTATGCTTTGTGCAGATCAGGTTTGCCAGCACTTTTAAATCACGCCTGGTGAAGGCTGGCTGACGTGATCGCCTCTCCATATTCACGGAAGTGGCTGGGTTGCTGGCGCACGCACGCACACCGCACATGTGCGATGCCGCTAACGGCACGCACAGTGCACACGCTGCGCATGTGTGGTGGTGCGCTAACGCGCGTTAATCCTAAATTCATGCCAGCCCAGTGCTAGACTGAGTAAAGATGTAGCCCACTGGTTACTGCAATGACTGTGGAGGCAGAGGTCATGGGTTTGATTCCACAGTGGTGTTTTGTAATAAGGCTTTCTGAGGCATTACCCTTTACTTTAAATCAGTGCTGTCTGAGGCATTTTCTTTTTTAATTTAAATTAGTTCTGCCAGCAAACACACCCTCACAGTGCCGTAACCTAAGGTGCCGCATAAGACGCCCTATAAGGCACTCCAGAGGGCACATTATAAAGTGCACTGTCCGCCAAGGCACCTTATAATGTTCCCTATAGGGTGCTTTATAGGGCGCCTTATGAGGCACCTTAAGGTTACAGCACCGTGAGGGTGTTTTTGCTGGCAGCACTAATTTAAATTAAAAAAGGAAGTGCCTCAGACAGCCCTATCAAATAACACCACCATGGGATCAAACCCATGACCTCTGCCTCCACAGTCAGTGACGTAAGCAGTAGGCTAAATCTCTATAGCTACTAGCAATCACCTGGATGGCTACAGAAGGACTGCAGGTCACCACACAAACTGTTGTGGTTACCAGGATAGGATTAACCCACACGTATCCATGGTGCACTGCACATGCAGATCAGCAGTCTACAGATGATCACAAGATGGGATATGCACCCCCACAGCACCTCGGCCTGGTAGGGGAAACTGACCGTGTGTGTTACTGAATAGCTACAGACCGTCACATTGTGCGGGTACTGTGCTCACCCTGAGGGCAAGGTGGGGCGCCAAGCACCAGGTTCGCAGCACCTGGCTTAGCTGAGATAGGCTATGCTGCAGGTCACCATCTGTGTGTGATAGGTAGTCCTTGCAGAGACACCTAGGATACACCTGTGTCGATCTGCATTCCCAGTCTCGTCTAACCCTTGTGGACTATGATGCACCCAGAATAGTGCAATATCTGTATGGGTGCCATGGTCACATGATTTAAGTGAAGGTGGGTGTTTGGACCAATAAGTGGATTATGTAACACCACCCAACCCACCCTCTGGGGCTCAGGGTGGGGGGACAGGATCTCCCACCAACAGATCCACATTCTACATCCCTGCAATGGTGGCAGTAGAGGGGACCATCAACTCCAGTCCTGCTGGGGAATGGGCACCCTACAGGGCAGTCAATGCAGATCTGTACACATCCATAAGGCAATGGCAGACATACAGTAGGCCTGGAAATGTTCAGCTGCCCCCCACCACTATCTGACGTTCTCCAGCAGCGAGCACAGTGAGTCTCCGGCCACTACACCCTGCAAGGTGTTCCAGCCATAAACATACTAACTGCAGACAGTCTGCTAGCTAGTACATAGTGCATGCTCCTGGAGGTACTGTGTGCACCCAAAAATGGGATGTGAGCGCATACACCAAGCAGGTAAGTCAGTGATTGTGCCCCAGAAAAGAAAACCCATAAATAACACTTGAAATACATAACAGACAGCACTATGGGGGAACCTAGCCATGCCATGGTCACTGCTCAGTCAGGGTGAGAGTGACCTCCCAGCAGGACATGCTGTGGCCACCCTGTCCGTGCAGGTGGTGGCCAGGCACTACAATGTCCCGGACATTGTCCTGTGCCCTGTGCATATGCATTTTGTCCGGGCCATACCCACAGTACCTTGCTCCTCATTATGCACATTAGCAGGCTAACACTGGAAACAGTGCAAGCAGTGTGGGATCAGTAAGGTGTAGGCAGACAGACTCCCACACCTATGCCAGCATTGTGCAAATATAGAAGCTTTTGGCAGCCATGGCCACCATTCCAGTCCTGGGCCCAGTGAAGGCATGGCTATGGTACGCAATACTGTTGGGGTCAATCCCCGGGGTGGTAAACACTGTCAGAAACCAAAACTGAAACACACTCCACAGATATCAGAAAGGTTGCTATGATGCAGCTCTTTCAGCAAATTGTGCTTAACTTAGTCATTGTTATCTGCCATTAATCATAGCAACCTTTGGATATATGTGTAATGTATTCCCAAGTTTAGGGCGGCATTGCTAAGATATGCAAGTGCTAGTATTGGGAGATGCTGCTGCGCCCAGGGCCCAACAGCCTGACTCGCCATGAGGCTTTGGATAGTGGAGCCTGTGGGTGTGGGTGTTTATGCCCCTGTTGGCCGCTGCTCTAGGGCAGAGGTTCCCAACTCCGTTCCTGGTGGGCCAAACATTGTTCAGGTTTTCATGATGTCCCTAATGAATATTGTGATGGGGCCCGTGGATAGAGCCCTCTAAACCCTATGTAGGCGGCTGCCTAGGGTCATTGAAATAAGTAACTCTGCTCTTGCTGTGAAATAACAGAGTCTTGCAGACCAAAAAAAGTGATAAGGAAAAATAACATGGGTTTTATTCCCCTTCCCGCTCGGACATTCTCCAGGATCAAAAACTCCAGAAACAAGCAATAAAGCAAAAATGGTAACAGCAAACTTCTGTTCCTTTGTTAATCTCACAAAGCTCCTTTTAATTACTTAACTTAAGCAGAATGGCTGCGTTTATAACAAATGCTACAGTCCATGGGCATGGGGTCTGGAAGGCAGCTGTTATCTTCCCACAACATACCCTCTATGGCACTCCCCAAGCTCTCGGTATCACACTCTTCCTGTGTGGTATATTCTGGCACGTCCCTTTGTGATAAATCACTACAGCTTCCTGCAAATGTTCCTCTCTTCCCAGGTTTATACCTGTCTGACGTGAGGGAGACTCTCTCTGGGTTTTCCTCCCAAAGTAAAGGTTCTGAATACCTTTTCCTCCTGCCTTTATTCTCAGGGCCACGCCCTTTGCATGCATACGTTTCAAACCTTTCTTTATAAGAACAGGGTTCCCACCTTTTATCCTTAGGGATTGTCCTGGCTCTTGGCTTGCAATGTCCCTTTTCTCTAGCCTCCCAGCCGTACTGTGAAGTAGCAGAGTTTGTGTCAGCCTTCCAGCTGTTTCTCAGTGTGCAGCTATGTTTGGAGTTCCCATCCCCCGACACTCTCTTTCTGAGCTGACCTGTGCTTATTGCAGGCACATACCGGTCTCCTGGATGATAAGACTCTCCTGGCTTCTCTTGAGGTCTGTCTCTGGTGGCATAACTTCTCCCAGCACAGCCTGCCTCAAACCTTTTCCCTCGAGTGCTGTAGCTGCATTCCCTTCCTGGTTCTCCGATAGCAGCCTTCTCTCCCAGCACTTCTCTGTGGTTTCTGCTCAGCTGACTGTAGCCACACCTCCTGCTGCTTTCTCTTGCTACGTCATCTGCTATGGCCCCACCTGCTATTCCACCTCCTGTGCTACTCTTAGCACTCCCTCGTATTGGTGAATGTGGGTGTGTCCATCTCTGTCCTCCCTGGCTCAGGCTCTCACTCCGGCTTTTGCCCTCTGCCTTTATCCACTGACTGGAACCTTCTCTTATCTGGTTCCCAGCCCTACACATAACGTGAGGATTTGAAATCAGGTGTTCCTGATAAGCTTTCTGCTTGGCACATAGTAACAGTTTTCCCTGCTCAACTGTTTCACTATGCCTCGTGTCTCTTTGCACAGCTGAGTCTAAGGTAAGCTCCTCTTTTACCTGCACTTCCATGGGCTGTGTATCCTCTGCTGCACCACATATCCCCCCTCTTAAGATATTCCGGGATGGGGAACTTTCGTGCTCACAGCCCGGAATCTGCCCTGGATCCGTGAGCTTCCTATCATACCTGCTGTGTACCGCGTTACCTTCCTCCCAGGGTTCTTGTGAACATGCGCCTGCTGCTCTGCGCGTGGTTATCATACTGGAGCAGCTAGTTGCTACCGTTCTCTCGTGGCACGCTTTCAGCACATTTATATGATACATCTGAAGGCGCCCCCTGTTATTCTTGACGACGTATGATACTGGACCCTTGCAGTCCACTACTGTGTAAGGACCTTTCCATTGGGCTTCAAATTTTGGCCCAGGATCAGTGACCATTACAACGACCCTGTCGCCTACGGCTAGCTGCCGAGGTTTCTTACCCCTATCATAATATTTCTTCTGAGTTTTTCTACTGTCTTGTAAATTCCTATCTGCGGCTTGAGACGCCCTTTGAAGGCGACTCCGTAGCCCGCAAAGAAACTGGGGAACCCCCATTTCCTCCCCTTCCGGTTCCACCCACTGGTCCCTCAAAATGTCCCGGACCCCTCGTGGTGCCCGTCCGAACATTAGTTCATATGGGGATGTTCCTAGAGAGGTTTGCGTCCGTTCCCTACTAGCATACAGGGCAAATGGGAGCATAATGTCCCAGTCTGCCATTTGCCCCTCTAACCCTCTCCTTAGCAACTGCTTAAGGGTTTGGTTAAAACGCTCCACCAGACCGTTTGTCTGTGGATGATACGCCGATGTTTTTATATGGTTGATGCCAAAAGCATCCCATACTTGTGCTAAATATCTCGAGACAAAATTACTTCCCCTGTCTGTAAGCATTTCCCTCGGGAAACCCTCCTCACAGAATAATTTTATTAACTCTGTGGCTATAAACCTGGCGGATATGTTTCGGAGAGGGATTGCCCACGGGAACCTGGTGGCCACATCCATGATGACGAGGATGTACTGAAATCCCCTAGGTGTTCTCACCAGGGGCCCTACAATATCCATCGCCATTCTCCTAATTGGTTCCGTTATGGTAGGCGTCTGGACCAGGGGAACTCCTACGGGCTTAGCAGCGCTCACCCGCTGACAAGCCGGACAGGCCTCACAGAATTTTTTTGTTTCTCTGAATACTCCCGGCCAGTAAAAACGCTCGAGGATCTGGTCGAGTGTGGCCTGTACCCCTTTATGTCCCCCAATTGGGTGGTCGTGAGCTAGCCTCATAACAACGGCCTTGAAAGTGGTGGGAACTACTAACTGTTTCCTAATGGCATTATTATGGGGATTACTGCTCTCCCTATATAAAATATTTTCCTCTAATAGGAACCTGGGGAGCCCATCTCTACCTGCCTGTGCAAACTCGAAGGCATATTTCAATACGGGATCTACCTTCTGTTCTTTGGCAAAAGACGGAAACTTTTTCACTAAGTCAGCTGGTACCCATGGTAAACCTTGCCCATTGGTTACCCCGACTCTCATCTGGGCCCGGTGATGCCTCTCCCGGCGCTTTTCACCTTTACTTTTCTTTTCACCCTTGGCAGGGGTATCAATCAAATCTTCATGCTGGGGAAGCTCGCTCAGGCCCTCATCTACAGCTATTTCTTCCCCCTTTTCTGGCTCTACCCCTCCTTCTTCTTCTATGGGGACAGGATCCTCTTCTGAAGTTTCACTAAGGGTTCTTCGGCCTTTTGCCTGGGACCTGGTGGAAACTAGTCCTCCCTTTATGCATGTGCTGTCTTCTATACCCCTGTAGAAAGGCGGCCAATCCCTTCCCAACACTATATCATAGGGTAATTTGGGAATGATGGCTACTAGGACTTCTCTTCGTGTGCCCAAGCCCTTAACCTTTAATCTAAACAGAGGATACCAGGTTGTCGCCCCATGCACACATTGTATTTTTGCCGTCCCCTCTTGCTGACTCGGGGGAAAACCACTTTGGGCCTGTATGGTTTTCCAAAAACGGCGGGAGACCATACTTTGGTCGGCCCCCGAGTCAAGCAAGGCTTTAGCAGGTACCCCCTGCACCTCTACATCTACACGGAAACCCGCTGGTACATGTTGGTCATTATTAGTAACTAGGGCTGTACGATATACACAATCCTTCTTCAAGTGCCCAATTCTTCCACACTTAAAGCATTTTGACCGAACATTACTTTCCGTTTTCCTGTATGCGGATTCCCCTGAACCCCACACATTCCTCTGAGGAACTTTAGTACCTCTCACAGAATTGGTTAACCCAAACCTACTGCCAGAGCTGGCCTTCTTAGTTACCTCAGCCTCAAAGAACCTTTTGGTCAACTGCGCTGCTTCGGCAGAGGTTCTACAATTCTGTAAGGTTAGAAAAGTTTTCACCTCCCCTGGAACTGCCTCAAAGAACTGTTCCAGCACAATTTGATCTATTATGTCTTCCACCGGTTTACCTTCGGGTTCAAGCCATTTTAAGACCAAACCGTGCACTCTATGACAGAGCGCCTTTGGGGTTTCGTCAGGTTGAATCCGGGTAGACCGGAGCATGCGTCTATACACCGCTGGTGTTAAACCCAGCCTATCACGCACCACTCTCTTTACTTCATCATAATCTACTGCCAAAGCGGCAGGCATGGCTCTATAAGCCGACTGAGCCTCGCCGGTTAGCGCTGAGGCCAGTCTAACGGCCCACTGCTCTACTGGCCAGTTGGCATTGAGAGCTATCCTCTCAAAGGTCTCAACAAAGTCATCAAAGTTATCATCTCTATTCATTTGTCCCAGTGTCCATATCCCACAACTCTGTGGGCCTACCCCACAGATGGGTGCTGCTGCTGGCGCTGGTGTCGCCTCCTTCCTTGGCTCCTTTAGAAGAGTATACAATAAGTCCATCAGGGGCTTTTGTTGGTCTCTCAGGGCTGTGATGGCCTGCTCCTGGTTCACCCGTGCTAGCTCTCCCTGTTTGTCGAACTGCATACTCATCCATCTTAAGACATCCTGTGCCTCCATCGTGGTACTCCTTTTTTCCTGGAAAATAAACCAGAGACACAAGGACCAAGTGTGGTACTACAAAAATAGAGAAAGAAACAATTCTTTTCTTTATCCCAAGCCTTTTCCTTCTCACCAGGGATCCTCCCAACCTGTGCCCAAATCCCTTTACCTGAGACAGGTGGAGGTTCTTGTTTTGAGAAGGTGCTTGCTGTTGCACTTGTAGGACCTGGATCCTCTCTGGGCGTGCCAACTCCCGCTCTTCCCGCGCTGTTGCTTGCTTGCTCCGCAGCTCTTTACCCCTTGATTGGATCCTGCCAACTACGCCATTTTGTGATGGGGCCCGTGGATAGAGCCCTCTAAACCCTATGTAGGCGGCTGCCTAGGGTCATTGAAATAAGTAACTCTGCTCTTGCTGTGAAATAACAGAGTCTTGCAGACCAAAAAAAAGTGATAAGGAAAAATAACATGGGTTTTATTCCCCTTCCCGCTCGGACATTCTCCAGGATCAAAAACTCCAGAAACAAGCAATAAAGCAAAAATGGTAACAGCAAACTTCTGTTCCTTTGTTAATCTCACAAAGCTCCTTTTAATTACTTAACTTAAGCAGAATGGTTGCGTTTATAACAAATGCTACAGTCCATGGGCATGGGGTCTGGAAGGCAGCTGTTATCTTCCCACAACATACCCTCTATGGCACTCCCCAAGCTCTCGGTATCACACTCTTCCTGTGTGGTATATTCTGGCACATCCCTTTGTGATAAATCACTACAGCTTCCTGCAAATGTTCCTCTCTTCCCAGGTTTATACCTGTCTGACGTGAGGGAGACTCTCTCTGGGTTTTCCTCCCAAAGTAAAGGTTCTGAATACCTTTTCCTCCTGCCTTTATTCTCAGGGCCACGCCCTTTGCATTCATACGTTTCAAACCTTTCTTTATAAGAACAGGGTTCCCACCTTTTATCCTTAGGGATTGTCCTGGCTCTTGGCTTGCAATGTCCCTTTTCTCTAGCCTCCCAGCCGTACTGTGAAGTAGCAGAGTTTGTGTCAGCCTTCCAGCTGTTTCTCAGTGTGCAGCTATGTTTGGAGTTCCCATCCCCCGACACTCTCTTTCTGAGCTGACCTGTGCTTATTGCAGGCACATACCGGTCTCCTGGATGAAAAGACTCTCCTGGCTTCTCTTGAGGTCTGTCTCTGGTGGCATAACTTCTCCCAGCACAGCCTGCCTCAAACCTTTTCCCTCGAGTGCTGTAGCTGCATTCCCTTCCTGGTTCTCCGATAGCAGCTTTCTCTCCCAGCACTCCTCTGTGGTTTCTGCTCAGCTGACTGTAGCCACACCTCCTGCTGCTTTCTCTTGCTACGTCATCTGCTATGGCCCCACCTGCTATTCCACCTCCTGTGCTACTCTTAGCACTCCCTCGTATTGGTGAATGTGGGTGTGTCCATCTCTGTCCTCCCTGGCTCAGGCTCTCACTCCGGCTTTTGCCCTCTGCCTTTGTCCACTGACTGGAACCTTCTCTTATCTGGTTCCCAGCCCTACACGTAACGTGAGGATTTGAAATCAGGTGTTCCTGATAAGCTTTCTGCTTGGCACGTAGTAACAGTTTTCCCTGCTCAACTGTTTCACTATGCCTCGTGTCTCTTTGCACAGCTGAGTCTAAGGTAAGCTCCTCTTTTACCTGCACTTCCATGGGCTGTGTATCCTCTGCTGCACCACAATATGCATGAGATACATTTGCATACAATGGAGGCGGTGCATACTAATGCAGCACAGGCATATTTATTAGGGACAGCATGAAATCTGAATGGTGTTTGGCCCTCCAGGACTGCAGTTTGGAAACTCTGCTCTAGGGATTGCACATGTTTGTGTTGTATGTGCTCTGCAGGGTAAAATATAGGCGTTTCAGGCATGTTTATTTTTATGTGCAATAAAGGTTCCATCTTTATTACCACGGTTTAGTACTGGGTAAAATATGGGGAAAGGGTTGGCAGGAGCCACAGCTAGGACTTGAACTTGTGACCACCTACTCCTGAACACACTGGCTGTGTGTACTGCACCACACTGCTGCCACAGGGACAGTTCATTCCCTGGGGATACAATGACTGTTCATCAGACAGACCCTGTCTGTTGCATTGCACGGCACCCACCTAAACGGGGCTAGGCTATGGTCTGTTGTGGGCAGATGCCACTGCCCCCTCCGCCACCAGCACCCCTCTGCCACCATGCTGCCATGCCATTATGCCGGTGGTGCTGGTGGTGCGCAGTCCTAGGCCATCCAGTATGCCAGTAGGCAGCTGCCTATGGTGAGGGTTCTCGAGTAGTGGTGCCTCCATGGTCATGCGCGCTCCCCCCCTCCCCCGCACTGCCTGCCAATGTTATGTGACCTTGGGGGTACCTGCTGGGTAATCTCCCCTGTGACACTGTGGGACACACACTCATGCCCATGTTGGACCCTCGTCAGTTGCTGTCTTGCTACTTTACAGTTTTGACATTCCCATTTGCCACCTAGGCATCTGCCTAGCCCGCACTGTGCCCCAGCTGGACCACAGTATGTGCCGCCTGCAGCCCCCTGTATCCCATTTACAGCATCAGTAAAGTTGCCGTTTCTTACGTGCCCATTCTGCTTTTGCTGCACATGTGCATGCCATAACAAATCTGCCCAATCTAAATGACAGAAACCCTGATCAGCGCTATTTCAATGTGGGATCATTCACTTTGTAGAGGGACAGAGAATAGACCCTTCCAAACATGATATCTTAATTTATACGCTTTGTCAGTAGTGTTGCTTTATGTTTATCATTAATATCACTATTGGCCAGCTTGGTTATTGGGATTTTAGATGCGGTTCTGGTCCTTTTATATGTTTATTTGCCATTTTGTTCCCTGCACATGTATCACAACTATCACTTTTCTGGGTTTCCCTGCCTTTGCACATTGCCGACTGAAATAGTTTCTCTTTCCTGCAAATGTGCCTTAACGCGAGGGTTTCACTGGCGTTAGTGTTCAGTCCCGGATTTCACAGCCTTTGTGTTCCTGGAACCTCTCCCCTCCCACTCTCCGCCCATTGACCCCTTCTCTCCGCCCTCTGGGAAGCCTTACTCCACCCTTCAGACCTGGATTTCACTGTGTTAGTGTGCCTTAATGCCGCCGCAACGTTATCGCGCGATAATACCTCCGCTGCGACGTTAAGACAGTTTAGTAAACATTCCCCAAAGATTCAGAAGAGGGAGATGGAGAAACATGGAAGGAATGCATTTAAAGAAGGGCTAGAGGAGGATGAAGGGAAATGCTATAGGATGGAGTTAGTGTCAGAGAGACTAAGGGAAAGGAGAAGAAAATCCTTGGACAGATGAGAGATGAAGATCTAGACAACAGGGAAATAAGGTGAGGTCATTAGAAAGGGAAATGGATATAGATACAAGTGGAAAGGGATGGACAATGGTGGAGGGCAATGTTCCCTCAAAGCTGCACTGAGTCCTCCGCCAGCATTCTTGCCAGTGGGAAGCTGAAACACAGGTCCATACCAAGCTATAAATGGACCCTGTGCAACTTGCAAGCCTAGTGCCCCCCCCTTACCACTGGGCCTCATTTGCATATATTTAATTTTAAAATTTATATGCAGCCCATCTAAAAATTTTAGAGGCTTTCAACGGAGCTCGTTCTTGTCTCCGAAATGAATTAGGGACATGTTTAGTAAACATGAATGTGCATTAAATGTCCCTACACCCACAGAAATAAATGGGTGCTGCTGCGCTTAGTGCATATTCACATTTGTGAATATGCATTAACCTTTAGTAAACATGCCTCTTAATGAGTGTCTTAATACCATTTGTATGGACAGTGAAAGGCGACTATATTTCTACATTACTATCCTCCAGTGCCAGGAAGTACTACAAAACTCTGCTCATTTAGAACTCGTAGCAAACCTGCCATATCATAACAGCACTACCAGGATTCACACAGCACCAGACTCTACATTTAAAAAGGCAGCACTGAATATATAAAATCAATATACCTCATAGAAAATCAATACATCTCCTACTGGGAAAAGAGAACAAGTAGGACTCCTACACAGAAGCTACACAAACAGAATATTGCAGCTCGATCACATATGCTAAACATAGACAGACCATCATCAAATACAGAACAAGAGATCACAAATTAGAAATATGAAGGCAATGACTGAACTGGGAATCCCAAAATCCAAACTTGGAATGCACCATAGCAGTGGAGAAATAAAACTATAAATTCATTTTCTCTTAAATTGAACAAACATAAAGACATCAGTGATGTACATTTCCCAGAGCTGATATATTCCAGTAAATAAATTCAAAATAAAATAATTTCTCACTACCTTTCGTTGTTTGGACATTTCAATTTCATTCACAATTGTCCCAGTCTCTCTCTTTTGCTTTCTTCATATCTTCTGCTAACTTATTTATTTATTTATTTATTTATTTAATGTCTTTTTTTTTTATACCGCGCTCTTTGAAATCAGCGCGGTTTACAGTCAACAACATTTGTACAGTGCAGGCAGGACTTACACTGGACTTGCAATGAACAGTTATAACAACTTGGGATTAACAAGAGAAACTCTGTACAGACTGTGCAATCGGTCACAGGTGACCGGGCTTACTTACAACTATTTACAGGTTGGCTAACTATATACAGACTGGTCGTCCATCTTGCGGATGTCTCATATTGCTTGGTGACCATTTGCAATTTTCTGTGGCTATATACACTTGGCATCTATTACATGGTGGTATCATTACAGTATTAAACATTGGTGTCATTTACAGGATTAGGTCACTATATACCCATTCAAACATACTGGGTGTATCGTTGATCTAGAGGGTAGAGCTGCAATCGTGTGGCGTGGGTGCGCAAGGGGTGAGGGCCTGGTTGTTAAGTGTGCCTGATTGTGATATGTCATTTGTATGCGAGTAGTGCTGGAGGAAGAGATGTTGCTTCAGTGTCTTCCTAAATTGGGCGAGGTCGGTGATGGCCCAGATGGCGGATGGAAAGGTATTCCAGCATGTGGGTGCATAGTGGGAAAAGGCTCTGTTTCTTGTTGCTTGTGAACATTTTGTTATTGCCTTTGGGATTATCAGAGTGTTGGCAGCAAAAGATCTCCTGGCTCTGTTGGGGGTGGAGGGGTGGAGGAGGTCTGTGAGGGAGGTGGAAGAGCACTTGTTGATGGCTTTGAAGGTCATCAGTAGTATTTTGAAGGAAAGTCTGCAGTGGACTGGCAACCAGTGCAGGGTTTTTCAAGATTGTGATTATGTGCTCCCTCCTGGAGGCTCCGTGCTAAATTCTTGCAGCTGCATTCATCGCAAGCTGTAGCGGGTTCAGCGTGCTCTTCGGGAGTCCTTGCAGAATTGCGTTGGCATAGTCAAAGTGAGGGATTACTAGGGCCTGATAGATTGTTCGGAAGTAGTCTGGCTCAAGCAAATGTCGTAGGTGTCAGGTTGTCTTTATCTTGTGGTAAACTGCTTTGACCATGTTGCTTATGTGGGCCTTCATGTCTAGCTGTTGGTCTAGTGTGACTCCAAGGTAACGCATAATAGGCTTGCTGAGGAGCTCGGCATTTCGTACTTTCAGTGAGGTGGGCGGAGTAAATGCTTGGTTCCTGGTGATGAAAAGGACCTCCGTTTTGTTGAAGTTTATTCTGAGTCTTTGAGTATGGAGCCAGTCAGTGACAGCATCTAAGCAGGTTGTTAGCGGTGAGAAATCTGGGTGGTCAGTTGAGAAAGGCATATAGAGCAGTACATCATCGGCATATACCAGGCAGTTGATGTTGAAGGAGCAGATGAGGGCACAAATAGGCTGCATGTATACATTGAACAGAAGAGCCGAGAGTGAGGATCCCTGTGGCACGCCTTGTTCTTGTTGGAAGGGTTTGGAGGTGGTGGAGCCGGTGCGCACATGCTGCCATCTATCTGATAAGTATGACTCGCACCAGCTTAGTGCTATATGATGGATACCCTTCTCCTTGAGGCGTGTCAGGAGAATTTCGTGGCTGATGGAGTCGAAGGCTGCATTGTAACTCTCCATTGTAACTCTCCGTTGTCTGCTGTCCATTTGTCCTTTCTTCTCTCGTCTCTTATTTGTTTCCACTCTCTCTCTCTACATCTGCCTTGTTTCTTCCCTGATACACAAAATATCTGTCCTCCTCCCCATCCTCACTGCTCCAGCCTTTTTCTCCACTCTGATCACAGCATCTGCCCCCTTTCAGCTCACCAGCATCACCCCCTTTCAGGTCTCACCAGCATCAGCTCCCTACCAGTCCCTGTCCCTCCCAGCATCAGCTCGCTTCTTGTCCCAGCCCTTCCAAGCATCAGGCCCCCTCCAGTCCCTGTCCCTCCCAGTATCAACTTTCCTTCAGTCCCAGTCCCTCCCAAAATCAGCTCTTCTTCGGTCCCAGTCCCTCCAAGCTTCAGTTCGCTTCTTGGCCCAGCCCTTCCCAGAATCATCTCCTTTCCAGTTCCTGTCACTCCCAGCATCAGCTCCCTTCCAGTCCCTGTTCCTCCCAGCATCAGCTCTCTTCCAGTCCCTGTCCCTCCCAGCATCAGCTCTCCTCCAGACCCAGTCCCTCCCAACATCAGCTCTCCTTAGAGTCCCAGTGTCTCCTAGCATGAGCTTGCTTCTTGTCCCAGCCCTTCCCAGCATCAGCTCCCCTCCAGTCCCTGTCCCTCCCAGCATCAGGTCCATTACAGTCCCTGTCCTCCACCCCCTCCCAGCTTCAGCTCCCCTCCAGTCCCAACCTCCACCACAGCATCAACTCACTTTCATCCCCCCAAGCAGCGGTCCTTTCATGCCTCTCCCCCAGGCAGCAGTCCTTCAATGCCTTCCCCCCAAGCAGCAATCCTTCCATGCCTTCCCCCCCCACAAGCAGTAGTCCTGTACCTCCCCCCTAAGCTGCAGTCCTTCTGTGCCTTCTCTCCAAGCAGCAGTCCTTCCATGTCTTCCCCCCACCCAACAGCAGTCCTTCTGTGCCTCCCCCCCAAGCAGCAATCCTTCCATGCCTTCCCACCCAGAAGCAGTAGTCCTTCTGTACCTCCCTCCCCCCTACGCTGCAGTCCTTCCGTGCCATCCCCCCCAAGCAGCAGTCCTTCCATGTCTTCCCCCCACCCAACAGCAGTCCTTCCATGCCTCCACCCCCCCCCCAAGCAGCAGTCCTTCTGTGCTTTCCCCCCCTCATTTACTTACCATTTATCCTCCTGCATCCCAGTGGACTAGACCTCTCCGAGGCACCCACTCACCACACAGCTGTAGGACCGTGTTTGTGCAAGAGACAGGAAGTTCTCCTGTTTCACTTGTAACAGTGTGGACAGCGCAGTCGTGCCAACTGCTGCAGTTTAGTACAGCTGCAGAACCGAAGGAGAACGGTCCCATGGCTGTGTGGTGAAGCAGGAGGATAAGGAGTGACTAACTGAGGGGGGAGACAGGACCATATCTAGCCTGGTGCAAGCGGTGCAGTTCCACAGGGTGTCTAATGGTGAAGCTCCCCACGGAAGTAAGGGCTTAATTTCCAGTCCCTTTGTGAATGCTCCTCTAGATTTTTGCACCCTGTGCGGCTGTACCGCTCATACTGGGCTAGGTATGGTCCTGGTGCAAAGAGATCGTGAAAGTGATCACTTAGGATGGCGTGGCATCCTGTCCTGAGGGCCTGCCGATGCTGTGATCGCTTTTGCAATTGTTTTGACCTCCCCCCACCAGCAGGAATACCGGCGGAGGACTCAGGGCAGTTTAGCACCAACATTGGTGGAGGGGTGAGACAAAATGGAGAGGAAGAGATTTAAACAGATAATGGGTGGAAGACATAGGTGCAAAAGGAAGACAGTGATACTGTAAGTTAATGTGAATGATCAGTGGAGATAAGAGGGGAGGCATTGAAGCCTGGAGAACATGTTAAGAAGGAGAGCACCCTATTCATTTTTTTTTTACTTCAACCTCTAATAATAATTCACATATTTTAATTTCATAAAAAGGAAATCTAGAGAGAGGTTCACATAATTAATCCATTACTGAGAGTTATGTGGACATTCAAAGCATGGTACTGTGAAAGTAAATGCTGAATCTTTTTTATAGAAGTTGATTCTTTTTATCAATTGGAACTCCCACTCTCTACCTCAGACTTCAAAAACTGTTTAGTGTGTAACTAATACTGTACCTTTGATGAATTATTTGCACAAATGCACATCTATGACCTAGTTGTCTTCATCTTATAACACAATTGTGTCACTCTTCTCAGCTGCTTTCATCTCCTTTTATTAAGGATGCTCTGTAAACAGAGTTCTAAACCTTCTCAGGAAGGCAGAAGTTATTCCCCTTGCATCCTGTTTGCTTAGAGGATTTATCTCAATTATCCTGTTGATGGAAAATATTTACTATGTTGGACAGGAAGCAAATGAGATAATACAATCACACATGGATGCGCAGGTTACAGGAGACTAGCTAATAATGAATAAAGGCATCATAGCCGACTGTAAGAAAATGTAAAACCTCAGCATAGCACAAAGAAAGCATGCTGATGAGGGGTACATAAATGCTACTGTAAATTTTCATGCCAAGATTTATAAAATATGCAAAAAATAAGTGAAAATGATCCCTTACAAGTATCTGGGGAGGGTGGGGGTGGGGGCTCATGGAGGAAAAGAAGAGAGAAAAATAAAATACCTCCCTCCTAACCATAAGGAGAACAATATTCAGGAGGGTAGTAAACTGCATCAAATCTAGGGGCCCGATATTCTTCTGGGCAGGCTATGTGCCGCTACGGCACTAGGATGTAAACCATGTAAATGCATTTCAAATATCAAGCCCTAGGATTTTACTGCAGCTTGGTTGACCATGGGTGAACTTGGTAACTTGGTACCTCAGGTTAGTGATTCAGCTCACAGTTAGTATCACAAGCTGGATTATTCCAACAGAAATAAAAAAAAAGTAGCTCAAAGCTGGAATTATTTTTTATGGCTGGAAGCATCAGGCCTGAAACATGTGGTCCAATGCTTCCTGCCACATTCTTAAAGGAGCTGTGTGTATAAAGTGTAATCAGTGGTTTGGGAGGTCCCCAAATCTTGGCATCACCAAGTAGTCTAGACAACCCTCAAATAAATCCCTCGTCACACATGGCTCCCACCCCTGCCCTCCCTCAAAAGTACCATCAAAGCCCTATCCCTTCCCTTTAAGGCCCCCCAAAGCTGATCAAAACCCTCCCACCCCCAAGGAGTTAAGGCAGCCCCAGGTCTACCTTAACTTCTTGTGGTTTAATAGGGCCCTGACTGGAGCAGCTCGCACTTGCTGTCATGCAAGGTTCAAAATGACACTCACAATCCCACTGCTGGGGTTGACCTCTAGCAACAGCAAAAATACTACTAGGGGATCTCCAATGCGTTATTAGAAAAGGTATAGAGAAGAGTCACCAAAATAGTAAGGGGGATGGAAGGATACCCTTATGAAGAGAAGCTAAAAAGGTTAGGGCTCTTCAACAGATGTCTGAGGGGAGATATGATAGAGGTCCATAAATTAATGAATGGAGTGGAATGGGTAAAAGTAACTTGATTGTTTACGTCATTTGAATATAGAAAGACTAGGGGACATGCAATAAAGTTATAGGGTAACCTATTTAAGACTAATAAGAGAAAATATTTTTTCACTCAATGTGTAATCAAACTCTGGAATTTGTTACCGGAGGATGTAGTAAAAGCTGTTAGTGTACCGGGTTTAAAAAAGGTTTGGACAAGTTCCTGGAGGAAAGGTCCATAAACCATTATTAAAGGGTCCCGGGAAATCTATTGCTTGCTCCAATACAAGCATTGTGGAACCTGCGTCTTTTGGGGAAACTGACAGGCACTTGTGACCTAGACTGGCCACTGTTGGAAACAGGATACTGGGTTTGATGGACCTTGGTCTGATGCAATATGGCATATCTTATGTTCTTATATCTCCACATGTGGGCTCAGCAATGCTGCACCCTTTCCCTGCCAGCACATGGGGCAGGCTACACCCACCACCCCACCCTTGGCATGCTACTGGTTTGGCAATTCTTATGCTCTTGATCTCCACCAGCAGCAACAATTTAAAAAAAAAAACTGCATATGGAGAAAAAGAACATGCAACTTTACTCCATCTGTGGTTAGGTGCTGCTTGTAAAAAATCACTGTTCCCGATATCCATAAACAAGTGAACCCCCTTCTACTCGGAATCCCAGCTATCAAACACTTCAAAGCAGTTTACAGTAACCATATTCATAATTAAAAGACAATGAAAACATATCCACTCAATATCAACATTATGAAAATTCTAGTCAAAATAAATGAGTCTTAATTCTCTTTCGAAAATCTAAATAATCCTGTGTCACCCAAATAACATTTGGCAGAGCATTCAATAAAGAAGATCTCACCCAATGGTCCTGCTAAGCTGTGCTGAGTCTTCCACCAACATCCCTAGGATCGCGTGCATAGGCAGTCCCGAGGGCCTGCCGATGCTGTGTGATCCTAAGTGCGATTGCTTTCATGATCGCTTTGCACCTCCCCCTACTGGCAGAAATACTGGCGGAGGACTCAGCACAGCTTAGTGGGAACATTGGCCCCATCACAGAAAAGACCCTAGAACCTGTACACTAATCACCAACCATATCACTACATTTGATAGAACATTCAAACATTCTTAGTCCCCAACTGTAGAACCCTCCCTAGAACATACGATGTTAAAAGCAATCGCAATTCAGAAACAGAGGCTGAACACAAGGCCTTAAACACAAACACTTAAATTGCAGCCTTAAGAGAAAGAGCAACCAATGGAGCGCTCCATAAGCTACACAACATGATCAGATCTCCACAACCCTTGAATCATGCAAACGGCTGTACTTTGGGCCAGTTGCAATGGCCTTAACACACATTCTGGTAACACCAAATGAATCATATTACAGTAATCAAGATGGTATGACACCATCGATAACACTACCATTTGAAAATTTGAAGGTTCCAAAATAGAATACAATCACATACTAATCAAAGCTTAAAAAACACATCTCATGCCACACCTGTTCCCGAAAAGCAAAATAGGAATCCAATATTTATTTAACATTTCTTATATACTGCCTTTCATGATATCAAGGTGGTTTACATTGAACAGGGCATTATAACTTGGAGATGGCTATTTGGTGGGGCACATGGGCAATGGAGGGTTAAGTGGCTTTCCCAAGATCACAAGGAGCACCTGTGGGACTAGAAGCCCCAATCCTTCTTACCCAAGGTTGCTGTCCTCTGGTGGGATTTGGGCCCCTGGCCTTCTGGCCTGAGGTAACTTGCCCCAACCACTAGGCTGCTCCTACCTCCCAAATAATGAATCTTCTCTTTCACAGTGATAGTGCAATCATTCAAAGTAAGAAACAATGGTGATTGAAAAATGGAATCTATACAAAAAAATCCATAGCTTCAGTCTTAAGATTTATTAATAGGCCATTATCCAACTTCCACCTCTGAATCACCTTCTACATGATCTGCAATGAAGACAGATCAGCAGCCACTGAGAATCATTCCACAATCAAAATGTAATCTGCATACATATGAAAATTTAACTGCAAACTACGAAGCAGCTTACACAAAGGCATCAAGTAAATATGAAACAAAATCAGGGGCAGTGCTGATCCCTGTGGCACGCCTCGCTGCAAATGCCTCCATGATGATACCTTCCCAGAAAACCAAACTTGCTGATCTGAAAAAAGGATTTGAACCACTCCAAAACCACACCTTCCACACCTACCATTGCCAGGCGATCCAACAAAATAGCTAGTACCACTGAGTCAAAAGCAGAGACTACACCCACAGATAAAAACAAATAAGCTGTCTGCTTCTGTTCAAATCCACGAAGGACACTGTCTACCAATGAAACCAATAAGGACTCAGCACCATAACCTGTCTGACAGCCATGGTACCTTTCATCCAAAATCCGATAGGTTTCTACAAATACTTCCATCTATACCCTAACTGACTGCTCTATCATTTTTGCCAAAAAAGGCAAACACGAAATAGGTTGATAATAACTCAAAGCATTAACATCTCCAGCCTTACACTTCACCAGAAGCTTCACAGAGGCTCTTTTCAACACTGTTAGCATCCTACCAACTGTAAAGAGGTGTTAAGTCCACTAAGAAACTGCATCGTCAATCCTCTCAAATCTCTATAAACTGCCACCGGCAAATAATCAAGCAGACAATATGTCAATCTTAACCCTGACAAAAAATGTGAAGTATCATCAATAGTCACCTCAGAAAAAGTTGTCCAACATCTATCACCATTAACCTGATTTGACCACCAAGTAATTTCCCCCTGGCCTGCTGCAACCAAATAGAACAGCCAACTTCCCCTCCAAAAAACCTGCAAAATCATCAGCAGTAAATGAGGACACTGCCTCTCCCACCTCCTCACGCAATAAAATTTTACCATAAAAAAACCTCTCTTGGCTTAGACCATGCCGCATTTATCTCATCCTAATAAAACTGCTACTCCAACATGACAATCTTCTCCTTAAATGCTTTAAAAATACTAACATAAAACAAATATGCATCACGAGAACAAATATGACACCAATACCATTCCACTCGCCTCAGCTCTCTTTTCAACTCATATAATGGTTCTTTAAACCAAGGAGCAAATCTAGTTCTATTTCTACTCTGAAACAGCACCAACATCTGAACCCCTCAGTGACCCCCCCCCCCCCGTTATCAAGAACCCCTAACCTGATCACACTAGAATCAAGAACTTCTCATGTCCCCCCCCCCAAAAAAAAAATCCTCTTACACTGAACCTCATTCCTAGATCTTACCAGGGTCCTTGCTGATAGTGAAAGCAGGAGTGATCCCCAGTTGCTTCTACTCAATCAGTTCTGGGTTCCAAAATGGCACCCATGACCTTTTGTGGAAATCTCGTAGCAGTACCACTAAAGGTCAGGTTGCCAAATAAGAGCATGTATTTATTTATTTTTATTTAAAAAAATATTTATAGGCTGCCAATTGCTATTAGATCTAGGTAGCTAATAAAATACATAAGAAATAATAAATTACCACATTCAGTCATTACATGCAATAAAACAAATCATATACAAAATATATAGCATAAAACCATCAATAAATAAAACAATATTTAAAAATCTATCTTCCCAGCAAAGACTTGAGTAAAATGTTGTGGCTAAAAGATCATTTAGTAGTCTGTATGTCACTTGGTAATTTATTTCATATAGTTGAACATGATATCATTAAAATTCTAGTTTTCTTTCAAATGCTTCGGATGTCATGTTTTGTCTCGATCTCTAACAAAACCTGTGTTTTTGACCTCAGAATATGGCGTGGCTGATAATACCTTACTGAACTGGCTAGTGGGAGGGCCATGCCAAGCTTAATGGCCTTGAATAACACTCCTTCACAAACCTCATACAGCGTGCCCCTGAAAACAGAACCAGAAGATCATACATGGTGAACTCACTCATCACCCCATCAGCGATAAGAACATACACCCAGTCAACTAAAAATTGTGCCTTTTCTCTCTATGCACCAACCCACTGGAATGCCCTACCTCCAGCAATCCGTGCCATCACAGACCTTACAGCCTTTAGGAAGGCCCTAAAGACATATTTATTTCAACTAGCCTATGGCCAGCCACCCTGAACAAAGCCTATGTACAGATTGCCTCTAGTCCCCCTACCAGCATATTCCAAGTTCTTCTCCCTGTATTCACATCTAATGTAGATTATGTGTTACTTACTGTTACTTATTTTTACTTTTGTTCAATGTAAACCATTCTACACAAATTGTTCCATGTAAACTGTTACTGTTCTTGTTTTATGTAAACCACACTGATTTCAAAGAGCATGGTATAGAAAAGCAAATAAATAAATAATAAAATAAATTGTATCTGCCATTCCACAGGCAGCATATATAGTACCAGGGAAATGTGTTCTCGCAATTTAATACAGTGTCTGTCAGTAAATGTGCTGCACTTTTCTGCATCATTTGTTCTAAGGAGCATGTGTGGTAAGATGTGTGGGTCAGAAGTGCATTAATTGCATTTTTCTACTATGGCAGGGGCAGAACAGGCACTCTGAAAACTGGGGTCATGGCAATTGTAGGGAGGGATTGGCATGCTAATCACCATCAGGTGCACAGTAGTAGTGACCATTCATCAAGTGTACATGCAGACTCTGAAGGTGTTCATTACATGTCCCCAGTGCCACCTGTACTTATGTGCTAATACCAATGTGACCTCTCCTGACAGGTGTCTGTCATGGAGGCCACATCTCTGTGCTATATGAAAGGTTGAGAGCATTTGCAGATACCTGCAGGAAGAGAGAGGACACATCTAATTAGCTGCCATGTGTCATGGACCCAGAAGGTTCTAACAACAGATATGCTGTATATGTGACCCCAGAGATAACCGCAGCATAAGAGAGTTCCACACAATCTCCTGCTGGAGCCAATGGAGAAGGGCATGCATGCCCAACTACCCTCTTCCCCCCTAAAGTGATGTTGTAAGTGGGCCAGGGCTCAGAATCACTGAAATGTCATATTGTCAACTTGACACTGTGTGGACATCAGCATGTGGGTGCACCTGCACACACAGGAACCACTGTCCATCATCTCTCTGTAATCCTCATGTGCTCATATGGAGGGTCACAGGAGGAAAGGTGGGGAGACACCGACACAGGGCCAGCAGAACAATTTCAAGAATATGTAACATCAATGGCAGCAGTGACATACAATGTTTGAAATAGGAGCAATAGCAATGGTATGTGTGGAAACAGCCTAGCACACCTCATCACAGAGAACAGGCAAAAAAACATG
This sequence comes from Ichthyophis bannanicus, assembly GCA_033557465.1. Taxonomy (NCBI): domain Eukaryota; kingdom Metazoa; phylum Chordata; class Amphibia; order Gymnophiona; family Ichthyophiidae; genus Ichthyophis; species Ichthyophis bannanicus. The sequence continues at coordinate 507,749,278 of CM066031.1, read as the reverse complement.
GTCACTACTGTGGTAAGGAGAGTGCAGCTCAGCATGGAAATAAAAGAGAAAGTAGAACTTTTTCTTCTTTTCGGGGGATGGGTGCACTAGAACACATACACCACAGCAAAATCCCTGAGAGAAACCAAGAGGGTAGAGCTAGGTTTAAGCCACTCCCAGACTCCATGACAACCACAGGTAAGAGTAGGAGGTACAAGTGGGTGGAGTCAGGAAGGGAGGTGCCCTGCTCAACGTTTAAGTTTGAGAAAACAAACAAAGTTGAGAGGAGCAGTCAAGGGAGAAGCAGCCAAGAGAAAGGCAGCCAAGCAAGAAGCAGCCAAGAGAGAAGCAGCCACAAAGAGAGCAGCAGCAGAGACAAGAGCAGCCAGCACTGCAGCCAAGGAAGCTACAGAGAAGGTTCCAGGCAGAGGACCAAACAGACTGGCAAGAGGGAGAGAGAGAAAAGGTTGGCTTTGAGAAGGCTAAGGCAAGAGTGCTTAGACTCCTCTGATGAAGGGTCTGATTCCCTGTCTAGCTCAGAGGCAGAGAGAGTCACAAGCCACAGAAGCCTCAGCCAGGAAGGTGCTGCAACAAGACTCCAAGGTAGGAGAAAGAAAGCAGTAAAGCCAAAACCCTGTGTTTCTTGCTCTGACTCTGAAGAGAGGTTTAGGCCTGAGAAAACCCGGATTAGGAAGAAGGGGTTTTCAGGAGAAACTGAACAGGAGAAGCCCGTTGAAGTCCTACCTAGAGGAGAAGGGGCTATTCAGTGGAATAGGCTGTTTAACCTGTTAAAGGACATTAAGCATAAAGTGCCTGAGCGTTTTCAAACCTTGCCAAGATACAGCTCAGCAGAAAGCATGGAGGTAGAAGGTAAAGAAAGTGAACTGACTTCAGCTTGTTCTGAGATGGACTGTGATATGTGCATTGTGGCTAAGTAATGAAAGCCTGAGAGCAGTGAGAAGTTAGGAATTGTAAATACATGTGCTTTATGATTACGGAATTGAGAAGTATCATAAAGGGAAAAGAAAAGAAAGCCTGTGTAAATAATTCTACTACAACACTGGTTGTAAGCTTTGCTTTAATGGGAGAAGATTATCCTTTATTTTCTTTGACTTGAGTGTACAACTGCTTTAAAGATTTGTTACCCGTTTGCCACGGAAGCTAATAAAATTTCTGTGTGCTTTGAAACAACCACTTAGTTCATTTATCTCTATACACAACTACAATCCTTGGTAAAGAGGAATTCAAGATGGCTTCCCGTCCCTACTAGGCGACCGCCTGGTAGGGGCGCGACCGCCACACTACCCACACCAGCAGATCATAGTGCAAGTGGCCAGTGAAAGCATGAGAAGGCTGACAGGAAGATATGGGCACCCTGGCACATAGCTCAAATATGCTGGGCCATTATGAGAGGGTGGGGCATGCAAATATGTGCTACACATGCATGGCTAGAGTGTGTTCCACCAGTGTTTGCTGGGTGTCAGAGAAAGAATGCTGCATCTTCATGAGTAGGGGGCCTCAATCTGGTGAAGGCAGTGTGTCTTCATTGCCAGAATGTGAGCACTAAAGTATGAAAATCCCTCACCCTGGCTCACCCAGGTTGCCAGACAATCTAGGGTGCGATAGATAGGTTAGCAGGCCTCAGTTTGGAACATTAAGAGCCTTTTCTGTTATCTCTCTATCCACCCAGCACAGTGTTATTGTAATAAGGGAGACCATATTATGTGGGTGAAGGGGTGGTACAATGTCCTGTTGTGGAGATCTGATGTTCCAACTCAAAAACAACAAATGGGTTTGAAATAAATGGATGGGGATCTCTACTGCCAACCCTTCCTTCAAATGATGATCCTGATTAACCTGACCCAGCCTTCAAGTCAGAGAGAACCAGAGAAGAAATGTTGGGCACCAACACCCATGTTAAACAGTTTCTTCTCTGTGGCCAGATGCATACATGAAACTGGTGTCTTAGGAAGTCAATACCACCTTCCTGTGTCCATACAACTTCCTGGGGAGAAGGAAGTGATCCAAAGTTGTCACTGTGATGCAAACCTTTGTGGTACCCATGCTCCTCACATGTTGAGAGCCCCAATAAACAATGCACAGCCATGGAGGAGTACATCCCAGTCAGTTGTTAGCTCTGCCCTATCAATTTTCAGCCTAGGGAGCCAATAACTGTTCCCCAGACATAAAGAATACTTCATGCCAGGCAATATGCCAGGAAGAGGTCCATGACTAGGGAGGTAGAGGTGGACAAGCCCTCCTTTAGTGGTGTAAGTGGAAATATCTCCTCTGAGTCTCAAGGCCACAGACATCCTCTCCTATGGTCAGAGTGAGGGGCCATGTCCCCTCCAGAAACAAATACCATGAAACCAGCACATCCCCTGAAGTGAACATATGAACCTATACAAGGAACTCCGTAAAGATGAGGAGATGATTGGATGGAATAAATATGTGGTGAAAAAAGTGAAGAAAAAGAGGGAGGCCTTCATGAAATACAAGAGATCACAGAGAGAGGAAGACAGGCATCTGTATTTGGAAAAACTTAGAGAAGCTAGCAAAGTAGTCAAGAAGGCAAAAATTCAAAAGGAGGAGGAAATAGCCAATGCAATAAAATGGGGGGATAAGACATTTTTCAGATATATTAGTGAGAAGAAGGGCAAAAGTGGTATTGTCAGACTCAAGGGTGCAGGGGAGGAATATGTAGAAGCTGATAAGGATAAAGCGGAATTGCTTAACAAATATTTTTGTTCTGTGTTCACAGATGAAGAACCAGGAGCAGGACCTCAGAAAACACCCAAAAATAGGAACAGAAGCGAGAGGCATCTTGAACAATTTTCAGAAGACTGTGTTCATGAGAAACTATCTCAACTTAAAGTAGACAAAGCGATGGGACCGGATGGGATACACCCTAGAATACTGAGGGAACATTCTAGCAACTCCACTGACTGACCTTTTCAATGCCTCGTTGGAATCGGGAGTGGTGCCAAAGGACTGGAGAGAGGCTCATGTGGTGCCTTTACACAAAAGCGGAAGTAAGGATGTGGTTGAAAACTACAGGCCAGTTAGTTTAACTTCAGTGGTGAGTAAATTATTGGAAATGCTGCTGAAAGAGAAAATAGTGAGGTTTCTGGAGTCCAGCGGATTACAGGATCCGAGGCAGCATGGATTCACCAGAGGCAGGTCTTGTCAGACAAATCTGATTGATTTCTTTGACTGGGTGACCAGGGAGTTGGACCGAGGGAGAGCTCTAGATGTGGTGTATTTAGATTTCAGTAAAGCCTTTGACACTGTTCCACACAGGTGACTTATAAACAAACTGAGCACCCTAGGGATGGACCCTAAAGTTACTGCTTGGGTTAGAAATTGGTTGGGTGGGAGGCGACAAAGAGTACAAGTAAATGGAGCTCACTCTGAGGAGAAGGATGTTACCAGTGGTGTGCCCCAGGGATCTGTCCTTGGTCCGATTCTTTTTAACATCTTTGTTAGTGATATAGTGGAAGGGCTATCGGGTAAGGTTTGCCTCTTTGCGGATGATACCAAAATCTGCAATAGAGTAGACACCCAGGAAGGTGTAGATAACATGAGGAGGGATCTAGCTAAGCTTGAAGAATGGTCTAGAATTTGGCAGCTTGGATTTAATGATAAAAAATGTATGGTCATGCATTTGGGCTGCAGCAATCCAAGGGAGCAATATAGTATAGGGGGTGAAGTAATTTTGTCCACAAAAGAAGACATAGGCATGGTTGTGTCTGATGATCTTAAAGTAGCTAAACAGGTAGAAAAGATGACGGCAAAAGCTAGAAGGATGCTTGGGTGCATACGGAGAGGAATGGCTAGCAGAAAAAAAGGAGGTGATAATGCCTCTATATAAGTCTTTGGTGCGACCTCATTTGGAGTATAGTGTGCAATTCTGGAGACTGCACCTTCAAAAGGATGTGAACAGGATGGAGTCAGTGCAGAGGGTGGCTACTAAAATGATTAGTGGTCTTCATTATAAAGCATATGAGAACAGACTTAAGGATCTTAATATGTACACCTTAGAGGAAAGGCGGGATAGAGGTGATATGATTGAGATGTTTAAATACCTCTGTGGCACAAATGTAAAGGGAGAGAGCTTCTTTCAATTGAAAGCAAGTTCTGCTACGAGGGGACATGGGATGAGGGTGAAGGGAGATAGATTCAGGAGTGATATGCGGAAATATTTCTTTACAGAAAGAGTAGTGGATCCATGGAATAGTCTCCCAGTGGAGGTGGTTGAGATGAGGACAGTAACTGAATTCAAAAAAGCATGGGACAAACACAGAGGATCTCTAAAGGTAAAAAGTGGGCTGTTGTAGTTGTTGTTATGGAAGGACAGACTAGATAGGCCATGTGATCTTTTTCTGTCATCATATTTCTATGTTTCTATGTGCCAAGCATACTATGATCAGTAGTTGTAATGCCTGATTTGCATTCCCTACCCCCTACTGTTTCAGTTATCTCCAAAACCTGCCTATATGGCCCATCTCAGGTTTTATCTCCCACCTCCTTGCCAGCTCTTGCTATCCACCCATATGTGGCCATCATACATATGCTATCCCCAGCTACACCCATATCCACATGGAGGAGAAACACCTGCCAATCTACATACAAATACTGAAATAGGAAGGGAGCTATGTGCCCCCACCTCCATGCTGTTTCTGGAGGCCCATGGCAGGTGAGTATCCACCAGATTTGTTTCAGGGAGAAATGACACTCAAGGTATAGGGAGAGCCCATGCCCTCAGCATGACAGTGATATCAAGGTGGGATCCTGAAGACCACAGGCCACATACATGCTTTCACTTTGGAGAGCATTATATACTGTGATGTTTACTCCACACATGTTAGTCCCTGTAGATTGCTCATACATAGCAACCTTTTGGAATCACATCATGGTGGATGATTCCACACACAGCATGTCCATGTACATGGCCATGAATGGCAGACACTCCTAACAGCCGACAACCCCCACCATGCTGCACTGGACATGTGGAGAGTCCCTCTGGCTGCAATAACATTATCTAATGTGAAAGTCCAAGAGCTGTGACTAGTTCACAGTTTATGGCCACATGGTGCCTCAGATTCTGCAGGGAATGCAGTTGGCCCTAAAGTGTGACAACAATAGACTTATCTCCCACATGGGCAGCCACCACTAGAGAAAATCCTGGAGAAGGACCACCTGTGATTGACAAATATACAAATGGGAATGGAGTAGATACCACACCATTCACAAAAGATGATGTGTTAGAACAACTTGCAAAACTGAAAGTGGACAAGGCTATGGGACCAGATGGGATACATCCCAGGATACCGAAAGAACTCAGTGAGGTTCATGCAGGGCCGTTAAAGGATGTTTCTAATAGATCCTTGGAGACAGAAGTTCCACAGGACTGGAGAAGGGCTGATGTGGTACTTCTTCACAAAAGTGGTAGTTGGGAAGAAGTGACAAACTACAGGCCAGTAAGCCTTAACTCGGTGGCTGGAAAAGTAATGAAGGCGCTCCTGAAAGAGCGAATAGTGGACTTACTCAAAACCAACAGGTTGCATGATCCGAGGCAACATGGTTTTACCAAAGGACGATCTTTCCAAACAAATCTGATTGAGTTCTTTGACTAGGTAACCAGAGAACTAGATCAAGGGCATGCGATAGATGTGATCTACCTAGATTTCAGCAAAGCCTTTGATACTGTTCCTCATAGGAGGCTTATCAATAAACTCAACAGCTTGGGGGTGGGTCCCAAGGTGGTGAATTGGATCAGAAATTGGTTGACTGACAGATGATAGAAGGTGATGGTAAACAGAACTCACTCGGATGAAAGGAAAATAATTAACGGTGTGCCCCAGGGTTCGGTCCTGGGACCGGTACTGTTCAATATGTGAGTGATATCGTTGAAGGACTGAATGGAAAAGTCTGTCTTTGTGCAGATGACACAAAAATTTGCAACAGAGTAGACTCCCTTGAGGGAGTGGATAACATGAGGAAAGACCTACAAAAGCTGGAAGAATGGTCTAATGCTTGGCAGTTAAGATTTAATGTGAAGACGTGCAGTGTCATGCACCTGGGAAGTAGAAATCCAAGGGAATTGTATGCGATAGGGGGTGAGAGGTCGGTGTGCATGGACTAGGAGAAGGACCTCGGAGTAATTGTTTCTGAGGATCTCAGTGTGGTAAAACAGTGTGACAAGGTGGTGGCAAAAGCCAGAAGGATGCTGGGTTGCATACAGAGAGGAATTACCAGCAGAATGGAAGAGGTACTAATGCCACTGTACAAGACAGTGGTGAGGCCTCACTTAGAATATTGTGTTCAGTTTTGGAGACCATATCTCGCAAAGGAAATAAAAAGGCTGGAAGACGTTCAGAGAAAGGAGACCAAAATGATTTGGAGCCTGCATCAGAAGACTTCTGAGAAGAGACTTGAAGACTTAAATATGTACACTTTGGAGGAGAGGAGGGACAAGGGAGATATGATTCAGACCTTTAAATACTTAAAGAGTATTAATGGACAAACAAACCTCTTCCAAAGATGGGGAAGCTGTAAAACTAGAGGGCATAATATGAAGCTGCAAGGGGGTAAACTGAAAGGCAATGTCAGGAAATACTTATTCACTGAAAGGGTGGTGGATGCTTGGAATGCCCTCCCGATGGAAGAGGTGGGGGCAAACACAGTGACAGAATTCAAAATGGCATGGGACAGACACAGTGGATCCCTTAAATAGCAACAGGATAAAATCAAAATGAACATAATTATCTCTTATATCTGAACAAATAGGGGTGACCTACATGGAGCAGTGGGTACACCCCTAAACAAAGGCAGGGGGAGGGATGACCTGCACGGAGCAGCAGATGCACCTACTCTTGCCGCCTTGCTGGGCAGACTAGATGGACCATACTGGTCGTTATCTGACGTTATATACTATGTTACTATGCTACTATGTTATGGTACATTGTGGCTCACAGCTTATGGATCAGGTGTCTAGGTGTGTTCACATACACGCCCTTGATGTCATCCTGCACACAATGCTCTGACTGTATGCTGAAACAATTGTTGGCCCAGAGCCTTTAACCAGATTCGCAGATCTGGCAACTCAGTCAGCTATATGTCCTGATCCAGCTTATCGGCATCCTGTCTCCTCTACTTGCAGGGAATTGTGCAGGCAGCACAGATGGGATTGCCACTGTTCTTAGAGACTGCTCCCCTTGATTACTATCATGTGGGTCTCCAATCTCTAGAGAAAGCTCTCCTTCAGGTGCTGCTGTCCTGTACATGGCATGCAGAGGACCTTGTCCAAGAAACTATATGGGTGCATACTGAGTGCCCTTGAGATGAACCCTAGAGTGACTGGATAAAAACTGGTTCAGTGGGTGGTGATTGAGAGCATGGTTTAATTGGCAAAATGCCTGCCTTTTAATCTAAAGATTAGTAGTTCAAAATCTGCCTCTGACTGTGAGCAAAAGAAACCAGCAGAGTTTTTTTATGCCAAAATGGCAGCATTTACAATTTTCAGAGGTTTGCAAAATTAACACAGAAACAAAAACCAGATAAAGCTGAAAGAGGCAACAAAAGAAATCAGGATGGCAAAGACACATGCAGAATTAAAAATGGCTGCAAATGTGAAGCGAAGTGACAAGACTTTTTTCAAGTATATCGGGGCAAGGAGAAAGGCCAGAGGTGGAATTTCAAGACCCATCCACACATGCATGTCATTGAAAATACAATTTACATTCATTGATGGCGAGTAAATTTTATCGGCCAATTGGATGCCCAATCTCCAGATCTTGCAAAGTTCCTCTACAATTCATCACAATTTCATTTGTGATCTTACAGCGCTGAAAACATGTCATTTGCAGATCTGAATACCTCACTTGTTGTTCTCTTTTCCAAATCATTTATAAATATGTTAAAAAGTACTGGTCTCAGTACAGATCCCTGGGACACTCCACCATTTAGCGTTCTCCATTGAGAACATTGACCATTTAGCTCTTTATTTTCTATTATTATTATTTGTATAAATTGTATTGCTTTTACATAAATAAAAAGCATAGGAAACAAGAAGTCAATATAGGAAATAATTCACAATAATACTGGAAACCCAAAACTCAATTACCTCAATATAGCCTACATCAGAGAGAGAGAGAAACCAGACAGATACTCCGATCCAGAATACAAAAATATAAGTTTAAACAAAATACTAGGATACCTTTTTCGCTCAAAATATAATAGTATAATTAAAAAGAAAAAATAAAGGAAAATAAAGGTACAATCTGAAACAGTTAGGCCAAACCCCCTTATTCAATAAGAAAATTTCCAACTATGAAGGTTCGAGAATATGTACCTAACCCTTTGATATGCTAACAGACATTTACAGTGAAAACACAAAAAGAAGGTGGCCCCAATTGCCACCAAAGAGGTTTAAACTGAAGAAAAATAGGCCTACAAATCTGGGTGGCTCTGGAAACATCAGGAAATATACCCACCTTTATTCACAAAACAGAACATTCTTAGTATGAAAATATGACTCCAAAACCAAAACTTTGTCCAATTTAATGAGAAAGGAAACCAGTAGGGTAGCCCGAGATCCAATCTCATCCTGAGTTGATTCTAAAAAATTGGTGAGATCTAATTTACCAGATTAACTCCTGAATTAGACTCTGCTTGTCCATTCTCTGAAATAGCTTCAGTTGGAATATAGTAGGCATTAGACACAAGAACAAAAATACTATCATTAATTCGTAGGCAATTGGAGAAGTATTTCTTTAGGAATACCAATGGGGACATGAGATGTGACTATTATCTTTTTCTTGAAAATTTGCAACAATATCTTGAGAAAAATGTTGACTGCTCAGCATCAACCTCATTTGTCAAGCAGTGTCACATTAGTAAAGGTACAGTATCCTCCCCTTGAACTGGTGAAGCAGCAGGAGGCTCGGCAGAGGTTATAGGCAGTAGCAATGGAAGTAACTCAGAAGCTGGAGGTTTAGCCAAAATTTGCAAGTTTTCCCCCTAGCAGTTCCAACACTCACCTGGGAATGCAATAACACCCTGTTGCAACTGACTCAGCATAGTGCCAGGTTGTGGAGGTAGAGCCCTAGCGATGGGGCTTAAGTACAGCCCGAGAGAGAGGAATTCAACAGTCCAGAGGACATTGGTGAAGTCAATTTAAGGGTCTGAACCACATGCTTATCCATAGGTCCATACAGAACCTTAGAAACATCAGGTGTGGATGAGGTCTTTTGATCTTCCCCCTTCCTCTTTCTACCTTTAGACATATTCTGATGGCAATAATTTAAAGTTTCCACACTTGGAATAGAATTGGCACAGAAGGGGCATGCTGCACCCCAGATAGTCTTTAATTTAAGCCCAGGGTCAACCCAATGGCATTGGGTGGGTGGGTGGGCGGAGCTTCTCCCAGTGGTACATTCCCACTGTAGATGCCAACTCTCACTCAGTGGCAAAACTCCAGGACCCGGCACCAAGGAACTTGAACAGGCAGACAGTTCCTCTCCTTCTACCTCATCTAAAGTTCACTGGATTAGCCCAGATCCCTTTTTAGGTGCCTTTCACATAAGTGATAGTGACTACTGGGAAGACTCCATTCATCTGTCTGTTTGTCTATCTATCCATACATATCTGTTGATGCATGCACCAACAAATGGATGCATAGGCCTTCCCTAGAGCAGAATGGAATGTCAAGATCCCAGATCCTAAGAACATAAGAACAAAAGATATGTCATACTGGGTCAGACCAAGGTCCATCAAGCCCAGTATCCTATTTCCAATAGTGACCAATGTAGGTCACAAACACCTAGCAGTTTCCCCAAAAGACACAGGTTCCACAATGCTTGTATTGGGGCAAGCAGTGGATTTCCCGGGTCCCCTTTAATAATGGTTGATAGACATTTCTTCCAGGAACTTGTCCAAACCTTTTTTAAACCCGGCTATAATAACAGCTTTTACTATATCCTCCAGTAATGAATTCCAGAGTTTGATTACACATTGAGTGAAAAAATATTTTTTCTTATTAGTTTTAAATAGGTTACACTATAGCTTCATTGTATGTCACCAATAGTTATCCTCGCAATCCAAGTTTACTGTCCTGTTATTTGTAATTACCTTGTTATCCAAGTTTTATGATCCTGTTTATTGTAAACCTAGACACATGTTTTCTGTCTGAATTTGTGTTCGATGTAAACCGCGCTGATGTCGAATAGTGCGGTATATAAGAAATGTAAATAAATAAATCTCCTCTAGCACTGAATGGCTTGTTCTTCAGGCAATCCATGGTAAACACAATATTTGTTGCCAGCACCACAATTCAAAAGCATCGATTTTCTTCCTGTCTTTTTCAATGTCCAAGTTTTTTATCTATATGACATTATTGAAAATGCCATGGCTTGGAAAAGTCAAATCTTTGTATAGAGACATCTCTGCTCTTGAGAATCTTGTCTAGGTCCTTCATAGCCATTCTGCCAAGAGCAATGCATCGTTGGATTTCAAGACTGCTTGTTGTTTCTTTATTGATTGTTGATCCAAGTAAATTAAAGTTGTGAACTATTTTAATTTCTGTTCCATCAATGATGAACTTATTGATTTTGTATTATTTACATTAAGGTGAAGGCCCATTTTAAGTCTATATTCCTTGATCTTGAGAAGCAAATGTTTCAGATTGTCTTTACTTTCAGTCAGTAATGTGGTATCATCAGCATTGATGTTTAAATATTTAAAGGGTATTAATGAACAAACAAATCTATTTCAAAGAATGGGAAACTGTAAAACTAGAGAACATGAAATGAAGTTATAAGGAGGTAAACTTAAAAGCAATATCAGGAAAAAGTCCCTCTCGAAGCAAGAATCAAATACAAATATGCCCTACTTATCCACAGAGCCCTCTACCAAACTCAGACTTCCCAGCTCCGCACTCTATTGCCCCAACCCACCCACAACAGAACAACCAAACCACCAACAACACCCTCACCATTCCCCACGAACGAACTAAATACAATCAAAAGACCTGCAACAGAGCCTTCGAACTGTACGCACCATCCCTCTGGAACTCTCCAGCAAGTCAAATCCGAAACAACGGAAATCCCTCAACATTCAGGAAACAACTAAAAAACATCCTGTTTCAGAAATACCTCAGACCAGAAACAAACATCCATCACTAAATACTCCTCCAGACCTCATAACATACCCTCAGATCTATCTACTAAGAGTCTCATGTCCACTGTTTGTCCTTAATGTTTGTTCAGATCATTAATGTTGGCCTCTTGGTGACAGACCCCCCCACACCCTAGAATTGATCACTGTCCCCTGCCCTTCAATGTTAAGCCGCTTTGACCCGGTGAAAAGTGGGATATAAATACAGTTAACTAAATAAATAAATAAATAAAGTTTTACCTGGAAAGATTAGTGGATGCCCGGAATGCCCTCCCAAAAGAGGTGGTGGGAACAAAAACAGTGATGGAGTTTAAAATGGAATGGGACAAACACACAGGATCACTACATACGTAGCAGATGATGGAATCAAAAGAAATATAAATAACTTCTAAATAGAGAGGGGCAACCTGCCTGGAGCACCTTACTGGGCAGACTAGATGGACCATGATTTATTTATTTATTTATTTAACAATTCTTATATACCGCACTATTTGTTATCAGTGCGGTTTACATTTAACAAAGAATACTCAGATCAGAGAAGACTAATTGAGTTTACATTATAACAGGGAATAGAGCTTGGAGAACATGGGTAATTATTTACATATTGACATATTTCGGGATAGTTGCAGAATACATGAAACTATGATGATCTTTATCTACCATCATTTGCTGTTTGCTCATTGTTATCCACTTTGTGGTTTGCTGTTAGCAGTCTGCATGCTCAACTTTGCAATTCCCAAAGCTGGTAGCAAGCATCCATGGCAGAAATTGTTTCTTTAAAGCAGAAACCTCCAGAGGGAATAAAATATTTTTTAGTCAATTATGCATATACACGCAAGGATGGGAACCTCTAGTTTAGTTAGTATCCAGGGCCCATCAGTTTCAGGATCCTTGTTTTCTCTTTTGGCAACTTGATAGAAAAGAGAAAAAGATGCATTTTATTTAATAGGTTTTTATACTGCTTTATCATTTCAGTCAAAGCTGTCTACATTGCAACTTAACTTGATAATGTGCATTAAACAGAGACATTGATAACTTGGATTTTTCTGAGGCAATGCAGGGTTATGTGACTTGCCCAAGGATGAAAGCACTGCTAGTGGGAATTGAAATTTGGTCGCTAAAGCAGTGCTCTAACCATTAAGCTACTCCCTATCAAAGTCAAGTTCTTAGACCTCTCTATGACAACATCTACAGTCCTTCCTTGCTTGTTTCCAGTGGTGAAAGCTCTATAACACTCATTCTCACTTTATTACATTATACATCTACCTAGGCAAGTATCAGGTGACTCTTGTGGGGAATCTTCAGAGATTCATACAATATTGATAAAACACCAGATTTGAGACTCCTTATCAATCCAAGTTATCTGAAAAACAAACTACCTTGAATGTTTCTCTGATTCATAAATATTTATTTTATTAATCACAATAATGGAATATACAATGAAGAATTGTATATTTAGCTTTAGTTCAGGAAAAATGCTGGCTGTTAGAAAGGATCTATTTCTTAAAAAGATGATGTTAAAATCATACATAGCAGTACATCACACAGTTAGACTTGCACGGCATAGAACTGAATAAATTGCTAACTCCTAGAGCAAGAATAAAGTAAACAAATCACAGCCTTACACTTGTCTACAGAGGCAGACCTCTCAGGAACTGAGAGAATGCTTGTCTTCCATCAACTTCAGGCAGCAGTCTACAGAGCTCCAAGATATTGAGCAGAATTATTTATGAGGCCTCATTCCAACAGCTTTGACTCTTCTTTAGGAGAACCACGATTAGGCCAGAATCTGTGATCAGACTCACATTGATAGCATATGAAGACGATAAGTGAGAACACAAGGCTCAGTCAGTTTGCCAAGAGTACCTTTCAAAGGTAGTGATCAAAGTAAAGACAAAACGTCAAAGCAGAAATGAAGAGAAGGGAAGTGAAGTGAAACCTCCGCTATTCTAGCATGCCCCCTTTATGATAATTTAACAGACTTGTCAGTCTTGTATGTAAATGTCAGGCTTCTGAATCTTTGATTGGTTATACTAGAGCTCAATAGTATTGAATGGGCAAATCGGAATTTGTCCCTTTATTATCCAATCATATGCATAGCAGAACCGGGTCAGGAAAGATAGAGGCTGATGAAGAAACTCACCTATCATTTTAAGACTTCTTGGTGGAAGCATTGTTTTTTCTTCAATGTTGCCAAAGTAGATTTAAACACTTAAATTTTCTTTCAGCTCATCTTGTTTATGAACAAAGAATGATGTCTTCTTTCACGCATAACACATCCAGAAATGTTTGTTTTATAAACCTGATGCTTGTTTAGTTCATGGGGTATACAGTACGGGTGTGCAGGACAAACATTTGTAATTTTTTTTTAAGTTTCTGGTGTCATCTCTGGGATTTTTCATTTTATTCAGATTTTTTTTTGTTTCAGGACAATATTGTCAATAGTGCACACTGTTGCACATTAGTGTATCCTATTACTCAAATGCACATGTTTTTGCTCAGTGGTGTACAGTATTACAGAGTAGTGCACACTATTTTTCAATAGTATACCTATTAAGTAATTTGCATTTCTGAACTATCAGGTGCAATATCTGAGCCATACTGCACACTATTGATGACACAGGAAAACCGTAAAAAGTGTTTTTTCCTGTATTTATTTATTTAAATTTGTTTAAATACTGCCTTTCTACTATCCAAGGCGGTTTACATAAAACTTACCAGAAGTAACAGTGAAAAGTGTGACTGTTTTACAGTGAACAAGAACATTCCAATACATACAACCAGTATAATAGTCACATAACTATGTACAATAAATTGTATTGGATTTCAAATGAATGCACATTGCTAACATACAGCTCTGCAAAATAAATGGCATAGGCTCTATTCCCTACTCTCCCTAGCAAGAGAGTACTCATGTCCTTCAAAGGCAACATGCCTGGAGTCTAAGCCCAAGGAAGACCAGAATGGTGCAGGAACCTGGTGAGGGCCAGAAACCATGAAGTCTCTAGACAATAGGGCCTTTGCTGTACTGCTGACCATTCTGGGCTGATTTAGACTGCCTAAGCTCTGCCCACTCTATCACAAAAAAGTGACATCACACACTCTCCTGGTTACAAATCACAGATACCCATGGCATCCACACTGTGAGCATACACCAGAGGAGCACACCCGAGATGCAGGACGTGTGTTTCTTGGGTGAGCTCTTTGGGGAGACTCCTTGGTGCTACAGCACATCTTTACCTCTCAATTCTTCCTGATTTGCTATTTGTTTTGCATTTTCCCGCTCACAATAAATAACTATTGTTCCTTACAGTATATGCATTCCAGCAGATTCCCATGCACTGGGGGCACTGTACAGTTCCAAGGGTAATATTTGCTCAATGTCATAGACATCTGATCCCTTGCCCCTTGATCACTCCATTGTCTTTGGCTAATACAGCAGTAGCCTCCTCAACTGTTATTAAAATCGATCAGTTGAATGTGTGTGCCCTTCATTCCAAAACCTCGCTAGTTCATGACATTATTACAGACTTTGAATCTCAATGCTGTGTTTAAAGGAGACCTGGCTATATGATGGGGATGATGGATATTTATTACTGACACTTCCCCTTGCTTATTCTTTTGTATTGCACTCACGTTCAGACTGTAGGGGGGGGGGGGCAACTATCATCCTAGCGCCACATGCGTCATCTATGGAATATCATTCTTTCTTTATCTCTTACCCTAAATCTCTGTTTATTAAACTAGATTTATCAACCTCATCTATTGACATATTATTAATGTATTGCTCACCCAAATGTCAGCTATATCCTGGGGCCTCTTTTACTCCACGTTATCTGATGCTTACACCTGATTTTCCAACCTTCTGGTCCTGGATGATTTCAACATTCATGCCAATGACCCTGTTGAAGCTAGAGATTCTTTTTTTTCTGGACTATGTATCGAATCTCAGCTTTAACCCTTTCCACTCGGCTGTTCCATCCCATGAGACATTTAAATGTTTCCATTCTGATCATCTGTCCCATCCTGTGGGACATATGAATAACATGCTAGCTTATGTTCTGTATGTGTTAACCAAAATACAACATGACTGGTTACTGTAGAATGTCTATGTCATATTGGTTGTAATTTGGCTAGTTTCTTGTTAAAATCTATTCTGATCTGAAGGGAGCAACATAGAAAATGTATCCGAGTTTAAAGGGTTTTAATCAGCTAGTGCATAACCCATAATGGTGGCAACACACTTGACCTTGTCTTTTCTACTGAGTCACTTTCCTCTTCTATTAGTCTCATTCAGGCTACTACTACTACTACTACTGATCATTTGTGTAGTACTACAAGGCATATGTAGTGCTGTACAGACACATGTAAGAGACAGTTCCTGCTCTTCGGAGCTTACAATCAAGTGAAGACAAACAACACAAACAGTTTAGGACAGGGATACAACTAGGGGAATGGTAAGGAAACATATGTGAGACTAAGGGGCATGTTTACTAAACATTCCTAACGTGCGGGGCCGTGCTAGTGTGCCTGTGCCATATAAGGAGTGGGCGGTTCAGGCAGAAAATAGAAAAAAAACGGTAGTAAGCAACCGGACGTGTGTGCGTCGCGCTAATGTGCGGGGGTCGACATTAGCGCGTGGAAAGGCAAAGTGGCGCGCTGCTGAGTATACAAAACAACAGAGCCGTGGTACAACGGTGAAGACACTGACCAATGGTGCAGGGGCCATGGGTTCAATCCCCCAGTGTGCGCAATGACAAAGGTCAGCTGAGGCAGTAACTGTAATGATTAACATTGTTTTAGGAGGCAAATTAATTTGGAACGGCATAAGGCGGCGCACAGTTATTTTTGGGCGGCAGAAAGCGGCGCACAGTGCTTTTTGGGCGGCATAAGGCGGCGCACAGTTATTTTTGGGCAGCAGAAGGCGGCGCACTGGTCCCCTTGGGCGGCAGAAGGCGGCGCGCTGATAGGCACAAGGCGGCACGCTGATGCATAAGCACAGGAACAGAGCCACAGCACAATGGTTAAAACACTGACCAATGGTGCAGGGATCAGGGGTTCAACTCCTCACAATGCCCAGTGAAAAATGCCTGCTGAGGCAGTATGTATTATGTTGAGGAGTGCTGTAGGAGGCTGTATAATTATATTTTGTTATCACTACTAGCAAACGCACTCTCCCAGCATGTTAACATACAGCGGCCCATAAGGCACATGTTACAGTGCACTGTTCGCCAAGGCACCCTTGAATGACCCCTATAGGGCAGCATGTATGTTGCGACACAGGATAATGTATAGTGCACCCTATAGGGATGGCAACCATGAGGTGGCCTACAGGGCGCCCTATGAAGCACCCTCAGAGGCACCTAATGGGTATAGTAAGCTGAGGGTGGTCTTGCCGGCATAGACATATGTACAGTAAATAAAAATAAAGCTGTGGACAGCCCTACCAAAGGGCCCCACTGTGGGTTTGAACCCATGACCTCTGGCTGCACAGGCAGTGATGTAACCATTGCACTACAGCTCCATAGCTATAAGCAGGCCCCTGGCTGGCTGCAGATAGCCTACACGTCACCTCACAGACAGTCTGCTGGTGTCAACAGGATAGGGTTAGGCCACCCGTACCCATGATGCACTGCACATGCAAATTAGCTGTCCGCAGATGGACACAAGATGGGGAATGCACCCCCACAGCACCTCGGCCCTGTTGGGGGAAGTGACCGGGTGCACCCACACAGCACCTTGGCCTAGTAGGGGGCACTGACCGGGTGTTTTACTGGCACAGAGTAGCCACACACCGTTACATCGTGCGGGTACTGTGCTCACCCTGAGTGTGCAATGAGGTGGCCAGGACCAGGTCAACAACACCTGCCATGGCTGATGGAGGCCAAGCGGGCATTCCAAAGCAGTGTTAATGTGTAAGATAGCTAGTTTCTGCACAAACACCATGGATATCCCTATCTGCCGCCATCAGGCACACCCCCCCCCCCCCCCCAGTGGCAAACATGGTCCCCATCAAGGGATCCACACTCTACCTCCCTGCAAAGGTGGCAGTAGAGAGCAACATCAACCCCAGTCCTGCTGAGGAACACCACCACCCCCAGGCAGGAAGCTCCATACACAGCCATAACACAATAGCAGACAGACATAAGCCCAGGGTATGGTAAGCTGCACTCCACCACCAGATATTCACCTGCAGCAAGCCAACAGCCACTGCACCCTGCAAGCCATTATAGCAAGACATTTACCAGCTACAAACAGTCTGCTGGTTAGTCCATAGCGCATGTTCCCAATGGAGATGCATGCACCCAGAACTGGGCTGTCTGCATACACAGCAAGCAGATAGATCAGTGACTGGGCCCCAAAGAGAAACCCATATCTATCACATGAGAGAACTACTATACAGCACTATGGGGGAGGCCTAGCGATGCTGTGGTCACTGCACAGTCAGGGTGAGCGTGATCCCCCAGAAGGACATGCTTTGGCCACCCTGTCTGTGTAGGTGGTGGCCGGACACTACAATATCCCAGCCAATGTCCCTGCCAGGGCCCTATGCCCAGTGCAGATGCATCCTGGCCACGTCACCCTGCCCTGGCTATACCCATGGTACCTTGCACCTCATTATGCACATTGACTGGCCAATACTGGCAACAGTGCTGGCAGTGCGGGCTGTTGAAGGGGCTTGCAGCCAACACCCACTGTATAGACAGACACACACTTCCACACCTCTGCCATCATGGTGCTACGATTGAGGGGGTAAGTAGCCTTGCCCACCAAACCGGTCCTGAGCACGGCAAGGCATGGATATGGTACGCATTACAGCTGGTGGTCACTCCCCAGGGTGGTAAGCACCGTCAGAGGCCAGGCCTGGAGCATGCCCCGCAAACACCTAACAGATTGTTTGGATGGGGTCAACTAGCAGTATGTACGTAACGTATGGATAACTGCCTGCCTGTGCTCCTAGCAAACGTCTCCGAGCTGTGTACCGTATACCTCAGGTGTAGGGTGACATTGGTAAGTTATGCAAGTGCTCGTTTTGGGTGCTGCATGCACGGTCCAATGTTCTGCCTTTCCAGGAGACATTGGCCAATGGGGCCTGTGGGTGTGGGTGTGTCTGCCCTTGATGGCTGCTGCTTTACGGCACAGATTCCCAACTCCAGTCCAGGTTTGCATCACACTGTTCGGGTTTTCCTGCTATCCCTCATGAATATGCATGGGCTACATCTACATGCCATGGGGGCGGTGCATAGATATACAGCACAGGCATTTGTATGAGTGTCAGCATGGAACCTGACTGGTGTGTGGCCCACCAGGACTGCATTTGGGTGATTCTGCTCTAGGTACTGCCCCTGTTCATGGTGTCTGTGCTCAGTGGGGTAAAAGATAGATGTCTTACCATTGCATATGTCCCCGCCATGAAAGGTGTGTCCTTACTATCACTGTTTAGTTGTGGGAAAAATATGTGGGCAGGATTGGCAGTAGCCCCAGCTGGGCTTTGAACCTGTGACCTTCTGTTCTTGTATGCACTGTCTGTGTGCACTGCACCACTGTGTAGCCACAGATTGGTTGGATTCCCTGGACTGTCCATGACTGTGGATCCGGCAGGACCTGTCTGTTGCAGTGGACTGTGCCAGCCTGCACATGGCTAGGCCTCTGTCTTCTGTGGTTAGCAGCCACTGCCCCCTGCACCACATGTACTTGTCCGCCAACATGCTGGCATGAACTTCTCTCAGAAAAAGCAGTTGACCTGATTGCAATGTGGCAGTATGGGACTGCATTTGGGGGACTTGGCTGTAGGTAATGCCCATTGTTGTGGGGTGTGTGCGGTGTTGGGTAAAATATGGGTGTTTTCCCCATGCATACAGGGGTGTCTGCGCTATCTTTATTTAGTGGTGGGTAAAATATAGGGACTGGGCTGGCAGGTGCCCCAGCTGGGTTTTGAACCTCTGCCCTCTGGTCCTAGAGGTAATAACTCTGTCCGCTGTACCACACTTTGGCCACAGAGACAGTGCAGCCCCTGGAGGTAGTAAGCCTGGCAGGATGGAGTCACAAACCCTGCTCTACGCAATTCTACTGTGGGCATATGCACCCTGTCTGGTGACAAACGTGCACATAAACCCCGGAAATGACCACGGGAAATGTGGGACAAAATATCACCACGCTGGGCAACAGTGATATTAATGGGCAACCATAGCAAACACTCCCAGGAAAGCTCCAAAACGTGGAAATGTTTTTTGGAAGAGTCTCCTCTCAGTAGACCCTTCCAAACTTCATTTCTTTTTTCTGGAGCTTTGCTGGGTGTGATTTCTGTATTTGCCCATCACTATAACTGTTCCCCAGCTGAATTACTATTTTTAATAGTTCTGTTGTGGTCATTTTCTATTTTTATTTTCACTTTTGTGCTGTGCACATGTATCACACTGCTCACGTTTTGCTGGTTTCCCAGGTTTTCCTGTACATTGCTGACGGAAATGGTTTCTCTTCCCTTTAAATGCTTTCTACCGCGAGTGTTTCACTCGCGGTAGTTTTTACATGCAAATTCGGGCCCGATACTGTGCGGGGAGCCTCTCCCCTCCCACTCTCCACCCATTGACCCCGTCCCTCCGCCCCTCCGGAGCCTTCCTCCGCCCTCCTTTCGCCGTTCCACGCCGCAAACGCAAATTTGCGGGCCCGCACTTGTACAGGGCCCGTTAGTGAGCCGCGTACCTGTGCGGGGGTGACACGCACGTGTGCGGGGCGTTTAAACGCGTTTCTGCGCGTTTCAGTGCCGCGTTGCCGTGCGCTATTTTGCGGCGCTCTATTTTGCGGATTTTAGTAAACATGCCCCTAAGTGGATTAGGATCCAAAAGCGGCCTCGAAGAGGTGAGTTTTCAGCCTGAATTTGAAAAGGGCTAGGGATGAAGCCCGCTGTACAGACTTAAGTAGTTTGTTCCAGGCATAAGGAGCAGCAAGGTGAAAAGATCAAAGTCTGGAGTTAGCAAAAGAAGAGAAGTGCACAGAGAGAAGCAATTTGCCAGAAGAGTGAAGATCCTGAGGAGGGATTTAGGGAGAAATAAGAGAGGAAAGGAAGTGAGGAGCAGCAGAATGAGTGCACTTATAGGTCAGTAGGAGAAGTTGGAACTGGATACGGAAATGGATACAGAAACAGAGCCAATGAAGCGACTTGAGAAGAGAGGTTATATGAACATACCAATTATTTCTTTAGATCTTTCAACTGCCTTTGATGTTGTTGATCATAGTCTGCTATTTCACTATCTGTCAGAAATTGGCCCTACGGACCATGTCGTCAGCTGGTTTTCATTATTTCTCCAAGAAAATACATTTTGTATGTAAACTAACCATGATGTTTCTCTGTTGGTGCACATTTTCCCTGCAGTGTTCCACAAGGTTCAGTCCTTTCTCCTTTTTAATATTTTTCTAGCTTCCCTTCTGACCTTGATCTATGCTCATGGTATTAGCTCCTTTGTTATGCTGATGACATCCTTTTGTTTCCTTACTGTACCTTGTCCTCCAATCTGTCATTAATTAATGGATGCTTAGGTTCCATAGCTACTGTACTTGATTAAAATTACACCATCTCCAACTAAATCTGACTAAGCCTCAGGCTCTATGTGTCACAAAGAGCACATCATCCCCTACTGTGAATCTAAAAATCAAAGGTTTCTCTACTCCATTGGTTAATTCCCTGATGCATTTAGGTACTATTTTCCATACTCAGTTGTCTTTTAACCAACAAGTCGCTACCATGGTGCTATCTTCATTCTTTTTGTTTCACAAAATTCATTCAGTTAGAACTTTTTTCTCTGCCAATGCCTTACATACCTTTTCCATGCCTTGGTGATGTCTATCATCGACTACTGTAACTATCTACTGCAGTCTCTGGTCCACTAATCCAAATGAAATTACAGTTGGTACAGAATACAGCAATCTGTTTACTACAGTAGCTAATACTTCAAAATTTGATCTTCTTTTCCTTTTTTCTTTTATTTTTTTACCATTGGCTCACCCTTCATATGTTATTACTGTGAGGATCATTATAAATTTGCCAGAAGAGGAAATGAAATTTGGGAGACGATAAAAACATAGAAACATAGAAACATGATGACAGAAAAAGACCACATGGCCTATCTAGTCTGTCCTTCCATAACAACAACTACAACAGTCCACTTTTTACCTTTACAGATCCTCTGTGTTGGTCCCATGCTTTTTTGAATTCAGTTACTGTCCTCATCTCTACCACCTCCACTGGGAGACTATTCCATGGATCCACTACTCTTTCCATAAAGAAATATTTCCGCATATCACTCCTGAATCTATCTCCCTTCACCCTCATCCCATGTCCCCTCATAGCAGAACTTGCTTTCAATTGAAAGAGGCTCTCTCCCTGAACATTTATGCCACGGAGGTATTTAAACATCTCAATCATATCATCTCTATCCCGCCTTTCCTCTAAGGTGTACATATTAAGATCCTTAAGTCTGTCCTCATATGCTTTATAATGAAGCCCATTAATCATTTTAGTAGCAACCCTCTGCACCGACTCCATCCTGTTCACATCCTTTTGAAGGTGCGGTCTCCAGAATTGCACACCATACTCCAAAAACTTATACAGAGGCATTATCACCTCCTTTTTTCTGCTAGCCATTCCTCTCCGTATGCACCCAAGCATCCTTCTAGCTTTTGCCGTCACCTTTTCTACCTGTTTAGCTACTTTAAGATCATCAGACACAACCACGCCTAGGTCCTGCTCTTCTTTAGTGGACAAAAGTACTTCACCTCCTATACTGTATTGCTCCCTTGGATTGCTGCAGCCCAAATGCATGACCTTACATTTTTTAACATTAAATCCCAGCTGCCAAATTCTAGACCATTCTTCAAGCTTAGCTAGATCCCTCCTCATGTTATCTACACCTTCCTGGGTGTCTACTCTATTGCAGATTTTGGTATCATCCTCAAAGAGGCAAACCTTCCGCTATATCACTAACAAAGATGTTAAAAAGCCCTTCCGCTATATCACTAACAAAGATGTTAAAAAGAATCGGACCAAGGACAGATCCCTGGGGCACACCACTGGTAACATCCTTCTCCTCAGAGTGAGCTCCATTTACTTGTACTCTTTGTCGCCTCCCACCCAACCAATTTCTAACCCAAGCAGTAACTTACGGTCCATCCCTAGGGTGCTCAGTTTGTTTATAAGTCGCCTGTGAGGAACAGTGTCAAAGGCTTTACTGAAATCTAAATACACCACATCTAGAGCTCTCCCTCGGTCCAACTCCCTGGTCACCCAGTCAAAGAAATAAATCAGATTTGTCTGACAAGACCTGCCTCTGGTGAATCCATGCTGCCTCGGATCCTGTAATCTGCTGGACTCCAGAAACCTCACTATTTTCTCTTTCAGCAGCGTTTCCAATAATTTACTCACCACCGAAGTTAAACTAACCGGCCTGTAGTTTTCAACCACATCCTTACTTCCGCTTTTGTGTAAAGGCACCACATGAGCCTCTCTCCAGTCCTTTGGCACCACTCCCGACTCCAACGAGGCATTGAAAAGGTCAGTCAGTGGAGTTGCTAGAACATCCCCAAGTTCCCTCAATATTCTAGGGTGTATCCCATCCGGTCCCATCGCTTTGTCTACTTTAAGTTGAGCTTAAACAACTGCACAATGTCTTCCAAACTTTGATACATGAGGCAATCATCCCAATTTTCTACCACAAGATGTCCCTACATATAGATTTTTGTACTATTGGAGATGTTACTTAATATGGATATGTATATAAAAAATTTTGTTTCACATCATTCGGAGGGGAGAGGGATTTTTGTCTCTTTTTATATTTTATTTCATTTCATTCTCCATTTCAGTGCACATTATTTTCCAATGGTGGGCAATAAGATGTTTTAGTGTGCTATTTACAATGCCCATTAAATATTGGTTGCCAGTCCTGCCCCCCTCTACTGACTACAGATAATTCAAAATGAAATTAAAAATCCACAAAACATTATCTGGCTTTGCCCATGCCCCTACTTTCAGACTCTCCCTAGGTTCTCTGACAGTATCTTACTCCTTAACTAGGGTCCAGAGAAGCAGAAGTGATCCCCAGTCCCTCCTGTCACATCAATGTCATATTTTAAAATGATGCAAAATGACCAAAGAGAGTGTTATAGCAGAAGCTGAAAAGAACTTGTGAGTACAGATCGTTGGGAAATTATGGAGGTCACTGTAAAATAAATTGCATGAAATCGACACATGTAAATAGGGACATTTACACATGCAGACTCCATGCACATCTTAATGTTGATCTTACCATGCCACTGTTTACATGTGTAGATGCCCTGGGATGCATATTTAAAAAAGGGTGCATTTCCAGTGTGGTTTAGGCTGTCCAAAACATTATGGGGGTTATTTTAGAAGCCCTATTCACATGTTAAACAGGGACGCAGTTGCAGGAACATGTGGAAGGCATGCCCATGTCTAAAACACAATTTCAGAAAGGCCATGTCATCCACATTGCCAAATCAGGCATGCTGATCTCTGCAGGTCTCCTGGGGAGCATTCTGGGGTGTTTCAGGGTGTGGCCTGGGCGGCGCTTGCACCTGTATGTCCATGATATATTTCACATAGGCTGGTGATGTAGAATGGATTTTTTGAACGTGCCATTTATACCTGTTATAATAACGAATAAATGCTAGACCTTGTTGTCTTTTGGGACTGCATGTGGCGTTGGTGACTGGAGAGGCTGTGCTTGTGATTCTACTACTACTAGTACTATTACATCTACTAATCACTTGTATACGCAGCGCTGTGCATATGCATGTAAGAGACAGTCCTTTCTCTATAGAGCTTGCAATCTATTCGAGAAAAACAAACCCAGAAAACAGGAGACCGAGGCAAAAATTAAGGTGGAATGCTTATAACAAACATGGGTGGTAAAGAGGAGGAAAAAAGAGCTAGGAATGTCCCCGTACATCCTTCTGCTAACCAGCTAACATCAGGGCATGCAGCAGCAATGCTCATGTATCCTCAGCAGCACCAATAATGTTAGTGCAGCCGAATATCCTGTTCAGCAGCATTTACCCGGTGTGCACCTTTGCGAACCATGTAAATGCTTTGAATATCGGACCATAGGTGGCTTAAAATAAAACATATATGTTCAGGGCCACCATGCTTCTAGGAGCCAATGCAGTAAACATGGGACAATCTCAAATAAAACAGCTGTGCTAATGGATAAAGCAGTGGGCATACAAATTGTATGTAAACAACTGAATATAAAATTGCTCCTGATTTAAACAACCGTACTGAACCTTAGCATAGTCTTTTTATTCTTTCCTTAGCTCTGAATCTTTATGCCAGGTCAGGGCTAGAGTAAAAGTGCAGCACAGGAGAAAAGGGGTCATGTAAAATGACGTTCAGCACTTTACCTCACATAACCCAAAATGCCTGGTGGCTCAAGAGGACCCCTGACCCCTATCCCATGAGTCCACAAAAAGTCTCTGCTGACCCATGTCGCCCCTGGACTGCTAACCCTGAAGATAACCTTAGTACTCCCCCTGGACTTCCAAGCCTGGCCCCACAAAAATTTCTCTGAGAGTCCAAGTGGACTCCAAATACCGCACAGAAATCCCCAGCCCCCCCAAAACCCACCTCCTACCGCCATCTTGGAAAGTGGCCTGACCTCACATGGTGCATTGAGATGCACTGCATTAAATCAGTATGCAAAATAAGGGAATCATAGAAACATAGAAACATGATGGCAGAAAAAGACCGCATGGCCTATCTAGTCTGCCCTTCCATATCAACTACTATAGCCCTTTTTCCCTTTAGAGATCCTCTGTGTTTGTCCCATGCTTTTTTTAATTCAGATACTGGCCTCATGTCCACCACCTCCACTGGGAGACTGTTCCACAGATACACCACTCTTTCCGTAATGAAATATTTCCTCATATTACTTCATATTTTCTCATATTACTTCATATTACATATTACCCTCATCCTATGTCCCCTCATAGCATTTATGCCATGGAGGTATTTAAATTTCTCTTTCATATCACCCCTATCACCACCTTTCCTCTAAAGTATACATATTAAGATCTTTAAGTCTGTCCTCATATGCTTCATAATGAAGATCTCTAACCATTTTAGTAGCCACCCTCTGTACAGATTCCAGCCTGTTGATATCCTTTTGAAGGTGTGGTCTCCCGAATTGCACACAATACTCCAAATGACGTCGCACCAGAGACTCATACAGAGGCACTATCACCTCCTTTATTGCTTTATCCAGCAGACTCTGCAGAATGCGTCACCATGCGAAGTCATGCGCTGCCATTTTCTAAGATGGTTATTCCAATAATCCTAAATCAGGTTCAATGACAAACCAAGGGGTATGTTTACTAAACCATCTTAACGTCGCAGCGGTGGTATTATTGCATGATAAGTGATGTTATTGCACAATAATGTAACATTATCGTGCTCTAATGTCACTTATTGTACAATAACGTAGCAGCGGCGGCGGCGTTAAGGCACACTAATGCTGTGAAATCCGGGCCTGAAGGGTGGAGTAAGGCTTCCCAGAGGGTGGAGAGAAGGGGGTCAATGGGCGGAGAGTGGGCGGGGAGAGGCTCCAGGCACACTAATGCTGTGAAATCCGGGTCTGAACACTAAAGCCAGTGAAACCCTCGCGTTAGGCACATTTGCAGGAAAAAGAAACAAATTCAGTCAGCAATGTGCAGCAAAGGAAGGAAAACCCAGAGAAGTGATAGTTGTGATACATGTGCAGAAACAAAAAAGGCAAATAAAATGACCAGAACCACATTTAAAATCCCAATGACAAAGCTGGCCAATAGTGATATTAATGATAAACATAAAGCAACACTACTGACAAAGCGTAAAAATTAAGATATCATGTTTGGAAGGGTCTATGCTCTGTCCCCCTACAAAGTGAATGATCCCACATTGAAATAGCACTGATCAGGGTTTCTGTCATTTAGATTGGGCAGGTTTGTTATGGTGTGCACATGTGCAGCAACAGCAGAGTGGGCACGTAGGAAAGGGCAACTGTACTGATGCTGTAATTGGAATACAGGGGGCAGCAGGCAGCACATGCTGTGGTCCAGCTGGGGGACAGTGCGGACTAGGCATATGTCTAGGTGGCACATAGGAATGCCAAAACTGTAAAGCAGCATGACAGCAACTGACAAGGGTCCAACATGGGCACGAGTGTGTGTCCCACAGTGTCATACGGGATAGTACCCAGCAGGTACTCCCAAGGGCACATAACATTGGCAGGCGGTGCTGGGGGGAAGCGCGCATGTCCATGTAGGCACCCCTACCCAAGAACCCACACCATAGGCAGCTGCCTACCAGCACACTAGATGGCCTGGGACTGTGCACCACCAGCACCACCAGCATAATGGCATGACAACATGGTGGCGGAGAGGTGCTGGTGGCGGAGGGGGCAGTGGCATCTGCCCACAGCAGACCATGGCCAAGCCCCGTTTAGGTGGGTGCCGTTCATTACAACAGACAGTGTCTGTGTGATGAACAGTCATGGTAACCCCAGGGAATGATTTGCCCCTGTGGCAACAGTGTGGTGCAGTACACACAGCCATTCTGTTCAGGAGCAGAAGGTCACAAGTTCAAGTCCCAGCTGTGACTCCTGCCAACCCTGTCCCCATATTTTACCCAGTACTAAACCATGGTAATAAAGAAGGAACCTTTATTGCAGATAAAATAAACATGCCTGAAACGCCTATATTTTACCATACAGAGCATAGACACCATACACATGTGCCATCCCTAGAGCAGAGTTTCCCAACTGCAGTCCTGGAGGGCCAAACACCATTCAGGCTTCATGCTGTCCCTAATAAATATGCCTGTGCTGTCTTTGTATGCGCTGCCCCCATTGTATGCAAATGTATCTCATGCATATTCATTAGGGATAGCATGAAAACCTGAACAGTGTTTGGCCCACCAGGACTGGAGTTGGGAACCTCTTCCCTAGAGCAGCGGCCAACAGGGGCATAAACACCCACACCCACAGGCTCCACTATCCAAAGCCTCATGGAGAGTCAGGCTGTTGGGCCCTGCACAGTGCAGCATCTCCCAATACTGGCACCTGCATACCTTAGCAATGCCATCCTAAACTTGGGAACACATTCCACATATATCAAAAGGTTGCTATGATTAATGTCAGCTAACAAATCCTAAGTTAAACACAATTTGTTGATAGGGATTCATCATAGCAACCTTTCTGATATCTGTGGAGTGTGTTTCAGTTATTAATTATGACAGTGTTTACCACCCCAGGGAGTGACCCTAACAGTATTGAGTATCATAGCAATGCCAGCACTGTGCCCAGGACTGGTGTGGCGGCCAGGGCTGCCACAATCCTTTATATTTGCAGAATGCTGGCATAGGTGTGGGAGTGTGTGTCTGTCTATCCAGTGAGTTGTGGCTGCCTACACCTTACTGAGCCCATATTGCTTGCACTGTTTCCAGTATTAGCCTGCCAATGTGCATAATGAGGAGCAAGGTACTATGGGTATGGCCCGGACAGGGTGGCATGGGCAGGATGCATCTGCACAGGGTATAGGGCAATGGCTGGGACATTGTAGTGCCTGACCACCACCTGCACGGACAGGGTGGCCACAGCATGTCATTCTGGGAGATTGCTCTCACCCTGACTGAGCAGTGACCACGGCATGGCTAGGTTCCCCCATAGTGCTTATGCAGTGTTTCTCTCAAGTGGTGTTTAAAGGTTCTTTTTTTTTATGGGGCCCAATCACTGATATATCTTTGTGATGTGTGTGTGCTGACATTTCAGTTATGGGTGCACATGTTTTCTCCAGGAACATGCACTGTGTACTAGCTAGCAGACTGTCTGCAGTTAGCATCTGTATGGCTGCACCACCTTGAAGGGTGCAACAGGTGTGCACTGACTGTCCTCTGCTGGTGAATGTCAGATTGTAGTGAGGGGGCAGCTGAGCTGACTGGGCCTACTACCTATCTTCCAGTGGCCCTGTCCAAGTGCAGATCTACAGCCTGTCCTCATGTACTGCCACTGCCCCCCCCCCCTTGCAAAGGGTGAGAGTGTGGGTCTGTTGGGGGCAGATCATGTCCCCCACCCTGACCCAGAGAGGGCGGTTTGCTAAATACATTGTCACCATGTGAGTCCTGACACACCCCTGCTCCCTAAACAGGTGACCATAGCAAGCACAGTGGATATGCACTATGTTGTGTGCATCATGGTCCACAAGGGTCAGACATGACTGGCAATTACAAATTGACACAAAAACCGCCTAAAAGTGTCTGCTACAAATACCTGTCACACACTGGCACTGATGGAGACCTGCAGCACAGCCCACCTCAACCAACCCGGGTACTGCAGACCTGGTGCTGGCCACTCTACCTCACCCTCAGGGTGAGCACAGAACACACACAATGGCATGGCCTGTGGGTACTCTGTGCCAGTAACATGCATGGTCATTCCTCCCTACCAAGCTGATGTACTGTAGAGGTGCATACCCCATCTGGTGAGCAGATGTAGACTGCTGTTCTGCATGTGAATTGCATTATGGGTACTGTTGGTTCTATCCTATCCTGGTAGCCACAGCAGACAGTTTTATGGTAATGTGCACTCTTTCTGTAGCCAATCATTGATATGATAGCTCCGATAGTGATGTAGCACAATGGTTAATGTAATGATTTCAGTAGCAAAGGTCATGGGTTTGATTCCTCTCTGTTACCCTTTTTTTATGGCTGTCCTACACAACTACATTTCATTTGTGTAACAGTCATATCTGTGCTGCCGCCACATTATACCCTCATCACTGTTGCAATCCATCCTTCTGTACATCTATGTGTGTGTGCCAGCTGTGTGGCGTCCTGCCCTAATGTGCAGGCTGCTACCATATGTCCTGCACTGGCACACTTTTCTGCATTGTGGCTCTTCATGCCTGCCTCTCTTGTGTCTGCTTTGCATGGCACTGCTCTCCTCTGTCCTCCTGTCATTGCACGTATTTATTTACATTCTCTTATATACTGTGCTATTCTGCATCAGTGTGGTTTACATTGAACAAACTGAAATTACATTGAACAGGGCATTATAACTTGGAGATTTTTATTTATTTATTTATTTAACATCTTTTATATACCGCACTATTTGTTATCAGTGCGGTTTACATTTAACAAAGGTTGCTCAATTCAGTCGAAACTGTTTTGCACTTACATTGTAACAGGGGATAAAACTTGGAACAATACAGGGTAACTATATACATATTGACATAGAGCATAAGATTATGATTTGGCCGGTATTGTCACGAAAAACTATAGATGGGGCAGCTTTTACTTGAGACCCCTTTGTTTATGTAGCATATGGGGAGTTTGTGGGGGTTGGTGGGTGATTGATCGGGGGTGGGGTGGATGCTTGTGTGAAGTGTAGCAGGAAAATGTGGTGTTTGATTGCCTTCTGGAACTGAATGAGGTCTTTGATCGATCTTATTTCAGGTGGGAGATCGTTCCAGCATTTTGGGGCGTAGAAGGCGAAGGCTCTTCTCCTAGTTGTTTGGGTGCACTTAATGGAGTCTTTAGGGATGATCAAAGTGTTGTCTGTTATTGTCCTCCTCGTTCTGTTTTTCGGGGTTGGGGTGATGTGGTCCTTGAGTGTCGTGGGGGCTAGATTATTGATGATCTTGAATATAATGAGAAGAAATTTGTATGTTAACCTGCAGTATATTGGTAGCCAGTGGAGTTCCTTAAGTATCGGGGTATTATGGTCCATTCTGGCAAGACCACAGAGAACACGAGCCGCCGTGTTCATCGCGAGTTGCAGTGGGTTGAGGGTTTTTCTTGGGGAGACCATACAGGATTACATTTGCATAATCAAAGTGTGGTAGAATGAGGGCCTGGAAAATGGTTCGGAAATCATTAGGGGGTAGCATGGGTCTAAGGTGCCTTAGTGTTCTGATTTTATTGTATATGGTCCTGGTTGTGTTTCGTATGTGCTCCTTAAAGTCAAAATGCTGGTCCAGTGTAATCCCTAGGTAGCATATGGTGAGTTTACTTGGAAGCTCCGCATCTCTTACTTTTAGGGAAGATGGAGGGGAGAATGTTTTGTTCCTTGAGATGAACAGAACTTCAGTTTTCTTGAAGTTTATGCGGAGATTTTGAGTTAGTAGCCAGGCAGTGATTGCGTTGAAGCAGCTGACAAGGTTGGTGAAGTCTGGGTGTTTGACTTTGAATGGCGTAAACAGCAGGACGTCATCTGCATAAATTAGAATAGAGATATTGTAGGAGCGGATGATGTCACATAGCATGTAGATATTGAATAGCAGCGCAGATAGAGAGGAGCCTTGTGGAACACCTTGTTGTTGATGGAAAGGTGCAGATGTGATGGACCCAACCCGGACATGTTGCCAACGATCCGTTAGGTAAGACCTACACCATTCCCAGGCGAGGCCACGGATACCTTTCCCTGGAGACGGGTGAGAAGTTGATTGTGATTGACAGAGTCGAAGGCGGCAGCGATATCCAGGAAAATGAAAGCAAAGCCATTTTCGACATTGTCTATTCCTCTATTCAAAGTATTGGTTAGGGTGGTGTGCAGAGTTTCTACTCCATGAGATTCCCTAAACCCATGTTGGCAGGGGTCAAGAGGGGCCGCTACGTCAATGTGTTGCTGGATCTGTCTTTGGACAACCTTCTCGATTATTTTGGCTAACAGAGGTATGCTCGAGATTGGGCAGTAGGAATCAGACTTCAGTGGGTCAAGTCTGTTATTCTTCAGGAGTGGTCTTATTGATGTTTGTTTGAGGAGTGAGGGGAATGAGCCTGTTGCAAAGGATAGACCAATGATGTTCATTAGAATTGGACTAAGCTCGACGTGCAGAGTTCTGACCCAGTATGCTGGGCAGGGGTCATTTGGAGCTGTAGAAGTGTTGATGATGGTGATGAGGTCTTGGATGTTTTTCTCGGTTGGTGGGGTAAACTTTGTGATTGGTGGTTGTAAGGTGGGAGTATGGCAGGGTGTGGATACTGAAGCTTTATCAGTCATGAGGGTCTTGGATTGGAGGTAGTCAGCATATGACTGGGAGGTTATTGGATCGGGCTGGGTAGGAGAGGGTTCCTTAATTAGGGATTTTGCTAGGCTGAAAAGATCTCTAGGTTTGTTGAGTGAGCGGAGTAGGAGCTTGGCATGGTATTCACTCATTCTGAGGTATATTGTTTCACGGTAGGACTTCAAGTGTTCTAGATATGTTGATTTGTCAGCTTGGGAGTGGGAGCGTCTCCATTTCCTTTCATGCTTCCTGAGAGAGAGGAGAGATGTCCGAAGATCTGCTGTGAACCACGGAGCTGGATGTCTTTTACTTTTACATCTTTTGGGGGTTGCTGATTTGTCCATGGCTGGTAGTTGGGCGAATGCTTTCAGTGTGATATTCCAGTTGGTGATTGCTTCATCCAGGTTAGGTGACATTAGTTTGAGAGTAGGAAGAGCGTGTTTAGTGAACTCTTCTATATCAAGAGGTCTGAAATGAGAAGTATTTGTGGATTCTGTTTTGGCATCATTGGGTGGAATTTGAGCTTGATGAGAGGGTATCTGGAACGTGATTAGCTTATGGTCAGACCAAGGGACAGTGGTGATAGCGATGTTGAGGTTGGACTTGTGACTTGCGGCAGAGTGGGGAGCGAAGATTAGGTCTAACAGGTTTCCTTTGAGATGGGTGGGGGACCTCACTAGTTGTTCGAAACCAAGAGCTTGCATTAGTTCCAGGAAGGCGTCTGTTTGGTTGGACTGCAGGGAGGATAAGTTGAAGTCTCCGAGCAGCCAGTTGGGGTTGCGT
Source organism: Ichthyophis bannanicus (assembly GCA_033557465.1). Classification (NCBI taxonomy): domain Eukaryota; kingdom Metazoa; phylum Chordata; class Amphibia; order Gymnophiona; family Ichthyophiidae; genus Ichthyophis; species Ichthyophis bannanicus. The sequence continues at coordinate 507,717,295 of CM066031.1, read as the reverse complement.
GGGTTAGCTGGGTTGCAGGCTAAGTTGATGAAGGTAGAGACGTCCTCTGGTGGGGAGGAGGGAGATCTATATATGAGGTTTATGTTGTTGTATTTGTTGGCAATGGTGACAGTGTCTGTATGCGTGGTGCTCTTGGAGGAGAGCAGTTGAAATTTTAGCTCTGTTTTTGCAAGGATAAAGACTCCTCCACCTCTACGGTTGGTTCTATGGCAGGTGTGGATGGAGAACTTGGGAGGGATAAGTTGGTTTATGAGGGCTGTATCAGTATCAGTAAGCCATGATTCTATCACCATGAGGAGATCTAGGTCATGGACAGCTATAAGGTCAGAGATGACAGGCCATTTCTTACGCACAGAGCGATAATCTATGAGGGCGCATTTCAGGAAGTGTTGTGTTTTTGGTGGAGCTGCTTTGGTGTTATCAGGATGATTGAGGGCCACGTACAGTAGGTGTGAGTGTCGAGAATGGTGTGGGAGTCCGGTGGCAGAGTGGTAGGGGTTACCATGATTTTTCTTGCCCAGGTGAGGTAGGGTAGGGATGTGGCTATATCCGTTTGAGAGGGCAATGGAGTTTTGTATGGTGTCTGCTAAAAAGTATAAGATGGTGAGGGTAAGTAGTGGGAGGGCAATGGTGGCTTGGTGGATGCTGAGTCAGGTCTTATGGTGTGGGTGTGGTGATTCTGCTTGTTCGTGAGTAGGTTGAGTGTGAATAAAATAGTGTACAAAAGTGCAATGGAAACAGCATGTGAAATAGCAACACAATAAGAGACTTTACAAAGTGTTTGGAAGCATTCCAGTGGTAGCAGGGGTGTGATAACCTAACACACGGGAGGAGTAACACAGTAGCACAAAGGAATGAATATTTTGTAGCACAATGGGGTAATTACTTTGTAGCGATATTGCTGAGGGAAGTGCTCGGGAGAAAACACAGCAGAGGAATCAAAGTTACTGAGAGTACCTCGTTCAGAATGCTGAGAGATGCTGGGTTTGGGCAGCGGCAGATCTCAGTGGGTTGGTTCAGGAGATAGCCCTGGACAATGGCCTTTCGCGCCCCGCATAAGGGCCACACCAAAGGGCCCTCTGGTGAGGCCCGCAGGTGCGGCCATGCAGGCACGGGCACACCTGGAGTGTGTAGCTGCTTTTCTACTGTGCTGCAAGGCCCCGATTGGGCTGTGGGAGCTGCGGGAGGAGCAAACGTGCTCTGACCTCTCTCTGTGCTGAATCAGGTGTCCGGTGAAGCTGCGATGGTGTCCGGTGCAGAGATGATATAGATGATACTTCTGTCAGTTCTTTCAACCTTGCCTTCCCTTCAGCACGTAGATGGTAGGTAAATAAAATTGCCAAGCCTGGATCCTCAGTATAAGGCCTCATATGAATCTGACCAATCTAATTCCCTTTTCTTTTTCTCACTTGATAAACCTGGATGAACTCCTGTGTTTGGGGAGGACCCCGTATACCTGTGACATGCTCCTTTTCTGTCCTGCTAATGACTCCTCATCCTCTGACCTATAACTATTTTACAGGGAACATGAGCTATGGAGGGTTAAGTGGCTTGCCCAAGACCACAAGGAGCACCTGTGGGACTAGAAACCCCAGTCCTTCCGGCCCAAGGTTGCTGTTCTCTAGTGGGATTTTAACCCCGACCTTCCAGCCTAAAGTACCTTGCCCCAACCACTAGGCCACTCCTCCACTCCTAATCTCCACTCCACTTATCCTGCCACCTCTACCTCCTCTGGTGGACACATATCCCCATCCTCTGCCACACACTGTCATTGTTGCACTGTACATTACCATCACCCTGTACATCGATACAGCTGCCCCCAATATGTTTATCCACTTTACCTGCTGCCACATGGGCTGCACGCAGATTTGGCTGGTCCATGAGCTCCGTCATCTACTTCCTTCCATCACTTGTTCATTGCCTTTCCTTGGTGCTCTGTGCAGTGTTATGGTTACATCTGTGTTTGAGCCATACATTTCATGCTTGTGACTTTGGGGTACCTTTGTGCCCCTGGGCACCATCTTCTGTGTCATCTTGGCATCCCTGGGGCATCTTTCACAGCACCTTAGGTTTGGCCAGCTTACGGGGCGCCTTATATGCTGCCTTGGGTGGTGCCAACCTTTCCTGCCGCCCTCTGGGGCACATTATTACCTGCCTTGGATGACATGGTTCTTTATGATATGCCTTACGGTGTGCCCTAAAAGGTGAATTAGGTTGCGGCACTGGGGTGAGGCTTTTTTGGCTGTCAGTGCAAATTGTTGGGATGCGCCTGACTGTTACATGCAGGAAAAGGGATTGCTTCAGACAGTCTTTTAACTGAGCCCACTGAAGGATCAAACTCTGACCACTGTATCAGCAGTCAATGTATTAACCATTGTGCTACACCTCTGTTGTTGTGTTTGCAGGTCAGCACACCTAATTAAGGCTAACACGCGTTAATGTGCCACGGCTCCCTCTATCCCGTGATAATGGACTTTATCACGCGATAACTCATAATGCTACCTTAAGACCGGAATGCCCACTACCTTATATGGCATTTGTCACTGTAAGACTGCAACTAACGCCGGTAACATTAAGATGGTTTAGTAAACATACCCCAAATATGTATATAAAAACCCCAATACTGTTGCACTATAGAAATGCTTCAGAGTAGCAGTAGAAATGGTTTCTAACTTCAAGTCAGATTTCCTTTTTTGATGCAAGCATAAAACAATTCTAAATGCATCAAAATTGCTGTCCTACCCATTGACTGCATTAAAGAAATATTAATGCTGTCTCCCTTCTACATGCTCTGAATATCTGATTATCAAGTTGTGGCAAATATTTTCTCATTTATCTTCATTTTTCCCAATCGTCTCCCTGCATGGTGTCTGCTATTCTGTTTTCTTTCCAGATGTGTTTCTTACAGAGACCAAAATCTTACTCTCTGATATGCATCATTGTCATTTTCAAGCTCTAGCACTTTGGTTTGCTTTACTGCATCTGCATATTCATAGCCAAATTAGAAGAGGAAGAAAAGACGTCTAGAACTGAGCATATCATAGTTTGGTTTCCTGAATATATTTTTACTCTTTAACTGAAACCATAAAATTATTGGTATTCAAGATCCTCCTTCTAATAGGAGGCAGGGTTTAAGCTATAGTATTGTTATTATTGACATTAAAATATGATTTCATGGTTGTGGAAGGAATGAGTAGATAAATATGGTTAGACCAAGAAATCATGCTTATTTTCTGCATTAACTAAATTTTGGTGAACATTTAAGTCATTCTGAGGTTTCTCCATGATTGGAATATCAGCTAGACATTTATTTTGCTTTCTTTTTCACTTCCCCCAATCAGAACTAAAGTTATTACCACAGAGACTCCCGAACCCACTGTGCTAGCTGGAAGACATGCCAGTATAACAGTTTTGTCTGAGACACTCTGCAGGTGAATCCCTTTAACAGAAATTAAATGTCAACTTAGGAGACAGGTATCCCTGTTGAAATCAATATTAATTTGCACTACAGATATTTAATGATACTTCATTAACACAGCGGGAACTGTATCCTGCTGAAATAATGTACTTATAACCTTCACATGAAGTGTACAATACTGCATTCGGCTTCGCCTGAATTTTTTTTTGCAAAGTTAAGACAAGTTTATTAGGTTACATCAATATTAATGCTATCTTTTGGAGCCCTTTTAGCAAACGACTCTAAGCAGTTAGCATGGATTACAGTATGCGCTAACCCCACGCTGTTAGGATGGGGCCAGCACAGTTAGCACGGCCTAATTTCTGTGCTGTGATGCTCATTGGGGTTCCAAGTGGGTGGGTTCGAGGCAGAGAGTGGGCAGGGTGAGCACCTTGCAGTCAGCCCTCCCCACACTAACTTCAAGGCAAGCATTTAATGGAGGTGCCTTTACTGCCTCCTTCATAGGTGACGGTAAGTGTACCTGTGCTAATTTTGGCCCATATTAGGGCAGGATGAACCACATTAGCTGCCAAAAGCATGTTTTCCATGCCCCTGACATTGAACATGGTGGTGTTGCACCAACACATTATGGTTTTGAGCACTGTGGGCATGTTATATGCAACACCCTTGCGCTCTTTATTTAAAGGGCCCCTGTATGTGCATGGGTGCAGTAGTGGCATGACTGCAGTTTAACAAGGAGTCATCATTAAATATTTAAGCTGTTTCAACAATCAGGGCTCTGGTGTGGCAGCCAGGTCTGCAAGAATATTCACAAGGGGCCCTATTTAGTTATAAATATTGAGTTGCCTGAACAGATTATAAAGTGCTTTAGGTCACGCTGACTGCAGTATCCTAAACCACGGAGATGTTTTTTTTAATACAAGACCCTTGCACCGCAGTGAAAGATGTTAGTGGTTCAGAAGCTACTATTTGAATTCCCGAAGAACCCTGCTGAGTTGTACTGAGCGCTCACTACTGTGACTCTAATGAAGCCTTCCTCCTCTTCTCCCTTTCTAGAGCAGCATTTATGGTTGAAAGGCACAGTTTTTAAAATACTTTTGACATTTCCATCGATAAATGATAAAAAGCTTTTGCATTAACAACAGATCAACGTGCTGCTCGAGCAAGACCAATACTGGAGGGCAATGAAGAAAAGCAGATGTACAAGCAAAAGATGGTTTATAGAGGAGAGGAAAGGAGAACAAGGAGGAGGAAAAGCTGGAAGAGCTCTTACTGGTTTATTTTTACTGAAGTAGCACAGAGGGGCTTTAAAACATGTATTTTTATGGGGCCGTGTGGTTGCTAAAACATTCTTTAATTAACAGGTTCACAAGATGTTAACATTTTAGAAAAGAATAAAGTATATTAGCAGAAATTTAAAGATAGGTCTGGTTTCTGAAGAACTTTATTTTGCCAGCAGAGAGAATGACTCTGCTTATTTCAACCTGTCCATGCTTCAGTTTTTACCCTAAGCCAGGGTTAAATATTCAAATGGCATTTACATGGTTTACAGCCCAGTAAACCGTGTAAATGCCTTAAAATGGGGATATTGAACAACACTTACACAGTTAATGCCATTGAATATTTCCTTCTAAGTCCCCTATGCGCCCCGATGTTGATGGTATTCCAGGGCAGAATGGAGGCAGAGACTGCCGCTAACTGGATAGCGGCGATATTGCACCAGTACCAGTTAGACTCTGTGGCTGTGTCTTCTGTGCACCAAACCCTGATATTCAATACTGTCACTGTGTCATTGAATATCTGGGGTTAGGGGTCAGTGGGCAGGGCTTTGTGCCGTAGCAGCGCATAGCCTGTCCAAATCAATATCGGGCCCTATCTTTTTATGTTAATTCAACTGGTAAAGGAAGAGTATCACCCAGTCCATTTCATTTAAATGAGCTTTCACTACCATAGATATTTCCCATACATAACTAAGGGGCATGTTTACTAAACCGTCTTAATGTGCGCTCTGTGACATTATCGTGCGCTAATGGTGCTTTTTCAGGCGCACCGGTACCTTATCACGCGATAACACGCGCAGCGGCGCAAATGAGCGCTGAAGGTGGAGAAAGGCTCCTGGAGGGCGGAAGAAGACTCCCCAGGGGCAGAGAGAAGGGGTCAAATGAGCAGAGAGTGGGAGGGGAGAGGCTCCCCGCACACTAACGCTGTGAAATCCGAAGCTCAAAACTAACGCCAGTGAAACCCTGGCATTAGAGCTGATTTAAAGGGAAAAGAAACCATTTACGTCAGCAATGTACAGCAAAACCAGGGAAACCTAAAAAAAAGTGATAAGTGTGATACATGTGCACGGAACAAAAGGGCACATAAACCTTGCAAATATACAGAAGAAAATGTAAAAATAAAATAACCAAGCTGGCCAATAGTGATGTCAATGGGAAACATCAAAAAATACTCCCAAGAAAGCTCCAAAAAAAAGATATGAATTTTGGAAGGGTCTATGCTCCGTCCCCATACAAGGTAAATGAGCCCACAGTGTAATTGCGCTGAGCAGGGTTTCCGACTCCATCGGCCAGGTTTCCTATGGCATGCACATGTTCCACAACAGCAGGACGGGCATGTCGGAATGGGCAACTGGACAGATGCTGGAAAAGGGGACACAGAGGGCTGCAGGCAGCACATGCTGCGGTGCAGCTGGACCACAGTGCGGACTAGGGTGATGCCTAGCTGGCCCATAGGAATGCTGAAACATTAGAGCAGCCAGGCAGCAACTGCTGAGGGCCCAACATGGGCATGAGTGTGCTTCCCACAGTGTCACAGGGGATAGTACCCAGCAGGTCCCCCGAAGGGCACGGAACATTGGCATTGCGGTGCTGGGGGGAGGCATGGACAGCTATACAGGCACCCCTACCCCAGAACCCGCACCATAGGCAGCCGCCTACCTGCACACTGGATGGCCTGAGACTGCGCTCCAACAGCACCACCAGCAGAAGGGCATGTCAGCATGGTGGCAGAGGGATACTGGTGATGGAGTGGGCAGTGGCAGCTGCCCAGAGCAGACCGGGGCCTAGCCCTGTGTATATGGGTGCCATGTACTGCAACAGACAGGCCCTGTCTGACGAACAGTCATGGTATCACCAGGGAATGTACTATCTCTGCGGCAACACAGTGCTGCAGTGCACACAGCCAGTGTGTTCAGAAACAGAAGCTCACAGGTTCGAGTCCCAGCTGTGGTTCCTACCAACCCAGTCCCCACATTTTACCCACTACTAAAACGTGCTAATACAGACAGAACCTTTATTGCAGATGACGTAAACATGCCCAAAACATCTACATTTTACCCTACAGAGCACAGACACCATAAACATGCGCATTACCTAGAGCAGAGTCTCCCAAATGCAGTCCTGGAGGGCCAAACACCATTCAGGTTCCATGCTGTCTCTAATAAAGATGCCTGTGCTGCATTTCTCTGCGCCGTCCCCATGGTATGCAGATGTATCTCTTGCATATGCATGAGGGACAGCATGAAAACCCGAACAGTGTCTGGCCCACCAGGACTGGAGTTGGGAACCTCTGCCCTAAAGCAGCGGCCAACAGGGGCAGACACACCCACACCCACAGGCTCCATTATCCAATGCCTCCTGGAGAGGCAGGATGTTGGACCCTGCGTGCATCTCCCAATACTAGCACTTGCATACCTTAGCAATGCCACCCTAAACCTGGGAATACGGTACACAGCTATCAAAAGGTTGCTATGATTACTGACAGATAGCAATTCTGAGGTTAAGTACAATTTTCTGAGTGAGCTGCATCATAGCAACTTTCTGATGTCTGTGGAGTGTGCTACAGGTCTTGTGTCTGACAGTGTTTACCACCCTGGGGGGTGACCCCAACAGTACTGCATACCATAGCCATGCCTGCACTGTGCCCAGGACTGGTGCGGTGGCCAGGGCTGCCAAACACCTCTATAGTTGCACAATGTTGGCATAGGTGTGGGGAGTGTGTGTCTGTCTATCCAGTGTGTGGTGGCTGCAAACACCCTCCACAGCCCACACTGCTAGCACTGTTGCCAGTATTGGCCTGCCAATGTGCATAATGAGGAGCAAGGTACTGTGGGAATAGCCTGGATAGGGTGGCCTGGGCTGGATTAATCTGTACAGAGTATAGGGCAATGGCTCGGACATTGTAGTGCCCGGCTACCACCTGCATGGACAGGGTGGCCACAGCATGTCCTGCTGGGAGGTCACTCTCACCCTGACTGAGCAGTGACCACGGCATGGCTAGGGTCCCCCATTAGTGCTATATTTATGGGGTTTTTTTGTGGCCTATTCACTGACTTATTTGCTTGGTGTGTATGCTGACATCCCAGTTCTGGGTACATGCATCTTCTCCAGCACCATGCACTATGGACTAGCTAGCAGACTGTCTGCAGCTAGTATGTGTCTTGCTGGAATACCTTGCAAGGTGCAGCAGCTGGAGGCTTGCTGCTGGAGAATGTCAGATAGTGGTTGGGGGCAGCTGAGCATTTTCAGGCTTACTGTCTGTCTGCTATTGTTTTATGGATGTGTACAGCTCTGCATTGCCTGTGCTGTAGGGTGCCTGTTCCCCAGCAGGACTGGGGTTGATGGTCCCCTCTACTGCCACCATTGCAGGGAGGTAGAATGTGGATCTATTGGTGGGCCATCCTGTTTCCCACCCTGAGCACCAGAGGATGGGTAGTGTGGTAGTATGTAATCTGCCTATGGGTCCAAACATCCACACCTTCACCTACATCATGTAACCATGGCACCAACACAGGATGTGCATTATTCTGGGTGCATCATAGCCCATAAGGGCTAGACATGACTGTGAAATACAGAAGAACACAGATGTAACTTAGGTGTGTCTGCAGGAACTACCTATCACACACAGTAGCACTGATGGGGACATGCAGCATGGAGTATTTCAGCCATGAAAGGTGCTGTGGACCTGGTGCTGGACGCCCCACCTCACCCTCAGGGTGAGCACAGTACCCGCACAATGAGACGGTCTGTGACTACTCTGTGCCAGTACCACACATGGTCAGTTCCCCCTACCAGGCCGAGGTGCTGTGGGGGTGCATATCCCATCTTGTGCCCATCTGTCGACTGCTGATCTGCATGTGCAGTGCATCATGGGAACGGGTGGGTTAACCCTATCCTGGGAACCACAACAGACAGTTTGTGTGGTGACATGCAGTCCTTCTGCAGCCAGCCAGGGGTTTGCTGGCAGCTGTAGCCCACTGGTTACTTCACTGCCTGTGAAGCCAGAGGTCCTAGGTTCAAACCCAAGGTGGGGTTACTTGATAGGGCTGTCTGAGGCATTGTCTATTTTTAATGTACATTAGGGCTGCCAGCAAAAACACCCTCATAGTACTGTAACCTTAAGGTGCCTCATAAGGCGCCCTATCAAGCGCCTTATAAGGTGTCCTATAGGGGACATTATAGAGTGCCTTGGCGGACAGTGCACTTTATAATGTGCGCTATGGAGTGCCTTATGGGGTGCCTTATGCGGCATCTTAGGTTACGCCACCATGAGGGTGTGTTTGCTGGCAGCACTAATTAAAATAAAAGTAAAAAGCCTCAAAAAGCACTACTTAAATGTGAAGAGTGATGCCTCAGTCTGCCTTATGCATTAGGCACACTGGGGGTTGAATTCCTGACCCCCTGTATCAGCAGGCAGCATATTAATCATTGTGCTACACCTCTGCTTCTGTGTTTGCATCTCTGCGTGCCTACTTGAGATTATCGCGCATTAACGTGCTTAGCAGCGTTTCGCCCGATAATGTGCGCAGCGCACGTTATCGTGCGATAATCCCGTTTTGCTACGTTAAGACCGAAACGCCCACTCCTTTTATGGCATCCTGCACACTATCACCAGGCGCACATTAAGACAGTTTAGTAAACATACCCCTAAATTTATATATTACAATTTTTTTTAAAAATCAGGTCCCTTCCTATCCCCCCAGTACCACCCCCCATTGCCAACAGCCACCAAACAGTAAAAATAAAGCCCAGACCCTGGAAAAACCTCACTCCTATCCAATCTTAACCTAATTCCCTTTCAGGCACCCTCTTCATCCTACTCCCTATTTAATGAAAGGCACTATGGGTCTTCCGAGGTACGAGCACTGTCCAAACACTTTTGCTATGTTTCAGGTTGATTCATGGCTTATCTCTCTCCATCTTGTGTGGGGCAAAGTTGACCTGTGGGTAAGCTGGTGTAATGGCTTGGAGGAATAGCCTAGTGATTAGAATAGTGGGCTAAGCACCAGCAGAGCCATACCAATGGTGAAAAGCGCCCTGTGCGAATTGCACATCGGGCGCGCCCCCCCCTCCCGCACTTCCATCTAGCCACTTTATGGGGGTGGGAGAGAAGAGGCGTGCACCCGATGTACAACTCGACGGCACACTAAACAGGTCTGCAGCCTCCCGGAGAGACCAGACCTGCTTAGTGTGCTGGCGAGAAGACTTAAGGGGCGCATTTTGGCTCTCTGCTGCTGCCTGCTGCCGTTAAAGTGGCGGTGGCAGGCAATGGCAAAGAGCCAAATGTGCCCCTTAGGTCTTTGCGCCCTGTGCGGCCGCACCGCTCATACAGGGCTTAGGTACTGTCCTGAGCACCAGGGATACCAGTGTTGAAATCCCACTGATACTCTTTGCAAACTAGGGTCATTTCTTAGCCCTCCGTTGCCTCGAGTACAAGCTTAGATTGTAAGCTCTCTTAGGATAGGGAAATAACTACCAAATCTAGTATAACTCACTTTCAGCTACTACTGAGAAGACTAAACTAAATCCACACAAATAAAATTCAACTTTTTATTTGGCATCACTCCTGACCCAGAAGACCTATGGTGTTTTACTATAGACAGGGAGGCAGTGAGGAACGGACAGATGGTTGGGAGCAATAAGAGGTTCAGAAGGATGAATTTGGTCAAATCTTGCAATGCAGTGGGGTTTCAAGTCCACTGTGGAAGGGTTACTGGAGATGGGACGTTATGGTGGTGAGAAGGCAAGAAGGGGCCAAGGTTGAATTCTTTAAATTAAATGCTTATTTTTGGTCATGGGTAAGGTATGCATCTCAATAGGGCTTCATGCTTCTTTAAAGCTAGTGGCTCAAGGGTATTAGTCTACTAATGATCTTCACAGAAAGTTAGCTTTCAGGAGTAACCAGGACTGGGACTGTCAGGGCAATCCTGAGTTGCTTTGCAGGGAAAGACTGCAGCAGTTCTTGGAGAGCATGATTCCTGCTACATGCCCTGAAATGCCACATTATAGGGATGGCACAGTTTGCAAGTTTTTCATGAATCATGCTACCCCCTTTGCATTATCATAAGATGCTTTGGAATGTCTTTACTCGCAATGCAGTTCATAATACTCATATTTTCACCCAAGTTGCTTCTGATTTAAGCTGTGATAAGAGAAATAGTGCATGAAATTGCCAGGCAATGTACATTATTTACTGATCTGCAGCTCAATAAATGGGTCTCTCAGAAACAGGCCCAGGTTTGGGCATAGACAACGTATGAAGCAGTCTCTAGCAAGACCAGTCCTGGGCACATTCAAGAGTATTTCCTGTATGTGGCCCGCTGCTTTCTCATGCAGTAAATAAGACGGAATCAACCAATGGAGCTGGTGAAAGGAGGAGTTGGTGTGGGGCTGGTAGTGTGGTTCAGAGATGATCTTTCTGATGCCTGCCTCTGTTATTCAATGCTCCTGCCTGCCTCCCAGCCACTGTAAACAAATAGAAATGCCTTCTCAGCTGATTGCATCCCCATCCTCTCCCACAAACACAAACAAAGCTCAAAAGCTGGGCCAGTGTCACCCACAAGATGGGTGATATAGGCTTCCTTTCCTTGCTAGGAGATTTGCTTACTCAGCCAGTTGCACTCCTCCCCCTCCCCCACCCAATTGATAAGCAGTCTCCGTAGTGCACCTGGGGAGACAGTAAAGCAGACTGGGAGCTAGGATGGCATATTGCCCAGTTTTTGACTGGACAATTTAGTTCTGTAATGTGTAGGGTTGCCAACGTTTTGAAAGAAAAAAAAATCACTATCTACAGCTACTATTTGTAATCTGTGAACTATCATTAAAATCATCTTTAGTACCAGAAGATTGGAGAATGGCCAATGTAATGTCAATTTTTTAAAAAGGTTCCAGGGACGATCCAGACAACTACAGCCCAATGAGCCTGATGTCAGTACTGGGCAAAATAGTAGAAAACACTATAAAGAATAAAATTATTGAACATGTCGATAGTCATGGTTTAATGGGAGAAAGCCAACATGGATTTAGCCAAGGAAAGTCTTGTTTTACTAATCTGTTATATTTTTTTGAAGATGTGAATAAACAGGTAGACAAAGGTGAGCCGGTTGATATAGGGCAGCGATGGCGAACCTATGGCACGCGTGCCAGCTGTGGCACGCGAAGGCCTTGCAGCTGGCACGCGGGAAGGTCCGCCATCGAAAAAAAAACAACAACCCTGTCTGCTGCCGTTGTCGGGGCCGCCGCGGCAGAATCGAGCGTGCCGCGGGGCCCCCCTGTACCCACCGGCAGAGCCTGTCCTCCCCGTAGCAGCTCTCTCTTTGGAGCTGCAGTCAGACTCGCCGGCTTGCAGAGCGCGAAGGGAAGAGTTTCCCTTTCACGACTCTGTTAAGCCCGCGGGGGCTGATGGGAACTTCCCATCAGCCCCCGCAGGCTTAACAGAGCAGCGAGGGAACTCTTCCCTCGCGCTCTGCAAGCCGGCGCGTCTGACTGCAGCTCCAAAGAGAGAGCTGCTACGGGGAGGACAGGCTCTGCCGGTGGGTACAGGGGGGCCCCGCGGCACGCTCGATTCTGCCGCGGCGGCCCCGACAGCGGCAGCAGACAGGTTTTCTTTTTTTTTTAATTTTCCCTGGGCTGGGCTGGGCTGGGTAGGAGTGGTGATGGGCTGGGCTGGGCTGGGCTGGGGGGCTTTGGAGTGGTGATGGGCGGTGGGGGGGGTTAGGAGTAGTGATGGGCTGGGCTGGGGGGTGTTAGGAGTAGTGATGGGCTGGGGTGGGGGGGTTAGGAGTGGTGATGGGCACTGGGCTGGGGGGTTAGGAGTGGTGATGGACACTGGGCTGGCTGGGGGGGGTTAGGAGTGGTGATGGGCACTGGGCTGGCTGGGGGGGTTAGGAGTGGTGATGGGCGCTGGGCTGGGGGGGGGTAGGAGTGGTGATGGGCGCTGGGGGGGGTTAGGAGTGGTGATAGGCGCTGGGGGGGCTTAAACTAAAAATTGAGTGATGGGGGATTAGGACTGGGAGTGGGCTGATGGGGAGGTTAGGACTGGAAATGGGCTGGTGGGATTAGGACTAGGAGTGGGCTATGGGGGGCTAGGACTGGTAATGGGTTGGGGGGGTTGCTAGGACTGGAAATGGGCTGAGTGGAAGGGGGCTTGAACTGCAAATAGCTGTTGGGGATGGGGCTTGGAATGGAAATGGGCTGAGGGGAAGTGGGGGGCTTGAACTGCAAATAGCTGATGGGGACGGGGCTTGGAATGGAAATGGGCTGAGGGGAAGTGGGGGGCTTGAAGAAGGGAATGGATGCTGGGTGAGACTGGAACTAGAAGGGAGCTGATGTTGGGGGAGGATTAGAATGGGATGGGGCTGGGAGAGTAAAATGGAGAGGGGAAAAATATTTTGTGTAGGAGGGATGAAAAATCTACAATTGGCCAGGTATTGGGAGAGTAATTGGGGATTGAGGATGGAGGGGTAAAATTTGTGTGGATGAAATAGGAATGAGGAAAGAGCAAAAGGAGAAAGATTAGTATGTTAAAGCAGATGTAGAGAGAGAGAGAATGGAAAAAAAACTAGAAGAGAGAAGAAAGGACAAATGGACAGCAGACGATGGAGAGTTAGCAGAAAACATGAAGAAACCAGAAGAAAATGGCTGGACCAATTGCAACTGAAAAAAAATGCACAAAAGGTAGAACGATATCTCTTTATTTTGAATTTATTAACTGGAATATGTCAGCTCTGGGAAATGTGCATCATTAACATCTGCGCTTTGTTTGGTACAAGAGGAAATTCCTATTTGACGTTGCCACTTGTTCTCTTTCCCCAGTATTCACTGAAATGTATTGGTTTAATATTTGCAGTGTTGCCTTTTGATAGGTAGGGTATGGTGCTTTGTGAGTCCTGGTAATGCTGTCAGGATACAGCGGGTTTGCTATGGGTTCTAAATGGGCAGCGTTTGTAGTAGTTCCTAATGTGCCTGGCGGTTGGCACTGGATTATAGTAATGTAGAAATCTTTTAGTCTTTCTTTATCCATACACTCATTAAGAGACATGTTTACTAAAAGTTAGTGTATGGTAACATTATGCAAATATTTATGCAAATAAGACCACTTATGCAAATGACGTGCTGGCACTTTGAGGAAATTCTTTGGTTTTGTGCGGCAGTTTGGGCACTCGGGCTCAAAAAGGTTAGCCATCACTGATATAGGGCATGATCCAGGAAGGCGAATAGTAGGGCTGTACGTCCCGATGGGATGTCCAACCTCGATATCAGCCCTCAACTTATTCCACCTTCTGCCCCGCTGCAGGTACAGAACTGCCGTGCGTGCTGCGGGGGATGAGGGCGGCATGGGCGAGGAGAGTGGGTGGAGTGTGGGTGGACCCATCTCCTGGATGTACAGGGTTGATTTCAGTGATGGCCCTGTATGTCCAGGGATCGCTGGGGAGATGCCCTGCTTATTCCACCTCTGAGGTAGAATAAGTGCATGGAGCCCCTCTGATCATGCCCCGAACCCCCCCCCCCACCCCCGAGCCTGGCAGCCCCTGCCCAGAGCAACAGGACACCCACGGTGAATCCTGGCTGCCCGATTGGGACCCTGGCTGCCCCTATCGGGGGTCGAATGGTGGAGTGACAGGGAGGTCACAGCGGCAGTCACACCAGCATGCGGGATGGACATCCTCGCCGGTATGCAGGGGCATGACTAAGGGAACGTCTGGCTCCCACGGTACAAAATCTGGTCCCAACAGGCCCGTCCTGCTCGGGGCTGTCCAGATGGCCTGGAAATTGGGTTCAGGCTCCACGTGTATCTGGATTTTCAGAAAGCCTTTGACAAGGTCCCTCATGAGAGACTCTTGGCGAAATTAAAAAGTCATGGGGGTGGGTTCCAAGATGGCGGATGAGCTGTTTGCTCTGTCGGAGGTGTTCTAGCGAGCTCCGGTTTGAGTCGTTCTAATGGGGAGAAAGAGGAAGCAACGTGCTGAGAAACCCCCCGTAACCTCCACTCCTACCGTTGATCCATCTCAGTCGGTGATTTAGGGCTTTTTCCCTCCGATGGCAGCTGTTGTGGCTTCGGCGGATTCGTCGAGGAATTCGACTGATCTGAGCAATGGGGTTGTTCTGAGCCCACAACAGGACTTGCCACCGCAACCCGGAAGAGATCTGGAGGCTGGTTTGCCTGCTGGTTTATTCCCGGTGGACGGGAGTTTGCCCGCAGTGGGGGGTGCCGCCCCGAACCAGAGGGGGAGTGCTCTCGCTGCTCTGCCGGTAGGAGGAGAATTGTTGGAGAAGGCAGTAGTAAGCGGTGGGCTAGAGGCTATGGATTTGGCCCCTTCTCTGCCTCTGGCTTCTTCTGTGATGCAGGCTTTGGAAAAACCGGCAAGGGTGACAATGGAGAGCTTGTGGGATGCAGCAGTCCCTCCTTCCTGTTGTGGCTGTTCTTTCTAAGGACTTAACTCAGGTGAAGATGCAGAGTTTGGCTGAAAGCTCGAGAGTAGATGGACATGCTGTGAGACTCTCGCGATTGGAAACCCGGACTGAGGAGTTGCAGGACCTGGGGGCTACCCAGGCTAAAGGTAGTTTGATTATGGCAAGACGTCTGGAATTCCTGGATCAAGCAAGGAGGAGCAACTTGTGCTTGTTGAACTTTTCCAGATCTCCCCTGTTGAATCCTATGGAGCTGGTTCGCAGGTTTTTCACTGAAATTCTCCTTATGCCTTCTGGAAATTTGCCTCCTATTGTTCGGGCTCAGTATGTCTCAATTTCCTCTTCAGAAGAGTTTGGTGGGAAAGATTCGGTGGAGGCTGGGGGGCCGGCTCAGATGGACCTTACAGGTTTTCTGGAGAGCTCGCTTGACGTGGTAACCAGTAGAGCCACCTTAATGGTGTCCTTTGCCTTTGAGTCAGATCGTAACTTTGTTCTACGGTTATATTTCCTTAAGATGAATGTTTCTCTATTTATGGGGTCTAAGATATTGATATTTCCTGATCTAGCAAGGGATACCCAAAAGAGGAGGAGGGAGTTTCTGGCTTTGCGCCAGCGCTCTCTTGCCTAGGGGGCGCAGTTTAAGTTGAAATTTCCATGCAAATGTTTAATAATTTACAATACTAAGCAGTTTCTTTTCTTTGAACCCCTGCAATTAAGGTTGTTTCTTGAGGGTAAGGAAGGGGTTGGGGTGGATCCTGCACCGGCTGCCACACTTAATAACTAAGCTCTATTAGATGTCCGTTTGGCCATCTTTGGATATTATTCCTATGTAATTTTCTTGTTTCTTGGAACCTTATTAAGGTTTAATGTAGTGGTCTTTACCAATGTTTATTTGTTTTTCTTTGATGCTTGTATTTGCATTTATGGTATTTCTGTATTCGGAGTACGCTTAGTTTATTCTTGGTGTATATTAATAAATTTAATAAAGATAAAATAAAAAAATAAAAAAAGTCGTGGGATTGGAGGCAGTGTAGTACTGTGGATCAGGAACTGGTTAAAAGATAGAAAACAGAGTAGAGCTAAATGGCCAATTTTCTCAGTGGAGAAAGGTAAATAGTGGAGTACCCCAGAGATCTGTGCTGGGCTCGCTGCTAATTACCATATTCATAAATAATCTGGAAATAGGAATAACAAGTGAGGTGATCAACTGTGCAGATGACACAAAATTATTCAAAGTTGTTAAAACGCAAGAGTATTGTGAAAAATTGCAATAGGAGCATGATAAATTGGAAGACAGGACATCCAAATGACAGATGAAATTTAATGTTGACAAGTGCAAAGTTATGCACCTAGGAAAGAACAGCCCGAACTATGGTTACACGATGCAAGGTTCCACATTAAGAACCACCACCCAGAAAAAGATTTAGGCATCATTGTGGATAATACTTTGAAACCCACCACCCAATGGGTAGCAGCGGCCAAGAAAGCAAATAGAATGCTAGGAATCATAAGGAAAGGAATGGAGAATAAAACAAAGGATATTATAATGCCCCTGTATCGTTCCATGGTGCGACCGCACCTTGAATATTATGTGCAATTCTGGTCACCATATCTTAAAAATGATATAGCAGAATTAGAAAAGGTACAGAGAAGAGCCACCAAAATGATAAAGGGGATGGAAGGATACCCCTATGAGGAGAAGCTTAAAAGGTTAGGGCTCTTCAACTTGAAAAAGAGATGGCTGAGGGGGGATGTGAAGAGGTTTATAAATTAATGAATGGAGTGGAATGGGTAAATGTTGATCGGTTGTTTATGCCATCAAAAAGTAGAAAGACTAGAGGAAAGGCAATGAAGCTACAATATAACCCATTTAAGATTAATAAGAGAAAATATTTTTACTCAATGTGTAATCAAATTCTGGAATTCGTTACCTGAGGTTGTAATAAAAGCTGCTAGCGTAGCTGAGTTTAAAAAAGGTTTGGACAAGTTCTTAGAGGAAAGTTCCATAAACCATTATTAGAGAGGACTCGGGAAGTGTACTGCTTACCCTAGGATGAGCACTGTGGAACCTGTGTGCCTTTTTGGGATCCAGGTAGGTACTTGTGACCTGGATTGGCCACTATTGGAAACAGGATATAGGGCTTGATGGACCTTGGTCTGACCCAGTATGGCATTTCTTATGTCCTTATGGCTACTTGTGCTCCTACACTTCTCCCACCTTCTGCTCCATGCTTGCCCTACCCCTGCACCACTTCCTGCCCACCCCCAACAAATAACTGCAGAGAGGCTAGTAGCACATTCTTTAGTATCTGCAGGCCACTGTTCCCTCTAAGCTGTGCGCGTGTGCGCACGCACACACCTCACCGAGCGAGCGCACATACTTTACAACAGAGCGCACAAAAATTACGGCTGTGATTCTGATAGAAAACAACACAGACGTCTTAAAATTTAAAAGTTATGATTGTAATTACTAGAAATTTCCCGCTTCATTTAGTAATCGTCTATTTTCATTAATTTGATTAAAATCAATGTG
Source organism: Ichthyophis bannanicus (assembly GCA_033557465.1). Taxonomy (NCBI): domain Eukaryota; kingdom Metazoa; phylum Chordata; class Amphibia; order Gymnophiona; family Ichthyophiidae; genus Ichthyophis; species Ichthyophis bannanicus. The sequence continues at coordinate 507,699,654 of CM066031.1, read as the reverse complement.
GTGTACATACTGTATTCTGACATGTAGTCAAATTTTAAAGTATATAACTCCGAGTGTCGTTATGTGGCGCACAAAAATTTAACCTTCCTTCAAAAGCTGCACACAGCTGATATTTTATGCGCACACAGCCTACAGAAAATTAGAGGGAACATTGCTGCAGGCCATATTGAAGTGGGATTACAAGAGGGTGCATTCTTCCGCATCCATTCCCCAAATACATATATGCTCACCCAAATGGTATTAAATCCAAATATATTTTCTGCATCCACAGAATCCCCACTCCCACTCCTTTCCCAACAATCTGTGCAGAGCAGAGCTAGGCCACTTCCCCATAAAACTAGCCATACAAAACAAAGATCTCAGTAACAGCAATAAAACTCCTCTAAATACAGTCTTATTGGAACTTAATACACACAAAATCCTTCAGAGACAAGAGCAAATCTACCATGCCAGCACTAACTGCCAAAACACACTCGAGGACCCTATAAGGAAAAGACAGCACTGTGGATATTTCAGTGGGCCCTGGAACATCAGCAAATCTATTAGGAAAGTTGAACAAGCCAGATTACATGTTCTTAAATACAAATTCCCTGCTGACAGAATACCTAGCCTTGGTTGCACATGCAGAACACAGATGGGCCTTCACCAAATAAAAAATAAGGGGCATGTTTACTAAAAACCGCTAATTTGCGCGCCGCAAAATAGCGCACTAAAAGCGGTAGTTAAGAGCGCTTAAAAGCCCCGCAAACGTGCGATGAAGCCCCGCACACTTGCGCGTCACAGTAACGGGTGGCGCACAAGTACGGGCCCGCAAATGTCCGATAGAGGTGTGGAAAGGCTAATGGAGGGCGGAGGAAGGCCCCGGAGGGGCGGAGAGAAGAGGTTAATGGGCGGGGAAGGGGAGGGGAGAGACGGGGCGCACATTATCGGGGCTGAATTTCCACAAAAAAATAGCGCGAGTGAATCACTCGCGGTAGAAAGCATTTAAAGGGAAGAGAAACCATTTCCGTCAGCAATGTACAGCAAAACCGGGGAAACCAGCAAAACGTGAGCAGTGTGATACATGTGCACAGCACAAAAGTGCAAATAAAATTAGAAAATGACCACAACACAACTATTAAAATAGTAAGTCAGCTGGGGAACAGTTATAGTAATGGGCAAATACAGAAAACACACCCAGCAAAGCTCCAGAAAAAAGAAATGAATTTTGGAAGGGTTTACGGAACGGAGACTCTTCCAAAAAACATTTCCTTTTGTGGTGCTTTCCTGGGAGTGTTTGCTATGGTTGCCCATTAATATCACTGTTGCCCAGCGTGGTGATATTTTGTCCCCCATTTCCCGTGGTCATTTCCGGGGCTTATGTGCACGTTTGTCACCAGACAGGGTGCATATGCCCACAGTAAAATTGCGTAGAGCAGGGTTTGTGACTCCATCCTGCCAGGTTCACTACCTCCAGGGGCTGCACTGTCTCTGTGGCCATAGTGTGGTGCAGCAGACAGAGTCAGTACCTCTAGGACCAGAAGAAGCAAAAACAGGAAGCGGCAGATTCAACACCCAATAAATTTATTATAACCAAATAAGTGGCCTAAGCCCAACACAGGCCGTGTTTCGTATACAACTTCCTCAGGGGCTATCAGGACACACTAAAAAATAAATTATAAAACCATATTAGTATGAACAAACAATAAATAAACCAAAAAAGAAGGGTTAAAAAATATAAAAATAAAAAATTATAGCACGAATATACAATATTCATAAAATAAAGGCGAAATGGACTACATCAAATGACTTGCTGAGAAAACTCATCAATAATAATCAATTAAAATCATAGAAAACCATATATAGGGGCATGTTTACTAAAAGCCGTACAATTGCGTGCCGCACAATAGCGCACGGAAACGCGGCACTCAAACGCTCAGAAACGCTCTTAAACGCCCCGCACAAGTGCGCTTGGGCCCCGCACAATTGCGCGCCGCACTAACGTGCCCCGCAAAAGTACCCGGCCCGCAAATGTCCGATAGAGGCGTGGAAAGGCATTCTGAGGGCGGAGGAAGGCTCCCGAGGGGCGGAGGGACGGGGTCAATGGGTGGAGAGTGGGAGGGGAGAGGCTCCTCGCACAGTATCGGGCCCGAATTTGCATGTAAAAACTACCGCGAGTAGAAAGCATTTAAAGGGAAGAGAAACCATTTCCGTCAGCAATGTACAGGAAAACCTGGGAAACCAGCAAAACGTGAGCAGTGTGATACATGTGCACAGCACAAAAGTGAAAATAAAAATAGAAAATGACCACAACAGAACTATTAAAAATAGTAATTCAGCTGGGGAACAGTTATAGGGATGGGCAAATACAGAAATCACACCCAGCAAAGCTCCAGAAAAAAGAAATGACTTTTGGAAGGGTCTACTGAGAGGAGACTCTTCCAAAAAACATTGCCACGTATTGGAGCTTTCCTGGGAGTGTTTGCTATGGTTGCCCATTAATATCACTGTTGCCCAGCGTGGTGATATTTTGTCCCACATTTTCCGTGGTCATTTCCGGGGTTTATGTGCACGTTTGTCACCAGACAGGGTGCATATGCCCACAGTAGAATTGCGTAGAGCAGGGTTTGTGACTCCATCCTGCCAGGCTTACTGCCTCCAGGGGCTGCACTGTCTCTGTGGCCAAAGTGTGGTACAGCGGACAGAGTCATTACCTCTAGGACCAGAGGGCAGAGGTTCAAAACCCAGCTGGGGCACCTGCCAGCCCAGTCCCTATATTTTACCCACCACTAAATAAAGATAGCGCAGACACCCCTGTATGCATGGGGAAAACACCCATATTTTACCCAACACCGCACACACACCACAACAATGGGCATTACCTACAGCCAAGTCCCCAAATGCAGTCCCATACTGCCACATTGCAATCAGGTCAACTGCTTTTTCTGAGAGAAGTTCATGCCAGCATGTTGGCGGACAAGTACATGTGGTGCAGGGGGCAGTGGCTGCTAACCACAGAAGACAGAGGCCTAGCCATGTGCAGGCTGGCACAGTCCACTGCAACAGACAGGTCCTGCCGGATCCACAGTCATGGACAGTCCAGGGAATCCAACCAATCTGTGGCTACACAGTGGTGCAGTGCACACAGACAGTGCATACAAAAACAGAAGGTCACAGGTTCAAAGCCCAGCTGGGGCTACTGCCAATCCTGCCCACATATTTTTCCCACAACTAAACAGTGATAGTAAGGACACACCTTTCATGGCGGGGACATATGCAATGGTAAGACATCTATCTTTTACCCCACTGAGCACAGACACCATGAACAGGGGCAGTACCTAGAGCAGAATCACCCAAATGCAGTCCTGGTGGGCCACACACCAGTCAAGTTCCATGCTGACACTCATACATATGCCTGTGCTGTATATCTATGCACCACCCCCATGGCATGTAGATGTAGCCCATGCATATTCATGAGGGATAGCAGGAAAACCCGAACAGTGTGATGCAAACCTGGACTGGAGTTGGGAATCTGTGCCATAAAGCAGCAGCCATCAAGGGCAGACACACCCACACCCACAGGCCCCATTGGCCAATGTCTCCTGGAAAGGCAGAACATTGGACCGTGCATGCAGCACCCAAAACGAGCACTTGCATAACTTACCAATGTCACCCTACACCTGAGGTATACGGTACACAGCTCGGAGACGTTTGCTAGGAGCACAGGCAGGCAGTTATCCATACGTTACGTACATACTGCTAGTTGACCCCATCCAAACAATCTGTTAGGTGTTTGCGGGGCATGCTCCAGGCCTGGCCTCTGACGGTGCTTACCACCCTGGGGAGTGACCACCAGCTGTAATGCGTACCATATCCATGCCTTGCCGTGCTCAGGACCGGTTGGGTGGGCAAGGCTACTTACCCCCTCAATCGTAGCACCATGATGGCAGAGGTGTGGAAGTGTGTGTCTGTCTATACAGTGGGTGTTGGCTGCAAGCCCCTTCAACAGCCCGCACTGCCAGCACTGTTGCCAGTATTGGCCAGTCAATGTGCATAATGAGGTGCAAGGTACCATGGGTATAGCCAGGGCAGGGTGGTGTGGCCAGGATGCATCTGCACTGGGCATAGGGCCCTGGCAGGGACATTGGCTGGGATATTGTAGTGTCCGGCCACCACCTACACAGACAGGGTGGCCAAAGCATGTCCTTCTGGGGGATCATGCTCACCCTGACTGTGCAGTGACCACAGCATGGCTAGGCCCCCCCATAGTGCTGTATAGTAGTTCTCTCATGTGATAGATATGGGTTTCTCTTTGGGGCCCAGTCACTGATCTATCTGCTTGCTGTGTATGCAGACAGCCCAGTTCTGGGTGCATGCATCTCCATTGGGAACATGCACTATGGACTAACCAGCAGACTGTTTGTAGCTGGTAAATGTCTTGCTATAATGGCTTGCAGGGTGCAGTGGCTGTTGGCTTGCTGCAGGGGAATATCTGGTGGTGGAGTGCAGCTTACCATACCCTGGGCTTATGTCTGTCTGCTATTGTGTTATGGCTGTGTATGGAGCTGCCTGCCTGGGGGGGGTGGTGGTGTTCCTCAGCAGGACTGGGGTTGATGTTGCTCTCTACTGCCACCTTTGCAGGGAGGTAGAGTGTGGATCCCTTGATGGGGACCATGTTTGCCACTGGGGGGGTGCCTGATGGCGGCAGACAGGGATATCCATGGTGTTTGTGCAGAAACTAGCTATCTTACACATTAACACTGCTTTGGAACGCCCGCTTGGCCTCCAGCAGCCATGGCAGGTGTTGTTGACCTGGTCCTGGCCACTTCATTGCACACTCAGGGTGAGCACAGTACCCGCACGATGTAACGGTGTGTGGCTACTCTGTGCCAGTAAAACACCGGTCAGTGCCCCCTACTAGGCCAAGGTGCTGTGTGGGTGCACCCGGTCACTTCCCCCAACAGGGCCGAGGTGCTGTGGGGGTGCATTCCCCATCTTGTGTCCATCTGCGGACAGCTAATTTGCATGTGCAGTGCATCATGGGTACGGGTGGCCTAACCCTATCCTGTTGACACCAGCAGACTGTCTGTGAGGTGACGTGTAGGCTATCTGCAGCCAGCCAGGGGCCTGCTTACAGTTATGGAGCTGTAGCGCAATGGTTACATCACTGCCTGTGCAGCCAGAGGTCATGGGTTCAAACCCACAGTGGGGCCCTTTGGTAGGGCTGTCCACAGCTTTATTTCTATTTACTGTACATATGTCTATGCCGGCAAGACCACCCTCAGCTTACTATACCCATTAGGTGCCTCTGAGGGTGCTTCATAGGGCGCCCTGTAGGCCACCTTATGGTTGCCATCCCTATAGGGTGCACTATACATTATCCTGTGTCGCAACATACATGCTGCCCCATAGGGGTCATTCAAGGGTGCCTTGGCGAACAGTGCACTGTAACATGTGCCTTATGGGCCGCCGTATGTTAACATGCTGGGAGAGTGCGTTTGCTAGTAGTGATAACAAAATAAATTTATACAGCCTCCTACAGCATAATACATACTGCCTCAGCAGGCATTTTTCACTGGGCATTGTGAGGTGTTGAACCCCTGATCCCTGCACCATTGGTCAGTGTTGTAACCATTGTGCTGTGGCTCTGTTCCTGTGCTTGTGCATCAGCGCGCCGCCTTGTGCCTATCAGCGCGCCGCCTTCTGCCGCCCAAGGGGACCAGTGCGCCGCCTTCTGCTGCCCAAAAATAACTGTGCGCCGCCTTCTGCCGCCCAAAAATAACTGTGCGCCGCCTTATGCCGTTCCAAATTAATTTGCCTCCTAAAACAATGTTAATCATTACAATTACTGCCTCAGCTGACCTTTGTCGTTGCACACACTGGGGGATTGAACCCATGGCCCCTGCACCATTGGTCAGTGTCTTCACCGTTGTACCACGGCTCTGTTGTTTTGTATACTCAGCAGCGTGCCACTTTGCCTTTCCACGCGCTAATGTCGACCCCCGCACATTAGCGCGACGCACACACATCCGGTTGCTTACTACCGTTTTTTTTCTATTTTCTGCCTGAACCGCCCACTCCTTATATGGCACAGGCACACTAGCATGGCCCCGCACGTTAGGAATGTTTAGTAAACAGACCCCTATATGTAAAATTGAACATAACTTGTGGGTGTGATGTGCATAAACTGCACCAGGCTCAAAAAAGACAATGGAGGTCGCAACTAACAGAAAAACTTCTGAAGATTAAAAATAAGAGCGGAAAACTTACGCCAAAATAGACACTAAAAGAATAAAGTCATATACGAATATTGCACTCTACTTTAGAAGAATAATAACAGTAAATGAAAATATTAAATATAAATGAACAATAAATAAAGTATGTAAGAGATAAGAATATACTACTATATACTGGGGAATAGAAGGTGTTGGATACTACCCCCATAAAAATATAAATATATTTCTAATTATAAAAAATATATATACCCCCATTCAAAATACATAGTCATACACATAAGTCAATGGTAGAATGATAGATCAAATAAAAAATGTATAGGTAATACAAGCCAAAAAGAGAAAAAAAGAGAAAAGAAGAGGAAGACAAAAAAAGGGAAGGAGGAAAGAGGGAGAAGGGGGGGGGAGGGGGGGGGGAGAAGGGGGGAGGGGGGGGGAGGGGGAGGAGGGGGGAGGGAGGAAAGGGAGAAGGGGAAGGGAAGGGAGGGAAAGGGGGGGGAGAGAAGGTGTGTGAAGGAACAGAGGAAGAAACTACAGCACAAGAACAGAATGCTAAAAGTAGGAACAAGTATCCTATAAGAACACAGAAAGGTCTTGTTCTAAATTCAGACCCCGAGGAGTTAAAGTATCCATTAAAAAAATATATTTTTGTTCAAGCCTTAATAATGTCTTATCATTATCCCCACCGCCTTCCCCTCCCTTCCCTCTACCTCCCCTCTCCCCTTCTTCCTTTCCTCCCCCTCCCCCCCTCCCCCTCCTCCCCTTCCCTGTCCCCTCCCTCCCCTTTTCCTTTCCCTTCCTTCCCCTTCCCCCTCCCCCTTCCTTCCCCTTCCTTTTCCTTTCCTCTTTCCCTTCTTCCCCTTCCTTCCTTTCCGGTTCTCTCCCTTTCCTTCCCCCTCCCACCCACTCCCTCCCGTTGTTTTTGCTTTACCCTTCCCTGCCACCCTCTCCTTTTCCCTCCCTCCCCCCTTCTTTACCCTTCCCCCTTTTTCCCTTTTCTTTTTCCCTTTCCTCTTCCTCCCCCCTCCCTTTCTTTCCTTCCCCCTCTCCCCCCCCCCCTTTTTTTGTCTTCCTCTTCTTTTCTCTTTTTTCTCTTTTAGGCTTGTATTACCTATACATTTTTTATTTGATCTATCATTCTACCATTGACTTATGTGTATGACTATGTATTTTGAATGGGGGTATATATATTTTTTTATAATTAGAAATATATTTATATTTTTATGGGGGTAGTATCCAACACCTTCTATTCCCCAGTATATAGTAGTATATTCTTATCTCTTACATACTTTATTTATTGTTCATTTATATTTAATATTTTCATTTACTGTTATTATTCTTCTAAAGTAGAGTGCAATATTCGTATATGACTTTATTCTTTTAGTGTCTATTTTGGCGTAAGTTTTCCGCTCTTATTTTTAATCTTCAGAAGTTTTTCTGTTAGTTGCGACCTCCATTGTCTTTTTTGAGCCTGGTGCAGTTTATGCACATCACACCCACAAGTTATGTTCAATTTTACATATAGTTTTTTAGTATTAACATTATTGTTATTCAATTAGACCTACTCCTTTAGTCTCCTCATCCCTTCTCATCTTTGATTGTACATAGTTGTTTTTTACTTTTTTACATTTTTGGTATATTCATGTACAAATATAAATGTTTGATTTTATTTTTTGTATTCCTCTCAGTTTTTTTAGTTATTTATTTATTTGATAATTTTTTATTTATATACTTAAGGTATATGTATGTATACATATTTATATGTTAACTGACTTATAGCATAATTTATTTAATATGTGAGGATTCAATTTTAAATGTTTGTATATGGCATTTTTTTACATTTTCTGTTGTATATGTTTGTATGATTACAAATTGCCTGGTAATTTTTTAATTTTTAATTGGATTCCATTTAGCATTTTTAATTTATTTATTTATTCTATTTATGTATGTATACATATTTATATGTCATCAGATCCATAGAACAGTTTATTGTATAGACTTATATGTCATTAGATCCATAGTACAGTTTATTGAATAGATTAGGGTTTATTTTCAGTGACTATATATGGTTTTCTATGATTTTAATTGATTATTATTGATGAGTTTTCTCAGCAAGTCATTTGATGTAGTCCATTTCGCCTTTATTTTATGAATATTGTATATTCGTGCTATAATTTTTTTATTTTTTATATTTTTTTAACCCTTCTTTTTTGGTTTATTTATTGTTTGTTCATACTAATATGGTTTTATAATTTATTTTTTAGTGTGTCCTGATAGCCCCTGAGGAAGTTGTATACGAAACACGGCCTGTGTTGGGCTTAGGCCACTTATTTGGTTATAATAAATTTATTGGGTGTTGAATCTGCCGCTTCCTGTTTTTGCTTCTGCTCGTTTGAGTGGCTAGCGCTGTTTCTTTGTGGACCCCCCTCTAGGACCAGAAGGTCAGAGGTTCAAAGCCCAGCTGGGGCACTTGCCAGCCCAGTCCCTATACTTTACCTACCACTAAACACAGATAGCACAGATACCCCTGTATTGCAGGGGACATAAGCATGGGGAAAACACCCGTATTTTACCCAACAACGCACACACACCACAACAATGGGCATTACCCACAGCCAAGTACCCCAAATGCAGTCCCGTATTGCCACCTGCTTTTTATGGGAGAAGCTCATGCCAGCATGTTGGCGGACAAGCACATGTGGTGCAGGGGGCAGTGGCTGCTAGCGACAGAAGACAGAGGCCTAGCCATGTGCAGGCTGCCACTGTCCACTGCAACAGACTGCAACAGACAGGCCCTGCTGGATCCACAGTCATGGACATTCCAGGGAATCCACCCAATCTGTGACTACACGGTGGTGCAGTGCACACAGACACTGTATGCAAGAACAGAAGGTCACAGATTCAAAGCCCAACTGGGACAACTACCAATCTTGCCCACATATTTTCCCCCCAATTAAACAGTGATAGTAAGGGCACACCTTTCCTGGCGAGGACATATGCAATGGCAATACGTCTATCGTTTACCCCACTGAGCACAGACACCATGAACAGGGCCAGTACCCAGAGCAGAATCACCCAAATGCAGTCCTGGTGGGGCACACACCAGTCAGGTTCCATGATGCCACTCATACAAATGCCTGTGCTGTATATCTATGCACCACCCCCATGGTATGTAGATGTAGCTCATGCATATCCATGAGGGACAGCAGGAAAACCCGAACAGTGTGATGCAAACCTGGACTGGAGTTGGGAATCTGTGCCGTAAAGCAGCAGCCATCAAGGGCAGACACACCCACACCCACACCCACAGGCCTCATTGGCCAATGTCTCCTGGAGAGGCAGACCATTGGCCCCTGCATGCATCTCCCAAAACTAGCACTTGCATAACTTAACAATGTCACCCTACACCTGAGGTATACGGTACACAGCTCTGAGACGTTTGCTAGGAGTACTGGCAGACAGATATCCATACGTTACGCACATACTGCTAGTTGACCCCATCTGAACAATCTGTTAGGTGTTTGCGGTGCATGCTCCAGGCCTGGCCTCTGACGGTGTTTACCATCCTGGGGAGTGACCCCCAGCTGTACTGCGTACCATATCCATGCCTTGCCGTGCCCAGGACCGGTTTGGTGGGCAAGGCTAATTACCTCCTCAATAGTAGCACCATGATGGCATAGGTGTGGAAGTGTGTGTCTGTCTACCAAGTGTGTGTCTGTCTGCAAGCCCCTTCCACAGCCCACACTGCCAGCACTGTTGCCAGTATTGGCCTGCAAATGTGCATAATGAGGTGCAAGGTACCATGGGTATAGCCAGGACAGGGTGGCCTGGCCAGGATGCATCTGCACCGGCCATAGGGCACTGGCAGGGACATTGTAGTGTTCGGCCACCACCTACACAGACAGGGTGGCCAAACCATGTTCTTCTGGGAGATCACGCTCACCCTGACTGTGCAGTGACCACAGCATGGCTAGGCACCCCCATAGTGCTATACAGTATTTCTCATGTGATAGATATGGGTTTCTCTTTGGGGCCCAGTCACTGATTTATCTGCTTGCTGTGTGTGCTGGCAGCCCAGTTCTGAGTACATGTGTCTCCATTGGGAACATGCACTATGGACTAACCAGCAGACAGTTTGTAGCTGGTATATGTCTTGCTAGAATGGCTTGCAGGGTGCAGTGGCTGTTGGCTTGCTGCAGGGGAGTATCTGGTGGTGGGGTGCAGCTTACCTTATCCTGGTCTTATGGCTGTGTATGGAGCTGCCTGGGTGGGGGGGGGTGTTCCTCGGCAGGACTTGGGTTGCTGTTGCCCTCTACTGCCACCTTTGCAGGGAGGTAGAGTGTGGATCTCTTGATGGGGGACCATGTTTGTTGCTGGGGAGCCTGTGCCTGAGTTGGATATCCATGGTGTTTGTGCAGAAACTAGCTACCTTACACATTAACACTGCTTTGGAACTCCTGCTTGGCCTCCATCAGCCATGGAAGTTGTTGTGGACCTGGTCCTGGGTGCCTCATTGCACACTCAGGGTGAGCACACAACCCGCACGATGTAACGGTGTGTAGCTACTCTGTGCCAGTAAAACACCCGGTCAGTGCCCCCTACCAGGCGGAGGTGCTGTGTGGGTGCACCCGGTCACTTCCCCCAACAGGGCCGAGGTGCTGTAGGGGTGCATTCCCCATCTTGTGTCCATCTGTGGACAGCTAATTTGCATGTGCAGTACATCATGGGTACGTGTGGCCTAACCCTATCCTGTTTACACCGGCAGACTGTCTGTGAGGTGACGTGCAGGCTATCTGCAGCCAGCCAGGGGCTTGCTTACAGCTATGGAGCAGTAGCCCAATGGTTACGTCACTGCCTGTGCAGCCAGTGGTCATAGGTTCAAACCCACAGTGGGGTTCTGTGATAGGGGTGTCCACAGCATCTTTTTACTTTACTGTACATATGTTGCTGCCAGCAATAACACCCTGAGCGTACTGTACCCATAAGGTGCCTCTGAGGGTGCTTTATGGGGCATTGTATACGGCACTTTATGGTTGCCATCCATATAGGGTGCACTATACATTATCCTGTGTCGCAGCATACATGCTGCCCTATAGGGGACATTCTAGGGTGCCTTGGCGGATGGTGCACTGTAACATGTGCCTTATGGGCTGCCTTATGTTAACATGCTGGGAGCGTGCGTTTGCTAGTTGTTATCACAAAATAAAATTAGAGGGCCTCCTACAGCACTCCACAACATAAAACATACTGCCTCTGCTAGTCTTTTTCAATGGGCATTGTGAGGGATTGAACCCCTGGTCCCTGCACCATTGGCCAGTGTCACAACCATTGTGCTGTGGCTCTGTTCCTGTGTTTGAGCAGCAGCGCGCAGCCTTGTAGCCATCGGCGCGCCGTCTTGTGGCGCACAAAATTAGCAGTGCGCCGCCATCTGCCGTGTAACATTAACAGCGTGCCCAACATGGGCATGCCCCTTAAAATAATACCTCAGCCAGCTGTCTTCAATGGGCACTGTGGGGAATTGAACCCATGATGGCTGCACAAGTGGTCAGTGTCTTCACCATTGTGCTATGGCTCCATTCCTGGTATTTGCACATCAGCGCGCCACTTATCCCTCCCACTATTGGGCTGCCCCCTCACACATCAGCACGCTGCCTTCTGCCCACCGGCTCGCCGCCTTCTGTTGCCCAATTTTATCGGCGCGCCACCCTCTGCCGCCCAACCTTAACAGCACGCCGCCATCTGCCACCCACAATGAACAGCGCGCCGCCTCATGCCATATAAAAAAAGAGTGCGTCACCTTCTGCCGCCCATAATCAATATGCCTCCTACACCACTTTTGCCCATAAAAGCTGATGCCTCAGCTGGTCTTTTTTGAAGAGTGCAATGGGGGTTTGAACCCCTGGCCCCTGCACCATAGGTCAGTGTCTTCACCGTTGTACTACGGCTCTGTTGTTTGGTTATGCAGCAGCGCCCCACTTAGCCTTCCCACGCGCTAATGTGGGCCCCGCACATTAGCGCGACGCACACACGTACGCTCCGTTTTTTTTCTTTTTTCTGCCTGAACCGCCCACTCCTTATATGGCACACGCACACTAACGGGGACCCGCACAGCAACGGAGTTTAGTAAACATACCCCTAAGAGCCAAAAAGTGAAAATAGAAAGATGTACACAAAAATGAAACTGAGATTCAAAAAGCCAGATCCAGGCAATGCAGAGCTGTACACATCCATAAAGCAATAGCAGACAGACAGTAGGCCTGGAAATGCTCAGCTGCCCCCCAACCACTATCTGACATTCTCCAGCAGCAAGCCAAAAAGCCAGATCCTGCAGGCAATGCAACAACAGAGAAAGAGAAAGAGATGCATTCCCCCAGAACTCTACAGAACAACAGATAGCAGATGTCAGGACTGCAATTAGGAGGAATGCAACCAGGACAATTGCTCTGGACTTCCGAGAAAGAGAAAGCCCCCAAACTGGTCTGATACTGAAGAAGGAACAGCTTGCTAGTAGGGTTTAGCATCCTCTTCACGTGTTTGCCTGGACTGGGCCCCAGCCATATCTAACACCAGACTTTTTATGTTTATTTGGATTTGATAAACCACCCTTCCCTTATCGTATCAGGGCAGTATACAAAGTTTAAAAAATGTAAGAGTCAAAAGGTAGGAAAAGAATGCCAATTTATAAAAGGAGAGGTTAAAAACATTCGTACCACAATGGATAAAAAGGGACAAAGGACAGGAGGGGAGAAAGGATCAAAGAGGAGGTCTAGGGAGGGAGTCCAAGATGTAACTACGTGATAGGAAGGTCAAATGCAGTCTGGAAAAGATAGGTTTTTAGCAGGGATTTAAATCTGGGGTAGGATTGTTCAAGCCTGAGGGCAGGAAGGAATGCATTTCAAGCAGCTGGGCATTGAAAATAAAAAGAGGAAGATTGAGTGGAATACAGATGACCAAAAGTGACTGGGGGAAGGTGTAACTGGTTTGCATGAATACTATGGAGGGAAAAATAGGGTAAGTGAGGCAGCAACATGTCTGATAAATAACGTGGAGAACCAGTGTGAAAAGCATGATGTACCAAGGTAAGCAGTTGTGCCGAGATTGGTATTTTATGCGGAACCAATGATAATGAATTAAAAGCAGAGTGATATGATCAGAGCTGGAGGTATGTGCTAAAAGATGTACAGCGGTATTCTGAATGAGTTGCAACCGGCGAAGTTGAAACTGAAGGAGGCATAGAAGAATGACATTGCAATAACCCAATCTTGATATTATCAGAGAAAGAAGGAGAGTAGTCAGAGAGGAAATGGAGAGAAAAGGGCAAACCACACGGATTTAACATAGTGAAATAAAAGTCCAACAAAAAGTGAACTGAGATGCAAGTGAAAGGAAAGGGAAGAATCTAGAGTAATGTCCAAGTAGCACAAGGAATCGACCAGAGGAAGAGAAGATTCAATATACAATCTATGCAGATGATATCATGATATACACACCTATCACAGTCGACAACCTGGACTACTCCAAAATAACAAACTGCCTCACACAAATGACAAGATGGTGTCAAAACAACAACCTCGCAATCAACTACAGCAAGACTGAGGCACTAATCATCACTCGTAACCCAGACTTTATCCACCCACCGGACATCAAGATACAAAACACAACCATACCAATAAAATCGGAAGTAAAGTACCTCGGAGTGACCCTGGACAATGAACTGAATCTCAAGCCACACGTAAGCAAAACAATCAAAAATGCATACTACAGGATGAGAATCATCAGAAGACTCAAGCCCCTTCTCGCCACTGAGCACTTCCGTACCGTATGCCAGGCTCTAATAACCCCCATACTAGACTTCTGCAACCCAATCTACCTTGGACTAGCAAAACAAACACTCAAACCACTACAACTAGCACAAAACACGACAGCCCACATAATAACTGGATCAACAAGACAGGAACACATCACACCCATTCTGAAAGACCTACACTGGCTCCCAATCAGTTCACGCATCAAATACAAAACAATCATAAACATATTTAAGATGAAACAACACACAGCAGCCAACAGCCTACACACCCTCATACAACCAGACACCAGCACACGCCCAAGAAGAAAGGACACCTCCAACCATGTTAACACTCCTAGAGACTTCAGAAAAACATGCAAGGACACCACAGAACGAGCACTCTCCCTGGCTGCCCCAACAATCTGGAACACCCTCCCAGACGATCTGAGATCAACGACGGACCTTAAAGACTTTCGCAAACAGATGAAGACAACGCTATTCACAGAACACTATGGACACGTCACATGATCTAACTAGCAAGAACAACCAACCTACCCCCCCGACCCTCATATAAAAGAATGTATAACAGCACACGATGTTTCATAACACACAATGTATAGAAGAATGTATTATAGCACATAATGTAGTATAGCACACAATGTACATAGCTCCACCTAATCAAACACACAACACATCAGACCCACCAATCACGATATACCCTTCACTGCATGAATAAACACGATCACTTCTTTTGATTGTTTGCTATGATACTGTTTTGATTGTAAGATAAGGCGGTATAGAAATACTGTTAAACACCAAAAGAGAAGCAAATGGCAGCAGACTTAGAAGGATTGAAGTGGAGAAATATTTTGGACATCCAGGTGGAAATGCTAGCAAGACAGGAATTAAGGGATGTGAGATCAGAGGTAACAGGATTTGTATGGTAGAAGAGGATGATATTGTCTGAATATAATGAGAAGAACCAAAAGAGTGAGAGGGGCCAGAAAAACATTGCAAAGGAGGGGTGCCAGGACCAATCCCTGAGGGACACCATAGTGTAGGAAAAAAGAGGGGGGGGGGGGAAAGAAGCACCAACAGATACATAGAAGGACCAACAGGGACCCCCCCGAATCAATGAAGTACAGAACCCCAAAGGCCAAAATCATGAAGCCGCAAAAGGAGAGTGACATAATCAACCAATTCAAAAGCTGAAGAAAGATCAAGGGAATCCACAATGCAGATGTCACCATGATCGTGAAATTTGTGTATTTTGCTTAGGAAAAAAAGAACCTTTCTGTACTGTGTCTGGGACAGAATCCAGATTGTCGGGGTAGAAGAGCATGAACCAAATCAAGATGTGCTGAAAGTTGGGTGAAGATTAGTTTCTCAAGAACTTTAGAAAGGAAAGGAAGGGTGGAAACTGGGCAACAGTGCACAGGAACTGCAGGATCAAGGGACAAATTCTTTAGGATAGGGTGTATGCGGGAATGCTTCCAGAGAGTGGAGAAGGTGCCTGAAGATAGGCTTTTATTAAAGATTGATAGAATAAGGAGCAGCAAAGCCAGTGATTGAGAAGTGAGCCAAGCAGAGGAGATGGGGTCAGAGAGACAGATAGTCTTGTGGGATGAAGTAATGGCCTTGAGGAGTTCAGCAGGGATAACAGGGAGAAAAGAGAACCATGTGTGGGATAAAAGGGGATTAGGCAAGGAAAAAGGGGAAGGTAGGTTTGTCACACCCTCATCGGGCCCCTCCGATGGAGACTGGTACTACAGGTTAATACCTCCTCCTGGCTCTGTGTATACGGCAAATAGCCTTGTTTGGCCCTTTGTGGGTGGTAGTTGTACCGTCCTTTTATAATCAATTCAAGCACACAGTTCAAACTTCAAATCAAGGGCTTTATTCCCCGTCCAATGAGGGTATTCTTTTCTTGGTAAACAAAATAACAAAGCCACTCTGGCAAATAACAGAAAACAAATGTAGAACAAAAACTGCTTTCTTCAGCTTAAACTTCATCAAAAGAAAAGTACTTAAACAGTTCTCCTTGTGAGCACTTAACCTTTTCTTTTGCTGCCTCAAAGCAACCAGGTTTTACTTTTAACCAAGGGAACTTCTGCCAATTAACATGTTTACTGCTTAAACCTCCTGTTGCATATATTTCCCTTATCTGAGTGAGAATTCTTCTTCTTCAGTTACCATTAAAGAGCATTCCATTGGCTCAGGACTTCCTTGCACATAAGGAATATCACATTGCATTAAATGATAACACAGGTACACTACCAAAAAACTGCCTCCAGTTTTGCAACTGATTCCTATAGATTTTGGGGTGCTGAATCCAGGAAAAATAGCCAAAATGCTCCATCACGTCACGTTTTCTTGCAAAATTAGATTTCTTACCCATATAAGGAATGTTCACATAATTTCTTTTTAGCCGACTGCAATTTATTTTCTTGGCCCAAAATAGAGGTTGTAATGGTTAACTAACTAGAAACACTCCCTCATGATATTTTAGAGTGTTTTGTATTCATTTTATACATTAACAGGACAATTGGGAGGCGGGGGGCTAAATCCAGTACTCGCGCTGGCGCATGTTCTTTCCTGTTCGCCTCGCCTCGTTCGCTCGCTCAAACACGGTGGTTGTGACATGAACGTTCCTGTCAAATTTCAGTTTCTTGCAAGTTCATTATTACCTTTTGTTTGCTCAGTCGTAATCCAGCTTTATTCCGAAGTGGTTCACTACAGTTGTAGTTTGCAGTGCTGTGTATTTGTGATGGCTCACAGAGCCAGAGGTTGCGTCAACTCTCCGGACAGTTTTTGTTTTATTTGTGGGGAATATACCGTGAAAAAGCGGCAGAGGAACATTTCTGCATTTATTAAAAAAGTATATTTCGCCTATTTCGGTTTGAAATTAGGCGATCAAGACAAACCGTGGGCTCCTCACAAAGTGTGCAAGACATGTGAGGAAGATCTACGCTTATGGATGAAAGGTAAAAAACAAGCATTTCGTTTCGGAATACCTATGATGTGGCGTGAACAAAGAGACCACAGCAGTGACTGCTATTTTTGCTCTTGCATTGTGAAGGGATACAACTTAAAAAATAAGAACGTAATAAGTTACCAAAACCTTCCCTCAGCAATTAGGCCTATGCCTCATAGCAACGAAGTACCTGTGCCTGAACCACCAAAATCTTTGGATCATATTTGTGTGGACGGTTCTGATCATGATGAGACTCATCAGATGGCTTTTCCCGATGAGTCCAGTACTTCCGAGTTTGAAACTGAACCAGATCTGAAACCTGAACTTTTCTCTCAAGCTGAATTGAATGATTTAGTCCGGGATTTAGGACTCCCAAAAGATGCTGCCCAACTGCTAGGTTCTCGGCTTAAACAGAAAATCTATTGTCACCAGGAACAACTTTTTATTGGTACCACAACCGCGAGACACAATTTTTGAAGTATTTCAGCAAAGAGGAAGATTTTGGTATTTTGCAACGATATATACGGAGTGATGGAAAAGTTTAAACTCAAGTATGATCCTGCTGAATGGCGGCTGTTCATTGATTCGTCAAAAGACAGCATAAAAGGTGGTGTTCTTCATAATGGCAACACATTCGCTTCAGTTCCTATTGCTCACTCTGTTATTCTCCAAGAAAAATACGAGAATTTGGCCCTGATTCTTCAGAAGATTCGTTATGATGAGCATAAGTGGATGATTTGTGGAGACATTAAAATTCTATCCATGCTATTAGGGCAGCAATCCGGTTTCACCAAATATCCCTGCTTCCTTTGCTTGTGGGATAGCCGGGCCCGCGACCTACACTGGGGAAAAAAGACTGGCCAATTCGGGAGTATTTGAGACCCGGTGAGAAAAATGTTCTTCATGAGAGCTTGGTACCTCGTGATAAAATTCTATTACCACCTCTCCACATTAAGTTGGGTCTCATTAAGCAATTCATCAAGTCCCTTCCAAAAGATGGTGAGTGCTTTCGGTACCTTTGCTCAAAGTTCCCCCGACTTTCTGAAGCAAAGCTAAAGGAAGGAGTGTTTGTTGGCCCTGATATAAGGAAACTCATTTCAGATGGAGCATTCGCTGAAACGATGTCTGAGAAGGAAAAAGAAGCCTGGGATTCCTTCAAGGATGTTGTTCTCAAATTCTTGGGGAACAGGCGGGATGAGAACTATAAGGATATTGTTGCCAGGATGCTCAATGCCTTCAAAGAACAAGGCTGTAACATGAGCCTGAAAGTCCATTTCTTGCACTCCCATGTGAACTACTTTCCCGAAAACTTGGGGGCGTACAGTGAAGAACAAGGTGAAAGGTTTCACCAGGACATCAAGGACGCAGAGAGAAGGTACCAAGGAAGATGGAACACCACTATGATGGCTGATTTCTGCTGGTTGCTGCTGCGGGAAACCCCAGATGAAAAATACGCCAAGCAGCGCACCAAGAGAAGCATTCGGGGGAAGAAGAAACGGGCCCACCAGGAGATTGATTGACCCAAGAATGACTTTAAAATCTAAACTGTGTTGACAAATATCGTGTTTTTACTAAACTTTGAAATAAAAATTTGCTAGTTATTACCACAGTGTCGGATCTCATTTATTAGAATTTTATTTTTACACCATCGGGTGTTTTGTCTTCATGTATTGCAATGGTGCGGTTTGCGTTTTCTATTCTTACATACATACCTGTACAACATTTTTTGCACATTTCTTTGCTTTGCTTTGTGTCTAACCTCGCTCTTATATGCTCAATGTTTGTGCACATGTATGTGGCTGTTTTAAGTGCAGACAATTTTGCTACCATCACAGTGTGTTTTGTTGACATTACTCTATTCTTATGTGCTGCCTTGTTACAATTTTCTTTATTCTTATTTGAATAACTACTAAACAATTAGTATAAAGAATTCATCCAAGAAACTTTTATCTCGATCGCACTCAATCTGAAGCGTTCACCTCAAACTGCTAACCCAATGTAGCAAAAAATCTGTACGTGATGGAGCAAATTGGTTACCAGATTTGGATTCAGCGCACCAAAAAACGTAAAAATCAATCGAAACATTAGAGGCAGTTTAAAAAAAATTTTTTTTAGTGTACCTGTGTAATCATTTGTACATACGTTCTCTGTGTCAGCTGTTCTGCTGGCCTCAAACTGGCTGGTCACGTCAGGTATGTGATTACTTCCTGGTTCTGAGCTAAAGCTCTGCTGGGAATTACCATATATTCTTGAAAGTGGTTTATAAGAGCACTTTCCCTGAGGGAAACCATAAGGTAACTGCCCATATACACTAGCCTCAGTATTAGACAGCTTGTGTCCTGCCCTGAACCGGCTAAGGGTTAATTCTTCTGGCTCAGCTGTAGGAGATTTCAGTGCTGGCAACGGCACTCGGGAGAAATCTGGGAGTTTAAAGTTGCTAGCAGAATTAGGTGCTTCAAAAGGTAAGAAATCTTCCTTTCTCTTGTAGCTGTTAGTACAAGGAAAGAAGTTGTTTCCTTTTCCTCTTATGTCTGCTCTTGGCTGGCTTCTCCGGTTAACCCTGAACTTAGCCCATTCAGGTGTAAAACAGCCCTGTTCAGCTTTGAATGCTTTGTTACCTGCAGTATGATTCCTCCCCCATTTCTTCTGGCTTTCACACACACACTCTGTATTCAGCAGCTGACCTCCACGTGTATTCACACAGTCCTCAGCCTCATTCATGCTGTCCTGTTGTATATTTTGCTGACTCACTCTTTCACTTCCCTCCTTCCACCAACTCTGGTCCTGGAGATGAGATTGGCTCACTATATCTCTTTCTCTTTCCTTTCGTTCCCACGTCTGAGGCTGTTGCTTCCACCTCTGTCCTTGCTCACTCTCCCTCACTACTTGTGAGTGTGCCTTATGTATCTGTCCCCGGGTTCCACCCCCTCTCAGCTGATCCCTATCGGGTAATTCAAACTCCATTCCCATGCTGACTGGGTGTGTCTTTTTACCCTTCTCCCACGTGTGCCGTGGTTGCTTATAGCAACTATTTGACAGCTTTTTGTTTATATCATCAGGTTCTGCCTGATCTTCTCTGCTAATCTCCATTTCTTCCGGCTCCATTGGGTCTACCTTGTGACAGGTTGAAGGAGAGGACAATGGAGAACAGGGAGGTAAAGGAGAGGGACAGTTTGGAAAAGAAGATCGAAGAGAGGGAACCTTATTCTGAAAGAAATCAGCCAATGTGGAGTGGGAGTAACCTCAGGATTTTGGGATTGATTGTAGGTAGATGTACTAGAAAGAGACCACAAAACAGAATAGAGTTGTCTAGTGGACTCTGAGGAGGAACAGATCTGATATCAGTAATAATCTTTTGTGGAGGAATGAAGTGACAGATGATACTGATGGTGAATACACTTAAAGCGACAAAAAGAATCTGGAGAAGAATGCTACTTTCAATAACACTCCGCTTGGCAGAGTTGTCAGCAGAAGAGGTAGAGGAGGTAGCAGAAGAGGCAGAAGAGGCCAGAATAGAACCAGGGACATTTGTGCTTATGGGGTGGAGTATGAGGATGAGGGGGCAGGGGGAGGGGGAAAATGTCCTCAAGAGCAGTAGATAGGCAGAAAACCATAGTTGAGCCTGAGCATCAACTGAGAGGAGATGTCTGATGGAAGATAACATCTGAGGGGGGAAAGAACTCAAGAGAATGATAGGAGATATTTTGACTGTAGTAAACAGGAATATGAGGTAGTAGGAGGATAGATCTGAGCCATGAAAAGGTTACATGAATGATCTGACCAAGGAAATGGGAGAAGAGAAGGATGAAAGAGCTGAATGTAGGGAGGAAAAAGTAAGGATAAGGTCGAGAATATGGCCAGCAGCATGCATGGGGACCATTATGTGTTGAGATAATGAGAGATCTGAGAAAAGCTGGATCAGGGTGTTATCATGAGGTATCAGTGGAGCAGCATAATGAGCATTAAAATCACCTAAGAGAGGAGATGAGGATACAGGAGTGAGGTTTTGGAAATGGTCTGGAGAAGCAAGTCCCAAAGATGTGGACAAAGGACATGGGGAGCATAGATTGGTAAAATATATAGGGATGAAAGACTATCTAATCACAACAAGAGAGACTTTGGGTAATACAGAGCTGAAAAAGAGACCTCAGAGATCAAAAAGATGACCAGAGAACAGCTGCAACACCCCCACCAATGCAACCCACCCTGGGTATGAAGAAAGCCATATAACTAGGGGGGAGGCATTGGGTTAAGAGTGGTTCCTCTCCATCCCTGAGCTAAGCTTCTCAGGAAAAGAGCATCAAAGCTGTGTGAAGAAAAGAAGTCCTGAACAGGAAGGGTTTTAACATGAAGGAATCTGGAATTAAGTAAGGCAAAGTGCAAGGGTATAAAAGAGGGAGATTCTAATGGCGAAGAGTCGCTGATAGTAGGTGGGCAAGATAACAGGTTTTGAGGCACCTGAGTTGAACCAGGTAAGACTGATAAGCGAGGGCTGGCAGGACGCCGGCAGATCCAAAGCGGAATAGAGGGCATGATCAAATAAGTTAAGGCTAGGGATAGGAGAAATAGTGTCACAAGCTCCAAGGACTTACAATGAGAACATTCACAGGAAGAGTTACTAAATAAAATTACTAAATAAAAAATAGAATTATTTTTCTACCTTTGATATCGGTTCATTTTATTTTTTAAAATTGTTTTTGGTACCAATCTCTGGTGTCTGTTTTCCTCTATCTTCTCTTACCTCTCTTTTCATAGTGTCCTATTTATTTGACATATCTTCTCCTTCCTCGTTTAAGTCTAATACCGATTCTTTTCAGTTTTCCTCTAATTATTTTTCTACTTCTCTTTCCAAATTTCACTCCTCCTTCTTACCAACCACATCTCAATTTTACTTTTTTTTTAATTATATTTAGCTGCAGCTTTTCATCTTTTCCCTAACACCAGCCCTCCCATTTCCTCTTCTCTCTTTTTCCTTGGCCTCTTATTTCCCAGTCTTTAATTAACTCTCCTCCTCTCTCCTCCCCCTCCATACCCAGCATTTCTCCTCTGCCCTTATCCTCCCTATGTCCATCATCTCCCTCTGTTTCCTGTCCCTATTCTTCTCCCCCCATGTCCAGCACTTCCCCTCTATGGCTTGATCTTTCCCCTGTCCAAAATTTCCCCTCCTTGTCTCTAGCCCAGGGGTGGGCAAACCTGGTCCTGGAGGGCCGCAGGCCAGTCAGGTTTTCGGGATATCTCTAATGAATATGCATGAGATATATATGCATTAGAGATATCCTGCCAACCTGACTGGTTTCTGGCCCTCCAGGGCTGGATCTGGAGACCCCTGCCTTACACCTCTGTCATTAAGATTGTGAGTGGACAAGGTGCAGATGTCCAAGACATCAAAAAGGTTAGATAGAACTTGTCACAGTCCTCCTCACTTCTCACCACCACCAAAAAATTGTCTATTAGACAACTTTTTGGTGGTGGTGAGAATTGAGGAGGAATGTGACACATTCTATATACCCTTTCGATGTCTAGGACATCTGTACCTTGCCCACTCACGATCTTAAATGACAGAGGTGTAAGGCAGGGGTCTCCAAATCCAGCCCTGGAGGGCCAAAAACCAGTCAGGTTGGCAGGATATCTCTAATGCATATATATCTCATGCATGTTCATTAGGGATATCCCGAAAACCTGACTGGTCTGCGGCCCTCCAGGACCGGAGGTGCCCACCCCTGCTCTAGCCCCTCACCATGTCCAGCATCTCTCCTCAGTATGCCCCTTACCAGCACCCTCATGCCCAGCATCTTCCCTCCATGCCCCATGTCCAGTATTTGTCCTTTCTCTTCTATTTCTTTTCCTGCCCAACATCTGCCCTTTCTTCCCACTCCCCCACATGTCCTGAATCTGCCCTTTCTCCCCATCCCCTCTATCTCCAACATGCGCCTTCCATATCCCCATGTCCTGCATCTGCCCTTTCTTCCCTATGCTCCCCATCATGCCCAGTATCGCCCTTTACCTCTTTGTCCCTCCACCCTCTGCCCTTTTTCCCCTACCCTCCACCCCCATGCCTAGCATTTGTTCTCCATCCTCCCTCTGGAAATCTTCTGCCTATGTCCCTCATCCTATGGCCAGCAACTGCCTTCTACCTCCCCTTGGTGGCCACCATCTGTCCTCCTCTGCCCTGGCCAGCATATGCCCTATTGTCCCCCCCCCCATCCAGCATTCTTCCCCTAGTCCTAGGGTCCAGCATCTCTCCCCCCGCCTACACTTGTCCAGCATCTGTCCCCTTGCCCCTTGCATCATGCACACTCCACTTCTGGCCCCCCTCCCCTGCCGATGCCCAACATGGCCTCTCTCCCATTGTATCCCCAAACTGCCGCCACTGTCTCTTTCAACATTGGCAGCAACAGTGGCTTAAATAAGGAAATAAAAGGAAAAAAAAGCAAAAGTGCAGGGTCCCAATTCCAGTGCTCTATTCTCTGCTGGCCCCGGCCCCTTCTGATGCATACTTCTGTGTCAGAAGGAGACAGGACCAGTGAGAGACGTACAAGTGCTCTGGAATTGGGACCCCATGATTTTGCTTGGGTTTTGTTTTTTAAGCCACTGCTGCCACTGCTGTTGACTGGGAGGAGACCAGGGGGTGATTGGTGCCGTCGCGCCACAGACCCAGGAGAAGTGACATTGGTGACAACTACAGCGATGACAGCCGGTCAAAGCTGCTGACTTCCTCACAAAAAAATTATACATGGCTGGTTTCAACTCTCTGATAGCAGTTGTCCTGGCCATATAAAAACCGGACAGACCTGCTGAAAAAAACTGGCCAGTTGGCAACCCTAGTGCTGTGTCTGGTTACAAGTTGTAGCTGGACACTGTACTGCCCGGTCAGCAGATCTTCACACATTTTGGTGCAAGAGACACACAATAAGAATCTGCAGCAGCTCCCAGCACCTGACAACAAAGGTAAATAAACTTTTAACCCTTAAGTCGCTTCTCTACTGTTTACTGAACACATCGCCACACTGCAGTTCTAGCCAAGGTGCTCCAAATAAATAAATAAACACCACACAGGTTACATTAGGATTCTCAGCACTGACAGAATTTGAGCATTGTTGTGAAGGAAAAAGTTCTATAGTCGGCAGTTATTGCTGAAACACAATCTTCCCTCATCATCATTAACCTGGTTATAGCACTGACCAAATGAATCTGTCATTCAAATTTTTATGCAAATGAGCCCAATGGTATGCAAATGTTAATGCAAATGAAGCCCCACATTGCATCACTGCATGTGGCCTTGCATCATCCTTGTGCTGTCCCTGGTTTCCAGTGTCATATTTTGATAGGCACTGAAGCATTGTCACTGCTGCTATACCTCCATTTGGGCTTGCTATGTGTTTTCTAAGATAACAGCAATGCTGGCTCCACAGTTGTAGTAGCAACTGCATGTTGGAAGAGAAAATTCAGTGTGAGGTCTGCTGGGTCTCACACATTTACAACCCCACAGTGCCCCATTGTAACTAGAAACCCATGCAGGAGGACATGGGTAAATTTTCTCTTTCATCTGTTTCTGCATGCCAAAAAGCAGCCACGCAGGAAAACTCCTGCACCATGTGCTTAGTGGGGGTTGTGGTGGGATCAGGGCAGGTTTTGAGCAGAGATAGGATGTGATCAGCACTGACAGCTAGTGTATGGTATGTTACCATACGCCATCAGAACTGCCGATAATGTGGATGCACTTAACATCTCTTCAAGAAGTGGTGCTACGTGCAGGTCCTCTACCAGCAATCAGCAGTGCAACAGCGGTCCGTATACAAAAAGAAACCCCAAACCTCCCATCAAAGCCCACTGATCATATTCCCTCAATCACAATGCTCCTCAACACTATCACCCATGAGCCAAGATCTCAACACAAGCCCCTAATTAACAACCCCCTGCCTCAAGGATCACAATCTGACACTTCTCCCATCCTAACACCCCCATAACCTTACCCAGGGATATCTCTGCTAGTCTAGTGGACGGGACAGGCGTGGTCCCTCTCTGCTACTGCATAATTGCGTCTGGTGTTCAAAATGGCAGCCCTGACCCCGCTAGGGGTGAATTTGCCAAAGAAGAGCAATGGCTCCTTACACATGCATAGTTATGGCACTTTAAACAAATCATCTGAAAAATATCATTTCTCCCTATGAATCCAGTCTGTGCTAAGCAAGCAGTAATGGCATTATATTCTAAGCATTAGTAAATAGGGACCATCGTGTGGGTACAGTGTAAGACAGTGAGCAAGAATGGAGATCTGTATAACTTTACCACTGACCAAATAGCCAGAGATGCATAGAATGCAAAGCAAGAGTTCCTAAAGGCCTCATCTAAGCCTGAAGTGTGGGTTTACTGACTGCTTAAATGTTACCCTATTCTGTCCAGACTGCTCAGGAACAGCAAGATAGAAAATGAATTGGATACCAGCTGCAGTTCACTTTTTAATGGGAATCTCTGCATGACTTCTAACTGAACTTATGACCCAAGTGGTGTCAGAAGCTGTCACAGGCAAAAGAAATTCCATATTAGCAACTGCTGCAGACTTTTGAGCTCAGCTAATATGCCCTCAGACCTCAAATCCCAGCACTGAGCTCAGCCTGCTGCTCTTCTGCACATCTCTCTGCATCTGCGTTGTATTGATAATCGCTTTATTGCCATCTGTTTTGAATGATTTTGAATGTGCTGTGCGCTGCCATTTGTGCAGACATGTGCACAGTGATTACGCTCGCGGTAAATCCCTTCCTTCATTCTACATCTATGATAGTGCCGGAGAATTGTGCATAAATGCTGTGGAGATGCCTGCACCAATAGCAGTACATGTTTCAGCATTGGTCCGTCAATTAGGACAGCGCTTTTCACCAACCAAATATTAACCAGGCAGTGCTGAATCTTAGCACTGAGAGATGAAATTTAATCTTGCCATGGAGTGCCTCCACACCAGGGGCGGCCCAAGGGGGGTGCGGGGCCATGTGCGGAGACTCGGTGCGGGGCCTCATTTGCATAAGTGGCCTTATTTGCATAAATATTTGCATAATGTTACCATACACTAACTTTTAGTAAACATGTCTCTTAATGAGTGTATGGATAAAGAAAGACTAAAAGATTTCTACATTACTATAATCCAGTGCCAACCGCCAGGCACATTAGGAACTACTACAAACGCTGCCCATTTAGAACCCATAGCAAACCCGCTGTATCCTGACAGCATTACCAGGACTCACAAAACACCAGTCCCTACCTATCAAAAGGAAACACTGCAAATATTAAACCAGTACATTTCAGAGAATACTGGGGAAAGAGAACAAGTGGCAATGTCAAATAGGAATTACATAAACAGAATACCTCAGCTCAGTTACACATGCAGAACATAGACCATCACCAAACAAGGAATCGCAATTTAGAAACAGGAAGGCAATAACTTAAACTGGGAACCCCAAAAGCCAAACTTGGAATGTACAACAACACTGTAGAAATAAAACTATAAATCAATTTCCTCTTGTACCAAACAAAGCGCAGACGTTAATGATGCACATTTCCCAGAACTTTCATATTCCAGTTAATAAATTCAAAATAAAGAGATATATTTCTACCTTTTGTGCATTTTTTTTCAGTTGCAATTGCTCCAGCCACTTTCTTCTGGTTTCTTCATGTTTTCTGCTAACTCTCCATCGTCTGCTGTCCATTTGTCCTTTCTTCTCTCTTCTAGTTTTCTTTCCATCCTCTCTCTACATCTGCTTTAACATACTAATCTTTATCCTTTTGATCTTTCCTCATTCTTATTTCATCCACACAAATTTTACCCCTCCATCCTCAATCCCCACTTACTCTCCCAATACCCGGCCAATTGTAGATTTTTCATCCCTCCCACACAAAATATTTTCCCCTCTCCATTTTACTCTCCCAGCCCCATCCCATTCTAATCCTCCCCCAACATCAGCTCCCTTCTAGTTCCAGTCTCACCCAGCATCCATTCCCTTCTAGTCCCTGCATCAGCCCATTTCCAGTCCTAGCCCCCCATCAACCCATTTCCAGTCCTAGCTCCCCCATCCATTTTCAGTCTGAGTCCCTTCATCAGCTCATTTCCAATCCTAGCCCCCCATCAGCCCATTTCTAGTCATTTCCTAGCCCCACCATCAGCCCATGTCAAATCCTAGCTCCCCTCCACTCAGCCCAATTCCAGTCCAAGCCCCCCCATGAGCCTACTTCCAGTTCTAGCCCCTCCATGAGTCCATTTCAATTCAAGCCCCCACCACAGCCCATTTCCAATCTTAGCTCCCCCCAACAGCCCATTTCCAGTCCTATCCTAGCTGCTCCATCAGCCCATTTTCAGTTCTAGCTCCCTTCCCTCACAGCCCATTTCCATTCCAAGCTCCCTCCCCATCAGCTATTTGCAGTTCAAGCCTCCCCGTCCACTCAGTCCATTTCCAGTCATAGCAATCCCCCAACCCATTACCAGTCCTAGCCCCCCATCAACCCATTTTCAGTTTAAGCCCCCCCCTATAACCCATTACCAGTCCTAACCCCCCATCAGCCCACTTCCAGTCTTAACCCCATCAGCCCATTTCCAGTCAGCCCCCCATAGCCCATTGCCAGTCCTAACCCCCCCCCATCAGCCCACAGCCCATTACTAGTCCTAACCACATCAGCCCACCTCAAGTCCTAACCCCTCCCCATCAGCCCTTTTCCTGTCCTAGTGCCCCCATAGCCCATTAGCAGTCCTAACCCCCCCCATAGCCCATTAGCAATCCTAACCCCCATCACCCTATTTCCAGACAGCCCCCATCAGCCCACAGCCCATTACCAGTCCTAACCCCCCATCAGCCCACTTCCAGTCTTAACCCCATCAGCCCATTTCCAGTCAGCCTCCATCAACCCCCAGCCCATTACCAGTCTTAACCCCCCCAGCCCATTTCCAGTCTTAACCCCAACAGCCCATTTCCAGTCAGCCTCCATCAGCCCCAGCCCATTAGCAGTCTTAACCCCCCCCAGCCCATTTCCAGTCCTAACCCCTCCCCAGCCCATTTCCAGTCAGCCTCCATCTGCCCCAGCCCATTTCACTTCCTTACCCCCCCCCCAGCCCATTTCAAGTCAGCCTCCATCAGTCCCAGCCCATTTCAAGTCCTAACCCCCCCCCTTGCACATTTCCAGTCCTAACCCCCCCCCCTTGCACATTTCCAGTCCTAACCCCCCCCTTGCACATTTCCAGTCCTAACCCCCCATCCCCCCATTTCCAGACAGCCTCCATCAGCCCCCCCCCCCCCACTTCCCTTCCCTTCCCTTCCCTTCCGGCAAATTTAAAAACAAAAACCTGGCTCTAGCTGCTGCCGCGTCCGTCGCAGCAGCGGCAGAATGGCGTGTCCCGCGGGGCCCCCTCTCCACGTCGAGCCCTCTGCAAGGGCTTTCAGATTCGCGAAGGGAGAGTGCTCCCTCGCGTCTCTGTAAAGCCCGCAGGGGCTAATGGGAAATTTCCCATCAGCCCCTCGCGTCTAAAGGGGCTGATGGGAAATTTCCCATTAGCCCCTGCGGGCTTTACAGAGACGCGAGGGAGCACAACTCTCCCTTCGCGAATCTGAAAGCCCTTGCAGAGGGCTCGAAGAGGAGAAGGGGCCCCGCGGGACACGCCATTCTGCCGCTGCTGCGACGGACGCGGCAGCGGCAGCAGCTAGAGCCAGGTTTTTGTTTTTAAATGTAATAAAAAAAAAAGCAGAATGTTCTTTGCGCGGGGCCCCCTGAAACGCGGGGCCCTGTGCAAAAAACATTCTTGCTCAATGGACGGGCCGGCCCTGCTCCACACTCACCTCTTTAGGAAGGTAAATTGTGTGTGTGTAACAAATTGGATCGATACAATAACAGCAACTACGGGTCTGTCAACAATGAGCCGCCTGACTGAAGACTGAACACAATTTAGGATAGCTATCCAGAGGGTCGCCATCAGTCAACTCCGACTCGACGGCACTTAACAACAACAACAAATAGCCCAGACAAATTTACCCACTCAGTAGAGTAGAATGGGGTTACATTCCAAAAATCTGTTGGGTAGCTCCCAAGGTTAGACAGACACATCTTTTGAATATTAACCTCTTAGCACATACTCCTTAAGGCCAAATTTTTAACACAGCCTTCAGCTGGAGTTTATAGCTCCAGCTAACAGAACAGATTTTGGATTTTAAGATGCTGGAGATGTGCAAGAAAAATTGCTGAAGGAGAAGTATAGAGGACATCAGATATGGAAGAGTGGAAGAAGAGAGAGAGAGAGAGAAGCCAGGGAAAGGAGAAAGACAGAAGAAAGTGAGGAGGAGGTAGAGAGGTCAGAGAGAATGAGAAAGAGTGGGGAAGGAGGAGGATGTGGAGGGGTGGAGACATAGGAGGAGGAGAAGAACAGGATAGCAGAGCAAGGAGGTCACTATGACCTGGGATTTTACTGTGTTTTCAGCACACAGTGCTTGCTGAGGAGAGAGAAGAGAGGTTCATCCCTACCTGCAGTTCTCCATACCAGGGACAAAACAGGATTTTAAACACACTTAAGTTCTCAGCTCCAAAAACTCTGTCTCCAACCCCTAGGGCACAAGAAGAGAGCATCTTCTTTTCGCTTTCTGAAAGTTCCAGAGCGGATATTCAAAAAAGCACATGCTAACTGGATGAGTGCCAGCCAACAAAATATTCATGCACAATATCGATATAGTGCTGCGAAATAGTTCCAATGACTGCCTTGGCACTATCTATAAGTACCGGAGTGGTTTGTGGGCCCGAACTGAGGTGAAATACAAAGTTATCCGGTTAACAGCAATAGTGAAATTACTAACCAGATAATCATCCGCATAACAATAGGCCAGAAAGAAAAGCTGTCACAGCTTTATACGGTTACCTATCTGGATATTGGGCTGAATATCTCTGCTGTCTGGAGAGTGATGCTGCTCCCCGCTGAAACCACTTACTCAGCGCATGCCACTTTTCAGAAACCAGTGCCAGACTTCTGGATTTTATTTAGCCACGGTGACTGGGATTTAAAAAAAACCAAAAACCTCTGATGACTTGTGGCTGAATATTGACCCTTTCGTTGTTTAGTGACTTCGGATTGTAATTGAAGCGTAGTTAACTTTGGTCGCTTTGTATCATAAGTACATAGGATATGGAAAGTTTTCATTATTGCTGGTGCTAAGATTAGGAAATGGTCAGGATTCTTAGGGAATATGACAGGCTGGGTTAAAGGAATTTAAATAGCTTTAAATTAATAAAATTAAATAAAGAAGGGCCTTTAATATAGGTCCATTTGAGGACTTAATGCAGAACATTGAAATTCTGGAGTTTAGATTGTTCTGTTTTATTGTTCATGTACTATTATTTTACATTGGTGATATTATTGTTTGTATAGTGCTGTTATTTGTAATGGTGGTTTGTTCAAGTAGTCAGTAAGGGTAACATGGTTTACATCCTTGTGAAAATTCATTCAGTCTCTCCACTATGGCCTTATCCATAGCAGAGAGACTAAGGGGTATGTTTACTAAGCAGTCTTAACGTGCACCCGGCGATAGTGTGCAGGCTGCCATAAAAGGAGTGGGCGTTTCGGACTTAACGTAGCAAAACGGGATTATCGCGCGATAACATGCACTGCGCACATTATCGGGCGAGACGCCGCTAAGCACGTTAACGCGCGGTAATCTTAAGTAGGCGCGCTGACAAACAAGCACAGAAGCAGAGGTGTAGCACAATGGTTAATACCCTGACTGATAGTACTGGGGACATGAGTTTGATCCCCCAGTGTGCCTAATGAACAAGGCTGGCTGAGGCATTTCCCTTGATGTTTAAGTAGTGTTTTTTGAGGCATTGTAGTTTTATTTTAATTAGTGCTGCCAGCAAACACACCCTCACAGTGGCGTAACCTAAGGTGCCGCATAAGGCACCCTATAAGGCACTCCAGAGGGCACATTATAAAGTGCACTGTCCGCCAATGCACCCTACAATGTCCCCTATAGGACACCTTATAAGGTGCTTTATAGGCCCTATAAGGTGCCTTATGGGGCGCCTTAAGGTTACAGTACTCTGAGGGTGTGATTGCTGGCAGCACTAATGTACATTAAAAACAGACAATGTCTTGGACAGCCCTATCAAATAACCCCACTGTGGGCTAGAACCCATGACCTCTGGCTCCACAAGCAGTGAAGCAACCAGTGGACTACAACTCTACAGCTACTAACAACCCCCTGGCTGCCTACAGAAGGACTGCACGTCACCACACAGTCTGCTGTGGCTACCAAGGTAGGGGCAACCCACCCATACCCATGATGCACAGCACATGCATATCAGCAGTCTACAGACGATCACAAGATGGGGGTATGCACCCCATAGCACCTCAGCCTGGTAGGGGGTGCCGACAGTGTGTGTTAGTGGCACAGAGTAGCTACAGACCGTCACATTGTGTGGGTATTGTGCTCACCCTGAGGGTGAGGTGGGGCAGCCAGCACCAGATCCGCAGCACCTTCAATGCCTGAAATAGACCATGT
This sequence comes from Ichthyophis bannanicus, assembly GCA_033557465.1. Taxonomy (NCBI): domain Eukaryota; kingdom Metazoa; phylum Chordata; class Amphibia; order Gymnophiona; family Ichthyophiidae; genus Ichthyophis; species Ichthyophis bannanicus. Next base: position 507,668,163 of record CM066031.1, on the reverse strand, counting down.
CACAGGTACCCATCGGTAGCAGTGGATGACCCAGTTGCTTGGTATTAATTTGAAATTGCTTTATTGAAGCAATTTATTGGGGGATCTTCAATAAAGCAATTTGGAATTAATACCAAGCAACTGGGTCATCCACTGCTTCTGCTCCTTGTGTACTTTGCTGATCCCTGCAGGAGCTCTGCTCTCCTGTGTGCTGTTACAGGTACCCATCAGTGCCAGTGTGTGTGATAGGCAGGTCCTGCAAACACACCTAGGATACATTAGTGTCTATTTGAAGCTCTCAATCAGGTCTGGCCCTTATGGGCTATGATGCACCCAGAATAGTGCATATTCTATCCTGTCTTAGTGCTATGGTAACATGATGTAAATGACACAGAGAGAGAGAGGGAGGGAGGGAGGGAGGGAGGGAGGGAGGGAGGGGGGGGAGGAGGGAGGGAGGGAGGGAGGGGGGGGAGGAGGGAGGGCGGAGGGAGGGGAGGGGGAGGGAGGGGGGAGGGAGGGAGGGAGGAGGGGGGGAGGGGGAGGGAGGGAGGGAGGGAGGAGGGAGGGAGGGAGGGAGGGGGGGGAGGGGGGGAGGGAGGGAGGGGGGGGGAGGGGGAGGGGGGGAGGAGGGAGGAGGGAGGGAGGGAGGGGGAGGGAGGGGGGGGGAGGGAGGGAGGGGGGGAGGGGGGGAGGGAGGAGGGAGGGGGGAGGGGGGAGGGAGGGAGGGAGGGAGGGGGGAGAGGGGGGGAGAGGGAGGGAGGGAGGGGGGGGAGAGGGGGGGAGAGGGGGGGAGAGGGAGGGGGGAGCAGGGGAGAGGGGGGGGGAGGGGGGAGAGGGAGGAGGGGGGAGGGAGGGGGGGGAGGGAGGGGGGGGAGAGGGGGGGAGAGGGAGGGAGGGAGGGAGGGGGGAGAGGGGGGGAGAGGTAGGGAGAGGGAGGGAGAGGGGGGATAGGGAGGGAGGGAGGGGGGGGAGAGGGGGGGGAGCGGGGGAGAGGGGGGGGGGGGGGAAAGGGGGGGAGAGGGAGGGAGGGGGGGGAGAGGGGGGAGCGGGGGAGAGGGGGGGAGAGGGGGGGAGAGGGGGAGGGGGGAAAGGGGGGGAGAGGGGGGAGGGGGGGAGAGGGGGAGGGGGGAGAGGGGGAGAAGGGGGGAGAGGGGGAGGGGAGGGGGGAGGGGGGGGAGAGAGGGGGGGAGAGGGGGAAGGGGGGAGGGGAGAGGGGGAGGGGAGAGGAGGGAGGGGGGGAGAGGAGGGAGGGGGAGGGGAGAGGGGGAGAGGGGGAGGGGAGGGGGGAGAGGGGGGAGAGAGGGGGGGAGAGGGGGAGGGGGGGAGAGGGGGAGAGGGGGGAGAGAGGGGGAGAGGGGGGAGGGGAGGGGAGGGGGGGAGGGGAGGGGGAGGGGGGGAGGGGAGGGGGGAGGGGGGAGAGGGGGGAGAGGGGGGGAAAGGGGGGGAGAGGGGGGAGGGGGGAAAGGGGGGGAGAGGAGGGGAGAGGGGAGGAGAGAGGAGGGGAGAGGGGGGGGTTGGACCCATAGGCAGATTATGTACCATCACCCAAAACACCTTCTCAAGGCTATACCCACAGTACCTTGCTCCTCATTATGCACACTGGCAGGCCAATACTGGCAATAGTGCTAGTAGTGTGGGGTGAGGAAGGTGTTAGTAGCCACCATACACTGCATAGACAGACACACACTCCCCACACCTATGGCAGCATTGTGCAACTATAGAGGTGTTTGGCAGCCCTGGCCACTGCACCAGTCCTGGGCACAGTGCAGGCATGGCTATGGTACGCAATACTGTTGGGGTCACCCCCCAGGGTGGTAAACACTGTCAGACACCAGACCTGAAGCACACTCCACAGACATCAGGGAGGTTGCTATGATGCAGCTCTATCAGCAAATTGTGCTTAACTTAGGAATTGCTATCTGCCAGTAATCATAGCAACCTTTTGATAGCTGTGTACTGTATTCCCAGGTTTAGGGTGGCATTGCTAAGGTATGCAAGTGCTAGTATTGGAAGATGTACACAGGGCCCAACATCCTGCCTCTCCAGGAGGCATTGGATAATGGAGCCTGTGGGTGCGGGTGTGTCTGCCCCTGTTGGACGCTGCTTTAGGGCAGAGGTGCCCAACTCCAGTCCTGGTGGACCAAACACTGTCCGGGTTTTCATGCTGTCCCTAATGAATATGCATGAGATAAATCTGCATACCATTGGGGTGGCGCATAGAAATGCAGCACAGCCATATTAATTAGAGGCAGCATGGAACCTGAATGGTGTTTGGCCCTCCAGGACTGCATTTGGGAGACTCTGCTCTTGATAATGCACATGTTTATGGTGTCTGTGCTCTGTAGGGTAAAATGTAGGTGTTTTGGGCATGTTTACATCATCTGAAATAAAGGTTCAGTCTGTACAGTTGGCCCCAGCACAGAGCTGCAGTTATCACCAGAGCACTAGTACTACCCCTGCACAGATTAGCAATGTCAGCACTGTGATCAGGACCAGTGCAGCGGGTAGGGTTGTCAACCACCTCCATCTCTGCACATTGCTGAGATAGGTGTGGGAGTATGCCTATGTCTCTTCATTGTTTTGTGTCTGCCAACACCTCACTGAGCCCGCATTGCTAACACTTCTTCCAGTGTAAGCCTGCAAATGTGCATAATGAGGAGCAAGGTATTGTGGGTATGGCCCAGACAGGGCGGATTGGCCAGGATGCATCTCCACAGGGTGGAGGGCAATGGCTGGGACACTGTAGTGCTCGACCACCACCTGCATGGACATGGTGGCCACAGCATGTCACACGGGGGGGGGGGGGGTCACTCTCACTCTGACCGAGCAGTGATCATGGCATGTCTATGTTCGCACATAGTGCCACACATTATTTGTTTTCAGTGATATCTGTGTGTTCCTGGTTTTGGGGCCTAATCACGGAGATACCTGCTTGGTGTTTGTGCTGTGCATTCCATCTCTGGATGCACTATGGACTGGTCAGTGGGCTGTCTGCAGTTTGTCTGTGCATGGTAGGAACACCTTGTAGGATGCTGCAGATGCTGTCTGTTGATGAATGGTAGACCATGGCATGGGGAAGTTGAGCCTTCCCCTGCCTATCCCCAAACATCATTGCTGGGCAATGGTCACAGGTATGGCATTGGCCCAGCAGCCCTGGAGGGCTGTTATCTGCCAGCAGGACTGTGGTTGCTGGTACTGCAGCCATTCTTCTGGGTGCAGGCACCAGTCCCACCACACCCTCATCTACAAAAGGGGTGATTGAGGCCCCTTGGGGTATATAAGCAAATACCACTTAGACCCATAGTGGCAGTGCTACATTGCCCTCATGCAAGTCTAGACACCCCACTGCCCTACCCATGGCAACTAGACCTTAACACTAGACACGCAATAATCTAGGTGATGTCCGGTCGCACAGGGCCACATGTGATTGCAGAACACAGCTAGAACAGATGTACTTTTGGTTGCACTGCTGGGAACACCTGTCACACACTGGTAGTGCTGGGGATGTGCAGCAGGACCTATCTCTAGCACCACAAGAAGAGACACAGGTTAACATTTTAGACTACAAAGTGTTATACCACATTTGCAGACTAAAACTATCCCTGACAATTATTATACCTGCAAATGTTGACCTTTATGCACTCTAATAATGTAATAATATACTAATGTAAATAGTTGGTTCACATCCCAAACTGATCCTTTGGAATGTAACCCATATTGTAAGTATTGTAATATTGAAAATTGTTTTGTATGCATTTAGTTATACTGTTATCTGCAAAAGTTACAATTGTTATATGTAAAACAACTAGGTATGAACCCCTCCATACCTTATAAACTACTGTTCTCTGTAAACTGCACTTGAACCTTGGGAAAGAGCGGTATAGAAATGCTTGTTAAATAAATAAATAATTAAATAAACATGTACTGTGGACCTAGTGCTGGGCGCACATCCTATCCCTCAAGGTGAACATAGAACCTGCACAAAGGCATGGTCTGTAGCTACTCTGTGCCAGTATCACACACTGTCAGTCCGTCCTACCACACTGCAGTATCAAGGAGGTGCAGACCCCATTTGGTAGTCAGCTGTAGGCCGCTGTTCTGCATGTGCAATGCATCATGGGTGCTGGTGGGGTTACCCTATCCTGGCACACAGAGCAGATGGTTTGTGCAGTGACCTGCAGTCCTTCTGTACCCAGCCATTGCTGTGCAACAGGCCATAGAGGTATAGCCTACTGGTTAGTACACTGACGTTATAGGGGAGGTCATGGGTTCAATTCCTCATTGTTCCCTCCTGTCCAAGGCAGATATTTTGCTTGCCTGTGACAGTCATATCTTTGCAGAAACGTGCTGCCAGCCCATAGTACCCTCACCACAGTTGCCATCAATCCCTATAAGGCGTTATAAGGCTCCTAATTAGGCACAGTACAAGGCACCTTATTAGGCACAGTATAAGGCACATTACAAGGCACCTCATTAGGCACAGTACAAGGTACGTTATAAGGCACCTCATTAGGCACAGTACAAGGCATGCTACAAGGCACCTTATTAGGCACAGTACAAGGCACGTTACAAGGCACCTTATTAGGCACTGTACAAGGCTCGTTACAAGGCACCTCATTAGGCACAGTACAAGGCACGTGCTTTCTACTGTGCCTAATAAGGTGCCTTATAATGCGCCTTATAACATGCCTTATAATGTGCCTTATAATGCGCGTTACCTGACACGGCTTGCCATAATGATGCCCCGCCCACGCCTTTATATGGGCATCTGTATCTTTACCGCGGAACCTAACGCGAATGACATTACCGCAGTTTAATAAACATGCCCCAAATGAATTTTTTGCTTCAGTCTTTACTGAAGAAGATATAAGAAACTTACCCATGCCAGAAATTATATTTAAAGGTGATGTATCAGAAGAATTGGTACAAATCTTGACAAATTGGAAAGCTGTAATGCAGCTAATTGATAAACTAAAGAGCAGCAAATCATCTGAACCGGATGGCATACATCCCAGGGTGCTGAAAGAACTAAAATATGAGAATGCAGACCTACTTTTAGCAATGTGTGAGCTATCATTAAAATCATCTGTTGTATCTGATGCTTGGAGAGTGACTAATGTAATGCCAATTTTTTAAAAGAATTCCAGGGGTGAGCTGAGAAACTACAGACCAATGAGCCCGACATCAGTGAAGGTAAAATGGTAGGAACTATTATAATAACAAAATTACTGACATGTAGATAGTCATGGTTTAATTGTAGAAAGCCAACATAGATTTAACCAAGGAAATTCTTGTCTTACTAATCTCTTATATTTCTTTGAAAGTGTGAATAAACAGGTAGATGAAGGTGAGCCAGTTGATACGATGTATCAGGATTTTTAGAAAGCTTTTGACAAAGTCCATCATGAGAAATTAAGTCATGGGATAGGAGGTAATGTATTATTGTGGATCAGTAACTGGCTAAAAGGTAGAAAACAGAGAGTAGGGCTAAATGGCCAATTTTCTCAGTAGAGAAAGGTGAATAGTAGAGTACCCCAGGGATCTGTGCTGGTCCCACTGATTTTATGTAAATCATTTTTATTATTATTATCATTGTACGAAAACCAACAAAACAAGCCAGCTATACAATACCAATAGCGCAGTAATTCAATGGGCATGAATACAAGCACAAATACAACACCCACAGCAAGAATACAAACAAGAATAGAAGTGTCAGGATACAAAGAGTATACAGTCCAATACAAACAATGACACGCTGCAAACAACGTAGGGCCTGCCCCCCAGGGCTTAGCCCTCACAATTTCCCCTTGTGGATGGTCCCATTTAGTTCTCTGGATATCCTTGCCACCATTTACGCCTGATTTAGCTATATACACTACTATTCCAGGTTAGCCCTTGGCCTCCAGCACGTTGGCAACGGCTTGACCAGGACCATTGACACTCAAAATAACTTGGTATATTACCATATTATGAATTCTTATATAGCTATACCCCAATAATCCTATAAATCCTCTGTTAACCTCTCCAGCCGTGGATGCACTGTACTCCGAGGAGCGGTGGTTCTTACGCTCCCCGGTGCCAATCAATCACTATACATCCAATCCCCCCCTCCCCTTTGTCCCCAGCACTGTATCCAACCTCCTCCCCTCTCCTCCTTCTCCCCCCCTCTCTTCCCGCCCCCTCCCCGTCCTTTAGTCCTCCCCCCTATCCCATTATCCCATTATCCCCTTTCCCTCCTCCCCACCCACCCCCACCCATCCCCACCAGATCCTGAAGCTAACTACCAACCATGTTCCACTTCTCCTATACTAACCTAGTGAAGTACTTCAATCTTCCGCTGCTCCCTCAAAGAACTCCCATACTTTTCTGCACCATTCCATTTTCTTCTCTCCCAGCACCTGGGCCGTCCGGTTCTCCATAATCTGCAGATCTAGCATCGATCTTTCCCACCCGGAGATCTCAGGAGGGGTACCAGACATCCATTGTCTGAGTATACAGAGCTTAGCTATCAAAAAGCCCCTGTCACAGAGTAACTTATGATGCTTGTGCACCCGGACTCCCCCTCCCAGTTCACCTAGCAGACCCCATTCCGGTGACAGAGCCTCCCAACCCAGCTTTTTGCCCCCCACTTTCCCCCAAACCGCTTTACAAAAGGGTCGTATGCGTGAGCAGAACCAAAAGCGATGTGAAAACGTCCCCTTCTCTGCCCCACAAAGCCTGCACGCATCTGTTTGAGCCATCCCTGCCCGAGCTGTCCAGACATCATGCACATACGCCCTCCATAAAAATTTGTACTGCAATTCCTGTAAGCGGACCGATTCCGAGACAGTTTTTATCATCCGGAATGCCCGCTGTAGATGCTACACCGTAACTCCAGGCAATAAATCCTGTTGCCATCTGTTAGCCAGTTTCTCCAAAGGGCTTGCATCCTCCTCAGTCAATTTCTTTCCTCAATCGTGCCACCGATAATTTCCCTTCTAAGTGGACCCACATATCCAACAACCCTTCTGCATTGATTATGTTACTACAATCCTTCTGCAGGGTCCGAACATAATGCCTCGCCTGCAAATAAAAGTAAAATTGATTTGGGGCCAGGTTGAACCTCCTCCTCAGCTCCAAAAAGGAGTCCAGCTCAGAGCCCGATTCCATGCGCATATGGCCCACAAACTCAACGCCCTGCCTATCCCACTCTTTCCCCACCACCCCCCATACTCCCGGCGTAAAGTCTAAATTACCTACTAAGGGGAGGCAGTCTGTCGCTCTCCAGCATCGTCTCTTATAACAACAGAGAGCTCTTCAGGCCTGATGCAGCCCCTGCAAATAGACCGAAGCTTTCCACGCAGGGGCAACCTCCCCCCTTGACCTATGCAAGCAGTATACTCTATGCGCCATTCCTGCCATCTGATCCACAAGACTCAGAGGAATAGTATCTTCCGTACCCAACACCACGTCTCGTAATGGTCTCATCAAATATGTGAAATTATACACCCGAAGTGGGACCAAACCTAGCCCCCCTCCTCCCGTGGCCTCTGTATCACCGAAAGCGCTATGCGCGGTTTCTTTCCCCTCCAAAGAAACTCACTTAGGTGCCACTGCAGCACTAATAAATCCTTTTTTAGCAACCAAACCGGGATATGCCTCAAGAGATAAAGCCACCGCGGGAGTTCTACCATCTTAAATAAGGCTACCCTACCCAGGAGGGAGATCGGGAAATCTCGCCACTTCTTTAATCGTGCTATTGTTGCCACCAACAGTGGGTGTACATTGACCTTATAAAGATGGATCAGTTTCTCTGATATCTGAATACCGAGGTAGCGTATCTGCCCCTCCGCCCATAGCAGCGGGAACTCCCCCTTCCATCTAGATCGCACTAGGCCTCCGACATCAAGTACTAAAGATTTAGATTTATTTATACGTAGCCCCGAAAAGGACCCAAACCTTTTAATTTGAGAGAGCGCCGCTGTTAATGACCCCTGTGGTTCCCGCAGACACAGCAGCATGTCATCCACAAATGCACTTATCTTAATTCCCCCACCCTGCCATTCCATCCCCTTTATTTCCTGCATCTCTTTCAAAGACAGCAAAAGGGGTTCTAATTGAAGAACAAACAAAAGGGGGGAAAGGGGGCAACCTTGCCGGGTCCCTCTCTCAAGTACAAAAGGTTGCGAGTATTCACCCCCCATGGCAATGCAGGCCATCGGCTCCGTGTATAGCGCCTGTATCCATTGTAGGTAGGCTCCCCTAAACCCAAATCTCTTCAACGCTTCAAACATATACATCCAGGAGACACTATCAAAGGCCTTTTCAGCATCCAGACTCACTAAAACTAAGGGAATCTCCTGAAATTGGCAGCAATCCATACTCAGTAGAATTTTGCTAATATTCAGTAGGGCCTCCCTTCCTTTGACAAAGCCAGACTGGTGCGATCCTATGAGTCTGGGCAAGATATTCTGCAGCCTTGCAGCTAGGACCGACGCCAATAACTTCATGTCATAATTAATGAGGGAGATCGGTCGATATGATGCAGGGTCCTCCCGGTTCTTCCCCGGCTTGGGGATGACCGTGATGGCTGCAGTCCTCATTTCTCTCGGAAACCTGCCAGTCCCTAACACTTCATCATACAATGCCATCAGGGTGGGTGTCACCCGAAGTTCAAGAATCTTATAGAACTCCGACCCAAACCCGTCAGGTCCTGGGGTCTTATGTGGTACACTCCTTTTAATGAGCTGCTGAATCTCACTCCCTGAGATTGGTTGATTCAACTCTTCTAATTCGGGATTGGTCAAGCACGGGAGTTGAACTGTATCCAGAAAGGATTGGGCCTGCGCTCTATCTTCCAATTCCGGAGTGCACAACTCTTGATAAAAATTTCAAAAGATTCGCAAAATTTGGTGTGTCTCATGATATTTCACCCAATCTGTATCTTGAACTACTGCTATCACCTTATTTCCACCCCAATCTCGCACTAGCCAGGCCAGAGGTCTACCAGTGCGGTCCCCATAGCGAAAAAACTGATGTCTATAGTATTGCATAGAGTATACCGCTCTTTCCCGCAACAGTTGGTTAAGTCTCTGTTGCTTCTCAAGATGAGCCCGTAAGCTTTCCGGATCTCGCCTCCTCAGCGTTATTCTCTTATAAGATTGGAGCTCTTGTGCCTCTCTAAGAATATTATCATTTAACTTTCTCCATTCGCGAGCTACATATGCAATAATATGGCCCTGCATCACTGCCTTCCCGGCTTCCCAGAAAACCGCTATACTGCTTGCTTGGGATTCATTAATTTCAACGTATTCCTCCCAATGCTTCGCCAAATATTCTCGAAAATCTTCATTTGTCCACAAATGCCTGGGGAATGACCACCTACCACCTATCCCTCTTCTCCCTTTCCAATCCATCAGGACCATGGCATGATCAGATATCACTATTGGCTTAATCTCAATCCCCATAACTTTCCCAAAGGCGTCTCGGGACACCAGCATGAAATCAATCCGGGACCAGGTCTGATGGGCTCTAGACAGATGCGTGTAGTCTCTCTCTCCCTCATGTAAGATTCTCCACCCATCAACTAGGCCTCCCACTCTGCATAGGTACCCTACTCCTTTCCGACTCCAACCCCCTCCCGCAGGCGGATGTGATCTATCCAGCTCCGGGTCATGTAGGCAATTAAAATCCCCCACCAAAATCACAGGGACATTTGGGGCACTCACCACTCTCTGCGCTATGTTCTTGAAGAACTGGTGATTGTATACATTCGGGGCATATATATTGCCAAGAAAGAACTCTTCCCCTTGTATCTTAAGATGTACAAAGCAGAACCGACCCTGTACATCAGCTTCTTCTTTTACCATTTCCACCTGTAGCCCTTTCTGAATTAGGATCGCAACTCCACATTTCCTCCCCCCTGCTGCAGCTGCATACACATGCCCAACCCAGTCCCTCTTTAACTTCTCATGTTCCCTTGCACTCAAATGTGTTTCTTGCAAGAGAGCAATATGGACTCTCTCCCGCTTCAGTGCTTGTAATATTTTTGTGCGCTTCACCGGTGTCTGTATTCCCCCTACATTACAAGTCACTATACGTAGGTCAGATCTCAGCTTTGCTCTCCCCAAGGCTTTGCACCAGCAGCCTATGTCTTTTGTGTAAGTGTTGCCCGGAGTTTCCCAGCCTAAACTCCAGGCTCTCTTCTAGCTGCCTCCCTCCGAAGCACTTCATCGCATAGTTCTCGTTTGCCACCCCTTCTCTCTGAGCCAACCCTGATCCGGTAGAAGCCTCCCCATCCCCCTTTCCCAGATATACTTTGTCAGATTCCCCTCCTCTCCCGTCCCTCCCCCCGCCCCCCTCCCTCCCCCTCCGGATCCCCCACCCCCTCCCATCCCCCGCCCCCTCCCCAACTGCCACTCCCCCTCCCCCTCCCCTCTCCCCCACTCCCCTTCAAGATTCCATTCTCTATCCTCAGCCACCCAATGCTGAGGTCTGATCCCTTTTCGACACTGCAGGGCTACCTCGCAATGTTCTGCACTACTCATGAGCTCTTTAAAACTCCCCACACACTAGCCAAAACCTCGATGTCACTCCTGCACATTTACTTATCAAACTTACACAATAAAAGTCCTTTCTCTGTATGCCTGAGCATAGCGTCCCATTATTACTGTCGGCGTGTCTTAGATCCATCAACCGTTAACATCTGGTGCCGCCATTGCCTCTCCTGCCGCAACTGTCTCCCGGCTCTCCAAGAATCTTTTTGCCTCTGCCACATTAGCAAAAGAATAGTTCTTCCCCTTATCCGAAAAGCGCAGTGTTGCCGGGTATGCCAGTGTGAATCGCACCTTTCTCCGGAACAAATCTGAGCAAACAGATGAAAACTCCTTCCTCTTTGCGGCTACTACCGCTGAGTAATCTTGGAATATCAAAATCTTCTGGTTAGCAAGTCTCAAGTCCCCTTTCTTGCGGAAAGCCTGTAATAGCTGAATTTTATGTTGAAAGTTCAATATTTTGGCAATTACCACCCGGGGTCTCTGGCGCGACTCCGTTTTAGCCCCTAGCCGGTGTGCTCGCTCCACTTTTAACTCTCCCACCAGCGTTGTCAGTCTCAGTTCTTTAGGGAGCCACTGCTCGATTAGGGGCACCAGCATCTGGTCTGTAGTGTTCTCCGGCACCCCAACAAGCCGCACGTTGTTCCTTCATGACCTGTTTTCTAAATCATCCACTTTGGCTGGGAGGGCCTCAATCTGCACGTGCTGCGCCGTGGCCTCTCTTGATATTCGCTCCTCTGCATCCTCCGGCGAAGAGACGCGGTGCTCCAACTCCTCGATTCTATGACCCACCTCAGCCATCGCCTCTCCCATATCCTCCAATTTCAGCAGGATTTGGTCAAATTTGGGGTCCAGCAGCTTAACCACCTCTTTCGCTACCTCCTCAGTCACCGAATCAGCGCTGTCTGCACCCGGAGAGCGCGGCTGCAGGGCCACTGCCGCAGCAGGCCCCGGCTTAGGAAGCTTCTCTTTGTCTCGTTTCAGCAACAGGGGCATTTTCCACAATTTTTCCTCTCACAGCTTGTCGCCGACCCTTAAGACACACTTCTCCACTTTCTTTAATCCAGGCAAGGCTTTTTTTATGCCGAGTTTATGTGCAAGGCAGCCCCGGAGCGAGCAAGACACGTCCTACTCCCTCATGTGCCACGTTGGATCTCCCCTCTGATTTTTAGCATAATTATTAATGACCTGGAAATGGGAATAACAAGTGAGGTGCTCAAATTTGCAGATGACAAAATTATTCAAAGTTGTTAAAACAAAAGGGGATTGTAAACAATTGCAAGAGAACCTTGAGAAATTCGAAGACTGGACATCCAAATGGCAGACGAAATTTAATGTGGACAAGTGTAAAATTGTGCACCTAGGGAAGAACAACTCAAACTATGGTTACATGATTCAAGGCTCCACATTAGGAATCATCACCTAGGAAAAGGATCTGAGCATCATCATGGATGATACATTAAAACCCACTGTCCATTGTGCAGTGGTGGTCAAGAAAGTAAGTAGAATGCTGAGAATCATAAAGAAAGGAATGGAGAATAAAACAAATAATACTGTAATGCCACTGTATTATTTTATGTTGCGACCACACCTTGAATATTGTGTGCAATTCTAGTCACCATATCTTAAAAAGGATATAGCAGAACTGAAAAAGGTACAGAGAAAAGTGACAAAAAGGTAAAGGGATGGATGGATATCCCTATGAGGAAGGCTTAAAAGGTTAGAGCTCCTCAATTTGGAAAAGAAACAGCTGAGGGGCAATATGATAGAAGTCTAAAAATAATGAGTGGAGTGTAATGAGTAAATGTAGATCGGTTGTTTACTACTTCAAAAAGCAGGAAAACTAGGAAACATGCAATAAAGTTGCAATGTAGCACACTTAAGACTAGTTGGAGAAAATATTTGTTCATGCAACACGTAATCAAATTCTGGAATTCGTTACCAGAGGATGTAGTAAAGGCTGTTAGTGTAGCTGGGTTTAAAAGAGGTTTGGACAAGTTCCTGGAGGAAAAGTCCATAAACCATTATTAAAACGGGCCAGGGAAATCCACTTGTAACCAATGGGACAAGCATCATGGACTCTGTATACCTTTTGGAAACCTGCCAGGTACTTGTGACCTGGATTGGCCACTGATGGAAACAGCTTGATGTACTCGGTCTGACCCAGTATGACACATTTTATGTTCTTATGTCAAATATGCATACTGTTTTCTTTCCCTGACTGAACATGTCACTAGCAAAGGATCCGCACAGCCCAGCAAAAAATATAATCACGATATAAGTCTGTGTGTACTTTTAACCAAACCGAATGAATAAATGGTTTTGAAAAACTGCCTTTTAAATTTTAACTCGAGTTTTAATAGGACCCTATATCCATCTGCTTTTCCTACTGAAATTGAATGAAAAATAATATTAAGCTAGTACCATTATTCAGAAGTTGCTTTTGATAAAAACAGTTGAAATAAAGTTTCAAAATCTTCATAAAAATTAGTGCTCAATTGCGCAACTATTTTCTTTTATTATACCTCACATTTATGAGCAGATTAAATACAAACTGGAGACCTGGAATAATAATGTACTGTAATCATGAAATATTTTCCACCGAGAAGCTATATAAACAGTACATAGCAGCAATCCTGGTGAAATTAAAGCAATTTTTCTAAACACTATGATTACTTCTACAACTCAACATAAACCTGATTTAAGACAGTGGTTGTTATGTAGGCAATGGATATACAGTCATGTTAAGCTAACTTTCATAGTATACGAGCCTAGAGCAAAGGTCGCAAATTGAAACAGCATGTCATGATCAATCGTCCCTCTGGATATTCTGCCAGCCGGTGACCTGACATTGGTTCTCATCTTACTTTATAACAATAGTAATTCTAGTTGAGCAGAAGTAATCTCTTCTCTTGGAACAGAGAATTACAATATACGTACTGTGCAAGGCTGCACAATTTATACTAAAATACTTTAAATAAGGACATCAAATGAAAAAAAGGGTAAAGGGGTTATTTTTGAAGCATTATAAACATGGATGAGGTAGCAAAAAAAATTCTGAAGCAGCATCCACAGCTAAAATGCCATTTTAGAATGACCATTAGATACATGTTTCTACCTCCTGGAATGCTGATTTCTGACGTCTCTGCCAGAGAATTTCCATGAGCGACCTAGGTGGCGCATGCGTCTGCATGTCTATGATATATTTCACATAGACCAGAGATGTGCAAGGGCAGAATTTCTAAGCATGCCTATCTATACCTGCTAGGTCCAATGAAAAAAGCACTGCTACAACCTGTTGATTGAAGATCCCAGTCCGAAACATGGTGTTTTAGGGAAATACTTTATTGCAATTCACCACAAGGGTGATAACTAGCCAACCCAACATGGCCGTGTTTCAGCAATGCCTTCTTCAGGGGTATTTCGGCATTCTGAAGACAACAACACAAATAAATAATAAAAAAACATATAAATTAAAACATAATGGTTAAAACATAACATAAATAATAAAAACCTCCATCCATATCAAATAATAAAATAATTAACCAATAATACAAATACACTATCATCTCCTTTCGTCTGCTGGCCATTCCTCTCCCTATGCACCCAAGCATCCTTCTAGCTTTTGCTGTCACCTTTTATACCTGTTTAGTTACTTTAAGGTCATCAGACACAATCACGCCTAGGTCCCGCTCTTCTTTAGTGGACAAAAGTACTTCATCCCATTTACTATATTGCTCCCTTGGATTTTTTGCAGCCCAAATGCATGATCCTGCATTTTTTAACATTAAATCTCAGCTCCCAATTCTAGACCATTCTTCAAGCTTAGCTAGATCCCCCCCATACCCAACAGCCCTTCTGCTATATCACTAACAAAGATATTAAAAAGAATCGGACCAAGGACAGATCTCTGGGGCACACCACTGGTAACCTCCTTCTCCTCAGAGTGAGCTCCATTTACCTGTACCCTTTATCACCTCCCACTCAACCAATTTCAAACCCAAGCACTAACTTAATGGTCCATCCCTAGAATGCTCAGATTGTTTATAAGTCGCCTGTGAGGAACAGTATCAAAGGCTTTACTGAAATCTAAATACACCACATCTAGGGCTCTCCCTCGGTCCAACTCCCTGGTCACCCAGTCAAAGAAATCAATCAGATTTATCTGACAAGACTTGCCTCTGGTGAATCCATGCTGCCTCGGATCCTGTAATCTGCTGGACTCCAGAAGCATCACTACTTTCTATTTCAGCAGTGCTTCCAATAATTTACTCACCACCAAAGTTAAACTAACTGGCCTGTAGTTTTCAACCACATCCTTACTTCCGCATTTGTGTAAAGGGACCACATGTGCCTCTCTCCAGTTCTTTGGCACCACTCCTGGCTCCAACAAGGCATTGAAAACGTCAGTCAGTGGAGCTGCTAGAATGTCCCCAAGTTCCCTCAGTATTCTTTTGTTTTTTAAATTTAACATTTTTATTAATTTCCCAACATTCAAGTGAAACAAGAATGACAGAAACAAGATGATACATCCATTAGGCAAAAAGAGACAATAAAGAAAAAAAAACACAAGCAAATTAATCATCATATTTAGTCCACAATATTAGGTAATCACCTGGGGCTCCAGGAAAATTTAACATCATTAAAGAAAAGAAACATAAGGCAAGGCTAAGGGGTATGTTTACTAAAGTGCGTTAGTGCAATTCGCATTAGGAGCCGCGGTAGAAACACAAACTCCAAATAAGGACATGGGCGGTACATCGTTACCACCAATGCGCGTTTCCAAAACTAACGAGCGTTACAGGGCGCCGTGGCCCGTTACCGCGCGTTAAGCATAAGAAGGCGCATAGACAGAAATCACTTAAACAGAAGTGTAGCATAATGGAACCTGCACTGACTGCTGATACAGGCATCATGGGATCGATTCCCCAGTGTGCCAAGTGCAGAAGGCTGTCTGAGGCATCACCCTGTACATTATGTAGTGAATGAGTAGGCATTTTACATTTTTTCCAGTAGTGTTGCCAGCAAACACACCCTCACAGTGGCGTAACCAAAGGTGCTGCAGAAGGCACCCCATAACGCACTCCATAGGCCACATTATAAAGTGCACTGTCCGCTGAGGCACACCACAATGTCCCCGATAGAACACCCTAAAAGGCAACCTACAGTGCGCCAGAGAAGGTGCCACATGGGGCGCCTTATGAGGCACTCTAAGGTTACAGTACGCTGAGGGGTTGTCACTGGAAGCACCAATGTACATTAAAACTATACAATGCTACAGACAGCCCTATAATAGAAGCTCACTGTGGGCTTGAACCCATGACCATTGGGAACCCATGACCACTGGCCCCACAGGCATTGAAGGAACCACTGGGCTGCAGCCCCATAGCTGTGAAAAAAACCCTGGCTGGCTACTGAAGGGCGTCAGGACACCTCCCAAACCGCCTGCAGTGTTGGCCAGGATCTGGGTTAACGCAACCATACCCATGGTGCACTGCACATGCAGATCAGCAGTCCAGAAATGAACACAAAAAGGGGTATGTACCCACACAGACCCCTGGCACGGTAGGGCGACATGACTGTGTGCAGCACTGTCACAGAGTAGCAACAGACAGTATCCCAACAGGGTACCCCATAAGGAGCTAGAAAAGGTGTCCCATAAGGCAGCTTGAGCCGTAGCACAATGGTTAATACATTGTCAGATGTTGCAAGGGTTGTGAGTTCTACTCCCCCTGTGGGTCAAAGCACAAAAGCTGCATGCAACATCACCCCCCACAAACTGCAGTCCCTGATTTGTATAAGCAGGCACCACTCCAGAAAAACATAAGATACCCCTCTATTTTTATTGGGCACAACCAACCAGAGAGTGGGGAGAAAATGCCCACCTCCCCTTATTGGGAGGGCCCCTTTATTCTAGAGATTCCCAGCCCTCTCAATGATAAAATAGTGTGAATCCACACCCAGGACTGGGTGAGAAAAATATACAAAGTCAAATATACCCACATATCATTTCCTGAGGGCAATAAAACATCAAACCGTGCTGGAACCAAGGCAGTTAAGAACACAATTGTCACGCCATCGTACTCCACCAGCAAACGCCACCACGACATGCATTTCTCGTACCAACTGCGGGCACGGTATCAAGTGAAAGTGTGCCTGCCAGGCGGGGTTATCTATGGATGAGTATGAGACATTACCCGTACACCAATTCAGTGATGTCAGAAGCAGTTTGTTTTCTACGTGTACGAAGTGCTGCTGGCAAACATACACTCACAGGGCTATAACCTGAAGGAGCTGCATAGTGTACCCTACAAGGCACACCAGAGGGTACAGGTTAATGTGCACTGTCTGCCAGGGCACCCTATAGGGTGTGTTACAGAGCGCCCCATAGGGCATGTCATAGGTCTCCCGATGAGGCACCGTGAGGAGTCCGCACTGTGAGGGTAGCGGTGCTGGTAGCACGAATGTTAATTAAAGAAAACTGCCGCAGACAGCCCAACCCATAAACCACACTGTGGGCTGCAATCCATGATCTCTGGCTCCAACAGCAGCACAGTACGCAGTATGCCAAATCACTAGAACCACCAGCAAATCCCTGGCTGGCCACTGAAGGATGTCCGCCCACCACCCAAAACGTCTGCCATACCCATGGTGCACTGCACATGTACATCAGCACTCCAGAGATGAACATAGGAGGGGGTAGGCACCCTCACAGCACCTTGGCCTAGAAGGGAGAAATGAATATGTGCAACACTGCCATAGAGTAGCAAAAGACAGTAGGCCAACAGTGTGCCCAAGAAGAAGCCTGAAAAGGTGCCCAGTACGGTGTCTAGAAGGGAGCCACAAGCTAAGTGCAATAGGAGGTACACATGGATAAGACAGTGCAGATGGAACCCTGGCCAATCGAACCATCTGTCACGGTGCTCCAAGAAGGGTATGGTGGCCAAGGTCAGTGTGCCTTAGGGACTGCTAGTTGCATCTGGAGGACCTGCAGGACCTGCGTGGACGAGAGACAGATGTAGGCTGAACACCACATAGTACCCACAGTAAAGGCAATGAACAGGTGACTGACGGAGGGAGAGTAGGGAGTTACTGGACCTGCCATTCCTGCGGGCATTCCATGTGTCTGGCAGCAGCGCTGACAAACATGGTGGGGGCAACAGAACCACAGCAAAGGGTGTTGTTACCCTAGAGTACTAGAAAGACAGTGTGTGGCAGGTGAGGAGAATGTGTGTCACCCAGTGGAGATGGAGGTTGCCAGAGGAGTGGTTGTGCCACGCAGAACAGGCACAGGGCCGCCCAGCACAAAGAGATGCAATGCAGACAAGGGTAGCAGTGTAGGATACGGGGTGACAGTGCACAGCAACATACAGGACATCTCACAGCACACTGATGCAGATAGATGGACCAAAGGCTGGACCGCAAATGTGATGAGGACAATATGAGTGGGCAGGACATAGAAGCCAAGAGATGACTGTTACAGTGACCACAGGTACCAGTGCATGAAAGGCATCAAAACAGAAGAACAGAGAGAGTGCAAAGCCATGACCACTAGGATGGAAAGCACTGCAGAAAACAACTGACTACAACAACACCTTTAGGCACACAGAACCGGATGCAGACAGGACCACAGCATGTCACCGTAGAAAACTACAGCTGTGTGTCAGGTGAGGGCACCCCAAAGAGTAACCATGATGCAGTACACAGGTAGAGCTGGGGTCCACAGCCAACATCACAGTCCACATGTGGGATGGGAGGCACATATGAACAGGTCAACACACACACCAGGAAATATAATGCAGTGTAAACAACATGCAATAGATCAGGGGAGCGACACATGAGGGGTGGAAGGGGCCAGCCCAATGGAAAGCCATGTGGATGGGCTGTGGACAAGGGCAATGGACTGAAAGAGGAGCATGTGAATGACCAACCAGATCAGTGATGTGGCCCAGACCAATCTGCAGCAGCAGTCCCAAGACACACGCAGCCTGGTCACATGCCTCACCCCAGGAGGAAAACTACAAGTAGTCCAGAAAATGTGGCAGAGAGGCTGCAAACAGGCCACACTGACATGCACAGCTCAACCATGGAAGGGTGGGCGGAGATGTGATGGGGTTGCACACAGCATATGGGCAAGTAAGCAGCAAACAAGGAAGGAAAAGATAAATGCCATGGTCTGTCCAAACTGACAAGCCCCCGAGTGGCAATGAAATTGTGTGATCACTATCCCAAATATCCAAAACACCGAAAGTGCCAACAATGGTCCACAAAAGGCAGGCACCGGACCCAAGTAGACATTGTATCCTGCACCCCGGTGCACCATATGACATGTAGAAAGCCATGGGGCCTGTGTGACAGCCAACGCCGCCAGCACACACCCAATCCATGTTGCGAGGCCACCCACCTGTTGCTGCCCGTGGAGCCTACCCACCCTGACCACCCACCACTGGTGCCATCCCAAATCCGAGGCCGCATTTCATCAGCTGTCGCAAAAATACAGTAATATGTGATGTGGAGGGTTTTCACCACGACATGTCCCCACAGTGTTCGCACCCACCATATGCACAGCAGTCACCATCCCCAGCCACCTAAAGACCCAGGTTAAAGCATGCAGAGTGACAAGGCACCATGCAATGTCAACATTGACGTATCAGGGTTACACAACCATGTACAGCTCATCCCCCCCCCCCTACTGCAAGAAACAAAACAACCAGACAGTTCATGGCAGCAACGGTGGGCCAGTGCCCCCAGTGACAGTCAAAATAGCCCAACAATGAGTTCGAAAAAAGACCTGTGTCCAAATTGCAGAGGCCCATCTCCCAGTGGCAACAACATCCAGGGACAGTCTCACAGAGGTGCTGTGTCCAAGCACATATGGATGACGGGATCCCCAGATGCAGTGTAGTAGATGTGTCATCTATGTTGTCTGTGTCCTTTGTGAAAAGATGTAGATTCCAGGGAATGGCACACCCACCTCCGGCTCCTGTAGGTCACAAAGGAGACAGTGAGATAGAAAGAGGTCCCCCCAGAATGCATAGATAGCACTACATGACATGGCCACAACACTGAGCACAGTGCACATGGACCACTGCAGGAGATGCCTCTGAAGACCAGGACACCATCCCAAAATGGTCATGTAAATGCACATGGCACACAGGCATCCCAGGGGTCCACAGCATGTCCAGCAGTGGTGGCACACAGAGATAACAACGACAGACATGTTGATAGCAACAGGCCAAATGCAGCATCAGCACGTGGTGTATGTCCCAGAGGATGGAAGCTGAGGCCTACCTGAAAGGTAGAGCTGTGGCCTGACTGGGAATGTCCGTGTCAGGCAGGAGCACAAAGAGCCCCAATAGAGGCTGCAGACATCAATGGACTACGGACAGCTCCACGTCAGCATGGGTAACTGTGAGTGGAGCATGTCCAAGATGTGTTGTGTTGTGCGGAAACAAAATGTAGACGTACATCAGTCCACCAGCAAACCTGAGACACGTCTGAAAAGAATATATGACACATGCTCACAATGTACAGTAGCCCAGAAGCAGAAGGTAAAAGAGAGTTCAAGGAACATCAATGGACAGGTGGCCATACACATCCCTGAACCAGACATAGGCAGGGTGGCGCAGAATGATCGGCCATGTAGACAAGTCAAACAGACACAGAGACATACATTGTGAGACAAGGTATGCATGCCAGCAGGTGCAGATGGCAGGACCCCCGACAATCAGCGACAAGTGGAGACACCCATCACAGTACATGCATGAGTGCCATGAATTTTGCAAATGCCACAATGGCAGTGAGTGTTCCGCATGCGCCCAAACAATACAATGCCCTGTGCCTGTGTACACACACAGCCTGTTACTATGTGCAGCAGATACACCATTACGACCCCAAGATGTGCACAGGCAATGGCCACATGTGTGACAAACGGAAGCTAAGGGTGATGGAGTAGTGGGCCAAAGACATGTGCAGCACCATAGGAGCAGTGGAGAGGGAACAACATATATGTGTCAAATGGTGCCGACAGCACTACCAACCTCACTGTATGCCAACTCACCCGAGTCACCTGCATGTTGCAGTGATGTACACACACTCCCCACACGCAGCACAGCATCGGGCAGTATGGTCAGCCACTCCTTGGGGGCCCAGAACACAGAAGCTCATTCTGGGGAGGCAAAAAAACTTGAGAGATATCAATACATGTCATGGTAGTGCTGCACAATCCATACACCAGCTCACACATGCGACCCAGAGACATGTCCCCAGCACAAGCAGAACTTACAGGAGAAGAGCTCCTCGATCAGATGTTGCCTGGCCGCCATCCCCGCACGTGTGTCACCATGGCCAGGGGCAGGAGGGCACACAGGATCCACCCCGAGATCCTCATTAATATAGACTGGAACATTGTGCCTGAGAGCAATGTTGTGGAGGATGCAACAGGCTAGAATGATCTTTTCCACAGTCATGGGTCCGTACTGTAAGGCCCCGCCAGTCCTATCCAGACACCTGAAGCGACTTTTGAGAACGCCAAAGGTGCGATCAATGACTGAGCGGCTGGAGGCATGGGCCTCATTGTACCGCATCTCTGCACCTGGCCAAGGGAGATGCACAGGGGTAAGCAGCCAGGCGCGACACCCATATCCTGCATCACCTGCCGAAAAAAATGGTGCAAAGTTACATGTCTGAAGATGCACCAATGGAACCACTGACGTAGCAACGTACAACTGGACAGCCGAGAGGCCGTGCACACAGATATGACGCCAAATCAGTGTACACAGTGGCAGTGCAGCAGAGGCTGATGATGCCACAGGCAAAGCACCATGGAATGCCAATAGGGGCAGTGCACATCCATGTTACCGTGCCCCAGGACATGTCCCAAACCTGTACCCAGAGAGCAGTGGTGGCAGCTGTGAGCTCATATGTCCAACAGTGGCAAAGCACACCCGGGGGTGCAGGGATGCACAGGTGTGCAGGTAGGTGACTGGCATAATCCAGCGTGCACAGATCAGAGGCCAATGGAACACATACCAGGGTGGGTGCCAGGTGGGGGTGGCAGTGGAGACCGGAGAAAGTGCCAAGAAATGCAGCAGACATGTGTCATAGCAGAAGCGCCCACAACACATGTCACGTGTAGCCCCAAGCATGGCCAGAGAGAGGAGGCCACACATACAGAATGACCACCACGTGGATGTGTCTGTGTCCCCATCCACCCCCAACCAAGATAGCACACGCACAAACATGTGACATATGGGGTGGGCGAGTGATGGACCCCACAGGCAGACATATGTACAACTGCCTGTGCAGTATGCCTGTGGCCAGGTGTGGGAGCCATGGGCAAGCTGCAGGTGTTGCCCACAGCCATGGAGGGGACATATCATATGCATCACGAGTGTCCCTGGACACCGTAACCCTGAAAATGAATAGCGCAGGCAGGGAACAGACCACACCACATGCCCGCTGTGACACACAGGTGAGAAGAACCACATACACATGGTAGACAGAGAGATGTGTGGCAGCATACAGACGTCTGTGATACAATCACCAGTGACAGGGCATGATGTAGTGTGATGGCCCCAATAGGCTGCACCCAGAAATAACCCCGCAATGTCAGGCATGCAGTGGACACTGGTGACAATGGTGTCCCGTCAACCACCTACAGTAGGTGCATGTTATACACGGTGAATACCCACCCAGCAGGACGTAGTCCTCATATTGGCTGGCCTCAAACTGGCCAAACAGTGCCGAGTTCTGCAGGATATAGGAGTCATGGGCAGACCCTGGGAACCGCGGGACCACATTCAGGATACGCATACTTGCATCACAAACAACCTGCACATTGAGGGAATGGAAGTGTTTGCGGTTGCGGTACACAACCTCCCTGTCACGTGGCGGGATGAGGGCAACACGTGTGCAATCTATTGCACCCATCACGTGTGGTATCCCTGCAATCCTTTGGAATGCCTGTGCCAGGGTCCCCCAATGTTGCCTACCGTTGGGAATTGCAATGTAATTCCCAACCCGGCTGACCATGGCCCGCAGTACCTGGTGGAGACAGCGAGAGAAAGTTTGCCTACTCATCCCACCTACTGCGGCCACCAAGGATTGGAAACAGCCAGAGGCAAAGAAATGTAGGGCAGCCAGGAGCTTGGCCAGACCCGGTATAGCATGTGACCGGGCAGTCAGGGGCTCTAGGTCAGGTCTGAGTTACTGGTAGAGCTCCCTAATGGCCCCTGTGTCCAGCCAGTAGAGGGAGATTACCTGGCCCTCTCTCAGGTCCTGGAGCATGGCCCTGGGCCTGTAGAGGCGTTGCAGGCGGGGCCGTGCCTCAGCACGCCTACAGCGCCATTGGTCACCCACACCCGCCTGTGTACCCTCCACAGCTGCAGGCCTGAGTTGCAGCAGCATTTCACCCATGTCCAGGGCTGCAGCCCCAGGAACAGCATCCCCCTCCTCCAGTAAACGCAGCCCAGCCAGCTCGAGTAATGCAACTAATGCACCACCTGCATGCGCAGTCTGAGCCATGATAGACACAGGATGGAGGACAGCTGGGTTGGAAATAGGAATGGGGGTGGGGATGGACATCGCATGAATGATACACATCTGGTGAGACAGAAAAATCCAGAATAAGCCACATAGACCACATACCTGTGTGCAAGTGCAGTGCGAGCGGGAGCGCGCGTTCCCATAATGCACTCAACGACAGTCATTTATGTGAGTCCCTGTGATGAAGCAGGTTGTAGAGAAACTGCGTATTACACCAGAAACCACACCCAGACACCAAAGTAAGACAGACATACAACAAAGATGTCTACGAGCAGAGAACGCAAGAGGCGTTGCAACGCGCATAACGAAGCATGCAACATCACTATGACGTCATCCCCTGTGCGTAGCTGCATGCGCATGGTGCAACGCGCGTCGCAACGCGCGTCTCAATGTGCGTAGACAACGCCCCTCGGCCCACACCCAAGCATTACCTATATGTATGATAAGCTCATTATGGCAAACCCCCCAGCACAACCACATGCTCAGCTATGGAGTGCAACAATGGAGGAGAACAGGAGGGTGGAGTGGACCACACACAACACGCACCATCACAAAACCCATCTGGTGATGGGGAGATGCCAGGGCCATCTGCTGCGCATCAGAACCCCAGTGCACAGGCAAGTGTTGCAGGAAGACAGAGGCAGCACAGGACCCCAGTTCCCGCAGAGGTCCAGAGGAGGGCAGTGCGCTTCAGTCAGGAGGAGAATGATCTCCTCCTGGCAAGCATACTTGACCGGTATGACATACTTTTTGGACGCCACAGCGCTTCCATCACCATAGCCACACGCACCAGGGCATGGGCCGAGGTCCAGGAAGCAGTGGCAGCAGCAGAGGGCCCACACCGTGATATTGAGAACCTGAGGAAGCGCTACTGTGACATCAAGAGGAATATCAGGAACGAGCTTGCCAGGGAGAGGCGTGGGGCCCAAGGCACTGGAGGGGGCCCAGCACAGCTAGCAAACCTCTCTGACCTCGAGCGTCGCCTTGCTGAGAGACTGGGGCCAATGTATATTCATGGCCTTCCCCCTGCTCTGGACACAGCACATCCACAAGCAGGTATGTGTGAGTGTGGTGCAACAGTGGGAGACAGCACAGGCACATGTGTTGGGGCACACCAAAGGGGGGGGGAAGTACGTGGCTGGCCGGGAATCGGGGGGCAACTGAGGCAGAGGGCAGCGTCCATTCATGTGCCATGGTGGTGGGACATGTCAATGGTGGGCAGTGGGCAGCACAGGTAAGTGAATGGGTGCCTGTGCAGGGGGGCAGGCCCTCAGTGGCAGCAGGGGGTGACTACATGTTTCAGGGTGCACGGTGGAGGACTGACAGGGGCAGCAGGGACACACGGGTAGGGAGGTGGGCAACCGTGAGGCACACTGTACCTACATCGACCATGCAGAGTGGTGGCAAGGATGAGGGTGGTGATGGGTATGCATGGGGTGTGTGGCAGCATCCGGGGTGGGGGGGCCCGGGGAAGCAGGGCACAGGGGCCACTGGCATGGGGAGTGCACTAACGTTGTGGGTGGGCACAGGGGCCCTGGACCAGACCCATGCGGCTCACCAACACGCATGTGCCGGTAGGGTGGTGTGACGGGGTGGACTGGCAGTCACGACCCATCTGACCTATATAACATTGTGACACACAGGTAACATCTGTGCCATTGAGGTGCAGGAGGAGGCGTAGGAGGAGACAGCCCCTGGACCATGCAGCCTAATAGACCCTGTGGCAGAGGTGGCCCAGGTGGGAGCGGGGGGGCTAGCTGCACCCCTGGAGGATGACAACATGCAGGACCCACAGCCTGCACACATCAGTACACCACCCACCACTGCAGGCATGGGGGAGGGGCCTACGGATGAGGCAGCGCAGGCCAGGAACGCGGCACTGGCTGCAGTCAACAATGTAATTAGGGAGATGCAGGCGCACTCCGCGGCGGCACAGAGAGATGCAGAGGGTGAGTGACCTAATGTGCTATGGTGGCTATGCCTCTGTACAGGTGTTGGGTGACCCCCATCTCACATTACACTATGGGCTCTCCCCACAGGTATACGGCATGTACTGTGGGCGGTGGTTCGGGGACAGCGGCGCCAACTACGGTGGTCACGTCGCCTCCAGAGGACCATGGCTGGGGTCCTGTCGGGGGTGCAGCACATGGCCACAGCGGCAGAGAGAATGGCTGACAGCCTGGAGCGGCTGGTGGCAGGCGGAGGTACACTCCATTGGCAGCAGCATCCAGCACCACCACCACCACCACCACCACCAGCAGCAGCACCAGCAGCAGCAGAGGTGCAACCAGCACCAAGGGTTGGCCGGGGCCGTGCAGGGCGTGGCAGGGGAAGAGGCAAATAAAGGGCTACACAGGCGGCCTTTGCTGGAGACATGTGTTCTGGGTCTTATTTGAGGGTCCAATACTCACACATACCACCCCCCCACCCCGTCTCATGACCAGGGGACGACACTGTGCCACTGACGCAACCAGCCCCTGGCCTCCCCCCTTCCGAGCCATGTCCACCATGGGTGGGCAGCCGATCACTTACCTTGCAATGCTGGAACACCACTCCCATGCCTGGGTGGTGCGCTGTGTGCCTTGGGAGTGCACACACCCCGTGGACCAATACCCTGGGGCGCCCTGACCCACCTTTTGTCTCTGTGCTGAGGTAGGTGCACTGTATGTCCTGCATGGGGAGCCACATGGGCCGCTCCCATCACGTTGGACCCAACAGACTGTGCACTGCACATGTCACAAACTCAGGGTCACAGGGCACCCCTATCCCCCCACCATGGCATCTCCCGTAACACATGTCCACTGTGTGCCCCTAGAAACACCCTTAGAGCTTCCCCCACCATAGGGTGCCCCCCGTTACGGCCCACCCACCACCCTCTGCACCCGTGGCCCCACCATACTCCCACCCCCCCATGACCACCATTAGGCACCTCCCGATACCATAGTAGGCCCCGTAGGCTATATTCATAAACTCACCTGTCCCCAGTCGCACCATCCACACTGTGCCCCACCCCATCCACAGCCACGGCACACTGTGACACTCCACAGAGCATCATCCCGGCAATACCCCCCTCCCCACCCTCTGCTGTGCCCATCCCTGGACCCCCACCCCAATGTGGGTGCCACCCCAGATGGGCCAATGCACTCCACAGACAGTATGGTCTATTACCCCCTAGGGGCAGCCATTACACCCGCCACTCCATGGACCGAGGTGGGCCCGCACCCTTCAGCAAACCATTGCGGGACCCCATTGTCATCCCCCTATCTCACCCTGCATGCTCGTATACGTGATTGCCATCTAGCCAAACATTGCTGGAGCCTACATGACCTCAGCTGCCATCACCGCTCCATCCACCCCCTACTCAGGCACCAGCTTCACCGCTTCCTGAGGTGCACCCTCTGTGTTCTTACCCTAAACACACCCCTGCACAGACCCTTCCGCCGTCCTACCTTTCCCACCGCAACTCAACACTATGGGGTTACGTCTGATACGCTACACAGGCCTTGCACTGTCCCCTGCCGTATGCACCATTGTCCCCCTGTGATGCGCATCCCACCATCGTGGACATCTGCTGTCGCACGTCCCTCCTGCAGGCCACTGTCCCCCCTGCTCGTTTCCCCACTTAACAGCAACGTTGCTGCAATATGTCAGGGGAGCTGCTATCACCTGGTCCACGTCCTCCCTCACCTCTCGGGGTTCACACTGACACACCCATCACTCACACAGCACTGTCACATAGCAATGAGGAACATCTGACCACCAGGTTTGTGTAATGTACGTAACCGTTTTATTCACAATGCCCTTATTGAATTGGGCCGCACATGTAACACACCAACATGGTAACATAGTAAATGACGGCAGATAAAGACCAGCATGGTCCATCTAGTCTGCCCAGCAACACTGCGCTGGCCACACCCATCCCTGTCAACGTGGTGTTGGGCAGGCAATGACACAGTCCATCACAGGGCGGGTGTGCCATGTGTGTCCCCACACTACACACCCTGGGGACCCCTGTCAAATGGTGGCTGACCGGGTGCGGCACCGGCAATGCGCTCGTCGAGCTCAAGCAGCCGGTCAGCCACCATGGACAGGGTCACAAGCACCTGCCCCTGGATGAGGGTGAACTGCCTCTGAGCGTGCGCCTGGGCATGCACAGCCGCAGCCAGGCGCAGCCCGCACATACAGCTGCACAGACACACATCTCCCCGTGTCTGTGTGGCTGCATGCACGGTGAACCATCTGCGGCTATGTGTGGCAGGCACACGTCCAGAGGGCATGCTTCGCCAACATCAGGGGGCAGGTGGCTGGTGCCCCCATTGCCCTGTGGTGGAGCGTGCCACTGGGGACCTGCAACACCCCCCCCCCGATCCCCGCACCCAATACATCCCCTCCCCCACCCCCTGCCCCACCACCCTCTCCACATCCCCTTCCCCCTCCTCCCCCTCCCTTTCCCTGCCACCCACATCCTCCACCTCCCTTCCCCTGTCCCCCACATCCTCCCCCTCCCTTCCCCGTCCCACAACTCCACCCCCTCCATTTCCCTGTCCTCCACCTCCTCCCCATCCCCTTCCATATGCCCCTGATCCTCCACATCCCCCTCCTCTCCCTCGGTGAGGGCTGGGGAACCCCCCTCGTGGCCTCCACCGCTACCGCCATCCGCACTGGGCTCCTCCTGGCCCTCGCCACCCTCTTGGCCCACATCAGCAATGGCCTCCTCCAGGCCCGCAGCACCATCCTCCTCCTCCGGCCCCACTGGCTCCATGGCAGCACATGCATCAGCTGTGGGAGAGGGGAACACATATCATCTCCATGGTCACACATCAGATACCGCAGTCACAATCGTCCTGTGGTTCTGCCACCCAGTGCCCCACAGGGCCATGTCACATTACTCACCATTCCTTTGCGCCATCCGTTCACGCTGCACTCGCACCAAAAATAGAGGGTAACGTGCCCTCAACTCCCTGGCCTTCTTACTCAGGTCCTCCACCTGTAGGGTTGACAACGAACAGTGACATTAGCTACCGCAAAGACACTTTGGGGTCCTCTGCCACAACACCTATCTATCTCTTCATACAACAGGTGCCTGCCCCTATTGAGTGCACGTGGCACACATGGGGCAGTCCCTTGGAAAAGCATGGGGCATGAATGTCCCATGCTTTCCCAAGGGACAGCCCCATGTGTGCCCCGCGCACACGCCTGTCCAGCCTGGGCCCCATGTGCCTTGTGTATGCACCCCAGTGGGCCTCACACAGCACATCTCTGTGTGCCACCTCCACACATCTGCCAGTGCCCATCAGCCACTGCTGGGGTGGGTGGTTGCCACCTGCAGTGCTCCCTGCGGAATCCTTTGCCTATAGTTTGTTCTTGAATTCTGAAACAGGGCCTGTCTCCATAGGACCAGGATGGGGGATGGAGCCCTCTTTTGGGACCTGCACCATCCTGGGGCTATGGTTTGTCTTTTGTGATCACAAACAAGGCCAGATAACATTGCACATGGATGGGGGATGGAGCCCTCTTTTGGGGCCTGCACCATCCTGGGGCTATGGTTGGTCTTTTGTGATCACAAACAGGGCCTGTATCCATAGGACCAGGATGGGGATGGAGCCCTCTTTTGGGGCCTGCACCATCCTGGGGCTATGGTTTGTCTTTTGTGATCACAATACTGGCCAGATGACATTGCACATGGATGGGGGATGGAGCTCTCCTTTGGGGCCTGCACCATCCTGGGGCTATGGTTTGTCTTTTGTGATCACAATAAGGGCCAGATGACATTGCACATGGATGGGGGATGGAGCTCTCCTTTGGGGCCTGCACCATCCTGGGGCTATGGTTGGTCTTTTGTGATCACAAACAGGGCCAGATATCATTTATTTATTTATTTATTTTCTTCTATACCGCCCCTTCCAGTGATCAAGGGCGGTTTACATGAAACATCTTAACAATTGTACACAGTTGTATACATTTACATTGAACAATCGGATTCAACTATTTACATTGAACGGTCAGGTTCAACTATTTACATTGAACAATAAACTTCAACTTTATGAGATATTAATAATAACATTGCACATGGATGGGGGATGGAGCTCTCTTTTGGAGTCTGCACCATCCTGGGGCTATGGTTGGTCTTTTGTGATCACAATAAAGGCCTTTTTCCATAGGACCAGGATGGGGGATGGGGCTCTCCTTTGGGGCATGCACCATCCTGGGGCTATGGTTTGTCTTTTGTGATCACAATAAGGGCCTGTTTCCATAGGGCCAGGATGGGGGATGGAGCTCTCCTTTGGGGCCTGCACCATCCTGGGGCTATGGTTGGTCTTTTGTGATCACAAACAGGGCCTGTTTCCATAGGACCAGGAAAGGGGATAGAGCCCTCTTTTGGGGCCTGCACCATCCTGGGGCTATGGTTGGTCTTTTGTGATCACAATATGGGCCAGATGACATTGCACATGGATGGGGGATGGAGCTCTCCTTTGGGGCCTGCACCATCCTGGGGCTATGGTTTGTCTTTTGTGATCAAAAACAGGGCCTGTTTCCATAAGACCAGGATGGGGGATGGAGCCCTCTTTTGGGGCCTGCACCATCCTGGGGCTATGGTTGGTCTTTTGTGATCACAAACAGGGCCTGTTTCCATACGACCAGGATGGGGGATGGAGCTCTCTTTTGGGGCCTGCACCATCCTGGGGCTATGGTTGGTCTTTTGTAATCACAAACAGGGCCTGTTTCCATAGGACCAGGATGGGGGATGGAGCCCTCTTTTGGGGCCTGCACCATCCTGGGGCTATTGTTTGTCTTTTGTGATCACAATAAGGGCCAGATGACATTGCACATGGATGGGGGATGGAGCTCTCCTTTGGGGCCTGCACCATCCTGGGGCTATGGTTGGTCTTTTGTGATCACAAACAGGGCCTGTTTAAATAGGACCAGGATGGGGGATGGAGCCCTCTTTTGGGGCCTGCACCATCCTGGGGCTATGGTTGGTCTTTTGTGATCACAAACAGGGCCTGTTTCCATAGGACCAGGATGGGGGATGGAGCCCTCTTTTGGGGCCTGCACCATCCTGGAGCTATGGTTGGTCTTTTGTAATCACAAACAGGGCCTGTTTCCATAGGACCAGGATGGGGGATGGAGCCCTCTTTTGGGGCCTGCACCATCCTGGGGCTATTGTTTGTCTTTTGTGATCACAATAAGGGCCAGATGACATTGCACATTGATGGGGGATGGAGCTCTCCTTTGGGGCCTGCACCATCCTGGGGCTATGGTTGGTCTTTTGTGATCACAAACAGGGCCTGTTTCCATAGGACCAGGATGGGGGATGGAGCCCTCTTTTGGGGCCTGCACCATCCTGGGGCTATGGTTTGTCCTGTGTGAACACAAACAGGGCCAGATAACATTGCACATGGATGGGGGATGGAGCTCTCCTTTGGGGCCTGCACCATCCTGGGGCTATGGTTGGTCTTTTGTGATCACAAACAGGGCCTGTTTCCATAGGACCAGGATGGGGGATGGAGCCCTCTTTTGGGGCCTGCACCATCCTGGGACTATGGTTGGTCTTTTGTGATCACAAACAGGGCCTGTATTCATAGGACCAGGATGGGGGATGGAGCCCTCTTTTGGGGCCTGCACCATCCTGGGGCTATGGTTTGTCCTGTGTGATCACAAACAGGGCCAGATAACATTGCACATGGATGGGGGATGGAGCTCTCTTTTGGGGCCTGCACCATCCTGGGGCTATGGTTTGTCTTTTGTGATCACAATAAGGGCCTGTTTCCATAGGACCAGGATGGGGGATGGAGCCCTCTCATGGGGACTACAGCATCCGTGGATGTATTTGGGCCTTGTGTTAGTTGACAGGGGCAAGTGACAGACCCCTGTTTGTCTCTTGGCCTGAGTGGTGGGCCTGTGGTTTCCTGTGGATAGGGCACATCCTTGGGCTGCAACAGCACCCCATACCATAACAATGTGGTCTGTAGTGTACCCCTGCCATGTTTGAAGCTACCCCCTTGGGGCTGGGGGGTTTGTTTTTGGGTGTGTGCCAGACCTTGCTACCAGCTGGACATGGCAACACCTGACATTCCGTGGCAGTACATAGTTTCTTTGTGCTTTGGTTACGGGGTGTTTTTTTCCACATCATCAGTTGGGGTGCCTGTCCCCATGCACTTACCTCACGTGGGTAGTCTGAGCTCCTGTTGTATCGATGAGACAGATGCTCCCAGGCCCTCCTGACCCTGGCTAGGTT
The DNA here is from genome assembly GCA_033557465.1 of Ichthyophis bannanicus. Classification (NCBI taxonomy): domain Eukaryota; kingdom Metazoa; phylum Chordata; class Amphibia; order Gymnophiona; family Ichthyophiidae; genus Ichthyophis; species Ichthyophis bannanicus. The sequence continues at coordinate 507,636,867 of CM066031.1, read as the reverse complement.
CTGCCTCCTGGATGAGCCCGGAAATAAGCGCTGCTGGCGGAGGCAGAACAGCTCAGTGAGGAGATAGAGGTCCCTCTGTGTGAAAGCTGGCTTCCTTGACATGGCTGCCATTTGCTCTGATTGTATCAGTGCTGCATAGCCACGTGCGTTATTGAGGGCGTAGCCACGTGCGTTGGTGGGGGCGTAGCCACGTGCATACCCACATGTTGTTATGGGCGTGTCACCGCACGTGGATACATGCATTGCTGCGGGCGTGAATACGTGCGTTGGTTCCAGCGTGGGCGGGCGTTACTACGTGCGTTGGTTCAGGTGTGGGCACTGTAGATTACATATCCTTGAGGGTGTATTGCACCTAACATTAATGCTACCATCTCTGATTGTGCTGGCCTATTGCCTATCAGGGCCTGTGAGCAGGAGCTGGACCTTACAAACCCCACTTCTTAGTACTGCTGCTACATTTTGCAGCGTCGGCATCATGTTTTATACCACCTTCTGCTGCACACATCTCACATTAGGGTACATTCACATTCCTTTGGTTAGATATGTCCTCAATGTGGAGATGTATCACACATTTTTAATGCCCCTTTTGTTTAGAGCAGTGGTTCTGAACCAGTCCTCCTTGAACCCCTAGGCCAGTCGGGTGTTCAGGATAGCCCTAATGAATATGCATGAGATATATATGCATTAGAGATATCCTGCCAACCTGACTGGTTTGTGGTCCTCTAGGGCTGAATTTGGAGACCCCTGCCTTACACCTCTGTCATTTAAGATTGTGAGTGGGCAAGGTGCAGATCTCTGAGACATCAAAAAGGTTAGATAGAATTTGTCACATGCCTCTTTGCTTCTCACCACCACCAAAATATTGTATATTAGACAACTTTTTGGTGGTGGTGAGAATTCAGGAGGCATGTAACACATTCTATCTACTCTTTTGATGTCTAGGACATCTGCACCTTGCCCACTCACAATCTTAAAAGGGGGAGGGGAGGGGGAGGGTGATGATCAACCACACAACCCAGGGGGAGGGGGATAATCAACCACACAACCCACCCTCCGGGGCTCAGAGTGCAGAACAGGTTCAACCACCAATAGAGCCACAGTCTACCTCATTGCAATGGTAGCAGTAGAGGGGACCATCATTCCCAGTCCTGTTGGGGGACAGACAGAGCGCTACACACCCATAGGTCAATAGTCGACAAATGGCAGGCTTGGAAATGCACAGCTGCCCCCCAACATTATCTGACATTCTCCAGCAGCACGCCTCCAGCCACTGCACCCTGCGAGGTGTTCCAGCAAGACACATACTAGCTGCAGACAGTCCGCCAGCTAGTTCCGAGTGCATGGTCCTGGATGAGATGCAGGCACCCAGAACAGGAGTGTCAGCATACACCCCAAGCAAATAAGTCAGTGATTGGGCCCCAAAAGGGGACCCATATATATCACATGAGAAAAATGCTATAGAGCACTATGGGGGAACCTAGCCATGCAGTGGTCACTGCTCAGTCAGGGTGAGAGTGACCTCCCAGCAGGACATGCTATGGCCACCCTGTTCGTGCAGGTGGAGGCCGGGCACTACAATGTCTGAGCCATTGCCCTATGCCTTGAGATGATGCAGCCAGGTCAGGCCACCCTATACAGCCTATTCCCACAGTACCTTGCTCCTCATTATGCACATTGGCAGGCCAATACTGGCAACAGTGCTAGCACTGAGGGCTGTGGGGGGGTGTTTGCCGACACCGCACACTTGATAGACAGACACACACTCCCCACACCTATGCCAGCATTGTGCAGCTATGGGGGTGTTGGGCAGCCCTGCCCCCACAACGGTCCAGGGCACAGTGCAGGAATGGCTGTGGTACGCAAAACTGTAGGTGTCACTGCACAGGTTGGTAAACACTGTCAGACACAGGACCTGTAGCACACTCCACAGACGTCAGAACGGTTGCTATGCTGCAGCTCACTCAGAGAATACTTGTACTTGAGCTAGGAATTGCTATCTGCCAGTAATCATGGCAACCTTTTGTAAGATGTGTACCATATTCCAAGGTTTATGGTGGCATTACTATGGTATGCAGGTGCTCGTATTGGGAGATGCACGCAAAGCCCAAAGTCCTGCCTCTCCAGGTGGCTTTGGATGATGGGGCCTGTGGGTGCGGGTGTGTCTGCCCCTGTTGGCTGCTGCTTTACGGCAGTGTTTCCCAAATCCAGTCCTGGTGTGCCAAACACTGTTCAAGTTTTCTTGCTGTCCCTCATGGCTATGCAAGAGATACATCTGCATACCATGGAGATGGCGCATGGAAATGCAGCACAGGCATCTTTATCAGAGGCAGCATGGAACCGGAATGGGTGTTTGGGGGGGGGGGGTGTTTCTCATTGATACCACTGTTGACCAACTTGGTTATTGTTTTTATCCAGTTTGTTGGGGTCATTTTCAGTGTTTCTGTGCCCTTTTGTTCTGTGCACATGTATCACACTTATCACTTTCTTTGGGTTTTCCTGCCTGGGCTGTACATTGCTGACACCTAAATGGTTTCTCTCCCCTTTAATATGCCTTTAACGGCAGGTTTTCATTTGCGTTGGAATTGAGCTCAGAAATTCAGCGCGTTAGTGTGAGGGGAGCCTCTCCCCACCCACTCTCCGCCCATTGACCCCTTCTCTCCGCCCTCTCTCCACCTTCTGCGTTGTTTTACCGCGCTGCGGAGATTTACGATCGTTAACTACGGTTAATGCGCGTAGTATGACGTTAACGCTCGTTGGCACGTGCTTACGCGCGTTATACTGCACTTATGCTCGTTAACGTCGTACAACGCGCGTTATTTACGTTTACCGCACTTTAGTAAACATACCCCTAAGACTTATGCGTCAGCCATGTTGACTGCAGCATTCACCACAATTTCTTCCCTAGCTAACAGAAAATCCAATAACTGACTAGGCTCAAAAAAAAAAGAAATACCTTATCTTTATAGGTAATTATACAACGAGAAGGAAACTGTAAGACAAAACTCCCCCCTAGGGAAAGGACCCTGGGTCTAAGACCAAGGAATTCCTTCCTCCTCAGCTGGGTTACACATGAAAGATCAGGAAATATATAAACTTTAGAGTCTACAAAAGTTACATTGAAATTTCTAAAGAAAGCCTGAAGAACCGAAGATTTATCGGGCTCAAGAGCCAGGGTCACAAGCAAGGTTGCCCGAGCAGTCACCACCTCCAGAGAATGTTCCAGAAACGCTGTCAGGTCTTCGGTACCCTGAAGCAGATTCTCGGAAACAGATCCAAGAGAACTGGGGTCCATAGACAAATACTGTGCTCTCACAATGGGAAGCAAATTATCCCCAGGAAGTTTAAGTGCCTCCTGGAAATATTTGCAAACCATCTCCAAAGCAGACATAATAGGAGATTTAGGAAAATTCAACAATCTCAGGTTATTTCTATGAACATAATTCTCCAGGTATTCAGCTTTCCTGGATAGCAAAGTTTTGTCCTTAACTTGGGCAGCACACAGAGTTGCTCCAGTTCCACTTCCACACTGTTCAAACGTCCAGCCTGTTCCTCCTGTGACCTTTTCACCTCAGAAACAGTATTCCTTAGAGAAGTTAAATTCACTTTCACAGCACCCACAATTGTCAGTAGGGAAGAATTCATAGTCGACACCTCATCCCACAGTGCTTTTAAGCTTACCACAGCTTGTTTGATCAAGCCTCCCAGACCTGTAATCACACTACTGTAAGTCCCCAAGCCGCAGCTGTAATACCCCCAGCAGGGGAGACTGATCTTTCTTCACCTCCGACTCCCAATGCAGCCTCAAAAGAAGGGGAAGAGGCGTCTATCCCCCACGCTGGTGCCCTCTTCACTCCCACTCACCTCTCTGCACCTTTCTAGGAATCCTATGTGTTTCCTTACCATTCCCCTAGATAGATCCTAGTCCCCAGTTGTATTGTCTGTCTTGACTAGACATAGTGAGATAATGGGTGACAGACAGAGAAGTAAAGAGATCTGAGGGAGAAGAGAAGTTGAAGCAGTATCTTAGCATAAAAGAAATGAACTCAGAAAGCAAGAGTAGATTCAGGGCCAGACCAAGGTAAAAACCTAGGCAATCCAAATGAGAGATAATGTAGGAGCAGGCAGAGACAGAGTCACAGATCATGATTTGGGAAACAGGGACCTAGAAAAGATTAGAATAAGACAAAATAAATAGTTGTCACTTTTCCTTAAAAGCATAAGAATATTACAGAGCATATTATTCCACAACTGAAAGACTTTAACTGGATCCCACTTATTGAAAGAATAAAGTTAAAAATGTTAATGTTCCAAGCAGTTCATGGACCAGTCCTGATATACTGTACTTTCAGGAACTAGTAGAACAATATGTACCAGGTCACGCTCTGTGCTCTGAGCATCTTTATTGGTGAGGGTCCCTACTGTTACAGAATTGAAATTGACTTCTCCAAGGATTAGGGCTTTTCCTGTAATTATCCCAACACTATGAAATAAACTTCTTCTGGAAATGCAGAAGGAAGCTAATTTAGAGGCTCTTTGTAAGAAGGCAAAATCCCTGCTATTTGTTGAAGCATTTACTATTAATTAAGCTATCTGATGCCTACTTTACACTTGAAAGTAAATGTCTAAATGGGTACTATTTTATAAAGAAAAATAGATACTTAGCATAAGTGGTTGAAATCATTTAGGAGATTATTTTAGAAGTCCTATTCATGTCTTGGATGTCTTAAAATGGGCATAGAGACGTCCAAAACACAGAGATGACCCTAGAACCATTTTAAAAACTGGGCCTGTGGATGTCTCAAGTGCAAGGATATCCAAGTCGGAACAGGGGCATGGGGGAGGCATGGCTAGAGTGTTCCCAAGAACTCAGATACCCTCTCCCAATTTCAGAAACATCCTGGACGCCCTAAACCACAATAAAGGTTATCCCTGCCCCAGGCATGAACAGGCATCTAAAAAGTACTTGTTTTGTCATGCAAATGTTTAGAGGGTGTGGAGAAGGAAGTACTGTATTCTCATATTCACTTTTTTTGACAATTTGTCAATGAACACTGACGGGGAATGGGGGCTCATGTTTTTATTTTGCCACCCCACTGGATGTCTTAGGGGGATGTTTACTAAAGTGCGGTAATCGTGAATAACGCGCGTAAAGTACGTTTAGCGATCGTTCGCACGTCCGAACGCGTGTTCTGACGTGCGAACGATCGTTAAACGTACTTTACGCACGTTAACCGGAGTTAACGATCATAAACCTCCGTCAGCAATGTACAGCAAAACCGGGGAAACCTACAAAACGTGAGCAGTGTGATACATGTGCACAGAACAAAATTTCACATAAAACGTTAAAAATGACCACAAGAAACATTGTAAAAAGCATAATTCAGCTGGGAAACAGTGATAACAATGGGCAACAAGGAACAACACTCCCTGTAAAGCACAAAACCCCCCCGAAATGATGTGTGGAAGGGTCTACGCTCCGCAGACCCTTTCAAAGATCATGTCATTGTAATGGAGCTGTCCTGGGAGTGTTGTGTAATGTTGCCCAATGATATCATTGTTGCCCAGCTTGGTTATAGGTGTGTGCCCCTTTTTTGAGGTCTTTTCTGAGGTTTATGTGCACCTTTGTCTCCATACAAGGTAAATGAGGCCACAGTAAACTTGTTGCAGAGCAGGGTTTCTGACTCGTCAGGCCGGTTTAACTAACTCCAGGGACTGCACTGCTTGTGTGGTGCAACAGACACAACCAATGCCTGTAAGACCAGAGGGTCACAGGTTCAAATCCCAGCTGGGGCTCCTGCCAACCCAGTCTCCATAGTTTTACCAACCACTAAACAGTGATAGTAAAGACACCCCTTTATTGCAGAGAACATACGCATGGTTCATAAATCTATATTTTACCACACCAAACACAGACACCAGAAACAGGCGCATTACCCAGAGCAGAGTCTCGCAAATGAAGTCCTGAAGGGCCCCACACCATTCATGTCCCATGCTGCCTCTAATAAAGATGCCTGTGCTGCATATCTATGCACCACCCCCATAGTATGCAGACTCATGCATATTTATGAGGGACAGCATGAAAACCCGAACAGTGTTTGGAACACCAGGACCGGAGTTGGGGAACTCTGCTGCAAAGCAGCAGCCAACAAGGCCAGACACACCCACACCCACACCCACAGGCCCCATTGGCCAATGCCTCCTGGAGAAGCAGGACATTGGGCCCTGCCTGTATCTCCCAATACTAGCAGTTGCATACCTTAGCAATGCCACCCTACACCTGGGTATATGGTACACAGCTATCAAACGTTTCCTGTGATAACTGGCAGATATCAATTCCTACAGTTTGCTCAGTGAGCTCCACCAAAACAAGCATTCTGATGTCTGCGGTGTGTGCTGCAGGTCTGGTCTCTGACAGTGCTTACCACCCTGGGGAGTGACCCCCAACAGTCTTGCGTACCATATCCATGCCTGAACTGTGCCCAGGACTGGTATGGTGGGTATGGCTGCTGAACACCTCTATAGTTGCACAATGCTGGCATAGGTGTGGGGGTGGCTGTCTGCCAATCCAGTGTGTGGTGGCTGCAAACACCTTCCACAGCCCACACTGCCAGCAATGTTGCCAGTATTGAGCTGCCAATGTGCATAATGAGGGGCAAGGTACCATGGGTATAGGCTGGACAGGGTGGCCTGGCCAGGGTGCATCTGCACAGGGCATAGGGCAGTGACAGGCACATTTTAGTGCCCGGCCACCACCTACACAGACAGGGTGACCTCAGTATGTCCTGCTGAGAGATCACTCTCACCCTGACTGTGCAGTGACCACAGCATGGCTAGGCACCCCCATAGTGCTATATAGTATTTCTCTCATGTGATAGATATGGGTTTCTTTTTGGGGCCCAGTCACTGATTTATCTGCTTGCTGTGTATGCTGACATCCCAATTCTGGGTGCATGCATCTCCACTGGGCACATGCATTATGGACTAACTAGCAGACTGTTTGCAGCTGGTATGTGTCTTGATGGAGTGGTGTGCAGTGGCTGATGGCTTGCTGCAGGAGAATGTCAGATGGTGGTGGGGTGCAGCTTGCTATATCCAGGCATTCTGTCTGTGTATAGAGCTGCATTGCCTGCCCTGTGGTGTGTTTGTTCCTCAACAGAACTGGGGTTGATGTTCCTCTCTACTGCCACCTTTACAGGAAGGTAGAATGTGCATCTATTACTAGGGGACCCTATTTGCCAGCCTTGGCATGGGGGCTACACCTGACTGCAGGGTGTTTGTGCAGAAACTACCTATCTCGCACATTAACACTGCTTGGACCTGCACCATGGCCTATTTCAGCCATGGACGGTGCTGTGGACCTGGTGCTGGGCGCCTCACTGCACCCTCAGGGTGAGCACAGTACCCGCACAATGTGACGGTGTGTAGCTACTCTGTGCCAGTACAACACACGGTCAGTACCCCCTACCAGGCCGAGGTGCTGTGGGGGTGCACATGGTCACTTCCCCCTACCAGGCCGAGGTGCTGTGGGGGTGCATTCCCCATGGTGTGTATCTGTGGACAGCTGATTTGCATGTGCAGTGCATCATGGGTGTGACTGGCACGATCCAACCCTGGGAAGATACAGCGCCTGCTCACAGGCTCTGATAAACCATAGGCCATCACACGTACATCTGTTAGCATAATGCATAGGTGCAAGACACCCTAAAGTGTCTGTACTATAAGGTGCCCACACTGATAAAAACACACGTACCCATGCACGATTGTACGCACGCACCAACGTACATGGCTACGTGCACTGCGAGAGTGTGTTTCAGTAACCACTACTGAACGTAAAGAAAAACATGCCTCCTCATTCCCTATGTGATGTACAGGGTGAAGCCTGGGACAGCTTTCTGCGTTAGGCACACTGGGGACTTGAACCCATGCTGCCTGTAAGAGCGGTGAGTACACTAACCATTGTGCTACAGCTCTGTTTCAGGGATTTGTGTCTGTACGCCTTCATACGATTAACGCGCAGTAATGCGCCACGGCGCCCTGTAACGCTCGTTAGTTTTGGGAACGCGCGTTAGTGGTTATGATGTCCTGCCCATGTCCTTTTTTGGCTTTCCTTTCACTAACGCGGCTCCTAACGCAATTTGCACTAACGCAGTTTAGTAAACATACCCCTTAGTGTACAACAGGGGTCTCCAACTCCAGTCCTGGAGGGCCGCAAACCAGTCAGGTTTTCAGGGTATCCCTAATGAATATGCATGAGATATATATGCATTAGAAATAGCCTGTCAAACTGACTGGTTTGTGGCCTTCCAGTGCTGGGTTTGGGGACCCCCACCTTACACCTCTGTCATTTAAAATTGTGAGTGGGCAAGGTACAGATGTCCTCGACATCAAAAGAGTAGATAGAATGTGTCACATACCTCCTCGCTTCTCACCACCACCAAAATATCGTCTATTAGACAACTTTTTGGTGGTGGTGAGAAACGAGGAGGGATGTGACACATTCTATCTACCCTTTTGATGTCAAGGATATCTGTACCTTGCCCACTCACAATCATACATGACAGAGGTGTACGGCAGGGGTCCCCAAATCCAGCACTGGAGGGCCACAAACCAGTCAGTATGGCAGGCTATTTCTAATGCATATATATCTCATGCATATTCATTAGGGATACCCTGAAAACCTGACTGGTTTGCGGCCCTCCAGGACTGGAGTTGGAGACCCCTGGTGTACAACCTTGCTTGAGATAGACATACGTGCCCCACAGTTTTATAGTGTGACTGTTACATGGACGCTGGGATGGGTAACTTCTTTGAGGGTGTTTAAGTTTCTAAAATCTGGCCCTGGTGCTTTTCTGCATGTTCTGCCTCAGACATCTGAGATAGCACTTGGATGCCCTTTCTAAAATGTCACTTTATAAATGCAGAAACTGAGTTCCCATGTCTAGACGTGTAAAGAATGTGCCTAATTATAGGATTCTATAATTTATGCACATATTTGTGCACTCTGTTGATTTAATTGCTAGCCACTTTGGGTTGCTGTGACATTGTAAAAACGTCCCGACCAAATAACAATACAAAGAGTTTTATTTCAGAAACAGGAATTCAAAGCATATGCTGGCTTTTTGTCCCACAGTATCAATCTGCATCTCTGCCCCCTTCCTCCAGGATTATGCAGCAACAACTGCCAGCACGCAATTTACCTACTGTAATACTATTGTACTCTCCTTTACTAAAAAGGCAGGATATAGTAAAAAACTAAAATGGAAGGGAAATTGTTTTTCTAGAATCCAAATGTTTCTAAATGTGCTCATCTGGATTAATCTAATTTAATTTTCTTAAGGTTTTGCTACAATTCCATACAAAGGTCTGGAAAAGAATATCAGCTAAACATTGAAGATGACTTTTCAAAGTCAACAGAGGATAAATATATCCTACTTTCACACTGTCAAATAATACAGGACTGTACAGCTGCTTCAGAATACAGATGGTACCATATAACGTGCTCTGACAACAGCTGTAGACACATAACTGGAATCCTCCCACTCCATTATTGTTAAAATTACCATGCCATCACATATTTAAGCATATGAAACGCAATGATTGAAATTCTCCTAAATAATCCAAGGGATGTGAAGGCGGTTATTGCTGCATGTTTGTCTCCATCTTACTTTCTTCCAGTGATGAACAAAATAGACACACTGTTGCTGGGATGAGGAGGGTGAAGAACCATAGATCTTTCTATACATAAACAACCCAATAACATTCATATTCAGAATATAAAAATGCAGGCATCATCCCCTAGAGGTTCCATTCAGCAAACAGAAGTCATGGTTTTCCTGAATATTCGTATTTATTGAGAGTGTTTAGTCAAGGGGTAGGTGATGTAGCAACTAGCATAGGGACGTATATGTGCAGTTTGTTTTTCACCATTTAGAATGTTTTGAAACACTCAAAAATGATCCAGAAGGTTCTGAAAAAAAAGATATTTTGGGTCAGGCAGGAGGATGAGTCAGGCCATGGCATAGTTTGAGGGAGGAGAGGGGTAAATGCCCCTTCAAGTTGCAGGGCAGAGGTGTCAGAACAGAGTGCCTTGCTTCCTGCCACAATATCCAGCCTCTTTCTTCCCCCTCACCTCCCCATGGTCTAGCACCTGCCCTCAAACCTTCTTTGTCATGCTTATTCATATTACTGGCTAGTTTGTAAATACAGTAACAGCAGCAATAAAAGCACACCGCTGAGCCTTTGAATGTATGTGCTTTCCAAGGCTCTGTATATCCCACTCTAATGGCACAGGCAGGATGCATCAGAGTGGGAAGAATGCACAGACCTACTGAGAGCATTGGTGCTCATAACCAGTCCTCTAACCTCTGCTGTTGCTGTTTCTACCACTGCCAGTAATATGAAGGAGCTCATAAAAGAAAAAGGTTTGAGGGTAGGTGTTGGATCATTGGAGAAGTACATAGCAGAGAGAGGGGAGAATGTTGCATGGGAGAAGAGAGAGGGGGAATTTTGTACGGAGGAAAGACGGAAGAGGAGAATGCTTGATTAAGAAGCAGGGGTAGGTGGTGTAGCAACAAGCATAGGGACGTATATGTGCAGTTTGTTTTTCTGGCTCACCAGAAAAGTATGGGCAATAAATCCCTGAGATAAGCAGTATGGAATCTGCCTAACCTTTGGGATCCTGCCAGGCTTGACTAGGCTTGACTCTGACAGACCTTTCAGCTTTCCCAAGGAGGAATGGCAGTCTTATACTATAATAGACTTTAATCATTTCATGCTCTTGTAATAAATCCCCTAGAGCATTTGGCTTCACATAGTAGATCTTTGTCTGTGGATTGAAATTCCATCTAAAAGGGGGAAGGCGATGGCAGTGGGGGTATACTACCAATGCCTGGCCAGAATGAACAAATGGATGATGAAATGCTCAAAGAAATCAGGGAAGTTAATAACAGTTACAGAACAGTAATAATAATGGGTGATTTCAATCACCCCGTATCCACTGGGTCAGTGTCATGGCAAGACATGCTAATGAGATAAAGTTTCAAGATGAAATAAAAGACTGCTTCTTGGAGTAGCTGGTTTATGAATCGACAAAAGGGGAAGCCATTTTGGACCTAGTCCTTAGTGGTACACAAGATCCAGTGCAGGGGATAAGGGTGTTGGGGACACTTGTCAATAGTGATCATAGCATCATCATGTTTGATTTCATAAATGGAGGAAGGATGGCAAGGAAATCCACAGTACTTCCTTTTAACTTTCAAAAGGGAGACTATGCTAAAATGAGGAAAATAGTAAGGAAAAAACTAAAAGGAGCAGCTGCAAAGGTTAAAGATTTATATCAAGCATGGGTGTTGTTTAAAAATACTATCTTGGAAGCCCAATAAAGCATCTTTCATGAAATGGAAAAAGAAGTCAAATGATGAAAACTGGAAAAAACATAAGTGCCTGTAAGTTAGATGCAAGGCATTGATAAGGTAGGCAAAGAGAGAATTTAAGAAGAAGCTTGCTTTGGAAGCAAAAACACATAATAAATAATTTTTCAAGTACATTCGTAGCAAAAAAACCCATGAGAGAGGTTCAATTGGACCATTAGGTGATAGAGGGGTAAAAGGGACACTAAGGTACCTTATCGGGCAATAATGGAGCTTTATCGGGCGCAGAGGTACCTTAGCGTGCGATAATGCGTGCAGCGGTGCAAATGAGCACTGAGGGCGGAGAAAGGCTCCCAGAGGGCAGAGGAAGGCTCCCCAGGGGCGGAGAGAGAGGGTCAATGGGCGGAGAGTGGGAGGGGAGAGGCTCCCTGCACACTAACACTGTGAAATTCGATGCTGAAAACTAACGCCAGTGAAACCCTGGTGTTAGAGCTGATTTAAAGGGAAAATAAACCATTTCCGTCAGCAATGTACAGCAAAACCAGGGAAACCTACAAAAAGTGATAAGTGTGATACATGTGCACAGAACAAAAGGGCAAATAAACAGTGAAAATGACCAGCAGAAAAAGTAATAAAAACATAACCACGCTGGCCAGTAGTGATTTTAATGGAAAACATCAAAAAACACTCCCGAGAAAGCTCCAAAAAAAAGATATGAATTTTGTAAGGGTTTATGCTCCGTCCCCATACAAGGTGAATGAGCCCACAGTGAAATTGCGCTGAGCAGGGTTTTCCCTCACCATTGGACAGGTTTCCTATGGCATGCACATGTTCCACAACAGCAGGGCGGGCATGTCGGAACGGGCAACTGGACAGATGCTTGAAAAGGGGACACAGAGAGCTGCAGGCGGCACATGCTGTGGTGCAGCTGGGCCACAGTGTGGACTAGGGTGATGCCTAGGTGGCCCATAGGAATGCTGAAACAGTAGTGCAGTCAAAGAGCAACTGATCATGGCCCAACATGGGCACGAGTGTGCTCCCCACAGTGTCACAGGAGATAGTACCCAGCAGGTACCCCCAAAAGAACAGAACATTGGCAGGCGGTGCTGGGGGGAAGCGTTGACAGCTATGCAGGCACCCCTACCCCAGAACCCGCACCATAGGCAGCCACCTACCACACACTGGATGGCCTGAGACTGTGCTACACCAGCACCACCAGCAGAAGGGCATGTCAGGAAGGTGGCAGATGGGTACTGGTGGTGCAGGGGGCAGTGGCAGCTGCCCAGAGCAGACCATGGCCTAGCCCTGTGTAGGTGGGTGCCATGCACTGCAACAGACAGGCCCTGTCTGACAAACAGTCATGGTATCACCAGGGAATGCACCATCTCTGTGGCAACACGGTGGTGCAGTGCACACAGCCAGTGTGCTCAGAAGCAAAAGGTCACAGGTTCAAGTCCCAGCTGTGGTTCCTGCAAACCAAGTCCCCATATTTTTTACCCACTACTAAAACATGCTAATATAGACAAAACCTTTATTTCAGATGACGTAAACATGCCCAAAACACCTACATTTTACCCTACAGAGCACAGACACCATAAACATGCGCATTACCTAGAGCAGAGTCTCCCAAATGCAGTCCATAAGGGCCAAACACCATTCAGGTTCCATGCTGCCTCTAATAAATATGGCTGTGCTACATTTCTATGCACCGCCCCCATGGTATGCAGATGTATCTCATGCATATTCATTAGGGACAGCATGAAAACCCGAACAGTGTTTGGCCCTCCAGGACTGGAGTTGGGAACCTCTGCCCTAGAGCAGCGGCCAACAGAGGCAGAAACACATGCACCCACAGGCTCCATTATCCGAAGCCTCCTGGAGAGGCAGGATGTTGGGCCCTGCGTGTATCTCCCAATACTAGCACTTGCATACCTTAGCAATGCCATCCTAAACCTGGTGAAACGTACACAGCTATCAAAAGGTTGCTATGATAACTGGCTGATAGCAATTCCTACGTTAAGCACAATTGGCTGATTGAGCTGCATCACAGCAACCTTTCTAATGTCTGTGGAGTGTGCCTCAGGTCTTGTGTCTGACAGAGTGACCCCAACAGTATTGCGTACCATAGCCATGCCTGCACTGTGCCCAGGACAGGAGTGGTGGCCAGGGCTGCCAAACACCTCTATAGTTGCACAATGCTGGCATAGGTGTGTGGAGTGTGTGTCTGTCTATCCAATGTATGGTGGCTGCCAACACCCTCCACAGCCCACACTGATAGCACTGTTGCCAGTATTGGCCTGCCAATGTGCATAATGAGGAGCAAGGTACAGTGGGAATAGCCTGGATAGGGTGGCATGACGTGGCTGCATCTGCACAGGGCATAGGGCAATGGCTCGGACATTGTAGTGCCCAGCCACCACCTGCACGGACAGGGTGGCCACAGCATGTCCTGCTGGGAGGTCACTTTCACCCTGACTGAGCAGTGACCACGCCATGGCTAGGTTCCCCCATAGTGCTATATAGTATTTCTCTCATGTGATATTTATGGGTCTCTTTTGGGGCCCAATCTCTGACTTGTCTACTTGGTGTGTATGCTGACATCCCAGTTCTGGGTACATGCATCGTCTTCAGGACTAATTAGCAGACTGTCTGCAGCTAGCATGTGTCTTGCTGGATCACCTTGCAGGGGCTGGAGGCTTGCTGCTGGAGAATGTCAGATAGTGGTGGGGGTGCAGCTGAGCGTTTCCAGGCCTACTGTCTGTCTGTTGTTGCATTATGGATGTGTACAACTCTGCATTGCCTGCCCTGTAGGGTGTCAGGAATGGGGTTGATGATCCCCTCTATTGCCACCATTGCAGGGAGGTAGTGGATCTGTTTGTGGGCGATCTTGTTGCCCACCCTGAGCCCCACAGGGTGGGTTGTGTGGTGGTACATAATCCACCTTTGGGTCCAAACACATACCCCCCCCCTTCACCTACATCATGTACCCATGGCACCAACACAGGATGTGCACTATTCTGGGCACATCATAGCCCATAAGGGCCAAAAATGACTGAGAAATACAGAAGAACACAAATGTATCCTAGGTGTGCTTGCAGGGACTACCTATCATACACAGTAGCACTGATGGGGACCTGCAGCATGGTGTATTTCAGCCATGAAAGGTGCTGTGGACCTGGTGCTGGGCGCCCCACCTCACCCTCAGGGTGAGCACAGTACCCACACAATGTGACGGTCTGTAGCTACTCTGTGCCAGTACCACACATGGTCAGTTCCCCCTACCAGGCTGAGGTGCTGTGGGGGTGCATACCCCATCTTGTGATCATCTGTAGACTGCTGATTTGCATGTGCAGTGCATCATGGGTATGGGTGGGTTAACCCTATCCTGGTAACCACAGCAGACAGTGTGTGTGGTGACATGCAGTCCTTCTGCAACCAGCCAGGGGCTTGCTAGCAGCTGTAGCCCACTGGTTGCTTCACTGCCAGTGAGGCCAGAGGGCATGTGTTCAAACCCATGGTGGGGTTTTTTGATAAGGCTGTCTGAGGCATTGTCTATTTTTAATGTACATTAGTGCTGCCAGAATAAACACCCTCAGTGTACTGTAACCATAAAGCGCCTTATAGGGCGCCCTATAAAGCGCCTTATCAGTTGTCCTCTAAAGCACATTATAGGCTGCCCTATAGGGGACATTATAGGGTGCCTTGGTGGACAGTGCACTTTATAATGTGCCCTATGGAGTGCCTTATAGGGTGCCTTATGTGCCACCTTAGGTTACAGCACGTGAGGGTGTGTTTGCTGGCAGCACTAATTAAACTACAAATAAAATGCCTCAAACATCAATACTTACACGTAAAAGCTAATGCCTCATGGATTAGGCACACTGTGAGATCAAACTCATGATCCCATACCATCAGTCAGTGTATTAACCATTGTGCTACACCTCTGTTTCTGCGTTTGCATCTCTGCACGCCTACTTAAGATTACCGCACGTTAACGTGCTTAGCGGCATCTCGCCCGATAATGTGCGCAGCGCACGTTATCGCGTGATAATCCCATTTTGCTACTTTAAGACTGAAGCTCCCACTCCTTTTATGGCATCCTGCACACTAACACCGGGCGCACATTAAGACAGTTTAGTAAACATGCCCCTAAGAGGGGACAAGGTTATAGTGGAGAGACTGAATGAATTCTTTGCTTTGGTCTTTACTGAAGAAGATGTAGGGAAGCTACCCATGACTGAAGTGGTATTTAAAGCTGATGCATTGGAAGAATTGAAAGACATATTGATAAACTGGGAAGATATATTAAAACTATTTGATAAACTAAACAGTAGCAAATCAGCTGGACTGGATGGTATACACCTTAGGGTGTTGAAAGAACTGAAATATGAGATTGCAAACCTACTATTAGTAATCTGTGAACTATCATTAAATTCATCTGTGGTAACTGAAGATTGGCAAATAGCCAGTGTAACACCAATTTTTATAAAGGGTTCCAGGATTGATCCAGAAAACTATATGCCAGTGAGCCTGAGATCAGTACTGAGCAAAATTGTAGAAACCATTATAAAGAATAAAATTACTGAACATGTAGATAGTCATGGTTTAATGGGAGAAAGTCAACATGGCTTTAGTCAAGGAAGGTCTTGTCTTACTAATCTGTTTTATTTTTTTGAAGGTGTGAATAAACAGGCAGACAAAAGTGAATCAGTTGATATAGTGAATCTGGATTTTCAGAAAGCCTTTGACAAGGTCCATCATGAGAGACTCTTGGCGACGTTAAAAAGCCATGGGATAGAAGACAGTGCACTATTGTGGATCAGGAACTGGTTAAAAGATAGAAATCAGAAGGTAGTGCTGAATGGCCAATTTTCCCAATGGAGAAAGGTGAATAGTGGAGTACCCTAGGGATCTGTGCTGGGTCCGCTGCTTTTTAATATATTCATAAATGATGTGCAAACGGGAATAATGAATGAGGTAATCAAATCTGCAAATGACAAAAAAATATTCAAAGTTGTTAAAACCCAAGAGGATTATGAAAAATTGCAAGACAACCTTGATAAATTGGAAGACTGGATGTTCAAATGGCAGATGAAATTAAAGTGGACAAGTGCAAAGTTATGCACCTAGGGAAGAACAACCCAAACTATGATTATACGATGCAAGGTTCCACATTAGGAACCACCACCCAGGAAAAAGATTTAGGGGTATGTTTACTAAACTGTGGTAAACGTGAATAACGCGCGTTGTACGACGTTAACGATCGTTAGCGTGCTATAGCGTGCGCTATAGTGCATTAACGATCGTAAACATGCTATAGCGCGCGCTATCACGCGCTAACGAGCGTAATGCTCCGCGGCGTGGTAAAACACTGCAGAAGGTGGAGAGAGGGCGGAGAGAAGGGGTCAATGGGTGGAGAGTGGGCGGGGAGAGGCTACCTTCATACCAACGCGCTGAATTTCAGAGCTGAATTCCAACGCGAATGAAAACCTACCGGTAAAAGCACTTTAAAGGGGAGAGAAACGATTTACGTGTCAGCAATGTACAGCCTAGGCAGGGAAACCAAAAAAAGGTGATAAGTGTGATACATGTGCACAGAACAAAAGGGCACAGAAACACTGAAAATGACTACAACAAACTGGAAAAAAACAACAACCAAGCTGGCCAATAGTGGTAGCAATGAGAAACATCAACCCCCCCCCCCTTAGTAAGCTCCATAGAACAGATATAATTAGTGGAAGGGTCCATACTCCGTCCCCATACAAGGTGCATGGGCCCACAGTGAAATAGCGCTGCTCAGGGATTTCCCCACCATCAGACAGGGTTCCTATGGCATGCACATGTCCCGCAACATCAGGGCGGGCATGTCGGAATGGGCAACCGGGCAGATGCTGGAAAAGGGGATACAGAGGGCTGCAGGCAGCACATGCTGTGGTGCAGCTGGGCCACAGTGGGGACTAGGGTGATGCCTAGCTGGCCCATAGGAATGCTGAAACAGTAGAGCAGCCAGACAACAACTGCTGAGGGCCCAACATGGGCAAGAGTTTGCTTCCCACAGTGTCACAGGGAATAGTACCCAGCAGGTACCCCCAATGGCACGGAACATTGGCAAGTGGTGCTGGGGGAAAGCGTGGACAGCTATGCACCTTAGGTTACGCCACTGTGAGGGTGTGTTTGCTGGCAGCACTATTCAGGTACAACTAAACTTCCTCACAGCCCACTACTTAACCCTTTCCAGGCCAAGCCCAGTACTTTCGGGATCTCATCTTCTGCCTATATATTCCTATCAAATGGTATATAATACATGACCATGCCAGAGGGAACGTCACTATTGGAACATATTGGGTACGACGGGTACAATTTTCCTGACATGTGCAAACATTAACCCGGCTGCAGAATGTGGATTAAAATATTATAGTAGGCCTTCAAAGGGTTACACATGATGCCTCAGCCAGCCTTATTCATTAGGCACACTGGGGAATCGAACCCATGACCCTTGTGCCATCAGTCTGTGTAGTAACCATTGTGCTACAGCTCTGTTTCTGTTTTTTGGCAGTCTGCGCGCTGTCTTAAGCTTGCGCGCAGTAGTGCATGTGCTGTAGCGATTGTTGCTGCGTGGCACGCAATACCACGCACAACTGTGTGTTATTGGTTACGATGTACCGCCCATGTCCTTTTTTGGGTTTCCTTCCACTAACGCGGCTCCTAACGCGAATTGCACTAACGCAGTTTAGTAAACATACCCCTTAGATGTCATCATGGATAGCACGTTGAAACCCTCCACCCAGTGTGCAATGGTGGTCAAGAAGGAAAATAGAATAATAGGAATCATAAGGAAAGGAATGAAGAATAAAACAAAGGATATTATAATGCCTCTGTATCATTCCATGGTGCGGCTGCACCTTGAACATTGTGTGCAATTCTGGTCACCATATCTTAAATTAAACAAAATTAAAAAAGGTAGAGAGACACCAAAATGGTAGAGGGAATGGAAGAATACCCCTATAAGGAAAGGCTTAAAAGGCTAGGGCTTTTCAACCTGGAAAAGAGGTGGCTGAGGGGAGATATGATAGAGGTCTATAAATTAATGAAAGGAGTGGAATGGGTAAACGTAGATCGATTCTTTACGCCATCAAAAAGTAGTAAAACTAGGGGACATGCAGTGAAGCTACACTGTATCCTATTTAAGACTCATAAGAGAAAATATTTTTTCACTCAACATGTAATCAAACTCTGGAATCCGTTACCGGAGGATGTGGTAAAAGCTGTTAGTGTAGCTGGGTTTAAAAAATGTTTGGACAAGTTCCTGGAGGAAAGGTCCATAAACCATTATTAAAGATGACCCAGTTAATCCACTGCTTGCCCAAATACAAGCATTATTGAACCTGTGTGTCTTTTGGGGAAACTACTAGGTACATGTGATCTGGATTGGCCACTGTTGGAAACAGGATACTGAGCTTGATGGACCTTGGTCTGACCCAATATGGCATTTCTTATGTTCTTAGGATTTTATCAGTCTTTGAAACATTCAGAGAAATGGTAATCCAGACCGCAAATGGGAAATGAAGAGAATAGGTATTAACAGGTATCATTTAAGTCATTTCAGAATTAAGGAAGTGGACTGGTATTTTAAAGGCTGCCCTCCTGACGATAAAATGAAGGGCGGGGATAGTTTTCAGTCCAAGGCTATCAACTTACTTGAAAAAAACAAACAAACAAGGGGAAATGCTGGACCATAGTGTTGGAGGGGGAGGAGGGAGAGAGAAAGAATGCATGAACTGGAGGTGAAAAGAAGCAGCACCTGGTGAGTTGGTAGGGGAGGAGAATGGGGCAAGAGGGGAAATGAAGTAGGGAGGCAAAGAGTGTGAAAGTAGGGACAGAGTGGCAGAAGAAAAGAGAGAATATGCTGGGAAGGAGAGAGTGCTTGGAAGGAAGAGAAATGGGGAGAAGAGTGTGTGCTAGGAGATGGTGGGAAGGTGAGATCAAAATAACACTGGGAAGGATGGAGAGTGTGCCAGGGGGAGGGAGGATGGGAGAGGGAGAATCCTGGGGAGGGGAAAGGTGAGAGATGAGTGAGAGGAGGAAGAAAGGAGGAACAAGGAGGGGAAGGAAAGAGATATGGAAGGGGTGATAAAGGAGACAAAAGGTGAGGGAGGGTGAGGAAGGGGAAAGGACAGAGATAAGGCAGAAATGGGGAGAAGAAAGGAGAGAAAGAGTAGTGAGGAGAGAGAAGCAATGAAGGGGAAGGTAGGGGAAAAAAAGGGAAAGAGGAGAAGGGTGAAGGAATTATGGAGAGGTGGGGATGAATAATGTGTGTGGGGAGGAGAGGAGTAAGAGATATGCAAAAGAGAACAGGAGGGGAGGGAGAGAAGAATGGAAGAGTATAGATAGGCTAAAGAGAAATACAAAGAAAAGGAAAAAGAAAGGGAACCTTTAGCATAAGCCAAAGAAAGATGACAACAGGGTGGGAAAAAATCTTATGTTGAGAGAATAATATAGATAACAGAAGAATAAACTTGGAATCAGAGGGGAGAGGAAATGCAGAATAAGAAAAAATGAATTAATAAAGAAAGGCTAGAGAAAAATAAATTTAAATTAAAAATAAAATAAAAAGGAAGATAATATAATAGGAAATACAAAGGTCTGAAAATATTTAGGGGTATGTTTACTAAACCATCTTAATGTGCGCTCTGACACCTTAGCGCGCGATAAGGCACCTTATCGTGCGCTAACGCGCTCAGCGGCGCTCAGCAGCGCAAACGAGCGCTGAAGGCGAAGTAAAGGCTCCCTGAGGGCGGAGGAAGGCTCCCCAGGGGCGGAGAGAAGGGGTCAATGGGTGGAGAGTGGGAGGGAAGAGGCTCCCTGCACACTAACGCTGTGGATTTTGGGGCTGAAAACTAACGCCAGTGAAACCCTGACGTTAGAGTAGATTTAAAGGGAAGAGAAACCATTTCCGTCAGCAATGTACAGCAAAGCCAGGGAACCCTAAAAAAGGTGATAAGTGTGATACATGTGCACAGAACAAAAGGGCAGATAAACATTGAAAATGACCTGAACAAACTGGAAAAAAAACATAACCTAGCTGGGCAATAGTGATATCAATGGGAAACATAAAAAAACACTACCGAGAAAGCTCCAAAAAAAAAGATATCAATTTTGGAAGGGGCTATGCTCTGTCCCCATACAAGGTGAATGATTCCACAGTGAAATAACGCTGATCAGGGCTTTCCCTTGTTACTGGACAGGTTTCCTATGGCATGCACATGACACGCAACAGCAGGGTGGGCATGTCGGAACGGGCAACTGGACAGATGCTGGAAAAGGGGACTCAGAGGGCTGCAGGCGGCACATGCTGTGGTGCAGCTGGGCCACAGTGCAGACTAAGGTGATGCCTAGGTGGCCCATACGAATGCTGAAACAGTAGAACAGCCAAACATCAACTGATGAGGGCCCAACACGGGCACGAGTGTGTTTCCCACAGTGTCACAGGGGATAGTACCCAGAAGGTACCCCAAAGGGTACAGAACATTTGCAGGCGGTGCTGGGGGGAAACGTGGACATCTATGCAGGCACCCCTACCCCAGAACCCGCACCATAGGCAGCCACCTACCCACACACTGGATGGCCCGAGACTGCGCACCACCAGCACCACCAGCAGAAGGGCATGTCAGCATGGTGACAGAGGGATACTGGTAGTGGAGGGGGCAGTGGCTGCTGCCCACAGCAGACCATGGCCCAACCCTGTTTAGGTGGGTGCCCTGCACTGCAACAGACAGGCACTCTCTGACAAACAGTCATGGTATCTCCAGGGAATGCACTGTCTCTGTGGCAACAAGGTGGTGCAGGGCACACAGCCAGTGTGTTCAGGAGCAGAAGGTCACTGGTTCAAGTTCCAGCTGTGGTTCCTGCCAACCCAGTCCCCATTTTTTACCCACTACTAAAACATGCTAATACAGACAGAACCTTTATTGCAGATGACGTAAACATGCCCAAAACACCTACATTTTACCCTACAGAGCACAGACACCATAAACAGGCGCATTACCTAGAGCAGAGTCTCCCAAATGCAGTCCTGGAGGGCCAAACACCATTCAGGTTCCATGCTGCCTCTAATAAAGATGCCTGTGCTGCATATCTATGCACCACCCCCATGGTATGCAGATGTATCTTATGCATATTCATGAGGGACAGCATGAAAACCCGAACAGTGTTTGGCACACCAGGACTGGAGTTGGGAACCTCTGCCGTAAAGCAGCAGCCAACAGGGCCAGACACACCCACACCCACAGGCCCCATTGGCTAATGCCTCCTGGAGAGGCAGGACATTGGGCCCTGCGTGCATCTCCCAATACTAGCACTTGCATACCTTAGCAATGCCACCCTAAACCTGGGAATATGGTACACAGCTGTCAAAAGTTTGCTATGATTACTGGCAGATAGCAATTCCCACGTTAAGCACAGTTTGATGATTGAGCTCCAACATAGCAACCTTTCTGATGTCTGTGGAGTGTGCTGCAGGTCTGGTGTCTGACAGTGTTTACCACCCTGGGGAGTGACCCCCACCAGTATTGCGTACCATATCCATGCCTGCACTGTGCCCAGGACTGGTGTGGTGGCCAGGGCTGCTAAACTCCTCTATAGTAGCACAATGCTGGCATAGGTGTGGGAGTGTGTGTCTGTCTATCCAGTGTGTGGTGGCTGCAAACACCCTCCACAGCCCACCCTGCCAGCACTGTTGCCAGTATTGGCCTGCCAATGTTCATAATGAGGAGCAAGGTACCATGGGTATAGCCCGGACAGGGTGGCCTGGCCAGGATGCATCTGCACAGGGCATAGGCACTGGCTGGGACATTGTAGTGCCCGGCACCACCTGCACAGACAGGGTGGCCACAGCATGTTCTGCTGGGAAATCACTCTCACCCTGACTGAGCAGTGACCACGGCATGGCTAAGTTCCCCCATAGTGCTATATAGTATTTTTCTCATGTGATATTTATGGGTTCCCTTTTGGAGCCCAGTCACTGACTTATCTGCTTGGTGTGTATGCTGACATTGTAGTTCTGGGTGCACGCATTTCCACCAGGAACATGCACTGTGGACTAGCTAGCAGACTGTCTGCAGCTGGTATGTGTCTTGATGGAACAGCGTGCAGTGGCTGAAGGCTTGCTGCAGGAGAATATCAGATAGTGGTGGGGTGCAGCTTAGCATATCCAGGCCTAATGTCTGTCTGCTATTGCTTTATGGATGTGTACAGAGCTGCATTGACTGCCCTGTAGGGTGTCTGTTCCCCAGCAGGACTGGGGTTGATGGTCCCCTCTACTGCCACCATTGCTGGGAGGAAGAATGTGGATCTGTTGGTGGGAGATCCTGTTTACCACCTTCAGCCCCGGAGGGTGAGGGTGGTGGTACATAATCCTCCTATGGGTCGATAAGGGCTAAACCTGACTGAGAAATACAGATATAGCCAAGCTGTGTCTTCAGAAACTATCTATCTCACACATTAGCACTGCTGTGAACCTGCAGCATGGTCTATCTCTGCTGTGGACCTGGTGCAGTGCGCCCCACCTACCCTCAGGGTGAGTGCAGTACCTGCACAATGTGACAGTGTGTAGCTACTCTGTGCCAGTACCACACACGGTCAGTTCCCCCTACCAGGCCGACGTGCTGTGGGGGTGCATACCCCATCTTGTGATCATCTGTAGACTGCTGATTTGCCTGTGCAGTGCATCATGGTATGGGTGGGTTAACCCTATCCTGTTGACCACAGCAGACTGTTTGTGTGGTGACGTGCAGTCCTTCTGCAGCCAGCCAGGGTTTTGCTTGCAGCTCTGGCCCACTGGTTACTTCCCTGCTTGTTGGAGCCAGAGGTCATGGGTTCAAACCCACAGTGGGGTTATTTTATAGGGCTGTCCAAAGCATTGTCTTTTTTTAATGTACATTAGTGCTGCCAGCAAAACACCCTCAGGGTACTGTAACCATAAGGTGCCTCAGAAGGCGCCCTATAAGGCGCCTTATAGGGCACCCTATAAAGCGCCTTCTGAGGCACCTTATGGTTACAGTCCGTATAAGTTGCCTTATAAGGTGTCCTATGGAGCGCCATTATAGGGTGCCGTGGCGGACAGTGCACTTTATATTGTGCCCTATGGAGTGCCTTATAGGGTGCCTTCTGCGGCACCTTAGGTTACAGCACGTGAGGGTGTGTTTGCTGGCAGCAATAATTAAAATACACATAAAATGCCTCAGGAAACAATACTTATATGTCAAAGCTGATGCTTCAGCCAGCCTTATGCATTAGGCACACTGGGGGATCAAACTCATGACCCCTGTAGCATCAGTCAGTGTATTAACCATTGCACTACACCTCTGTTTCTGTGCTTGTTTGTCTGGGTGTGTACTTAAGATTACCACGTGTTAATGTGCGCAGCAGCGCGCGTTATCGCGTGATAATCCCGTTTTGCTACTTTAAGTCTGAAACGCCCACTCCTTTTATGGCATCCTGCACACTATCGCCGGGCGCACATTAAGACGGTTTAGTAAACACATCCCTTAGTGTCACTGTACTGGGAAGGTTAAGGCTGGTGATTCAGACACGAAAGGAGGGAATAGAGGTGGGAGATACCGTGCGTGTAGGGAAGATAAAGTGTATGTCAGCGGTGATGGGAGAGAGCGGCAGAAAGCCAAATGATGCAACTATGAATGGAGGGGGAGAAGGTTCACTCCCTTACCACTAATCTGAGCTTCCTACTTCTGTCTCAACCCCATCCTCCCACCTCCCCCACCCCTCGAGCAGCCAAACTATGCCTATAAGTCAAGCTATACGTTGTTATTGGACTCCTGCTCCATCTCTAGCCCTGTCTCCAAAAGGTTATCAATCCACCTACACACACAGCATTTATTTAATCCCCCAAATTACTTCTACTTAGAGCTGGACTATCTCTAGAAAACCCTTCTTTGGCCCACACGCTTCTCATTATTTCCTATGCGAGGAACATGGACATTTTAGGGTTTTCTTTCTTGAGCGAAAATCATGGGATCTAACCCTTGCCACCTTCTGTCCTTTCATTCTGCCATTCCTCTTATGTCTCTGCACAGCACTGCATACAACTTAGAGCACCATACAAATGGTAAGTAGTAGTAGTAGGAGTATTGTCGGTGACTTATGTATGTGGATGGATGGATACCAACGTGCATGCTCTTAGTGGTCGCTATGCTGCAGGCACCTTAGGGCGAGCATGTTTACATTCACTATGGAGGTACACATACAGGCGGAACACTCATTTATACATGCATTCTCGGGAAATCTTGGTGTGGGCATTTAAACCAGCCACAGAGCTAGTGTAAATTCTTGTGCCTAGATTTAAAGCACATTTGACAACCCCCCCCCCCCCCCCCCCAATCCTATTTTATAAAGTAAAGCATGTGTGCACTTGATTTTATAAAATAGGTGCTAGTGACGTACAAACTTTTAAAATTACTTTCAAAATGACAAAAACAAGACCGTTCCACAATTGTTACAGCATACTAGACAATGGTAATCTTATTCCGAAAGCGTCTGCTGGTTTGGATAATAAATGGTGCAGATGCTGTCATTAATGTTTTATGTTCCTGTGTGAAGGATGAGTGAGAGGGATGCTTTATTATCCCATTTAGAACAATAGTGGAATTTTAAGATGAATAGTTCACCCTCCTGGATGCAAGCAGGAGGTAGAATGGAATGTTATTTTTCCCTAGTATGTACTCTAATTTTTTTATTTTTTCATTGCACAGTTCATTGTTTTGCATATTTCATTTGTTTCTGATATGAGCCTTGTCTGCAATTGATGGTCTATATTTTCATGTACTGCTTTGCTTATTGGCTTTTTGAAGTTTATACCCTGGAATTTTATTTGAAAATGTCTGAGGATATGTTGTATAATAGAACAATAAAGCAGAATGGGTTTCTATAAACAATTCAATATGATCATGAATATTCTACCTGATAGTTGGCAACAAATACTGGATATAATATTTAAATACGGAATAGTGATACACACACTTTGAATTAAGCAGAGACACCTCATCTGATGAACAATTTATCTATGTTCTGGGGATGTGCAATCCATCATTTTATCCTCTGCGATTTAATCTGTGTTCTGACAAAAAAGCACTACCTTTTTACCTCGTGATGAAGTTTATTTCACAATTTCAATGTAGCAACACATCACAGTCTTCTTCAGGATACAGTATGAACAAGATTCTGGAGTTCCCATTCCTAAACTGACCCTCTCTATAGTGAGGGTATGGGTCTGCTTGTTCATTACTGCACAACGGGTGCCTCCTCCTGTATTTTGAAAATAACTATTTAAGGCCCTGGTATGCTGGGGTCTGGGAAGCTCTAGAGTGAGTTACACAGGAGACTGTGACTGGTGTCAGAGGTGCTGCAGGTAAGGGCAGCTCAAGGCAATCTGCTGCCTGAGGCGAGGGATGAAATGGCACCCCGCCCCCCCCCTCACCCCTCATAGTAGGGTGGGGGGGGGCTTTCTCAAAGCTCCAGTCAGGGACTGAACCAAACCGAAAAGCCAATTAGATAATGTGGAGGAAATGCAAGAGTTTGCACACCAAGGAACTAAAAGAAAGAGCGAGAACCACAGCACTGTTTACAAAATTAAATTATAACTCATTTTTATTTTGTTGTTATAAAATGTGTTTGGTTCTTGCTTTTTCTTTTTCAACATATATTTTGCATCCACAGAACCCCTCCCTCAACAGTGGGTGCAGAGCAGAACTAGGACATTCACCCACAGAACTCAATATTTAAAAAAAAAATTGGATTCTGATCTTGATCATCTCGCCAACAACAACAAACATTTTCCAGTACCAGGCATATTGTGAACTAACATAAAACCCTATAGCCGGGGGGCGGAGCCTGATGTCCAGCGGGATGGTCGCATAACGCTGAGGCTCCCGAGAGGCCTACTCAGAATCCTGAATTAACACCTCACATACTTGGAACTTCTACTCTGATCTTGCCGGGGCACATTGGCGAGATGGCGGGGACCAAACCAACGCGCCTGGAATTTGGATCTCCAGCGGCTTCTCACGGCAAACGTTCCAAAACTGAACCTCCGTCACCGCAGAAGGGGCCGGCCTTGTGCGAGGGCCCCGAAATGCAGCAGGAAATCCTCGTAGAGATTAGAGGGGTCAAAAACCTCGTGCAGGCAAACGGTGAAGCACTCCGAGCGCTGCGGGAAGATTTTGGTGTGCTGCAAAGCAAGCTAGAAGGGCTTTCTTCGCGTCAGGACAAAATGGAGAGCATATTGGACTCCCATGCGGCCCGGTTGTCCAAACTCGACAAAGTTGAACGCCAGGTGCGGGCCTTGCAGAAAGAGGTGGAAGATGGCAATAACAGAGCGCGCCGCAACAACATACGACTCGTGGGCATACCGGAGGGAGCGGAATCGGGAGACATGAAAGAGTTTTTATGCAAAATCCTCCCTTCCCTGCTCCAAATCACCTTTACCAAAGATTTGGAGATTGATCGCGCTCATCGTGTACCCACAAGCATAACGCTCAACAGGAAGACCCCGCGGCCTATCATTTTTCGACTTCTGAGATATCAACACGTGGAGCAAATTCTAAGTGCCTCTCGGGCAAAGGGCCATATGGAGTTTGAGAGCCACAAGATCTCCTTCTATCCCGACTTGGCTAAACCCACGGTCGACCGCCGAAAGCGCTTTCTGGAATTCCGGCCGAGGCTTCAACAACTACAAGCACGCTATGGCCTGATGTACCCGGCCAAGCTCCGAGTCACGCTTCACAATCAGACAAGAACATTTGAGGACCCTGATCTACTAGCGGAGTTTTTGGATTCCAAAGAAGCCGACTTGATGCGCTGACTTCCAGAATATTCCTGCAAGTCTCCTCATATCCGCTGTACCTGCCATATTGGATCTGCCGCAGCCTAGCAAAGAGTCTGGCGTGGGCAGTCTGTTTGCCTTACTCTTGATGGTATCTGTGACCCGACTCCATCTACCCACAGTAGCCTCGATGAGTATCAGAGACAGTGTTAATTATGGACTCTGGTGTTTCTTTTCTTTTTTTTCATGTCTTCCTATTTCCTCTCTAGGGCCTCCTCCCGCAGACATATGGTCGCCATATTCTTTGGGGGTTTTGCTTCTTCTCTAAGATACGTTGGTACATACTTTTCAATATGGGGTGTATTAGCCAGAATACTCAGTGATTATGACATTGTTGTACAGATTCTGATTATGTTGTATGTTATCAAGCGCCCTTACCTAAAATGTCTATTACCGATTGATGGCACCATGTAAGATTTTCTCATTGAACGTAAAAGGAATCAATAATCCGATAAAACGGAAGAAAATCCTAAGCTACCTCAGTCAGGAAGCAGCGGATCTGATTTTTCTCCAAGAAACGCATTTAAATTCGAAGGAAACTCTTAAACTCAATATTAAACCTTACATGGTGGCCGCCTATTCCCCAGCCGTTTCTAAGAAATGTGGGGTTGCCATACTGGTTAGGAAATCTTTGCATGCTACTATTATTGCGACTAGCTCAGATACAGAAGGTAGATGGTCTAGAGTTCACCTCAAGATAGGTAGCCTTGAAGTTACATGTATATGCCTTTACGCTCCTAATGTGGATGACCCTGCCTTTTTTGCTACCATTGCTCAGGTTGCGCAGGCTTCTGCTAATACTTCATTGATCATTGGGGGGGATTTCAATCTAGTCCTTGATCCTCTGATTGACAAACAGCCGCCTAGGACGAGTGGTCCCCCCAAGAGTCACGCCACGCTTACCTCCCTGATCAAGGATCTTGCTTTAGTTGATCTATGGAGGTTACTACACCCCAATGAGCTTGACTTCACCTTCTTCTCCTCCCCTCATAAATCTCAGTCTCGCATAGACTTCTTTCTAATCTCAAAACTGTTAGTTCCTCAGGTGGACACTGCAAAGATTCACTCCCAACATATTTCAGATCATGCTGCCATTTCCTTTCAATTACACACTACTGCACCCCAGGGGAATTCGGGAGCCTGGTTC
Organism: Ichthyophis bannanicus; assembly: GCA_033557465.1. Classification (NCBI taxonomy): domain Eukaryota; kingdom Metazoa; phylum Chordata; class Amphibia; order Gymnophiona; family Ichthyophiidae; genus Ichthyophis; species Ichthyophis bannanicus. The sequence goes on along the minus strand of CM066031.1, from coordinate 507,608,456 downwards.
TTTGATAGAGCCCTGTTAACTCAGCCAGAGTTCCAGTCAGAAATTCGAGCAGCCATACAGGATTACTTCCATTTTAATCTACCCCAAGATACTGCGAATTGGGCTTGGTGGGAGGGCTTCAAAGCGGCCATTCGGGCAACGATCACTAGCTATCAAATCCGCCTGCGGAAACAACGCAAACAGCAGCTGCTCATACTAGACCAACAAATAAAAGCAGGCGAACGAGTTCTAACTTCACGTACTGACCCATGTGTATTAATTCGATTACAGCGTCTCCGTTTTCAATATAATTCAATCCTCTCAACTGCAGCTTCTAAGAGTATTGAGCTTCAGCGAGGGACATATTATCGTGAAAATAACCGAGCCGGTCGACTCTTAGCCAACGCCTTGAAAGGTCAAAAAGAAGCCAAACGCGTAGCGGCCCTTCGAGCTCCACAGGGAGGGGGCATAGTGACCACAGACTCCGACATTGTAGAGCTCTTTCGGGATTTCTATACCCGCCTATATCAATCTGAATGTGAGTTCTCGTCAGAGACATTCGAGCGATTGCTTTCTGGCATTCAGCGGCCGACCCTCTCTGAAGATGATAGGGATGCGATGGATGAACCCTTCTCTACTTCAGAGATCCAATCTGCCCTAAAACGAACAGCCTCGGGCCGTGCCGCAGGGCCCGATGGTCTCCCGACCGAATTCTACAGAACGTTCAGTGCAGATTTAGTTCCCTATTTAAAACTCTATTTTACTGCCCTTGCGGTAGATACATCCTCTTTGGGATCCTTTTCTGCAGCTAATGTGGTAGTATTTGAGAAAGAAGGCAGAGACCCGCTACTGACCGCCAACTACCGTCCAATCTCCCTACTTAATGCCGATTATAAGATCTTCGCAACGATCTTGGCCACCTGGCTATCTGACATGATGGCTACCCTAATTCACCCCGACCAATGCGGTTTTATACCCGGCAGATCAACTGCTGACAATGCTCGGACCTTGTGCCATGTGCTATCCAGTGCTGCCAATCTCGATCATCCATGGGTGGGTCTTTCCCTGGATGCCGAAAAAGCCTTTGATCGTCTAGAATGGCCCTTCTTATTTGCAGTTCTCCGATGGTATGGCTTTGGAGAGGGCTTCCTCCGATATCTCCATGTCATGTATACTCAACCCGTCGCCAGTATTTGTGTAAACGCCATCAAATCTCAGCCATTTAACCTCCAAAGAGGCACGCGTCAAGGTTGCCCCCTATCACCAATGCTCTTTGATCTAGCTCTTGAACCCCTAGCCCTCCTTATTAGACAGTCCGCACGTATTCGAGGTGTCCCCTTTAGTCATAGGGAGATTAAACTCTCTGCATATGCAGATGACCTTATGCTCTTCGTATCCCTCGATTCGGTTCCAGCTGTCTTGGATCTGATTGACGGATACTCACAATTATCGGGCTATAAAATTAACTGGACCAAATCTGTAGCATTCCCACTGAACCGCTGGGTACATGAGGCTGACATGCAGGCCTTTCCCTTCCTTTGGCAATCCCGCATGGTGAAGTATCTCGGGGTCCATTACTGTTCTCCTTTAGAAGACACTATCAGTTTTAATGCCAAAGAGGTAGTCTCCAAAGTCCGTGAACTCACAAATCGTTGGTCTCCCTTATCTCTCACATGGTGGGGCCGCTTAGAAACTGTGAAAATGATGATAGTCCCCAAAGTGAACTACATTTTAGAAATGCTGCCATGCTTACTTCCGTTACATACTTATAAAGATATTGAGGGCCTTCTCGTCCGTTATCTCTGGCAGGGCAAGCCACCAAGGATAGCTAAACATAAACTGCAGTCTGCAAAGGAACGAGGGGGTACCAGATTTCCTGATTTTCTTAGATATCATCAAGCCTTCCTACTTAAGCAAGGTGCCCGATGGCTAGATGCCTCAACAGACAGCAGACCAGTTTGGCTTGACATAGAAGAGGAGCTTAGTAGCCCAATTCCGTTGACCCATCTCCCCGGTATGTCCTATCAAGTAGACACCCGCCATCCACCAATGATTGTCGATACTCTTGCGGCCTTTAACACTCTCATTCTATCACTGGGCCCGAATGTATGTCCTCAGGACGGACTCCCGCTATGGAATAACCCCAGAATTCAACTCCTAAATCGAACAATAGCATGGAAACCCTGGTACTCAAGGGGTATCTGGACACCCCAACAGCTTTTTTCTGCAGCTCGTTGGAAAACCTTTTCTGATTTACAAAAGGAATTTGCGTTACCAGCGAAACACTACTTCCAATTGATGCAGCTTCAACACTGCCTCAAAAGTGCTCGAATCATGCCGCCCTCTGCCCCTACTGAGGATGGGCTATTAGAGATAGTTCACTCTATTAGTAGTACACATGGGGTAGCCTCTAACTTTTATAAAATAATATGTCAGGGTACAGACACGGCCACTTTTAGAGCCCAACAAGCCTGGGAGCGCGAACTGCAAACCACTTTAACCCCTGTGCAATGGAGCGTTTTCTGGAGCAAAGTAGTGCGGGTTTCCCGGTCTGCCTCTGTTACCCAAACTCTCTTCTTTTTTGCACACAGATGCTTTTATACCCCAGAAAAAATAGCCAAATGGAACCCAAATGCTAGGGACCTGTGTTGGTCTTGCCATACTGCTGTGGGAACCTTCGCTCATGTTATTTATGAATGTCCTCAACTACAGATCTATTGGGGGCGGGTCTGGGGTCGTATTCAATTTATCTTACACTTTCACGAACCTCTCTCTTGGAAGGTCGTGGGACTCCGCTCTGTGGCGGAGGTCCCCTCTCTTCCTAAGAAGGGTCGCTTTCTCCTTGATTTCATGCTGGGTATAGCCATATGCTTAATCACGAGGAATTGGAAGGATAGCTCTCGACTTACTGTCAATGAATGGTGGAACCTCGTCTGCTTATATAGTAAATATGAGCAGATACCTCGGAGAGCTATTCCCCATGTCCAAACTCACTCTCGCTTGTCTAAATGGCAGATGCTTAATGATTATGTACAATCTGCTCATTGTTCCAACATGCCTGTATAATGTGCACTCATCATGTTTTAGATCACCGTTAGGTTTTGTAACACAATAATGTAAGTACACGCCCGCTTCTGGAATGCTTAGTTTTCTAGAGAAGAAGCAGGGGGGAGGGGGGTGGCAGGGGTTTACTTTGGTATATGTATTACACGTTGTGTATCTGTCTTTTAGCTGTATGTCTTCCTTTTCCTTTGTTGTTATAAAACGAAAATAAAGAATTTAAAAAAAAAAAAACCCTATAGCCAAGTAACTGAGTATCTATAGAGCAAATCTACCATACCATACCATATCAGCACCAACTTCCAAAACACACATAAGGAGGCCATCCAAAAAAAGCAGCACTGTAAATATTGCAGCGGGCCCTGGAACTTCCAAACACCTATTTGAAAAGTAATAATTCAGATTACTACAGTACAGATCCCTAAATGCAAACTCCAAGTTAGCATAACACCAGGTCTTGATCACACATTCAGAACACAAACTCCCACCAAGTACAAACCATAACCTAAAAATAAACATATGTAGATAAAAATTAAACTGCAACCCCAAGAAGCCAGATTCTGCACACAATGCAATACCAGAGAAATAGAAAGATATGCATTTCCATGTACTATATACAATATAAAAAGAGCACCAAGTCTGATCATTAAATTGAAAATAAAACTCTCTTCTAACTTTGTTGTCTGGCCATTTTATTCTCTAATCATGCAGGTCCCAATCTGGGGTTTCTGCTTTCCTCTATCTCCCAGTGCACCCTCCTGTCTACTTCCCCACAGGGACGGTATGAGGGTGATGCAGGTGTCATGTGAAGAGACTCACTGCAGCATCATTTGCATAAATTTAGGAGTATGTTTACTAAACTGCGCAATTGTGCGGGGCGCACTTGAGCGTGCGCCAAGGTACCTTAGCGCACGCTAATAGTGTGTTTTTGTGCCCCGCACATATGCGCGCCACACTAACGGGCCCGCTCATGTGCGCGTCGCGCAAATGAGCGATAGAGGTGTGGAAAGGCTCCCGGAGGGCGGAGGAAGGCTCCCCAGGGGCGGAGAGACGGGGTAAATGGGTGGAGAGTGGGAGGAGAGAGGCTCCCCGCACAGGAGCGGGGCTTAAATTCGATGAAAAAATTACCGCGAGTGAAAACCTCGCGGTAGAGCCGATTTAAAGGGAAGAGAAACCATTTCTGTCAGCAATGTACAGCAAAACCAGGGAAACCTACAAAACGTGAGCAGTGTGATACATGTGCACAGAACAAAATAGCAAATAACAATTGAAAATGACCAGAACAAAATTCTAATAAATTATAATCCAGCTGGGCAACAGTGATAGTCATGGAAAACATCAAAAATCACTCCCAAGAAAGCCCCAAAAAATAAATATGAATTTTAGAAGGGTCTACGCTCCATCCCCATACAAGGTGAATGATCCCACAGTGAAATTGTGCAGAGCAGGGTTTATGACTCCTTTGGCCAGGTATCCTATCTCCAGGGACTGCACTGTCTCTGTGGCCACAGTGTGGTGCATTGAACACAGACAGTGCGTTCAGGAGCCAAAGATCACCAGTTCAAGTCCCAGCTGGGGCTCCTGCAAACCCAATCCCCATATTTTACCTACCACTAAACCATGATAGAAAAGACCAACCTTTTTTGCAGATAACATAAGCATGGTACAAACACCTCTATTTTACCCTACAGAGCACAGATACCAGAAACATGCGCATTACCTAGACCACAGTCCCCTCAATGCAGTCCTGGAGGGCCACATATCATTTAGCTGTGATGCTGTCAGCAATATAAGGCCATGTCAGCATGGTGGCGGAGGGGTACCGTTGGTGGAGGGGGCAGTGGCTGCTGCCCACAGCAGACGGTGGCCTAGCCCCCTTCACGTGGGTGCAGTGCCCTCCAACAGACAGACCCTGTCTGACAAACAGCCATGGACTCCCCGGGGAATGCACTGTTTTTGTGCTAAGGCTGTAGTGCAGCGGACACAGCCAGTGCCTTTAGGACCAGAAGGTCACCGGTTCAAATCCCAGCTGGGACTCGTGCCAACCCAGTCCCCTTATTTTACCCATGAAGAAAACATGGTAGTAAAGACTGAACCATTATTGCTGAGACCATAAGCATGGGTCAAAAACCTCTCTTTTACCCTACACAGCACAAACACCATAGAAATGTGCATTACCTATGGCAGAATCCCCCAAATGCAGTCCAGGAGGGCCAAACACCATTCAGGTTCCATGCTGCCTCTAATAAAGATGCCTGTGCTGCATATCTATGCACCACCCCCATGGTATGCAGATGTATCTCATGCATATTCATGAGGGACAGCATGAAAACCCGAACAGTGTTTGGCACACCAGGACTGGAGTTGGGAACCTCTGCCGTAAAGCAGCAGCCAACAGGGCCAGACACACCCACACCCACAGGCCCCATTGGCTAATGCCTCCTGGAGAGGCAGGACATTGGGCCCTGCATGCATCTCCCAATACTAGCACTTGCATACCTTAGCAATGCCACCCTACACCTGGGTATACGGTACACACCTATCAAACGTTTCCTATGATTACTGGCAGATAGCAAGTCCTACATTAAGCACAGTTTGCTCATTGAGCTCCATCATAACAATCTTTCTGATGTCTGCGGTGTGTGCTTCAGGTCTGGTCTCTGACAGTGTTTACCACCCTGGGGAGTGACCCCCAACAGTATTGCGTAGCATATCCATGCCTGTACTGTGCCCAGGACTGGTGTGGTGGGCAGGGCTGCTAAACCCCTCTATAGTAGCACAATGCTGGCATAGGTGTTGGGGTGTGTGTCTGTCTATACAGTGTGTGGTGGCTGCAAACACCTTCCACAGCCCACACTGCCAGCACTGTTGCCAGTATTGGCCTGCCAATGTGCATAATGAGGAGCAAGGTACACAGGGCATAGGGCATAGGGCACTGGCTGGGACATTGTAGTGCCCAGCCACCACCTACACAGATAGGGTGACCTCAGTATGTCCTGCTGGGGGATCACTCTCACCCTGACTGTGCAGTGATGACAGCATGGCTAGGCACCCCCATAGTGCTATATAGTATTTCTCTCATGTGATATTATGGGTTTCCTTTTGGGACCCAGTCACTGATTTACCTGCTTGTTGTGTATGCTGACTTCCCAGTTCTGGGTGCATACATTTCCACTGGGAACATGCACTATGGACTAGCTAGCAGACTGTTTGCAGCTTGTATGTGTCTTGATGGAGTGGCTTGCAGGGTGCAGCGGCTGAAGGCTTGCTGCAGGAGAATATTAGATAGTGGTGGGGTGCAGCTTAGCATATCCAAGCATAATGTCTGTCTGCTATTGTGTTATGGGTGTCTGTTCCCCAGCAGGACTGGGGTTGAAGGTCCTCTCTACTGCCACCATTGCAGGGAGGTAGAATGTGGATTTGTTGATGGGAGACCCTGGGGAAGAAGTGGTGGTGGTACATGGCCCACCTAGGTGGTCCATGGGGACTACACCTGACTGAGACAAACAGAGATATCCAAATGTTTCTGCAGAAACTACCTATCTCACACATTAACACTGCTTTGGACTTCTAGCATGGCCTCTTTCAGCTATGGAAGGTGCTGTGGACCTGGTGCTGGGTGCCTAACCGCACCCTCAGGGTGGGCACAGTACCCGCACAATGTGACGGTGTGTAGCTATTCTGTGCCAGTAAAACACACGGTCAGTACCCACTACGAGGCCGAGGTGCTGTGGGGGTGCACATGGTCACATCCCCCCTACCAGGCCGAGGTGCTGTGGGGGTGCATTCCCCATCTTGTGTTTATCTGTGGACAGCTGATTTGCATGTGAAGTGCATCATGGGTACGGGTGGGCTAACCCTATCCTGGTGACCACAGCAGACTGTCTGTGTGGTGACATGCACTCGCTCTGCAGCCAGCCAGGGGATGGTTAGCAGCTATAGGGTTGTAGCACAATGGTTGCTTCACTGCCTATTGAAGCCAGAGTTCATGGGTTCAAACCCACAGTGGTGTTATTTGATGGTGCAGCCCAGAGCATCAACTCTTTTTAATGTACATTTTTGCTGCCGGCAAAAACACCCTCATCGTACTGTACCCATAAGGTGCCTCAGAGGGCGCTTTATAGGGTGCCCTATAGGTTACCTTATGGTTACCGTCCATATAAGGTGCACTATACATTATCCTGTGGAGCAACTTATAGGGTGCCCTATAGGGGACATTTTCGGGTGCCGTGGCGGACAGTGCACTTTATAATGTGCCCTATGGAGTGCCTTATAGGGTGCCTTATGCGGCACCTTCAATTACGGCACGTGAGGACCTGTTTGCTGGCAGCAATTAATAAAATACAGCTAAAGTGCTACAGGAAAAAATACATACATTGCAAAGCTGATGCCAGCCAGCCTTACATATTAGGCACACTGGGGAGCAAACTCATGACCCCTGCATCAGCAGTCAGTGCCTTACCCATTGTGCTACACTGCTGTTCCTTCTTGCATGTCAGCACACCTACTTATACTGTGTATTCCTTAAACTGCACAGTGCTGCCATCAAAAACATTGCTGTGACCTTGCGGTAACTCATACGGCACCCTATAAAGTGCCCTATCAGCAACATTCTAGGGTGCCTTGGCGGACAGTGCATGTTAAAATGTGCCTTATGGGGTGCCTTATGTTAACATGCTTTAAGAGTGCGTTTGCTAGTAGTAGTAATTAAAATAAAAAAAAAATGCCTCCTAAAGCAAACTTACCCATAATAGGCAATGTCTCAGCCAGCCTTCTTCATTGGGCACAGTGGGGGATTGAACCAATGATCCCTGCATCCTTGGTCAGTCTCTTAACCATTGTGCTGTGGTTCTGTTCTTGTGCTTACACATCAGTGCGCCGCCTTATGCAGCCCAATATTAAAATGCCTCCTAAAGCAATAGCACACTGCCTTATGCCCATCAGCGTGCCGCCTTATGCTGCCCAATATTAAACTGGCTCCTAAAGCAATGCTTCAGCCAGCCGTCTTCATTGGGCACTATGAGGGATTGAACCTCCGATCCCTGCACTATTGGTAAGTGTCTTAACCATTGTGCTGTGACTCTAGTCTTCTGCTTGCACATCAGCGCGGCACTTATGCCTCCCGCACAGCTTTTTCATGCGCTAATGTGCGGGGTGCACATGGGCGCCGCGCACCTTAGCACATATTTAAATCCCGGTTTTGCTTTTTCAGAAAGAAACGCCCACTCCTTATATGGCACCCGCACACTAGCGCGGCCCGCACATTACCGGGGTTTTAGTAAACATACCCCTTAGTGTACTTTATTTTAAAATGTATATGCTACTCATCTAAAATCCTAGGTGGCTTCCAAACATAACACATGCAATTTAAAAAAAAACAGATGTTACAATAAAACAAACATTGTAATAAAAACATTAAATTTGTTTCATGAAATGACACTTATATGCCCCCCCCCAATCAAACCATTATAAGTATCTGCACATCAGATTTATTTTGCTATGATCAGATTATTGATGAGAAGGGAAGATAAAAAATGAGATAAACTAATCCTGGGAGCCATGAATTCAAACGCTGGATTGGATTGTGCTAGATTTGGAAAAGTCTGGAACTCAGCAACAGTGAAGCTATCACACTACTAAATAAAATTAAACTGAGACATTCCCTTAAAATTTGAAATTTCCTTGAATCTGAGCTGACAAAATATTTTAAATTTCAGTCTGGCAGCTTAAAAAACTCAAAACTGCAAATCTCAAAAACAATACATATTCCAGTACTCTCCCTCCCCCACCAACATCGTACAGTTGACCTCACCAAGAACCCAGAGTACAGGACCCACAGAGCAAATCTACTATTCCATAACAGTACTAACTACGAAAACTCACACAATATGGAGCGTACTCAGAAAAGGGAAGCACCATAAATATTGCAGTGGACCCTAGAACATCCATATTCCTATTCAGAAAACTGAACAAGCAGGATTACTACAGCTTCCTACCTAGAAACTCCATGCTAACAGAACATGTAGTCTCAGTCACACATATGCATCACTGAGACATATCTTCACCAAGTAGGGAATATATTAGTACAAACTATAAACAGACATATGTTGTTTACTGTTAGTTTAATTTCCCAAAATTATACTTTACTGCAGAGTGAGGCGTGAGAAAGAACTCTCACACACAGGCATCTGCATTGTCGGCAGAAACTAACATAATGGTTCAGCGCAAGTTGCGTGAGTGCAACTAATGCTACCCCCTTAGTTTCCTGGAGGGAAGGTCCACAAACCATTAATAAAGAGGACCCGGGAAATCCACCGCTTGCCCCAATACAAGCATAGTGGAACCTGTGTGCCTTTTTGGGAACCTGACAAGAATTGTGACTTGGATTGGCCACTGTTGGAAACAGGATACCGGGCTTGATGGCCCTTAGTCTGACCCAGTATGACATTTCTTATGTTCATATGCTACCAGTGCAGAGCCTAGGAAACATGCTGCTTAATATGCCAAACAAGAGGGTCTCAACAGCACCCATGCAGCATCTCCCACTTCCACAAAAACAAAAGCTACTTGGCACCCCAACACAGCATTACCCACCCTATAAAAACAACAGAGGCTCAGTGGCCCCTACGCAGCACTTCATAATGCAGGTGCAGTTACCTGGCTGACTGTGACACTGACAGTAAGTATGCACTAATGGCAGCCACGCTAATGCCAATGCTCAGTCGATGCCCACACTCCACCCCAGCCCAACCCACCCCAGCCGCACCCTGCGCTTTGCGGTTAGGATAGGATTTTTAGCACATGCTAAAGGCTTCTGTCTAGGCAGTGAACCCTATGTTAACTGTTAGAGCACTTTAATAAACATACTTCTTTGTGTGTAAAGTATATAAATACAGTACATATGCACATCATGACTCCAAATTATTTTCTTAAACTTTCCTACTGTAAAGTCACTTACAAGTGCATGCGTAATAGCACCACACATGCTGTAGTTTTTACATATGAAATAATTATATGAGAAACTTTTTATGCTTGCATACCGGCATGTAAACACAAAAAAGTCCTTTATAAAATTACCTCCAGTATGCATGTTGGGAAACAGTTTGTGTATTTTTACCCAAACTGAGGGACATATATTAAAATGAATGTTTTCTAGGCAACACATGTTGACCTGCATAGAACCCTTTGTCCGATGTATGCCAGATATCTTCCAGAATTTTTCTTGGTCCAGTCAACGATTGCTGAATCATTTGATGCAGCATTTGTTTCATGGCCTCTATACACAGGACATAACAGAGTTATACGTATGTTGATCCTGCAGTTTCTCATGATCTCTTCCTGTGAAGTTCTGCCTTTTGCATTGCTGCTCTACAACAGATGAACCTGCAAATGTGCATTGTATTTCTTTTCTATATTACGGCAACCCACTGCTAATTACACTCAACTGGTTCCATATCAAGGGGTGTGAAGGATAGTGATTTAGAAACTGAAAGTAAATTTCATGGAAAGGGGCATTTTGATTTAGCTCATGCTTATTTCAGTAGTTATTTCAACTGAAGACAGGCTACATTTAGGTACAGAAAGTGTTTCCCTGAAGGCTTGCAATCTAATTTCGTATCCCAGTCAATGCAGGGTTAAGTGACTTGCCCAAGATCTTAAGCAGCAGAAGTGGGATTTAAAGCCTGACTTTCTGGATCCTCAACGCAGTGTTCTAACCATTAGGGTACTCCTCTAAAGGTATTCAGAAGTTGGGATCAACATGAAGTTAACTTTAAATTTAAAGCCTTCTGACATAAATATGGTGGTAGATTTTTCTTAACTAATCTTATCACATTCTCTTAGGCTTCTGCAGCTAGTATCATAATCTACAAGGGGTAGGGGGAGGGATAACATCAGTTTTAAAAAGGGTTCCAAGGGTGATCCGGTTAACTGCAGACTGGGCAACAGGGTAGGAATTATTATAAAAACAAAATTACTGAACATATAGTCATCATTTAATGGGACAAAGCTAGCATGGATTTACCAGCATGCTACATTTCTTTGCAAGCATGAATAAACAGCTTGAAAGAAATGAGCCAGTTGATATGGTGCATCTGGATGTTCAGAATGCTATTAATAAGGTCCCTTATGAGAGGTCTTGAGGAAATTAACAAGCTGAATAGTATAAACTAGCTATGTGACACAATGGCATGCTTCTCTGATTTGCAGAATCAGGCATATTGGGGGATCATATGTATGTCTCATAGGAAGTGTTAAGAGGAAAGTGCATGTGTACGAGGTGTGACAAAAAGAAACAAGACTGTCCCATAAATGTTTTATTAGAAAATCTACAGAGAAATTATGCATTGTCCCCTTCAAAGTAACCCCCCCCCCCCAGAGTTATTGCACTTCTACAGTTGCTTCTGCCATGTACAGAAGCACTCGGTAAAGTCCTCCTCCTTGAGGTCCTTCAGCTCCCTTGTCACAGTGGCCTTGATCTCTTCTACAGAGGTGAAATGAGTTCCTTTGAGGACATTCTTCAGCCTGGGGAAGAGCCAGAAGTTGTACGGTGTGAGATCTGGGGAATAAGGAGGGTGGTCGAGAGCTATGATCTGTTTGTTGGCCAAGAACTGCCTCACACAGAACGCGGTGTGTGCGGGCGAGTTATCGTGGTGAAGCAGCCACGACTTGTCTCTCCACAGAGCCCGCCTGCTGCTCTGAACCTGGTCATGGAGGTGATTGAAGACCTGCTGGTAGAAGTGCTGATTGACTCTCTGACCCTCAGGCACAAACACATGATGGACCACTCCCTTCTGGTCGAAGAATGCGATCAGCATGACCTTTGATCCTTGATTTGGACATGCGCGCCTTCTTGGGCCTGGGTGACAGTTGAGTCTTCCACTGCAGGCTCTGTCTCTTGCTTTCAGGATTGTATTGGAAGACACTAGTCTCGTCTCCTGTGATGACTCGGCCAACGAACTCTGGATCTTCTCCGATCTTCTCTAGCAAGTCTCGACAAACATTGACCCGGTGCTCCTTCTCGTCATCCAATGAAAGCTTGGGCACCATCTTGGTGCACACCTTCCGCATCCCCAGCTCCTGCACCAAGATGGTCCGCACTGACTCCCAGTTCAGGCTGAGCTCCTCAGCTGTCATCCGCACCATCAATCTGTGATCATTCCGCACAAGCTGGTTCACTCTGTCAATGCTCTCACCCGTCTTTGTCGTGGAAGGCCGTCCTGACTTGGAGTCATCCTCCACCTCCTCGTGGCCAGTCTTGAAGCATTTGTACCACTCGAAGACTCACGGCCTTAACATTGCATCTTCTCCATAAACCTTTTGGAGAAGTTTGAGACACTCAGTTGGGCCCTTCTCCAACTTAACCAGAAATTTCAAGTTGATTATTTTTTCCATATTTCTGCCACCTCCAGTTGCATGACAAAGCGATGGAGCAGTGTGCTACAAAGAAACTTGAAAAGAAAAACAGAGTGAGAGAGATGAAAAATATTATAGCAGAATAGTAGCGAGATGTTGCACAACACAGTGACATAAGTGGTTAGCCAATTGGCATTGAGTCAAGGGCATGGCTGCCACAGTCTTGTTTCTTTTTTGTCACACCTCGTATGTGTAGCAGGAGGTACATGCCTATATGTGTGCGTCATGGGAAGTATCAGGAGGAGAGTGTATGTGTATGTGTGTCAGAAGGTATGTGCCTGTGTGCATGTGTCATTGGAAGTGTCAGGAGGAGATTGCATGTGTATGTGTCAGGAGGTGCATGCTTGTGTGTGTGTCTGTTATGCAAAGTCAGGGGGAGAATGCATGCATATGTATGTCAGGAGGTGTGTGCCAGTGTGCATGTGTCATGGGAAGTGTCACAAGGAGAGTACATGTGTATGTGTGTTAGGAGGTGCGTGCCTGTATGTGTGTGTCATTGGAAGTGTCAGGAGGAGAGGGCATGTGTATGTGTGTCAGGAGATGCATGGCTGTTATATGTCATGGGAAGTGTCACGAGGAGAGTGCGTGTGTATGTTTTTCAGGATGTGCATGACTGTATATATGTCTCATGGAAAGTGTCACAAGAAGACAGCATGTGTATGTGTGTCAGGAGGTGCGTGTCTGTGTGTATGCCTTATGGAAAGTGTCAGGAGGAGAATGCATGTGTGTGTGTGTCATGTGAAGTCAGGTGGAGAATGCATGCATATGTATGTCAGGAGGTGTATGCCTGTGTGTGTGTGTGTCATGGGAAGTTTCAGGAGAGTGAGTATGCGTGTGTGTCAGTAGGTACTTGCCTTTGTGTGTATGTCATGGGTAGTTTCAGGAGGAGAGTGCATGAATATTTGTTTCAGGAGGTGTGTGCCTGTATGCTTGTGTCATGGGATATGTCAAGGGGAGATTGTGTGTGTGTATGGATGTCATGAGGTATGTGCCTGTGTATGTGTATATGTGTCAGGAGGTGTGTGCCTGTGTGTATGTTTCATGGGATGTGTCAGGAGGAGATTGTGTATGTGTATGTGTGTCAGGAGGTATTTGCATGTGTGTGTGTGTGTGTGTGTGTGTATGTGTGTGTCTGAGATGGGAAGTGTTAAGGTCATCATGCATATGCATGTGTTTGTGGGTGGAAACATGCATATCTGTCAGGCTGAGTGTCAGGGGTTCTGTATATGTGTCAAGGGCTACGTGTGTGTGTGTATGTTTTTCTGTCAAGGGCTGTGTTCATGTGTGCTTGTGTCATGGGGAGTGTTGGGGGGATGTGCATATGAGTGTGTCATGGAAAGTGTGTATGTGTGTGTGTATGTGTATGTGTGATGGAGAGTGTCAAGGGCTGCATGTGCATGTACAGTACATGTATGTGTCATAGGGAGCTTCAGGAGCTGCATGTGTGTGTGTGTGTGTGTGTGTTTATGTATATGTCTCTCTCTTTCTCTTATGACCTCCCTGTCAGCCTTTCCTCAGTCTCTTTCTCTCATAGCCTCCTCCCTCCCCAGGCTTCACCCAGTCAAACGCTCTCTTTTACTCACCCACAGGTTTCACCTATTCTCTCACTCTCTTTCTCTCTTTCTCTCTCTCTCTCTCTCTCTCATATCACCCCCTCCCAGACTTTATCCAATCTCTCTGTCTCTCTCATATCCCATCCCAGGTTTCACCGAGTCTCTCTCTCTCTCATTATTCCCTCTCTTTGTCTCATAACACTCCCCAATACACTCAAAACAAACCCCTTCCCCAAACACACCTCCAGCAAGACCACATACAAGTATGGATCTCATTTTCAGAGGGGCATGTTTACTAAAGTGTGATAATACTTAGCACGTGCTATTAGCATGGGCCTGCAGTAACTATTACCACATGTTAAAAACAGCCAGCACAGTAAAAATTTCATTTTAACAGTTTATTGTGTATTGGGGCGGGATCAGGGTGGAGTGTTGCATGGTAGCCGGTGGTAGCTGCCACATGAAATAGTACCAGGTGCTAACTGTCACGTTTGTCACCATGGCTATACTTAACGGCACCCCCCAGAAAAAAACTCAACCATAATGCCAACCCCCCATACCTCCTCACCCAGAAAAAAACTCAACCATAATGTCAACCCCCCATACCTCCTCACCCCAAACAGACCCTTCCTAGGGCGAGCCCTGGCCCTCCCCAACCAAGGGGTTCCCTAGTAGATTGAAGTCCTTGTGGCAGAAGTAGTCCGCTCCACTTCTTCCCTGGCTGCAGAGGACATGGAAAAGGCAAGGCAAGTGCTGGGAACATCCTCTGCATTTTTCTTACGGGGTTTGCACTTACCACACCTTAATTTTTGCAGTTAGCATGTGAAGTGCAACGCTTACTGCACTTCAATAAACATTACCCAAATTGTGTTCTTGTGTGGCGTGGAGGAGTAGCCTAGTGGTTGGAGCAGCAGCCTGGTAACCAAGCAATCAGGGTGTAATGCCCACCAGTACTCCATGTGGCCTTCGGAAAATGAATTTGCCTTGGAAGAAAGGTCTGGTAGTTTACTTCCATTTTCACACCCTGTCAAGAAAACCCAGGAGTCAGCACTGGCTCAGTGGCACACATTGCATTTACATAGGGGGATAATTGTATACAAGGCACTCGTATACTAGCATCCACGTATGAAAAAGCCTTTAACCATGGCCTTTGCACCAATTTTCAAAATGAAAGTTTATATGTTGTTGCGATCTTTGCCCTAACACCATCCCCATAAACACCTTTGCTAAATGCAGGCAAAAGTATGCACATTGCAGACCTAGACATAGGAACAAATACCCATCAGGACATCAATACATAAATACACAGTGCAGTAACCAGTAAAGTAGGCTTGTAGGAGATTTATTTTAAGAAGCAATTACTCATGTCAGGATGTATTTACTTTTCAATATCATTCCATATATTTGAATAAATTATGCACCTTATTTAAACAGTATAACAAGCTTGTTTTTCTTTCTTGCAATAGAATATTGTCTTCATTGTTAATTTAAAACTCATTGACATACAGTAAACAAACTTATTTTATTTATTTATTTTTCTGTTTTTCTATACCGCTTTATCTAGGGAATCAAAGCGGCTTACTAATAACAAAACATTTAACTGTGTTACATAGAACAAAGAACAGAGAACCCTTCTATGCACTTAATCAGTATGAGGGGAAAACAAGAAATCACACATTTTTTTGCCTTCCAATTTCGTTGGCAACATAGGCTATATTAAACTGACACAGGTACATAATTTCTCTTTTGTTTGCTTTAGTTAAAAACTGACTGCGAGCATTCATGAGCCAAGATTTTATTAGAAAAAGGCTCAAAGCAAAAAAAATTAGAAGAATGTGTAAGGCCAACATTAAAGGTCATGTTAGGAAGGTATCTGTACACACCCTCTTTGTTTCTAGAATATGTTTAAGATGTGAGCAGCTCCTACCACTAAGAAAAAAACTGCAAGACAGAAATATATTTAATTCTAATCAGTGCATTTTTCTTAGAAAAAAAGTGTCCATAGTCACATGCAGGGGTCTTTCATTAACACATGAGGACCATGTATCAGTTTTAGCAGGCAATGAAACAGGTGCCAGTGTTACATACTACAGCATATCTCCTAAAAAAAAGTCATGATTCTATCATTTTAGGGGCATATAAAGCCATGAAGACTGAATACAGTAATGGTGACTGAGTTAAAATGTACACTATGCAGCTTATGCTCTAAAACCTGTGTTGACAACTTTTTGTGTGTGTGAGCTAAAAGCTTTAGGGGTCAATATTTAACCACAGCAGTAAACAACTTTTCTCACACTGGCCAGCACAGTTAAATAAAATCTATAACTAAAATATGCAACATCAATATCCAGATGGTGTCTGGTGCCGAATGGCTGAATTCATCACTGACCTCCAGCACTATCCAGATTGTGGTGATGTTCCGTCCACTATCCAGATAACGTTAGGAAAGCCTTTTATTTACCCTATATTTATCCAGTTATCTATCCATATAGCAGGCTAAATATCATCACTTTCTAGATAATTTTTCTAGATAGTGCTGAGACAGAAGGAGAAATATTCACCAGTAAGAGCAATATTCAGTGGCACTAACTGCTAATTGGATAAGCATCTTTGAATATTAATTTGATTTGATTTGATTTATTGGTACTGTATTTGTTATATTGCCCTTTGGTTGTGAGCCATCAGAGCGGTTACAGTCCATTGAAACTGAACAAAAAATAAAAACAATACATAAATACAACAAAACAGTAATATCAACCTAAGTACAATTGATTAATAACAAATTAAAAATGAATAAGAAAGAAAACAAGATTTAAAAAATTGCTGAGGACTGAAAGCTCAGCCCATTACTCAAGAGAAAAGGGCTTTGCAAACAGCCACTCTATGGTGGCCTTTTTGAATATTTTCAAAGTCCAAAAAATCACCTTAATAACGCAGAATATCCAAAATCTATTTATGTCGGACACACCAACAGGAGAAGAGTGTTGCTCACTCTCGAGTGTTTGTCTTGTCTATTTTAATCACTATGGGCCCGATTCCTTTCTCAACGTTGATCTCCTTTGTACATCCGGGCACGTCTAGCCCAGTGGGATCAGAATCGTGAACACCACTGTACGTGCAGGCCGGGACTGCGATTCAGTCTCAGCCTGCACGTACAGCGAAGCCCAACTAAATCAGTCAGGGCATTTAAATGGAGCCACGGCACCATGGCATCATGTTGCCATGGTGCCGTGGCTCCATTTAAATGCCGCAATGCCAGCTGCTGATGAAAACGTTAATTCCCCACAGCCTGATCCCTGAACTGGCCTTCTAAGGCCAGTGTCGGGCTGTGGGGATTTAACTTTTGCCCCTCCAGCCCCTTCCGTACCCCAGAACCACCAAAACGGAATGTCCAGGGAAGTTATTCCACCCTGGGGGTGGAAAAACTTCTCCAGCCATTTCACTGGCCCTGGATGTACAGGGCCAACATAAGAATTGGCCCTGTATGTCCAAGGCTGGCGACCGCCCATTGCCAGCCTACAGTCCACCCCCAGGCCGCCTCTTCCCTGCTGCCATCTAACTTCAATGCACAACCAGCGGGGAGGTTAGTTGGGGGCCTGCAGCCACCATGAATAGCAGGGATGGACGATCTGTTGGGATGTCCATCCTCACTATTCGTGAATCAGAATGATCCCCTATGTGGTTCTAAAATCCTTAACAGAATCAAAACACTTATCTTGTAAATCTTTTCCACATGGCAGGAGGTAGCTTTCGAAATCCAAATGAAGAACACCCCAGATTGCAACATGAACGTTTCGAGTTCACTAACGACTGCTTCAAGCACAACGGGAAAGTTCAACAAGTTCACCATAATTCAGCATAACCACCAGAGAACGCTAGACAAAGGGGCATGATTTTGAGAATCTGTTTACTTATCCATTGGCTGTACAAAAGCATCATCATGGGTTAGAAATTAGTTGAGTGGGTGGCGACAAAGGGTACAGGTAATTGGAGCTCACTCTGAGGAGAAGAAGGCTGCCAGTGGTGTGCCCCAAGGATATGTCCTTGGTCTGATTCTTTTTAACATCTTTGTTAATGATATAGCAGAAGGGTTGTCGGGTAAGGTTTGCCTCTTTGTGGATGATACCAAAATCTGCAATAGAATAGACACCCAGGAAGGTAAAGATAACATGAGGAGGGATCTAGCTAAGCTTGAAGAATGGTTTAGAATTTGGCAGCTGAGATTTAACCACCAATGGGAAAAGAGGGAAATCCCCCATGTCATCAGGGAAGCCCCCATCCCATTGGTCAATCTCAGAACAAACTCAGCTAATCGATCTCTCTATTCAGTCCATGAGGATGCACTGTATTCAACAGGTAAATCCTACGTTGTTCAAGTCATTGAAGTTTAGCAACCCTATTGCCACTGTGAGGGTCATATGGGACATTGTTTATAACCCTCCATTTTAAATCTTCAAAACTATGAGCCAACGTCAGACAGTGCTCTACCACTGGAGCTGATCGTATATGAGATCGTGTATGGAAAGCATGTTCACTTGATCTTATCTTCATTGCACAAATCGTGTGGTGAATATACAATAAATTGCACGGGCAACATAATAAATACACCACAAAATCAGATGTACAAGTGGTTTTCCACAGAAAACGGTGCAGTTGTCCTGTATTTGGATCTTCCCAGGTATTTCCGGATAGGGTCATTTAACAAAACTGACACTGTCTGCACACTGTTTTTTTTTTTTATCCCATGTTATTTAGAATCAGTGTGGTTTACATGTATACTAACATTTATTCCCTTGTCCCCGAAGGGCTCACAATCTAAGTGTACCTGAGGCAATGGGGGGTTAAGTGGCTTGCCCAAGGCCACAAGGAGTGGCCATGGGACTAGAGACCCCAGTCCCTCTGGCCTGAGGTTGCTTGTCCCCATGCAGGAATTGAACCCCGTGGCCTTCTGGCCTGAGGTTTATGTTTATGTTTATTACATTTGATATACCGCTCAGGCCAAAAAGCATCAGAGCGGTTTACAATCCTACATTTATGTTATGGAAAATAAGAAAAGAACGCCATTAATAAGATAGGACAGATTAGGAGAAACAGATAGATAAAGTGATAGCACAGATAGGAGAAAACAGAAAAGCAGACTACCTTCACAAACTACAGGCATGACAGATAGACTCACAATTTCTGTATGATTTTAATCATTCGCCACGGAACCCGCCTAAGGGCCACACCAAAGGGCCCTCTGGCGCGGGCCCGCCTCCGGAGCGGCGGTTTAAATGCCGGTGAGCAGGGCAGTTGCTAGGCAGTCTGTGAGGTGAGGAGAGGTTCCTGCTCACACACCAAGATGAAATCAGCTGCATTCCCTGATCTTAAATGAGCCTCCGGAGCGGTGGTTTAAATGCCGGTGAGCAGGGCAGTTGCTAGGCAGTATGTGAGGTGAGGAGAGGTTCCGCCCACACACCAAGATGAAATCAGCTGCATTCCCTGATCTTAAATGAGCCTCCGGAGCGGCGGTTTAAATGCCGGTGAACAGGGCATTTGCTAGGCAGTCTGTGAGGTGAGGTTCCCGCCCACACACCAAGATGTCCCAACCACTGAGCCACTCCTCCCAACTCTATGTCACTCTATGGGGTATGTTTACTAAACACCGCACATTGTGCATCCGCGCAATAGCGCATGGAAAGCAGCACTTAAGTGCTCTTAAGCGCCCCGCACACATGCACGTCACCCCCGCACACGTGCGCGGCACACTAACGGGCCCCGCACAAGTACGGGCCCGCAAATGTCCGATAGAGGCGTGGAAAGGCTAACGGAGGGTGAAGGAAGGTTCCCGAGGGGTGGAGAGATGGCTGCAATGGGCGGGGAAGGGGAGGGGAGAGGCTCCTCGCACATTTACGGGGCCGAATATACAAGTAAAAAATACGGGGCATTTAAAGGGAAGAGAAACCATTTCCGTCAGCAATGTACAGGAAAACCGGGGAAACCTACAAAACGTGAGCAGTGTGATACCCGTGCACAGAACAAAAGTGCAAATAAAAAGTGAAAATGACCACAACAAAAATATTAAAAATAGTAATTCAGCTGGGCAACAGTGATATTAATGGGCAACAACAAAAAACACTCCCTGGAAAGCTCCATAAAATTAGAAATGAATTTTGGAAGGGTCTACGGAGTGGAGTGGAGACCCTTCCAAAAATCATTTCTTGCTATTGGAGCTTTCCTTGGAGTGTTTTGTATGGTTGCCCATTAATAACACTGTTGCCCAGCTTGGCTATCTTTTTTCCACCTTTTTTTGCAGGCATTTTCGTGGTGTATTTGCACTTTTGTCCCCAGACAAGGTGAACGAGCCCACAGTAAAAATGTGCAGAGCATGGCTTCCGACTCCTTCTTGCCAGGTTTCCTATCTCCAGGAATGGCACTGTCTCTGTGACCACAGTGTGGTACAGTGGACAAAGCCAGTATCTCTAGGACCAGAGAGTCGCAGGTTCAAATCCCAGCTGGGGCACCTGCCAGCCCTATCCCCATACTTTACCCACCACTAAACAGAGATAGTAAAGACACTCCTTTATTGCAGAGAACATAAGCATGTTGCAAACACCCATATTTTACCCTACACCACTCACACACCATAACAATGGGCATTACCTACAGCCGAGTCCCCCAAATGCAGGCCTGGAGTGCCACAACTCAATCAGGTCATATGGTTTTACTACGATAAGGACATGCCAGCATGTTGGCAGAAGGGTACAGGTGGTGGAGGGGCAGTGGCTGCTAGCCACAGAAAACAGTGGCCTAGCCATGTGCAGGATGGAACCTCCACTGTAACAGACAGGCCCTGTCAGATGTACAGTCATGGACCTCCCAGGGAATTCAGCCAATCTGTGGCAAGATGGTGGTGCAGTGCACACAGACAGTGTATGCAAGAACAGAAAGTCACAGCTTCAAAGCCCAGCTGGAGCTACTGCCAATCCTGTCCACATATTTTTCCCACAACTAAACCGTGATAGTAAGGACAAACCTTTATTGCTGAGGGCATATGCATTGGTAATACGCCTATCTTTTACCACACCAAGCACAGACACCATGAACAGGGGCATTACCTAGAGCAGAGTCTCCGAAATGCAGTCCTGGAGGACCACACACCATTCAGGTTCCATGCTGCCTCTAATACAAATGCCTGTGCTGCATATCTATGCACCACCCCCATGGCAAGTATATGTAGCTCATGCATATTCATGAGGGACAGCAGGAAAACCCGAACAGTGTTAGGCACACCAGGACTGGAGTTGGGAACCTCTGCCGTAAAGCAGCAGCCAACAGGGGCAGACACACCCACACCCACACCCACAGGCCCCATTAGCCAATGCCTCCTGGAGAGGCAGGACATTGGGCCCTGCGTGCATCTCCCAATACTAGCACCTGCATACCTTAGCAATGCCACCCTACACCTGGGTATACGGTACACAGCTCTCAAACGTTTGCTATGAGTACTGGCAGATAGACATTCCTACGTTAAGCACAGTTTGCTCTTTGAGCTCCATCATAACAATCTTTCTGATGTCTGCGGTGTGTGCTTCAGGTATGGCCTCTGACAGTGGTCACCACCCTGGGGAGTGACCCCCAACAGTATTGCGTACCATATCCATGCCTGTGCTGTGCCCAGGACTGGTGTGGTGGGCAAGGCTGATAAACTCCTCTATAGTAGCACAATGCTGGCATACGTGTGGGAGTGTGTGTCTGTCTATACCAGTGGTGGGCAATCTTGGTCCTGGAGGGCCGCAGACCAGTCAGGTTTTCGGGATATCCCTAATAAATAAGCATGCGATATATATGCATTACAGATATCCTGCCAATCTGACTGGTCTGCGGCCCTCCAGGACCGAGATTGCCCACCCCTGGTCTATACAGTGTGTGTTGGCTGCAAACACCTTCCACAGCCCACACTGCCAGCACTGTTGCCATTATTGGCCTGCCAATGTGCATAATGAGCAGCAAGGTACCATGGGTATAGCTCAGGCAGGGTGGGCTGGCCAGGATGCATCTGCACAGGGCATAGGGCACTGCCTGGGACATTGTCGTGGCCGGCCACCACCTACACAGACAGGGTGACCTCTTTCTGTCCTGCTGGGGGATCATTCTCACCCTGACTGTGCAGTGACCACAGCATGTCTAGGCACCCCCATAGTGCTATGTAGCATTTCTCTCATGTGATATATATGGGTTTTCTTTTGGGGCCCAGTCACTGACTTATCTGCTGGTGTGCACTGCCATCCCAGTTCTGGGTGCATGCATTTCCACCAGGACTAGTTAGCAGACTGTTTTCAGCTGGTCTGTGTTGTGATGGAGTGCCTTGCAGGGTGCAGCGGCTGAAGGTGTGCTGCAGGAGAATATCAGATAGTGGTGGGGTGCAGCTTTGCATATCCAGGCCTAATGTCTGTCTGATATTGTGTTATGGAGGTGTATAGAGCTGCTTTGATTGCCCTGTAGGGTTATCTGTTCCCCAGCAGGACTGGGGTTGATGGTCCACTTTACTGCTACCATTGCAGGGAGGTAGAATGTGGATCTGTTGATTGGAGACCCTATTTTTTAACCTTGGGTGGTGGTACATAGCCCACCTAGGTGACCATAAGGCAGGGGTGTCCAAGCCTGTCCTGGAGGGCCGGAATCCTGGCAGGTTTTTGGGATAGCCCTAATGAATATGCATGAGATATATATGCATTAGAGATATCCTGCCAACCTGACTGGTTTGTGGCCCTCCAGGGCTGGATCTGGAGACCCCTGCCTTACACCTCTGTCATTTAAGATTGTGAGTGGACAAGGTGCAGATGTCCAAGACATCAAAAAGGTTAGATAGAATTTGTCACAGTCCTCCTCACTTCTCACCACCACCTAAAAATTGTCTATTAGCCACCTTTTTGGTGGTGGTGAGAATCGAGGAGGAATGTGACACATTCTATATACCCTTTCGATGTCTAGGACATCTGTACCTTGCCCACTCACAATCTTAAATGACAGAGATGTAAGACAGGGGTCTCCAAATCCAGTCCTGGAGGGCCACAAACCAGTCAGGTTGGCAGGATATCTCTAATGCATATATATCTCATGCATATTCATTAGGGCTATCCAAAAAACTTGCCAGGATTCTGGCCCACCAGGACAGGTTTGGACACACCTGCCATAAGGGGTTCCCCTGACGAAAACAGAAAGTGATATCCAAGGTGTTTCTACAGAAACTACCTATCTCACAGATTAATACTGCTGTGGAGCTCTGGTATGGCCTCTTTCAACCATGGCGGGTGTTGTGGACCTGGTCCTGGGCGCCTCTTCACACCCTCAGGGTGAGCACAGTACCCGCACAATGTGACGGTGTGTAGCTACTCTGTGCCAGTAAAACACCCGGTCAGTACCCCCTACCAGGCCGAGGTGCTGTGTGGGTGCACACGGCCACTTCCCCCTACCACGCCGGGGAGCTGTTGGGGTGCATTCACCATCTTGTGTTCATCTGTGGACAGCTGATTTGCATGTGCAGTGCATCATGGGTACGGGTGGCCTAACCCTATCCTGGCTACCACAGCAGACTGTCTGTGTGGTGACATGCAGGCTCTCTGCAGCCAGCCAGGGGCTTGCTGGCAGCTATAGAGCTGTAGCCCAATGGTTACTTCACTGCCTGAGAGGTCATGGGTTCAAACCCACAGTGGGGTAATTTGCTAGGGTTGTCCAAAGTTTTTTTTATTTAATGTACATATGTTGATGCCAGCAAAAACACCCGCAGCGTACTGTACCCAAAAGGTGCCGCTGAGGGTGCTTTATAGGGCGCCCTATAGGGCACCTTATGGTTGCAATCCATATAAGGTGCACTATACATTATTCTGTGACGCAACATATATGGTGACCTATATGGGACATTCTAGGGTGCCATGGCGGACAGTGAACTTTAACATGTGCCGTATGGGCCGCCTTATGTTAACACGCTTTGAGAGTGAGTTTGCTAGTACTGATAAATAAAATAGAACTAATATGCCTCCTACAGCACTCATCCCCCTAATATGTTATGCCTCAGCCAGCCTTGTTCACTGGGCACTGTGAGGGATTGAACCTCTGATCCCTGCACCATTGGTTAGTGTCTTAACCATTGTGCTGTGGCTCTAGTCCTGTGTTTGGACATTGCCGCACTGCCTTAGGCCTTCATGACGTAGCAGCGCACCGCCTTCTGCTGCCCAAACCGCACAAACTTAACAGCGCGCCGCCTAATGCCCACTATTTACAGTGCTACGCCTTATGACGCCCACACCTAACAGCGCACCGCCTAATGTCGCCCAAAATTAACAGTGCGCCGCCTTATGCCGCACAAAATTAATATGCCTCCTACAGCACTTTAACCCATTACAGTTATTGCCTCAGACAACAGCTTTTGTTGCGCACAATGGGGGATTGAACCCATGGCCCCTGCACCATTGGTCAGTGTCTTCACCGTTGCACTACGGCTCTATTATTTTCTGTGCCCAGCAGCACGCCACTTAGCCTTCCCACGCGCTAATGTGGACCCCGCACATTAGCGCGACGCGCACAAGTACGGTCGCTTTCTCCCAGTTTTTTTCTTTTCTCTGCCTGAACAGCCCACTCCTTATATGGCACAGGCACACTACCACGGCCCCGCACAATTTTGGAGTTTAGTAAACATACCCCTATGTCCCAACTCTCTCTCCTGTGACCACAAGGAGCGGTCAATGGGTAATGCTGACTTTACCAAAATGTCTCGCAAATTAGATCCTCTAGAATATGTAATGGTGAGAAATTTAGCAAAAGCAGAAGTGAAGGCTCGAAATGGGCCAATGTTTCTTTAACAAGTTGACAGTATTAGAAGAGTTTTCCATGAATGGTAGAACTCCTAGCATTGTGTCCTGATCTCCTTGAGGGCGAGAAGGAGTTTGTCCAGACAAAAGCCATTTGCAATGAACATGACGTGCTCACTTGTAAACTCTATTGATGACCTCCATAGGGTAGCCTCTGGCTTGTAACCGGGACTGAAGATTGGCAGCATGAGCATGAAATTCATCAATGGTGGAACAAATCTGCCGTAATCATAAAAACTGGCCAAAAGGGAGACCTCTACGGAGCGACCCCGGATTGTGACTGTGATACCGGAGGAGGCTATTTTTTTGAATAGGTTTTGTAAAAAGTGTCATCAATAACCTGCCAGAGCTTTTTAGTCTGATAAGATATGTGAGCCGAAAATTGTATGTTGGGTTTGATGGTATTTAACCATGATAAAAATACTTACAATTCAACAAAAGATGACATCCATAAAAAGATGTCATCCAAGAATTTGTGCCAAAAACATGCATATTTAAATAAAACAGATGGATAAATAAATAGTTCTTCCATATCAGCCATGTATAACGTGGAAATGGAGGGGGCTTCTGTGGCCCCCATCCCTGTGCCAAAGATCTGTAGAAAGTAACATCCATCAAATAGACAATAATTATTTGCGAGGACTAGTCTAATCAAGTCCAACAAAAAGGACTTAGGGATCCGTGATGGTGCAAACTGAAACAATGAATGAAATAATTGCATAGCTTCATCTTGATTGATATTAGCATATAAAGCAGATACGTCTAAAGTGACTAGCCATAACGTGTCAATAGGTTGATGTAAATCAATCAGCTGGCTCAAAAAATGTGTGGCATCTCTGATAAACAATTTTACTAATACGGCCTCATTTTTAAAAAAAAAAAAGTCTCAAAATTGTGACAGGGGTTAAAGTACAGAGCTTCCAAATGAAACTATAGGCCTTCCTGGGGGATCCATGAATGATTTATGAATCTTTGGTACTGTGCAAAATGCGGTTGGTGTGGAGGAGTAACCTAATGGTTAGAGCAACTGCCTAGTACCCAAAAGCTCAAGGGTTTGAGTCCCACTAGCACGCCTCATGACCTTGGGCAAGTCACTTTACCCTCCATTGCCCCTAATGAAAAGGCTGACAATCTACTTCTGGTGATACATTGCCAAGAAAACTCAAAGGTAGCTGGGTTGCTAGGAGTCAACACTGACTTGATGGCACTAAAACAAATGTGGGTCTTTTGCAATATGGAAAACATAAAAAAGTTTTCTCTTTAGAAGTGATCCATCCTGCTTGATGGGCATCCGTCACTAATGTTTTTATCTTATTCTGTAAAGATAAAGTAGGATCTTCTAACAACTTTTTATAATAATGAGTATCTTGAAGTTGTGTACATATACCCCTATAATAGACATCTATTGTTTGAAGTACCACTGCGCAGCCCTTATCGGATACAGTAGTCCCCTCCATTGCCACGTTATACATGGCTGATATGGAAGAACATTTTATTTATCCACCTGTTTTATTTAAACATGTATGACTTTGGAGCAGACTCTTGGGTGACATCTTCTTTTTATGGATGTCATCTTTTAAAAAATTGCAACCCTTCTATGCCCACAATCAGTTTGAGGGGAAAAAAAGAAACACACACATTTTTTTGCCTTTCAATTTCCGTGGCAACATAGGCAACACAGGGGTGTGGCCAAGGAGTATCTGGGGAGGGGCAATGGACTTACAGGTCCCAGAAGCAGCAGAGCCATCTGTAGGCGTGTATATGTTTATTCTACTCCAGGCACGAATAGGCATCAGGAAAGTGTTTGTTTTCACTTTAAATACCCAGAGTGTAGAGAAAATGACACAGCTTGCTTCAGATTATGAAGTCCCACACTAGGAGTTGAACAGTGGCCACCCAGTTCTTAAACCACTACTCTAACCATTATGCTGTTAGACATCTTGGCTCTAAAATGCTTTCCTGGGGATATCTATATAAACATTTGATACACATGCATATAGGGCATGCCCACATTTCTTGAATTGTGCCTGAACTTGCATGTGCCTGCCTTTCTTTTCAGTCATTCTGGCTTTGACGTCCCAGATTGCTCTTGGGAATCCCATTTGAAATACGCCTTCTGTATGCATGCTAGAACACCACTTAGCAAACTAGATTAGTTCAGTTTAGTCTATTGATACACATTCTATACTGCATTTCAATTAAGAACAGAAAATCAGTTTGCAATAGGTATAAAAAGCTAAAATACTACAGAGTGAAGGAAAGAGAAGAGAGAAATGCAGAGCTGCCAAGAGTTCCAAGCACTAACCCCCAAGCCCATCAGAACTTATCATTTATTTATTTAGCTGTATTTGTATCCTGCTTTTCGCTGGGTCAAAGTGGTCAATTGGGAGATACATTTAACATGAGGGGATATGACACACATATGCTAATGCTTACAGGGAACATGGGCAATGGAGGGTTAAGTGGCTTGCCCAAGACCACAAGGAGTGCCTATAGCAGTGTTTCCCAACCCAGTCCTATGGGGCACACCGGCCAGTCAGGTTTTCGGGATATCCCTAATGACTATGCATGAGATATATATGCATTAGAGATATCCTGCCAACCTGACTGGTTTGTGGCCCTCCAGGGCTGGATTTGGAGACCCATGCCTAACACCTCTGTCATCTAAGATTGTGAGTGGGCAAGGTGCAGATGTCCTAGACATCGAAAAGGTATATAGAATGTGACACATTCCTCCTCGATTCTCACCACCACCACCAAAAAGTTGTCTAATAGACAATATTTTGGTGGTGGTGAGAAGTGAGGAGGAATGTGACACATTCTATATACCTTTTTGATGTCTTGGACATCTGCACCTTGTCCACTCACAATCTTAGATGACAGAGGTGTTAGGCAGGGGTCTCCAAATCCAGCCCTGGAGGGCCACAAACCAGTCAGGTTGGCAGGATATCTCTAATGCATATATATCTCATGCATAGTCATTAGGGATATCCCGAAAACCTGACTGGCCGGTGTGCCCCATAGGACTGGGTTGGGAAACACTGGCCTATAGGACTAAAAAGTCCCAGTCCCTCTGGCCTGAGATTGCTGTCCCCAGGTGGGACTTGAGCCCCTGGCCCTCTGGCTTGAAGTACCTTGTCCTAACCACTAGGCCACCCACCTTCCCCCCATTATATAGTGTTTCAAAAAAAAGAGTCTTGATTTAGTTTGAAACTTTGGAAAGTGAGGCTCAAGCCTTAGATGGTAAAGAAAATGGCTGTATAGGGAGGGTGCCCCAAAAAAGAAAGTGGATTCAAGCCATGCTAAAGCTAGGGTTGGAGGAACAAAGTTGCTGGATTGGGATTGAAGGCGTGGATGTAAGGAGTGAATCAGCAAGATACTGTGGGATATCATGATAAAGTGATTTATGTGTGAAGATTAGTATCTTAAATTTAATCTGGAAAGATATGGGAAGTCAGTATTGACTGATGAGAAGAGAAGTGGCATGGTCCAATCTCTAGGCATGGTTTAATAACATGACTGCAGTGTTCTGAATAGTCTGAAGATTTTCAGTCTTCAAGATTGACACCATTATACAGTGCAACCCAATAGACAAGTCTGTTAAGTATCAATGCATGGACAAGTGCTTGAAGCTCCTTAAAATAAAGAAAAGATCTAATGGCCTCAGAGAGAAAAGATAAAATCCAATCACTGGGTTAATCTGTTTCTACTACTACTACTAATAATCATTTATAAAGCACTACAAGGCATACACAGCACTGTACAAATGTAGATAGAGACCGTCCCTGCTTGGGAGAGCTTACAATCTAATTAAGAACGACAAGACAAAGGATAAGAATAAGTGGGAAAGGAAGGTAAGGAGACACAAGGTAAAAGGGGGCCAGGATCCAAAGAGGTGAGACTTTAACATGGACTTGAAAAGGGATAGAGATGAAGCCTGATGTATGAAGCAATGAAAAGAAGACAATAAAAAAGATTAGAAAAGCTAGCATTGAGTTTTCCAGCAGAGGTACGGGAGTCAGATGGATGTTTTTGTCTGTCTTATACACATTGGCACCTCCAGTCCTGTGCGCATTTGTGTTTCTCAAATGTCAACAGTTAACATAGAAGTCAAGAATAGTTCTGCAAGGCTATTGAGATCAGAAAAAGAATGAGAGAATATCATAGATGTCTATGAGCCACATTACCACTGCTTTGGATGGAATTAAAGTACCTTAAGCCCATTGGAGAACAATTAACTGACTACTGCCTCAAGACGCTGATTAAGTTGAGATGAATCTAAAGAGCTTTATGTCATCGGTATAGAAGTAGCCAGTGATGCCATTGCCTTGCACCTTTGTGGCCAGATGGCTAATGAAAAGACTATAAAGCAGGGGAGCCAAAATTGAGCCCTGCAATACATCACACAGTAGAGAGTGCTGATTGGAGAAAGAGGATTCTAGGATAACCTTAAAAGTATGGGAATCAAGAATTGAAACAAACTACTCTAAAATAGTAAGATGGTGGATCAGAAGCTGGTGATCAACCAGATCAAAAGTTACAGATAGGCCAAAAGAAACAAGAACAACAAACTTTTTTCCATCCAAAGCTGAACATATATCACTCCGTAAGGCAGTGAGAATAGTTGCTGTGCTGTAATCCTTCTGAAAACTTGACTGCCTTGGGTGAAGGCATTGATCTTGGAATCAAAGTTAGAGACTAAGGGGTATGTTTACTAAACTGCGCTCATGTGCATGGCGCATATTAGCGTGCGCTAAGGTACATTAGCACATGCTAATGATGCGTATTTGTGCCCCGCACACATGCGCACCACACTAAACTGCCCTCTCATGTGCGCGGCACGCTGATGTGCGATAGAGGCGTGGAAAGGCTCCCGGAGGGCAGAGGAAGGCTCCCCAGGGGCGGAGAGAAGGGGTCAATGGGTGGAGAGTGGGAGGGGAGAGGCTCCCCGCACACGAGCGGGGCTGAAATTCAAGCCAAAAAATACCGCGAGTGAAAACCTCGCGGTAGAGCCGATTTAAAGGGAAGAGAAACCATTTCTGTCAGCAATGTACAGCAAAACCGGGGAAACCTACAAAACAGTGATAAGTGTTATACATGTGCACGGTACAAAAGTGCAAATAAACATTGAAAATGACCCCAACAAAATCTAAAAAAATTATAATCAAGCTGGGCAATAGTGATATTAATGGGAAACATCAAAAAACACTCCCAAGAAAGCCGCAAAAAATAAATATGAATTTTAGAAGGGTCTACGCTCTGTCCCCATACAAGGTGAATGATCCCACAGTGAAATAGCACTGATCAGGGTTTCCCTCTCCATTGGACAGGTTACCTATGGCAGGCACATTTCCACAACAGCAGGGCAGGCAGGTCGGAATGGGCAATTGGACAGATGCTGGGAAAGGGGATACAGAGGACTGCAGGCGGCACATGCTGTGGTGCAGCTGGAGCACAGTGCGGACTAGGCAGATGCCTAGATGGCACCTAGGAATGCTGAAACTGAACAGCAGCTAGACAGCAACTGATGAGGGCCCAACATGGGGACGAGAGTGTTTATCACAGTGTCACAGGGGATAGTACCCAGCAGGTTCCCCCAAGGGCACAGAACATTGGCAGGCGGTGATTGGGGGACGTGCGGACAAATTTGCAGGCACCCCTACCCCAGAACCCGCACCATAGGCAGCCGCCTACCCGCACACAGGATGGCCTGAGACTGCGTACCACCAGCACCACCAGCAGAAGGGCATGTCAGCAGAGTGGCACAGGGGTACTGGAGGTGGAGGGGGGCAGTGGCAGCTGCCCAGAGCAGACCATGGCCTAGCCCTGTGTAGGTGGGTGCAATGCACTGCAACAGACAGGCCCTGCCGGACAAACAGTCATGGTATCATCAGGGAATGCACTGTCTCTGTGGCAACAGGGTGGTGCAGTGCACATAACCAGTGTGTTTGGAGACAGAAGGTCACAGGTTCAAGCCCCAGCTGAGGCTCCTGCCAATCCAGTCCCCATATTTTACCACAACTAACTAGTGATAGTACAGACGAACCTTTATTGCAGAGAACATAAGCATGGTTCAAACACCTCTATTTTACCCTACAGAGCACAGACACCAGAAACATGCACATTACCTAGAGCAGATTCCCCCAAATACAGTCCTAGAGGGCCACAAAACCTTCAGGGTTTATGCTGTCTCCAATCTAAGGATGGAGCGGTACTGGTGGTGGAGGTGGCAGCAGCTGGTGGCCACAGCAGACCATGGCCTAGCACTGTCCAGGTGGGTGCCGTGCACTGCAACAAACAGGCCCTGTCGGATGTACAGTCATGGACTCCCCAGGGAACGCAGCATATCTGTGGCAACACGGTGGTGCAGTGCACACAGACAGTGTGTGTGCAAGAGCAGAAAATCACAGGTTCAAAGCCCAGCTGGGGTTACTGCCAATCCAGTCCACATATTTTTCCCACAACTAAACCGTGGTAGTAAGAACAAACCTTTATTGCAGAGAACATATGCATGGTTAATACGCCTATATTTTACCCTACAGAGCACAGACACCATAAACATGCGCATTACCTAGAGCAGAGTCTCCCAAATGCAGTCCTGGAGGGCCAAACACCATTCAGGTTCCATGCTGCCTCTAATAAAGATGCCTGTGCTGCATGTCTATGCACCACCCCCATGGTATGCAGATGTATCTCATGCATATTCATGAAGGACAGCATGAAAACCCGAACAGTGTTTGGCACACCAGGACTGGAGTTGGGAACCTCTGCCATAAAGCAGCAGCCAACAGGGGCAGACACACCCACACCCACACCCACAGGCACCATTAGCCAATGCCTCCTGGAGAGGGAGGACATTGGGCCCTGCGTGCATCTCCCAATACTAGCACTTGCATACCTTAGCAATGCCACCCTACACCTGGGAATACGGTACACAGCTAACAAACGTTTGCTATGATTACTGGCAGATAGCAATTCCTACATTAAGCACAGTTTGCTCATTGAGCTCCATCATAACAATCTTTCTGATGTCTGTGGTGTGTGCTGCAGGTCTGGTCTCTGACAGTGTTTACCACCCTGGGGAGTGACCCCCAACAGTATTGCATACCATATCCATGCCTGTACTGTGCCCAGGACTGGTGTGGTGGCCAGTGCTGCTAAACTCCTCTATAGTAGCACAATGCTGCATAGGTGTGGGGGTGTCTGTCTATCCAGTGTGTGGTGGCTGCAAACACCCTCCACAGCCCACACTCCAGCACTGTTGCCAGTATTGGCCTGCCAATGTGCATAATGAGCAGCAAGGTACCATGGGTATAGCTCAGACAGGGTGGGCTGGCCAGGATGCATCTGCACAGGGCATAGGGCACTGCCTGGGACATTGTCGTGGCCGGCCACCACCTACACAGACAGGGTGACCTCTTTCTGTCCTGCTGGGGGATCATTCTCACCCTGACTGTGCAGTGACCACAGCATGGCTAGGCACCCCCATAGTGCTATATACTATTTCTTTCATGTGATATTTATCGTTTTCCTTTTGGAGCCCAGTCACTGACTTATCTGCTTGTTGTGTATGCTGACATCCCAGTTCTGGGTGCATGCATTTCCCCCAGAAGCATGCACTATGGGCTAGCTAGCAGACTGTTTGCAGTTGGTATGTGTCTTGATGGAGTGCCTTGCAGGGTGCAGTGGCTGAAGGCTTGATGCAGGAGAATAACAGATAGTGGTGGGGTGCAGCTTAGCATATGCAGGCCTAATGTCCGTCTGCTATTGTGTTATGGATGTGTACAGAGCTGCATTGACTGCCCTGTGGGGTGTCTGTTTCCCAGCAGGACCAGGGTTGATGGTCCTCTCTACTGCCACCATTGCAGGGAGGTAGAATGTGCATCTGTTGATGGGAGACCATGTTTACCACCCTCAGCCCTGGAGGAGGTGAAGAGTGGTGGTGGTAGAAGATAATCCTTCTAGGGGTCCATAGGAGCTACACCTGACTGAAACAGACAGATATATCAAAGGTGTTTCTGCAGAAACTACCTATTTCATACATTAGCACTGCTGTGGACCTGCAGCATGGTCTATTTCTATCATGGAAGGTGCTGTGGACCTGGTGCTGGGCGCCCCACTGCACACTCAGGGTGAGCACAGTACCCGCACAATGTGACGGTGTGTAGCTACTCTGTGCCAGTAACACACACGGTCAGTACCCCCTACCAGGCCGAGGTGCTGTGGGGGTGGACATGGTCAGTTCCCCCTACCAGGCCGAGGTGCTGTGGGGGTGCATACCCCACCTTGTGTTCATCTGTGGACAGCTGATTTGCATGTGCAGTGCATCATGGGTACGGGTGGCCTAACCCTATCCTGGTGACCACAGCAGACTGTCTGTGTGGTGACGTGCAGTCCCTCTACAGCCAGCCAGGGGCTTGCTAGCAGCTATAGAGCTGTAGCTCACTGGTTATTTCACTGCCTGTGGAGCCAGAGATCATGGGTTTAAACCCACAGTGGGGTTTGTTGATAGGGCTGCCCAAAGCATTATCTCTTTTTAATGTACATTATTGCTGCCAGCAAAAACACTCTCTGCGTACTGTACCCATAAGGTGCCTCAGAGGGCACCCTATAGGGCACCTTATGGTTACCGTCCATATAAGGTGCACTATACGTTATCCTGTGGAGCGACTTATAGGGTGCCCTATAGGGGACATTTTAGGGTGCCATGGCGGACAGTACACTTTATAATGTGCCCTATGGAGTGCCTTATAGGGTGCCTTATGCGGCACCTTCAGTTACGGCACGTGAA
The DNA here is from genome assembly GCA_033557465.1 of Ichthyophis bannanicus. Taxonomy (NCBI): domain Eukaryota; kingdom Metazoa; phylum Chordata; class Amphibia; order Gymnophiona; family Ichthyophiidae; genus Ichthyophis; species Ichthyophis bannanicus. The sequence continues at coordinate 507,574,809 of CM066031.1, read as the reverse complement.
GGCGTGTTTGCTGGCAGCAATTAATAAAATACAAATAAAGTGCTGCAGGAAACAATACATACATTGCAAAGCTGATGCCTCAGCCAGCCTTACATATTAGGCACACTGGGGAGCAAACTCATGACCCCCTGTATCAGTAGTCAGTGCCTTAACCATTGTGCTACACTGCTGCTCCTCCTTGCATGTCAGCGCACCTACTTCAGATTTCCATGCATTTAAATGCACAGTGCTGTCATCAAACACAGTGCTATGACCTTGCTGTGCCTCATAGGGCACCCTATATGGCGCCCTATAGGCCACCCTTTCAGCAACACTGTAGGGTGCCGTGGCGGACAGTGCACTTTAAAATGTGCACTCTGGGGTACCCTATGAGGCGCCTTATACAGCACCTTATGTTACAATACTTTGAGGGTGTGTTTGCTGGCAGCACTAATTAAAATAAAAATAAAATGCCCCCTACAGCAATATTACCTATAACAGGTAATGCCTCAGCCAGCCTTCTTCATTAGGCACAGTTGGGGATTGAGCCCATGATTCCTTCATCTTTGATCAGTGTCTTAACCATTGTGCTACACTGCTGCTCCTCCTTGTATGTCAGCGCACCTAATTATGATTTTCATTCCTTAAACTGCACAGTGCTGCCATCAAAAACAGTGCTGTGACCTTGCGGTACTTCATACGGCACCCTATAAAGCGCCCTATAAGCAACATTCTAGGGTGCCTTGGCGGACAGTGCACTTTAAAATGTGCCTTATGGGGCGCCTTATGTTAACACGCTTTGAGAGTGCGTTTGCTAGTAGATGTAATTAAAATATAAATAAAATGCCTCCTAAAGCAATCTTCCCCATAATAGGTAATGCCTCAGCCAGCCTTCTTCATTTGGCACAGTGGGGGATTGAACCCATGATCCCTGCACCATCTGTCAGTTTTTTAACCATTGTACTGTGGCTCTGTTCCTGTGTGTGTGTGTACATCAGCGCGCCACTTATGCTTCCCGCGCAAGTTTCTCATGCGCTAATGTGCACGGCGCACATGAGCGCAGCGCACATTAGCGCATGATTAATCACGGTTTTGCTTTTTTCTGACTGAAACGCCCACTCCTTATATGGCATCCGCACACTAGCGCGGCGCGCACCCTAACGGGGTTTTAGTAAACATACCCCTAAGAGAAAAAAACATTCTTAACAACCCTCAAGATAAATGGTAGGTAAGAAACTGGCCTATAATTTGCAAAGACAGTTGAATCCAAGCTAGACTTTTTGACACAAGGCTTCCTTCCAGTGGCAGGGTACTATACTCAAACTCAAGCTGTTGCTAGCGATCAGAAGAATAAAAAGATCTAACTCCAAGAGATGACTTGATCATAAGTTAGACTAGAATAGGGTCACTGAGAAAAATGTTGTTTCGCATAGATGAAAAAGTCTTCTCAAGCCCCAGTGAGGGAATTTTCTCAAACATCTGTGAGGAGATTTCCCTCCAAAATCAGGTACTGGTTCCAGTGGAAGTTTTCACTTAATATCACTTTGACTAGTCATCACAAAATAATAAGACTTCCAAGCATGAGTGCCATTTCTGATGATGGGTCATACTTGCACCCAGTTGCCTCTAATAAAGAAATTGAGACTTTCTGAGAGGGCCCATTCTCCAAAAATACCAGTCCAATATTTCTGATTTTCAAATTTGTCTAAGATATTTCCATTTTCTTCCAGTGAGTCAAATTTTCTGCCTTTCCATCCCTTCTTTGGGGAGCTCTTGGGTCCTCAATAGACAGATATGGAGCTTTTTTTGCATAATTATTTCCAACATTCCATGTGCTTGGAAGCATAAACTGGGGTATTGGAAGGTCCTATGGAACAACTATACTACTTTCACATTCATAAATTTTGTTTGGCCCATTATTAATGTCCTTTAAATCTTCAATTTCCCTAAGTCATACTTCTTAGAAAGTAATGTCAAAAGTAATGATAGCTCAGAGCCTGATTCTTGTAACAGGCAATGATTATGCAAGCTGTTGCACAAGATAAGGTGTGAGGTAATTCAGATTTACTTGGAAAATGGATAAACTGTTGGGAAAGAAGCCAAAGATCTACTGCTTTTATCAACCAGGATATTTTTCATTGCACTTCTAAAGCATTCATGCTTTCAATTTCCAAATCAAAAATAAATTTACCTCTTCTTTTCTTACACTGTACATTATGCATATGGTGGTCTATTTTTAAAGCTGTGCTAGTTGTTTAACATGGGAATTAGCATGCATTGATCTTGTGGACCAATGCCGAGTTATCGCAGTGTGTCAACTGTTAAGAGAATAGCAATTCCTGCATTACATAACTAATGCAGAAATTAGAATTGTAGGCCACGAAATGGAGATGGAATGAGTGAGCACTGTACCTGACAGTTAACATGGAAGCAGTTGCCATGCATTAACTAAACTGTTAATGCAACATATAATGCAAAGCAGTTAATGACATGCATAAGAAAGCTTATGAGAAGAGACTTGAAGACCTAAATATGTACACTTTGGAGGAGAGGAGGGATAGGGGAGATATGATTCAGACCTTTAAATACTTAAAGAGGAACGATGAACAAACAAACCTCTTCCAAAGACGGGGAAGCTGCAAAACTAGAGGGCATAACATGAAGCTGCAAGGTTGGAAAATTGAAAGGCAATATCAGGAAATATTTTTTCACTGAAAGGGTGGTGGATGCTTGGAATGCCCTCCCGATGGAAGTGGTGGGGGCAAACATGGTGACGGAATTCAAAACAGCATGGGACAAGCACAGCGGATCCCTTTACAGCTACAGGATAAAAACAAAATAAACTGAACCATCTAACTTCTCAACAAATAGGAGTGTCCTACATGGAGTGGTGGGTCCACCCCTAAACAAAGACATGGGGAGGGGTGGCCTGCACAGAGCGACAGGTGCACCTACTCTTGCCGTATTGCTGGGCAGACTGGATGGACCATTCTGGTCTTTATCTGCCGTCATTTACTATGTTACTATGTTATATATGCAATTAGCAGCACCTGCTAACTGAATGAGCCTTGCTGACTGTGATATTTAGTGGCACTATGCATCTTGCACCACTGATTATCAACGCTGATCGCCATGGCACTATCCAGATAGTGTCAGGATGGTCTGTCAGTGGATCAAGTTCAGTCCTTGTAGTTATCCATTTAGCAGTGATAGTCCCCTAACTAGATAACAAACCCCATTACTACTACTAATCATTTGTATAGCGCTACAAGTTGTACGCAGCGCTGTACATGCAGATATAAGACACAGCCTCCGCTCATCAGATCTCACATAAAATTAGGCCACAAAAAAACAGTCCTAAATTTATGCGGTTTACTATCAAGGTATCATCTGAATATCTAGAGTCTGGTACTAGAATATCCTGTTTTATTTTACAGACAGTATTAAAAAAAATCCATGACTATGGAGTCTGATTATTATTGACCTGATAGTGTTAAGATGGAACTAATACTAATCTAATATGCTACAAGTTTAGCCCAATTTTCTGCTAAGTTTGTTGGATAATGAGCTAAAGGAAAAATGTCTTCACATCATATCATACAAATGCACTTTCTTTTAGCCTTGCTTAAGTCAGTGGTGTTCCCAGCCACCTCCTCTGCCGCCAGTGCCCCCCATTGTAGCGCTGTGTGCTGCAATATACTCCCCCTTCCCAGTCGGGTCCACAGAGGCAGTGTGGCAAACTTACCAAAAAGCTGGCTTGCTGCAGTGCCTCACACTCTGTGATTCAAAAGACTTTGCAGGGAAAAAAGAGCAGCCGGACACAGACCATGAGGCAGCGCGGCAAGCTAATTTTATGGTAAGTTTGCCATGATGCTTCTGTGGGCCTGGTGGGGGTGCACCCCCCTCCCGGTCACACCCACCATCCCGTCCTTAGTGCACCACTGGCTTAAAACATCATCTTGCAAAGCCTGCCCAGAAAAAAGAACACTAATTAAATGCATTTTAACCTGAAATACTGAAAAATTCACATCATCATAACAAAATTAACTTTATTGTTCAGTCACAGCATAGACTGAAAGCATCAAAACTGCCAGTCATATTCAAAATACACTTACTACTCCTATATTTATCCCTTATGTTCTGCCTATATTCCACATACAGTGGAACCTCGGTTTTCGTGATTAATCCGTTCGAAAAAGTCTGACTAAAACCGATTGTATGAAAACGGAAGCAATATTTCCCATAAGAAATAATGTAAATTCAATTAATCTGTTCCAGACATCCAAAAATATTAACAAAAATATATTTTATAGAAAATAACTATATTTTTACATACAGAAAACAATGAGAAATAAATATAAATGACTAATGAAATAGATAAATTTAACATCACTTTTAACTTTATTGAAGACTCTTGTTGGCATATGGAAGACAGTCAATCATCAAGAGAATCAAAATAAAGAAAATCCCACTTCTGGCCACAAGATGGTGCTCCATTTTCAACTTGTATGAAAACCGAGACAATGTACGAAAACTAGGACAAAATGTTCACGAAAAAGTCAACAAAAAACGAATCATATGAAAACTAGGGCATATGAAAACCGAGGTTTGACTGTATAATTGATTACAAGTCAAAAAATATTCACAAAACTGAGTACAAAACATTTTTTGGTATATAAAAAATCTCTGAGCAGAAATAAATTCTTTATGTATAAAAACTTAAAACAGTTCAGAGAAATGAGCAAAATAATATGGAGCCTGTGTCAGAAAACATAAGAGAAGATATTTGAAAACCTAAATATGTATACCCTAGAGGAGAGCAGAGACAGAGGAGATATGATACAGACATTTGAATACTGAAAAGGTATTAATGGACAAATAAACAAACCTTTTTTATGGAGTGGCAAGTACAATCCTGAACAAAGGCAAAGAGAAGGTAACCTGCACGGAGCAGCAGGTACAACTCTAGCCACCCTACTGAGCAAATTAGATGGACCATGCAGAACTTTATCTGCTGTCATTTGCTATGTTAACCATGTTTAGAGTAATTTTATAGATATTTTTCATGCTTAAAACAGACTTTTAGGTACATAAAAGACTTCTATAAATTATTTCATGCCTAAAATTATGCACAGTGCAAGCAGTCAAATACTCGTAGGGTAGGCATTGGATATTGTCCCATATGGTCCTGCGTATTAGGAAAATGATCAAAAGTGATGTTTGCAAGGTCAGTAATCATTAGCTCAAATTTGATCTTGTAGGATGAAACTGTACTCACCATCTCCCCAATGCATTTGTTTTTACTTTGTAGTTTAAGGTTCATATCACTTAGTTTGCCTGTAAAGTCAGCAAGAAATGCGAGATCACATAACCAATCCTCATCTTCCAACTCTGCTTGGTCATCTCCCCTCGCCTTCAAATAACCTCTTATTTCATTCAGCAAATCACAAAATCTTTGCAGAAATTTGTGCCTACTTAGCCACCTTACATCTGTGTGCAAAATTATTTCCACTGCCCCTTCATCAAGAGTAAGATTGAAAAGTCATCTTTGAAGTGATCTTCCACAAACTGAATTTACAATTTTGAAAGTGATGCCCATGATAGTCTTTGTATTGAGTCATTTGCTTGCCAAAACTTGCTGGTGAATGATGCAGTGGTAAGAAATGAAATCTGGGAAGTTGTCATGCTGTCTACAGAGGGATATGAAACCGTTAACCTCACCTGTCATTGCTCTTGCTCCATCAGTAGTGATGGAAACAAGTCTATTCAATGGAAGATTACAAATGCAATGTGTGCCTTCGAGTCAGTGCCTTCGAGTCAGGATGCCTGCATGCTGAAGCTCTGAGGAAACAAGTGGAGGAACTCAGAGAGGAGGTGGCGAGGCTGAGGAGCATTCAAGACAGTGAGAAGTACATTGATGAGATGCTTCTTGCAGCAACCAAGCTCTCCAGCAGAGGAGAAGATGGGTGCCAACAGAATGTCGATGGTTGGACACAAGTCACCAGGGCCTGCAAAATCACAAATCCAACTTCTCCAGCCCTTGAATTGAAGAACCATTATGAAGCCTGGAAGTGGAGGAGGTGAAAGCATCCCTGGAAAGGGAAGAACCAGAGCTCAAGTACCCCAAAGTTGCAGAATCAGTGACAACAAGGAAACAAAGGGTAGTGGTGGTTGGAGACTCTCTTCTGAGGGGTACGGAGGCGTCCATCTGCCGACCAGACTTGATATCCAGAGAGGTATGCTGTCTGCCTGGTGCCAAAATCAAAGATGTTACAGAGAGTTTGCTGAGACTCATCAAGCCCACTGACTATTACCCAATGTTGCTAATCCATGTTGGAACAAATAATACTGCCAGGTATACCTTAGAACGTATCAAAAGTGACTTCATGGCTCTGGGACAGAGGGTGAAGCAGTTAGGTGCACAGGTGGTGTTCTCTTCAATCCTCCCTGTTGAGGGTAAAGGCCAAGGCAGAGAGGCTTGCATCCTGGAGATGAATGCATGGCTGCGTAGATGGTGTCATCGAGAGCGTTTTGGTTTCCTAGACCATGGGATGCTGTTCCAAGGGCTGCAGAGCAGAGATGGCATCCATCTGTCCAAGAAAGATCAACACGTCTTTAGTAGTAGACTGACTAATCTACTGAAGAGGGCTTTAAACTAGATTCGTTGGGGATGGGTGAAGAAAGCTCCCAGGTAAGTGAAAGCCCCCAGGTAGGTGATAATTTAAATAACTTTATGGAAATGGGTAACAGGGGTAACATATGGAAAGCTGTGTGTATAAATGCCCGTAGCATGGGAAATAAGATCCCTGATGTTGAAGCTTTGGTGGGAGTGGCTGACTTGGATTTAGTGGCAGTTACAGAAACATGGTTCACAGAAAACCATGATTGGGATGTAACTATACCTGGCTATACTTTATTTAGAAAGGACAGGGTAGGAAGTAGGGGAGGAGGAGTGGCACTATATGTAAAAACTACTATTAAAGCTTTGGAATTACAGAGCTTTAAAGGGAGAGGGGAGGCATTGTGGGTTAAACTAGAAAGAGGGAAAGAGAAATCTATTTACATTGGTGTGATATACAGATCTCCCTCACAAGAGGAAGAGGTGGACAGAGAGTTAATTGAAGACATGCACAGCATTGCTAGGAAAGGGGAAGTGCTACTGATAGGAGATTTCAATATGCCAGATGTTGATTGGCACATTCCTGCTGCAGTATCATCTAGAAGTAAGAAGATCCTGGATTCTCTACAGGGAGAACTATTCAGGCAATTGGTAACAGACCCCACACGTGAAGGGGCCATACTGGACTTGGTGCTTACCAATGGTGAAAGTGTTTCTGATGTTGTAGTGGGAGATCATTTTTCATCCAGTGATCACCAGATGGTGTGGTTCAGTATTAGGACTAGGGCTGTTAGAATCCATTCAAAGGCGAGGATCTTAGACTTTAGGAAGACTAACTTTGCGAAGATGGGCCAATACCTCAGGGAGTCATTAGTTGGATGGGAACAGCTGAGAGATGTAGAAAAACAGTGGGAAAAACTGAAAGGGGATATTTTAAGGGCAACCAACCTTTTTGTTAAAATGGTAAATAAAGGTAAAAGGAAAAGGAGACCGCTATGGTTTTCGAAAGAAGTAGCTGAAAAAGTGAAGAAAAAGAGGGAGGCCTTCATGAAATACAAGAGATCACAGAGAGAGGAAGACAGGCATCTGTATTTGGAAAAACTTAGAGAAGCTAGCAAAGTAGTCAAGAAGGCAAAGATTCAAAAGGAGGAGGAAATAGTCAATGCAATAAAATGGGGGGATAAGACATTTTTCAGATATATTAGTGAGAAGAGGAAGGGCAAGAGTGGTATTGTCAGACTCAAGGGTGCAGGGGAGGAATATGTAGAAGCTGATAAGGATAAAGCGGAATTGCTTAACAAATATTTTTGTTCTGTGTTCACAGTTGAAGAACCAGGAGCAGGACCTCAGAAAATACCCACAAATAGGAACAGAAGCAAGGGACATCTTGAATAATTTTCAAAAGACTGTGTTCGTGAGAAACTATATCAACTTAAAGTAGACAAAGCAATGGGACCAGATGGGATACACCCGAGAATACTGAGGGAACTTGGGGACGTTCTAGCAGGTCCACTGACTGACCATTTCAATACCTCGTTGGAGTCGGGAGTGGTGCCAAAGGACTGGAGAGAGGCTCATGTGGTGCCTTTACACAAAAGCAGAAGTAAGGATGTGGTTGAAAACTACAGGCCGGTTAGTTTAACTTTGGTGGTGAGTAAATTATTGGAAACGCTGCTGAAAGAGAAAATAGTGAGGTTTCTGGAGTCCAGCGGATTACAGGATCTGAAGCAGAATGGATTCACCAGAGGCAGGTCTTGTCAGACAAATCTGATTGATTTCTTTGACTGTGTGACCAGGGAGTTGGACCGAGGGAGAGCCCTAGATGTGGTGTATTTAGATTTTAGTAAAGCCTTTGACACTGTTCCTCACAGGCGACTTATAAACAAACTGAGCATCATATGGATGGACCCTAAAGTTACTGCTTGGGTTAGAAATTGGTTGGGTGGGAGGTGACAAAGAGTACAAGTAAATGGAGCTCACTCTGAGGTGAAGGATGTTATCAGTGGTGTGCCCCAGGGATCTGTCCTTGGTCCGATTCTTTTTAACATCTTTGTTAGAGATATAGCAGAAGGGCTTTCAGGTAAGGTTAGCCTCTTTGCGGATGATACCAAAATCTGCAATAGAGTAGACACCCAGGAAAGGGTAGATAACATGAGGAGGGATCTAGCTAAGCTTGAAGAATGGTCTAGAATTTGGCAGCTGGGATTTAATGTTAAAAAATGTAAGGTCATGCATTTGGGCTGCAGCAATCCAAGGGAGCAATATAGTATAGGGGGTGAAGTACTTTTGTCCACTAAAGAAGAGCAGGACCTAGGCGTGGTTGTGTCTGATGATCTTAAAGTAGCTAAACAGGTAGAAAAGGCGACGGCAAAAGCTAGAAGGATGCTTGGGTGCATACGGAGAGGAATGGCTAGCAGAAAAAAGGAGGTGATAATGCCTCTGTATAAGTCTTTGGTGCGACCTCATTTGGAGTATAGTGTGCAATTCTGGAGACCGCACCTTCAAAAGGATGTGAACAGGATGGAGTCGGTGCAGAGGGTGGCTACTAAAATGATTAGTGGTCTTCATTATAACGCATATGAGGACAGACTGAAGGATCTTAATATGTACACCTTAGAGGAAAGGCGGGATAGAGGTGATATGATTGAGATGTTTAAATACCTCCATGGCATAAATGTTCAGGGAGAGAGCCCCTTTCAATTGAAAGCAAGTTCTGCTATGAGGGGACATGGGATGAGGGTGAAGGGAGATATATTCAGGAGTGATATGCGGAAATATTTCTTTACGGAAAGAGTAGTGGATCCGTGGATAGTCTCCCAGTGGAGGTGGTAGAGATGAGGACAGTAACTGAATTCAAAAAAGCATGGGACAAACACAGAGGATCTCTAAAGGTAAAAAGGAGACTGTTGTAGTTGTTATGGAAGGACAGACTAGATAGGCCATGTGGTCTTTTTCTGTTGTCATATTTCTATGACTCCTGGTGACCCAGAAGCTCCTGGATTTTCTTGGCAGTGTCACAGGAAGTAGATTGCCAGGCCTTCTTCCGAGGCAATGGAGGGTTAAGTGACTTGCCCGAGGCCACAAGAAGTGCTAGTGGGAATTGAACCCTGGTTGCTTGGTTACCAAGCCAGTGCTCTAACCACAAGATTACACTTTGTCACAAAAAAATGGAAAGAACTGAATATTTCCTGATGAGTAGTTCTCCCTTTTAAAGAAATTCATTTAATTATTTACATTCTCTTATATATGATGCTATTCTGTATCAGTGTGGTTTACATTGAACAAACTGAAATTACATTGAACAGGGCATTATAACTTGGCAATAACTATTTTACAGGGAGCATGGGCTATGGAAGGTTAAGTGGCTTGCCCAAGACCACAAGGAGCACCTGTGGGACTAGAAAACCCAGTCCTTCCAGCCCAAGGTTGCTGTCTTGTAGTGGGATTTGAACCCCCAACCACTAGGCCACTCCTCCACTCCACTTGGAAATTGTTCCAAGTAGTTCTTCTTTAACACTGAAGTCTTCAAAAACCATCCGGATAAAGACTAGTACCTGGGCTATGTATCTTATGTCTGTAGATTCATCCAGTTGGAGTGAGAAAGCAACACAATTTGAAACATCCTCCAACAATTGTTCGGTTGTGTCTCCACATATCTTTTATATTCGCTGCATGACTGTGTTTCTTGACAATTGTACATCTTGAATAGCAGCTATGATCTCTTTCTTATTTTTAAATCCTTCAAAAAGATTGTCAGCTGCTTCAAGAAAACAATCTTTTACAAATTCCCCTTCGGTGAAAGGTTTGCATTTCTTTCCGATCAGGTTGCTGACCTTGAAGGATGCGATGGTTGCATTGACCGAATGTGACCTTGGCTTCTCCATCAACTGTTGCTGAGTAGCCAATTTCAATTTAAGTTCTTTGAGCTTCAGTTTACGAATTTCACTTTTGGGTGGAAAATCAGCATCAAACTTATTGCTATGCAGAGCCTTATAATGACATTCCAGATTACCCTTTTTTGGGCAAGGATACTGGAGCATTACAAATTAGACAACAACACTTGTCTTTCACCATGATGAAGAAGTAGTCCATTTCCCATTCATCATGAAAGTGGTAGGTTTTGCTCTTCTTTGGAACACTCATCTTCGTTATACTGGGATGGCTGGATGTAAGAAAGCCAAATCTGCTAAGTTACTATAAACACTAGCTGAATCTGGTCCAAAACTGTCAATGTCCCAAAGTATTAAAGATCAACAGGAACTGAAGACCTCTGGATGATGTACAATACAAGGACTGGTGATGTCAAAACCACACATGCAGTTCTAAAAGTAAAAATAAGAATTCATCATACTGGCACCAATAATCAAATACCACCAAACAATCATCAAAAAAACTCAAACACCTGTCCAGCAAACCAGATAAAATCAAATACCGCCAAACAAGTTCAAATACCACCACACACGATTTAATAAATTCTGCACACAGTGTAGAATCAATGCAAAGGCAAGGCAAAATAATATTGCAGTGTAGAATCAACGCAAAGGCTAGGCAAAATAAAATTGCAGAGGCAAGCAAAAGTCATAGCGGTCTGAACCAATTCGAAGGCAAGGTATAGGCAAGTTAGACCGCCAAAATCACTAAATTCTTGACACTTTGTTATGTCTGCCTGAAAATGTTTAATGAAAGCGAACTATAAGGTGACCAATGACCAGCACATGACACAACTAATACGGTAAGTGTATTCAGGTAAAGCCTGGGCGAATGGATATTGCCCGGTATATAACACACTTCTAAGGGGTGTTGGGGCGGGGGCAGGAATGGGTGATTCTGAGAGGCAGGAGAGCAGGTATGATGCCGGGCCTGTGGCGTCTCGTCGTGGGGTGTGGGCAGCGGCCCCCCTGGGGTACCCACAAACTATTGGCACAAAAACAACAAGTGCCCCCAATACACCCAGTATGGCATCTCTTATGTTCTTATTTTGGACAACTTCCTGGAGGAAAGGTCCATAAACCATTATTAAAAAGGGACCTAGGATATCAATGCTTGACCCAATACAAGCATTGTGGAACCTGTGTCTTTTGGGGAAACTGCTAGGTACTTGTGACCTAGATTGGCCACTGTTGGAAACAGGATACTGGGCTTCATGGACCTTGGTCTGACCCAGTATGGCATCTCTTATGTTTACCCGCAGCCAAGATTCCCGCAGGCAGCTAAAAAAGACAGACAAAGGATCAGCAGTGGCGGCAAGCCCTCGGCAGATGACCTGCTGGCACGAGATCTCTCCTAGCGACGGGGAAAGCTGCTGGAGAGATGGAGCCAAGTGGGGCTGGTGACCCCTCCACGATCTACAGGGAGATCGCGATCTACCTGTTGGACATGCCTGCAATAGATAATCAAATTATGACAAATATAATGCTGTCTTGAATAAGCTACTTCTTCAGCTGACAGAAAGAAAAAGGTAAATATATAAGGACTTCAAAATTAAATAAGTAATTTTCTTGATTTTTAGGTCATTTTTCAGTTTATTTCATATACTTAGTTTAACTAGGAATCATTTAAGGCACAGTCAAACTTTTCAATGCATGCAAATTGATTGTACATTAATTAATTACAAAGAAACATGATGGCAGATAAAGGCCTATCTAGTCTGCCCTTCCATATCAATCACAACAAGAGGTCCTTTTTTTTCCTTTAAAGAGCCTATGTATTTCTCCTATGCTTTTTTGAATTTAGATACTGTCCTCATCTCTTCCACCTCCACGGGGAAGCTATTCAACTCATCTACCACTCTTTCCATAAATAAATATTTTGCATATTACTCCTGAGTCTATGGGGTATGTTTACTAAACGTGAATAACGCGCGTAGTATGACGTTAACGACCGTAAGTGCAGTGTAACGCGCGTAAACACGTGCCAACGACCGTTAACGTCGTACTACGCGCGGTAACCGCGCTTAATGATCATAAAGCCCTGCGGCGCGTTAAAACAGCGCAGAAGGTGGAGAGTGGGCGGAGAGAAGGGGTCAATAGGCGGAGAGGGGGCGTGGAGAGGCTTCCCCTCACTAACGCGCTGTAATTCTGAGCTCAATTCCAACGCGAATGAAAACCTGCCGTTAAAGGCATTTAAAGGGAAGAGAAACCATTTCCGTCAGCAATGTACAGAAAAACCGGGGAAACACACAAAACGTGAGCAGTGTGATACATGTGCACTGAACAAAATAGCACATAAAACGTTAAAAATGACCACAGGAAACATTTTAAAAAGCATAATACAGCTGGGCAACAGTGATAGCAATGGGTAACAAGGAACAACACTGCCTGGAAAGCACCAAATAAAAAAGAAATGATGTGTGGAAGGGTCTACGTTTCACAGACCCTTTTAAATATCATTTCATTGTAATGGATTGTCCTGGGAGTGTTGTGTAATGTTTCCCAATGATATCATTGTTGCCCAGCTTGGTTATGGGTGTGTGCCCCTTTTGTGAGGTATTCTCTGAGGTTTATGTGCACCGTTGTCTGCATACAAGGTAAATGAGGTCACAGTAAACCTGTTGCAGAGCAGGGTTTCTGACTCGTCAGGCCGGTTTAACTAACTCCAGGGACTGCACTGTCTCTGTGGCTAAGGTGTGGTGCAACAGACACAGCCAATGCCTGTAAAACCAGAGGGTCACAGGTTCAAATCCCAGCTGGGGCTCCTGCCAACCCAGTCCCCATAGCTTTACCCACCACTAAACATTGATAGTAAAGACACACCTTTATTGCAGAGAACATATGCATGGCCTATATTTTACCACACCAGAAACAGGCACATTACCTTAAAGCAGAGTTCCGCAAATGTAGACCTGGAGGGCCCCACAACATTCCGGTTTCATGCTGCCTCCAATAAAGATGCCTGTGCTGCATAGCTATGCACCACCCCCATGTTATGCAGATGTAGCTCATGCATATTTATGAGGGACAGCATGAAAACCCGAACAGTGTTTGAAACACCAGGACTGGAGTTGGGAAACTCTGCCGTAAAGCAGCAGCCAACAGGGCCACACACCCACCCACAGGCCCCATTGGCCAATGCCACCTGGAGAGGCAAGAAATTGGGTCCTGCCTGTATCTCCCAATACTAGCAGTTGCATACCTTAGCAATGCCACCCTACACCTGGGTATATGGTACACAGCTATCAAACGTTTGCTATGAGAACTGGCAGATATCAATTCCTCTGTTAAGCACATTTTGCTCATTGAGCTCCACCATAACAATCATTGTGATGTCTGCGGTGTGTGCTGCAGGTCTGGTCTCTGACAGTGTTCACCACCCTGGGGAGTGACCCCCCAACAGTCTTGTGTACCATATCCATGCTTGTTCTATGCCCATGACTGGTGTGGTATGTATGGCTGCTGACCACCTCTATAGTAGCACAATGCTGACATCGGTGTGGGGGTGGTTGTCTGTCTATCCAGTGTGTGGTGGCTGCAAACACCTTCCACAGGCCACACTGCCAGCAATGTTGCCAGTATTGGGCTGCCAATGTGCATAATGAGGAGCAAGGTACCATGGGTATAGGCCGGACAGGGTGGCCTGGCCAGGGCGCATCTGCACAGGGCATAGGGCAGTGACAGGCACATTGTAGTGGCCGGCCACCACCTACACAGACAGGGTGACCTCAGTATGTGCTGCTGAGAGATCACTCTCACCCTGACTGTGCAATGACCACAGCAAGGCTACGCACCCCCATAGTGCTATCTAGTATTTCTCTCATGTGATATATATGGGTTGCCTTTTGGGGCCCTGTCACTGATTTAACTGTGTATGCTGACATCCCAGTTCTGGGTGCAGGCATCTCCACTGGGCACTAGCAGACTATTTGCAGCTGGTATGTGTTGTGATGGAGTGGCTTGCACCAGGGGAATATCAGATAGTGGTGGGGTGCAGCATGCCCTATCTAGGCCTAATGTCTGTCTGCTATTTTGTTCTGGATGTGTACAGAGCTGCATTGACTGCTCTGTGGATTGTGTGTCCCTCAGCAGGACTGGGGTTGATATTCCCCTCTACGTCCACCTTCCAGGGAGGTAGGTGTTATATCTTTTGATAGGAGACCCTGTTTGCTGCCCTGGGGGAGGGGGTGGTGGTGCTTGGGGCCATGGGGGCTACACCTGACTGATACAGACAGAGATGTCCAAGGTGTTTCTGCAGAAACTACCTGTCTCACACTATAACACTACTGTGGACCTGCACCATAGCCTGTTTCAGGTATGGACGTTGCTGTGGACCTGGTGCTTGGCGCCTCACTGCACCCTCAGGGTGAGCACAGTACCCGCACGCTGTGATGGTGTGTGGCTACCCTGTGCCGGTACAACACACGGTCAGTACCCCCTACCAGGCCGAGGTGCTGTGGGGGTGCACATGGTCGCTTCCCCCCTACCAGGCCGAGGTGCTGTGGGTGTGCATTCCCCATCTTGTGTTTATCTGTGGACAGCTGATTTGCATGTGCAGTGCATCATGGGTGTGACTGGCGCAATCCAACCCTGGGGGAATCCAGCGCCTGCTCACAGGCTTTGATAACCCATAGGCCATCCCACGTACATCTGTTAGCATTGTGCATAGGTGCAGGACACCCTACCGAGTCTGTCATATAAGGTACCCACACAGGTAAAAACACACATACCCACGCACGATTGTGCGCGCGTCGCTACGCACGCCCCAACGTACATTGTTACGCACACTGCGAGGGTCTGTTTCTGTATGGAGTACTCGACGTAAAGGAAAACATGCCTCCTCACGGCACACTGGGGACTCGAACCCATGCTGTCCGTATCAGCTGTCACTGCAGTAACCATTGTGCTACAGGTCTGTATGGGTCTGGTATGTATGCTAGCAACCCTACAACACATACAGGCCATATACATGCCCCACACTACCTATATAATGTGTGGGTGTTTACTTGCACCCCAAAAGGAAAGGGGACATTGACATGCCCCCTCACTCACTATCTGATGTGTGGGTGTGTTTGTTTGCACCCCTCCTAAACTAAAACAAATATATGCCCCCTCCCTTACTATGTCATGTACAGGATGCTACATCAGCCAGCCTTCTGCAACTGGCACCCTGGGGACTCGAACCCATGCTGGCCGTATCAGCAGTCACTGCAGTAACCATTGTGCTACAGCTCTGTATTGGTCATGTATGTCGGAGTGGCTTCTTATGCTTAAAGCGCGGTGACGCCGCTAACGCGCCATGTAACGCTCGTTTCTTTAGTAACGCGCGGTAGGTGTTCCGCTGTCCCGCCCATCTCCTTATTTGGGGGTTTGTCTTATTAACGCGGATCCTAACGCGAACTGCAATAACGCGATTTAGTAAACATACCCCTATATGTTTTCACCCTCTTCTTATGTCCCCTCATAGTAGCGCTTGCTTTCAATGGAAACTAACTTTGCCAAGATGGGCCAATACCTCAGGTAGTCGTTAGCGGGATGAGAACAGCTGGGGGATAAAGAAAAACAGTGGTCAAAATTTAAAGGGGATATTTTAAGGGCAACCAACCTATTTGTTAAAATGGTAAATAAAGGTAAAAGGAAAAGGAGACAGCTATGGTTTTCAAAAGAAGTAGCTGAAAAGCTGAAGAAAAAGAGGGAGACCTTCACGAAATACAAGAGATCACAGCGAGAGGAAGACAGGCATCTATATTTGGAAAAACTTAGAGAAGCTAGCAAAGTAGGCAGGAAAGCAAAGATTCCAAAAGAGGAGGAAATAGCCAATGCAATAAAATGGTGGGATAAGACATTTTTCAAATATGTTAGTAAGAAGAGGAAGGGCAAAAGTGGTATTGTCAGACTCAAGAGTAAAGGGGAGGAATATGTAGAAGCTGATGAGGTTAAAGCGGAATTGCTTAATAAATATTTCTGTTCTGTGTTCACAGATGAAGAACCAGGAACAGGACCTCAAAAAACACCCACAAACAGGAACAGAAGCGAGGGACATCTTGAATAATTTTCAGAAGACTGTGTTCATGAGAAACTCACTAAACTTAAGGTAGACAAAGCGATGGGACCACATGGGATACACCCTAGAATACTGAGGGAACTTGGGGACGTTCTAGCAGCTCCACTGACTGACCTTTTCAATGCCTCAGGCCAGTTAGTTTAACTTATTGGAAACACTGCTGAAAGAGAAAATAGTGAGGTTTCTGGAGTCTAGCAGATTACAGGATCCAAGGCAGCATAAATTCACCAGAGGCAGGTCTTGTCAGACAAATCTGATTGAGTTCTTTGACTGAGTGACCAGGGAGTTGGACCGAGGGAGACCCCTAGATGTGGTGTATTTAGATTTCAGTAAAGCCTTTGACACTGTTCCTCACAGAGGCGACTTATAAACAAACTGAGCACCCTAGGGATGCACTCTAAAGTTACTGCTTGGGTTAGAAATTGGTTGAGTGGGAGGCAACAAAGGGTACAGATAAATGGAGCTCACTCTGTGGTCCAAGGAAATTACCATTGGTGTGCCCCAGGGATCTGTCCTGGGTCCGATTCTTCTTAACATCTTTGTTAGTGATATAGCGGAAGGGCTGTCGGGTAAGGTTTGCCTCTTTGTGGATGATACCAAAATCTGCAATAGAGTAGACACCCAGGAAGGTGTAGATAACATGAGGAGTGATATAGCTAAGCTTGAAGAATGGTCTAGAATTTGGCAGCTGGGAAATATTTGTTAAGCAATTCTGCTTTATCCTCATCAGCTTCTACATATTCCTCCCCTTCATCCTTGAGTCTGACAATACCACTTTTGCCCTTCCTCCTCGCACTAACATATCTGAAAAATGTCTTATCCCTGCATTGTATTGTATTGGCTATTTCTTCTTCTTTTTCTATCTTTGCTTTCTTGACTACTTTGCCAGTTTCTCTAAGTTTTTCCAAATATAGATGCCTGTCTTCCTCTCTCTGTGATCTGTTGTATTTCATGAAGGCCTCCCTCTTTTTCTTCATCTTTTCAGCTACCACTTTAGAGAACCATAGCAGCCTACTTTTCCTTTTCCTTTTATTTACCTTTCTAACAAAAAGGTTGGTTGCCCTTAAAATATCCCCTTTCAGTTTTGCCCTTGTGGTATGGGCCATCTTGGCAAAGTTAGTTTTCCTAAAGTCTAAGACCCTTGCTTTTGAATGAATTTTATCAGCCCTAGTCCAAATACATAGATTAATGTGCATTAAATTGAGTTTGCATGCACTAAGAAGCTTATTGTAGAAGCCCTATTTGTGCTTTCAACATCTGAAAACAACACGCAGATGTCGAAATCACAGTGATGTCCCCAGAGTCATTTTAGAAGCTGGTCCTATAGACATCCCCAACATGGGGACTTCCAAGTCATGAAGAAGTGTGACAACAGCGTAACCAAGCCATTTCTGGTGAGTTAGATGTGTGCACCCGATTTCAGAAACAGCAACTGTGCCCCCACCTTCTAGTGGAATGATCCATATTTATTCTTGCTCTAGGACACAAATAGACATTAGAAAGGCTCTTGTTCTGGAGGGCATAGAGAGGAAGATACTCTGATATCCCCTATACTTTCCATGATGATAACAAAAACTGCAGGGAAATGAGGACATTTGTTTTTGGTTTGGCATGCTGATGCACATCTCTGCATGCAAAATAGCTTGTTTGGACATGCTTTCAGCATAGGATTGATGCCCTCTCCCCAAGGGTTTGTAGCAGTGATGTCTAAGTGGTCACCAATGTGGCCATCCATTTTAGGAACACCGAAGTTGCTAAAATCAAGCCTAAACGCAAATATCCCTGGCATATTTTTGCCCTGGATGCTCCAGATTGCACCTGAATATCCTTTCTAAAATGTCAAATACAGCAACACATAGACACTGAAGCTTCACTCTCCTCATCACTCTCTTCAATACATTAATCACTGGAATAGATAATATTCGGCAAGGCTTCATCCTTATATTCATGGACATCTCGGCTGCGTTCGACTCAGTAAGTCATCAAATACTTATCGATCGCCTTAAGGAGAAAGGAATACATGACTCCGCATTGAACTGGTGCAAATCATACCTGTCTAACCGATGGCAACAGGTAATTATTGGCAAAAGAACATCAGATCCATTTCTGCAAGAACAGGGTGTACCGCAAGGCTCCTCACTTTCAGCATTAATGTTTTAACATTTACATGCAACCTATCTGTGACCTCATCCGTTCTTTTAACGTTACCTGCTTAGCCTATGCAGATGACATTCTCCTATACATGCCATTCTCCATCAACCACCCCGATTTTACGCCACTGGTAAAATGCTTCGAAGCAGTAGAAGGCTGGCTCCTCACACAGAACTTACGAATCAACCACAGTAAGACCGATGTTATGTTTATCACGAAGAACCAAAACTTCATACCCCCTGCTACATTAAAGATAAAGGACAAGGAACTGACAGTAAAACCTACTATACGATACCTAGGCATCACCCTTGACCAGCGTCTCAATATGAAAACTCACATAAAAAACAACAAAACTAATATATCACAAGATACGTACACTACGTCACTTAAGACCTCTACTGGAACCCACAGATTTCAGAACCACCTTCCAAGCCTTGGTGATGCCACACCTCGATTTTGCAAATGCAATTCTATACTGTCTCCCTCAATCAACTTTAAATCCTCTCCAATTGGCAATGAATACTGCCGCCAGAGTACTCGAAGGAATATCAAAAGCAGACCACATAACTCCAATCCTAAAAAGACTCCACTGGCTACCAACCAATGCCAGAATCCAATACAAGATCATAATCACCACTTTCAAAGCCTTAAACAATCAAGCACCCTCAACCATCACTGACCTATTACACACCCAGACCCCCAACAGAGCCAGAAGATCATCAGCAATAAATACCTTAACCGTCCCGAAAGAAAAGAGCCTTTAGCATTCATGCCCCAGTAGCATGGAATGCCCTCCCACCAGAATTGAGAGCCATAACAAGTCTAACACAATTCAGGAAAAAACTCAAGCACTACCTATTCTCAAGTTATTTCCCAGTATAAATTCTCCTAAGAGAAATAGTCACACCATGTTCAGATCTAGAGAAATTTGACTGTAAATTAATGTATATAGTTTACTGTATATAGTTTATATAGTTTACTCTGTTACTGCCAAGTTCTCAACCCCTGTTATCTGTAAAATGCACTACAGTTACCCTGAATGTATATGTTCTGTTCCATGTAAACAGCGCTGATGATAATAGTGCGGTATATAAGAAATGTTAAATAAATAAATAAATAAATTGTACATGCTTTAAGTAGGGTTGCCAATTGGCTCCAGATGCGCCCAACAGGCTTAATCCAGTCCTGCATTTACCCCATGGCATGCAGTGACTTATAGTTTTCCTTTTCTTATAGAGTGCAATGGAGAAATCAAAACTACATATCCCTGCATGCAATGAGGTAAACTCAGGCCTGGATTGAACCTGTCGGGTGCATCTGGAAACATTTGGCAACCCTAATTTTGAGGCATGCTAATGAATGCATATTTCTGATAATCAGTTACATACTATGCATAATCTAATCGATAGGGTCACATCTCCAAGAAGATGTGATTCCCTAAGCAGTTGGGGTGAGATTTATTGAAGGATGTGTTTCCTATGTTGTTGCTATAGAATTGGTAAATGGCCCTTGTGGTGGGTGACAGTTCTCACTCAGCATAATGGAAGCTGTGTTAACTGCGAATTAAAACAATAATATAGTCTGGAAATATTTGCCAGAGCTTGCATGGCATATAAGCACTCAACTTTCATCCCATTTCAGGAGGCAGCCTGCTGCTTTTGCAGTGAAGCTGTGCCCGTTAGAATGATTGTGTTACTGTGCAATGAAAGGCATTTGTTATATTCTCACTTGAGTTTTATCGAGCATTAGATTAGCTTGCCTCTGGAAGTGCTAATCCACTCAAGAATAGACGTAGCCACACTATTAATATGTTCTTTCCAATGTATTCATGGTATGAAAGGCTTGACAGATAGCATTTCTGAAATTCTTTGGACTCTTAAAGGCTGTTACTGCATCTTTTTGTGTAAAATGTTTTGAGTAGTTTACAGGGTTATTTTTACTTCATTTTATTTAACCCTGGGAGTACCGATGGGGTCAAAAGTGACCCCATTGCAAGTTTCACAACGCATATCTCGGAAACTAGTTGTTCAAGAATGCAATCTTTTTATGACTTTTCACAGGTCAATATTCTCTTTATATTGCGCCATGAGAAGAATAATTTTCATCCGCTAGGTGACGCTAGTGATGAATTGCAGCACAGAGTACCAGTGGGGTCATTTTTGACCCCAGTTGCTTACGTCCAGTTTGGATCGTGATACAATTTACAGTTTTATGAATTTTTTGATCTGACTAAGGTATTTATCATT
Source organism: Ichthyophis bannanicus (assembly GCA_033557465.1). NCBI lineage: Eukaryota > Metazoa > Chordata > Amphibia > Gymnophiona > Ichthyophiidae > Ichthyophis > Ichthyophis bannanicus. Next base: position 507,553,821 of record CM066031.1, on the reverse strand, counting down.
AATTATGTATCATTTATTTTTTGTACTCTTAGTTTATGAAAATTACACATTTTCTGTAATTGATATGACACGTTCTCTCATTATTTACGATGAAATCTAAAGGCTTTCAGCTCATTCATCACAATTATTGTACACCTATAGTAAAACTGCTTTGCATTTTATTCAACTTTATCTTTGTTTATTTATTTTAGGTTAGCTGCCTAAGTAAGAGAAATATTGCAACGAGATGCTGAAAGTGATGGCTCTGAGTCGTCTGATGATGGCTCTGAGTCGTCTGATGATGCAGCATATTCAGCAATTGAAGAAGCATATCAGCCAAGTTCGGGCGATAAATCTGATAATGACAGTCATGATTCAGATGGTGACAGCAGTTGGTCGCCAAGTGAATGTGAGACTGATGTTGAGCCGGTAACATCTTCTGCAGCAAAGAGTCAAGTTACAGGTCGAGGCAAAGGTCGAGGCTGTGCTGGACGGGGAAGAAGGCAGGAGTCCTCGGTGTCAATATCATCTGTGATGAATCTTAGGGGGATGTTTACTAAAAACCGCAAAAGTGCACGCCGCACAATAGCGCACGGAAAAGCGGCACTTAAACGCTTCTAAACGCTCTTAAACGCCCCGCACACGTGCGATGAACCCCCGCGCATGTGCGCGACACACTAACGGGCCCCGCACAAGTACGGGCCCGCAGATGTCCGATAGAGGCGTGGAACGGCTAATGGAGGGTTGAGGAAGGCTCCCGAGGGGCGGAGAGACGGGGTCAATGGGCGGGGAAGGGGAGGGGAGAGGCTCCCCGCACATTATCGGGCCCGAATTTACAAGGAAAAAATAGCGCGAGTGAAACACTCACGGTAGAGGGCAGTTAAAGGGAAGACAAACCATTTCCGTCAGCAATGTACAGGAAAACTGGGGAAACCTGCAAAACGTAAGCAGTGTGATACATGTGCACAGCACACAAGTGAAAATAAAAATAGAAAATGGCCACAACAAAAATATTAAAAATAATAATTCAGCTGGGGAACAGTTATAGTAATGGGAAAATATAAAAACCACACCCAGGAAAGCTCCAGAAAAAAGAAATGAAGTTTGGAAGGGTCTACGGAGCGGAGACTCCACCAAAACTAATTGCCATCTTTGGAGCTTTCCTGGGAGTGTTCCCTATGGTTGCCCATTAATAGCACTGTTGCCCAGCTTGGCTAAAAGTATAGCCCCTGTTTTTCATGGTCATTTCCGGGGTTTATCTGCACGTATGTGACCAGACAAGGTGAATGAGCCCACAGTAAACATGTGCAGAGCAGGGTTTGCGACCCCATCCTGCCAGGTTTACCATCTCCAGGGACTGCACTGTCTCTGTGGCCACAGTGTGGTGCAGCAGACGGAGCCAGTACCTCTAAGACCAGAGGGTCACAGATTCAAATCCCAGCTGCAGCTGCTGCCAACCCTGTCCACATATTTTTCCCACAACTACACCGTGATAGTAAGGACAAACCTTTATTGGTGAGAACATAGGCATGGTTAATACGCCTATATTTTACCACACCAAACACAGACACCATAAACAGGCACATTATCTAGAGCAGAGTCTCCCAAATGCAGTCCTGGAGGGCCAAACACCATTCAGGTTCCATGCTTCCCCTAAGAAAGATGCCTGTGCTGCATATGTCTGCACCACCCCCATGGTATGCAGATGTAGCTCATGCATATCCATAGGGGACAGCATGAAGACCCGAACAATGTCTGGAACATCAGGACTGGAGTAGGGAAACTCTGACGTAAAGCAGCAGACAACAGGGCCAGACACACCCACACCCACATCCACAGGCCCCATTGGCCAATGCCTCCTGGAGAGGCAGGACATTGGGCCCTGCGTGCATCTCCCAGATCTAGCACCTGCGTACCTTAGCAATGCCACCCTATACCTGGGTACACGGTACACAGCCCTCAAACGTTTGATGTGGGTACCGGCAGATAGACAGTCCTACGTTCAGCACTGTTTGCTTCTTGAGCTCCATCAGAACAAGCTGTCTGATGTCTGCGGTGCGTGCTCCAGGTCTGGCCCCTGACAGTGTTTACCACCCTGGGGAGTGACCCCCAGCAGTACTGTGTACCATATCCATGGCTGTACCATGCCCAGGACTGGTGTGGTGGGCAGGGCTACTAACCTCCTCTATAGTAGCACATTGCTGGCATAGGTGTGGGGGTGTGTGTGTGTCTGTCTATACAGTGTGTGGTGGCTGCAAACACCTTCCACAGCCCACACTGCCAGCACTGTTGCCAGTATTGGCCTGCCAATGTGCATAATGAGCAGCAAGGTACCATGGGTATAGCTCAGACAGGGTGACCTCTGTATGTGCTGCTGGGGGATCACTCCACCCTGACTGTGCAGTGACCACAGCATGGCTAGGCACCCCCATAGTGCTATACAGTATTCCTCTCATGTGATATATATGGGTGTCCTTTTGGGGCCCAGTCACTGATGTAACTGCTTGTGTGTGCTGCCATCCCAGTTCTGGGTACATGCATTTCCACCAGGACTAACTAGCAGACTGTATTCAGCTGGTCTGTGTCTTGAAGGGGTGCCATGCAGGGTGCAGTGGCTGATGGCTTGCTGCAGGAGAATATCTGACAGCGGTGGGGTGCAGCTTAGCATATCCAGGCCTAATGTCTGTCTGATATTGTGTTCTGGGGGTGTATAGAGCTGCTGTGACTGCCCAGTGGGGCTGGGGTTGATGGTCTACTCTACTGTCATCATTGCAGGGGGGGTAGAATGTGGATCCATTGATGGGTGACCCTGTTTGCTGCCCTTGGCTGGGGGGGGGGGGTGTTTGGTGGTAGCATGGCCCACCTGGGGGTTCCCCTGACTGAGATAGACAGATATATCCAGGATGTTTCTGCAGAAACAACCTACCTCACAGATTAACACTGCTTTGGGGCTCTGACATGGCCTCTCTCAGCCATGGAGGGTGTTGTGGACCTGGTCCTGGGCGCCTCATCGCGCCCTCAGGGTGAGCACAGTACCCGCACAATGCGACGGGGTGTAGTTACTCTGTGCCAGTGGAACACCCGCTCAGTACACCCTACCAGGCCGGGGTGCTGTGTGGGTGCACATGGACACTTCCTCCTGCCAGGCCGGGGAGCTGTTGAGGTGCATTCCCCATCTTGTGTGCATCTGTGGACAGCTGATTTGCATGTGCAGTGCATCATGGGTACGGGTGGCCTAACCCTATCCTGTCTACAACAGCAGACTGTCTGTGGAGTGACGTGCAGGCTCTCTGCAGCCAGCCAGGGGCTTGCTGTCAGCTATAGAGCTGTAGCCCAATGGTTACGTCACTGCCTATGACGCCAAAGGTCATGGGTTCAAACCCACAGTGGGGTTATCTGATAGGTTTTTCCACAGCATTGTTTTATTTCTTGTACATATGTTGCTGCCAGCAATAACACCCTCAGCGTACTGTACCCATGGGGTGCCTCTGCGGGTGCTTTATTGGGCGCCCTATTGGCCACCTTATGGTTGCCATCCATATAAGGTGCACTATACCTTACCCTGTGCCGCAACATATATGGTGCCCTATAGGGGACATTCTAGGGTGCCTTGGCGGACAGTGAGCTGTAACATGTGCCGTATGGGCCGCCTTATGTTAACACACTTTGCGTGTGCGTCTGCTAGTCGTGAGTACTAAAATAAATGTAACTTGCCCCCTACAGCACTCATCCCCATAATATATAATGCCTCAGCCAGCCTTGTTTTCTGGGCACTGTACGGATTTGAACCCCTGCTCCCTGCACCATTGGTCAGTGTCCAAACCATTGTGCTGTGGCTCATCAGCGCGCCACTTCTGCCGCCCACTATTTGAATGCCTCCGCACACATCAGCACGCAGCCTGATGCCCATCAGCGTGCCGCCTCCTGCTGCCCACAATTAACAGTGCGCCGCCTCCTGCTGCCCAAAATTAACAGTGCGCCGCCTTCTGCCACCCAAAATGACAGTGCGCCGCCTTCTGCCACCCAAAATGACAGTGCGCCGCCTTCTGCCGCCCAAAATTATTTTGGCTCCTCAACCACTTTTAACCATTAAAGATGATGCCTCAGCTGGCCTTTTTTGTGGAGCACAATGGGGAGTTGAACCTGTGGCCCCTGCACCATTGGTTCGTGTCTTCACCGTTGTGCTACGGCTCTGTTTCTCTATGTGCCCTGCGACGCCCCACTTAGCCTTCCCACGCGCTAATGTGGGCCCCGCACATTTGCACGGCGCGCACACGTACGGTCGGTTTTTTCCTTTTTTCAGCCTGATCCGCCCACTCCTTATATGGCACAGGCACACTACCGTGGCCCCGCACGTTAGGAATGTTTAGTAAACATGCCCCTTAGTTGTGGTCATAGAGGAGCTAAAAGGTCATCAACTATAAGCACAAATGTTGCCATTGAAGCCTATGTATCTAACGATGCCACATCATGGAACAGGAAACCTATAAAGCAAGCTGTTGGAAGATACGCCAGAGCTAATGTCATGCCCGTACAACAAGGTCCTACAAGGTATGCTGCACGAAATGTTGATGGCCCTCTTGCAGCATTCCACTTGTTCATGAGGAAGAACTTATTGAATGAAATCATGATGTGGACGAGCAAACAAGGAAGACACATTTATGACGACACCTGGAAAGATTTGACAGATGGAGAATTTCAATGTTTTTTTGGACTTCTGATCCTCTCAGGCGTGTACAAGTCACGAAATGAACCCATAGTTCAGTTGTGGAACCTTGAAGATGGTCGTTCTGTTTTTGGAAAAAATATGGCCCGTAACCATTTTCTGCAAATTTCTTGTGCTCTCAGATTTGATGATGCAACCAACAGACGTCAACAATGAGGCGTGGATAAGCTTGCTCCAATCAGACACATTTTTGATAACTGGGAAGCAACTCTAAGTGACGCCTTTGTTCCTGATGAAAATGTTACCGTGGATGAGCAACTGCTTACATTTCGTGGCCGTGTTCCGTTCAGACAATATATTCCCAGCAAACCTGGGAAATATGGCATAAAGCTATGGATGTTGTGTGAGAGTGCAACGTCATATGTTCTGTGTCTTCAAGTATATACAGGAAGGGAACTCGGACAAAACAGGGAACAGAATCAGGGTGAAAGGGTTGTGCTGCAACTCACTGAAGGATTGACGTGATCTGGCAGAAATGTTACTGTTGACAATTTCTTCTGCAGTTTATCCCTGTCACGGAAATTGCTAGAAAAACAAATAACACTTTTGGGGACAATTTGAAAGAACAGGAAAGAATTACCTCCAGAATTTGTAACAGCAAAGGGCAGAGAGGTATTCACTTCACTGTTTGCCTTTCACGATGACGCCACTCTGCTTTCCTATTGCCCGAAGAAAGGAAAAGTGGTTGTTCTTCTGAGCAGTTTGCATGATCAAGAAGAAGTAGATAACACATGTCCAGACAAAAAAACACGCATGATCTTGGACTATAATTCTAGTAAAGGTGGAGTAGATACGGCAGATCAAATGTTGCGCACGTATACCACAAAACGAATGACAAGACGCTGGCCAATGACAATCTTCTACAGCATGTTGGACATCAGTGCTTTGAACGCCTTCATTGTTTGGATGTCAGTAAATCCAAAATGGTAGTCCAAGTCAAAGCACAGATGTCGTCTATTCCTCTTGGAATTAGGAAAGCAGCTGCTTCAGAGTAATTGCAGCGAGACCTCTTCCAGCATTGAAGAAGCCACTGATGTTTGCAATGTCGGGATCCCAAAGAAAAGGGCAAGGTGTCACTGCTGTTCCAGAGAAAAAGACAAGAAAAGCAACATAGTTTGCACCTCCTGCAAGCACAATGTTTGCAAAGAACATTCAGAAATTGTCTGTGTCTGTAGTACTTTACTGTGTTCATCAAGTGCATGCAAAAACTGCTTTCATGGCAACTCTTCTTCATGTAATATTTTGATAAAGCATTACATTTCAAGACATTTAACCTTCATATAATAAATAATTAATTCATAATAATATTTTGCCTGTTTAGTTTAAAATTTTCATGGTTAACAATTAAAATTCGTCATGGGGTCATTTATGACCCCAACGGTATTCAGTGTGTACAAAAAATCTCGGTAATTCCAGGGTTAACTTATCTACAAATTCTCAGATATATTCAGTTTGGAGAAAGAGACATAAATCACAGGAGTTCACATTACATATGTTACAGTATAACTTTCAATCAACTTTTTCTTGTATTGTACATATTCACACGTTCTTCCTTTTCACTTTCCTTTTATCTCTGTTTTCTTTTTGATTGTTTCTCTCATCTCAGCTGTTCTTCCTTTTCCCCCCATTATCATTCTCTCTTTGAGTTATCTTACTTTTGGGCAGTATCTTCCTGGTAAGGCTATATCACACTCATCTGGAAGGAATCTGACGAGGACAGACAAGTCACATCCCATCAATGATCTCTGTTTGGCAGAGAAGGGCCTGTTTCTTTTTCAGCATCTGCTCCTGTGGCCCCATCTGCTTCATATTATCTGTTAACTACTCAGATAGTTCCCTTTATTCCATATGAATAATGGCTCTTTTGGTGACACTTTCTGGAATGGACTGCAGCTCTTGAATGAAAATGATGTAATCTTTGTTCTATGACAGGTTGTTGGGGCACATTTTCAGCACTTTCTTTGATGCTTATGTTACTGATGTTCAATGCTCAGCTGTATTGCTGCTTTTCCAGAATATGCAATGATATTTGCACAGAGAAAAATTGCATGGGAAAAAATTGGATCCATTTTTTAGATTATTTTTAGATTTTTTTATTATTTTCACACTTTTTTTTTATTTTACGAACATAAGATATATTATACTGGTTCGGACCCCGGGTCCATCAATCTAAGTATTACTTACAGTGGCCTTTCCAGGTCTCAAGTACCCATTGGGATTCATAAGGTATACATATTCCATGCTGATTGCCTCAGGAGTAAGCAGTGTATTTCCCCAGTCCTCTTTAATAATAGCTTATGGACTTTTCCTCCAGGAACTCCTCCAAATCTCTTTTGAATGCAGCTACACTTTTACTATATCCTCCAGTAATGAATTCCAGAGTTTTATTACGCGCAGAGTGAAAAAAATATTTTCTCTAATCAGTCTTAAATGTTCCACATTGGAGCTGCATTGTACGTCCCCTAGTCTTTCTACTTTTGGAAGAAGTAAACTACCGATTTATATTTACCTGTTAAACTCCATTCATTATTTTATAGACCTCTATCATATCTACCCTTAGCTGTCCTTTTCCAAGTTGAAGAGCCCTAACCTTCTAAGCCTTTCCTCATAGGGATATCCTTCCATCCCCTTTACCATTTTGGTCGCTTTTCTCTGTACCTTTCCAATTTTTCTACATCCTCTTTAAGATATGGTGAACAGAATTGCACACAATATTCAGGGTGCGGTCACACCATGGAATAATATAGATGCTTTATAATATCCCTAGATTTATTTTCTATAGCTTTCCTTAAGAGTACTAGCATTATATTTGCTTTCTTGGCCATGGCTGCACACTGGGCGGAGGATTTCAACGTATTATCCATGATGACACCCAGATCTTTTTCCTGACTGGTGATTCTTTATGTGGAACCCTGCATCATGTAACTAGCTTGGGTTGTTTTTCCCTAAGGGAGGCATTCTGAGGAATGAATAGTAGAGTTGAACATACGGGCTGGACATCCAACCCATGCTCAGCTTCGGAACCCGATTTTGTCGCCAGCACTCCTCACACATACACAATGTTTGTGTGGGGAGCACTGGATGGGGGCAGGAGGGGGCAGTACTGGGGCAGAGTGGGGTGGAATGAGGGAGGGACCAGCTTCCAGGACATACAGAGGCAATTCAGGTCATGCCTCTGTATGTTCCCCGGCATCAAGAGTGATGCCCGACTTATTCCACACCAATGGTGGAATAAGTGTTGGGTGCTGCGGCATTTGAAGGCTGCAGCCCCCCAACCCCATCTCACCGCCATTGTACAGAACCTGCCATCCAACTGAGGTCTTGGGGGCCCCCGGTGAGGGTTGCACGGCAGTGTGCCTGGGTGGCTCTAGCTCGGGGCATTATGCGATACTGACTGGATGTGCCGGTGCCATGGCGATGGGACGCCACTGCACCAGCACACCAGCTGGAGCATTGTGTGGTTTGAGGTTCAACCTTCAGAACATCTCCTTCCATGGAATTGGGTGCATGCCAGTCCATCTAAATACCCAATTCTGCTATCACGGGTATGTATAGCTCCCGCAGTTGCGGAATTGGGTACAACTTGGCCCTGTCCAGGTTTTAGGCGCCCACAAGGCTCAGCCGTGCAACATTTGAAATCAGTCTCCACATGCTTAACTTTGCATTTTTCCACATTAAATTTCATCTGCCATTTGGATGCCCATTCTTCCAATTTTTCAAGGTCCTCTTGCAATTTATCACAATCCTCTCCTTGACAGATCCATGAGTATTAAACTTCTAAATAACATTGTGAACTGTAGACACAGGAATCCCAAAGGTTTTTGAGATGGTCTTGTACCCCTTTGAAGTTTTGTGAGAATGGCTTTTTTCATGGTCTCAGGCAGCTCTCATCATCACCATTGTTAAAATGAAACAGGGAGTGAATGTGGTCATTTTAAACATTAGAGACATCATAGAAACATAGAAATATGACGACAGAAAAAGACCACATGGCCTATCTAGTCTGTCCTTTCATATCAACAACTACAACAGTCCCCTTTTTACCTTTAGAGATCCTCTGTATTTGTCCCATGCTTTTTTGAATTCAGTTACTGTCCTCATCTCAACCACATCCACTGGGAGACTATTCCATGGATCCACTACTCTTTCTGTAAAGAAATATTTCCGCATATCACTCCTGAATATATCTCCCTTCACCCTCATTCCATGTCCCCTCGTAGCAGAACTTGCTTTCAATTGAAAGAGGCTCTCTCCCTGAACATTTATGCCACGGAGGTATTTGAACATCTCAATCATATCACCTCTATCCCGCCTTTCTTCTAAGGTGTACATATTAAGATCCTTCAGTCTGTCCTCATATGCTTTATAATGAAGACCTCTAATCACTTTAGTAGCCACCCTCTGCACCGACTCCATCCTGTTCACATCCTTTTGAAGGTGCGGTCTCCAGAATTACACACTATACTCCAAATGAGGTCGCACCAAAGACTTATACAGAGGCATTATCACCTCCTTTTTTCTGCTAGCAATTCCTCTCCATATGCACCCAAGCATCCTTCTAGCTTTTGCTGTCGCCTTTTCTACCTGTTTAGCTACTTTAAGATCATCAGACACAACCACGCCTAGGTCCCATTCTTCTTTAGTGGACACAAGTACTTCACAAGTACTTCACCCCCTATACTATATTGCTCCCTTGGATTGCTGCAGCCCAAATGCATGACCTTACATTTTTTAACATTAAATCCCAGCTGCCAGATTCTAGATCATTCTTCAAGCTTAGCTGGATCCCTCCTCATGTTATCTACACCTTCCTGGGTGTCTACTCTATTGCAGATTTTGGTATCATCCGCAAAGAGGTAAACTTTACCTGACAGCCCTTCCGCTATATCAGTAACAAAGTTGTTAAAAAGAATCGGACCAAGGACAGATCCCTGGGGCACACCACTAGTAACATCCTTCTCCTCAGAGTGAGCTCCATTTACTTGTACTCTTTGTCGCCTCACACCCAACCAATATCTAACCCAAGCAGTAACTTTAGGGTCCATCCCTAGGGTGATCAGTTTGTTCATAAGTTGCCTGTGAGGAACAGTGCCAAAGGCTTTGCTGAAATCTAGGGCTCTTCCTCGGTCCAACTCCCTGGTCACCCAGTCAAAGAAATCAATCAGATTTGTCAGACAAGGCCTGCCTCTGGTGAATCCATGCTGCCTCGTATCCTGTAATCCGCTGGACTCCATAAACCTCACTTTTTTCTCTTTCAGCAGCGATTCCAATAATTTACTCACTCTCGAAGTCAGACTAACCGGCCTGTAGTTTTCAACCACATCCTTACTTTCGCTTTTGGCAAAGGCACCACATGAGCCTCTCTCCAGTCCTTTGGCACCACTCCCGACTCCAACGAGGCATTGAAAAGGTCAGTCAGTGGAGCTGCTAGAATGTCCCCAAGTTCCCTCAGTATTCTAGGGTGTATCCCATGCGGTCCCATCACTTTGTCTTCTTTAAGTTGAATTAGTTTGTCACGAACACAGTCTTCTGAAAATTGTTCAAGATGTCCCTCGCTTCTGTTCCTGTTTGTGGGTGTTTTATGACGTCCTGCTCCTGGTTCTTCATCTGTGAACACAGAACAGAAATATTTGTTAAGCAATTCTGCTTTATCCTTATCAGCTTCTACATATTCCTCCCCTGCACCCTTGAGTCTGACAATACCACTTTTGCCCTTCCTCTTCTCACTAATATATCTGAAAAATGTCTTATCCCACCATTTTATTGCATTGGCTATTTCCTCCTCCTTTTGAATCTTTGCTTTCCTGACTGCTTTGCTAGCTTCTCTAAGTTTTTCTAAATATAGATGCCTGTCTTCCTCTCGCTGTGATGTCTTGTATTTTGTGAAGGTCTCCCTCTTTTTCTTCAGCTTTTCAGCTACTTCTTTTGAAAACCATAGTGGTCTCCTTTTCCTTTTACCTTTATTTACCATTTTAACAAAAAGGTAAAATATCCCCTTTCAGTTTTGCCCACTGTTTTTCTACATTCCCCAGCTGTTTCCATTCCACTAATGACTCCCTGAGGTATTGGCCCGTCTTGGCAAAGTTAATCTTCCTAAAGTCTAAGATCCTCACCTTTGAATGGATTCTAACAGCCCTAGTCCTAATACTGAACCACACCATCTAGTGATCACTGGATGCAAAATGATCACCCACTACAACATCAGAAACACTTTCACCGTTGGTAAGCACCAAGTCCAATATGGCTCCTCAACGTGTGGGGTCTGTTACCAATTGCCTGAATAGCTCTCCCTGTAGAGAATCCAGGATCTTCTTACTTCTAGATGATACTGCAGCAGGAATGTGCCAATCAACATCTGGCATATTGAAATCTCCTATCAGTAGCACTTCCCCTTTTCTAGCAATGCTGTGTATGTCTTCAATTAACTCTCTATGCACCTCTTCCTCTTGTGAGGGAGGTCTGTATATCACACCAATGTAAATAGATTTCTCTTTCCCTCTTTCTAGTTTAACCCACAATGCCTCTTCTCCCTTTTAAGCTCTGTAATTACATAGCTTTAATAGTAGTTTTTACATATAGTGCCACTCCTCCTCCCCTTCTTCCTACTCTGTCCTTTCTGAATAAAGTATAGCCAGGTATAGTTATATCCCAATCATGGTTTTCTGTGAACCATATTTCTGTAACTGCCATCTCTGCTCTGCAACCCTTGGAACAGCATCCCATGGTCTAGGAAACCAAAATGCTCTCGATGACAACATCCACGCAGGCATGCATTCATCTCCAGGATGCGAGCCTCTCTGCCTTGGCCTTTACCCTCAACAGGGAGGATTGAAGAGAACACCACCTGTGCACCTAACTGCTTCACCTTCTGTCCCAGAGCAACAAAGTCACTTTTGATACGTTCCGAGGTATACCTGGCAGTATCATTTGTTCCAACATGGATTAGCAACATTGGGTAATAGTCAGTGGGCTTGATGAGTCTCAGCAAACTCTCCGTAATATCTTGGATTTGGCACCAGGCAGACAGCATACCTCTCTGGACATCAAGTCTGGTCGGCAGATGGATGCCTCAGTTCCCTTCATTGGTTGATTCAAGTCATGTGAGTACTGAAAATTGATCATAGGTGCATCTAATTTAACTGCAATAGGAATATGGTGGGAATATGGTTCTACTGTTCATATTGATTTGAGTTATTTACAAGGGTGCCAATAATCATGTCCTTACTTCAAACAAATGGATCTCCATTCAGGATTTTCAATTCCACAACCTGTGAGACACAACAATCCTGAAGTTACCTATTATCCCATAGTGCTCATTATCAACTATCTTTAATTTTTCTATTAAGTTTATATGAATTTTTATCTGTACTTAAATCTGAAAGATGCTATTGATCAGCTGCCATCATTTTACTGCAGTCCTTTTTTTATGAAAGCCATAAAACACTGAAGATCTTTTATTCTTATTGTATCACCTTATGATGTTATTTAAAAATGTTTGCTGTCTATTAATTCTATGATTATTGATCTAACACTATCTTCTTGCCAATACTATTCATTGTATGGACCACACTATTGTGTTTCAAAGCAAAAACCTCTGCATCAGGGCGATAGTAATATATTCAAATTTTTAACACCAAAACAGCCACTTAGCTGTAGACACTCTTCCTTTGAAAGTAATATTTGTTCAATCTTCCAGTTCTTCTGCTTAATATCTAACTACTTCTCTTCCAATGCTATTTTTGCACAGCTGCTCTGTAGTATACTTCACACATTATGCAGTTCCAGTTTCTTCAGGGATAGCTCAGTTCCTCCTTTTAAATGGCCATGTCATTTTTTCAAAGATCATGTGTCAGCAAAACACTCCCTATGTATTCCTCCAATCAAATCAATGTATACCATTCCAGCTGGCTGTTCAAACCTCCTGGTGATACCATCTTTAATGATTATATCCAGAACTGTTCTAAGTAGTTGAGACGTTGTTGGCGATTACTCCCTCTCCATTCTTCAGGGACCTCATCAATAATACGCCACTGAAGATCTGAAAAGATATGTGTTTTCTGCTCACAATGCTCAACCAACGGTGCTCCTACTACTTTTCTATTTAATCTGGAACAAAGTTCTCTTAAACGCTGGATTATTGTTCTGGTCGTGCATCCAACGTAATGTAATCAACATGTACATTCAATAATATATATTACCCAAGATCTTTTACAATTAGTCTGCCTATGTGATTTGATGATCTTATTTGAGAGATATGCTACCCAACTTTCTCCCTCAATAATCGTATCACAAAACTCTCATTCATTGCGTAGGAAATGACCAAAAAATGTTCCTCCTCCCTTCACTTGATGTGGCTATATTGCTGATCAACATGCATAATTTGCAGTATTTTTGCTCCTTTGATATGCTGTTACTGGCTTCTCTTCAAAGCATGTATGCAATTGCAAAACTGACCAGTATCTATAGATGATCAAAGCTATAGTTGGTGCCCATGTTGTAAAAGGAAGAACACATACCAGAGGAGTCTCATTTTCTGTATGTGTCGATCCAAGTAACAAAAGATTCCTTTGATCATATAATCCTCTCAGATAAACTTTTCTATTTTTTTTAGGATATCCTCTTTGAACATATCGAGATATTAATAAAACTGCCTGTTTTTTATATTCCTCAACATCAAAACATATCCTTCAAAGATGCAAAAATTGACTTGTTGTTAACCCTACCTTTAACCTACTGTAGTATGTATGGTGACTAGTAAAATACAGTAAATTATATTTTGCAACTTCTTTCTCATATAAAGTTGTGTTTACATTGTTTTCACGTTTAACCATAGTGATATCCAAAAATGATATTGAATCTAAACTACTCGTACCTTCAAATTGTAAATTATTTTTACAGGTATTTATCCAATGAAAAAATTCTGCCAACTTCTTCTGAGGTCCCCTCCATAGACAAAAAATATAATCTAAAAATCTCCTCCAGATTTTAATATATTGCATTCATTCTGAATGATACAAATATTGTTCTTCAAATGCTGCTACATACAGTGTACTGTAGATATCGTTGGTGCTATAGATGCCCCCATTGCTATTCCATTCTGTTGTTGGTAATATACATTATTAAAGCAAAAATAATTCTCTCCCAGGACTACCTTCAAAAGGTCCAATACATAGGATTTAGGGAGCTGAGATGGTAAAATATACTTCCAGTCCAAGTCCACCACTACCTCTACTGCTTCCTTTTGGTCTACATTGGTGTATAATGTTTTTACATCTAAAGTCACTAATATATCAGTTGGTTGAACATCCGTCACCTCCATCAAAAGAATTAACATATGACTAGTATCTTTCAAATGGGACCATGCTTGTCTGGCTAGGGGATTCAATAATTATCAAAAATAATAGACACTGGTTCCAAAACCAAATTATTACCTGCTACAATAGGTCTTCCTGGAGGCTGCAGCAAACATTTATGAATTTTTGGAACTACATAAAAAATTGGACATTATGCTTCCTTGGATGTTATATAGCCCTTAGAGTCACCATATTTAATCAATGACTGAACTTTCTTAAATACTTCCCAAGTTGGATCACACAATAACAAATGACAATAGCTAACTATAGCCTCTACATACTATCATGAACAGTTAACCGTAACTACCCTCCACATTTAGCCTCCCTTTCAAAAGTTTCACCACCCCCACCCATTTTGCTGCCCAACTATTAACCTATCCCCCCTGTTTTTGTTGTTAACCCCATTTTTTCTTCAAGTTATTTCTCCTTGTTCATTGTAAAACAAATCCACTGAGATTATTATGTTGTTCGATGTAAATCACTTTGGACAAAAGCGGTATAGAAAAACTGTTAAATAAATAAAAATAAATAATTGACCATAGTAATGCCTATCTGCTAATTGATGCTCAACTTCTATAACATATTGTTCCTTGGATTGGATCACTATGGCTCCTTTATCTGCCCTCCTGATAACTATATTATCTTGTTTGATTAAAGCTCTAAGTTCTTACTGTTGTTTCCAAGAAATATGTATTCCATTTTATCTGTACATATTGCTTCTCACATCTCTCTATTTCCTGCAACACCAATCTTTGGAATGTCAATATCAAAGGATCCACAGGTCCCGGAGGCAACTACTTAGAAGGACAAGAAACAACAGGGGAATCCATTTGAATGGCATGTGTTTGCAATTATAATTTAATCTGTATTTTTCAAAAAAAGCTATACAGAGCAATATGAAGGTTAAATGGTTTATATACCACAGTCAGTACAAAGGAGAGTCCCAAGTTCAAGATCCATTGTTAGCTTATGTGGTGAAAGGTTTATGATTGCTGATTCAAGGACCTGACTCGGGTGGTTGGACCCTGTCGGCCGGTGCCAAAATTGGCCTGTCTTGGCTAGCGGCCCTGTTACCAACCTTGCTCTCGATCTCTGATTCTTCGACTCCAATATTCTAAAAAATCATAACCATATTACTGAACAGTTTCTTTGCCACTAGAGTCCACATCCTCTGATGTATAATCTTCACCTTCTTGTACCGGCAAATCTTCCTTTTTATTTAGCCATGGAAATACCGACTGGAATTGAAAATCCTCCTAATCTCTCCGAAACGTTTTAAATTTTTTAACTTGCATTATTTCTCTTTGAACTTTAACTTGCTCCTGAATATCCTTGTGCTTTTTTTGAAAAGATGGCATATGCATTTTATCTTGATATCCATCTTATTCCACCTCGAAGGTGGAATAAGCACAGGGCACCCTTCCCTCTGCCAGGTGGCCCCCCCAGGAGCAACAGCACAGTTGAGGGTGAGTCCCTGCCACAAAATCCTGGCCCTGATATACCCCAGTGAGGTTTGGGAGGCAGGAACAAACTCCCGATACTTCCATTGATTAAGATATAAAGCCACATGGGGGGGCGGAGCCTGATGTCCAGCGGGGTGGTCGCATAACGCTGAGGCTCCCGAGAGGCCTACTCAGAATCCTGAATTAACACCGGACATTCTTGAATTTATGCTCTGATCTTACCGGGGCACATTGGTGAGATGGCGGGGACCAAACCTACGCGCCTGGAATTTGGATCTCCAGCGGCTTCTCACGGCAAACGCTCTAAAACTGAACCCCCGTCCCCGCAGAAGGGGCTGGCTCTACGCGAGGGCCCCGAAATGCAGCAGGAGATCCTCGCAGAGATCAGAGGGGTTAAAGACCTCGTGCAGTCCAACGGGGAAGCACTCCGAGCGCTGCGGGAAGACCTTGGTGTATTGCAAGGCAGGCTAGAGGGACTCTCCTCGCGTCAGGACAAAATGGAGAGCATATTAGACTCCCATGTGGTCCGGCTGTCCAAACTCGACAAAGTGGAACGTCAGGTGCGGGCCTTGCAGAAAGAAGTGGAAGATGGCAATAATAGAGCGCGCCGTAACAACCTACGACTAGTGGGCATACCGGAGGGAGCGGAATCGGGAGACATGAAGGAGTTTCTATATAAAATCCTCCCTTCTCTGCTCCAAATCACCTTTACCAAAGAATTGGAGATCGATCGCGCTCATCGTGTACCCACGAACATAACGCTCAACAGGAAGACCCCGCGGCCTATTATCTTTCGACTTTTGAGATATCAACATGTGGAGCAAATTCTCAGCGCCTCTCGGGCGAAGGGCCCTATGGAGTTTGAGAGCCATAAAATCTCCTTCTATCCTGACTTGGCTAAACCCACGGTTGACCGCCGAAAGCGCTTTCTGGAATTCCGGCCGAGGCTTCAACAATTACAAGCACGCTATGGCCTGATGTACCCGGCCAAGCTCCGAGTCACGCTGCACAATCAGACAAGAACATTTGAGGACCCTGATCTACTAGCGGAGTTTTTGGATGCTAAAGAAGCCGACTTGATGCGCTGACTTCCAGAGTGTTCCTACTAGTGTTCTCATGTCCGCTGTACCCGCCATTTTGGATTTGCCACGGCTCAGCAAAGAGGCTGTTGAGGGCGGTTTGTAGCCTTATTTTGATGATATTTGTGACCCGACTCCATCTACCCAGAGTAGCCTCGATGAATATCAGAGACAGTGTTAATTATGGACTCTGGTGTTTCTTTTCTTTTCATGTCTTTATCCTCCTCTCTGGGGCCTCCTCCCGCAGACATATGGTCGCCATATTCATTGGGGGTTTTGCTTCTTCTCTAAGTTACTTTGGTACATGTTTTTCAATATGGGGTGTATTGGCCAGCATACTCGGTGATTATGTCATTGCTGTACAGATTCTGCTTATGTTGTATATTTTCAAGCGCCCTTATCTAAAATGTCTATTATCGATTGATGGCACCATGTAAGATTTTATCATTGAACGTAAAAGGCATCAATAACCCGATAAAACGGAAGAAAATCCTGAGCTATCTAAGTCATGAAGCCGCTGATCTGATTTTCCTCCAAGAAACGCATTTAAATTCGAAGGAAACTCTTAAACTCAGTGTTAAACCTTACATGGTGGCCGCCTATTCTCCAGCTGTTTCTAAGAAATGTGGGGTTGCCATACTGGTTAGGAAATCTCTGCATGCCACTATTATTGCGACTAGCTCAGATACTGCAGGCAGATGGTCCAGGGTTCATCTCAAGATAGGTAACCTTGAAGTTACATGTATATGCCTTTATGCTCCTAATGTAGATGACCCTGCCTTTTTTGCTACCATTGCTCAGGTTGCGCAGGCCTCTGCTAATACTTCATTGATAATTGGGGGGGATTTCAATTTAGTTCTCGATCCCCTGTTTGACAAACAGCCGCCTAGGACGAGTGGTCCCCCCAAGAGTCACACTACGCTTACCTCTATGATCAAAGATCTTGCCTTAGTCGATCTATGGAGGTTACTACATCCCAATGAGCTTGACTTTACCTTCTTCTCTTCCCCTCATAAATCCCAGTCTTGCATAGACTTCTTTCTAATATCAAAACTGTTAGTTCCTCAGGTAAACGATGCAAAGATTCACTCCCAACATATCTCGGATCACGCTGCTATTTCTTTTCAATTACATACCACTGCGCCCCAAGGGAATTCGGGGGCCTGGTTTTTTGATAGAGCCCTATTAACTCAACCAGAGTTCCAGTTAGAAATTCGAGCAGCCATACAGGACTACTTTCACTTTAATCTACCCCAGGACACTGCAAACTGGGCTTGGTGGGAGGGTTTTAAAGCGGCCATTCGTGCAACGATCACTAGTTATCAAATTCGCCTGCGGAAACAACGCAAGCAGCAGCTCCTCATACTAGACCAACAAATCAAAGCAGGCGAACGAGTTCTAACTTCACGTACTGATCCATGCGTCTTAGTTCGCTTACAGCGTCTCCGTTTTCAATATAATGCAATCCTCTCAACTGCAGCTTCTCAGAGTATTGCACTTCAGCAAGGGACATATTACCGTGAAAGCAACCGAGCCGGTCGACTTTTAGCTAATGCCTTGAAAGGTCAAAAAGAAGCCAAACGCGTTGCGGCCCTTCGCGCCCCACAGGGAGGGGGCATACTGACCACAGACTCCGATATCGTAGAACTTTTTCGGGATTTTTATACCCGTCTATATCAATCTGAATGTGAGTTCTCATCTGAGACCTTTGAGCGCTTGTTTTCTGGTATTCAGCGGCCGACCCTTTCTGAAGATGATAGGGATGCCCTGGATGAACCCTTCTCTACTTCAGAGATCCATTCTGCCCTAAAACGAACAGCCTCGGGTCGAGCCGCTGGGCCTGATGGTCTCCCGACAGAATTCTACAGAACGTTCAGTGCAGATTTAGTTCCCTACTTAAAACTTTACTTTACTGCCCTTGCGGTAGATACATCCTCTTTGGGATCCTTTTCTGCAGCTAATGTGGTAGTTTTTGAGAAAGAAGGCAGAGACCCGCTGCTAACCGCCAACTACCGTCCAATCTCCCTACTTAATGCCGATTATAAGATCTTCGCAACGATCTTGGCTACCCGGCTATCTGACAGGATGGCCACCTTAGTCCATCCCGACCAATGTGGTTTTATACCCGGCCGCTCCACCGCTGACAATGCTCGGACTTTGTGCCATGTGCTATCCCGTGCTGCCAATTTGGACCACCCATGGGTGGGTCTTTCCCTAGATGCTGAAAAAGCCTTTGATCGCCTAGAATGGCCCTTCTTATTTGCAGTTCTCCGATGGTATGGCTTTGGGGAGGGCTTCCTCCGATACCTCCAAGTCATGTATTCTCAACCTGTTGCCAGTATTTGTGTAAATGCCATAAAGTCTCGGCCTTTTAATCTTCAAAGAGGCACGCGTCAAGGTTGCCCCCTATCACCAATGCTCTTTGATCTAGCTCTTGAACCCCTCGCCCTCCTTATTAGACAGTCCGCACGTATCCGAGGTATCCCCTTCAGTCACAGAGAGATTAAACTCTCTGCATATGCAGATGACCTTATGCTCTTTGTATCCCTTGATTCGGTCCCGGCTGTCTTGGACCTGATTGATGGATACTCGCAATTATCGGGCTATAAAATAAACTGGACCAAATCCGTAGCATTCCCACTGAACTGCTGGGTACATGAGGCTGACATGCGGGCCTTTCCTTTCCTTTGGCAATCCCGCATGGTGAAATATCTTGGCGTCCACTACTGTTCTCCTTTAGAAGACACTATTAGCTTTAATGCCAAGGAGGTAGTCTCCAAAGTCCGTGAGCTCACAAATCGGTGGTCTCCCCTATCCCTTACATGGTGGGGCCGCCTAGAAACCGTCAAAATGATGATAGTCCCTAAAGTGAACTACATTTTAGAAATGCTGCCCTGCTTCCTCCCGCTACACACCTACAAAGACATAGAGGGCCTTCTCGTCCGTTATCTCTGGCAGGGAAAACCACCAAGAGTAGCTAAACACAAACTACAGTCTGCGAAGGAACTAGGGGGTACCCGCTTTCCTGATTTTCTTAGGTATCATCAAGCCTTCCTACTTAAACAAGGTGCCCGATGGCTAGCTGCCTCAACAGACAACAGACCAGTTTGGCTTGACATTGAAGAGGAGCTAAGTAGCCCAATTCCGTTGATCCATCTCCCCGGCATGTCCCATCAAGTAGACCTACGCCATCCCCCAATGATTGTTGATACTCTTGCGGCCTTTAACACTCTCATTCTATCACTGGGTTCAAACGTATGTCCTCAGGACAGACTCCCGCTGTGGAATAACCCCAGAATTCAAGTCCTAAATAAACCGATTGCATGGAATTCCTGGTACTCTAGGGGGATCTGGACACCCCAACAACTCTTCTCTGCAGCTCGTTGGAAGACTTTTTCCGACTTACAAAAGGAATTTGCGTTACCAGCGAAACATTACTTTCAATTGATGCAGCTTCAACACTGCCTCAAAAGCGCTCAAATCCTGCCGCCCTCTGCCCCTACTGAGAACGGGCTATTAGAACTAATTCACTCTATTAGTAGTACACATGGGGTAGCCTCTAACTTTTATAAATTATTATGTCAGGGTACCGACGCTGCTACTTGTAGAGCTCAACAAGCCTGGGAACGCGAACTGCAAATCACTTTAACCCCTGTGCAATGGAGCGTTTTCTGGAGCAAAGTGGTGCGGGTTTCCAGATCTGCCTCTGTCACCCAAACTCTCTTCTTTTTTGCACATAGATGCTTTTATACTCCAGAAAGAATAGCCAAATGGAACACCACTGCTAGGGACCAGTGTTGGTCTTGCCATACTGCTGTGGGAACCCTCGCTCATGTTCTTTATGAATGTCCTCAACTGCAGGTTTACTGAGGGCGGGTCTGGGGTCGTATTCAATCTATCTTACACCTCCACGAGCCTCTTTCTTGGAAGATTGTGGGACTCCGCTCAGTGGCGGAGGTCCCCTCTCTTCCTAAGAAGGGTCGCTTTCTCCTTGACTTCATGCTGGGTATAGCCATATGTTTAATCACGAGGAATTGGAAGGATAGCTCTCGAATTACTGCCAATGAATGGTGGAACCTCGTCTGCTTATATAGTAAATATGAGCAGATATCTCGGAGAGCTATTCCTCATATCCAAACTCACTTTCGCTTGTCTAAATGGCAGATGCTCAATGATTATGTACACTCTGCCCATTGCTCCGACATGTCTGTTTAATGCATACTTATCATGTTTTAGCTCACCGTTAGGTTTTGTACCACAATAATGTCAGTACACGCCCGTTTTCGGGATTGATTAGTTTCTAGAGAAGAAGCAGGGGGGAGGGGGGTGGTAGGGGTTTACTTTGGTGTATGTATCACATTCTCTGTATGTATTTGTCTTTTAGCTGTATGTCTTCCTTTCCTTTGTTGTTATAAAACGAAAATAAAGCATTTAAAAAAAAAAAGATATAAAGCCACATAACCCAACAAAATAAAAAAACAGCAGATATCAAATACAAACACATCTACTAAACATGTAGAATTCAGTGGACAATCTGGATTAAAAAGATATCCTCATTATGTAGAGTCTTCTCAGCCCTAGAATAACCACATCTTCCAAGCAGTGCAGTTTCAACATCTAGATAAAAAAAACCCCGCCATTTCAGCATTCAATACTGTATATATCCTGAGCTGACAGCCAGTCATTTAAAGTTTAAAGGGACCAAAATGCCGTAAGTTAGAAAACTTCACCAAGCAATAAAAATGTACCTTAGATATTCATCTAAACAAATTGGAGATTATAAGAACAACAAAGAAGAAGGAAAAGCCTCCCATCGTGCACATAAGCAGCCATATGTTAAGTAACCGAGGCAAGCGTACCCGGTGCTCCGGGCCCTGCCAACTAACCTTCCCCTCCCCCCCCCCTTTGTCCCCCCCAACACCCATCCCACAAGAACAACACTACACCACAATCATGGAACAAAACTGGTCGCAGCTTTATTAATTATTAACCATTAAAAAATATTCCAACAACATAAACCATAACCAGCCACGTAGCGGAGTAGACCCGCACCAGCCATGCCTTAGCAAAGCGCACTACCACCGCTACGGCCCTACACTTGCCCCCCGGCAAGTTTCCTAGCCCTTTCCCCGACTTTGCCATGCCCATAGCAAAAGCCGGCAGGGTTTATCCGGGTCAGGGGCACCCCACCCCCGCCCAAGTGTACCATGAGGCACCGGACCCCGGAAACCTCCGGGATCCTGCCCCCCCCCCAGCTGCAACACCCCAATTCCCCTCCCTAAGCCAAACCCCCAAGGGAGGGTGGGAGGGAAGCTGGCATCCCTTCAGACTCCGATGCTGCAACTGCCACGCGGAGTCCGGCAACCTGCTCCTCTCCCCAGTCGCACTCCCACGGCCGCTTCCCATTGGCTCCCGCGTGGCTGCATTCGCCGGGAGCCAATAGTTTTCAACCTCACCTGCCACGAGCCTCCAGCCCGCGGCCACGCGCAGGGTCCGCACACTGGGCCGCGCGCCCGGTTACTGTCGGCCGCCGGGACCCTGCCCGCGGCCTCCCTAAATCTAAAAACATACCATTAAAGCACCGAGCTCAATGTATCACACTGTCTCAACCTGGACCAAAATACTTTCATAGATGGAAACACAATGATTAGAGAAACCATAAAAATATAAACATAGCCAAAAATGTTAAAAAGAAAAAAATACCCACTCACCTGAATTGATTAAAACAATCAGGATGTATAATCAATTAGGCAATATATTACCAGCAGACACTCCAACCAATGTTATGATTTAAACCACATGATTCGACTATATCTAGCTGAAATATTCATTGTTGTTCCTGTCACAATAAATGATTCTCTCTAGCACTTGTCCCTATATAATGGCCCACCCAATCTATATAAAAACAAGGCAGATCTGAAAATATATGTCCATGTAATTTGAAATGTCTTACTATAGGAGCTTCCAAATTATTACATGAGAGTCTACTGGTATGCTTGTCCTTTCAAATTTTAAGGGGACGTATGGTTTTTCCAATATATAGAAGAATACAGGGACAAAATATTCCATAAACTACGAAAGATGAATTGCAACATGTAGCATGTCTCAGATTATACTTTTCCCATTATATGCAAATTTCTGAATATTCAGTGTGAGAGGACAGATCAGACATTCTCCACATTGTTGATGTCCGGGAGGGATCTTCAGGGGGGGGGGGAGGTGATGATATTACGAGGGGGGACTGATAAGTCTCTGGCCTTGTAACAAAACAGAAAGCTACAGACACACTTCAGTTCTGGAGGTTCGAATGATCACTCTGCAGTTTGGTACCAAATAAAACAAACTGCAGAGAGATGATTTGGACCTCTGGAACTAAAGTGTTCCCATAGCTTTATGTTTTGTTACAAGGCCAGAGACTTATAAGCTCCCCCCCTCCCCCCCCCCCCCCCCCCCCCCCCCCCCCCCCGTAGCCTAGCTGGGCTCACTATTTCCTTTAGATTCCAATCCCTGGAAAAAACAAGACCTGCGCAAGACCTTGGATCACTCGCAATAGAGAAAAATGTTTACAAACAATTTTCTTCAATTAATATCTCATTGGAGAAAATTTTGTTATAAAATGTATATATCATTGTTCTGATTCAGATTGAATTCAATCCCTAGGTTGGAGCAACCATTCCCTATTATTACAGGCTACCCTTTTGTACGCCTCTTTAATAACAGAAGAAGGGCAATCCCATTTATAGAAATCGGCTATAAGTGCATACGACTGTCTGTGATAGTCCACTAAATTCGTACAATTTCATTGTTGAAACTGCACTGCTTGGAAGATGCAGTTATTCTAGGGCTGAGAAGACCCATACTGAATGAGGATAGTAACGTGTTGGTATTTGATAACTGCTGTTTTTTGATTTTGGTGGGTTGTGGATTTGTATTAAAATCATTGGAAACATCGGAAGTTTGTAACTACTATACTACTACAACTACTGAACATTTGTATAGCACTACAATACTTATACAGTGCTGCATAGACACATGTAAAAGACGGTCCGGCTCATCGGAGCTTGCAATCTAATAGTGACAGACAACACAGTAGCTCTAGACATATATATATAGCTAGGAGGAATGGTAAGGAAATACAGCTAAGGGGAATGATAAGGAAGGTTTGTTCTCCAGCAATTCCCCATTAGAAGAATGGATTAGTTGTATATGTAATTTACTTAGTCTGGCAGTCTTTAGGGTTGTTTGGATCCTTTGCAATTGTTTTTCTCAAAATGGTTTTAAATGATAGCTTCCAGTAGCTTTATTTGTATTTAATATCTGCTGGTTTTTTTTATTACAGTGGGTTATCTTGGTTTGTATTATAATTAATGGAAGCATTAAGGGTTAGCTCTCTTGTGATTTTTTTCCCACTAAAGGAATGAATTAGTTATATATATAATATATTTATATATTGTAGTTCATAGTTTTTAGAGTTGCTTTGGATTTTTAGAGGAGCCTGCACTCCGAATAGCGGGGTTGGATGTCCAGGTTGGACGTCAAACACCCGTTTAGGCTCAGCACACTTTTCCTGTCCTTGCGCTCCCCACTCATACAGAGAGTTTATGTGGGGAGCGCTGGACAGGGGCAGGATGGAGGTGGAGTGGGGGCAGACCAAAGCGCCCAGATGTACAAAGGCCATTCAAGTCGGGCATCTGTACATCTGCTGGCATCTACTTGGACTCCTGGCTTATTCCACCTCAAAGGTGGAATAAGTGCTGGGTGCCCAACCAGTTGCGGGCTGCAGCCCCCGTACCCACTCACTCCGCAGCAGCAGGCCACCCACCGCACGAACCTGGTTGTGGGAGCACCTGCCGAGGGTCAGACAGCGGGGAACAGAGCCCCACTTTGCATGGGACATCGGAGGCTCCTGCTGGACGTGCCGGTGCCATGGTGATGGGATGCCATAGCACTGGCACACCAGCAGGAGTGCTGAGAGGGCTGGCCACACAGTGCATGGGACATCACTAGCTTTGGAATAGGGGGCATACTGGGCTGTCTAAGTGCCCTGATTCTACAACTGGTTGCAGAATCGGGTACAAATCGGACCTGTACATTTTTTGGGTGTCTGGATGACCCAGATGTGCCCCTGTCTGAATCTGCCTTCATGGGTTTAAATGGTTACTTTTCCTTTTCCTTCTTTATGGTAAAGATTTCTAATATGTAAACAAATAGATACAAATTAAAATATATATATATATATATATATATATTATAAAATAAAATCTGAAAAATTTGGGGATTAATATGTTTTATAATACACTTGGGGGTTCTCTTGCCATTATTATATGCAAGATCGATTGGATAGCTATTTGTTTTTGAGGTTTAGAGAGGTTTTTATGTTGTTTCAGCATGTGCACAGTTAAAAAATATTGGGCATAGAGGACCACTCCATGATGAAGCTTTGAGTGTTGGGGTGTTCAGTGGTATGTACAATTGATCCCCTATGTATGAAGCTATGTCTGGAAACCAACTTGCATATTGAAGATAAGTGTGTTTTAAAAAATCAATTGCTTCTTTATATGGAAGAGTCTCTACTTGTGATATGAAGTTTGAATTATGGAATGTAGATCACCATAGAGGAGGGTTGTTTTTTTTTTAATTTTTTTATTTATATGAATTTTCAATTATACAGCAAAGAAAACTAAATTCCTTACCAGATTACAGAATATGAAAAATCAATCACTAAAGGAAAAAAAATAACAATCTAGGATACAATAGATTACATAAACCGTTGCAGTTCGTTACAGTCAGGGAGAAAGAAGGAAAAACATTCAGCCAAATCGAAGCCTTTGACTGAAAAACAAATCAGGAAAAAAGAAAAGGAAAGAAACCAGGTGGCTGCGGGGGCCCCGGAATTACATCCAGGAGGACTAACAGGTGATAACCAGTGTTACTCAGATGGAACAACCTCAGAGAGTCTAGCATTAATAAAGGCATTAGGATCAGTAAATACATATTTTGAATCCTTATATAACACTAGACATCTACATGGGTATCTCAGGAAAAAAGTTCCCCCAATTTGTGACACACCGAATTTGTACAATAGAAACTGCTTCCTCCTCTTTTGAGTTTCCTTAACCAAATCCGGAAACATTGAAAGTTTGAACCCTAGGAAGTTCTCCAATCGTTTCCTAAAGAACATTTTTAATAACCAATTTTTTAAAGATAATAAAGCACATTGAACAAATAAAGTTGAAGGTACAATAACAGAACCCCCGCCCCCAGTGCCCTCAAGAAAACCGGTCACATCAAGAATGTTAAAGTTCACTTGGGACACCGTCTCTACAGTTTCAGCTTTCTTACTTGGTCGTGGCAGGTAGTAAACCTTAGTAAGAGGTGGAATCAGGTCCTCAGGAATTTTCAAAACTTCCTTCAGGTAACGTTTGAACATGTCAAGGGCCGTCACCCCAGGCATGGATGGAAAATTAAGAACTCTCAAATTCGCTGCCCTTGAAGCATTTTCCAATACCTCCAGCTTATAACGTAATAAGCCATTCTCTTTCATTAAAGCCGATGAAACATCAGAAACTGTAGCCAGCTGAGAACTGATAGCAGAATTCTGGACCTTAAGTTGCTCACAGGCAGACAACGCCAAATCAACATTGACAACATTTTTCTGTATGCTAGCCGCGTTTTCACGGACATGGGACATCATAGACGCAGATTGCACATTAATTGAAGAAGAAAGTAAGGAGATAGCTTCCCAGATAGCCTCCAAAGTGAAAACCGGAGGACGAATCAGTGTAGGTAATGAAGGGATCGGCGTTGAAACAAACTGCGGGGGGGAAACTTCCTCCGAGCGACACGGCTCCAAACTTCCACCCGACACCTCCCCGAGACTATCGGGGGTCAAAGGGCCCATCAATTCAGCCTGCGCCCTCTCCACGAACGGCACCCCCACCTCGGGAGACGCCGACGTCACAGGATCTGTAGAAGGCTCCATCGTGGTCGGGCGTGGTGGAAGAGTCCTCACTTCAGGAGAGAGAGAGATCTCCCATTCTGACGGCCGCGTCATGGCCTCGACAACCGGCGCGGCCAAGCCAGCTCGAATCTCCTGCTTTTTCTCCGAGGTCAAGGTAACGAAACGGTCCATAGGGCCGACACTAGGTAGTTGCGGCTCCGAGGGGAAAACCCTCAACTTCCCCTTCCTCTTAGGCATAGACAATCAAAGAGAGAAACACACCGCAGCCATCTTGAATTAACTCCTCCCCCCTCAGAGGAGGGTTTTTAGGATTTATGATGTGGTAAACCCAGCCTGACTGTTACATTTACTGCCATCAGATGTTCAAAGTGCTTGTAGATACTTGAGATACTTTTCCTCCTAATAATTTTTATTCTTCCATAAAGAAATCTTGAATATATGATTTTTATATATTTTGGATGAGATGCAGCTTCACTCTATTCTGATTGGATCATTGTTTTTTGGTTTGCACTGAAGGACATGATTATAGCCACCCTTATAAACAATTCAAATCAGTTTGATCAGAAGAACCACATTCCCATTGTAGTAAATTTCAACACACCTGTGATCAATTGTCAGTACTCATATGACTTGAATCAACCAATGAATGATAGCTCTAATGTTTAAAATGTTCATATTCACTTCCTATTACATTTTCACAGTGGTGAAGACCAAAGAGCTGCCTGAGGCCATCAGAAAAGCCATTATCACCGAACATTAAACTTCAAAGGGGTACAAGACAATCTCTAAAGACCATGGGATTCCTGTGTCTACAGTTTGAAATGTTATTAAGACGTTTTCTGCTTATGGAACTGTCAGGAACCTCCCAGGAAGTGGTGGGAAGAGGAAAATTAATCAAAGAAGTCTTCGAAAGTTAGTGCAAACTGTTGGAAAAACACCATGTCTGACCCTCGGTGGGTGCTCCCACAACCAGGTTCGTGCAGTGGGTGGTCTGCTGCTGCGGAGTGAGTGGGTACGGGGGCTGCAGACCTCAATTGGATGGGCACCCAGCACTTATTCCACCTTTGAATAAGCCAGGAGTCCAAGTAGATGCCGGCAAAAATATGACCTGGGCAGTATTAATGGCACCCTTCACTAATATTTGGTTGCACAACCCTTGGCAATGATGACAGACTCCAAATGTTTCATACATCTGCCTGCTCCTACTCTTCAACTGTGATTTGTTCCAGCTCATGAATGTTTCCAGGATTCCTTTTACCAATGGCAGATTTCAGCTCTTTCCAAAGGTTCTTAATTAAATTGAGATTGGGACACATTGTTGGCCAGTTTAAAACAGTTCAGTTTTTCCTTTTTAACCATTCTTTTGTACTTTTGCATGTATATTTTGGGTCATTGTCCTGCTGGAGGACACAATCTTTGACCCAGACCTAGCTTTATGGCCCTATGTAGTACATTTTGCTCTATAATATCTTGCTAGTCCTTTGATTTCATGATTACTTTAATATGTTCCAGGCCTCTAGTCCCTGAGGTACCAAAACAGCCCAACAACATTATGAAACTTCCACCATATTAACTGTAGGAAGGGTGTTTTTTTCTTTAGAAGCTTCATTTCTTTGCCTGTAAATGTATCACTGGTCTGCATTGCCAAGAGCTCAAGTTTGATTTCATCTGTTCACAGTACATTTTCCTAGAAGGATTGTGGTTTGTCAAGATGGGTTTGGGCAAAGATCAGGCATGCTTTTTATGCCTGTCTTTGGGGAGTGGGGTCCTCCTTGGTCTTCTCCCATGAAGTCCTTCTTTGTTTAGTGTGTAGTATATGATGTGGGTTGAAACCAACATTCCAGATTGCTTCAGGTCAGCTTTAAGCTCTTTGTATATTTTACATGGTGTCATCATTGCCAAGGGTTGTGCAACCAAATATTAGTGAAGGGTGCCATTAATACTGCCCAGGTCATATTTTCTTTCTCAGAAATTACTACATCTAGTTTGCACAGAGATCTTCTTTTTTTTTGTTGCCTAATTTTGAACATACTATTAAAATATTATGATGACATACAGTTGGAATATTTCCAATTATTTCTCAAGTTATTGTACTCAACATACCTAAAATGCAAGGATGTCAATAATGTTGACCACAACTGTACCACTACATGACAAGAAAGGGAAGCTTCTGAGGATCCATCCTTCAGAAATTATTATCAGAGTTATTCTTACTGTCTGTCATCTTTCTTCTCTACAATATTAAGGATATTGTCCCTATGGTGTAGTAGAGCATTATTAAACTGGTGCCTCCTACCTGTCTACTGTATAACAGCAAACAAGACTGCAAGTCCTCCAGACCAAGACTGACTCAATGAAAGTAACTTTCAATCGTAGTTATATTATAGGAAAAGCACAATACATGGATGGCAGCAGGAAAGAGTAACCGGGTAGCCGGACCCGGCGCTTCCCCAACTCCATCCCCCAGCCCCCCCCCCCTTCCTCCCCTATCCCCCAACCACACCCCCTATGGCAACAAAAAAACACAGACAACATTTTTCATGGTAACAAACTGGTCGCAGCTTTATTTCCAACAGAAACGCATTAACATTAATGCCAAGAATACATAACTATAGTAACCCAGCGGAGCGATGTGCCGCCAGCCATGCTAATAGCAAAGCGGCCCCGCCTCCGCTGCGGCCGCGGACCCACCAACAGCCCAGCTCACCCACCCCTATCCGACTTCGCCATATTACTAGCAAAAGTCTTCCAGGGGTTATCCGGGCAAGGGCACCCCACCCCCACCCCAAGTGGCATAAGGCTCCGGACCCCGGAAACCTCCAGGATCCCGCAAAGACACCCCCCCCCACCAGCTGCGACACCCCTCAATCTCCCCCTCCCCACCACACCATAGTAGAATGGGCGGGCGGGTGGGACGCCGCGCCGACAGCCTACCGCATGTGCTCCAGGCTTGCCACAGCAGCAGGAGCACATGCCCGACTGGCCCCTCTGATTGGCTCTGCTCACCACGTGCCCTCGCAGAGCCAATCAGATTGAATGATGCCACTCTTCAATGGCGCGCGCCACCGAGACTCGTCCCCAAGCTTGCAGGGTCCCGCGCCTAACCGGCACCCGGTTATGCTCGGGCACCGGGACCCTGCCCGCGCCCTGCTTATTAACCGGGTAGCCGGACCCGGCGCTTCCCCAACTCCATCCCACAGCCCCCCCCTTCCTCCCCTATCCCCCAACCACACCCCCTATGGCAACAAAAAACCACAGACAACATTTTTCATGGTAACAAACTGGTCGCAGCTTTATTTCCAACAGAAACGCATTAACATTAATGCCAAGAATACATAACTATAGTAACCCAGCGGAGCGATGTGCCGCCAGCCATGCTAATAGCAAAGCGGCCCCGCCTCTGCTGCAGCCGTGGACCCACCAACGGCCGAGCTCACCCACCCCTATCCGACTTCGCCATATTACTAGCAAAAGTCTTCCAGGGGTTATCCGGGCAAGGGCACCCCGCCCCCACCCCAAGTGGCATAAGGCTCCAGACCCCGGAAACCTCCGGGATCCTGCCACTGGCACAGGCACCATCACCACCTGTGCCGCCCCCCCCTGCTGGAAGCTGCGACCAGTGAAACCGGGACCCCACCAGACACTCCAACATCTCCTGCCAATCATTCATGAGCAGATCAGTTCCCACAGGTGACAAATGAACGCCATCCCCCCTGAACAGCCCCCCGCAGGACACCTCCACCCAGGGGTGCTGCACTTGGAACCCGCCATGATCACTCACCCACCTCCCAATCTGCCGGTTAATCTTGGTCAGCCCACGCGACCAGTGCCGCTGATCCCAGCATGCTGGCCGCGGGATAATATCCGACCAGATCAACGCTACGCCCGGAAACAGGCAACGCACTACCTCAAAATCCCGCTTAGCAGCCCTGATCAACTGCTTGCACGACCACGTAGCCAAATCGTTGCCCCCCATATGGACAATTAGAATTGCTGGATGCTTCCTGACGCGGCCATGGTGACGGAGCAAAGGCAGCAGCTGCTCCCACTGCAGACTCCGCTCGCCCAGCCATGAAATCGCCACCTCCTCCACTGCCAGACCGAGATTCTTCCCAAAGGGGCGCTCCGCCACTCGCTGGCCAGCAAAGTAAACGAACTAGTGGCCCAAAATCCAGCATACCAGCCGTCCCGGCTCCCCATCTGGAAAAGAAAACACAACCACATTAGCAACCCCCCCCCCCCCAGGAATGGCCATGTCAGAGACGGACGTACCCCTCGAACGCCGTCGACTGCCACCTGCCAATACTTTGTATCTGTAGACCCGAGCAACCCGCCGCCGCCGCCGCGCTGGTAGCCGCACCGATCCGAAAAGAATGGACCGAAAAAAGATGAGGATCCTCACCCAACCGAGTCAGCGCGAGCCGTAACACCGCAGTGAACTGAAAACGCGTCAACGCCCTACCATCATGATGAGTAAAAAGCACTCCACTACCCTCTGGACGCAGAGCCAGGTAGCCCTGCATGTTAGCCACCGGGCAGGTAAGCCCCCCCGTAAACCGGAGGACCACCCAAAGCCCTTTACCCCGCTGGTCAGTCTTAGATCTAGCCAGCAACACTCGCATGCGCGGATGCACCATCCACACGTGCTGCCGGAGCAAACAATTACCGCCACCCTCCAATGCCGATTCGGCCACCAACTCCCCGATGCGAAAGGCACCAAAAAACGCCAGACAGAACGCTGCCCGAAAGAGCACGCGCTCGTACGGTGACCAGGCGATCGCCGGTATCACCTCACACAGCTGCACCAGGAGGTCATGCGTAATCGGACGACGACGATCACGTGGACCCGGCTGAGAACGCTCCCAACCCTGAAGCAACCGTCGCGCCAAAAAACCCCGACCTGACACCTCCCACCCCGTCGCCCTGGCAAAAAACCAGAAACCGGCCAGATGGCAACGCACGGACGACCGCAAAACCCCCCGCTCCTTGGCCCAACTAACATACCCAACCAACAACTGGTCTGGGATCACCCCCCCCATCCACCCATTCACTTGCAAAAATTCTTGCACTCTCTCGCAACCGCTCCGATACGCTTCCCAGGTCCTCTCCGCTACCGAGCTCTGCAGAAGGCACCTCATCGCAGCAGGCCATCGCTCCACAACTGCCAAGGGACCGCCAACCCGTCCGGGTCGGTGTGCGGCGCCAACTTCCGAAACTGATCCAACTGCAAACGGGAAAGAGCATCAGCTAGATCATTAGTACGCCCTGGAATGTGCCGTGCCCTCAAGTGCACGTTTAAGCGCAAACACGCGAGAACGACCTGGCGCATCAACGACGCAACTGCCCCACACCGCGGCAAAAAACGATTAACCACATGCACCACCGCCTCGTTGTCACACCACCACAACACCCCGCGGTCGGCTAACTTATCCGGCCACAACTCCAGCACCACCAAGATCGGGAAGAGCTCCAAGAAAGTAATATTGTTAACCAAACCATTCTCCACCCACTCTCTCGGCCACCGTTCAGCACACCACGCCCCATTAAAATAGATGCCCAGGCCTACCCCTCCGGCGGCATCAGTGTACAACTGCAACTCCTCGGTGGTAACCGCCGCTCCCCGCAGAACCGTCAACCCATTGAAGTCCCGCAAAAAGACATCCCAAACACGCAAATCGTCACGCATTCCCCGCGTCACCCGAATACAATGATGCGGCTTGCACACTCCCGCCGTCGCCGCCGCCAGCCGCCGACTATACACCCGCCCCATGGGGATGACTTTACATGCAAAGTTGAGGGAACCCAGAAGCACCTGCGTTTCTTTCAAGGTGACTTTCCTGGAAGCTAAAACGTTGGCCACTAGAACCCGCAGTTTCACCACCTTCTCCTCGGGGAGCCGAGCCACCATTTTCAGCGAATCCAACTCGACGCCCAAGAACACTATCGTCATCGCGGGGCCCACCGTCTTTTCCTCCACCAAAGGCACCCCCAGTTCTCCCACCAAACTAATAAAACCGCGTAAGAGAGCACCACACTGCGCAGACTCAGCCCCACCAACAAACAGAAAATCATCAAGATAATGAACGACCCCAGAACAGCCAACCTCCCGCACCAATTTCCAATGCAAGAAGGTACTAAACTTTTCAAAGTAGGCGCACGACATTGAACAGCCCATCGACATGCATTTATCATAGTAGTATGCCCCCTCAAATTGAAAACCCAACAACTTAAACGACGAAGGGTGTACGGGCAACAAGCGGAATGCTGATTCCAAATCCACCTTGGCCATCAACGCCCCAGGACCCAACCTAACCACCAGCTCCGCCGCCCTATCGAAGGAGGCATAGAGCACCGAACAAAACTCCCGCGGGATAAGATCATTCACCGAGGCGCCCATCGGGGCTGACAAATTATGAATGAGTCGAAACTTTCCCGGTTCCTTCTTGGGCACCACACCCAACGGGGACACAACAAAGTCCGGAAAAGGTGGGCAATTGAACGGACCCACAATCCAGCCAAGCTGCAACTCGGCAGACAACTTCCGCCGTGCCACCTCCAACCAGCGCCGCACGCTGGGGGAATTCCGAGTCAATGCGCCCGCTGCCCGGCTCTGCACCGGAATAATGAAGCTGAATTGAAACCCCCCTTCCAAACATAATTTGTCACGCACCTTGGGGTACCCCCGAAGCCACCTGCGCAAAACTGGGACCCGAATAGGAGAGGGTGCCACCCGCAAATCTGCCATCTTACTTAGGCCCAGACCCCGGGAGGGAGGGGCCCCCTTTTTTAACACATTTGGCCGCTGAATGAGGCCCCCCACAGACAGAACACGCATGCCGGAACTTGCAGTCCGGGAAAGGGCACGTGGATCTGTTGAACCTCCAGCAAAGGTCTCCGGCCCCCCCAACAGCAGCCCTGGCCTGCCCTGAGGGGGGCTCCCCCCGAAAGGAATGGTTCACCACGCCAGCTGCCACGATCCCCGCCTTGCCCCCTCTACCCCCCCCACCCCCTTTCACCGACATCTGTGTTAACCAAAGGCTAATATCCTGCGTCCCCCAGCTCAGCAACCGGTTCTCCTCCATCTTGTCACGAAACTTTTCGTCGTAACTAAGCCACGACCAACCTTCGTGCACCTGCGAAGCTTCCAAAATCGAGTCCTCATAAGCCAATA
Source organism: Ichthyophis bannanicus (assembly GCA_033557465.1). NCBI lineage: Eukaryota > Metazoa > Chordata > Amphibia > Gymnophiona > Ichthyophiidae > Ichthyophis > Ichthyophis bannanicus. The sequence continues at coordinate 507,520,089 of CM066031.1, read as the reverse complement.
AACTACCATATTGATCCGGCCACCGACGCCCCCAGACGCTCGCCAATCACAAAAAGGCCCTGACCCAATTGACCACATTGCGCGAAACCCGGTGAAGCCGCCCCGCCTTTTCCTCCTCTTTTCGCTTCTTCTTACTATTGCCCGAGCGCTTCCTGCCTTCGAGCAAACGGAATATGTCAATATATTGCCTCCGCGTGATCCTACGCCGCAACTTCCGGGGCACCCCTTCCCACAGCTCCGAAAGGGAGGCTACCGAGGCTGCACCCGAGCCCGCCGAAACTGACGCGCCACCCCCCTGAGCCGCAAACCGTCCTAGGTCGGCGCTTGAGGACCCCGAATCCTCCGACGACAAAGAGGATGGCGAGTCCGACCCACGCCTCCGGCGGCACACATGCTTCCGCTTCTGCCCCCCTTTTTCAGACCGCGCAGCCCGTGACCCCCGCGCACCCCGCATCACTCCTCCCGACTCCGTCAACTCACCCGAAGCACTTCCAGCCGAACAACCAGGTGCGGGAGCAGGCTGCCGTACTAGGGGATCCTCCATCCGCGGCTGCATCCCGGTCCCTTGCGCAGCGCCGTCCACCTCTGTCACCCCGCTGAGCACACTAGGCGCGGGATCCATAATCGAAGGACCATGGGAATCACCCACTGCTGGCCCTGCTCATGGCGTGGACAACCAGGGAACCTGTGGAGAGAAAAAAGGGGGGCAGAGAGGCGAGAAACCAGGAGACCATGGCTGCAAAGCCCCCAACCACTCGGCCCTAGAGGACCCTTTCCCCCCAGCCGCCCACTGCTCCCAAAGCGGCGACGTGCCCGGCGGCAAAACGCTCGCAGGCGGGATCACCGGCCCCCTGTGCCCCTGGCCACCCTCAGAGCCCACTACCCCCAACAAGCGCTCTTCAGAGCGGCCCCCGGAGGCAGCCCCACCCCCACACTGTCCCCCCCACCCCCCCAATGCCTGCCGCTATCCCACCAGCTGACGGCACCCTCCGCACCGTGGACCTACCCCGGGGAGTGGCTGGCGTGGCCACTGCAGTACCACAAACCACAGACCTGTTCCCACCACGCTGGCCACGAGCCATGCGGCCTCTACCTAAACCCCGATGCACCGAAGGAGACCCCCAACCCCCTGGACCGAATTCAGTCCTCTACTTTGCCTACCAGCCCCCCTCCCCCCCACCCCAACCCTAGGTCCAGCCCGCGGCCTTTGGGCCACCCCCTGCCCCCTCAATGTCCCCCCCTGCTTGGCTGCCAGCACCCCTTTTGCCCCACGACCCCCCCCCCCACCATCCTCAAACACAGGCAGGCAACAAGGTTTAAATGATTAGTATGATTTCTTTTTCTTTTTTTTAATTACCCGAACGCCCAAGTATATCCCCCCCCCCCCGGGAAGCAATCCCCCGCGGAAAGCTGCTACCCACCACCCTTCCCCAGACCGCAAACTTGCCTGGCCACACAATAGGCTTCCCGCCGGACAGGTAAAACATCCGCGAAGGCACCGAGCTGCCTGGACTCTCCCGCTGGGCCGGACGCCAGATCCGGCAGAGGAGGGAAGCCGCAACGCCGTGCCGACAGCCAACTGCATGTTCTCCGGGCTTGCCACAGCAGCAGGAGCACATGCCCGACCGGCCCCTCTGATTGGCTCTGCTCGCCACGTGCCCTCGCAGAGCCAATCAGATTGAATGATGGCACTCTTCAATGGCGCGCGCCACCGAGACTCGTCCCCACGCTTGCAGGGTCCCGCGCCTAACCGGCACCCGGTTACGCTCGGGTGCCGGGACCCTGCCCGCACCCTGCTTATAAGACAATTAGAAAAAGAAATATACAAAATATAAGGACAGCTTATGCAACCAATATCAAACCTATGATAGAACAACGTATGTAAAAGAAGGTGCAACACGTTTGCAAACCTTTTAAGAGGAAATTTGAGAAAGTCATCCCTGTGTGTACATGGCCATATACACTTGTAAAAAAGCTCTTATAAAATATCAACTGACGTAAAAATACTCACTTAGGCATAAAGACGCACATTTTGCCTGTGGGCGTGTACATGTGGGTAGAGCATAGGCGGAGCACACAAGCACACCATATTGACCTGAAAAATATAGGTGCAGACATTTAGATCAGTTCTAGGGCTGGTGTAAATTCCTACACCTGCAAGGTAGGTGAGGATTATGCCACTCACACTAGGATTTTATAAAGACGAGTAGACACCTGCTTGTTTTTAAAAACTAGGCTTAACATAGTCACTTTAAAATGCAGTTTAACTAGCCACCCCCTTATAAAATCACACTCATGGGGGTAATTTTATAAAGTCATTTTGGTGTATATTTGGCCACATATGCACTTTAATGACCTTTTATAAAATGCCAGCAGGCGTAAAATACACACGTTGGCATGAATGAGTATGTAGTCTGGAGCATGCTCTGGGAGGACTGCTGGTGAAGTTCACAAGCACATGTGTTGCTTATAAAATACATCAATGTACGCACATACTTCCATAAGTAATGTGCAGTCATTTACTTCAGCTATTAAACAGATACAAATGTCCATGCCTCTTTTAAAGGCACAGTCCCTGACAATTCTACTAGTATTTTATAAAGACAGATAAGCATCTATACGTCTTCATAAAATAAGCTTAAAATGGGTGTGTGCTTACCCTCTTATCCAGGTATCTTGTTATAAAATTACCATTCATATGTTATGTTAGGATACAGAAGGACGTCATTGCTTTATTCAATGGGAGGGAAAGGACAAGCAAGGAGAATGCAGATGGGGCAGAATGAGCCAACTCCAAAAGCAGAACTGTCATTGACAATGGTAAAGGTATCTAGAGATGGGAGACAAATGCATGACCAAATAACCAGGTTTTCAGTAGAATTTTACACCTAAGTTAGCTGGATTCACCTCTAAGTTTCAGGGGAAGCTTGTTTCAGAGCAGAGGAAAAAATACATAAATGAGGACTAATTGGTAGCCTCACTTCTGATGTCAATAGGGGATGGAAGTCTCCATTGATAAAGCTGTGAAGGTCTGATGGGATACAAGGAGTTATGGAGCATTAAGAGAGACGCTAGATAATACATGTATACAAATGTATACTAAATAAATAAATAAATACATATGACTTTTATAGAAAGCACAGCAAGTTAAAAATAGGTGTTTAAACTGAATTCTGAAGGAGAATGGTAAAGTTTTAAAATAACCATTTTAGTGCTGTATTAGGTAAACCAAAGATGTCACTGATATGTCCTGTCTGTTCTCTTCCATTCAAAGCTTATATAGATCACTAACAATAGCCATGTATTCATTTACAGATTAATTATTAAATGTAATCCAACCTGAAATGGAATAGAGAGGGAGAGAAACTTTATCAAGAGACCTAGCGGACTCTCAAACTGGTCATTTTCTGCTTTATACACACTGCTGTTCACAAGTTTCAAACAAGCTAATTCACATCTTTGTATCTTTCAAGCATATCCTCAAACAGGAACTTTCCAAAGAAACTGGATATGAATCATTCATTGGGGTTTTGTTGTGGGTTTTTTTTCTTTCAAACTGCTTCGTGAAAACAAAGCTGCAACTTAGTAAATAATTCACAGCAATTTCTTATGAAAATGAGTAAGGCTAATTTAAACATTGCTGCAAGATAGAGACCATACACTGAGTCTATATCTTGCAGTAATGTTTACATTTTTTTGCAATAAGAATGTTTTATTTTTACACTCAAAAATTTAGATTTATCCTGACCTGTGTCAGGACAGGGGAAGAACATTTCTTTGGATGCGCTAGGAGGTTTTATCTCTTCAAGGTTGCTTTCAATTACAATTTTTGAAAATGTGTTCCTGTATCCTTAATGTAAATTATATCTTTTTTGAGTCTGATCATTTATATACTTTACTAGATCCTAAAATGCTGGAATCCCCTGTAGAATCCAAGGACAGAAATCATGGGAAAGCTTGGGGGCATATTTACCAAGCTGTGCTAGCTGTTAACACATATTATTATTATTATTATTATTTGTAAAGTGCTACCAAGCGTATGCAGCACTGTACAGACACAAAAGAAGGCAGTCCTTGCTCAAAGAACTTACAATCTAGAAGACAAACATACAGGACAAAAAAAATGCAATAGAAATAAGGGCAATAAGAGTTGGAACAAGGGAGGGTATTAAGAATCAAAGACGGTCTCAAAGAGGTTAATCTTGAGCTTGGACTTGAAGAGGGCAACTGCCCTATAAACTAGCATGCAGACCAAACAGACAGCATGGGGTTAATTTTATGCTATCTGCCTAGCATGTGATGGGGATGGAAAAGGGCAGGGTAGAGATAGAGAAAGGATGTAGCTGCACATCATGGCTAGCGCGTGGGGTTGGTAACACACCTTCACTGTCAATGGGTAGCTTTACTGCATTGGCATTACTTACAATTGCTTCTAGCATGTGTTAGCATCCAATTTAGTGTGAAGTCTGCTGGGGCCATGTTGTACTTGGCCCCAACAAGCAGCACACTACATTGGCACCACATGTTTATTTTTACTATAAATGTACAATACCTGCAAAACCATAATGTGCTTTAGCAAACATGCCCCTTAGAGAGCTTCTACTGTATTGGGCTGTCTAATAAATGCAATGTGTGCCTTCAAGTCAGTCCTGACTCCTGGCAACCCAGAAGCTCCTGGGTTTTCTTGGCAGTGTCACTGGAAGTAGATTGCCAGGCCTTTCTTCCAAGGCAATGGAGGGTTAAGTGACTTGCCCAAGGCCATAAGGAGTGCTAGTGGGAATTGAACCCTGGTTGCTTGGTTACCAAGTCACTGTTCTAACCACTAGGCTACTCCTCCACTCCTGGGCTGTCTAAACTGCAGCTTTATTTTTATTTGCTTTTAATCACCACGTTTCCGGTATTTTCTCTCACCTCCCTGCCCCCATCCCCATTCTTTATGTATAACTGGTAGTACTTTGCCTTGATTTTTGTTTTATGTTGTTGATATTGTGAACGTTGCCCTTTCTCCTTTGTGCTTTTCTTGAACAATTGTATGATAATTTGAAACCGCTATAAGAAAATTATAGAAAAATAAGATACTATCATTTTTGATACCATATGTACTCTAATGGCAAAAAACGACAATTATTTGTAAACATTCAATCACCACTCTCTCTCTCTCAAATATGCTGAAAAATACTTATATAGCTCAGCTCTAGTGAATTAATTGTTGGTGGAAGGGAGATGAAAAATATAAATTTTGAAAATATGGAAACATGTCCTGCAGACCACGTGTGACTAGATCGAGGAAAAAGGCCCCCTCCACCAACATAGCACACACATCAACATGGCTACCAGGCAGCCGAGCTTCAGTGAGGCAGAGACGAGGCTGCCAGTGACCATGGTCATTGAGCAGGAGGAGACTCTCCTCTCCACCAGGCAGGGGCTGGGAACATATCAGGACCACCCTCACCCAGTAAGTATATCACAACAGAGGCAGACAAACCTGGATGAAGAGAGAAATGGGCAGACTGGAGCAGCACACAAGTTGGCACAGAGACAGGCATGCACCAAGGTGGAGAGGAAGGGCAGAGGAAGTCAGGATCTGCCCCAGGCAGAAAACAGGCAGGTTGCACAGTGACAGGACAGCACAGTACAGACAGAGCAGTCCGACAGCAGGGGCCCTGGAAACAAGTGTTTACAGGATTTATGCAGGCCCACAGTGAAGGCACAGGGGACACAGAGACAGATGGAAAGGACATGCATAGCAGACAGCAGACCCAGAATGTCAGCCACATCCCCAGATCACACAGATGCCCCCTGAGGAGGCAAAATAAAAATACAATGTACATGCCCTGAGGTGCAAGGCAAACCCAGGACCCCAAGCACTGTGGTTCAAGACCAGAACCATCAGGCTACAAATGTCAGTGCTCCAGGCCATAGGAAAAGAGAGAGCATGGCAAGTCAGAGGGGCAGCCCAGTGTGAATTGTAGAGGTGCAAGATGAAGCAGGCCAGGTGGAAAGCAAACTCAGGACCCCAAGCATGGTGGTTTAGGGCCAGAACCATGAGGCTACAGCTGCCAGTGCTCCTAAGCTTTTGCAGGTGAGGGAACATGTCCCTGTGCATGTATACCAAATGCAATGACCAGCTGGGCATGGCATGGCAGGATGATGTGCCACTGAGAGCAGATGGAGACATGACACATGATGGGCATGTGCAGAGCACTAGCAGAACCACACCAATGAGTAGGGAGATCTGTGCTCTGACATGGGTGAATTATGAGGTGTGTCTCTACCCCAAGACGTTTCTGGATCCTGCGTGATATGGAGGCCTACCATGTGCAGTATTGCACAATCCGCCGCACATGCCCATGGCTGATGCGGTGTGTACAGTAGCAGTTGCAGGAGGAGCAGGGTGAATAGTCATGTAAATACCCTGTCTGAGCAGCAGGCTTACATGCCCTCCCAACACTGAGGCGGGCCAACCACCATGTAAAAGCAGACACCGCTGTGACATGGAATCCACAGAAACAGCATGCCCCCCACCCCAGGGTCCTATAACAAATAATCTCGGCCCACACTGCACCACCCTTTGCAGAGATAGGATGTGCTGGAATACCCTGTGTGTGTGTGTGGCTGGCCTCCCAGCAATCACAGTCATGAAGCTAACCATGGTCTCTCTCCCTCTCAGTGGCAGCACAGCAGGAGGAGGACTCCTCGCCCTTGTCCCCAGTTGGCTCCACCCCTGACACCATGGAAGATACTGACGCAGATACACCCTCCAGCCCCAGTGGGAGCAGCAACATGAATAACAGTGGGAGCATCAGCAGTGCACTGCAAAGCCCCATCCTCCTGTCCAGCCCAACACCATCTGCGGATAAAGAGGAGGACAATGAGGGGCCAGCAGCGGAGACAGCATTCTCCCCCTCCACCTCCCCTGAAGAGGGCAGAGACAATGGCAGTGGATAGGGGGGCCTAGGCCCCACAGCACACCCGGGGGATAGTGTGCAGCATAGCAGTGGCCAGGACCCACAGGTACCATGCACAGAAGCCCTGGAGACAGGGCACAACTTCTGGACATTCATCCTCCAGCCCCTGGTAGAGAGGGCATATGGTATGGCAGGGTGGGCAGCTGGGGAGTCACCACGGAGTGTGTTGGGTGAGGCTGTAATGATACGGACTGAGGGGCCAGGCAGGAGTGGTGAGGGTGTGGCAGTTGAGTGCATGCAGGAGGGTGAGTGGTTGGAGGGTGGTGGTGAGGGAAAGGTGTCTGTATGCATGCAGGGGGAGCATGTGAGGGTGTGTGAGTGGCAGGAGGGGGGAGTGAAGAAGAGGATTCAGAGTGCATGAAGAGGGAACGCGTGGAGGTGTGTGAGTGGCAGGAGGGGGATAGTGAAGGAGAGGGCTTGGAGTGCATGCAGGGTGAGCATGTGGGGGGTGTGAGTGGCAAGAGGGAGGAGTGGGTGTATGTGGATGGAGGGGAGACAAGGTGTGGGTGTGGGTGTGGGCGAGGGTGGGTGGGCAGAGTAGATGGGGATCTGAGCAGGGGTGTGGGGAGGGATGTGACAGTGCAGCTGGAGGAGGTTGCGGATGGTGAAGAGGCAGTAGGGGGTCCAAGTTATCGAAACTAGGGTTTGCCAGGAGGCAGTGGCAGTGCCAGGTTATTTCAGTGTTGATGCTATGGAGGTACCATTGTCCATGTCCATGTGGGAGCGGAGTGCCCATTTTGGTGGGCCACATAGCCCATCCCTATCTGATGTGGGACCTGATGAGTTGACCCATGAGGCAGTCAGAGGCCCTGAGGACATGCCAGCCCTGGCCTGCCTAGAGCATGTGCTGACACACAGTCTTGCACAGCTCTGCAGGCCCTTCTCACACATCTCGCACTATGTGGAGGGTTTCGGGTGAGGTGCAGGACATGAGGGGTGAGCTCAGGGGCTTGTTCCCATCTGCAGCCCCACACACCACCCCATGATCACACAGCAGGCAGCCCTGTGGGGCACTTAAGGGGCCATTCCATCTGAGAAGCGCCCAGGGGCAGCAGTAGCACTAAGCATCATAGTTTGCATCAGTGGCTGTTGGTGCAGTGACAGCCTTCAGGGCAGACTGGCTGCCACTGTTAATGACCATGTAGGTGTGGCAAAGGTGGGGGTTGTGTGCTGGGGGCACACCTGTTGGCCAGTGTGTGTGGGCACTGTTCGCCCATATTCTGTGTCTGTCCCATTCATGTTGACTGGAAAAATAAAGTGTTATGCAGTTCAACATGAGTGCCTTGTGTGCCTATTTGTCTCTTGGCCAAAGCAACCCTGGCCGCCAATGGCCTTGGACATATATATCATGGCACAGGGGAGATGCTGTGCTGCACGCCACATGTAAATGGTAGCCAATGCATGTCCAATGCATATAGCCGGGTAAACTGGCCACCCCAGTAGAAGGAGATGGTGCAAATACCCAGGGGGAATGGGGAAGCCATGAACATGTGGTAGCAGAAAGGCCAGTGCAGATGGACGTTGACATGCTGGGGGTGCCATTTGTATGTACTGTTCCCTCTAAGCTGTACGCGTGTACGCACGCACACACCTCGCCGAGCAAGCACACATACTTTACAACAGAGCGCACAAAAATTACGGTTCTGATTTTGATAGAAGATAACACAGACATCTTAAAATTTAAAAGTTATGATTGTAATTACTAGAAATTTTCCGCTTCATTTAGTAATTGTCTGTTGTTGTTGTTAAGTGCCGTCAAGTCGGAGTCGACTCATGGCGAACCTCTGGATAACTATCCTAAATTGTGTTCGATCTTCAATCAGGCGGCTCATTGTTGACAGACTGGTACCCGTAGCTGCTGTTATTGTATCGATCCATCTCATTGCTGGCCTTCCTCTTTTGCGTTGACCTTCTATCTTGCCAAGCATGATGTCTTTCTCTAATGATCTCTCTCTCCGCATGATGAGTCCAAAGTATGAAAGTCAAAGTCTTGTCATCTGAGCTTCTAAAGAAAGCTTAGGTTTGATCTCCTCTAGTACAGATGGTTTGTTCTTCGGGCAGTCCATGGTATACACAGTATTCGCCGCCAGCACCATAATTCAAAGGCATCAATTTTCTATTGTCTATTTTCATTTAATTTGATTAAAATCAATGTGGTGTACATACTGTATTCTGACGTGTAGTCAAATTTTAAAGTATATAACTCCAAGTGTCATTATGTGGCACACAAAAAGTTAACTTTCCTTCAAAAGCTGCACAGCTGATATTTTATGTGCACGCAGCCTACAGAAAATTAGAGGGAACATTGTTTGTATGTGACATACCATGTGCCTGTTCCACACCCCCCATGCCAGCCCACAGGTGTGTGCCACCTGCAGCGAACAATGGGTGGGTGACAGACAGCCAAGGAACAGGTAGACTATGAGATGTGTGCATCTCTGGTGCAGCAGCTGTGGGTGCCATGGCATGGATGCCCATGTCCAGACATAGAGGCACCCACCTAAGGCAACATCAGTGAATGCCCCTGAATAGATGTCACGCCATACATGGGTTCAGGGAGGGACATGCTATGTGGCTGGACGGACACTGCACACTTCACACATGTCAGCAAAAATAGTGGTGGGGTGAGTCCCCTGGGGCAGCCCAAATAATAGCAGGCCATGGTGGAGCACTTCTGTGAGCAATGTCACAGGCAAGCAATGTGCACGATGCACAGGAGCATGGCTTTGGACATATAGGCCATGTCTTGATGTGCGGACATGCACAGGCCCATGGCAGCTGCAGAACATACCCCCCCATTCACTGACATGTGCTTTGGTTCTTATGGGTGGGGTACATATGTACTAGACTGTCAGACAAAGTGTGCCTGAACAGGGCTAGCATGCGCCACCACACCCTATCTAGACAGTGCACCCACATGCGCATCTGTGCCAGCATCGGGCTCATCCCTGTAATCCATGGCTAACTCTGGATCATCAGGCAGTGGCTGCCTGCACCATAGGACAAAGTTATGGAGCATGCAGCATGCCATGGTGATCTTGCACACCTTGCAAGGTCTGTAGAGCAGCTTCCTCTTGGATCAGTCCAGGCAGTGGAACCGGCACTTCAGCTGGTCAAAGGTTCACTCTATGAAACCCCATGTGGTCCGGTGTGCACAATTGTACCAATGCTGTGCTGGGGTAAAGTATAGGGGTCATCAACCAGTCGCAAAGGGGGTAAACCCGGTCACCTGCAAGAGGAGACAGAACAGCAAACCATTAATCAGCTGGTGTGTCGGTGAGGTGGCCATGTGTTCCAGACATGTAGTGGGCTATGGACAGCTGACTGTGCATATCTGACTCTGTGGACACCATCTGGAGAGTCCCATGAGTGACAGCGGGCCACTGTTTGGGGTCCCTGCTGGGTGGTGTGCCTGGTCACCACGTGTATATCTTGTGCCCCTGACCTGTGCCTGATCCATGGCAGGCACACCACTTGGCAGTGGTAGACAGGGATGCATGACACACTATCATGTGCAGGCCTGCTGCCACCACCCTGGTCACCTGCCTCTGTCCCCTGCTACATGCACAGGGCCACTGTGCCTGTTGTAGGGGACCAGGGCATGATGCATGTGGAGGATGTGTGTGAGGTGGCTGGAACCAACCCCCAGTCAGACAAGCACAGGGCATACCATGCCCATGTATGTGGGGTGTTCCCAGGGTAGGTGCCCCATGCATACCCCCACTGTGTTTGTGGGGGGAAGGCCGCCCCCTGTACATGCCCAGCCACTCCTCCATGGCCAGGGGTTTGACACACAAGACCCCGAGGTCATGTGGGGAGGACCAACACCGCCTGCCCAGACACACCACCATGCTGTGTATCCTGCCTCCCACTCCCAGGGTATCTGTGCATATGCCCACCTAACAGTCATCCACCACTGATGTGGTACCTCTTGAAGCACACATGGATGCCTGACTGGTGTCATGGCAGGAACATGGGTACTTGGTGCATACGTCTGTAATTTCCCCATTCACATTGCACACCACCTGCATGTTGACAGAGTAGAATGCCTTGAGGTTCCGGTATGCAGCTTCACTCTGTCATGGTGGCTGGAGGGTGATGTGTGTGTGATCCACCACACCTAGGACTTATGGTAACCCTGCCACAGCATAGAAGTCCTGCATGGTCTGGTGCTGGTCCTGCTGCATTGATGAGAAGCAGGTGTTTTGCACCATGGACTGTAGGTAGGTGCCCAGAAACTGGGTGAGGCATCATGATACTGCAGGCTGGCTGAGTCCCCCAACAGCTGAGAGCACCATCTGAAATGATCCCATTGCCAGGAAGGCCAGCACTGTCATCACCTTCAGGTGCACTGGAATCATATTGCCCCCCTGTGTGGGGCTTTCTAACCATGGCTCAAGCTGCTGGCAGAGGTCATGCATGGCTGCCCTGTCAAAACAGCACCTTGCCACACATACCACATCACTCATGTCCATGCACTGGACCCTCTGCTATGAGACAGGCGTGACGGTGCCTGTGATCGAAGTCCTGCCCATGATGGGCATAGCTGTACAGCAGGGCCAGAGCATACTAGCCCTGGATGTCCTACATGTTGTTCTCATCCAGCCAGCTGACTGAAACAATAATTAACAAGCATTGCATGCATAGTGAAGTGTCACAGAGAGTTGCAGGCGGCACCATCCCTGTCATGCACTGTATCAGTTCTGTCGCAAATCAGTTCAGGCCAGGGCATGTGCATATATATATATGGCATATGCGCATGTTCACAGCCATGTGCACGCTTATACACATCCATGCACCATAAAATAATCTGATCTCACAATGTCCTGTATTGCCAAAATACTAAGCCTACTCCCCTCTGCTGCTGCTGGCCATGCATTCACATTCCCCTCCATTTTGCCTGCTGCGGGAGGTGAACCACTGACATTTTGCATCCCATGGAGTGGCAAGTGCACCTACTCTTGCTGAATTGCTTTGCAGACTAGATGCATGCATGGGGCACCTGTCCATACTGTGCCCATTGTCACATTTGTCACACCCTCCTCCCATCTTGGACTGCTTAGAGACACATCCAGTGCCATAAAATTTGGTGCTTGCCTTGGGGCACCCTCAATGACTGATCTTTCTAGGGTGTTGGGAAACCCTTCACCTGCCTTCTGCATACACCTCAGGGTGCTGGAACTGCTGTATGTGCATATGGAACAATTAAGAGAGTGTGATGAGCCCCGCAGGTGGCCATCCCACAGCTAGGATGTGGCTGCAGGTAATGGGGATATGTGAGGAATCCAAAGCTGTACAGCCACAGTACATTGAAATGGTGAAAGCAGGCTGCATATCTAATATATAGGTGCAGTTAATTAACTGGTTATATACCGCACTAGCAGCTCAGCCAAAGTGGTGTGCATTACAACAGAAACCTGGTAATCTACATGACAAACAGGGACAATGACAATGTGGAAGCCCCTGAGGCAAAGGAGGGTTAAGTGATCTGCCCAAGGCCACAGGGTAGAGAGGTCAGTTGATGAAGGATCTGCCAGACATAAAAAGCCTCTGTAAAATAGCCCTACCTGTCACACAAGGCATGCAAGTTGGAATCAAACCCTGGTCCCTTGGTTCCCAAACCAGCACTGTAACTGTTAGGCTAGTCTGCCACTCAGGTGCCATGCATCTCTAGGGGTAACATGTATTACCCTCTGCAATAGGCTTGCTCTCAGAAGTACATGAGATCAAATTAGTTTTGCTGAGCCAACGTACTATAGGAACATATAACAAAACATATGCATATGTGTCCATCAGTCCCTGACTGTTCCTGCATCAAAATGACCTGAGTAACCCACAGCCACAAAGAGAACAAGGGGGCATGGAACCCTTACCCATTGCTTACTGAGCCAGTGTTCTAACCATTAGGATATGCCTCCACACCATCTTGCATGTCAACGCCATGTATCAAAGAGACCTCTGTCCCTGCCTGCAATGGGTGAAAGCCATGAGATAAAACAATGTGGCAGGGCCATTATGGGACCAGGGTACACCACACCAAGGGCCCACCGACAACGACGCATAGGCAGTACGTGATACACAGGAAATGCAGAACTGTAGCTGCTCAACAGACACACTGCTGCAGGATGCATCTCTTGTCCAAAGGCCAAGGCACATATGTGGTCAGGATGGCCGCCCCTCCACTGTTCCACCTACAGCAAACAACACTCATATGCATGGGTCCACTGTGCCACAGTGTTGCAAAAACCCCAGATGCAAGATAGATGCAGGGTGTGCAGTACCCTGTGAGCTCCTACACATGCCAAGATAGGTACACCTGCAAACATGCGGACTGGAAACCACATAACTGACATATGAAGTCCTTTGCATACCATCCTGGCCTCCCAGGGGAGGCAATGCACATGTCTACCACCAACACCTGTCTTGAGAAATCTCCCTCTCTTCTTTCAGCCAATCTTCCCAGTCAGTCTCAATCTTTCCCTCCAGCTAGTCCTTAAAATTAGTATCTCTCTCTCACCTCACTTATTGATATTGCACTACTGTTCTGAGGCCCTGCAGGCTGATGACAGTCTTGGCACTCCTGCTTCCATTCTCCACAGATGCCTCTGATCATCACTGAACATAAGATATGCCATAATGGGTCAGACCAAGGTCCATCAAGCCCAGTATTCTGTTTCCAACAGTGGCCAATCTAGATCATACGTACCTAGCAGTTTCCCCAAGGGACACAGGTTCCACAATGCTTGTATTGGTTCAAGCATTAATATCCTGGGTTCCTTCTTAATAATAGTTTATGGACCTTTCCTCCAGGAACTTGTCCAAACCTTTTTTAAACCCAGCTACACTAACAGCCTTTACTACATCCTCCGGTAACAAATTCCAGAGTTTGATTACACGTTGAGTGAAAAAATATTTTCTTTTATTAGTCTTAAATAGTTTACCCTGTAGCTTCATTGCATGTCCCCTAGTCTTTCTATATTCTGATAAGGTAAACAATAGATCTACGTTTACCCATTCCACTCCGTTCATTAATTTATAGACTTCTATCATATCTCTCCTCAGCCGTATCTTTTCCAGGTTAAAGAGCCCCAACCTTTTTAGCCTTTCTTCATAGGAGTATCCTTCCATCCCCTTTACCATTTTGGTGGCTCTTCTCTGAACCTTTTCTAAAATCGCTATATCCTTTTTAAGATACGGCGACCAGAATTGCGCACAATATTCAAGGTGCGGTCTCACCATGGAACGATATAGAGGCATTATAATATCTTTTGTTTTATTTTCCATTCCTTTCCTAATCATACCTAGCATTCTATTTGCTCTCTTGGCCGCCGCTGCACACTGGGCTGAGGGTTTTAACATGGTATCCACAATGACGCCTAAATCTTTTTCCTGGGTGGTGGTTCCTAATGTGGAACCTTGCATCGTGTAACCATAGTTTGGGTTGTTCTTCCCTAGGTGCATAACCTTACACTTGTCCACATTAAATTTCATCTGCCACTTTGATGCCCAGTCTTCCAATTTATCAAGATCCTCTTGCAATTTTCCACAATCCTCTTGGGTTTTAACAACTTTAAATAGTTTTGTGTCATCTGCAAATTTGATAACCTCACTCGTTATTCCACTTTCCAGGTCATTTATGAATATGTCAAAAAGCAGCAGACCCAACACAGATCCCACACCACTATTCACCTTTCTCCATTGGGAAAATTGGCCATTTAGCCCTACCCTCTGCTTTCTATCTTTTAACCAGTTCCTGATCCACAATAGTACACTGCCTCCTATCCCGTGACTCTTTAGTTTTGCCAAAGGTCTCTGATGAGGGACCTTGACAAAGGCTTTCTGAAAGTCCAGATACACAATATCAACCGACTCACCTTTGTCCACCTGATTATTCACTCCTTCAAAGAAACATAACAGATTAGTAAGACAAGATCTTATCTTCCTTGTCTAAAGCCATGTTGGCTGTCTCCCATTAGGTCATGACTATCTACATGCTGAGTAATTTTATTCTTTATGATGGTTTCTACCATTTTTCCCGGTACTGATGTCAGGCTCACCGGTCTGTAGTTTCCAGGATCACCCCTGGAACCCTTTTTAAAAATTGGTGTTACATTGGCGATCCTCCAATCTTCAGGTATTAGAGATGATTTTAATGATAGTTCACAGATTACTAATAGCAGGTCTGCAATCTCGTATTTCAGTTCTTTCAACACCCTTGGATGTATACGATCCGGCCCAGGTGATTTGCTACTCTTCAGTTTATCTAATAGTTGTAATACATCTTCCCGATGTATCGATATTTCCTTCAATTCTTCCGCACCTTTAAATACCACTTCAGTCATGGGTAACATCCCTACATCTTCCTCAGTAAAGACTGAAACAAAGAATTCATTCAATCTCTCTGCTATCGCCTTGTCGTCTCTTAGTGCTCCTTTAACCCCTTTATCATCTAATGGACCAACTGACTCTCTCACAGGTTTTTTGCTACGAATGTACTTGAAAAGGTCTTTACTTCGCGTTTTTGTTTCCGCCGCAAGCTTCTACTAAAATTCTCCCTTTGCCTGCCTTATCAATGCCTTGCATTTGACTTGCCAGTGCTTGTGCTGTTTCCAGGTTTCGTCGTTTGGCTCTTTTTTCCATTTCCAGAAAGATGATTTTTTGGCAACAACAGCCTCTCTGACCTCACCTTTAAACCATGCTGGCAGTTTTTTGGATTTCCTTCCACTTTTCTTAAAGCGTGGAATACAGCTGGTCTGGGCTTCCAAGATAGTATTTTTCAACAACAGCCAAGCCTGATGTACGTCTTTAACCTTTGCAACTGCTCCTTTTAGTTTTTTCTTCACTGTTTTCCTCATTTTATCATAGTCTCCCTTTCGAAAGTTAAAAGGTAGTACTGTGGATTTCCTTACTATCCCTCCTCCACTAATTAAATCAAAGGCGATCATGCTATGATCACTATTGCCAAGTGGCCCCAACACTCTTATCTCTTGCACTAGATCTGGTGTTCCACTAAGGGCTAGGTCTAATATGGCTTCCCCTCTGGTCGGTTCATGAACCAGCTGCTCCAAGAAGCAGTCATTTATTTCATCTAGGAACTTTATCTCCCTAGCATGTCCTGACGTGACACTGACCCAGTCGATACTGGGGAAATTGAAATCACCCATTATTATTACTGCGCTGTAACTTTTGTTAGCTTCCTTGATTTCTTTGAGCATTTCATCATCCATTTGGTCATTCTGGCCAGGTGCTCGATAGTACACCCCCACTGCCATTGCCTTCCCCCTTTTATATGGAATTTCAATCCATATAGATTCTACAGCAGATTTTGTTTCCTGCAAAATTTTAATCCTTTCTGAGTCAATGCCCTCTCTAACATAGAGCGCAACCCCTCCACCAATTTGATCAGCTCTATCATTACGATATAGTTTGTACCCAGGTATCACAGTGTCCCATGGGTTGTCCTCCTTCCACCATGTCTCTGATA
Organism: Ichthyophis bannanicus; assembly: GCA_033557465.1. Classification (NCBI taxonomy): domain Eukaryota; kingdom Metazoa; phylum Chordata; class Amphibia; order Gymnophiona; family Ichthyophiidae; genus Ichthyophis; species Ichthyophis bannanicus. Next base: position 507,503,637 of record CM066031.1, on the reverse strand, counting down.
TTCCAATCATATCTAACCTTTCATTTAGTGCTATATATTCTAACTCTCCCATCTTATTCTTTAGACTTCTAGCATTTGCATACAAGCATTTTAGAGAATGTATTTTATTCATGTTAATTTGGCTATTGTTAGACATGGGTAAATTGGGATCTTTAAGCTCTGTCTGCTCCATACTTGAGGGCATTTGGGCTACTTTACTCTTTTGTGGAACCTCTCTGCTATTGGTAGTATCCTTCAAGGATACATTCTTCTGAACCATCCGCTCTTGGGCGACTGTCGGCTTTCCCCTAATATCTAGTTTAAAAGCTGCTCTATCTCCTTTTTAAAGGTTAATGCCAGCAGCCTGGTTCCATCCCGGTTAAGGTGAAGCCCATCCCTTCGGAAGAGCCCCTCCTTTCCCCAGAATGTTCCCCAGTTCCTAACAAATCCAAAACCCTCATCTCTGCACCATTGTCTCATCCACGCATTGAGACTCCAGAGCTCTGCCTGCCTTTTGGGTCCTGTGCGTGGAACAGGAAGCACTTTGGAGAATGCTACCATGGAAGTTCTGGATTTCAACTTCCTACCTAAAAGCCTAAATTTTGCCTCCAGAACCTCCCTACCACATTTTCCTATGTCATTGGTACCGACATGTACCAAGACAGCAGACTCCTCCCCAGCACTATCTAAGACCTTATCTAGGTGGCGCGTGAGGTCCGCTACCTTCGCACCTGGCAGGCATGTTACCAGGCGATCCTCATGTCCACCAGCCACCCAGCTATCTACATGCCTAATGATCGAATCACCAACTATAACGGCTGTCCTAACCCTTCCCTCATGGGCACATGGCCCTGGAGAAACTTCCTCAGTGCGAGAGGGTTTTACATCACCTGGAGGACAAGTCCTAGTTACAGGATCACTTCCTGCCACACCAGGGTGATGCTCTCCTGTCACGTGACCTCTCTCCTCCATGGCAACAGGGGTGCTGCCAGACTGGAGGTGGTTCTTCAGGACTATATCCCTGTAGGTCTCGTCTATGTACCTCTCTGTCTGTCTTATGTTTTCCAAGTCTGCTACTTTAGCCTCTAGAGAACGGACTTGTTCCCTGAGAGCAAAGAGCTCCTTGCACCTAGTGCACACGTAAGACCTCTCACCAACTGGGAGAAAATCATACACGTGACACTCAATGCAAAAGACTGGAAAGCCCCCATCCCGCTAATGGACTGCTGTCTGCATCTTAATTTTAAGTTTGTGTCTAGATCTTTAAGTTCTTACTTACTAGGGGTTGCTATGGGTATTTATACCAATAAAACTATACCTATTACGTTTAATATACCTTGTTCACCTGAAGCTTAATTAATCTCAGGTCCTTAGTGTATGACTGATTTGGGTAATGAGCTTCACCTGAAAGCACCTCCTGTCTTTTAAGATTCGTAAGTACCTATAAAGCTATGATTATCCCAGGGGAGGGTGGGTGTGGGGAGGGAGGGAGGGAAATAACACTTATTAAAAGAGGGCTGCTACACCATACCCTGTCTTGTGCTGCTGAGGAAAGCTAAATTCTGATTTGATTTAAATTATAGCTCTTAGCTGCTGCTAGGCTCTAACTTCTTATGAAATTTAAACTACAAGCTCTCTGCTGGGTACTAAATTTAACCAGAAAGCTCTCTTCTGTGTGTTAAATTTAAACTAAAAGTACTTTGCTGTTACTTGGCCCTGAGTGACTATTAAATTTAAACTACAAGCTCTCTGCTGGGTATGAAATGTAACCAGAAAGCTCTACTCTGTGTTTTAAATTCAAACTTTAATTGCTGCTACTAGGCCCTAACTGATCCAACAAAAAACAGTGGGTTCACAGATTAAGTAGCTTTAATACAAAGAATTCTTTTTAGAAAATTACCAGAAGTATATACTCACAGTTGCAAATTTCTCTCCAGAAGTAACAGTCCCCCTTTCTAGTCCTTCACTGCTGCCTCCCCCCCCTCCCATCCACTTCTGCTTCCGATCCCACCTCCATAGCTCAACTACTGCTGCTTCTGTCACCATATCTTCAGTCACTGCTGATCCCACCTCTCTAGCAGCTTCTCTATTCTGCTTGCATGGATTATAGCAACGTAGAAAGACATCTTTTCTCACTTCTATGTCCTGTGGACCCCCTATAATGGTCTCGCAGACCCCCAAGGAGTCCACGTACCACTGATTGGCAATCACTAGTAGAGCAGAAATGAAGAATGGTGTTGTTCTCAATCTGCCAACACCATTTGTAATTGATGCACCCATGAAGCAGGAACAAACGAGGATCGTATGTGCCCTGCAAAAAAATATAAATAGAATAAGAGTCTGGGGAGGCTGCAAGGGGGTGAGGAAGGGCCTGCAAGGCTTGTGTGAGGAGTGGGAGGAGGGGTTGGACTGTGGAAATGGCAGTGTGATTTTTAAAATGTAGCAAAGGAAAAAGAACACAATTTCATTCCGTTTTCTTTCATTTATTTTTAAAACGATTTGAAACAAAGTGGGAAATTGTATTAAACTTTTCTATTTTGTTTCAAACAAATGCACATCCTTGCTGTTTGCCACTTAGCAGGCTAAACTGCTCATTTTTGAAATGAAAGCTGTTCATATTTAAAGCAGATGTACCTAAATGCCAGCAACTTTGACTGAATATAAAAATGGCCTTAGGAAATGCAGGTTTGCTCTGGAAAGCACAGCTTAGAAGAGCTGAGAATGAGCTCTTGATTCCTTTGGTCCTGATCCATGAGGTCATCCTATCTGAGTCAGGATTACAGCACTTGTAACACACCTGGCATGCCATTGCAAGGTGATGACTATTAAAAAGAAGTAACACCTACTTAGAAAACAAACTGTGAGTAAGGCAGTCTACCCCACTTCCATGCTTGCCAACTGGAGCACTTTAGGATCTATTATGTTTATGTTTATCTTTATCTTTATTTAAAATTTGATAAACCGCTTTCCGTCGAAACATAAAGCGGTGTACAATAAAAGGTTGGCAATGCAAAAACAAGGAAAAAGAACGCCAAAGCAAAATAGGAAAGTAAAAGTATAAAAGGATAGACAGATAAAATAGACAAAACATAACACAAGGGCCAATATTATTTATGTTTTATGTAGGAGGATCCCCAGGATGACCCATTGCTTATCCCTGGGACAAACAACATAGAATCTGTGTACCTTTTGGGAACCTAACAGGTACTTGTGACCTCGATTGACCATTTCTGGAAACAGGATACTAGGTGTGATCCAGTATGGCAATTCTTATGTATGTTCTTGAACTATTGCCATGGTCTCATAGCTGGGAACCTTGGCACCAGTAAGGAGTAGGGATGTGCAGTCATTTGAAATGACATAAGAAAGGTCAACAATATTTCCTACATCATTCCATGTCATTTTTGAACGAAAGCAGAAGAAACCTGAAATTTCATCCCTTCCCGTCTGTCATTAATAGTGTGCACTATCACTGAATAGCGTGCAGTATTGCTCAATAATGCACTTAATTTGCCAATAGCATGCACTATTTAGTACTAGTATACACTAGTAAATAATAGTGCATGCTATTGCTGAGTTTTTCCCTGAAACAGAATTAAAAAAAGCAAAACAAAACAAAGTAAAATGAAAATTCCCATAAACGACATGGGAAATTGAACAAAATGACATTTTTTGGCTTGCACATACCTAGTAAGGAGGGAAAATATAATGAGCTCAATCTCCAAAAGTACTTAAATGATCAGCAGCAACACCGGCCACATAAGTGCTTTCTTTCAAATTCCCAGCAATTGAACATATAGCTTTGAATGTATAAATTGCTGTATATCCAGTTAGGCATCTAGAAGAAGATTGGGATTTGGGCATTCCAGGACTGGCACTCCTTATACATATAAATAATGGTGATATTTAGGTGCTAAGCATAGAAGTTAAATGCTTAAGTAACCCACACAAATAGTGGGCTTAACTTGAAATGTCTGTTCATATTAAACAGTGCCATCCGTATGTCTAGCCCCCACTGAAAAGATCTGTCATTTGAAAATGTTGAAGTTAAATATTTCAGATTAACTATTCACCATGTGGTTGAATATTGACCTTGATATCATTCTTGCGTGCAAAAAATTTCATCTTTACCTATTGAACTCATAGTTAGATAATAGTAAGGCCAATTTGTCCATATAATTATGCATTTAACTTGTTAAGCATGTTGTTCTAGACTAATCGTTTTCTATCCTTCCCTTTTCCTTATCTGAAGAAAGCATAATGTAGTTTATCTCACAGCTTTTAGATTTATGGCTAAAGGAAAAAGTTGATGTTGTTGTTAAGTGCCGTCGAGTCGGAGTCGACTCATGGCGACCCTCTGGATAGCTATCCTAAATTGTGTTCGGTCTTCAGTCAGGTGGCTCATTGTTGACAGACTGGTACCCGTAGCTGCTGTTACTGTATCAATCCATCTCATTGCTGGCCTTCCTCTTTTGCGTTGACCTTCTATCTTGCAAAGCATGATGTCTTTCTCTAATGATCTCTCTCTTTGCATGATGTGTCCAAAGTATGAAAGTCAAAGTCTTGTCATCTGAGCTTCTAAAGAAAGCTTAGGTTTGATCTCCTCTAGTACCGACTGGTTTGTTCTTCGGGCAATCCAAGGTATACACAGTATTTGCCTCCAGCACCATAATTCAAAGGCATCAATTTTCTTCCTGTCTGTCTTTTTCACTGTCCAGCTTTCACATCCATATGATGGTATTGAAAATACCATGGCATGAACAAGGTGAATCTTTGTATGGAGAGAGACATCTCTGCTCTTGAGAATCTTATCTAGGTCTTTCATAGCCATTCTGCCAAGAGCAATGCATCGTTTGATTTCTTGACTGCTTGTTGCTTCTTTATTGATAGTTGATCCAAGTAGGTTAAAGTTGTTCACAATTTCAATTTCTTCTCCTTCAACAATGAACCTGTTGATTATACCAGTTGTCATGATCTTTGTCTTCTTTACATTAAGGTGCAGGCCCATTTGGAGACTATGTTCTTTGATTGTGAGAAGCAAATGTTTCAGATCATCTTCATTTTCAGCCAGTAATATAGTATCATCAGCATAGCAAAGGTTGTTGATGAGTCTTCCACCAATTTTCACACCTCTGTTGTCTTCATACAATCCTGCTTCTCTGATGATTTGTTCTGCATATAAATTAAACAAGTAGGGGGAAAGTATGCAGCCTTGTCTTACACCTTTGCTTATTTTAAAACATTCTGTTTCTCCTTGTTCCGTTCGAACTGTTGCTCTTGATTAATGTACAGATTGTGCAAGAGTACGATCAGGTGTTCTGGTATACCCATGCTTCTTAATGCGCCCAGAGTTTCTTATGGTTTACACAGTCAAAAGCCTTGCTATAATTGATAAAGCACAAATAGATATCCTTTTGGTATTCTTTAGTCTTTTCAAGGATCCATCTCACATCCGCAATGATGTCTCTCGTTCCTCGCTCTTTCCTGAACCCTGCTTGCACTTCAGGTAGTTCTTGTTCCAGGTATGGTTGTAGTCTCTTTTGAATAATCTTCAGTAAAATCTTGCTGGCATGTGGGATCAGAGCGATTGTTCGATAATTTCCACAGTCAGTTGGATCACCTTTCTTTAGTATTGGTATAAACACAGATCTTTTCCAGTCAGTTGGCCATGATGTTGTCTTCCATATTTCTTGGCAGAGCCTTGTAAGTATGGTAACAGCTGCATCAGATTGCTGCAATACTTCTATGGGAATGCTATAAATGCCTGGTGCTTTGTTCTTTGATAAGGCTTTCAATGCTGCTTCAACTTCTTCTTTCATCACCAATGGTTCCCGATCATAAGGTACAGGTTGAAACGGCTGTTGGTCCACTTGATCTTTATCATATAAAACTCTGTATATTCCTTCCACCTTTTCTTGATCTTCTCAGCATCATTCAACATAGAACCTTGAGCATCTTGTAACATTCCAATTCGAGGCTGGAACTTTTTCTTTAACTCTTGTAGCTTTAGGAAAGCCGATCTTGTTCTTCCTCTAATAGTTTCTGCTTCTACTTACTTGCAAGTGTCATTGTAGTACTTTTCCTTGTCCTGTCTAGCTGCACGTTGGAAATCTCTGTTGACTTCTGTGATTGTCTTCCTTTTTCCTCTGGCTTTAGCTTCTCTGCGTTTCTGGGCAATTTTCAGAGTTTCTTCCATCATCCATTTTGGCCGCTTTTGCTTTTTCACCTTTTGTAGAGACTTCTCGCTTTCTTCCAACACAACCATCTTGATGTCATTCCATAACTCTTCCGGAGCTTTGTCATTTGTATCTAAAGCAGCAAATCGATTTTGCAGGCAGTCTTTAAATTCCAGTGGTATAATCTCAAGATGATATTTTGCTGCATTCATGAGTGGTTTGCTCTTTTTCAACTTTAGCTTGAGTTTGCATACTAGTAGTTGATGATCTGTACCACAGTCAGCTCCAGGTTTTGTCTTTGTTGATGTTATAGAACTTTTCCATCGTTGACTTCCACAGATGTAGTCAATTTGATTTTTATACAATCCATTGGGTGAAGTTCATGTGTACAGTCGCCACTTGTGTTGCTGGAAGAAGGTGTTTGAGATGAATAGATCATTGGTCTTGCAGAATTCTATCAGTCTTTCTCCAGCTTCATTTCTGTTGCCAAGTCCATATTTTCCAACTACTTTGCCTTCTTCTTTGTTGCCAACTTTTGCGTTTCAATCACCCATGCCTATCAGGATATCCTGTTTGCATGTTCTGTCAATTTCAGCTTGTACTTGTTCATAGAACTCTTCAATTTCATTCTCTTCTGCAGCTGTTGTTGGGGCATATACTTGAATTATAGTTGTGTTGATAGGCATTCCTCATAGACGAATAGAGATTAAGTGTTCACTGACTGCTTTGTATTTCATTACAGTTCCTGCAAGTTTCTTCTTTATTATAAATGCAACACCATTTCTTCTTTGTCTTTCATTTCCAGCATAGTAGACTATGTGATCATCTGATGCAAAGTGCCCGATGCCAGTCCATTTCAGTTCACTGACACCCAACAGATCAAGTTGTACACGTTCCATTTCATTCTTGACCACCTCCAACTTCCCTTGATTCATGCTTTGTACGTTCCATGTTCCAATGCGTAAGACATCTTTACAGTTTCTGACTCTCATTTCATGCGCAGTTACATCAGCAGTCAGACTTCCCGAGGGCTTTGATCCAACCACATCATAAATGCTGGCTTTACTCTGAAAAGTCTTCAAATCTTCCCCAGTATCTAGTTGAGTGCCTTCCGACCTGGGGGTCTCAACTTCCAGCACCATAGCACAATTTGTTTTGTTGTAACTATCCATTGGGTTTTCATGGCAAGATACAGAAGTAGATTGCCGGGCCTTTCTTCCGCGCAGTTTAAGTTTGGTGTTGTTGCCGTTGTCACAAAAATGTGATCCTCTGCCGTCAACACTATCCCATTCTGCTGCTGCCCAGATGGGTGGTTTGTCTTTGGCACCTCAGCTGAGACCTGTCCATCTTGGGAGACCCTGCCAGTAGTTAAACTACCGATAGTTTAGCTCTCAGCATCACTGATGCACGCAAGCCCTTACAGCACGACAAGCTGCAAACCAAGTAAGAGAAAGGAAAAAGTAGCTAGAAGAATCTAAGTACAAATGTTCAACATCTAGGCAATAAAACTCAAGGATTTGCAGTTCCATCCTGCATGGTTCAGAAAGGTAAGTCACATGTCATGGTATTTATCATGTTCACTGTCTTTGTGGCTTTATGAATCTATGTGCCCCACTATAGATCTGCAGTTCTCAAATCTATCCTATTGATTCCAATTAGGTTTTGAGGGTATCTAAAAAGAATAGGAATACACATTTTGGGCTCGCTTGAGCATTTGTTTGGGTATCTTAAAATTAAAAGTGCACAAATCACTTGTGAATGCTCATACCTGTGAATGAACACACATAGAATTGATTTTCATGCACAAAAAATCTGTAATGTCCATAGAAGCTGCGCAATTAAGATGAATATGCACAAAACATAAAAAAAAACCCAAAAATTGCTAGAACTTTGTTTTAAGTAAATAGTAACTGAACTTTGTTTTGGCCCTGCACATCTCTAACAATCTAATCTAATCTAACATGTATTTATATACCGCAATACTCCCAAACCCAGTGGTTCAGGGCGGTTAACAAAAATAAAAGTTCATAAGAAACACAAATGTATTAGTTATTGAACAATCAGCATTTAATCTCTTTTGGTAGCTGTAACCATAATTCTGCTGCATGTATGGAATTGTCTGCTTAAATCTAGATATTATTCTGATGCCTTTGCATGAAGGAAAGAAGATAACACTGGACGCCTGTAAGCATTTGGAATTAATTGCTAAGCAAAAGTGAAGAGAGATATTCGGGCACATAGTCATTGAAAAATTTATATAGAATTACGTAAAATTTAAACTTAACCCAATTCAAGACCCTAAGCTAGTGCAATTCTTGAAATAATGGAGTCACTGGGCTGTATCTAGAATATGCATGAGACAAATTCAAATACTCTGAGGGGCATGTTTGCTAAGGCATTGCTGGTAGTGTGCATTTGTGGTGCGATATTTGCACAGAGGCCCTTACTAAGGTTTGTGAATGTGTAATTTCATGCCTCTGCCATTAGTTTGATGCCATCACATGTCATTACCCTAAGAGGTATGTCCACTAAGCTGGGTTAACGCTTAACCTGGGCTAATGGTTAACCCGGGCTATCTGCAACTAGGTCCCATTGAATAACATAAGACCTAGTTGCAGATAGCCTGGGTTAACCGTTAGCCCAGCTTCAGCTTAGTAGACATAGCCCTAACTGGCATGCAAGCACACTTAATGCCACCCATTGAGGTGGCATTGTGTACCTGCACTAATGGAAACAGTCGTGGTTAGCATGTGCCCATAATACCTGCACTGTGACATGCCTTGATTGCCACATTCCACCCCAATTCACCCTGTCCCTGCAACTTGCTGGTAACATGGGATTTTCAGCACAGCCCTTTGCGCTAAATGTTACAGCAGCACATTTGAAATGTGCTGAACCCCACGCTACCTCTGACTCTCTAACATATGCAAATATATCTCATTCATATCCACTGCTGGTGTTCTAAATACCCGACTGGCTAAGGTCGATAGGACAGGTTTAAGAACTGCTGCTTTGGATGGCTATATTGCTAGTGATCTGTTTACAAAAACAGTGGCTGAGCAAACACCTCTCGCAAACAGTGCTGCATGGGAGGTACAAGGCGTGGGTATGAATTACAGCTGTGTTGTCATCAGGAAAATAAACAAAGGATTAGGTTCACATGACACAGTGTAAGGCTAAAAATACATTATTCAAACATCATTAAGCATTAGAACTGATGACTTCAGCGTGAAGGACAACGCCTAATGTGCCACAGTGGAAGTTTGTGACACAATGACATACAGGTCAAGTTTTGTCTCTCCCGGTGAGGGCTTTCGAGATTTCTAATGATGTGAAATAAAGAATTTGCAGTCCCATTGCCCCTCATCAGTATTTATTTTCATGGATTCTGTTTGAATTTGGAATCCTGTTGCGCTTTTCAGTCCTATAGTCCATGGCTGAGCATCTGTTTTTCTGCTCTGAAGGTGCCTAATAAGCATGTTTTCAACAATAATTTCTAATCTAAGTAGCTCCCTGCAGAACTGTGACCTCTTAAGAGCTATATGAAATTACAATCTTTATTTTAGGCTAGAAAAATATCAAAAAACTGGGCCATGCAGAGAGCTCTATGTGCACAGAAATATCCAGACTGATGAATGGGATTGACCAGTTCAGAGTATCTATTTGTAAAACATTTCATATAGCTAGAGATTTGTGTCCAAATCATGACTGACCAGGAGGACTAGTCAAACCCTTGAAAATATCAGCTTGTCTGGTTGTAGTCACTTTTGTTTTTATTGTTTCCTTCATATGTTGCCCTCATGTATTTTGGGCTAATTTTTTATAAAGTATTTTCCACATGAATGACTCTTACAAAATTGTACAGGTATATGCATGTGTAGAAGGTAGGAACACAGAAATATAGAACCTACTTGGACACAATCTGCATGTAGGTGCAGTATTTTAGAAGGCACATTGTGAATGGAGTTCAGATATATGCACATACTTTACAAATACTCATATGCACACATAGGGGGCTGACTTTATAACAGGATACCCATGTGAGAAGTCCAGAAATGCACCTATTTTATGTCTATTTTAGGAAGGCAACATAGGCTCAATAGTGAACAAAAGCCAACAAACACTTTTCCACTTGGTGTAAATGTATTCAAACCATTTATTCCATACATGTACCCAAGTATTTTATAAAATATATCTGTGAATCATGACTCTACTCCCACTCCTACTATGCCCCCAAGAACACATATGCACAGTGCATATAGAAGTACATGCCATCTCTGTCAGCATATGTACATATGCAGTATGTGCATAAATGGCCATGCAATTTTATAAAAGCTTTTTTTGACATGTACAACACGCTTTATACAGAGGAAAACCTCTATGAAATGATTCCTCCAAAAGATTGCTTTATAAAGATACATAGGCGCCTCTGTTACCTTTCTACAATCTACATAAGCTAACACTGTTTTGAGACAAGTTATAGGTGACTTGTTATAAACTTACCCGCACCTGCCTTGTATTTCCTTACTGGCGATGGAATCAAAGTTTTGGACCTGTGTCTTCATTTGTTAATGCCATATTAAGGCTTCACATCCAGCCTTATTTACTTGGCTTTAATATGATGAGAGATGAAGATGACACAATTCATAGCATAAATGGAAAAATGTAGTGTTGTTTTAACTCTCAACTGGAACCCCTAAGCTTTTTTACCTATACAGTATCTGCTATTTTATAATCACTTTGATAAGGCTTTGCAGGAAATAAAAAGAATGTTTATTTCAACTATTTGAGCATTGGGCTGAGAAGAAGGAAAACCAAGGTTCAAATCCATGAACACTATGGGGTATGTTTACTAAAACCCCGGTAAAGTGCGGGCCCCGGTAGTGTGCGGGTGCCATATAAGGAGTGGGCGTTCCGTCCTGAAAAAGGAAAGGCGGAATTTACATATGCGCTAAGGTGCGCGGCGGCCATGTGCGCCCCGCACCTTAGCGCATGGGATAGCTGTGCGAGAGGCATAAGTGGCGCGCTGAAGTACAAGAAAAAGAGCAGAGCCACAGCACAATGGTTAAGACGCTGACCAACAGTGCAGGGATCAGGGGTTCAATCCCCCACAGTGCCCAATGAAGATGGCTGGCTGAGGGGTTAATTTATGAGGTGCAGAAATACTGAGCATCATAAGGCAGCACACTGATGTGTTTGGTGGCATATTAATACTGGGTGGCATAAGGCAGCATGCTGATGCCTATAGAACAGTGGTTCTGAACCAGTCCTCCTTGAACCCCTAGGCCAGTTGGGTGTTCAGGATAGCCCTAATGAATATGCATGAGATATATATGCATTAGAGATATCCTGCCAACCTGACTGGTTTGTGGCCCTCCAGGGCTGGATTTGGAGACCCCTGCCTTACATCTCTGTCATTTAAGATTGTGAGTGGGCAAGGTGCAGATGTCCTAGACCTCAAAAGGGTAGATAGAATGTGCCACATGCCTCCTCAATTCTCACCACCACCAAAAAGTTGTCTAATAGACAATATTTTGGTGGTGGTGAGAAGCAAAGAGGCATGTGACAAATTTTATCTAACCTTTTAGATGTCTTGGTGATCTGCACCTTGCCCACTCACAATCTTAAATGACAGGTGTAAGGCAGGGGTCTAAAAATCCAGCCCTAGAGGGCCACGAACCAGTCAGGTTGGCAGGATATCTCTAATGCATATATATCTCATGCATATTCATTAGGGCTATCCTGAACACCCGACTGGCCTAGGGGTTCAAGGAGGACTGGTTCAGAACCACTGCTATAGAGGCAGTATAATACTGGGTGGCATAAGGCGGCGCGCTGATGTGCAATCACAGGAACAGAACCACAGCACAATGGTTAAAACACTAACCAATGGTGCAGGGATCAGGGGTTCAATCCCCCAAAGTGCCCAATGAACAAGGCTGGTTGAGGCATAACATATTATGGGGAAGATTGCTTTAGGAGGCATTTTAGTCATATTTTAATTACCACTACTAGCAAACGCACTCCCAAAGCGTGTTAACATCAGGTGCCCTATAAGGCACATTTTAAAGTGCACTGTCAGCCAAGGTACCCTAGAATGTTGCTTATAGGGCGCTTTAGAGGGTGCCGTATGAGGTACCGCAAGGTCAGTGTACTATTTTTTATGGCAGCACTGTGCACTTTAAGGAATGAAAAGCATACGTAGGTGCGCTGACAGGCAAGGAGGAGCAGAAGTGGAGCACAATGGTTAAGGCACTGACTGCTGATACAGGGGTCATGAGTTTGCTCCCCAGTGTGCCTAATACGTAAGGCTGGCTGTGGCATCAGCTTTGCATTGTACATATTTTGTCCTGCAGCACTTTATATTTATGTTATTAATTGCTGCCAGCAAACACGGCCTCACGTGCCGTAATTGAAGGTGCCGTATAAGGCACCCTATAAGGCACTCCATAGGGCACATTAGAAATTGCACTGTCCGCCACAGCACCCTAAAATGTCCCCTATAGGGCACCCTATAGGTTGCGTCACAGGAGAATGTATAGGGCACCTTATATGGACGGGCACCCTATAAAGCACCCTCAGAGGCACCTTATGGGTACAGTACGCTGAGGGTGTTTTTGCGAGCAACAAAATATGTACATTAAAAAAAGATAATATGTTAGACAACCCTATCAAATAACCCCATTGTGGGTTTGAACCCATGACCTCTGGCTTCAGAGGCAGTGCCGTAACCATTGGGCTACAGCTGCTAGCAAGCCCCTGGCTGGCTGCAGAGAGCATGCACGTCACCACACAGACAGTCTGCTGTGGTCACCAGGATAGGGTTAGCCTACCCATACCCATGATGCACTGCAAATGCAAATCAGCTGTCCACAGATTAACACAAGATGGGCAATGCACCCCCACAGCACCTTGGCCTGGTAGAGGGAAGTGACCATGTGCACCCACACACCACCTCAGCCTGGTAGGGGGTACTGACCGTGTGTTTTACTGGCACAGAGTAGCTACACACCATCACATTGTGCGGGTACTGTGCTCACCCTGAGGGTGCAATGAGGTGCCCAGGACCAGATCCACAACACCTTCCATGGCTGAAAGAGACCATGCTGGAGGTCCAAAGCAGTGTTAATGTTAATGTGTGAGATAGGTAGTTTCTGCACAAACACTTTGGATATCTCTGTCTGTTTCAGTCAGGTGTAGCCCCCAGGTGGGCTATGCACCACCACACCCCTTCCCCAGGGCCAAGGGTGGAAAACAGGGTCTCCCATCAATAGATCCACATTCCACCTCCCTGCAAAGGTGGCAGTAAAGGGGACCATCAACCTGGGTCCTGCTGAGAAACAGACACCCCACAGGGCAGTCAATGCAGCTCTATACACATCCATACCACAATAGCAGACAGACATTAGGCCTGGATATGGTGAGCTGCACCCCACCACCATCTGATATTCTCCTGCAGCAAGTCATCAGCCACTGCACCCCACAAGCTGCTCCATCAAGACACATACCAGCTGCAAACAGTGTGCTAGTTAGTCCACAGTGCATGTTCCCAGTGGAGATGCATACACAACAAACACTTATATCAGTGACTAGGCCCCAAAAGGAAACCCATATCTATCACATGAGAGAAATACTATATAGCACTATGGGGGTGCCTAGCCATGCTGTGGTCACTGCACAGTCAGGGTGAGAGTGATCTCCAAGCAGGACATACTGAGGTCACCCTGTCTGTGTAGGTGGTGGCCGGGCACTAATATGTCCCAGTCAGTGCCCTATGCCCTGTGCAGATGCACCCTGGCCAGGCCACCCTGTACGGCCTATACCTATGGTACCTTGCTCCTCATTATGCACATTGGCAGCCCAATACTGGCAACATTTGCTGGCAGTGTGGGCTGTGGAAGGTGTTTGCAGCCACCACACACTGGATAGGCAGACAGCCACCCCCACACCTATGCCAGCATTGTGCTACTATAGAGGAGTCCAGCAGCCATACCCACCACACCAGTCCTGGGCATAGTACAGGCATGGATATGGTACGCACTACTGTTGGGGGTCACTCCCCAGGGTGGTAAACACTGTCAGAGACCAGACCTGCAGCGCACACCGCAGACATCACAATGATTGTTATGGTGGAGATCAATGAGCAACATGTGCTTAACGTAGGAATTGATATCTGCCAGTTATCATGGGAAACGTTTGATAGCTGTGTACCATATACCCAGGTGTAGGGTGGCAGTGCTAAGGTATGCAACTGCTAGTATTGGGGGATACAGGCAGGGCCCAATGTCCTGCCTCTCTAGGAGGAATTGGCCAATGGGGCCTGGGGGGTGGGGGGGGGGTGTCTGGCCCTGTTGGCTGCTGCTTTACGGCAGAGTGTCCCAACTCCAGTCCTGGTGTTCCAACCACTGTTCGGGTTTTCATGCTGTCCCTCAGAAATATGCATGAGCTACATCAGCATACCATGGGGGTGGTGCATAGATATGCAGCACATGCATCTTTAGCAGAGGCAGCATGGATCCTGAATGGTGTGGGGCCCTCCAGGACTGCATTTCGGAGACTCTGCTTTGGGTAATGCGGCTGTTTATGGTGTCTGTGTTTGGTGTGGTAAAATATAGGTGTGTGAACCATGCGTATGTTCTCAGCAATAAAGGTTTCTCCTTACTATCACGGTTTAGTTGTAGGTAAAATATGTGGACTGGATTGGAAGTAGCCCCAGCTGGGCTTTGAATCTGTGACCTTTTGTTCCTGCACACACTGTCTGTGTGCACTGCACCACCATGTTACCACAGACATGCTGTGTTCCCTGGGGAGTCCATGACTGTACATCCGACAGAGCCTGTCTGTTACGGTGGACGGTGCCAGCCTGCACAGGCCTAGGCCACTGTCTGCTGTGGTTTGCAGCCACTGCCCCCTCCACCACCAGTACCCTTCCGCCAACATGCAGACATGTCCCTATCTGGAAAAAAGAATATGACCTGATTGAGTTGTGGCACTCCAGGACTGAATTTGGGGGACTCGGCTGTTGGTAATGCCCATTGTTATGGTTTGTGTGCGGTGTAGGGTAAAATATAGGTGTTGGAACCATGCTTATGTTCTCTGCCATACAGGGGTGTCTGTACTATCACTGTTTAGTGGTGGGTAAAACTATGGGGACTGGGTTGACAGGAGCCCCAGCTGGGGTTTGAACCTGTGACTCTCTGGTCCTACAGGCACTGGCTGTGTCTGCTGCATCACACTGTGGCCACAGAGACAGTGCAGTCTCTGGAGATAGGAAACCTGGCCGCACGAGTCAGACACCCTGCTCTGCACAATTTTACTGTGGGCTCGTTTACCTTGTATGGGGACAGGGGTGCAATTAAACCTCAAAAATGACCTCCAAAAAAGGGGAAAAAACCAAAACCAAGCTGGGCAACAGTGATATCAATGGGCAACGTGAAAAACACTCCCAGGAAAGCTCCATTAAAATGCAGTGATTTTTGAATGAGTCTACGGAGCGTGGACCCTTCCAAAAATCATTTCTTTTTTTTGGAGCTTTCCTGGGAGTGTTTTTTATGGTTGCCCATTAATATCACTGTTGCCCAGCTGGATTATAATTTATTTGAAATTTGTTGTGGTCATTTTCAAGTTTTATTTGCTGTTTTGTTCTGTGCACATGTATCACACTGCTCATGTTTTTCAGGTTTCCCCGGTTTTGCTGTACATTGCTGACGGAAATGGTTTCTCTTCCCTTTAAATCGGCTCTAACGCGAGGGTTTCACTCGCGGTAATTTTAATGCCGAATTCAGCCCCGCTCCTGTGCGGGGAGCCTCTCCCCTCCCACTCTCCACCCATTGACCCCGTCCCCCCGCCCCTCGGGAGCCTTCCTCCGCCCTCCGTAAGTGTTTCCCTGCCTCTATCGCACATCAGCGCCCCGCACACGTGTGCCGGCCCATTAATGTGACGCACACGCATGCGCGGCGCTTAAGAGCACTTAAGTGCATCATTAGCGTCCGCTCTTGTGCGCCGCGCACGTGTGCGCGGTTTAGTAAACATACCCCTATGTGTGACCTCGGGCAAGTCACTATGCCCTTGATAACCCCAGTACCAATTTAGATTATAAACTCTCTGTGAATAGGGAAATACCTTCAGTTCACAGTTCACAATGGATTGCCAGTAATGAATCCACAATACCCAAGCTACAGGTCATTAACAGTATGTTAAATTAAGTCAGGCAACATTTCCATTAACCACTCTGCCCTTCAAAGATCTCACCAATGAGAAGTCCCTGTTCCTTGTAAACTTGTCTTTAATTCCCACAGTGCTCTTTGAGAGACAACAATTATTAAAACCTGTTTTTCATCTTTCACGCACAACAGGGATTTCCTGTGTTCAATTATTTAAAATAGCTTCTTTGTGTATTTCAACTGAAAACCAAAAAAAAAAAAATAAATCCTAAAACGTTAGCAAAAATAATGGCCAGAGGGTTCAAACCTAAGGGGGTGAAAGTGCAATTAGATTTAATTAGTTGGATGACTAACATGTAGCATGATTAATGATGCCTTCTAAAATTCTGCAAGCTTGAGTTGTGGAAATCTGTGAACAAATAATTTATTGAGTGACCTGACAGCTTTGGTATTTGGCCTTTGTAATTAATTGTTAAAGGTGATTTTAAGATTATTACCCAAACTGTTACATTTAATGCATGGCAAAACATACAGTCTTGTTTTTAAAAATATTTTTTTCCCTTGATTATGCAAGCTAATGATATGGAACTAATAAAAACAGATCTATTTCAGGGCTTTTGTTGTATATTGATGAGAATATTTCTTGTTTTCAGAACTAAATTAAGAAACATAAAGAAAAAATATTTTTCTCAGGCAATGTTAGTTGGAGTAGCTGAATAGTTAGAGCACCATGCTGAGAACCGGGGAAGCCAGGATTCCAATTCCACTATGCTCTTTGCGATCTAGGGCAAATCACTTAACCCCCTGCTGAATATAATTTTTGTTGGACTATTGGTGAAAAAAGCTTGAGCTAAGCCTCCCTCACAAAAAAAAAAACATTGGTTAGATCTGACATGCAGGGGAGAGTCGGGGAGACAGCGTGGTGCACGGAGGCGGCAGGCTCCTGGTCCAGCGGCCCCGACGTCATCGGGGGCCTTCCCTTGAAAGGCGGAGCAGTTTGAGAGCATTGCCGGGAGAGTCGGGGAGACAGCGTGGTGCACGGAGGCGGCAGGCTCCTGGTCCAGCGGCCCCGACGTCATCGGGGGCCTTCCCTTGAAAGGCGGAGCAGTTTGAGAGCATTGCCGGGAGAGTCGGGGAGACAGCGTGGTGCACGGAGGCGGCAGGCTCCTGGTCCAGCGGCCCCGACGTCATCGGGGGCCTTCCCTTGAAAGGCGGAGCAGTTTGAGAGCATTGCCGGGAGAGTCGGGGAGACAGCGTGGTGCAGGGAGGCGGCAGGCTCCTGGTCCAGCGGCCCCGACGTCATCGGGGGCCTTCCCTTGAAAGGCAGAGCAGTTTGAGAGCATTGCCGGGAGAGTCGGGGAGACAGCATGGTGCACGGAGGCGGCAGGCTCCTGGTCCAGCGGCCCCGACGTCATCGGGGGCTTTCCCTTTAAAACGCTCCGTGTTTCAGGCGCAGCCGGAGGCGTGGGTCGGGGGCAGCGATCAAAGAGGCATGATACAAGGGGCGTTTTAGGCCCCTTGGGAGCCCCTTGGAGCAATGCAGGAGCAGTGGATTGGAATCTAGGCTGCCGCAGAGACTGCGATGGGGAAAAGAAAGAAAAAGGTGATTCCAGAGGCAAAAGTGGAACCGGTGGTAGGCCCCATGGACAAGCACCTTCAGATAAAAGTAGGGGCAGATGTGTCTCTGGACCCAGACTTTCTTGCTCTTCACTCATCAGCGGTGTCTCTGAGTTCTCCGGAGAGATCCCCACCTTCCCCTCCAGTATATATTTCTCCACCTTCTCCAGTGACTGTGGGGGACCACGTTAAGCAAAGTACTCCGGTGGGTTCCCGGGGGAAGTTAACACCAGTTGCTTGGGTTTCGGATCCAGGTGTCATTAAGGAAGTACCTGAAGATCAGGTTACCCTTATTGACATTTGGAAGAGTGTTACTCGTATAGAAAGTATCCTTGCCCCCACTGTCTCACAGCTGTGTAACTTCTCTTCGGAGGTTAGTGACCAGCTGTTTGAGGTGGAGAAGTGTTTGGGGAATATGTCTTCTCAGCTTTCTAAGTGTGAGAATCAGTGTGCTACTCTTAAGGCTACTAGTGTGTCAAATATTAAGGAGAGTTTGCTTGTACATCATAGGATGGAAATGTATGACAATTTGTTTAGAGCAAAAAATATTAGGTTGTTAAATTTTCCTATATGTCATTTGTTATCTGCAGAAATTTTATTTCGGAAGTATCTAAAAGAATCTTTGGGTCTGGCTTCTGCTGACTCTGTCTTAGTTTCTAAGTTATATTATTTGACAGGGAGGAAGGTATCTGTTGGCGCACCTGGTGAGATGGATACTCTCCAGGGAGGTGCTAACTTAGACCTTACCAAGTTTCTTGAAGATTCTCAGGATACTATTATAACTCGGGCTACTTTAGTAGTCACTTTTGTATCTGAGTATGATAAATCTGCTGTGTTTAAGTTGTATTTTAAAAGGTCATCTGCTCTGTTCTGTGGTGCTAAAGTACAGATATTTCCTGATGTCTGTAAGGCCACACAACTTAGGAGACAGGCTTTTTTAGCTTTGAAGCCTAAGGTGTTGGCCTTATCAGCAAGTTTTTTCTTACGTTATCCTTGCAAATGTGTAATTACATTGCAGGGATCTAAATATATCTTTGTTGATCCTTCTCAATTGCAGGTATTTCTGGATAATAAACAGTAGTGCACATATATGTTTGGAGAAGTGGGGATAAAAAAGTTTGGCTGTCTTAATAGTGGGATTTGTTCCTGGGCTAAGTATATGAGGACTGATGCATTTCTTTTGTTTTCTTATATACGGATGGTTTCCTTGTTTTCTTTTTTGTAATGGCATTGGCTTCTTGATTTCCTGTACTTTTTTTTTTTGTAAGTATGTTTGAAAAATTTCAATAAAAAAAAAAAAAAATTCTGACATGCAGTAGGAATCAGTTACTCTATACCAGCGATGGCGAACCTATGGCACGCGTGCCAGCTGTGGCACGCGAAGGCCTTGCAGCTGGCACGCGGGAAGGTCCGCAATCAAAATATGCGGCATTAAAAAAATAAAAAATAAAAAGCTGCCGCTGCCGGGGCCGCCGCGGCAGAATCGAGTGTGCCGCGGGGCCCCCCTGCCCAGCAGAGCCTGCCCTCCGTCCCCGGTATCACCTTCTCTCAGCTGCCTCTAGTCAAACGCGCCTGCTTTCAGAGCGCGAGTGGAGTTTCTTCTTCCTCGCTGCTCTGTTATGCCCGCGGGGGCTGATGGGAAGTTCCCATCAGCCCCCGCGGGCTTAACAGAGCAGCGAGGGAGAAACTTCCCTCGCGCTCTGAAAGCCGGCGCGTGTGACTGGAGGCAGCTGAGAGAGGTGATACCGGGGACGGAGGGCAGGCTCTGCTGGGCGGGGGGGGCCCCGTGGCACACTCGATTCTGCCGCGGCGGCCCCGGTCCCGGCAGCGACAGCTTTCTTTGTAAAAAATATTTCGCTGGGGGGGGGGGTTAGGAGTGGTTATGGGCTGGGGGGGGGTTAGGAGGGGTAATGGCTGTGGGCTGTTGGGGGGTTAGGACTGGTGATGGGCTGGGGGGGGGCTAGGACAGGAAATGGGCTGATGGGGGGTTAGGAGTGGTAATGGCGTGGGGGGGTTAGGACTGGTAATGGGCTTGGGGGGGTTATGAGTGGTAATGGCTGTGGGCTGTTGGGGGGTTATGACTGGTTATGGGCTGGGGGGGGGTAAAGGACAGGAAATGGGCTGATGGGGGGTTAGGAGTGGTGATGGGCTGGGGGGGTTAGGAGTGGTAATGGGCTGGGGGGGGGTTGGAGTGGTAATGGCTGTGGGCTGTTGGGGGGTTAGGACTGGTGATGGGCTGGGGGGTTAGGAGTGGTAATGGCTGTTGGATGTTGGGGGTAGGACGGGTACTGGGCTAGGGGGGGCTAGGACAGGAAATGGGCTGGGGGAGGTTAGGAGTGGTGATGGGCTATGGGGGGGCTATGGGCTATGGGGGAGCTAAGTCTATATGGGCTGATGGGATTAGGACTGGAAGTGGTTGATGGGGGCTTAGGACTGGTAATGGGCTATGGGGGGCCAGGACAGGAAATGGGCTGATGGGGAGGGGTTAGGACTTGAGGTGGGCTGTTGGGTGGGGTTAGGACTGGTAATGGGCTATGGGGGGCTAGGACAGGAAATGGCTGATGGGGAGGGGTTAGGACTTGAGGTGGGCTGTTGGGTGGGGTTAGGACTGGTAATGGTCTATGGGGGGCTAGGACAGGAAATGGGCTGATGGGGAGGGGTTAGGACTTGAGGTGGGCTGTTGGGTGGGGTTAGGACTGGTAATGGGCTATGGGGGGCTAGGACAGGAAATGGGCTGATGGGGAGGGGTTAGGACTTGAGGTGGGCTTTTGGGTGGGGATAGGACTGGAAATGGGCTGATGGGGGGTTAACACTGGAGGTGGTCTGATGGGGTTAGGACTGGTAATGGGCTATGGGGGGGTTTAGGACTGATAATGGGCTATGGGGGGGCTGGGACAAGAAATGGGCTGATGGGGAGGGGTTAGGACTTGAGGTGGGCTGATGGGGTTAGGACTGGTAATGGGCTGTGGGCTGATGGGGGGGTTAGGACTGGCAATGGGCTTTGGGGGGGTTAAGACTGGTAATGGGCTGTTGGCTGATGGGGGCTGTCTGGTAATGGGCTATGGGGGGTTAGGACTGATAATGGACTATGGGGGGGCTAGGACAGGAAATGGGCTGATGGGGAGGGGTTAGGACTTGAGGTGGGCTGATGGGGTTAGGACTGGTAATGGACTGTGGGCTGATGGGGGGGTTAGGACTGGCAATGGGCTATGGGGGGCTGACTGGAAATGGGTTGATGGGGGTTAGGACTGGAAGTGGGCTGATGGGGGGGTTAGGACTGGAAGTGGGCTGATGGGGGTTAGGACTGGTAATAGGTTATAGGGGGGGCTTAAACTGAAAATGGGGTGATGGAGGGTTAGGACTGGAAGTGGGTTGATGAGGGGGGGCTAGGACTGGTATTGGGTTGGGGGGTTTCTAGGACTGGAAATGGGTTGGGGGCTGCTAGGACTGGAAATGGGCTGATGCAGGGACTAGAAGGGAATGGATGCTGGGTGAGGCTGGAACTAGAAGGGAGCTGGTGTTGGGGGAGGATTAGAATGGGATGGGGCTGGGAGAGTAAAATGGAGAGGGGAAAAATATTTTGTGTGGGAGGGATAAAAAATCTACAATTGGTCGGGTATTGGGAGAATAAGTGGGGATTGAGGATGGAGGGGTAAATTTTGAGTAGATGAAATAGGAATGAGGAAAGAGCAAAAGGAGAAAGATTAGTATGTTAAAGCAGATGTAGAGAGAATGGAAAAAAAAACCCAAGAAGACAGAAGAAAGGACAAATGGACAGCAGATGGAGAGTTAGCAGAAGACACGAAGAAACCAGAAGAAAGTGGCTGGAACAATTGCAACTGAAAAAAAATGCACAAAAGGTAGAAAAATATCTCTTTATTTTGAATTTATTAACTGGAATATGTCAGCTCTGGGAAATGTGCATCATTAATTTTTGCGCTTTGTTTAGTACAAGAGGAAATTAATTTATAGTTTTATTTCTACAGTGTTGTTGTATATTCCAAGTTTGGCTTTTGGGGTTCCCAGTTTAATTATTGTCTTCCTGTTTCTAAATTGTGATTCCTTGTTTGGTGATGGTCTGTTCTGCATGTGTAACTGAGCTGAGGTATTCTGTTTATATAATTCCTATTTGACATTGCCACTTGTTCTTTCCCCAGTAGGTCATGTATTGTTGTTCTCTGAAATGTATTGGTTTAATATTTGCAGTGTTGCCTTTTGATAGTTAGGGTATGGTGCTTTGTGAGTCCTGGTAGTGCTGTTAGGATACGGCGGGTTTGCTATGGGTTCTAAATGGGCAGCGTTTGTAGTAGTTCCTAATGTGCCTGGCGGTTGGTACTGGATTATAGTAATGTAGAAACCTTTTAGTCTTTCTTTATCCATATACTCATTAAGAGGCATGTTTACTAAAAGTTAGTGTATGGTAACATTATGCAAATATTTATGCAAATGAGGCACCTTATGCAAATGAGGCTTTAATTGACGTGCTGGCACTTTGAGGAAATTCTTTGGTTTTGTGCGGCAGTTTGGGCACTCGGGCTCAAAAAGGTTAGCCATCACTGCTCTATACCATTTTGAACCCAGGCGGCAATGGGGCAGGAATGAAGGGGAGTCATTCCTGTCCTGTCCACTAGACACTGGGGATAAGATCCAGCTAAGTGGCTGAGAGGATGGAGGTGGGGGAGAGGGGCTTGTGATCTGGAGGATGGCGCCTTTGGATCTGGGGAGGTTCTGCTTGGGGGGGGGACAATATGTAGAAGTTCGAAACATAGAAAAATGATGACAGAAAAAGACTATATGGCCTATCTGGTCTATCCTTCCATATCAACCACTACAACAGTCCCCTTTTTACCTTTAGAGATCCTCTGTGTTTGTTCCATGCTTTTTTGAATTCAAATACTGTCCTCATCTCTACCACCTCCACTGGGAGACTATTCCACGGATCCACCACTCTTTCCGTAAAGAAATATTTCCGCATATCACTCCTGAATCTATCCCCTTTCACCCTCATCCCATGTCCCCTCGTAGCAGACCTTGCTTTCAACATTCTTTAGAGGTGCCAGGGCTCAAGGTGCTGAGGCAGTCTAGGAAGTGGAGAGGAAGTGACCATTGTGTTTGAGGTCTGTCTCCCAGCAGGTCCTTAAGGAGAACTCAAGGAGCTGGAAGATCAATTCAGCAAGTTTAGAAGAAAAAGTGCCAAATAGTGATGAATAACTTGTAACTTTAGCTTGCGCCTGTGAAGTGGTATTTTGAATATTGGGCCCTTGAACTTTAGCCAAATTAGGTAACTGGTCAGTAACTGAACATCACTGCTGTGCATATAGCTAACGTCCTATCCAGGCGCACTGGATATTCAATGCCAGTGGCTGGATTTGATCTCAACATTGAATATCCAAAGCTATGTTAAAGAGGCAATAGCCAGCAGCTTTAAATGCACAGGCTGCCACTGCTGAATATCCCCTCTATTGTCTTTATTTTTTTTTTTAATCATCTGAATGGCTTTTTTTACCTCAAAATTAGAGATTTCTATATTTTCTTTTTTTTACTGTTGCTTTAGGAGCTGGGTATTATTGATATGTCTGAGCAAATTTAAATAATTCAGGGCTCTGTTTACTACAGATTTTGCAGTTACAGCATGTTAATTGCCAAAATAAACATATGGTAACTGAAAAACTTGTGAGTTAACTGTTGGAGGTGTTCCTAGTAGTTTCCCGTTAAGTTAATACAGAGAAGAAACAATTTAATATGTATTAACTGCATTGTAGGTAACACAAAGCAGCTAGTTACTCTTATTAAAGTGGCCTTGACTGTGCTATGTTATTTGCCACATTAACATTTAACACAAGATGATGACCTCCATGTGGACTGGCATTGAGCACTTTGAATCCGGTGATCACATGGTATACTATGCCAGAAATGAAAAACAAAGAAATGGTGCTATATTTTTAACTAAGAAGATACCTGCAAGAGCTGTCTGCAATCATTGAACACTTTATTTGTATTTGGCTATGAGTAATGGCCATCAGCGCAACTATTATTCAGGTATTTGTGCCAACAACAGCTGCAGAAAAAGAAGTCGATCAAGATCAAGGAACATAGGGGTATGTTTACTAAACATTCATAACGTGCGGGGCCGCGCTAGTGTGCGTGTGCCATATAAGGAGTGGGCGTTGCATCCTGAAAAAGAAAAACACGCGGTTTACATATGCGCCAATGTGCGCCCCGCACATGTGTGTCCCGTACATTACCGCCTGGAAAAGCTGCGCGGGAGGTATAAGGCGGCGCGCGGATGGGAAAGCACACGACCTGAGCCACAGCACGATGGGAACGACGCCTACCAATGGAGCAGGGATCGGGGGTTCAATCCCCCGCAGTGCCCAATGAAGCGGCAGGCTCAGGCACCATTTTAGGAGGCACAGAAATAGTGGGCAGCAGAAGGCGGTGCACTAATCCTTTACGAGGCAGAGGAACTTTGTGCGGCATAAGGCGGTGCGCGGATGGGAAAGCACACGAGCTGAGCCACAGCATGATGGGAACGATGCCTACCAATGGAGCAGGGATCGGGGGTTCAATCCCCCACAGTGCCCAATGAAGCAGCAGGCTCAGGCACCATTTTAGGAGGCACAGAAATAGTGGGCAGCAGAAGGCGGCGCACTAATCCTTTACGAGGCAGAGGAACTCTGTGCGGCATAAGGCTGCGCGCGGATGGGAAAGCACACGAGCTGAGCCACAGCACGATGGGAACGACGCCTACCAATGGAGCAGGGATCGGGGGTTCAATCCCATGCAGTGCCCAATGAAGCGGCAGGCTCAGGCACCATTTTAGGAGGCACAGAAATAGTGGGCAGCAGAAGGCGGCGCACTAATCCTTTACGAGGCAGAGGAACTTTGTGAGGCATAAGGTGGCGCGCGGATGAGAAAGCACACGAGCTGAGCCACAGCACGATGGGAATGACGCCTACCTAATGGAGCAGGGATCGGGGGTTCAATCCCCCGCAGTGCCCAATGAAGCGGCAGGCTCAGGCACCATTTTAGGAGGCACAGAAATAGTGGGCAGCAGAAGGCGGCGCACTAATCCTTTACGAGACAGAGGAACTTTGTGCGGCATAAGGCGGCGTGCGGATGGGAAAGCACACGAGCTGAGCCACAGCACGATGGGAACGACGCCTACCAATGGAGCAGGGATCGGGGGTTCAATCCCCCGCAGTGCCCAATGAAGCGGCTGGATGAGCCATCATCTGTCATGAGCAATAGTGATCTAGGAGGCATTTTAGATGTTATTGTTATTACTCCCCCTTGCAAATGCACTATGAAAGCACTGTAATATCAGGTGATGCATATGACGCAATATAAGGTACCTCACATGTCAAATCCTAAAGCGCATTGTCCACCAAGGAAATCACAATGTCGTGTGTAGGGTGCTGTACAGTTTGTCGTATGAGGCAGGGCATGGTCCAAGCACAGTCAGTGCTGGCATCACTGTGAAGTCTAACGCAGGGAAATCCCAGGTAGGTGAGCAGACATGCAGGAGGGAACAGCAGTGTAGCACAATGGTTAGGGCATTGCGTGATGGTGCAGGGGTCATGGTGCCAAATGAGCAGTGACCAAGGTTGGCTTAGTGACATCTGTTTTCTCAGAATGCAACTGTACAGTAAGCTGTGCTGCCATCTAAACACAAGCCTAGCCAGAGTATCGTTCCGTTAGGCTGCTACACAATGCACATCATAAACAACCACATCATCAAATGCGAGTGCACATGTAACCCAAATACTGCACAGAGCCGAAAGGAAAGGCAATCCAAAAGTATAAGAACCACTGACATCACAGGTGCTGTACCACAAAGATCTCCACAAGGCTATGTGGCAGCAACAGAAATGGATAAAGACACTGGTGCCAGCTGTAGCTATGTACAGAGTGATGGATAATGTACCATGTTATAATGATGGTGTGCAACAGTGGATGGGAAGATGTGTCCAGCAGAGGAGGCTGAAATGGCAGGATCTGTGAAATATCATGATTACAGTGGACTAGCGATGATATGCAGAGCAAACACAGGAGCGACAAACATGGAGAGTTGTGATGCAGGAAGGTGTAGGAGTGCAGGAAGGGTTGCAGCTGCATGCACATCAGGGTAGCATGACACAAGAGTTGGCAGACAGAAGATGGACAGATGCATGGCTCACAACTCAGATGAGTGTACAATGTGTCCACAGCACAAACCTGACAACATATGACAGTCAAACAAATGGAAAACACAACTGCAGGACACGCATACACATCCAAGAGAACAGAGAGGAATCACACATACGAACAACACCAGAAATGTAAATTTAAAAAACAGGTAGGAAACAGCACCAATGTGTGTGTTTTAGCAAAGGATGCAGTCAGAAATAGTCCAGGACCTCATGCTACATGCATGCTGGTTGTAAGGACAGGCAAACCCACAAGGGAAACCATGAACAAATGCACCTGCAGAACTCCTGTGTACATTTCAGATCACAATCTGTATTTGGGACCAGGGACGCATGCACAAACACACAATGATATGTGATGCTGTAGACACAGCATGCAAAATATACAGACCACATCACCCCAATCCTGAAAGAAACATACATACAGGCACCTGAAGCAAGGAGTCAATACAAAGCCCTCCCACTCACCAACAAAGTCATACATGAAGCACGCAACCCCCAAATCAACACCAGACTGTGTCGCCCAGGCCACGGCACAACTACCAGACAAGCCCCCACCAACTCCGGTACTGTAAGCAACAAATGAACCAAATGCCCGCAAGGGACCTGCAATCGAGACCCTGAACTTCCTGCCCCATGTATCATGCACAGCCCCCCAAGATGTCCTGGTAACAACCCAGACCACTAATCCATTATAAAAAAGCTGAAAAACATACTGTCCCAGGAACCCCACTAATCCAACCCCTAACCCACCCCATACAAATATGACAATGTGCACAATCTGTCAATGTCCATAGTATGTCCTATGTCCCCATTTGAAACCGTCAATGTAGCCCCCCTGGCAATGGCCGTGGCCAACATGTAAAACTTCCCCCCCCCTCGTATGAAACCCCCCTTGACCCTGTGAAAAGTGGGATACCAAAACAAATACATAAATATATACAGACATAACAAGAGCAAAGCAAGGTATCCCCAAGGGCAGTGGAGGATGCGTGGTGAAGCAATGTACTGATCATGGACAGGACAGCAGAGAGCAACACATGAAAAAGGGTGAACACACACCTGCTGAAACCCATCACCACCACACCCCCAGGTGCACAGCAGTGTAAACAACATAATGAGAGAAACCTATGTAACAGATGATATCTGCTGGCTAGGCAGCACACAGTGCACACCCTGCTGCACCCTGATCACAGACAAGGGTGTGTGTAGAGTTGATGAACCTGCAGTGAACTAATGGTCAAGTCAGCATAATGTACAAAATAATTAAAAACAAAGGATATCGTGGGCTAAACGCATAACCTTATTTGAAAACACATGCCACCAACCACACCCACAAATAATACACTGAGCCCAAGGAATACATAATATTCCAAAGACAGGGTCTGTATGTGAACCAGTAAGAACCTGTGATGTGCAAAATGACAGACACATGCACAGCTGCCATCGTACACTGTTGTGAGCACAGGTGGACATGGACCTTGCAAGCAACCCAGTAGACACAAGTGTGAATGTGCTCTACGAGAGGAGGAGCAGCCTAGTCTTCACAAAACTGTCATGCACACAAGGCAACCAGGCCTCATTTCACAAAACCAGATCATGTGGCCCTTGGAAAGTAACTCGAGGAACATTGTCAAGGTAACCACGGAGTCCCAAGGTCACAAGGAGTCATGACATATTCAAAGGTAGACATTGTAGTGCATGTGTGTGAACATGACCAAGCAGCAAAAGGAACTAATGTCTGTAAAATACATATCTTTATTTGGATCACACCTCCCAGTTACTGTACACAGTGTAATCATAATTTCAAAGTAAGCCCCTCCCTGTTTAAAGATGGGAACACAGTCAGCAAGGTACAAACACACATGCCACATAAAGGGCAATGCCTGCGCACAATTGAGTGGCATGAGATCTCTGGTGGAACAGGTGCATGATATGCACTGGATTCCAGGGCCACATACACGAGCATCTGCTGCATGCCCACAATGTGTGAGCTACATATGAGGGCATGTAGACTCTAGGCGTTGTAAGCGTAAGACCCCAAACACATCACATGTCCCCCCCCCCAACATAGCCCTCATGCAACACAGGTGGCCCCCAAAAGAGAAAAACATATGCTGGCACAATGTTGACATGTGACAAACACCCTCATTAAGTTATGTCCAACCTCCCACATAATGGCTGATTGGCACATCAGAAAGTATTCAGTGTACATGACAAATATCATCTAGAGCTGAATGATTGTATGCTAACAGGTAGCAGGGACACATGAACACAGAGAAAATACAAAGCACACAACTCCCTGAAAGGTGCAGACATAACACCGTGCAGTATGTCCCCTTGCATTGTTTGTTTGGTGGACAGTGTTTGGCTACCGATAGCATGGTCCATGCAATGCTGAAGTGTAGGAGGACAATGGACACCCACTCTGACCCACACCAAATATAATGGCCTAATGAGACTGTTGTCAATGCAGGGGGTAAAACAGGACTCTGCAAATGTGCACTGCAACGCGTGGACAGACATGCAGAATGTCACATCTGTACAGTAAACATATACAATAACTAGCATGTCCAGATGCAAATGATGGTCAGACAGCCTACAGTGAACCACACAGAGCCATAGGTCCACATGCAGTGTCTCACAAACATAGTTATTGAGAAGCACAGGCACCAGCTGCACACAAACATGGTACAGTGATGCCACACATGAATCTAAGCACCCCTGGCCCCTCCACACATCTAACAAGGATGGTGGCGGGCATGAAAGTGTGTATGTGGCAGAACCTGCACCTTGTTTAGGTGTGGGGCAGGTGGACATAGACAATTGGATCCCTCCATGTGTGCCCCCGTGCCACAAACATGGCTGTATGCTGATGTTGAAACCCACAAAGTAACATATCATGTGTGCCATGTCACACACATGGGACACACCTATACACTAACCAACTGTGGAGGGATGTCAGAAATACATAGATTATGTCAGTCCCTGATGCGCACAGTGTCCCAAAAGCAAGGTGTCCTTGACAGCCAAAAGATCATCACAAAACACACCATGCAAACCTGGCCATGCACAGTAAAGTGCCATCGTCCAATATGACACAGTCCATGAAAGTCCATCTGTGTCCCTGTCAGCAGCACGACACACAGCCACAGCATGGCACACACTGTGTTGTACAGGTCTATCATGGGTAAGTCAGCGGTCCAAGAGCAAAAATGTCCATCACAGGCCTGTGTGCCACCAACATAGGTCAAACATCCAATGGCACATCTCCCGGAAAGACTAAGATGAAGGTCAGTCCCACAACAGACGTTGGATGGTGAGCCAGATGCCGTGGAGGAAATGGTGCTGTTATGTCACCTGCCCTGTGTCACGAGAGGAGAAGTATGGTATTGTTAGACACCTTGCCAAAACATAACAGATTGCCAAGATTCACAATACACAAAATACAGACCAAAGGGATGCAAAGTCACAAATTACAGCAGATGCATATAAAAAAAAGGAGATGAGCGCCAACAGTACATGTAAATGCAGGCATGGCTGTCACATGGATATGGTTATGTACAATCCCAGGTCACACGGGCATCTCACAGCTACACACTATATGCATCTGTTTGTGTCTACAGAGATGCTACATAACATGTCCATGTGAAGATCATAAACCCCAGGACAGGTACAGCCAGATGTAATACCAAATTCACAAAGTTAAAACAAACCCTATGTGTGCATCATGCGGCCGTCATCAATTCCTCCAAGTACTGCATAGCCACATCAGGTCACAGTGAAGGGAGACAATGTCAGCCAGACATGTCGATTTACCATGTACATCAACTGTTGATGCATCTCCACATCATGCCTACATATGAGAGAAATAAATGTTGCTCAACACCTGTCTCTCAAAACACAAGACACATTGCTGCTCACAGCTCACCACACATGTGGACCATGATGACAAGGTAAGCAGCACAACAGTAGAGGTAGTACACCCCACCATGCCCCCCAGGTGCCCACACCCATGAGAGCACGTGATAATGTACCATGCCTGGACAATGCTGGAGGACATATTCAAAACATAAGCGCAAACACACACACAGTATGCGTTGGTCAGGGGCACAGCTGAAAAACATGGGCTGAATGTGCACAAGTGCAAACCTGTGCACATCATGGCCAAGTCACATGCACATATACCTTGGTGATATCTGATCTAACTATGATGGTGTAGACAGAAAATGCAGTATCCGTAAAACACGACAACCAAAAACACATCTAACTCTGCTGTACATCTGACTGAAAAGGTGTCCCTGCGAACATACTGTACACAAACACATGGGGAGATGGGTCACCACCCCAAAATATTGGTAAGGGAGGCTGTCAGGGGAGAGTTGTACAACACCAGCTGCCTCTGATGACACATGACAGGTGACATGTTGCTCCCATGAACCCATGTACGCACAATGTAGCTGTAGATCCACCTACCCTGGACCACAGCATCTTGGACGATGGGCCCTCATGTGCCAATGCTACAGTGGAACAGCATCCTCATGAAGCTGGTCCTGTGGAGAGGGAAACAAACCATCACAAAATATATGTCATGTCCCATCTGTGAAACCCACAGTACACAGCAATGTCAACAGCTGGCAGACCCCACAACCTGACCCAACGACTGACTGTTCAACCTCACACTGTACTGATATACCACATGGGAGAGGCAGCATGTAGACGTATGATACCAATGAAATGTCCCCCTATTACTCATTTGCCCCCACCACCCTCGGTTGTTCCTCACACCTGTCTAAGGAGGTGTCTGCAAACACCATGTGTGAAACACATCCCAAGGTCACACTATTAGTCTGTGTTGGCCAGGTTGACAACATTACCCCCTCTCCGTGTCTATGACTCCCCTAATGTTGTTTGTTAGTCCATTGTACATACCTGTGACACCTGGTAATATGCTGTACCACCCCCTGTATCCACTGTGCAAAGGAATATTATGCAGTGTACATCCTGTACATCAATGATTACTTAGATATGTGCGCCGATCATGTGCCTAAATACATGGCAATGTCATCACCATGTGTACCAGACAACACCCCCATGTCTGTCTTTCATCAGACCATGATGGCGTCATATCAGCCCACTGGGTATCAGGGAGAATGTTAATCCATGGAGAGGCTATATGTGCACCTGCACCACATATCACCCAAATAGGTCTGTGTGTGTATGTCAACATAACATCCCTTGCCAGTGTAGACAAGGCATATGTGGCTGTGTACTGTGCTAACCTGACCGACATACAGCATGTACCAGAGCCATGACGTAGATGTTGAGATAGTATCACCCACATATGCCACTCTTTATTTGCTAAACCGCTAAACTAGCAAAAAATACACACATGCAGCTCTACAGTGGGGTCCTGTAATCCACCCGTTCATGATGTGACCCGCTGCACATCCGTATGTGTGTACAGTGAAAATACTGCAATGTATGACACCTCACTATATAAGATTAAACCAATGATATGGACCCCGGGCTGCACACTGACTATGTCCACATGCCTCACCCTAGCCATGTATGTGCTACGTTAATCAACATACCGTATGGTACCGTTTGGTGTGGCAGCAACACCTGTCACATGTAATCTATCCCATCATGGGTATGCAGTCATGCGCATGTGTACTGTGCTATGTTAGACATGTTGCATGACACATTATAAACATACAGACATAGCCAGCCCATAATAGCATACCACACACACAAGCACACCCTGATTGTAGTACATAAACAAGGTGGCCGCATGAGAGCTCTCCACAAATGTTGCCATCTACACCCCATTTAACCCCGGAACATATGCCTGACACCGTGCCACACACACACACTATAATGGAAACAGTGTGTTTGCACAGCAGTTGCTATCACACACATACACTAACTGGTACTGTGACCCCCAAAAGCTCATAAAGGTGTCGCAACACACAAACCCCAAAAACACCAGCA
The DNA here is from genome assembly GCA_033557465.1 of Ichthyophis bannanicus. Classification (NCBI taxonomy): domain Eukaryota; kingdom Metazoa; phylum Chordata; class Amphibia; order Gymnophiona; family Ichthyophiidae; genus Ichthyophis; species Ichthyophis bannanicus. The sequence goes on along the minus strand of CM066031.1, from coordinate 507,471,519 downwards.
GCCCCTGTTGTGCCCTGTCCACATTGTCCATTGCACACCCCTGGCCCTATGTTACTGTTGGATGTTCAGCATAAGGACAATGCAGTGATGGATCTGAATGCTATATGTTCAGACACATGACCCGTTATAAACCTCACATGCACACAACAGCACATATATGTGGGAGGATGTGCAATACATACCACTGAATATCTCAGCAATCAACCTCTGCCTGACCGCTGTGCCTGCCTGTGTGTCACCACTGGCACGTACAGGGGGGCACGGTGGATCCTCCGCAAGATCCTCATTAATCTCTGCAGTAATATCATGCCTGAGAGCAATGTTGTTCAGGATGCAACAGGCTACGATTATCTCTGCAACAGTCATTGCCTTATATTGTAAGGCCCCACCTGTCCGATCCAGACACCTGAAGCGACTTTTCAAAACGCCAAAGGTGCGCTCTATGACAGAGCGGCTGGAGGCGTGGGCCTCATTGTACCTCCGCTCTGCACGTGTCCGTGGTTGACGCACAGGGGTTAGCAGCCAGGGGCGACATCCATACCCTGCATCACCTGCAAAAAGAGAATGATGCATGTGAATGCATGAGCGCATGCCACCACAAATTTGCACAGGTATGGACCTTAGAGACAAGTGCATTACACATCCTGACAGAATCATATGACAACACAAATATACATTTGACAGAATATGACCTATGGTGATAGAAATGTCAGAAAGGGCCCCTGTAGTCTGGACAGACATGGCAAATAACAGCAATGTCACATTTTTGCAAACAAAGATCCGCTATGTGTGGGATATGCGTCTTGGTATGCAGTCAATGTCCGCATCTCTGAAACCACCAATGGCAGCCTAAACCACCAGCACACAAAAACATGTTAAACGTATATGTTAGCAAGCTATACACCACAATAATGTTGTATGAGGCAATGTAAACGCACACCCAGAACATGTCTGACCTGGGATTTCGACAACATCAACCCAATATCACCTCACAACACTGTGTCCACTAAGGTAAACATACCTACAGACAGCAGTCTGATGCCATATGCTGTCGACCGCTGACCACCAACCATGTCAGTGGACACCCGGTCCACTGTCACCATCATGTTAATATCCCTGTTAAGCTGTGTTCCACAGATCTGCACACTGTAGCCCACATGAGCCCTGAACTATCACAACTACAGAGACTGTCAAGGTTCCTCTGTATGGGGTACCAACACCTCTCTGCCTGCTCACAAGTTGGCCCCTGCCCTTGCTGTCACCTCTCTCAAAGGCAGAGACACATCAGATTAATGACATACACTGATGCCAAAGTAGTGGCCATCTGCAGTGGCCCAAAGTCATTCACAACACACGTGTGTATGCACACATGTTATGGGCCATGCCTAAACCAGAACCCTACCTAGGGAAAGGTGTACCCAACGTTGCCAAGGTTATGAACATCCATCATATGTGTCGAAACCCCAAACAACTACCAACCCATGTCATCCACCAAACAATGTTCAAGAACCCCAGTAATGTGTAGGGGTGTGGCCCTCACACACACACATGATAAGCGATAGGTGTATGGATTGTGACTCACAGAAATGTGACATGACATAACACAGTTACCTCAAATGCCACTAATGCACAGGTGGGTGTGATGGACAACAATCCCACCCACCCACCTGTGGCCCGGTGAAATACACACACACACGTTGAAATGCACACCCATGTACATGCATCTGAACATGTGCATATGTCCCCCTACACCATCAGCATGTCACCCCCAGGTATTGTTTCCAACCAGATGTGACATGACTCATCATGTCACATGCAACTCAATGTCTACACCCCGCCCACAATGTCTGCTGAACGTGAGCTCAGCTGCCTAACACACAGAGCGTATATAGTGCAATATATAATAGATGTTAAGTGACAAAATGATATAACCTACAGACTACATCATATGTGTGGACATACTCACCCAGCAGGATGCAGTCCCCATACAGTCCCTCCTCAAACTGTCGAAATAGTGCTGAGCGATGCAGGATATAGGAGTCATGGGTGGACCCTGGAAACCGTGGGACCACATTCAGAATATGCAGATCAGCATCACATACAACCTGAACATTCAGGGAATGGTAGTGTTTGCGGTTGCGGAACACCACCTCCCTGTCTCTAGGTGGGACCAGGGCAACATGTGTGCAATCAATAGCTCCCATCACGTGTGGTATCCCAGCTACAGCCTCAAAGGCTTGGTTCAGGGTCCCCCAATGTTGCCTAGTGTGGGGAAGGGCTATGTAATTCCCCACCCGGCTGACCATGGCACGCAGTACCTGGTGGAGACATCGGGAGAAGGAGGGTCGGCTCATGCCACCCACTGCGCCCACTGAGTGTTGGAAACAGCCAGAGGCAAAGAAATGTAAAGCAGCAAGGAGCTTAACTAAACCCGGTATGGCATGGGACCGATTAGTCAGGGGCTCGAGGTCAGGTCGTAGATCCTCATAGAGCTCCCTAATAGCCCTTGTGCTCAGCCTGTACAGGGAGATGACCTGGTCCTCACGCATGTCGTGGAGCTGGGCCCTGGGCCTGTAGAGGCGAGGCTGCTGAGCCTGCACCTCGGCACGTCTCCTGCGCTGTGCACGTACATCAGCTGCCTGGCCCTCCTCCACAGCTGCAGGTCTGATTTGCTGCGGGACTACACCCATGCCCTGTGCCTCAGCCCCATGGACACCATCCCCCCTGTCCGGCAACCGCAGCATCTGCTCACCTTCCAGGGCACATGCAGAAACATATATCCCAGCCATCACCTCACCCCGCAGGCCTACACAAACACACTACAACACACACACAAACCTCCCACAACAGTGACCAACTCATAAACACCGACTGACAAACTGAACAAACGGATGCGATACACAACACAATACACACAATACAATACAATACACACAGTACAACCCAATAGACAATGAACTACACAGATAACCTAGCCTGATCAATATGTCACCCTCTCCAAACGTACACCTCTCCTACAATACAACCCTCAATGTGTACTATCTCTGCCTGAGGATATATAGATGTATTTCCGGTGTTGTGATGTGCGCCTGTGACGTTGTGCGTCATTGCGTGCCGTGGGGGAGTGCCGCGTGCATGTGCATCCCATAGAGCAATCCCTGCCGTCCGTGTGCGCCGCGCTGGGGCGTGTATGCGTGATGACGGCATGTGCGTCTGAATGCGCCGCATCCAAACGCCCATGCACATCTCTGACGCAGATCCGCGGCGCGCACAGACGAAAGCGCATGCGCACATCTGTGGCGCGGAAAACAAAGCCGAACAGCAACAGCGCATGCGCAAACGAAAAACAGAGCGTAAACGTCCATGTTGGCCGCGCTGGGGCGTGTATGCATGATGACAGCATGTGCGTCTGAATGCGCCGCACCCATACACGCCCATGCACAGCTCTGACGCAGATCCGCGGCGCGCACAGACTACAGCGCACACGCACATCAGCGGCGCACCAAAAACAAAACAGAAACGCATGCGCAACGGCAAAAAGCAATGATAACATGGTATAAAACACACTGTACCACAGGTAAACGACGAGGGTGTTGTAAGATACAGTGAGGGAGTGTGGAGAAACAGAGGCGTATGTGATACTGAAGAGGTAGAAGGTGTTGTAGGGGGAGAGGAGGCTGTGTGTCTGTAGAGTGCCATATCGTATTTGGTGTATCACTGTTTCTGTGTCTGTTCTATGTGTATTGTTGTGTTCTGTGCAGGGTAGGGTGGATTGGGTGGGGTGGGGTGGTCTGCAGTGTGTAGGGTGGTGTGTGGTGTCCTGTGCTGGGTGGGGAGTGGTGAGGGGAGAGGGTGATGGAGAGAGAGGGGGAGAGGGGGAGAGAGGGGGTGAATGTTGATGAGGCTGTTGGGGATGCAGAACACCAGTGCACTGCAGAGGTGGGTGGGGCGGTGACACCGGTGCCTGAGGCTGTTGCAGGCCCATCGGGGAATACAGGTGTGGAGGTGCAAAGACACACTGGCAAAAGAAAGCGCCCACCTGTGCCAGCTACGCAGCGGAGGAGGGCGCTGAGATTCAGTGACCAGGAGAACCACAGCCTCCTGAGCATGGTCCTGGAGAACTACGATGTCCTCTTCGGCCGCTTCAGTAGCCAAACACCCATGGGGAACCGCAATGCTGTGTGGGAGGATGTGAGGCTAGCAGTGGCTGGGGCGGGTGGCCCACCAAGAGACACGGACAGTCTGAAAAAAAGATTTTCTGACATAAAAAGAGGTGTACGGCAGGTGATGGTGGCTGAACACCAGCATGCCCTGGGGACAGGTGGCGGGGGCTGGAGATATCTACACATGTGGCCTGCCTGAGCTCCTGGACACTGCACACCCGCTAGCAGGTACGTCTGACAAATCTTTATGTAACAATGTCCAGGCAACAGCCTATGCGTAGCACCGTATGTAACTGCCAATATGAAACAGGTCTATCAGCTAAGCATGTGCATTTCCAAACCCTTTGTACGCTATGGCTACTAGGTAGTCCCCACAGTGTACGCCTGTAATCACAAATATGTGTCAGGGTTGGCCAGGCCATGTAATGGCCCAAAAAACCAACATGGCTCACTGTAACAACACCCAGGGGAAACTGAACCTGTGAGGTGACAGTAACAGAGCTCACAGCTGCAAACTGGATACCTCTGCTGCACACAGTGTGTGGATAGGCAGACCAGCAAACATTGTCCCCAGGACAACCACACAACATGCACTGTGAGGCACAGCTCACCCCTCCCATCCCCCAAGCCTCACCTCTGCTGTCACATGTATGGAATTCAGTCTGCGGGCCAATACATGACCAAAGCACATACAGGATAGAAACCCAGAGAAAATGCCCACAGACCTAACATCTCAACCAACAGCAACCCTATGATGTCACCAGCTCAGTCTGGAACCTATGTATGCAATGACGCAATCACGGCATCACAGAGGTCCATCAGTCACACTCTGTCAGACAGGTTGCATGTCAAGGGGGTCTGTCCCTCCTGCAATAACCGTGACAGGGCACTGCTGATAGCTCTGCACAGGCACCCTCCCCGGCCCCACGGGCCAGGACATCCCCCCCCCAAGAGTCCACAGCACACTCATAACTGAGTGTGTAGGTCCACACAATGCATCCAGAGCTTGCACTCCTTCCATGATACCGCCATGACATCCCTGTGAGCCAGTACCTGGTGTGATAACTGCTGTGACAGTCCCCTCTGACACGACAGTCCCATCTGTGCTGCTGTAAGCCTCTGTCATGGCTGCTGAAAGCCCAGCTGCGATGTCAGTGCCTGTTCTGTTGAGCATGTCTGTATGGACACTGTACATACCTTCCCGTCCTGCAGTCCAATCTGCCACTGTGCACCCTGTCCCTCCTGTGATGGCCCCCCTCCCACTCATTGTGTGTCACCCACAAACTACCGTACAACATGATGGCTGACACCCATGTTTGTGATGGATGTTGCCCAATATCCTGGCTCCACGTGTGTCCCCTATGCAATGTGTCTGAGCACCCAGCCTGGGTGAGGTCTGAGCACAGGCCGCACATGCATGTGGCACACATCTCCCTGATGTGACCGGTATGAATGTTATTTGCCACGATTAGTGGGGTCCAATCACAGGGAGATATCAAATAGATATACAGAGAATACCCTCCAGAAATACATGGCGGACTCACTGGATGAAGGTCTAGACCACCTCTACCTCTGATCAATACAGACCGTGTGTGGAAGATATGCTGGTCTCACACGCACACATGCAAAGCTAGGGACGATGCAAAGACAGGATGCCCTAACGCATCACTGACCTGTAGCATGTACCTCTCCATTGACAGGGTAAGATATGTTCTCTCTGTCCAATGTTCCTGTCATCCTAGTCTGTCCACGGAACATCACGCTAATCATTAACAAACGTCGTATAACATGTGCCTGATCAGCACAGACAATGCTCACCTGAATGCTGCTACTGTGGAGTTCCATGGTAGCAGCAGGCAGATGATCAGTGTCCAACATGACAAAGGAGATGTTATACAAAGGTGGTCAATGATAACAGACCTGTGCAGGTGCAGCAGGAAAGGTAGCGGTCCAAGGCCGGAAAAAACATATCCTAACCTGTGAAATGAGCAGCAAATGATACAGGTCGTTGATGCGAGAAGGTAATCTGCCTATGCTGCTGCAGAAGCGTTGCATGTGTGAGTCAGAGATCAGCTGTTCTTCTACAACAACTGTGTGTTGCTAAGAGGTGTAAGTAGTCTACACCATCCTCAGGTGACCATCCCAATGTCCCCCGGAGTGATACACCTTGTATAATATGTAGTTAGTTTCATATCTATATCCCCTCAATACACCGCACTGATTCAGCATCAGAGTGGTCGGAAACAGGACAAACCTAATCCCAGTACACTCAACATGCATGAGATCACAGATGACAAAGGGACGGAACGTGGATACACAAGGCAAAACAATGTACAGAAATCACCACAGATGTACCACATACATGATCAGGGACATGTTACCACTATAAGGTGACAGGATCTCTATTCCAATGTCATGATATACCTCATAGACAGGCAGG